>OY728156.1:536339087-541339087 GCA_963277665.1 Viscum album
ATATAATTTATCATATAAGTTCTCTACCCCATATTAACCAAAAATAACTGGGGTGTTTATCCCACTATCAGAGGAGCATTATCAGTGATGTCCTCATGTCTCCCAACCAGTAAATGTCGTTATGGTGGAATCTATATATAATTTCAAGTGAAAATATCAACCCACACAACATGTATTTTCCACTTTTCACACAAATTAGTACTCACAAATATCCATAAGAGACCCACTCAGCATACATTATCCTATAGGATAGAATTGAAACTCTGTCACTACCCTCAAACATCCCAAACATGGGCCACATCTAAAACGGAGTAAAAAAACAGTCACAAACACACAACTTTAATTAAAAATATTTTTTGTAACCAGTTCACATGACATCAACTTAAATATTTCTCATTTAGACACTATTTTCAACAATTTAAATTTTATATCTTCATAGTTATAACTAGTTACAAATCATTATCTAGAACATTTTCTTAAAACCATTAGAATAACAAAAAATACATTTCATGTCCCATATATCCCCATAACATACATTATCATGAGTTCGTAGCATGATTCATATCATATAATTTTTTCCTACATGATTCATACATATAAAAACCTCATTTCATATCGGTCCATGAATAAAAACTGAATAAAAAATAGCATCACACAACAAGTGTATCATTTAATGGTGAAATATCATTATAATATAATGTGAGAACATAAAGAATAGAAATCCCCCTAAAAATATGGTCTTCCACCCATACATGGGATAGCTACTCCAATGAGAAATCTCATTTCCAAGTCTTTTTACATACTAGTATCATGTTCACCTTTCCCAAATAGTATGCCAAAAGAAAATAAAACCACCTTATATACCACATTATAACATTCTTTCCCAGGTGTAACTAAATCACTTCCCCAATATGGTTCACTATATGTCCTCAATAATTCCTCCCTATACATGAATTTACTGCAACAAGAAATGAGGGCTTAATAGAATAACTAGGGAGGCTATAACCTCTTAGTATAACAACAGAGTAAAATAATATAAACATCAACATTCAAAAATAATAAATAACCAAGAATCACAGACAACATTCTCAAACTGGGGAAATACAAATAAAATATTACCATATACTATGAATAATTAGTATAGTCTAAAGTTCCAAAATAAAAAACTAAATAAAATCCTTAAAATGGGTCTCAACATCGCATTTAGTTCCCTCATAAATTCTCATCCAAAATCACATATCTTCCTTCTAACATAGATTCCATTCACATATCCTGAATTGCAACAATAAATTACACTCAGGTACCCCATGGTGTCCTGAGTAGAGTGTGGGTACAACCTAGTAGGCCCACACAAATGATGTATAAAATTATTACTAGTATAAAATTGTGTATGAAAAATAAAAATAGACAAAATAATTATACATAAATCAAGTTTCATTATTTAAACATATTTTAATTATACACATTTATTCTCAGTTTGAAGTGATACCCATACCCATCAACCCTACTTGGTCATGTGTTAGTGATCTAAACTATCATTCATAGGTGTCACAAGTCAACATATAAGGAACATCTATACTACTAGGATTCTGGACACCATGTTGGACCAAAACATCTGTGATATATAATACCATGTCCATATCCTTGGATTCAAGAGTATCATTCCATCATTTGAAAATTATGACGCATCAAGGTTCGTGGGGCATCAATTTCACCTACCCAGTGGATAAGATTATCATTCCAACATCCGACCATCCATTAGTCAAATATATGAGGACATCATCCGTGAAATTTTTATCAAACCATAACAACAAGGGTGAAACGTTCCATTTTTCTCATTTTATGTGGTTCATTACATTAAACATGTTCTCAATTCCCATAGAAATCTCATTTCCCCATATAAGCAAATTATGACCAATTTTCTCACCTTTAAATCCATTTAACAATATAGAAATGACTCTTTAACCAATTAATACATCTACCAATTTATAATCAACAACTCATTTCACTCTTTCAAGTTAATCTAGACACCCATTTATGCCATGTTGACATGAAAAACACAATTATCATTAGTTTAATCTCATAAACCGCTTAATTTATCATTTTGAAAATCAATTTACATGATAAAGGGAGTGGAACACGTAATAAGTGATAATATACCTATTATAGACATCCTAAATAAATCCAACGAAGATCGTGAGGGGTCCAACACATCATTTAATCAGCTGATTTATCAATTCCTAAAATTATATCAAATGAGATGCACAAAGTCACTAAATCACAACCACAAACACATAGTATATAACTTCCAAAACACATAACTCATGTTTGTAGACAAGTACTCACCCATCTATAGTCATTGATTCAATCCCAAACAACATTTACTACACAAACTTATAAAATTATTCAGAAATGATGGATTTTGGATTTAGAAGGAGAGAATACATTCCACAACGATTCTCCCAAAAAATAAAATAAATAAGAGTGGTAGAATCACCTTGATCTTCAATTCACATCAAATTTCATGTAAAATTATTAATAATGAAAGGAGAATCACCCTTCAGAAGCTTGTGAGGAAATTTTTTTCACACTAGGATACTGAAAGAGTACGCAAGGAAGAAAACAGGTAATAATTATTAAATCCTAAGAGGGATTGATAATTCAGGAATTTTAAAAAGGCTCATGGTTTGGCCACTTGTTTTTCTAAAACATGTGCAAACTTTGTGACACTCCCAGTCTAAGAGGGGGTCTAGATTCATGGTTTTCCTTGGCCACTCACATTGATTGACAAATAATGTGGTGGATGTATGCGTTCCTCTGTCCAATGGGGTTAGGCCACATGGTGTCTTAGTCTAGGGCACATATTTAGTACTAATTGTGCTCCCACTTTTCTCCTAGAACATAAAGGCCTCTTTCCCCCTTCTTTTATACCTCAAAATCCAAGATCATCTCTAACACCCCTTATTCACTAATGAATCATTTCAATAACAACTTTTAAAGGAAACTTAACCCAAATTTAAACATAGCGTACCTCATGTAGAGTTTGGTATCTTATAATGAGTTTGACCTTATTGTTCACCTAGTTTGACACTCTCGGGGGATAAGCAGGGGTTAATTCATATTTTCTTTAAGAACTATTATGATGGATTTGAATAGAAGATTCTAATTAATGATGTAGGTTATACCTATGGTTTACTGTATTAGAAATATGGTTTCACGAATTATAAATCCTATAAATTATAATGTGGTTTCGTAGTATGATCATTATTTCTCATACTATTAATTTTAGTTTTATTCAATGGATGGAACTAGGAGGAATCATGTATATACAATAATTGATAGAAAATATGGTGATTATGTGTAACTAAATGGGACGGTGATACATGGGAAAGATATATTGATTATAATTAATAATTTATGATGATATATGATTATCAATTTTCACCTTAACGAACTCTTAAACTCACCCAAGAAGAGAATTATATATTTTCAAAGTGATTAGATAGGAGATACCAGAGAGGAAATACAACTCAATTTCATTCATGTTAGAAATATGGGAATATGCACCTACGAGAATGAATCAAAGGAATTGGATAAAATTTTATGTATAGAAAAAAGGGCATAGAATAATGAATTGTAGATAAATGATAAGTTCAATGGAATTAAATAAAATTCATCTTAGAGATCTATTTATAGTCCATTATCTTAAATTTAGGGAACCTAGACATTATCTGAGTTGAAGCCTCTTATAAAGTTTAACTCCTACACCAAGGAAGGAATTTTGTTATACCAATCCTAGTTGTATACTTAGGCTTGGTCTGTTTACGAGGACTCCTAGTCATGTTTTTTGTACCATTTGTAAATAGTTCTAGATAATTTTTTAGATGCTCATTTGATAATTTGAGCTCTTTTTTTTCTTTTAATAAAGGTTAATTATTTTTCTATTTTCAGTTCCTTATTTTTATATACCTTCCCACATAGATTAAATTATTTAATAATATATTATTCTTATATAAATTCTTAAATCCCTTTTCTAGATGAGCCATCTCCTCATCGCTATTACATGGTAACTCATCCTCACTTGAACTATATTATTTCAATTTTTACTTATTATTTTACTCATAATTTCTAAAATAAACTAATCTAAATTCATATTTGTTTAAATTTCAAATATTATGTGTACATAATGAGTTTCCCAATAAGCTACTTTACTATTAGATTTCTTATATTGTATTATTATCAAATGGAGACAGAGGTTCTTCTCCATCAATTATGTAAGAATCATGAGTTTATTAACTTCATATTTGTCTTCAATTATCCTCTCAAGTACATGAATTATATTTAAAACATTATTAATCCAATGATACATGTCACCAATTGATTAATCATGTCTCATATTAAAATTATCATATTTAATAGTATAGGTATTTTGGTGTATTTCTATAATATTTGATTTTCCTTCATGATACACAACACGTGTATCATAAATTTAATATTTAGTAAAGCATGAGAAGATTTATATAATTCATCAAATCCTAATGAAATTTATAGGTAATTAATAAATTTATAATTTCATTAATAACTGACCGCAGTGGCATCACTTCAATCATCTCTTATAGCTGTAAGAATTTCAGATTTTTCATTTATTATATTCTTTATATCAAAACTAATGATCTTTATATATATTTTTATCTTCATATTTCAATGTGCATAATTTGTTCCATTAAAATAATGAGGCCTACTAGTATCATTCCACAAAATACTATTATTATCTATAAAGATATAAATTTTGAATAAAAAAATACATTTTCAAGTAAAAACATTATTAAAATTAAAAAGAAATAGGAAACTATGTTACCAAATGATGGTTGAAGTAGAAAACACAAGAGGGGGTGATTTTTTTTTCTAATTAAAATTTCTATTTAAAAATATTTATAACTAAAATTCCCCAGTTTATAAAATATCCCAGTTAACTAAAATAGTAGAATTATATATTTTATTTTTAAAAAAGCATCTCATATATTTGATCAAAACCTAGTTAAGACAATATTTAAGAATTATTTACATTTTAAAACAAATTTAATTATATAAAAAACACATATAAAACACATGTTAAAGCTAACAATCAAATTAATTATTTGTGATATTTTTTTGAAAACAAAAACTATTTTGTTTTTAAAATATAGTATAAAAAACAAAAAAAAAACACACGATGGAATAAAATAATTGGGTCAGTGTCAAGATAAACCCTACTCCTCTCTAGATGGAAATAAACATCCATTAAGACGTTTATTAAATGATATATTAATCTATATCATAGATCATGTTTTACAAAAAATAACTACACATAGAAATTATAGGCTAAACACAGCCTCTTTGGAAGTTATACATGGGATAAAATTTTTGAATAATAAAGGGGAGCGTGTCTAGAACACTTCATTGTAATGCATGACATTATATTAATGAATATACAAATTAAGGAAAACACAACTCAAAATGAAATCTAAAACAAAGTGAGAAAAAGATGATAAGAGTGAAATTTTGTTGAAGGTCAATCTAATTAGATTCAATTGATAAATCATCTTTTAATCTATTATTTAAAATTAGTTATTTATTTGTTTCATTGGGAGATCATATACATAGAGTTTTGAGGATTAGTAAGTTAGATTAAGATTCTCGAGATTGAGAACGAAAGGGGGCCTCAGAGCGGCTTCTTCTCCCAAACCCGCAGCGCCTATGGTTTCTTCCAATCCTGTTTCCCCTTCCCCCTCCGGCCTAGTCTGTTCGCGGCGGCTGTCCCTGGTCTCGGCTCGGTGTGGGCGTGGTCGCGCATCCGGTTCTCTTGTTCGGAGTCCTCTTCTCGGCGGGGCTCAGCTTTCTCTCGGCGGTGCACTGTGTTCGGCTCGGCGCGGCGCGGTTCGCCCCTCTGAAGGCGACATGCATGGCGTCTTCCGGCGGGCAAGTGGTGTTTGCCGTCGACAACGAGGCTTGACTCCTCGACGGTTTACCGGCTTGTCCGGCGCGACCAGGTTCTTCAGCGGTTTCCAGTGCAGCTCGCCCCAGATCTAAGCGGCTCGGAGGGGGAGGCATTGCGACACAGTCTCTGTGAGTTTTTCAGGTTTTTGTTTTGGTATGTCGTGGTTTTTGCAATTGGCTGGATTTGGATTTGGTTTGGTTCAACGTCGATGGATCTTTTCTATTTCCTGCTGGTTTCTCGTCTTCGCGGTGGAGCTTTGTGGTTCAGGAATACTTGAAGGTTCTGGATCTGTTTAAGGTGTTGAAGGAGGTTTCACCTTTTGATTTCATTTGACTTGGTGAAAGTCGATTTGGTTTGTATTTGCTGGTTGCTGCTCTTTTCAATTTCTGCATTTTTGTGTTGGATTGTTTTGGATGAATCTGCTCTGGGATCTCATGGATCTGTGTTGCGCGATGGTTGTAATTGCTCCTCCGAACTTGAGATTTTCTTTTGGAAAGAACTCGCGTTTGCAGTGATGATGTCTTGTTGTTGCTGAAAGCAGTGGTGATGTCTTGTTGAAGGCTGAAATCAGTGGCATGGTTATGGCAACCAAAGAGGAGAATTCAGGTGGCCGTGAAGACTGTTTGAAGTGATATGTGTTGTTTAATTCGGTTATTTTGGATTTTGGACTTTGGAGTTTGGATTGTGGGTGATCGGTTGATATGTGTAGGTTCTCACTAACCCAAAAAGTGACTTATTTGAAAATAAAAAAAAAGAAGTTTCAGTCAGTAAGTTAGATTAAACCTCAGTGTATCACAATGTCTCTCCTGGACAAGTGTATCACCACTATATTTTTACTATAAGTTTTTCTTCATAATAAATAAAGAACCTTCTCTAATAAGCTATTGGATGATATTAATAATAAAATCCTTATAATTATTGAAACCTTAAATGATATGGACCTAAAATAATTCTTCAAAATATAGACATTAGTGATATGAATAAAACTCTCTACTTAAGTTAGACATTGTCATTTAGTATTTACATAGGCTTTGTTACATTGCCATGTGGTTAAATGGTACAATTACATGGAATGGTCACATTCTATGGTTACTTGGTTTCTTCATGTGGTCACTTTTTTTTCTTTATACAGTCACTTCTTTACATCTTTCACTCACATCATTACTTCTCATAGTCACTACATTTATTCTCAGGATCACTTGATTTACTCTTATGGTCAGTTCAATTATTATTATGTTAGCTTCATTACATTATGTGGTTACATTATTACTTCATATGATAGCTTCTTTTCTTCACACAATCACTTCTTCTCTTCATAAAATATATTGAATTTTTCATACAATCACTTGAAACCTCCTTTATTTATATTAAAGACTAAAATAAATTATATTATTTGATACATAGTTACTTAATAGTTCATTATTACACATGTATTTAAATATATGATTAAAGACACATGGACACTTGACCTTCCCGGTTAGTTTTACTTTCTCATACAGTAAGTCATCATTACCACTTTAAGACTTATACTTTTTTATAATTTTTCCCAGAAAAGAAGTTGAAAATCAGAAAACATAAACTTCAATATTAATATATGAACCATGATTTGGGATCATTAAGAGAAGGATCATTGGACTAATCCTGCATACATTATTTTCAAATATTTAAATTTTTTGACACTCAATTCATTAAATAGGACTAATTTAGGGAAATTCATTTATTATTTAATGTATTATGAACCAATATTTATGGTTAAACCTTTAAATGTATTTTAGTTGATATGTAGGTAATGGAATAATATTTAGAGACATACTTGGTGATATTTAATAAATAATATATAGTGACCCAAGCCTTTTACATATATTATTACATAATTTTAAGTATAAATTACCATTAAATACTAAATAATGATAAAAAAGACTAGTTTATTTGGAAGAATAGTTAAATAAATATAAAACATGAAAATAGAATAAAAAATATGTTTATTAATCATCATAATTTGATCTTAACTCCATTTCAGATCCTACAAAAATATTGGATAGCTTGGTGGAATACATAGACAAAAACTTTGATCAAAAAATTCCAATAAGGTATTAAAAATTGAAAATAAGCATAAAACATGAGTCATAAGGCATAACATGAAATCATAAAATGATTGGATCGTGAATAAACATATGGAGGACTAATATATCGAACATGGAATCATATCATCATTGAAATATAGGAATTTGGAAGAAACATATATCATGACATAAACATGAGTCAATGCTAACTTCCAATACAATATCACATCGTGGACAGAGTCAAATAATGAATTAGGTTTACTTCCTAATCTTATACAACATTTGACATCAGAATAAAACATTACCCAATGCATTGAAGATTTATCTAAGTGATTCAATCATAGAATGTACAAGCATATTTGTTCCACATAAATAATTAAAACATAAGGAATAAACATATGGGTTGCCCGTAGAAATAAATGGGTTTCGTAATCATTTCATAAGTAATTACCAAATCCCATAAAATAATGGGATCCATGAAATAGGGTGTTATTTCATTATTAGAAAATAATAAATAAATAATAATAATTGTTCATTAATAATTATATCTAGATGAAGTGATAATACAAAAAGGTGTGTTTAGGTAACTTTATAAATGTGTTACTTTAGTGTGGTTTAAGGGAAAATAATAAAGAGTCCTTAAAGATATTGAACGCATAAATATTTACATAAAATAATAAATAATATAAACAATTTATTCTATTATAAAACAATTTATTTTATAAAAAATATGTTTTCTTAAAACATTTTATAGAGTGTACTTGAAAGTGGGTAAGAAATAGATCAGTTACCATTAATCTGGTTTTCCTATCAATAGGAATTTGGAGGGGAACCTTTGAAAAAATGTATTTACCCAAAAATTCGTTATTAAAGAATCTATATATATATGTGGAGACATATATTCAGAATATGGTATAATTTTATAATATAAATGGATGGATATATTTTGGAAAAAATATAGAAAACACAACCTATATAAAATTATGGTGGTTTAGAGAGATCCCTTACCTAATGTCGAAATGAATTCGGAACAAACAATTAATGTCCTAGATAATATAGTTAAATGTAATAGTTAATTAATTTGGAACCTATTATACATATATTTTTTTTATTATATTTATTTTAAGTTTATTTATGGCTATTTTGATGTGTTTTTAAGTTCAGTCTAATTGTTCTGGGAGTGTTTGTTTTATGTTTTCATGATTGTTTCACTTATGTATAATTATTAAACATCTTATTGAATTCTAAAAATAATATTGAAGTGAAATTAAATGGTATTAATTAACATACAAATGGGAAAATGGTCTCATTATTATTTTTTCTGACATGAGGGCTATTAAATTGTTAAAATGGTAATGATAGATGTTTAGTTTATTTTTGAATTTTTCTAACCACCCCAATCTAGTTTAATATTATTTAATATTATTACTATATAATAGATATATAATATTAAACAAGTTATAATATACTTATTAAAATATTATTTAACCATAATAAAAGTTTAATTACAATCCTTGACAATGCAAAAGGAAAATAAAATCTCATTATCCTTGTAGATAGTTAACCACCATAATTTGGAAAATGGTTTCATTATATTTGACTACGAGGAGATTAGAAAAGTTTTGGATATAATATAATCCATTATAAATAATAAAATCATGTATATACATGATAATATATTTATTATGCTTTTATGTGTTATGTATTTGAGTATAAGGTAGAAAAATAGAATAAATTAAAAGAGGTAGTCTGAGAATACTACCTCTTGAATATCACCTCCTTAAATAACACCAAAAGAAAATTGGAATTTATATTTTGGTGAGAAAATAATGACATATATGTGGGTCAATTTGGGATAATATGGATTGTAATATATTTTATAAACATCAAGTCTTGCAAGGTGTGAGTATCATTGGTGGTATTTATAAGGGGATGAAAGGGGTAATTTTGATTAATATATTCATTAATCTGTTATTTTGGCTCAACACTATCAATAGTACTAATTCATGGGACTATATAAATTAGATGTTTCATTTGTGTTCATAGAAAATAGATCTTACGTCATATATGAAAAAAACAATCAGGGATTTGGCTTATAATGTTAAATACAGTAAATTAATGTATTTCACTATTCACAAAAAATTCTACTATTTTATAAAAAACCCTAAAATTCAGATGAGCCAATTATTGGAATTTAGATTTAAAAAATGAATGATGTTTTGAATATACTTATTTAAATTTGAGTGATTTAATTTTTAAATAAAATAATCATTTATTAATATAAATAAGGATTCTAATATTACAATATATTTTATAACCGTCTGGAATTTTTCCTATGGTCACATAATGGTATATTATAACTATAATGAAACATTATATTAATTTATGAATCCATTTTAAGAAAATAATTTTCATTTTAAACCATTTTTTTCATTATAAAATAGAAAATAAAACATTTATGTTTTACAAAAATAACAGCATTATTTATTATTATTAAAACATTTATTTTATTGTACCATGATATAAATGTACCATATAATCAGTTTATTAGATACCTTAATATAATTTTAAATTTACACAGGGGATGTTACTATTCTAATGGTCATGTTACTATTCCAAATGGTTATATTACTATTCTAACAGTTAGGTTACTATTCTAGTGATTAAGTGACTATTCCAATTATTATATTACTATTTCAATGTTAAGTTCTATAATGGTTATATAGGTTCTTTATTTCTATAATATACTCTTCAATCACTTATATTTCCACTTAATTCATATTAAAAATGACTTTTTTATTGTTAACATTATGTTTTAATTCTACATCTTTGTTCATGTGTGTTGTCATTCTGGTGGATTGACCACATCCAAATTATGTTATTCTTATTATATTATTTTCAATTTATTATACAACTATAATATTTTTGCATTCATATTGGTTTGGTTACCATCTACTGTATCATTATTATTTGAAGAAAATAATGTTTTTTTAGTTTTCTATATGATATTTATGTGATGTATATTATATTACCTAAACATAAGAAGGGAAATTTCATTGATAAAATATTGGGTCATTACTTTTTCCTCCCATATGAAATTTAAACTTCAAATGTTTTTACATACTAAGGTGAAAACAGGTGAAGGTACTTCCCCTTTATTGATTTTTCTAGTTCCTATATCACTTCTTCATATTTCTGGTTCTTCCATAGTACATTAACCTGGTGAGTGATCCTATTGTGTAGAACATTATATATATGTTCCATGATATTGACTGAATGCTTCTTGTAAGAGAAATCATTTCCTAGATAAAATACCTATGAATTCATTACATGTGGGTGATCTAGAAGGTACTTACTCAAGAGAGATACATTTAATGTATCTTGTACGTGAAACGTAGTTGGTGGATGTGCTAGTTGATAGGTCATAGCTCTCACATGAACAAGAATCTTAACGACAATGATGTACTTAAAAATTAGCTTTCCCTTATTCCTAAATATCATCACTCTCTTCCATGGATATATACAAAAGGAATACCTTATCTCCAACCATAATCTCTAGGTCCCATAGATGATTTTATTCATATATCTTCTATCAACTTTGGGAAGCCCTGATGTGTTGTTGAATGGACTACACCATTTCTACAATTTCGATAACAATTTTAGGTCTCATCATTTTGTGTTCAAAATGTTTATCCCATACATGCAGGTGATATATTTCATTCCCTTAAAGGGATTTATATGGATCCATTTGGAATCTTGAGTGGAAATTATTTTTTTAAGATAATTTGACCATAGGAATATGTTCTCCCATCATCCTTTTATGTCCATTGAGCAAATCTTCAAAATATATTCAGTGTTTTTTAATAGTTTACTCAGACTATCTATCAGTATAGGGTTATAATTCATACTATAGCTATTGGATTGATAGTAAATTCCTTGTTTTTTTGGAACAACTCCCTAATGATGGGTTATCATGTGGTGAGTTATGTATTGATGTGATGTTGATCAGAGAAAAGAGGTCCATTGGTGTCTATCATGACTCATAATTTTCGTTCATAGATATCACATCATAGTATATGAAGATTCATTACATTATATAATGATCCATTCTAAAATAATGTAGGTGTAGTGCCTTTGTAAACATAGACACATAAAAAAAATTTATATAAAAAAGTTCTACATACTCTCCCATTATGTTATTCATAACTATAATCCTTCTCAGTGATATCATACTTAGTACCTTTGTTTATAACGTGGGGAAAGAAAATGTAAGAAATGGTGAGCTTGGATTCTTAGTACAGGTAAATAAGGGTGATAACAATGATCTCTTGAGCATCACTTGAAAATAAGGGTATGAGAATAGGAGCACAAAATTTGAAAATCATACCCTGCATATCAAAAATAATAATCTTAAGTCATGGAATAAATGATGGAAATTTATAATACATGAATTATAATGTATTCAATGTATATAATCCATGTATGAATAACATTGTCATAAGATAATGAATTATGACATTCGAATAAGCATATAAAATCATTTTCTTAGTACCGAAGGTTCATTTTCAAGACTATTAGTGTAGAATGGGATCACTATTTAAACCATAATAGTAGTAAAGGTTCAATCCCAGGTCTATCATAGTTGAAAATTCCATTACTAAACTGGGTTCACTCCCCATTCTAGTCTTTTTTATCTCATTGTACATAAATATTTACCCAATGCAGTGGAGGGAGATATAGGTCCAACCCATACTTGGTTATAATGGGACCACCACACATGGAAATAACATAACTACTATCCTTGGTAATAACAGAACCACTATCATGTAATTAAAATCATATATATGTGGTCCATAATATCTTAAATCATTCATCATATTTGTACCCCAAAAATTTATGGGTTTCATAATCATTTCATCAAATCATAACCCATGTAAATGGAATGAGTTTCATAAAGATATTATCACCATAAATATAAATCATCCATATAAATAATAAGGATGGTATACTTGGATCGTATCAATAGTAAATCATAATTGAAATCAAAGGTTACTTTCTTAGAAAATTAGAACTACCAGTAGAATCTCAGAAAAACATTCTTGGAAAAAACATCCTTTACATTTTCAAATAACACCTTTAAAAAAAATTAAAAAAATACTATGGAAAACATTAACATTGAAAATAAACATGTGAAATTCTAAAGTAATATTAAAATCATTACGCATCCCTAACAACGGAAAATTCCATTCATAATGTATCAGTTAAAAATATTCCTTTTATACTTTTGTAAAAAAAATCAAAAAAAACTCTATTTATAAAATGACAAGAAGATTACTTTTACCACGATTTCGTAAATATTAATTTATGGATAAAAATTATTATATAAAATCATGTGAGAATATAAAAAAAATCATTAAAACATTTTCATAATAAATGGATATGGCTGAAAAATTCTTTTATGCCAAAGATAGAAATAAAGTAATTTTTTCTTAAATTTTTTTTTTATATTTTTAGTATCTGATGTGAAAAATATTAAATGAAAAATTTGTTATTATGAATTAAATATAATGTAATAAAATTACTGATTTTCTTTATAAAAAATAATAGGATTTCATTATTATATAAATAATCATAATCAATCCCTATAAATAATGATATTGTAATATAAAACTCATTTCCAAGACTTTTTACATACTAGTATCATGTTGACCTTTCCCAAATAGTATGACAAAAGAAAATAAAACCTCCTCAGATAGCACATTATAACATTCTTTCCCAATTTTAACTAAATCAATTCCCCAATATGGTTCAGTATATGTCCTCAATAATTCCTCTCCATACATGAATTTACTACAACTAGAAATGAGGGCCTAATGGAATATCTAGGGAGACTAAAACCTCTTAGTAAAAAAATAGATTAAAATAATATAAACATCAACATTCCAAAATAATAAATAACCAAGCATCACATAAAACATTCTCAAACTAGGTAAATATAAACAAAATATTACCATATATTATGAATAATTAGTATAGTCTAAAGTTCCAAAATAAGAGACTAAATAAAATCATTAAAATGGGTCTCATCATAACATTTATTTCCCTCATCAATTCTCATCCAAAATCACATATCTTCCTTCTAACATAGATGCCTTTCACATATCCTGAATTGCAACAATGAATTATACTCAGGTACCCCATGGTGTCCTGAGTAGAGTGTGCGTACAACCTAACAGGAACACAAAAATGATGTCTAAAATTATTACTAGTATAAAATTCTGTATGAAAAATTAAAATAAAAAAAATAATTATAAATAAATATAGTTTCATTATTTAAAAATATTTTAATTATACACATTTATTCTCTGTTTGAAGTGATACCCAAAACCATCAACCCTACTTTGTCATGTGTCGGTGATCTGAACTATCATTCGTAGGTGTCACAAGTCAACATATAAGGAACATATATACTACTAGGATTCTGAACACCATGTTGGACCAAAACATCCATGATACATAATGCCATTTCTATACCCTTGGATTCAAGAGTATCATTACAACATTTGAAATTTATGATGCATCAAGGTTCTTGGGGCATCAATTTCACCTACCCAGTGGAGAAGATTATCATTCCAACATCCCACCAACCATTAGTAAAATATATGAGGACATCATTAGTGAAATTTTTATCAAACCATAACAACAAGGGTGCAACGTTCCATTTTTCTCATTTTATGTGGTTCATTACATTAAACATTTTCTCAATTCCCATAGAAATCTCATTTCCCCATATAAGCAAATTATGACCAATTTTCTCACCTTTAAATCCATTTAACAATATAGAAATGACTCTTTAACCATTTAATACATATACCAATTTATAATCAACTACCCATTTCACTCTTTCAAGTTAATCCAGACACCCATTTATGCCATTTTGACATGAAAATCACAATTATCATTAGTTTAATCTCATAAACCGCTTAATTTATCATTTTGAAACTCAATTTACATGTTAATGGGAGTGGAACACGTAATAAGTGATAATATACCTATTATAGACATCCTAAATAAGTCCAACAAAGATCGTGAGGGGTCCAACACATCATTTAAAGACCTGATTTATCAATTCCTAAAATTATATCAAATAAGATTCACAATGTCACTAAATCACAACCACAAACACGTGTATAAACATCAAGAACATATGATATAACTTCTAAAATACAGAACTGATGTTTTTAGACAAGTACTCACCCAACTATAGTCATTTATTCAATCCCAAACAACATTTACTGCACAAACTTTTAAAATTATTGAGAAATGATGGATTTTGGATTTAGAAGGAGAGAATACATTCCACCATGATTCTCCCAACAAATAAAATAAATAAGAGTGGTAGAATCACCTGGATCATCAATTCACAACCAATTTCATGTAAAATTATTAATAGTTAAAGGAGAATCACCCTTGAGAGGCTTGTGTGGAAATTTTTTTCACAATAGGATACTGATGGAGTATGTAAGAAAGAAATCGGGTAATAATTCCTAAATCCTAAGAGGGAATGATAATTCACGAATTTTAAAAAGGCTCATGGTTTGGCCACTTGTTTTTCTAAAACATGTGCAAACCGTGTGACACTCTCGGTCTAACAGGGGGTCTAGATTCATGGTTTTCCTTGGCCACTCACATGGTTTGACAAAACATGTGGTGGGTGTATGCGTTCCTCTGTCCAATGGGGTTAGGCCACATGGTGTCCTAGTCCAGGGCACATATTTAGTACTAATTGTGCTCCCACTTTTCTCCTAGAACATAAAGGCCTCTTTCCCCCTTCTTTTATACCTCAAACTCCTAGATCATCTCCAACTCCCCTTCTTCACTAATGAATCATTTCAATAACCACTTTTAATGGAAATTTAACCCAAATTTAAAAATAGCATACCTTATGTAGAGTTTGGTATCTAACAATGAGTATGACCTTATTGTTCACCTAGTTG
The DNA here is from genome assembly GCA_963277665.1 of Viscum album. Lineage (NCBI taxonomy): Eukaryota > Viridiplantae > Streptophyta > Magnoliopsida > Santalales > Viscaceae > Viscum > Viscum album. The sequence continues at coordinate 536,355,125 of OY728156.1, forward strand.
GACACTCTCACGGGATAAGCAGGGGTTAATTCATGTTTTCTTTAAGAACTATTATGATGGATTTGAATACATGATTCTAATTAATAAGGTATGTTATACCTATGGTTTATTATATTATAAATAACGTTTCATGAATTATAAATCCTATAAATTAAAATGCGTTTTCTTAGTATGATCCTTCTTTCTCATACTATTCTTTTTAGTTTTATTCAATGGATGGAACTAGGAGGAATAATGTAAATACAATAAGTGATGGAAAATATGGGGATTATGAGTAACTAAAAGGGAAGGTGATACATGGGAAAGATATATTGATTATAATTAATAATTTATCATGATATATGATTATCAATTTTCACATTAGCAATCTCTTAAACTCACCCAAGAAGAGAATTATAGATTTTAAAAGAGATTAGATAGGAGATACCTGAGAGGAAATAAAAATCAATTTCATTCATGCTAGAAATATGGGAATGTGCACCTATGAAAATGAATCAAAGGAATTGGAAAATATTTCATGTGTAGAAAATAAGGGCATAGAACAATGAATTTTAGATAAATGATAAGTTCAATGGAATGAAATAAAATTCATCTTAAAGATCTATTTATAGTCCATTATCTTAAATTTAGGGAACCTAAACATTATCTGAGTTGATAGCCTCTTATAAAGATTAACTCCTACACCAAGGAAAGACTTTTGTTATACCAATCCTAGTTGTATACTTATGCTTGGTTTGTTTACGAGGACTCCTAGTCATGTTTTCTGTACCATTTGTAAATAGTTCTAGATAATTTTTTAGATGCTCATTTGGTAATTTGATCTCTTTTTTTCTTTTTAGAAAGGTGAATTATTTTTCTTTTTTCAGTTTCCTATTTTTATATACCTTCCCGCATAGTTTAAATTATTTAATAATTTATTATTCTTATAGAAATTCTTAAATCCATTTTCTAGATGAGCAATCTCCTCATATCTATTACATGGTAACTCATCCTCACTTGAACTATATTATTTAATTTTTCCTTATTATTTTACTCATAATTTTTAAAATAAACTAATCCATAATCATATTTTCTTAAATTTCAAATATTATTTGTACATCATGAGTTTCCCAATCAGCTACATTACTATTAGTTTTCTTATATTGCAAGATTATCAAATGGAGATAAAGGTTCTTCTTCATCTATTATGTATGAATCTTGAGTTTGTTTACTTAATATTTGCCTTTACATATCATCTAAAGTACATGAATTATTTTTAAAACATTATTAATCCAATGAAACATGTCATCAATTTATTAATCATGTCTCATATTAAAATTATCGTATTTAATAGTATATGTATTTTGGTGTATTTCTATAATATTTCATTTTCCTTCATGATACACAACAAGTGTATCTGAAATTTCATATGTAGTAGAGCATGAAAAAAATATATAGAATTCATCATATCCTAATGAAATTTATAGGTAATTAATATATTTATAATTTCATTAATAACTGACCTCAGTGGCATCACTTTAATCATCCCTATTAGTTGTAGGATTTTCATATTTTTCATTTATTATATTTGTGATATCAAAACTAATGATCTTTATATATATTTTTATCTTCATATTTCACTGTGCATACTTTGTTCCATTAAAATAATGAGGCATATTAGTATCATTCCACAGAATACTATTATTATCTATAAAGATGTAAATTTAGAATAACAAAATACCTTTTCAAGTAAAAACATTATTACAATTAAAAAGAAATAGGAAACTATGATACCAAATGATGGTTGGAGTAGAAAACACAAGAGGGGGTGATTTGTTTTTCTAATTAAAATTTCTATTTAAAAATATTTATAACTAAAATTCCCCAGTTTATAAAACATCACATATAACTAAAATAGTATAATTCTATATTTTATTTTTAAAAAAGCTTCTCTTATATTTGATCACAACCTACTTAAAAAAATATTTAAGAATTATTTACATTTTGAAACCAATTTAATTATATAAAAAAACATATAAAACACCTGTTGAAGCTAACTATCAAATTAATTATTTGTGATATTTTTTTGAAAACAATAACTAGTTTGTTTTTAAAAAATAGTATAAAAAACAAAAAACACATGATGGAATTAAATAATAGGGTCGGTGTAAAGATAAACCCTACTCCTCTCTGGATGTAAATAAAAATCCATTAAGAAGTTTAATAAATTATATAATAATCTATAACATAGATCATATTTTACAAAAAAATAACTACATATAGAAATTATAGGCTACACACAGCCTCTTCTTTAGTTATACATGGGATAAAATTATAGAATAATAAAGGGAAGAGTTTCTAGAACACTTCAATGTAATTCATGAAATTATATTAATGAATATACAAATTAAAGAAAACACAAATCAAAATGAAATCTAAAACAAAGTGAGAAAAAGATGATAAGAGTGAAATTTTGTTGAAGTTCAATCTAATTAGATTCAGTTGATCAATCATCTTTTAATATATTATTTAAAATTATCTATTTATTTATTTCATTGAGAGATCATATAAATAGAATTTTGAGGATTAGTAAGTTAGATTAGTCCTCAGTGTATCACAATGTCTCTCATGCACAAGTGTATTACCACTATATTTTGACTATAAGTGTTTCTTCTTAATAAATAGAGAACCTTCTCTAATCAGCTATTTAATGATATTAATAATATAATCCTCATACTTATTGAAACCATAAATGATATGGACCTAAAATAATGCTTCAAAATATAGACATTAGTGATTTGAATATAACTCACTACTTATGTTAGACATTGTCACTTAGTATTTACTTAGGCCTGGTTACATTGCCCTGTGGTTACATGGTACAATTACATGGAATGGTCACATTCTATGGTTACTTGGTTTCTTCATGTGGTCACTTTTTTTCTTCATACAGTCACTTCTTTACATCTTTCACTCACATCGTTACTTCTCATAGTCACTACATTTATTCTCATGATCACTTGATTTACTCTTATGGTCAGTTCAATTATTATTGTGGTAGCTTCATTACATTATGTGGTTACATTATTACTTCATATGATAGGTTCTTTTCTTCACAAAATCACTTCTTCTCTTCATTAAATATGTTGAATCCTTCATACAATCACTTGAACCCTTCTTTAATTATATTCAAGACAGAAATAAATTATATTATTTGATACATAGTTACTTAATAGTTCAATATTACACATGTATTTAAATATATGATTAAATAAACATGGTCACTTAACCTTCACAGTTAGTTTTAATTCTTCATACAGTAAGTTGTCATTATCACTTTAAGACTTATCGATTTTTATAATTTTTCACAGAAAAGAAGTTGAATATTATAAAACATAAACTTCAATAGCAATAAAAGAACCATGATTTGGGATCATTAAGATAAGGATCATTGGACTAATCTTGCATACATTATATTCAAACATTTAAAAATTTTGACACTCAATTCATTAAATAGGACTAATTTATGGAAATTCATTTATTATTTAATGTATTGTGAACCAATATTTATTGTTAAACCTTTAAATGTATTTTAGTGGATATGTAGGTAAAGAAATAATATTTAGAGACATACATGGTGATATTTAATAAATATTATATTGTGACCCAAGCCTTTTACATATATTATTACATGATTTTAAGTATAAATTACCACTAAATACAAAATAATGATAAAAAAGGCTAGTTTCATTGGAAGACTAGTTAAATAATTATAAAACATGAAAATAGAATAAAAAATATGTTTATTAATCTTCATAATAATCTCTTAACGCCATTTCAGATCTTATAACTGTATTGGATATCTTGGTGGAATACATAGACAAAAGAATTGATCAAAAAATCCAAATAAGTTATTAAACATTTAAATGAAGCATAAAACATGAGTCATGAGGAATAACATGAAAACATAAAATGATTGGATAATGAATAAACACATGGAGGCTAAACATATCGAACATGGAATCATATGATCATTGAAATATAGGAATTTAGAATCAACATATATCATGACATAAACATGATTCAATTATAACTTCCAATACAATAACACATCGTGGACATAGTCAAATAATGAATTAGGTTTACTTCCTAATCTTATACATCATGTATCATCAGAATAAAGCATTACCCAATGCATTGATGTTTTATCTAGGTGAGCCAATCATAACATCTACAAGCATATGTGTTCCACATAAATAAATCAATCATAAGGAATAAACATATGGGTTACCCATAGAAATAAATGGGTTTCATAATCATTTCATAAAGAATTACCAAAGACCATAAAATAATTGGATCCATGAAATAAGGTGTTATTTCATTATTAGAAAATAATAAAAAATAATAATAATAGTTAATTAATAATTATATCTAGCTGAAGTAATAATATAAAAATGCATGTTTAGGTTACTTTAGAAATGTGTTACTTTAGTGCGGTTTAAGGGAAAATTATAAAGAGTCCATAAAGATAATAAACGCATAAATATTTACATAAAATAATAAATTATATAAACAATTTTTTCTATTATAAACTATTTTATTTTATAAAATATATGTTTTCTTAAAAAAATTTATAGAGTGTACTTGAAAGTGGGTAAGAAATAGTTCAGTTAAGATTATTCTAGTTTTCTTATCAATAGGAATTGGGAGGGGAACCTTTGAAAACATGTATTTACCCAAAAACATCGTTATTAAAGAATCTATATATATGTGTGAGACATATAAAACGAATATCGTATAATTTTATCATATAAATGGATGGATATATTTAGGGAAAGAGAGAGAAAACACAACCTATAAAAAATTATGGTGGTTTAGAGAGATCCCTTACCTAATTTCGAAATGAATTCGGAACAAACAATTAATATCCTGGATAATATAATTAAAATTATTAGTTAATTAATTTGGAACATATTATACATATATTTTATTTATTATATTTTTTTAAGTTTATTTATGGCTATTTTGACGTGTTTTTAAGTTCAATCTAATTGTTCTGGGAATGTGTGTTTTATGGTTTCATGATTGTTTCACTTATGTATAATTATTAAACATATTATTGAATTCTAATAATATTCTTGAAGTGAAATTAAATGGTATTAATAAACATACAAATGGTAAAATTGTCTCATATATTATTTTTTATGACATTAGGGCTATTAAATTGTTAAAATGGTAATGATAAATGTTTAGTTTATTTTTGAATTTTTCTGACCACCCCAAACCAGTTTAATTTTATTGAATATTATTACTATATAATAGATATATAATATGAAACAAGTAATAATATAATTATTAAAATATTATTTAACCATAATAATAGTTTTATTACAATCCTTGATGGTGGTAAAGGAAAATAAAATCTCATTATCCTTGTACAAAGTTAACCAGCATAATTTTAAAATGGTTTCATTATTTTTGACTACGAGGAGATTAGAAAAGGGATGGATAAAATATAATTCATTATAAATAAAAAAAATCATGTATATAAATGATAATATATTTATTATGCTTTTATGTTTTAAGTATTTGAATATAAGGTAGAAAAATAAAATAAATTAAAAGAGGTAGTTTGAGAATACTACCGCTTGAATATCACCTCCTTAAATAACACCAAAAGAAAATTGAAATTTGTATTTTGGTGAGACAAAAATGACATATATGTGGGTAGATTTGGGATAATATGGATTGTAATATATTTTATATGCATCAAGTCTTCCATGGTGTGAGGATCATGGGTGGTATTTATAAGGGGATGAAAGGGGTAATTTTGATTATTATATTCAATAATAACTTATTTTGTCTCAACACTACCAATAGTACTAATTCTTGGGACTATAAAAATTAGATGATTCATTTATTATCAAAGAATATGGATCTTACGTAATATATGAAAAAGATAATAATGTGTTTGGATTATAATGTTAAATACCATAAATTGTTGTATTTCACTATTCACAAAAAATTCTACTATTTTATAAAAAACCAAAAAATTCAGACGAGCCAATTATTGATATTGAGATTTAAAAAATGAATAATGTTTTGAATATTATTTTTTAAATTTGAGTGATTTAATTTTTAAATAAAATAATCATTTATTAAAATAAATTAGGATTCTAATATTATAATATATTTTATAACCATCTGGAATTTTCCCTATGGTCACATAAAAGTATATTATTTCTATAATGAAACATTATATTAATTTATGAATCCATTTTAAGAAAATAAATTTTATTTCAAATATTTATTTTCATTATAAAATTGAAAATTAAACATTTACGTTTTACAAAAATACCAGCATTATTTATTGTTATTAAAACATTTATTTAGTTGTACCATGATATAAAGGTACCATATAATCAGTTTTTTAGATACCTTAATATAATTTTAAATTTACCCAGGTGAGGTTACTATTCTAATGGTCATGTTAGTATTCCAAATGGTTATATTACTATTCTAACAGTTAGGTTACTACTCCAGCGGTTAGGTTACTATTCCAATGATCATATTACTATTCCAATGGTAAGATCTGTAATGGTTATATAGGTTCTTTATTTCTATAATTTACTCTTAAATCACTCATATTTCCTCTTCATTCATATTAAAAATGAATTTTTTATTATTAACATTATGTTTTATTTCTACATCATTGTTCATGTGTGTTGTGGTTCTGGTCGATTGACCATATCCAAATTATGTTATTCTTATTGTCTTATTTTCTATTTATTATACAAATATAATATTTTGCATTCATATTGGTTTGGTTACTATCTAATGTATCATTATTCTTTTAATAGAATAATGTTTTGTTAGTTTTCTCTATGATATTTATGTGATTTATATTATATTACATAAATATAAGAAGGGAATGGGAATTTGTTCTTCCTTAATGTTTCCTTAGTTACTTATCGAGACTATAGGGGGAATTATATTTAATCTCTTCCTCAAATAGTGTATAGCTATCATTGCAAGACTGGAGGGGAATTGATGGTGAGAGATTCCCAGAGTGTCGATGCCTTATATGTTAACTTGAATAGAGGGGTTTTCTTGCATGAGACACCAGGAGAGTCACCTTGAATATATTTTGGTTGGTTGGGACGAGTCCACCAAGACATAGAACAAGCTTGAGTTATCTACTGCTTGCTGTTTTAGGGAGTCTGCTAGGATACCGGTTGTGTTACTTGATTTGATTTGGAAATATAGAGCTATTTTCTAGGTTCTGTGGTTCATAATTAAATGGTTGTATTAAATTAATAAAAAATGAAAATGGATATTTTTAGGATTTTTTACATTAGTGTACTTCTGTTTCTCAATTTCATTTATTTCCATTACTTTTTCTATATTGCTCACTGACATTAGTGCACAGATCATGTGGTGGTTGCCTACTAGGATTAGTATCACACCCTGTTTGGGTCCTCTTTTTTGGCCCAAATAGGTTATATGGTTGTAGGTGTGGATTGGGATTGTGGCCCTTCTTCTTCCGGTACATGATTGCTGGTTGGAGCTGGAGAGCATAGGACTGAACTTAGTCTTGCGATGCTGCTGGAGTTGTTGTTTACTTTTAGTGCTTTGTTCTCAGTTGTATTTCAAAATGTTGTTGTGTTGTCTTCTTTCATTAGATACATGTACCATGCTATGTAATTATTATATTTTAAATTTCTTCTACTGTTTAGTTCAATTATTGTATGGTGTTTACTAATTCCATTATTGATTGTTATTTATTTTCCTTGTATATTTTACCAAAGAAGGTCATAGTTTCCACAATAACATACCAAGGCCCTCACACGTTAGCATCCTTTGGGATTTGGGAAAATGCACTTGGGGTCATGTGGCGAACCAGATATGGGGCACTAGTTGAGTGGCTCCGGATTTGGGTCGTTACAATGAGGTATTAAAGGGAGGTTGTTTCCTTTTCTATTGAATTACTATTTAGTGACATTATATAGGGATACGACGGAATATGTAGATGGTAAATGGTTGTTCCATGGTGTTCTAGAACACGTGTACCGGGAAAAATCCATATTACCTTGAATATTGCAATTTTCAAGTTTGGAAAATGTTACAGTTTTATTGATTTCATTGTTGGGTAGTGCACATCTTTTGTGCTATTACTGTTTGTATGATTCTGGTTTTATTTTGATACAACTCGATGAGATGAGGTTATTCCATCTCATGAATCATATACACACTTGTTAGAAAATCACATTTCATGCATTTTTCCATGCCATCTAGATTTCATTAGAATTTACATGCTGTTGTGATAGAATTTGTGATATAATATACATGTTCCTGTGATAGCTGTTGTGATAGAATACATACTAGGGTAAAGTTTGTTTAAATCTTCTTTATCATGGACACTAAACATTGGTCTTAGAGGTGTTATGGGCCCTCAATGATCGTAATTTCGTGGATCGTGAGTTCTTATACTTTTTACATGTTATATCTATTGTTATGATGCCATGATTTGATTCGAGGGGAGTGACCGCATTATCATGAAACGTCAAATTTATTATGCTTTTAAGGTTGATTTTTTGTCTAAGGAAGACCCTAGGTAGCCTCTCGAGGAGCATTGACAGGTTTAGAGTGTGTATTTTTAATTAAGTCTACTAAAAAAGGGGTGATTTTGAAAACCGCTTAATGAAAGTAACTTAATCAAAATAGTTTAAAAGATGAAAGACAAAGAATATTTTGGAAAATATTATATAAAATGTTTGATTTGATTTCACTACACACATATCAAGTTCATTGTTCATATAGATTTATTTTAGGTTTAGATTAATTCTTTCGTTGGAATCAATTGGAATCCTGATTAATTCCTAAGATCATATTTCAATTCTTGGAGAACCAATCCTTGAAATAATAATCATATTGAAAATATCCATAACATATTCATTGAATAATAGATTCCAAATTATATTGAAATATCAATAAAGTGGGGAAGAAAATGATTCTTGTGTTGTCCAATCGGAACAACACAAGTCACACACTCAAAACCTCACACTGATCGGTTAGAAATTAAGAGCATAACACTCACATGAAACAAATCAAGAATTCAAATCTAAAATAAAATAAGATACATGGAAAGAATTGATTACACACCCAAATTACACAAAACTAGTAGCTATTGTATGCATCGGAACTCCCTTGACATGTGTATAGCTCTCTCACAATGAACACCCAAATTTTAGCTCGATATCGGGATGATGAGGAAGCTCGGGTGGAACTCCTTCTTCATCCTTGATAACCCTATGAGGATAAGGGACTCCAGAACCTCCAAGGTGACTAGGAGACTCCTCTCAGACTCCAAAATGGCAGAGTATATCTTCTTGTTCGAACCCCCAAATGAGGATCCCTTTGTGCCTTTTTATTGCTGAAATGACACATGGTTTTGAGTACCCAGTTTTGGACTAATAGAAAGTCATATTACTACTTGGAAAAAGGAGATAAGTTGTTTAATTTCTTCCTGACTATCTCCATGTCAAATTTGGCGTCCATTAGGCAACCAGATTTGGAGATATGTTCACACCACAGAACTGAAGATTTGAAATCGGGCAGATTCCCTCCTAGACAAAATGGTACGGATGGGCCACCCGATTAACAAATGGGGATTCAGTCCTTTGAGATGAGTTTTACCCTGTGATGTTTTGGAGAGTCTTAGAAATTTTCAGCCCATTTTTATACACATATTTCTCGAGCTGTTCAAAACAATGGATAGGTGTCCTTGGGATCCATGCAATTTTGGCCCATTTTACTTCTGGATCATCTTCAAGGCCTCCAAATCACCTCCTTCTGCAATCAAATCCTCGAAACAAGTAACAATTCCCATTTTAACAGTGAGACACACAAAATTAATGATTCAAATATTAAATTAAATCTGGTGTTATTTTTATAATATTCAATACAAAACAGGTTTACCACAGTGGTGTAGGGATGAAAATTAAACAGTAAATCGTGGTGTGATCACACCCCCACACCTAAAAATTTGCACTACTGGGAAAAGTGATATTTCAAAAAATTATGTATGGATATATTCCCAACATCATGAATATTTAACATTCAATGAAAATTTAAAATTTGAAAGGAATGCGATCATAGAAACAAGCACACCATGGCGTTATTCTCATTGATAATGAAAAAAAGTGTCTCATAAATTGTATCAGCATGAAATTCAGGGAGAATAATGATAACAATTTAATAAAGGAATACTAACGTCCACAATGTCACTAAATCTCCATGTGTGTGTGTGACAACCAATTCATACTATTCTACCAACTTTATATCCAGTAATATAGGTTATTTTAATTATTTTATTCTTAAATGATTATGTCCACCGAATGTGTCCTATACCCTTTACAATCAAATTTAAGACCCAATCACATAATCATTCCTGGAAGTCAAACCTTAATCTTGGGACCTAGATATCCCCATATGAAGTACATTTCATCACTCCCCTCATTTTTTTTGAAATGTTTTTCATGGAACAAATCTCACACCCTTCTCTGATCCATTGGTTGATCTCATCACAACACTAATTGTAATAGTTATAACAAGATAAAAAGTCAAGGAAGAGTGGTTTTTGACCTACCCAAGACACAACTATTTTTTTAGGGTGTAAAACAGTCAGATAACAGGTACACACGCATAGGTCAATCCGGTATAGTAATGAAAAAGATCGTATAAGGAAAGAACATATGGGAAAATCATTTAGCCAATAGATAAATATTAACCTAACTTATATTTACCTTCTATTGAGTAAGTAAAAATCAAACTACTTGGTTGGGTGAAAAAATGGGTGGAGAAATTAAGTGCCACAATTTTCCTTTGAACTACTCATGTAAAGGTTACTAATTTTCTCAACGTTTTTAAAATGATACAATATTTTATATCATCGAAAAACAACTAATTTCCAAGAGAAAGTCCCAATGGAATGTAAAATTCAAGCTAAAACACACCTTCCATCAGTGATTTTTTTTCAAAATGTAAAAACAATATCGAATATGGAAATTCCTCATGTATTTTAAAAAACATTCATGATTCAATTCAGGGGGCATCTATTTCCATGATAAAATTATCATTTTGGCACAAATGTATGGGGTGGAACAGGGGAAGGGGGGGAAGTGACAATACCAGTTAGAAAGAAATAATACAAATAAAGAAATAAAACGACGAAAATTATTAACTAACCAAAGAATGTACCCATCCCCCCACACCTAGAGTATGTAATGTCCTCACTACAGTAAAAGAGAATGTGGGAAGGAATGATAAAACCTGGTGGATGTCATTCATAGTTTGCATCTTGAACATGGATTTCCCCCATCGGGTTCTCCAGAATCGCTTCATAAAAGTGCTTCAGCCACTGCCCATTGATAGTGAAGGTTTTCTTGTTTTCTAAATTTTGAACCTGAACAACCCCAAATGGAGTGATATTAGTAACAATGTATGGTTCAAACCATTGGAACGAAGCTTACCGGGATGAAATTTCATCCATTCATTAAAGAGGAGGACCTTCTGCCCAGTTTGGAACTCTCGATGAAGGATAAGGTGGTCGTGGGAATCCTTGGATCAGTCTTTATAAATCAAGGAGTTCTCATAAGAATCTCTACGCATTTATTCCAGCTCCTGTATCTGTAACTTCCATTGATAACCTGCACCAGAAAGGTTAGAATTGCATTTTTTAATGTCCTAGTAGGCCCGGTGCTCAATCTTAATAGGGAGGTGACAACTCTTTCCATAAACAATCCTATAAGGTGACATTCCAATGGGAGTTTTAAAAGAATTATGGTAAGCCAATAACAAATCATCGAGTCTACGACTACAATCATTCATGTTGGGTTGGACCGTTTTTTCAAGAATTTGTTTTACCTCTATATTTGACACATCGACTTGACCATTTGTTTGTGGGTGATATGAAGTAGATGCTTGATGACCGACCCCATACTGACGTAAAAGTGATTTCATTTTTCGGTTGTAGAAATGAGAACCCCAGTTACTGATGATGAACCTAGGTAATATAAACCTAAAAAAGATCTGAGTTCTCAAAAATTCTACAACTATTTTGGAATCACTTGTCCTTGTGGCTCGTGCCTCTACCCATTTTGATACATAATCAACAGCCAAAAGAATGTACAATTTTCCAAACGAATTCTAAAATTTCCTCACAAAGTCAATACCCCAAACATTGAATATTTCATGAAAGAACAAGGGTTATTGTCGCATTTCATTCCTTTTAGAGACATTCCCCATTATTTGACAATGAGGAAAAGATTTAGAAAAGTCATGGGAATCCCGAAAAATTGTTAGCCAAAAGATACCAGAATCAAGAACATTGTGAGCAGTCCGCTGGGGACCAAAGGGGCCCCCACAAGCAAGAGTGTGGCAGAAACTATGGGTAGACTAAAACTCGCTATTCAGAACATAACACCTAAGGACCTGATTCCTACATGTGCGCCAAAGGTATGGGTTATCCCAAATGTACCAATGAGACTCATGTTTTATATGACTGGCTTGGTTTTTTTTAAATCAGTTGGAATGCAAGATGCTTCCAAATAATGTACAATTTCAACATACCAGGGAATAACATCTTCCACTTTGTACATTTTCTCATCAAGAATCATGTCATTAATGGCAATACAAGGGGGATTAGACACTGTTTGAGGATGGGAGGATCCTACTGATATGGTCTTCCACCACATTCTCTGCTACTTTTTTATCTCTAATTTCTAGATTGAATTCTTGAAGGAGGATCATCCAACGAATGAGATGTGGTGTGGCTTCCGGTTTCATTAGGAGAAACTCGAAGGCTTCATGTTCTGAGAACACAATAACTTCAGACCCTAAAAGGTATGACCTGAATTTATCCAAGGAAAACACTATGGAAAGGAATTCTTTTTCAGTTTTGGTGTAGTTTGCTTGGGAAAGTCCAGTGTACGTGAAGCATAGGCTATGACATGTGGAGCTCGGTTGACCCTTTGTGACAAGACTACCCCAACTGCATAGTTAGAGGAGTCACACATGAGCTCAAATGGTAAATCCCACCGAGGTGGTTGAATTACTGGGGGTGATTTGAGACTCAAATTTAATTTATTAAAAGCTTCTCCACATTTTTTTATCAAAAACAAAAACAAATTTATTTTTGGAGTAAGCGAGATAGAGTAAGTGAAATCGTACTAAAATCACGAATGAAATGATGGTAAAATCTAGCATGACCTAGGAAAGACCACAAATCAAATACATTTTTAAGGAATGTTATCGAAGAAATGACATCCACTATCAATTTATCTACATGGATACCATCCCCTGAAATGAAATTTCCCAAAACTATACCTTGTCGCACCATGAAATGTCATTTCTCATAATTTAATGCAATAATATTTTCAATACAGGGATGTAGGATGGAACCAATAATAATTAAACATTCATCAAAAGAGGATCCATAAATAGTAAATTCATCCATGAAAACATCAATGAAATTTTCTAGGTAATCTGAAAAAATACTAACCATACATCACTAGAAATTACCCGGAGTATTGAACAGGCCAAATGGCATCCTTCTATAGGCAAATGTTCCAAAGGGGCTAGTGAAGGTTGTCTTTTCCTGATTGTCGAGGGCAATATGGATCTGAAAGTATCTAGAATACCCATCTAGAAAATAGTAATGGGAATTCCCTGGTAGCCTCTCATGAATTTGGTCAATGAATGGTAATGGGAAATTGTCTTTCCTAGCGTGTTGGTCTAGTCGGCGATAATCTATACAGACACACCAAGTATTCTACACATGAGTTGGAACCAATTCATTATTTTCATTTTTAATTACCGTTCCTCAATTTATTATAGGAACTACTTGAATGAGACTTACCCATTGGTTGTCAGAGATGGGGTAAATGATTCTAGCAGCCAATAATTTTTTTACTTCCTTTTTAACTACTTATAAGCGGTTTGGGTTCGGTGAACGTTGTACCTGCCTCAGTAGTTTATCCTCATTAGTTAATAAAATATGACGTGTACAAATTGATATACTAATACCAGATATGTCTACAAGTGTCCATCCCAATGCTTGTCTATACTCCTTAAAAAGTTCAAGCAGTCGCAATTGATGCTCAGGAGGGAGTTAACTAGCAATGATGACGGGAAACCTGTTTCCATTCTCATTATATGATTAATTTAAATCTTTAAGTAGATTCTTTAGTTCCAATTCAGGTGTATTTTTTATTAATGGTAGTGTTTGTGAATGTTAGAGGTCACTAATCTCATCCAACTGCTCAATGTTATTATCCTTAGATGAGGAATTAGCTTTTAAAATGGTAGCAGTATCATCGATGGTCATGTGATCCTCTGTGTTCAAGAAATGATCAATTAATATACATGCATGAAACTTTTCTAGACCATTAAAACAATAAACACATGATTCATAACCATTAATTTCAATCAATGTGTAAAATTTAGAATGGGGATCAGGGGAAAAATGAAGTGATTTTAGGGTATGGGAGTGCATCAATTGAATTTCCCAGGAGAGAAGAATGTTCTTCTAAGGGGTGCTTCATGGAATCGAGGATGTTGAAATGGACTATGTCACCCCCAAATTCAATAGATAATGTACCATTATGGACATTAATTATATATTTGGCAGTTTTCATGAATGGTCTCCCCAATATAATTGGGGCATGTCCATTCATCCTATCATCTTCAATTTTTAGCACCTAAAAATTAGTAGGAAATATTAAATTTTGAACCCTCACAAGAACATCCTCTAACACACCAGAAGAGTGTGTAGTACTCCAATTTCTATCCAAAAAAATATTCCTATGGGATTCAGTTCATCGACCAGTAATGAATAGTATATGGAGTGAGGCATCACATTAATAGAAGCTCCAAAATCAATCATAGCATTGGAGAAAGAATACTCCCCTATAGTGCACGAAATCGAGAATGTTCCAGGATCATTTCACTTTGTGGGAAGTGATGGTTATATCAATGTAGATACATTCCTCCCAAATATCACCTTCTCATCACCTCTATGTATCCTTCAGTGGGTACATATCTCCTTCAGAAACATGGAATATCTCGGAATTTTCTTCATGGCATCAATCAAGGTGATGTTGACTGGCAATTTTTTGAAAGTTTCCAATATTTCTTTTTCATGTTCAGTTTCATTTTTTTCTTGCCTGGGTGGCCCTTGGGGGAAACAGAAGAGGAATGGGTGTTCCTGGTGGTTCATTAATAGAAACACTCTTTTCTTTTGAATGTCTCCTCGCAGGACATGGTTTTTCAATATTTGGACCTTTTTCAATGGTTGGAATGGTGGTTTTCTCAGGAGGGGATGACTCTAATAGAGGTGTTATTTGGATTTTATGTTGAGTTCCACTCCTAAGGGTGATGGTACTAACATTTCACTTATACCTAGGGTTGACAGGTGGTTGTGAGGGTAGTTTACCAGACACATGGTTTTGGATTTCACCTACCGAGTTAGCTAGCTGGCCTAATTGGGTTTTGAGGTCGTGTATGGTTGCCTGAGTGTTTTGTTGGAATTGGAGATTATTGGTATCCATTTGTTTCATCATATCTTTTAAGCTAGGCTTAGTTTATGGGGGGGGGGGTTGTTGGAAAGGCCTTTGAGGTGGTTGAGGATTTCAGGGTGGTGGTGGATGACTACTATGATCTTGTTGGTTCCATTATTATTGAGGTTGGTTTGAATACCCCCTTGCCTATAGGCTTGGTTGTCTTTCCACCTGGGGTTGGATGGATATTAAGGTACTTGTATAAAGGGTAAGTTATAAGGGCGTCCAGGAAATATCACCTCACAAATATCAGATGTTTCACTAAGATGGAGGAATTGGTTAGAATAGTGGGTATCATAAGAGCATATACCACAATGGATGGGAGGAGGAGATTTAGATTTCCCTTGGTAAAGAGCTAGAGTTCGTAGAAGGGTACTTACCTCTTAAAACATTGTATCCACCTTCTTCTTGAATTTAGTACTTTGCACCTCATGGACACCTCGAATTGGTACAGTGGACCTTGAACCAAATAGTTGTCTGTTTTGTGACATGTTCAAAAACAGGGGCCTTGCAGCGATTGGGGTTTTATCCACTAGTACACCACCTGCAGCAGCATCCATCATGTTTCGATCAATAGGGATTAAACCTTCATAAAAACACTGAATTAAAATTTGATCAGTTATCTGGTAATGTGGACAACTTGAACACAATCTTTTAAATCTTTCCCAATATCCATGAAGTGTTTCCCCATGAGATTATCTTATACCACATATGTCTTTCCTTAATGTTAGAGTTCAAGAGGCTGGGAAATATTTTTCATGAAAAAGGTGTTTCATGTCCACCGATCCTCTAATTGGCGAATTAACATAGTATATCCAATCATTAGAAGTGTCATATAATGAATTAACATAGTATAATGTTGGTCCTCATCAACATTAGCAGGATTTAATGTAGAAAACATAGTATGAAATTCTTTTAAAGTTTTATGTGGGTGTTCTCTATGATGTCTATGGAATCTTGGTAATAAATGAATTAAACCAGATTTTAGTTCAAAATTAGGCACCTCACCTTGTATTTGAATGTATGCAGGATGTACATCAACATCAAGTGAGGTTAATTCTCTTAATGTTATATTATTTTCACCCATGTTATACAAGTTTATTTCATTTTTTATTTGGGTTCCAGAATAATAAGAAGAAGAAGGGTGAAGGAATGTTTTAGTGTGTGGTGTGTTCTCGTCCAAATAGTTGTCTTGTGTGTCTCGGTGTCGTTGACGTAGGATCATCACCAGCTCGGGTTCAAAAGGTTGTAAATCTCACAGATTATAACACATCATGTACCAAACCCACATATGTCATAGATCATAATAAAAAATGATTGAAATGGTAGAATAGAAAACAAATAAATATTAACAAAATTTTTACAAATAACTTATAAAAACACACACTAAAAAAAAAATACTCCCCGGAAATGGCGCCAAAATTTGACCACGTTTTCATGACACATCAAATTGATTATGCTTTTAATGTTTATTTGTAGTCTAGAAAGGACCCCAGGTCATCTCTCTGGGAGTTTTGATAGGTTTAGAGTGTGTATTTTTTTTATGTATACAAACAATGGTGGTGATTTTGAAAACCGCTTAAATAAAGTAACATAATCAAAATAGTTTAAAAGACAAAAGACCATGTGGATTTAGAAAATATGAGATAAAAGGGTCGATCTGATATCACTACACACATATAAATTTCATTATTCATATAGATTTTTTTAGGTTTATAGTAATTCTTTGGTTGGATTTGATTGGAATCCCGATTAATTCTTAAGCTCATATTAGAATGCTTGAAGAACCAAACCCTGACATAACAATCACATGCATAATATCAAGAATTCAAATCTGAAATAAAATAAGATACCTGGAATTAAATTTTTAGACACCCAAATTACTCCAAACCAGTATCTATTGTATGCATCGGAACTCCCTTGACATGTGTGTAGCTCCCTCACAATGAACACCCAACTTTTTGCTCGACATCGGGAGGAGGAGGGAGCTCAGGTGGAACTCCTTCATCATCCTTGATTCCCCTAAGAGGATAGGGTCCTCAAGAACCTCAAAGGTGATTATGAGACTCCACATAGGCTCCAAAATGGCATAGTATAGCTTCTGGTTCGAACTCCCAAATGAGGATCCCTTTGTGCCTTTTTATAGCCAAAATGGTACCTGGTTTTGTGCACCTGGTTTTGAAGGTACTACTTGTGCCTCGATTTTGGACTAGTAGAAAGTCATATTACAACTTAAAAAAAATAGATAAATTGTTTGTAGGACTCTTTATTGTCTCCATGTCAAATTTTACGTCCATTATGCAGCCGTATTTGGATATATGTCCATACCACTAAACTAAACATTTTAATTCGGTAAGATTCTTTCCCCTGGACATAATGGTTCGGATGGGCCACCAGATCAATGAATGAGGCTTTGTTCATTTGAAAAGGGTTATAACCCATGATGTTTTGTAGAATATTACAAAATTTCATCCAAATTTCATTCACGGAGTTTGCGCACTATTCAAAACAGTGGACAAGTGTCCTTGGGATCCATTCAATTTTGCCCCATTTTCCCTCTATATCATCTTCAGGGACTCCAAATCACCTCATCCTACAATCAAATCCTCAAAACATGTAACAATGCCCATTTTAACAGTGATAATAAAAAAAATTAATGATTAAAATATGGAATGATATTTGGTATTATTTTTATAATATTCAATACAAAACCAGTTTACCACATTGGTGTAGGGAAGAAAATGAAACAGTATATCGTGGTGCGCTCAGGGAGTACGGGCCACCATGGATCCGAATTTGGCACCATAATACATTTTTTCTGTGTTTTATGGGATCCGGTGTAGTTCTGAGGTTACTGTCTAGAAAAACCCAGAATACATGGCATGTACTTTATGAATACATGACATGTAGTTTTTATCCGTGTCCCTGACTGTGTAGGGCAGAGACAGAGGGTTGTAATGTTTCTTGTAGGAATACACCGTGTACCAGCTTATCATGCCGTGTAGTTTGAAAAAAGGTATCTGGCCGTGTCACGAACAAAATGGTCTGGGGTTTTCCTTCAAGTGCACACTGTGTCCCTTGGGAACACGCCATGTGTAGTTGACCATGTAGCTGGCCGTGTAGCCAACAAAACGGGTTGGTGTTATCCTTCCGCGTACACGCCATGTCTGTATGGAACACGCCGTGTAGTTTCCTACTGGGATATTGCATGTTCCCAACCATGTAGGAGTTAATGGGAAGGGAGGAAATGGGTTATTACACGTCATTTAGTTTAAGATCACGCCGTATAGCTGAGTGGTTTAGACCACCATGTACGACCAAGGTACACGCCCAGGGTAAACTTTTAAGAGACACGCCGTGTAGTAGTAACACACGCTGTGTTGTTTTGTTTTCCCAAATTTTAAAGTTTTTTTCTCGTGTTCCATTTTGATCTCTTATGTATCATATTTGTTCATCGTTATTGAAAGTGTGATTTTAACCTTTCAGAGCTATGGCACCAAGACGTCCTTTCGTTGCACGTCAGGAACCAGGCAGTGACTGTATGCTTGATATGGTGGATCAGGGCCTACCGGTAGTTCCGCCTCTCATTCCGGACATGGAACCTGAAGTGATTCCAAACACTGGTGCCGACTCTCAGTTCAGAGAGGGTTTCATGAGACTCATGTTGAACTTCTAGGGAGATCAGCGTCCTGCCCCGTCTATGGCAGAGGTGACACGGGTTTTTCAGCAGCAGCACCCTCCCACGTTCACAGGGGATGGAGGACCAGAGGCTGCAAATTCATGGATAGAGGCCATGATATCTATCATTGAGTATAAGGAGACACCTCTAGAGAAGATAGTGAAGCTCGCGACTTATATGCTACGAGATTTCACCCAGAGATGTTGGGATGTGGTTTCGTAGACAGGGATCCAATAGGCTATGGCTTGGGATGAGTTTCAGCATACGTTCTACAACTACATCTATCCAGCGACGCTGAGGGATGACAGGACCAGAGAGTTCATGAACCTGTATTATGGTACTATTTAATTTATGGAGTATTTATCCCGCTTTACAGAGTTACATCATTTCACTCCCATTCTGGGGAATGATGAGCTTTTTTGGCAAGGAAGTTTGAGGAAGGCCTCAGACTAGACATCAGGTCACAGGTGAACATCTTTCAGTTGACTTATATCACTCTGATAGTCAACCAGGAACATATTATGGAGACTAACCTGAGGTAGGTTGGAGTTTTGTTCATTGGTGGTTCAGCATCCAGGGCTAATTCTCTCCAGACAGGCAGTAGGAAGCGCCACTGAGAGTCTACATGAGGTGACTCAAGGAAGCAAATCATTCTTTCTGGTAGATGAGATCTTCCTTCTAGAAACGATGTGGTGTGCAATCAGTGTGGTAAAAATGGTCATATGATTCCTCAGTGCCTGAGAGAACCAGTTGAGGGTCGATCATGCAGCAAGATGGGTCATCTACAGCATTTCTGCAAGTTTCTTCTTCCTGCAACTAGTGATGTAGGATCAGTTTCGGCTCCGTGCCCAGGAGAAGGATTAGTAGTTCCATATTAGACTGGGGGCTGGAGTTCGTCAGGTAGTTCAGGCCATGGTAGAGGCCACGGAAGTAGTGTTCAAGATTAGGGTGGGTCAGCTCAGGGATCTTAAGTAGCTACACAGGGCCACGGTGCAGGCCAGACATTTACAGTAGAGCAGATTCATCAGGATCAGGATCCTAGACATTCTACAGTTCGAGGAATGATTTTAGTAGCCTTAGTTTTATCCTCTTCACTTTCAATATAAGATCTTCTCATATCTTTATTTTTGTGCACACTGTGGAAGGCCTTAGACTTACTATTTATGCATGTGATGATATGATGATGCTCGACACACCCTTGGGAATTAGAAGAGTTAGCATGCATCAGTGATTAGACTGCACCATTGAGGTTTGTGGGTGTCATTTTTCGTGGATCCTCTATGTTTTGGAAATGGAAGGCTATGTTGTCATTCTCTGGATGGACGGGTTAATTTCCATCCAGGACATTGTCGATTGCTATTACCATAGGGTCAATTTTATATCACTGGGGGGAGGATCTTTTCTTCACAAGGGTGAATGGGATGTCCAGGCGAGAAGAGCGGGACCAGAGCATCGTGGGTGGGTTGGTGTTATGACCCAGATTTCTAGATTATATATGGATGACCATGGGACATCTCAGATAGATTTTCCTCCAGTGGTTAATCACTTTCCATATGTCTTTCTAGAAGACTTTTCAGGTTTTCCTTCGGAGTGAGAGGGGTAGATTTTTTTATTGATCTTGTTCCAAGAGTGGCACAGGTGTCTATTGCTCCTTAACGGTTGGCTAAAACTAGGTTTAATGAGCTCAAGTAGCAGTTGGAGGAGTTGTAGGAAAGGGGTTTCACCTGACCGAGTACTTCTCCTTGGGGTTCGCCTGTCCTGTTTGTGAAGAAGGCAGACAACACCCTTAGGTTTTGTGTGGATTTCAAAAGCTGAACCAGTTGACGGTAAAGAACTAATATACATTTCCATGGATAGATGATCCCTTTTATCAGATTCGAGGATCCAGATTGTTCTCAATGATCAACATGAGATCCAGTTACCATCAGTTGCATTTTAGACCATCTGATAAACACCTTATAGCCTTACGGAGTTAGAATGTTCTGTATGAGAATTTTCGAATATTGTTCGGTCTCACGAACGCACCAGAAGTTTCCATGGAGCTAATGAAAATAGTTTTCCATCCTTACTTGGATTCATTCGTGGTGGTTTTCATGGATGATATCTTGGTGTACTCACGCACTCGACATGACCATGATTCCCATCTTGAGATGGTTCTGAGTACACTGAGAGAGCAGTGGATATTTGATAAGATCTCAATGTGCCACTTTTTGATGGACGAGGTTCACTTCATCAGTCATGTCATCTCAGAGACATGAGTATTAGTAGACCTAGAGAAGTTGACAGTAGTGGTTACATAGGAGCAGCCGAAGAATGTCTTCTATGTACAGAGTTTCTTAAGACCGGATGGTTATTACATGCAGTTTATACAGGACATATCACACATAGAAGATCCGATTAAGGGCTTGACTAAGAAAGGGGTGATGTATGTTTGGTCAGAATCCTGTGATTCAGCCTCCCAGGAGCTAAAAGGGTGATTGACTTCAGCACCGATTCTAGTTTTTCCGGAGTTGGGCAAGAGTTATACAGTTTTCTGTGATGCATATGGCATCGGGCTTAGAGATATGCTTATACTGGAGGACCGTGTAGTTTCGTACAGATCTCAACAGCTGAGTCCACATGAGAGGAAATATCTTATGCATGACCCGGATTTGGCTGAAGTTGTTCATGCTTTGCGTTGTTGGAGACATTATCTTCTGTGAGAGAATTTTTTGGTGTATACTGACCACAAGAGCCTCAAGTATATCTTCATGCAGTGTGACTTGAATCTGAGACAGCATAGGTGGGTTTAGTTCCTGTAGTCTTTCGATATTGAGCTTGCCTATAAGTCTTGGAAAACAAATGCAGGGGATGATGCACTGAGCAGGAGGACTCAGATACTGGCACTTCATGAGGTCAGCAGTGAGTGGAAGCTTATGGCTCTATTCTCTGAGATGCATTTGGAGGTCCATGTCAAATAGGGGAAGACCTTTTTATCTTCTGTAGATGTTATCTCTACACTTCTCGACCGTGTTCTGATGAGGCATTTATTGGATTATGAAGGCCTTGTCCTACGGGAAAGCATGTCAGGAAAGGACCCCTTTCCCGGATGGACCATAGGCGAGGAAGAGATCTTGAATTTCTAGGGATGTGTTTGGGTTTTAACAGATATACACGAGGAGCTGATGTGAGACATTCATTCCATGGTCTGGGAAGTTCATCCTAGAGTCACCTAGATGTATCGTGTTCTACCCTGCCAGTATTTGAGGCCAGGTATGAAGAGAGATGGTGTTGGTTTTGTCATGAGATGTTCCACCTGTCAGTAGGAGAAGGCATAGCACCAACGACCAGCAAGGCTTTTACAGCCACTACCCATTCATGGGTGTAAGTGGAATGATGTCGGTATGGACATTTTGACAGGGTTACCGAGATCTCCTTGAGGTTATGATGCGGTATGGGTTTTCATTGAAGGATGATGAAGTTTGATCACATCTTTCTGATTAAGGAGACATTCGGTTTCGATGAGCTTGGCTGTTTGTACAACTATGAGATTATACGCTTTCATGGGGTTCAAAGTACTCTCATTTCAGATAGGGACGCCCACTTTACGTCGCATTTATGGCAAGGGGTATAAAGGGATTTGGGTGCACATTTACTTCTGAGTACAACTTACCATCTTCAGAGAGATTTCCAGTTAGACCGCACGATTCAAGTGCAATAGGACATGCTACAAGCATGGGTCCTTGATTTTGTAGGTTATTTGGAGAAACATATACCTCTAGTGAATTTTTCCTACAATAATAGTTTTTGAAAAACTATTCAGATGGCACCATACGAGGCTTTGTACGGTAGACCATGTCGATTACCCTTGTGTTGGCTGGAGGCAGGAGAGGCAGCTATGCTGGGTCCTCATCATGTTCAGGAGACCATAGAGCTGGTGGAGTTGATTCAAAAAAGGATGGCTACTGTACAGTCTCGGTAGAAATATTATATTGATCAGTGGAGACAACCTTTGGAGTTTATGGTCGGGGATCAAGTTTTCGTACCTGTTACCCCATGGTTGGGACACAAGAGGATCAGGAGACAGGGTAAGCATTCACCAAGATATGTCGGGCTATTTGAGGTTCTGGAGAGAGTAGGGCTGGTTGCTTATAGGTTGCATTTTCCTTAGAGGTAATAGGCTATGCATGATTTCTTCCATGTTTCTCAGCTTCACCTCTATTTTTCAGACCCGTCTCATGTTTTTTCAACCCGAATGTTTGAGCTGGAGAAGTATGTATTGTTCAAGGATCATCCTATCATGATTTTTTAATGTAGTGAAAATATACTCTATGGTCAGTCTGTTCCTCTGGTACGGGTACTATGGAAGCACGACCGTGTACAGGACGAGACATGGGAAATGGAGTTCGATATACCATCATAGTGGCACGATTTGTTCGAGTTTTCTTCATCACCACTAAGTTAGGAAAATTAGAGGATGAATTTCTTTAAGGGGGTATGTTTGTAAGAACTCAAATCTTCATTTTAGGTATGTTTTTCCATTTCTGGTCGTTTTTGAGAAAAAGAATAAAATCTCTAAATTTTCTTAGTACACGCCGTGTACTTTATGAGTACACGCCGTGTACTTTTCTCCCACACGTGGTTGTGTGATTGTCATGTCCGGGCCACACACACGATGTGTAGTAGTGAATTGGAGGCTGATTAATGCGGTGTACAGAAATTCCCAGTACACACTGTGTACTCTAAAAGTCACATCGTGTACATTATTTTTATTCATTAATCGGACCGGAGTTGTGTCTTAAACCTATTTTCATCTTCTTCTCCACCTAGTTACATACAGAGAATCCGAGGAGGCCAAATCTTCTCTGAGCCACCGATATGTCACTAGCTATCTGAATCGAATGTCGTTGGTTGCAATATAATCACATCGGTGAGTTATTGGTTCTTTTTTGGCAACATTTCTAGATTCCGTCTCTTGTGAGAGTTATCTGTAGTTGAACATTTTAAACATTTTTTTATATATTCTCTATTATAGTCTGATTCAGAGGCTGATGTTCAAGTATATCGACCTCCTAATATTGAGGTATGTTTTTTGTTTCCCTACGTTGAATGTCTTTGAGTTTTTGGTGCAAATGTGTCAGACACCCATGTATAGGGTATCTTGGGTTACTGTTTTGATCCTATATTGTTATATTCCTCATATTTCATTTATTATTGATGTTATTAAATGATTTATAATTTCTTACTATCATGTTTTAGGATAACCACATGGTTGTTCCCCCTATTTTGGTTGTTTATCGTTGTTTGGATTAGGTTGCTTGTGAGGCATACCTTGTTGCATTGATTGCCTACTTTTATATAATTGATTGCATGTATTTCTTGCTATTTATATTCTTTTGATGAATTTTAGATATTATCCAGGTAGTTTTTTTAGCGTAAATTGGGCTACTAACAGTCGATTACACGCGACTACACTACTCAGAACTCTGGGAACCAGGTGTGTTAGACTAAAGAGGGAATTGACGATTAAGGGCTTCCCTAGAGAGTCTATAAAAAATTAGTATCGTCTGTAGGACCTACAAGTATGTAACTTTGTGCATATTTAGAGTGTCCTTGGTTACATATCAAGACTATAGGGGGAATTATACGTAATATCTTCCTCAGAGAGTCTATAGCTATCGTTGTAAGACCGCAGGGGAATTGACTGTGAGATATTCACAGAGTGTTTGCGCCTTATATAATTACTTGACTAGAGGGGTCTTCCAGTGTGAGCCACCTAGATAGAAACCTTGAATATTGTTTGGTTGGTTGTGTCAAGTCCACCAAGCCAAAAAAACAAGCTTGGGTTTTGTACTGATTGCTGTTTTAGGTAGTCTGTTGATATACCTACTGTGTTACTTGCTTTGCCTTGGAAATATAGAGCTGTTTGCTTGGTTCCTTGGTTGATAATTATTTAATTGTATTAAATTAATAAATAAATGCAAATGGAGATTTTTAGTATTCTTTACATTAGTTTACTGTTGTTTCTTTATTGCATTTATTTCCATTACTTTTTTATATTGCTCACTGATAGTAGGGCACAGATCTTGTGGTGGTTTCCTACAGGGATTAGTCTCACACCCTATTTGGGTCCTTCATTTCGGCCCAAATAGGTTATATGGTTGCAGGTGTGGATAGGGATTGTGTCCCTTCTACTTCAGGTACATGCTTACTGGTTGGGGATTGAGAGCATATGGCCGAGATTAGGATTGCGATGCTGCTCAAGTTACGTCTTACTTTTAGTGATTTGTTCTCAGTTGTATTTTAGCACATTTTTGTGTTTTCTTCTTTCCTTAGATACATGTACGATGCTACATCAGTATTATATTTTACATTTATTCTATAGTTTAGTTCATTTATTGTATGTTTTTATACTGCTTCTACTATTGATTGTTATTTATTTTCCTAGTATACTTTACCAAATGAGGGCATAGTTTCCCCAATAACTTACCAAGGCCCTCACTGTTAGTCGGCATCCTTTGGAGTTTGGGAAATGCGCTTGAGGTTGTGTGGCGAACCAGATATGGGGCACCAGTTGAGTGGCTCCAGATTTGGGTCTTTACATTCTTTCCCCAGATATTGTTGTTTCTTATGGATGGAAAATGCATATTAGAGTTTATGAAAATGTTTTGGTATATCATGGTGGAAGAAAAATAAAATGGAACTCAATCTAACATACTAGATAAATTGATTTGTCACTTACCATTAATTACCAGTCTTTATACTCTTTTTCTGTTAGAACAAATGAAAATAAATATGAGATGTCCTGAAGATTATAGAAATAATGATAATGATGAAATAGTGTATCCTATAGATGGGTTATCTTTGATTGAATAAGATAGGTTAAATCATGATTTTTTAAATGACCCAATAAATGTAAGATTGGGATTATCATGTGATGGTTTCAACCCATTTTTTTAAATTCATACTGCATACAGTACTGGGCCTATTTTCATTCACACTTATAAATTTCCTTCATGGATGTGTATGAATAATCCGTTTACTATCATGGGTATATTGATATCCAGACCTAGTGATCGTAGAAATGATATTTAAAAATACTTGCAGTCATTAATATATGTGTAAAGGATATTAATATTGTCAGTGTGTAAGCATATGGAGAATTAAATAACGAGTACTTTATGTTTCATGCCTCATTATTATGGATGATAAATTATTTCTATATTTATTGAATGATGTCTGGTTGGATTAAAAAATTTGAAATTATATAACCTTATTTTTATGAAAAATACACTCTATAAGATATTAAATTTTGAAAAAACATTCAACTTCATAGGGCATCATAGATTTCTACTAATGGACCCACCGTACCATTAAAAATAGAGATAGATAAAGAACACCATAGAGATAGATGAAACACATTAAAACATATTAGGGAATGATATTTGTAATGAACATTCTATTTTTAATTCTATTCATGGAAAATTTCAATGAAATATCATAAATTGAATGAATTTTAATTCAAAATACAATAGAAATTGGAGAAATAAAATTATATTATATGATTTTCAGCATTGGTCAATTAATTAATTTCATCTTTTTTTGGATATAATTCATATCATAAAAACATTCGATATTTTTCATACTACACTTTTAAATGTAAAATGAAAAACAGAATATGGTTTGTGGTCACATCATGATTTAACGAATTGTGGTATAATATCAAGAATTCATCCCAAATTAATTCATCAAAATAAGTTTAAATCCACTATTTTCTTTTTATTTGATGAAAATGAAGAGATAAGATATTCGTTGTGTATTAGAACATTTAGAGGTTCCTGATGGTTATTCAGTAACATTTTGAAAAGTTTGAATACAAAAGATGAGAAGACAGAATTTCTTAAAACCCATGATTACCATGTCTTGTGACATGAGTTGATTTCCATTGTCATTATATATGCCCTTTCACATAATTTTATAGTTTTTAGATAAGTCCCCAGACTTAAACCTTACATAATCTTGAGTTATTACAAGATTACACATTGAGGATCTTTTCAGGTTTATTGTTTTAGAGAATTAGATCATAAAACATTCATTACATTCCACATTTAAACAAAGTGGTTAAATAAAAGATAGTATCCATTTTTTCCATCACTGGAAACATATTTAAAATAAAACATGTATTCTTTCTTGACACTTCCTTGACACTATCATCACATCATGTACCTTTCCCTTGACCTGTGCAAAGCATTTCAAAAACATGGGATGGGAATAAAAATCTCAGTAAGGGTTATAAAAATATGGAAAGAAAACATGAGTTCATATATACATAAGAATGAAATCATAATTTACCCATAAACCATAATCACATTAACATATCTCATAAAATCATGAATAAATAATAGAAATCATAAGACCTAAAGGTAAATTTAGGCATTCATAACATTCTTACGTAGGGAGTGACCCTCTTGGTTACGATTGGAATACCCATCACAGTATATTCCATAAATATCTTTCGAGAAACCTTAATGTTTAACTCATTCGCGTTACCCAATGCATTGGAGAGCTATATCGGGCTCACCCTCCCTTAGTTTATCACAGAACCAACGTCTTCATAACAATTCCCAAGAACAATAACATAATCATATCACATAAAACATGCATAAAGGAAACATAACATTTTCACATTTCAATCAGAATATATCAATACAACACATTGATTTAATAAATACATTATGAAAATAATTTTCAATACACAAATAAAAGAAAAGTAAAACATGGTATTTATTTTTCATTTAAAAAAAGGTATGGCTTGTAGAGGAATCTGAAACTCAAATAATTGTCACGGTGGCGGAGAAGTTGTTGTCGCCGCATACATACGAAATTAACATTCCCTTTTGTCTTTTAGTAAAATGCTTCGTATAAAAAGATTCATTTTGGATAAAAGTAAACGTAAAATGGGTTTATACACCATATAAATGAAGGTTGTGTATAAATCAAAATATGCTTCAATGAAAGGAGATTGAGATGAAGTCCCATACCTCGGGTCCGACTTGATTCGATCATTCTTTAATTTCATGAATAATAAAATTGAGTTAATTTATACTTTCTTAAGAAACTTTATAAAGTTCATTATTCCTTTTATATCACTTATTACCATGTTATGAACATTATGTTATTATTTACGTTAATAATGGTCTTTTTGTTGATATTTGGTACTCGAGTCAAAAGTGAACTTCTTATATTTACAAGTTGTTTACTTAGTCAAATATCCATTATATCAAGAATTATATTCATGATGTAGATGGAAAATTTCATATATATCTACTATATACATGCATTTATAATATTACATAATCATTTAGAGGTATGAAATGAAATGCACCATTCATGGAGACAGTAATCCGGACGTACGCATGAACGCTACTTTCATTTCTATGTCATACTAATGGAATTAAAACTAAATGAGAGATATGTATATTTTAATTCCAGAATTATATTCATCATTTAGATGTAATATACATCATATATATCCATTATATATATGTACTTATAATAGTATATTATATTTGGGGATAAAAAATGAAATGCACCGTTCATGGAGACGGTAAGCCATACGTACACATGAACACTACTTTCATTTAAATCTCATACATTAATGGAAAGAAATAATAATTATATAAAGGTATATTATAATTACAGTATAATATCATATATAATATCATTAAATATATCCTTTATATGTACCACATATGGTATTAACGAATCAAATCACTTTGAGGGTGTGGTAGTCCACACTTCCGAAAATGAAAATATCGCGTTTACCCATAATGGAAACCATAAAGTTTTTCAATAATTGAAAAATACCGAAGCTTATGTAAAACATAAACATATTATATATCATATATATATATAGTTAAATATTAATGTCCACCTTTGAAAGTGTTATATGGGTGTTGAACAATCATTGTTTCGTGAGGCAGAAATTCGCTATCCAAAGAAACAGTATGTTCTTTAACCATTAGATGTAGGGGTGTGTAAGTGTAGCTCTAATTATTCTTTTAAAAACATCCTAGTATATTGAATATACTGTCGTTGTTACGAAAGATATGAATAAAAAGAGATTAGTGTGTTGGAGAAGCAAAATAATACAAAAGAACACAAGTGAAGACATTACCTTAAAATCGAGTAACTCTTATGTATTTGAGCTCAAAGGCTTCCTTTGGAATACTTATGCCCAAAGTGAGGCTTCTAGGACTAATAGAGGTATTTGGAGAGACAAAATGGGAAGGGGTTGGCCGAGGCAAAGGCTTGAGATGTGTGGGTAAGGTGGTAGAGGTGGGGGCCTTTTATAACAGTAGAGGAGGGGCACTCTTGGAAAGTTACAAAATGTTAATTTATATTCAAATGAGTTTCAGATTTTGAAGGTCCCACATTGATGTATTTCGAAGGTAAGGTGATAAGGGTTCTAAATATACTCATCAAATAGGTATTTGACAAGTTTAGGCCTTACAATTTACATTATCTTTTTATTTTATTTAAATGGTTAAATAATTAGTTAATCGATGCACAATCATGATGTCATAAATAATTTAATTTATTTAATGTCTAAAAATTATAAAAAAATTACTATGATTTAGGAAATCGTTTTATCATTCCAATGACTATTTATAGTCCAAGAGATCATTTATTTAGTCAAAACTAAAAAAGTTTTACTCAGGTGATACATTCATTGTAATATTTAACTTTCTTTAAAAATAAAAAGATAAAAATTCACTTTCACACAAAAGTGATTCCATGGGGTCCCTAGGTTTTGCACAAGGCATCCCATGGTCGGACATGAGACAAAAAGTATCATTAGGAAACATTTTGGGGTCATTTTTTATTATTATGATATTATTTTATTATCCTTAACTACTTGATTACTCATTAATCAAGATAATTAAAGATAATTACAGTCGTTACTATTCATAATGTCCAAAAACAACAATAATAATTACATATTTTGGACCTTATTATTCCAAATATGAAATCCATTTTACCAAATTAGAAAAATATTAATTGAAATAATTAATTTAAAAATAATTCCCGTTGTCAAAACAAATAGAGGGTTTTTTTTGAAACAATATCTATGAAAAGTTTGGCACTTGTTTATGCCCAATTCCAAAGTGAAATTAATCGAAATGACCACCATTGGATTACATGGTAAAAATATATTCTATTTAAACTTTAAAACAAATTAACAAGATAATCTATCAATATAATTAAATTATATGGAAAATCAGTTTTGATTTAAAATGCAGTATTTTTCACTATTCATTAAAAAATGAACATTGTCAGAAAAATAAGAAAATATAATCCAATGTAAGTTTCAATGTCCCAATCATAAATAATAACTTTATTTTGAAAAATAGAGATTATAAAATTTTCAAAATTTTGATTTAAAAATGGGTTTCCATCAAAAGGCAGTAAAACTCTCTTTTAAAATTATTAGTGTATTCCATGCTTAAGATTGGATTTATTCTCATTTAAGCCTCTAAAACACTATATAATTCATTAATAGACATATATAATAATATATATTTCTCATTACTTACTTGGTATGTCACATTTTATTATTTAGTTTTGTAATTTTTTTCAAGTCCTTTGTTCCAAAATATTATGGAGAAGTTTTCTTTATAAATTTAAATGATATTCACTGATTATTCATTGCTACATGGAAGAAAATTTCCCACAAACATTTTTCACATATAGGTTACATCTAGTCATCTATCTTCCCATAGAAGTTATTTTTAGTGTTATTTTTCGAGTAGGTGGATGTATTTGAAAAAATGAAATATATTTACAATGAAAATTTATGTGATAAATAAATATCATCTTGAAGGCTCTATTGTAAAAGGATATTTAGAACATTAATGTATGGATTTCTATTAATTGTACTTGGATAAATTTACTATGAGGTTTACTCGACTAAGAAGAGCTGAAGATTATAAATTTATTCCCATTGAGCCAATATTTCCTACACTACCCCAAATAGGGTGGATATCTAAATCATACACATTATATACTTTTATAAAGGGAAGAATAGGAAATAGATCATCATACAGAATTATTATAATGTGGGGTTCTTTATGATGATGTCATGTAAACTAATAAATATGAATTTTTCATTGTTTGATTTCTTTATATCTTCTAAAATTTCTGGTTGTCATATCTGTAGAGAACATTTAGAAATTAAAAAAAGGATAAATTGTCCCTTATATATTAATAGGAAGGATCAATTTCATCACAAATAATTATCTTCTTGCATAATGTAAAATATAATAGATTTCCTTTTATTATCATTACATAATAATAGTTATATATTATATATTCAAGGTTAATATCTTTTTGATTCTAACTTTACTAGTGAATAATGTATTAAATGAAATAAGATAAATTTACTTCAGTCCTAACAAAGTGGTATATGATAATTAGGTAATGGTTTTCGATGGATTTAAATTATTCATAAATATATGTCAAAAAATGGATACATATCCTGATGGTATAATGATAAGAACTATAAAATATTGTTATGTGAGTGCATCAGACAATAAACCTTGATCTGGAAATTCACCATATTATGGTGTTGTGGAAAGAATCATTTTATTATCTTACTATGCACATGGTCATATAGAAATGATTAAATTCAAGTGGTTTGATTCAATTACATGGAAAGCCATGCATATAGATAATTGTGGATTTAGGATTATTGATATGAACTGTCATCTTCATATCAATGAACCTTATTTTCTTACATCACAAGGTAGATAGGTGTTTTGTATAAATAATGCAAAAAAATTGGTGTTATTATTGATTTCATTACTAGATATATTTTTTATGAAGGGATTGATGATAATGATAGTGTGGTTGAACATATCAGTATTTATTCAAATGTTACATTTTATGAAATAGATGATTTTGTTTTTATAACAATAACAACCCAAACTCTTATCAATGGAAAATCCCTTATTAAGATTATTAATTATAGTATAAATCATATAAAATCACATAGATAACACAATAAAAACATTATAAATGAATAATGAATGAAATAAGAGGTATCTCTAGAATTTAAGGAACCTAAACCAATGGAATAGTATCTTGACCTTTGGAATAGTAATTTGACCCTTTTGAATATTAAATAATCCAAAAATAATAGTAACCTCTTATATTAATTTATAAATAAAATTTTATTATCTTATAAATAAAAATATGATATATTTATATCATAGTATCAGTCTATAAATGTTTTCGAATTGGTAAATTAGGTGTTGGAATTTTTGTAAAACATAAATATGTATTTACAATTTTATAGATAATATAATTATTTATAATAAAATTTAATTTCATAAACTATATTCATAAATTAATAATTTTTTATCCAATTTATATATTATAATTTTATGAGAACTTAAATAATTTTTCAACGTTTTATGAAATCAATTATAATTTTGAAATTGTTTTTTGTTCAATAAATGATGATTTTAATTAAAAATTAAAGTTATCATATTTATAAAATTATTCTCAAAAAATGAATACCATTTTTTTATATTACAAATAGAAAAATGTTTTGGGATTTTTTTTTATTTTTCTAAAATAGTTTAATTTTCTTCAGAACTGTGAGATACTGTAATTTATTGTATTTAATAAATACAAGAAATATTAAGTCATGGATGATATATAGATGATTTAAAAAAAATAATATAAAACTATAATGCATTATTTTAATATATTTTATGATAATTATAAATCTATTGATAGTTTTAAGACAAAATAATAAACTAATGAATTAAATAATCAAAAAATACCACTCTCCTCTACTATAAATACAACCCATCCCAACCTATTTTAATCACACCTTTAAAGCTATGAAAATTGTCCATATTCTTCCCAATACACTTTTCAATTACTTACATGAGCCCTTGGAATCAAAAAATACCAATCCCTTTTTTATAAGGAGGTTCTCAATCAGCAGAAATACAAGAGGTAAATTCCACTTTTATTTTCTATTAATTACTTTTCAATTTTTTTTTTATTTTCTTACTTTGTC
Source organism: Viscum album (assembly GCA_963277665.1). Classification (NCBI taxonomy): domain Eukaryota; kingdom Viridiplantae; phylum Streptophyta; class Magnoliopsida; order Santalales; family Viscaceae; genus Viscum; species Viscum album. The sequence goes on from OY728156.1 coordinate 536,388,471, forward strand.
CTTTCGTCCCCTTATCCAAGTGACATAAAAACTAAATTATATTATATATAATATAATTTTATCACGTTAATGGAATAATTCCCCATAAAACCTCTTTCCTTCCACTTTCTTTCTAAAAATGAAAACACCATTCTTGATGTGTTAACATATCACATTCAACGATGATGAGTTTTCAATTTACATTACCTCATTAAAGTTTGATCATAAAACCATTTTTATGGTTAAAACAAATTATAATATATTTATTGAAACATATTTAATGTAATATATCCATTATATATAAATAATATTATTTATTAAAACAACAATAGTTTATGATGATCGAAAAACCACCAAAATAATCTAAAAAGCTATCACTAGTGTCTTATCTAATTATTCATACTCATCCAAAATAAATAAATAAAATATATAACCATTAAATATATTTTATGTTAATTAATAACATATAACATCAATTTTGGACAATCATTCTCATTTTACATGGTTTTCTCTACTTGTATAGAAGTAAACTGATCATGAAAACCAAGGAAATCAATGATCCTGAATGATGAAATTGAAACTCATAACCCATCAAATAATATATAAATGATCTTAATAATAGTATAATAAATAAAATAAATTTAAAAAAATTATAAATTAAAAAATTAAATTATTTAATTTGATAATATAGGGAATTAAGGTTAATTTTTGAACTATTTCAGACATAATGTAAGGGATTCTACTCAATCAATCATTTTTCCTTTGGGTTACTCTTTCTATCACTTTACCCTAATGTAATGATTCTTTATTTGATTGTAATTTTTATAAATTATATTTATATGTTCCAAAATCATGTATCCACATCTTATTATCCTTCTTGATGTGGAAATAAATTTTTTAAAATGTTTCACTTCTCAACTCTTCATGAAGAGCAAGCCCGATTAAAGGGAACATCTTGTTTTATTTCCCATTTTTAATTGAACTACATAGTTTGTTTTAAGACACCCTTATTTTTATAAAATATCTAATTTTATAATGAAAAAATATCTTTGTTCGTTTCTGGTTTTCTGAAAACAAATATGTCTTTTCTGGTTTAAATCTTCTTTAATATTTTCCTTAAACCGCACTAAAATTTATCATTTCTAATGTATCCTAAACACTCTTTTTACATGTATTAACTTAATATTGACATAAATTATCATGATATATGAATAATTCCCCTTATAAATGTCCATGTATAATTTAAATCCATTCCTTCATGGACACTATTAGGATATTTCCTTTTTTATGCCTTTATGAAATAATTAAAATACCCAATTATTTTCATGGGTAACCCTTATAATTGATTCTACATGTATCACACATATGTATAAATATATTATGTTGGGTGTTCCTAGATAGTTCTCTAATGAATTGTGAAATTTTTATTCTCATGAAATGTCATGTTTCTATAGGGAGTGAACCTAATTCCATTAAAGGACTTTTTCCTTCATGTCTAACGGTCTTGGCGGTTAGCCTCAACTCGTGATTATATCATGTTGTGTATTGTTGTCACATTCCTATGATTCCATGATTACATATCCCCATGGTATATATTAAATTATTATTTGTGTTTATTCATGTTCCATTCCTTTTTATGTCATCATGTTATGCCTTATAACCCATATTCTTTACTTTATTCCTATAGTAATACCCTTATGGGGATTTTTAGATCAACCCTTTTGTTAATTTATTCCCCATGTTATCCATTTCATATGTAAGAGCTTAATGGAATTTAGGCTCTCATTATTGAGATTAAATAAAAGTTTTTTTAGTTTAGTTTCATGTTTTCAAATTATGTACCTAATCATATAAAAACACTATACATTACGATCCTTAGTTGTATTTTATGGTTAATTATGCTTATAATCTTATAATGATATGCATAAAAGGCTAGGGTCACTATTGTTGGTATTAGAGCATGGTCTAGTTGTTTTTTGATATTAGGACTTAATAAATTTATTAATAACCCTATAGATAATTATATCACCATGTATAACAATTATTTAAAATTATGGAATCACATGTTAGGATATATATTTCACATATATGTTATCCCTTTAATGTTATTAGTTTCCCTTTCAAGTGTTTAAATGTTTACAAATTCTTATCCCGAAGCCTATTTTATATGAGGTAAATGATTGTAATAAAAAAAAAAGTGAAAGGTATGATTATAATTTATGGTTCTATAAAATCATTAATATCTTGAAATTTTAGTGGAACTATTCGAACACCACCTCAAAATATAATGGTTGAGTTGTCTGTGAGATTGGAAAATAGGGAAATTATTACATCCAAAGTATATAACTCCTCCCCAATTAATGTTTGTGGAATGAACCTCCTAGAATAAATTTTCATACTTCCATTGGTAGAGTTTAATGCATTAATGGGAATTTATTGGCTATCTTTATACAAAGACAACATCAACTATCGAGAAAGGGAGATCACCCATCACATTCTAAGGCATCCGTCATTTCTGTACAAGTTTAAGGAGGAAGATGAATCTATATTAGAACAATAATCGCAATTATGGTTATTATTTACTTATGAGTAATCATATCTATCTCAACTTATTTATAAAAAGGAGACAATTATAATCGAAGACATTCCCATTGTGAGATACTACACTGATGTATTCCTTGAAGAATTATTTGGTCTTCCTCCTAATAGAGAAGTTGAGTTCTGAATTAATCTTATTCATGGGTCTTTTCCTATATCAAATAAATCTTATAGAATGGTGACCATTGATCTGAAATAACTAAATAATCAACGATAGGAAAGTCCAGACATGGATTTTATATGCCGGAGTGCTTCACCATGTGGTGCACCAGTCCTATTCACCAAAAATAAGGATTTATGAATGTGCCTCTGTATTGATTATTGTGAACTCAAAAAAATCATGATAAATAACATGTATCCGATTCCATGGATAGATTATTTGTTTGATCAACTATGTGGGTCCATGTATTTCTCTATGGTGCTCCTTCGGTCGGGATAACACCATTTAAAGGTGAGGATGGAATATATTCCCAAGATTTTCAATCGAACAAGGTATGGACAATATGAGTTCATAGTGATGAACTTTATACTAACAAATTCTCCATCAGTTTTCGTGGATTTAATGAATAGAGTGTTTATAGATCACCTTAACAAATATTTGGTAGTCTTTATTGATGATATTCTGATATGCTCCAAGAGAAATGAGGAACATGAGGATCATTTCAATAATATGATTATGACTTTGAAAATAGAGAAACATTATTCAATGTAAAATATAATTGAGTTCTAGATTGAGAAATTATAATTATTAGAGAATGTTATCACTAGGAACAGAATATTTCTGGACCCTACCAAGACAAGGACAATCATGATTTTCATGAAACATCTATAATGGAGGCCTATAGTTTCCTTATTCTAGCTAGGTGTTAATGCTTATTTTTAAAGAACACATCTTGATTTTCATTCCCAATAACCAACATGTCATAGAAGGTAGAGAGGTTTGACTAGACTAGTGAATGTGAATATGACTTCAAAGAGTTGAATAACAGTCATATCCCTACACCAGTGATCACACTCTCAATAAGTGTAGAACTATTTATGGTGTACAAAGATTCTTCAAAGAATGTATTAAGCTATGTACTAATGAAAAAATGATAAAGAGATATCCTACACCTCATGTATGTTGAAAATTCATGATAAAAACTATCCCTCACTTGATCAAGAGTTGGCAGTTGTGATCTTTGAATTGAAAATATGATACCATTATCTCTATTGGGAGAAGTGTGAGATATATACTGATCATAATAGCCAAAAAATATATATTCCCATAGAAGGAAATTAATATGTACTAGTGAAGAGGATTAGGGATCAACAAGGATTATTATTAGTCAATCTACTACCATCTTAATAAATCAAATAATGTGGTGGATGATCTATGTTGAAAAAATCTTACATATTTATCAATAATGTCAATTGAGAAGGATCCAATCATATTATAAATTAAAATGATGCACATTGGAATCATTAAGGAAGAAAAATAATTAATCCTTTCTCAAATTATTTCACAACCATCCCACATGGATAAAATAAATGATGCTCAAATAAATGATGTTGAAATTCAGAAAAAGGTGGAAGATTCTAGAAATGGGAAATCCTCTAAGTTCCAAATGGATGAGGATGGAGTTGTGAGATTTTGGACATGAATATGTGTACCAATAAATATAATTTTAAAGAAAGATATTCTGAATGACACACATAGTTAAACATTATTTATCCACTTAGGGGCCACAATGATGTATTGAAATATCCATGACAACTATTGGTGGGAAAATATGAAGAAGGATAGAAATGAATATACATCGAAGTGCCTGGTATGTCAACCATTGAAGGATAAATGGAAAATGTATAAGTGTATGATGCATCTTTTATCCATGCCAACATGGAAGTTGGAAAACATATCTATGGAATTTGTCACACAAATTCTAAAGACATCCAAAGGAAACAATGCAATATGGTTTGTTTTGGATCTTCTTACAATGACATCTCGCACTATCGCAATTCAAGAGGACTTTACATTAGATAAATTGATATGAATATACATCAAATAAGTAGTAATGTTTTATAGAGTAACACTATTTATTTTATCTGGTTGGGATCAAAGATTCACTTCCAGGTTCAAGAAAAGTATCCAACATGATTTGTACACTATGTTGAAATTCACAATGTCCAATCATCCTCAAAATGAAGTCCAATCTACGCGAACTATATAGTAATTGAAGTATATTTTGAGAGAATTTTATATGGACTTGAAAGGAGTATTGGACAAACATCTACCACTGGTAATGTTATCTTACAATAACAATTTCCACATATACATCCAAATGATATATATGAAGCCCTTTATAAGAAACTACGTAAAACATCGGCATGTTGGGATGGATTTGGTGAACATAAGCTGGTAGGACCTAAAATGGTCAAAAAAATTGTGGGAAAGGCCTAAACCATTTAAGATAACATCAATGCATCCCAAATTCGACCAAATTTCTATGCAGATAATCATCGATAGGACCTGAAGTTAAAGGTTGGATACATGGTATTCCTTCCAATATCTCTATGGAAAAGGATCATGAGAATTTGTAATAAAGGAATGTTTAGTCCTAAGTACATTGTCCACTTTGATATTCATGATATTGTTAGAGTTGTGGCCTATCTACTATGAAATCCACCAACCATGTCTCATGTATATGATGTATTCCATGTATCCCTCATTAGGAAGTACATATTAGATCCCTCACATGTACTGAATTCAAGGGTGTTATAGGTAGATAATGATCCTGATTATGAGGAGAATCCAATGAAGATCATAGACCATGGAGATAATGTTCTACTCAACAATACTACTCACCTGGTCAATGTATTATGGTTGAACCATAAGTAATATGATGAAACTTGAGAACCAAAGGATGTGATGAAAGAGACGTTCCCTCACATTTTTTCATGATAGTATGTAAAACAAAATTTCGAGGGAGAAATTTTATAAGGGGGAACAATGTAACAACACAAAATTTTATCAATGTAAACTCCATTCTTACATTTATTCCATATAGTATAAACTACATAAAATCACATAGATAACACAATAAAATCTTTATTAATGAATAATTACTGAAATAAGAGGTATTAATAAAAGTTAACAAACCTATACTAATGTAATAGTAAGTTGACCATTGGAATAGTAATGTGACCCTTAAGAATAGTAAATCAGAAATTTGAATAGTATCCTCACCAATGAATGTATAAATAAAATTTAAGCATCTTATAAATAAAAATATAATATATTTATATCATAGTATAAGTATTTAAATGTTTTGAAAATGATAAACTAAGTGTTCTTATTTTTGTAATACATAAATATTTATTTACAATTTTATAATTAATTTAATGGTTTTAAATAAAAATTATTTTTTTGAAATAAATTCTTAAATTAATATTGTTTTCTTATGTTTATAATATAATTTCATGAGGCTTTAATTAATTTTTCAATGTGTTATAAAATCAGTTATAATTTTAAAATTGGTATTTTTTTAGTAAATGTTGATTTTAATTAAAAAAATTATAATATTTTTAAAATTATTTATAAAAAATGGAGTTTATATTATAATTCTACAGATAAAAATTTTTAGGGTTATTTAATTGGAATTTTCTCAAATAGTTTATTTTTTGTGAATAGTGAAATACGAAAATTTATATTCTTTAATAAATATTTGAATTATTGATTCATATATGATGTATGGATGATGTTATTCCTTAATATAAAAATCTTTATATTTTCATTAATATATTTAGTTATAATTTTAAAACTATTCATATTCTTGATCCAAAGTATAAACTAATGAATTAAATAATCAAAAAATACCCATCTCTTGTACTATAAATACTACCCTCCCCAACTCTTTTCCTCAGACATTTAAATATTTTAGACATGTAAATATTATGATAATAACTCTTTCCAAGTAAATCCCCCATGTCCATGATCCCTTGGTCTCAAAAAAATACCAAACCATTTTCTCTATGGATGTTCTCAGTGAAGAGAAATAGTAGAGGTAAAATCCTCTTTTATTTTCTTTTAATTTCTTTTCAAATTTCTTTTATTTTATTATTCTCTCCACATATCTCTTTACAAAAGTGACATGAAATACTAAGTATCATATATATAATATAATATCTTCATGTTAATGGAATGATTCATCATCAAAACTCATATCCTCCCATTTGTTTCTAAACATCAAAACATTGTCTGTGATGTGTTAATTTATCGCAATCAAGGACAATGAGTTTTCTATTTCTTTTACCACTTTCCAGGATGATAATAAACCTATTTTTATTGTTAAACAAAATTATAATATATTTATTATATTTTATTTAATGTTTGGAAACCATTATATATACATTATTTTATTTATAGAACAAAACTAGTTTGTGATTATCACAAAACCACCAAAATAATCTAAATAATTATCATTATCATATTATCTAATGATTCATCATAATCCCAAATAACCAAATGACTTATATAAAAATTTAATATTAATTATTTTCATTAATAACATATAAATTCAATTATGTACAATCATTTTCATTTTGTATGATTTTCTATACATGTATACAAGTAAACTGGTCTTGAAAACCAAGGAAACTAATGCTCTCGAATGATAAAATTGAATCTCATAACCCATAAAAAACCATAAAAACCCATAAATGAAATTAATCATATTATACTATATTTAATAAATTTAAAATAGTTTATTATTAAATTAATTAATGGATTTTATTTGATTATCTAGCATATTAAGATCAAGTGAAAAACTGTTTTGGACATAAGGTATGGGATTCAACCTGAACCTCCATTTTTCCTTTGAGATAATTTTTATATCTATTTACACAAATTTAATGATTATTTATTTTTCTATACTTACTATAAATTGTATTTATATCTTCCTAAATCATGTATCTATATTATATCATGCTTATTTTACAGGAAAATATATTTTTTTAAAAGGTTCTCTTCTCAATTCTTCCTTAAAAGAAACCCCAATTAAAGGGAACTTCATATTTTCATACCATTTTTACGTGCATTCCATAATCTATTTTAATAAAAGAAATAATTTTATAAAATTACTTATTTTTTCATTAAAAACTATCTTGGTTCATTTCTGGTTTTATGAAAACCAGTATTTCTTTTCTTCTTTAAACGTTCTTTAATATTATCCTTAAACCACACTAAAATTTTTCATTTCTAATGTCTCTTGAACACCCTTTTTATATGTATTATCTTTATTTTAACACAAATTATTATTATCTGTGACTATTTTCCCTATATGAAAGTTCGGGTATGATTTAAATCCATTCTTTTATGGACATAATTTTGATATTACCTGTTGTTATGCGTTATGACTTGATTATTATACCAAAATATTTCCATGGGAATCCATTATTCTTGATTCTTCATGTATAACACATTTTCATGAAAATTATATGATGGATGTTCTTAACTAGCAATAAAATTAATTGGATAATGTTTAGTCACAAGAGATGTCATGTTGGGACATGGAGTGAGCCTGATTCCATTATGGGACTTTTTCCTCCATGTATAATAGTCTTGGCAGTTAGCCTCAATTCATGCTTATCTTATGTTGTGTATTGTTTCCAAAATCTTATGATTCCATGATTACATGTCCCCATTCTCTAAATTTTATGCATTTTTATGTTTATTCAGGTTATATTCCTTTTTCTGACATCATGTTATGATTTCTAACCCATTTTCTTTGCATTATTCCTATTTTTATACCCTTATGGGGATTATTAGCTCATCTGCATTGTTCATTTATTCCCCAAGTTATCATATGTAGATGTAAGAGCTCAGTGGAAGTTAAGAACTAATTATGGAGATTATATAAAATAATTTTTTAGTCCGGTTTCATATTTTTCAAAATTATGTACCTAATCTTCAAAAGGCACTATACTTTATGATCTGTGGTTATATTTGAGGGTTAATTATGATTTAAATATTTCAATGATATGTATAAAATTATAGGGTCTCTATAATAATATATTTTGAACCAAAAATATTCACAAATAACACACAGAGTTAACACATTTTTAAGTAATTACATAATTTTATTTCAACATAGTAATTGTTTTTTATTTCATACAGGATATCAAATTAAATAGTATTTACCCTCATGAAATTTCATTATATATGATATGTTTTTTAAATAATAACATGATTATGAATTTAAAATATCAAACATTATAATATACACAACATTTTTTGATATGAAATAGTAATTTTTTTATCTTCCCATAATATTTGTTTTTATGACAAGTTGAGTTTGGATATATTAATACAAATTTAAAGGTCATGTGTACACCATTAAATATTACTTCTTCATATATGTGTTTTTATAGAATACTCTAGTCCATTGAACCTAGGGAATCTAAATTTTTAGAATTCATATATTATTCTGTATGTATGGTCCATTCAATGTTGAAATGATTATACTAATGGAGGATTTAAAATATAAAATCATGAAACTTCACTTATTCTATTAAATATATAATTAGCACTAATTTCATGACATAGTAAGTTCATATGATATAGATAACATATTCATTAAGCATATCCTTACTACACCGACCATTTCCACAGATAAATATATGTAAATTATATAATGACACCATGGATCCCATTAACTGGATAATATAATCCATCATTGGACTCCACTATTTTTAGACATTCCAATAATTCTTTAATGAAACCAATGGGTTATATAAACATTAAAAAATATTTAATTATCCTAAAATATGGTGATAATTCCTTAATAACATAGGATTTATATGTTGTCGCAATGGGATAGGATTGAAAATTCTATAACCAACAATATGGATAGAACAAACAAGAAAAACATTATAAAATCTAGTAGAAAGGTCTATTTGAAAGAGAATTTATAAAAGTATTTAATCCTAGGATTTCACAGGTATATATAGTATTATATTATTAAGGAGAGATATCTAATCAAATATTGATTGGTATCTTTACTCAAGTCAATAAAATTACACTTTTTTTGAAACATTCGTAATTTAAGGATTGTATAGGTGATGTTAAATTGATTGAAGGTTTTATTGGAATGTTCATATTGTGGATTAGTAAAAATTATCACCTTAATCCAGTTGGATCATATTTATTATATATATTTTTGGTTGTATACATATTGTGTTGTTTGTTGTGTATGATACATTCATATGTCCATTGAACTTTTATTTTTATTTATGTGGTTTTCATGTGTGATGGGGGTAATCTATACCCAAATGGTTCTAGTTAAACCTTCAGTACTATCTATCATTATTTGGTCATAAAGGGATGTTCCAAAGACCATAAAATTTCTTGGATCATCATCATGGTCTGTTTGGAGAAGTTATGTTGGGTTTGAAAATTACATATATGGTGATGGTTGGTTGTGTAAAATGATCTTATAACATTATGGATATTAGATAATTACTCTTAAAAAATTAACTAATAATAAATATATTGAATATTTCACAAATTAAATACATTTTACAAATTATTAGATGATATATTCTCTAAAATATAAAACTGATCTAGGTAACTTTTTATGATAATTTTCAATGAAAAGTGTTTCCAAACGTACCTAATGATAAGATGATGAAAGATATAATCATTACAATAACACATAATAGAATGATAGCCATGAAATTTTTTAAAAATTGATTCTTTTTTACTTGGAATATAGTTATAATTTAAAGAAAATTTAGAGTATGATACTGGTATTTTTTTTAATGAAATTCATAACTAATCTATTTCTAATAAAATTCATTGAATGTATGATTTGATAATAGCATAGTTATGGATTGACTAAATGTTTGATTTCATATGAGTATTTTAACATACCACATGTGATTTTATTTTAGGTTTTAATGATTAAAAACATTTCCAACATAGGTATAACAGACATGATGAATTTTATAAAGAATATCGTAATGGGGACACTTCATGCATCATTAAAAATGCCCAATTTGAATATAAAACTTAATTGGATTAGGAATAACATTAGGATTGTATAAAAATATATACATTTAAGGTTTTAATAAAAATTTGGATGACTCTTCTTGAAACAAAAAACATAAATCGTGATGATAAAACCTACCAATCATGGTAGCTAACAAATAAAACAACAAAATATCATACTATGAATTTTGGGATGATAGGATTCCTTTTATAACCAAGGAGTTCAATGTAAACAAGATACATCATACCCATAATTGATAATACTGGGAGGGAGAATATTTGTAAAGAAAATGCATTCACTAAATTCTATAATGAGTGATATTTTTCCACTAATAGTCAGAAAAATGACAACTCCAGTGCCCAAACCCTTTTATTCCCAATGATCCAAAAATTATCATTTAATCTCCAACAAAAATAACATGGATTAAAAATCGGATTTATAATCATATTTTTAATAGATTATTTTCAATGGTTTGATAAATTACTCATAATAATTATGAAAGTGACATACTCATTCAACCATCAGGTCCTCTCTAGTTGATTCACAATCACAATACTACTAGAAAGTAATGTTACAAATAAGTTCAATGAGCTTTTGGAATTATGACCTACTTTTGAGAGTCATAATATTATCAAGAAAAAACCCAAGATTAAATTCATTAGTCTCTTTAAATTTCTACTAGATGTTATCCAGAACTGGAATAAAGGCTTATATAATTCATTCTAAACAATACATAATAACCTTTAAGACCCTGTTTCTTCCCATTTTTCACTCCTATTATGATTTTTATGTAAATAACACATTTATAATCAAAAGAAAATCTAAAAAAATATCACAAAATTAGTTAAGAACAAAGGTCATCATTTATAGATGGTAATCGTAAATACCCCCAGTAATATAAGCTTCAATAAAAATAGTGTCGGCCAAACATATAATAATAAATATATCTTATGACCTATTAGTCTTATAAAATTTCCACCATAACTCCCAAAATGACTTGAACAAAAATAGTATTTGATGAAATAATACAAGGATCAATGAAAATATGATATTGAAATGCTTCTTCTATCAATTCTTGTTTCTTTTTGCAGTTTTATTATTTAACATTTAAATTTTTTCTATTTATCTTAAAATATTATTTTAAATTTCCCTCTAAAAATGTCTGATTATATTGTTGTTAGAATAATAAAAATATAGAAAAATGAACAATGTATTAGAGATTTATTCATGTCTCGTCTGATCACCATTCTAAGTATAATTTATGATTTCATATTATGTTATTTAATATTTTATATCATTCTATCATTCATTTTATTTTATATTACTTGTTATTTTAGGCTATATCATTGAATATATAGTTTCATTATATTGTAGAGGTTGATAGTATGGTAGGGTTTATTGGTATGATCCATTTTATGGTTCATCCTATCTCTATACCACTTAAGTCACTGGGAGGTCATTTAGTTCAGCCTCCCTTCATCCTAATTCAATCATCATAAGATAATCCTATAATTATTACATATCTTTATTTTCCATACTCACCTATTCCATATCCCTTTCAACATGAACCCAGAGAAGATAATAGTTCTTTAGCTCACATCCCTTTTTGTTATCCATTCCCACCATCCACTATACAAGGCATTGCTCCCCCATATATCCCACTTTCATATCCTTATCTGTATCTAACCTCATATGTATAGGTTCATCCATCATGTTTTCTTCCTCCATTAGTACACTTACCATAATGAACAATACATAGTACTACTACTGTAGATATCCCACCCACTATAGAGGATATCCCCCTCCTCTAGATGCAACACTTAAATGGTCAGAAGATACCTCATATACTAGAATCTGTTTAAACATTAAAGATAGTGAAAAATGATAAATTCATATATATTATTTTGATTTACTAATTATTTTTCATGATAAGATAAATCCTCTACCAAATGACAAGGCCATAAAAAAATGCTAGACATCTGGAATAGACACATGGAGATCATGATTCAATACGATGAGGATAGTTTTATAATTGGACAAAATGGTATGGAATGTAAAATCCTTATGGGAACACATTCTAAAAATAATAACATCATTCCAGTTAAACCAATAAGTTGTAGTAAAGTTATAGAATAAATAATGAATAATTATTGGGTAAGTAATGTTAATAATATTATATATATATTGTTATATAATATTTTCTTAAAAAATATTTTTTCCAGTCCAAATCTGATATAAATTTCTTAATGGACAAAATTTTAAGGTCATTAGGTTAATAGAATTATGTGATATATGGGGAGCATGTAAGTATGAATTGTATGTTGGTTGTAAATATTGAGTTGATATGGATCTTAAAAAATTCTTATCATTCATGATTTCCCAATATCACAACATAGAGAGATGATAATCTATTATAATATTCTAGAGTTTAAGGTATTAGTTAAATTTATATATATAATAATTTATTTATTTTAAATTTATTTATAAAGAATAAATGAATTATTTTATTTATGTTAATTCAATTGTATGATTTCTTATTTATTATAAAAACATGATATAAAAAAAGAAATAAGAGTTCAATGAAATATATTCACACTCTAGGACACACTTCATTCCCAGATCATTTGAATGTATAGGTAATTTAAAATTTAAAATATTAAACTCTATTTTATTGAAATGTAGATTTATTAACATTAATGTATGTTGTTATATCACATTGGTTTGTCTTTATATAGTTTTATGTTTTTTTGTAATGCCTTTTTAATTTCTCTAGATTCCTTTTTTAGTTAAATTTTCTCATCTTGTAAGACCTACATACAATTAAATATAAAAATGATAACATATAAAGTGAATTTATCAGTATACCCCCATGAATTCAAAGTAAAAATATATAAAAAAATTAATTATATTACATTTCTCAAACTTAACACATCTAGGATAAAAAGATTCTAAATGAATATGCTTATCATTTATTGACAACCACTTTGATTAACATCCATTTGTGTTGGATCCTTCTTGAATTATGTCAAAGATGTTAATTTCCTTGATTTTATAGCATCCTTATTCTTACTTTTTTCAATATTATGTCCTAAACCACTATGGTGGAACTAATTATAATAAAATATACTTCCTGGAACTAAGGAACATGATGGATGTTTCATTAAGGTAAAAAGATGATCTGAATTGGATACCTCCTTCTAGATACCCTACCCAACTATAAATAGAAGAAAAATTACAATTCGTCTCATGTAAAACTCCCACATTAAGTGATATTTAGTGAAGTCCCCCGATTGGGACAAAATTTATCTCATCATATTTTAGATCAACCCTCACTTAATCACCTTGAATCACACAATTGAGACATATACCACTCTCTATAAAGGATCTCCACAGTAACCTATAGGTTATATTGATTTCAATTCCATTATAAATTCATGTTCAACATTCCATTTACATACATGAATTATATGATCTCTATTAACTAAACTTAACCATCAATTGTATAGTAAAGTTATGGGTTCTCTATTATTTCTCCTACATTCACATGAATACTTATAAGATCAAATATTATAGATTCTAAAATCCATATAAGAAACTAGATCATCCTCTGCATCTACAATATTCATCTATATCCTTTCAGATTAATATGATATATGCATTTAAACCCAAATTTCACACCTACATAATATTAGTCTGATGTTACTTTGCTCATCAGAATCAAAGTCAACTAACCAAATTTTGAACAACATCTTCTTCTCATATCTCCTTTATTGTGTTTTTATATTCCTCCACTATGCTAAAAATATTAAAAGCCTTACTATGATAAAATCGTTTATGATTTCTAAAATATAAACACTCATTTTGTAAAACCACAAAACCATATTAAATAATCCATGGGATTTATCTTATGATAATAGTTTCGAGCACCATTTGAATTTCATAATGTCTCATAAATAATATTGTTTCTGTTACTATGTCCAAGATCCTACTCCTTATAAATTCCTATGTTCCTAAAACTCTTTCCACAAGATTCTACAATATAGAATATTTTCAATATATCTAGATCATGATATTTCATCAGAACTGAGAACCATTAATGAAGAGAATCTAGAAATGTCAGAATCAACAAATAGTCATACTGTCATTGAATTAATTTTTCAAACAATAGATACATTTCTCAATGAATCCAATGAATGCATTGGTCCTTTTCTACCCCAATATCACATCCTATTTCTGATCCATAAAATTCTCACCCCCATTATATAGGGTATTCTAAATCTTGAATGATATTCTATATGTATCTATCCCAAATATGGAAACAAAAAAGTATTCATTTTCAATCCTTTTCAAATAAATACACATAGAACATGGGGTTGTCCCTCTTTTGAAATTTAGATGTCCTGTTACATTAATGAAAGGTGTTTTACGGGAGAGGAAAGAACCCCACCCATTCCAAACATGGAGTGTCTATGGATGATTCTTCCCCAAATGGAAATGGAAAAACCATGATCTATAAGATATGATGCATGTTTTATTAGACCTAAAAATCTTATACCACTATTTCTAAGAGACAAAACCTATCAACTCAACAAGAATACTTTTGATGCAAGGAATTATTAATGGGTTTACCACAGGCTTCCAACCATCTTATTCTAATCTTGAAACTCTACTCCAAGACACCAAATTATAGTTCTCAATTTATAGTCTTCCCTAAACTGATAGTATATAATTCAATAAACTTCATAAAACGCCCACTACTTTTAAACTCATCACCTAGAAATAGATTTATTATCTAAGATTTTATTTTATATTCTAAAATCATAAAAATCATGGTTATTTCTCAATGATGGTTCCAAGAAACCTAATACATGTTTTGGAAGAAGAAACAACCACACTCTTGTGCCATATCATCGATAAAAGAAAAAATATAGTGACCCTATGAGAACAACTGAAACCAGATAGATTCTAATTCATTAGTTCCTCTCCATCCATAATTGGTACACGTACTATAACATAATGTTTCCGGATGCCACCCAAAGGTTCCCCATACCTGGTTGGTCACATGGCCTCAAGCATATTTCCCTGAATGCTAGTGGCTGTCGACTAGCAGTGAGGGCCTTGCATGTGATAGTGGGGAAACTATGCCCTCATTGGCAGAATACACAGTGGAAGTAAATAAATACATACAACAGCGAAAGCAGTGAATATCCACCAAAGTAAACAGTGGAAGACTGAGATAATAAACAACTGGAGCACATATATATAATATGATTCATGGTATACATGTCTAGGAAAACAACCAAACAATTTACAATGCTGAATACAACCAGTACTAAACCAAAGTACAAAATAAATTAGATCAACTCCTCAGCATCGTAAGCCATAGCTTGGTCTCATGCTCACTAGCTCTACATCGTATCATGTACCTAATGTAGAAGGGTGCTTTCCCTTTTCTATAACTGCTGCAATATAATCTTTTTGGGCACAAAATCATGACCCGAATAGGGTATCCGATGAAATCCTAGTAGGAAACCACCCAAATATTCATGCCTAATAGTCATGGAGTATATGATAGGGTAAAAGTATAGAAAGTAGTAAATAGGAATTACTCAGTAGAAAAATACAATCCACAGTTTAAATATCTATAAGTAGCTAAGCATGTGGATAAACACAACAGGTAAACCTCTAGGCGGTACTCATAGCCTAACCCCTATGGTTCAACCCAACAAGTACAAGCAGACCTCTTTGAAACACACACAATATCACCCCTCTGGTTCAACTAATGTATAGACTCTCTATGGAAGCACTCACTGTCAATCCCCCCTATAGTCTTATATCGAACTAAAGGTGCTCTAGTGAAGCACTTACGTCACATTCCCGCTATGGACAACATTGAGGAACTACAGACACTCAGAGGAAGCACTCAACATCAATTAACCCTATGGTCTCACATCGTAAAAATATAAAGACACATGGGAGAAGCCCTCAATGTCTATTATCATTATGTTCTATAAACCAGGTTATCACGGCCTCGTGTAAGTCAACCAACTGTAGTTGCACGTTACAGGCAAGGTAAACCTCAAGAAAAACTTGGATAACATTCTACAACAATACAACATAACATAGCAACAGTCACACAATCCTACAACACTAGGAATGGGAATGTAAATAGCAGCCTAACATGCAATCAAGACCAAATAGTCCAAACAAGAAAAAATGCATGGGAAATACATCCAAATCACAACAATTCACCCTATTCACAACAATAAACATCTACTCAAGAATGCCATCATATTAGAGAAACAATAGGGCTAAAACGGTAAACACGCAATACCTCGTTCATGGGTATTGGGAAACTTTGCACATAAAACTCAACTAAATTCAACAGAGAGGCACAAACCACCTACCTCAGGGTTAGGAGATAGCTATATGTGAACCTCGAAGCTTGAATCTCCATAGAAAATCAATGATCTACAAATACATCTAAAAACATCAACCGATTATAACATGGAAAATAAAATAAATCAGAAGATGATTCTCCAGGAGAAAGGAGAACTCACCGATGGGATTCCAATGCAATCAACGGTGTTTGAATCAGAGGATGGAAGAAGGATCGGGGTTTCAATGAATATATGCGGTCGTACCCTTGCTCTCAGATGAACCAGACCTAAAAGAAGTCAGTTCTGTCTATCAGACACGACCCTGATGTGTTTAATGAAAAACAAAATACATGGAGTGTACTATTGAGTACATGGTGTGTATTTGATGAATCTGTAATCTACATTAGGCGGCCTCCAAGTCATCACACATTGTCATGTGCAAGGCCACTACATGGACATCACACGACTACTGGCGATAATCTAGTACATGACGTGTACTCATAAAGTAAACAGCGTGTACATTAAAAATTTCAAGAAACTCAACTTTTCCCAAAAACTCTAGGAAAAACAAAAACATACCTAAAAAGAATATTTGGGTACTTACAATCTTCCCCCCTTAATGAAATTTGACACTGAATTTCCATAGCAAGGTGGCATAGAAGAAGAAACCCCGAACAACTCTGGCCACTATGAACGTACATCATAATTCTTATCCCAAGTCTCATCCTGTACTCGCCCGTGCTGCCACAACACCCGTACTAGAAGAACATATTGGCCATGGAGAACCAATGTACATCGTTCAACAATCCAGATAGGGTGCTCGTCGAATGATGCGTCCACTTCCAACTCAACCTCCTATGGTTGGAGAACATGTGGAAGGTCTGAAAAGTAACATTGAAGCTGAGAAATATGGAAAACATTGTGCATAGCCGGATACCTCTGAGGTAACTACAACCGATAGGAAACAGGCCTGATTCTCTACAACACCTCAAACGGCCCGACATACCTTAGCGATAGCTTACCCTATCATATTATAATCTAGTGTCCCACCCTTGGTGTGACATGTAGAAAAACCTGATCCCTGACCTCAAACTCCATAGGTCATCTCCATTGATCAACATAAGTCTTTTATCGAGATTATAAAGTGTCCATCCCCTTCCGAATAATCTTTATATATTCTATGGTCTCCTGATCAACATGAGGTCCCAAAAAAGCTGCCTCTCCTGCCTCCATCCAACATAAAGGTGATCAGCATGGCCTACCATACAAAGCCTCATAATGTTCCATCTCAATAGTATCGTGAAAACTATTGTTGTAGGCAAACTCTACATGAGGTATATGATTCTCATAAGAACCACCAAATTCCAGGATGCATGCTTGGAGCATGTCCTCATGCAATTGAATCTTATTCTCGGACTGGCCATCTGTCTGAGGTTGGTAAGCTGTACTCAAAAGTAATGGAGTACCCAAGGCCTTCTAAAGCCCCTTCTAGACCCAAGAAGTAAATCACACATCTCGGTCTGAAACAATGGAGTGTGGAACTCTATGTAAGTGCACAATATCTCAGATGTACATCCATCCCAACTCATCAACAATGATGGTTTCCTTGATCAGTATGAAGTGAGAAACATTCATAAGTATATCAATGACAACCCAAACTGCTTCATTCCTTCGAGGCGACGCCAACAACCCTGTAACGCAGTCCATTGCGATGTCATTCCACATACACTCGGGAATGGGTAACTGTTGTAAAATCCATGATGGTCGATGATGCTCTGCCTTCACCTGCTAACAAGTGGAACATCTCATGATGAAACCAGCAGCCTCTCTCTTCATACATGGCCACTAATATTGACTGTGTAGATCACGATACATCTCGGTGATGCCAGGGTGAACTACCCAAATTAAGGAATAGAAGTCATGCATCATCTCCTCGCGTATATCCGTTGCCACCCACACGCGCCCCTGGAAAAGAAATATCTCATCCTCACTTATGGTCCATCTTGGAATAGTGTCCACTACTGACACACTTTCCCACAGGGCTAGGCCTTCTTAATCTGATAGCTGCCTCATTCGAACTTGATCTAGAAGCGCAGGGGTAATATCTACGGAAGATATAAAAGTATTCCCCAATAGTTCGTGCACCTCTAAATGCATCTCCGAGATAAGGGTCATCATACCACTCACTACTATCCTCCTAAACTATCTATATCCGATTCCTCCTACTCAATGCATCAGCCACTGCGTTTTCCCTCCCTAGTGTGTAGGCAAGCTCGTAATCGAAGGACTGAATGTACTCAACCCACCTTATTTTCCTAAAATTCAAATAACACTGAGTGAATATGTACTTTTGACTATTGTGGTCGGTGAAAACCAAAAAATTATCTCCTAGAAGGTAATGTCACCAACAGTGTAAGACATGAACACCAGCTGCCAACTCTTGATCGCGCGTCAGGTAATTCCTCTCATGTGGACTTAAATGTCGAGACCCATATGCAACATCTCCATCACCCTTCATAAGCACAACTCCTAGCCCGATACCTGATGCATCACAGTAAATATTATAGAACTTTCTTGACTCTGAAAATACTAGTATCTGTGCTGAAGTTAACCTCCCTTTCAACTCATGAAACACTGACTCACAAGAATCTGACCATGAGAACTTCGCACCCTAAGCATGAGAAGTCATGTATGAAGTGTAGGTAGTATCCAACCATCCCTAGAAAACATTTTACCTCAATGAATTTCTTCGGATGCTCCTAGAAAATTACAGCTCTCACTTTCTGTGGGTCTACTGACACTCCTATTTTTGAGATATCATAACCCAAGATGTGAATCTGATACATTGAAAAATGGTATTTGATATCTTAGCATCTAACTGATGCTCCCATAGTCTACTCAAAACGACCTAGAGATGGGTAACATGGTCATGTCGAGTGTGAGTGTACAACTAGATATTGTCCATGAAGATAACCACGAAATAATTCATGTATGGAAGGAATACTCAGTTCATCAGTGCCATAAAAACTGTAGGCATGTTCATGAGACCGAACGATTTGACCATATTCTCTTATAGACCATACATACTCCGAATGGTTGTGATAGGTATATCTGGTGGTCTAACACGCAACTGATGATAACCAAATCTCAATTCAATATTTGAGAACACCCAGGCTCCTCGATGCTGATCGAAGAGATCATCAATTCATCATAAAGGATATTGCTTCATGACCGTAAAATAGATAATATTCCGATAATACCCACAATTCCCGAGGGTGTCATCTGCCTTCTTCGCAAACAGGATAGGAGAACCCCAAGAAGAAGTACTGGTTTGGATGAAACACTTTTCTTACCAATCCTCCAACTCCATCTTGTTCTCCTATAACTCTGGGTTATCCATCCTATAAGTATCATTGGACACTGATGACACTCCTGGAACATGTTCAATAGAAAATTATACATCTCGCTATGTAGGAAATCTTGAAAAATCATCTGGAAAGACGTCCCTGAAATAATCCACCACTAGAGGAAAGTCTAACTGAGAAGTCCCCATATAATCTAGATATAAACAAGAAATATGGGTTGTAACTCCTCCAAAACCAAGATACTCCGGATGCATTCTTTATTCTTGGACATTCAACTCACCCTTATGATGAAAAGATCCACCCTATGGTGATATGAAACTCGCACTTCAGCAATAACAGTCTACGACTACTTGGAAGAGAACTAGACAGTCCATTACAAGAAGGACATCATAGCCTGTCATATCTAGGATATATAGAACCCATAAGAAGTGAAACCAAACAAACGTTAGAGTTCACTCCTTGCACTGAGGTACAGTAGTTGTCCTTGTCCCTAACGGAATGTTTGACGTCAAGATATCGGCAGAGGAAAAGATACAGAGCCCGAGGCTCTCCACAACAGCAAAAAATATAAAGGTATGGTAATCCCATTTATCAAAAAGTGATGAAGATAAAACTGAGGAAACTAGGATCGTACCTTGAAATGTAGAAGGTTCGGGATACTGATCATGCTGGGTCTGTTCCACTACAACGATCTAGCCAACTCCACAACCCTATTACCCTGCCTGACCACTATGAGCTGATCCACTCTGATGTCACTAAAATACTAGTGATTGACAAACACAGGTACGACCTCCACCTCGTTCGGAGTGGATAGAAGAACTCGGGTTCCCTACCTAGTGAGAAACTGGTGCTGCTACTCATGAATGTGAAGTCATAGAAGAACTCATGTCACCAGCTGCTGGTGAGAAGAACTGACAGAAGTGTTGAAGATGACCCATATTGCAGCAAGATCTTCACTCCAATGGGTCTCTCTGACAATTTGTCCATCTATGTCCATCCCTTTTACAGTAGTATCATACCATCGGGCTAACTAAAAGTGTCTACTTCCTCCTTGGATTACTGTATGAAGACTCCATGTGGCGCTTCCTACTGTCAGAAGGAGGGATACTAACACCAGATGCCAAGCCGCCCTGGCTCAATGCAATGGAATCCATCATATTGTGCTCCCTGATCAGTGCCTAGTTGATGATAGAATTGATAAAAGTCAACTAGAATATGTTCAATTGTGATAAGATGTCGTGCCTCAGACGATCCTTGAACATTCATTCCATGAATAACTGATCACCTCTTGAAATAGGCATAAATCATTGCAGCTTGGTAATGCGGGAGGAATACTTCATAACAGAAGAATTTCACAGCTCCAGACTCATATAATTTCCGGCTTGATCACCCCTCAAGTTATCTGGATAGAATTAGTCATAAAATATGCACTGAAACATATCCCTTTTCATAACATGTTGGCATCCCACATGTGAGATCACATCCCACAACCTCTTGGAGGAGTTTCAAAGCATATAGGTATCATGTTTGACCCTCCTCTATGGAGGCATCTCTAGATTCTAAAATATCATTAGCATGGATTCTATGCATGACTCTGCAGCCTAGGTTACTCCATCCCCTGAAAAAGAGGAAGGATGCTACTGCTAGAAAACCCATGTCAAATCAGCCATTGACGGGGCAGGATGCGGCGCTCCCGGAATGGTATGCATCATCCTCAGAAGTCCCTCCCTGAATTTTTCGTCTGCACCTATGTCAGGTTCAATAGTGAGTTCCATGGCTAGCATAACTGGAGGATCTACAGATAATCCCTAATTTTCCATGTCTGGTGTCTGGTCACCATCTGGGAACCGGCGCACAACTGGAGGATGTCTCGATGGCATGACTCTGCAGGGTAAATCACACACCTTTAGATCAAGTTTATAAATGACTTAAAACAAGGAGTGTAAGAAGGGAACATGAGAAAGAAGGAATAATTGTTTTACAAAACATGACTACACGTCGTGTATATTTCATACACAGCATGTTCCCTTATGTTATTTACATGGGTGTGTACTCTTGCCTAAACTGGTTTTGTAACACCCCAAGAAAACAACGTGTTCTCCTATCACACAGCGTGTACTTGAATCCTCTTCCCCCACCCAAGTCCTTTTACACAGTTAAGCCACACAACTCACCTATGGAAAGACTACACGATGTGTTCAAGATGGACACGATGTGTACTAGACAAGCTTCACCTGGCATTTGTTGTTAGTGACACAACCTGGCACATGGCTTACACTACATGGCATGTTAAAGGTGGACATGGAATGCTTGAGAAGTGATAAAACCGACCCGTGTGGTTCGTGACACAGCTAGGTACCTAGGTCAGACTACACGACATGCTCATAGGAGACATGAAATGTATATAGATTAATGTCTTATATGTCCGTGTTGATGGATACATGGTCAGAAACAGGGTTGGCACTACACGGCATGTTCGACTGGAACATGGCGTATTACCACTTGATATTCCACATCTCGTGTCTCTGCCCACACAACCTACGATAATGTTAGAGACTACACAGTTTGTATAGAAAGTACACAGATTGTACATAATAAAAATAGTTTCTTCCCGAACAGAAGAACACATGGTGTATACATAACAATACATGATGTATATTTTTGGTTTTTTCTGTCAGTAAGCCTCAGGAACTAATCTTGAACCCAGAAAACACTAAAAAAACACTGAAAGTTCTAAATTATGAACTTTTAGGGGCCATCATCCCCGTGAATCAATCCATGGAATCTTAAACATGTTATAACAAGGTATCAAGTCAATGATCCACCAAATTCAGGTCCATGAGGGCCCATTACACCTTAATAACCAAATTTTGGTCTTCATTCAAATAAATAATTACACAAAAATTACCCTATCAAACAATAGGTATTTTATCAAGGAATCTATCCTAATAGCATGCATATTCTACATAACCTATATCACAACAACATGAAATCACTAATTCATCCTAAATGGCATGGAAAGAATGCATGACGTGTGATTTCTAGCAAGTGCATATATGATGCATGAGTTGGAATACCCTCATCTCATCAGGTTGCGATAGAAAAAGAATCACAATATAATCAACCATAACAAGAAAAAATCATGTGAATGTCTCAAGGAGAAATCAATTAAACTGTAATATTTAAAAACCAAAAAAATCTGAAATAAACGAGGTAGGTTGGCTTTTCCGTTTACACAGGTTAGCTACTCCCAGGCATATCTTATTACCAAGTACTTGTTCCTTACTATCCCTATATAAAGGATTCCAAAAGTATTCAAGAGAAAAGAATAACTATGATACCACTTTGTAACATTCTGATTACAAAGGCCACCCAGAGGCGCCCCATACCCAGTTAGTAACATGGCCTCAAATACATTTCCCCGAATGCGAAAGGCTGACGACTAGCAGCGAGGGCCTTTGGTGTGATAGTGGGGGAACTATTCCCTCATTGTCATAGTACATAGTAGAATTAAATAAATACATAGAAGATCAAAAGTAGTAAATATCCAACAACATTAAATAGAGGAAGACTGAGATAATTAACAACTGGAGAACATATATATATAATTATTCATGGTATACATGTCTAGGAAAACTACAAAACAAGTCACAATGCTGAGTACAACCATTAATAAACCAAATTGGAAAAGAAAGTAGATAAACTCCTCATCATCACAAGCCATATCTTGGTCCTGTGCTCTCCAGCTCCGAAACATATCAAGTACCTGAAATAGAAGGGCACTTTCCCTTGTTTATACCTGCAACAATATAATATGTTTGGGCCCAAAAGCATGACCCAAATAGGGTGTGAGACTAAATCCCAATAGGAAACCACCCGAAGATCTGTGCCTAATATTTAGTGAGTATATGGCAGGGTAAAAGTACAAAAAGTAGTAAACATGAAGTAATTAGCCGAATAATACAATCCACAGATTCAATATCAAGCAGAAGCTAATAAAGTGGAAAAACACAACAGGTAACCCTCTGGGAAATACTCACATCCTAACCCCTATGGTTAAACCCAACAGGTACAAGAAACCCTTTGGGAATCACACAAAATCTCACCCCTCTGGTTAAGCGAAATTATAGAATCTCTAGGGAAGCACTCAAAGTCAATTCCCCCTATAGTATTGTATGGTACTAAAGGTGCTCTAGGGAAGAACTTGCGTCACATTATCTCTGTTTATAGTGTCAAGGAAATATAGAAACTCTGTGGAAGCACTCAACGTCAATTCCCCCTATGCTCTCGCATCGTAAAAATATAAAGACACTCTAGAGAAGCCCTCAACCTCTATTCTCCCTATGGTCTATACACCAAGTTATCATGACCCTGTGTATGTCAAGAAAGTGTAGCATCACATAACATCCATGGTAAACCTCAAGAACTACTCTACTGACATTCTACAAAAAAAATATCATAACATGAAAATAGTCACACCATCCTACAATACTTGGCATGGGAAAGTAAACAACAGCCTAACAGGAATCAAGACGAAACATTCCAAATAGAAAAATCATGCTCGGTAAATACATCCAAAACACAAAAAATCACCCTATTCCAACAATAAAAATATAATTAGGCAAACCAGCATAGTAGAGAAACAATATGGCTAAACAGTAAATGCGGAATACCCCGTTCATGGGTATTGGAAAAATTTTCACATAAAACTCAAAGACTTTAAATAGAAAGGCACAAACTACCTACATTGGGGTTAAGAGATCACTATATGTGGACCTCAAATCCTGAATCTCATAAAAACATAAAATATCTAAAAAAACATCTAAAATGTTAATCCCATGATAACTTGGAATGGAAGAGAAATCAGAATATGATGCTTCATGGAAAGGAGAACTCACTGATGCAATTCTAATTCAATAAACGATTTTCGAATCGGATTAAGGATGAAGGCTTGGGGGTTAGTCAAGGATCTGTGGTCGTAACCTCCCTCTAAGATGAACCAAACCTAGAAGAAGTTGGTTCTGTCTGACAGACGCGACCCTAGTGCCTTTAATGAAAATGAACAAAATACACGACATGTACTTTTGAAGTAGAGGACGTATAGATGTTGATACTGTAATCTACATTATGTGTCCTACAGGTCATCACACATGGTCATGTGCAACTTTTCTACATAGCCAGCACACGGCTACCCATGGTAACCGAGTACACGACTTGTACTCATAAAGTACACAGCGTGTACTTCAAAAATTTCAATAAAATGCTCTTTTCTCAAAAACTCTAGGAAAAATAAAAACATACCTAAAAAGAAGATATGGGGTCTCACACCTAAAACCTACTCACATCCTTAAAAATGATATGTACATACCATAATCATCAATTTATAGAAGTCCATTTCTTCAACAAGTATTCTTCTTCCAAATATTTCAATCATTTCAACCACCATGTGTCATCCACAATAGCATTGTTCATAATAGAATTAATCATGTTATCACCAGAATAATTACCACTATATCCTCAAGAAACTCCTTCCAATTTCTAAACAATGTTCAATCAAACTAGTTTTTTATCAACGTTATCATACCAATTCATCATATTCAAGGTCATCAAAGCTTAATTGATCATTTATTCAGGTCTACAGTATAGGGGATACATCATCAATTCATGATTAATCATATAAAAACTATAAATACAGTTTATAGGGTTAAACCATCATTTAATAAAATAATTTATGAGATCCCACATAGCATGTTAATGTTGAAGAGAAATCACAATTCTAGAATTACATGATTATTGGTATCATCCTTTAAATGATTTATTTTACTGTTATAGAATTATAATATTATTTCCATACTATTAATAAATTAAACCCAATATGCTATTTAATTTTATATATGTGTTTGAATAATAATGATAAAACTTCACCATATCATATGTATCATCATGATCATCAAATAATAGTTAATCATGTCATAAAAAACATAGTATGAGAAATAATTAACAGGGAATATATCACATCATGCACACATCATTTTAAAATTTATAAATCTTATACATTATATATAAGTTGATACTTTCATACATAACAAGTTACTTATAAATTAAATAATGTGAAATTAATTCCTTCTTAATCATGTTGTATTATAGGAATGCATTCAAAGGTGTATCATTAATTCCTTTGTTTGGACGTAAACTTTCTTCATGATTTTTATTTTATTCTCAAACTAGCATTACTATTTTAATAAGTATAATAATATTAATTGTATCATCCAATGGAATAGATATATTTTATCTTCTAGATAGATTACAATTAGAAATAATCTCAATATAATCTTTACAATTTTATAAATTTTAAATTAGTTATCATTTTCGTTGGTTCTTTTTGTTTAATTTTTTATTTTATAATTAAAATTTATTTTTCTAGATTTTTTTGTTCGTATATTTAAATATATTTTGTTAAGATCAATATGATTTAGTTTATCTTGGTTTAGTGTAATTTAATTCACTTCTAATATTTATTCATTTATTTCTTTTCCATAGAAAATGCATTGAATATCATGGGTCATGTTCCTCAATCTAAATTATTTTGTACCAGAATATTTTGAATTAATGTAATTCATTATATTATTTTATCATTTTAATTTATGTTATATTTCTCTTAATATATTTATTTGGAGGTATTACTAAAAAAGAACCTAAAAATTTGGGCATGGATGATCATATGCATCAGGTTTTAGGAGATAAACATCATGGAATATTGTTTTGTTGACCTATGAAGAAGATTATACCATCTAGATACTGGTCTTATGAAAATGATTCTTCATGTACAAATTATGGTATGGTCATAGTAAAATAAATGAATTCCACATATATACAAGAAACTCATAAATCAGATGATTATATTGAACATAAAAAATTATAAATGAACATATCATTAATGTAATGTAGCACTCTTTCTTCTGCACTTCTACTAGAATCATTCCCTATAGTTGAATACTTTTTTATGATGCTACATTTTTTTGGAGATTCCATTACTCTGGTCAATGACACTTCAACTTCTACTACTGGTTTCATTACCATTGTTGTTTTTGATGCCGATGTCGATGTCGATGTAGTTTCTAATGTCCAAGATGATGATGATGTTGGTGGTCTGAGAGTTGGTGATGGTGTATCGGTAGGTAGTGTGGATGATGCTTATCATGGTTCTGATGATACTGATATTGAGGTTAAATTCTGATGTAAACTGTATTTTTGGTTTGTTTATATGTTGAATTTTATTATATATCTAAGTTTCCTTATTTTTGTACTAAATTATTTTATGGTGTGTCTGTCTGTATCTAAATATATTGAATTATTGAATTCTGGTTTCTATATATTTTTTCAAGAGTGCAAAGGAGGGTGGTTATTTCTCTACCTGTTGGAGAAATCAATAGCCATAGTTGGAAACAGTGGAAATAAACAATTAGAAACTATTTTCATTGTGGTTGTACAGTTGTAGACATGGTTTGTAATAATGGATATATTCTAATGTAGCATAACCAATATATATGGTTGTAAACTGTGGATATAGGTGTACTACCATAGTGTAAAAGCTGTCTATTGGTCTGTTTATATGGTTTCTAAATATGGAAATAGGATAGAATATAATTACTTATTTCTAGTGTTGAAAACTATGTTTGTAGTTTTACTAAGATGGTGTAAACCATGGCTATATTTTTGCCCATGTTCCCTTTCAATTAGTATCAGTGGTCAGCCAAACCATGTCTATTACATTTATCCAGGATTTTGTGGCCTATAGCCATGGTTATAAACTATGACTATAGGAAGACTTTGAATTACTATTAATTCATAATGTGTTATTAATAACACGTAATGATTAATTTGTTATTTTTTTAATTAATTTAAGTAACCATTCTTAATTTAATTGGAAAAATTGCTAAGGTCCATGAATATCCCTCATGCACTAGGTTTACATTGGTTGTTGATGGCATAATCTTGATCACTATTGTTTATAATGAACTACATGAACACATTTTGGACTATTGTTATACTACTTGATACCGAGAGCCTTTAATACAATGATTGATTTTTTATCACATATTCATGAATATGTATCATGTTGGACCATGTATTATGACTTTTTTCATGATTATTCTTAGACATCCTAATCGACCATGTTTTATTATGATCACAAGTGTTACATCTATGACTCATGGTGATATTCCATTATATGTTTATATGTCTACCTATGTTTCCTTGATGTGATACCTATATTAGAATAGATTATTTACCATGCATTATGGTAATCACATGTGTGTGTGTAAATATATATAGATACCCATTGTGTGATATGGTTTACCTATGTGTGAGAACAATGTTTTTTGTTAGATAAAACCGGATATGTGTGACTATATAATTCCATTATTAACATGTGACATGTCTATTATAGGATTTTTTGTTGTCATTTTTTTCATGGTACGTAGGAGACATGTGGACCCATCGTGGTTCGATATATATAAAGGGGTGGCATGTTCAAATGTAACATCTAATGTGATGATGAGACGAGGATAGATGAGGGGCATGATTTAATTGTGTGGCATGACCTTGGGGCATGATGGTCTACATCACCATACCCATGAGGGCAAATTGGTGCATGATCTTCTATTTGATCTAACCTAAGTGATTGTAATAGTGAATGATGACCTAGTGTGGTTTGACCTGGAGGCCTAGGGCATGTGCGGTTATATAAAACGATAGGGTATGATAGTATAATGAGTTCTAACCTAGAGGTCCAGGGACTGTATTAAAAATGAGTGAATTTTTAGACATGATAGCCTAGTGTGTTCTGACCTGTGACTCTTATCCCTGTGACTTTCTCTTATTTACTTACAACATCTTCTATGACTAAATTCCATTATGAAGTTGATGAATGTGTGTTCGGGGGTTTGTGGCTCTTAGTAAATGCATTTAATCTCAACACATGGTTGTTTACTTTTTGTGTGTGTTTGGTGATATTATTATATGTATTTATATTGTTTCCTTAATTTTTGTTTATTTTATCACATGCACGTACATTACATATTACCTTTTGGATACTTGACTATGTTGGTGGTGTCTTATTATGTTGTACTCACACCCTACCCATCTATCCATGGCACATGGGTACCTAAGTATCCCTCACTTGTTTTAGGTACATGTTTGACTGAGGCCCATCATGATCATCTAATGCGATAGATCACAAAAATTTGGATACTAGGATGAGGTGAGTCTTGGTTTTTCATATTCTTTATATTTTTTAGGTAACATTATTTTTCATTATATGTGATCAGCCCAATGGGTGATCAACTATTATATCCTTTCATGGATTTTGAGCCTGTTGTTTCCAAATGCATTCATACTATTTGTATTTTTTGGTATATGTGTACTCTAATTATATATTTTTATAAATTTAGTTTTTTAATGTTTTATTGTGAAATCTAATTGTGTGTGTAGTCTCCTCATGGTTCCACTTGAGACTATCACTACTAATCAGCAGCCTCTGGAATACGGTGAAGCACGCATGAGGTCATGTGTCATTCCACCTTGGAAGTAGTGATTTGGTTCGGTAAATTAAAAATGATATCAGAGGATATGTTATATTATTTTTCTTATTCTTTGGAGTTGGTAGACAGAAAACATTGTTATTTTTTAGAGATTATGATGAAACTCATACTGGCACATTGTGAACACATTTTCTATGGTAAATTCAGGTTAACGGGGTATGTGATTGATGTTCTTGGTTTGTGTTTTATCATATGTTTAAAAATAATGTGATACACATGAATTTTGCAGTTGTGATTTAATATGGATTTGACTCTAGGTTGTTTCACCAAGAAGTGTCACTTGACATATATTTGGAACCCATGTTTCTCATGGCATATACCAATTGTCTATAATTGGATTAAATCCTATGTGTTTCTTCTTCTAATAGCAGGTCATGTTAGACTACGATGTGCTTCACATGGGTGAAATATAACAATGTTTATGATAATAGTGGTGATGATGAAACTCCTCTATGCATGGATGGTGTATTTCTCATGTTAGGTTGATTCCATACATTAAATTATTTAGTAATAACCTTTTACAAGTAACCAATGGATATGTTTGTTTGATTAAGGTTCCACTATAACATATATTGATTTATCCATCTAGAAACTAATGTCAAATTTTTTAACCAAATAAGGTTTTCATGACTTTTTATATGGTTAGTCTAAGGGAAAAACTATTGTTTCAAAGATTTTCCAGGAATACGTTGTATGGGTTGTAACCCCAAGTGAAACCATGGCCAGGTTCTTATGGATGACCGTATGACCTTAAATAGAAATATACTTATTGGAATGTTGGGACATCGTACTAGTTGGAAGTAACATGAGTAAGTATATTCCTTATGAAGGATTAGTCAATGTTAATGTTGAGGTGATATTTTTGATAAAAATGATCTGATGGATTTGATGCCTATTATATCAAGGGTAGGATCCAATGTTTCCTAGAATAGTATCTTAGAATTAAAATCCCATTCGACACTAAGAGAAGATCCTAGGTGGTTGAAATTGAGAGTTTTTGCCATGGTTGGAATCTTATAATCAAGATATGATACTGTTGAGATGGATATAACATTATCAATCTTTATAGAAAAAATATTCCCTTTATAAAAGTAGAACCAATGGTGCTTGAGTTTGGTAGAGTTGGCTCCAAGTGGTGTGGATTGATAGAGAAAAGTTATTCTAGCATGGATACCAATGACTTGTGAACAAAACACTATGTTGTATTAATGAGTAATGTTATTGTGCCTTGCTAGGAAGCCTTGATGCATGAGTGTTCATGTGGTGGTTACACATAGGGATGGTCGAATCAATGAATCAGGGTGGTGAGACGATCATTGAAAATGATCATGGTTCTATGGATGAATCCAAAGCAGGAGGTGGGGGTAGTTCAGTGATGAATTTAGTTCGAATTCACCCTTACAGATATCATCTATCATGTTTGGTATGAAACATATAGGGCTTGATTTTCATGGGTTTCTTTTAGCGAAATGTATCCATGGTGGAAGATGCAATTGAAAATGGATCATTGTACTATTTTACAGTTCACCCAAGTTTTTCATTAATAACTATGTTAGGGTTTGATATACTGGATTTCATAACACTATGATACCATATGGATCAGGATTCGAAACCTACACACAAGCTTCTAGAAAACATTGTGAATTCTGAGAATGGATCATTGTATACAGTGGACTACATTATAAGAAATTCATGTTTGTGCAATGATTTTTGTTTTTCTTGAAAATCGTTCAAATATGGATGGTCATGTTTAGACATCATGTTCAGTGGTGAATATTTATGGGCTAGATAAATTGATGTATTCATTGTGAGGAGACAAAAAGGATACTATTATAATGGGGAGTATTGAAATGATTTCATGTAAAATCAACTCTCTTGTGGGAATGTTCGTGGTCTTGTGTAATACTGGATATTATAAGATCATGGAACTCTTGAAGAATGATGTGTTGTAGATCCAAGAGTGTATGGATATGAATTGAATTTCTAATGATTTATTTGGATGTGTCAATAATTGGAGACCTGATTTGGGATTCAGTCTTGGTAGAGGATCAGTGTGTTCCATGAGGGAGTCAGATCATTGGTGTATTAATGCATGGTTGAGAACCTTCTGGCTGCTGAAAGTTGTATATGAACCAACCACATATATTACTTTTGATTCAATTAAGACTTTAGTATACATTTTTAAATAATTTAATTATTTCACTGAGGGAAAAGAAATAATGATCAATGGATTCATGTGTGTTGGTTGTTTAGGTTGTGTAACATGTAAGGTAGACAACTAAAAATGCACCAACACATGTATCTACATGAACATGACTGCAGCAGGTTGAAACCACATCAATTATGTTTTTTTAGGAAATATAGTTATGGATAAAATCATCTCTTACCTTTCAAAAAATGTCCTCTTTATTTGAGTTTCTTAGATCTGTGAGAATTTTTGGTTCAAAGTTAATGTAGGAACATGGAATTAGTATTGAATTTTAACCCACTATTTGCGTTTATAAGTTTCATGTAGTGAAACATAGTTTCATCCTGTGGTTCAAGGGTTGAATCATGTGATGAAATGTTTCATGATATTTTTCAGGGGGTGAAACCCAGTTTCATCGCATGATTCATGGGTTGAATCATGTAATGAAATGTTGTGATTGTGAATTTATGGGTAAAATTCTTTGAAAGATTGTCATATTTATGTTTTGGTGCATCGAAAAAATGGGATCTTGCATGTGGGGTTATTAGTGGAACGTTATGTTGGAGGAAATTGTATCTTTTGTTGATGAATTAGTGGTGTGACCAGTATTTTCGAAGTAATTTTTCCAAAGGAGGTATAACTACCACTCTTTCATGTTGTTGGACAGTATATAAAAGGACTATGTTAGGAACATCAGGTGGATCATGGTTTCTGTATCAGTGAGCTGCTAGTTTGGATTTTTCATTAGGTGATTCCTATAATAGGGACCACCATGGGTTAGGAATCAGCCTTGGCAAATATAGTCTTATAGAGATGGAACTATATGTTTTGTAAAATTATAGTGGTTTGAACCATAAATACTGGGAGAGACATATTTCGCTATTGTCATACCAGTGTTCATGTCGATGATAGTAGGCATTTATCTCGACTTCTGGTTTTTATACAAGGTTTTGTATGGTAAAACCACAATATAATTTTGGGTATGAGCATAGCCTTAGGATAGTGAGTTAGTTTTATGGGATATAACGAATGTATGTTATTATGGATATCAATCATTACAGATCAATAGGAGTGATTTTCATGATGCAACAACTTATTGAGGAAGTGAATCACAATGGTGGATATATTGCAATAGTATATGTTGTTATGTGTTAAAATTTTCCATTTAAGTTTGAAACATTCATTTTCTAAAAAGTGAATTTTGAGAATCAAGAATCAGAATAAGGTTCCAAGTGTTTAAATATCCCAAGAGTGTGTTTTTGGATGAGGTTCAAGGCATGGATGATTACTTGAGGGTCCAATAGGCCACTGAAGGAGTGGTCAAGGCCCTAAGATCACTAAAAAGTGTCACATCATCACATTTACATCAGGAATAAGTTAGCAACAACATTAAAAGGTTTCATGGGGTTGTCAAAGAAGGTTTAATATGCGAAAATGATGTAGGAAGGTGGTTCTCAAGAAATCATGGCATGACATATATTTTCACATCATTACACATAGACGTTAGGCCCAGTGAAGTTTGTTTTCCAAAAAACTCAAAACATCAAACCATGTTTAATACCATAAACTACACCTATAAATCTTTATAAATGATTTAAAGAATTTATATTGATCCATAACCCACACTTTTCATTCCCTTGCATCCCTTACAAGAATTTGGTTGGGAATGCGAGGTTTTGGCCTCCGGGAGATATTATGATCATATAGTTTCACTTATTGAAGTGTCCATCTCTGTGATGGATTTTTATTAGTGAGTCATAGCCATTTAAATACCTAGATGTTCCAAATTATATTAGAAATATCCTTTATATATTGATAGTTTATTTTTTATGATAATATAAATCATATGGAAAGACCACAAAATCATGAAGGGTTTTTTTAAGGATGATTGGGAATTGGATTGACATGGTGAAAGGATATCACGTGCTAATGAACACATGTTGTAGAAGGGTGATTCATTAAAGTTATGTAAATGGATTTATTTCTTGTAAATGTTCTAATTTAATATATTAAATTGGATTTTTTGTTTCCACATGATAGGGATTTTTCATAGAATGAAGGTAGAAGCGAGTTACAGACCTTCCATAGATGGTTGGTCGAGGTTCTGAATAGGCAGTAACATCTTGTATGTCCATAGATAGTTATTCCATTCACCATAATTTTTCCTTCATCATATATTCATTTAATAGATTACAATTTAGTTATAATTTATTATTTTGAATTCTTTGGCATGAGTTAGAAACTTGTGGTGATTGATGGAGGTTAAATAGACTTGGATGACCCAAACAATGTAATTGAGATTTTCTTGGATGGTAGTTGAGTTAGTTTGAGGTAGGTGGTCCCAGGTAACCTACGCATTGGTATATTTAATGTTAATTAGTATGAGAAATAATTTTTTAAATGTTGGGTGAATAACCCTTAATTCATAAAATGTTATGAATAAAAACTAATGCTTAATTAATTTGATTCATAATTAATTAAAGGAACCAATCCTTTTGTAATTGGAAAACGTGTCAAGGGCCATGGCAATACATTGTGTACTAGCTTTATGTTGGTTCAAAGGATTAGTCATGATCACTAAAGAATTACGTTAACTACATGGACACTTTTAGGTTTGATGTTGTGTTACATGAGACCTAGAGCTAGTAATACCATGTTTTATGTTTGATTACATATGTGTGCATGTGTAGCCCATGAGACCTTGTATGGTGAGCTATTATATGAGTATAATTAGATAGCATAATAGGACATGTTTTATTATGATAAAATGTGTAGCTTCTAGGACTGAGGATTATATTTCATGCTCCGTTTATATGTATAGTTGTGTTTCCTTGATGTGATAAATATGTTGGAAAAGCTTGTTTGGCCATGCTTTACGATGATCACATGTGTGTGTGAACATAGTATAGAGACCCATTATGTGATATGGTATCCCTATGTGTGCCACCCATGTTTTTTGTGCTATGAAACTTGAAATGTGTAATTGATATGATGTCATTGTTGTATTGTGATATGTCTTGTATATGCTTAGTTGTTTGCGTTCTAAGCATGGTACCTAAGATACTTGTGAACCCATCATAGCTCGGTATCCCTAGAGAGGGATCATGTTCAGATAATGAATGTGATGTGATAATTATGTTGAGATATATAATGAGTAATAATGTCCTTATGTGCCCTGACTTGGGGATATGATGCACTACTACAAAATAGGCCTTTGAAAGTGCTAAAAATGGCATTTATCAGCCCTAGAGAAGCACTAACTACTAGAGAGTGATTAAAAATTCCTAGTATTTTATCATAACAAAAAAACCGATAAAGGGATCCTTTATTGGTGCTTTTTTAAGTGCAGATAAAGGAACATTTTATTAGTGCTTATATAAGAACTGATAATGGAAAATTACACAGTGTTTTGTAACAACACACCGTAACACCAATAACACCACTAAATCAGAAAAATAAATCATGAATATAGAATTTAAATGAAATAAAATTTTCAAGATAAATAAAATAAAAAAACACTATATTATTGACATTTAAATAATTGGTTTATATAATTACATAAGTACAAATTATTACATATATTGAAAAACATCAGTATTCCTTTGTATTATGATTCTAACATATGCTCGAGCAAGAAAACAACATGTATAATAAAAAAATTTCTGACAGTAATAATATAAAGAAATAAATTAATAGACAGTGTTAATTTTAAACTAAACTTTGAGTCATACACAAAACTATATGGATCAGATTGAGTTGCGGTTAATTCATGCACATCAAAAAATGTATTGTTAGTCTTCATGAATTATCACCAAGAAAATTAACTAGATAATTATAAGATAAAAATGTTAAATAAATAAATTAATTAATAGTATATATAATTATGGAAAAACAATCTGGATTTTTTTCTTTGATTTAGTGGTGTGATGCACGTTTCAAACTAAAATCACACATATATATTGAAAAGAGGCACTTAGAGTCTTACCGATCACACTGTACACAGGATTGAGGTGAGGATGATTCTTACACATCTCAAAGGACTTATGGGTCATTTTTATAAAGTATCAAACCAACATGAATGTATTTTTTCGGTTTTGAGTACGTCACTTTCTTTTTTACTAAAATGTCATTTTAAACTAGAAACACATAATTTGACTCATATCGGTCACATAATGTGTCATTTTGATGTGATACCAATTACTAAACATCAAAAATGAATTTTGATTCATTTTCCTAAATCATAAAGACAATAAAAATGAATTTTATCATTTTTAAGTGAGTGACCCTTTTTGAACTAAAATGCCAATTTTAAAGTGATAATGGACATGTTGAGTCATACCAAACACATCATGTATCAGATTGTGGTTCGGCTGATTCCTACATGTCAAAAATTATTTATGGATTGTTTTCCTAAATCATCATAACAATATGGATTCTTTTTTTTTGGTTTTGAGTAGGTTAATTATCCTTTTTACAAAAATTGATGGCAATTTTAAATAAAAATATGCACTTGGAGTTATACCGATCACAACATGAATCCAATTGAGGTGAATCTAATTTTTATATCTCCCAAATATTATATGGATCATTTTTATAATGTATTAAAAAAATATTAATGTGTTTACATAGTTTTGAGTACATCTCTTGTCTTTTATTACAAAAATGTCATTTTAAATTGGAAACACACACTTTGACTCATACCGATCACATTGTGTATAGGATTTATGTGAGACCAATTACGACACATCAGAAATTAATTTCGAATCAATTTCCATAATTATAATGAAAATATGAGCGTGTTATCTTGGTTTTCTGTAAGTGTCATTTTTGAAGTAAAATGTTTATTTTAAACTGATAACGGACACATTGAGACTTACTGGGCACATCATGTATCAGATTGAGGTTTGACTTATTCATACACATAAAAAATTACTTATGAATCATTTACCTAAATTAAGAAATCAATATTAATTAATTTTCTCAATTTTTAGTAGGTCATATGTCCTTTTACTAAAATTGAAGACAAATTTAAATAAAAAGATGCACTTGGAGTCCTACCAGTCACATTGTTCACCGGATTGAGGTTCTACTGATTTCAACACAACAAAAATGACATAAGGATTGATTTAATAAAGTACCAAAACAATATTAATGTTTTTGATGAATTTTATGTATGTTAGTAGGCCTTTTTACTAAAATTGATGTTAATTTTAAATTAAATGAACTTGCAGTTATACGAGTCACACTGTGTGTTGAATTGAGGTAAGAATGATTCATAAACATAAAAAATAAATTATGGATTGTTTTAATAAATTATAAAAACAATTCAAATGCCTTTTCATAGTTTTGAGTAGATCAGCTGTCCATTTTACTAAAATTGATGTAAATTTTAAATAAAAAGGCTCACCTGGAGTCATATCGGTCACACTGTGCATCTGATTGAGGTAAAGATAATTACTACACATTCTAAAGGAATTATGTATTATTTTAATAGATTATCAAAACAATATGAATGTATTCACTCAGTTTTTAGTATGTCACATGTATTTTTTTAAATATACTTTTAAACTAGAAAAACACACATTGACTCATACTGATCACATCATGTATCTGTTTGACATGAGACTAATTCCTACATATAAAAAATGAATTATAGATCAATGTACTAAATTTTAATGAAACTCTATGCATCTTTTCTCAATTTTTAGTGACATGTATTTTTTGAGATAAACTAAAATTTTAAATAGGTAACTGACACATTATGTCATATCAGGCACATCATGTATCAAATAGAGCTTCTGTTGATTCCAACATGTCACAAATAAATTATGGATCTTTTCCATAACGTATAAAAATAATGAAATTGTTTTTTCTTGGTTTTTAATAGTTTAGTTGCACTTTTTACTAAAATTGATGTCTATTTTAAATAAAAAGTAGAACTTTTAGTCATACCGATCAAACTTTGTTTCTGATTGAGGTGCATCTGATTCCAACATGTTAAAAATGACATATGAAATATTTACCTAATGTATCGAAAATATATAAGTGTGTTTTCTTGGTTTTGATTACATCACTTTATTTTTACTAAAATGTCATTTTAAAGTGGAAAAATACACTTTGACCCATATTGATCAGATATTGAATTATTTTGACATGAGAAAATTTCCTAAAGATCAAAAATCAATTAAAAATGAATTTAATAAATTATGAATAAAATATTAGGTTGTTTTTTCATGAGTGACATTTTTTTAACTAAATTTTTGAATTTTATACTTATAACGGACACATTGAGTTATAACTGTCACATCGTGCATCAAATTGAGGTGTATATGATTCCTACACAACCCAAATTACTTATGGATTATTTCCATAAAGTATCAAAAGTAATAAGAATATATTTTTTGGTTTTGATTATTTAAATTGTGATGTTTACTAAAATTAAAGTCAATTTTAAATAAAAAAGAATCTCATGGAGTCATACTAGTCAAAATGTGTGTTATATTGAGGTGTGGTAGATTCATATATTTCCCAATGTCTCAAAAAAATCCTAAATTTCAATTTAAAAATGTCTCCATTATCTTTATATGTCAAACTACAAACACTACTTATTGACTCAATGTTTGAAGTAGAAAAACCTTTCTCATTGTTGAAAGTTAGAAGAGAAGAGGAAGCTCATGTGCCTATTATATCACAAGAAGTAACCAAAATGGGCACTTGATCTTACTATACTCTAATGTATTTTAAAAATGAGAATTTTTTCTGATCAAACATCATCAATTTAATTTGAATTCTTTGTAGTTCGAGAAAGAAAGACAATGAAAATGTAAAATGTGGTCACATTAGTAGAAAAAATAATTTTATCTTTTTTGTTGCTTACTGCATATAGTTGAAAGAAAAATATGAATTTAAAAAATATATATGAAAAAATATATATGTATTAGATAAAAATGATATGGAAATTAACTTAAAAATAATAAAATATGATTAAAAAATTAATTAAATAAGTAGTAGTCATTCAAGATTCATTGATGGTTTTATGAATTATTGATGCATTTCCTTGAATTCATTATCTCAATTTATCTCTCAACGTCCAATACCTCCCAAGAATTAGAAACATCAAAAAAACCACCCCAACTCGAAAAAAGATTACACTTATACAAAAAATTAATTATTATATGAGTAACACTGAAAATAAATAAATAAACAGAAATATGAAACAGTACATTAATTCTATGGATAATGATTTTACTGTGAAAACATTGTTGACCACGGAGATATGCTGATAGTAAATCAATAATGATGATAAAAAATGAAAATAGATCTCAACAAACAATAAATCAATGAGTGAAATGGTTGAGGATAAAATAATATATATTGGATTGAAGCATTGATTTTCCAAGAGAGTAAATATATACTATTAGGTTCATAAAATATTAATTTATTACAATAAATAAATAAATACACATAATATATTCATTTTTAAAATGTGAAATTTATAGAATATTCTAATAAGTGATGCTAAACATTAGATTGTTTCAAATAATTTCATTATGATTTGAAGAAAATGGGTAATTTAATTTAATAAAATATTTACTCCACGATGATAGGTTTTCTCCATTGAATTAATCTAATGGTGAAAGTTATAGAAAATTTTTATTCTCATCAGCTTATCATCCAAAACTGTTATCATTTAATTTTTTGGTTTGAAACTCATGATCCATATCATATGGACATACACCTTTTTTTCTTGAAATACTCAAAGTAATAGTCATCCATATGATTAACACTACTCAGAGTAGTACATGAAACAATAAAGATAATGGGGATGAGTCCAAATAAAAAAATTGAAATAATAAATTTTCAGAAGATGAAAATGATGAGGA
This sequence comes from Viscum album, assembly GCA_963277665.1. Taxonomy (NCBI): domain Eukaryota; kingdom Viridiplantae; phylum Streptophyta; class Magnoliopsida; order Santalales; family Viscaceae; genus Viscum; species Viscum album. The sequence goes on from OY728156.1 coordinate 536,428,493, forward strand.
TGACATGTGCAATCCATTCTGTTCTTTAAAAGGGGTAATTACTCCAATTTGTGATAATTACATAGATAGTAATCAGAGATTCATATGGGTGGAACACAAAGGAAATTTTAAATAATGATATATTTTTAGATTAATTAAAGTAAAATATACATAGTTCTAAATAAATAAAATAATGGTAGAAATCAATTAATAAAATTTCATTGGTGAATGGAATGTTTTAGGGAAAACTTGAATGAGTAAGACTCTAAAAAACCTCATTTTTCCCAAGTATACCCTTAATCATTCAGAGAGGCTGTCAAGGATGATAATTGGATCAAATATATGCATGAGGATCATGATTCGAATATGAAAAATGTGACATGGAAAATTATTCCAAGGATAGAGGACAAAAATTTTATCATAAACAAGTGGGTGTTCCGTAATAAACTCATTGACTATAGAAAGGTAGTTCAAAATAAAGAATAGACAGTGTGCAAATTAAACCCCTAGAAAAAAATATAAGTATTTAAAAAATGAAAAAATAATCAAATTTAATATTGTAATATGAATAAATAACATATCAAAGATAATTATTATAATTCAAATGAAATATAAAATTTATATGAAAAATTCTTAGAATAAAAATTTGACATATGATAATAAATTTCCTTCTGAAAAATAAATAATTTTAAAATAAATAAAAATTTAATCTCTTTCAAAGATTATAATTCTAAAAAAATATCATCTTTAAATTATATCTTTAGAATAAAAAAATTCCCTTACTATTAAAATATGATCATAAAAATAAAATCTATAATCTCCCTTACTTGATTGCATAATATTTCTTCTTCTTCATCTAGGTAGAAAAAAATCCCTCAATCTCATTGATATTTGTGTGCAACATACCAGTAAAATAAAAGTAGTACATGCAACACTTAAAATAATGAGGAAGGCCAAGAAAACCCATTGGGAAATATTCCAATTTATAGCCTACTAATAAAAAATAATGGGTTATAATTTATTCATTCATTCAGTATGTATCATTATAAGAATGATGTTATTGGGTGCACTTATATGCAATTTTATTTTTAATTGAAATTAATAGAATATAAAAAAGATTTCAACTACATAGATATAAAACCAGATACAAATATTTATTTCATGTATAAATATTTTATACTTTGATGTAATCTAAATATTAGAGACTTCTTCAAGAAGCTCATACATCATTAAAAAGAAAAAATGATGATTTTTTTTGTTTTATTATAGCATAGTTCAACTAGACTTGTTGGGATACATGAATGTGGGATGGAAAGTTTCCGTGTAAAACCGAGGGAAATTATAGATACTAAAAAACATGGATTTCATTAGAGCCTTAGTTTTGTTCCACCCTTGAATTGCTCGAGCCTTGTATTCGATCCTTGGAATAGTTGGAGCCTGGATTCTAGCCTTGATTTGAGTTTAGATTCAATAATGAGGTGTATAGATAACAGGTTACTTCCCTTTAGATCTTCATATATCAGGAACTTATTCACAGTGGTTATTGTTATTAAAATAGATTGGGAATGTTTTATCAGCACTTCCAAAAAAGTGCTAATAAAGATAATTTTTATTAGTGAAAAGTTAGTTAGCATTGATAAAAATAATCATTATCTGCGCTTTCTTAGCACTTATAAATACTAAGATTTTTTGATGCTACAAAACCACAGATAAAATCAATATTTATCTTCCCTTTTTAGCACTAATAAATCATTATTTTTATGAGCACTAAAAAATTATTGATAAATAGTTATAATACATTTAAAAGGTATAATTATTATATACAATTATAATACTTATATTAACAATTTTTATAAATTACTAATTTTATAATTCATTAAATATATAATTTTATATCTATAATTATATAAATACTTTTTAAAATATAATATTTATATACTTATATATATTTAAATAATTATATATAAATATATCTTAAATATATTAATTATTTAAATAAGTTTATTATAAGAATGTAAATACTTATTTATAAATATATAAATCCTTTTCAAAAAATATTTATTTATTTATAATTATAAATTTTTAAAAATAATAAATATACTTTTATAATTATTTTTATTTTTAAATATTTTTTTAAAAAATTATATTTAAAATTATTAATGAATATTTAATCTTAAGTTCTTTCATGTTAAAAATGAGTAAACTATATTAATTAACAATGAGTAAAATATTGAGAATTTGTATAAGTTTGATTGATATAATTCATTCAAAAATGGATATATATTGAATGAAATATTATTTCATATTGAAAATATTAAAACATAGTAAATAAATATATATCAAATAAATAATATAAATTGATTAAATTCCCAAATTTTTTTTGTGTGTGTGCATCTGTATATAAAAATACATTAATTATGTTTAAGTGAAATCAATATAATACATACTTTTGATCTATCTTAAACTGAAAAATCCAACGACATTCAATTGTGTCCATAACTCGATGCAATTAGAGTGTATTTTTTATTCACATGAATTTTTAATTATAAACCACAATTCGCTAAATATATTACTATTTAATGTAAAGCATAAAAAATATTTTGTATTATATAAATCATATTTAGATATATTCGTATATATATGTATTGTATATATACTATTTATTAAAATTATCAATTATTATTTAATTAAAAAAAAGTTTTATATTATTCTGAATTTAATTATTTATTAATTTTTATTTATTTAATATTAATTTGTTTAAATTATTTTTACATATATATATATATATATTTATAATATCTACAATTTATAATTTATATATAGTATAATAAGTTTATTCATTTTTATCAATAATCACATAGTTAATATAATTTTTAATATTATTTTAATAAAGTCATTTTTATTTCGTATTTATTTAATTATTTAATTTTTTTCATAATGTTATCAGCACTAAAAAAGTTTCGATAGAGGAATCCTTTTTTGGTGCTAAAAATAAAGCATTGATAAAGTATTTCTTTATCAGTGCTAAACATAAAGCACTGATAAAGGACACCCTTAATCAGTGCTAAAATAATTTGTCGATAAATATTGTCTTTTATTAGTGCTAAAAAATGTGTTGATAAAATATACCTGTTATCAACACTTGTTTTAGCATTGATGATGGGTACCTTAAACACTTTTTTTCTAGAACCAATAAAGGTCAGTGTTGTTAATGGCTTGTTTTGTTTTAGTTATGGTCTATGATAGATAACCTAAGCGGCGATAGTGATGGTCTATGCGATATGATATGAGTGATTGAAATATGGAATATTTCCATAATGTGGTCTAACATAAATTCCTAGGTATTTTCGGTTATAGAAATAGATGAGAAATCATGTTCTAGTGAGGTCTGACCTGGAGGCATGAGGCTTGTACTACAAGTGAGTGAGAAACATGGAATGATGGCTTATTGTGGTCTAACCTATAAATCATATCCATGTAACATTCTCTTATTTACTTCTGACATCCATTATGACTACATTCCATCATAGAGCTGAAGAAGGTATATTCAACAGTTCATGGAAGCTTGGTATGTGAATGACTGCTCAACTCATGGTTGTTCACTTCTTTTGTGTGCACAGTGATATTATTCTGTATTTTATAGATATTTATATCATGTTTACTTTCTGCTGAGTTTACAACATTATTATATATTCTTCATATTATTGGTTGGGTATTGGATCATGTTTGTGGTCTGATACTGAGTTGTGTTTGGAGGTGTTTTTGTATATGCTGAATGTTATTATGAAATATGTTAAGATAGTTGTTTTATTTATTGTTCCAACATAAATCAAAAAAAATTGTTAAGAATTATGATAATTTTGATAATAGGAAAACTATTCCATAAAAATTCCATCGAACGTACCATTTGAGATAAAGTTTTCATGGCATAAGAAAAGTGCTAAATGTATATCTTTTTTCTTATAAAATTATTATAAAAATAATTTGGTGAAAATGAAATCTAGTGATTCACTGATGTTCTTAATTATTCAATAATCATGAGTTATGAAATACCTCATGATATCTTAATTTAGTCTAAAAGGGGGAGAAATTGGTTTAGTTGAATAAATTTATTTCTATAAAGACCTATGTAATTTCATCGAACAATGTTTTAGAGTCTAAAAGTCTGTACTTTAAAATTATTTAATAAATATGAAAGGGTTTATAGAATATCTCATAAAGTAAAAAATATCACATGCTATTAATTTAATGTTTGAATTTTATGAATATTGAATTATGTTCCTCTAAAATATTTTAATTAGAAGATATACTTTGTGAATTTTAGAAAATAGAGAAAAGTTTTGAATCTCCATGTGTGTATACTAAATAATGTCATCAGAAGAAGTATAATTAGACAAAGTCCAATCAGACATAGTCCATCAGACAAAGTCTTCATATGATGTATATAAAAAACATTTTGTAGAATTTCTATCTGATGAGAACGTATGATGCTTGGATGATGAAGTTGGTTCAAAATAATTGGATGAATGTTTTTTATAAATATCATTAGGTATTGTGTGGAATGTAAAGGAAATTAAGAATATATTTATGATGTATGTCATTGGGTAGAGGAAAATTTTGGATAAATTTTTCTATGATGTTCCTACAATGTTTTCACATGAACAATTGGACTAATATTCTCATGAAATGCCATATTTGTTACAAATTTTTATCAGAAAAAATTTTCATTGGTTATATATTTTTACTAGTTTAATGTTATTTATAATGATTTCATAAGGATTTCAAGTGCGATGATTCCATATTGATCACTAAAAGTTCCAAATTATCATGAATGGATAATCTATGATTCTCACCAAGTTTTAAGGAAGTGGTTACTAAAGTTTATAATAATCTTTAAGAATACTATAGAATCAATGATAATATTCCAAATTATTTTTATTGAGTGGGATTTTGGAATTTCATGTTTTCATTGAGTGGGAAAGAAAAATTAAAATCTATCCTTTTCTCTATCTCTCACATCAATAAATAGGGTTCATGTATACTATAGATATTGTTTATTTTTCATATGTTCGAAACATTGAGTGATAAAGAATTGGTTTTAGATAGAGATATCAGATGAAAATTTGAGAGATAATGTTGAGAAGGATGAATCCAACCAAAGAAACTCTTATTTTCAGAAGCAGAGGTTGGAAACGAGATGGTAAATTGTGATTGGAGGTTGTCGAAAAAAATCACCAAACAAACTTTTATATCAGGTGGAATAAAGATTTTGTGTGTAGAGTTTATCAGATAAATAGTGGGTGAGTAATTTGTTTTGATTATCAGAAATAATTGGATGGAATTTTTTAATGGAATAATCATATAGAAAAATCAGACTGAGAAATTGGATCAATATTGAACAGAAGGAACTTTTTTACTAAAGTCCAATTAGGAAGTTATATCTTCTTAGTAGGTAAGAAAGTGAAGAATAATGATTTAATGAACAGAAAATGTAATGAATTAATAGTTTCATAGTGAATACATTTTGAGAACATTGGTTATGGTATCTAAAATTTTTATGAAATTCTAATCATATCTTTATATGTGTAAAAATATCAAGAACTATAGTTTTGATAATAGTGCAATGAAAATGTAAGAATAATCCCATCTTGTTGTAACAACATAAAAAGGATTTTTTTATTATTGGATTGTGTGGTATGGGATTATTTACTAACCATGAAAAGTACCACCTAATCTTACTAGGAAGTGAAACATATAAATTATTTTGTTCCTATGGAATGTTTTTTGTTTATTTTTTTTTACAAATCTATAACTCTTTAGTAGGAGGTGATGGTTTTTCATAAGAAATAAATTGTAAAAAGAGAATTTCAGTAATTTAACCCCTCCCCATCTCAATAATCAAATAGGTGTTGATGGGTAATCTGAAGTGGTATTAGAGGGAAGGTTCCCTTAATCAAACATTAACTAAATTTTATAGAAAATAAAAGTTGTGATAGATGTTCAGTATTGTGTGAATAGTAATGGGGATTCCGATATTCAATGGAAAGAATTATCATATATAGAAATAAATAATTATTCTTTATTTTATATCCTTTGGTTATAATGTTCTCAAAGTTTTTATTGACTTATTTCCTCCTCATACTGATAATGATCCCTTAATATGAATAATTTAGAAAATAATAGGTGATCCAAAAATGTTTTACTTTCCTCACTCTCTAAAAGTGAGTTTCATATATTTAAATGAGTTGGAATGCATAAGGGGGTCTACAATAATATGATTAGCATCTTTGAAGTAAATAAAAATGTTAATACATTAAGGATAAAAATATAGGGTTTGAATAATGAAAATATTAATATGGGCGATTTCGAATCTGTTGGTGGTTTATTTACTTGTGTGGGTGATATTTTTAGCACCATAAGATGTTTGAGCGAGAAGTAGTTAGATTCAATAATTTTTTAAAATACATTTTGAAATTTTCATGATAAATTTGATATAAATGTTTTATAATTTTATGATATATATCCTAAAACTCTATCATTATATGACCTATATAGGACTCTCATGACTTATGAAATTACAAGATAAAATGTTATTAAGAATAAAGAAAAGGCTGTTTGAAAATTTTCCCCCAATTCTGGTATGAAAGGGAAAATATAAGAAAGTTCATGAGGGTGAAGATTTTGGTGACTCTGACATAGAAGATGAGGTTATTATAAATTTTCAAAAATTTATGTCTTTATTTTATAAAAATGCTAAAATAGGCAATTAAAATTATAATCTGATATTACAGGTGAAATTTTTTCAATGTAGAGTTATTAAAATTTTCCCTATAAATATTCCTCAATAAAAAGACGAAAAATAAATTAATGATGATGATATAAATTCAAGAATATCCTTTCGGAATAAATAATAAAAATCCAAGTCTTATCTAAGGGGGAAGGATAAGAATTTCTCTAAATAAAAAAGGGAAATTATTTATCTAAGTGTAGTGAAGATAATGACAATGATGAAGAGACTGAAAAATACAGTGATGTTGTTGTAAAGAATGTTTTTAATACAATATTTAATGATGAAAAATTCACCAGTGATGAAATCAGTTTTTTAGAATAATAAGAGATTAATATGAAGTTTTAAAAGAGAGTCATAATAATGTATTTAATAAATTGTAAGACTAGAAAGAGAGATCAAGAAGTTGAAAAAGGGAAATATTTAGTAAACTAATCAAGTTAATTTTATTGAATAAAAATCCTGGTTTCTAAAAGAGATTAATAATATGAAATTTTTTTAGATGATAATAAGAACCTAAAAATCATACTTGATGTAGAATTGAATATAGAAGAGGAAGAGTTGGATATTGTTCAACAAAATCTTTTTAAAGCAGTGAAAGGAGTTACAAACATTGAAAACATAGTTATAGAAGTTTTTGAATGTTTTTTGAATAGTAATGCTAATATATATAAATTAAATTCATCAAAATATGATGATAAAAAAATTAAGTGACTTAGAAGTAAAAGGAAGCAATGAAACAAATATGTGTATCTAAAATAGTAAAGATGAAAAAATAAATGTTTTTATGGTTATTATGTCTACGGAAAAAGTTGATACTATGGGTGATTTTGTTGAGTTTGGGAAGAAATATAATTTAAAGAAGAAAATATCATAATGTATCCAAAACTTTGGTTTGACACTAAATACCAAAGTGTACATCAAGAAAGATGACGAAAAAATAATACACAAATATGAATAGTATGCAAGTTATTGAGGGAGATTTTCTTTTTATGGCTACTACTTTAATTGTGGTGGATTTGTTCATACATTATATATGTGTTGGATTAACCATAAACATTACAGATAATCCAAATGAAGTAGGAGGAAATATTTAAGTGGGATCCCACCCATTAAAAAGATACAACCTCATAAAGTTGTTCAGAGGGTTAAAAAAAGATTCCAACCTCTGGAACCTATTTTTGAAGATGTGATCTATCGGGAAATCTTGAAAAATGATGTCTTATTATGATATCATCAAAAAATGTTTATAAAAAAATCTCAAAATTTATGTGGGAGGAAATAAAAAAGAAAATAAAAATATTTATTTATTGAAACATCTCTCAAAGAAGTAAATGGAGAATGACCCCAGATTTTGGATAGTGTTTTTTCTTCACACATGATAGGATATTTGATGTTTTTTAAAAAAGTGAATAATTTCAAATATGGTACAATGCCTCTTGAAAAGGATGAGTCACTATGAATTAATGGTTTCAGTTACTCTATCATTGTGAAAGAAAAATTAAAATCCATATGATCCTTATTTGTTAATGGGATAAAAAAATTTTTTATGTGTTTCACAAATTTGGGACAAAGGTAACAAGTTAGTTTTTAGAATAGATTATATTTGTTTGAAGAGTATTGGAGATGGTAATTTTGTTAAAAGAGGAAAATTATCACACATTGGTTTTTATTTTCTTCTTTTATATCTCTTTATATCTCTATTCTTGGTTTATCTCTCAATTTATTGGTGTATTGAATTTAAATTTTTAGTTTTGGGTAGTTTTTTCATGGTTTCATGGTTTAGGTATATGGTGAAGGGTCAATCATATGAAATAATGAGGATGATCACATTTATAGTTAATTTTGAACTCCCACAGTTTGAGTTTCTTGGTTTGTGCATAGTTAAGTTCAAACTGTGCAGCTCCAAGGACAAATTCTGTAGTTCCTTGGGTGTCTCTGTTCAAGGCAACAAGGCCTAGGAATGGTTATCTAGACTATGCGGAAGGCTTTCACATGGTTATGTAATTTTTGGCAGAACCATGTCGCATATTTGGTGCATGGATTCACAAACCATGAGTTAAAACCGTTCAGGTGAAAAATGTTTCTAGTAAAGGATGAAACAGTTGATGCATTGATTGGGTAACTATTCATCCTAAACATGCTTATTACCCGGGTTTCATAAAAAAGTGAATTTCCTCTTATAAAATATTCAAATATTAACACAAAATCCTCTATTTCTCCTCATTATGTTCATGTGACACATAGGGGTTCCTCAATTATTCCCCATGCCTTCCTCCTCTTCTAATGGTGTAATCGATGGTCTTATTCGAGTTTTGGGTGTGATTCCTCAAGGAATTATTCTATTCACTTCTTCTTCTTCCTTCTTCATCCATTTTATCATGAGCTCATCTTCCCCCGTGGTTCTTTCGATCTAGGTTTCTTGTTTCTTTGGGCTTAAATGAGGGGTTTTGTGTTTTTAAAGGTCCATGTGGATGTCATTACTTCTTGGAGCCTTCATGTGGTTGTTTTAGGTTACCATTGTCAAATAGTTTGGGGATTTAGGTAGTTTTACCTTTAATTTAGCCTCTAAATTTAGGAATCATTTATTTATTATCTTTTATGCTTTTTTTCATACTAAATACTTATTTATGATTTTTAGAGAAAAAAAATTAGTATGAAATGAGGTGAATTCCTTCTTGTTTTGATGTATATAATTTTTTTCATTAAATATCTCACCCCATGTTCTTGTTGAAATGAATAATTGGAATTTAAATGTGATTTTTAGCTTTTAATGTATTGATTTGGCTAGTTAAAATTGTTTTGTTATCTCCAAATTATTTTTAAGTGGTTTTAGATTGATTAATGATGTGTTTAATCTTTTTTGGAAATGGTTTTCTCTCACTAGTTGCTTGAGGCATGTTTAGAACTTTTATAAAATGAGTTTCTCTGGAAACTACACTTGTGATGCACCTCTTTGCATGTTGGATGATAATTGTAATGGAAGGTCCCCATAATGATATTTCCCTCACATATTGGTTGTTCAAAAGAGGTATAAAATCCATTCTGTTTATTTGGGGGTGGTTTATTTTTGTGTGGTTGTGTGATGGTTGAGTTTTATCTATTTTTATGTATGTGTGGTTGGTTGGTTAGCATTTATTGCCTCACCCCCAATTTTTTCGTGACATGGAATCCTATAATAGATAGTGAATTTTCTATGAAAGGTTGTTATACTTGTATAGATTTTGAACTGTCTAGGGGCCCTTAGTATGGTACATGGTATGTTTTGGGTTTTTTCCCCTCAGTTAGGCTAGGTAGGGTAAGAACAACTTTGTGAGCTGGTTGATGCCATCAGTTGAGGAATGCTTACTAGATGAATTAGGTTTGAGTATGTTCTAAATTATCCACTAAGTTCCTAGTATTTTTTCATATTGCCTAGAACATGATTTTCTACAGTGGATGATTTGGTGCCTTGTTTGGTTAGTTACTATTGTGTTCCATTTTCATTTACCCTTGTTGGTTAATAATTGTTGAAGTTTTTCTATATGGTTTAATTATGTGATAAAAGTAGATAAATGAGTTTTGAAATTTATTATGGAAAATATTATAAGAAATTTTTCACCCTCTTTCCATTTTTAATTAATGATATCACTTTTCCCTCTCTGCCTTTATTTAAAATGTTAATCCTACATCTTAGAAAAGATACCTATTTATTTTGGAAAGTTCAATGGATTTTTATATTTTTTAAACTTTAATGTGTGGAAAAACATATGTTTTTATTTGAAATTTTAATCTTGAAAATAATGATAATTTTTTTAAGGATGTTCATTAGGAATAAATTACTTAAGCATGCCAACTGGGTTTTAATACTCACACCTATACATAATTATTTTTTTAATCACTGGTGAAGGTTCCTACATGGCCTCAATCACCATAGGAAATGTTCAGACTTGTGTTTAAGGACTGATCTATGGGGTCACATGGTGGTGTTGTAGTTGTCTGATTTAGTTGGTTTTATTTTCTGTTTGGATTTATCTGTCGTTTTTGTATTGAAATTTGTTTTGGTTATTTTATTGAGTTTTTTGTGAACTTTTATTATTCCACTACTTTTTGTGGGACATTTGGTGTTTGGGAAATGATGTGTGAGTTAGGCCATTGGACTCAGTGAGATCATAGTGCCTAGTAAGCCATGTGGAACTAGAGACATAGTTTTGAAAGACTCTCTATGACGGTTTCGTGATTGAATATAGTTACAACCATATGGCCAAGTCATTCATGAACAGTAGTTTTCCTTCATCGGTTAGTTTTGGGTTCTTCATAATTTTGAAACCATTCTTAAACCATGTTTTAAAAAGTGAAAAACTATACTTCACGTGGTAGTGAATTAGATTTTGAAAAAGATAAATGGGTTTCCATATTTATTCCCAGAAATTTTTGGAAATTTATTTTAAAATAATGTTATTTTTTATAACATGGGTTTTTAATAAAATGGTTTTGGATAAAATGTGTTCTGTTTCAAGATGATGGAAATGGTTTGAATGAGAAAAATTGGGTTTTTGGACGGAAGTCATGAGATTTTTTATGGAATTAGGTAGTGTGGATTGTAGAGTTTGAAAAATTCGTTTTGAAGTGGAGTTTAGTGAGTTTTTGAAAAATGTTTTGGGAAATTTTTTTGTTGGTTTCCTTTTATGTATGGTGTTTTATTATGGTGATTTTTTGGTGGTGAGTTGTTTTAAATTGAGTTTTTCTTTATTGTGGTTTATAGTACACACCCACTAAAGATTCGATAGATATTATAGGGGTAGATATGGGCAATTCACTATTAAAGGAACCTCTAATTGATAAATAAAAATACATTATTCTTGAGATTATAAGTTAAACCCTCATCTCATTTATGGTAATGCAGTTCCTTTTGAAGTGGAAGTTCGAATGTAACAAATTGAGAAGATCTTTGGTTTCCTTGATTTTACTAAGTCTCTAATGTTGATGATTCATACCTTTATACTTTAATGTTTGATATGGATGTGGTGGAAGTCGATCATCTAGATCAAGCCTCATGAAGATCTTACTTATTAATTTTTCAAGACTTCATTCGTTCGGTAGTATTTTTTGAGGCTATAATGGTTGGTAAGGTGATATAAATGTGATTCCTTCAGAATGGTGATGGATCAGTGATGGAGTTTGTTCATAATTTCATGGAATAGTTTTCTTATCTTTTAGGGTGGGATGAAAATGATTCCCTAGAGGCTTAGAATTATTATAAAAGGCTTCATCATGATATATTGTCTATGGTTTTAGAGTTTAGTCTAACCTATTTTGTTGACATCATGGGGTAATGATTTTCCTGTTAAAGTTGTGCTAGAATGATTGAATGAGCTAGACACTATTGCTTAAGTATTTGGAACTGGAGATGTTAATTCCAAAATAGAGATTGGAAAACAACCTAACATGGGTGTTGCTGGCGATGGAATTAAGAGGCATACTCATCTTTCTCTAACTTCTTCTGGGCATAGGACCTCGGTGTATCGCCAATGTGGTAGGTCTGGTCATTAGAATCTGTCATGTTCAAATAATATAAAGACATATCATGTCTGTGTATGCCAAGTTCATTTATAATGGTTCTATCGGGGTGTTTCCTGGAATTTATGTGGATCCAAATCCACCCATTTGGAAAATACCCCAACCCATTTACAGAAGTATGGTGCTGATCTGGGCTAGGTATAAAGATCCTTTTTTGGGTAAATGTTTCTCTATTTAATCGGTTGTGATTTTTATTGTATTTTTAATGTAATATTAGTGTTGTGAAGATTTTGTTAGTCTCTGTTATAATGGAAGAAACATTTTAGACATTTTGAATCATGTCAATATAGAGTGAACGTTTTATTATTTCAATATAAAGGTTTGATTTTTGATGGGTGGAGTTGGTGGGTATCCAATTTGAATTCAAAAAATGGTGGGGGGTCTACTTTGACCTCCCATGTTGAATAAAGTGATCCATATCCTCTGTTTTGTATTATTTTTTACATTCCTTTAAGGATTTGTTAGGAATCTTCCCCTTCATTCCTAGGTATTCTAGTTTGAGTTTCATTCCATCAGTAATTTTTGGACCCTTGAAGTAGGCCTGATGATTTTGGTTATGGTTAGATGTCTAGTTAGTGGCTTGGGTTTTATTTTTTTAAGGATTAATACATGTTCGATGGTTTGTTTCAAGTAAAAAAATTATTTCATCTTTGTGGTAGTTAAGTTGCTTTTCGATTTGATTAATTAGATCATGCAAGTGAGTGGTTCATTGTCTTTAACTTGATCAAATGAAAACATTGTGCCCTTCTAGGGGAAGAAAGTTTAATGGTGGGGAGAATTATCACACCCTAGTTTTTATTTCTCCTTTTTATTATTTTAACTCTCTATTATTGGTTTGATTCTCAAGTTTCAGATGTTTTGGATTTAAATTTTGAGTTTCCGGATGTTATTACTTAGTTTCACACATTGAGTGCACGGTTGAGGGGTTATTGTGTGACATTGTGAGGCTAATCCCATTTCAAGTTCATTTGAAACTCATCAGTTTTTATTTTCATGGGATTCGAAGGGTTTGGTAAAAACCCTACAGCTTTAAGGGGAAACTATTTGGGTCCTTCAGTGTCTCTGGTCAATGGAGCGTAGCAAGAGCATGGTTAGCCAGACCATGCAGAAGTAATGTGCATGGTCCTGGAATTTTTTATAGAACCATATCATATTTTTTGAGCATGATTTCCCAAACAGTGTGACCAAATCATGTGGGTGCTTAGTGTGTTCAATAGAGGGGTTCATGGTTGATGCACGAGTTTGAAAAATATGCAGCCTAACCATGCACAACAACTAGTTTTCTTAAAAATCTGAATTTCCTCTTCTACATACATAGAATTTTAACCCAAAAATATTCCTTTTCTACTTATTTGGTATGTACGACACATATGGGGTTCTTGTATTCTTCCCCATACCCCCCCTCATCATCTGAGGGTGGAATTAGGGGATTTATTTATGTCTTGGGGGTGATTCTTCAAGGTATTATTATCCTCTCTTCTTCCTCTTCCTTCTTCTTCCGTTTTCACTTGAGCTCTTCTTCTCCCTTGGTTATGTCAGTCTACGGTTCTAGTTTCCTTAGGTTTAAATGGGTATTTTTGAGTTGTTAATGTTCCTTTTGAATGTTTTTTATTATTTTAACCATTTTGGTGTTGTTTCTGGTTTCCATTATAACGACCCATTCTTGACATAAATTAACATTATATAACTTTTTTGAAATACATATTAAATTACAAAAACTTCATCCAAAATACTGTATTAGTCAAATCCCATTGGAAACATAGAAACATAAACACTCATACATAAATGAGATACATAATCTCTCACTTGGTTACTCTTGACAAGAACCTTTATTAGAAACATCAAACATAGTACATATCATTATAACCTGGGGGAAAGAAACACAAAACTGGGTGATCTTAGATTCTCAGTATAGGTAAATAAAGGAGACATGCAAGAATAAACATGAGCATAGGGGTATGAGAGCACGATAAAAAAATTTTAAGATCATAAATTTCATACCAAAGGTCGTAAACCTGAATCATGGCATAAATATTGACATTTTATAAGATATAAATAATAAGGAAATAAAGAATATAATCCATGAAAAAATATTATAGGAATAAAACATGGAATTTTTTAAAACACATAAGCATATAATATTATTTATATAGTATACAAGGCATCGCTTCCAAGACCATCTTGGTAGTATAGGTTCACTCCCCATACCATCTTGGTAGTCATGGTTCACTCTCATGGTCATCCTGGTCGTATGAGTTCACTCATCAAACCATCTTGGTTGGCATGGTTCACTCTTATGGCCATCTCAGTAGTCAAGGTTCACAATCAAGACAATATTAGTCTATCTCAAGAGATATAAAACTTTACCCAATTCTTTGGAGTGATATATAGGTATCACCAATCTCATAATGAAATCATACATACATGTGTGAAAAAATTATAACACATATTCATAACATAACCCTCAAAATGAAATAGTTATTATAAACATGTAATCATATCATAACCTGTGTAAAAAATGGTTCCATAATCATCTCATCATAAACATAACCCATTAAAAGAAGTGTGTTTTAAAATCATATAACAAGTGAAATGGAAATTGGTTTCATAAACATCATTCCATCAAAACATAAACCATTCTATTAAATAATATGAATGGAAACATTAAATCATTTCCCCAGAAAGGCATCAGTAACACCAGTGGATGTTATCTTAGATGGGAAATAATTTTTAATGATAATTTAAATACTTTTCCTAAGGAAAATTTACATATTATTTGGAAAATGAATTTTAAAACATTAATCCTCTCGAAAAATATTTTATTTTAAAATATACTTGAATAATTTTAATGAAATCTTGAAATAAAATTAAATCCTTTTTCCTTGAAACTTATAAAGAATCTTGAAAACCATTTCAAAATCATTTTCCTTAAGAATATATAATATACATTAAAAAACATTTTGAAACATAAACCACATTTAAGAAATATCATAGAAGGGATATGTAAATACCCATAAATGTAATAATAAGAATCATATAATATACTCATGATTATTATATACACAGTGGAAAATAAAAGAGTGGTGAACACGGAATGCATCTCACATATAAAAAAATTGAGATGAAATCCCCTTACCTTGTGTCTTGAATCTATTCATACTCAAAAGGTCATCTTGTATAATAAATTTAACTTTATTATATATATTTTACTAAATAATAAATTATATATAACACCATATATGGTTTGATTATGAATTTATATTACTTGTTTATTAACAATTCTATTTTAATATTTCACTTCGGGTAATATCCGCTTTGTTTTTCACAATTGTATTAATTTGTTATATATTTTGTCCTTATAATTATATAATAATTTCTAGAATTTATAACCTGCATTAAATAAAATTTATATTAAGTATATTTGTATTATAATAATCTATATAATATAGATGTATGAAACATAATACACCGTTCATGGAGACAATAGGTCGTATGTACGCATGAATTCTATATCTATCTAATTATCGTGTTAAAATAAAGAAATTAAAAGAGATATATTCATATATATATATATAATTATTAAATTATATTTATTATATCATCTATGTCATATATATTTTCTAAACCAATCATTCATATATTCCATGTGTTGATTGAACGAATCACATCACTTTGAGGGGGCAGTAGTCCACACTTCCTCAAACGAAATTATCTTATTTAAACAAGATGCAAGGTTTTAATATATGTGTTTTAAAATATTTAAAGAATAATAAATACAAAATAAATATAACATATAACATATATAAACATAATTTTCATCATAATTTCCACCATGAGAGGTGGTAAAGGAAAATTGAAAAATCAGCATTTAGTGAGGGGGTAGTTCTTCGTACACATTAACAATATGTTTATTACCCATTATATACCGGTGTGTGTGAGTATAGGTCTAATAAATTTAATAAAAACATCTTAGAATATTTATTATACTTGTTTTTTATATAGGAATGGAATAATAATATTTTAGTGAGTAGAGAAATAAAATAAAAGAAAGGAGTTTGAGGGATGGTGTTACCTCTTAATTGGATAACTCCTTTTAGTTTTCCCAAAAGGGTTCCCTTGGAAGGATTTATGCCCAAGGGAACCATAAATTAGGAACTGAGCAATGTTTGGGATATATTTGGGTATATTTTAGCTGAAACTACGTTTGTAGAGGTGTGATTAATTTGCAGTAGAGGAGGGATTTTATAATAGAGGAAAATTGGCACTATTGTAATTTTTTGGAAAAGGAAAACCCCACCCACACTTTTTTATTGAAAATGGATCCAATAATGGTCCAAAGTAGAAAAAAGGGAGTATAAGGTCTAAATATTTCAAAAAAATCTATTTTATACCATTTTATAGGTTGTTTTGGGCCTTAAGGCTACGTTTTAGTCCCTTATTATGATTAATTTAACCTTAATTGTTTTCATTAATTTTAATTACTTTCACTAATATTTTTGGTAAAAAAATAATTTGATCTTATTAGAAATTATATATTATTATTATTCCAAATATGGAATCTATTTTTTAAAACTCTAAACGAGTATGTGGATAAAATTAATTTAAATATAATCTCACAAACAGGACGACAATGTGGATTTTTAATATAAAAACATTCAAAAGTTTGGTATGTTTTTATAGTTAGTTTTAAAGTGAAATTGATTTTGATGACCTAAATTGGATTGACTGTTGAAAATTTAATTGAATTAAATATTAAAAATAACTTAAAATATAATCTAACTATATAATTAAATTATATGAAAATGATGTTTTTGGTTAAATCTCAGTATTTTTCATTCTTCATTAAAAAATGAAATATCACAGAAAAATCACAAAAATTTACCCAAACCTAATGTTTATGTTTATATTTAAAAATAATAATTATTTCTACCTATAAAATATATAAAAGTTTCAAAATTTATATTTAATGTGGGTTATCCATCAATAGGTGGTAAAATTTCCTTAATAAAAATAAATGGTTTTATGTGTAAAATTTGATTTGTTCTTATCATATTTCTATAAAATCTACTATATGAATATAAAAATATTTTATTTATCATATAATATATATAATACATTAATATCACCCAGTAATTATAAATAATTTAATTTACTCGGATAAAAGATATTTGTGAGTATAAAAATAGTTTTCTATAAAAATATTCCTATATTTAATTGGTTCATTGTAACTAATGAATTTATTATATATTTGTCTAAACCATTGGTTTTCATATTCTAGTTATTAGTATTCATAACTGCTAACTTAATGGATATGTTAATTTTTAATATATAATATTTTAACAATATATTTATGTTTGGTAAAATTTTTTGTTTCATGTAATGTATGCCAATTCAATGTCGTGTGAATGGAATGTATGACTTAGTGTATTGAAAAACATCAATGAAAATTAATTTATTTGAAAAAAAAGGTTCTTAAAAAATCATGGTGTTACATTATGTCCCCATTAAAATGATTTTTCCCTCAAAATTCATCATTCTAGTAAAAAAATGAGGATAATTATGCTTCATCATATCCTCAAGTTCTCACACAGCTTTATCTAACTGGTGGTTTCTACAGAAAATATCGACTAGGTGAGAGGTCAGGTTTTGTATAACTTTCTGTGTTCAATCTATAATTTCAACTAATTTCTCCTTATAACAAATTTTCTACTCTGGTAATATGACTCCTATGTTCATTACATGTGAAAGGGAAGGTATGTACATCCTCAAGAGAGATACATAGAACACATCATGGACTTGAGAGTGATTTAGAGGATGTTTCAAGTGATAAGCTATCATCCCAATACAATCAAGCATCTCAAAGTGACTTATATTCTTAGGGATTAGATTCCCTTTCATCCCAAATTTAATAATCTTCTTCTAGAGATATATTCATAGAAACAGCTTTTCACTAACTTCAAATTTTAGATCAAAATGATAGTTATTAGCAAAAAGTTTCTACCGACTTTGAGCTGCCTTGATATATTGTTGAATAGATCTAAACCTCTCTGTAATTTCTTCAGTAATATCAGGTCCGAAATGATTTTTTTCTCAAACATCATATTATCAGGTTGGAGCTCTACATTTCTTCCCATAAAGGGAATCATAATGTTCCTTCTAAATTATTGAGTGAAAGCTATTGTTGTATAAAAACTAAACTAGAGGAAGGTGTTGATCAAAACCACCTTTGAAATATAAAAAAAAGAACTCAGTATATCCTTTGGGGTTTGGATTGTTCTTATTGATTGACCATAAATATTATGATGATAAGTAGTGTTGAAAATTAATTTTTTATCATGTTATTTCTGAATACATTTCTATAATGTTGAGGTAAAACTCAGATCCCAATCAAATATAATGGAACATGGTACTCCCTGTAGATTTACCACTTCCTTAATGTTTATCCTGGTAAGATGATCCAAAAATAAATATTATCCGATAGCAATGATATGTGTGGACTTAGTAAGGAAATCAACTAACACCCATATATTATTAAACCATTTAGAGGTTTTGGGTAGTCCAATGAAAAAATCCATAGTGATGTTCATCCATTTCCATTCTAGTATGGGTAATAGATGCAACATCCCTTTATAATGTTTTCCTTAGGACTTAATGTTATGGAATACCAGAACCAAGATACAAACACTAGGATATCTATCTTCATTCCATCCCACCAAAAATATTCATTCAAATACCTATACGTCTTTGTACTTCTAATATGAATAGAGAATGAAGAACTGTGAGCTTCCTCTAATAGATCCTTCTTTAGATCTGGTATGGAAGGAACACATACATAGTTCTTGAACCTTATCATTCCATACTGATTTAGGCTAAACTCAGGAACATTGTTTACATTCAATTGCATCCCTATATCATACATTTGTGCCACATCAATATTCACTTGGATAGAGGGTTGAACATTCATTTTAGAAAGATAAGATTTTCCCCATTCCATTATTATTTCTGGATCCATACTTTTCAAATCCAAAAATATTGGATCTTTTTTTATCCTCATCATGGATAATCTAGAATGATCTTTTCAACTTAAATCATCAGCCACCTTCTTCACTTTCCTATGATGGTAACGTATTGAGCAGTAATAATACTTTATCACCATCAACCATCATCATTGATTCCTGTTCAACTCCTTATGTGTGAATATATATTTTAAACTTTTATGATCAGTTTATATATCACAATTTTCTCTATAAAGACAATTATTTCATATATTTAATGAAAATATTACAATTTCTATCCCCCAATCATGAGTTGGGTAATTTTTCTTAGGAATCTTCATTTTTCATGAGGCTTAGGTTATAGCCATGTTATTCTACATAACAAAACATCCCAATCCCTTATTGTATGCATCACCATAGATTTCAAACCCTTCTCCAAAATAGTGTAATGTATGAATAGGTGCATTGACAAACCTTTTCTTCAGTTCCTTGAAATGTTCCTCACATTCATATGTCTATAGGAACTTGAAACAATTTTATGTTAACTTGTCAAAATTATTAGATAGTGATGATTAATTCTCCAAGAATCAGCAATAGTATCCAGCTAAACCAACAATTCTATGGATCTCAGTCACCATGGTTGGTCTGGGTCAGCATTCAATGGCCTTCATATTTGATGGATATACTTTTATTCCATCTATTGAGATATGTGACCCAATGATGAAACATGTTCAACAAACATTCACACTTTTTAAATCTTTCATAAAGTTTCTCCTTAGGGTCATTATGATAATTCTCAATTCGTCTTCATGCTCTTCATTTCTCTTTGAATAGATAAGAATATCATCTATAAAGGCTACCAAAAACTGATTATGGTATTCTATAAAGACAATATTCATTAAATCCATAAGCATAATAGGGGCCTTAGTAAGACCAAAAGGCATTAATATATATTTATAGTATTTACACCTTGTACGGAATGTCGTCTTAAGTATATCATCCTTCTTAGACCTAAACTGATGATATCCCGAATGAAGGTCAATTTTGGAAAAGTAGTGAGCTTTGTGCAGTTGATCATACAAGTCATCAATATGAGGAAGAGAATAATTGTTCTGGATTATGTTCTTGTTCAACTCCAGATAATCCAAGAAGAGTTGTACTGATCTATCTTTAATTTCCATAAAAAAATATGTGCTTCCCAAGGTGACACACTTGGATAACTGAATCCCTTGTCATGGTTTTCTTGGATTTGATTCTTTAATTTTAGCAACTTAATAGGGGAAATTATATAATGAGTTGTTGAAATTGGTGTTGAAATAGGTATGAGTTCTATTGTGAACACAACTTCACATTTTAGAGGAAGGCTAGGAAAATCATTCAAAAATACATCTAAAAATTCCCAAACAATTGGAATATCATCGATTTCAATTTTCACCCAAGTAATTTCAAATAAACCACCCTTATGAATGGGAATTAAGACCAACAAATTGGATGTAATCTCCATATGAAGTTTATAATTATCATCACATTTATGGATGATCATTTGAGGTTCTAAAACATAAAACGTAACTTCTATTCCTTGAAAATTGATGTGAGATTTATGCATATAAATCCAATATATGCTTATGATGACGTCAAATTCAACCAAAAGAAGAATGAAAAGATTCAAATGAAGTACACTCCCAAAAAATCAATGGGAGAGGAGTCATAGACTTATGATTCAATCACTGATCCACTAGGGGTTGCACTACAAATTTCACATCAAATAATTTTGGTGGAATCCTAACATCCGTAGAAAATTCTCTAGATACGAAAGAGTTGATAGATATAAAATAAAACAAGACATTATCAGTTATATAGTGGATGGTAAGTGTACATTTCACCACTTTTTTATCACAACCCTCATCATAAATAGCTATTTCTTGATATTTGTCCTTATCCATCATCTTGAGAGGATGCAGATGTTGATAATAATCACCAGACCTTGGGTTTGGGAACAAGTTAATATAATTACCATTCACCTTACACTTGTTGCATTGAATCATGAGAGGTGTATTATGTGAAGCTTTATCTCCATTATCACTATTATCTAACTTCTTCCCATCACTTCTAAAATAAAATTCCATATGGCTTCCCTTCCATAATTAAAACATTTATTAGAACCCTTAAGAAATTTTACATCATGCTTTTTCCCACACTTAGAGGATAATGGGAAGATCAACTTCTTCTCTTCATGGTTTTTTAGATTTTCCATAAAAATTAATCTTCCATTTCTTATCAAAACCATGAGATTAAAACATGAATATAACCTCCATTAAAACCTTTATTACACAATACACAATCTATTTGTAGCTACAATGTATCTTATAGAAAACAACCTTATGAGAGTCGGATTTAATCCACTAAAGAACCTAGAAAATTTTGATTTAGTTTGGATGACAATTCCTGAAGATTAACTCATAGGAATTGTAAACTTAAACTCATAGGTACCAATAGAATCATCATCCCTTTTATTCAACTCAAGGAACACATTATCCATCATGGTACGAAGAATTTTAGAAAATTACATATTGAAAAATATGTTCTTGGACTCATCCCATTCCATGGATTCAATTTCATCTTGATTCCTCGTATTCTTAATTATAGTATACCATTGGTCCACTTTTCCTTATAACTGATAAATAGCCAGAATGAATTTCTCGTCATATGAACACTAGATAATAGAGAATATATTTTAAATAGTTCTAATACATTATTTAGAAAAAAGTGGATTGGAGGAGCCTCAGAAAGAAGGTGGATGTTTCCTCATGAAGGACACAACAATAATTTGTTCCCTCTTTTAGTCATTTGTAATTCCACCATGAGTCATTTCTTGAGAAATCTGTATGAGTATAAAAATAATTTTTATTCCAACTCCCATATTATATTATTTTTCCTGAGGACAATAATTTCATTTTCCATTACAATCACAATTAACATGATTCTTTAGGGTTCCATCCATTTACTAAAACCAAAATAATAGAGTAATAAACAGTTATCATAATGAGGAACCATGAAATCATGAAAAGTCACTTATACGATGTCTAAGTTATGACACATTACTTAATCTTTGACACCTTAGTTTTATCCTATTCTATTTATAGACAAATTATTTTTAAATTCATTATGATGGTCCTTTTTTAGTTTTTGAATTCGTTATGAATATCCCCAAGGACTGTCAATCGAGGTGTACATAAAGGCCCATTGTTATCCACCAGATTACCCCGAGTAAAACCTGAGACATCTTTTTGGAGTTGTTACTCCTAGGTACATCTATTCCAAAGCCACATCCATTTTTTATCTATAAATGTATTCATTTCTAGGAAACAATAAACTCTATCCTTTACCAAAATTCCGTTACATTTTGCTATTCCTTTCTTTATCTTTAGACTTATTTTTACACATGACTTTAGGTTTATCACTAATGTTTTATTATCCTAAATTATAATGGTTAACTAAACCTTAGATCTGATACTAAATATAATGACCCAGTCTTGATATAAATTAACATTACATTACTTTTTTATTATACTTAAAACATTTTAAAAATAGACACCCAAAAACCGTATTAGTATGGTGCCTTTGGGAACATGGAAACACAAACATTGGTACATAAGTGAGATACATAATATCCTACTAGGTTCTTCTTTACTAGAACCCTTATTAGACACATAAAATATTGAATGTATATTCCTAAACTAGGGGAAAGAAACACAAAAATGGGTGAACATAGATGCTCAGTCAGGTAAAAAATGGAGAAATGTGATCATAAACATGATCATAAGAGTATGAGAATGTAATAAAAACATTTGAAGATCATACCCTACATATAAAAGATCATAAACATGAATCATGTCATAATTCTTGATAGTTCATAAGAAATGAATCATAAATAAATAATGAACATAAGCCATGAAATCAAAACATAGGAATAAAACATGGAATTGTGACAAACACATAAGCATATAATATGATTTTAATAGTATCCAAGGAATCACTACCAAGACCCTCTTAGAAGTATGTTTTAACTCCCCATCCCATCTTGGTAGTTATGGTTCACTCCCATGGACATCTTAGTAGAATTGTATCACTCATCCTACCATCTTGGCTATCATGGTTCACTCCCATGGCCATATTTATAATCAAGTTTTAGTCCCAAAACCATTTTAATCTATCTTTTGATATAAAAATCATTACCCAATGAATTGGAGAGAGATATTGGTCCCGCCAATCTCATAATTAAATCATACATAAATATGACACAAAATCATAAAAAATATCCATAACATAACCCACAAAATGAAATGGGTATTATAAACATGTAATCATATCATAACCTATGGAAAAATATTGGTTTCATAATCATTTCACCATAAACATAACCAATGAAAAGAAGAGGGTTTCAAAAGAATATAACCCATGAAAGAGAAATGGGTTTCATAAACACAATTCCATAAAAACATAAACAATTCAGAGAAATATTATTAATGGAATCATTAAGTCTTTTCCCCAGAAATGCATGAGTAACACTAGATGATGTTATCTCATATGGGAAATAGTTTTAAATGTCATTTTAAATACATTTCTTAAGGAAAATATCTTTCTTATTTGAAAAAATATTTTTACAAAATAGATACTTTTAGATTCTATTTTATATTAAAATATACTTAAAAACTTATAAAAAAATCTTGAAAACATTTTCAAAACATTTTTCCATGATACTTATAAAGATTCTGGAAAACAATTTCAATATGGTTTTGCTTGAGAACTTTTAAAAGACATTAAAAAAACATTTTGAAACATAAAACATGTTAAAGAAATATCATAGAATGGATATGTAAATAACCATAAATTGAATAATACTTATTATCTAATCCATAAATGAGTAATATATACACCAGACAAAAGAAAATAGTGGTGAACATGGAATGTATTACAAAGATATAAAAAGTGAGATGAAATTCCCTTACTTTGTGTATCAAATCTTTTCGTACTCATAAAATATTCATGTATAATAAATGTAAATTTATTATATATATATATCAAATAATAAAATTATTATATATAATAACATAAATGGTTTTACTATGACCTTATATTACCCATTTTTAACAATTCTATGTTAAGGTTTCACTTTGGGTAATATCCGCTTTGTTTTTCGCATGTGTCTTAATTTTTTATATCTTTGGTTCCTATACTTATATCATGATTTCAAGAATCTAAACCATTATTTAAATATAATATATATTTATTATATTTATATTATAATAATCCAAAGAATATATATGTATGAAACAGAACGCACCGTTCATGGAGATGGTAGGTTGTACGTGCACATGAACGCTATATCTGTTTAATTTTCATCTTGAAATAATGAAAGTAAAAGAAGTATATACATATATATGTATATATATATTATTTTTAAAGTAGATTTATTATATCAAATATATCATATATATTAACTAAACACATCCTTAATACATTTCAATATAGTGTATTAATGAATCACATTGCTTTGAGGGGGCAGTAATCGACACTTCCTAAAACAAAATTATTGTATTTACACAAGATAAAAAGTATAAAGATATATGTTGTAAAATAATTAAATAAGAAAAAATAAAAAATAAATATAATATATAACATATATAAAAAATTTCATATCATAATGTCCCCTATGAGAGGCGGTAAATGAAAAAAATGAACAATCATCGTTTATAGAGATGGTCGTTCGTCGAACACATAAATAGTATATTCATTACCCATTAGATGGAGGTATGTGTAAGTTTATGTAAAAACAATATAATAAAAACATAATATTATATTTAGTATACTTTTTTTATTCAATCATGTAATAATAATATTTTAGGGAGTGTAGAAAGAAAATAAAAGAAAGGACTTTTGGGAGGGTGTTACCTCTTAATCGGGTAAGTCCTTTTGGTTTGCAGCAAAGGCTTCCTTGGAAAGATTTCTTCCCAAGAAAGGCATTAAGAATGAATTTATGAATTTTGTTGAGATATTTGGGTATATTTTCTCTGAACATATGTTTCTTGAGAGTTTTGAGGAATTGGGAAGAGTGGAGGAATTTTAAAATGGAGGAGAAGTGGCACTATTGTAATATTTTGGAAAAGGGAAACCCACCCACATTTGATTATTGAATGTGGATCCAATAACGGTCAAAAGTTAATAAAAGTGATAATATGGTATAAATATATCTAAAAAATATATTTTATTCAAGTGTATAGGTCGTTTTGGGCCTTAATGTTATGTTTTAGTTCTTTATTAAGCATAATTTAAGCATAATCGTTTTAATTAATTTTAATTACATTAATTAATATTATTGTTCAAAAATAGTTTTTACAAATTATAAATTATAAATTTTGATTATTCAGAATATTTAGTCAATTTTTACAAATTCCAAACACATAAATGGCAGAAATTAATTTAAATATAATCTGGAAGATGTGACAACAAAGTGGGTTTTTAAATTAAAAGCATTCAAAAGATTGCAATGTTTTTATATTCTATTTCAAAGTGAATTGATTGATTGATAAAAATTTAATCTAATTAATCATTAAGACAATATTAAAATATAATTTAACTATATGAATAAATTAGGTGAAAAATTGTTTTGTGTTAAATTTTAGTATTTTTCACCATTCATTAAAAAGTGAAACTTCACAGAAAAATACAAAAAAATCAAACAAAACTAATTTTTATATTTTCTTTTCAAAATTGAAGTTTATTTTTACATATAAAATTTTTAAAATTTCAAAAATGTATATTTAATGTAGGTTTTTCATCAAATATTAGTAAATGTACCATAAAAATATATTGGTTTTTATATGTAAAATTGGTTTTGTTATTATCTTATGCCTATCAAATCTATTGGATGAATGTCAAAAATATTTTATTGAATATATATATATATATATATTAGATTAATATCACTCAATAATTGTATTCAATTTAATTTATTATGGTAAAACAGCTTTGTGAGCATAAATATAGTTTTATATAAAAATATTCCATTTATATTTAATTGGTTCATTGTAACTAATGAATTAATTTATATTTATGTAAACCATAAGTTTTCTTAAGTTTATTAGTACCATTTATAACTTATAACATAATAGCTATGTTAAGTCTTAATATGTAATATTTTAATAATATATTGTTGTTTGATAAAACTCGATGTTGTGATTAATATATGCCAAGTCAATGTCATGTGAAAAGAATGATTGACTTATCATATTGAAAAACATAAATTAAAATTAATTCATTAGATAAAAAATTTCTATAAAAACTATGGGTGTTAGATTCATTGTCAAACCTTTTGTAGATTGAGGTTGGTTCCCCTTATATTTTGCCTTTTAATTTAAGAATTGTTGATTTCTTGTCTTTCGCACGATGTTTTCATACTGACTATTTATGTATGATTTTTATAATAATTTCTTGATGTGAAACGATGTTATTTACTTCTTATTTTGAGTTATATGGAATTGTTTTATTAAATACTACACCACAATTGTTTTTCCAAATGTCCAGTCATCCTTTAAAGGTGATTTGTGGTTCATAAAGCATTGATTTTGATTAGTAAACATGTTTTGGTTTCTTAGATGGATTTTTAAGTTGATTTTGATTTATGAATGATGTGTTTGATTCTTTATGTTAATTTTGTTTCATTTAATGTTTGTTTGAAGACCGTTTGGAACATTTACAAAATGAGTTTCTTTGAAAACTCTATTGGGATTCAACTATTTAATTGTTAGATGATAATGGGAATGAGAGGTCCCACATGTTGGACTTCCCTAATGTGTTAATGGTTTATTTCAAGAGGGTTAAAATACCTTGAGGTGATATGGGGGTGGTTCATCACTATGTGGTTGTTTGATGGTTGTGATTGATCTATGTGTAAGTATGTGTGGTTGGCTATTTGGCATTTCTTGGTTCAGCCCCAATTTACTCATAACATGGGAACCTAGAATAGAAAGTGGATTTTTTTGGAATGGTTGGTCCACTAGTTTAGATTATGCATTGTCTAGTGGCCCTTAGTATGGACCTTGCTATGATTTGGGATTGTGCCACAAAGTTAGGCCAGGTAGGGTTAGACTGAGCATGTGGTTGGATTGATGTCATTGGGTGAGGCATGCCTATAGGATGAATTAGGTTTGAGTATGTTAAAGATTATTCATTGAGATCCTAGGTTATTCCCATGTTCCTCAGTACTTCATTATCTGCGGTGGGTGATTGTGGTGCCTTTTTTGGTTTGTTCTTCGTGTATGTCATTTTCCATTACCGTTGTTGTGTAATTGTTGTTACTATTTTCTTGTATAGTGTAGTTACATGAAAAAAGTATATGAATGAGTTTTGAAATGTTTTATGGAAAACTTTTTACAAATGTTTTCACCCTCTTTCCGTTTTTAAATTATGATATCACTTTTCCCTCTCTACCTATCACACCGTGACCCATGTATTTGTTTATTTTATTATTTTGTTTCCTTTGAATATTTTTGTTCTGTTCAGGCTTAGTCCTGAATGAAATTTTTGGGTTTATATAAAAAATTAGTGTTTTGGGTTCGACGTCATCAAGCGCACGGGCAGAGCGCAATACCGCGCGGCTTCTCTTAGACAATTGTGCGGCCTATTTGTCTTCAAAAAATTAAAATGAGTAAATTTTTTAATAGTTTGTGTAATTTAAAAATTTTATTATTGTGATGAATTTTATTATTAATAAAATGGTATGAATAAATTTTTTTATTTCTATAATTATGATAATCTTAATAAAATAAATAAATATTATAAGTATTATTATAGTTGATTCTTTTAGGATTTTAATTGAAAGAAAAAATAAAATAAAATAATGTGGTGGAACCCTAATACCCTATTTCCCCCTTCCCATTTCTATGCACAACCCAACACACCCTGGTGCCCTCCCCGTCACCCACGAGCACCCCCCCCTGTAACCTCCGCCTGATGGCCTCCTCCCGTCCAGCCCCCCCCCCCCCCCCACAACCCATGTTGGGCTACTCCGATCATGGTGACCCCCTGCCAAGCATGCGACCTCTTGGGAATTGTCCACCTGTTCTGGCCCTCCTCTTGTTATGTAATGCCATCGTCTGGCTCTCTCTTATTTGGCGTGCACATCCCAACCAAGCCTCCCTCCGATTGTGGCCCCTTCTTTCGGCGCATCACCCTCTCCCAACAAGCACATGTATTCCCGACGTTACCCTATGCCAATGCTTTTCCATTGTATCAGTATACCATTCAACCTCCTTATATTTTATTCTTGATTTTATTTTTTGGGGTTTTTTCGGCTGATAGATATTCTTGATAGAATGATGTTTTAGAACCTGCATGATGAAATTCTGAGTGGTCGTTATCATCACACCATGTATTCAAGGTAGGCGCTCCCCAAAACATTCCCTTTTAATTTAAGAAACTGTAATTCTATGTTTTCACATTTCTTATACATGTTAAATATTTTTTTCATCCTTTTGGTTAGTTTCTTAGTATTTAGTTGATGTTTTATGTCTTGATGGATATGGTCTTATTGTGCAGTTAATTTTAAATTATTATCTTTATGTTAAATTTGGTGTGTCATGTTGTTGAACCTTATTGTGCCTCTTGTTTATGTTTCATAAATAGATTAAACATTTATTATATTATTTGGGTAGTATGAAAAATGAAAAGTAGTGTTTTTGGGGTGCTTTTTATTTTAAAAATAGATTATCAATGTGTGGTGTGGTTTGTCGAGTTGTGAACATCGTGTGTTTTATGAAAATTGGTGGTCATAATTTTTTGGGTGTTAAATTGAAATTGCTTTATTAAACACTACAAGCCTTGTGTTCTTTATAAAATGCCTGATTGGCATTTAGGAGGAAAATATGATGTAAAATGATTTATTTGGGTTTACAATTGTATCAGCAACGTACAGAACAATGTTTTGGGTTCTTTATGTTGTTTCCAAAGTTATTTGTCCTTTACAAAACGTTTTTTTGTGTGTTTTAGAATGATTTGGAATTTTTATTAAAATATTGGTTGGGTATTGAGTGTGTAATCTGAGTACATAAAAATTGATTATCAATTTTTTTATGTTATAAATGGTGTGTTTAATCCTTATTTAGAAATGTGGAAATTGTACCTTTGAGGTTTTTGGGTTTTGTAAAAAACAATTTATGGTCCTGTTTAGCAACATTGGAAAAATTATGAAAATATTTTGTCATTAAACCCTCATTGGGTGTTCTTCGTGCCTTGTTGAGATGGAATGGTTGGGATGTCCTTGGTATGAAATTATTGGGTTCCATTATATGGGTCCCATAAATGGGAACCCTTGGTAATATACTGACATTAAGGTATGAGGGACATCCTTGGGGAGACTCGGGGAGAGTCCTTCTGTGAATTATTTTGTTAAATATAGGTTGTAATTTGATGCTTGGTGGAATCTGATGGCTCTCTCCCTTTAATACATTAAACATAAAAACCTAGTAAATTGAGAGAATTGTCAGAGACATGTTTTGTGCTGGTAGGATATGGTATTGACCAGTGGCCCATAGCAGGTGGATACATTTGGGTTCATTTCTATGGGAGTTTCCCTCACATTGTCCTAAGAAATGGTGGTTGAGAATATAGAGCATTAGAGTTCATCATATGTGGAATGCTACTGTAGATGGGGTCATGGGTATTAGTGTCGTCTGGATTATTCTTGATCCCTCAGGTTTTCTTATGTATAGTGTATTTTATCTATTTGAACTTTTATTGAGATACTTGTATACGTATTTAAATTTCCCTTGATATATGACTGCCTTGGAACTCTTGTGTGGTGTTTTTCATGAAAAGTGATGTTTTGGTTTCCAAACTTTTGTTAAAATATTTTACAAATGAAAACGTGATTCAAAATCATTAGTGCAGGTTTTAAAAGAAACCATCACTTTCCCCTTCAAGTAGAATGGTAACACTTAATGTTAGAAACTGGGGTTGCGAATGTTTAAGGGAAATGAATTGTACATTTATTTTAAGTAAAAACTATTTAAATGAATACATTAATATATTTTAGTCCAAAATTAGAATGGATGTATCTTTAATTTTACTGTTAGTGCATTAGGGAATATAATATCGGGCTAGCCTACTATGTTTTAATACTCAGACCTATAGTTCTTCTCTATTTTAATTAATTTTTATGGTTCCATATTTGGTGCATTATTTATGGGAGACATTCAATCATTGGGTTGGAGAGTGACCTGTGAAGTCACACGGAGATACTGGTTGTCCCGTTCAGTTAGATTTATTATATTCAGTTCTTATTTAGTTGTTATGTTATGTTTATATATTTTTAGGCTGCTCTTTTACATTTCTATAGAATCTATTTTTTTATTATGTGAAATCATTCCCATAGTCACTATGTTGATGCCCTTGTCACTTATCACCAACTCGGGTGGATCTAGAATGCCTCTTGGGTTTTGTTGCGGATCGGATCGGGTGACTGGTTTAGGGCTGGTCCGGTTGGTTTGTGACAAAATGGTATCAGAGAAGGGTGGATCTTAGTAGACCTTGCTTTTCAGAGAGCTCTTTTTTATTTTAGAATATCATGTTAGATGGAGTAGGATTTTTAGGACTTGAGGGGTATGTGCGGGAAGAGCGTCCTGAAATCGTGCTCGTTATAATCCTTGGCTTTCCATGGGAATTGAAATTTTGTTAAGTTCTCTAGTTCTTTAGATAATGTTTTTAATTGGGATACAATAAGTGGAGTTGATCTAATAGTCCGTGTGAGCCTGCATGATCTGGAAAGCCATGTGGACCTAGGGGGGTGGTCTTAGAAGGCTCTTCATGTTGGTGGCATGTTTGGCATATGGACGACAACCATATGGTCAAGTCAGCCATAGACACTAGTTCCCTTTTTGAGGTTTTTTGGTTCTCCTATGACTTCTAAAAAGTGTTTTAATAAAAAAAATATGTTTTGAAAAATGGTCTTTTGAAATGGCATGTCTAATATGAATTTTATTTTAAAATAAATGGGATGAATAATTTGTTTTTGGAAAATAATGTTGTTTTGTTTTGGCCTTGGTTTTCCCATGGGTGCTCACATGTATAGTCCTATGTGGAAATATGAATAGATTTCTAGTATGGTGGATGGATTTTTGGGGTGCCACAAATACATGCATCTAATTGATACTCTAAATAAAACCAATAATGAGTGTTTAACCCACCAAACATATTTTAAATTAAAAATGTTTTCAAAAAGGAAATGTTTTTGTTATAATATCTTGTGTTCTTGTGTTTAGAGCTTTTCAGCTATGCATTGTTTGATTTGGAGGATTTCTATTATTGAGTTGGCCATGATTGGGTAGTTGAATTTTCATGTCCTTCAGTTGTCCCCTTGAAGGATCAATGGGTGATCATAGTTTGGTTGATCAACCTATGGATTTTATACTCGAGTTTAGGAAGCTATCTCTCTCTCTCTCTCTTTTATGGTCAATCATACCCTTTCGTAGTATAGGAGTTGATGTAAAAGATCAAACATGACTTTAACCTCCTTGAGTTTCATGAGTCGTTGAAGGTCATGTTTTTAATATTCATGCTTGAAGGTTCACTATGGATGTAGTTGAAGTCAGTGTCTTGTATTAAGCCTCATCAAGAGCTTACATGGGATTTTTCATGGTTTTGTACATTAATCAGTATTTCTATGAGAAAGAATGGGTGAGAAAGAGGATGGAGATGTGTAGTCTGCAACAAGGTGGTGGATTAGGGTTGGAGTATTTCTAGTGATTTTTGGAGATTGTTCCTTATGATTCAGGGTATCCCATAGATGGATCCATGAAGGCTCGACATTTCGAGGTGGGTCTTCATCTTGATCTGTAACCAATGTTGTCAACGTTCAACCTAACATCATTTTCTAATGTTGTGAAAAAATATTTTCATGTGGACAACTGTCGGCAAATGATGGTTCAGTTTTCCTCAGATTAAGATCTTGCTCTGGACTGGTCCATCAGTGTGCGCTCTATCAAAAATCATCATTTCTTTCTCCTTCGTTGGTCCTTCGATTTGTAGTTGAGGCATGACCCAGAGACAACGGCGATTTGGGTTTTCCATCCTAGTTTCCCACTATCTTTCTAAATTCCTTCTATATTGGAGATGATTGGTAATCTGCTAGGTCTTTTCTTAGTCACATACTATAGGAACAAATGGATTGTCATCACATTGAACCTAGAATCAGCATATAGGTCAATATATTTTAACCCCCTATGGATTTTGTCTCGATTGATATTGAAGGTGAATATAGGGTTAAGTAACATGTTGTTTACGAGTTGTGGACTCATTACTGCACCTGATGCTTCTTCCAAGGTCTCTCAGATCAGAGTTTTCGTAGAAGTAATATCTGACCTACTTTGAATTCGGTTAACATGGCTAATTCGATCCACAAGGAGCCTGCCAATGAGACATTTGGAAAGTCTCGGGATATTTTTCCTCTGTGGAAGCTGTTATGCCAATTCATGATATAGGGTTTAATGTCATTGTCGTAGATCCCATGGGCTCTGGGGTGAATGGGTGTCCTATTTCACATAAGGAGCTACGACTGGTCACCGGAGATGATAGATTTCCATCATAAAATTAAAAAGATTTGCATTTGAGGCCCCTAAAACCCAAGGTCTCTGAGGTTTTTGATCGATTAAGAATCCATTTGGTTATCAAGAACATGTTTCAGGGAGACAGACAGGGGGCAGGCCCAAGTACATGGGTCCCCTCTTCCTTTCCAGAGATGGTGAAATCAGGAAGTAGAGGTCCTCAGTTGCAAGGTGTTGTGAATTCTGGAGAGGCCAGATATGATGTTCCACCTCTTGACAAATAGAATCTTCTAGGAAGCAATAATATGTATGCAGTGCTGGGGGAAGATGAGTTTAAAGCTCTTGGGGAAGGGGATGATGTGGTTGCCTCTGAAGATAACCCTCTCTCCATTGAGGATTCTCAAGAGGAAGACTCTACTTCAGATTCTACTATTGAACCCAAGGAAACGAGAATTTTAGAGTAATATCTTAGATCCTCTTCAAGGAAAGGGAAGAACACTATTATAGACTTGGATGGTTTCATTACACACTCACAGAGGCTGCGAAGAAGAAAAGATTATTCAAATATACCTAGTACCCCTTTTATAGGGTCTTCATGTAAAGGCAGGGCACCCCCAATGGTTCCAAGAATAGTGGACAACAACACATCTTTCAAGCATAAAGACTTGGCAAAGAACATGGAGGTTGTGACCCCTAAGAAGCATGAATCACAAGAAGGTGAATCTCCTGTCATGGATCTGGTGGATAATGAAACTGATATTGTAGAACCTGTTATCCCCTCGTGTGGTAAAAAATTGACAGAGTTTTATGTATGGGATGTTATCATCAACAACAATGAAGAATTCATAGAGAATGAAATTGTGGTAGATGATAATCTATTGGAGTTTGATAGATTGGTTGAGAGAGGCGTCTAGTTAAATCTGAATGAGGAGCAGGGCAGTTGGGTTCGATAACAACTCATCATATTGGAACACAGATTCAATAGAAATAATAGTATTGTGGAAGAGCTCATCCAATCATGGGACAAGTTGGAAAACAACATTGAATACATCTTCAAAGATGAATCGGATGGAAAGGCCAACACTATTTAATGGGGTCTCCATAGATGTAATTTTTCTAAAAGGCCTAAACTGCAATTGGAAGATATGATTTTTACCAATGGTGTTGGTTGACTGTTTGGTGATGTCTGGACTGTTTTCCCACTTTTTCCCATAAAAGTTGTTTCTTAATAAAATTAAAAAATTGTAATGTAGGAGTAGTGGTGAGTATTCTTGCAATAAGATAAGGAAGTGATTCAATGTTGATATAGCAAGTCATGGAATCAAAAGGCCTTGGGGTCTTTCATAAACCTCTACCAAGCACGAAATCCTAATTGTTATCAATGTGGAAATTTTGGTGACAAAAACTTGTAGTGTACAAATTCTCTGAAGCCCTACTAGGATTATGGATTCTTGGGTCACTTGAGGTGATTCTTTTGGGGTGTTGCTAGAAAATGTCATAGATTAACTCTCAAAAGTGATATGTTTTTTGGTTTTTGTTTAATGTTTCATGTGTAAGTCTCCTTCTAGTTTAAGGGATCTATTATTATGATAGTTGTATCGATGGTGTTTTTGGTTTTTAAATGTATTGTAATGTAATTGGTTTTTTATGATATCTGATTATCAATGCTAGCGTCGCTTTAATTTTAATGTTTTGTCCTTTTATTTGTCTAATCAAAGATGCATGTTTCTTATTGGAATTATCAAAACCTGACTATGAGGCAAGAGATTCTTCATCCATCAGAGCTCTATCCAAAAGTCAATGGAGTGAAGCAAGCGTGTAGTCAGGAACCCCAGGGGTTTGACAATTTTGGTAATTGTTGTGCCTCTGCCATTGTGGTGAGGCAATGTTTGTGGTTATGGTTTCTTGGGTGTGAGTTCAGGTTAATTCCCTTTCGTGGATTGCCTATGTGAGTCATGTGGGGTCTTGGATTTTATTCATAATTAGGTGATGAGTTGTGAGTATTTATTAGTTGTAGTTTCAATGATTCAATTTTGATCCCCTCTCTCCACCCCATTTTGTGTGGGATTTGGTTTGTGCAAGAGGGTTCATTTCGGCTCTTGTCCCCTCCATACAGAAGTGGTTGGTTTAAGTGTTATTGTTGTGTTCCATTAGCTTTGGAAATGACTGTATTTGAGTTCAAGTTGAATTTTTGTTTAGTCATATTTGTTTCAGTTCTTAATGATGAGGAGACCCACCACGGGTCTCATTGACTTTTATCTTAAGACGTTGTCATATGCAAGTTAAATTATAATGGTGGGGATTCCATTCAGGCCTCCACTCTACTGGTGATCTATTTTGGGAAATGAGGCTATGTTACATTAGTGGTCGATGAAATGTCCTCTTATTAGGATGATGGATCATGTTTATGAGATGTCCTTAGGCGTTGATACATCAGTTAGAAAATTTTGTGGCTTTTCAGGGGAAAAAATAGTTATGGTGGGGAGAATTTTCACACCCTGACCCATGTATTAGGTTTATTTAATTATTTTCCTACCATTGAATATTTTTATTGGGATCGGGCTCAGTCCCGAATGAATTTTTTTAGTTTATGATAAAGAATGCATGTTTTGGGTTTCACATCATTGGGTTCCTGGGAAGAGTGCGATATTGCATGAATTCTCCCAAACAGTTTTTCTAGCCTATTCATCTTCAAAAAATTAAATGAGTAAAATTTGTAAATTTTTGTGTAATTTAAAATTTTTATTTTTGTTAAGAATTTTATTATAATTAAAATGATATGAATAATTTTATTATTTTTATTTTTATCATTATGATTATTATTATAAAGATTATGATTATTATTATGATGATGATAATTATTATTATTTGTTTTAGGTTTTTAATTGAAAGAAGAAAATAAAAATAAAATAAAAAGTGGTGGAACCCTAATACCATATTCGTCCCCTTCACATTTCTGTGTGCGTCCCAAGGAACCCATGCACCCTCCCCGCCCTTAGTGATCCCCCCCCCTTTGTGACGTCTGCTCAATGACCTCCTCCCATCCATCCCACATCGCAACCCAGGTCGGCCTTCTCCAATCGCTGCGACCCCCTTCCAAGTTTGTGACCTCCTCATTTTTACTAACCTTTTCTAGCCCTCCCCTAGTTTTGGAAACCCCCACGAGGCACCCTCTTGTTTGACGTGCACACCCTGACCGGACAACCCTCTGGTCAGGACCCCATCTTCTGGATCCTCACTCTCTCTTGACCATCACACGCCTTCCCAGCATCTCCCTTCATCGATGCGTTTTCTCCCCATCAGTATACCATTCTACCTCCTTCGATTTTATTCATGTTTTTGTCTTTTTTTTATAGTTTTTTTCAATTAATAGTTATTCTTGATAGAATTGACATTTTACAGCCTATGCGGGGTGATTAAAATTGGTTGTTATTGTCCCACCATGTATTAGAAGAAGGATTTCCCCACGCACTTTCCCTTTTAATTTAAGAAACTGAAATTCTATGTTTTTCACACTTCTTATACATGGTAAATATTTTTGTGCAACCTTATGGTTAGTTTCTTGGTATACGATCTGTGTTTTAAGTCTTGTTTGATATGGTCTTGTTGTGCAGTTAATTTTAAAGTAGTATTTTTGTTTAAAATTGCGTGTGTTTTGGTGTAGAACCTTGTTGTGCCTTTGGTTTATGTTTTATAAATTTCTCAAACTATAGTTAAAGTATTTGGGTAGTGAAAAATATAAAAATTACAGTTTTTGGGGTGTGTTTTATTTTAAAAATAGATTTTTAATGTTTTTTGTGTTTTGTCGAGTTGTAAACAAAAGTTGTTTTATGCACATTGTATGTAATGTATAAACTAAGGGTAAAAATTTTAAATAAAACTATGGAATTCAAGTTGGTGTTCATAATTTTTTGAGTGTAAAATTGAAATTTTTTTATTAAACATTTCATGCCTTGTGTTTTTGATAAAATACATGATTGGATTTTAGGTGGAAAATGTGATGTAAAATGAATTATTGGCATTTACAAATGTATCAGTAGCATGAAGAACAATGTTTTCGGTTGTTTATGTGGTTTTCCAAGAGGTTTTTCTTTTACAAAAAGTGTGTATGTTGTTTTAGTATGTTATGTAATTTTCATTAAAAAATGTTCAGGGGTTGAGTGTGTAATTTGAGTATATTAAAAAGAGTTTATCAATGTTATGATCTGATAAATTTTGTGTTTACACCTCTTTTAAAATATAGAATTTGTACCTTTGATAAAAGTGAAATTTGTAAATAGTGTTTAAGGGATCATTTTGCCACTTTGTAAAATGATGAAAAGTGTTTTTAATAAAACCATTATCAGGTGTTCCTTGTGCCTTGTTAACAATGAATGGTTGGAATGTCCTTAGTATGTAATTATTATGTTCCATTATAAGGGTCCCTCGGTTGGGAACCCTTGGTAATCTATTGAATTTAAGGAATAAGGTTTTTCCTTGGGGAGGCTCAGGGTGAGTACAATGGTGAATTATTATTATAAATATAGGTTGTGATTTTATGCCTAGTGGTAAGTGATAGGTCACCCCATTAATACTTGCAACATATGAACCTAGAATATTGCGAGAATTATCTGAGATGACTGATGCACTGGTAGGTTATGGTACTGACCAGTGGCCCATAGTAGGTGGATATGTCTAGGTTCATTGTTATGGGATTTTCCATCAGCCTGTCCTGAGAAAGGGTGTTTGAGCATATAGATCATTTTATTTCATCATATGTGACATGCTACTTTAGATGGGGACATAGATATTAGTGTCATCGGGGTTATTTTTGATCACCTAGGTCCACCTATGTCTAGGGGATTTTAGTTGTTTGAATTGCTGTTGAGATACTTGTATACCTATTCACATTTCACTTGCTATATGACTGCCTTGGTACTCTTATGTGGTGTTTTTCATAGAAAGTTATATTTTGGTTTTTTAAATCCTTGGAAAATGTTTTTCAAAAGAAAATGTTTTTCAAACTCTTTAGTGTTGATTCCAAATTAAATCATCACGTTCCCCTTGTAATATCATGGTAACACTTGTCTTTAGAATCTATATTTGAAAATTATTATTAGCAATGAATTTTACATTGATTTTATGTAAAAACTATAGAAATTTATACTTCAATATATTGTAGTTCAAACTTATAATTGATGATTTTTTTAATTTTAATGGAAGTGAATTCAGGAACATAATAACAGGCTAGGCTAATGTGTTTAAATACTCACACAGGTAGTTCTATTCTATTTTTAGTCCTTGTGTAGGTTCTAGCATGGGTGTGTTCAACTTGGGATACGCTTGATTGTTGATTTGGAGAGTGACCCATGAGGTCACATAGAGATAGTGATTGTCCTGTTAGGTTTGTTTTATTTTATTCAGTTCTTGTTTAGTTTTTCTGTTTAGTTAATTTATTTTTGGATAGATGTTTTATTTTTCTATTTATTTTATTTATTTTTATTCTGATAAAC
The DNA here is from genome assembly GCA_963277665.1 of Viscum album. Lineage (NCBI taxonomy): Eukaryota > Viridiplantae > Streptophyta > Magnoliopsida > Santalales > Viscaceae > Viscum > Viscum album. The sequence goes on from OY728156.1 coordinate 536,466,903, forward strand.
ATTTCCCATGGTCATTGTGTTGATTCCTTGTAACTTTTCACCAACCTAGGAGGATCAAGAATGCCTCTTAGGTATTGTCAAAAATCAACTCAAGTGACCAGTTCTTGGTCAACCTGGGTTGGTTCGTGAAAAAATAGTATTATAGAAGGTTGGTTCTTAGCATACCTCTCTTTTTAGAGAGCCTATTATTATTTGAGAATATCAAGGTAGATATAGTAGGATTTATGGGACTCGAGGGCTAGGTTGTGGAAGAGCGTCATGAACTCTTTCTCGTTATGATCCTCAGGTTCCCATGGGATGTTCAGTTTTGTTATATTTTCTGGTTCTTTAGGGAATGTTTTGTGATTGGGATATGACAAGGGGAGTTAGTCTAATAATTCTCGTGATCCCGCATGGCCTTGAAAGCCATTTAGAGCTTGGGGAATGGTCCTAGAAACCTTTTTGTGTCATTGGTGTGTTTGGCATATAACCGCCCACCATATTTCCAAATCACCCACCGACACAGGATCCATTATTGAGTTGTTTTGGGTCGCCTCTGACTTTGGAAAAGTCATTGAATCAGACAAATTGGTTTTGAAAAATGGTTGTTCGAAATGGAATGTTTAATTTGGAAATTTTTTTAAATGAAATGGGATGAATTATTTTTTTATAAAATAAAGTTATTTTGTTTTGTCCTTGGTAGTGATATGGGTTCTGACATGCATAGTTTTATGTGGGAATATGAATGTTTTTCTGGTATGGTGGGTGGATGCCTGGTGGCACAGAAACATGCATGTGAGTGAGACTCTAAAGAATACCAATGGAGAGTGTTTAACCCACCAATTTTTTTTTAATTAAAGTTTTTATCAAAAGGGAAATTTTTAATGTTATAATAGGTTGTTTTATTATATTTACAGCTTGTTACCTATATTGGGTTTGATCATGAGGATTTTTATTATTGAGTTGTCCTTGATAGGGTGTTTGACTTTTTTTCCAACAGTTGTCCCCTTGAAGCTTCTATGGGTGATCGTAGTGTAGTTCATCAACCTAAGAATTTTATACTACAGTTTCGGAAGCTAGATCCATCTCACTTTTATGGTCACAATGAACCATAGTAGAGGAATAGATGAAAATGATCAAAAGGGGCTTTAACCTTGATGAGTTTCCCAATTTTTTAAAGGTCATGTTTGCAACCTTCATTCTTAAAGGTTCACTGTGGATGTGGTAGAATTCTGTTTCTAATAAAAGGCCCTGTGAAGAGCTTACATGGGAATTTTTCAAGGTCTTTTTATTTCATCAATATTTCTCTAAGAAATAAAGGGTGAGAAAGGGGATGCAGATATGTTGTCTGTAGGAAGGTGACAGATTATTGTTGGAGTATTTCTAGTGCTTTGTGGAGATAGTCCCTTATTATTCAGGGTATTCCACAAATGAATCTATAAAGGCTCTACGTTTCAAGATGGGTCCTCATCTTTGTCTTCAATTGAAGTTGTCAGTGTCCAACCTAACATAGTTTTATGATGAAGCGAGACAATTTTTTCATGTCTAAGTCAGGATGTTGTGGGTACTCTAAAAGTCCTCCCCCCTTCAATTCCTAGGAGTATTGGGGAGGATTATAGAAAGGATATGAGGAAGTGATTGAAAGTTTATTAAGTATGTCATGGAATCAAAATTCATTGGGATCATTTAACAACATATCTGGAGAGATAAATTCTCACATGTTATTAGTGTGGTAAGATGGGTCACAAAATCCATTGTGTACAAATTCTCTAAATTCATGACATTCTTGTGGATGATTGGGTCACATTTTGTAATTCAATCAGGGTGTCTCTAGTAAGAGTCGTGGAGGAAACTATAAGAAGTTATATGTTGTTGGTTTTTTGCTTAAATTTTCTTCTGTAAGTTTCCTTTCATTGTAAGGGGTCTCTTATCATGGAAGTTGTGCCGATGGTTTCTTGGGTTCTGAAATGTATGAGAATGTCATGGGTTTTTTATGAACTCCCGTTTTCAATTCCAGTGTGGTATTCATTTCAAAATTATATCCTTTCATTTGTGTAATCAAAATATGTATGTTTCATATTGGGATTGTCAAAACCTAACTTCAAGGTAAAAGATGCTTCATTCATCATAGCTTTAGCCAAAAGGCCTCAATGTGAAGCTGGTGCATAGTCAGGAACCCCAGGGGGTTTGAGAAGATTGGATATGGTTGTGAATATACCATTGTAATGAGGCAGTGTTTGTTGTTATTCTTTCCTTGGTGTGAGTTTGGGTCAGTGCTCTTGGATGGACCGCCCAAGTGAATCAAGTGCGGTGTTGGATTTTATTAATACTTAGGTGATGAGTCATGAGTTTTTTGGTGTTTTAGATTCATGTATCGAATATTTGGTCTCCTCTCTCCCCACCCTAGTGGTGAGGGTTATGGTTTGTGTGAGAGGGTTTGGATTGGATTTTTTCCCCTCTGTAGTGAATTTATTGGTTTAAGTGTTCATGTTTTGATCATTTAGCTTCGGAAAGGCCTAGATTGGGGTTCAAGTTGAATTTCCATTTATTCTCTTTTTGTATGTTTCTTAATGGAGGGGAGACTAACCTCAAGTATCACTGACGTTTCTCATAATACATTATCATATTCACAATGAATTCTAATGGTGGGAGTGCATTTACGCCTCCCCTCTATTGGTGATCTAATTGAAAAATTGATGTTAAGTTCTATTGGTGGTCAATAAAATTTCATAGGATTAAGAGGTTGGATCATGTCGATGTGAATTACTTAGGCGTGGATTTATTAGCTGGAAAGTGTTGTGGCTTTCTAGGGGAGGAATGTATTATGGTCGAGAGAATTGTCACAACCCAACCTGTGTATTTGGTTTATCTAATTATTTTCTAGCCATTGAATATTTTATTTGTGTTAAGGCTCAGTCCAGGAAAAAAAATTATTTTATGTTAAAAAGTGCACATTTTGGTTTTAACATTTTCAAGAACAAAGGTGGAGAGAAATACTGCACAACTTTTCCCAGGCAACTGTGTGGTCTATTCATCTTCGAAAAATTAAAATGTGTAAATTTTCAAATTTTTTGTGTCATTTAAATTATTTATTATTATTAAGAATTTTTATTTTATTAAAAAGATATGAATAATTTTATTATTCTTATTTTTATCATTATGGTTATTATTATGATGATGATTATTGTTGTTGTTGCTGTTGTTTTTGTTATTGTTGTTTTTGGTGTTGTTGTTGTTGTTTTTGTTGTTAGTTTTTTAGGTTTTTAATTGATAGAAGAAAATAAAAAAAATAAAAAGTGTTTGAACGTTAATACCCTATTCCCCCCATCTCTTTCTAGGTGTGACTCAGAGAACCCAGGGGCCCTCCGCGTTTCCAGTGATCCCCCCATGTGTGACCTTCGCCCGACGCCCTCCTCATTTCCTACATACCTCGCAACCCTGGATGGCCATCTCCAATCACGGTGACCCCTTGACCAATGCACAACCTCCCCAAAATTTCTTACATGTTCAAGCCCTCCCCCAATTCTACCACCACCAATTCGGCTGCGTCTTATTCAGAGCGCATGTCCCAATTGTACCTTCCTTCGGTCGTGGCCCCTTTTTCTGGTGTCTCACCCCCTCCCGACCAGCACGCGCCTTCCTGGAACCACCCTCCACTGATGTGTTTTCTCCCTATAGGTATACCATTATACCTCCTTCTATTTTATTCTTATTTTTATATTTTTTTAGTGTTTTTTTGTCTATTGATAGTTATTATTGATATAATTGACATTTTATAACCTGCACGGATACATTCTGAGTCGGTGTTATCGTGTCTCCATGTATTCGAGGTAGGATCTCCCCACACACTTTCCCTTTTAATTTAAAAAACTCTAATTATACTTTTTTCACAATTCATATGAATGTTTAATATTTTTGTGAAATCTTTTGTGTAGTTTCTTGGAATATGGTTGATTTTTGATGTCTTGTTGGATATGATCTTATTGTGCATTTAATTTTAAATTAGTATTTGTTTGTAAAATTTGGTATGTTTTACTGTATAACCTTGTTGTGGCTCTTGTTCATGTTTTATAAATTTATCAAACATTTATAAAATAATTTTGCTAGTTTGAAATATGAAAATTAGTATTTATGGGTTGTGTATTATTTTAAAAATAGATCTTTAATGTGTGGTGTGTTTTTTCAAGTTTTGACCACCGGGTGTTTTACGCACATGGTTTGAAAATTTTAAAACAGGGTTTATCAATTTAAATAAAATTATGCCATGAAAATTGGTGTTCATAATTTGTTAAGGGTTAAATTGAAAATATTTTATTAAACATTACATTCCTTGTGTTCTTTATAAAATTCCTGATTGGATCTTAGGAGGAAAATGTGATGTAAAATGAGTTTTTGGGGTTTAAAAATGTATTAACAGCATTAAGAACAAATTTTTGGGTTCTTTACATGGTTACCCAAGTGGTTTGGTATTTACAAAAAAGTGTGTGTTGTTTTTTAGCATGTTTTGTAATTTTTATTAAAAAATGTTTGGGTCTTGAGTGTGTAATATGAGTATATTAAAAAGAGTTTATCAATGATTTGATGTGATAAATGGTGGGTTTACACCTCTTTTGGAAATGTGGAAATTATACCATTGATATAAGTGGTTTTGTAAATAGTGTTTAAGGGCCTGTTTGGCCACTTTGGAAAAATAATGAAATGTGTTTGTCATAAAACTCTCGGCATGTGTTCCTTATACATTGTTGGCATGGAATGGTTTGTATGTCCTCAATATTAAATTCTCAGTTTCCTTTATATGGGTTCCTCGGTTTGGAACCCTTGTTACTCTATTGACTTTAAGGCATGAGAGTCATCCATGGGGAGACACGGGGTGAGTCCTACAATGAATTATTATTCTAAATATAGGTTATGATTTTATGCTCAGTGTCATATGATGGATCACCCACTTTAATACTTGTGACATAGGAAACTTTTATATTGAGAGAATTGTCTGAGACTAGTGTTGCACTAGTAAGTTATGGTACTGACTACTGGACCATAGTTGGTGGATATGATAGGGTTCATTTCTATTGGATTTCCCTTAGCCTGTCTTGATAAAGGGTGGCTGAGTGTATAGATAATTATATTTCATAGAATTTGGTATGCTACTTTAGACGTGGTCGTAGGTATTAGTGTCGTCTAGATTATTCTTGATCTCTCGGGTTCACCTGTGTCTAGTGGATTTTAGTTGTTTGAACTGTTGTTGAGATACTTGTATACCTATTTACATTTCCCTTGTAATATTAATGCCTTGGTACTCTTGTGTGGTGTTTTTCCTGGAATGTGATGTTTTGGTTTCCTAAATCCTATGAAAAAAAATTCAAAATAAAATGTGTTTCAAACACTGTAGTGGATGTTTTAAATGAAATTGTCACTTTCCCCTTGAAATATAATGGTAACAATTAAGGTTATAATCTGGATTTGAAAAATATTAAGGGAAATTAATTGTACTTTGATTTTAAGTAAAAACTAAAGAAATTCATACTTCAATATATTTTAGTACAAACATAGAATTGACGATTCTTTAAATTTAAGGGTAGCGCATTGGAGAATAGAATACCAGACTAGCCGAATGATTTTTAGTACTCATGCCTATAGTTCTTTTCTATTTTTTGTCCTTGTGAAGGATCCATCTTGGGTACGTTCACCTTGGGAGTTGTTTTATCATTTAGTTGGAGAGTGACCCCTGAGGTCACGTAGAGACAGTGGTTGTCCCATTCGGTTAGTTTTATTTTCATCAGTTCCTATTTAGTTGTCATGTTATGTTTATTTATTTTTTAGCAGATCTTTTATTTTTATGTTGGTTTTGTTTATTTTTATTGGGGAATATCATTCTCATCGTCATTGTGTTGATTCCCTTGGAACTTTTCAACAGACCGAGAGGATCAAGAAGGCCTCTCATATCTTGTCACAGATCAACTCAGGTGACCTATTTAGGGTCATCCCGAGTTGGTTCATGACACTACCTTTCCGTAAAATGATAAGCCTCTATCTGGGAAAAGAAACCTTTTATTTTGAAAAGTGAAATGGGTTGGGATTTGTTTTAAAAGTATATTGTTTGAGAAACCTATGTTTATATATTTTATTTCAATCCAGAAATTAATTGATAATATATTTCGAGGGAACCCCTACTGAGTTTTAATTTTCACACCCATACATTATTCTTGTTTTTAGTCTCAAGTGAAGGTTCCAGATTGGTATTGATTTCCATGAGCGATGTTGGGTCATGGGTTTAGAGATTGTCCCATGGGGTCACATGGTGGTGTTGTGGTCATCAGGTTCGATTGGTTTTTTTTTCAGTTTGGATGTCTCTTTAGTTTTTTTATAGAAGTTCGGTTTGGTTATTGTATTGATTTTGGGCTGTTATTTTGTTATTACACAACATTTTTATTATTTATTTGGGGATTACCTTTGGTTATAATTGATTCCCTTGGCCCTTTCCACCAGTTTAGGTTGATTATGAATGCCTCTCAGGCCTTGTCACAAGATGGCTTGAGTGACTGGTTCGGGGTCGACCAGGGTTGGTTCATGACACCAATGAACAAAGACAAACTTGTACCAAGTTAGTGATTCACAAATTTCATGCTACCTAATCATGATGAATTAAAATCATTTGGGACATAAAATATTTGATCATATTGGATAGAGTAATATGAGCAAGATAACAAAGAGAGAATGAATTCATGATATTTCTAATATGAAAAAAATAAGAGATCAGTGTTTCTCAATTTTTTAGAATTGGTGTATTATAAACATTGTTCATAAGAAAGTGGAAATAAATTTATCTCATCCCTTAGAGATGATACATTCCAAAATTTGTGATCCCATGAGTAAACTATCAACACATGGATATAAGTACTCTATTTTTTTAATTTATGAATTTAATCTCACTACATGTATTATTTTTCTAAAAAATAAATCAGAAGCTCTAAATAAGTATCTTAGTTCCAGGAGAAGTGTGTAAAAAGAGTGTCGATTTTATTTGAAGAATATTCATATGATAATAGTGGTGAATATATCAGATGGAAGGTTAGAGATTATCTTGAAAAACATGTACTTCTTTATGAATTTAGTGCACCGTACACACCACAACAAAATGGTGTTTCTAAAATAAGAAATATAATTTTGGTGGAGATTCTGAGAACAACGTTGATCGAATGATACTTCTCATTATTTTTAGAGGCAATCTATTAGAACAATGGTTTATATTCAGAATCAATGTTTCTGTATTACAAACTCTGATATGAATCCTTATGAGATGTATTAAAAATTTTCCCAGGGTTTGAAGCACTTAAGGGTGTTTGGAAATCTTTTCATTATAAAATCCATGGGTAAAAATCATGGAAGGATTGATCAAAGATGCGTTGATAGAATATTTCTTGGCTATATTCCTAATTGTAGAGGATTTATATTTTTTTATAAAGAAACAAGAAATATGGTTGATTCGGTGGATGTGAAAGTTATTGACCTATCAAATAAGAAATTTTCTCAACTAGTTATAGGTGAGGAAGAAATGAAAGATGAGGTGGTTGCAGTTAAACAACATGAAAAATATACTAATGATAGTAACTATGTTGAAGCTGCTCAAGATAACTATTCTAAATTAGGTATCTCAAGTGATGAGGAAAAATGACATCCATCTCATCTTAGGATATGGAAACATGTAGAATATCATAACATCATTGGAGATTAACAAAAATAGGTTCAAACCATAATAAATTCAATTATAGTTTCACATAAATCCTTATATTCATTGGTTGAACCAAAATATGTTGATGAAGTTATGTCACATCAATAGTGGATTGATTCCATGAATGAAGAACTATATCAGATTGAGAAGAAGGAGACTTGGTATCTTGTACTTAACCCAAATAATTAGAATGTGGTTGGTAAAAAATGGGTGTTATGAAACAAATTGAATGAAAAAGGTGATGTTATAAGAAAATGGGCTTGAATAGTTTTCAAGTTTATTCAAAAATTGAAGGCATTGATTTCAATGAGACCTTTGATCAAGTGGAAATGTTAGAAACTATTGGAATTGTTCTTTCTATTGTTTCATAAAATAGATATAAAACATTATAAATGGATGTCAAGTAATCTTTTCTTAATAGAAAACTTTATGAAGAAGTCTATATTGAACAATCGTGTGGATTTGTGATTGGAAATGATGAAGGTTTTGTGGGTAAGTTGGAAAATGATTTGTCTGGGATAAAGTAAGCTCTCATAGATTGGTATTCTAAATTGGATACATGGTTATGGACGTTGAACTTCAAGAAAAGAAAAATTAATTGAAACATTTATATATAAAAAATTCAACAGGTATCCTTTATTGTGATTATATATGTTGATGATATCATATTGGTGAGGGAATGATGAAGAATCATGTGAAAATTTTTCTGAGTAGATGAATAATATTTTTGAGATGCCCATGTTGGGAGAAATTAAATACTTTCTTGGATTAAAAATATCACCAAATAATAAACATATTTTCCTACCTCAAGACAGGTATGTTATGTAACATCTAAAGAAGTTTGGAATGAAAGACTCAAAACCAGTTTCCACACCAATTTCAATGGGAACAAAATTGTCAAAAAATTGTGAAGGAAAGAATGTAGATTAGTTTAGAAAGTTGGTTACAAGGTTATAATATATGAATAACTCAAAGATAAATATTGTGTATGTTGTGACAGTTTGTTCCAGATACCAAATTGCACCTAAATTATATCATATCATGTATGGAAAACATATTCTCAGATATATCAATGTAACAACTGATTTTGGGTTGAAATATCAAAGTGCATGATAGATTGATTTGTTTGGTTATATAGATGTTGATTGGGAAGTAAGTATTGATGATATCAAATCCACATATTGTAGAGTATTTTTCATGAGAGAATGATGTATTAGTTGGCATAAAAAGAAATAGAATTCTATAACTCTCAGTTATCAAAAACTGAGTATGTTGCTTCCACTCAATCTGCAACACAACATATATGGATGAAGAAATGGTGGAAAGACTTGTTTATTGATATGAATTTTCCTCTTCACTTTGGATGTGATAATCATAGTACTATAAATCACACTAAAAATCTAGTGCAATATTCTCATTCTAACACTGATATAAAATATTACTTAATATAATAGAAAATGGGAAATAATTAACTAATATTGGAGTTTCTTCCTTTAATAGAGAATGTTGGTGGAATTTTTAAGAAAAAACCATTCCGAAAGGAAACATTTCACAAGTTGAGTTTGATAATGGGTGTCCAACTTCCCTTTCTTCAATGATAAGGTATGTGATATCCATCCTCTCTCTATCTTGTCGTTGGATAGTTTTGTTGAGGGGTATACAAATGTTTGTAACATAAATCATTCTAATGGTATGTGATCAACATTTTAATAAATCATTTATTTAGGGGGGTTTATAAAATTGGTATGTATTGATTTAAACTTGTGTGAATAATTTTATCATTTTTTTGAAGTGGATGATGGAAAAATTAGTTTTGTTATGAATGTTTTGAGTGGAAGAAGATGTGGAAGGAAAATGTTTCTTAATTCCCCACTTATGGATTGGATGGTATTGTTGTTCAATGATTATTGTTTCCTGCATCGAGTTTCCTCACGTAGTCTTAGAATTATTGGATATATAATCCATTTCAGGAGTTACAATGTTCCAATGGTTTATTCACATTTGTGGATAAAAAAGTAAAAAGGTGGAAATCATTGGGACCAAGAAGTTTGGAGGTGTTTTTTAAGATGCTAGAAGTTGTTATGAAAGATGTTAAAAAAGTTTTCCCTTTTGTTGGTCAAACATAAAACATCAATGATTTCTACGAATTCAAATAATTTATCGAATGGAAAAATTATTACGGACAAATCCCATTGGAAGAAACATTATAAAATAAATTTTCATGGCATAAGAATAGAGCTAAATGTTTATCTTTTTGTCTTAGAAAATCATTGAACAATGTTTTTTCTGAAAATAAAATTTGGTGATGCTTTATTTATGAATGTTTCTAACATCATGAGTTATGAAAGTTTATATGAACAAAGTATTTAGTAGAAAAGGGGGATACAATTTTTTATGTGTACAAAGTTCTTTCTACGAAGATCTATGGAAGTTCACTAGGATATGTTTTGGATAAAGAAAATTTTGTGTTGGTAAATTATTGAAGCACTGTGAAAGGGTTTCTAGAAAAATTAATAATTGAAAAATATAATTTTCTAAAAAATATGTGTCTAAAGTATAAGAAGTTTGATATTTTCACCCTTGTGATGTTTTTATTAGAAAACATACTATGTGATGTTTGGAAAACATAGAAAAGTTGATGAAGCTCAAAAAGAGGATGTTGAATAATGTCATCAGATAAAATCCAATCAGATGAAGTGCTATCAAAAAAAGTCCATCATACAATGTCTTCAGACAAAATCCATCAGGAAAAATTTCTGTACAATGTCTATGGGATGAACATGTATGTAGTTGTAACAATAATGTTGGTTCAAGAAGATAATATGAATGTTTTTTAGAAAAAACATCGGATGGAGGTTGTCTAGTAAAGAAATTGAAAATATAGTTTTAATGAAAGTCATCAGATAGAGGAAAAATTTGGATAATGTTTTTTGAGAAATTCCTGCAATGTTTTCAGGATAATATCCAGATAAAGATTCACATCAGACGAAAGATTTGATAAAAATTATTTATGAGGTTTTCAAAAGGATATCAAGTGTGATGATGTTGTGGTGATCGATAAATGTTACAAAATATCATGGAATGATATTTCATGATTCTTGAAAATTTTTAATAAAGTCTATTAATGGAAGTGGTTGATCATGTTTATGACAAGCTTCAGGAATAATCTTGAAGCATTAAAAAGCGTCCAAGAAAATTTTATTGAGCAATTGCTTTTCATGTTTTTATTGAGCAGGAAAGTAAAATTGAAATCCCATTTTTTCTCATTATCTCCAAACTATAAATAAGGTTCAAGTAAAATGCAGAGATCGTGTATTGTTCACACATGAAAAAGCTAATCTGTTGCATAATTGGTTTCTAACAAAGATGCCAAACAAACTTCTGAGAGCCAACATTGAGTAGGAAATTTTCAACCAAGGAATAATGTGATTGTAGAAGAAAAATTTGGTAACGAGAGGTGAATTTGTGATAATAGGCAATAGAAATATATCACCAAACAAATTTTTATATTAGGTGGAATCAGGAGTCTGTGTGTAGAAGTGATCGGATAGAAAAAGGGTAGAGAAGTTGCTTTAATTATTAGAAGGAATTAGATGGACTCTTCAGAAGAAATTATTGGATGGACAAATTGGATGGAGATATTAGATGAATAGTGAATAGATGGGTGTTATGTATTTAAGTACAAGTAGAAAGTTCTCACCAGAAGATGGTTCCATATTGGGGTTACTGGCGCAATTTGGCGACTCCTCAAGCAGTTCTGGGGAGATTCTAGGGGGACACTGTGATGATATGCAGTTCTTCAGAGGGGGAAGAACTATGTTTTTTATGATTTTTTTTAAAGGGTTTCTCATTGATTATTCGGATCCGTTCGATTGGATGTGATTATGGCTTTTTTGGGTTCCTACTTTGACGTCGTTGGTTATTCTCTGCATTTTCACGCTAGTTTTCTTGCCACCATGTATGTCCTGCTTCATATCCGATGAGAGTTCTTTCGTGGTCTGAATGAAGGTGATCCATGCCCAGAGTGTCACTTCTAGTTTAGGACAACCTAGATCATCTCATCGAGGAAATTTCCTTGGCATGATGTCGGGGAAACTAGTCCTAGGAGAGAATGGCTTCATTTCATGTCCCTTAGAATATCTCTTGGGCCTCTACAATGGTGGTGGTGAGGGGTCTTGTGGAGTGCGACAAGATTCATCCAGGATAGTCGTTGATGGTGGAAACATGGTCTTGTGATTGGTGGTGATACAGCTAGATTGACTACATGGATTTTTCCCAAAGGAGGTTTGAAAGCAGGTGTTTCATCATTACAGGGCTTTTCGGATTTGTTTGTTTGAGAGGGTATGGCATCAGCTGTCAAATCGGGCATGTGCTATGACATAGGAAACTTTCTTGCTGAACTATCATGTAATGGTGATGTTTGAAATTATCCTCCATGAACACTATGAATAGTTTTAAATGGAAGTTTTTTCTCATTTTTAACTTGGGCTTTAAAGATTTTGAAATAATAAAAAGCTACATACTTCATTGCTAGAAAATAGACCCATGTAAATCAACTGTATTCATCAACCAAAACAAATACATAATATTTTCCTCCAATGCTTCCAGTTTGTGTAGGACCAAGAATATCCTTATGCACTATCAAAAATACATTAGCAGTTGATAATTCACCGAGTGATTTAAAACATGATTTATGTTTCTTTCCATATTGACAAGTTTCATAGACTTTTGAAGAATAAAATCTAAGCATCGATAGATACTTAACTAGTCTCTTCTTAGAATGTTTTTATAAGATCTTAAGGTTATAGTGTACTAGTCTCCTATTCCAAAACCAAGAATGATCTTCCATCTCACTATGGCAAGGTAAGTCCTGAATCCTAAGGTCATATAAGTTTAGTGTGTAAACATTCTATTGCATATGGGCAAAAAGAATAAACTCTTCCTTGGAATTGTGTACAAAGAACTTATAATTCCTAAAATTCACAAGGTATCCTTCATCACATAATTGTCTTATGATGATGAGGTTGTTCTTGAGACCTTTAACAAATAACACATTTGAAATCAGAGTTTTTCTAAGAAGAACAATGTTACCTATATCAATAATTTCTCCCTGAGAATTATCTCTGAATGTTACTTTTCCTCCATTCAACTTTATAATCTATTCAAAATAGTTTTTGTTACCAGTCATATTCCAGGAAAATCCACTATCCATGTACCATTTATTGTTGTTGGTACTTTACATATTTTCTGGAATGTAAGAAAAAGTTAGGTTTTTGGAATCCAAACATGCATGGATCCGAAAATCATTGAAAGTAAAATTTTGGGAACCCACATCTTTTTAGAAAAATAAGCTTTATGAAATCCTAAAGTCTGGGATTTGTTTAGAGGAAAATTCATTTCCCAGTGACCTCCACATTGACACATAGTGCTGAATGAGGCACTTTGAGGAATAAAGTAATTGTTATTAAAAGTTGGTTTAGAACCAGTATAACCAAAACTAGGAGTATTCCTTCAAGGTCGGATTTGTGAATACATTTGTAATAGTTTTCCTCACATAGGGTAAAGTTTGATAGACACTTACTCAAGGAAAATATTTCATATTTGAGTTTTTTGTCTATGTTCTTTCCTTCAAAAACATTTGAACAAGATCTAGGCTGGAAAAAAAATTCTTAGAAATTACGTTTTCTAGATCATTAAAAAACATTATTCTTCTCAGAACTTACTTCCTCAAGATTTTTTGAAATACTCTCAAAATCAGCATTTTTCATACCAAGATATTTAGAATGATCTGATATTCCCTAAGTAATAATTATATTCCTAGAATTTTCTTTACCATGATTTTTCATGATTTTTTAATTCTCATTATCAAAGAGTTTTGAAAACGTAGAAACATCTTCATAGGTAGGTAAAGTGTTATCTTCATCAATCGAAGATTCTTCATCTGAAGAGTTATAATATTTACTATCATTAGAATTTAACGAAATATTGGACATTGATTCATCATTGTGTACCTTGGACATTATTCAATTATTATCAATAGGTAGCATGGCTAAAAGATCAAGATTCTTCTGTACAGAAGATTCATAATCCATGGATTCATCTAAAGAACTCCACCACTGGCACTCCATGTGTCATTATATTTCAACACTTTCTTAGCTTTAGAATTGTAATAATTCATTCTTTTTTATCAGAATTCCTTTCCATTCATTATTTTCTCTTTAGCATAGGGAAGTCAGTTCTTATGTGTCCAACTCTCTTGCATTCATAGCATCTAATTTCAGAATAATTCTTGTCTTTCCACTGCTTCTTCTTATATTTGGATTGAAAGTTCCTCTGTCTAGCTATCTTGTTCATCCTTCAAGCATTTGTTTTAGGATTAACATCCACTATATTCAGAATGGATAAAAACATTCTTATATCTGGATCTAGTAACTCTCTCAGGAGTCTTGGATTTTATATGATTTGAAGTAGTAGTAAAAGCTACATTGCCATTTCAATTCTTCTTCTTCACAATATCAGCATCTCTCTTCATTCTAATCTCATGCTGAAGAAGAGTTCCAAACATCTAATCAAGGGTAATCAGAGTGACCTTTATATTCTCATCAATTGTAGTCCTTTTAGATTCCCACTCATTTGGCATGATGCCGATGATCTTGTCAACTAGGGATTCATCATCCAATATTTTGTCACCCATTGATTGTAAACTATTCACAATTTTCATGAATCTCAATTGAACCATGCATATGGGTTCACCATAAGGAAACCTAAAACCATGATATTCAGCTTAATTATGGCTCTTCTGGTCTCAATTTATTTAGAAGTCCCAAAGTGAGTAACATCATGTTTCTTCCATGTAGAATTTGCTGCTTCACAAGATGAAATTTGGCTATATATATTTCTATTCATTGAACAAATTAAAGTACTGTGTACCATATAATTAAGTTGATATTCATTCTTTTCTTGATTTGTAAAGTCACTTAATTATTTATGAAGAATTTTGTATCCAACGGTATGCATAACAAAATTTTCAACCCCAGTGTTGATAATGAATGTCTTCATGCGATCTATCCAATATTCATAATCATTTCCATCAATGATAGGTGGTCTCGTAGGATTTAGATTGTCTATGAAACCAATATTGATTCCTACCAACTTTAATAAAAGTCATTACACAAAAACATTTAGGTATATAATGTTTTTAAACATGGAAAATATTCTTAGAAAGAAATAATATAGAGTAAAAGTATCTCTACAAAAAAATTAATCTGAACCTTGAGTTTGAAAAACAGATTCCAAAAAAAATATGATTCCGAAAGTGTGAATCCAAAAATTAAATTCTAAGAATTAACTTATAAATATAATTTTGAGATTAATTCAGATTGATCCATATCCTTTGATACTAATTGTTAAATTGGTACAGGGTATGAGTTCACCTGCTCTGATACCAATTGTTAGTATGGTATGTCTAAGTATGATATACTCTATAATAAAAAACGTAGGATCGAAATATGAATGAGATTTTTAGATAGATACAAGAGGGGGGTGAATTTTACATTTTAAAAATTATTTTGGAACTTTTAAGGATGGTTATGTTTAAAAAGGCTAAACAAGATAATTCAGAAGGCCTCTATAAGTTCTAATCACTTTCTAAATTCGAGAAAAGTGATTCTGGTAATGGAACGTAACTAAATTTTAAATAGATGAAGATTCTACCTTAAAGCATATAGAATCCAACTATATCAGAGTAAAAGGGTATGGAATTACAAGATAGTTATACATTCCTTAACAATAAAAATGCAGCCGAAAACTTGTAACAAAATAAGTAACAAGTATTAACTCTTTTATCCCAAAGAGGATGGTGTCCAACATCCTTAAATAAAGGTCCCATGATTTATACATTCAAAAAAGTATTTTTTTCCCACACCAGGGTAAGCCCTCGATACGATGATCAGAGTCTATCTTTCCATCCCCTCAAGTACTCAACTATCAGGTAGTCTCACCTCTGTCTTCCTCAGAAAGGAATCCCTCAACATCAAGGTGTTGGAACCTCTGTCTTCCTATCCCCAAAATCCCTAGTATAAGGACCCGACGATAAACATTACTTATTATTGAATTAATTAAATAATTCACATTGAGGATCTCTTTAGGTTTAGAGTTTTAGAGAATTAAGCATAACTATTACATCTTAATGATTACAAAGTAGGCGCATCCACTGAGCTTCCATTTTTTCACAAAAATAAAAACTCTTGAACAAAAGATTCATGTCTAGTTCCTTGTTTTAGACATACTGACATTTCCTTGATCCTATCCATTACCCTATTCAACTTTATGTCCTGTGAAAGCATTTCAAAAACATGGTATGAGCATAAAAATCTCAGTAAGGGTTATAACAGTATGGAAAGAAAAAATCATTCCATGTATACATAAGAATGAATGAAATCATACTTTACTAATAAAAAATAAGATATTTAACATACCTCATGAAATCAAAAGATTTATGCATTACTCAATAGAAATCATAAGGCATAAAGTTAAAATGAGGCATTCATAACATTATTATGTAGGGAGTAACCAACATGGTTATGTTTGGAAAACCCATCACAGTATATTCCGTAAATCTCTTCATATAAAACTTAGCGTTTAACTCCTTCATGTTACCCAATGCATTGGAGAGCTATATCAGGATCACTCGCCCTTAGTTTATCACGGAACCACCCTCATTCATAAATAATTCCCAAAAACCATAACATAATCATAGTACATAACTAAAGCATAAAGGCAAGATAAAATTCCCACATTTCAATAACAATATAACATTTTAAGATATTGAAATAATGAATCCATTCTAAAAACCATTTTCAAAACCATTTAAAACATTTAATAAAGAGATTTTTGAATCAATGTTTCCCATACCACTTTGAATATTTTGACTTTTTAAACCATTAATATCCATATAAATAAATCCTTAAAACAATTTTGAAAGCATGGATATTAATGAGAAATATTTATAAGAATAAATCATTAAAACATTTAAAATGGTATTTTAGTAAAAGAGTTTTTATCAAAATGAGAGACACATGAATACAATGATTGAGGAATAACATTTAATTATAACTTTATAATATCATGAGAATAAAGGTATTCATGATATAAAATTCCAAAGGACAATATATACACCATATAAGAGTGAATTTGTGCCTAATAACAATGAAGTCTCAGTAGAATTGTAAAAAGAGATGAAATCCCTTATAAAGAAGATATCCATAAATTAAGGATCAATAAATCTCATAATTATGTGGGAAAAATATAAATACACCAAATATAAGTGGATTTTAAGTGTAAAACAACCATATGTAATTCACACATATTCATATAATGGCATATTCAATAACTACAAGTTGAACCCAAAGAAATCAAAATTGGGTTAAGAAGTTCCCTTGGTAAAATTCGACAGCCTAACAACATCACTTTAAAATTCATAACATTAGTTGATGAAACAGAAAATGGTATCTCATCACTTGGAAATAAAATTTACATCAGTAATGATATATAAGAACATATCCCAACATAAAAATATGTAAATAAAAAGACATACCAAAATAAGTCTTTTTAAAAGGGGAGTATAAAGGTCCCCTTACCGATTTGAGCAACTTTTGAAACGTACACCCCATGAAAGAAGGGTCATACAATTAAGATGAAACTACCCATAAATGATATTATATTATACAAATAGTAAAATAATTTGCAGCACATATAACACACAAAAAGGAAATAGTGGCCAATGTAGCAAGAATCTCATGGGAATAAAAAGTGAGACGAAAATCCCCTTATGAAAATTTGGCAGCCTAACGACGCCTCATTAAAATTACAAAAATGGATTGATGAGATAAAATAGGGTATCTCATCATATTAACATAAAATTTACAGAAATATGTATATAAAATAACATCCCCCAACATAAGAAATAGGATCTTAAAGTAAGTTACATAAAAAAGAGTACTTAAAATGAAAGAGAGAGGTAGGATCCCTTACCTCAAGTTTGACTTGTCTTGTTCATTTATTTATATTATTGAATAATAAACTTTAGTAAATTTATAACTTCTTTAGGTAATCCATTATATATTATCATTCAGTTCATATCATATATTATAATGTTATAATAATTGGTTAATAATGTGAGTTCATATCAGTCATTTTTGTCGATGTTTGGTACATGAGTCAAAAATAAACTTGTTGGAAAATGATTGTCCATGTAGTTATAAGTAAATCATATCCAGAATAGTATTAATGATTTAAATATCATATATATTCATTACATATTAATTTTATACTATTGCATAACATTTGGAGATAAAATGAAATGAAATGCATTGTTCATGGAGACGGTAGGCAGTACGTACGCATGGACGCTACATTCATTTGTTTGACATATTAATGGAATTAAAAATAATTGAGAGATATATATATATTATAATTACAGTATAATATATATGTTTTATAGGTCACATAGGTTCATTAATTTCATTCTTTATACATTCCATGTATTGCATGAACGAGTCACATCACTTGACGGGGCGGTAGTCCACACTTCCTCGTATGAAATTATCGCATTTGAACAACATGAAAAGCATAAAGATATGTTTTAAATATAAAATACAGAAGCATATGGAAAACATAAATACCATAAATATCATATATAAAATAAAGTGACATCATAATGGCCACTATGAAATTTTTTAAGAGAAGTTTGAACAATCATTGTTTCGTGAGGCAGTAATTCGCCATCCACAGAAACAGTATGTTCTTTAACCATTAGACGGAGGTGTGTATATGTGTATCTTGAATACATGACATACAACCATCCTAGTATATTTAAGATACTAGTTTTTTTACAAAATAATGGAATAAAGTGTATAGGGTTTTGGAGAATCCAAATAAAACAAAAGAACACAAGTGAAGACAATACCTTTAAATCGGGTAATTTCTCATGGTTTGAACCAAAAGGGTTTCTTGAAGAACATTATGCCATAGGTGAGGCTTTAATTATGAAGAGAGGGATGTGTAGAGAAGAAATGGGCAGGTTTTGGTCGAGCAAAAGGGTTTTGAGGTGTGA
Organism: Viscum album; assembly: GCA_963277665.1. Lineage (NCBI taxonomy): Eukaryota > Viridiplantae > Streptophyta > Magnoliopsida > Santalales > Viscaceae > Viscum > Viscum album. Next base: position 536,485,724 of record OY728156.1, read on the forward strand.
GTAAGGTGGTAGAGGTGGGGGCCTTTTATAAGAGAAGAGGAGGGGGCACTCTTGGAATGTTATAAAATATTTCATTAATATAAAATGATTTTCGGATTTTAAAGGTCTAGATAGGATATATTTTGATAATATGGTGATAATGTTTAAAATACAACCATCCAATATGTTTTCTAAAAGTTTAAGACTTATATTTCACCCTATCTTCTCATTTTATTTAAATCGTTCATTTATGAGGTAATCACTGCATCATCACGGTGTCATAAATAAAATTATTTATTTAATGTCTAAAAATTATAAAAAAAATATCAAGATGTATCAAATAATATTAAATTTACAATGAATACTTATAGTCTAAGATATCTATTATTTAGACCAAAGTAAAAATATTTTACTTAGGTGTTACAGACTTTGGTTACATTTTCCTTTCTTTTAAAAAAATATGATAAAAGGTCCCTATCAAACTAAAGTGATTCCATGGGGCCCCAAGGTTGGCACAAGGCATCCCATGGTTGGCCATGACACCACCAAAATAATTATAACACATTTTGGGGCATTTTTTTATTTTTATGATGTTATTTTCTTACCGTTAATTACCCGATTACAAATTAAACACGATAATTAAAGATAATTACTGTCGTTACTATTCATAATATCCAAAAAAAAAGAGACTTAATTACATAATTTGAAACATCTAATTAATAACATGGAATCCATTTCATCAAATTAAAAACACATAAATTGTAGTAATTAATTTAAAAATAAATATCGTTGTCAAAACAAAAGATGGGTTTTTAAGAAGTAAAATTTATCAAAAGATTGACTTGTTTTTACATCAAATTGAAAAGTGAAATTAATTACAATGAACAAAATTCTATTAAGTGATAAAAAAATAATTTAATTATTATTTAAAAACAATAAAATGATAATCTAAATATATAAATAAATTGGATGAAAAGGCATTTTTTAATTTAAAACTGTATTTTTCACTATTCATTAAAAAAAGCATTATCAGAAAAATACCAAAAATTAACCCTAAGATATATTTGATATTTTAATTTCAGAAATTATTTCCATTTTAACAAATTCAAAACATAGAAGTTTCATTAATAAATCATATAGTAAATTCCCTCTATCAAAACAAATAGCGGGTTTTTTGGAAGTAATATCTATGAAAAATTTGGCACTTGTTTATGTGCATTTTCAAAGTGAAATTAATTATAATGTCCACCATTGAATTAAATTGTAAAAATATATTCTAATTAATCTTTAAAACCAATTAAAAAGTTAATCTATCCATATATTTAAATTAGATGAAAAGGCAGTTTTGATGTAAAATGCAATATTTTTCACTATTTATTAAAAAGAATGAACATTGTCAGAAACATACCAAAAATTTAACCAAAGTAAATTTCAATATCTCAATCATAAAGAATAATTTTATTTTGAAAAGTTGAGATTATAAAATTGTCAAATGTTCGATTTAATAAAGGTTTGCAATCAAAAGGCGGTAAAACCATCTTTTAAAAATGTTAGAGTATTTATTTATAAAATTGGATTCTTTTGGATTTTATGACTCTAACATTTATTGGATAAATGTAAAAATATTTGATAAAAATATATAATCATTTTGTATTTATTTCTGTTCATTACCTCCATTACAACAACAAGGACTATTATAATATTAATATATTATTAGTGTGCAATGTAATATTTCAAAAAAAACTCGTTGTTGCGTATTGGGTACGACATCAAGCATAAAATTCCCTTTAAAGTAGTATTAACATTTTATTCACAAATATTGATAAACATTAGAATGTAATATTATTTATTTACCTGGGATGTTACACCTAGATTGTACACAACAACAATCGGAGTTACACGAAGCAAATTAGCACAAGGCAATGTTTGAACAAGCTCTTCAAACTTTCTGCACGATGCTTGAGAGTTGATAAGAGACACTCTCTCTAGAAATCACTTCTACATCAAGTAGACACAGATGTCAATGTTATGTTATAAAGTTATTTCTTCTTTTCAAATGATCTTTTATTTGTAGGAACAGCTCCAAAGTAGGCTCCCTCCTCCATTGGTCGAATTATTCAATGAATTTCAGAGGGACCTATACATGTGTCACTCAAACAACGGTTAGTTGATAACTGAAATCACAACATAATTTTATAATAGAACAAGTGCAATCATAATCAATTCTGATATGTGGAATTAGGGTAAACAAAAGTTTGGAGTCTAAGTAAAAATGAATTCGGAGTCTATAGTACAAAGATATTTAGATTCTGTTTTTCTAAGGAATTAGTAACGAGGATTCATAATCAGAATTCTTCATCTGAATTCATAATGAGAATTTGTATTCAGAATTCATCATCAGAATTCTTAATGAAAATTCATGATTAGAATTCATCATCAGAATTCATAATGAGAATTTGTAATCAGAATTCTTCATCAGAATTCGTAATGAGAATTTTTAATCAGAATTCATCATTAGAATTAGTAATGAGAATTCGTAATCAGAATTCATCATCGGATTTCCTAATGAGAATTCATAATCAGAATTCATCATCAGATTTCGTAACGAGAATTCATAATAAGAATACATCATTAGAATTCATAATTCAATCTTTATACGAGTTTGTAATCAGAATTCAGAGTTGAACTTCATAAAAGTTCATAATAGGGAATTCAGAATAGAACATCATAAAGGTCCATAATAGGAATTCAGATCCTAAAACAGAATGCTTCATGACATAGTATTATATGATTCCTAGTTTTTTGATATGAATCCATTTTTTATACTTAAGGGAAATTATGATATGAACTATGAAAAACTAAGTAGGGGTAAATTTTCTTTTGCAAGGAAATTTTTCATATGGAAGTAATACAGGGGTAAAATGAAATTTGCCTTATGATAAGGTGTTTTTGATTTTCAAATCAAGAGTAATGATAAAGTCATAAGGAAACCTTGATGAAATATCATTCTACCCCATATATGAAGGAGTGGAAGAGTCATAAGGAATACCTTATTGACTCAACAACACCATCCTCCACTTTTTCAGGGCAACTCCCATCTCATAGATAGGGACTAATCAGAAGAACCACATCTTTGATTTTCTTACTAGTGTGGGATAGGACCCCCATGATTGGGTCGTGACATTATCTCACCACCATTCCATACATGCCCTCTTGGATGCAGGATCGTGGTCTTTGGTGTGTCCTTGACTGCTTCCAACTGACTGGATACCAATAATGGACTCAGAAGATGCTCTTTCCTTGTCGTTGGCATCAATGTCCCACCCACTCACTCGGTCGCAAACCACCGTGGTCCACCCTCTCGCTCAGGGTCAAAAACCACCTCCACAAGACCCAACCTTCATAATAGTGTGTCTCCCTCTGACATCTATAGTGTGTGACCTTCTCTATCATGTCACCTTCGCATGACACCCTGGGACTCTACACCCACCACGAAGGTCTGTCTAGAATCATTATGAAACACTAAAAGGCACATTCCCTCTAATACCACTTGTCACGTGGTGAGTGTCACAGCACATCTGTTCGCCCGTGCGGCACCCCAGACCCCTCCAAGGTGGGTGGGGTTCAGCCATTCTGCTCTTTATATGTGTGGTTCAATGGTTTCTTCCTACCATGGACTCATCAGGAGATTGGCCCCAACTCCCAACCAGTGGTGTCAAGTCTGACACGCACCATCCTCCACATTGTCAGGGAGACTCCCATTTCTTAAACAGGGACTAACCAGATGAACCACAGCTTTGTTTTTTTTATGGTGTGGGAAAGGACCCCCATGATTGGCTTGTGACACTCTCCCACCACCATTCCATGCACGACCTCGTTCATGCCGGATCGTTCCCTTCTATGTGTCCATGACTTCTTCAAACTAACCAGCTACAATGGATGGCCTCAGGGAATGATCCTTCCTTGTTGATGGAATCAATGGCCCACCTACTCTATGGGTCAAAAACCACTGTGTTCCACCCTCTCTCTCAGAAACTAAAACCACCTCCATGAGACCCACCTGTCATAATGGCGTCTCTGCCTTTAACATCTCTAGAGCTCGACCTTATCTATCATGTCACCTATGCATGACACCCTGGGACTCCACTCCCACCACCAAGGTCCGTCTGGAAGCATTTCGAAAAACCACAGGGCACATTCACTCTGATACCACTTCTCACAGTATGAGCATCTCAACACAGCAGTTCGCTCGTGTGGCACCCTATCCCCCTCCAAGGAGGGATGGGTTCAGTCATCCAGCTCTTCATATGTGAGGTTAACTGGTTTTTTCCAGCAATGGACTCATCAGAGGAGTGGCCCCAACTCACAACCAGTGGTGTCATGTCTGTCACGCACCATCATCCACCTTGTTGGTGTGACTCCCATATCTTATATAGGGATAAACCAGATGAACCACAACTTTGATGTTCTTGCTGGGGTGTGATAGGACCCCCATGATTGGGTCATGACATTCTCTGACCACCATTCCATGCACAACCTCGTCCATGCAGGATCATGACCTTCTATGTGTCAGTGAATAATTACAACTAACTGGCTACCATGCATGGCCTCAGGGGACGCTTCTACCTTGTCGTTGTCATCAACAGACCACCTACTCAATAGGTCGCAAACTACCATGGTCCACCATCTCTCTCTGGATCGAAAACCACATAAAAAGACCCACCCTTCATAATGGAATCTCTACCTCTGACATCTCACGAGCGCGACCTTCTCTGTTGTGTAACCTCCGCATGACACCCCGGGACTCCGCTCCCACCACCATGGTCCATCCTGATGCATTCTGAAACACCACAAGGCACATTCTCTCTGATACCACTTGTCACGAACTGAGCGTCTCAGCATAGCGGTTTGCTTGTGTGGAACCCCAGCCCCCTCCATGGTGGGTGGAGTTCAGCTGTACAACTGTTCACATATGAGGTTTACTGATTTTGTCCTTCCATGGACTCATCAGGAGTGTGGCCCCAACTCCTAACCAATGGTGTCATGTCTGACACACACTATCCTCCACAATGTTGGGGTGACTCCTATCTCTTAGATAGGGAATAACCAGATGAACCACAACATTGATGTTCTTGCTGGTGTGGGATAAGACCACCCTGATTTGGTCATTACATTCTCCCACCAACATTCCATGCACACCCTCGTGCATGCAGGATCATGGCCTTATATGTGTCCGCGACTTTTTCCAACTAATCGGCTTCCATGAATGGCCTCTATGAACGTTCCTTCCATATAGTTGCCATCTATGTCCCACTGTCTCTCAAGGATTCAAACCACCATGTTCCAACCACTCTCTCAAGGTCAAAAACCACCTCCACAAGACCCACCCTTCATAATGAATTCTCTACCTCTGAAATCTCTCGAACATGATCTTCTCTGTCATATAACCTCCACATGACACCACGGGACTCTGCTCCCACCACCAAGGTCCGTTCGGCAACATTCACCAACACCACGAGGCACATTCCCTCTAATAGCACCTGTCACAAGATGAGCATATCAGCACAATAGTTTGCCCGTGTGGCACCCCATCCCCCTCCAATGTGGGTGGGGATCAGCCGTACAACTCTTCGTATGTGAATTCCACTAGTTTCATCTTGCCATGGACTCATCAGGAGAGTGGCCCCAACTCCCAACCTGTCATGTCATGTTTCAAACGCACCATCCTCCACCTTTTCGGGGTGACTCCCATATCTTAGATAAGGACTAACCAGATGAACCACGTCTTTGATGTTTTTGCTAGTGTAGGACCGGACCCCATGATTGGGTCATGATATCTCTCGAGCATGGCCTTCTCTATCATGTCACCTCCGCATGACAACCGGGACTCCGATCTAACCACCTAGGTCTGTCCAAAAGCATTCCACAACACCACGAGGCACATTTCCTCTGAAACCACTTGTGACGGGCTGAGAGTCTCAGCACAATAGTTTACCAGTGCGGCACCCCAACCCCCTCCAAGGAAGGTGGGGTTCAGCTGCCTAGCTCTTCAGTTGTGAGGTTCACTGGTTTCGTCCTGCCATGAACTCATCAAGAGAAGGGCACCAACTCGCAACCAATGGTGTCATGTCTGACACACATCATCCTTCACATTGTCGGGGAAACTCCCACCTCTTAGATAGGGACTAACCAGATGAACCACAACATTGATGTTCTTACTGGTGTGGGATATGACCCCCATGATTGGGTCGTGACAATATGCTCTTTATTTTAAAAACAATAAAATATTTATGGAATAATGAAATGAAATGAGGAGTTATTTAGGGTTTTAATCATAATTATTTCATCACTATAATCATTTTCATTAGTAGATAGACATCCTCTACACAGTGTAAAGGTCCAATTTTTCCAGAGTCATTCCATTGTGTTTTTTGGGTGATCATAAGAATCAGGAAATGACCATGGGATTAGAAGTGGAACATGAAATTTCAGTTGAAGAAGTGGTGTTTGCGGCATGGTTTAGTGTTGGGGACTTTGTTACATTTCAGAGGGTGGCCCATGGGGAGGGGTCATGGCCTCAACGTCATGGAGGCTCAATTGTCTTGTTGGGTGGCTTTGAAGTTTTATCGAATGTTGCGGTGTAGTGATTTGGGTTATGCCGTGGAAATCTAGGGGTCGGGTTCCTTGTTTCTTCTAATGGGTATTTGCAGTATATTTCATTGTGTGGCATTCTGGAATCCCAAAGGTTAAAAATCGTGTCTCTATCGTTTGGGGGACCATTACAACATAGAGTCTTGGCTACAACGGAACATAGCCCCGAGTTAATAGGATTTTGGCTGTTTGATCAAAGATTCTTGGGTGAGATATGGTGGAATATGCATCGTGATTTCTAGAGGGTGACTTTCACTAGGACAATTGAGTGTGACTGGCCATCCTGCATTGTGGTTTTTGTAAAAATCTCCACTCATGGTGTCATTTTCCTTACACATGCCCCATGGTTTTATATTTTTCTAGAATGTATAAATTTGATATTCCTTTTGAAATCCTCTTATTTCCTCCCAATTTCTATAACCCTAGGCAACATAAAGATCTCCTTCATTGACATTTGAGCCCCGTTTCTTGGCTTTAGCAACCAAATTCTACATATCGATTCATGAATGATCCAAAGTGAGTTCCCTTCTTCCTCGTGGTTCTTAATATTTACTATTCTCCCATTATATGATTTGATAAACTTGTTTTCTCCGACTCTTGTGGTTTTTTATCGATGATCGATGGACAGATATCATCAGGATGGAATATTTATCAATCGTCAGTTCCTTATGGGATACTTGATTGGAGATCTTATTTTGTCCTTCTTTTATTGTTTGGAAAACATTGAAAGAGTCGTATCAAGCTAGTGGAATCATAAACATCTCCTTATTTATGAGGTTATATGGAATTTTCAATCTTTATCTTAAATGGGTACGTGGTTGATATTAACCTAACTGAAGAGAATAATCCATAAATTATGAAAGGAAGACATGTGAAAGAGTTGTAGAATTCACATTCAATTTATTCTATGCTTGGTGGATGGATCTTGATATCTTCTAAATAGTGAAAAATTTATTATTATCGTAATTATTATTCCTTAGCATGATTAAAATTCTTGAAAGTGGTTGAATATCATAATTATGGTATGATGAAGTGAATAATGAATGAGACATTGGAATTTAAGTATCGTTATTCTTTTAAAAATACCAAATACCTAAGTGTTCCTTGAAATATTCCTATGGTTGACTCATAGCCGTTGTTTATTACGTTTCATGTGGATGAATATTTCTCATAATTAATGGATTAATTCAAGATGGTAATTGGAAATGATGGCTTTAATTTCCCCAGAAATTTATTGTTTTCAAAATTTCTTTTATTTCCATTTCATATACTTTATGAAGACAAAGCCCTTGCTGTGTCACTATTTTGAACCTAGTATAGTTGGATGATTGGTGAGGGATGCACTATTATTCCCCGATTATAACACTGGTTTGGCATTAGTGATGTTGAGATGAGATCAATGGATCATGTAATTTCCCACATTTTTACGTGAGTTAGACATATCGTGATTTTGATTTTTGATGAATCGTGACCTTCCTAGGGGTAAAATGATAAATTTAACATAGGTTTTGATCCAATGATTTTTAGAGTTATTTTGGTTCTAGAATATGAGGTTTACTTGACGATTGATTTAGCATGAAAATGCGAGTGCTGTGTGGCCTCAAAAATAATATCATAAAAATATTATATTATTTGTATTCTACATATGAGTGTTTCTAATAAAATGATTGTATCTCATAAATGTAGTCTCAGACAGTGAAACCAAGATCGTATTTGAATCTAGTGTGTGAGTTTTACCTTAGTAAAAACATAAGTATTGTTCGTATCACGTTCTGCAGAGAAGTGTAGTCGCTAAAAATTTTAAATGGTTTAATGAATCAAATTAATAAATTTAATTATTCTAATATTTGACCTAAAAAATGTCCATATAAACCTATTTTAGAAGAATCTCTAGGGTTAACCATATAACCCTAGTTAAATTGGAGATAGTGGTAGAGAGATATCTTGGTTGTGTATATATTTTCAGATGATGTCAGGATTGAGGGTTGAGGTCATTTGATCCTCGATATTCATAGATCCGATAACAAACACAACAGAATCATCAACGATATAAATTTCAAATTATTTCCCCAAAAATATTTTCATAGATGAAATTACATATACATATTTGATTGATTTATGTAACTTTTATTCATGAATTATTAAATAATTCATTGGGTTTTGGATTGTTTTCATAGAAATTATGAATTTTGGACTTAAAGGAAAAATGATGAAAAAGTGCCAAAATAGGCATTACACGTCGTGTATCGCATACATAACATGTACGATTCATTCACAACATGTATTTAGAGCTACATACCATCCCATGAAGATTATGCATGTTGTGAAGATAGTACATGATGTGTAACACCATTAAACTAAGTATAGATTTCAAAGATCAAAATCCCACGAATAGTGAATTTCATAAATGACATGCAAAGATTTCATGACATGCAAGTTTCGAGGGATTTCTTGGTCAAAGTTATGAATATATTCTTCAGTGGGAAAATTGGATCTCAATTAAACATCATGAAACCAACATACATGTCTTGTAGATATCAGGACCCCATCATTTAAGCCAGTACATGATGTGCAGGACTTGCATGTCTTGTACTTCTCGGTCCTATTAATATTTCCAGCACCCTCTGCATACAGATGCTTCAGAAATATTTTTTCCCTCATTTTTCTTTAGAAATTTTCATTAATTATTGTTCTAAACTATATTACATTCAATCATTTCATTTTATTATTGAATATTTATGAGTTTTTAATCATTCCTTATCCTTTATTCATCTGTTTCAATCCCGATTTCATTTTTGATGTTTGTTTCCCTCACCACCTACAATTCTTCATCAAAACATGTATCATTCTTCATACAGTTCTTCATTCACAGAAATATTTTGATTGTTTCTTATTTCATTGGATACTGAATTCTGGTTCATTATTATTTTATTGAAAAAAGATATTTTTTGGTTAGATTTATGATGCCTCCAACTATATTATATTGATCCTTTCCTATTTAATCCTTGTTTGTCTATTTTTATACAATTTTATAATTATTCACAAAAGGAATAATATTTACTTTCTTTTGATCATCACCTTTATGCATGAATAATCCACCTTGTGTTAGTGTTCAAGAACAAGGGTGTTTCCAAACATAAATAATCTTTATACAGAACCATAGTAACCCTATAGCTATTAATTATGTTAATAAGGATTTTTCATCACATGATTTCACACAACCCTGATCATGGAAAGTGCGATTGAATGAACTTGACCTAATAGGTCTTAAGAAACACTACGAACATTACACTATGATGCTTTCTGAATAGAATCCAAGCATGATGCACTTAGGTTTCCGACTATACTATGACCATGGGATAGATGCATAATAGGTAAATCCAATTGGTTTGACCAAAACCAGTTGGTGAAATTTTCACCGCTTCACAACCTAATCTATAGGACCATTGCAAGTTAAATATTGGATTTTATTTTATCAAGAGCCCTAAAATAGATCTCAATCCCTTATTAATTAATATTAATTAAAACTAAACTACATAGTCTTAGTTAATATAAAATATGAAGAGTGAATGTGAGGAATCCTTCCAAGGGTTTTATTCGATTGGCTACTGACCTACTAGTATCCCCCAAGGGATCGACCCAGCACTTCCACTTTACTATTCCCTAGTAATAAATTTAGTATGGGTCTATAAATTAGAATATGATCATGGAAAGTAGGAATTCAAAACTTCATGTAGGTGAGTCAACAATTGATCCATCATTCATATAGGGCTTTGTTTTGTGGATTCATCTTCGCTTTGGGTTTTGTTTCAGTTTCAAATTAGTCCCAAAACATCTAATCTAAAATCGATGACCACCATTCCTATTAATTTATTATTTCATTAGGTTTTAAATTTATTAAAATTATTATTGTGGGATTAGGTATTTGATATCACCAATTGATTTTCATCGGAAATAGTTGAAAAACTGAACATGTCCATTGTTTGTTTCTCAATTTTGTGTTTTATGGATTTCTCCCACTATTATAGGAATATTCATCACCAATTTTTTCTTTTTCTAGTGGTTTGATCATTTTTGTAGAAACAAATCCATTTTTCAATCGATTTCGGTTATTATGATCATTTTTTATGGTTTATGCATGCAAATTTTAGCATGAAGAAAGATTGATAGTGAAAACAGAAATCCGATGAAGGACCAAGAGATGGTGGTATCGTGAGGTGGGGAATTTAGGAATATGGATATTCCAATGGAAGGTGATGAAAAATGATTTTTATGATAAAATTTGTAAAAATACATCTTCCATCAAGGCACTAATGGTAATCAACAAGGTTGTGGGAGTTGTGGGTCAAAATCATGGCAAGATCAGGGGAGCGGCGACCAGTCGGGTGGAGTGTTGGGTGGAATCTATCCTTTTCGAAATTTCATTATTACAAGATGTTTATTTTAGAATAATAAACACAATATAATTCATATTTACGTGTCTATAGTGTTTCTAGTGGAGAAAAATATAACACGACCATGTGGAGCATCAAGACATCATTTAACCCTAGAAGGCCTAACTCATCTTGTACAGAGAGCAAAGACCGAGGAATGTTTGGGTGCCCCACACAACATATAGGATGAGGTCACACCCCTTGTATCATTCAACAGGACACAACTCAGGTAGTTACACACACAGAGTGTTGAGCCCTGATGCCACACTCCATGTGACTAAACTCACATTTGTGTAGATGACTTATGCAGGTCATGTTCGATGGTAGAGAATGACCAAGTGACTAACCTTGGATAAAATAATTTGTACACTATCACACACTCTATACACCCCCTTGACCTGGATACTTCTATTATAAATGGATTTACTCATTATTATTCCTATATAATTAGTTTGTATTTCACTTGTTGTAAATGAGATCCTCCGAACGAGTCATCATTTTACCATTATAAATAGGGGTTAGGGATCCTCTACCTACAAAATCATGTGGAGTTATTATTTCACCCACTTTACGATTCTGAGATCCTCTATATGTGGAGTGATATTTCGTCTATCCATTTAGCTCAGACCTGATAGAGATCATCCACTAGATTTTTCATTTCAACCATAGTCACAAGGTAAGGATTATACAACATGATCTAATAGAATGATCATGTAGGTTTCTAAGTATTCAATAACAAGATCTAGCTTTGAATAGCTCATATGGTTGGATGAGATGTTTATTATAATACTATAGAACTTGAGTACCTCATATGACCATACATATGATTACCCTTACTCTTAGATAGCATACACTACCTCAGTGATTCAATTTTCTATGAGTTTGAGTAGACTTCCTTTCATGGATTCAAGAGTTATTTTGGATAATAAAAGCCTGTAACATCCTATGTTTTGACCAAGTTGAAAAATTCTAGGTGAATTTAAAATATTCAGTTAGAGGATAGTCTAAATTCCAAATTGATATTTGGAACATAATTATGTGTGTCAGAACACAAAACAGTGTTGTTTTTGGATGTGGTTTATGTCCCAACAGGTTTCTCAGGAGTTTGGATGATTTATGAGGGAATTGGTATTCTAAAACATATTTATGGGAAAAGTAGGCGGGGTGTATGATTTTTTAGAAACCTTGTGGTCCTCTAGGAGAAACAATGAGACCCTGAAGGGGGTGTCACATGGTTTTTAAAACCATTCACCTAATGTTGTATAACTGTGCAAGTGGTCTATATAAATTTGAAGAGGTGGGGGCATGGACATCGCATGGATGAAAAAAACCGTGTGCTTAGCCATTTGAGGGGGCCACCCTTCATACAATAGAATTTCATGGTGGCACACACTTATTCAAACCCTATGACCAAAGCATGAGACTCTTCAGAAAGGCCTAAATAATGATTTGTCACATGCATGCTTTATGTCTTTTTACACATTTCCCTCCCTCACATTCATCAATCTGCTCCCCTGCACACACCACTCCTCCTCCTCTTCCTATGGGGGATTATCTTCCATTCGGGCTTGGAATCGACCACTCTTAACGGTGTAGAAAGTTTAGAGGTAAGGATAAGAATTATTTGACCTCCATTGGTTATTTTCTTTGTTCTATGGAATACTATTTATATATGACCTCATTTTATTTATTTGTAAGGTGTTTGATGATTTTTCTGATTTCTCTCATTCCAGATCAAACCAAGGCCCACTAATGGATGATTAAATCTTTCCTGTTATATGGTAGGTGGTTTAGTTGTATTCCATTTAATGATTTTCATTTGTAAAATACACCATTGTTCCATGTGCCTGATATTTCGTGTGTTTCCTCATAAATTTGAAATTCATTATGTAGATATTAACACCTTAGTTTAATTATGTCCTATACACATAATTTAATTGTTAGAGGTTTTCCACCTCAACTCAGAGAACCCTATCAGGTGTGACACATATATTCCTATAGCCCCTTTTGCTTAGCTGTATAAATAAAACCACCCTCTGATGTTTATTAACATCCTTATTTTAAAATGAAATGGTTAAATGGGATTATATGAATTATAAGTGGTGTGGATGACTAACTTAGCCTAAAAAATTATATAAATTATGCTTGAACAGTTCCCCTTTAAGTGAAATATCCCATTTTTGATATGTAAACTATTAATGGAAAGGTTTACCCTTGGGCATGACTGAATTTTTAAATGTAGTGTTCCGCCCTCAATACTTATAAGTGGAATGAATTTTTAGGTTGGATCGATACACACCCTTTGCTCCCTAGTATTTTATGTTCTTAACTATTATAATGGATCGACCTTAGGGATAATTGAATTGTTCCATGGAATGATTTAATACTCATGTCAAGTTTTTAAATAATAAATGTAACGTATTAATGAAGACCCTCTATGCCTTGAGCGATGTCGGGTTCCTCTTTAAAGAAGGCCTAATCTAATTGCTCATAGGGAAAGTGGTATTAACTTATGCCTTATTATTAAAGAGAGGCCTTGGTTAGGGTTAATGAATTGATGTTTAAAACCCCCTTGTTCGAGGATATTAGACATGGTACTTCACATCACTTGGGTTGTTGGACATGATGATCCATTCCCCCCTCGATTAGGATGATGATTATGATGCTTCAAATATTTTCCCATGATACTCAGGCAAGGAATCCCTTATTATTCATAATACTTGAGAATGACATCCCTCATTATTTTATGAGACATATGGATATGGAATCCCTTATTTAAAATAAAATATTGTTATAATTATACATGGATTCTTGAGTTACACCTCGGGACCTGGTTAATACTATATATACTTATATGTTTCTATATATATCTTATATAAACACACACACACACATAAATATGTATATATACACAGACACACATGGTGAAACATTTTCATATACATCTTTGTCTTTGGATGAAGCTGGTAGGGTCAGCTAGGTGTCTAGGAGGAACGTGAGCCCAACTTGATTTGATTTACAGTTACTACAACAATTTGAATTTGTTATACCTAAAAACATATTTATTTTATATTCATGAACTAGATTTCATTAGAAAATGTTGTTGGTGGGCTATTGAGTTTTAATCACACCCTATTTGGGTCTCTAGTTGGTACCCGAATAGATATTTTAGTTTCAGATTAGATTGGACAGTGCTCTATGATATTTTCATTTATAGACTACGAATAGACATGGGATCTTACAAGTAGCGGCTGCTCATGTAATCAACATACCTTTCAAATATGAAGTCTTTATTTATTTATTTCCTTTATCAGTTTATCCATTCTTATTGTATGTTCTATTGTATGTCTACTACTTATACATTGTAGCACGTCCATACATGGTAAATCATTCATTTATAAATGATTGTCAGTTGTTATTATATTCCACTAATTTCATTTATTTATTCTTTCTCTATATCCATTACTGATACAAAGGGTATATTCTCTCCATTTTACCACATTTAGACCAACACTACTAGTCAATAACCTCTAGCATATAGAGAGACACACATAAGTCCCAGTGGACAACTGGATCATGGCGCCATTTAGTGGGTCCAGGGTTGGGACACTACAATTGGTATCAGATTTTTCAGTTTTTTTTCCTTTTTATTCATATTTTGGTTAGTATCCAAGAGACTATGAATGTTTCAGTACTTGGTAAATAGATTGTGTTTGGGTTTTACCAACCCATACATAAGGGGGGGGGTAAAGTTTCTAGGGATGTTATTATTTACACTATTGCAATTATAGTTTATTTATATTTCACCTTGAGTGATTGGTGTATTTCCACTGCTTACTGATTTATGGATTTTCACCCATAACCCAATATGAAAAGGAATTATTACTACATGCATTATTATAGGTACACAGAGTTCTACATTCCATGCATATTCCATGCCATGTAGGTTGCATTGCTTGACTTCTTGATTATGTTCCATGTCTATTTGTATACCATGTTTAGGTAAAACATTAGCATACTTATCTGTATATCCAACTTGGAATATTCTTACAATGATTTTTTATTATTATGATTCATGACTGGTTCTTAAAGTGTTTTAATCAACCTAAATGGGTTTTCCCCAATATATCTTGATGGTGGATCATTGACTAACCGATTATCATTTGATTGATCTGTGGACTATTGGTTTCATAGGATAAAACATATATGATCTTTATTAAATGGGTGCTAATAAAAATTTATAAAGTCTATGAGACTTTATAAATTGGGAAGGGTAACACATATAATCAAACCATCATATATGAACTTGACATATTTTAAAACCAAAGGTAAAAATATGGATACTATTACATGAAATCCAACGGTATCTTATAAATGCTAGTACCTTTATTACTTCGTAATGGCATATGAATCTAACTGAACCGTGATCTACGTATAAATTTGGAATTTTACTTATGATAGAAAATGGTTGTTATTAAATGATTATGCAAATTTAATATATAAAATCTTGTACCTATTATATTCAGGCATGACGAACCAAATGACTAAATCCATAAATGTAAAATTAGACCCGTGTAGTTCAGTCAGGTCATGTTTCTTATGAATAAACCCACTAAGGATGTTTCATGAATAAAATAATGGTACCATCATAGGTCACCTTTAACTTTTATGCTTTAGTGCTTGACCCCATGGGTGTATATTCATGTTTAATGTACCCAATACAGATAATTGTATCACTAATAGGTGGAGGGGGTGAATCCGTGATACTTTTTTTATGTTTCCTTGCAATTGAAACCACCATCATGAAGGACCCCGGGACACCCTGAGAGGGGAGGGGTGAATCAGGGTGACAACTTTTTCTTTTAATGTGATGGATCTTATTCCCACGTTGGCAGGAACTTGTTGAACCTGTATGATGATTATGATCAGAAAGCAAACATTCACATGCACAGAGATGATACAACCCTTTTTACTTGGTTTACCACTAAGGGCTATGTCCAAGGAGCATATGCCGACAGGTTGTCAGTCGTACCAAAATCCACTATGCTTCACTAGCGGTAGATTACAAAAGTTTGGGTATAGTTACTCTATCCCAGGCTCACTGCCTTTACAAAGTTTCAGGGATAGCCCACTGCTCCCCTCGGGTCACTCCCGTTGACTCCCCCTGGTTCACTGCCGTTGGTGAAGTCCCACTCAGTTTATAGACCTGAAGGTCTCTTCATCATTTTCATGAGAATTCATTTTCTGTTGTATGTAGATGCTATATTGATGTCTGATTCTCACCAGAAGCAGAATATCACTTTTCCTCGAATGTATTAGGTAGTCTCCTGGCTTTCGTGCAGCTCCAAACAGGCCGGCAGGCTTCAGCAAAACCTGTCGCGCTTCTCCAAGCCGGACGCGCAAGTCCCAATACGGCGCACAAGTCCAAACTGGCGCGCAAGTGTCACCAACGCACATGCGCGACGCTTCCTTCCATGACAAAAAACTTGCGTGGTTCACTTCCATTCACTCCCAAACCGCCTTGGACGCACAACAGACAACCGGCGCACAAGCTCTACTTGCGCGACCAAACTACCACATGCGCGACTCAACCACCTGCGCGACGAGAGCTCGAACAATCTATCAGCCTTGAACTCCATAAAAAATGAGGAGGGGTGGTCTAGTATTTATAGGCAAACTGGACCCCCTGTGCGGCGGCGAGCAAGTCCCTCGACGGTGCACAAGTCTTGTCTTCAGTAACCTCTGTCGCGCAACTCACTTGCGCGACCCAACCAATACTTGCACGACCTTCTTTCCTTAGCCACATTTTTATGTTCTGATCCTCAAAAACAAATGGCGCGCAAGTCTTTTATCCTCCAAGATCACGGCTCGCAAGTACCATTGCAAAAAACACTTTACTTTATTGGCCGATTTTCAGGCCCAAAAATTTGGCAAACACTGGGAAACAGCGCCACCTTCACTACTGTTTTCTGCTTGAACGGTATGATCTCTTTGTTGGTACACATCCTGAACTTCCACTGAGGATTGAAAAAAAACACAAACCATATGCCAAATCAGGCTTTGAAGACCCTGGTTCCAACACATCACCTCCTGTGAAATATTTATTTCCCTGATGAAAACAAAACAAACACACATCCACATGAATTCATGAATTTACAAGGTTTACTATTCAATAAGAATAGATACATCTTTTGTATAGTATGGAAATGATCCAATACCACAAAATATATAATAAAACAATCATGGTATTACAATGAGTAGGATAAAACCTTTAACTCATACAGATCTTTGTAAACAATTCCAATAGTGTGTGCACACCCTCTTAGCTCAAATAGGGAAATACAAAGTTTTTGTAAAAACACATGTTACATATGAATATTTTTAATTTCACAAATGTATTAAATTGGAAATACTTATTCAATTTCTTAACCAGAATATTGTAAGAAATTAATAGATTTCATAAGGAATACTCAATCCAATTTTCCTAGTCTGATTCCTGTGAGTCTGATTCTCCCTGATACGATTCCTATCAATATGATTCTCTTAGTCTGATTCTTCCAAGTTTGATTCTCCCTAGTATGATATCTAAATACAAAAATATATCACACTATCTATGTATGATTGAGGAAAATAAAGTATTTTTCCTCAGTCTAGAAATCCCAATAAAGAAATCCTCGATCCGATAATCTAGCCTGATACGATGATCAGCCGAATACAGTTGACAATCCAAATACAGAAATCAATTGATTATGATAATCACTGAGTACGATGATCAGAAAAATACAATGGTTTGATCTCATATCTTCTCATTCACATCAATTAGTGAAAACATTTTCAAGACAAGTGAATAATAATATTTATTTTTCTCTCTAAAAATAATCCCGAAGCTTCTCCCTCTTCTGTGATGAACAATACAATAGTCATCAGAAAATTACAATATACATTTTATATTTTATAGGTGACCCATAGATGATTTGGATGGAATACCAGAAATATTTCTTGCTCAATTAAATCCACCCAAATCTCAATTTCCAATAAAATCTCAGGTGTATTTTGAAATTGTTAACTCTTCTAGAAGCTTCTTGGTTCTTCTAAAATCCTCAAACCTTCTTCAAATCAATTCAATTTCTCAAAATAGGTCTCTGTATTACTTGAATGTAAATGATGAATAAATGGATACCATTCTGATTTTATACATACGATTCTCTATATCAATTGAATAAAATTATTATTTTGAATTTCAACCTCCGCTTGACAGCATATTCAGTAAATTCCTTGGTCTCTACTCTAAAAAAACTTCTCACTATTTCACATTTTCTTTTGTACCACTTGAAAAAATTCATTTCAAAAGAAAAAAAATTAATTCAAGTCTTGACCCACTTAATGATGATATTTCAAAACAAATCAGAGTTCCTCTATCTCTTCCTTTTGAAAACCATTCAACCATATCAAATCGATGAATAAAATACTGATCAGTCTTTGTCATTATGATTTTCATCAGTTTCAACTCAATTCATGACCCAATTAATGATGATATTTCAAAATGTTGAATATGATGGACCAGTTTCCGCATATTTCATCTTTAGTAACCATCTTTCTTTCTAACATATCCTGATTAAGATTGTCTAAATTATGAACTTTCTGAGTACGATTAGCCTAGATATGATTATTTCGGGTACAATTGGCCTGGATACGATCATCTTGAATACGATCATTCTGGGTATGATCATTATAAGTATAATCATTCAACATCCTTCATTTTATTTTCCACCGAGATATGATTTGGAACACCTATTTTCCTTTATTTTCTGGTCCGATCAATCTTAAAATAATTAGCCACATCTATTTCACTCCGCTTTCTTTCATCAAGCTTGCATTATAAGTTTCAAAACATAATTATGATTTATGATAATTAAAAATCAACAAATCATCCTCAAATTTAAATAATCATACCCATGAAAATTCCGATTCTTCATCAAAATGATCACTTCTTTAATATCGACTATAGAGTAAATATGATGACCATTTCCTTCCAAAAATATGCATTCTCAATTCAACCCTTTCATTCCAGATTCATCATAAATCTGATCAATTTATCATTACAATCTTCTCTAATTCCAAAACCAATGTGATTATAATTCTTTTTAAAACAACCACCAATACAATTTTCACCAAATACAAAGTGATGTGATTTTATTTCTTCAAAACCATTCCATGAAAACAAAATACAACACTTAAAAATAAATACATTAATCATTATCCTGGTCCTAAAAATCCCCTAATTTGGATTTTGTTGTCATCAAATTTTCATAAAACACTATACTTTGTATCCTCAAACAATGTATCACCTATCAATAATTCTAATCCTATTTGAGTTAAATCATTGTAGAAAATATGAATCATTGATAGAAAACCCATGCAATCAAAAATAGGTGATTATGAAGACATCATCAAATTTATTTCTCAGCTTCTCCACTTTCCATAGAATAAAAAAAATTCATTTCCTATAACCACTCCAAAAAATAGTTAGAATAGTTGACACATCATATAATGCTAAATTCATAGCTTACCCACAACTCCTACTTATTACATGCCTTTTAAGGATAGATTTATAAAATAGTACAATTCTCTCCTTTGAAAAAACAATCCAAAGGTAAGATGAAAGAGGGGACAAGAACACATACCTCAACCAAGATTAGAAAGAGGTTAGACACCCATGTTAAAACTCAATTTATAGAGTTATTCCTTTGGTAAAAGTTTTGTTAAAATGTCAGTAACTTGTTATAATGTTGGACCATATTCTAGATTTAAATAATTATTCTCCACATGCACTTTGATGAAATTAAATTCGATATCAATATGTTTCGAACAAGAATTTTGAACCAGATTCTTGGTGATATTGATTATACTGTTATATCACAACCCAATAGCAAGGGTAACTTTACATCAACAAGTAAATCTGCCAATTGAGTTTTCATCCACATATGTTGAGTAGTGGCTTGAGTGGTAGAAAAATACTCAGCTTCAAATATACTAAGACTTACGGAATTTTTTTCTTTGAATGACAACTAACACAATTCATTCCCATAAAGAATACTCCACCAGATATGGATCTTCTATCATCAACATATCTTTCCCAATCAGTATCAGAATTCTCATCCAATTCAATACTATTTGAGCTGCCATACCTGTTTCCAAATTCTCTTCTGCCTTTGATGTATCTGGTAATCCTTTTTCTAGCAATTAAATGTGATTATTTTTGAGAAATCTAAAATATTTAACAAAATGTAACAACATAAAAAATGTCAGGTCTTGAGGTAGTCAAATACAAAAAACATTTTATAATATTTCAAAATTCTTTTTGATAAACTTATTTTGCTTATATATATTTAGATAACATTGTTCCAACCGAAATCGGTGTGGAAATAGGTTTTGATTTTTCCATGAAAAACCTCTTAAGAAGTTCTTTAGCATATATTTTTTGAGAATGAAAAATTTATTTCTCATTTTGTAAGATTTATAACCTAAGAATGTATTTCATTTCCACTGGCACGGAAATTTTATAAACATTTTACATTTCTTCAAAAAACCTTTCACTACATCTTTCTTCATTACCAAAAAAGATAATATCATCAACATAAAAAAATTAAAATGAGGGAATACACTTGACTTTCTCTAATGTAGAGATTTAATTCAACCCATCCATTCTTGAAATTCAACTTCTTTAAGAATTTATACAATTTTGAATACCATAAACTCATAGAATATTTAAACCAATAAATAGACATTATTAATCTACACACATAACATACATATTTCCCAAAAACAAATCCACAAGGTTCATCAATGTAATCATCCTCATCAAAATCACCATTCAAGAATGCAGATTTAATGTCCATCTAAAATATCATGTAACCTCATGTGAATCAATAGAAAGAAATGTTATGATTGTTTCTAATATTTCCACTAGAGAAAAGGTTTCATCAAAATAAATACCTTAACTTTGTGAATACCCTTTGCATACCAATATTTGTTTGTTTCTTATCACTTCACCTTCTTCATTCAGCTTGTTTCGGATGACCCAGTTTGTGACAGTAATGTTTTTGTTTTCTGGCTTAGGTATTAGTTCCCATGTGTCATTCTCTTCAATTTGATCCAATTCTTCATTCATGTCCTGATCCTATTTTGAATTCTCAAAATCTTCTTTCATATAATTTAGATCCTCTTTTGAATATAAATAAGTATGTGTAATAGCATTTTTGGGTATTATTGTTTGAACCTTCTAATATTGATTAAAAATTAAAATTTAAGCATCCACTTTCTTCTATATTATTGTATGTGATTTTCAAATATCTTCCTTGTCACTAGAAATAGCTAAGTTCATTTCATATTCTTCAGTAGGAATATAATTTTCTGTATCCTTCTTAGAATTGATTTCTTTGACATTACCAACTTCCTTATTTTCCAGACCATGTTTGTATTTATATTATTTTTCAATTACATTCACATCAATTGAAAAAAAAATTCTTTCTATTTTTTTTTGAAACATATACATCCACTTCCTTCTAGATAATATCCTAGAACGATTCAATCCTCACCCTTTTTCTCAAACATTCCATAGTTTTCTCCTTTCTTCGTTATAATAGATTGACTCCCGAAAGATATTAAATGTTTAAAACATAGGGTTTTGACATAAAAAATTCATATGGAGTCATAATTGATTGAGTCCTATAGAAACAATGGTTTTGGATATAAATAGAAGTACTCATGGCATGCCTCCAAGAATAAGGAGATAGACCACATTCAAGTAATATAGTTATTCCCACTACTACCAAGCTTCTATTATTTCTTTTAGTAACCTAATTTTGTTGAAGAGTGTATGGGGAAAAATACTCATGCCTAATTACATGGTTCTCTAGATAAATATCAAATTTATCATTTCTATATTCCCCAACAATATCAATTCTCAACTTCTTCGTAGAATACTCACATTCCTTCTCAGCTTTCCTTCCAAAACATTTAAACGTTTTCAATGATTCTGACTAATGTTTCATAAACATAACAAAAGTAATGTGTGTAAAATAATAAATGATATTTATTAAGTACTTATTTACATTAGATTAATATTTTATCATTGGCCCATAGATATCATAATGAATCATCTCCATGGGTTGTTTTAAACAAATATCAACTTTCTTATTATCTATGTTTTTAATCATTAATTTTTGACAGATACTACATCACCATTATCTTCTTCTTGGAAAATCAGAAATTTCTAGAACACTATCAATTTTAGATAACTTTCTCATGATTCATTTAAAAATATGTCCCAGAATTTTATTCCATAATTGATTCTCTTCCACCATACTCATTTAATAAGAGTTTTTCATTTTTCCAATCTGAAACAAGTTTCCTCTTGTACGTTGTCCTCTTGTAACAACTTTTTCATCTTCTTCAATTTTCAAAAAAAACCCCCATTTTTATTGAAGATAACTTTCTTACCCTCATCAAAATTTTTTGAAACACTAAGAAATTTTTTTTTCACCAACATTAACATAAAAAACATTCTTGGATTTCATATTTTCTTTCTCAATGATGGCTGAACCAACACCTTTGATTTTCAAGGATTTATCATTTCCAAATACAACTATTCCTTCTATAAATTCTTTCACATTATTCAACGATTTTAAATATCCTTTCATATGAGAATAACACCCACTATCATGAATCCAAGGTCATTATAGTTTTATTTATTTCAATTTAGTTTCAACAAAAATATATTTCTCTTCTTTATTTTCTTACATAACCTACGGATCTTGAGAAATGTTAAGGAACATTTGTTGTACTAGTACCAAAAAAAGACATCCTTTTGCAAGGTTTCAAGGTTGTTCAGATATTTACATTTTTTTTCCAAAGGATGGAATTTATTTTCAGTTTTCACTCCACATTTCTCAGGTTTCTTCAAAATAACATTCTCACACTTATTATTTTGATGGAATTGAATCCCCCACAACCTATAACTTTCATAACCTATGGAATAATAGAAATATTTTTGGTTGATCCAAAACATATTTTATGTATTTATAAATCCACCACTATAGCAGGAACATGCATATAAGGTGTATTTACCTCTAAAACTACCATATTAAATGGAACTATGAATACGTTTCTCAACCACCATCTTCTATTTCTTTTTTGAGCCACAAACCATTATATTATCAATCAGAATCTTCTTTTTTATTTTATTATTTATTGGAAATTAATGTGCATAAACCTTTTACAGACTCATATTTTTTTAAATCATTTTCAGAAATAGGGTTCTTTGAGACTTATAAATTACTATCATTATTGTTCTTGTCCACATACATGACTTTTCCATCTTTCTTCTTTTTCAAAATAATTTCATCTCTCTTTTAAACCTTTAAAGGTATCTTTTATTTATCCTTATCAAGTTTCTCCTTTTGAAAAATTTCACCAACTTTATGGATAGAATTTTTGAAACATGTAATATTCCTTTCAACTTTACAATGTTTTTTTGAACAAGTTTTAGCTCTTCAACTTTTTCATTCAAATTCACCTCCATTTGCTCATTATGATTCTTTTCTTCTTCAAGAGATTTCTTCAAATCATAAATATATTTAACCAGCTTCCCTTTCTCATCAACAAAACATTCTGGATTTATTATTAAGGAACATTCATATTTCAATTTTTTTTTCTTTTCAAGCCTTCTAATCATTCTCATACATTCTTTTAACTCTTATTTCAAGTGATGTTAATGTTGAGTTTCTTCTTATTTAGAATTATTCCTTATAAATTCTTTATCATTTACAATATCAATAAAATTATTTACAATACCATAGACAAATAATTTTTCAAATTCAACATAACTTCCTTCCTTCTTCTTATTCAGCATTATATAAGAAGCTCATTCATTGAGATTTGAAGAACATTCTTTCATTCCATGTGGATTTTTATTTTTTTTAATCTCCTTGTTTATTCCAAGATATTCATGGATTTATTTTATCTTCATCAGTATCATATTTTTTATTTTATTGAGAAAATTTAGATGGAAAGTCACCAACACGTCCATATTCAAAAAAATTCAAGGGAATTTTCCATTTGTATTTCATTGTATCACTTTTACTATTTTTAGAAAACAAGGATAAGACACCATCAAGATTTTTACATAACTCATTTTCATAGTTAGAATCACCAGCTTCCTATTCAATAAAAATCTTCTTTTACTTTTATTTCCTAGAATCCTTACAAGAGATTTATCTATCATTTTTTGTTTTTATTTTCATATATTTCTCCCTTCTCATTTTGTAAGCGATGAGGGTGTTATGAAAATCATTAAGAGATAACATTTCAAGATATTATTTTCCAATGAAGAAACTTTTGCATCAAACATTTCAGGAAGGATTCTTTATATATTATTAATAACTTTACAATCATATAAATTTTCACCATGACACCTCATAATACTCACAATTTCATTTAATCTGGTAAAGATGTCATGCCCCAACCCCAGAAGCCTTGGATCTGGTGCATTACTAATCATGGTGTGTAATTTTTTTTAAAAAAGAAATGATGATAAATTCTACATCATGTTCTACTACAGATGATCTTTTTGGTTTATGTTCTGGAAAACCATATACAAATATTAGAATCCTTCAAATACTATATAAAAAATACTCCACAAAGTTTCCAACAATTAATGTAACTCAAATATACTAAACCTGTAAAATTTAAATTAAAACGTAGGGTGAGTATAAGAATGCCCAATAAGGGGTTTTTAAACGTAATTTTTCACATAAAACCATTTATAAAATAAACTTTAAAAATATTCATAAAATATTTTATTAATAAAATTTTCAATACATGAATCATAAAAAAACATTTTTCTAATAATTACTAGTGAACATTTTAAGGAATATTTAGAGGGCTACAAAGAAACATGTTCCAATTAAAATCATGCTTATAAAAAATGCATTATGTGTAACATATTATTCAGGAGTTAATTAAACAACTATATGTTAATTATACAAGGGTGAAAGTACATGAATTACACATGTAATAAGTACATTATCCGAGTTGATCATAAACAAAGTCACAAATTATTTATCCCATAAAATGCACATCATAAAATAACATGTAAAATACAATCATTTGTATTAATGTTCAAGAGATGGGTGTTGAATAAACATCATGTCATGTGAATTTAATTCATTTGATACTCATAAGTACAGGCTCTTAACCAGGCATATTCTACTAGTCAAATATTCACATATTTAATTTAATTTTATAAACATAATTAGGTAATGTATAATTCTATACTATGTCATGTCCTCATTCCATGACCTGATTTGTCTCATGAGAACTGTTGATGCATCGTGGGGTGTTCATTAACCGGTCCCCAACCCATATGGATTTCATTATCTTGTCCCCAAACCATAGAGATTTCATTAACTGGTCCCCAACCCATTATATACTAACTCCATTACATTCTACTTATTTCCAGTAAGGTCATATATTCAAAGTAATCCATACCACTTTGAATATTTAATTTCTAATTCATATTATTCAAAATGTCTCATACCACTATGAATAATTTTGTTCCTTAATCCATTAGTGGTTATAGTAGTTAAATTTCATTATTTATTGAATACATATATATAATGAATAATGAAGTAATTTGCAACACTAACAACTGCATATATATAAAAAATTAACCAATGACATGTATGAATAGGAAGACATACTATAGAACATGTGATGATAACCATTGCATATAAATGATTATTTAGGTTTTTTCACATAAAATGACAACCCATAAATCCTAAAGTCCTTATTATGAAAGTAAACATTTTATATTCCAAAATTCATAATTTTGAATTTAATGTAGCTGTCATTTTTATTTAAAACATATGCTGATAAATGGGTATCATAGATGTTTATTTAAAACTGTGTGTATATATTACCAAAAATATAAAGTGTATAAATAGGTTTTCGGTAAGGATGAAAATGTATTTTGAACCCTTACAATTAATGAATACATCAGAAAATTATTTAATCACCAATTTCATGAGATTTAAAACCAAAACTCATGTTAGGTTTAAAGTAAATAAATGTATGGGCATATAAACATAAAAACTAATGTTTTTCATAATAATACAAATCCATTTGAACCCAAAACATTATTCTCATCCAAGTGTTTATTTAAATATTTAAAATCATCTTTAATAACATAAAACAGATTTGAAATGAATAAAATGTATATGTATGAATATGCAGTAATTGTATATTCAGTTTTTCATAATAAAAACCCATGTTAAATGAACCCTTGTATCATTATCAAACATAGAAATATTAATACATGCAAACTTTTAACCATTGAAGACCTAGATTCACCTTAGAAATGATATATATATATATATAATGTATATACATATAAATAAGTGAATTGTTTTTGAATATAAAATATAATCCCTTACAAGTTTATTTTATGAAAACACGATTTGTAGGTTATATAAACACACCCTTAAGAATACTTTCAAAACATAAATATAAATAAAATTATCCATTAAAAAATATGTTTAATGATAAAAAATAAAACATAGACCATAAATTGTTAGTTTTGACAATAAAATAAAATAAAATAGGATATAATATTTTTTGAAACAATGACATATTCATAAACATATATAAATCATTGGTTATATATACAAGTTTATATCCTTGAAAATTAATTTATCATATCCAGTATTTTACCATACACTGTAAATATATTAAATACTCCCTTACAAGACAATAACCTTAAAAATTAATTAATAAGAATAAAATAATACCTTAGTAAATAAATTCTACAATGAAAATAAATAATAATTCCCTTACATAAAATTCAGACCAATAATGACATCTCCAACATGAAATCATAAGAAAAACAAACAAGAATTATCGCAGAGCTAAAACGTGGGTGTGGAGGTGTGTAGAAGGTGGGGAAGAACTCAAATATGTATGTGGTGGAGAATCAGAAGGTAACATCCCTTTAAATGTTGGGAACACATTGTGTATGAAGAATTTATTTGTTGTCAACAGTTGTCAATGCAGGTCCAAATGAAGAAGGATATCAGGAAGGAATCCAAAGTTAATGGATAGCGGCTGAAGAGTGGAAGTCTGGAGAATTGTATTGGATTCATTGCATTGGATTCCATACTTGGGAAATTCCCAATGTTGTTACAATTCAGATTATTGTTGAACTGATCCTAAGATCAAAGAACTTGTGTCAAAGGTGACACATTGTTTACAACAATAAAGAATGTAAAAGTATCATCTGTTTGAGGATTATTGGAGCAGAATAGTGAAGTATCATCTATCTAAGGATGGTTGAAGAAGAATGAGTATTTAAAGAAGAAAATGAAATGCTTCCTGATTGTATGAGAACCATGAAAGAGCTTAATTGAAATAAAGAATCATACGATTTGAATGAAGTAGAGAATGATGGCTGAAGATGAAAAAAGAGTGTTGAAGGACATGGAATTATAAGAAGGGGTTTGAAGAATCCTTATGCCACCACTTTTGGAAGAAGAGAGATAAATGGAGTTCTTAGGAATTATCACTCCAAAAGGAATTAAATATTTGAATTGAGGATGAAATAAGTACTTTGGAATTCATATTCCAAAAAGAACGGATGAAACTATGACGGTACTTTGCTGATTTGTATTTCACAAATATCATAAGTTTGGAAAACATGTGATGTAATCCTTATGAAGGATAGAGAGAGTAAAGAATTGTTTTTGTTAAAACACATTTCAAATATCATACTATCCAAAAATTACAAAGGCAAGAAGAAGGTGCACAAGTGGCCTCGCACAAGTTTCGGAGCGCAAATGATGTAGAGGCACACAAGTAATATTTCAAATAGCAATATTTCAGAAATATGTCAAAGGAAAGAAAGCGTCTCACAAGTGGTGGTGCGCAAGTATTGACGTGCAAGTGAAGTGGCGTGAAAGTCCTATTTCATAGATCATCCAATCAAAATATTACAAATGAAATAAAGTGGCGCCCAAGTTAGAAAGTGTCATGCAAGTCAAGAGAATCATGAGAGTATTGGCGCACAAGTCAGGGCGTGCAAGTGCATGTTGCACACAAGGCATATTTCAACATCATCATATCAAAATATGACAAATGTAAGAAAGCAGCGTGCAGGGGATGGAACGACACGCAAGTGATGAAGTGGCATGCAAGTGAAGAAGCGACATGCAAGTATTGGTGCGCATGTCTAGGTTGTGAAAGTCACCAAAATGCTTATAAATAAATGACTTTCCTCCTCATTTTAAAAGGCTCAATACTTAAGATAAAAATTTGAGCTATGAATGCACAATTGTAGAAATCGGCGTGCAACCTGAAGTGGCACACAAGATGAGGGTTATTTTTAAGCCATGCATGTATTGTTGTGCAAGTATTTCTGTGCATGTATTTTCATGAAAGTATTGATGTGCTTGTATTGCCGTGGATGTATTTCTGTGCAAGTATTGTCGCGCAAGTACTTCCGCACAAGTATTGCTGTGGAAGTATTTTCGCGCAAGTATTGCCTCGCAAGTATTGTCGCCCAAGTTTTAGCACGCAAGCTGTTATAGGTGTGAAATGGAATAGTTTTTTTAATCCAAAGGTTGCGCACATGTTGTGAGCTATGCACAATAGTGACACAAAAGTAGTGAGTGGTGCACATGCTGGGTTGCACACAAGCTGGGTGGCACGTAAGAAGGAAGGCGTGCAAGCTGGGTGGAGCACAAGTAATGATTGGCGCTCAAGTTTTGAGTTATTCTAGAAGTTCTTACAAGCATCTATTCAACTGTGATGATACTAAGTTGATCTAGACTTAATGATTATTGAAATTAAAAAGAAAACTTTTTATTCTAGCAAGCATCATTAGAAGAAAAGTGTGTAGATTACAGGTTTGGTGCAAATAAATAAGTGAAGAAGAATAAGAAGAATAGAGTATGACCAACTGAAGGCTAACAATTATTCAGGGTAGATGAATTCATATGATTCCATGTGAATCAATCTTTATTGCCTTAATAATCACATTGGTATATGTGATTATTGCTATGAAAGAAGAAAAAGTTTTAGTGCATTCTATTATTACACTAAAGAAGAATAAGAAGTTCTAGTGCAGCTAGTTTTGCACTAGTGAAGAAGAAAAGAAGAAGAAAAGAAGAATTTGTTTGCTACTGCTTTGCAAGTAATCAAGTGAGGAGTACTAAAGTGGATCAAGAGAAGAACCTACCTTTTTAATAATAAGAAGATTGTCTCCATAGGCAGTATAAAGAACCAGCTAGACGTCACAAGTTAGGCTCGGTCATCACCAGTCCAGGGAAGAGGATTGTTTTCCACCCCCCTCTAAAGTGCAGGGTCTCACATTAGATATAGTATTTTTTTTCCAAGCCACTCCATTGTAATAAAATATCACATTATTGTGGAGAATCCATGCAGTGGTCATCATGATGCATGGCAAGGATGTAGCTACTCTTATTGACTGGTGAACCTTGTAAAAATATCATGTGAATATTTTTACTTATTTCTTTTGTTTCATGCGATTGGGAAAAGATAATAAGAGAATCAAGATCCTAACAGGTCAAGAGGTACATGGATAAATGTTGAAATTGGATTTAAATTTCCCCAACACCGATTCACCCCCTCGTAGTGTTAGGTATATCCCAAACTGGTCCTCTCAATTGGTATCATAGGAATTTTAACCTCTATTGGATTCTATAAAATGATAATATTCTCTTTTGAAGACATGAGTTAATTTCCTGAGTCAACAATGAAGAGCAGTGTTGGTGAAGATTTAGTTAACATTGGTCAGAAGGATATATCTACCAAGACCATGATGAACAAGAAAACGAAATAGAAGAGAAAGTTGAATAAGAATTCCCTCTTATCTAAAGAAGAGGAAGCATCTGGTTCTCCATATCTAGCTGATGTTAATGACACACAAGACTTGGAAAGTAATAAGATGGTAGCTCATGTCCCCACCAAGAAGATGGACAACCTTCCTACCTCAACTGATCACGAGGTATGTGTTAGTATATTTGGAAATTATTCTCATGATGAAAATTCTAGCACAAGTGGTTATGATCAATATACAACATCTTATTAAATATCAATTGATAGATTATGAAATATTCATCATGGAATTCATAAATAAATTACATCCCTAGTCTGTGGTGTATTTTAGTGGGTGCAGGAAAATATCACTCATCTAGAAGAAGAAACTGATGTTTTGGAGAAAGGATTACAAGAAAAAATTGTTGATTGTCTAAAACTCTTCAGACATGTTGGATCCTTTGAAGCAACAAAGAAGGAAATTGAAGAATGTTATTCAATGTAGCTCAAAGATGTTGAATAAAAGGAAGGAGTCAACAGGACTATGGAAGAGACGGTAGATGCACTTGAAGATGAGATGAATAGGGGAATTGATGTCAAGATGTTATATTTGGATGAAATATCTCATAAGATCAATGAACTTGACTCTGTAACAAAACAAAGAAAAGATGCATGATGATGAAGTTGAAAGATTGAACAAGACTTGTGAAGATAAGATGACTATGATTGAAGACCAAAAGGTCATCATCAATATGAGAAGTCTAGAGTTGGAAGATCAGTTGACCAATCATGAGATGACACATTTTGAGTCTTCACAAAAGAATGAAACAATTTCTACTAGTACCCAATTTTTACTGGAATATTTTACTATCAAAAGCCCTAAAAAATGTGATATGAAGATCATGAATTCACTCATTGATCCATCAGAAGCATCATGGAAAGTAATGTTATCATCCACACAAACTTGTATTAATGTTTCTAAAATTGCTTCTACCCAAATGAGCAGGTTGGAAGAAAAATTATAAACAAGTTTGGATGAAGAAATTTGAGATTAAACCTATCACCAAGGATAGGGTGGATAGGGGAAAGTGTGTGGAAGATAGATCCCCACAGAAATTACAACATTCCAAGAAGAAGTCTCAGCAACCTTATCAATGAGGTGACAAGAAGTCAATGTTTTTTGGTCAATGATGGTGCTGCAATAGGTTTGGGCATTGTACACTGGATATTTGGTATAATCCCTTAAATGTAAAAGCACAGAGAAATCCCATATCAAGGGGGAGAAATCCATAGAAGAAGAAGCAACATCCACATATCCAGAATCACTTGTGTACTGAAAAACGATTTGGAATGATAGATAACATCTTTTATACAAATAATGTGAAAACAAAATCTCCCAAGAAGTTTTCAAGTAGAAAAGATGAGAAGTCCTTGGATTCTAAATCCAAAAAGGCGAAGGGTGGTTCATCCAAAAGAACTACTAAGAAAGAACCCACTCCGAGGAATCCATGTAGAATATCCAATCTTAATGCCTCAATCAAAAATGATGTATTAGTGGTTTGGCCAGATGATTTGAACAGAATGAGGAAAATGGGAGATGCAAAAGCCAAGGCTAGTGATAAATTCAAAAATAAGATTCAACGTGAAGAAAATGAGGTTATTTGTGTGAGGTGAAACAAGGCTGGTCATACTGTGAGAAAGTTATTTGAATTTATTCTAGACCAACAAGAATTCATGAAGAGGATGAATGTTGCACCAGGAGATTCTAGTTCATGGAAATCTTGTGAAGAAAGGAGATTCACACATAAAGAGATATAAGAATATTTGAGATCCACACAACTACATTCAAAATTAACGATCAAATGTGAATGTGTGAGGAGTGGAGAAAATGGAGCATCTTGGTTGAGAAAATCATCTCAGTCTTCCTGATCACATTGAAGAAGCATGGAAGATCCACCTTTTTCCCTTAAATCATTGTGTATTTTATTTGTTCTTTAAATATAGGGAATTGATGGTGATGTAAGATCGAAGGGGGAAAACCTAGGATTCTATGAGAAGATATGATTCCTTGAGGGGGAGACACATGAAGAAGCTTCTGGAGTCATTATATCAATCAGTATCAACATCATTTTCTATAAAATTCAACTACTCTGAAGATTTTCTGAAGATCATGTCATCATAAATGGTATGTTATTCATAAATATATCATTCTTAGTAACTCAAATTAAAGATAATTCTATAAAGGTGGAGTAACTATGATAATAAATTTCCTAAGAAGAGTGATAGTTCCCCATGGCCATTAATCCTTCCAATTTCACGTGAATGTTTTTGATTCATTTGTTGAAGTGAGTGTAGAAATTTCAGGTTGATTATTTCTTATCACATTAAATATCTTAGGCCAGGAATGACAGTGGAAAACCCTTGAGGAAAATTATTTGAGTTCTCATCTCATGAGATAACATAATCAGTGGATAATGGACAACTTTTTTGTCTAAATAAAATCCTATTATTTTCTACACCGTGCATTGCTCAAGTAGACTTAGAGTCAAATGATTGATGGCACATTTCTTGAGTATGGAATGATATCCTCTCTACCATGAACTTTGTATTTCTTGTTAATAAGGGGGAGACAAATGAAATGAATGTCTTGGGGAATGAAATAAGTAAAGGGGAGAAAGAACATTCCCATTTTGACATTGACACATTCATTTGAGGAGGATTTAAGTTATTGACAACAAAATTCAAAGGGGGAGATTGTTGGGACCACATTGTGTATGAAGATTGTATTTGTTGTCGACAGTTGTCAATGCTGGTAAAAATGAAGAAGGATATGAAGAAGGACTCTATAGTTAAGGTAGATCGGCTAAAGTGAGGTAGTCTGGAGAGTTGTATTTGATTCATAGCATTGGATTCCACACTTGGGAAATTCCTTATGTTGTTACTATTCAGACGATTGTTGAACTAATCCTATGTTCAAAGAACTTGTGTCAAAGGTGACACATTGTATACAACAATGATGAATGGAGATTTATCATCCATTTTAGGATGATTGGAACAGAATGGTGAAGTATCATCTACTTAAGGATGGTTAAAGAAGAATGAGGATTTGAAAAAGACAATGAAATGCTTCATGATTGCTTGAGAACCACGCAATAGCTTACTTGAATAAAAGAATCATATGATATGAATAAAGTAAAGAATGATGTATGAAGATTAAAAAAGAGTGTGGAAGGACTTGGAATGCTAAGAAGGAGTTTTAAGAAGCCTTATTCCTCCACTTTTAGAAGAAGAGAGATAAACATAATTATTTGAAATTAACACTCCAAAAGGAAATGAGGATTTCATGTGAGGATGAATGATGTACTTTGTAATTCATATTCCAAAAAAATGGATGAACCTATGATGATGCTTTGCAGATTTGTGTTTCACAAATATCATATGTTTGGAGAACATGTTTTGCAAGACTTATGAAGGATAGATAGACTAAAGAAGTGTTTTTGGAAAAACACATTTCAAATATCATAATATCCAAAAATGATAAAGGAAATAAAAAGGCATGAAAGTGGAGGCGTGCAAGTGTCAGCGTTCAAGTGTTGTAGAGGCACACAAGTCATATTTCAAATAGCAACATTTCAGAAATATGGCAAAGGAAAGAAAGCGCCGCGCAAGTGGTGGCCTATAAGTATTGACGCGCAAGTGATGTAGCGCGCAAGTCCTATTTCAAAGATCATCCAATAAAAATATTGAAATATAAATAAAGTGGTGCAAAAGTTAAAAATTGTCGCACAAGTGAATAGTGTCGTGCAAGTATTGGCGCGCAAGTCTTAGCGTGCAAGTTCATGTTGCGCGCAACCCATATTTCAACATCATCATGTCAAAATATGACAAAGGAAAGAAAGAGGTGTGCAAGGGATGGAATGGATCACAAGTGATGAAGCGATGTGCATGTATTGGCGGGCATGTCTAGGTCCCTCAAGTCACCAAAATGCCTATAAATAGATGACATGCCTCCTCATTTTCTATGGCTCAACACTTAAGAGAAAAATTTGATCTCTGAATGCTCAAGTGTATAAAGTAGCGTGCAAGCATAAGTGGCGTGCAAGCTGAGGTTTATTTATAAGCCGCACATGTATTGCCGTATAGGTATTTCCACGCAAGTATTTCCAGGTATGTATTTCCGTGCAAGAATTTCCACGCATGTATTACCGTGAAAGTATTGGCTGACATGTATTACCACACAAGTATTGTCGGAAAAGTATTTTCGTGCAAGTATTGTCATGAAAGTTTTAGCATGAAATTTGTTAGAGGTGTGCAAGAGAATAGTGTGTTTAAGCCAAAGGTGGTGCACATGTTGTGATCTATGTGCAATAGTGGCATGCAAGTAGTGAGTGGCGCGCAAGCTGGGTGGCGTGGAAGTAAGGATTGGAGCTAAAGCTATGAGTTGTTCTAAAATTTCATACCAGCTTCTATTCAACTGTGATGATACTATGTTGATCTAGACTTCATGATTTTTGAAATCACAAAGAGAACATGTGATTCTAGAAACCAGATAATGAAGAATAGTGTGTATCTTATAGGTTTGCTTCATAGAATGAAGTGAAAAAGAAGATGAAGGACAGAGTATGCCCAACTGAAGGATGAAAATTATTCAAGGAAGTTGAACTCAAATGATTCCATGTGAATTGATCTTTATTTCCTGAATAATCACAATGGTATACGTGATTCCTTCTAAGAAAGAATAATAGGTGCTAGTGAATTCTGTTATTGCACTAATGAAGGAGAAAACGTTCTAGTGCAGTTGGTTTTTCACTAGTGAAGAAGAAACGAAGAAATGTTGGCCCACTGCATTGCATGTAATCAAGTGAAGAGCAATAAAGTAGAACAAGAGAAAAACCTATCTTTTGATGAAGGAAGAAGACTGTCTCCATAGGCAGTATGAAGAACCAGCTAGACTCTGCAAGTTGGGCTAGGTCATCACCAGTCCATGGAAAGGGATTGCTTCCCACCCTCTATAAAGTGTAGGGACTCACACTAGCTAGAGGAGCGTTTTTCTAGCCACTCCATTATAATAGAATATCACATTACAGTTGAGAATACATGAACTAGTCATTCCCATGAATATAAATGACATAGCTACTCTTATTGAGTGGTGAACCTTGTAAAAATATCATTTGCATATTTTTACTGCTTTCTATTATTGCATGCGACATGGAAAATAGAATAAGAGAATCAAGATCCTAACAGGTCAAGAGGTACAGGGATAAAATTTTAATTTGGTTTTAAATGTCCCCAACACTAATTCACCCCCCTCTTAGTGTTAGGTATATCCCAAACTCATCCTCTCAATAAATATCTCCAAAATTCACAATTCGTAGAGATTTCTGAGCTATCTACGAATAATAAGGTGGAAAACACTGATAGAAAATATATTTTATATTTTCGACATAGGATTATCTAGATAAAAAATAAAAACAACAATTTGACATAAACTATTTAAAATGAAGATTAACTGGATGATATTGACACCAGTGAACCAAAGTAAAAGGAGATTATGTTTATAGTCCAAAAGCAACAACGATTTCAGAAAAGGATAGAAAGAAGGTCAACAATGAATAAAATGAATCAATGATTGAAATATTAAAATAAAAGAACAAAACAAATAGATCTGGACAAAAAAAGACCTACCTCACGATAGATCAACGAAATACCAAAACATAAACAAAAAAAATTAAACCCTAACCGGGTCAGACTCGATCCACTTAGATAAACCTCACTGTCTTCCGGTGTTCATTCCGGACAAACTTGCAACCGAATCTGAACATTGACCTCCACATCGCCCATGCCTCCACTCGACCGGACCCTGACAACATCGCATGAACCTCACTTAGCTTCTCCAATCAATGACAAACTCCCCCAACCTCACACAACCTTTTCCAAATGTGCCTTGCACCAACTCCTGAAGCTCAAACCCCCACTGAAACCCTAAACCGTTGATCATCCCCAACATAGAAGTCTTTCAATGACTAGGCCACTATGCACAACACTTCTCACCCTCTTCATGGGGTGACACCCTAAAATGCGGACCACAAAACCCAAAATAGAATTCTACCAATTTCTGGATTTTCAACTCTATTATTATTTTAAAGAAAAATGTATTAAAATGATTAGATTATACATATTTAGTAAAACACTAATTGTCAAAAAAGAAAACAACAGTCATCTTAAGAAACCAACGACTATAAAAATAAAAGTCATGTGTATTCTCAACGGACAAGAAGACCTTTATGAATATATTTTTTAGGTATCTCATATATTTAATATAGTTTGTCATATAATTATGGTCCTCTACATCCCTTTACTGCTTAGTTCATATGATCTTCTTCTAGCGATTTCATTCATCAATACGATCCTTCCAAAGGATGAGGGCTACATACTTGGTCTCATTGTAGTGATATGAGGTCTCCCAGTGGTGCTCATCAGATTTTCCATTATTTTCCTTGGCTAGCTATGGTCATTTATCCTTTATTCAAAGAAATCATTTCATGCCTTGTTTTTTATTTTGAAAACATTGTTTGAATAGGATATAAATTAAATATAGTAAAACCATACAATATTATTATCACACATGAAAAAGGTTCAGGGTGTCACATTATCCCCCCATGAAATAATTGAGTCCTCACAATTCTATTATACTTGCACACTTATACCAACAAAACCAGATAATCTTTACTCCAGAGGTCCCCCTTTACTAGGTCCACCAACGTCAGAGACTTTCCTAGTAGGTTATTCTGGTTAGATTCATCCCCAAAACATTCTTAAACTCATCAATTTCATTCGCCCAGATACACCTCTCAAATCTCGAGTCAGACTCATATGGGAAACAGTAGGTCCATGAAGGGGTGGCATGAGAGGTGTATAGTTCGTAGATATTGGATTGAATGTTTCTCTGATAAACCAATTAGATGACTGGTTTTCTAAACACTATATGTTATAAATACTTCCATACCTACTTTAACTCACAACATGGAATATATGGGTTGTGTAGTGGTTTCCCATCTCTGCAGATTCTCAGAACTTCTCTAGGGCTAGATAACCCTTAGATAAGGTGAAACACAAGAAGAGGCTTTTGTAGTACCTTCCTTTGTGTGCATAAAAATCAATTTGTGATTGCGACATGAGGTAGTGAATGTGACTCGGTCCATGACAAAGTCAATGGATATTTGGGTTGTTAGATACTTGATAATGGTGTTTACAGGTTAGATACAGGTTCACAAATGGCGGGTATGTCTCTGATCCTGACTCGACAATTATGCATTCTAGTAATTCAGTGGGGATAACCAAAAGAATTGTTTTCTCAGCCATCTAAAAATTTTATGAGAGAAATATACATAGTATTGAATAATTAAATTTTTATTGTTCATCAAATTTTATAGAGTTTCCTAAACTGATCCTCTAATACCAAATATCATACCCTGACCCCAGAATCCCCAGAGCTGGTGCATTACTAAACATGATGTGTATTTTTAAAAAAAAATGATGATAAATTACACATCATGTTCCACAACAGATGATCTTTTCAGTTTAGGTTTTGGAAAACTAGATAAAAATATTATATTCCTTCGAATTCTATAAAAAAATACTCCACAAAGCTACCAATAATTAGTGTAACTAAAATATACTAAACTTGTAAGATTTTAATTAAAATATAGGGTTATCATAAGAATTCCAAATAAGGGGGTTATAAAATTAATGTTTCACATAGAACCTTTTATAAAATCCACTTTAAAAATATTCATAAAACATTTTCATAATGAAAGATACAATACATGAAGCATAACATAACAGTTTTCCATGAATTACCTTCGAGAATTTTAAGGAACATTAACAGGGCTACAAAAAAACATGTTCCAATAATAAGCATGCTTATACAAAATGAATGTTGTGAAGTATATTATTCAGGAGTTAAATAAATGTTCTCAGTGAATTATACAAGGGTTAAAGTACAAAATTTACACATGGAATAAGTACTTCATCATAGTTGCACACAAACAAAGTCAAAATTAATTTATCACATAAAATAGACATCATAATATAACTGGTAATCTACCATCATTTGTATTAATTTTTACTTGATGGGTTTTAAATAAACATCATGTCATGTGCATTTACTTCTTATGATACTCATAAGTACATGATCTTAACCAAGTATACTATACTAGTCGAATATTAACATGGTTAATTAAATACAATAAACCTAATTAGAGAATGAATAATTCTCGACTTTGTTAAGGCCTCATTCCATGACATAATTTTTCTCATGATAACTACCAATGCATTGTGGGGATTTCATTAACTAGTCCCCAACCCATAGGGATTTCATTATCTAGTCCCCAACTCGTAGGGATTTCATTATCCAATCCCCAACCCATTATATACTGATTCCAATACATTCCTCTCATTTCTAGTAAGGTCATATTTTCAAAGTGTCCCATACCACATTGAATATTTAATTTCTCATTCATATTATTCAAAATGTCCCATAAAAATTTGAATAATTTAGATCCTCAATCCATAAATGGTCATAATAGATAACTTTTATTATTTATCAATTAAATATATATAATGAATCATGCATTTATGGTCAACACTAACAACTTAATATCTATAACAAATTAACCAATTACATGTATGGATAGGCAGACATACTATATCACATTTGATGATTACCAATTCATATAAATGATTATTCAGGTTTTTTTACATAAAATGATAAACCTTAAATCCTATAGTCCTTGTTATGAAGGTAATCATTTTATATTCCAAAATTCATAATTTTGAATTTATGATAGTTGTAATTTATATTTAAAACATATGATGATAAATGGGTATCATAAATGATTATTTAAAACTGTGTGAATATATTACCAAGAATACAAAGTGTATAAATAGGTTTTGCGCTAGGTAGATGAGGTATTTTATACCATTAGAAGTAATGAATACTTAAAAACATTATATAATTACCAATGTCACCAGATTGAAAACCAAAACTCATGTTAGGTTTAAAGTACATAAATGTATGGACAAACATACAAAAAACAAAAAAATTTCCATAATAATAAAAATCCATTTGAACCCAAAACTTTATTCAAATCCAAGTCATTAATTAAGTATTGAAAATTATCTTTAACTAAATAAAAAAATTTCAAATGAATTAAATGCATATGTCTAAATATGCACTAAGTGTATATATTGTTTTTTATAATCAAAAACCATGTTAAATGAACACTTATATCATTATCGAACATAAAAATATTAATATACGAAAACATTTAACCATTGAAAATCTACATTCACTTTATAAATGATATATAAGTATATATATATATATATACCTTATATACATATAAATAAGTGAATAGGTTTTTCATAGAAAATATAACCCCTTACAAGTTTCTTTGAAGAAAACATGAGATGTGGGTAATATTAAGACACCCTTAAGTATATTTTGAAAAGATATGTACAAATAAAATGATACCTTACAAAATATGTTTGAACATGTAAAATAAAACTATCCCTTAAATTGTTATTTTTCAAAATAAAGTAAAATAAAATAGGACGTACTATTTTTTGAAACAATAAAATATTCTTAAACAAGTATAAATCATTGGTTATATATATGTATACTTCCTTGGAAATAAATTTATCCCATCCAAAATTTTACCAAAAACTGTAAATATATTATATACGCCCTTACAAGACAATAAACATAAACATAAATTAATAAAAAGAAAGTAACCCCTTAAAAATAAATTCAACCATGAAAATAAATATTAATTCCTTTACCTCAAATTTGAACCAAAAACTCAACCTCCAAATTGAAAGAGTAAGAACAAAAAACATGAATTATCTCAGTGATAAAACATGGGTGCAGAGGTGTATATAAAGAAGGAAAGAAATAAAATTTGTATGTGGTAGAGAAGAGGAAAGAGACTTCCCTTTAAATATCTCCAAAATTCATAATTTGCAGAGCTTGGTGAGCAAGTTGTGAATAATGAGGTGGACAACACTGATAGAAAATATATTTTATATTTTCGACATAAGATTATCCAGAAAACAAATCAACACAGAAATTGGAAATAAATTTTTTAAAATGAAGATTAACAGGATGATATTGACACCAGCAGACCTAAGTAAAATGAGTATATGTTTACAGTCCAAATGCAACAATAGTATCATACAAGGATAGAAAACATTCCAACTAATAATAGAATGAAAAAATGATTAATTTATTAAAATAAAAGAACACAACAAATATATCTAAACAAAACAAATCCCTACATCATGCCAGATTACAGAAAGACTGAAACATCAACAACAACAAAAAAGAAACCCTAACACGGTCAGACTCAATCCACACAGACCAACTTCACTGTCCGCAGGTTTACATTCCAGACGAACTTGAAACTATGGAAAAACCCTGACATCCACATAACCCACACCTCAACTCGACCATACCATGATAGTACCCCACAATCCTTGCTTGGATTCTCCTATCTGTGATGAAGTCCCCTGATATCTTACAACATCGACCAGACATGACCTACACCCACATCCTGAAGCTTGGAATCCTTGCTGAAACCCTAAACCACATCTCACCCCCAATGTGGAGAACCCTTTAATACCAGGCCACTACAAACAACACTTCTCACACTCTTCACATCGCGACACAATAAAACATGGACCCCAAAACCCAATATGATAT
This sequence comes from Viscum album, assembly GCA_963277665.1. NCBI lineage: Eukaryota > Viridiplantae > Streptophyta > Magnoliopsida > Santalales > Viscaceae > Viscum > Viscum album. Next base: position 536,526,437 of record OY728156.1, read on the forward strand.
TTTCTTAATCACCAGATTTTCAACTCTATTACTATTTTAAAGAAAAATTTCTTAAAATGATTAAATTATAAATCTTTAGCAAAATAGTAATGGTCACAAAAGAAAAAAACGGTCACCTTAGGACACAAACAACTGTAAAAATAATAGTCCTGTGTATTTAAAATGGTCAAGAAGACCATTATTAATACATTTTTATGGAATCTCATATCTTTAAAATAGTTTGGCGTATAAAGATGATTCTATACATCCCTCTGTTGCCCAGTACATGTTCATTATCCTAGAGATTACATTCTTTAATATGGTCGGTCCAAAGGATGAGGGTGTCCTACTTGGTCTCATTGTGGTTCTAGGATTCCTCCTTGTGGAGCTCCTTGTATTTTCTCTTAGTTTCCTAGGCTAGCTATGGACTTTTTTCCTTGATGTAAAGTAATCGTTTCTTGTTTTGTATTTTTGAAAACATTTATTTGATAACATAAAAATTAATCAAAGTAAAATCATAAAATATTATTATTACACATGAAGAAGGTTTGGGGTGTCACAAAAGAAGTCCCCAACTGATTCAAACTTAGCTCTATTCAAGTCTTCATAATTCAATATACATATTCAAAGTATTTACTTATCCACTTTTGTATTGACTTCAAATATTTTTTTCTATTTATCCAATATACCTTTGTCTATGGAAACACCATTCACCCTTAATAATTCACTTTTAAAAAGTGATGACAATATAGCATTCTTGGCCCTTCCATCATTCTGAAGAATTTTCTTTTCAACAGATGTAATAGGAGTTTTATAATCAATATGAAGAAAACCCATATGTTGTTGCTTTAACAACATAATATCCAATATACATAAGATAATAAAACATTATATCTTTCCCAATATGATAATTATTTCCATAAGAAATAGAATACCTTTACTATTCACCCAATTAAAATTCACCATCATCAATGATAATGAAAATATAACCTATGTTATGATACTAGTTGAAAGTGCTCTCTCAGGATAATTGTATCACTGAGAGGGGGAGGGGTGAATCAGTGATGATTTTTTTATTTACATGAATTTGAAAAAACCTTCACCTTCGGTTAGAGATTTATTTCCCGGATAAAAACAAAACAAACACACATCCACATAAATACAAGAATTTATAAGGTTCACTATTCAATAAGAATAGATACATCCTTGGTATGGTATGTAAATTATCCTATACCACACAATACACAAGAAAAAATCATTGGATTATTGTGAGTAGGATATTCCCTTTCAATCATGTAGCACTATGTAAACAATTACAATAATGTGTGTGCACCATCATAGAACAAATTTGGTAATAAAAAGTTTGTGTAACAACTCAAGTTACCTATACTTATTTTCAATTTCAAAAATGTAATCAATTAAAAAAAACTTTTTCAATTTATTAACTAAAAGGTGGTAAGAACTTCTTGGGCGTTGTTAAGGAAAACTCAGTCTAATTTTCCCAGTCTGCTTTTCCCAAACCAATTCCCCCGAGTCTAATTCTCCCTGATACGATTCCTCTCGATACAATTATCTCAACCCGGTTATTCTGAGTCTGATTCTTCTTTGTATAATTTATTAATACAAAAATATGAAGCACTGGATGAGTATGGTTGAGATAAATCAAGACTTTTTCCTCGATCATGAAATCCCAATATGGAAATCTCTAATCCGATAATCCAGCCTGATACGATGATCATCAAAATACAATTGAAAAGACAAATTTAGTAATCAGATGAGTATGTTAATCACTATGTACCATGATCAGTTGAATAAAACATTGTGATCTTATCTCTCCTCATTCAATTCAATCTATCAAAACATAATCAACACAAGGGAATACAAAAACTTCTTCTTCTCTTTAAAAAAACTCGGAGCTTCTCTCTCTTCTATGATGAAAAATACATTGGTCGTCATAAAAGTACAATGTAATTTTTTACTTTTATAGGTGGCCCACAAATGTATTGGTGTGAATACCAAAAATTATCTGTTCTCAATTAAATTTACCCAAATCTTAATTTCCCCTAAAATAACAGGAGAATTTTGACTACGTCAACTCTTCTCGAAGATTCATGATTATTCTACAGTACTAATCCCTTCTTCATATCAATATTATTTCTTAAAAACAAAGATATGTGTCACATGAATGTAAGATAATGTAGAAATGTATATCATTTTGATTTGATAAATACAGTGCATTATATAAATTGGATACAATTATTCTTTTAAATTTCAAGCTCCACTTGATAATATATTCAGTAAATTCAATTATCTATGCTATCAAACCACTTATCACTATTTCACCTTTTCTATCGACCCACTTTAACAAATTCATTTGAAAAGTTGACAAATTAATTCAACTCTTGACCCAATTGATGAATAAATTTGTAAAAATTCATATTTCATTTATATCTTCCTTCAACAAATCATTCAGCCATCTCAAATGGTTGACTACATAATTGTACAGTCTTTTTCACTAAGATATTCATTTGATTTAGCTTAATTCCATTTCCATCGGTCATTGATTGATTTTTTTTGCCTATGTACAATAGAAACTTCTAATATGATGGACCAGTGTCATCAAATTTCTTCTCCACCAACTAGCTTTCATTCCAACTCAGTCTGAGTATCATTGTCTAGATTACAATAATTATGAGTACAATTGGATTGGGTATGATAATTCTAGGTATGATTGACCTGGATATAGTCATCCTGAATATGATTATTCTAGGTACGATCATTCTACATCTCTCTTTTTTTTTCACCGAGATACGATTTTGAATAACTTTTTTCCTTTCATTCTATGTCCTATCAATCTTAAAAAAAATGGACACATCTATTTCACTCCCCATTTCATTAATAAATATTCCATCATAAGTTTCAAAAATTACCTCTGATTTATGAGAATTAAAAATTATCAAATAATTTTTACATTTAATTAATCATAGTCCTGAATACTCTGATTCATCATTAATGAAATCAATTCATTCATATCGTCTTTAGAGTGAATCTGATGTCTATTTACTTCAAACAAGATGAATTCTTAATTCAACCTATTCATTCCAAATTCAATGTGAATCCGATCAATTCCTAATTATGATATTATCCCATTTCTCACCACAGGTGAGTATGATTCTTTTGAAAACAACCATCAATATGATTTTCACCAAATACAAAGTGAGGTGAATTTCTTTCATCAAAAAAACATTCCTTGAAAACAAAAGACAACAATTAAAACCAAATGCATTCATCACCATCTTGGTCCTAACACATGCTATATGGTATAGTTATTTAATGTGTCAAGAACCAATTATATGGGTTATGTATAAATTTATGGTGGAATCTTACTAAACCTATCCCCTTAAATTTGATATAATACCATTTTTCTTATTTTAATCTTTAATATATGTGTATTTAGTTAATTAAAATTCCAATTACAACCTATAGGTTTTTTTCCAATATTGATTGAAATTGAAATTTTCATTAACTAATCTAGTTGTGATAATTTCATCAATAAATAAATAGTGATTAATTGTTTAAAATTAAATTATGTGATAATTTACCTGCTATGAAACATGGTGTTATCTAAATAAAGTTTTTAGTACAATTTTATTTTTAAAACATGTAATTTATATTCCTTATACGTGATCTTCTTAAATTTTTGTAATAAATGAGCATCGATTAAATTCCCAGAATCTAAAACCATAATGTGGTGTTCTTAGTTTTAATCCTCTTGTAATGGTAGTATAAAATTTTTAACCTTAGATAGGAACATGTTGGTTTCTCATAATCCTCAGTCGATATTTTTATTTTACAGTGAACATAGAGTTTAGGATAGTAAGCCTATTAACCTTGTTGGCATGAACTAGTTAAATGGTTGGTGATTTATGATTAAATAAGGGGATATCCTGGTTAAGGTAATTCCCTCTGAGGTAAATTCCTATAGGTAAATTCTTACTTTCATTTTCTAAATGAGAGGTTCTATTCTGGTGCCTTTTGATTCAGGTATGACTCTTAGATTATAGAAAAAACCCCAAGAAAGGTTGGTGGTCGTGGGCTAGTTGATTCTTATTAGAATCGTGAGAATGTCATAACACTCATGTTTAGTGGGTTATACATTCCTTGGGCATGGTCAGCCATTTTTTTGGTTGAGTTACTTTTTTTTGATAGAATTTGAGTCATGATTTGTCACCTTGTTAATATTTGTGTGGATAACATGACTCTAAGTTGATCCATGTACACTCTCTCATGTTAGGAATGAGTAGTTCCTATTGTGTTGTTTCAATATCACTACAACACAAATTATTACGTGTGGTTCCTATCGAGTAATGAGTGAGGTTTTAAATCACATATTCTTGAGCGACATGGACACATAATTGTTTAAACCACATGTTTTCATGATTTCATTGAAAGAGTCATGAGTATGTAAAGACAATATTCATGGATCATCCCTTCACTAGAGTGACCTAATCATTATATAAATTGAGTTATCCCACTATTTGGGAATGATGTTGGTTAAATGATAGGGTGTTGTAACACCACTGATTGATGTTGGTTTTGGATTTTAATTATTATCTAGCATGGTTTTAAGGGGATGATTTTTCTCATCTCATAAATTAATGTTTTTTATAATCATGATAGCCATATCTGTAACTCGTGTTCAATTGTTGATAGAGTGTGTATCATGGGATTATTTTCCTTTCCATAAAATGATGAATAGGAAAATTTTATGGTAGGGAACATCATTTAAAACATGTTTTAGTGTGTCCTTCCATGTAAAGGGAATGTAACCTTAAAGGACCAATTTGGAATGGTCCTAATGAATTCTTGTAGCCAGATAATTTGTGAATTTGAGTTTTCAAGTCTCTATTGTGATGATGAGTTTTGAAGCTAATGTTTGAGGTTAATCTATGTCTAGACACTAGATTCATAATTAGATGGAATACTTGATCCAAAAGTATGAACGAAAGGTATCACTTTTTTTCTTGTTAGGTATCACGTTATCGAGGTGGTCGGTTGAGTAACCAAATATTGATGAACGATGACAGTTGGAGTTATAATCTAGTGGTTATATAGAGTGATCATAGGTATTGTTGGATTTCATGTGAAGTGATCGAGCCTCTAAATACTTTTTATATTGTTATGTTAGAAATTTCACAATTTTTCATCCTATAATGGATCTAATGATGCTTTGATCATTAAATCTCAAGGGAGGGGTGAGGCTATCAGATGTGTTATTAATTCTATATGACAAACAATGTTAGTGGAAAGACCCTTAAAGTTGTACCGATATAGGAAAAATCATAGTTTTAGAGTGTCAAGAGGTAGTTAGCTTGTAGTTGGACCTGGTCACATATTATTAAGAGATGCGGTGTCGTTGATTGTTTCAAGGAAATAATAGACCATTTTGATGGAGTGTGGAAGAGAACTATAAACACTTATTGATGGTAAAAGATATTAATTTCTTGGTGAACTTATAGTTATATATGACCATGTACTCTATCATGAAATCATCCTATTTATGTTGGGACATCATCCTATGTTATCTAAGACATCATCAACTATGCACTGAGCTAATCAATGAATTTTTTGTTTAATGGATGGACCCTCATGTGAGAAGGGTTATGGAATTTTGAGCCTAGTCATTGGAAGGTTTGGAACATTAATACTATCAAATTATTTAATTAAGGATAGTTCATCTAGGAGATATCAACATAAGTTGGCTATAGACCTTGGTGTGCATGATCAAAATGATCTTAGTGGGATTTGAAATAAATGTGATGGAATAGAGTATTTGTGATGCATCAATAGTTAAATCTGATTGATTTTGAGAAAAGTAATCTTGAGGTGTTTTTACTTGTGTTTTATTGTTTTTTTGAATGAATCTAGATATAAACTGCATTGGAAACATCATCGGAGGAGATAAATGCAGAGTAAGATTTGGATAAGGTTTTTCATGGTAAATCCAACACGACCTGTTAAAGAGCGATCAATTGGTATTCTAACATTAAAATCTAATCAAGTACTAGGACCATATTCCTCATGTGAGAATAAGGTTCATGAGTTTGAATAATTTCAAAATCATCACAAGAATTCTAGTTTCATTCTTCAATAGGCAATTCTAATTGTGGGAATACCATTTATCAGAATTGGCTGTGAAAATCTAGAGCCTATGGTTGGGAGAAGCATAAGAAGAATGATAAAAGAGCTGACTATGTGATCATGTATAATGTTATATAGGCATTGTTAAGCACCATATTTGTGTTTTAGTTATGAATATGATTGTTGTCTTGAGTTTTAGTGGTTTAAGTACAATGTCTTTAATGTAGCACTTATATGTGTGTTGGACATGGGAAATGAATTGTCTATTTTAGTGCGAATTCATGACCCAAGTAGGTTAGGTGAAGTTTTATTATCTTCAAAGGCTTCATGGGATGATAAGTTCCAAGGTGGGGACATTGTAACATCCGTTTTTTTGAATTAGTTGAAAACTTCCTGGAGAATTTGAGCATTTTATTTGGTGGATGGGATGAATTCCAAATTGAGATCCGAAACATAATTCCATGATTTGGAACACTTAAAACTGTTGTTTTTAGATTTTATTTAAGGATCAAGAGGTGTATTGTGAGTTTGAATTAGTTTTAAGAGAGTTAGGATATAAAAAATCATTTTTAGGACAAGAAATATGGGGAACACAATTTATTAGAAACTGTGCATCTCTCTAAGAGAAACCTTGTGGCCCTAAATGGGATCTCACGTGGTTTTTCAAACCATGCACCTGAGGCTACAAAACCATTCAATTGGATTGTGGAAAGTTTTAGATGTGGGTACATGGAATAGACACAGTTTGAAAAACCCTGAGCCTAGCTGTGTGAGGGGAAGACACTTCTTATAGTATAATTGCATTATTGGTGCATTATTAACCAAACCGTGCATCTCTTAAAAGTGGAAAAAATAAAGATGTCTAACCCTCTCCATTTATGTTATTTAACCCCTTTCCTCCACCACTTCACTCTAGTACCCCCCTTTCACACAACACTCCTCCTCCCCTTCTCATGGTAGGTTCTCATCCATTCTAGCTCGAAATTGACCACCATTCATTGTGTTGTAAGTGTAGAGGTAAGGTTTAAACTCATTTTAACTCCCTTGGATGTTATCTTTTCTATAGGGAATACTATTTCCATGTGACCTGATTTTCATTATTTGTAGGATGAATGACAATTCTTCTGATTTCTCTCATTCCAGATCAAATCAAGTCCATCTAATGGATGAGTGAATCTTCCTTGGTATAAGGTAGGTTATCTAGTTTATTTCCATTTAAAATTTTGTCATTTATACAATTTGTTATTTTGCAATGCACTAAACTTTCTATGTGTCACCTCATAATTGTGATATTTATTATGTAGATATTATCATATTTTTAATTATTCCATATGTACTTAATTTCATCATCAGAGGTCATCAACCTTGACTCAGACCACCCGCTTAGGTGTGTTACTTATATGTTCATGCCCCCTTATGCTAATCATTGGAATTAAAACCACCATTAGAGGTGTATCAACTTAATTCTTTTAAAATTACATTGTTAAATGGGATTACATGACTTATAAGTGGTGTGGATGACTCACTTAGATTGTGAAAAATATTTTAATTATTCTTAAACCTTTCCACATTATATGAAATAAATAATTCGGGATAATTAAACTATTAATGGAAAGGTTTACCCTTGGTCGTGATCAACTTGTTAAATATAGTGATTCCCCCTAAATACATTTAAGTGGAACGAATTGTTAGGTGGGTTTTATACACCCCCATTAGTCCTTGTTATTTGATGTTATTAACTATTATAATGGATCGAACCTAGGGGCACTTGAATTATACCATGGAATGATTTAATTCTAATGTACTATTTTTAAATAATAAATGTAATGAATTAATGAACATCTATTGTGCCCAAAGAAATGGCAAGTTCCCCTTTATGAAATATATTGGATAAGGGTTCATATTGTAATTGGGATTACCTTAACTTGGATTTGGATAGAGGCCCCTTTTTTAGGGTTTTAGATATGGAATATCAAAACCACTTGGTGAAGGATGTTGTACATAGTGATCCAAATTACTTGGGTTTTTAGACATTATGTTCCACACCCCCTAGATTAGAATGATGAGCATGATGGTTCACATATTTTTTATGATACATAGGCATGGTGTCCCTTACTACTTCTGATACTCGGACATGAAATCCTTTATTATTCAAGAAAATAAGGCATGCCATCCCTCATTATTTCATGTGAAATATGGGCGTAGAAACCTATATTTAAAATATGCGACTCTTATAATTATACATAGACACATGAGTTATGCCTCAGGTCCTAGATATTTTATGTATATATATATATCTATATATTTTTATACATATATAAAATATATATATATACACGTGGTGAAACATGTTCAATGAAATATCTAGTTTATGTCGAAGGAGGTATGGTCAACTATATTTCCATGAGTAACCTGAATTTGACTTGACTTCATTTACATATACTACATTTATTTACTTTTGGTATACCCACACACTATTTTATTTTATATTCAAAAATTATATTTCATTAGAAACTTTTAATGGTGACCTACTATGTTTTACTCACACCCTATTTGGGCCACCGATCAGTATCAAAATAGATCTCCTAATTTCAGGTTATGTTGGACAGTGTTCTGTTAAATTTTTATTTATAGACTAGGAATGGACATTGGAAATTGGGAGTAGCAAAAAATAATGTTCTTGGGTTTCCTTCTAGAGTTAGATTCATTATTTATTTATTTATTTCCATTTACATTTTAGCCCTGCTAATTGTATCACATATTGTATGTCTAGTGCTTGTACATTGTAGCATGTTCATGCATAATAATTCATTCATTTATTGTTGATTGTTATTTTTTGTATATTCCTCTTATTTTATTTTATTATTATTATAATATATCTATTATGGATATAGAGGGTATAACCTCCCTATTATACCACCTTTATACTAACATTACTTTTCGGCGGTCTCTAGCATATGGGGAGTTGCACTTGAGGCCTAGTAGCCAACACATGAGTCACTGTTTAGTGGATCTCATGTCAAGATGCTATTAATATTGTGCATCGGTGACTTCTATGAGACTTTTTATTCCATGAAACCCTGGGGGTTTTCTTTGAGAAGTGATGTTGTGGCTAGATATCTAATTCAATCTCAATGGACTCTACAATGTTTGAGGGACCTCTATCTAGTCGTATGAGGACCAAGACATATAGATAGCTTATGAATTTTAGTGCTACAATGTATGGGACTTGTCAATATCGACATTTCACCTACTGTTTGAAAATATATGATTACTTATATTGACATCCTTTTAGTAAATCCTCAATTTTATGAATCATGAGATTACGTGGTTTTATATTTTTTCTTATCCTATTCCTCCAAGGAAACTCTAGTGCGAGGAGTCGAGTTGATTTTATATTCATGATTAAATTATAGTTTTCAGGGAATCATGCTGTGTATTTTTATACTTACCCATGAATGGTCCTTGGTTCCACACATTTTGTGATGTTTTAGATGATGTATATGTCAAACATTGAATTATGAGAGTGGGGTTGATGTATCTTTTTCAAATTTGATGCCTTGAGAACCTATAGGATGAAATTTTGTATTTTTATTGCTTGTGTCAGGTGCTATTCATGTTTAGAGCTAGATTATAGTGATTTCCTATTCAAATTTTATTCTTTCTAGTTTTCATTTTTGGATTTTGTATGTGTAATTTCTCCTTTTTAATTTATTCTATTCTTACTTGTTATCTTTTGGGTCTCAATTTATCATGAATGTATTTCATTCAGTATAATGGATTGCATTTGTTTATATCTAATTGATATTGTTTCTTATCTTATAAATTATATATGTGAGCCTATTATAGGTCATTAATTGTATGATTCCTCCCTTGTGTGTGATATGATTACTCAGTTCTAGTCGCTAGTCCTTAGCCAATTGGAAGTGGGATTTGGGTGTCACATTCAACATGTCATCGGCTCGAGAGTATATTTTGTAGGTCAGGATATGACAGTGTTGTGTTAGAGTGGATATATACCAGGGAAAATGATTTGATTTAGTATCCATGTGATTATTGGATTGAGAACATAGATAAATAATGTTAAAGGGGCCTTGAGTTTGGTTAATAGACCAAGGAAACCACAACAGGACTGTTGACTTATGTATCCTTTCACCAGAACTCGAATAACCTATTATTAAACCCAAAAACCTAAGACATTGATTATGAGTGACTCAAGAATTACATATAAAAACATTAAATCATTTTAGTTGAATATTTAATACATCCCATATTAATACACGTCTGAGGACCAAAATGTTTTAGTGTATTTGGAGACTATATAAACAATAATCTTATTTCATGAAATATTTTCAAAAATCTCCCATAATATAAATCTATCATAGTACTATTCATTGATATATCATATTTAAAACCTTTCTTCATAACATAGGGAAGTGGAAATATAGTAAAGGATGACCGTAAATGCTCAGTAAGGGTAATCAAAGGAGATATTATTCAATAATCATACATGTGAATACGATAATTATAAATGTTTGAAAAATTGATCATACATTATGAAATTCATACCCAATAAATCAAAAATCATTAATAATTAGTCATGTAATAAGTATATTATACTAATATAATACATGTGTATAATCACGAAACCAAATTCATGATACATGGAGTATAACATGAGCATAAAAGATAATATTATTATAGAATAATAAACTTAAAAATCATAACATTGTGAGCATATATAACACAAATAAGTTCACTAGTTGTATTAAGGACATGCAATATGGTGGTCACATAAAATCATAGATATGAAACCATGTATACACATAATATTGTGAACATGTATTAATATGAATACATCCACAGATAATGTTGTGAACATGAAATCAGGTTCAAACATAATTTTTATATCTCATGAGATATGAATATTTACACAATGCACTGGAGGGAAATATAATTCCAGGCCCACTAATCACAAAAGGAAAACTATGAATAAGTGTTCCATAAAATCATAAAAACATTCATAATATCATTATAGCATAACCCATGTAAAATAAATAGCATTCACAAATATTTCATTCTAACTAATTAACTCATGGGAAAGTACTAGGTTTCATAGAATCATCCATAAAACACCATTATTATAATCCATCCAGAGAAAGAAACTATATGTTATCATAAGATAATATATCTAGTGAATTATAATATTAATTAATCTATGTGGACATATGTTAAAAATATATATATAAGATAATTTGATCATTTCATTGAAAATAGGGAAAATAACCTTTTCATTTAGTACATTTAAAAATTAAATTTTTTGAAAATATTGAGAAAAATATTTATTTTTAAAATAAACATGAATAATTTTGAATGAATCATAAAATAAAATTGCAATAATTATAGTGGGAAAATTTATTCATGCAGCAAAAGATAAAACAAATATTCCTTTCACATTATTTATAAATAGTCATAAATAAACTATTTTGAAAAAATTGTAAAAATTAATTTCTAATAATTTTAAGATAAATTTAATTAAGTTTGAAAATTAATTTAATTAAACATTTGATTACATTATATTACATTCTTGAATATTTTTTTTAAATAACCTCGACACGGAATGAAAAGTTCACCAACCAAAGTGGAAATAAGGTTGGCATTTCTTAAAAACAATTCTTGATATTTTTAGGTTATAGAGAGAAAAAAATGAAAGGAAAACATGAAAAATATACAAATAACCAAAATATAGAATTATATATTTGTTTTAAATGATAATAATAATATAAATTACCTCAATGGAAATTTAACATTGATAATCCTGAAAAGAAATGAGATCATAACATAAACCCTCACCTCATGTCTTAAATTTCTTCATGTGTGTTACTCAGATTATGTATAATAAATTTAAATTTATTATGAATATATACTAGAATAATATTTATAATTATATTATAATATAATATTCCCTTATGATTTCAAATTATCTATTTATTATCAATTATTCTTTAAATTTACTACTATGATAAAAACTGGTCTGTTTTCCATACATCTTTTGGTTCAACAATTCCATTCCCTATAGCTTTTTCATGTTTTAATAATATAAATAATATAAATAATATAGATAATATAATTAAATTCACAAATATTTTATTTATTAATTATATAAAAATTTATAACTATCTATATAGGGTGGTGATTAAAAATGTATTAGATCATTTTGTTGAGATGATAGTACGTACGTACGCACAAGCGATGTTTCCAGTTTTTGATGGATGAAATAATGTTAATGTAACTAATAATTCACTATTATAGTATCATTATTATATCATAAAAATCATGTATATTCATTAAATATATCCTTATTATCATTCATGTATAGCAGAAATAAAAAATAATTCACACCGTTCTATGGATGTGGCAGTCCACACGTACGCCTAAACAACACAATCATTTTCCAACAAATTGAAGGATATGATGTTTAATAATATATTATATATCCAAAAACTTAATTAAAATATTAACATAACAAATATCAATTAAATTAATATGTATAACCTTCAAAGAGAGACGATGATAAAAATATATATCACTTCATATAGACAGTAGTCCATATGTACGCATGAGTGATGTTTTTATATTTCATTAAATTTAAAAAAGATAGAAATTAGATATATTATTAATATTAAATAATTTAAATATAGTTAATATACTTAGTTTATATTGTTAAAATAATGGATGAGGACTTGTGATAAAGAAACATGAAAAACGTCGGTAAGAACACACACCTCTTCTTTGAGAAATATAATTTGGATAACTTCTCATGGACCCTCGGGTTGGACTTTTAAGAAGACAAAAAATTATAGAAATTTATTTGGTAAGTTTATAAAATATTTAGATATATTTTATTTGTTTTATGCGGCTTAATAATTAGTTAATAAAAGAGGATATAAGGTTCCCTTTTATAAGCAAGGGGAGTGGAAAACTTGTAAATATTAAGAATATTAAAAATATAATAAAGTCACATTCATGGGAAAGTGGATAAAAATTGAAAAAATTTAGAAGATGGTATTATATAGTATGTAAATAAACTCAACTATAAGTATTTATAAAAATTTTCATGTTATTTTAATGCATGTCTCCTTAGTTTAACCCATCTTGATGCCCTTGTGGCCTTAACCAAAGTAATGCATTTTTACCTCACTAACTATTCATAATGAGAAAAAATGAAATTAATATATTTAAATAATTATGAAATTATGATTTCAATTATGGAATTTTTAATTTCAATTCCAATAAGTGGTCTAATCTCATTTGAAAATAAGTACACAAGACTCAATGAAGATATTTTTTAGAACAATGAATTTTAATCATAAAAATAAATATATTATTATTCATTTCCTTGTAAAATAAATTTGATAAATGTTAATATAATTTATTGAACATATTATATACAAATTTTATCAAATAATTCATCAGTACTAATTATTTCACCTTATTATGATAAAATACACTGCACAAAATAAAAACAGTTCTCTAAAAAGTATATCTTTTTTTACTTTGAAATACTTTTATCTTTATATCTAAACAATTTATAATCAATGTTTTAATTATTATTAATTTTTTTATATTAAATACAAATAAATTTTATCAAAATATTATTTCATTATTAATCATGAGACATAATATATAGAAAAATACAATACTATGAGAATTTGTCTTTAAACATAAAATGATATTATTATTAATATTTAAAAGTGATTTTTTATTTCCTAGGGATTAATCAATAATTTTTCATTAAGAAAAACATTTATAAATAAATTAATAATTTACCTAGTCCTAGTCTCCCCATCTAATCCAAAGTATCAGAGATAATAGTCACATTTAATAACAATATGTCAATTGCATATTAACATTTATTCAAGCTGAGTGTTATGTATGAATAAAGTTATCAAACACATAAAATTTATTTATAGAGAAATATATCATAAAATATTAGGGTGTTATATTATACCCCATTATAATAATTTAAACCTTGAAATTATTTCACTTTATTATAAACAATTTAGGATACATTTTCCTCATCACACCACCAGGTTCGCACATACCTTCGTCAAATTTATGGTTTCAACATAAATGTTTGATCAGGTGAGTGGACTTATTTGGACGCACTTTCCCTCATTGATCAAGAATCCCCACTGGTTATTCCTCATAAGAAATATCATGAAATAATGGTATAGTCTCTAATATTAGTACCAATGAATGATTAGGTATGTAGTTCCTCAAAAGTGATACAAGGAACACTTCAAGAATATGGGAGAGATTTGATGGAAGCACCAAGCGATAAACAACCATCTCGAGACGATAGATACTTTCAAAGGGGCTGATATATCTAGAGCTCATATTTACCTTCATTCCAAATATCATTACATTATTACAAGGAGATATTATAACATCCAAATATTTTAATATATTATTAGCTTTAAATAAGAAAATGTATATTTTGGCTTCTTCTACACACAACATCGAACATAAAAGAGACTATGATATATTTAGATAAAATAAAAATATTTGTGTGTGACCATTAAATCATATCCATTTGATTAATATAATTAATATGAGTAACCACTTTATAAAATATTAATATAAATAAAATAAAGGCCACTTTTGATACGAATGAAATTCAATTAGTATAGCTAAAATGACAAATACAATCACTTTATGCTTAAAAATCTATTTTTATAAATATTTATTTTTTAGGTGATATTTAATTATATATCAATAAATAAATGATTAATTATTATAAAATTTGTTTTATATGAATAATTAGTTAATACTAATATAATTGGTAAATTATATAAAATATTAATTTGAATGGTTAATATTTTAGAAAGCTATTTTCTTACAAACAGTTTTCCATTATATATCATATATTTATTTGAAAGCTAAATTTATAAATTTTAGAATTTGAATTTTAAAAAATGATAATTATTTTTTGATTCATCAGTGTAATATTTTATTAAGATTAATTTTTTTAGGATTTTTCTAAGAAAATTTATATTTATACAAATAGAGAAAAATATAGTTCTTAAAAATAATATGAATTTTATGAAATTATTTGTATATAAATATTATTTGGATATAAATTAAACCATTTTATAATAAAAAATATGTATTTTATAAGTGACTTTATAATTTTTAATTTTTTTTAATTTAAATACCAAAATTTAACACTTTATAATTTAAGTTATATCTTTCAAAAAATTGTTTTTAATACATTATACATTTCAATTTTTTTATTTTTTCACTTTTAGAAATTATAACAAATAATATGTATTTATGTTTTTTTAATAATTAATTCCAAATTATTTAAATATATACATTTTATTTTTAGTCACAATGACATGTTACTTTAGGTAAAAACTAGTTACCGTGGTAAAAGTTAAAATGGTTAAAGTAATAATTCACGGGGTAAATGGATTGAAATATGATAAACAATATCTATAATTGATTATATTAGGTGATTATTGACCTTATAACTTCCATAATAGATTATTTATAAATTTTTGATCCACTTTCCTTAAGTTTGTCTTCCCATTATTGAATGGTTTTGGGTATTTACAAAAATGACATCCATTTTCACATATAAAACGGAACATCACTCCTCACATTCCCTCACACCAAAACCAAATTATTTAGGCAAAAAATCAACCCAAAACTATCCTAAAAATTATTTGACACCTTAAATAAGTGGTTTTTTTCTCAAAATTACATCCCTCAAAATCTTAATACACTTTGGAAAGGAGAGAATCTATGATGTATAATATAAAATTCTGATTGTTCATTTCACATTTCTTTTTTTATGTGCTCTAATTCGTTATAAAATTTAGTTACTCCATATTTAAATGATAAAATAAATATAATTATTATAAATTTATGTTATTTTAATTATGGGTCAATAATTATGAACATTTTCCCTTTTTAATTAGAAAAACGAAACTGTAATTCATGCATTTTGTAGACTATAACCTCTACGATGAAACATGTTTTGTATTCCTTCACAACATTACAATAATGTTAATAATATATAATTTACTGTATAATTAATATATTTATGAAATATTTTATTGTCTTAAATGATGAAACATATTACCCATTTTACCGATTCTATGGAAAATATAATCAACATCCTTGCATATGTGTGGACCACCACTTCCATTGTAGGATTTATTTCCATATTTTTCATTATGAACGTGAATATATTCCCATGAGGATGGGTTTAAAGGAAAAATAATATGTTAATGAAATTATTAATGTGTTTTAAATACAATGTGTAAAACCTATTAATAATCTAATCAATAAACAATTGTGGTAAATTTAACCTCCTAAAAGATTGTTCTAAAAGAAAGAAATGATATATTCATATTTTGTAATAACATTGTATAAGATATATTATTTTTTAATTATTTAAAATTATGTTATATCATAATCATAATAAAAACATAACCTCATTATGTATCTATTATAATTATATTTATTCTATATGACTAGATATTATTATATTAATTATGGCATTTTCTTATTTGGGTCGGTTTGACCACCTACATGAACATACTTTTATATATATATCACAGATGACTATGAGAAACTAATTAATGTATAATATTATTTAAATATATGTACAATGGTTTTATTTTGTCTCTATTTTGGTTCTATTATTATTTCAATCATTAATTAAGAAATCAACCTCAATTCATTAAGAATTAATGAAACATGCCCGTTGACAATTCCAACTTCCTAGATATAAACCAAAACTACCATGAAATGAGATTATAGATTTGTAAAATATCATGAAATATATATTTCAAAAACTCGTATTAATATTTTAATGATTTTATTTGGGAAAATAATTGACACCAACCCCGATCTTATGAAACTAATTCAAATCGATAAAGATTACATACACCTAGTTTTGAAAATATATAATAACTAACTAATATATATATATATAATGATTATAAATTAGTATTATAAATGATTAAAGTTATGAATAAGGTTTTGGGTATGTATTTAATGAATAAAATTTAATTATTCAGTATGTTTCTTGTAAGTGCATAGTGAATTAGGGCATAGTTAAGGGTTTTCATATCAAATTCCTCTCTTCGAAACAAGTTTGGTATTATGAGCCTAATTAAATTTATGTAGTGTATGTAAAACCTATTTTATATATCATATCAGGAATAATATTTTAATTATTGTATTTTAAGTTCAATTATAATCCCTTTATTTAATGGGGGTTGGATAAAAATGTAACTCAAGGAATAAGGGTTCTTTTCATCAAACATTATTTCCTTGAGACATTTTTATGTTATAAACCATTTTTTCCTTTGAACGGTATATTAACTAACCATGTGTGTATCTTTATAATTTTTTTATTTCTGGGAAACACACTACAAAAAATTATTTCCCTCCCATCAAACGGATCATGAATTAGTTGTTATCCTAATTGTAGGTATTTTTTGTAACTAAATTTTCATTCATCATATTGTGACCATTTCTATAATACTTATTTCATACAACATTGGTATATTATAAAATTTCATTATATTATGTATAATTTTATTTATTTAGATTTCTACTATATGAAACACCTTTTTTAATAATTCTTATCCTAACGAGTATGTTTCCTATAAGAGATATTGATGAATCAAGTCCCATTTCCTTGGTTTATATTTTTTAATCATGAACATATTTCTTCCATTCTTGGTTCTTCAAACATGATATTTTATCATATGATTATTTCTCTACCACTATGGATAAAACTTTATTTTTATATAAATGACTGTTTTGTTACTCTTTTTAAAATGTGAATTTTTAACTTAGGTATTTTCAAAATAATAAAATGTTTGGATTTACTTACAATTTCATATATTTTATATTCCAATAATAAGTTATTCATGAAAAATATTTGTATTTAAAAATATAGATTATTGTATATTATTTTTGAATTTAATGGTTATAAAATGTTTTCACATCACCTTTTTGAGAATTTTCATTTGGAAGTGTCACGTGACGTTATATTTTATCTCAATGTTAAATCTGTTTTTAAAAAAATCATTTTAATTTTAGATTTTTATTTAATTTTAATATTAAAAAATATATTCCCTCATGGGATTTATGTTTCATGATTTATAATCAAATATATTGTTGTCATTTTTGGTATTGAACTTATGGTATCAAGAAAATCAATTATTGATCTATTTTATTGTGATATCGTTCAGAGCATTTTTTTATGAGGATTGATTTTATTTATGTCAACATCCTTCTATGTTACTTTTTTTACACTGGGGATATATTCATTAGAAAACCATCCAAATTATTTCTCTAGATATCTTTTGATCATGTTATTCCAGTATTGACTTAACGGTATACTCATTACCCTATACAGTGTGAATATCTAATTTTACAAAATTCATATCTGAATATGTTCACATGGAAAGAAATATTATTTAATGGTTGGGGAAGTATTGAGATTATTGATTATTATTGATTGTTAATGCATATTTATTATGTATTGACATTCTATATTTTTCATTATGTATATATCTATGATTTTTAGGTAGAATATCCTTGGGGAATGGTATGAAATGTCATGTTGAATCTTATAGTGAATTTAATGTAATTAATCATGTAATTGTTGGGGATCAACATTATATAGAACCTTGATGTATTGACAGGTATAAATAGAATAAAATACTTCATTTTCAGTGTATAAATCACTCTATATGAGTATAATTTCTTGGAATAAGGTCATACAAACAAGTTTGTGAATTATGATATTATGCATTCCATTTGTATGAGATCAATATTATTGATATACTTGTATTAATTTATTTTCATAGATATAGAATTCTCCCAATTTCAGTTCATCATGACATTATGATGATTACTTAATCATTCCATGTTAAATAAATGATTTAATTAGTTGTCTGTTTTATATTATTGAGCATTTGAGCTCAACCCTTCTTATGTTTTCATTTCCCCGGATCATGAAGAAAATCATAACATAGTTTATTTATAACAAGATAGTTATGTAGAGTATTTTAAAGAGATATTGAAAACTTGTTATAGATTAAGCAGTTTATTATATAATGGAAAAATCAACCATCAATTGAGAAAGACATGGGTGTTATTACTTTATGATTTATCTTTATAATCTTTTTTTATATATCTAAAAGGTCGTGGGATTGTATGTAATAAAATATTTCTTTTAAGTAATGTAATTATGGGTCAGTTATGTTTGACATGCTACAGTATGTATTGAAGCCAATATATAATGTATGTGTTTATGGGATCAGATTTGGGAGTGTGAGTCTAGGTTATCACAGGTGGAATCATAGAAGTGTTTAGATAAATTTGGATATTAGGATGTTATTGGAGAACAATTTAAAGGTTGATTAGTTAATGTTTATCATAATTTAATAAATATAGATAATCTTTAGGGATAATATATTATGTGGAACCATCCATAATCATTAAATAATATTATGTTTTAAATCAATAATTCATTTCTTTATTCATGAATACCTTTTAATGTTTATAGATTTATAGAATTAGTTCATAAATCATACAAATCAAACCCATACATTACAAAGTGTAAAATACCAGTAAATATATTTTTCCCCACAATACAATAATTATAAAATGAATCACATTTTATTATCATGAAAAATCTTCATGAATTTTAAATTTCATCATTATTACTATTCATCCTTAAACCCTATGAAAAAATCTTATAACATGGTATAAGCATAAAAATATATATAATGGACATATATAATGGAATAAATAAACATGTTAATCTATTTCAAAATAATGATATCATATAAGATTATTTTCTATTAACATAATAAACATTGAGCTCAAATAATTATTTACTTACATATGAAATAATCTTTACAGATTTTCTTATAAAACATTTTATTAAAAAACATGAAGAAAAATTTATAATCATAAGGGTTTCGTAGAAAACATGAGATCCCATGAAAAAAAATTTCGTAGAAAAATACATTTTTACTCTAAAAGGGAATATTCATTCTTTAAATAAAATATCATAACATTTAGTTGTGAAATCAAAATAGTTCCTTGAAAAATAATTATATAGAATAGATTGTTCTTTTAGGTTTCATGATACCTCATTTTCATAGTAACATTATAATAACTCTTACAAAAACCCTTAAAAATGTAATAACCTTCTTTGTTAGTTTCAATATAATTCTATGGAGAACATAATCACTGAACTATGGATTGAAGAGCTAAATCAGGATCACCTATCATCATAAACAATTTCAACAGTCTATATAATACATTAAAAAAATAAAATATTTCATTTAAATTATTAAATACATAAAAATATGCTTTTGAAACCATAATTAATTTTTTTTTCAGATATTGATATATCCATTTCCTTTAAAACCAAATTTTCATAACTAAAATACCCAAAAAAGTGATGGAGGATTTTTATTTGATGAAAACATAGAATATTTAAAATAAAGAAAAATTTCAAATAACTTTTATAATGGTAGGAAAATCCATTGATGTTGTAAAGATTAAAATAGAACTTCCATTTCACTTTCTATAATGAATGTCAAAATGTTCTAAATAAAATACATAAAAATCATTTTGAAAACATTTCAAAGAAAGTAAAAAGAGACATAAAATTTCCTTTATAATTTATTTATTTCAATATTAATATATCCAAAAAATATTTTAATATATTTTCATGGAAGAAAAATATTTTAAAAACAAATATTTTAAACTTTGAAAATGATGTTTCAAGGTAATGTATCCCTTAACACGAGTTTGAATTTTCACATATGTTATTTATATTCCTATTTAATAAATTTATGTCAATTATTTAATTTATTAATTTTTTAATATTATTATTCATTTACATAAATTTTATCCATATTATATTTAATTACTTAGTTAATTATGTTTAATTTGGATGTTTTGTGGATGATTAGTTCATAAGTCCAAAATGACATTGGTATGTTGAATATGGTCAAATTTATCAGGATTATATCATTTATATAATTTTCATCATGATATAATTATCATTTTTATACATTATTTATACTTTTAAAACCTTCCATGTAAGATGGTTATTGGTGTAAACTAATGTGAATTGGTTTTTCCATCTGTGGTGTGTTGGATTCATTTTCAACCCTATCAGTGGCAACCCAGGTGAGTTGGTGTGTTGGAGGAGGTATTTCAATTGACATGGTGTGGTGGAGAATATTTTATTTTATGTTCAAAAAGTAAATATTGTCATGATATGATGATGTTCCTGATAAATCTAAAATAAAGAATTGCATGAAACACCATGTGGGCCCAGAATGTTGATCACAATAATATTGAGGGATGGGTTAATGTTACTAATAAAGCATAGAACCAAAATTGGGATACATCATGAAATTTTCAGGGAAACTTTATAGTACTATGAATTATTTGATATATTCATGTCAAAATGGATCTGAAAGTGGTTCTAAAAGTTTTTCATACATGGTTGAGGTGTTTACCAGTGTTTTCTAATTTTATTGTGGTTAAAAATTTAGAGGAAGAGGAACATTTTGTGAAAGATGGATTTTGAAAATTTCCTCATGAAAATATAGAATAATCATATACTTTAAAAAATATTTAATTTCTATTGAATGATTTGAGATTCATGGAAGAATGTTTCTTAAAAGAGTGTATGTTTTGTGAAAATGAGATGTTGTGCGAATATGCCATGTTTTTTGGAAGCATACATGTATGAAGGTGTTTCATTAAAGTTCATAAATAATGAGAGTTTCATAAAAAAATTGAATATTTGTGTGAAAATTTTGTGGTAAGTGATAATGGTTCATAAAAGTGTAGAAACCGATATAAATAGGCAGCTAACCCCTTTTTGAGAATACATTCCCTAACGAAGATCCAAAGGATCTAAATTCATGAAAGTGTGTCATGATGATTTTTCTTACATGATGTCTTTATAAGAACATATGTTTCACAATGATAGGGATTGTTTCAATATAAACAATGGGTTTAAAAATAGTTTAAAAATATTTATAAAAGGTGTAATGTTTCTTGAAATACTGCAAGTATCATGAAATTTGGGAGTTTCACAACACAATGAAAGATTCATGAAAGGATGGAGTTTCACAAAAGTGTTATGTTTTGTGATATGTAATGTTATTGGAACTCATTGAATACTTTTCCAAAGGAATTTGGTGTTCCTTGAAGACTATTTAAATAGTTAATGTGAATATACTAAAATGGGGATGTTCACAACTAGCTTGTGAATTAAAACAATGAAGATCAATGAGAGCTAATCAGTGCATCATCTATTAGACATTGAAGTTATTCATTGCCATATGTTCCAAAGAGCTTGTTCTCCTGAATTAGTAACCAAAGGGAGATGAAAATGGTGTGGACCTTGGGTTTTAGTTATATGAATATAAATATTTTCAGGGGAGTGACTTTAAAAATACGAATTGCCTAGAATTAATCCACCTTTGAAATCCTTTTAGTAGATTTTGAAATATCGACACGATGTCGGTGTGTGATCCTTGAATATATCATACAGTTGGTGAACCAAGTAAAATTATTGTGTCTTATGTGAATGATTTGTTTTATTAATATAGGATGAAAATTAGTTCACGTGGATTGGGAAACCATAGATCATATCTGAATAAGGTGAGGATAAGCACTCAAGTTAATCAGATGACCACTTAATAGGTGAATACAAGAGTGGCACTACTAGTAACTGAGGTTATGATCAGTCAAGTTAGTGACAGTTTCAAAAGTATTTGTAGAAATGTGGATGATTTTCATAACATAATTCATCCCCTCTTAAGGAATATCTCACTAAATTAACTTATGTGTCTAAAAGTTATGAAAAACGAATTAAGTTACAAAAATGGAGAAGGTAGGTCATACATAAGAATGAGTAACATTTCCATTTTTCAAGGAACCTGAGGGAAAGTAGGTAAGTATATTTTTTTATTTATATAATGATTATTGTATCATAAATATCACAATATTTTTTTTAAATCACCTATGTATACATGTTATATGAGGTGGTGATAAAAAATAAATTACATCAGTTCATGAGGTGGTAGTTTGCATGTACAAATGAGCTATGTTTTTATTTTTCATTAAATTGTAATAAAAGAAGTGTAATATTAATTTACTATTATTAAATTTAATTTGAATCTTATATATCATATTATTTAAATTTTACCAATTATTATGACCAACTATAATAGTTGGTGATGGAAAATGAAATATATTATCTTAGGAGGAAGTAGTCTACATGTAAGCACAGATGATGTTTTCATTTTTATTAGATTATCATGTCGATGAAAAATGGTTATACCTTAAAAATAATAAAATTATAGTATATGTAAGATAATAATGTTATTATTTCATCATTTTTTAAGAATATTTTAATGTGGAATAAGAAATGAAATGAAAACACTTGGTTAAGAACTATTCTTCTTCTTCATACAAGCTCCCTGGGTTTATAGCTAACTCCTTCCTAAGATGGTATTATAAACAAAAAAGGACTCTAGGTTGTGGGGATGGATTTTAAGAAGATATTTTTGTAGGTATTTTCCAATGTATGTGGATATTTAAGAGTGAATAAGAGAAGACATGGGGTGTCCTTTTATAAGTGGGGGAGAGGACATACTTGGAGTTTTTAAAAATATTAAAATATGTTAATGTATTACTCAAAGAAAATGTATCCAAATGACTAATATTCAAATAATATATACGTTTTGGTTTTAATATGTTCATAAAATATTATTTAGAGAAATATTTAGTTCATTTTAATCCTTATATTTTTTGTTTTAACCCTTTTAACCCATTGTAACTCTTATCAGGGTAACTGACTTTTTTACCAAATATACTATTCATAATGGAAAAAATTAAAGCGGACTCATTACCAAATTATTAAATTATAGATAAAAATATGGATCCCCTTTTATCAAAATAAATTTCTACATGTGGCAGAATATTTTTTTAAAATAAACCCTCAAAACGCGATGACAAACATGTTTTCAGAAAAATGCATTTTTATGTATAAAAATGTTTTTATACCAAATTCATGCATAATATTGATTATAATGAAATTTATTGGATTTTTTTAATAAAATATAATTAGTTTCATTTCAAAATCGGTATAATATAAAATTTGACATTGTAAATACTTGAAAACAAATGATTTTTTTCATAAAAATCAGCATTTTACACTATTCAACAAAAAATAATGATTTTCTGAAAATT
Organism: Viscum album; assembly: GCA_963277665.1. Taxonomy (NCBI): domain Eukaryota; kingdom Viridiplantae; phylum Streptophyta; class Magnoliopsida; order Santalales; family Viscaceae; genus Viscum; species Viscum album. The sequence continues at coordinate 536,550,884 of OY728156.1, forward strand.
CCAAAAAACTAATTATAATATTTTTTTGAATCACTAATATAAAAAATGATATCATTTTTTTCAAATTATAATTATAAGATTTATAAATTAATATTTTAAATAAATCTATATAATATGTATAAACAAATTTAATAAGAATAAAACTATTTCCTTTTGGATTGAAAATTTACTTAATATTATGAAAATTAATATACATGAATAAAATATAATTCATGAATATTAATAAGGAATGATTTTTTTTATTATTAACCTTAAATGGGTTGTTTTAATATTCACCCCTTTTTTAAATTGTTTACTCATAATTTTATTCACTACTTAAATTAGTGGGGATATTTTCCATTCATAGAATTTTTTGATTCCCACGTTTCTTCTTCAATCATATGGTTTTTCCATAAAAACATAACTTAGTGAATCAACTTATTCTATAAAACCTCAATTCTATGGTCTAGAATCTGAGCCATTTCTTCCTAATATGAAAGATTCTCTTCCAACTATTCTATTTCAGGGCTCCAAACATGTGATGCATCTGAAACATACTTCTTTAACAACAATAAATGAAACAGATAATGTAATTGAGATAAAATTAGAGGCAAGTACACTTGGTAGGAAGCCCATCCGAACTTATCTATGATTTCATATGGTCTAATGAACCACAAACATAACTTTCCCTTTATACCAAAACACATAACACCTTTCCATGGAGATACATTAAGAAAAATATATCCACCTACCTCGAATGAAATAACTTTATTATGGTTATATGTATAAAAAATATACCTTCTCTAATCTATCCTCATATGTTGATGAATCATCTTCACCTTATCAACCATTATTCTATTCATTCTAGTCCTAAAAACATTATTTCACTAAAAACTTGCAAAAAAGATAGAGTCTAATATATATATACTGGATCAAAAAACATTATTATAAGAAAACTCAATTAATTAAATATTTTGATCCCAACATCCTTGATAATCTATTGAAATATCTCGAATCATATCCTACAATGTATGAATACATCACTCTGAATTTCTTTTATAGTGAAATGAAGAGCTGTACTAAAATTTAATTCAATACATAATCCCTTCGATTGGATTTTCCAAAAAAAATAGAGGAAAACCTGAGATCATAGTTAGATGCAATAAAAAGGTTGACCCCATGAAATATAATGATCTCTTTTACAATAAGTATAAAAATATAATCTGTAAGATCCCAACATTTTATGGAGGAATATAAGGAATGTTTCTAGTTACAATTTTTGTATTTTTTTAACTAACTTTGGGAAGGTGTATGACCTGGGGTGTGTTGGGTGAAGTGTTTTTAGAAATTTGGGAAGATAGAGGTTGTGCACGGCTTGTGCTCGGTTTGGCCAAACCGTGTGCAAGGTAATATTGAGGACAATGGAAGTTGGCATGAATGGGGCACGTTTTTCGTAACAGTGCACCAACAAGCCATATGGGTAGTGTAAGACTGCAGGTTTGGCACACAGTTTGGCCTAACCGTGTGGCCTCTTAGGTGAAACTATGCACGCAACCCATTTTATTATGAAAATTGGGTTTAAAACGACCCAAACCCTAGAAACCTCTTTAATTCTACCTTGGAACATGATTTCCAATTTCTAAGTGTTCTCAAATCCTTCTGGATGGATTCAAAGGTGGACTAAATGGTTTAATTTGAGATCAAAATCCTAGATTGAAGATCCACTCTCCTCCCAGTATGTGGATTGTGTCTCTATGCTTCTCCCTTTGTTTCTCTTATCTTTTATAGATCTTTTCATGGACGATATCCCCCATTTTCTTGGATATAAACCTATGAGTTTATATTTATATCTAGGATTATAGATCAAGTTATAGATTTGTAAGATCTGGAAGCCTTTGATCTTTATTTTGTATTTAGGTATATAGATCTAAAGCTTGATCGGCGACATTATGCTGCTCGGATTTTATGGATTTCCACTGGGATAACTTCCTTCAATAAACTGAGGTAGGTGGTCTAAGTAGAACTCCCATAGTTGTGATTATGATATGTGTATGAGTTTATGATTACCTAAATTCTCTTGATGATTTATTTCCTAAATTAGAGTAATTAGGAATGTATAATTGGATTGAGTTTGCCTTAGTGATTAATTAAGAATTAAATCATAGAAAAAATGAAGGGGTTGCCCAATTAGATATTCTGGAGATTTGTTATGGGTTGAGATACTATAATTTATATATTTAAATGATTGTGATAAGATAATTAACCGGGAGAATTAATTATGAAATAATGTTGTTCCCCATGTAAGACAATTAATTGTGAGAATTAATGATGTGGTATGACATTAACCAAATATAATTAATTGTGAGAATTAATTATATTCCATAATGTTGATCAAGGATAATTAATTGTTTGAATTAATTATGACATGTTGAGATTTGATATGGATAAAAAATTATGAACAATTAATTATGGAATGAGAATTGTGTTGACTGATTAATTAATTAATTAATTAATTAATATATTATGTTCTTAGTTTATTGTTGTGTTAACTAATGTCCTTTTAAATGTTTAAGAAATCTATATATTAGAAATGTAATAATGTGGAAAATTATTTTTAATTAAAGAATAATTAAAAGGATGAGATTTTTTTGGTGGCGTTCTATAATTTTTAAAAGTTGGGACTTGGACATGGAGTTCCTCTCCAATAGTTATCCAAGCTTGATATTATGGGGTTCAAGGCATGAATACCTACACTAAATGATAAAACAAGTTATAGGAATGATGACCTACACTCAAGAAGATTATGGTACTAGGAATGACAACCTAAACCAAAAGAATGAAAATAATTAATGATGATTCAACTGAGATTTGGGGTGCTAGGAATGAAGATCTATGCCGAATAATAAATGATATTGAATGAAGATTAAATTGGTAAAAAATGAATTGAAACTGGGCCTAATGTGATGATTAAAGATTAAATTACAATGTGAGAACTGTTTAAATTTTGAATTGTATTTATTTCATTATAAATCATCATGCACTATATTTTTACTAGACTAGTTTTAGACACCGTTGGCGGTGACCTACTGAGTTGTACTCACACCCTATTTGGGCCCCTGATCGGCACCTGAGTAGATTTTGTTGTTACATGACAGGATAAGGTCATGGACCTGGGATAGGTTGCTATTTGGGATTGGGGAAAGGGAGAGGGAACTAGGTGTGGTTTAGGATCCTCTTGGGAGTCGTTATGTCTTTACCATTAGTTTCATTGTTGACACTTGACATTTTCATTGTTATTGCATGTTTTACCTTTCAGATGAGTATTTTATTTTTCATGTTTTGGATATCATATGACATGGATTTTTTAGGTTATTTATATTCTTTCACACTTGGATATTGTTATTTTCATCCGTTGGTGTCTTATTCTAATAAATGAGGGTAAGGTCTCCCCAAGACTAACTTATATAACCCTCAATTATAGTCGGCACCCTCTAGCGTATGTGGAGGCTTGCTTGAGGGCATCTGGTGAACTGGCTTGGGGCACTATTCAGTGGCTCTTGGGTTGGAACATTACAAAGTGGAATCAAAAGAGTTTTCTTTTCATTCTTCTTCTTGTGTCTTACTGTTTAGGAAAAGGTTGAAATGAGACTAGGAAGAGTCGAGGCTTGGTAATGTGCTCATTAATGGTAGTTACAAACCCATGTATGTGGGTAAATCTAAGTACTCAGGGTGGGATTGTTTTGATTGATGTTTGTTGTTACAGTTGGGTATTATTTAACCTTGGGTGATGTATATATGGTGTGATATAATATTTGATTTGAAAATTGTTGAATTTTTATTCGTGTCCTAATGTGGAATGATACTTTAATCTGGTTGAATCATTCTAGGAACTTTGTTTTGTTGTAAAATGTATCATTCTAGGCACTCACAGAGAAATGGGTTATGGGTAAGTTGTTGAACATGAATTATTTTAATTTTTGTGAGACTAAAATAAATAAGCAAAATGAGAATAAATGGGTGTCTAATGAGAACCGTGATTGTTGAAATTAATATGATTAATTAATTAATTGAGAATTAATTAATTTCATATAATGTCATTAATTAACAGTTGAAATAATTAATGAGAATGTATCTACCCTTATTAACCAAGTCCTAAGAGTATTATGGTTAAAGTTAGTGAAAAGGCCTCAGTGTTGACCGTGTGATGATAAAAAGGGGGAAGGACATGTCGAAAAATTTTGGGTTAGCTTCTCCTCTTAATTAAATGTTATAAGGTTGCGTTATGAGACCTTATATGTGTGTTTGGATTTGTATGGATATTCCTCCATGATGCATGTTGAGGGATAGAATGAGGGGTATGGCCCATAATGAACATCAAGATACGGTGATTGAGGCACCATTGGAGAATGCTGAGGAAGAAGGGGAATGGTTCTGAGAGAACATTTCTTTATTCATGCAATTTATGGAGAGTAACCGAGGGTGGGTTTTGAAAAGCATTTCTGAGTTGACAAGGAAGTTTTAACTATAACACCCTTCTAATTTTATGAATATAGGGTGGATCCAAGGGAGCTGAATTAAGGATTGAATCCATAGAGATGTTAATTGACCATTTAGAGACTCCGACTGAGTGGAGGGTCAAGATGGATGCTTATATGTTATGGGGATTAGTGAAGCGCTATTGGGAAAATTCAAGTACGATATAGACACACTAATGATATGTTATTTAAGGACATTTTTTATAATTAATTGGAGAACATATATCCAGATATTCTGAGACAAGAGAATGTTTACAAGTTTATTAATCTACTCAGGGAAGCTTCCCCATAATGGAATATGAAGGACTTTTTACAGATTTACATTGTTTTGCTCTATATTTGGAGGTAGATGAGGCTTTTTAGGCAATACGATTTCATGGAAGACTTAGGTGTGAAATTAAGTCCCAGGTTAATATCTTTAGGCTGAAGAAATTATCAGAAGTCATTTATCAGGATCTCATTTCATAGGGGAACCTGAAGGAGTAATACAATACCGAATAGGTACCGGGACAATCATGGATTGGGCCTTCCGAGAGAAGGAAGTGATGTCACGAGAACCTTAGTTAGGACAGTGGAAATCACGGTGGACATTCTGGAGGAATAGTTGCACTAGATATTTCTCACATGCTTTTCCACCAGTGTGGTATGTAGGGACACTATCGTACAAAATATCCTTGACCACCAGTGGAGTTCTAGTTTTCTGGAAAGATTGGTCACCTACAGAAGTTCTACAGGAAGCAGCGACAAGATGGTGCTGAGGGAGAAACTGATCAGAGTCTCAGTGTAGGAAGGGGGTCTTCTACACCATATTGGTATTTCCTCTGGAGTTCTACTGGTAGAGGTGGTTGAGGCAGTGGATGTGGAAAGTTAGGGTATGATCGCTCGTATCAACAGAGTGGTTCTACTCAGTAGAGTCATACGACACCACATGGAGGAGGGGAAGGAAAGTTACATGTAGTGCATCCTACACTTATAGAGAGAGTGGATAGTCCATAAATAGTCAGAGGTAATATTCTAGTTACTTATATATAGTCTACTACCTTTTCTGATATGGGTTCCTCTCATTTCATTATATATACATATCTTTTCAATGGTTTGAGCCTGGAGGTGGAGTCTGTAAGTGGGGTGATGAATATCAATACTCCATTGGGAACATGGTCTAGGGATACCTGTTTATGCAAGGTATGTTCACTATAGATCAGAGAGTATCATTTCCTTTGGTATATATATGTACTTGATATAACAGGATTTGACCTAATTATGGGCATGGTCTGGCTAGTTGCATACTTATCCAACATAGATTGTTACTGAAGGATAGTGACATTTGTATCTCTTGAGGTTGACCAGCATGTTCACCGTGGATAATGGAATATCCATGTAGGTAAAGCTGGGCCAATTACTCATAAATTGGGAGAACTCACAACCCAATTTTCTAGTCTTTTTCTGGATGATGGGAGGTGTTGGAAAGACATTATTCCACTAGTATCAAAACTATTTTAGGATGTATTTCATGAATTATTTTCAGGGTTTCCACTGAAGAGAGATGCGGAATTCACTATTAAGATCATGCTGGGGGATGATCTGATATATATTCCTCCTTACAGAATGGAACTAACTGAGCATTAATAGCTCAAAAAGTAGTTATAAGATTTGTGGGATAGAGGGTTTATCTGTTCAAGTACATCGCCTCAGGGATCACTTGTTTTGTTTTCAAAGAAGTCCAACAAGAGTTTATGTTTGTGTGTAGAATACAATAAGTTTAATAAAATTACCTTGAAGAACCAATATTATCTTCTATGTATCGATGATCTTTTTGATCAGCTAATGGAGGATTTTTGTTTCTAAAATATCGATATGATATTAGGGTTTTATTAGGTGAGCGTTCGGGATTCTGATATACCACGAAATTCTTTTAGGAGTAGGTATGCCCTTTATGAGTTTATATTAATTCCATTTGGGTTGATAAATGCTCCAACAATATTTATGTCATTGATGAACATGATATTTCATCCACACATAGATCGGTTTTTAGTGTTGTTTGTGGATGAAATCTTGGTGTACTCTAAGACTCATGACGATCATTACCAACATCGTGCCATCATCCTTGGTACACTAAGAGAGAATCATCTATATTCCATGCTATATAAATGATAGTTTTGTATTAACAAGGTACACTATTGGGGGACATCATCATGGAAGATGGTGTGAAAACAGACCCAAAAAAACTGCATGCAATGATCTCTTAACAGAAGCCCAAGAATGTTTTTGACATCTGATGATTTTTGAGATTAACTTGTTATTACAATAGGTATATCGTCGACTTCACCCAATTGGAATCACCACTTACTCATTTGAAAAAGAAAGGGTTACAGTTTTTTTATAGAAACATGTGATAATTATGTCTAAGAGTTGAATAATCTCTTGACATCAACAACAATTTTTATCTTAGCTGAGTTAGGTTAGGACTACACAGTGTATTGTGATGCTTTTGGGGTCGGACTCGGAGTTATGATGATGCAAGGGGATAGATTCATTTCATATGTGTCTTTGTATTTGAGGCCACCTGAAAGGAATTACCCGACGCATGAACTCGAGTTGGAAGCATTAGTTTATTCACATAAGTGTTCGTGACATTATCTTTTGGGTGAAAAGTTTACAGTTTTTAGAGATCACAAAACACGAATTATATCTTATCAAAGTGTGACTTGAATCTTAGGTAGTGAAGATGGATAGCGTATATGTTTTCCATTGATTTTGAACTGGAATATAAACACAGGAAGAAGAATAGTGTGGTTGATGCCTTTAGCATGAAAACTAAGACTCGGTTGGTATGTGAGTCGAATACAGAGTTTCATATGATGAATTTTCTGGTGGAAATGCATGTGTTAGTTCAGGAGAGCCAGGAGAATATGACTTTGGATTCTATATTAGTGGAGTCTACAATCTCGAGATGGACTAGGGATAGGAATTATGATGATCTAGATTGTTAATCCTTGGGATACAACATTGAAGGTGTGGAGACACCATCGTATTGGATAATAGATGAGGACAAGATCATCTATGTGAATAATCAGGTTTTTTTCCCTTGAATATGCACGAATAACTCATGCGTAAATTTCATTCTTAAAGGTGGGTGGTACATATTTGGGTAAAAAAATATTACCGTCACCTAGGATGACAGTTTTGGTGTCCACACATGATAAAAGGGATGCAGGGTTCATAACATGATGATTCACCTGTCAGTAGGTGAAGGTAGAGCATCAATGACCTGGAGGTGTATTGCATCCATTAACTATTCCATAATAAAAGTGGGATGAAATTGCTATGGATTTCATGGTAGGAATTTCAAATAATATTAAGAAGAATGATTAAATTTGGGTCATTGTGTATAGACTAATGGAGATAACACACTTCATTCCTATCAAGGATACCTTTAAAGTAGAGAAGTTGGGAGAGCTATATGTGAGAGAGACAATTCTTTTGCCTATGGTGACATAGTCTATAGTTTCATATCATGATTCGAACATTACCTCACACTTCTATAAGGTATTACAGAAGTAGCATGGTATGAAATTATGATAATTACGTCCTTCCACCCAAGATAGATGGGAAGTCATAGTGTACCAAATAGGTATTAGTGGATATGCTACGAGTATGTGGGCTTGACTTTGGTGGTTCTTGGGAGAAGCACTTTGCTTTAGTATATTTGTCCTACAAAAATAGTTATAAGGAAACTATATATATGGAAACATATTATTCAATTTATGGTATACCTTTTAGATCACTACTATGTTGGTTAGAGGTGGGTGAGTCAGAGTTGATGGGTCCGAGTCTTCTTTAGGAGACAGCAGAGCAGGTGCAATTGATTCAGAAACAAATGGCTACAGATCAGAGTAGATAGAAATCATATTATGATAGATATAGATAACCCCTATAGTTTGTAGATGGTGATCGTGTATTCCTTCAAGCGTCACCAAGATTGGGTCAACTTAGGATACAGAGGTAGGACAGGTTAGCACCCGGGTTTTTGGGACCGTTTGAGTTACTAGAGAGAATCGGGTCGGTGGCCTAATGATTAGAAATTACGCATAAATTATGTTCTATGAATGATGTTTTCCATGTGTAAAAACTACTACATTATCACTCGGTCCATTCTCATGTGATTGATGTGGGGGAGGCTGACCTCGAGTTAGATGCGTCCTTTGAGGAGCAACAAATACATGTGTTGGGTCACAGTGAGAATGTGATATAGGGAAAGACCATGTCGTTATTTCATGTGTTATGGAAACATGGAATTGTTCAAGAGGATACATGGGAATGGGAAGAATACATGACATATCAATGGCCCAATCATTTTTTCTCGGAATCCTAGAGAATTTTGGGAGTGCAACTCAAGGATGAGTTATTATAAGGTGGGGAGATTGTAAGATCACAACCTTTTATGTAGTAATATCAGGAATGTTTCCAAGTACTTTTGTAGTTGTTTTTAATTACCATTGGGTTGGGGTATGACCTAGGGTGTGTTGGGATATGTTTTTTAAGAAATTTGGGAAGACAAGTATTGTGAAGGGTTTGCGCACAAATGTGGCCAAACTGTGCACAAGCTAACCATGTGGACAGTGGAAGTAGGTATGATTGGCACATGGTTTTCCTAACCATGCACCAACAAGCTGTATAGGTAGTGGAATACCACATGTTTGGCACATGGTTTGGCCTAACCATGCGTCCACCTAGGTAAAACCTTGTTCATGGCCCAGTTTATTTCGAAAATTGGTTTTAAAAACACCTGAACCCCCAAAACCTCTCTAATTTAACCTAGACTCGGGCTGAAACATTATAGGTGTTCCTAAATCCTTCCTTAGGGATTCCAAAATTTTAAGAACTTTTTTTTAATTTTTTCAATCAATCAACAATAACCCAAATTTTATTACTACTACAGGATGTATTTAATAATCCGACCTCAAAATCAATTGATATATATTTTATTTCCATTAAATCACTATAAAAGGAGGATGCATCCACTTTGTTAAATTTCATTCCACTTTAACCTTTTGAATAGTCCAATATTTAATGAAAATTTATTCAATATGTATTTTTATTCCTTTCCACTATAATTATTCCTGGAGTTCTTTATACAGCATAGTGCTATCAGGATGAATAGAAAACAGAGATCTAGAAGATTCACTAAATAATTCTTTCTTCAACTAGTAATCAAAAGGAAAACAAAACCTATTTCCAACCATGGGAACATCTCATTTATCAATATTAAACACTTTAAATTTATACTTTTCGAATAATTCTACCTTTTCTTGTAAATATTGATCTTCCTTATGAGATTTTGTAACTCTATTTCACAAATATAACTATACTGATATTTATAAAAAATAGAGGAAGTTCTTGTATGCATAACTTCTAGACTAACACTACTAAAATCATTTAGAAAAGGATCGTATTAATAACATATCATATTCAATTATGAAATATATTTCCATCTCAAAGAATCAATTACTATATTTTCATTTCTAGTATGGAAATGAATCATGCAGTCATAATCCTTAATCAGTTTCACCCATCTTCTTTGTCTTATGATCGACTCTTTCAGAGTGAATATATATTTTAAAATTTTAAGATCATTATATATTTCACAATTTACTTCATATAAATGATTTTTCCATATTTTTAAATCAAACACTATATCCGCCAATTCATGGTAATTTTTAGGATAATTTATATCATGAGGTTTCAATTGATGTGAAGCATATCAAATTACATAATCATTTCACATTAGTAACATGACCATGTCCCTTAAAATAAGCATCAATGTAGATAAAAAATGCACCATTTCTAGATGGAAGAGCCACAATTAGATCATTTGATAATATTATTTTCAATTCCATGAAACATTCATAAGATTATTCTATTTCAGATGAATTTAACACTCTTTAAATTTATCTTAATTAGTGGGATATATCATAGAGAAATGTTTTTTACAAATCGCCATTAGTAACCCACTAATCCACGATAACTAATAATATTTTTGACATTTTTATGGCATGGAAACTCTTCAAACACTTTAATTTTATATGGATCAACAATTATTCTATATTTATTTAGAATATATCTAAAAAAGAAATCCTTCACAACAATAAATCACATTTTCATAATTTTACATAAAACTTATTTTCATTAAAGGTTTACATAACAAACCTTAAATATGTTTTTTAAAATCATCCTAACTTTTAGAATATATTAGTATGATTTCAATAAACACAACCATAAATTTATTTAAGTAAAAAAGGTAAAAATGTATTCATAAGGTCTATAAATACAACTGGATCATTTGATAACCCAAAGGGATGAACTACTACATCATAATTCCCACTGCTATTTTGAAACATCAACTTCGAAATTTCATTCTCCTTAACTATCAACTGATTGTACCTAGACAGTGGATCAACCTTCAAAAAATAATGAACTCTTTGTACATAATCAAAAAAGTCATTTATTTGAGTAAATAGTTACTTCTCCCTAACAATGATGTTATTAAATGCTCTATAATTGAAGAAAATACCCATAAAGCCTTATTTATTTTTAATAAAAAATAGGAGTACCCCATGGTGAAGTGTTAGGATGAATGAAGCCTTTATGATGAAAATATTTTAACAAATTTTTTAATTCCAAAAGTTCTACTTGATCCATTAGATTCGGATATTTTTATATTGGATTAGCATTAGGAACTAAGTATATAATATACTAAATCTCTCAATCTGGTATAATACAAAAAAATTCATCTATATATTCAATTAATAAATCACATCACCAATTTCAAAAGTATCCATATTTTCAACATTATATACAATGTCACATTTATTTCAATATTTAATAATTTCATTATCAACTTGATAAGTTATAAAAGGTATGAAATCACTATTATATAAAAACTAAATTAATTCCAATAAAACTTATTTATATCTATAATCTATCTTAGCATGATAAAAAAAAGTCAATGCATACCCAGAATAACATCAAACTCTACAAGGGTCAAGATAAAATGGCTTATAGGTAAAGCATTTCCATGGACAATAGTAGGAAGATTCCTATAAAATAATTTTTCCTAAACACTATAGTTTTTAGAAAAATACTGGGCTTATTTTTTTAAGATGAAATATAAATTTTACCCCTAAATTTATTAGAAATTATTCAATTTGTAGAACCTGAATCAAACAAGACATTTTAATAATTTGAATAAAAAAGTAATGTACCTAACATCACATCACTGTATGGTCCAATATCTACAGAATTTGTCAAAAAGGATTCATCCACACATTTGTTCTTGTAATCATGATGAATTCCATCCTTTAATCCCATCTTTGGAAAAGTAATCACATATTTTCCCATTTCATTAGAATTGAATCATATTACTCCTAACCATTCATTATTTGTATGATCATTACAGTAATCCTTTTATTTGTATTCATGAGCCAAATGTCCAAAATTTCCACATTGAAAACATTTCATAGATTTTATAAGACATTCCACATAGTAATTTGTTCCATATTTATCACATGATGTAAACCTTATTTTCTTTCCTTAATATTTATTTTCGTAATGATCCCCATTACCTACCATCCAAATATCGTTTTCTTCTTATTGTCATAGGACACATGATCATCATAAATCTTGATTTATACCTTCTAGGCACAATAAATAATTTTCTTATAAATATTAAATTCATGAGAATCTAATAAAATTTGATATATTGGCATCAATAATGATTAAAACCAATTGATTTTACTATTAACATCTTGAATACAATTTTTTCTGTTCCTTGATAATCATGTGAATTTTCCTTCATACGTAGCTAATGAATTATTCTATCTTCCACCTTAATTATAAGAATTTTTTTTCTATCCTATATCAAACATCATTTGAAAATTATTTCTCGAAAAAATTATTCTTAAATCCATCCCATTCCAAGGCCTAAAATATTTTATTTCTCTATTATTCTTATCCATTGACCACAACTAATCAGATTCACCTTAAAAATGATAAATATAAAGAGTTAAAATTTTAGGGTAAAAGTAACCTAGAACATAAAATATATTATCTAATAATTTAATCCATATTTTAGCTATCAAAGGGTTAGATGATCCACTGAATGATGGAGGGTACTTTTTCATGAAATACTCGATAATAGATATGTACATCTATTATTAACATTGTATCTCTAGTTTGTGGAAACCACCACCATTTATATCCTACATCATATAATCCATAAAAAACTACTCGATTATAATTCCAACCATTCCAGGCTTCCAATTTATAAGTTTATTATCCTATTGGTGCCTTCCAACTTCAGCTTCCTTTTTTACTCTATAGAAAAGAAATTTGAACTGACATAGTTTAGATGAGGAAAAATGGTAATATTTAAATTATATACCATGATAACCATAAATTATAATCATTTATGGGTTTTTAATAACATTATTCTACCCTCTAAAATAATATAAACCCTTATCTAATACCAACTATATGGACCCAACCTTAAACATTACATGATCATGAGTATTAAATCAATATTTCATTTCATTTCATTCTAAAAGAACTTTTACGGTTTAGTGATTTAGAAATTTAGTTTATAAATAACACATAACAAATCCATACATTACAATGTAGGCACTGCCACTTATTATATACATATTTTTAGAAGACAATACTTTTAAAATGAATTTTTTTTATAAAAAATATTCATTATTTTAAACTAGACATTAAAATTATAACTAGTTATCCTTATAACATACAAACCACATTTGAAAACTTGGTATGAGCACAAAAATATTATTAAGGGACATATAACAAGGTATAAAGATACTCATTAGTCCACTTCAAAACCATGATATCATATAAGAGATTTTTCTTTTAACATAATAAAATTTGATACCAAATAATCATTTAATTTCACATGAAATCATATTTACTACCCAAAGTTTTTCTAAACTAATTTATAAGAAAAAAAAAATGAAATAACTTAATCGTGATATTTTCTTATAAAACATAAGAACCCTTGGAAAACGTTTTCTTAAAAAAATACCTTTTACGCTAAAATGGAATATTAATTCATTTTAAAAAAATATAATTATATTACATTGTGAAATAAAAAAATTCCATGAAAAATAATTATAAATCATATAAAATTCATCTAGTTCACTGGGAAATAATCTTCATGGAACCCTTACATCAATCATTGAAAATGGAATAACAAACTTAGTTAATTCTAACATAATACTTCATAGAACACAACCATTACCCAATTGATTAGATATCCATATTAGGATCATATGTAGTTATAATCATTTAAAATTGACTAAAATATAAATTAAAAACATAAAATATTGAATTTACATCATTGAAATAAAAAATATACTTTTTAACGCACACGAAAATCAATTTTTGATATTGATATATCCCTTTCCTTTAAAACCCACTTTTCGAAACTAAATTACCCAAAATAAAATAGAATGTGTGTTTTTATTTGAATAAAACAAGGAATATTATAAATAAATCCAAATATCAAATAGCAGTTATTGATATGGGAAATCCATTGACATCATATACATTAATATAAATCATTTTTTTATTTCTTTTTGTAAAGGAAGTCAAATTGTTCTGTATAAAATATGTAAAAAAATTCCTTTTGAAATAATTTGAATGAAATTAAAAAGGGGCATAAAATTTCAATTATAATTTATTTATGTGAATATAAATTCATCCATCAAATAATTTCTTTACCATGAACTTGTAATAAAATTATTTAAAAAATAAATCTTTAAAACTTTTAAAATGAGGCTTTAATGTAAAGTATGTCAACCTCGAGTTTGCCTTGTCATGTACGTTTTTATCTTCCAAAATAATAAAATTATATCAATTTTTTAATCTTTTAATAATTTTTTAAACTTTATTATTCCTTTTATTTCACTTGTATCCCTATTATATATAACTACTTAATTGGTTAAGTTTACTTCACATGTTTTGAGAATATTTTGTTTATATGTCCAAAATGACTTCAGTAGGATGACTATGATCAAATGAATAATTATTATATATTTTATATAATTTTAATAATTTTATAATTATATTTTATGTAACATATATATATATTTTTAACTAACCATATAATATGGGTATAAAAATGAATTACATTACAATCATTGAGACGATAGGTCATATGTATGCATGAGTAATATTTCCATTTTTCAAAAAACACAAGGGATATAAGATAAGAACCAATTTATATTTATATAATGATTAATTTATTATAAATATAATATTATCTCATTAAAATATCAATATATACAATCGATGTGAGGAGGTGAAAATAAAATAAAATACATTGATTTCTGTGGTCGTCCGAAAGTATGCACGAGGAGTGTTGTTTTCTATTGAATGGAAAAGAATGAATTATAATATTTAATTAGCATTAAAAAAATGAAATGTATATAATATATATATTATTTGTTCATTTTTATCAATATTTATTATCAACCATTAATGTTAGTGATGAAAAATGAAATACATCATCTTACAATGTGGAAGCCCACATGTACACACGAGTGATGTTTTAATTTTTCATTAGATGCCTAAGTAGATTAAAAAGGGTTATAAAATAAAAAATTTAAAATTTAAATATATGGAATATATTTATGTTATTAATTCAAAATGTTTTAATAATATTTTAAGGAGTTAGAAGAATAATTAAAATGAATACAATCTGTTAAGAACTATACCTCTTATTCTGACAACCTCTTTAGGTTTATACCTAAAGGCTTCATAAGATGATATTATGATAAAACATGGACATGTATGATGTGAGTATGGATTTTTTTATGTGATATGGATAGGGGTTTTATGAGATAATAGGCGCTGGAAGTGTCGCTAATAGATGAGAAGGGTGTCCTTTAATAAGTGGGGGAGAAGACAAACTTGGAATGTTTCAAAAGATTAAAATATATTAATATCTTAATCAAGAAAAATGGATAAAAAAGACTCATATTAGAATAATATATAATATAGGGTGTAAATATGTATATAAAATTGGAACTAAATTAATTTTTAATACATTTTAACCCTTATATTTTCAGTTTTAACCCTTTCAACCCATTATAACTCATTCTGTTGTAACTGACATTTTTACCAAAGTTAGTATTCATAATGACCAACAATGAATGTGGGATCATTAAAAATTATTGAAATTATGATTAAAAATATGTGTTAAATTTTATCAAATTAAATTTATTTAAGTAAAAAAAAATAATTTTAAAATAATCCCGCAAAACACTATAAAAACATTTTTTTCAAAAAGATGCCTTTTAAGTATAGAAATGTTTTTGTATCATATTAATGAATAATGATTATTATAATAAAATTTATTTGATTATATTTAATAAATATTGACTAAATTTATTTTAAAACCAATCCAAAATATAATATAACTATTTAAATACTTGATAAGAAACTAAAATTTTCATAAAAATCAGTATTTTGTATTATTCACCAAAATATCAACTTTTTCGAAAAAAATATCAAAAAATCACTATTAGATAATTTTGAACTACTGATATAAAAAATTATATCAAATTTTTTAAATTAACTTCCTAAAATTTTAAACATAATATTTTAAATTAAACCATATAATACATAATTAAAATTAGTATGAATAAAAATATTTCGTTTTTGGTTTGAAAATTATATAATATTATTATAATGAATATAACTCTAAAAAAATAATTAATCAATATTTATAAGGCATGAAATTTATTTACTATTAAAATTACATACATTGTTGTATATATGGTTTCATTTTATGGTAATAATGTATATTTATATAAGTATTATGATAAGATGATTTTAGTGAAACCCCTAGGTCTGTGTTTAAGGGATAAGTCTATGTATAGGATAACATCCCAAAATTTTGGTAAAGTAGATATTTATTTTGATTCTGATCATAATTATATCCCAATCTAGATTGCATAATTGGATACAGGCTCAAGAATAATGTACCTATGGGTATTAACCCTTAAAAGGGATGATTGGGTATTAAATCGATCATCACATCATGCACGATAAAGTGGCCTAACTACACACCATTTTTGAAACACCCTAGATATGTGATATGGTTAATCACATTATATTTATTAATAATTTTATAGGATTTCTATTATAATTACTTTAAATGATTAGGTTAAGAATTATAGGATATCCTAATACAAAGTAAAGTAGATTGAACAGAAAGTGTCAAAGGATGAAATGAATGTTTCAGAAAAGAAGTTTGAGTTTTCTTATTCCTATGATCATTTACTATTATTCTATTGGATATTATACTAATAATTATTTTTATTATTTTATAGAAACAAGATCATGATAATGAAGTTTATAAAGGTATGTATCTAGAAACTAATATGACTTAACACTGAATAAGGTAACATACTTAAATTTTCAACAATCATTGTAAATTTATATAATGATAAAAAAGGTGAGTATACAATAATTACTTATGGTTGGGAGGATTATATATTTATATAAATTAATACATTACACTTTTATTTATTTTCACTAGTTATTAATATTTATTAATGGTATTATGGTATATTCTAAATGTTTTGAGACATATCTGAAACACCAAAGGAATTTTATCCAATATGTTTTTTCATTGAAGGATTTGAAAAATATATTAGATGGTATCAATAACCTTGAAAAATGATTTTATGAAAAGGTTATATTTTTGGGATACCAATTAGATAACACACGATTGAGGGATGGAAAACACTTAGGTTTAATATATCCATGATGTTAATGTAATAATGGGTAGATTGATTTTGGGAAAAGTGAGTTATATAGTATTGATAGTAGTGGATTTGATTATTAATTTAATGAAAAAGTGATCCATGATATTTTTAGTAAATTTTACCTAATATTTAGGATTATGATATTTATTTATTAGTTTTTTACTTTATAAACTATTGATTAATACATTTATGGTTCAAAGATAAAGATAATTTTTAAAGGAACAGACGATCTCATTGTGGTTTAATGTCTTAGAGATTTATATGGTTGTGGGAAAGGTATATTTCTAATAAAGTATTATAAGGTTATACACATTATTTATTATATGATTTTATTAAATATTATTGTTGTTAGAAGAAATATTATAACTTAATCTCAACTAAGAGTGTAAGGTAGAGGTTATATTAGATGTTATACCCCAAATGATAAATATGTTAAGAAAACCATCAACTAATTTTATCAGTTAATATTTATTAAAATTATAAGGGTAAAATTTATTTAAAGAGGAAAAATATAATACCCTGATATTGTAATATATTATTATCTTTTAATAAGTAAATGTGTTTGATATCTTGTCTAACACGTAACATTGAACTTAAATGAAACCGAGATATATTTAGATAAAATATAAATATTAAAGTATAAACCATAAAACATAGCTACTTAATTTGAAGGAATCAACAGGGGTAATATATTTATGAAATATTTATAATAAAAGGCTACTTTTGATATGAATTTAATTCAATTAGTATCTCTAAAATGACTTATACAATCGTTTTATGTTTAGAAATATATTTTTCAAAATATTTCATTTTTATGAGATTTGAATTTGAATTTTAAAAATTTAGGATTAATTAGGACAATATATATTTTATATTAATAATTTGTTTATACCAATTTAGTTGGTAAATTACATTAAATATTTCTGAGAATGATTAATATTCTAAAAAGCTATTTTCCTATAGAAATAGTTTTCCATTATATGACATCTATTTAATTAAAAGTGAAATTTATAAATTTTAAAATTTAAAATTGAATTTTTTTTATTATTTTGTATAAATCAGAGTAATATTTTATTAGTATGATTTGTTTTTGGCATTTTTGCAAAAAGGATAATTTTAAATGAATAATGAAAAATATTATTTTTACAAATAACATGAATTTTATGAAATTAATAGCATATATGTATGAGTTGTAAATTCACGAAACCTTTTTATAAGAAACCCTATGTATTTTATATGTGTTTTTATAATTGTATAAATGTATTTTAATTTAAAAACTCAAATTTTACCTTTTAGAAATTAATTTGTTTTCTTTAAAAAAATTGTTTTTAATATATTATACATTTTGTATGTTAAAACTTATTTTTATATCTTTTAGTAATTAAATCAAATAAATGGATTTAAAATATGTAATAACTAATTTTAATTTATATAAAAATTACCATTTTGTTCTTATTAATAGAGATAAGTTACATTAGTTTAGAACTAGTAACCGTGGTGAAAGCTAATATGGTAATGGTACCAAGTCAAAGGCTAAAGGGATTGAAACATTATAAAAACAAGGCAATAATTTACTACATGGGGTTTTTATAGACCTTATATCTTCTCAACTCCATTATTTCTCAATGTTGGATCCACATTCCTTGATAATGACATCCCATTATCAAATTTTTTTGTGTATTTATTAAAATGTAATCACTTTTCACTTATAAACGGGGACCTCCTCCCCTCAAATAACTTCACACTAAAATACATATAATTTATACCAAAATCTAACAAAATATATCCCAAAAAATCATATCCACCTTAATGAGGTTATTTTATTCTCAAAATACCATCCCTCAAAGTCTTAATCCCTTTTGCAAGGGATATAATCCAAGAAGCGAGGTATAGATTTCTCACCACTCCTTTTTCATTTCATTTTACTTATGATAAATTATTCATACTAAAATTAAATTTAAAAATATTAATATTATAATAATAGGATCATTATTATACTATTATGTTGTTATAATTATTTTACAAGAATTAACCACCTTTCCATTTTCTATTAAGAAAAAAAATGTCATTCAAGTGTTGTGCAGACTCATGCTTCCACAATGAAATTTATTTTATTTTACATAACAACATTTAAATGATAGATGTATTAATAAATTAAATATATAACTATGATATTTATGAAATATTTTATATTCTGAATTTATAATCTATTATACACCTTTTCTTTGTTCTATTGAAAATGATGTCATCATCCACGAATACTTGTGGGTTACCCCCTCCATGGAACAATTGATCTCCATTTTTATTTTCATAACCACCTTACATAGACTTTCATGAGAATGGGGTTAATGAATAAATATAAGTTTTATGAAATTATTATTGTTCTGTAATGAGAAATTGGACACCATATTAACAATATAGGTAGTAAACAACCATAGTAAATTCAACCGTCCAAAAGAGCGTTCTAAGAGAAAAAATTATTTGCTTATATTATATAATAATTTCATGTTGGTTATATTATTTTTATTATTATTTAAAAATAATATATATCAAAATAAGAAACACTAAATAATTTCATTATTCTTATATTATAATTATATTACAACTAAATAACTTTACAATCATCCATTAATTATAACATGTTCTTGTTTGGGTCGGTTGAACCACATATTTGTTAAATGTTATAGATTTATATAATGGATTAAGATGATAAATTAATTAATGGTATAATATTATATAAATATTTATATAACGATTTTTTGGTTCTATTGAGGTTATATAAATATTTAACCCATTAATTAAGAAATCACCCTTTGTTCATTATGAATCACCAAAACATTCTCATCATTGATTTCAAACTCATATATTGTAACAAAAATTACCATGAAATGAGATTATATATTTATAAAATATATTTAACATCTATTATATCACTTTATATTATTATGAAATATGTAATTTTGTAATATAATAGATACCAACATCGCTCTTATGAAACTAGTTTAGAGCGATAAAGATCAATTACACCCGATATTAAAAATAAAAAAAACTAACTAGTATAAATATATATATATAATGATTATAATTGAGGAGTATTAATTTTTATAGTTGTGAATAAGGTTATTTAATATGTATTTAATGAAATAAATTTAACTATTTGGTACATATGTTGAAAGTGCAGAATGAATCAAGATTGAGGTAATGTTTTTCACCTCAAATTCATCTCTTTAATACATGTTTGGTATTATGCACCCAATTTAATTTTTGTGGTGTATTTGATAACTATTTGAGATATAAAATTGTGAATTATCTGTAATCATTTTATTTTAATAGTAATTATATTCCATCTCTTCCAAAGGGGCTTTGATGAAAATGTCACTAAAATAGAAAGGGTTCTTTGTCTCAAAGTTTAACTCCTTTGACATATTGATATATTAAACTATGATTTATTTTTAATGGTGTATTAATTTACCGAGGATTTATATTTATAATATATTATTCAATTAATGGTAAATATGAATTCAAATCAGTTCCTTTTCTTCAAATGGATTTTGAATCAATCGTTACTCTAATTTATGTCTTTTTGGAAACACAATTTTTAATAATTGAGTTATGATTATTTCTCTTATAATTTAATCATATAAGTTGGGTAAATTATACCATTTTATTATATTATGTGGTATTTTATTTATTTATATTTCTACCACATAATACCCCTTTTTGATCCATTTATTATTTTAATGTGTATGTTGCATGTAAGGTATATTGATGACTGAAGTCTCATTTCCTTGAGTAATATTGATTCATCCTGAACTTATTTCTTACTTGATTATGTTATTCCATAATAATATTTAAAATATGATAATTTATAAACCTATATGGATAAAAATTATTTTGATATAAATTAATTCTTTATTAATCTTTTCAAAGTTTGAATTTTGAAAAATGGTATTTTCTAAATAATAAATGGTTTTAATTTATTCTCAGTTTCATATGTAATGTCTCTCTCTCCTTATTTATTAAACGTAAAATTTATTAATTTAAAATTATCCATTACTAGGGATTATTTTTGATATCAAATGATTCGAATAATTTTCACATATCCTTTTTGTGAAGTTTTATTTGGAAGTGACACGAAAGTTTGTATTTTACCTCCATATTAAAAATATTTTCTAAAAGATGTTTTATGTTTTCACATAAACTTTTTTTTCATATTCAAAATTCTTTTCTATCATGGGATTTATTTTTTATGATTTATAATCAAATATATATTTATCATTTTGGGATAGAACATGAAATATAAAACAATTTGATTCTTTATCCATTCATTTTTATTAATGTTTGAAGCATTATTTTTGTGAGGATGGTATTCATTTATGCCAAAATCCTTCTATGTTAACTTTATCACATTGGGGATATATTCTTTGAAAACTACCCACATTATTTATATATATAACTTATAATCCATTTATTAATTAATTGAATTTTCTATATACTTATTACCCTATATGGTGTGAACAAATAATTTTAAAAAAAATTTATCAGAGGATCTTCCCTTAGAAAGAACTATTATTTATTCACTGGTGATGATTTTAAACTCTTGATGATTATTGACTAATAACATAGTTTCATTATGTATTGAAATTCTATATTTTTAATTTTATGGATTTTTATGTTTTTATTCATCCAATGGTTCCTTAGTGAATGGTTTGAAATGTATTGTTGACTCTAATGGTGAATGTATTGGACTTAAACAAGTGATGGGAGAGTCCTAACATTATTTTCCCCTTGATACATATTAAGGTCTCATGAGACAAACAACCTGGGTTTTTGTGTATACCTCTTCCCATATTAGTATAATGTATTAAAAAAGGCCTTGGAAACTTGTATTTGTTGTTCTATATAATGTAATACATCAATATGAGATCAATATTGTTAATATCAATGTTTTCATTTATTTTCATGGATATATCATGATCTCAATTTTAGTTGATTATATAATTATGATGATTACTTATTCCTTATATAATATTTATGGAATGTCTATTCATTGATTACCTTTGTTGTTTTTCCCATACTGAGTGTTTTATCTCACCCATTATTATGATTCTACTTCCCCAGAACATGAATAAACTAATAAAATATGATATTTTTAACAGGATATCTATGTTTAAGATTTGTAGGGGATGTTAATGACTTATAATAAACAAATTAGTTTCTTATGTAGTGTAAAAAATGTACATTATTTGATAAAGATATTAAATTTATTAGATTAGGATTTACCCTAATTTCCTGAAGCTATAAACCTAAAAGGTCTTGGGAATATATGTAATGAGATATTCATTTTATTTCATGTAATTACCGGATAATTATATTTGGGAATCTATAGTTAGTATAAATTCAGTATGTGATATATGCGTTTATGGCACTGATTCTAGGAGAGTGGTTCTAGAGCCTCAGAAATATTCACTGGAACACATTCTTATAATTTTCAAACTCTAAATCTCACTAATGATCTCCAACATAACTTTTTTATTGACTTAGAGCCTTCCTAATATGATACATAAGGGATCAAATCATGTCTTCAATTTCTTAAGTTAGCTCAGGTGCCAATATTTTTTTTCTCCATCTCAATCCCAGTATGTTAGAGATTTGTTCTTCTTAACATAGAGGTATTCATAATGTTCAACCTGAATTATTGAGTGATATATATTTTTTTATGAAACTTTAATTATAGGAAGGTATTGATATAAAAAATTTTCAAATCCATAGAATAAGCTCTCAACATGTATTTTGATTTTTGAATGGTCTAATTTTCCGAACAATCTATCTAATGATGATATTTAGTGTTAATGTTAAAACTCATATTTAGGTCTTGATGATTAATTATATATAACTTTAAGGTAAACCTTAGATCCTAATCATATTTGATTTAGATTGGTACTCTATTAAGAATTACCACTTACTTAATGAATATTATAAAAATATGATCAATAGAGAAATATTATTTGATAGTAATGAACTGTACTAATTTTGTAAGGCAATTATATAAAACCAAAATAACACTATTCACTTTTGATGTCTTAGGGAGTCCCATGGGGAAATACATGTTGATGTTTTATTATTTCCACTCAGGTATGGGTAATGGTTTCAATATACCCTTATACTTATATTTATTAACCTTAACTTATTGGGATACTAGTCACAAAGATACATTGTAATATCCTAATTAATGTTGTTCCACAAGAAATTATATTAAGGATCTCTATACATATTCTTAAATCCATGATGAATAGATAATTTTGATCGATGGGATTCATCCAATAGATATTTCTTCAACTATTTTATAGACATATCACATACTCTATTATTAATAAATATCATCAAATCATAGTTAAGGTTTAAATCTAGAAAAATTTATACCATCTATTTTAGCTTTATATTTTACTTATACACCTATTTAATCTTTACATCAATTGATTATTGAGCATTAATTTAAATAAAATGAGATATTTCTCATTTTATTATGATTTCAAGGTCCATCCTCTAAAAATTAATAAATATTTGATCTATTTTCATCCTTATCATAGAAAAACTAGCATAGTCCTTCCAAATAAGATCATTAGCCACATTTTTCACCTTCCTAGGGTGGTAATGCTTTAATCAGTTATAATCGTTAATCAACTCCCACCATCTCCTTTTATGAATATTAAACTCTTTTTATGTGAGTATATACTTCATGATTTTAGGATCATTATATATATCACAACTTTTACTATATATATACTAACACTGTATCTTCAATTTTGGATCTCTCTCCAACCATTTGAGATAAATTACTCTTATTAATAGGTAGTAAAAACAATATAATGGAATTAATTTACATTGGAAGTTCATGTTCATCCTTATAAAAATAGAAAATCATAGGTTTATTTAAAATATAAAATGGGACTTCCCTTCCTTCTAAATTGATATGAGATTAATATAAATAGCACTAATCAATGCTTAAAATCACATCAAAATCCACTAATATAAGAAACAAAATATTTTCATGGAACATATTCTTTTTAACATCAACATGAAATCCAAAAATATAGAGTGGAGGACAAGTGTTACTTAATTATTATAGTCCACTTTAGGCACTTACATAGAATATGAACTCCTTGATCTTAGAGTTATCCTTTAGATTGGTCCATTGAATCAGATAATTCCAAAGTCCACCACATTTAATAAATTGAACTATTAATGGTGCCTTAAGATGTACTTTGTTTCTCTCCATATAAATCATAATTTTTCCTTGGAATTTAGTTTCATTATTCACTAATTATCCACCAATAAATCATCATATCATTTTTTTGATACATTTCTATAGGTTCTTATTCTTAAATTCTTTGAACATAGGAAATTTAATCTTCTTTCCTCAATGATTTTCATCAACATAAATCCTATAAAAATAAAATTTCATCTTATTATTTGTATAAGTAAACTCAACATGGTCTAGGATATAAATTTTAAATTGAGACAACTGGTTATGAATAAACACAAGATATTTTACTATAGCTTCTATCCTGACTAGTTTCTCATTCAAACAACTACAACATTTTCCTTCACGCTCATTGTTAAATTTTTTTATGAAAATTAATAAAACTAAAAATCCTAGTGTGAGTGTCAAAAATCAAAAACCATAGTAAGATATAATATGATTATGAAAATCATTATAATGATATACTAAAATATGAATTATCTAAAGATCATACCCTAGGAGTGTAAAAAATGGTGTGTAGTTAGGTCTCTTTGTCATGAAGCAAGTGAAGATCGAGTTTATACCCAACTAGCTTCTTCAAGGTTATTACCCATAGGTGTATTATTACTAGAGAATGTATCCACCAATTTTTATCTAGATAGGGATGATATTTCTAGGAAACCACCTGATCTCTATTTTACTAAAACATCAGGATATTATCCTATACTATAAAATATCACTAGGGTTTTCACTAATGGTTTACAATAAATTTATAAAAAATTAAATAAAACCTAATTTAATTACAATTGAGGGGATAAAAACATTACATAAATCAATATCACATCATTTTAGTTGAATATTTTACACATATCATAATAATAAATGCTTTAGAGTTGTAAATGTTTAGTGTCTTTTGAGACTATATGAATAGTTATATTATTAAATTAAATATTTTCAACATCACCCAAAATGTTCTTTTCTCATAGAACCCTTCATAGACATACGAACTATAAAACCATTCCTCATAAACTGGGGAAAAGTAAACATAAGAAAGGGTGATCTCGGATGATCAGTAAGGGAAAACATTGGATATATTAATCAATAATCATAAGTGGGCCTACAATAAACATAAGGGTGTGAAAATTTGATCATAACTTATGAAATTCATACCCAATCAGTAAAATATCTTTAAAAATTAATCATTTCATTAGTTTTTTAGCATAACATAGGACTTGTGTATTAACATGTATCCAAAATCAAGATCCATAGAGAAAAACATGGGCATACAATATAAAAATGTTGTCAAAGAATATAATTAGAAAATAATAACGTTGTAAACATGTATTACACAGACAGGTCTACTCATTATGTTATGGGAATTAAATCAAGTCTACAAATAAAATTATGGACATGAATCTAGGTCCATCTATAATATTGTTAACATGTATTAATTTGAATAGGTCTATGAAAAATGTTTTCAACATGAAATTGGTTTCATGCATAACATAGTTGTCTTATGATATATAACGATTTACCAGATGCATTATAGGGATATATAATTATTTTAATAACTATAAAATAATTAAAAACATACAGAAGTGTTCCATAGGATCATAAAAACATTCATTATTTCTTCATAACATAACCCATGTAAAAGAAATGAGTTTCATAAAAATTTAATATTAACATATTTAAGTCATGAAGAAGTAATGGGTATCGTAGAACTACCATTAAATAACCATCATAATAATACATATAGATAAATAAAGTATATTTAATAACAATTTCATGTCCTTATTGAAACATAAAAATCCTTAAATGATGATTTCATAGATGAAATATACCTTTAAAAAGAATTTTACAATTTGTTTAAAAATTGGGAAAATACCTTTTTCTTTTGATATATTTTAAAAACAAAATATTCACAGAATATTGAGAAAAATATTTTATTTTTGAATAAATATGAAAACATTTAAATTAATCATCTAATAAAATAACTTTCATGATGGCAAGAAAATATATTTATGAGGTCAAAGTAAAAAAATGATTCCTTTCAAAAATATTATAAAAATTCATAAATAACATGTTAAAAAAGAATTATTAAATTTCACTTTCAATATTTTGAAAAGAAAGTAAAATATGGTTGAATATAGATTTAAATAATAATTTCATAATATAAAATAAAATTCTTATTAACATTTTATGAAACATGAAAATGGAAGAAGACGTTCATTGACCAAAGATAAAATTCGGTTAACTTTTCTTTAAAAAAATTCTAAAATCTTTTAAGTACCAAATAGGGTGGAAGGGAAATAATACATGAAAAATATATAAATTAACAAATTAGAATAAAATATAAGCTGCTTAAAAGGTAATAATAATATAATTTCCATCAATTAGAATTTAACATACAAAACCACAAAAACATATGATATTGTAACATAAACCCTTTCCTCAGGTATTGACTTACTTCATACACATTCATAATATCCTATATAGAAAATAATATTTAATTTAAGTTAATTTAAAAAAATTTCAAACATATCTTATAATATAAAATTACCTCATAATTCCCAATTACCAATTTATTAACAATTATTCATTAATATCACTAATCGGGTGAAAACAACTCTATTTTCCATGAATGTTTTGGCTCAGTGATTCCAATATGTGCACAGTGGTCATGATTTCATCATCTATATAATATAAATATTTTTAAAAATATAATATTTATTCATTATATATAGTTTTATAACCATCTGTATAGTGTGTTGATGAAAAATATATAACACCACTTTATAGAGATGGTAGTCCGTACATACACACGAGTGATGTTTTCAATTTTTGATGGATGGTAAAAAATAAGGGTAAATATTATTTAAAATTTACATAATAATTATTATATATTAAATATAATTTAAATTAATTAAATATTTCTTTATCACCATCCATATAAAGCAGAAATGAAAAATGAATCACATCGCATTGTGGAGATGGTAGTCCACATGTACAGATGGTAAAAATTATAAATTTTAAATGGATGTAATGGTAATATGTTAGATAATATATTATATATAAAAATACATAATTATGTTATAAAAACCATATATATACATCAAATCCATCTATATAGCCATTCAAGAGAGAAAATGATGAAAAATAAAATAAATCGCTTCATGAAGACAATAGTATGTACATATGCATGAGAGATGTTTTTATTTTCTATTAGATATAAAAGAGATAGAAAATAACTATACCACCAAAATGAAAATATTTAAATATAGTAAATACACTTATTTTATCATGCTATTATGGATTTATAATATTTGGAAGTGGTATAAGGAGAAATAAACATGAAAAGGTTGGTATGAACATATACCTC
This sequence comes from Viscum album, assembly GCA_963277665.1. Lineage (NCBI taxonomy): Eukaryota > Viridiplantae > Streptophyta > Magnoliopsida > Santalales > Viscaceae > Viscum > Viscum album. Next base: position 536,578,865 of record OY728156.1, read on the forward strand.
TTCTATGAGAAACCTCAATTGGATCTCTTCATAAGGACCCTTGGGTTCATATTTTAATAATGAAATCACCTATAGAAAAAGGATATATAATTGTATTATATATATAAGAATATTTAATTCTATCTATGTGGCTCAAGAATGTGTGAATAAGAGAGGGAATGAAGTTCCCTTTTACAAGTGAGGGAAGAAACACACATCTAATTATTAAAAATATTAAAATAATAATAATGTTATAATAATGTAAAGTGGATCCAAATTGAATAAATTTAAATTATTGGATGATATTCTATCAAAATATACTCAACCAATAGGATTTTTTGGGTTATTTTAACCCTTATCTCTTTAGTTTAACCCCTTGTTAAACCCATCTAACATTTACCAAACTAATGATTTTTTACCTTAGTTAATATTCCCAATGTCCAAAAAAAATTAAGGTATTGAATTTTTTTTACAGGCTTATTTCAAATATTGGGAAAATTTTATCAAATTCAATTCCTGTAAGTGGAATAATTTAATTTTTAAATAATTTCTCAAAACGTAATAAATTGTTTTTTATAAAAATTGATTTTTAAGCATAAAAATTATTTATTCTTATTCCTTGCCTAGTAAAACCAACTAAATGAATGTTAATATATTTCATTTAATATATTGTCTAGAGCTCTTATCAAAATCATTCTACAATACTGATTAAATTATTTTATTAAAATAAAAAACATTTCTCCCAATAAAAATAGTTTTTTGAAAATATATCTTTTTCCCATCAAATGAATTTATCATTGTTTATAACCAGTTTGTCATAAATGTATTAATTATTACATATAATTTACATTAAATAACAATATATTTAATAAAAATACAATTTTGTTATTGATAACAATAAATAATATATAGAAAAATAAAATTCATTAAAAAGAAATCATTTAACATAAAATGATATTATTTTTAACATATAAAATCGAGTTCTTATTTCCTAGGAATTAAGAAATAAATTTTCAATAAGGAAACATTTTCTACATACATTTCATGTTTTATTATTTATTATTCATACCTTTCAATCCAATTGATATGATATAATAATTACATTTAATAATAATATTTCAATAGTATACCATGGTTCATTTATGCTTGGTGTTTATATAAAGCAATAAATCAAATAGATAAAATTAACATAAGGAAAAATATATCATAAAATATAAAGGTAGTATAAATTATGGAGTACATTTAAGTTAATATAGTCATTATATACTGGTTAGTTATGATATTTTAAGTCTTTCGTATGTCGGCTCATCCAGAGATGCTCAAATATTGGAGGTGAGACCTAATAATTGTAGAGTTATACATGTTAATTCCAAAATTATATGTAAAGGAAAGGGTGTGATGAAGTTATTCTTGTGGTTGATCCTCTAACCACCCAATAGTGGGTGATTAGGATTTTTTTTCTTAAGACATGGATGTGACGTGTTCTAGCCACATGATTTGTGGTAGCCTCATTTCCCTAATTCTTGATGTAGATCTTTCTCATGGAGAAGATTTTAGTTTCTTCTAGGTTGGAAGATATTACCAATATATTTGTAATTCTATATGAGTTCAATAGGAGAGGCCTCATGATTTTGTTTAGCGGGTCTGATCCGTGGGTTATAGGCGATCAGCTATAGTCTAGGACTTGCTAGATCATTCGGTTCAGACATATTTTTGTCAAATGTCGGTTCATGTATTGAACTTTGTATATAGAAGTGCATTCTATTAGAGGATTATGTACATGTAGAACTCTTGATAAAAATGCTACATCGTGGTTAGAGTTTCATTAGTTTTCTATGATTAATTTATCATTATAAGATATTAATCTTTTCTCAAGGTAGCGCAACCATGTTATGCACACATCAGAGTGCACCAGCTCTCTGAGGTGTTTATGAGAATATTCTATAGAGAAGTTATTTGACCTATATGATTCAGGATTATTCTTGAAAACTATACTCATATACACATTTTGTTATCATTTTATTGAGAATTTTCAATGTTTTAATCAATAATACACATGGAATGTGTTGATTATTGTAGGAAATAGGCTTTTAATGTTTCAACGGAAAAAATGAATAAAATGATCAAAATTGGGTATTACACATCATGAAACATGATTACATGATGTGTAATATAATTTCACCACATGATGTAAGCTGTGAATCCAAGCCTTGAAGAATATCAAAGTCATTACCAGTTTCATGATGTGAATTATGATAACATGACGTGAATCATAATTACATGACATGAATCACTAGTCTGTGGTGTGTAACATTCAAATCATATTTCCCCCTTAAAAATGATCCTTCCGAAGGAAACTTCACAAAATTACATCCAGTTTCACGAAGTTAGAAGGGTTAGAATTCCAAATTTTGTATATGATTTTTATGAGATACACATAGATTCAAAAACTGTGGAGAAAATATTGGATCAACAATATGAAATTTGAATACCAGTTGTTTCTGACCCTTTCTCTGGGGTGCGCATCCATCGTTCAAGGATACGCTACACTTTTTCCCAACATTCCCTCTTTCCAATGGTGGTCGACATCCGTCGCTTATTTAGGGATGTTTTCTCCTTGATCAAAATGTGATGATGGGATGTATGTATCTCATTTTGTGGATTTCTCCTTGGAACTCGTTACCTAATCCGGATTTACCTTAAATATTAATAAGTTGTTCGTGAAACTCTTCCATGGTTCTATATCATTATGGATTCCAATTAATTACACTCCAGTGAGGACATTCCAAGGGGTCTAGTCAGGGAAGCAACCATCAATTGAGAGAGTAGCCACATTGGACATCGTTGGCATGTCTGGATGCTGATACACTATTGCATCAGGGTTTCTTCCTCATATAATAAGGCTTCTCGAGGGAGAAAAAGTCCAAGGAATCCTATGTTGAGTGAGGGGAATTATATTCCATAGGCATGTCTCTGAATTTTTCTTCATCTTCCCATGTTTCACACAAGGTATGCCATCATTTTAATGTCTAGCAGAGATGGATCAGACTGATCATAGTACTGATGGAAGTGGATCAGATGGGGGCATCCCCAAGTGGGAGAACCTAGGAAGTTTACTAGATGAGTGGATCAAAACATTTAATGAAGATTGATCCAAGGATGCTTGGGTCCCTATAAATGAGAATCCATGGTTTACTGTTGGATGGGATTGAACCTCATTGGGGTTTCCTATGTACCTTATCTATGAGACAGGGATCAAAACCCATGTACATTGAAATAGTGATGAATCATGCTTTAAACAAAGGACAATGAATTGGAAACATACTAGGGCTTATAAATGGGTTGCATCCCAACGTAAGAGGGAAACTCTTGGATGGATTGTTATGGAGTGTGTATGGGTATTATTCATGGTTAGCTTCCCAGATGGATTGAATTATCCCACCAGGATGTGCCAGCCCAGGAAAGAATCATGATGGATGATGAATGGTTGAATGAGGTGGATGAGAGGAATATGAAGGAATTTTCACGAAGATCACAACTCTATTGGGATTGAACTTCATGGTTGTTTCTTATGTATCCCTGTGTCATGGAATCAAAGTTCACGTAGTTCGTTGTGGCGATGGGACACCAAAGGAGGTGGCCCTCGATGATGGACGCATGGATGGGATCCGAACAAAGTTAAAACTATGACCTTAACAAGACAAAGGATTAAGGGAGAGATTATGATGAGACATGAGGGATGGGATTAAGCCTCAGGGAGGCTTCCTACATATACTCGTGGCAGGGAATGAAAGTCCACATAGTTCAAGATGGGGAATAAAATTAGGGTTTAGACAACGGACATCAGTTCGACAATATACCGGGAATTACGTGTGGTTAGCAGCCCATGAGTTGGTCTGACGCCACTGGGACATACAATGGATGTGGGTCCTAGTAAATGGGGAATCTACGTTTACCATTGTTTGGGGTTGGACCTCTGGGAGGCTTCCTACGTACCTTGTTTAGGATTCAGGGATGAAAACCCACATAGTTAAAATGAGTTTTCCATTGTTTTTGGTTGAACCACCGAGAGGCTTCCTATGTGACCTTCGTAGGAGATAGGCATAAAAAATCATGTATTTCATTATTAGGTAGTTTAGAATCATATATGTTTAAAAGGGGAATACATTTAAATGTCATCGGGACAAGGATGAACCGATGTGGAAATGGTTGGGACTGATTAGTGACGGGATTGAACCCTAGGGTGGCTTCATTGTTACCTTTACTAGAGAGGGAAAAGATCAAAACCCACATAGTTCATAAGGGGGGATTGGGACATACATTCTAAGGAAGCTCAGGGAGGATGTCATTGTTGGTGCTTACTCTACACGCAAATGAGGCATGCTCCGTCTGAGAAACAAGAGGTAGTACAGACTTGATGATCACGTTGTGAAAGGTGCATCTGTTAAGAATAGAGTGGGGATTACGCATGGTTAGCGACATAAATAGGAAATAGGGGATTACACTTGGTTAGTGACTCAAATAGGAAACATGGTATTACTCTTGGTTAGTGTCCTAAGGAGAGGGAGATTGAGACTTACTCCAAGATAGAGGATCGATGGTGATAAAGCACAAAGTGAGAGGGACAGTGCATCAAATGCCCTTGTGCCAATCTACCCTCTAGCTTTTGAACATGGAATAATAGAGGAGGATCTAGGATGTTACCTTCAACAAGAAAGGATAGTGGCAACACTAGAGTTGTTTTCCTTCCCCGTAGACAAATTCTACTCTAGGAAAGATGATCTCATTGCATGTGAGGAAGATCGTATTACCGTGAAGACCGATGGGTAGGGAAAATGTTCGAGATAGTGAACCCCTGGTATATTTCATGGGGTGAGGCTACAATTTAACATCGTGTGATGAGGATGATGGTGTTTGGTATTTTAATTTCCTGCAGCTCGGATGACGAGGATTCACTCCTCACCCCTAGGACTTACATAATTGATACCCACCCACACATGGGGAAGAGAAGGCATCAAAAATGCCATGGTGAAGCAGTTTTATGATTTGATCCATTGAGGGGATCACATTATGATGGATATGTGAATAATAAATAGCCATTAGTGTTCCTATATGAAGAAGCACGATAAGAAGTATTTAAATATGAAACACCGCCCAAGGGACCTTGAAATCTCTTCTTACAAACCTGGAGGGTTGTATGGGATAAGATTTTGAGATGAAAAGAGGTTTATAGGAAGGGTACCTGTAAATATCTAGTGCCCCATAAAGTGGAGAGAGACTACGAAGGGTCTTGCTTCATTAAGTGTAGTGACCTAGCCTAGGCATCGGGTATACATGCATATAAAGGGTGCTTTGTGAAGTGCAAGTGCATTCCCGGAGTAGGACTTCACAGAGAATGGGTGCCTTTCAAAGTGTGGCATTGCGAATAAATTTACTCATCAAAGCACTATGATCTAACCTTGGAATGGAATTCACATGTGCAAGGAAGGTAATTTGAGAAACATGAGGGGACAATAAAGACCTGAGTTTCCTTAGGGAGCTCCTTCCTTTGTAGTGGCCCATGGCCTCCACTAAGGGAATCCCTGCTTAAAGAGGGGTTGTATTTGAGATAATAAAAATGTATTTCACAATGCTCAAATACCTTTAAGATCTAATTTTTCTCAATTATTTGTAGATCATATGTTTCGTCCTGATTTCAGAGATGTGAAGGAAAAAGGATGGGGTATCCATTCTTTGGGTTTAAGGGATGCCTGATATTTATAGGAAAGAGGCAGCTCAAATCATTGACTGATAATTGTGAATCCATGCAGTTCCATGGTATCATAAGTGGATTTCTTCATGTTTTTTCATAACGTTAGAGTTAGCAGTCGCCCCCTCCTTAGCGCAGAGTCCTCCATAATTCTCTCCATGGGGCTCGTGGAAGATTTTATAAATTTCCATGGGATCTCAAAGGGGATCTGTTTCCCTCCATGGTGAGATGCTTTTTGTCAATCATGTCATAACTGCAGAGTCATATGCCTCTTTTACTCTATGAAGATTGTAGAGAAGGCCATGGATTTTCACCAGCTATGGTGATGAAGGGATTCATGCTGGTTTTGGTGCTGAAGGGATTAGTTAAGGAGCTTCGCGAAGCATCCCCTTATGAATTGGTTTCCACTTTGCACATTTTCCTTTTGTACATATTTTTTCACCAAATAATGCCCCTTAGACATAGATCTGTGGAGAAAATGAGGTTCTATGTTTTAGGGTAGACTTCACAAATTTGTAGGCGAAACGTAGTGCAATATCATGAAGCTCGGTCACAATGAAAATAGGCGATGCATAGGTTGCGAATTCTGCAAAGCTCCCTACAGCTAGGTCTGTCGTAAAGCTCGGAGGTCATTGCCAATAAATAGGGGAGGAAAACCCATCTATTGTACTTAGTTATCTTTGGGTTTTTATTGATTGTTCTCTTTCATCATGAAGCTTCACACGATCTGTGACCATTCATTGAGAATCATGCCTTCTTTACTCTATGGGGCATAGCGAGTCTTTCAACTCCATGATGTGTGCCCTCTGTGGCTTGTGCCTATGAGGTTTTGGGACTAGCTCTGTGACCTATCACTATTGTCAAGCTCTGAAATTGAGCTCCACAATCCAGAATAAAAAACTTTTAATGTTTTAAGATGGAATGTCTTATGAAGGATCTGCCAGGGGGTCCTTGCGGAGGCCTCCTGGAGGGAAAAGATGGCAGATAACCAAGGCATCAGGGAGTGTGTGCAGATCCACTCAGACCACAAATATATAGTATATCTACTATTATACAGATATAAAAACTACCATTTCTGAAAGGACTACCCCGATAAGGCTTTTCCCTAAGGGATGGTGTTCTCATTCCTGAAGCAATATTGGACAAGCTATCCTATTTATTCAGAAGTACGCCATGCTTGATCTAGTGGTAATGGGTGACTGATGGTCATAATTGGAAGGATTATGCACCCTTTAATGTTGATTGGTTGTATAACCATGACATAAATGTTGATGGGAAGGCATTGAAGCTAGAGTTATCTCCCCATTAGTACCACACCATCTTGAAGGTGGCCTGGGGGATCTCAGAGAAGGTGTGGAATGAGGAGTGGTATTTGTGACACAACATAAACTTCATTAATGACTGGGATTGGGCCTATTGGGTATGTTCCTCTTGTAAAGTGTTTGGGGCAGATCTGAGGTGAGTGGGCTTGTTTGAGGTGCCATAGCCCTCCCAATTCCATATTTACCAGCCAAAGAAATTGATGCCAGAGTTTCTGAGTAAGTTCTTTTAGAGGACCAACACTTTCTATTTTCACAATGGAGAGATTGGTATCAGCTATGATGACCTAAAAAATCTCAATAATCCTAATATTAGGGGTGATGTATGATTAATTACACCCCACCATGAATAATTCAGAGGAACCGAAGTAGATGTTTCCACTGGAAATGGTATTGATGGACATAGTTCCTGGAGAGGACAAGTAGTCGGTGAGGGTTGTACAATATAGGTTTTGGATTACGTTGTTCTTGAAATCCCATGTAGATGGGAAGTTTCCTGTGAGGATTCCAAATTTCCCGAAGAGGGTCCAACGAAGAAAATACCACTGCTATTGGTGACTCTTGGAGAAAATCTAGTTGAAGACATGGGGGTTCTGTGCCAGCACTGAGCAGAAACTGGTGGTTAGGTTGGATACATTTGTCTCTACACTCAATTTTGATTGTTTTTTTACAGCAAGGGTTGCGAACATGGGAGTATGGATGAGCATGTTTATCATGGTTTCCATGATGGCGATGGGGGAGAAGATCAATATGGGGATCTCGATGTTGTCTAGGTTGTACAAGGTAAAGTGGAATATCAGTGAGGGGTAGAAGACACATAGGGTGTGCAGGTTTCCCCATCTTCTGTATTGGTGGAATTTAGCGCACATGGGTGCCTATGAATAGCTAAACCCCATTTATCCACTAAGGTTGTACTTTTGACCTACTATTCTGAATGAGGTGGGGAGTTTCCCAAACAAGGTGACCCCGCCGGTGGTGCAAAACTGATTTTGGAAGGTGGATGAGTTCAACATACATCTGTTCCCATTTCCAAAAGCTGTGTTCACTTATAATGGCCAGGAGACGGAGGAGCATAAGTCCTACCTCTTGGCCTCTTGGAAAGGAGTCCTAGTGGTGTGGGTTTACCATGAGCCTCTCCATGATCCCTAAACCCCGCACAATTTTGTGAGGTATTTTCGATGCATGCAAATGCTGGCATCGTGGGTCTACTTGGTAGTATGCCATGAGGAACATCTACGTGCGATGAGGCAGATGAGGCTCATATTCACACGAGATGATGGGTTGATGCAGAATGATCTGCCTCCACCCACAACCATCTATGGTCAGGTGAATGAGTTTGCAAAGTGTTGGAAAGGATCCTATATGGGGGAGATGCTGAAGTGGTGGACCATACATACCAGTGATGGGGTACCTCCTCAACCTTGAGGCCGAGGTCGAAAGGCAGATGGAACATCTCATGGCAGTGGGGCTGCAGTAGCGGTGAGACCTACCCTGAATGAGAGGTAGGGGTAGTGGAGGACTTGACAGTCCTAGAGGAGCATAGTCATCTAGAAGGGAGGCTACCTAGGAGGTTCTGTAGGATACCCACTTAGGCAGCAAGGAAGCGGCTACACCATATATACATGCTTGAGGAAGCTGTCTTCGTAGTGCCTTGGGACATCTCAGACTTCATAAAAAAATTCATCAATAGTTTCAAGATGTGGTACCATCTTAACCACTCAGGATTGATTTGTTGGGGATTTTTTGTTCCATAGATGGATTTTTAGTATCTCAGGGAGAGGGAGAGTAGTACATTGTTCATTTGGATGACTTTTTTTGCTCTCGGGGTGCTCTGCATCCAATGACGTATTGGGTTAAAGTGCTGGTTGACCGAATAGTTCCTCCACAACTGCCTACCACCAAATTGAGGGAGCACTTTCCTCTGTTGGAAGAATTAGAAGGGTCCTCCATGGGGAGTAAGCCATTAGAGGGAGCCCTCTAGAGGAGGGTGAGTTAGAAAACTCGGAGCTGGAAGAGTTTATAGAGGCTATTGAGGTAAACCCTAAACCATTTTATTATAGTCCTCATTTAGATCTATTTGTACTTCTCAACTAACATTTGAACAATATAGGAGGGCTTCATATAAAAAATCCCCACCCAAAAAATAGTAAATGAAGCTGCGGGAGCTTCGGGATTTGCACCTATGACAACAGAGATTATTGTGCCTAGCGGGACAGTGACACCTAGGGTGGTTCTCCCAGAGTCTTCAGATTTACAAACCATATATGGGGGGATACACCTTGGAATTTTAGCCATAATAGCTCAAGGGTGAGACCGAATGTTTGATCTCTATATGTCTTCTTCATAGAATTTCGAACTGTCATCCATTAAATTAGGCCAACATTTTTTTGTGTATTCTCACATCCAATGTACTTCAAATGGTGTGGGACATATTGGAAAGGATGACTGGAGCTACTAGAACTATACTAGGGGAAAACTAGTTGTCATGGAAGCGTATTCCCATACTGACCAAGACGTAGTGCTCCCGATCAGAGGTGGGACTGTCATTAGGACCGATACTGAAATCATCAAGGCAGAATCCAATGATGGGGATCAATCAGATGACATGGGAACTTCCCAACACAACCAAACACTAAATTAAGATCCAACTGATGATTTTTTTGGATTATTTTATTACCATGAACAATGGACAGAATAGATGAGGAGGTTTTATTAACAGTTGCACAAACTATGCACTGGAGGAGTGGATTACCAACGTCCTCGTATGTTAATCTAAGACTTCATGGATGAGAAGATATGAGAACATGACCATGGACTTGATGTGGGCTGGTAGTGGAAAATTTCTATGAACATCAAGAAACACCAGGAGGCCGAAATGATATTCATCAGTTGAGGACACATGCAAATGAGTACTCAACTTTCCTCGACGCACAATCGGGGCTCATATCGTGATTGAAGGCCCAAATGGAAGATTATAAAGAATAAAATAGGAGATCCTATGAAGATATGGTTATTATCTGTGCCAATGAGGATTGAGCTCAGATCAAGGCTGATGAAATATTCCCTATTTCCATCGAGGAGGAGTGAAATATTTATAGGTGGCAGCAGATCTGGGAAGCTTCAAGCTAGAGAGTGGTGGAGTTGGGATGCTCAATTGATGAGGACAACCCATATATTGGATGGGCCTATCCATGGGTGATTTAATTTGTAAAAACTCATAAAATTACTTTTATGGTCTGATTTTCTATGTTTGTTGCATGCATGAGTTTCTTTATTTTTTGTGGTTTGTTGCATTTCCATCATATTTGTGAAATATCCAGCGATTGATCCCTAAGCTCACATGAGTCATGACTGATGTGAGAAACAAGGGATGACTGCATCATTATTCTATTTAAATATGATAGTGTCAACAAGGCTCTAGGCATCCGGGATATGGACAACCAATCTGAGTTTCCATGAATAAAGAGGGAGGCCTGACTGGAGAACGATGTTCTCAGAGCAATCTAATTTCCATTTTCCCAACGTGTTCTAGTGCATGAGCGGGGTAACTCCAAGGGCGTTAGAATCAATATGAATAGAGGGGAGTAGAAAATATGAATCAAGATACCCATAATTTTGAATACTATAGGGATTTCCTGACAACGATGGATAAATGTTGACAGTGTTCGAAACACAGTATCCCTGTTGCCTTATCCCGAAACGGGGACACCAAATGAAGGATGACCAATGAACATCTTCTAAAAATGAGTTATAACATTAAATGTCATCTATAGTCATCTATAATTTTGTCCTTGGATATTAGGTGAGGCATATGCCGAGCATCCTTACTATTAGTGGGTTCCTTCAAGCATGAAAGAGGACAGGAGTCCAAATAAAGGGCATGTAAAGTACGAAGGATGGAGAGATGGGTTGTTTGAATGGAGTCCAACACACATGAAATTACACCACCATGATGAAAGAACATTAGGTGAGTGCATCAGTCTGATCAGGGATCAAACTCATTTCCTGAAAGGATATCTCTAGAGAGAACCTAGGGTGGCTCGTAGTTTTTCATCATACAAATGATGACGATAGACACTTAGTTTAATGTCGTACAATGAGTATGGTGCACATAGTTGTATGGTCATACTTCATGGACCGAGGATAAAAATTTAATTCCATGTTTCAAGATCATAGGCTCCTAGTTTAAGGTCATAGGGACCGGACCATGATCGGGGCTGAGGGGTCGGAAGGGTTAACGACCCTAGAGATGTGCATAAGGATAAATGCTTGGGCCTTGTTATATATCCCATAAGAATGATAATCAAGCCAAATGTAGTTCATGAGCACATCATGGTCAGATACTAATGATGGTAGGGGGAATCATCTCTGGAGAGGAAGCTAATGCATCCCCTAATTATCATGGGGATCTTGAACTTGTTAAGGGTAGGGGTGTATTCTAATGTCTTGTGTTGATGTCATGGGTTCCCAAAAGGATATGTGTAGTTATGTACATATCCTAACATGAATAAGGACTGAAAAAGTCCACACCACACCATGTGTTTCCAATGGGATTCTTTAAAACATAGACCAGAGGTGTACTCACATAGTATTGAACCCAAGGGAAAGTGCTCGGGCATTTCTAAATACCCCATTAGGATGGGAATCATGCAATTTTTAGTTCTCAGATTGATGTCTAATGTCAAGAAAGATGAAAGGAATATGTGGTTCAACTGCACTTGAACACATCCTACCAAAACCACTAACTCCACATGAGTTGTGATCAATGTAGGAAAAAGGAGTGGTGGTGGGACATTCCTATTATATGGAGGCACATATTAGGGGTAATGGAAGGCTAGGTGAATAAAATACCAAAGTTATTCACCTGCCTACTTAACACACATAGATGTGTGGAGGTGTAAAACTAGGTGTATTAGAATTACACTTGAACATAAGGGAGTGTAAATATGTGAATCATAGTCCCAGAGATCTTGATCGTAGTGTTGGTGGTGTGATGATAGAGGATAACTATTGACCATATTCGATACACAAAATTCTCTTTGCATTAGATTGGCATGAGAAAATAAAAATGAGGGTTGACCACTGACCATGTTTGGAACATGGGACATGTTGTAAAATGTTTCCCAAGGACTTCCTGAGAATTGGCCCTAGAAGGTTGGTGAGCCAATGTGGCATGAGACTAGGCCATAAAGGGGGTCCCTTCATACATGGAATAGTATGGGGATATATATAAAGGGCTCATGAAGTGTGTACATGAGGCGAGTCATTGTCCATGTTAAAATTCCACACATTGGGCTCTTTTCCACGGTGCATTATAGTGCATCAATGAGATGTTTCAGATAGAGGGAGTCAGATCCCTTTTCAATGGAATGGTTCTTAGGGATGAATAATCATAGTTTAAATGTCATAGAGTAGACAATGGACTAGGTTGGAATGAGACAAGGGAGACACATGGTGCATTTTTTGTAAAACCCGACATGAATGAGGAATAAGAGGTACTCACCACACCACATGTTCTTGAAAGATTTTAGGTCATGGTGGTAGAAAAAATGGTAGTATTTGAGATACCTATGGATGAACCCAAATAAGAATTGATTGGGAGTTCCTATATATCCCATGAGGATGGAAATCAAGCCAAACGTAGTTCTCAAAGTGTCATGTAGTTTAACGTCATATGAAAATAACATGGGAAGATCTTATTTCAAGGTAATAGAGCTCAAACCATGATGTAATGGTGAAAGGGAGACACATGGTGCGTCTATTTCCAAAAAGGATGTGAATGAGGATATTAGGAGTCCATATAACCCCATGTGCTCCCAGGGGAGGTTTGAGGTTGGGGAACCAAAAATGAATGTGGGGATAGGCCTGAGGAAACATTCCTGGGCATTCCTATGTACCCCATTATGATGGGAATCAATCCATTAGTAGTTTTTGAATATGGAATGGTAGTGTACCAATATCGAGAAAATAATATCGTTCAGGTATGGCCCACACACCAATCGAAGAGGAATTTGATGGATCTTGTTTGTTCTATAGGGTGGATGTGTTTTTTTTGTAATGAAACACCTAGGATAGAGAATCCGAGCATCGCTACAAGAATCAAGCCATATATAGGGCTTAAAAATGGAATGGTGGATGAACAATACCAAACATGATGTCTCCTTGAGTGAGGGAACCACAATGTAGTACCATTTTTCAACGTGTAGCTAGGATGATGTTGTCATAGTTTAAGGTCATATGATAGGACCATCCCATGTGTATTAACAATGTGCAGTGAAGACCCAACAGTTTAAATTCACATTGCACAAGAAATCATAGTTTAAGGTCATATGTCTTGGACGCATACAGAAGAATGGGGTTTTATATAGAATGCACAATGTGTTATAAAACATACCCGACGTGAATGAGGAACATGTCCACACCACACCATGATAAACTCCAGAGGAGAAACCTCAGGGCGAGGGGCCAGAAAAGATTAGATGATATGGGTATGAACCCAAATATGAGTTGTCTATGTGTTCCAATGTATCCCATGAGGATGGGAATCAAGACACATGTATTTCTGAGAGTGTATTTTAATGTGGATGGGGGGCAGGTGAGACTAACCCCTAAAAGGGGAGTACATGGTGTAGCAATTGAAAACCCGACGTGAATGAGGAAAAAATCCCACATATTCCACACCATGAAATCCTATAAAAGTTAGGGCCAATAGGCCAAACAAAATAGATAATTGGTGAGTACTGGGTTGGACCTAAAGAGGAAATGTACATGAATTCCTATGTATCTGATAAATATGGGAATCAATCCATACATAGTTATGGAAATTGTCAGGCAGTTTGATGTCATATGACAAGGATGTGGGGATATCTTGGTATAAGGTTATAGATCTCCAACCAGAAGAAAGTGAGACCCTTCCAAACGAGCATAAACCTTGTCCAAATCCTTAATCCCACGTGATCCATGCTCGATATGGGAAACAATGGTAGATAAGATATTCCCCACATGTGGAATATAGATAAATGGGAAACAGTGCGAAGCCCCGAATAATACCTCACCGTGGATTCATCCTCTTAACGTGAAAACACGCATTAAGGGATAATGCCAGGAGTTACAAAATTCCACTTGGACATTATTGAGTGGAAAAGTATTTGAGTCTTGCAACCAATATTTAAGGCTCAGTGGAGGTTTTATAACAATGTAGGATGACTATTGACCACGTTCAAAAGACAACATCCATATCATGTGACCTGAAATTGGAACAAAAAATGAGTATCAAACACAGACCACATTCGCAGCATAGGACTTGTGTCAAACTATTGTTCAAAATCCTCGAGGACATTGGCCTGAGATGGTAAGAGATCCCGGAGGCCTAGAATCTTTGTCATTCGAGGGTCCTATCGAATGTGAAAGATATTAAATCCAAAATAATGGAAATCATAAAGAATTTAAATGGATGGAAACATGTCCACATTGAACACAATACTCTTGGTTCTAAATCAGTGTGCTCCTATGCATGTTGGTGATTTTACAAAGAGGGTCGAGGGGCCCAATATGAGAGCAGATGACTAAAGAATATGAGTGGAGAAAAGTAGGACAAAGAGATCTCAATAGGGAGATACATGGCATGGCTATTGAAAACCCAAAGTGAATGAGTATATAAGCCCATAACACACCACATACCCCATCCTAGAGGACTCAATCCAGGGGGATAGAGAGATGATGAGGTTTCTAAGAAATACGGATGGACCCAATGATAAAATTTTTGGGCATTCCTACGTATCCCATAAGGATATAAATGAATAATTATGTAGTTCTTGATATGCTACTCTGTTTGACGTCAAGCAACAAATATGTGGTGTATCTTAGTTTGTTATCATGGAACTCAGACTGTAGAGGCCCAGTTTAATGTTATGTGAATGGGACATATGGGTGGAAAGGGTAAATCACCCTGCATATCATTTGGGATACCACATAATTGAAATAATGATTGAGGATAACTTATGACCATGTTTGAAACATAGTATCCATATAGTGCGACAAATAATGGGAAAAAATGAGCATCGCCCGCTGACCATATTCGCTATATGGGACTTGTATCAAATTGTCATCCAAAATCCTTGGGAACGTTGGCCAAGATAGTAGGAGGGAAATGAGGCCTAGAATTCATGATGTTCGGGGGTCCTTTAGGATGTGAAAGATGATGAAAACCGAAATGATGGGATGTGTAAAGCATGATGGTACTCGTGCAGTTTAATGTCTTGTTGTCAGGACAATGGTGAAGGAGGGGTGTCTCAAGAGGATGTGTGTGGTGTGGAGAAAATAGCTCGATGTGAACGAGGAAATAGAGACCACACAACACCACACAATCCTAAGTTTGAACTTGGTCCAGGGGGATGTAAGGATCATGGGACCTGAGGATAGTCCATAGAAGAGAAATCATAGAGTTCCTATGTAACCCATGAGGATGAGAATCAATCTGAACATATTTCTCAATGTTGTTTGTTGTTTAACATCATAAAACAAGGATGTAGGAAGATATTAGTTTAAGGTCGTAGAGCTCAGACCATAATTACATGACCCTTTATACGATTATTGAATTACCAAAGCATCTAATCCCATGTGATAAATGCTCAGTGTGGGAAGCAAAGAATTGGATCGGGCTCTCCCTAGCATATAAGGGTAAGGTGATATGGGAAAGTGATCTGGTGGGGTCGATCTCGACTAGACCAACACTCCTACTTGAGGGGGTTACATGGTGAGATCATGAAAAAGGGGATGAGTGAAGCATGAATATTTCCATGCAGTTTAACGTCATGATGGATGGTTGGAAGAGGAGGAAATATCCTAGGATGGGGTTACATGGTGAGATCATGATAAAATTGTCGTCAATGAAGGAAATCAAGGCTCGCACCACACCATTTGTTTTGACCTGAGGGGAGATCATGTAGTTTGGAGTTGGCCCTGTGAACAAAATGTATATGAATTCCTACATATCCCATGAGGAATGAAATCCATACATACATTGTTATGAAATGGATATACGATTGAACATCATGCAGTGAGGATGTGGGAGAATATAATAATGGGAGGGGAAGATGGAGTTATTATTGTAAACATGGAATAAATGGGGCCAAATTTTTTTACACCACAGTATTTCCAATCTTCCATGAGAACTATACCTAGGAAAAGTCAAAGAGAATAATTTGGGGCCTAGAATCCAAGATGAAGTGTCAGTGCATTCATACGTATCCCATGAGGATGAGAATTAATCCATACATAGTTATTGAGATGTTTTGGAGTTAACATCATGCGATGAGCATGTAATGATATATTAGTTTAAGGTCATAGAGTTCAGACCATTTCATAGTTTATTGTAATGTTGGAAGAGTGCTGGGTAGTTTTACATCCTTCAGCTTTGACAAATCACACATTTTAATATCATGAGGTTAATACAAGACAATTTACAGTCATGTGGGATTGTGACTTACTCAAGTAAATTACTTCTTGAGGAAAATAACATTTGTGGGAGGAGTAATATGCTCACCATCCATGGGAACTAAAGAGTATTATTCATTATAATAAACCTTGTGAGTGATGTAAGGTCCTTCCCATTTGGGTTTGAGTTTGATTGGTTTCCATCCATGTATCATTGGCGTTCATAGAGCCATCACCATGTCACCTTAAAAGAAAGATCAGAGGTGAACATTCTTATTGAAAGCCCTTACTATCTTTTACTCATTCCATTCAAGATTGTTCAGGGTAAAAATCTTGTTCTCATAAAGTACATCCAATTCATCCAGATGAACCACATCAACCATATCTGTTTCTTTTGATCGTATACTATTGTACGTAATGGCGGAAACTAAATCTCGATGGGTAGGACTACCTCCTTTTCATACACCCGGGAATATGGGGTCACCTAAGTGGAATTATGATTCATCATCCGATAAGCCTAGAGTGCGATGGGGAGTATATCTAGACAACTCTTCTTATTATAACCAACCATATTATACAAAATATTAGAGATGGTTTTGTTGAACACCTTGATCTTCCCATTTTCTTGTGCATGATAGTGGGGTGTATGGTTAGAAAAGATGTTGTACTTGGCATATAACTTATTCAGTCTAGATGCATAGAAGTAGGTGCATTTATTGATGAGTATGGTGTGAGGGAATAAGAATAAGTATATGATATTGGAGCTCAAACATTCAATTATAGAAGGATCCTTGACCTCCATGAGCAGAACTACCTTATCCCACTTGGAAAATAAATCCGTAGCGGTCATGATGAACCTGCACCGGTGAGCTGTCACTGGTGGATGGGGTCCCATGACATCAAGTCCCCAAACTATCAAGTTTCAAGATTAATTGGTAGTGTGCAGAGGTTATGGTGTCTGATACACAAAAATTATCATGGAATTATCTTGAATTACAACTCTTGGAAAACTCAATATAGTCACGGATTATGGTGGGACAAAAATTTCTCAATCTCTGGATCTGTTGATAGGATTTTGGCCCCATATGATGATCTCCATAGGAACCAGAATTAACCTCCTACATGACCTGAGAGATCTCTACTCCATAAATGAAATGCAGGAGAACCCATCAATCCCACTTCATTAGAGGATTTGCTCAAGATTGGTACCACTATGGAGGGTGAACTGGAACTGATGCTCATCTCGATCTGTTGGGTGATTACTATGTTGACGATATTCGATAAATGGGGTCCTCTAGTTAGGAGTCACTTCCAACACTGCATTATGGGGACGTGGGGATCCTAACATGGAGGCATCAGTGGTGAGGTGGCTTACCTGTGGGAAATCGTTGTTTTCAAGATTAAATGGAGCGATGAATCTCCGATGCACCACATGGATAACCACATCATCCTGATCAGGCTCTACAAGTGAAGTGTCCAAGAGAGCCAAGGAATTGGCTCGACCCTTCTATGAACAAGGGACACGAGTAACTTATAGACGAGATGAAAACTGGGCTATCCGCAGGCATGTACATTATAACAATGGCACGAGCTATGGCTTCTTGACAACGTAGTCCCCGTTGATCTTCTTGATGACTATTTCCGAGTCCCCTTTCACATGTAGGTGGGGAACTTCAATCATGAGGGCCATATCAAGACTAGTAATGAGAGTCTATTATTCTTCATCATTGATGGGACATCCTTCCAAAAACATGAATTAATATGGAAGAGCAGCTTGTGCTAGTGTGATGATGAAGATACCGAGGCCTACTTTGTTGATTCTGGGGTCATTTAGTCTTCTACATATGGGGATTCATGAAACACCATCAATTTGTATTTTCCGACATGCAATGGATTGATCTTCTAAAGGTAGTTCCTCATCTAGAAAATAACGATCCATAGACTGGTCCGTGAGAGCTGGATGGGTAGTAAGGAAGACCTCCAATGCCTTTATATTGATGGAATTTTAGGGAAAACATGATATCAAACTATTGGAGGATCACTGTCCACCAATATTGATGGCCTGTCAACATGGGGTAGTTCATAATGTAGTTCAGAAGACCCACTCAAGACACTAGTTGTATCTCATGGGGTTGCAGGCAGTGTAACCATTTCTGAATTGAAAATACTAACACATGGTAGCTCTTCTCGATAGAGGAATATCTTGTATCTATATCGAGGAGCATGTAGATGAGGTATTATAAAATGTTCTTCATTCCCTCACTATTCTTCTAGGTGAGAATGGTGCTAAGAGATTGTTCCAGATAGGTCACATAAAGGACTCAATGATTTTTGTAAATAAGTGGAATCATGACCAAAGGTTGTAACATGTACTTCTTGATCTCCTTGAAAGTAGTCTGTCACTCCTCATCCCACTGATAATCAGAACCTTTCTTTATATGTTGGGATAAGGGATTAGACATTACAACCAAATTTTTAATGAATTGGAATATATAATCTAAGAGGCCTTGAAATCCTTGGAGCTCCCAAATGTTGCTCAAATGAGATATCTGACTAATGGCATTGATATTCTTCAGATCGATCTGGATGCCTCTATATCTAACAATGAAGCTATGAAACTTTCCAGAGGTGACCCCGAATGCACAATCAACGGGTTAATCATCATATGGTGGGATCGAAGTAATTCGAACACTTTTTCATGATCCTTGAGATATTGTTGGTGCTGGAGAGATTCGAACACCATATAATGCAAATAACACTCTACCAATGTCCTAAGGATTGGATTAAATATGTGATGCATGGAATCATGATAGGTGGAACCATCATTCTTTAGACCGAAGGGCATTTCCAGGTAATATAAAGTACCTTGGGATGACTTGATTGCTATAGACTCATCATTCTCAGGGGCCATTTGAATTCTGTTTTACTCGTAATACTCATCCATTAAGGATAGAACCTAGAATCCAACTGTGGAATCAATAAAAAACTTCGTCATAGGAAGGGGAAAGTCATCATTTGGGAAGTGACGTTTGAGATCCCAGAAGCCAATGCAGACTCAGATTTGGCAGTTCTTCATTCTGATGGGTACACTGTTAGCCAACAATATATGGTAATGGACCTCCTTGTTGAATTTTGCTCTAATGATCTTATTTAACTTAACCTTGACCATGGCATTGTGAGAAGGGTGAATCTTTCTGGAAGATTTTTTGAACCTGTGATGATTTTCTTGAATATTGAGGCAATGCATAGTGACCTGAGGATATAATCCTATAATCTAATCATACCTTCAGGAAAACACATCACGATGCTTCTTTAGGAACTCCATATACTGTTTTTGCTCTTCGACGAGCATATCGACACTGATCAAGTTTGGTTTTGGATCCGTCTCATTACCGAGGTTCACATGTACCAATTCATCGACCATGGTGGAGACACCCTCTTTAAATTCCAGATGAGAATCCTCTAAATCTTCTTCTTAATTCATGGAGGAGGGATACTCAATAGGAGATTATTCTTCTAAGTCGAATGATCACTATGGGACACTGGTTCTAGCATGTGCAGTGGTGGACACCGCATCTGGGAGCTCCTGTATTTCCAAGATCATAATGATGAAAGTTGTCGACCCGATCCCATCTTCCATTCAATCCAAGGGAACACACTTGATGATATCAATGAAATAGTGGTGTTCCAGACTGATATTGTTTATTCCAACCTGAATAAAAAATAATGTATGACATATTTCTGTTTCTATGGGGCGGATATCCCAATACCTTATTGGAGTAGGGGGATCTGGGATCACCTGAGACTAATTTATATAAGAATAAGATGTGATATTCTAGAATCCCATAGACATGGGAATGTGTTTTTTCTTTTTCCTAAAAAAAATCATTTCCCTAAGTACAATGTCTTGGCTTCATATTGGTGGATTAGGAAAATTTAGGCATCATCTAGGTATGTCCACACGTCGGTCACAACCATATCATGTTCAACCTCATTAGCCTAAAACTTCTTATACTAGATCTTGTAATAGTCGACATCTAGGTAGCGGTCTTCAAAAGAGGCAGAGGGGGACACATCACCATGAAGTATGCCAACGTGACCATTAAGGGAGTATGTAAGGAATTTGTGATACAATGAAGGGACTTCTATGTGTAGGTGGAGCCATGGAATACCCATTAACACATTATAGGAGGTGTCCTGTGAGACAACCATGAACATGGTGATGGAAACTAGGAAACCAAACTGGGTTATTAGGAGGATCCTTCAACAGGTGTCTATTCCATCATGTCATAACCTTGGACTTTTCGGTTAGAGGGACTCAGAACATCCTCAGACTGCCCTATCGTTTGGAGTGTTCTGGTCGGGATGAGGTTGATCACAGACCCTCTGTCGACAAGACAATAGTGAACCTCCACACAATTGAAAAGGAAAGTAATGCACTATGGGAGGATATGGACCTATATAGGAGAACCTTCGTCTTCTCCAGAGAAAGGGATAATGGCTTAAAATTCAGCATGCTCGACTGCCTCAGCATGGAAGGCTTCTGCGGCTTCTACCTCTGTATTAAACTAAAGGGGGATTCTTAAGGACTCGACAAGGGATTAACACATATATGATGATAGATGACGATCCTCAGGGATATAAATTCTCTCATATTTTATGGAAATATGCATAATGATATCATATTTCTATTCCAAGTGTGAACTTCTTATTACAGGAAGTCGTTCTGTGGAAGGAGGTATGATAGGCCCTTCTGGCTAAACCATCAGTCGACTAGTGCTGGGAATGTCCCGCTGCTCACTATTCGAAACACGTGGAGTGACTACCAAATAAGGGCTAGATGAATGAGTCTGATCCAAAACGAAACATGGCTAATCATAGCACAATAGTGGTGGCTCTGCCTGATCAAGTTACAAAAATGGTGGTGGACGCAGATCTGGTGAAACAAAAGTAGAAGGCTCCACATGTTGAGATCTACGCTGGGCATGTTTTATAGTTTATGCAGAGTGTGAATTTTGGTTGGAGGTACCAAGCAATGAATCTTAATGAATATTGTAACTGAATCTCTGTCGATGCTGGCGTTTCTTGGGGACATTAGGAGGATTAGTTTGACATTCCTCTTCATTGGGAATCATGTAGGGGTCCACCAGCTCCATGGTGTTAACTAAATCATACCCTTTGTTATAACATGAAGAATCCTCCATCACTGGATGGATTCTAGAAATATTTTCCAACTCTAGGGGCATGAAATCACCATGGTTATGGGATGAATATGGAATCGGTGGGGGACTCTACTTCCCTTTGTGTCGCTGATTCTTTCCCTTCATGGAAGAAGAAATGCTAAGATGTCAACGGAAAAGTAGTGTCCATGGGTGATGTGATGAGTTCTAAAGGCTCGAGTCAATTATGATGTGCACTGATAATACCATGGGCATGGGAGGCTACCTTATGATCCATATAGTCATTATATTTTTGAGACTTGTGGTTAACAACGTGCTACCACTCACCATTGTTGTCGCTATCACTGTGAGGCTGTATGAACACACATGTCACCTATGTTGGGGCTGGGCCTAACCTGACTATGTTGTTATCAACTTAGTCTTAAATCCAGTCTTTAATCATTGATAACTTCTTGAGGGTTTGACTCAGGATCTGGTGATTAGGTCAGTAATTGGGGAGATCTGTGAGATTTTCCTCTTTGGGTCTCCTGCATTTTGGAAACCTTATAATTCCCTATTTGAAGGAACTCTAGAAATATTGGGTGACCAGAGCCTTATTAAATGAGTATGTTTAGTTCCTTCGTTTCATGAATGGGTCTATGGGATCCTGGCCCTAATGAGGGGATAGAGGATCCTATCGAGGAGGTGGAACTTGGTTATCTCACCTAGGTGGTGGGAGTGCATTACATGGGGGAAACATCCAATTCTGAGGTGGGTGATGCTGAGATGTGGAATATGCCTGAGGGGGTGGGCCAATGCTCTACTGTATAGGTGGATCCATTGGTAATAACTCCAGCTACCTAGGGTCCTCTATTAGTGCTACCGATGTGGGCTCGACCTTAGAGGCCCTTCTCATGGTAACTATAGGAGGCAACAGACGTGCATTCTTGACCAGTTGTAAGGATTTCCCAAGACGCTGGGCTTTTCAAGGAAATCAAAAAATCCCCCCAGGTATTTCTGTGTAATGAGTGAGGGAACTAGTTCAGTTTTGATATTTTTGACACACATTTTCAACAACTGTTCCTAAGTCAGTGGCATATCAATGGGATAGGTGAGGCCTTTCCACTGGGTGAATAAGATCAAGACGTGCTTTTCAGGCCACTTCATGCACTTTAAGGGGTCTGTAATAATAGTCTTTTGAGTGGTAGAGCTGAACTAGTAAAGAAACTACCTATGAAGATCCTACCAGCTGGCTACTAACCCAATGGGTAACTGGCTGTACCTGAAAAACATAGGCCCTTCCAATATTTGTACGAAACACCAGATTTTGGAGGACCCCTACTATACTGGAGTTCCCAAAATGGGTACACAACTTGAGATGAAGTGGAAAAGATGCTTCAGTAAATCTCCCATCCCATTAAAGGGGGAAAAGGTCGGGTTTCGAAAATTGTGGGGTGCTGGAATATCTTCCACCCATACTGGATATGGATTTCCATCAGGTGATATTTCCACCTGTCGAGTTTCCATTGACTCACGGTGGGGAATGATTGCTTCCATTGGATAATGTGGGAAAGTATTACTATCATAGTGTGGATCTCTGACCACCAGTGTATTCATAGTTTCTTCAACATGATAAGGACTGAAGGATTGTGGAGTGGCTGACAGGATGATCTGCGGGATCATTAGGGGAACAACATGTGGAGTGACTGGGAGAACCTGATCTAGGTCCCAAGGATTATCATACATATCGTGTGGATTTGTTAATGCATATCATTCCCTCTTTCCTTGAGATATGGATTCTATCCTGTCTATATTGGTGGGATGGTCATGGTCACCGAGAGACAACTCGCCAGGGGGAGTGTGTCCCTTACCCTGTTGCCCTAGTCAAGGGTTACCATAGTCTGGTCACTAATTTACAACACATTTAGCGAGGAGATCATTGACCATATTTTTCTATTCTGTAAGATGTTGACACAAACCAACCATTTTGGGATCATCCACCATCTTCTACACTGAGCCAGACAGGTCAAAACGTTTGATGGCCCCACGATTCTCTTTGCACTAATTGGGATTCCGGCCAAAGGCTAATCACTTAGTAGGTGTGGTAAGTATCAGTAAATTTCTTTTCTAGATGGTAAACCTTTATAATGGATTCAATAGGTTTGGAACTCACTCGAGGGGTAAGTTACCTTTATTTAGCTCTAGATCGTTCTCTCCCTATGATAGGTTGTCCTTGTTGTCCGCGATTGTACCAAGAGGTATATCCTCAATATCACATGGAAATCCAAGATGGCACTAGATATAACTAAAATTAGGGGCCTCATACTACCCCCAACCATGTATCTAAACATGGGGGGAAGCCTCCTTGATAATTATATGGTTCTCTTTAAAGCTTTGAATGCATTATTGTTGGAGGGTTTGATGGAGACTAGGTGGCTCAGGGCACTAGGCCACTAGGAGCACAACCATGTCGATCATACAAAATTTCTAGACAATATCATCAAAGTGTTCCTGAATCTAGGGGTAAGACACTTTCTAATTATGGAGGATGATGTGTATCTCCTTGAGGGTTTGGTGAAAGTAAGAGACTTTCTATTGGGTAACCGATTCTGGTGCACTGATGTTCGTGGTTCCAAATGGCCAGAACAACTCTGGGAAATGATCCACTATAAGGATTTACCACAAGATCCTCATGTCAGACTCACGATCCGCCCCTTGGTTACCTCATTCATTGACTGGTGGAGACTGAAAGATCGATAACTTCACTAAATCAGACCGCTGAGACGGTAGACTGGCCAGTGGAGAATACGGAGAGCGAGATGACAAACCACCACATCTTGGGATGTCTTTCAAAGAATGAACAGACTGAGCCACTGTATCTCAGTAAGATATAATAGAAGCCAATCTTTCCATTCAGGGGTTTTGGATGATGATGGTGGGTCAAGATATTTCTCTTCCTCTAATTGTCCCCAGAATAACTCTTTTTGATCTCAGTTTGAGGCAAATAATGATCATGTTGAAAATAGGGGGATTTCCTGGCTAGGCCCTAGAAAGAGGACAAATCTTCACCTATGGGATGTATGTTCAGAAGGAAGTAGGAATCTGGTGGTCCTCACATTTTGGGAGGATGAGGATTATACAACTTGTTCCTACCTCGACTGCTGACATAGAATATCAAGGCGAGGGTTCCATTTCCGAATCAGATTCTCAAACAGAATATAAAAAGTAGATGTGTTTAATCACGGATTGAAACATCTCAGTATTATTTCTATAGTGGCAGTGACCCTCCATCCTACCCTAGGATGTTTTTTCTAGATAGGGTAGGTTTTCAGCACAGGGAGGACCTTCAGATGAACTGGTGCTGGGGTGGAGAGGACATCGGCCTGGGTCAGTCGGGGTGTGAGGAGCACCCAAGAAAATGTCGAAAGGGACATGGGGAGGGACCCCGTTTCCACTAGTCATCACACAGAGGAGATACCTATAGGATGTTTTGTAGTGGGTAGTGACTTTTCTAGATCTGGTGGGAACATGGGGATTACTTCAATTTTTGTTTCCCTTAGCAGTAATGGTAGGAGGGGGTCCATTTTACTGGTCAAACATAACACGAGTTGGACCTCCATGTTGGAGTCCAATGAATAGAGGTATAACTCTGATTATGTGATTGCCCAGCTAAGGAGGACTATAATCAGGTGTGATATGAACATGGGGAATACCCCCAAACTGGTGGTTGACCAGACGAGGAGGATCTTAACATCTGCGATCTGTGACAGGAGGAAAGACTCTGTACCCAGGATAATGTCTTCATAAGAAACATTTCTTCTTAATGATAGTGTGGTAGGGAGGGCCTCTAATCAGACTAATGGTGGAATGGACAATACCTCCATGCCTAGCCTTGGAGCGGGGAGGAACCACTCTCTCATTCGTCGTGGCATGTGTAGGATCTCCATGTCGAGCATGGGAGCATGGATGACCTTTTCTCTCATTAGAAGTGGAATGGGGAGGACCTCCACGCCAAGCATGGGAGTAGGGAGCCCCTTTTTTCTCATTGGAATTGGAATGGGGAGGACCTCCATGTTGATCATGGGAGTGGGGAGGAACTTCACATTCATTGACGGTGTCCTGAGGAGGACCTCCTTTCTAGATGACATCAATACGCGTTAGGCCACGATGGGAGCTACCTTTGTCGGTGACTAAGAGAGTCATCCCAACCTACCTATGGGGTATTTGGGGACTTGACCTTGGTCGAGTGTATGAGTGACCCTATTTTGTATAAACATGGCGTTTATTGTATGTGTCAGTGGTGTCTCGAGGCACTGTACCCATTGATGATGACGCCCCATGATGGGCACCCTCCTCAGCTTGCACCTAACATCGATATTTGGTTAACTGGGCTTGGTCTGGTGGTGCAGGTGTCTAACGAACATGCTCCTAAACCTATGGGGAAGAGTGTTGGCACTAACGCAGCCTGGAGGGATCCCTCCTTTGTGGACCCCATGATGGGATCACAAGTGGGCTAGCCCGAACATCCCACACCTCATTGTAATAAAAGAGAGAGTTTTCAAATCATTCCAGGGAGAGGATCCTAAAATTATTGTAGGTTGGAGTGAGGAGTATTGTTTCCATACATGGCCCTTGGGGGTGGCTGTGATGGTGAGGCACAAAAGCCTCTAGATCTTGTTGGGACATATCCTGAGTTGGGATAATCCCTTTTTCCTCGTTCAATCAGATGAGGCTTTTAATCACCCTCTTTTGAACAAGTTCAGATGGTGAGATAGGGTGTGGGCACCCAACATTCATGGGTGTGGATTCCTTCACAAGAGAGATGGGGCGACACAATATTTATGAGTTGAGATTTCCCTGAACCCTACGTCAGTGGGTGGGTGGTGATTGATTTTCTATCATAGCAGATTGGGTCCAGTAAAGAAGGGAGATTCTACCATTAGTGTCAAATGGACGAAAAGGACGCCAGGTTCCCCAATTCCATTACATCTCCCATGGTTGTTAAGAAAGACCAACACTGTCAATGTCACAGACCGGGATGTCCAACGTTCAACTTCCCCAATCTCTGGTGACTTCCACACTCGACCCACTATTTTTTTGGCGATACACGTCACCATATTACTGGATTTGGTGACATTCTTATCAACTGATATCTTGAACATTACTAATCTACACATTTAGGATAATATCTTAACATCGGGTTCACCATTTCTGTTTCTTACTCTTTCCAGGGCGTGCATCCATCCATTGAGGGCGCGCTGCACTGTTTCCCCATATTCTTTCATTCCTTCTTTAAAAAGGAAGGCGGAATCTATCACATATTTAGGGATGTTTTCTCCTAGATTGAAATGTTATGATGGGATTTCAGTCTGTCCTTTTTTGGATTCCTCTTCGGAACTCGGTATCTAATACGGGTCTCCCTTAATGATTATGATGATTTTCATGAAACTCTTCCATGGTTTCATATCTTTATGGACGCCATTTAATTATACTTCTTTTGTCAAGACATTCTAAGGGGTCTAATTAGGACATAAACCTTTGATCAGGGGAGTAGCCACGTTGGTCATCACTGGCATGTCAACATGCTGAAACACTATTGCGTCTGGGTTTCTTACCCTTATAATATAGCTTCTCGAGGGCATGAAAGCTCTAGTAATCCCACATCGAGTGCGATAAATTATCTACCATAGACTATTCATTAATGTTTTCCTCATCTTCCCATGTTTAACACAGGGTATTCTATGAGATTAATTGCAAGAAGAGTCAGATCAAATTAATTAGAACACTAACAAGAGTGGATCAGATGGGTGAATCTCAAAGAGGGAGACCCTAGGGAGTTTACTGGATGAGTGGATGAAAACATCTAATGAAGAAAGATCTGAGGATTCTTGGGACCCTATAAAGGAGAATCCATGGTTTAATGTTGGCTGGGATTGAATCTAAAGAGGGTTTCTTACATAACCTATCTAAGAGACAGGGATCAAAACCCATGTAGTTTGAAGGGGTGATAAATTGGGGTGTACACAAAGTAAAATGACCCAGAAACATGCTGGGGATTTTGTATGGGTAGTATCCAATTACAAGAGGGGAACTCTTGGTTTGATTATTATTAATTGTTTATGGGGATTTTGCTTGGTTAGCTACTCAGATGGATGGAATGATCCCACCTGGATGTGGTGGCCTGGGAAAGAATAGGGATGGATGATGGAAGGTTGAACGAAGTGGATGAGAGGAATGGGATGAAACCATTGTGAAGATGATGGTTCTATTGGGAATGAAACTTAGGGAGGTTTCATAAATATTCTGATGTTAGGGAATCAAAGTCCATGTAGTTCAGTGGGTTGATGGGACACCTAAGGAGGCGGGCCATGAGGTTGGACGCATGGATGGGACAGATAGGAAGTAGAACCTTCGAGGATGGGGCATGACCTTCCCGAGACAAAGGCTCAAGTGAGAGACCAGGATGAGACATGAGTGATGGGCTTGATCCTTAGGGAGGCTTTCTATGAATCCTCGTGGTAGGGAATCAAATTCCATGTAGTTTAAGTTGGGGAATAGAATCGGGGTGTATGCAAAGTATAGTGACCCGACAACATGCTGGGGGTTGTGTTTGGTTAGAAGCCTATGAGTTTGTCTGACTACATTGAGATGAATGATGGATGTGCATACCAGCAAAGGGGACACCAATGTTTACTAGTGTTTGGGGTTGGACCTCAGGGAGGCTTCCTACGTAACCTGTCTAGGAAACATGGATCAAAACACACATATTTTGAATTTGTTTACCATTATTTAGGGTTGAACCCTAGGGCGGCTTACTATGTACCCTACCTAAGAGACAGTTATCCAAACCCATGTAGTTCGTAAGCATACATTGTAGCGTCATGCATGACGAATAGGGGCATATAGTTTAATTTCATGAGTGATGATGGTGAACTGACGTGAAGATGGTCGGGATCGATGAGTGATGGGATTGAACCTCATGGAGGCTTCCTACGTACTTTTCATGGAGAGTAAAAAGATCAATTTCCAAGTAGCTAGTAAGTGGGGATAAGGACTTACATGCAAAGGCAACCCAAGGATTATTTCATGGTCAGTTCTTACCCTAAGACTATGTGAGATATTCTCAGTTTGAGAAACAAGACGAAACTGAGACCAGACGATCACATCGTGAAAGGTGCGTCTGTGAGGAATAGATTGGGGATTACGCGTGGTTAGTGGCCCAAATAGGAATCATGGTATTACACTTCGTTAGAGGCCCAAAGAGGTAACATGATCTTATTCTTGGTTAGCGGCCCAAGGAGATAGAGATTAGGACTTACTCCAGGATGGAGGCCTAATGGCGATAAATCCCAAAGTGAGGGGGACAGAATATCGAAGGTCCCTGTGCCCATATTTCATCTTGTATTTTCTAATGGAAGAATAGAGGAGGTGATATGATGCTACCTCCAGCAAGAAATGCTAAGGGATTATACCATGATGGTCTCCCTTACCCAATGATAGATTCCACTACATCAAATAGGATCTCATTCCATATGAGGAAGATATCACTCCTATAGAGACCATTGGGTATGGAAAATGTATGATACAAGGAACCTCATGTATATTTAATGGGGAAATGCTACAATTTAATGTCATGTGATTAGGATGATGGTTCTTGGAAGTTTAACGTCCCACAACTCAGAAAATGAGGATTCACTCCTCACCCCTAGGACTTATATAACTGATAATCTCCCACACATGGGGAAGGGAAGTCATTAACAATTCCATGGGGAGGAACTTTTATAAAGTGATCCATTGAGGGGATCACATTAGTGTGGCTATGAGAATAAGTAATAGCCGTTAGTGTGCCTATGGGAAGAATCATGAGGCGAAGCAATAGAATATGAAACATTGTGAAGGGACCTTGAAATAAACTCATAAAAACCTGTAGGGCCACATGGGATAAGGCTTTATGATGCAAAGAGGTTGACATGAAGGGTCCTTGTTAATCGTTAGTTCTCTAAAAAGTAGAGAGACTCTACGAAGGGGTATACTTGACAATGTAGAGTGGCCTAACATAGGCATGGGGTATACATGCATATAACGGGTGCTTCTTGAAGTGCATGTTCTTTCTTGGAGTATGAATACATGGAACATCGGTACCTTGTAAATAATGTAACTACGATGTAATGTACTTCCCTAAGCACAGTGATCCTATCATGGCATGGGGTTCACATGTGCATGGAATGTACTTCGCAAAGCATGAGTGTTCAAGGATGTACTGAGTTTCTCATATAGAGCCCCTTCCTTTATAGTGGCTGGTATGATCTAATAAGGGAATCCCTTCATGAAGAGGGGATGTATTTGAGCTAAGTAAAAGCTATTTTTCAATGCTCAAATACTTTGAACATCTAATTTTTCTCAATTCTTCATAGTGAAGAAGTTGATTTGCAATTTGAGAGATGAGAAGGAAAAAGGTAGGTGTATCTGTTCATTGGGTCAGAGGGAAGCCTTGTATTTATAGGCAAGAGGCGGTGTGAAGCTCTGACAACTCGTTTCAAAGACAGATGGTGCTTTACAATCGGAAGCGGATTGAATTAGGTTTGTCGTAACCGCAGAGTCGACTGTCATCCCCTCCTTGACACAGAGGCCTCCTTAATTCCCTCTACAGTTCTTCCGGAGTCTTTCATCAACATCCAATGGATAAAAAAGAATATTATTTCCCCTATTCAGTGCAAATATTTCATTTAATTGCGTTGTGACCATGGATTTATCCACCGCTTTTAATTTGCATTGATCGAAGAGGAGGATGTGGATTTGCATCAGCTGCACTGCTAAAGGGCTTCGCGCTGGACACAGTGCAGAAGGGCTTCACAAAGCAGCCCCTTGCACATTGGTTTCCTCTTTGAATACTTTACCTTTGCACATATTTTGGTTCCAACACCCATTAACGACTTTTAATTCCCCCTCCCCACACACACAGATATATATATATCTGTAGTAGGCATGCAGAAAAACTGAGTGAGGATGAATTTATTTTCTGTCATTTTTCACTCTATTACCTTCTACTCCCTTTACCAAAACTCAATTATCATCAACTATTAACTTTATTTTAATTTAATAAGTCAACCACTGATCAGTATAAATTACTTTCTTCAGCATTTTTTTCATCACCAACACTGTTCTTCACACATTAATCATTTCAAGCATCAATCATCAACGAACCTTTGATGTGCATGTTCTTGTTTCAAGTAATTGATTGTTTATAATTGTGGTTGAATCCATATCTTTTCTTCTAATTCATGATTTCATGTTCATTATTTGATAAATAGAAATCTTTTCATAATCTTTAACTATTCAAACCCAATTTTTATTTATAAAGTTGACATTGTTTCAACATTTTACACATTATTGATCAATTCAATCATGAGTGGATAAAAAACATAGGGTAGGGGTCGAGAGTATGGGTATATGAATTTAATGAATCTATAATCCTCAAATTAATATTCCCAAGTATAGTAATAAGGTTAAACAACAACTTTTTTTCCAATTCGTTTGAGTGACCTTGACCATGGGATGTTTGGATGATTGACCCTGACTTGATTGGAGCATATTAGACTATGAACAATAGCCTATGAAAATTCCTACCTTAGAAGATAAGATTAATGTTATTAGGTTGTGGTTATTTCTAGAAAAAGGAATAACAAACTCTTAGGTATAACTAGTTGGTTTGATCATAGTAAACTAGTGACCTCCACTTGCTTAATAGCCTGGTTCTTTGGACCATACCGATTTCGGATATAGATTATATTTTTCCTGAAACCCCAAAATTTAACTTGATCCCTTATATATATTCCTAATTCACAACGCTTTAGTAATATTTTTACTAAACTTGACCAAAATAATGAGGACTCATATACATAGTGTACTAAGCCATAATTTCTTACTGCCAACTCAATTCTCTATGGTTTAAACCCTGCACTACCACTATATTACTTCTCTGTAGCAAGTATTTTTAGGGAAAAAATAAATATAATTTGACCACATCCTGATTTAATTAAATTACACATGTGGGTGGATCAAAATTCAGCACAGTTTCTGGGGAAAACATTTTATATTCTTTGTATGGTAACCTATGACCAAAGAACTAGGGATTACCTCTCCCTTTACCATTTCCCTTTTCTTTCCAATCCAATGGATACCTTCTTATTATTGTGGCTTGGTGCATGCATAAAGGCTATTTGAATCATTTAAGGAGCCTGAAAGCATATGAATGATTTCCCTCGAGCCTAAAATTACAAGGTATATCTCTAAACACTATCATTCACAAATGGAATAACGACTCATTCATTTAGGATAAAATCAAACCAACCCACTCAACAAACAACCATTAATTCATGGAGATCATTCAACACATCATGAATACACCATCATGGATTATGGATTTCTATAAATCCATGGTTCTACAAAAATTATTGTGCACCCTCATATTTAGACACATGCACTTGAGATAAAACCCAGACTCATTCACATGATCCATAACATGGTTCAGTTTTGTGGGAAAAAATTTAATATCCCCATGAACACGTTTCAAATTTCATAGAAGCATGAAATACCTTTCGTAACCAAGGAGTGTCTTCTGATGCAATAATAATTTGAGTATTTCCCTTATCCCTGTGAGATAGAGTTAAATATTGGCTCAAAATTCATACCCCTGAGTCAATCAAAACATCGGATGATATAGCCAAAAAAATTTAGACAAATAATTCCCACCAATCCGGACCTAGAAGCTCCCAAACAATATACAGAACTTTACATAGATTTATGGATAATTATTATGTTAATCTTGGGATAGATTTAAAAAATCTTGAGAATGAGCCCACACCATGGACTAGACATTTGGATCCATCTCTACACATTCTACCAAGGCCTATTGCTAAAAACACACACAGTTGTCGATGCTTCCCCGGATGGAGGGCTTATGTTCAAGACACATGAAGCCAAAAGAGCAATTTTGGATGAAGTATCTCATAATTCCAACATGTGTAAAAGTGATCATGGACCACCTCGGCGTGGTATTCACCAAGTCAAAGTGAATAATGGACTAGTTATATAAGTAAAATCCTTGACTAAGAAGCTTGAATCCATTTAGCTACATGCTGTATCACATCCTCATATTTGTATAATGAAAGTTCATTCATGAGAAATATGGGGTGTACCACATCTCTACCAATACTAAACAAAAAACTGTTGTAGAAAAAATAAACCAAGATTGTATGTATGGTAGATATAATCCGGATAATCAACATTTCCAACAACCGAATGATTATTTTTAACATAGGCCTTCACAACAATAAAAAATAATAATTAGAGGTATTACCAACAAAGCAGTGGTTAGGAACATTTTAGGAATCAATGACCACTCGGATATCCACATATGAATCATGTTCCCTCACAACCACAATAAGAAGGAAAACAAGCCTTTCCTCCAAGAGAACAATAACAATTCTAGCCAGCTCCACTAATACCTCAATAACCAGAAGTACCTCTTCAAACTAATGTAGAAAATCCACTCTAATCCATTGTTCAAAAGGAAATGAAGAGTATGACAACTGAAGAAATTAAAATGAAAAACTAAATGGCATCTCTTCATAATACTGATATCAAATGGGTTAGATCTCCAAGACCCTGTCAGATAGATTACTGGGTACTCTACCTAGTAATATAGAGGGATACCCAAGGGAAGAGGAAATGGTAGTTGTTCTAAGGAGTGTAAAAGTTCTATATTTTAAAAAACCTGGTGGAGGAGATGGAATACAAGCTGAGGAAATGAATAAGTATACACAAATAATAAAAAACAATGTTTATAGAACCACTCAATAAATACCACAAGAGGAACCCCTAAAAACTGAAACACCTAAGAAACCCAACAGAGAAGTTTATGTTACTCAACCACCCTATAAACCACCTCTTCCTTTTCTATAAAGAGAATATTAAGGAATAATTGAAGGGTAGTACAAGAAGTTTTTTGGAAATGTTCAAGAAATTTCACATTAACATTCCATTTTATGAGTCAATCACTCAAATGCCAACCTATGAAAAATTTCTCAAAGAACTAATTTAAAAAAAGGAATACAGAATACCTATGAGTCACCTCACAGAATGAATAGTATTTATCTTTTGTTCTGTAGAAGATCCCACAAAAAAATAAGAGACCTTGGGAGCTTTTCAATTCTATGCACAATTGGAGAATGTAACTTCATAAGAGCTTTGTGTGATTTAAGAGCCAACGCGAACCTCATGCCAATGAGTGCATTCCCCAATATTGGACTCAAATAACTCAAAGTAACTATAGTATCACTCCAATTATATGATATTTTAGTAAAATATCCCAAAGTAAACATCAAGGGTGTCTTAGTCAAAGACTATAATTTTATCTTTCAAACAGAATTCCTCAGTTTGGACATGGAAGATGAATGAGATGTTTTAATCATTTTAAGACAACCATTCCTAGCCACTAGAAATGAACTAATTGAATTGAATTAAGAAAGAATTATATTATGAGTCAGTGAATAACAAGTTGTATTCGATCTAGTAAGGATAAAAATAACAACTAGATGATACTTTTGATTTCCAAGGGATCTCTCTCACTAATCGAAGAGAAGGATACATAAACATTAAATTTGAATCTGATGAAATACCGCCTGATGAGGATGAGGATTATCACATTGAGGAATTAAACTACATAGAACCTCTTACAACAGACAACATCTCAACTTTCATACCCTCAGTCATTCTTCCACCAAAACTGGAACTGAAACCCCTCCCTAGTATACTCGTGTACACCTTTCTTGAGAGTGCTACTACACTACCAGTAATAATTAACATAGAACTGTCACAATTATAGGAGAAAAAATTGGATGAAGTTTTGAAATGTCATAATAAATTAATTTCATAGGGATTGGATGATATCAAAGTAATTAGTCCTACTTTATGCACCCAAAAAAATTTACATGAAGAATGTGCAAGACCTAGATGACAACATCAAAGGTAACTCACATTATTGACATAGTAGGTTGTTAAAAAATAAGTTTATAAACATCTAGATACCAGAATAATATTTTCAAACTCTAATTGTCAGTGGGTGAGCTAACATCAAGTAGTTCCTAAGAAAGGAAGTATCATAGTTGAAAATAATGATGAAGATGAATAAATCTCCACACACACCATCAATGGATGATGAGTATGTGTAGAATAAACAATCTAAATGTAGAAACCCAAAAATATCACTTTACCTTTCCCTTTATAGAACAAATGTTGTAAATACTAGTAGGGAATAAATTTTAATATTTCATTGTTGTATATTCATGATACAATCATATTGCATTCAACCTAGATGATTACACTAAGACAACATTCACATGTCCATTTGGAACTTTATACTACATGCACATGGGATTTGGTATGTGAAATGCACCGAAAAACATTTAAGGTACATGAAACATAAATTCAACGATATGGTGGAGGAATTATTAGATAATTTTATGGATTAATTTTTAATTTAAGAATGATCCTTCAAGGTCTGCCTAAGAAATATTGTGCTAGTCATGCATCGCTGTGAAGAGAAGCGTCTAGTTTTAAACTTGAAAAAATGTCACTTTATGGTCTAAGGAGGAATAATTACTGGACATTAAATTTCCACTAATGGAATGGAAGTTGATCCTTCAAAGATAATAGTGATCAAATATATACACAATATTTAAAAATTCAATGGTATAAGGAGATTTATAGGCCATACTGGATTCTATTGGTGATTCGTAGAAGATTATTAAAATTTTTTATGCCCTATGACAAACTTGTTATAAAATGAAACACCATTTAAATTCACTAAAGAATTTATAATGTCATTAAAAAAATTAAATAATATACTAGTAGCTACTCCTATAATCATTTCACCTGGTTGGGATAAGGAATTTGAATTGATGTGTGATGCAAGTGACATTGCTGTTTGTGATGTATTAGGGTAACAATTTGGTTACAACATCTATCCTATCTACTATGCCAGTCACATGCTGAATGAAATTCAAGTTAACTACAAAACTATAATGAAATACATCTTAGTAGTTGTGTATATTTTCAAGATATTCCATTCATATTTGGTTTTATCCAAGGTGATTGAGCACAATAATAATATCGCCCTGAGAGAATTGGTGAATAAAAAGGACGTCCGGACAAGGATAATAAGGATGATACTTTTTCTCCAAAAGTATGACATCATAATCATGAATACTAATGACATAAAAATTGTTACTATTTATCATCTATCCTAACTTCCACTACCACTCATAATGAACAATAATAAGATCGACATCAAAGTTGACTTTCATGATTAATCCATTTTCAAAATAAAGGTATAACTATGGATTTTAGATATTTTAAATTGTCTCACCATGATATTTTTACTCCAATAACTCTCATACTAGTGAATAAAAATATTTTTGGATGAAGAATCACACTATTACTGGGATTACCCACTCTTGTTTAAGAGTTGTGTTGATTTCTTATTGTGAAACTTCATTACAGATGATGAAATCCCAAGTTTGTTAGGCATGTTTCATATGTTTCTAACTGGAGGACATCATGGATCAAAATTCATGGTAGAAAAGATCCTATAATGTTGAATTTTTTCCCATCCTAGACCAATATGAAAGGGATTATTGTTAATTTTTTGATAGGTGACAATGAACTGGAACCTATGGAGAAAGAAATTAAATTAACCAAAACCCAATCATGGAAGTAAAAATATTCGACGTATGGGGAATAGATTTCATGAGACGATTTAACAATTCACATGAAAAGTATTATATCTTTATTGGTTTTTACTACAGATCCAAGTGGGTGGATGTTGATGCTACAACGCATGAAAAAAGAGTGGTCATGAACTTCCTGAATAAAAATGTGTTTTCAAAATTTAAAATTCTTATTTTACTCATAGGTGATCAAGGAACACATTTTTAAAAAATATTTTAAAGGACATCTAGAGAAAATGGAATCTATTATAACATAAGAATTCCCTACCACCTACAGACAATAAAGAAAGTTGAATTGTCAAATAGAGAAATTAAACAAATCATGGAGAATATCATGAAAATAAGTCGAAGTGACTAGAGCCTGAAATTAGATGATGCACTATGGTCCTACCGCACTATGTACAAAAAACCCATAGTTACCACACCTTTTATATTGTTTTATAAAAAATCTTTTCATATGCTAGTTGAATTAGAGAATCTCTCATACTGGGAAATTAAAAATCTCAATTTGAATTATCAAAAATCCAGAGAATCTCTCATGCTGCAGTTGGATGAATTGGAGGAAATAAGAATAGATTCTTATGAAAATAAAAATTTCTGTAAAGAAAAAACAAATAAATTCCATGATCAACACACATAAAGATGCCACTTTTTTCAAGTAAATAAGGACCTATTATTAAAATTGAGATTAAAATTATTACCTGGGAAGTTAAAATCTAGATAGTGAGGACCCTTTGTAGTCTTTCAATTTTTCCCCTATGGGACAATTAAAATTTAGAAGGAAGGTTCAAACAATTCAATGTTAATAATCAAAGTTTAAAAATATATCAAGATCCCTTCCTTTAAGGTTGTGTCATCATCCTGAAATTCATTTGACCACAAATCAATAAGCTCTAGATGTTAAAGGAAGCACTGACTTGGTGGAAAGCACAGATAGGTCACCATCATCTAGATTATATTAGAATAAGACATAGGAAATATTAATAAATGCTGGGAAAAAAGGATCATGTTTTGAACCAAATATAAAAAACTTAAATTACACATTATGTAACCCTGTTTCACAAAGTGTACATTTTAGGGCCAAAATTACATAAAAATTATAATTACATGATGTGAAACTTATTTACACATCATGTAATTCCTAGAATATGTTTTTAATAATTGGACTCGAATATAGGGTTCATGACCCAAACCTCCTCCTACCTCCCACAACCCCTCCCCTCACCTCCCTCTCTACGAAATGACTCATGTGACCCCTCCCCTCCCGTCTTTCTTGGTTGTGCTACCACCTCCTCTCAACCATCCTGGCTGAACCCCTCCCTCCACCCTCCTTCAAGGCCACAAACTCTACCTCCCCTTACCTCCCTCTCATTAGAACACCCCATACTCTCTTCCCTATTAACTAAAACTGAACCCCATCCACCCTCTTGACTTAACCCCTCATCTTAACCACCCTTAACTCTGACCTACTCATATGATGGCAAACTCAAAGACCGTGCACCCTGCACCTGTAGAATATGCATTAAACCATGGGGATCTACCTCCGGTGAAGCGTCCATGAAGTTCTTGATAATTTTTATTGAATATTTTATTGATAATAAAATATATCATTAAATCAGATTATGTTAAATATGTTTATTTGTAAAATATATGGTATGAGATCATTCATTTGATAATTTTATGAAACTTCGAGTTTTTTCAAAAAAATTCACTATAGTATTTCAAACATAAATATTTTTATATATTTTATTTGAAATTAAAATTTCACAAATGTGTTCTTGAAGTAATGGGATCCAAATTTTATTTAGGACATGTAAGTGCAATCATGCATTTTATTTGACCGAATAGGCTATGAGGTCAATGATGGGCTGGACTCGCCAGACTGGAAACCAATGCAGTATTTGGGCCATTACATCCTCATATAAGTATCAAGTTGGAAAACATTTGGATACAACCTCAAAGAACTATTTTAAATAAATAATAATTTTATAAGGATAGTTGTTTCAATCGTTGTTTGGTAAAATAGTCTGTTCAAAATGGATTAAATTATTTGTCTGAATTTCCCCATTCACACTTGATACATTTTATAACCTAACCTCCCCTCCTCTCAATAAATTTGTGTGTTTCTCATTTTTATGGGGTTTTAAGTGAATTATAATGTTTATGGAATATTATAAGTGCTTCCACTCCAATTATCCAATCATTTAAATAACGGTTGCTCTTGAAGAAAGGATCCCCTCATTGAAGCCTTCTTTTTCTTCTTCGTGTTGTAATATTTGTGTTTGCATAATATAATTATTATTTTATATTATATATATATATATAATTTTTCAATTTTAATAAATATTTTTATTTTATACTAAAATTATTTTTTATAGAAATAAAGAGTAGAAATGTGATTGGGTTATACCATTTCCATGATCTCTACGAATGCAAAACGTTTCTACAATGACTACACCGCCCATGGAAGTGTAGTTATTTTTAGTAATTGATCTAACTCTTACCATATATATTAATTTATATTGAACAAATGAGATAATGTAATTCAATTAATACGATATATTAATTTATTTTTTAATTTAATTGAAACTAAGCGATAAATTGAATGATAAACACAAAACACGCGAGGTCGATAATTTTCAGAGCGTGATCATAATCGGTAATACACAAAATGATGTGATCAATTTTTTGAGTTCAAATATAATCTATAAAATCAATTAATACTAATTTTTTGAGTTTATATGTTCCCCAATTTATCACTAACCATAATATATCCTTATAACATCAATGAAAGTAGGGTGACGTGATTTCATGTTCTAAAGTTAGCCGGGGGTTTAATTAATTTCATCTGGTTGGGTATGATAACTCATATAGGGTTCAGGGGTTAAGGAATTAGTGGATCATAATTATGTGTATATTAAATTAAATTATAATTATTAACAATTAATTTAATAGGTATTGTTATATTTATGATTCCTTCTAAAAATATTTTCAATAAAAATCATTTATTTATTCCTTATTAATCGAATTTAATTTTTTAAAAAAGTAAAATATTATTACAAAAAGTTATTTTTATTTTATAAATTATAAAAACCCCAATATTTTTAATTAGTGTGTTTATATTATATTATATTATTTTCTATATACTGTTAATAATTTCTTTTAATTGCGACCTCTTTGAGAAATGACCTTGGTTAGCCACTCTACTGCACCTAAGTACCCAAAATCCACACATCATTTGAAATCACCCATGAAAAAAACGTTAAAACTATTGATATTGATAGGGAGGAAAGTAATTTAATCAAAAAATTTGAGGTATTTATTTTATTTATCATTTTAATATATTCTCACCCTCTATTTCTTTTTCCCCTTTCTCATGTTTTGTTCTCTTCTTTTATTTTTATTAGAACAAATCAATTATTTTTATTTTTATTATGATCCATTTTTTGTAATTTAATTTTTATTTTAATTTTATTTATGACATGAAATAATACTAAGTATATCTTATATATTGACCCTGATATTGAACATAACCTTCGATCTTGAATCAGACAATCTCAGTCAACAAGAAGTTTCAACATTCAACATGTCAGAGAATTCCTCCATTATGGGAACACTAAAAATGAAAAAAAAAACATATAATTCAATCATAAAACAATATCCAATGGCTGAAAAAATAATTATGAACTTATTTTAACCATTTGAGAATTATCAACACTAGAACTAACTATCAACCAAATTGTATTGCATACCCAAATCTTAAATCAGACTTTGAAATGAAATCTTGAATAATTCACCTTCTTCAAAAATTTCATGGATTATGTGGTGAGGATGAAAAGAAATATTTAAAATAATTTAATGTTTTTTTATTGATCATTAAACCAAGAACTGTCTCTAATGATAAAATAAAATTTAGAGCATTCCAATTCTCACTTGATAAAACCACAAAAGACTGGATGTATTATTTACAACCTAAAGATGCAACTTTTTGGAATGATTTAAAATGTTTTTTCTTATAGATATTATTACATCATAAAAGAACACTATCATTCTAAAAGTGGTCTTAGGAATCAATCAATCCCAATGGTAGTGAATATATGAGTACTGGGAGCAATTTATGAAGTTGTGTGCAAGATGCCATCATCACCAAATTAGTTATCAAATTATAATCCAATACTTCTACGAAGGCCTTATACCGATTGAATGGATCTTGGTGGCTGCCACATCTAGAGGAGAACTGTTGGAAAAAACAGCAGTATCCACACATTTATTGATCAAAATGATGGAACAATACTCCCAATAATTTGTTTATTGAGTTACATAACATGATGGAGGAGTAAATTAGGTAATCCCTTATTATATTGAAATTAATTTAATTAATACCAAGTTGGAATAATTTACCACTATGGCAAGGAAGTTTCATTTGGATCAAAAGAAATACCAACCAACTTCTACAAGGCCTTGTGGCATTTTAACTGAAACATACAACCCAACTGACTGTTGCCCCAAACTACAAGAGATGTAGGATATTACAATAGTATTCCCTCGAGGACCATATCAGCAGAAAAAAGAGCCACATCCCTAGAATAAATTTGATTCCTTTTCTCAAAAATACAATTAAGTTTGGATGCTTCAACCAGACATGAGTTATGGATGTAGACAGTAACAAAGTCCCCCTTTTTAAAAAAAAATTCATGCAGCCTCCACCTTAACAACAATGTTTTCTACAACCCAAAAAGAGATTTGAATCTCAATCATCAAAAAGTAAACGAAAAGTAAATTCATAACAAAATTCCAATTCTAATACTAATTATATTTTGAATCAAATTATACTTAATCAATAGAATGACTTGAAGAGTCAAGTCTTTGAGTTGAGGGAGATAAAGACAAATATGACCCAGATTACCACCACCCTCTAGGAACTGGTATGTAATAAATTTATGAATATTACTTCTCACCCTACTCCAAATCCCAAGGGTAATATTAGTTCAATAACATTGAGAAGTCGAAAGAAAATTACTGATACATTTTCACCTATCATTTCAACAGGATTCACCTCAACTCTAAAGAATCCCCATTAAAGAACTACTGATGAGAAGCCCATGGAGAAATAAAATAGTGAGGAAAATATTTATGATGTTCTTCCTAAACCGCTTCCCTTTCCAAATAGAGTTGTTTAAAATAATATTATTGAAGTGTTGATGGAAAAAAGGTTTTGGATATATTTATGAATGTGGAGATAAAAAAACCCTTATTGAGGCCATTAATAAGATCCCAAGATATACAAAAATCTTAAAAGAAAATTTTACCAACTGAAGAGGTATCAAGGGAATTGAGAGTATCAATATTGGAAGGAATTTAGCATCACTCATTACACCATCTATAATAATTCAACAATGTTCAAGGATCCTAGGACATTAAGTATCTCATAAACCATAGGGGATTTACAATTTTCTAATGCTTTATGTGATTTGTTAGATTCTATAAATGTGATGCCTCACTCTGTATTCTCTTCCTTATAGGTTGGTGGGTTAAAACTGTAG
Organism: Viscum album; assembly: GCA_963277665.1. Classification (NCBI taxonomy): domain Eukaryota; kingdom Viridiplantae; phylum Streptophyta; class Magnoliopsida; order Santalales; family Viscaceae; genus Viscum; species Viscum album. Next base: position 536,620,838 of record OY728156.1, read on the forward strand.
AGAGAAGTGGTATAGTTGAATAATTGAGCTACAACATATCTAGTGGGAGTCCTTTAGTATTTACTTGTGTGGGTAAGAGACATGATATTTACAATAGATTTCTATGTGCTTAACATGGAGGATGATCATGTAAATTCTCATGATCTCATTATCTTAGGCAGGACCTTCCTCAAAACTGCAATAAACTTTCATAAAAGTCCATGAGGGTATACTTTATATGGTGTTTGTAGATGAAGTATTGATATTTAATGTTATTGACTCTATAAAGTACCCATGAGAGGACCATTATACATTTTTTCCTCCCATTTTGAACAACCAAGTAAAAACATCATGGATTGCTATTGTCCTATGCTTTGAAAGATTATGGGAATTGGTTCTAGTTTGATGTCTAAGGTAACTTCCACAATTGTTTATAATGCACAAAACTCTCTTGGATTTGATTTTTATGTGGATTCATATTCTAATTTTGATCATGTTCACTCTGATTATGACTTGTCTATTGAGTATGCTGATGGATTTGATGCATTATTCTTTGATTTTGATGTATGTTCTGATACTGATATTCATTATGAAAAAATATCAGTTCCTTAAATTGGTCCATCCATACAACACCCCCTTCATTGGAACTCAAGACATTTCCCCCAAATTTATAATATTAATAATTGTTGAGTGGTGAGATACTACTGGTTTTCATTTCTAATAATCTCCCTTTGGAACATGAATAACAACGTTTGAATCATTTGTTGGAGAACATTAGAGAAATAAGGTGAAACATGGATGAAATATCAGGTATTATCCCCTATATTTCCATGAATATTATTATTTTTAAGTATAGGCATAAACCATTTAGAAATCCAAAAAGGATACTGAATACAACTCTTTTAGAATTTGATAAAAAAGAAGATGAAAAATTACTTGTGGAAGGTATAATTTATACCATTTCAGATTCACAGTGGGTGATCCTTATATAGGTTGTGCATATGAAAAGTGGTTTTACTATTGTTAATAATGACAAAGAGGAGTAATTTAAAATGGGGTTGAAAAAAAGTTGGAGAGTGTGTATTGATAATAGGAAACTAAATCAATCCACTCACAAGGACCATTTCCCCCACGTATTTATTGATCAAATGATTGAGAGACTAGCTGAAAAAACACAGTATTGTCTCTTGGATGGATTTTATAGAAATTTTAGAGTTCTTATATCTCTATATGATTAAAATAAGAAAAAAATTAAATTTTCCATTTGGTACATTTTTGTACTGAAGGATTCCATTAAGACTCGTCAATTCCCCAGGTACCTTTCAAAGTGAATGGTGAGTATTATTTAAGATTTCATTGCGAACAGTATGAAGGTATTTATGGATTATTTTACAGTGTAAGGATCTTTATTTGATGAATGTATCTTTAGTTTGGGAAATGTTTTGAATCATTGTATTGATAATAATGTGGTCTTGAACGTTGAAAAGTGTCATATCATGGTAGAGCATGGAATTATCTTAGGTCATGTAGTGTCAAAATATGGAATAGAGGTTGATAGATCTAAAAAAGATATTATTTCATCTTGGCCATATAATTCATGTGTGAGTGATGGTAGATATTTCCTAGGGCATATAGGATTTTATCAGTGCTTCATCAAATATTTCAGTGAGATTTATTTTCCTGTGTAATGACTACGTTAAAAACATTCTGATTTTGGATTTGTTGATTCTTTTAGGACTTCATTTGATGAGATAAACAAGTGTCTGAATACTCCACTAATCAGATATCCCCCATTGTGGGACATTCCATTTGATCTTATGTGTAATGATTCAAACATCATATTTGTATCCATCTTATCATATATGGTGGAGGTACATTTACCTGTGATTGCCTATGCATCAAGGGAAATAGATTCATTCCAATAAAACTACACAACCATGAAAAATGAGTTTAATTCCATCATATTTTATTTGGATAAATTATATTCATATTTATTAGGCTCTAAAGTAGTTATTTTTATTAACCATGCATCTCTAAGGTAACTTTTTAAGAAGACATATGGATACCCCAAACATATCTGATGGATGCTCCTTCTTAATCAATTTTATATTGAGATAATGGACAATAATGGGTCAAAATTTGGTGCCAGACCACATGAGTTTGATTACATGCACTAGAGGATGAAACCTTAGACCAAGTACCACTTTTGGACACCTTCCTCGATGAGCATATTTATTCCTTATCAGGTACACATACTTGGTATATTAATTTAGTTAACTACCTTGTTGCATATACAATTCCTAATATAAAAAAACATCAAGTCCAATAATTAACGTGGGATTCTAGGTTTTATGTGTGGGATGATCCCTACCACCGGCACATGTGTAGTGATCATGATATCAAGAGGCGTGTTCCTAATCATGAGTTGAGTTTGTTCGGCATTTCTACTATACACATTCAGGGGGAGGACACTTTGGACCCTAATAGATAGCCAGAAATGTTTTATACTATATATTATATTGGCCTAGCTTAAACCATGATGCTCATATATTTTGTAAGTCATGATCATGTTTCCATCATATAAAAAACATTTCTATGAGAGATGACATTCTTAAACAACACATATTAATATGTGAGATTTTTTGTGTATGGTGCATTGATTTTAAGGGTCCTTTTCCAAGTTAATTTAGATTCATTCACATTTTAGTTGCTACAAATTATTTTAGAAAATGGGTGGAGGAAAAGTCCACCCAGACTGAGGACTTTCATGTTGTAGTTGATTTTATCAAGGTTCAATTTTTTTGTTGTTTTGGAGTTCCAAAGGAAATTATCATTGACCAAGGGAAAGAATTTTACAATCAAAAATTGGATTACCTCCTATAAAAGAATGGGATGAAACAAAAAAAAATCAAAACTATACAACCCCCATACAAATGGCCAGGCTGAGGTTTCAAATCAGGAGTTGAATTTTGTTTTTGGAGAAAACTTTGTAGCCAAATTGGAAGGATTCGAGAAAGCACTTGGATGATGCACTTTCGGATTATGGGATGACATAAAATAAACCCATAAGTTTTCCTCTATTTCAGATTGTTTTTGGGAAATCATGTCATCTCGTAGTGGACATTGAGCATTGAGAATATTGGGCAATAAAGAAATGCAACGTAGATTTGTCCCATGATGGAATTCATATGAAGATTCAAATTCAAGAGATTGAGGAGATTATATTGTCATAATATGATAAATCAGGGATCTACAAGGAAAGATAAAAAAATATATCATGTTAGAATGATTCAACAAAGAGAGTTCTATGTAGCAGATAATGTTCTACTCTACAATTCATGACTGAAGCTGATGCTCAGTAAGTTTCATTCCATATTGTTAGGTCCTTATGTTGTATCTATTTTTTTCATTATGGTGTATAGGTTATTAGAAGATAGAATACTAGAAGGAGATTTACAGTCAATGGGATATGTTTGAAGCAATACATTGAAAGACTTCCTACTAATGTTGTTGATTAGATCACTCTATATGACACCATATTCACTTGAGGATATCAGGTTATTCCTAACACTTTCACTTTTATATTAGTTTTCATATTTAAAATTATATATTTGATGTGCACGTATAATATCATATTCTCACATTGAGGAAAATATAATATTTTAAGTGTGGGGGAGGGAATATAATTTTGGGGTAGATATTTAGGTTTTTCATTTTTGTGTGTTTTCTAGTATGTTTTTGGTTAAAATTAAATAAAATCAAAGTAGCAGGATCATTTATATATTCAATATATAGAAAATATATGTTTTCAAAATTCATTGGTGTCATGATAATAATGGGAAATATTCTTTCATTAAGGGTGTATTTTTATAAAAATGGAAGTTGTCAATGATATGATTGATTGTGTGATCATAAAACCTTGTATATTATGAAACCATTATTTGTGATATTTGTTCTTAGTAAATTGGGTCATTGATTTTTTCACATAAATTTTCACGCAACTAGGAATTGTTAAATTGTTCCTATTCAATAGATGTTATAGCCTTATTCGGTAAAAAAATCATCTTATACCAATTTTTCATCCATACGTTCACTTCTATTCCAACCAGTTTCATTACTATACTGAATTGACTTATGAATGTGTACCTTTTATCTGACTATATTGCACCATCAAAAATAAAAGAAATTAAAATCATAATAAAAACAAAAAATAATGGTTGTGTCTTTGGCAGGTCAAAACCAACCCTTCCTTGACCTATGATGTTATTATAACAATTGAAATTAGTTTCATTATGAGATAAAATTTGGTTTTAGATTAGAGTGTAAGATTTATTCTAAGTGAAACTTAAAAAAACCACAAATAGTAATAAATGAGGGGAGTGATGAAATGCACAACATGTTTGGAAATCTAGGTTGGGAGATAATGGTATTAATTTCTGGAATGATTAAGTGAGTGGGACTTGAAATTTGATTTTAAAGAAATATAGAACAAGTACAATGAATTAAACTAGTCAAGAAGAATTATTTTACTTGAACTGAATTTACTGAATAATGAATGGAGATATGAACATTGAACGGTTAGTACACACATGTGGCGAATTAGTGGTATGGAAGACCCATGGATAGTTTTTCTATGATTAGTGTTTTTAATCTCACTGTATTTTGTTTTGACATAATTTATGAGATAATGAATTTAAAACTTATTGATATTGACTCTTGAGGGGATTCTTTATTAACCAATATTTTTTCTTTGGATTGAGTAATATAAACATGCATATCTTGTCATAAATTTTTTATAATAGATGAAATGTGACTTTTCCCAGGAGTGAAAAATGATAAGTGTGGGGGAGTTGTTAAAACAAAATTTTATTATATATTTTATTGTTAATAAATGATATAATTTCATCACATTATGATAATTTTTTTTATTTATAAAATTTATTGGATTAGATCATTCATTAGAAAATTCGATGAAAAATCCAGTTTAACCTTTTAAAATTCAATGTAGTATTTCAAACATAAATATTTTTCCAGATTTTATTTTAAGTTAATTTTTTTTAAACATTTCCCAAACATAATTGTTTCAAAAAATTTTCATCACGTGTGAGCTCAATAGTGAATTTAATTGGACTAAATAGGCCATGAATTCGTAGATGTGATGAACTCACTAGATTGGAAACCACATTAGTATTTGTGCCATAACATCTCTATACTAGATTGGATTGGATCAACATTTGGAGAGAACCTATTGAAACCATTTTATAACAAATAGAAATTCTTGAAGGATAGCTATTTCACATTTTTTGGTGGTCAAACAGGGGGTAACAGTTGGATTAAATTATTTGGATGAATTTCCCCACACACACTTGAAACCTATTTTAACATATCCTCACCTCAATGCTATAGACATGTGATTTTATCATTTGTAGGTGGTATAACATGCATAATAAGTTTAGGTAAGGGGATAAGTGGTTCCACTCCAATTTTCCAAACTTTTCAATTAGGGTAGCTCTTGAAGCAATGACCCATTCATCGATGCCTCCTCCTTCTTCTTCTTCATGACATTGTTAAATTTGGGTTTGCATAATAAACTTTTTAGTTTCTCTTCTATATCATCTATTTTATTAAATTTTATTATTCATATCTAAAAAAATATAGTCTAGAAATAAGTATTAGAAATGTGATTATGTTATAAACATTCCATGACCTTTGAGAATCAAAATGCATCTCTTTGATAACTACACCGCCCATGGAAGAGTAGTTATTATTAGTAATTTATCTACCTATTTCATTATTAATTTATTTATTTTGAATAAATGATAAATATAATTATGTTATTATGATATATTAATATTTTTTTTAATTTAAATGAAACTAATCAAGAAATTGAATAATTAACACAAAACACCCAGGGTCGAAAATTGTGTGAATTGTGAGAGCGTGATCTTAATCAATAATACAAAACCACATGGGATCAATTTTTAGAGTTAAAATATTACACATAAACTCAAATAATATAAATTTAAAGAGTCTATATTTGCACTAATTTACAAATAACCATAATTTATCCTTATAACATCAATCAAAGTCGAGTGTTGTGATTTCATGTTTCGAATCTAGCCTAGGGTTTAATTAATTTCATCTTGGTGGTTAAGTTAAATATCATAGGTTTTGATGGCTAAAAAATTAGGATATAATAATTAAGTGGATATTAATTTAAATTATAATGATTAATAAGTAATTTAAGAGGTAGCCATAGATAGACAATTAGTTTTAAAAATAGTTTCTAAAAACACCTTATTGTCGTGTATTATTAATCGAATTTCATTTCAAAAACAAAAAATACCAAATAATTATATCTCCTGCCAACATAATTGTTCTCCTTTTATATATTATAAAAAACCCATCTTTTTTATTAGTGTTTTTATAGTATATTATTTTATTTTCAAAATATATTTAATTAGTTGTTTTAATTACAAACTCTTTGAGAGACGATCTTGGTCAGCCACTCTGCTACACCTAAGTACCCAAAAACCACACATCATTTGAAATCACCCATGACCACACATATTAGTGATGCACCACATGAACCCCTACACCTTATAAACCATCTTACCCACCTCTCATTGTAGCTTATGTCGAGCCTACTGCTCAATAAGACTACCAATCTAGCACTGGTGAATCTTTTGACGATGAACACCAACATTTTCACACAATCCTATTTTTAAATAATCCCATGCAGCTTGTATCCCTCAATTGGCTATAGGAAAAGACAATGACGATGAAAAACCCATTGACATGGCTATCGTTGACAACATGCATATCATCCTCAAGATCAACCAGCTCTTCAACCACAGACATATCTCATCCATTATTGAGGTTCATGTGGAGTCATATTGGGAGATATTTTCGGTGTTTCTCTATATATTTGAGGTTGCAGTGGACAACCTCTACATCAGACTCGTCAGAAAACCTCATGATCTCTCCTTTGTGGAATTCAACATAGGCATTAGAATTTAAATATAGGACTTCACTACATCTATGGTATTTCCAACCCTACAGCTCGAGCTTCCAAATACCTATTTGAGGCGGCCTTAATAGATGATTTCCCAAGATGGTCAAATTGAGAATGATCCCCTGACTACCAAATCCTCTCAATTCTGGGGCCTAGCACTCTATATCATTCATAGATACATGAAACATGCTTGGTTATCCTAATTTTATTCCTAAAAAAGTGTTACTCATATGGATCTTATCATTTTAGCTGTAGCCATTGGAGGCCATGCGGTCAACATGGATGCTCATTTTGCATATTACTATAGAGATCAAACATATCAGATGAGAGGAAAATTTATGTGATGTTTCTTCATTACTCAGCTGGTCCACTATCTCGGTGATTTGATGTATCCCTACCATTGACCTACCTTGGTCTGATGGAATCTATCGATCTTTTTTTTTCTACACAAGATTAAACTTCTGATTTAGGAAAATTATAACTACTGGTGAGCACTAGGTGTCCCTGAGGTAACTGATGAGGCTTCATGAGATCATGCAATAGAACCTGTACCCACTCCACCCACCTCTTCACCTCTAGATCCTACCACAAATATCCCTCCCTCTACCACCACAACATACACTACTGGTCCACCAACCCATTCCTTCTTGAAAGATCATTGGGACATGCAACTTTGCATCATGGATAATCTAATATGGATCTATGAGAATCTACAGATCACTTTTGAAGATCTATCCCATTTAACCACCCCTCCATGACCTGCATCTCCTACAACATCTCAAACACCATCATCCCCTCCTCTTATACCAGTCTAGCCACACCCATTTCCTTGGCCAACCTACCATCAGAACTCTCAAATCCTATTTCCCAGTAGTAGTACCATACTGAGTAGGCCTAGTGGGGAAAGGGACCATCCACCACATCATCCAATGAGGTGTCATTTGCTGATCTAGATTCTAGAAATATGACCCCTTTGAGGATCAACACCTCTCCAATACCTACCCTTGAGCATCTTTCCATCACTACAACATCACCCTTAGTAGCTGAACAACTATCCCCTTATGACATAACTTCCATTAACTGGGTAGGATAGCTACAACCACCCTCTGATCGAGAGTGGACACTCAAGGTGATTTTGGAGTATGGAAGCTTATGTTAGTTGAAAATAATTCTCATATAAATTTTGGTCATATGTATCATGGCTCATTGATTTTGTATTTAGTCCATGTTTACCATCATTTTTATTATTACACTTTATATATATACATATATTGGAAAATATTTTTGATACATTTCAATTGGATTGTTTTTCAAATCATTATAATTTTATAGTAGCCATGTCTAGATCCTCTGTTTCATCTATGGTTGTCAACGCACCTATACCACCATCTGTCCATGTTAGATGAGTAACTCACCACCTGGCTAAGATCAAGTGCCAGCTTCATGATCTATCACTTGAGATTTGTGCTCAATAGTAGCCACCACAAGCACATATACTCTTTATCTACACTAGATCAATGCTCTATTTTCCCCTAAAGTGATTAATCCTTCCCAATAACCCTAAAATCAAGGGGACGCTTCCACAAGTAGCTACAGATGATAGAGGAGGCACTAAATCAATGGACGATACTGCCTGATACTTTTTTCATCCATTTAAATGATGACGTATTTTTTAGCGATTTATATGAGGCAACACATATTTCATCTTTTTTTCTCGTATTTTTAGTTATTATTTCATCATAATATTACTTTTATAGTTTTTATTTTTCCTCACAAGTTACTTCAATATATATTATAAAAGCATGCCCTAATTTAAATAAAATGTGTTTCATTGATCATTATACTATGAAACTTACTTTTTTACTACTTACAAAATTTATAAAATTGTGGACTAATTCTTTATCTAGTGAAGGAAATTTATTTTTAACCCATTTTGCATGTATCCCAATTTAAAATCAATATGGATCAAGTCCCCCCCCCCATGGAATGACACTTCTTATAGGGAGATCTCAATTTATTAGAATTTCATGTTGCAATTTCCATTTCTATTTCTACAAATTTATCTTCTATAACCCTCCAATAGTACTTGCCTGGAAATAGTAGAAACTGTCTCATTATAAGTGTTGGGGAGTTTTTCTTGGGATTCACTTTCAATACACTTGAATTTTTGCATGATCTCACTTTTTTAAGATATTTTTCATTTTTGAATCATGATTTAATCCTAAAAATCATTATACACATTTAAAATAAATGGAAAATTTAAGTTGGAAATTTCTAGAAATCCATGTTTTATCTCTGTTTAGTATTTTAAAATGATTTCTAAGATTAGTAATTTAACCCAAAATTCAAAAATTATAAACTTACATTTAATTTACTTATTACATGGTTTTATATCTATAGTGATTTTCACTTTCTATATTTACTCCCATTCCCAAGAGGATAATGTGGCTACAATTTCATATTATTTTATAAGAATATTTCTATATTGACACATGGGACATGTAATCTAATCATTACATGCATTGAGATCTTATTGAGACTATGATTGAACATATACAATTTTAAAATGATTGAGGAAATTTTTATTGATCTATTTTTTTGAGATCCACCTTATATATTTCCTTCATTAATCTCATCATTTCTATGAATGACCTTATAGGATGTAGCTATTTGAAGTCAATTATACCTTTCTACCTTAATATTTTTAAAATGCAAGAATTTACTTTGAACATGTTTGGTGGATGTTTTCAGATATCACAAGATAATTATACTGTGGAGATGTGTTGTGTTTATCACAAGACTATTTTATTGAGATGCATGTGTACTTTTTAGTATTTCACAACAATCACATTATTTTGAATAATAAAAAATAAAAGGAAAAAAGAGTTGAGTTATTTTCTAGGAAGGTCAAAAATCACAATTTCCAAACCACTAAATCCGATAAAGGATAATATATGCTTAGGAAATGGATATGAAATCTGGAATAGTCATGAATATTAAAAAATAAACGGAAAAAAAGAAAAAAAAGGAAGAAACAAGATACCTTTTTTCACTCACTTGATATATATACATGGATCTAACTTGAGTTGCAGGGAGCATAGAATTTATTATTTATGGAGGAATAATTTATTTAAACATATCATGAAATTCATGCATTATACTCTAGAGGATACCCTCCTTTTTGATCTTGTTTTTCAATCTTTAGAAACCTGCCCAAAGCCTCATAGTCATTAGAACCAAAATTTTAAATCCTATATGATTGATTTTGTATTTTTATTTTCAATGTAGAGATGATAGAACCAATACAATCCTATGGTTAGGAGTACATACTTAGGGTAGGAGAATAAATCCGGTCTCATTTTCATCCTGAGTGATGCAAGATAATTAATTGTGAGGTAAATTGCAAATGGGTATAGAGTTCAAGGAATATTTTAGAAATCATAATAAGAGGATTAAAATTTTTTATTAAAAACTGATCTATGAGGCATGATTAATTTTCTATGGAAGGATGATTATAGAGACTCTCTTTTTCGACATACACTTAGATTTATTTGTCTGGATATAATGAATGTTTCCTATTTTTAAAAATTTATTACCTTTTTGAAATCCTTGTTGGGAAATTTTTTCTGGGGGACAAATAATTGTTTAAGTATGGTGGAATTTGATAAGCTAAAATCATATACACATTTTTTTGTCATTTTATTAAGTATTTTCAATGATTTACTCAATAATGAACCAAGTATGTGTTTATTATTTCATGAAATAGGATTTCATGGTTTCAATGGAAAAAATTGAAGAAAATGAGTAAAATTTTGTATTATATGTTTTGAAACATCATTATATGACGTGTAGTATAATTTCACCACATGATGCGAGTCATGAAGCCAAGTCATGAATAATTTCAATGCCGTGAAAATATTCACGATGTGATTTATCATTACACAACATGGAATATACTTACACAAAATTAATTTCCATTCCATTATGTTTAACATTCAAATAAAATTCCCCACTAAAAATGAACCATCCGAATGAAGATTCATGATGTGACATCCAGTTACACGACATGAGACGGGTCAAAATTCCAAATCTAAAATGGGATTCATGAAATATAAAAAAAGATTCAGAAAATGCTGAGAAAATCCTGGATCAGCATTATATGACATGAATATCAATTACACATCATGTAATTTCCCGTCAATATAAATGCAGTAGGAACACATAGAAACAGGGGCAGACATGATTTGTTTTCTTTCATTTTTCCCTCATTTTATTTCCACCTCCTCTATTTAAAATAATGTTTATTCAATTATTTATGTTGTTTTACTTTAATACAAGCACCATAGATTGATTTTTATGATGTTCTTCATCTTTTTTTGCATCACCAAAACCATTCTTCACAGGTTAATCATTTCGAGCATCGATCATCAACAAAACTTTGATGCACTTATTATTGTTTTTGTTTCAAGTAAGTAATTGATTATAGTTGTGATTTAATCCATATCTTTAATTATAATTAATGATTCCATGTTCACTAGTGGATTACTCTAAACATTTCATAATCTTTAATTGTTCAATCCCAATTGTTATTTGTAAACACAACAAGTTTTCAATCCTTTACACATTCTTGATCAATTATATCACGAGTTGATAAAATATATAGGGAATGGGTCAAGATTAATGGTATATGAATTTAATGAATCTCTAATCCTCAACTTGGTAATTCTAATAACAATAATAAGTTAAACTAACAATAGGTTAAACAATTATTTTGAGTAAACATGACCACGGGATGTTCAAATGAATGACCCTGACCTGATTAGAGTAGATTAGGCTATGAATAATATCCTATGACACTTCATTCCTTAGAAGCTAATGTTAATTAACTTATGTAGTGATTATTTATAGACCAAGGAATATACACCTCCTAGGTAGAACTAGTTGGTTTGAAAAAAGTAAATTAGTGACCTATGCTTGATTCACAACCTAGATATTAAGACCATACCAATTTAGGACAAAGATTATCGTTTACTTAAAACAATAAAATTAACTTTGACCCCATATTTATCTCTATTACTAATTTACAATTATTTTGTAATAGTTTCCCAAAACCTGACTAAACTCATGAGGAATCCTACACATAGGGTTCAAAGCTATAATTTATTACTACAAGATCAATTCCCCATAGGTTCGACCCCACACTACCACTATAATACATCTCTATAGAAATTATTGTTTGGGAAAAAAATAAATCTAATTTGACCATAGACTGCACAAATTAAATGATGCATCGGGGTGCGTTAAATCCATATGAAGATTATTTTTTGTTTTTTTGAAATTTTTTAGGAAAACATATATGCTGTAGTCACCTGAGTGATCCTTGGTAAAATGTGAATCATGTAATAAGTTCACCCTATTTGTATGCATGGGTCAAATTTTTAACCAAAGGCATTGAGAGTGGTGTTGTGGATAGTCTTTATATGTCATGGATTGTGGGTCTTCTAATATAATTATTATAGAAAAATATTTTTTCCAAGAGGTTTTCAATGGATAACATCCCGGTGTGCTAACAACATGTGTTACAGATATCACACATAGTGGATGATTATTCTTGTTTGAAAACAAAAGTAAACCATATTGCATTTCATGTCCATTTCCTCATGGAACCTGATGATATTTTGGTATATGAATGCAATTTTCATATAGTTTCATACATCTAGGTGTTGGATTGGGCTGAATTTGGGTCAGTTATAAACCTCCCTATTATGTTTAGTGTTATACACTTATCCTTTAATAGGAGTGAGTTTTACTCTGATGGAGGTGGTGGCATTTTCGAAATTAAATTTTTAATAGAGAAAAAGAGTTATGTAACCCACCTTGGTGAGTTTTGGAAGCTTCTATGGGTTTCATCATGTGTTTGTAAATTATATAGACGTGGTGTGTTTTTCTAATTGTAGTGAGAATGACCCCTCATATACGAAAATCATATATAACCCTTTTGGATATTGGGCTAGTTTCTCCTCAGATTAGTGATCATGCCTTTATGAACTATGTAAGAAAAAAATAACATCCCTATATGTGGTTATCAGGTAATACATGGATATATCAGATAAATATGGTTGACCCTTGGAATGAAGTTGATGTATATATCAACCCACATACTGGTAATAGTGATAAAGTTTATTGAGTTGTGATGTAGTGTTCCAAATATCTCCTTGTTGTGATTCTGGGTGGATACTATAATGCCTTAAAATACTTGTGGTGTTAAACATACATTTTTTTATTGGTTTGAGTCTTCATGAACAAAGACTATAGAGTATGAGTATATTAGATTAGTGTGGTAATGTTGTGATAGTTTGTGTTCCCCATTCAAATGAATTTTTGTCTGGGGAATGAAGGATGTGTGGGAGTAATTGACAATAGAATATGCGTTTTTTTGGAAAGGGAGACATTTCTCATCTTAGTTTAATGGTGGTGTCCTCACACCTTCAATTTTTGTGAAGGATTATATGGGTTTGATGTTGAATATTTCTCATATGTCGTTTGGTGTTCTTAGATAGAAAACCAGATGTGTTTTCCTTGATGTTAGGAAGAACACTCTCCACATAGTTAGTTTTATATATATTATTTTATGTCACATGTGATGGATATTGATATGGTAGTCCAAGTTAGTGATTTATCTTTTCATGTACGATCATTGATGAGTAATTCTGAGTGGTTATGTTTGACATACACATCCCTTTGTGAACATGTTTTGTATGGAGGAAGGAATTATATTAGAGTTTTTTGGCGATTCTCACATGGTTAGGTTTTTTCTTTGGGTCTGGAGATGAAAAAGAATGGTTATCTAAACCAATAGGACAGTCCGATTCAAGGGTAGATTTGGTCACCTGATGGTCAGTGAAGGTGTGTTGATCAATCAGCTAAGGTGGTTGTTACAAATGATGTTCTCATCAATAGATTTCACAAATGAGAGATGAAAAACTTATTGCTATATCTTTTACTGAGGATGTGGGCTGGTTAGATGTTGTGACTTGAAAATGGAAAAATCCCAAGAAAGTTGTTGTCATGTTTTACGAGTAAAGATCATGTTACCCCTAGAATACATGCTAGTGATGATAGATCCTATGCCTTATTGGCAGTTTTTAGTAGAGGATACAAATGTGAATATTAAAAATATAGTATTGTTGAAACTTTTCTAATGATGGAATAGAAAATTGGTTATTCTCTTGGTTTGTTTGTGTGTTATAAATGGGTTTCCATCTATGATGACCATTTATAACTCTCTTTAATTGTGGGTAGTAAGGATCTCCCACTATGGATAATATTTTTACGAATCATTTGGGGGAGATAGTCAATGACATAAAAGATTTTCTCATCCCATGACCTGAGAAGGATAATTAATGTAATGTAGGGGATGAATAGATCATGCCTTGTGTGAAAGAAACCCACAATTTTGTCATTCTTTGAGATTGAATGAGGCAAGTATCTTCACATATGATGGGGGATGTTCTAATTTATAAGTAGTGATTTAATGAGTTCACATTGAGCATGAATCTCAGAGGTTAAGGTATTTTGTGTCATTCTTTTTATATTCCACACAAGTTCAATCCTAATCCTTGTTTTTTTATCCCTAGTTATTTACTTTTTGAGGATCAAAAGTTTTAAGTTGTAGAGAATGTAATGTCTTGGGTTTTTTAATTTAGTGGGACTCTACACAATTTTGAGATTAAAAGTACTAAGACCCTACTAGTTGTAAAATATTAATTTTACACGTATTTTTTACCTTATGTTTTTTTCTAAATGTATAATTGGTTATAAAATATGGGGTTTACCAAAGGGTTGAGCTGAAATTTTAATGTAAATATGATAAAAAAACATAAAAAATATAATTAAAATATTATATTATACTTTTTCCGTGCGTGATCATTTTTGATGAAATGATCATATCTATTAAATGGAGTCTCATATTGGAAATCAAAGACCATAATTAAATTTGGAGCCTGAGTTTTACCTCAAGTGTGACATAATTATTGTATGCATTAGGTTATATGGTTATGGGTGGTTAGTGGTAGTTGTAAATAGTTACATGAATTAAATTAACAAATTAATCTAATTTAATATTTGATCCATTTATTTTCTATATAAACCTCTCTTGGAAGAATATATAAGGTTATTCACAAAACCCTAGAATATTTTGAGAGAGGGAGAGAGAGTTATATCCCATTGGCGTAGATGTTTGTAGAAAAACATATGATTGATGATTAATGTCATTAGATCATTGATATTCATAAAACTAATGATGAAGATAGTTGAATCATAAATGAAATAACATGTGAATAGTTTCTTTACAAATAATTTATCCATACTTTAAGAAGGTATTTTTTGGATTTATCCTCACTTTGAGTTTGTTGAAATTTAATATTAGTCCTGAACTATCTAATTTGGAATCAATGATCTCCATAAATGTTAAATTTTTAACTAATTTGGTTTTACATTCCTAAAAATATTTAATCATGGAATGCTTATTTGATCACACCATTTTAATTATATTGATGAATGGTAACCAAAATGAACACAACCATTTTTCATTCCACACATTAGTGTTTTATGTATTTCTCTCTTCATTTTATGCAAGTTCATCTTTGGTTATTGATTTGTAATATGGTTCAACCATTTCCATGAAGCCAATCCATTTTTTGATCAAAAATCAGTTTTTAGGATTTTTTTAATGTTTTAGAAATATATATTTCGCATTGATGAAAGATTGATAATGTTAATGCGAATCCATAGAAGGATCAATAGAGGTTCATATTGTGAGTTGGGGTATTCATGATGATTTATTTTCAATAGGAGATTAGGACAACAATATTTTTCTGATAATAATAAAAAAAATGATTTCTAGTGAGGAACTAATAAAAATCAATATATTTATGGAATTCATGGGTAGAAATTGTGGTGATATCATGGAACTTGCAATGAATCTGGAAACAATTTGGGAGAAAGAGAATCTTCTATAAATTTCTTAACTACATGGATTGTAGTTTGGAAGAACACATATCGTACAAACTAGATTTTTTTGGGTACTATGGTTTCTCATGGAGAAAAAAATCACATTGATATTTGGTGATCCCACAAACCATTTTCCCCTAGATTTCCTAATTTTGTGTTTATATGGAGTACATACCCAAGGATTTTTGGGTGGCCCACACCTCATGTTCCACTCGACAGGACACAAATCAGAAAATGACTCAACATGAGTGATAATCCTCGACGCCACATGATATATGATTGTACTAACATGACATGTATATGTCATATTAATTACATGTTGGGTAAAAACATATATAGGTGGATGAATTAGGATAACAAACCATTTAGCCTATTACATTTCATAAACATCCCCTTGATCTTGGATACTTTGGTCAGATACATATTTCCCCCTCATTAATCCTAGGTAGAGTAGATATTTCACCTGTTGGGATAGGGATCCTCATGTGGAGTCAGCATTTCTCCCACGTAAACATGGTGTGGGGATCCATTACATACAAAATTAGATGTTGTTGGTATTTCACCTACATTATATCCCATAGATCTTTTATCCATAAAGAAGAATTTTTCATATCTTTTAAGCTTGTATGTGACATATATCCTTTATTAGGCTTGTTATTATACCCATAGTCATAGGTCATAGATCCTCTAGTATTATATGAGGGGTTTACTTCATAAGTTACTAAGGATTATAGACCAAGAGAATGCATGGGAGAGCATATTTGTCTATATGATATGTTTGAGATCATACTCTAGTGCTTGAGTACCTCATATGACTATAACAGTGACTAATATTTTCCCTTAGGTAGTAATCAAAACCTCAGTTAGAGAGAATGATTTAGGGTTGAGTATACTCCCCTTCTTAGATTTTATAGGATGTGTGACTAATGGGAGCCTATGCAGTTCAGAAGTTTTTGAGACTTGTGATTCCTCAACACCCTAGGTGTTTCTTTTGAGACATGATATTGTAGATGGATATTGAATTCAAACTTCATAGACTCTGTAGTGTTCTGAGCATCTCAAACTAATTGTAAAAGGTTGATTTTGTGGTTTAGATATATGATGATCATGTCTTATTAGCATCATTTATTTCACTAATGTTTGCACATATATGAATACTATTATTTACATCATTTGAAAAACTCCTTTATGAAAAGAATCATGAACTGACTTGGTCTTCTATTTTCCATTATTTTTATTATCCTAGAAACCATTATTTCTCGGATTTGGTTTGATTGTTTCTTCAATATATTTTTATAGTTTTTAGGGAATCGTATTGATTATGGTTATTCTCACCCCTACATAGGCCTTGGACCTATACATATTATGTTTTTTCAGATGATTCGATGTTCAAATATGGATTAATGAGAGTAGTAATGACATATATTATTTATCTATTATAATCAATAAACATGGGGGGTGTAGTTTTGGGTTAGTATTGGCGGTACTAGGATCTAATCATAATAGGAGATGTTATTTGTTGGAGCTGTCTTATAGTGAGGACCTCCTCACCTTGGTTGGTTTCTAGTTTTCCTTTATGTATATTGGTGGTATATTTTTATGTTTTTTTCTAGGATATTCATTCTAGTTATCTTGTGAGTGTTAGTAGATGTATAAATTTTGTGTTTCATTTATTACAGTTGATTGTATTTTTTATATCATGCAAATATTATTGATTACCTTATGAATTAGATATATGACTTTATTTTTTGTCATTATAGGCTAAGGCATCCCATGTTTTTGATATGCCTATTTGGTGCTAGTCACCATCCCCTAACATATTGGATTAAGGCTATGTTAAATAACATTTTACCTTCTTTTTGGTACTTCTTGAAAATAATTTTGATTAATTTTTTTTATTTGGGGTTATTTTATGTATATCAAGGATGAAGAGAGTTTTTTGGGGGGAAATGATATAAATTTTGGGTATGTATGTTTTTTTGATTTAATGGAGTTAGATTATAAATGTGTTAAAGGATTTATAGGGTGTACTTTGGGTCCAGGTTGAATTGGAAGCTTTATGGGTTGTTCAGTAGGAGGTTGATGCTAGGTACATTCTATATAAGTATTTGACACAATACATCCATAGTTTATGACATATATTTTTCATTGGACATATGAAATGTGAATTGATTATGACGCAAAATGATTTACACCAAGAAAAATGAACTTATGTCATAAATTCATCACTCGATGGTTTTTTAAGCAGAGGCAACACCATTTTCGATGTAATTTTAAAGTGATTAGTTTATAATATAAATACATGATTTATGAAATAAATGTATCTTACACAATAGTTTTATTTTTTATTCTCACAATATATCATATTTTTTCTACCAAAACTCCCCTCAAGAACCCTAGTATTTATCTTATGTATAGTGAGAGACTCCAACCCTATTATACATATTTGTTTGGAATTTGATCTCTGGTGTGTTTATTCACTTTGTTTTTCTCCTTCATTCTTCTATCATCATTTAAAATATTATTATATCATGATTTAGAATCGAATAATAGTTTTACATTGATGGTATTTGATCTAGGACTACCTTTTTGATCTCATTCATCTTCGTTCTTCATTTGAGTTTCCTATTCTAGGTGTTTATTTGATCTCAGATTAATGTTTGGTGGTTCTATACGATTTTTTCCAAATATTGAATCCTAAAATTTTATAGTTTATTTCAATTGAGTATATAAATGATTTAAAAAACTAATTTTGAGATTATTGATGTTTTATTTTTTTAAATGTCTTGGAAACTGTGAAAACCCCCCAATTTCAATGGAATTAAAATTGTTGGGTGGAGTTGAGACAATTAAATTCTTGATTTAAAAAATGATTTGATGAAATGATATTATTTTTATCCTTGAGATAAATTGTTTAAATTGAAATATTATTTGATAAGGCATGAATTGATGAAAACCTATGACATGGACTTTAAATGAGAATGACATGTTGAAAAATGAAGGTGGAAAATTACATTTTGAATTGATTTGAAATGTTTGATTTTTCAATGATTGATTGATTGAATGACTGAATCATTTGTGAGACTGGGTAGTTAGTGGGTAATTAAGACAGGAATTATAGGATTTTACCACCTTAAAATTGATTGATGATGAAAAAAATGATATAAAATTACTATTATATTATTTTCCCTGATGGGGAGTTGAGTCCTGATGGATAGAGATATGTCATGTCTGCACACATTGAGCTGATATCACTAATTGAGTAGTTTGAGGATCCTATTTTTAGAAACTAATATACCACATGGATTGTTACCTGGTGTTATGATATGATTGATTTAATGATTACATACCATTGATTATTGATTTTTTTTATTCATTCCAACTATTTTATATAAATTTTTAATATAAAATTTTCATTTAATCCTATTTTGAAAAATATAACATCCTTTTTTATTATGAATGTTTCATTTTTGTAGTTGTGTAAATTCCATTCCAGGAATTTATTTAATTTGAATTAATATTTGATTTAATTTTTATGTAATTGACTATTGAACAATTGGTGAGACCCTACTAGCCTGTTTATATCACACTCTACCTCTATATGTGGGAATTTTAGATTATATTATTCAAGTTCCAAGAAACGGGAATGTTCCACTTGGACGTGGTAAATGTACATGATCCTCAGGACCTGGAGTGTTGGAGGTTACTGGTGGAGATGTGATCCGCTTGTTATATGAGATAGGATTGAGATTTTGCCATAGCATATGTTGTGTCTTTTTATGATGTGCTTTTTGGGTATTTTTTTCCTATTTCAATCCGGTACATTCTCCCATTAGAGTGTTGATAATACTAAATTTTATAATTTTTTCTGTTGTTTTGGGGAAAAAATCATTACCCTATGTTTCTTGTATGATGATAGTTTCTAGTATCCAATCTATGGGGATTGGGAATGCCCTTTGGGCCCTGTCAGAGCTAGATCAGGTATCATCGCACGAGGGAAACCATGATGATTCATAACATTAGGGGTGTCACATTCATCATGTTTCTAGCCTGGGAGAGGCCCTGGTAGGGTAGGATTTGACAGAACATGTTGATATCTAGGATTTATTTTTTTCATATTATTGTGTAACAAATGTTTATAGTTTATTTGGTACATGTTGATATATGGTCTTGTCTATATTTCATTTTATTTTTCTCTTTTATCATCCTTGTGGTATTTCATTCCAATTCCTACAATTCATAGATTATAGAATGGTAAATGAATTTATAAAATAATTTATTGGATTGAGTATTGACATGTGTAATTATTTAAAACAAGAAAAAATTTTATTTTATTGAAAAAAAATGATATAAGAGAATGTAATATAAATATAGAAGTTTTAATGATTAAACTAAAAACACACTATATTTTGACGATATGAAATAATTAATCTTGACTTAATGATATGGTAAATAAATTTTTGGTAATTTGAAAAATCACAAGATGAATTTGTTTAATGCTCGATCTTATTTCTTGTGTGATGTATGAGATATATCTTTCTAGATCTTAGTGGTGGAAGATCAGTTTTGGGTAGGATGATAATTCTAGTTTGAATATGGGCCAGGTAGTTGCATGTGTTTGATTATGTGATATACTATTCTTTATGTTTTATGATTTCATATGCTCCACCAAATGACTTATATGGGAAATCAACAACCAAATGGTTTATTTTTAGGTTTTTTCCCTAATATTTAGGTTTGTGAGGGAATTAATATATTCCCACTCCTTATTCCCTACTCTCCATTTACATTTACAGTTATATGCAATCATATCCATGCTATGATAAAATCCAGAATAGGGTATGTGTTCATACAAACTATGATAGATCATAATTTTACTATAAATTTATGTGCGGTCTATAAAATGTTGAGGTCAAATCATATAAATGTTTTCAGGATCTAGTAACTATGGTTTCCATGGGTGTACATGCATGGGATGTGATGTCTTGAGGTAAAGTGCATGATTCATCGGATTTGATTGTTTTTAGACTGGTTACTTGGATATGGATGTGGTGAGATGTGGAAGAGATATTTTTGCATGGGGTAAATTATGAACTGATGATATGATTGTGTTATGGTTTCCATGATTGAATGTAGGACCCTTTAAAGGGATTGAATCATAATATGTTTGGTGTTTTGGAATAAGAGTGAATACTAGTGGGTAAGTAGATATAGGGTACCATAATTATGTATATGATTTTGATATAGAATTTTTTTATTATATCAATTACATAGGGATATATCATTAGTGGGTATGATATATAGTTTTACCTACTTATTTAATGAGATGGTTTCCTACATTTATTCCTTAGGATTTAATACTAAACTCTCACATTTTAATGAGATGTTTTAGGATGGATCCTACCGAGTAAACTTGTATTCTCACTCAATATATATAAACTATATTCAGGTTTCAAATATGTGTTTGGGGATTGATATGGGTGATACTATATTATAGATTTATTTAGGAGTTTATTTATTTTATGGCCACTTTATAGGATTTTTTCTTGTTATTTTTATTATTTTCATATTGTATGAAATTACATTCATGCATTGGGATGGTTTATCTATTATTTATGCTATAGACCTGATTGGTGGATCCTATCTCCCTTCCTTGATTAATTATTGAAGTTAATGACTTAAATTTTTATGTATTCTATACCGTTAGGGATATTATTCAAACCATGTCCAACTGGAGATGGGATTTGGGGGTCATCCTTATATTCACTGCCAGCCCAAGAGGGGTACCAGTGGAAGGGAGGTCATGACATATTTGTATTAGAGATAATGATTGATAAATATGATGGATGATGGGGATATGAACTGGTGAGTATTGAATGGATTGGTATTATAATAACAACTATACACAACACATTATTTAATCATGGGAGATCAAATATGATATGGGAATTCAGGCCCCCATATGATCTAACACAAAGATCCTTAGTTCACTGAACATGCTAAGTGAAGTGATACTTATTGTGGGGTATATTACTTGGTAAGGATCATGAATTATGATAATATTATCCTTTGTAATAATTGGGTATACAATGGGAATTATGTTTAACCTTAATTAATTAATATTAAGTATTCTATATTCTAGGTTAAGGGATTCCTTAACAGTTTTCAAATTTTCAGGTATGGCTTTAGGTCAACGTCCCCACCAGGTTAATGTTAAGGATGTCTCGTAGGATACACCAACAGAACATGTAAGACCCAATTTTTTTTATGATATATATATATATTTTTCAAATAAATTTAATTTCTTTGATATCTACCAATACACATAACACCATTTTAAAAAAACTATGATATGATATTAATATTATTATTTAAACATGACCACTATATCTTAGATATTATGTTGGGTGGTATAAATAATAAAAAAAATTAAAAAATTAATTATAATTGTTTTATATAAATAAATCATATTAATATAAATTACTTAATTTTAGTAAGGGCTTTATCTTCTTTGAAAACTACTTTTTTATAAATAAAATGTTTTATTCATTATTTTGAGAAAATAATAAAAATAATTTTTTGTAATTTTAGAAAATGTAATTGAAAATATAAAATTAATTTTTGAAACAGACATGTGAAAAGTATCTTTGATTGAATTTTTTATAATTTTCAAAAAAAAAATTAATTTTTCGACGAATAGTAAAAATATTTATTTTTTATTAAAAACTAACTTTTTTGCTTTAAAAAATTTAAAAGATCCTTTTTATTATTAAATAGTTTAAAACTAAAACGGTTCAATTATATTTTAATTAATAAAATTTATTTCACTAGAATAATTTCTATAATTAATTTTGATATTAACCCTTTTTATACTTATGGAAACAATTTCTTTGAAAACCCATTTTTTAATCACATTTGTGGGTTTAATTTTAAATTAAATTCAACAATTTCTTTAAACTAAATATAGTAGAATGGATTGGTCATTTGGAATAATAAAAATAATTAATATAATATAATATTTTAAATTAATTTTTGTTCATAATGAATAATTAAGACAATAAAATTAATTACTGCGATTAGGGTTAAAATGGGGTTCTGTGTGTTATACGCGCCTGTATTAAAATTAATTTTCCTCAGATATAGGATTTTAATTTGATAAATTTTAATACATATTTATAATTAGTGGGAAATTATTTTCTAATAAGGATCATTTTATTTTTAGTCATAAGGGATAAATCACCTAGGTAAATAATTAAAAAAACTAGTTACCATTGTGAAAACTATACGGGTAAAAAAATACTTAAAGGCTAAAGAATATAAAGTATAAAACATGTGTTTTTATGGTGGAGGTGTATACTGAACATATCATCCATATAATACATTATTTATAAATTTTTGATGCACTTTGGGTGAGAGTGAATTACCATTATTGAATTGTTTTGGAAATTTACAAAAATGTAACTCCTAATCAATTATAAAAGGTAATTTCCTCTCCTATAACTACTCCAAATTTTAAAATATGAATATCATATTTGATAAGTGTATGACACACAAAACCAAGAATGAAAGGGAATATTATACATAGAGACATTATGGTAAATTTTCTAATTTAAATAAATTTAATCTATTCTATTTCTTGAAATGCACACAAAACTGAGATAACTTTCTTTACATTCAAGATCAAGTTTGTTTGATAGCTTTCATTACACACAAGACCTAGTTTTACCAAACATAAATATATATTAAAAGTATTATTATTTAATTTCACTAGATATAACATAGCCATTAAATTATAATTTATGAATATTATTAACTAAAATTTTAAAATATATGGTTGAATTCATTGGTTTCCAATTAATTAGAAATAAATAAAAATTGAATATAAAGGAACTGTTTTTATAAAAAATTATTTTTATGATCCCAAAGAAATTTTATCTTAAAAATTAAATAAATTAATATTAGTTAATTATATTAAATATATATATATATATATATTATAAAATATTGTTTACATTCATCAAATAGATTATATAGATATAAGATAATAACAAATTCAATTTTACCCAAAAAAGTTGTATTTTTCTAAAGGCAATTTTGCCGCCTTTTAATGGTGCACCTATTTTAAAACAAAATTTTGAATCATTTATAAACATTATATGAAAAAATAAACTTCATTTATGAAATAATAATGTAAAAATTATCTTAGAGTTAAATTTTGGTACTTTTTTGTGAAGTTTTATTTTTTGATGAATAGTGGAAAATACAAAATTTTAATTGAAAACTGAATTTTCATGAAAATAATTTTTAGTGTTAAATTATATTTTTAATTGGATTTAAAGTTTTATTATATAAATAATATATATATATATATATTAAAACAATTTATGTGATTAAAATTGTATTTCTATTAAATTTAGATATAGAAACTTAGTAAACTGTAGAAGATTTTCAGAAAAAAACATTCTTTCCCTTCCCACCTGCAGATTAATTTTTAATTAATTTCGACCACTTATATCATTGTAATTTTTAAAAATAGATTCCATATTATTAATCATAAATATTTATATTTTAAACTAATGTGTACATATTTTTCACCAAAAATAGTAGTTAAATAAATTAAAATTAATTACAATTATTAAGTTGAAAATGAATTTACATAGTGGTTTAACATTAATATTAAGGAGATAAATTACCTAAAAACTTATTGGAAATAAATTTGATGATTTTTTTTTTGAAAATATTCTCAATATTCTAATGTTTTTCATTATTTGAGGCATATTTTCTAAGGGAGACCTCCCAATAGTGTTTCCCTGTTTATATTTACAAGAGTGCCACCCATCCTCCACTATAATAGGGAACTCACCAACTCAATTATTCACAAATATAAATTCATTTAGATCATCTTAAACCTAAAAACATAATCTCCCAATACCCATGATCTCATCCAAAACTCCTCACTTTAGGAATAAAGATAACCAACGAAGAGTTTTGGAATAAACCAAAAGGAGTTACCCAAAAAAGAGATAATGTTCTTCAATAAGAACTTTTTTTTATTTATTTTTACACCCATTAAATTATTATTATATAATTATTATATAATAACCTATGTATATTAAATATAATTATATTTTTTCATGTTAAGGGTACAAGAAACACTTTCACACAATTCTTTCAAATGGGATACATAATCATCGTTCGTGTGTATGGAAGACTACCGACTGACGAACTGATATCATTTGTTATTCCATTTCCACCTTCAAAGGTTGGTAATAATGATGTAAATAATATTTTAATTTAATATATATGATATTTTTGATTTATTTATTATTATTTAGTTTTTATATAATACATACATTTATGATTTCCATTTTATTGTAATATGATAACACCGTTTGTGGGCGTGTGGACTACTGCCTCCTCAATGCAATGCGATTCGTTCATGCTTTTCATAGAATTTATTAATGATGGTATTAGTAAATACATGTGAAATATAATAAATAACTATGATACTATAATTATAATATTCATTTATATCATTTAATTTTCATTCTTTTAATATTACAACAAAATGGAAACAACGTTCATGCGTACGTATAGCCTACTGTCTCCATGATTGGTGTATTCCATTTTCTATCACTAAATATTATGGATTACTATAAATACATATGTATATAATATATATGATATCAAAGAAACCATTATAATATTCAAAACATATTTACCTTTCTAGTAATATAATATATCATTTTCTTTATTACCCTTTCACACACTGAAAAAGAGATAATGTCATTCATAAGCATGTGGGCTAATACCTCCTCGAAGTAATGCAATTAGTTTTTCATCACAATAATTCTATTTAAAAATATATGTGATTAAATAATATTTTATTTAATGTATATGTATCCCTCTATAAACATAAATGTTACTTTCCTTCTTTTAATAATGATCATTGAAAAATGGAAACGTTACCCATGTATACGTACAACATGTTGTCTCCATGATCATAATTCTAGTTCATTTCTCATTACCAAATTCCATTATCTGTTTAAAATGTATAAATTATGTATATATATGATAATTATTTAATCATAATTATTCTTGTTATCTTTAAATAATGACCTCTTTGACCATAGTCTTCCTTCCAAATTCATTTCGACACATAAACTAAATATGGTCAAAAAAACCTGATGTAAACATAATTGGAGAAGTAGTTGTATATAAATTTTTAATGGTGAAATAAAAGGAATAATAAAATTTAAAAAGGTTCTCAAAAAATTATTTAATTTACATAAGTTTATAATTTATGAATAAAGATACACACATGACAAGTAATATTTAAGGTAAGTGATTTCATCTCAATTTACATTTCATTGGAACTTATTTGATATTATGTTAAAATTCACTTTAATGTGGTGTATATAATTTCTATTTTTAATTTAATATCATGATTAAATCATAATTAATGTTATTTAATGATTGAATTTGGATTATCTCATCCAAGGGGTTTTATTTTAACATTATCAAGTGGTAAAAGTTATTTGTGAAACCTCACTTTCATTTGTGATTGTTAACTTTCAATTAAAATAATATTTTTATTGTATTAATTTTTCATTGGATATTTAGTTTCTCATAAATATCAATTTTCTTGTGTAATGCACATGATTATTTCATAAATATTATACCATTTTTATTTGTAGTGTTTACTTTGAACGTTATTTCATTAATTGGGGGAAAATTGATATATATGTATCCTTTACTCGAAGAAGAAATTTGATAAGGAATATTTTTTATGAACTAAATAGATTATTTGATATATGAGGAATTCATTGTACTTGCACTACACATGTTGGGGACAGGTTAATGAAATCCCCTCGATACATCAGTATTCTCATGAGATGAATCATTTTTCAAAATCGGATGGGTTTTCACCCAATTTGTTTTAAACTATCATGAGGATAGATAATTATAGTAAATTTATTAGGTTCATGGGAAACATGATGTTTGATAATTAATTATTTCCTTCATTTAGTATTTATTAATTATTATCCTTGATATTTTCACTTTCAAAAAATCTATATATGTATTTTATTCTCAATTTATTGATTAAATAGAATGCGTGTTCAGGTATTTACCTTGAAATATTAATTATTATCATTTATTCATTATTATTTATACGTTATTTAACCCTTACTAAGAATTTTAGATCACCCATATTTTGTTTCCTTTCCGCAGGATATGAAGATGAATTTTTGGAATGTGTTCCATGGATGCTGATATTTTATTATTTATATGTTTTAATTTCTATTCACCAATGAAAAATGTATATAATGTATGTATCCAGTTTATAAAGCTACTAAACTGATCGGTTCTTCAATATTTGATTCCTTGTAATCATTCCAATGTAATAAAGAAAGGCATAGACTATGATTTTCTTAGGTCAGGGTCATTACATCCCCTCACTTATTAAATCCACTTAATCACTTAATCTCAACCAAAAATTTCCTAAATATATCCCCAAATCCTTAGACACATTATAGATCTACTTTTCTTAATAAAAGACTAATCATAGGGCCATTAATAAGATACCCGAATGTGATTTTTCTAATAATATGTAATTGTCTTCACCAATCTCTTTCTTTTTTATTTATTGTCTTACAACCTTCATTTATTTCCCAATAATTCCAATATAATAAAAATATTATCTACCATATACTGAGATGTAATTTTTTATGGAATAAGATATATCCATATCCTCTTCCATCAAATGGGAAATTAAACTGTCAATCATGTGTACGACTGACTACCACCTCACGAACCGATTCAATTTTTTTTTGATAACCACCTCACATGAAATGATATAATGATATATTTACATAATATATATTATATTAATAACATAATTATACATTTAGAATTATAATACAATATATATCTTCTTATTTTCCATTTTTTGGGAATACAATAGCATTGCCCATGTGTACGGTGGACTACTGCCTCATGAAGTGTATATGCTTTACATGAAAGATAATAAGGATAAATTTAAATAATATATGTGATATATATTAAATCATAATGAATAAGTAAATGAGATATATTATTTATCATTCGCTCATTCTATCCTTCGAGTAAATGGAAATTACGTTCATATGTACATACATCCTACCATCTCTATAAACAGTGTAATTCATTTTCTATCTCTAACTTTAATGGATTAATATAAACAAAAATATTATGAATATATATGATAGTTATATCATGGTAAACATTACATAGATGATTGATCCATGATCAATGAAAAAGGACTGAAAATACCAAACCAAAACATACATGGAAATGAAGAAGTTATTACCCCAAATGAAATTTTTACAAGGAATTGCTAATAATGGGTAATAAAAGGTCATAATTAAATCATATATGATATTATATATATGATTATGTGTGCAAAAAAGATTTATAAAAAACCTATATTTATTATAAATTACATTTAAACATGTGTGAAGAAATTTGAGACTTGAGATAAGGTATTTCTAGTATCCCTTTTATTTCTTGGAGACATATGTCATATTCACCAATCATTTCTTTTGTGTGGAGTATATAATAACCCTTTGGGATGTTTTATAATGAATATAATTATTTTCATGATATTTAATGTTTAAATTGATGGTATTCCTTGTTTGTTCTTACGTTTCAAAAGATACCAAATTGGTAAGTTCATTATGTTATAACCTCATTGTTTAGTGGGGTTGTTTATGATTATGTTTAAATGATAAAATATTATGAAACATCCCTCACGAAACTGATGATTTTTATTATCCTAATGTTATTTCATGAAAATATAATTTTCCCTCCATTTCCCCCTTATTATATAGTCAATGGTCTAAAATAATTTTTTAAGGACCACTGCCTTTATTTTAATCTTTGGTCAAAAATCAATTTTTTTCCCTTATAATGTTTTCTAAAAATGTTTTAAAGAAATATTTTAAAATTTATAAATTAATTTTTAAATAAAATTTTACCCCATGTTATAATTTTTACAAAATTTATTAAAAGAAATAATCTTTTCATTCTCTAAACAAGGATCATTTTACTTTCTACTTAAAATGTTAAAGAAATACTAGTTTTAACATGTAAATAATAAACAAAATTCTCCACCGTCATGAAAAATAAATGATTTAATTATTTATTTACAAGTATCCAAAGTTATTTAAAAAAAATTATTTCTTTAATATTTTTGAAATATGTATATTTTAATAGAGTGTTTTCAAAATGGAAAAGATATTATGCTACAAATTGTTTTAATAATATTTTTATGTAATATCTATTTATAAATGATAGAAACCTATTGTGTTCCTTATGTTTTACTGGGGATATGATCCATTCACACCATCCTTATTTTCTCTCTGGACCGTTTATTATTATGATGAAGATATTTTTAAGAATCTCATTCATTTTCCATGATTTTTTCGATGTTTAATTGGTGAGATGATTATGAAACTCATTTCCATTATAAGTTTTATAATATAATGAATGTTTTATGACCTTCATGCTCACAAATGTATGAATTTTGTGATAGCTTGGAACTATATCTCTATTTAATACATTGGGTAATGATTAGTGTTCTATGATCTCAAAGTGTATATGATAGGTTATCCCACGCCTGAAGATGGGTCCATGGGAGGTTATCCCAAGCCCGAAAGAGGGTACACAAGAGGCTATCTGAAGCCCAAAAGAGGGTACATAAAAGTTTATCACAAGACTAAAAGTGGGTATACAAGAGGTTATCCCTAGATTGAAAGATGGTGCATGGGAGGTTATCCCAAGCCCAGATATGGGTATAAGGGAGGTTATACCATGTTTGAAAGAGGGTACATAGATGGTTATACCAAGAACAAAAGAGGGTACATGGGAGGTTATCCCAATCCCAAAGCAGGCACATGGGTCGTTATCCCATTCATTACTTTTTATACATGTCTTTTTGTGTAGCTTTGACATGAGATTTTTTATGCTTATGAGTATGCCAAAAATCTACGTCTTATACAAAAGTTATGTTCTCATGGATCATGTTATTTGATTAAATTATGATTTATATCTTATAAACTACCATGATCTATGTCATGACTCATGTTTATGATCTATGATATGTTTATTATAGTTTTAAAATGTTATTATCATGTTCTCATACCCTTATTCTCATGTTATATTGATATCCCCCATGTTTATCCTTACTGAGCATCTGATATCACCTTTCCTTAGGTTTCCTTTCACGAGGTTATAATGAAAGGATTTAAGTATGATATTAATATGAATTATACTATGTTGGAAGATATTTTGTGTAGATTTTGAAGATATTTCATGAAATAATAATATTTTATATCTAGTCACCAAAAAAATTAAACCCTTATAGTCCCTAATCATATATTTTTGAAATATATTGAATATTAATATGTTAATATTTAGTATATATATATATAAAAATCATATGTTCTACAGTTGGTATCATAGGTAAGTTTTAGTTAACCTTTGGAAAATATGATGAGAAATGATTAGTGTGATCCCTAGGTATATGTTTAAGGATAAGTATAAGGATAATTCAAGGTATAAAAAATGTCCTAGGATTATAGTGAAGGTTAGAGAAAGTGGTTTCCAAGTAATTACATCCCTATTTTGATAATAAAAGTGCATATAGAAATGGTACAATTATTCCTAAGGGTAATAAAACTGAAAAGGGTGTATTGAGCTATACTCGAGCGTCACCTAGTGCACAATAACATGTTTTACTAAACACCTGGTTTGAAACACCTGCGAGATATGTTTTGGAAATTCATGAAATCTTTAAAAACCATTATGAAGGATCTAAATAATGCCCAAGAATGAACTATGTTAAACCGTATGTTGGGACTATGTTGGCGGATGAAGTTTTTGGATGAATTCACTATTGTATTTTGTTGTCAAGGATGTTTGAGAGGGAAATCACTTCACATTATATAATTGGGTTAGGAATGAAATGAAAGTTACAATACCTTCTACGGTAAATCTAATGAGGCATTACTAGTCTGTTTTACATTAAGATCATCAGTTGGTTACAACCCTTGTTTTGTGTGGTAATGTTGGAGGGTCAGATCGGATAAGACGGGCTACATCATGCCGCTTCTTTCTCTGAAGGTCATTTGGGATTTGGCTGATTCGGAGAAATGGAATGCCATTGGGAGGGGCCATGCTTACATAGGATTACCGAGTAGTCCTTCATTGGAGTTAGCGGTTGCTGCTTTTTCTTGGAAGAGGTTGGTTTTGTTTTTCTGTATGGCGATGTTTGGTGTTTGTTGGAACTTATGGTTTCTCACTTTTACCTCAAAAGTGTCATTCTTAATAAAAATTAATTTTCAATCAGGTTTCTAAGGTGGGATAGTTTCCTAGTGTTTTCTGAATTTTTTGGGTCCAAAATTTGGAGTTGGGATAGCATTGCGAAAAGTGGATTTTCTTTAATATATCATATAAATATAGAAAATTAATTAATTCCATAAATATGGGATTCATGAATAATATTTATCTAATAAATGAATAATTTTTGCTGTGTTCTTTGCGATTACGACAAGTTTCGCGAATAAAAGAGGTTAATAGATTTTCAAGTAAGATTTGCTGCATAATGGAAGAAGGGGCATTGTGGAGGTGAACAGGAAGAAGGATAATCATAGTGGCATAAAGGAAGAAGGAGCATTGTTGTAGTGAAAAGAATTTTGATGGGACGCTTTGCGATTACGATAAGCTTTGAGAATCCGGAAACTAGCCATGGTTCTTCGTGAAACAAAGGGTATTTCAGAATAAATTTCAGAGCTCTATGATTTGGTGGTGATGTGGAACTCGGGTGTCTCAATGGTTCTAGAGTTGGTGGGAAGCACCTATAAACTGACTCTACCCCCTCAAGAGAAGTATATAGACATAAAAATAATTTTAGGGCTCTCGAATTGCAAAGAAAGTTTGTAGAGAAAAATCAGCTCTACAAAGGCTGTAAGCTCCATTAAGGAAATGATCTTCAAGACGAGCCTTTGAGGTTTGCGAAAGAATTGAAATTCATAAAGAACAATATAAACTCTATGAAATAGTGGTATCTGAAATGTAGTGAGATTTGTGAACTAGGGAGCTTTGTGAACTACAGTACTCTGCGAAGATGGGTGCTTCACGAAGGAGCTCTCTAAAGGATCTTTGGAAGTTGAATATTTGAGTTCATAAATTAAGTGAGAAGTGATTTCAATGAAATCATGATGTGATTGGGGTATAGGAATAATTATTATTTCATATTCTAGGTAGTTCCTATCATATTCTAGATAGGAAACAGTAGAGTTGTTTTCAAATATCATATTTGAGACAGTTTTTCAAGAATAAAATAGATTTTTTACCCTATTTGTGCTAAGATGGTGTACACATACTTGAAGATTATCTCCCAACTACTGCACGATTGAAAGGGAATATCCTATTCATTTTATTTCACATCAAATGATTCTTTTATATTGGATTGTGTGGTACTGGATTATTTATATACCATACCAAGAACATAGCTACTCTTGTTGAGTAGTGACCCATATAAATCTCTTGTTCTAGTGGTTGTGTGTGTTTAGAAGAGAAAAAACTCTTTAATAGGAGGAAAAGGTTGTTTCAAATAGAAAGGAAACATAAAAAACATTATATAACTGATTCAACCCTCCACCTCTCAATGATACTTGGATCCTAACTGGGTAACATCAATTGTTATCATAGGGACATGTTCCCTTCATTTTTTCATTGAAAATGTTTTGAAGAGAAGTTTTAATGGTGAATATAAATTTTGTGAACACTAATGGGATTAAGATATTTTATGGGAAGAATTATAATATCTGGAAAGATAGAATGACGCCTTATCATATGTCTCTTGGATATGAATTTATTGAAATTACAATAGATATATTTCCTCCTATTGATGACAAGTTTCCTATTACTCTTACCAATAAGAAGAATCATGAGAATGATGGAAGAGCTAAAAATGCATTAATCTCATCTCTTTATGAGAGTGAATATTTAAGAGTGAAAGGCGTCTCTACAGCCAAAGGAATATGGTATGAAATAAAAAACATCTATGAATGAAATATAAAAGTGAATAAGGAAAAACATCAATTCTAGAGGCTTAAGTATGAAGAATTAAATATGGGTGAGCATGAGCCTGTCGGGGGACTTTTTTACTAGGATAAATAAAATTATCAATACAATCATATGTCCTGGTGAAATGTTGGAGGATTATATAGTTGTTGAAGAGATCCAGAGAATTATTCCTGATTAATTTGATGCTAACATTTCATCACTGACAGACAGAGACCCTAAAACATTATCTCTAGATGATTTTCATATAACTCTAATCACTTATAAAATAAGAATAGATAAGACTATGGGGAGAAAACAAAAAGATGATAGAGAAATGAATTTCAAGGCTGCAATGAAAGAGATGTTTAATATAATTATTGTTGAAGACGAAACTGGTGAATGAAACTATGAAAATGATGTATGTATAAATTTTGATGAAATGTTATACTTGTTTTCGTAAAATGTGAAAAGATGAATATGGAAATACAAAGGGAGACTCCCTTTGAAATGTTTTGAATGTGGAGATATTGACCACATTGCAGCCAATTGCCATAAAAACGGAATGATGAATATTATGATGAAGATGACTGAAGACCAAGAAGGTTATAGAAGAGACGGGGTGAAAAATATTAATATTCTGGGAGAGGTAAGGATAAAACTTTCTTCATATCAAAAACAATAACCTTTTTGTCAAAAAAATATGAATATGATGAAAGGGAAACTGAATCTGAAAAATTTGTTGCCGATAAAACAAAAGAGAGTACCTTTTTTGCAATAATGAATAATGAAGATTATGATAGCAGTAGTATTGAAGAATAGGAAACTCGACATGAACAATATCTGAAAGAAGAGCTAATGGAATGTTTGAGAAAGATCAGAAGGCTTGAGAAGGAAAACAGGGAATTGTAAAATGAAAACTCTCCATCAAATCACCACGAATGATTCGATGATAAGAAAGAATAATTTTAACATGAGATTAATGATATAAAAGACTATCTTAAGAGTAAAAATAATCTTAATGATCACCTGGAAATAATGTTGAAGGAAAATGTAATGAGTTGGAACTTGTACAACAGAAACTGTATAAAGCTGAGTAAAGGAACACAAGGTTCCAAAACTCTTTTTCAGAAGTTGGTGAATGTTTTGATAAAAATGAACCTAATAAGGACCATAAAAATTTAATTTCAATGGTTTAAATGAAAGATGGAACTTGTTTTGATAAGAACAATGCTGGAAAGGAAACATGTGTGGTAAAAGTTATCAATTCTGAAAAATCAGAACTATCTAAAAATCCAGAGTCCAGAAATATTTCTACTACTTTTGGTTCTCGTATGCTTGAATATAAATCTTAAGAGATGAATAATGTTACAATTGAAAATATAATATTCTATGGTCTGTAGGGTTCTGGTAATAAGATTCTAGAGAATCATTTTAACAACTCCAGTCATAATGGATGTTTCAAAAGGAAATATTCATTCTATGTTTATTGCTGGTAGTGTGGCTGATTTAGACCCATGGAAAATACATGTTGGTTCAGAGAACATCATTAATACTATTCCAAAAGCTTTGAAAGACAATTAACGAGGGGGAGTCAATATTTTCAAAAGAAAAACCCTCAAAATAAAGGTCATAAAACATCTGAGAAGGTTGGTGAGAAAGTTGAAAATAGTTTCTAACCACTAAAATTATATGTGAATGATGTGATAGACCTGGACATCTTGCTAAGGGTTTCTTGATTGTGTTAACAGAATAAGAAATTTTTTTAAAAAATTCTAAGAATTTGGAGATTTTCAAGCCTATGAAAGTCAGATCTGCTTGGACTGAAAAGAAAGATTTCTTGGTTTTCTGGCCAGAACACATGGTCTTGGCAAAGAGATTGGAGGAAGCACATAACAAATTAGAAGAAAATGTTGAACATAAATCTCTTTTTGTTGAAACATATTTGAATGCTATAAAAAGAGAGTTACCATGGATCCTTGATAGTGGTTTTCTATCTTATAGGACATGAAATTTCAATCTGTTAAAGAGAGTGAAATATTTTAAAGAAGGAACATTGAAAGTTGGAAATGATGAATCACTGAGGATTATAGTTGTTGGATCGACCATCATTGAAAAATAAAAGATGAAATCTAGGAAAAAAATATGTTGATAGGCTGAAACACAACTTGGTAAGTGTTTCACAACTCTATGGTGAGGGAAACAATGTTATCTTCATAAAATATGTATTTATTGGGAAAAGTGAGAAATATGGAAATATAGTTATAAGAGGCCAACGTATAAGAGGAAATTTGTTCCCAATTGGTGAAGTAAAGAACTCTTGTTACAAAGGTGTTGTGGATGAAAATCAGTTATGGCATAAAAGGCTGGGATATATGTGTTAGAGAAATATTTGAACGTTTTCAAAGTGAGACAATGTATGAGATATGGCTGATTTATCAAGAGGAAGATATTTTTGTTTCAATATTTGTGAGAAATAGAATATTACAGACTCTATGCATAAGAGAGTTGAAATTAACTAAAAAAACCCTTGGAACCCATGCATTCTAATATCTGTGCGCCAATGAGAAATGAATATACAAATAGTGATAAGTACTTCATTAATTTCATTGATGAATTTACTCTAATTACTTGGGTTATGAACATGAGACATAATTCAGATGCTCTTAAAATGTTTATGAGTTTCTGGCATAAAGAAGAGAAGAAATGTGAGTATTCAATGAAGATGTTGAGAACTAATAATGGTGGTGAGTATAATAGTGAAGAGTTTTAAAGATATCTTGAGAATCATGGAATTCATCATGAGTTTAGTTCACCATACACAACTCAGCAAAATGGAGTTTCTAAAAGAATGAATTGATGTCTGGTGGAAATTAGGAGAACTATGTTACTTGAACATAATCTTACTCATTTTTATTGGAAGCAATATATGATAATTACACTGTATATTTAGATGTGATGTTTCTATGGGTCAAAATCAGATATGACTCCATACGAAATGTTCTATTAAAAAACTCCAAGTATAAAACACTTAATAGTTTTTGGGAGTCCATGCATTATAAATAAGAAATGTGGAAACCTCGGAAATTTTGAGCAATGTGGAGACGATTGAATTTTTCATGGTTATTCTCTAGAACGAAGATCATATAGATGCATCAACAAAGAAACATGAATAATTATTGATTCTGCCGATGTGAATGTTGGTGAAAATGTTGAGAAAGAAAAGAAGTCATATTCTAATGTGGATGTTGAGAAAGATAAAGAAGATTTTGTTATAAATTCGGATAATTCTTATTATTGTGTTAATCGCACTCAAGGAGACGGATCAGTCTCATAAATCTCAAGTGAAAAGGAAGAAATTTGACCATCTCATCCTAGTTTGAGGAAAAAAGTAGAGGCTCAAAACATTATAGGAGATCAACATTAGAGGGTTCAAACAAGAATAACAACAAATGCTATTACACAAACTTCTCTCTATTCAAAAGTTGAACCAAATAATGTAAAAGAATCATTTTATCATCCAGAATGGGTTCAAGATATGAATAAAGGTATTGATCAAATTGAGAAGAATGATAATTGGGAACTTGTACCCTTGACGGACAACAAGAACATTATTAGTACAAGGTGGGTTTTTTTTTGAACAAGCTGAATGAAGATGGTGAAGTGATAAGAAACAATGAAATATTGGTTTTCAAATGGTATTCACAAATTGATGGAAATGATTTTGATGAAACCTTTGCTCCAGTGAAAAGTTTAGAAAAAATCAGAATCTTTCTTGCTATTTCTGCACAACAAGGTTACAAAATCATTCAAATGGATGTAAAATCCGCATTCTTTAATGGTGATCTTGATGAGGAAGCTCAAATTTATATACCTTGTGGATTTGTTATTGGGAAGGATGAATTTAATTTGTACTGGTTGATGAAGGCTTTGTATGGGCTAGAATAGGTTCTGAGATCCTGGTATTCTAAATTGGATACTTTCTTGAGGAAGATGAATTTCACAAAAGGTAGAGTTGACAAAAAAATTTAAATCAAGTAATTTCAAGAGTTTTCTCTCATAATAATTGTTTATGTCGATGAAATTAACTTTGTTATAATTGATGAAAGATCACGTGAATGATTTTTTGAGGAGATGAAGAAGTCATTTGAGATGTCCATGCTCGGAGAAATGAAATACTTTCTATTGTGGAAAATTTTATAGAATAGTAACCACATTTTTATTTCTCAATAAATGTATTATAAGGAACTTCTAAAGAAGTTTGGCATGGATATTTAAAAAGTAGTTTCTAAACCTATTTCAGTGGGAACAAAGTTGTCTAAATTTTGAGAAGGAAAGGAAGTTGACCAATAAGAGTTTTGAAAGCTAATTGGACGTCTGTTGTATTTAATTGCCTCATGAACCGACATTCGCTATGTTGTTATGTTATGTGAAATAATTTAGGGCGCTCTTAAGGAATCAAATTTGATTAATGGAAAAAGAATTCTAATATATATTAAAGGGATAACAAATTTTGGAATGAGGTATGATAGCTCAAAACATATTGATCTATTCATGTATTCAGATGTTGATTGGGCATGAAATGATGATGATAGAAGATCCACATATGGTGTAGTTTTATTTCTGTAGCAATATTGTGTTTGTTGCCGAACAAAGAAACAGAATTATGTAACTCTTAGCATAACTGAACTGATCATGTTGCTAATACTCATAATCCAACCCAACTCATGTGGATAATTACTCAATTGGAAGATCTCCTTGTTGAAGTAAAGTCACCATTGCTCTTGGGATGTGATAATCATAGTGCAATAAATATTACAATGAATCTAGTACAAATTTATCATTCAAAACACATTGACATAAATTACCATTTCATCAAAGAATAGGTGGAGAAGAATGAATTGAGGTTGGAGTACATTCCTGCATCATAACAAGTTGCTGACATATTCACAAAACCTTTACCGAAGGAACCATTTTTGAAATTGAGGTTGAACAAGGGCATCCAAAGTCCTTCTCATCAAGTTTGAGGTATGTGTATTTGTCCCCTCTCTCATAATACCTTTGGATAGGGTTTTCAAGGGGGAAAATTGTTTCATAAATCTATCCTTATTGTTGCATTCATAAATGGGGAGTTGTGGGTAAGTTGTGCATTCAAAATGTAAGTGTTTGAACTATTCTAATTTTTTGTGGGAATGTTTGAATAATGGTTATATAGTGGTTGTAGGATACTTTTTTTTTATTATAGGAATGTTGATGATGTGAAGAAGGATGAGGAGGAATGATGATGTGATGTGGTTTCATATTCACTAATTTTGGACAACATGGTCTTGTTGTCACTAATTCATGTTTCCCTCAATGAGTTAGCACACGTAGACTTATAATTTTTGATAAGTGAGACATTTATCTAGGTTTCAATGTTCAGTGATGTATGAATATTGGTTGAAAAAAAATTCCAATTTGGGTGATTTTTGGGACCAATTTGGATGAAGATGTTTTTGGATGAATGCAGTATTGTCTTTTGTTTCCAAGGAAGTTTGAGAAGGAAATCACTTCACTTTGTAAAAGTGGGTGAGGAAAGACATGAAAGTAAAAATACTTTCCATCATAAATCTGATGATTCTTTCCTTGTTTGTATTTCACAAAGATCATAAGTTGGTTGTATAACTTATGATGCAAGAATTATGATGGAATGTGGGAGAAAAGATACAGCCAATCCGAATGGTTGGCCTTACAGAAGCAGGTGTCTAAGTTGGCGCAGTTTCCCAGTGTTTACCAAATTTTTGGGGTCCAAAATTTTGAGTTGGGCTAGCATTTTTAAAAGTGGATTTACTTGAGGATATAATAAAAATATTGAAATAAATTAATTTCATGAAGATGTAATTCGTTAAGAAGATTTCGTGAATACATGAAGAATATTGATGGTGTTCTTCACGATTACGATGAGTTTTGAAAATGGCAGTGGTGAAGATATTATCAAGTAAGATTTGTGGCACAAAGGAAGAATGAGAATTATGGTGATGAAAACTATTATGGCGAATTGTGGTGGCGCAATGGAAGATGGAGCATTGTTTCAGCATAATGAAATTTATGGAAGGCTTTTCAATTACAATGAGCTTTAAGAATTCGGAAAATAGCCATCGTGCTTTGAGAAACAGAGTGAATTTCAGAGGAAATTTTGGATCTCTATGATTTGGTGCTGACATGGTGTTGAGGTGGATAGAAGGTTCTATATTTTTTCAGAAACTCCAATAAATAGGCCTATACCCCCTTGAGAAAAGTAGTGAGACCTAACAAAAATTTTATAGCTCTTGAATTGCGAAGAAGGATCGTAGAGAAAAAATGAGCTCTAAATAGGATGTAAGTTCCACGACGGAAAGGAGAATTGCAATGAGCCTTTGAGCCATTCCAAAGAATTGAAATTCTAAAAGTCCAATTTTTTCTCTGAAAAATAGAAACCACTACAATCTAGAGATCTTTGAAAACTAGGGAGCGTTACGAACTAGAGTGCTCTGCAAAGCTGGGTGATTTGCAAAGGAGCTCTGTGAGCTAATTATTTGATTGCCCAAATTAAGTGAGAAGTGAGTTCATGTGAATCATGATATGATTGTGGTATATGACTAAGTATTACTACGATTTCCAAGTAGTTCCTCTCAACTTCTAGATAGGAATGAGAAGGTTTGTTTTGAATGATCATATTTGAGAAAGTATTTCAAGAAGCATAGAGATATTTATTTACTCTATTTGTGCTAGGAGGGTGTACACATACTTGAGGATTATTTCCCATATACTACACGAGTGTATGTGACACTACTACAAATACCTGTTTTATCAGTGATAAAAACGGCTTTTAATAGCGCTTGAAAATCACTTTTAAAGCCAGTGTAGGCAATGGGGGGTCCCCTTTATCAGTGCTCCAAAAAGCCCTGATAAAGACCCATTTTATCTGTGCTTTTTTATTAACAGTGATAAAAGTTAAAAAAATTAAATTTTTTTAAAAAAATCCTGGCAATCTCGGGGGGGGGGGGGGGGGCTTTTACAGTGCTTGAGCCCCCGCCCTTTATCAGCTCCTTCCCGTACCTCCAGCACCCCCACGAACCCCCCTCCACCCTTTATTAGCATTATCCACCACCCATTATCAGTGCTAGCTCCCATATTCCCCCATACATGCAAGCCCCTACCTCCACCAGGTTTTGAACTCGAGACCTCCCCCCCTGCGTGCCTAATCCCTTAACACTCCTCTATTATGATTTGGTTTTCATGTCATGATATCTCTATTTATATATATATATATATTTGGTTTTATTTATTCATATAGTAATATATATTTATATTAATATATATATAGTTATATTAATATTTATACATATTTATTAATATATATATTTATAGTGATATTAATATATATATATATATTTATATAATATATATATGTAGTTATATTAATATATATATATATAGTTTCATTAATATATAGGTATATAAAAATTCATATTATTTTATTTTAAATAAAATGGATATTAGTTATTATTAAAGAATTCTAATATTTTTTATAAGTAAATATATTTTATTATTTCTATTTATAAATAAATTTTTATGTGTGAATATATAAATATTATGTATATATTGTTATATATTTGATTATAAATAGCAGTGCATTATAATAAAAGATAAAATTTCAAAGAAATAATATAAATATGAATGTAATACCTTGGAATAAATTCAATCCCCACCAAGAAAATCCAATAATACCCCCATAAATGATGCTAAATATCCACAACATGTTAAAAATTCAAAGTATCCCTACCAAAAACTCCGTTTTGGAGTCCTTCTGGGCCATTTTGGCCTCTAAAAAACCTTTATCGGGGTCTCCCCAAGTCATATGGGTGTATAACTCACCGCATGCTTCAATTTGATATTTGGTAGAGCTCAAATGGACATCCAGATCAAAAGTTATGATCGTTCGATGTTCGATTTGCATTTTCAATATATTGTGGATCTTTTTTTTATTTTTTTAGTCCTTAAATTGTTATTAAATGACTATTACTCCATAATAATTAGAAAATTATTTATTATAAATATTTTTTTTACAATCCAATTTCACAAATTATTTTATATATTAAGTGTAACTGTATATTTATACTTATCTAAAATATATTTAAAATTGTATTTAAATAATTTATATTATATTTATATCAATATAGCTATATCTATATATTTAAATATTAATATATTTTTTTTAAAGAATTTTTTTTGGAAATAGAACCTTTATCAGTGCTACTAAAAAAAGTGCTGATAAAGCGGTACCTTTTAATAGCGCTAAAAAAAGCGCTGTTAAATGGGGCACCGTTATCAGTGCTAAAAAAGCACTGATATAGGGGTACATTTATCAGCACTTTTTTAGTGTTGTTAAAGGTACCCCCATTTATCTGGGACTTTTTGTTTGCGCTTATAAAGGGTGGATCTATCCTTGGCCCATTTGTGGTAGTTAGAATATCCTACTCATTGTATTCCACATCAAATGATTATTTTATAGTGGATTGTGAGGTACTGGATTATTTCAATACCATACCAATGACGTAGCTACTCTTGTTGAGTAGTAGACCTTGTAAATCACATGTTCTAGTGGTTTTGTGCATTCAGATAGGAAGGAACTCTTTAACAAGAGGTTAAATTTGTTTCAAATGTAAAGGAAACATAAAATAAAAAGATATCATTGATTCAGCCCCTCCCCCTCTTAGTGATACTTAGATCATGACAAGGAAACTTCACATAAGGTGTCATATATTGAAAATAATGTGTCATGATTTATACATCCTATGAATTATTTTTTTATTGTTGACCAATTTGATAAAAAATTCCTATAATCTATGAAAACATTTTTTGGTTTTAATAAGGCATTAAACATTGAATGTTAATGTTGAGGTTGTAATAGGTATTCAAAAATATTGAATGAATCCTATTTTATATTATTTATATGTGTTCATGTATGTCATCAAAATTTATAGGGATGTTCGTCTTTATCCTTTATGACTGAATATCAAATTAGTAGTGAAAAAACCTAATGGTAATATGATCACACAAGTAAGATTATTTATTTTTTCTGGTACACCATCATTAAATTTTTGCAAACCTCTTTGAGTTTGGTTAGATATAGTTTATATCTTGGTTATCAAGACTTGATTCATTTGGGATGGTTGAGGGAACTTACTATAACAGTATATGACGAAGTATAAGTGGAGCTGAATTTAGGCTATATAATGAATTCACGACAGGAATCCTACTCATGATGTGAATTTTTTGGACCAACCCATAGATCCATACAAGATGTGAGTAGTTTCAGGAAAGACATAAATTTGAAATTCAAACATTTTGATGGGTTCATGATGTGAATCAACTTATTCTAGATTATTTAATTTGAGGTGATGATTTTATTGGTGTATATAAGAATCAATGAATTCATTATGTGAACCATGTTCATGTTGTAACTATTTTGTGACCCACACTATTTTAAACCCTCCAATACCATGTGTTTTGTGATAGGGTAACCATTTCTCAAGACTGAACCCCTCTCATAAGTGATATATACATCATCTTCGATCTAGATGAAATAAAACATTGGATCTAGGTGTTCGAAACATGTATTTTTATGGTATTCCTTCTAGTTTCCATTTCGCTTCTTGGTACGATGCTGATGGAATTTCTAATTACCATTGAAAGGAAATATGAATCTGATAACTACTATAGATGAGAGGTTTTGTCTACATATTATATTCTATTGAGGTGAGTGGTCTAAATCAAACCCATAATGTCTATTTCAATTATACCTGGAATGTGAAATAGGTTCAATCACAACATAATTATATGTGTGTAACCAGAATAATGAAATAAGTCCCTTTTTTATGATAACCCCTTGTTTAGACCCTACATTCGATTTTGTTGAGTCAATTGGATTTGACACCAAGAACATCAGCCACCTGAAAGGTGTTACAAACTTCGACTATGTTGAAACATGGTCATTTTGACTTTAGATTCACTAATATGACATAGAAATATTTTCTTAATTTTGGATTAATTTAGGAATTAGCATAACATATATTTTTAGTGGATTCTTTAGATAGAATCAATGTTGATAAATTTTTTAATTTTAATTCTAATAAACTTATGTCCAAGATCAATATGTAATAGGTTGATATAATTACAATGATAATTAGGAACCAAAATTAATGAAATATATTTATATTGATAAATGATAATTTTATAAATTGATTATTCTGTCTTATGATGATATTTATAGTATTTGTGGTATTTTCCTTAAGATTTTCTTGAATAAATTTTCTATTTATATGAAACTATTGTGATTGATTCCTAAGGGAGGGACACTTTATGGCATGTTGAGTTTTTCTTTATACAAATCCTAATCATGATGATCCTCGAGGGTTACGTGCATGATTTTCATATAACCAGTGGGTTAGGTACATGGTAATTTATGACTAAAGGTGAAGAATGTGATTATATTAGATGTTTGAGGACCAGATGCACGATTACTATATTATTAAGGGAGAGATTTTGGATAGCCTTTGGGAAGAGGCTATTGGTTTGTGAGATATATTCTGCAAATCATCCTCAGAAATAGAATATTCCACCATTGTACTGATCTATATTAAGGTAGGAGGATCCTTCCCTGGAAAGGGATATCTGATAGGGCACCACATCAAGTTAGGCTAGCCTAGGTGTCACCCTAGAACTTTAGGGTCAACATGTTTATTTTTAGTGCAGTATTTATTTATTAAATTTATCCCCCAATATTCTCTTTATTTCATTCACTATATTTCTAAATATGGATTTGTCTATAAATGGTTGTGTTGACCTAATTATTTTTACTCACACCCTATATGGTCCAAATTTGGTACCCAAATAACTTTCATGGATGTATGTTTGCATAAAGGAAAGAGACCCTGTTGTTGATTTTTTGTACTAGTTGCGTTGGAGCTTGGAGATGGGATCAACATTGGTTTGGGACCATGGTTTTGGGTTTCTTTATAGAGTCTTATATTATCATATTTTCATTAATCTCATCATAATATTTAGTAACATTTTATCCAAACATAACATAGTTTTTATTATCTTTTAGATTATCTTACTTTTCTCTTCTTCAGCATGGTTATCTGTTGTTGAATATTTTTTTTCAATTTAAACTACCCTGTTTTTATTTCCATAGTATTTATACTCTATTATAGAGGTTATAGTATCCATAATATATTTCATAAATCATCATTGTTTTTCATCAACTTCTTGAATATGTGGAGGCATGCTTGAGGTCAAATTGCCTATCTAACTCAGTCAAGTGAGGGAGCACCAGGACAAGGATGATACAAAGTGGTATCAAAGCAAGGTTTCATTTCTTTTGAATTACT
Organism: Viscum album; assembly: GCA_963277665.1. NCBI lineage: Eukaryota > Viridiplantae > Streptophyta > Magnoliopsida > Santalales > Viscaceae > Viscum > Viscum album. The sequence goes on from OY728156.1 coordinate 536,665,364, forward strand.
ATTTGGGTAATGTAGAAATATATAAGTATGTGTTAGAGTTTGTTAATGAGCTCATTCATGGGAGTATCTAACCCATATATGGGAAAAAGGAGTGATTAGGGATGGGATTATTCTTCCCTATGTTTTCTTGTTATGGTTAGATGTTATTTAACATTGGTTTATTCACATGTTGTTTGATGTTACACATATTGAGATTTATTCTCACGGCTTGATATAACATGATACATTTATGCACTAATCATGACATAAATATTGGGATATATTTTGACATTCATTGTTCATGATAGGTATATATTTATTTCATGTGACATATCTTCTCATAAGAACTGTAAAATGAAAACCTTGTTACACTTGATAAATGAAATGAATGAAACTTTTATGTTATATAAATTCACATGTTGATATAGGTGAAGAAGAGACTTGAGTAATTGGTTCTCTATTGTTATCACCCGTTGAGGCTGACCTTGTTATGTGTCGTGTGTTATGTGGATTTCATTGGTCTTTGTAGAGAAAATTCTCCTTGTCGTGTTCAAATTGTGCATCCAGAAAGTGGTATTCATAATGCTCCAAACATAACCAATCCAAAACCTCCTATATGTTTAAATAATCAAATGGATGACCAGCTTCATGACAACTTCTTGATGGTCATGCAATCCATGGAGAGGGATATTGTTCACACTATACAATCAATGTTTGAGATAATGATATAGTTTTATAAATATAATACATTTATGTTCACTAGGGGGAGGACCCTAGGAAGATATGTTCCTGATTGATTTAGTCTTGAAGATCTTCATGAACCTTAATAAAATTGTAGATAATAAGGTGAATATTTCTACTTATATACTTTTGGGACCAACTAAATATTGGTGGGATATTATTGATTAGGCATTTTTTTGTATGGAATTAAAGGTGAATTTATTGCCCCAATTATATCAAGAGAATTTGATTTATGATAAGAATCAAGAGTTTATACACCTAAAATAGGAGGTATGTTTAATTATGTACTATACTAAAATTATCACAGACCTATAGTGCTTTACTTCATCTTTAGAAGCTGATGAGGTCTTCCAGGTGAGACGTTTTTAGGATGGTCATTTCTATGAGATGGGGCTACAAGTTAACATATTTTCTTTGAGAGTCTTATAGATCTGATGAATGAGACTCTCATCATAGGGAGGAATCTGAGATAGAGGAACTGAGTGGTGGATAGTCTATTTCATTAGGGAGAAATGGGAGTTCTATACTTGGTGGAGTGAAGCATCACTATAGATGTTTCTACTAGGGTAGTAGTGGATAAATCAGATATGGTAGTGAAATTCCACCTCAAGATCATTTCTCAATGTAGTATTTTAGTGTGGTAGGTTGGGACACAACCTCCTGTATTTCCTCACCACATAATAGAGTTCCAGGTCTATTGAAGTTGGGCTATCTTCAAAATTTATGTAGGAAATTTCGATAGAAAAATAGTGGTAGGGATTAGGATAGGTACCTGGGTCAAATAGGGATTCAACTACCCCTCATGAGACATGCAACTAGAATTCCACCAGACATTTTTTCCATGGTAGGGGGCAGAGTACCCCCATGTAGAAGTGAAAATACCATTCATAGGGAATACAATAGTGGAGATAGACTCAATATCAGGTTAGAGTAGCGAGTCAATTGTATGTTATGAACTCAACTCTAACTAGATTTTAATCATTGAATTATAATATCATAGGTATTATTCTTATAATATGTTCAATTTATTGTGTTTTTTTGATATAATATCATGACATTGATTTTTTATGTTCTCAATGTGAAAATGGCATGGGTTTGTTGTGGGGAGCATGAGTTATGTTATGAACATTGAAACACCATTGGGAGTGTGGTAAGAGGATAAAAATTTATATAAGGAGTGTTCTCTAGAAATATGTGGCTATAAATTATTTTGGATTTTTTATTCAATAAACAGAAGGCTTCGATTTGATTCCTGGTATGGGAAATATATTTTTGTACCAAAATCAGATCAACTATTATCAAAAGAACGGTACATTTCTATTCCTAGAAGGGTGCATGTAATATCACCAGGGTGAGTGGGATATTTGAACTGGTCATGAAAGACCAATTCAGTGTATATTGGATTGTATCATGACATGGATAGAAATAATTTTTATGCATCTTGGTGGAATGAAATAGGATACTTTTCCTGTAGTGGTAGATATTTTTAGGGTATTTTTCTTGGAGAGTTCTATAACTTACCTCACAAATGGGAGATAGTGTTCATGAAAAATTTAGTGCTGAGAGTAGAGACATTTTCGATTCCACCCAATTGAATGAAACTAGAAGAGCTTCATGATTTTAAATTTATGATGAAAGGTTTTTAAGAAAAGGGATTCATACAACATAGTACATATCCTTGGGGTTCTCTCATGATTTTCTATAATATGGTTTATGGGACCGTGCACTTATAAGTGGGTTATTAGAGACTAAACCGGAGGACAGTCATGAACTGGTATCCCCTTTTATAAACCAATAATATTTTAATCATATAAAATGTTCCAAGATATTTTACAAGATCTATTTGAGGTATGGGGGACCATTAATTGTGTTTGAGATGATCCAATATACCCTAAACTACTTTTAGAAGTAGTATTATCTTGTATGAGTTAGTGGTGATGTTGTTCAGTTTGATAAATTCACTAGAGGTATTCATTTACTTAATGAAACAAATATTTCATCCCTTCATAGACTAATTTTTTGTATTTTTTGATGACATCTCAGTTTAATTGCACTGAGAATATGATTGTGCCCAAAAAATTTCAATCATCCTGAGTGCATTGACAGAGCATTGATATTATGTCAAGCTATCTAAATGAAGTTTCTAGATTGTTAGAATTAACTTATTTGGATATGTTATTATAAATTCTAAAATGGCAGTGGATCTAGAGAAGGTTTTAGTCATGGTATCATGAGAGTATCCTAATAATGTCTTCAAGATTCATAGATTTCTGGGTTTGGTAGGAAATAATCGATGTTTCATCCCAAAAATCACCTCTTTGGAAGTTTTGATGTTCATGATGACCAAGAAAGGGATTAAGTTTGTTTGTTCAGATGCTTGTAAAATGGTTTAACAGGAGCTAATGAGAGGTATGAACCCAAAAATGATTCTCATTTTTCATATGCTAGGAAAACAATATAACATGATCAGTGATGATTTTAGAGTTGGAATTGTAACCGTTCTGATCCATAAAGACTGGGTGTTTCTTTGTGGATCAATAAAACTATTACCACATGAATGGAATTATCTAACTCATAATCTATAGTTAGCTACAATGGTGTATTACCTATGATTTTAGAGACACTATATGTTGATTTATATTTTTGTGGTGCATATAGTCCATAAGATCATCATGTACATTTTTTCAGTGAGACCTAAACTATTGAGATAGTAGGTAGGTAGAGTATCTATAGTCTTTCAGCTTCATGGTGTCTTACACACTAGGAAAAGGAAACATAATTTCATATTACATAATCTCGAAGATATATAAAGAGGTAGTGTGAGTGTATTTCAATGAGTTGGGAATGATAGAACTATTTGTGGACATGAATCTTGATGTTCAGTAGTTCCAGTAATGAGTAGTTATGACATCAAAATTAGTTGTACCTTTGCCCTTAAACCAAATAAATAAATATTCGTTATTTGATCCATAGAGATTATATTTTAGGGATATATTATACAGCCGGGAGACAACAATAGGATGGTATCTTAGTAGTGTAAATGTCATTCATTGATGTAGTCATGTATGGGTTCTTATTGGTTTTCACAAGATGTTGTTGAGGGTGTTCCATGCTTCTTTATTGGTGGAACATCCTTGTCTAATAGATATGTATCATGATCTATATTGATATTACTAGTGTCTAAGAAGGAAAAAATAAATAGAAAGTTCTATGGAAATATGTTTCACCTATTATTAGGTTAGGGCTGAGAATGAGAGGCCATATGGGTTATTGAATCCTCTTCCCATTCTAGAGTGGAAGTGGGATGATTTCACTATAAATTTTATAATATTATTACCCAAGAAACCCCAAGAGGATGATGTTTTATGGGTGATCGTGGATTTATTGATGAAGGTATCACACTTTTTACCTATCAGGGAGACCTTAGCCATCGATGATCTGGGTAGTATCCATGAGCATGAGATAGTTTGACATCATGATTTTATGAGGAGTATCATTTAAAATAAAGATCCTCATTTCAAATCATATATTTGGTAGGTTATTTAAAAGGCACTAGGATTTCAAGTCCTATTTAGTATATCATATCACCCCAAGATTGATAGCCAATCTGAATGGATGATTCAGATTCTAGAGGATATGTTGTAAACCTATGTTTCAGATTTATGTGGTTATTGGGAGCAGCATATGGAACTCGTGGAGATCAAGTATAATAACATCTTATAGGAATTTATCGCAATGGATACTTTCATGAATTTATATGGAATTATATGCCATTCATATCATTGTAGGTTATAGGTAGGTGATTCAGTTCTCATTTGACCTAGTCTCATACATGAGACATCTAAGATGGTTTAGTTTATCATAAATTGGTTGGTGACCACACAGATCTGGTATAAATCATTCAATGACCATTAGATATGACCTTTGGAGTTCAAGGTTGGACATTGGGATTTTTTAAAAGTGTCTCCTAGGCTGGGGAAATACTGTATTAGAGAGAATAGGAAGCTAGAACCCAAGTTTTTTTGGTCCATTCAAGATTGTGGAAAAGGGTTAGTCATGTGGCATACCATTTAGACTGTCTATAGAACTAAAGTTATATTATTATTTATTAACATGTCACATCATCGAATAAATCATCCTAACCAATCCCAAGTGATAGAAATTGATAACATCGAGCTAGATTTTGATGCTTCATTTAAGGAGAATCTGAATCATATAATGGACTATAGTGAGAATAATCTCTCAGGAATGACCGTACCACTAGTATGAGTGCAGTGGTAACATTAGCATGTGCATGAGTATACCTCAGATATTGAATATAATATACAATCTTAGTGGCTAGTCTTATTCATTGATACCCCACAGTGATTATAGATGAATCTCAGGGATTAGATGTTATATAGAGGGGTGGTTGTAAGATCCCATATTTTTTATGGTACGTACCTATTTTATATTTTTGTTATGATTCTTATGTTTGGTTAGATTTGGTTTAAATTATGGTGGTCAATCCTTGAGATGTTTGGGCTAGTTTTGGGTATGTACTATCATGGTGTAAGAAGATGTAGAAGCGGGGATGAATTTAGGATCCAAAATGAATTCATGACATGAATACTAATCTATACATGAATAATTTAGGCCAATCCTTGGATCTATACAAGTCCTGAATGGTTTTGGGAAAGTCATGAATTTGAAATTTACATAGTGTGATGGGTTTAAAGAAGGAAAATGATTTCCTCTAGTTTTTTAATATGAGGAAAAAATTTTATAGATGTTAATGGAATATAGATATTTATGATGCAAACCCTATTCATGTCATGAATATGTTCTCACAAAACCTATTTTAAACCCTCTAGAACCATGAATTTATTGATAGGGTAACCCTTTCTCTAATATAATCCCCACTAGTTATCTCTAAATCTTATTCAATCCAAAATCAAGACCAAATTTGATCTAGGTTTCCCATACCTATATTTTTAAGCTAACCATTTTGTGTATAGTGGTCTAAATCAAACCCCTAATTTGTTTTTCATTTTTCATTTGTATGTGAAATAGGTGAAAGCGCAGTGGAATTACATGTGAATGAAAACAAATGTAATAAATGCTTATTTGATGAAAAATCCATGTTTATACCTTACATTGGATTCTATTGGGTCTATTGGCCTTGAGACCAAGACCTATAGCCACCCAATAAGGGTTCCAACCTTTTAACATTATTGAAACTGGGTTAGTTTTAAATTAGATCCCTAATATGATTTATAAATCCATTTGATTGAAGGATTAATTTAGCATTTTGAATAACACATGTTTTTAGTGGTTTCATGAGATATAATCACTTTGGATAAATCGATTAATTGGAATGCTAATAAACATAGGTCCATGATCATGATGAAATAGGTTGATATAATTATGATGATATTTGGGAACATAAATTAATGAAATATATTTGTACAAACAGATAATAATTTGATAAATTGGTCATTCTATCTTATGATGATATATCTGTATGTGTTTTTTTGGCCTTGTGATTTTCTTACATATCTTTTATGTTTATATAAAACTATTTTTATTGATTTCTGAGGGTGATACGTTTTATGGAATATTAATTTTTTTCATGATATAACATTGTATTATGTTGATTCATGATGGTAAGGTGCATGATTTTAATACCAACCATATAAAAGGATCATGATTAATTTATGACCAAGGATGAGTTACATGATTATATCATATGTATGATTACCGTATGCTTAGTTACTAGATGTTCGATCCATATATTTTTGATAGCATGTGGGAAGAGGCCATATGATTATGATATGTCATGATAGATTCATCCTCAGATGGATAATATGACACCATTTGGGTGACCAATCCTGGTAAAGGATGGGTATTCCATAAAAATATATATATTTAAGGTAACTAGTTAATATTTGGCTTCCCTAGGTGTCACTGTGAAGTATGAGGGTCTTCATGTTTATTTTCTATGAAGTATCAATTTATTAAATTAATACCTCGTTATTTTCATTATTGAATTAACTATATATGTTAGACTGGATTTTTTTAGACATGGTAGTATCGGACTTCTGAGTTATACTCACAACAATATGGAACACCATTTGGAAAATAGAAAAATTTTATGGATACATGTTTTGATAATGTTAATAGATCCTATTGTTGATTTTCATGTCGGTCAAGTCTGATATTAGAGATAAGACTAAAATGGGTTTAAGACTAGGGTTATTTGGCGTATTTATAATATGACATTCTCTTATTTGTTTGGCTCTCAACAAACCATTTAGTTACATTTCATCCTGACATGACATGGTTTTTTTATCATTTCAATTATTTTATTTTTATCTTCTACGACATGGTTATCTATTGTTGATTATTTTTCCTCTATTTATGCTACTCTATTTTTATTTGTACTATGTTTGTACTATTTTATAGATGGTATCGTCTCCCCACTATATTCCCTACAATCTTTCTACTAGGTATATGCTTCTCATGTATATGGAGGCATGCTTGAGGTCACGTAGCCTACTCGACTTAGTTACATGAGGGAGCACTGGGTTTGGGATGTTACCACATCTCAAGTATATTATCCTTATACATTTTATTTTTTCAACAATTTAAGTCCTATAAACCTCATTATTATTCATTTTGTTAAATTTTATGTTATCTAAGGCATGGATTGGATTTCTCAACATAAATTCCAAAACTATTTCAAAGGAAGGGAGGCCATGTTTTATTTTTTGATCCACCCCATGATCATCTATCAATGTGTTGATAAATATGAAATTACAACTCAAATTATATACATTCTATGGGTCTTGATTGCTATTAAAAAAGGGTTTTTATCTCAGATCATTGGGGAGAATCTCAACATTGATGATATGCCTATTGTGTGGGAGTCTTTTATGTCTTTCAAGAATATTTTCCTAGTCATCCACTGAATCATGAAGTTGATTTCTCAATATAACTCATACATGGTTCCACACCCATTTCAAATAATCCTTATAGATTGAACTCGATTGAGTTGTAAGAATTAAATAAAAAACTATAGGTGAATATTGTAAAGGGATTGATGTGGCCATGTGTGTCCCCAGTTCTTTTTGTTAATAAGAGAGATGGATTGATGAAAATATTCATTGATTATCGGTAGCTAACCAAGATAAAAATCATGAAAAAGTATCACCAACCATATATTGATGATTTGACTTATCAAATTTTCATAGATCAATACATTTCCATGATTAACTATTTTTCTGGATATCATCAGCCGGAGGTTAAGAATGATCATATACCCTATACAACATTTCATATATGGTATGTACACTATGAATATATAGTAATTCAATTTTTTCTTACTAATTCCGACAACATATTTAAGGATTTAATAAATAGAGTCTTCATAGATTACTTTGATCAGTTTGTGGTAGTGTTTATAGATGATATTATTATATATTCAAAGAGATAGAAAGATAATGAAGATCATTTGATAACTATGTCGAAGAACCAAAGGATGGATAAATTGTATTAAAAATTTACTATGTGTGAATTTTGGCTATAAAATATTCATTTTAGGGTTATATAATCTCAAGAAAGTGTATATATATAGATACATAAAATGTGGAAGCTACTGAGTGTTGTCCCAGGCCAACCATGATGAATGAGATCCAATTATTTATTTGTTTGGTTGGATATTATCTATGGTTTGTGAAATATTTCTAATAGATTTCTAATCCACATACCAAGTTAACTCAAAAGGAAGCCAAGTTCCTCTCGACATGTGACTTTGAGGAAATTTCATGAACCTATCTAGAAGATTAGTCAGTGCACTAGTGATTACATTACCCCATAGTATAGAAGAGTATGTAATCTAAAATGATTCATCAAAGAAGGTATTGGGGTGAATTTTTATGTATAATTATAAGATCATAACTTATGTATCACAAAAATCAAATGTTCTTGAGAAATATTACCCAAATCATGATTTGTATTTAGATTTTGTAATTTTTTCATTTAAAATATAGAGACCGTATATTTATGGAAAAAATGTGATATATATACATATCATAAAAGATTAAATTATATATTCACATAGAAGAGTTGAACATGCACTAGAGAAGATGGTTGGATTTGATTAAAGATGGATATGGAAATATTGACGTAAGGGTTGAAATATTATATCTCTAAAAAGATTATTTGTCAATCTATAAAAGTAATGACTAATGAGGCATAGAAGAAATATTTAGAGTCGTAGAAGAAGGTTAGAAATGTTTTTGAGTTTAATATTTATTATGATGGAATTTTAAGGTTCATGAATCATGTATGTGTTCCATACAAACTAGATTTTAAGAAGGAGCTATTAAAGGACTCTCATAGTTTTTCATTCTCTTTTATTATGACATTATCAAAATGTATAGAGATATTCAAGAGTATTTATAATTAAATAAAATGAAGAGAGATATTTTAGAATATGTATCTCGATGCTTGGTATATTAGAATGTTAATTTTTAGAGAAAAACTTCCAAGGGGGTGTTACAACCATTACCTATACCAGAATGGAGATGGGAAAACATGACTACGGAGTTTGTTATTGGACATTCCAAAACATCTAAATGGAATAATACTATATGGGTCAAAATAAATTTCCTTAAAATCATAGCACACTTCATTGTTATCGAAAAATATTTCTATCTGTATTAGATTCCCATGATATATGTTAAGGAAGTGGTATGGTTTCATGTAGTACCAAATTCAATTATGTATTATCCAGATCTGATGTTTACCTTAAAGAATTAGAAAAGTATTAAATTGGATTTGGATATGGAGTTATCTTTTAGATAAACATATCATCATCAGATAAATGGTAAGTCTAAGATAATAATTTAAACCCTAGAGGATATATTGAGATATCATTCTACGGATTTCAGAGGTGGTTAGAATCAACACCTTCCTCAAGTTGAGTTTTATTACAGTAATAACTTTCACAAAAGAATTAAGATGGGTCATTATGAATAATAATATAGAAAGAAGTGTACAAATATAACATAATGGGATGAAGTTGGAGAAATAAAGCTATTGGGACCATATTTGGTTGAATAAATTATAGATAAGGTTATAGCCATTCAACAATACATAAGGGAAGCACAAAGTGAGAAGAAAAGTTATGTTGATAACCATTTATGAGATATAGGATTTGATATTAGAGAGAAAGAGAATCTAGGAAATTAACAAAGGAATAAGGTTCTGATATTTTAAAAATGAGGAAATATTATCCCTAGATTTATTTTTCCTTTCAATATTATTGATCAATTATGGTCGATTTCTTATCACTTGGTGCTTCCACGGAACCTTTCTAAAGTCCACAATGTGTACCATGTATCTCTCCTGAGGAAGTACATACCAAATAATTCAAATGTAATGAACTTAGAGGTCATATCAATAGATCTTGATATTTAATACTAAGAATAAACTATTGAGATTATAGATCATTTATAGTAATTTTTATGAAATATTGCCACTCAACTGGCTAAGGTTTTATGGTTAAACCACCATCTTGAAGAATATACATAGGAATATAAGAATATATTGAGGAATAAGTATCCAATTTTATTTATATTAGACTGATGAATTTTAAGGATTAAATTTATTTTAGGGGAGTGGTATAATGTTACATTTAATGTTTTTAGGAAATTATTTTTTCCAAAAAAACTAATTTCTTCAATATCTTGCATTACACTAACACCGTGTTTTAACACACTGCAATATACTATTAATATTAGTATTTAAACATGGTAATTATAAAAAAGATGTTAAATATGGATATATTAATAGTAATAAACACAATTTGAAAATAAATTTAATGTAATTATAATGAAAACATGTTGCTAAAAAACACTTCATTTTTAGTAAAGACTATATGATTTGAAAATACATTTTTCTCAAAAAATGTTTTTATTAGTTTTTGGAGAAAATAGAAAATTAAATTTTTTACACAGTTTGAATTTTTTTGAAAATATAACATTTATTTCAAAATTATCTTTGAGTGAAATTTTTTGAATTTAATGAAAAGGTGTCTTTTTTGATTAATTGTAAAAAATACTGATTTTTATTAAAAAATTCTTTTTCTTTTAAAGAATTTAAAAGCTCTATTTTATTTTAAAACAGTTTTCAAATTAATATTTCTAAAATTATATATTTATTAATTAAATTTATGTTATTTTAGTTAATTTAAAATTGAATTGTGATATTTAAACATTCATTACTTAGGAAATATTTTTATTTAGAAACATGCATTTCATCGCGTCTATAAGTTTAAATTAAAATTAAATCCTTGCAATTCTATGAATTGAATTTTTTAAAATATATTAAATATTTTGAATCATCATAATTAATTTTATAAAATATGGTCAACTTAATATTTGGTCATAATAAATAAGAAATACCAAAAAAATTAATTACTCTTATTAAGGTTAAAATGGGGGTTTGCACATTACAAGTGCCCATGTTAAAATAAACATCCCCCATACAAAGGAATTTTATTTGATAAATTTTAATTAATATTATATAATAAGTGGATAAAAATTATATTATAAGTCTCATATTATTTTTAGGGTTATGTGATAAATAACCTAGGTAAATAAATAAAAACCTACTTATCATGGTGGAAATTAATATTATAAAAGTAAATAAACATAAAGGATAATGAATAAAATGTTTAAAAAACTTTTTTGTTTGGTGGATGTGTGGATAAATAAATATTTCCTAAACCCAATGATTTATCAATTTTTAGGCACATTGAGTGAGAGTAACTTCCCAATAACGAATATATTTGGGTATTTATAAAAATGTCACTCCTCCTCAATTATAAAAGGTTACTTCCTCCCATCACTTATTCAGACCACTTAAGCCATTTATATCGACCAATACATACAAAATATATCCAAAAAATACATATAAATATTCAATAGATTTTTTTATTCCTAAAATACCAATCCTAGGGTCTTTATTAATAAATCCAATGCTGTTTCTTCTTTGTGAAAGTAATTATCTTCACAGAGCTCCTTTTTTCCATAATTTTTCTCTAACCACCATAATTTACATACTAATAATTAAAATATATAAAAATATTATATAACATATATTAGTATTTTATTAATTTAATTTAGTAACATATAACCATATCCTCTTCCATTAAATGGGAAATGAAACCGTCGATCTTGTGTTTGACAGACTACCACCTAAAAAATCAATGTAATTCATTTTCCATCATCACCTCTCATGAAATGATATATTGATGGATTAAAATTTTATATATTATATTTATAACATAACTATTATTTTTTAATTATAATATCATATATAGATTCTTATTTTCCATTATGCGGGAATACAATAGCATCGCTCATGTCTATGATAGACTAATGCATCATGAGGCGATGTGAGTTGTTTTTAACTTATTATTTAAATGAATGGTAATAAAGATAAATTTAATAAATATATTTGATATATATAACATCATAAATACTCTATAAATTTTATATATTAACTACCGTTATTTCATTCCATCTGTCATGAAAATGGAAACAACATTCATGCGTGCGTACGATCAACCATCTTCAGGAACAAAGTAATTCATTATATATAATGAAATTTAATAGATTTATATAAATACATATTTAATGAATATATATGATATTTTTATCATGGATAATATTATATATATTATAGGACCATGATAAATGTAAAATAATAGAAAATAACAAACCGTAACAGACATGAAAACGAAGCAGTTATTACCCAAAACATGATTTTGAAAAAGAATTGTTAATAAATGAGTAATAAAAGGTCATATGTAAATAATGTATGGTATTATATATATGATAATGATTCATTAATATATGTAAAATAATTATATATTTATTATAAAGGAGTTTTGAATGTTTATGAAGAAATTCTAGACTTGAGTTAAGATATTCCTAGTCACTATTTTATTTATTTGAGACATATGCCATAGTCACCACTTTTTTATTTTGCGTGGTCAATTTACCGAAACGTTGAAATTTTATATCATTAATATACTTATTTTCATGATATTTAAATTTTAAAATGATGTTATTACTTTATGGGGATTAGGATTTATAAGATACCATAATGGTAAGGGTATTATGTTACAACCACATTGTTTATCAGGGTTGTTTATAAATAATTTCCAATGATAAAATATTATTACATATATCTCAAAAAAATAATGAATTCTTTTATCCTATGGGTTTTCATGAAAATACATATATCCATTAATTTTTCCCTCTTTATGTATTCAATGGTACAAAATTTTTATTTATGGAAAATCAACTTTATTTCCCTCTTCAGTCTAAAATTATTTTTCATTAATTTACAGGTTAATTAAAAAAATTTCAAATAAATATTTTACAATTATCCAATTAATTTTTAAATAAATTTTAAACCATAATCAAATTTTTATAAAATTTCTTAAAAATAACCATCTCATCATTTTTTAAACATCGTACTTTTTAATTTTTACGAAAAATGTGAAAGAAATATTCATGTTAACATGTAACACATTAATGGTATTTTCCACTATCATGACTAATGAATAATATAAATATTCCTTTAAAAGATATCAAGGTTATTTGTAAATAAAATATTTTCATTAATATTTGAGAAATTTTTATATTTTAAATAAGTGTTTTCAAAATGGAAAGGATATTTTCCTCAAGAATGTTTTAATGATCCTTTCATTGAATTTATATTCATCAATGAAAAAAATTTATGTTTCATATGTTTCCCTAGGTATATGATCCAACTAAACCATCCTTAAAATAATTTTGGATGGTTTATGATTATGGTGAAGATATTTTTATAAAACCCATTATTTTTCCCAAGTTGTTCTATGTTGAATTGATGAGATGATTATGAACCCCTTTTCATTTTTATTGTTTGTGATATGATGAAATGTTTTTGAAACCCATTTCCATTCTATGGGATTTTATATGTTGAATGATTTATGATTAATTTGGAAGAAATGTATGGATTATGTGACATGTGGGGAATATTTCTCCCTATAATACATTAGGTGATGATTAATATTCTACGAGCTCAAAGGTTGCACCGTAGGTTACCCCAATCCTGAATGAGGGTTCATGGGAGGTTATCCCAAGACCAAAATAATCTATACTGATGTTTATCCCCAGCCTAAAATTGGGTACATGTGTGGTTATCCCAAGACTTAAATAGGTTGCATGAGAGGTTATCCCATGCCCAAAAGAGGGTACACATGAGTTTATCCCATGCCCGAAAGACGGTACTTGGGAGGTTGTCCCAAGATGAAAATAGTCTACCTGATATGTCACATTAAGAATGAAAAATTGTATATGAGAGGTTATCCCAATTCCAAAATAGGGTACATGGGAGTTTATACTAATCCAAATAGTTGGTACACAATTTTTTATCTGATGCCTGAAGTAGGTACTTGGGTGGTTATCCCCATTCTAACATGTTATGAATGTTTTAGTGGGTATCCATGACATGAGATTTTATACATTTATATATATTCCATAAAATCTATATGTTATGAAAATGTTATGTTACCCTGGATCATGTTCTTTGATTACATTATGATTTGTTTCCTACGAACTACTGAGATTTAGTCCACGACTCATGTTTATGATATATGATATGCATGGTATGAGTTTCAAATGTTATTATCATGATCTCATACCATTATGATTATTTTATGTTGATATCCCCCATGTTTACCCTTATTGATCATATGAACTCACCCTTTATTATGTTTCCTTTCCCCATCTTATTAATAAAGTTCTTAATTTGGTTATTTATATGAAGTGTACAATGTGAGAAGATCATTATGGGTGATGTTGAAGATATTTAATGAAATAAGAAGATTGTGTATGTAGTACCCAAAGATAATAAACCTTTACGGTACTTAGAAATGTATTTCTAAAATGTATTAAATATTTTCTAATATCTATATATGAAAAGTTTGATTCGCTACAAATCAAGAAAGATATGAGATTGCTGATTTCAATAGTTCTTAGAGTATGATGCTTTGCGATTTGTATCAAAAGATTCTGTAGAAATATAAGTGATCTATTTCGCATAGGGATATTAATGATTGGTTGTATAAGGTATATATTTCTTTTAGTTTGATCCGTTCTTAGATGGAGTATTGGGTTCCATTGGTTGTAAGTATGTTGTGTGGGTCTACTTGAAAGTGGTGTTTTTTCCCTTAGGGATCCTGGGGATTTAACTATTTCATGTAAGAAGTTTCATGATTAGTTTCAGTATTATTGATATAGAAATCCTCTTATGAATTGAATATTAATTCTCTCTTCTAGGGGAGTACTCACATGTGAGAGTTTACTATTAAATATAAGAAACTATTGTGTTATTATTCATATATTCTAATAGATGAATATACTGGGGTGAGTTATTTCATGGATTATTTATATCTATAGATCCAACTCCAAGTAACCATATTCATATTGTTGATATATCTTGAGGTATTGGTGAAGGAAGAGTTCACCAAGAAAATGCAACCTAGTACTAGGTAGTTGCAGGAGGGGATTCATTATGGATCTTCAAGGATCCAAAATATGGATAGAGGTTCTATTTTCCAAGTTAGATAGAGTGTAGGATATTGGGGAGTTACTTATATTCATATATATCCTTTTTCAATTGATATTTAATTTCATATTCCCCTACATATAGGTCAATCATGGTTTTTTCATTATATGACCATTGTGTTTAGAACCTTGAGTTCCTAAACTTCCTTTGTAGTCAATTTGGAGAAAGTGTCCCTCTAAAATCTATCAATTATAATAGTATCATCTAAGGTATTAGTAGTATTATAGTGCTGAAATTTATGATTAATAGAGAGGTAATGAGGTTGACATAGTATATCCCTATAATTCCCCTCATTCTATGTGAAATAAACAAAAGCATGACCATGGGGGCGGTCTTCATTAGGAAAGAGAGTTAATGGATCTATAAGTATTCAGATTAATGCCATAGAATTACAAGAATTGGGTGATCCAAATTCCATGTGAACAATTATATACTCATATTATACATGGATGTATTCTTTGTTTGATTTAATAGCTACAAAATATTCTATTTTTCCCAACCATGTACATGATTTGTGACTTTAGGTGGATATAATTTTAGTTCCCTTAACATTGACTATGATAGTTGGAGTTCATGAAATGTTTTATGATTTGTGTAGAGATTTTGATCTGATTCTAGGGAAATATAAATTTTAGGCAGATTTCATATATTTGTGGATACAACCATATATCATTCTCATCAGTGTGGATTAGTTATAATTAGTGTAATATATTGTTGATTACATCAAGAGGTGAGTTATATCCTATGACACTGGTAGAGATAATATTTTGTTTTTTTGGTGAGAAACATCATTAGATGATTCAGAGGTGTATTGAGTCATCATATTCCATAATGGACTATCTAATTCTGAGTTTAGAGGGGGATTACATGGTATTTTTTCCTAGGGTTATAAAATATGACTCTGATGACTTTCCTAAATAGGTTGTGATTCCATCTCTCAATTTGAGATTGAGTTTGACATTGAGTTACTGTCTGGTTTCACTTTGATATTAATGTCTCCATATAGGATGGTGAATTCTAAATTTTAGGAGCTATAGATTTAGATTGATTATATTTTATACTGATTTTTTATTTGGACTAATTTTTTTCCTTGGGGTGATTTATTTCTTATTTAAAAAAGGCAGATGGTATTATATGACTGTGCAACGATTGTCATCATAAAAATCAGGTGACAATGAACAACTTATGTCCTCTTCCATAGATTGATAAACTATTAAATCACCTATAAAGATATTGCTATTTCTCAAAGATCGGTTTTAAATTTAGGATATCATCTTATGTAGTTTAAGGATGATTATATTATAAAGACTGCTCTCAAAAACTATAACGGGGTTTATGAATTCATTGAAATTACATTTGGTGTCATGAACACCCCATCCATGTTAACGTGGATGATTAATTCAGTGTTTTGTGAATTTTTGGATTAGTTCGAGTTTTTGTTCATCAGTGATATCCCTTTATATCCAGATTCTGACGAGGATCAGGTGAAGCATCTACAATAAATTTTAGGAGTTCTTAAGTAACATTATCTTTTTAGGTTGTTATTAAATTTTATGTTTTTAGGACTATGAGGTTTATTTATTAGGAGACGTTTTGTCTCACTGGGGAGAATCTGTGGACCCCTAAAAGGATGAGGAAGTTATTTATTGAGTAACCCATAAGAATATTATGGATGTACATATAATCCTTGGTCTTGAAGGATAATATAGGATGTTAATACCCAACTTCACTCATATTGAGAATCCCACAATTTGAACTAAAATAATCATGATTTTCTATGGATAGACCAATACCACAATGATTTTTTTTAAAGAGATGTTGGTAAGTGGTCGTGTTCATAATTTTATAGAGGAGGGAGTTGTATTTTATATTTATTATGAAAATTTATGTCTTAAATCATGTGGTGTTATGATATAGTAGAGAGTGGTTATCTATTATGAGTCACATAAATTATAACCTCAAACATTTAACTATGAAACCTAATATCATGGGCTTACTTCAATTTTTTTCTCTAATTTCATGTTGTCATTACCTCATTAGTGAGTGCTTTATAGTGTTTATATATCATAAGTGTTTGAGGTATAAAATTACCCCACAAGATTTTATCTTATGATAATGATGGCAGGTGAAATTATTTCAGGATTATGAATTTTAGATTTCCTATACACTAGAGAAAGGGAATGTTGTTGTTTATTCATATATAATCAAATCACATGGTATTATTGTGCATGATATGGGTAAATATTGGAGGATGATAGAGTAGCTTTCTATGATGGATCTTGATATGGGATATTTTAATGGTAGTGGGTTTATTTATCAAATGAGGATGAAGTCATATTTAGATAACCAATTAGAGTAATGCCAATTAGGTAATTATAATGTGTCTATTTATTGAGATCAATCTGTTTGTAATGATGATCCCACAAAATTATCTAAAGATGAACAATATCGAGTATTGTTCATAGGGATGATATTTATTCCTTCATCAATGCATGATATAGATCTTTGTGAGATCCATAGTCTACCCATGGAGGTACATCCGAGTATGACTAATATGTATCATGCCTTGAACGCTCAGTTTTTGTGGCTTGAGAAGAGGTGATCAGTTATAGAGTTTTCTTTTTGAGTTTGGTTTTCTAATGGTTGAAAACTGAGCACCATGTTTCTGGTGCGTTTCTTCAACCTCTCAATGTTCCCTAGTGGAAGTGGGAGAACAACATAATGAAATTATTCACCATTTTCCTTGATATCATGGGGATTTAATTATATTTGGGTTATTGTGGAACACCTATCAAAATTAGATCACTTATTAGTGATTAAGAATTCATGTTTAGTGTATGTTTTATCAATGCGGTATTTGGAGGAGGTGGTGTAGATTCATGGGTGTCCAAAGAAGATAATCTTTGATAATGATCTTAATTTTACATCTTGGGTGTGGAAATTTCTCCAATTTGCCTTTGATATCATCTATTCCGTATAAATTCTATTTATTTATAAATGGGTGGTCAGACAATGTGGAATATCTATAATATTGAAGGCATATTGCATGTATACATTATAGATTTTAGAGGTTTGTCAGAAAGACACTTTCCCTTGTGGGAGTAAAATTATAGTAAATTTTTTCACTCCACCATTAGTATTGATTTACTAAAATATTAGTATAACTAGCATTTCCAAACATCACTGTACTGGACCTAGGTTGATGAGCCAGCTATTCTCAGACCATAATTAGTTGAAATCACAATAGAGAAGGTGAAATTGATTTTTTAGGGGATTAAGGAAAATTAATATCATAAAAAATAATATGTTTATAATAGGTATATTACACTAGAGTTTGATTTTGGAGATCATTTTTTATTTATAGAATCATCTCATCATGGGTAGTGGAGGTTCGATCATGGGAGCAAGGTTTCCCATTGATTTGTTGGTCCTTTTTAGGTGTTGGTTCATGTCATAAATTATTTGTATCAGTTTAAACATACCCCATAAATGATGTATATTAATGAAATTTTTATCTATAATAGATTTATGTTGCCACCAAAATTGTGGACAGAGAAGTACAAACGAAAGCTTCAAGGGGTCCGCCTCACGAAGACCATTCGCGGAGAGCCCGTTGCCCCACGGTCGCTGCGATGCAAGGAGGCGGGAGGCTTCATGAGCTGATTTGACATTCGCAATCCCTCCACCAATCAATGAATTGGGATTATCCGCGAGCCGATTTGACGTTCACGAACCCTCCGCGAAGCAATGGGGCATGAGGCTCCACGAGCCAGCTTAACGTTCGTGAACCCGCCACGATGCAAGGAGTGGGACGCTCCATGAACCCCTTTGATGTTCGCGAACCCACCATAGATCAAAATCCATCTTCACACCGAGTGATCTCTTCATTGTGGTTCCTCTTGTCTATAAATACCGGACTCCCCTTGAGCCCAAAAGAGGGGATAATCTGACCTTTCACATTCTTAGCTCTCAAATCGCAATGAAATCATTGCTCTACGAACCATGTGCTACACGAGGTACTTTTGATATGTGAAGTCCCTCCCCTATCCCCTATTTTAGCTCCATATTTTGATAGGAATGAATTTTTTGAATCCCATGATCCTTCGTTATGGAAGGGGATCTTCATGGGGACTGGGGTCTTCGTGAAGCATTTATGCTTTGTAAAACACCCTCTATGCACACACGACTCAAATTCCAAGGTAGGGTCACTGTGATTCATGAAGCACATTGCTCCACGAAATATTTCTTCGTGAGGCACCCATGATTCGTTGGTATTTCTTTCGCGAATTCCTTTCTACTTCGCGAAGTGCCTCCTGTATGCACCTATGCCCTATGCATAGGCTAGGTCGCTTTACCTCTCAAAGCCCACCCATTCATGATGCCTCTCTATTGCATAGATCACCAGTGCTCTATGAGGCTTCTATCTATAAATTCATTTTCTCTGAAACTCCTTGTCCCACGCAACCTTCCAGGTTTCCACAAAGTTATTTCAAAGTACCTTGGGTAGTGCTTCTCATTGTGTTGCTTCACCTCATCCTTCTTCGCATAGGAATGCTAACAGCTATTACTTCTTCGCATAGCAACACTAGCATGGAACCCCAATGAGATAACCTCACGACACCCCCAACCACAGCATCTCCAATGATTTTCTTTACCTCAAGGGTGGGAAGGTATCGGTTATGTAATTCCTAGGGGAGTGGAGTGAACCCACCTCAGCTGAGTTTAAGACCGTTGAACTTTCAACCACCATCATCCTCAGCACATGATGTTAAATTGTGATCTCACCCTGTGCCTCACATGCGAGGTGCCCCGTCTCAGAAATTCTCCATGCCTACTGGTCTCCACGGGAGTGATATCATTACTTACAAGGAATGTAATATTCCTTATCAGAGTGGTGTTTTTCCATGGGGAATGGGAAAACATCTTGGTGTAACCCCTATACTTTCATTCAAGAGGTAGCATCACTTGCCCTCCTCTCTTCCATACTATATCCCTCTCTTGCTGAGATTTGTCACCACCCGGGCCTCCCTCCTGGAGTAAGATCCAATCATCTTCTATTTTGATGATAACCACGTGTAAACCCTTTTTCCACTTTGGGCCGCTAACCACATGTAATCCCAATTCCACTTCCGATAGACACACCTTTCACAATGTGATTTTCAGGTCATTACTGACTCTTGTTTCTCACACCGAGCATGGCTCATGTGAGCTTAGAGTAAGAATTGACCATGGCATCCAAACCTGGTAGCCTTGAGTGTAAGCCCAACCACCATTCCGAACTACGTGGACTTTGATACTTTCCATGGAAGAGTATGTAGGAAGCCTCCCTAAGGTTCAAGCCCAACACCCATTGGTCTCCACCATCTTCACATCGATTCACCACACCACCGTCCTGTACTACGTAGTCTTTGATCCTTTCCATGACAGGTTATGTAGGAAGCCTCCCTGAGGTTCAATCCCAACACACATTGGGTCCGACCCCCTTCACGTCAGTTCTCACTCCACTTGAACTATGTGGACATTTATTATTGCCATGGAATGGTACATAAGAAGCCTTCTTGATGTTCAAGCCCAATACTCATTAGTCTCGACCAGCTTCACATTGGCCCAACACCCGGTCATTCCGACCCCCTTCACATCATTTCCCAATCCACTTGAACAACGTGGAATTTGATCTTTTTCAAGTTAAGGTATATAGGAAGCCTGCCTACGGTTCAAGTCCAACACCCATTAGGTCCGAACCCCTTCACATTGGTTCCCACTCTACTTGAACTACGTGGAATTTGATCCCTTCCAAGGAACGGTACATAAAAATCCTCCCTGAGGTTCAATCCCAACACCCATTTGTCCCAGCCATCTTCATGTCACCCTAACACCTAGTCGTTCTGACACCCTTCACGTAGGTTCTCCCCCGTCCCACATGAAATTAAACTGTGGAACTCAATCAATGGTAATCTGTTGTTTCCTCAGTCAGTGGTAAGTCATTCCACTCCTTCCGAACTATGTGGACATTTATCCTCTCCAAGGCATGATACATAAAAAGCCTCCCTGAAGTTCAAGCCCAACACCCAGTCATTCTGACCCCCTTCACATCAGTTCCCACCATCTGGAACTATACAGGCTTTGATCCATGTCTCTTAGATAGGTTACGTAAGAAGCCTCCCCAAGGTTCAGCCCCATTCAGCGGTAAGCTATTGTCAACCCCATTCAGCGGTAAGCCTTTGTCAACCCATTTTGACTATAAGACGTCTTTAGATAAAATACATGGACTTTGATTCCCTATAACAGGGATATGTAAGAGGTCTCTTTGAGACTCAAGCCCATCATCATCGTCGTCCTTGAGTCAACTCCATATCATTCTCTATTAACTATACAAACCCTCCATCATTCATCTTGATTCTTACCCGGACCACCATATCCTGGTGGGATCATGCCACCACATTCCCCATTCCCTTTAACAACAACTGAGAAGCTAACCACACATTGTCCCCAATATCAGTGTTCCCTCTAGGGGTTTCACCCATCTGATCTACTCTAATCAATGTTCTGGTCAGTCTGATCCGTCTCTGCCAGATGTTAAACTTATAGCATACCCTATGTTAAACATGGGAAGCTGAGGAAATCCTCAGATACATGCATATGGAATACAATTCCCCGTATTTGACATGAGATTCATTAGGATTCCACACCCTTGATAAGCCCTATAATAAGAAGATGAAAACCAAATGCACCAATGTTCCAGCGTACATACACCCCAGTGATGTCTCAATGTGACAAATCCCCCAACCGAAGGTTTCTATCCTGACCAGACCCCTTGGAATGTACTAACATAATTAGTTTAATTAACCGGAATCCATGAAGATTTGGCACTGGGGAGAGTTTCTTGAAGAACATATTAAATCAATGAGCGAGACGCGAACTAGGTAACGAGTTCCATGGGTGCATCCATGAAAGTAGGCAATGAGATCCCATCATCCCATTTCATTCAAGGAGAAAATGTCCTTGAATATTCAAAATATTCTTCCCACCTTTGGGATTGTAGGAATGTGGGGAAACAACTGCGCGTCCTCCACAGATAGACAAGTGCACCCCGATGAAAGTGTCAGAAACAGAAATGGTCAACATGACGTGAAGTATTCTCTTCAATGTAGGAATTAGTAATGTTCATGACATCTGTAGACTAACATGTCACCAGATCCAGTTTTTCAGTACTGGGTCATACAATGGAAATAGTGGGCATGTATTGAAACTCATTAGAAGTTGGGGTAGTCAAAATGTTGGGTATCTCGGTCTACGACGTTGTCAATGTGGATCCCTCTTACGAGACATGAAAGACAGAATAGTGTTAGGTCACTAGATGTCGATTTATTTGTTTCAGCACTAATGGTCCAATATCCATGCTTTTTCAGAAACAAAGCCGCTGCTCTAGGAGCCCAATCGCCACTCTCCCACCGACGCAGGCGCAGGGGCCATGCCAATGCGGAAATCCCTCATGTTTGCGCTATTTCATTGAAAATTTCATCCACCACAACTACTGGGAACCCACTCCCCATATCCCATTCTAAATTCATCTAGCGAAGGGTGATCAATGACCTCGTACACTAGTATAAGGTGGATGGAATTATCCCATCTAGGGATATAGCCTACCAGAACCTAGAGGCATATGCGCCTCGTCGCCACCGCCGCCCCCATGGGCCATGTAGGGAGCCACTTCTCCAAACTCTAACATACAACCGTTTCGGGAGCCTCTCCCTGGAACACCTTAATGACTCTATCCTCTACGCTGAGGAGATAGGGGATTTATAGGTCTGCCCGGACAGGAACCTGTTTCAGGGGCACCCAAGGAGGGCCCCCACCAGGTTGCACCAACGCCACCACCCAGTTCCCCGAGCCGAGGAACTTGTAGGCTATGTACCTGCACCGTCAGCCCTGGTCCGCCTGAACCGACGCAAACGTTTGGTGTAAGCTGAAGAGGGAACCCACCAAGGGGCGTCAACATCAGAAACTAATGTGTCCTGAGCCACCACCGAAGTATATCACTAGACCCCTGCGTATGCTGAGTAGGGGAACTTATACGCCACACTCAGATCCAGATCCCAACCACCACATGGGCAGGCTGGGTCGACTCTCTTGGTCACTGGTACAGGTAGGGGCCACCACTAACCAACCCGCTACAATGACACCCAGTACATAGGTCCTCTTTGTACCGCCACCATGGAGAGTGCGGGTCCTCCCCGCTCCCAAGATCATCATGGAGGTCCACCCTGTGCCACCTTCAACCCACGCTAGGGTCATTCCAACGACAACAAAACTCAGTACGGGAGTCTCTCCCATGCTCACTACACTGGGTATGGAGTTACTCCTCCTACCATGGACCACTGATTTGAGGATGCTACACATCTGATTTCTCTCTGATGTGGGGGGTCCAACTTATATTCTCATAGCAGCTGGAGAAAGTCATCCTCGCCCTATAAACTAGAGGGGTGGAGGTCAGCTTCGCTTCACCAGCTCCTAGCATAGAGGTGCTACCAATATTCAGTTTGACCAGTATGAAGACCTTCCTCACACTAACGTCAGTAGGGGAAATAAGCATGGAAGTCCTACCTGTGCTCCTACTATCTCTAACAGAGGTCCTACCCACTCCAACACATCCCACAAAGGTCCTCCTCGTGTCCCCTTCGATATCTATCTATGTGCTCCTCACACTATGGATTACTCAGGATGAAATCCTCTCCGCCCCAGAACCTGTACAATCGAATGTCCTCCTCATGCCAATAATTTACCCTGTCCTGAAGAGCTATCCACCGGAACGAAGCAGGGTCATCGCCACTGTAAAAAGAATTATCGGAAGTCCTAGACAGAGTTCAGACCAGTCTGCTTCTTCGATTCCAAATCAGAGTACGACTCGACGATGGATCCCTACCCTTGGTCCTCTATGTCAAGGGATGAGGCAGGAATGAGGCGCATTAGCCCCATAATCCCAGAATGCAAAGTCCACTTGATTCCCGCCTCACTCCACAGGTATATCCAATATGAAGAAACATGGAAATCCCACAAGATACAGTCAAGCAGTCACCGTCATTATCCTGGGAGGCATTATCTACCTCGACTTGAGATCACATAGAGCTATTATGGGGACCAGTGGTGGATGATCAGCAGTGTGTTACTTTTTCAATAGTCCTAGTACATGAACCAAGAACTACGACCATTAGCCCATCCTATAGTGACATAGTTACTGTGTCGCTACACTCTTCAGAGGACATCCTGAGGTTCGGCGACCTGTCAGCCCTTTCACCATATTCTCCACTGACCAGCCTACTGGTCCAACAGTCTGCCTCAGTACAGTTGCCGGTTCCTCAGCCACCTTTGGTTGATGAGTGGGGATATGAATGATCAGAACCTGAATCCAAGCCATGGATCTAATGGAACATCCTTGCATCAAACCACATACCTGAGAAGTTTTCTCCAGTTGTGGTACAAAATATTTCTGTGCCATAATCCCTCACCTTAGAATAAGTTGAGTGTTTTTTTCAAACCCTCTAGGAGACACACTTTCTCCTTCGCCACCAGTGAGTGGATTATCTGAAGAGACAAATGTACTTTGGGTATATAGGTGAACAATGTTGTCTCGTTGATCTGGCCGCACTCCCCATGGCCCAGTGCCCTAATTCATCAGGTTACCATAAGGCTCTTCAGCAAATATTCATCCAGAGTTTCAAGGTACTAAGAAATATTATCAAGGAGGCACCCCCCCCCATATTTATATCCACGGTTGGGGGAAATATGAAACCCTCTTATTCAGTTCTATCTGGCGGTAGTCCGATCTGCCATGTGATATCAAGGACATGCCATGAGGAAGAGTCACGGTCAACATGGACAGCCTATCGGAAGATGTGGATGAGTTAGAGCTCCTTGACGGAGACGTCCCCCCTTAGGGCGTTCCACCACTAATAGAACCATAGAGAACGGTTACTCGCCAACAACGAAATCTGTTGGGTCTCCTGGCACTGACATAGGCATTAGCACTCATCTAGAATCTTGGTAAGGGTATGGAGCACCTCAGAGTTTCAAAACACTCTAACCCATCCACCTTAGTGTAGAATATGGAGGAGGACATAAAAAAGGATGTGTTGCATTAGCAACTCATCGAATAGAAAAAGCTGGTCAAAAACCTCCAGGCTGAACACGCTGTAGAGTCATGGCCAGGTTATGGTGATCCCAGGCTAGGATAGTAGGGGCATGCACAACTTCCCCTCGACGAGCTACCCCTGGGTGACCCTAATCATCCTTCTCATGAAGACAGGGTTGAAGCCAGATCATACAACAAGAAGGCGTGTTATATCTCACCAAATCCTCCTTAGCGTTGTAACAACCCTCAGAACCCAGCTCGGGCTCCCCTAGCTGCTCCGCAAGTTGTTCCACCAGCTTCTACACTAGCCATTAGGCCTTCATACCATGTTGAAGAGCCTAAAAATGCACTGGGGGATAAAAATCCCCATTAAGACAGGGACACCCACCCAACTAATCTTATGGTGGCACTCATTTCCCACCTCGATGCATTAGAGACACGATATGTGGCACTCCCACCTAATGTTAATCCATATTTGGCATGGGTGGATGATATTATGGTGCACCCATGTTTCATGAATCCCACTTTTTCCCCATTAATCGGGATAGGGGACCCACTAAAGCACTTGTCCCACATCATCTCAAGATGTGGGCCCATGTTTGGCACCTTAACACAACTTGAAGCGGCCAAACTCCGGTGTTTTGTGAAGAAGATTGAAGGACCAACATTTGTCTGGTACAACCAACTCCACAATAAATTAGTACCTATATGGGAGGACCTCTATAAGAAATTACTCTACCAGTTCTGTTCTACCACCTGAAATACAAGTATCGCAGACCTATTCAAGTGTAGGCAGAGGCCTGATGAGCGCGTTGTAGATTTTATCACCCGGTGGAAGAGGCTTATGTATTCCCTTGACATGAAACTGACTCAAGAGAAGCTACTGAAATTGTGCATATGGAATGTCAAAACATAACTAGTTCCCTCTTTGATCACTAAGAAAAATCCTGGGGGGTTCTGATACTTTTATGATAAGGCCCAGCGCCTATAAGAATCTTTGGAACAGGCCAGATAAGTACGTCCATTTCCTCATGTAATCCCTGCGAGGAGGGCCTCTATGGCTGAGCCCACCGCAGTGTCTCAAATAGAGGCCCCCAAGTAGTTGTAATTGTTACCTTTGGAGCCACCTCCATTGACTTGAAGAGGTCCTCCACCTCAGGCACAGCCTTCGTCCTAGTAGAGCCCACCTCAAAATCGGAAGGTGCCCCCGCGTAATGCTCCATCACCACTAAGGCAGGTTGATCAGGCTCTGCATCCTTGACATTCTCCTTCAATTCCTTATCAGGGTCAATCTCTAAGGGCCCCCATTCCAGACGGGAGAAACCAGAGCTACTTGTTCATTGAGGCTCAGGTCCCTGGTTATATTCATAGTGCCTTAGA
This sequence comes from Viscum album, assembly GCA_963277665.1. Lineage (NCBI taxonomy): Eukaryota > Viridiplantae > Streptophyta > Magnoliopsida > Santalales > Viscaceae > Viscum > Viscum album. Next base: position 536,692,263 of record OY728156.1, read on the forward strand.
TCATGGGATCGTGAATTTTCATTAGTGAAGAAGTCCAAAGGAAACAAACCACACTAATCTCCCTATGTACTGTCCTTATCACCAGATCTTGGGGCACACTCTCAAATAGTGCTATGTCCCCTGATAACACCATCTTCATACCACACGATCGGTAAATTCATGAATGAATTGGTGGTGATCCCTCCCATAATATGTCTAGTAGTGGACGAATATTCAAGTTATAGTCAATGGTATGCCTCGGTTAACACAGTAGAGTTGGTAAACCCCTACAGGACACCTGATGACGAGGAGCACCGGCCGAATCTTCACAACATCCCCAGTCACCGCCAACGTCGTCGAGGTCATGGCTACCTGGGTTGTCAGAGTTCCATGGAAAGTGCTTCCATCCAGGCTATTCATGCTACAAAAACCCGATATTAGGCTCAGCGTAGAGGTCAGCACGTGCGGCCTCCTCATCTGGTGACATCAGGCCCGCCTTCACTGCCGTTCATGCTACTCGATCAGGCAGAGCCGCCCAGACCTCACCGTGATCAACCACACTTCCCTACAGACTGATATAAATTGGCGATCCAACTTCTAGTATTCATTTTGCAGGCTTCTACTAGTGAGAATCGAGATAGTCCTAGCACCATTAAATCATCTATCTAGCAGGCAGGACCCACCATACCTCCTATCATAGAGCGACCTTCTGTAAGAAAAAGTCCATGCATGGTGCGGAATTATGATGTTCTCAATAACCTCACCATTGCTCCAGGATGTTTCTCTATCCTAGAGGATCTTCACCTATCATCGGACATGTGTGAGGCCCTCACCGAGGCTCTAAAATCCCTCTCCAGTTTGAGATGGAAGTAGCAGCTACCGAAGCCTTCCATGCTGTTGTGGTCGAGAATGATGAATGACAGGACATTTTCTTGTTATCTAGAGATGAAAAATGCTCTCCACTACCGGGTAACACTCTCCCCTTTTATATCATCATCCATTTCAATGGAGTGTATGTTCACCGATGCCTTGTCAACACAGGTTCTGAGATCAAATTAATCCTGACTCAAACATTGCAGAAACTGTGGTTGTCTGAGAATGATTTTACTCCCTAAGACCTAAGAATACAGGGCTACGATAGAATGGAACAGACTCTGATAGGTAAGATCTTCTTAAAGACCCAGTTCGGTGGGCTAGTTTCCAACACTGAATTTAACGTTGTCTCCCATGACACCTCCTTCAATTCATTGATGGGCAGACCGTTGCTCCACCTGCATGTTGTAGTTTTCTCATCATACCACTAGTGTCTCATGTACTCCCTTAACAGTCAAGTGCGAATTCTCTAAGGTGACGCATCTCTCTTTTCCTCTTGTGAATCTCACTATCTAGATTATGACTACAACAAGAGTAAGGACAACCAGATTCAGGCCACTGAGGTCAAGCATTCCATGACTACGACCGACTTGTGGATAGATCTGGATGATGCCTATGTCCTTCTAATCCACCGATTGGAGGATACGACCCTGGATTTGGGAAAATTCTTGGTTGTGTCTGGAACGAGGGGGAAACGAATTCTCAAGTCTAAGAAATGCTCGATGATCACCTCTTACTCCTATTAAAATCAGGCTCTGGTGATCCTAGAACCTCTTACTCTTGTAATATATCAGGATGACCACCCCATGGCAATGGTAATACGTCATAATTTATTATTATACCAGGATGGAAAAACCAGATCAATCCAATGCACCACTACGTCTTTGACATCATCAAACGTGGCCCGTTAGTACAAAGAACAGATGAGATCGTATCAACAACCTTCATTTCAATGTTTGTGGAACCACATGTCTCATCTGACATAGTGACCACTATGGCTCAGGCTGGTACCATCCTACCATCAGGGTCTGTCAACTCAGAAGTAACTTCCCCTACAAAGGACCCCTCCAACATAAATACAGAAGAGGATTTGGAGGATACCCCTCCAACCTTTGAAGAGGGCGTTCCTGCCACAGTCGATGAATTGGTACAGGTGACCCTCTGTAGTGAGGTGGACCCATGACCCACATTGATCAGTGCCGCTATGACCCCTGAGGAGAAACCACAGTACGTAGACTTCCTTAAACTGCACCGTGATGTGTTTTCCTAGAGTTATGATGAGATGCCAGGGCTAGATCCTTAATTAGCCATCCACTGCCTCGGTCTCCCAAAAAATCACCGCGGGTTCGAGAAGCCTCCCAGAAAGATGTACCATTCTCATTGTGCCATGGTCGCGACTGAAATTGATTAACTCATAAGATCCAATTTCATCAAGGAGGTTTAGTACCCCAAATGGCTGGCCAACATCATGCCAGTCAGGAAGAAGAACAGACAATTCAGAGTCTACATTGACTTTTGGGATCTCAACCATCACTGTCCGAAGTATGATTTTCACCTCCCTATGATAGAATTGTTAATCGATGCTAGAAAATCGATTCAAGCTCTCTCCATCATGGATGGGTACTCCAAGTACAACCAGATCAACATGGCCCCCAAGGATGAGGAATCTATAACCTTTAGGGTGTCACAAGGTACTTTCTATTTCCAAGTCATGCCTTTTGGATTAATGAATGAAGGTTCCAATTATCAACATGCTATACATGGCATATTTAAGCCAATACATGATACATTGGTGGAATGTTATGTGGACAATCTGCGGGTCAAATCCCTCCAGCGCTAGGACCATCTCAAGGATATTTAGAAAGTGTTCGGCTTCCTCCGTTCTCGCCACCTCATTATGAACCCATTGAAGTGTGCATTTGGGGTCACCTTTGGAATGTTTCTCGGCATCGTTTTCAGATACCAGGGCATCGAGATTGACCTAGAGAAGATCAATACTATTATCCAGATGTCTCAACCAAGAAATATCTAGGATCTTTGAGGTTTCCAAGGCCACTTATCCTAAATACGCTGATTCATTGAGAATCTGGCCGGCAAGTGTAAACCCTTTTCTCAGCTCATGAATAAAGGAACATTCTACAAATGGGATGAAGAGTGTCTGACGAATTTAGAGGAAATCAAGAGGTATCTGATCAAGCCTCCGATCTTCGAAAAGCTGCTGGTTCATTATGTGAACGCCCTAGAACAATCTCTCATCACCCCTCTCACCCAGAAGAACAATGAGGGGATAAAAAAATATCCTTTACTACATTAGCCATATGCTCCTCGATATAGAGACCAAATACTCCCCTGTTGAGAAGGCTGCTTGGTGATAGTGTTCACAGTACAGAAGTTACGACATTACCTAAAGAACCACGAGGTACAGCTGGTGTCCCAGGTGGATCCACCAAAGTACATCGTGAACTGAACAATGTTAAGAGACTGTCTAGCTCAGTGGGATGTGATTCTCTAGTAGTTCGACATCAGTTTTGTTCCTCAGAAGGATATTATGGGGAAATCCCTAGCATATTTCCTTATTTACCATCCATCTCTTATTGACCAGTCCATGTATATCGATTTCCCCGATGAGGCAATCCTATCGGTATACCAAGCCATTCCATGCTAGAAAATGCATTTCTTTACAACTTCCCGAAGCCCTAATGACATGAGGCTAAATGATACCAAACACAAAAGGGTGGGCCTGGCTATTGTCTTCATTACCCCATCGCAAGCTGTTCTTCCATACTCATTCCTTTTGTCAGAAGGCTGCACCAAAAACGAGGCAGTGTATTAGGCTCTCATCACTGGCCTCGAGCTAACCCTCAGTATTCATGTGCCCCATTTACATGTGAAAGGGTATTCTAAACTAGTCATCAAGCATATCAATGGTGATTATGTTGTCCAAAAGCCATAGCTCGTACCAATGTTGGAGCGCACTCTCCAGCTAATGGCCCAGTTCACATCTCGGCTGGATGATACCCATGTTCCTGTATCTCAGAACGACTGAGATGAAGACCTAGCTTTCCTAGATGTGTCACATGTAGAGCCTGAACAAGGTGACCTAATTATCGATGTGTCACACCAAAGAGTCATTGCCCCTATCACCCTAGATTACGATGACAACCCGCAGGTGATCCACCTTACCATCAATGCCTCCATGTCAAGACCCCTAGGTCCCAAACATGCAGTGATTATATTGACTCCTAATTGGAGAACCTTCTTTATGGAGTATCACTAAAACAGTTATCTCCTGGAAGATTGGGTCGAGCATGAGGGAATCTGACATTGCACATTATAGTTCACCCTCTAGGATGGCCTTGGCCCTGAGAAGATCCTCTACATGCATGGATTTGATAGGGTTATCCTCTATTTCATTCAAGGAGTCGAAATCTCTTAGGTCATGCAGGAGGTTAATTCCGGTTCCTACGGGGCTCGTCAGATTGGGTGGAAGCTATCACACTAGATTTAGATACTGGGGTACTTTTGGCCATCCATGATATATGACTACATTGAGTTCACTAAGAGGTGACACGTGTGCAAAATTCATGCTAACTTCATGCATAGGCTGCCAGAGCATCTTCACACTACCAAGTACTCATGTCCATTTTCAGTATAGGGACTCGATTTTGTGGGACCCTACCCACTGATGACAGTATGCTAATGCCGGTTCATCCTGAATGTTATAGATTTCTTCTCCAAGTGGGAAGAGGAAGTTCCTCTCAAGTATGTTAAGGCTCGTTCCATCGTCGACACTGTGAGCTCCAACATCATCTACCAATTTGTAGTCCCTCACACCATCCTCATCGATAATAGCATGAACTTCCAGGAAGCTGAGCTGAAGAAATTGTACGCTGTTGACAACATCTATTCTAACTATAACTCCCACTATCAGGCACAAGTAAATGGATAGATCAAGTCATTCAAAAAGACCCTCTCTAAAATTTTGTAGAAAATGGTTGGTTAGAACAAGAAGAGTTGGCCAGAAAGGCTCCCCAACTGCCTTTGGGATTATCAGACGACAACTTGTAATTCCACCTAGGTTACCATATATTCCATGGTATATGAGGTGGAGTCCATCCTGCCTATTGAGATTTAGTTTCCCTCGTTGCGCATAATGGTCTATGATCAGAAAGCACCATTTCAAGTAGTTGAGATCTGCCTGGCCAAATTAGAACCACTTAATGAGAAAAGGCATTGTGCCCTGCACAATCTGGAAAAGCACCATAACATGATGGCTAGAGATTTCAATAAGAATGTTCACCTCAACTCCTTCTTGCAAGGTGACTTGGAATTATCCCTCAAGATGCCAGTGATACCCCGCAGGAAACCACCCAAGTTCGAATGCAAATTGGAAGGACATTATGTTGTTCAGAAGGATTAATCCAATGGAGCATACTCCCTAGTTACCATGGATGGTGAGCGTAAAGCTCCTCCCACCAATGCTATGTACCTCTAGAAATATTTTTTCTAAGTCGAGCAGTCCAACATGACTATAAACTATACGGTCTAGCACAACCCTAAAATGCGTTATATTCCAAAATGACTTTAAATTGTACAGTGCAACACGACTCTAAACTACGTTATTGTCCCGCATGAACCTAAAATCCATTTGGTCCTTCATGACCATAAAATGTCTAGTCCTACATGACCTTAAACTGTGAAACATCCCACATGACATTAAACTATATGTCATCCTACAAGACGTTAAACTGCATTTCAGGAACTAGATAGGGCTTGATTACCATTTTCATGGGATACATAGGAATGCATAGACTCCTTGTCCTGATTCCATACCCACGCTATTCTCGTTTTGATGCCCCTGGGTGTAGTTCCCTTGGAGGATCCCATGTGAGGTGACATGTGCCTCTTCAACCCCATTGGTAGTAAGGTTATGAACTTCATGTTCATTTCAGAACAATGTGTGGATTGATTCCCATTCTTATGGGATATGTAAGACCGCCCGAAAATTTTTTCTATTCGCATAGCCCCAAGATCCAATGTCTCCCCTTCATTATTTCCATGCACATGTAGCACAATATGGATGCTATGTCTCGAACCTAGTATATTCATCATTTGGCATTTTCCACCCCCACATGTCACAGACACGACATGTAATGGTTCATCCTACCCCGTTGTCTCTTCAAAATTTAGCCGGACTCAAGTAGGAGTGTGATTCTAGCCGTTAGTCCCTTGTTAAATGGGTGTAGTCTAGTCCTGCTCCTTGTTTCCCTCACTGAGCATCCCTCTCATGGGATTAGGGGCCATAATGAGGCAAGGTCCACATGAGGGGTCATATGGTTGTAGTTGACTAGGATGCCCGGCCTTGGGTCCCTCAACCCCCTTTTTGGTCCGTTGACCCTTCCTGCCACATGGCCCTAGTCCTCATCTAGGAGTCTACAGTGTGGTGTGGAATCATGTCCTTATTCATGTTGGGAAATTTTCCATCCCCCACACATCCCCATGAGACTTTACTCCCTCCATTTATCGTCTGTTACAAAAATATATCCCCCCATGTTTCGCAAGCCCCACCATTTGGGTTTTAATTATATTTCATATCTAGAAGGACCCAAAAATGGCAAGGAAGCATGGACCAAGGTATATCTTACCATTTTTGGCCAACGACCAATGTTCCTTGAGAAACGAATTTATGAAAGTCTTGTGTTGCAATTACAGTTGACGGTTTATGCCCAATTACTTTCCCCCAAATTCCAGTCACGTAAGGGCAGACACTGTGTTTCAAATCTAGTCAATAATTGTCCCCTATCATCATTATTGCTTATTGGTCTTCCATAAGCACAATCATCCACCCTCTCTACTCTTCTGTATCATGAATATGACATTAAACTGGGCATCTATGGTCTGATATCTATGAACATAGACAAATATCACAATGTCCTCTGTACTAGATGTTAAACTGCATGCTGGCTACGACATCTTGTTTGTGGCCTAGATCCAGGTCCCTCATCCTTCTCAGGCCCCTGGCCCCTGTTCCCATGTAGGATTTCATGGTGCGGTATGGACTTATGTTTTCATTCACATCGGGTTACTTTTTGTGTCGTACACATCCCTTATTAAGGTATCTTTTTACAACCCTTCATCCTTACCACAAGACGTTAGACAACATGAAACCATTTCAGAACTACGTGTGGCGTGATTCCCATCCTCATGGGTTACGTAGGGCCTCCTGGACACTTCGTATGTTGGCCCATACCCATCTCTCAGAAATATCCCTGTTATTTAGGCCCCTTGGCCTACATTATTCCATTAGAGGGATATATGGTGTGGTATGGGATTGTGTTCTCTTTCACTTCAGGTTTATAACAACCACTCCATGTACCTATTCCTTCTGAGAGTTCTCTGTCTCTTTATATTATTCTCATCTTTCAAAATTGGCTGCTCTCAAGTTGAACCCATCGACTCTCTATGGTGACTCACCAATTCACCCAAGAGTACTCTGGTTCAACACCCAAAATGCTAGAATTTTCCCTCACATTATTCCACCCACATTCTAGGCTTCGTGCTCCCCTTTATTAGGGGTTCCATCACCTTTCACACAAGAAAGGACCCCCAAAAGGCCTGGATGCTCAGCCCCAGGACCCCCCTACAATTACGATGCAACGTCCTTGAGGGGTTTTTCACACCAAATTGATACATTTCCTACATTTTGAATAAGTTCAGCTGCTGACGGTCATTCCTTGATCTCATTTTAGGTCACACGATAAGGATGATATGTTTCGAATAGGGTCAGAAGTTATCCTGCATCGTCACACCAACACCATCAAGCCTTAAAAATCTATTACATGATTCACACTACTTTCCATTACATCATGTTCTTGTGGGATTTTGACATTCTTAGTATTGTACCTCATTGCACATTTACACGTGGGGGAGGAAAAAGCTGCAGTAAGGTTCCATTCGGGGCTCCGCACCGACTTCCCCTTATGTGTGTCTCATATGTGATGCAAAGACCTCTTCCACCCTTGTTTCCCACACTGAGTTTGACTCACGTGGGCTTAAGAACTAGATTGAGGTTTGTGCTTACATGGGAGAAGTCTTCTTATCCATGGTCCATGCTCTATGACCATCAACTAAGATCACTATTTTTCCTTACTGAAAGACATTAAACTACACGAAACACATTCAGAACTACGTATGGCTTGATTCCCTTCCTCATGGGATAGGTAGGAACGCTCAAGTATTATGCCTTTAGGTCCAGCCCCCATGAATCGAAATTCTTAATCCCCTTCATCTTTCAGCCCACTGGTCAAAACTCTCCAAGAGGACCTTGTAACTGCAACTATACCCTGAAAAATTTCAGGATTCCCTATGATCATGATGGGATGCATCAGTTCCCTTGCCAGAGAAATCCTATCCGGAAGAATGAATGATCCCCGATCAGATCTGTAGGTCTACCTAATGTGTCTCCACTATGGTGGTGTAATTTCAAGAGTATTGGACTATATTCAAACAACTCTTCATTCAACACTCCATGCTTCGTGCACCGTTTATATGGACCCTCGTCCTCTTGAATGTCTGAATATATAACAACACAAATACAGAGCCCTTCCACTGGTGCCCCGTACCCAGTTCGCCACATGACCTCAAGCGAATTTCCCCAAATGCCAGAGGCTGCCAACTAGCAGTGATGGCCTTAGTAAGTTATTGGGGAAAATATGGCCTCATTTGGAAAGGTATACCAGGCATGCAAAACAACAGTCAATAGCAGAAGCAGTAAACAACATACAAACATGGAAACTAAACCTCGGAAGCAATGAACACATAATGATAATTATAATGATACAGCTAGTACAATTATCTATGGAACGAAGCAAACACAACAACGTGATGAAATGCAACCGGAAAATAATGTACGAAAGTAAATAGCAACTCCAGCAGCATCGCAAGCCTAGCTAAGTTCTATGCTCTCCAGCTCCAACCAGCAATCATGTACCTGAAGTAGAAGGGCCACAATCCCTGTCCACACATGCAACCATATAACCTGTTTGTGCCGAAAAGCAGGACCCAAATAGGGTGTGAGACTAATCCTATTAGGTAATAACCACGAGATTTGTTCCCTACTGTCAGTGAGTAATGTAGCAAAAGTAAAGGAAATAAATGCAGTAGAGAAGCATATGTACACTAAAGTAAACATTTATACCAACTCCATTCACATTTATTTATTATTTCAGTAAAATCATTTAGCTATCAACCATGGAACCTAGCAGCAGCTCTATACATCCAAGGCAAGAAAGTAATCACAACAGGTAACTCAGCAGTCAACCTGAACAGCACGTAGTACAAACCCAAGCTTGTTCTTTGGCTTGGTGGACTCATCACAACCAACCAACAAATAAATCACTGACTATCTGGGTGGATCCTACTAGAGAAACCCCTCTAGTCAAGTGAACGTACAAAGGTACCGACACTCTGGGAAGCTCTCACCATCAATTCCCATGTGGTCTTGAAAAAAAAGATATAGACTCTCTAAGGAAGCACTTATGTCTAATTCCACCTATAGTCTCTCTATGTAAGTAAGGAAACTCTAAGGAATCACAAAGTCTCATTCCCAAAGGTCCTGCGATCGATACTAACTATAACAGACTCTCTAGGGAACCCCTAATTGTCAATTCCCCCTTTAGTCTACCACACCAGGTTCACTTAGCCCTGAGAAGTTTAGTAATGCGTAATTGACTGTTAGCAGCCTAAGTATGTTCAAGAACTACTTGGATAATAGCTATAATGAATCCAAAAACATATAAACAGTAGGCAATACATGTAATCAAGTAAACAGGCATACTAGCAATGTGCAATAAGGTTGACTCGTAGGCATATCGTGCCAAACTGCAGTCAACATCCAAAAAAGGGGAATACCCATGGGGTGATCCTCAAACATAAAAATCAAGAAATTGTTAACCATCTAATAACCTCAATCATACATGAAATCTAAGGAATATAACAAAAAAGGATCAAAACCCCTACCCGAGATACCCGATACATGGGTATCTGGAACCTTTTCACTAAAAACTCAAAGACATTCAATGTATGGAAACAAACCACCTACCTCGATCACATTAGATTGATATATGTGATCCGCGATGATAGATTCCCCTTAGAATGGCGTAGATCTAAGAAAACACACAAAACACTCAACCTACGATAACATGAAAACGAGGGGGAATCAAGAAACAATGCCAATGCAGAACGGGGAACTCACCGCTGCGCTTCCAATGCAATTGACGACGGCTGGAACAGAGGTCGGATGGAGGCATGGTGTCTTGGAGAAGATTCGGTTGTATATTCGCTCTCGGACGAACGAAATCTAGAGAAGAAGTTGCTTTTGTGCTTCAGGCATGACCCCGGTCCGTTTAATGAAAACAAAAAGAAAGTACACGACATGTAATTTTAGAGTACACGACATGTACTAGGTCTTTTCCATACTCAGCGAAAATCAGCCTCCACGTCACCCTTACACACCGTGTGTGTGGCCTGGACACGGCCAGCACACAGCTTCAGCGGGAAAAGAGTACATGGCGTGTACTCAGAAAGTACACGGTGTGTACATCAAAAATTTCCAGAAACTTCATTTTTCTGAAAAACACAGAAAAATGAAAATCGTACTTGAAAAAAAGATTCAGGTTCTTACAAACATCCCCCTTTAATGAAATATTCCCTTAATTTCCCTAACGAGGTAGAGAAGAAGAAACCTCGAACAGATCCGACCACGGTGATCGTACATTGGCCTCCCTTTCCCATTTCTTGTCTTGTACTCGTCGGTGCTACCATAGTACCAGTACCAGAGGAACAGACCGCCAGTGGAGAACCTTCGTACTGCGATCGACAAACCGGATAGGATACTCCTCGAATGACGCATCTTCTTCAAGCTCGACTTCCTCAGGCCAAAAGACGTGATACAACTCTGAAAAGTAGCATTGGAGTTGAGAGACATGGAAGACGTCATGTATGGCCCAATACCTCTGAGGTAGCTGCAACCGATAGGCAACCAGCCCATCTCTCTCTAATACCTCAAATGGCCTGACGTACAACAACTAAAGCTTACCCTATCTTCGAATCCACTTGTGTCCCAATCTTTGTGCGACACATTGGAAAACCTGATCACCGACCTCGAACTCCAGAGGTTGTCTCTACTGATCAGCAAAAGACTTCTGTCGAGACCGTGTTGTAGCCATCCTCTTCCGAATCAGCTTTATCTACTATAATGTCTCCTAAACAAGACGAGGTCCCAGCAAATATACCTATCTTGCCTCCAGCCAGCATAAAGGTGATTGGCATGGCCTACCATACAAGGACTCGTATAGTTCCATCTGAATAGTTGACTAAAAATTGTTGTTATAGGAAAACACCACGAGAGGAATAAGCTTCTCCCAAGAACTGCCAAAGTCTAGGATGCAGGCTAGGAGCATATCCTCAAGCACTTGGATCATGCGCTCAGACTGGCCATCAGTATAGGGATGGAATGTTGTACTCAAAATTACCTGTGTACCCAAGGCCTTCTGATGTCCCTACCAGAACTGAGAGTTAAAGCGCACATCTATGTCTGAAACAATGGAGTGTGGAACTCCATGCAGACTAATGATCTCCTGGATGTAAAGTCATCCCAAATCATCGACCCTGATTGTCTCCTTAATTGGAAAGATGTGAGCAATCTTTGTAGGCCTATCTACGACGACCCACACTGCATTGTTTCCTCTTGACGATCTTGTCAAACCAGTCACGAATTCTATCGCGAAATCGTTTCACTTCCACTCAGGAATGGGTAGCTGTTGTAAAAGCCCTGCTGAGGACTGGTGCTCTGCCATCATCTGCTGACAGGTGGAACATCTAGTGACAAAACCAACCACATATCTCTTCATACTGGCCACCATTACTGGCGGTGCAAATCATGGTACATCTTGGTGATGCCAGGATGAACAGCCCAAACTGAGGAATAAAAGCCTCGCATCAGTTCATTGCGTATGTCTAATGGTACCCATACACATCCCTGGAAACACATGATCTCATCCTCGCCAACGGCCCACCCGAGAAGAGGTTCCTCTCCTGACACGCTTTCCCGTAGGACTAGTCCTTCTGAATCTACCAGCTGCCTCATTCGAACTCGGTCTAGAAGTGTAGAGGTAACAACCATAGTAGATAGGAAATTCTGCCCCTGCCTATCGTGCACCTCTAAATGCATCTTCAAGAATAGTGCCATTAGTTTCAACTCACTGCTGGCCTCCTGAACTGCTTGTATCTGAGTTCTCATTCTCAGTGCATCAGCCACTGCAATAACCTTCCCAGGTGTATAGGAAAGCTCAAAAACGAAGTACTGAAGATACTCAGCCCACCTCCACTGTCTCAGATTCAGGTCACGCTGCGTGAATATGTTATTAAGACTTTGTTGGTCTGTGTATACGACAAAATTTTCTCCTAGAAGGTAGTGTCTCCAACAACATAAAGCATAAACGACTGAGAACAACTCTAGGTCGTGCGTAGGATATTTTCTCTCATGAGGCCTTAGCTGTCGAGATCCATATGTAACCACATGATCCACTAGCATAAGCACTGCTCCATGTCAGATGCCAGATGCATCACAGAAATCTATAGAGCTCTTTCTCGACTCCTGCAAAACTAGGATCGGTGCTGAAGTCAATCCCCCCTTCAGCTCCTAGAAGGCTTATTAACAGGCTTCTGACCAAACATAATTCCCCACCTTCTTAGTCAAGCCTGTCAATAGTGTTGTAAGGCGTGAGACGTCCTGTATAAACTGCATGTTATAACCAGCCAGCCCCAAGAAGCTCCGTACCTCGAAGACGTTCTTCAGCTGCTCCCAGGTAACTACTTCTCTCACCTTCTCTGGGTTTACTGATACTCTTTTCTCTGAGATTACATGACCCAGGATGTGAATATCATCTATCAAATAGTCGAACATTGAGAGTTTAGCATAAAGTCGATGCTCCATCAAAGTACTCAAAACGATCTCAAGATGGGATACATGGTCATGTTGAGTGTGAGAGTACACCAAGATATTGTCCATGAAGACCATGATGAAGGAACTCAAGTAAGGATGGAACAATCGGTTCATCTGTGCCATGAAAACTAATGGGGAATTCGTAAGACCGAGCGGCATAATCATATACTCGTAGAGGCCATACCTACTCTTGAAGGCTATTAGAGGTATATCTGAAGGCCTAACATGCAACTTATGATAACTGAACCTCAAATCGATCTTCGAGAACACCCCAGATCCACGAAGCTGATCGAATAGATCATCAATCCTTGGCAAGGGATATCGGTTCTTCACCTTCAGCTGGTTCAACTTCTGATAATCCACACAAAGCCTAAGGGTACCGTCTTCCTTCTTCGTGAACAGGACAGTCGAACCCCATGGAAAAATATTGGGTTAGATTAAACCCTTTTCCTGCAACTCCTCCAACTACTTCTTGAGCTCCTGAAACTCAAGTGTAGCCACACTATATTGAGGAATGGACACCAGTGCTACTCTTGGAATGTGATCAATCGAGAAGCCTACCTCAAGCTCTGGAGGAAAACATGAAATGTATTCTGGAAAGACATTTGGAAAGCGATCAACCACTTGAGGAAAATCTAACTGTGAAGTACCCTGTTCATCCAGATAAAGAAGAGAAATATGGGCCATAACTCCTCCTAGATCATGACGCTCATGTACGGCTCGACTCGCCTGAACATCCCACTCGCCCTTATGAAGAAATGATTCACCCTCTGGTGATACAAAACTCACCCAGTGGCGATAGTAATTGACGACTGCCTGGAAGGGAACCAACCAGTCTATACCGAGAATGAAGTCATATCCCATAATCACTAGGACATAGAGGTCCTATAGGAAACAAAACCTTGCATCCTTGAGAGGGAACTCCTTCCACTTGCATAAGCTATATGTTCTTATTCCCAAGGGCGCGTTGAGAGTCAACATGTCAGCAGACGAAAAGAAACAGATCTCAAGGATTTCCATGACGGAAACAGAGATAATGCTATGTAAAGCTCTAGTATAGAAAAGGGCTGAAGATAAAACTGAGGCTACTATGATCGTACCTCGAACTATAGAGGGTTATGGATCCTACTCTTGATGTATCTGCTCTATAGCAAAAGTCTGGATGGTACCACGACCCTGTGTAGCCTGCAAACCCTGAGGTGCTCCTCCATGAGCCTAAACACTGCCACAACGGCCTCTACCCTGACCTGAACGACCTAAAAAACTCCAGACCCTAGTCTACTGTGGATCTGGTAATGTTGCTCCAGGACGCGGGGTCGAAACTGATCCTCCTTCACTAGCCGCTGGAAGGGGAACCTTGCAGAAACACTGCAGATGACCTATCTTGTCGCAGGATCGGCACTCAACTGGGTCCCTCGGGCATTTGAGATTCTTGTGCCTACTCCGCCCACACTTATATATCACAACATGGGTGCCAGAAGAGAGATCTCATCTAACAGATGTAATACCTCGCTTCCTCGGGTCGCCTCGGGTAGACTCTTGGTGGCACTTCCGGCTGTCCGTCTGGAGGGAATCAACCTTGGATTCTGAACCTCCCTGGTCCACAGCTCCAGTCTCCCTTAGGTTCCTCTCCATGATGAGTGCATGGTTGAATATTAGGGTAATATAAGTCAGCTGAATGATATTCACCTGTGATATGATCTTCGGTCTGAGGCCTTCCTCAAACTTCCTTTCTAGAAACAGCTCGTCATTCCCCTGAACGGGAGTGAATCACTGTAACTCAGTGAAGAGGGAGGAATACTCCATAAATGCGAGAGTAACCTACTGCAGAATCATGAATTCCCTAGCTTTTTCAGCCCTCAGCATTGCTGGGTAGAAGTAGTTGTAAAACTTACGCTGAAACTCAGCCCAAGCCATACCCTACTGGAACCCCGTCTGAGAGACTACGTACCACCATCTCTTGGGGGAGTCTCATAGCATATATGTCACGAGATTCACCATCCTATATGGTTGTGTCTATAGATGCACTAAGATGATCATCATGGCTTCCATCCATGACTATGCAGCCTGGGGTCCTCCATCCCCTATGAAGGTGGGAGGATGCTGCTGCTGGAAGACCCGCGTCAGCTCTTCCATAGTCAGGACAGGATGATGAACTCCCTAGAAGGTCTGCATGAATCTCATGAATCCCTCTCTAAATTGATCATCGACACATGTGTCTAGAATCACTGCAGGTTCCATGTCCGGAATGATGGGAAAAACTATGGGCAGTTCCTGATCGGTCGTATCAGGTGTACGATCGCTGCTTAGTTCCTGGTGGGCAACAGGAAGATGTCTTAGTGCCATAGTTCTGAAAGACCAAAACACACCTTCATTAATGAAAAACACGGTTTCAACATAGGAGAGTAAAGTAGAACAGGAGGGAAATACATTAAATCTAGAAAAACAAGACTACACGACGTGTTTCGTAAATGTTCACCATGGGCATGTACCTTGTCCATACATGGCTGTGTAAACAACTCAACTACACGATGTGTTCTTAAACTACACGTTGTGTACTGACCCTTTTCTCACTACCCGGTTACTCTTACATGACTATGTCACACAGACTGTCCCAGTCGAATACTAAATGGCGTGTTTGAGGAAGACATAGTGTGTACTAGACATGCCTTACCTAGCCCATGTTGTTAGCGACACGGCTTGACACATGGTTGACACTACACGGCGTGTTCCCAAGGGACACAGCGTGCACTTGATGGGAAAACTCGGTCCGTGTTGTTCGTGACACGACCGGGTACTCGGCTGATCCTTACACGATGTGTTCCAAACAAACACGGCGTGTATATGTGAAGATAACACTGAACCGTGTAATTCAAGACATGGTCGTGTACCTAGTAAATGATACACGGCGTGTGCATACCGAACATGGTGTGTACTAAAGCATGCATTAACTAGACCGTGTTGTTAGTTACACAGTCGGGATCCTAGTTAACCTCTACACGGCATGTACCTAGAGTACAAGACGTGTTCCTGAAAACTATTTACAGCTTCGTGTCCCTATCCACGCGGTTAGTGACACTGCCAAAAACTACACGGCATGTATATATAAAGTACATGCCGTGTATTATGTGTTTTTTTGGACAGTAGCCTCAGAACTGCATTGGAGCCCAGAAAACAAAGAAAAACGAAGGTTAAGGTGCCAGATTCCAATCTGTGGAGGCCCATACTCCCCGCTAATCAACGATTGGAATCATAAAGGTGCATAGAACAATCCATAGTATAAGAACCCATGACCCTCCAAATTATGATCCTTGAAGGACCATAACACCTCTAAGATCAAAGTTTGGCGTCTGTGATAAGAATGCTCCAACAACGATTCCCTATCAACATAGTAGGTATTATATCACAACAGCTATCACAACAACATGCATTTTCCATTACAAATCCTATCACAACAGCATGAAATATCTAATGCAACCTAGATGGCATTGAAATATGCATGGCATGTGGTCTTCTAACACGTTCCTATATGATGCGTGAGATGGAATACCCTGATCTCATTTGGTTAGAATAAAATTGAACCGTAATCATATAAACTGTAACAACACAAAACAAGTGCATCACCCAACGGTGAAATCAATTAAAATGTAACATTCACAAAACTCAAAATTGGCAATATTCGAGGTAATATGGATTTTTCTCTGTACACGGGTTCTAGAATGCCTAGGCATAGCTATTTACCATTTACCTATTCCATCATATCCCTATCTAATGTCACTAAACAGTAAGTCAGTAGAAAAAGGAAAGAACTCCTCTGATACCACATTGTAACAACCCGAATCCGGAGCCCTTACCCTGTTTCCTCGAACCGGTTCACCACAAGTCCTCAAGTGCATTTCCCCAAACAACAGAGGCTTACAACTAGTAGCGAGAGCCATGGCAAGTTATTGGGGAAATTATGCCCTCATTTGGTAAGGTATAACAGGAAAAAAACAACAGTCAATAGCAGAAGCAGTAAAGAGCATACAAACACTGAAGCAAAACAACGGAAGAAATAAAGAATGAATGAAAATGATAATGATGCAGCAGGTACAAGTATCTAAGTAAATAAGCAAACACAACAACGTGCTTAAATACAACTGAAAAAAAAATTATGAAAGTAAACAACAACTCCATAAGCATCGCAAGCCTAAGATCGGTTATATGCTCTCCAGCTCCAACCAGCAATCATGTACCCGAAGTAGAAGGGCCACAATCCATGTCCACACCTGCAACCATATTACCTGTATGGGTTGAAAAGCAGGACCCATATAGGGTGTGAGAATAATCCCACTAGGAAATCACCACAATATCCATGCCCTATTGTCAGCGAGTAATGTAGCAAAAGTAATGGAAATAAATGCATCAGAGAAGAAGATGTACACTAAAGTAATCATTTCTACCAACTCCATTCATAGTTATTTCTTAGTTCAGTAAAATCATTTAGCTATCAACCATGGAACCCAGCAACAACTCTATACTCCCAAGGCAAGCATGTAATCACAAGAGGTAGCTCAACAGTCTACCTAAACAGCAACCAGTACAAACCCAAGCTTGTTCTTTGGCTGGGTGGTCTTGTCATAACCAACAAACAAATAAAGAAGTGACTCTCTGGGTGGATCCTACTAGAAAAACCCCTCCATTCAAGTAAACGTACAAAGGCATAGACAGTCGGGGAATCTCTCACCGTCAATTACCATGTGGTCTTGCAACAAATGATACAGACACTCTATGGAAGCACTTACGTTTAATTCCACCTATAGTCTCTCTATGTAACTAAGGACACTCTTAGGAAGAAAAAAGTCTCATTCCCATAGGTCATTTGATCGATACTAATTATAACAGACTCTCTAGGGAAGCCCTAATCGTCAATTCCCCCTTTAGTCTACCTCACCAGGTTCACTCAGCCCTGAGCTGTTTAGTGTTGTGTAATCGACTGTTAGCAACCTAAGTAAGTTCATAAACTACTTGGCTAATAGATGCAATGCATCCACAAGCATATAAACTATAGGAATCACATGCAATCATGTCAACATGCATACTAGCAATGTGAAATAAGGTTGAATTGTAGGCAAACCATGCCAAATGACAATCAACATCCAAAACAAGGGGAATGCCCATGGGGTGATCCCCAAACATGCTAATCATGAAATTATTAATCAACTAATAACCTCAAGAATACAATAACTCTAAGGCAGATAACAAAACAAGTTCAAAACCCTAACCTGAGATACCCGATACATGGGTATCTGACAATTTTTCACTAAAAACTCAAGGACATTAAACGTAGGGAAACAAACCACATAACTCGATCGCATTAGAAAGATATATGTGAACCACGATGACATATTACCCTTAGAATGACATAGGTATAAGAAAACACACAAAATTCTCAACCTCTAATAACATGAAAATGAGGAGGAATCAAGAAACAAGGCTATAGCAGAACGGGGAACTCACCGCTACACTTACAATACAATTAACGGTGGTTGGAATGGAGGTCGGATGGATGCACAGTGGATCAGAGAAGATTCAGCTGTACAGTCTCTCTCGGTCGAAAGAAATCTGGAGAAGAAAATGCTTTTGTGCATCAGGTGTGACCCCGGTCTGTTTAATGAAAAAAAAGAAAGTACACGACATGTACTTTTAGAGAACACGGTGTGTACTAGGTCTTTCTGTACTCTTCCAAAATAGGCCTCCACGTCACCCTTACACACCGTGTGTGGGGCCTGGACACGGACAACACATGGATTCAGTGGGAAAAGAGTACAGGACGTGTACATCAAAAATTTCCAGAAACTTCATTTTTCTAAAAAACTCAAAAAATGAAAAAGCGTACCTAAAAAGACGATCTGGGTTCTTACAGATGAAAACCCCTAATAGGATGGATGCTCATACTATGGTTTGCATACTATCCTGGGCCAACGTTCTGGAAGATAAATGGCTGACATTTTGAGTCAGGCCCTCTATTTCGAACAAGGTTAGCATTCAGGCCTCGTTTTTTATCCACATTTCAGGCTAACATGATAAGGATGGTCATCCTTCATTGCCATGACACCCTTACAAGGTTCTGAATTTTGGGTATCGTTGTTCACCCATTCCATCCCCATATGTTTGGTTTAAGTAAAATTCCCTTGGAGTTCCTCACCTGTGCACTAGAACACATTGAGGGGATGACATTTTAATTGTTCTGAGACCCTCATCCTCCAATTTGGCCCCTCCCATTCCTCCCTGGAGAATCGGATTGGTTGTTTAGACCCCAGATTCCTGAAGCATTGTGGACACTCTTATGTTCAGACATAATAACACGACGATCATCCCTTGATTCTCACATTGGGCTCGACCCGCGTGAGCTTAAGGATTGATCACTCGACATTTGATGAGTATAACAGGTGTGTGTAAAACCAACACCAATAACCAAAATCATGAATGCATATGGAATCAGACAAATAAGATCACGAAATCACATTCATGGATTTTTAATTATTACAGTATCTGGGGGTCGATCCCTCCCATGGATTTTTTAACCATGTCAAAAGAAAGTTGCAGTTCTGCCACCCTTTGGCTTGGGGGATCCAAGAGTTGTTGTAGCCTGCTCAGCTCTCGATCCTCCTCAAGTACGATGGGGAACAACTCATCACCCATAGCCTAGGCCCACTCTACATCAGCCTAGATGACAATCATTTCGTAGGAAGCTTGCCTCATGCGTTCTCATCTTCTACCAGTTGGACCATCATCCATGACACGGGCTCTGATTGTGCATCAAGGGAAGCAGATTGCACATACACCTAGGCCTGCAGCCATTGAACCTCATCTTTGGCCTCTTGGAGCCTCTTGATGTTCACTGCTTTCCTTTGCTGCCAGCCCACACTGAGTCCACGATCATAATCCCGAATCTTTTCCACCTTAAGACCTCGGATGAGCATGTGGGGGTGATGGGAAACCACTCCCCCATCACATAGTTCACGCTGTCTTGAGTGATGTATATCCATTACCTCCAGCCATAGTGCTTGTGGATGTTATCAAAGAATAACTTAATTAGATTCCATGACTAGTGATAGAATATTTTTCTATCCTCTTAATCAGAGGTCATCTCGTCCAAATCAGTGCAGTTGGTGGGCTCATACGTGGGTAATTCCCCCCAGAACTCGTCAGTAGGATCCACCTAAGGTGTTTGATCAGGCATTGTAGGACCCAGGCTGTCTGATCGATCCTCATCATCGGATCCCACCTCAATAACCTCGGGCACGACCCCACTGTCATTCCCACCAGTGATCTAGAGCGCTGCAGTTCGGTCGGGCTGGATAACAGCCTCCATGATCATTGGCATTCCCATGGGATGGGTTCCGCCATAAATCCTGACTAACCTCACAGCAATAGCCCATTCTAGTTGAAGAACTGCACATATCATAAATGTCCATCGATGATAGTTGGCATGATCAATGTGTGGAATTTGTGATTTCGATAGAAGAGTCATACAATGATCGAACTCCTGGTCTCATTATTGGGATGATGTTGTCAGGACCCCATGGTGTGGCCCTGTGTATGTTATCGGAAGGAATGGAGATTTTGGAGGATCAACCTCGGGTGCCCTATCCCTTCCAAACATAGAAGTAGATGCGACCACATGTGTGGATCCCAAAGGCCACAAATCTGCATCCACTGATGTAAGAGAATGGGTTCTGTGTACGTCGTCCTCCTGCACAGTTCAAATGTTAGTAAGGAGTCCAGAATGACCTATGAGAAGACCCTGAGGAAGGAACTTGTAATTTTACCATGAGGTCCTCTTGAAACATTCATGATCTGGGTCTTGATCACTGACATCACCCTCCTCCAACGTTCTCCCCCTACCGGCCTCGTCCCCCTAAGATGATTCTTCTGATTATTCTAGAAGAGGGAAGCACTCTCCCATGTGAGCATCCAACAACTGCGAGGGAGCTGTTCGATTCAACAAAACCCTCACCTGGTCTGTCTTCGAACGCGGGGAACCTCCTATGTGGATAAATTTCTCCAGCACGGCCAGATATTGATCATCGTTCGCTTGGGACACCACAAATCATGCTCTGATAGGGAAAATTCCCTGAAAATCCATCTTGAGGTGGTTCATGGGTTGCCACATCTCGGACAGAATAAGGAATTTCTTGTTGAACTCTAGACGTCCCAAGCCTATGGGAATACAAAATTCTCTGGCATGTTGATGTGGCGCATTCTCTTCCATGGATCCCATTTAGATATTTGGCAGAATCCTTTCAATGGCCTCCCCTCATGTTGACTCTATTCTTCTGGCATCATCAGGTCCGCTGCCACTATTTTCTCCACCCCCATTGCCTCATCCTCAACTGGTACAGGTCTCACCGCCATGACATCCCTACCACCACAGGATGTTCTTGGCTCCTTCCGGCTCGACCCCATGATTTGGGAGATGCACGTTCACCAACCTGGACAGTTTGCTGCTTCAGCATCTCCCATGGGTAGGCAGCCTCCCATCTTTGGGTGTACTCTTCTATCAACCCGAAGACAGTAGTAGGCGGAGGCATCTCATTCTGCATTTCCACATCTTCCCATGTGAACATGATCCACATCTACCTCATCACACAAGGGTTTTCCTCGTATAGAACCCCCAAATAGTCCAGTGGGGTCAGCCACTGCATACATAGAAATTCCCGGGAAAATCGGTGTGGGGTGTAATGCTCGCAAAGAGGATTAGGATCCACCCTTTACACTTGGAATCCACCTCAAAATTCTATAAGATAGGAATGGCGCTCCTTTGTTCAATGGAAGTCTTTAGGAAAAGTTCCCATTGGCAATGGAAACGGGTGGAATTTTAATTCCTTCACCTTCCAAAAATGGTTCAGTACCAGTGTTGTGGTCATCCTTGCTGGAAAGATTCCCGAAATTTTCAGATTTGATGGTTGGAATTTTGATCCTGGAGGTGAGATGGGGTTCAACTATTCATTAACCCCCCGGATGTGTGCCACTATCCAACCATACAGAAAGTTGAATGGCCCGCATATCCTATGTGGACTCTTCCCCTCAATGATCTGCCACAACATCTTGTATAACATTGCGAGCATCAGGATCCCAAGGTTGAATCGCCCTCCGGTCACCAATGTGGACTCCATAATGAACATGGTTGGTCGCATGCCCATGTTTGTATCCATCACTCGTAATATCCATCCCTAGATGAGGGCCGTGATGAATGCTGCCAGCCTCTCAACCGGCTGCTGCTAAGTACTAACCTCGAACCCCCAAGTCATCTATTGGCTGTCCTCCATGAGCCACCGATATGAGTGCTCGTTTCCCTATTGATCCCCCTTATGGCATGTCCAAGGCCTCACACGAGACTGTCTGTCTACCCGGAATTTAAAAAATTTCATAAACCACCGCCTGAAGTGGACATCTATCATTGTTCCATTATCCTCTCCCGGAACAAGCTCCATCAATTCCATTGATAGATGGGACATTTTCTCTGGATCCTCCCACACACCCATAGTAGGGATGAATTCATCATAAATATACCCCAATATCAGGACCCCTGAGATCTGGTGCACATCCCACAAGCTGATTCCAACCTCCCCGTGGTGCAAGTGGAATGCATTGGTCCTTGATGACCACCTTCTCAACAATTCTGGAATAAGATAATTCAGTTGGTAAATGTGGAATTGGGACGCCCAAGCCATCTCATACAAAATCAATCTACTTAGCTCAGCCCAAACTCCTCACACGAGGCACTTACCTAGTAGTCCTAGGCCCAATCTTCTGTGAAGTTTCCACCTTGGCGTAGATCCAACTTTTCAGACCATCCGTTTTCCATATTTCACATGGTCGCATTCAATATTTTCTGATACAGGGTGGGGGGATCTCCAGCTTTAGTCCCTTCCCATCAACGTTGTTCAGGTGGTTATACAGGTAGTCAGTGTTGACAGACATAAAGTCTTCTCGGGCTAGGCCGTCAGCTACTCTGAACCATTGGGGCTGGAAGGACGTTCTCTTAAACCAGTAAGCTGGTTCTTCCCTACATCCTTCAGGGATGAAGATGTCATCCCTCAACTTGAAGCTGTAGAAAGGAAACCTCTTGCACAGTTAATAGATCCTTTGGATCTCTGAGAGCATCTCTACCAATAAACTATTTCTAGAGTGGTTCCAAATTAATTCCCCTAAGCCCAAAATACTTTCCATCTCCTCCCTTGAGGCATCATTAGCAAGGAACCCAATGGTATCCTCCTGATGAGCCATTCAGTTTGAATTTTGGGTGTTTCCTGTGTTATGTTTGCGAAGCCCTTTCGCGGAGCAATTTCGCGATGCTCTTTCAGCAAGAACATGCACGGACCCCTACACGACCTTCAAGAGAAAGATCGCAAAGTGTTGTCATGGGGTCAATGACTCGTTGTGACCCATGGAGTGGAAGACCCAATTCATGGAGGAAAATCATGGAGAAAGTAGAGATTCACAAATCGAGAGCACTAAATGCCAAAATCGTGAAGGAGAGAAAAGAAAAAAGAGAGGTCATCTCTCCTATTCATAGGTGATGGACCTTAGAGATATGCTGCGCGTCTCGATCATAGAGAGCTCTATGGCATGCACAACAGGTCCATCACCCCATTTCGCAAGCCTCATTTGTTAGACAACTTCATGAACGACCAAGGGATTTTGGCGATTGACCCTCATAATTTGACCCTTCATTTCCCCTTGGTTCCAAGTCTGAGGGGGGAATTATTTGGCGCAGAATTGGGAAAAAAAAAGTAAAAATGAAAGCCATAAGGGGGATACCTCGTGAAGACCATTTGCGGAGCCACCATGCCCCACAACTGCAATGAAGTAAGGAGGTGGGATTCTCCATGATCAAATTTGGTGTTTGCAAAACCGCCATGAAGCAAGGAGGCAGGAGGCTCTACGAGCATATTTGACGTTTGTGAACCCTCTGCGAAGCAAGGAGGTGGGAGGCTCAGCGAGCCGGTTTGATTTTCGTGAACCTGCCATGAATCAAGGGGGTGGGACGCACCGTGAACCCCTTTGACATTCACAATCCCACCACACACAAAAATCCATATTCATGCCGAGTGATCTCTGCTTCGCGGTGCCTCTTTCCAATAAGTACTAGGATATCCTTGATCCCAAAAAAGGGGATCATTCAACTTTTCATATTCTCAACTCTTAAATCGTGAGGCACTCTCTGCTCAGTAAACCATGAGCTATGTAAGGTACTTTTTCACTACGAAGTGCCTTCCCTTTTCCATGTTTTAACCCCTATTTCAAGAGGGATTCCTTTCGTGATGCCCGTGGGATTTTGTGAAGGAAGGGGATCCTCATGGGGACCCATGTCATCGCAAAGCATTTATTCTTCATGAAACACCCTCCATGCGCACATGACTCAAATGCCAAGGCAGGGTCATTGTGCATCGTGAAGCACATTGCTTCAAAAAATCATGCTTCATGAGGCACCCGTGATTCGTTTAGATTTGCAACACGAATGCCTTTCCACATAGTGAAACGCCTCCTATATGAACCTATAACCTATTCCTAGGCTAGGTCACTTTACATTGTGAAGCCCACCCATTCATGAAGCCAATATATTTCATGGTGACCCAGAGCTCTATGAGGCCTCTACCTAGGAGCTCATTTTCTCTGCAACTCATTATCTCGCACGACCATCCAGGTTTTCAAGAAATGATTCTAATGTCCCTTGGGTAGCGATTCTCGTTGCATTACATCACCTCATGCTTCTTCACATAGTCATTCGAAAGGATATTGCTTCTTTTCATAGGCATACTACTGTGGACCCCCAATGGTATCATCTCAAAACACCAACAAGCAACAGCATTGCTGATGACTTCCTTCCCTCAAGGGCATGTAGGTATCAGTTATGTATGTCCTAGGGGTGCAGAGTGAACCCAACTCGTCTGAGCTGTAGGATGCTAAATTTCCAAGATCTATTGTCCTCAGCACATGATGTTAAACTGTGATCTCTTCTCGTGCCTCACATGCATGGTGCCCCGTCTTAGACCTTCTATATGCCCACTGGTCTCCACGGGAGTGAGATCATTCCTCACAGGAAATGACATCCTTCTTGCTGGAGTGGAATTTGTCCATGGGGAATGGGAAACCATATTGTTGTAACCTCTAGCCTTTATTGTAGGAGGTAGCATCCCTACACCTCCTCTCTTCCATGCCAAATCCCTCTCTCACTAGGATTTATCACCACCCAGGCCTCCCTCCTGGAGTAAGTCCCAATCATTATCTCTTTGGGCCTCTAACCACGCGTAAGCCCCTGTTTTCTCTTTGGGACACTAAACACATGTAAGTGCCATTCCACTTCCCATAGACACAACTTTCATGATCTGTTCGTCAAGTCTTTGATGCCTCTTGTTTCTCCAATAGAGAATGCCACGCGTAAGCATAGAGTAAGAATTGAAAATGAAATCCAAACCGGGAAACCTAGAGTGTATGACCCACCACTATGCCGAACTATGCAGACTTTGATCCTTACCTAGGTAGGTTACGTAGGAAGCCTCCCTGAGGTTCAACCCCAACACCCATTGGTCCCAACCATCTTCACATCGGTTCACCACACCACCATACTGAACTACGTAGTATTTGATCCTTGCCAATGAATGGTACATAGGAAGACTCCCTGAGGTTCATGCCTGACACCCATTGGTCTGGACCATCATCACGTCGGTTCACCGCACGACCATTCTGAACTACGTGGACATTGATCCTTGCTAAGGTATGGAATGTAGGAAGCCTATATGAGGTTCAAGTCCAACAACCATTGGTTCCAACCCCATTAATGTCATTTCCCTCTCCACTTGATCTATGTTGACTTTGATCCTTGCCAAGGAAAGGTACGTAGGAAGCCTCCCTGAGGTTCATTCCCAACACCCAATCGCCCCGACCATCTTCACATTGGTCCAACACCCGGTCATTCTGACCAACTTCACGTCAGTTCCCACCCCACTTGAACTACATGGACTTTGATCCTTGCCAAGTTAAGGTATGTAGGATGCCCCCCTGAGGTTCAATCCCAACACCCATTTGGTCTGAACACCCTTCATGTCGGTTCCCACTCAACTTGAACTATGTGGACATTGATCATTGCCAAGACAAGGTACGTAAAATGCCTCATTGAAGTTCAATCCCAAGACCCATTGGTCCCGACCATCTTCACGTCTTCCCAACACTTAGTAGTTTCGACCCCCTTCACGTAGGATTTCCCCTGTACCACATGAAATTAAACTGTGGACCTCAATCAGCTGTGCGACATTATTTCCTTAGTCAAAGATAAGTAGTTTCACTCCATTCAAACTATGTGTACGTTGATCATTTCCAAGGCATGGTATATAGGAAGCCTCCCAGAGGTTCAATCCCAATACCTGGTCATTCCTACCCCCTCCATGTCGGTTCCCAGCATCTAGAACTATGCAGGATTTGATCCCTGTCTCCAAGACAGGGTACGTAGGAAGCCTCCTTGAGGGTCATCCCCATTCAGTGGTAATCCATTTTCTACCCCATTCAGTGGTAAGTCGTTGTCAACCCATTTTGATGATAAGCCATCTTTAGATAACCTATGTGGAGTTTTATTCCCTACAATAGGGATATGTAGGAGGTATCTTCAATACTGAAGCCAGTCATCATCTTCATCCTCAATTTTATTCCATTTAATTTTCCATACACTACATAAACCCTCCATCATCCATCCTGATTCTTACTCGGGCCGCCACATCCTGGTTGGATCATTACACCTCATCTCCCATTACCCTTAACAACAATCATGATGCTAACCACACGTTGGATCCAACATCAGTGTTCCCTCCAGGGGTTGCACCTATCTGATCCACACTAATCTATGTTCTGATCGGTCTGATCTGCCTCCTCCAAATGTTAAAATCATGGAATACTCTATATTAAACATGCTAAGATGAGGAAAACATCAGATACATGCATATGGCATATTATTCCCCGCATTGAACGTTGGATTCCTCAGGCTTCCATGCCCTCGAGAAGCCCTATAATAAGGTGTAAAACCAGACACACCAGTATTCCAGCATCTTGACACACCAGTGATGTCTCAATGTGACTACTCCCCCAACCAAAGGTTGCTGCCCTGACTGCACCCCTTGGAATGTTCTGACAGAAGTAGTGTAATTAACCAACATCCATGATGATATGACACTGGGATGAGTTTTAAGAACAACGTATTAAATCTATGAGGGAGACCAGGACTAGGTAATTAGTTCCATGGAAGAATCTATGGATTGATGGAACGACATCCCATCATCTCATTTCGATCATGGTGCAAACATCCTTGAATAAGCGATGGATGTCGCCCGCCTTTGGGAAGCGGGAATACAGGGCAATAGTTGTGTGTCCTACACAGACAGATGTGTGCACCCCAGTGAAAGTGTTGGAAAATATTTACTAGTATCTTTATAATTATTATTGAAGATCTTTTATTGTGGGTTCTCCCAAGGGATGTGAATATTTTAGAACATATGTGCAATAGAGTAGCTGACCAAGGTTATTGTCTCAGATAGAAGTACTTGAAACAACATATTAAAGGTATTTTTGAAACGAAATAAATAAAAACTAATAAAAAATATCAAGTTTAGTTTGATGTTTATAACATAACAAGAAGTATTTTTTATGTTTTTTTTTCAAATTTGATTAAAAAAACACAATGAGAAGATGTTTTCTTCAAAAATATTTTTAGAAGGTGTAATAGAACTCACTATAACCCTTCACTTAGTTACCTATAAATATAATTAATAATAAAATACACTTAATTTTCATCCCTTAAAATTTTAACCACTTAACCCTATAGGAATGTACCTCAACCATTAAAGTGAAATTAATTGAATCCTATACTACCTTCAAAACAATAAATTGTATCACCCTACATTGGTTATCCTTTCAAGGATATATTACAGACAATGGATAATTATGGATCATATATACCTTTAAAACAAGGTTGAATGGTTTTCATGAAATGTATTTAAACCCTATAATATAATCACACATCATTTTGTTTTGATGATTAATTTCATGATTTTGCAGTTTGTACATTCCTAACCGCATGTGTAAAAAGATTATTGTTGAAGTGTATTATTTTAAATTAAAGAAATAAATTCATTGATTATATTAAATTAATTATTTTAATTTCAATGATTTTAAAAAATATAATTAATAAGGTTTGAATTATATTTATTACTAAGAAAATATACTATTCTTTGGGTGGAGTATTAATTGTAGAAACAACATTGTATACAAAAAGGTCTAGAAAGGACATAACCCAATCGTGTTTCTACTCTTCATTTCCAGCCAAAATAGGATAAGTATTGAATAAATAAAATTAAATTAAACTTGATATATTTAAGAGAAATAGAGAAATTATTAGAAGATCAATAACAGTATAATGAAGAACAAGAAAATAAGAGAATTATGGAGGATATCCTAACATGAGAGATTCCCTCCAAAAATGGTGTATATAAGTGGAAAGGCACTAGTAATCATTTTCTATAAATCCTCTAATGTATGAAGAAGCATCTCTAAATGTGAAAAACACACATTTATAGAGTGAAGCATAGGTGAGGGTTACAAACGTTAACATTTGTGGATGGGAAATTCATCCATATATTTAATCCATCATATAATAACTTTTTATCCTTAAAAAATTTGGAACATTTATCTTTTTAGAAGGTTTATTTATTCATAACTATATCCTCTATATCTTTTCAAAAAAATTTCCAAATCATTCTCTAATGAAGAAGTTATTTCCCAAAGATGAAGTGGTTTCTAGGATGATGAGTCCATCCCAACGTTGATTTCATGGCACACTTTCCCTCATCAAATGTGAGATCCAATGGGTATTAGATAAATTAACATTTTAGTCTATAGAGTTAAAAATAGTATGATGAAATTTCAATTCTAAATAAGGCACCAAAAAATATTTATGTAAAAAATTAAAATGTATACTTTAATGTGTTAATGCTTGATTTCTATCAAAATTTCAAATGAACAATTTAATCCAAATTTTTCCACAATTAAACATATTTAGAACAATATGAGGAAAAAATATCTTTTATTATAAATAATATATTGAATTAAATGAATTTTGTCAAATCCCCCACACATACACTTTTTCACCTCTGGGAAAAGTCACGTGTCAGGTATTCCCATATATTTATGATAAGATATACACATTTACATTTATTAATCTATCATAAAAATATGATTAAATCCTAAATCATATCAAGAATTCATTATAAATATATTTAAATGCCATTTAATCATAAATTTTTATCAAAATAAAATCCAATTTAATTTGTTACACTAATCATTATGAATCAAGTAATGGTTCCAATATACCTCATATTCTTTATGTGTGTGTGCCAACCATTTCATGATTATATTTCCCCCCATTATTCAAAATTTTCAGTTAATGTAAAACTTTTCTACATACTAAATTCCCTTCCACTGAACCTATTATTTATCCATTGCAGCCATATTTCAAAACCCACTCCATTAAGCATTCCCTAAAGTCAAACCTTAATATACAGACCAATATATCCTTATATATGGTACATTTCATCACATTATTATTTATTGTTATTATATAATTTTTTATTTTATTTTTTTAGGGTGTGAAACAGTCAGATATCAGGTACATATGCATATGTCAATTTAGTAAAATATAGAAATTGATTGAAAGAGAAATGAACATATGGAAATTCTATTGTTATAAAAAAATACTTCACTTGATTATACATTCAATTTAATAGAAAATGTTTTACAATTAATGGTTTTATTTGAAATTGTGTGGAGAAATAATAAGATTTAATTTACCATTACCCAATATCAAAAATATTTTTTAAAAAATATTTTTTTTATGATAAAATTGATAATATCATTGAAAACATCCATTTTTATAATAATTGACCATAAATATATAAATCATGATCATTATTAACAATAAACTAATGAGGTTGATAATATAAAATATTTATTTTCTATAAGTTCTATATAGAAATTATTATGTGACATGATTAAATATTTTTCTACTTGTCTTTTTTTTTCTTCTTTTTTTGAAAAAAAAATATAACACACAACATAAAAATCATAAAAGAAGCTACCTAAATTTTATTCTGTCCCCCATACATAAAATACTACATTGTCCATAATGAGACCTTATGAAATGGTATATTCTCATGACATAAAAGACATTTAAAATGTAGAATATCATAAAAGTTAAATATATTGGGATAACCTAATGTAATCAAGTTATGATTTAATAATGTGGTGTGATGAAATAAA
This sequence comes from Viscum album, assembly GCA_963277665.1. Lineage (NCBI taxonomy): Eukaryota > Viridiplantae > Streptophyta > Magnoliopsida > Santalales > Viscaceae > Viscum > Viscum album. The sequence continues at coordinate 536,722,468 of OY728156.1, forward strand.
CTACATGGGTGGGTAATAACTCAATGTATTAATTAAATCATTACCCATTGACTATAAATACCCTTATCATGGCCTCTTGTGTTATATTAAAAATACCATATGAAAAAATATTATATATAATATAAGGGCCTAATAATATACAACAAAACTTTCCATGAATCATCATTTGTCATTAACTACATAGAGAGATTTTATCTCCCTAATGAAACTCCCCTTTATAGATCATTGTATCATCGGATAATTTTTATCACTCTTTATAGAACTGTGAGTTCTTGTATGATAAAAAATAAAATCTTTTCAAGATATGGAATTTTCATCATTATTTGATCTACTTATTAGGATAAATCCATGAGTCATTTATTTTTATCCCAAAATTTATGATGCTCAACCTCAATGGAGAGATGAAAAAAATTACCAAATGTAATCAAATAAGGGTACATGTCGATGAGAGTATTTCACAACATTCTATAATCCCAAATTTCATTATCCTAATGTTTACTCTAATACTTTATATTTTTTACATATTTTTTTAATATATGCTTCATATCATTATTTGAAACATCAACTTATAATTTTTTATTGTTGTAAGGAGTAAATGGTTTTTGTGTTACCCCATATATTTGAAGTATTGAATCCAAATTTAAATAGAAAAAGGGTTACCCTTGGTCACTGATGAAATCCTACAGTACTATAAATATAGATTATATCTCAACTCTGAAAAAATACACAACAACATGAGAATCATAAGTCTTGGTGGCCTTGGCCTCCACCAAATTTCAAACAGAACAAAAAAAAGTTTAATATAAACGGAAGGAAACAATCATGGAAATGGAACAATAAAATCAATTACAAATAACTAAATAACATCACTAAATAATATGGATTGATGAGGCATCTCATGTATCCTATAAATGTTTATATAATGTTAGAAATATGAACATGACATATAAAACACCTGGGTATCAGAGATCATTATAGATGAATGTAATCTCAATTTTAAGAAATTTCTTGTTGTTATTTGGGGTCTGAAGTATCCACCACAAGCAACTGTATGACCAAAATATTAAAAAACTCAATATCACGATCATTAACACATTTCCTAATAACATTGTCACTATACGCGTGACATAGGTTGAGATTACCCCCCACACAATACCTAGACACACTCATTAATTTCTTAACATGTCATTTTTTATATTTGTAGGTATTTTAAGATAAATGGTTAACTAAATCATAATACTAAGGATGCATACCTAAGAGTGTATACAAATTATCACAGGGAAAAAAGTCATAAATCATTACTTAGTTTGAGGTGTTTTTCTCGGGTGTGTGAGAAATCCTACTCATGTGGGTTGGCATCATGTTCTATAAACCAATATTATCCTTTTATTAAATACCAAAACATTTAAGAATTAAAACCTAATAGTTAAGTCTAGGCTTTACATATATCTTCTTTAAGTGGCACCTTAAAGGTGCGTGATTAGAATAAAATTACTTTAGATCCTAATAAATAAGTACATAATTTATCCAAATAAAATATTACGGAAAGAATCTATTTTTTTATTGTGTATTTACATTATGGTGTATCCAATTAAATTAAAGAATATATGATTAAAATAGACATCCTTATACCCTCTATTATAAGATAACTCTAACTATGATGTTTGAGGTGTTATACATAAGATTTAATGAATGATCCCATTGTGGAGGTTGTAGGATCCGTGGAGTGGTGAGACTCTTATTGAACTCATCAAATAATACCCTAAAATAATCATAAATAATGTAGTGAATATAATTTTAATGAAAATGATATATGGGTAGAGAGATCTTACTGAAATATTAGATTCAGAATCTATAAAAACCAAAATTTCAATGGAATAATTGAAGATCACACACATATACAAGATATGGAAAAGATGAAATAATGTCTACCTTATATCTATTAACCTCAATTCGGTTCTACGTCATATAGATTTCATTTACATATATATTACATATCATTTATAGTAATTAATTGTGTTTTTATTATCAAAATTATATCTTTATTGAATAAATTTGAAATATTGTTAATTTATTGTCAAATTAATTAGTGATTTGATATATTTTAAAAAATTAATTTAATGGTTATTTTTTATTTTTCTGTTAATTTATTGATTAATTAGTAATTATTGTAATCCAGGATAATTATGCTTCTTTTTATATTTTAATTTCTGGCCCTCAGTCTTTTAATATTTAATAAAAATTGTTTTTATGTTTTTTCAAAATAATAATTTGTTGACATTTAATTTGATTTATGTGTTTAATAAATATATTTTTTCTTTTAGTTGAATTTGTAATTAAATTAATTAAAGGTATTTTTTTAATTTTTCTTTAATTACTCATTTTTAATGCTTTAATATAATTTGTAATTTAATTTCCTATTTGTATTTTTAAATTTTAGCTTTAGAAGTGTTTTGAATATCCCACATGAAGGGGTGCGGTTCGTATAATGATTGAAAGGAAAATAGATAACTTACAACATGAGTATTTTTTAAAGTGAACATGTGACTATATTATTGAACATTCAGTATAAAGTGGCTGCCTAAGTGGTTGTATGGAGGTCCATGGTCCCTTAAGTGACTATGTCCATGAATAACCCACCATAAGAAGGCACTCTTACCTACCACAAAATGATATATCAAGATGCCATAAGTGAATATATAGAACCTGCCGCTGTTGATTATTCCATGGAAAAAAATCGACCTATACTGATTAACGATAGGTTGTTGAGTTTAATAAAATAAAATATAAGGAGTGTTGATGTGAGACTTGCAGAATATGGATGTGTTCGACGAACTATTTTAGGAAATCAATAATGACATGGTATTTTGTGTGTTCCAAGCTTGAGGATGCTGTTGATCCCCTCATATTTAATTATATCAATGAATGAATTTGTTGCATTTGAGTCTAAATATTTACCCATTTTTGAATCTAGGTAATCCCAAGATAGAGTAATTAAGATTGTGATTCTAAATAAAGGATTCAACTTAAATAATAGTATAGGTTAATTTTTGATTCCAACTAAAAATTTAATGATGAACTATCCTATTGTAGATGGAATAAGTCTGCGTTGTGTTGAAAGAATGCTTGAACCGTAGATATTTGGAATCTGATCCTTTTGATGATGAATACAATCTATCATAGAAGAAAAATCGTATGAGGTTGGATCTTCTGTTTTCTTCATGATTAGGGGGCCACAATGTCATTATGTTTAGAGATCCCAAGATGATAAAACTTACGAGACCAATATTTGATTGAAGGACCAACCAATATATTGTGTTTGAATTTTATCATCACCAATAAATTATTTTCTATAGTATTGAAGACATTAATTGATTTTAATATTAGGTTTTTGGTTATTCAAACAAAAATAATTAGAAGGCATACCAAATATAATCTCGTTAATGAATTCAAAATTTTATTTTGTTTGAATTTTCTTTTCATTAAAAACGTTTGATGATGAAGAGGCCTTGATTCTCTTGAATGATATGGTTGAGAGGTTGTTTAATAGTGATAAATATATTCTCAAATTATTTATTAATTGAAGTGTTGGAGAGGATGTGGATTGGTTCTAGAATAAATAATCAGTTGTAAAAAAATTGTGAGATTCTCCAACAAAAATAGAATCAAAAAAATAAAAGTAAGAAATAAACGGTTTCACAAAAATTTAAAGTGAAAACCCCAGCATATATAAGGGATTAAAAAACCACAAATAAAATTAGATAAAATAAACTATGAATTGTAGAGTAAAAAATACAATTAATTCCTAAAACATGAATTGAAAATGAGAGAATAAAAAACATGTATGCAAATCCACACCCTAATACAGCTCTGTGTCTTATTTGATAATCATCTTCAAACATGGAATCACCCTTATAATATAAAAACCACACATTTGTAATCATTTTATCACCTCAAATAAACCATTTCATAGCCGTTGGACAACATTATTTTCCTGATTCATGGTGCTTCCCACACCCAATGTCACCCATGTATTTGTTGAACAACACATATTGTGAAAATTTGATAATTGTCTAACTCTATTAGGTTACTAACTCTTTCCATTTATATATTCTTCTGTATTTATAATGTCAATAAAAAAAGATAAAAATAAAATATTTTCCTTCAAGCACACACTAAAATAAATTGAAGTCAACCACCACATTTGAATTTAAAAATACAATTATCTTTAAATTGGAAGAAACTCGATCATGGATTAACCTCATAAATACCCCCTTGTTCTCATCAAAGAAGGAGATGAAATTCTAATGAACACTAGTTTGTTATAATCCTGGTTCTTTTATACCAACCTTTATTCTTTGTAGAGAATATAATGATTCTCTTTTGTAGCTCAGACAAAAGCATGAAATATTTCACTGCAAAAGAAATTCAAATAATGAAGTCTTCATCATATCCATGTCTGAACTACCAATACTATAATAAAAAATATACGTCCACTTATAACTTTGATCACCATATCATCTAGATCATATGTATGAATTAATTTCTCCCTCTTCTCAACATCCTCTGAGCAGTCTAAATCTCTCACCACATCAACTCAATCATTTATTTTAATTCCTTCTTCACTAGTGGAACTCTATTTAGAAAAGAGATTAGGTGTGTGTCCAGAAAAAGATGATCTGACCTTCTTTGATATCTAAAATTTCTTCTTCCTAGTCAATGGTCTTTGAATCATGTGTGACAATCTCTTATGCCACAAATCTAACAAATTCCTCTTTTCAGTTGCATTTGTTACTCCACTTCATGCCTTTACTTCCATCTTGTAAATTGTGTTATCCATTTTGCCTCATGTACATGCCATTGATCCTCTATATATTTTCCATCTTACATTTCCAAAAAACTCTTGAATCAATTAGTATTAAGAGTATAAGAAGTTAAAAATTTATAGAGTATACCTGGCACATGTCGTACGTCCATCAACATAAGCATACAATCTGCATTCCCAATGATACAAATATTACCAACACCAATAACGTCAGTATAATATCCATTTTCCATATTCAATATACTAAATCCAACTTCTTCATATGACAAAAATAATTCCCTTCTTAATGTAATATGGTACAAAGCTGTTGAATTAACCACACATTCAGTGTAAAAATTTTTTGTGATACAATCAACTCCAATTCATATAATATCACCCTCACCCTATATAAAACTTAAATTAGTATTCTCAGAATTAGTATCAAGATTATTCTTTTCTTGCATAATATTTATAAAATAATGACATTTTTTCTACACATGAATCTCTTTATTGAAAAATATTCACTTGAATTTTCTCCTTGTCTTCAAATTAAGTCTTTGATTACAACATCCATCTATCATAGCCAAAATACCACTATTACCTAAAGAATCACCATCATTCATCTTTAACTGAGTCTTGATAATTAAAAATGATTAATCCATATCATCAAACACCATAGGGTCTTTCTTATAAAGAAAATCGGTGATAGGATTATCAAAACCATCATGTAAAGAACCCATGACAAGAAAAACATTATCTTCTTCTTCCATTTCAACATATTTAGTGTAACCATTATCCCCAATAATTACTTCCACTAATAAAAGTTACATAATAATTTTGGTAAACTTATATATATTGTTATCTAAATGCTCATTCTTTGGAATTGTCAAATGATAAAATCATTTTTTCGAATATAAATTATTTTTGGGGGATTTTGATTTATATATACCTTAAATATTCTCCCATATATCCACTTGATTTTTTAGATTCATCACCTCATCCAAATACATCTGTATTTGGTTTGTCACTAACTCTCTCTTATCCGACACATCACCACCAATCATTGTCTCTAGATTATCTAATTTTTTATTCATTGCTTTCACTATTTTCTCAATGACCAAAATATTTTTAACTCTATTCTACCTTAGATTAAAATCATTTTACCAATTGAAAAGTTCCATGTGGGAATAAATACCATGGAATGAATCATCCATATTCTATCATAAATAATCAATGATACCATCCTTTGATAATAGTTTTTGGGGATGAAGAATATTGTCTCCAGAATAAAAACTCAATTGGATTTTTGATTTATAAATTTAATATTTAAAAAACCTTAATTAGAGAGGATTAAATAATAATAGGGAAACTCCATGAGAATACACTAAGAAAAATTGAGTTCAAAAATCCATGTAAATACTAAAACTGGAATTGAAAATGATATCCTAGAAAACATGTGTCAAAATCCACCATCTAATATACCTCTTCCGCCTCTCTAATAATCATCTTGAAAAAAGACTTTTCCCATTGATGATCAAAACCACAAATGTGGCATCATTTTAAAACATCAAATAAACCATTTCAAAATTGTTGCACAACTTTATTTCCTGCTGCATAGTGCTTCCCAATCCCATAATCACCCACATATCTACTACACACCACCTGCTATGAAACATTGATAATCCTCCCACACCATCAGGTTGCTTCCACATTCCTTTTATAAACCTTTATATATATATAATATCATTCAAAAAATTTATATTGAAAATATCTACTACCATGTGCACACCAAATGAAATGGATGGTTTTCACTATGTTCAAATTTAAAATTACCATTATATTAAAATTTGAAAAAATATTATATCGGATAAACCTCCACAATAAGTCACTTGGTTATTTTTCTTAGATGAAATAAGGTTGGGTTTCATCTTTGGTAAATTCTATATCCTCTATGGAGTAAAGGTTGGAGATCAAGGATTAACTATAATCGAATGAATTGTGTCTTTGAAATGATAAAGGATACAAGACATCAACCTCATTGAGAGAATTTTGAGAATGAACATTATAAAACTTCCTAGATTTTTTTCTTAAATTCGTGATCACTTTTTTTTATGTTTGTTCAAGAATTTAATATGATTGAATTCTGGAGATTAGGATCGGTTGATGGCTTATTAGAGAAGAAAATTCTAAGTTTGACAAGGAGTATAAAAGAAGATGTAGGAAAATATGAGGAGGAATTTGGTTGCACATGGATATTTAAATTTTATGATGACTTAAGTGACGAAAAAAGGGAAGAATATAAATATTTTCATGTTTACTCAAGGATAATTCTTGTAATTACATAGATGTTGGGGTGTAAATTAACATTACGTGGTGATGAAAGGTATTGAAATTTAAATGATTCATATAGAACATCCCATAATTTATTTTTTAGGCCTATGGAGATAAAATAGAATCCAAATCACATCCAGATACACCTTTTTTAGTACTAAATTATGTCCATATGAATGATCATAGTTAGTCAGAAGATTTTAGATTTTTTCAAATAGGGCGACTGATGTTTGACACATGGAAACAAATAAATCAATGAAATATGTTGTTGTCATTGTTGATAGATTGATGTTGGAATGATCACACAATTAAAAGGTGTAGTTAATATTGTTATTGGGAGACACATCCATCATCCGTCAATCTTTTTTACATCGAGAACACATAGAGGATATCATAGGTCAAAGATGGGGGTGGGACCTTGACCTGGATCATGAGGAAGGAGTATATCTCACCAAAGAGTTTTCCAATTCTCTTTATTTTCTCTCATTAATCTTTATTTTTTTATCATGTGTTATTAATCAGTTTTAGGGAATAAAAATGATATGAGTTGAATTTAATTTACATTTTTGCTTATTTTTCTGTTATTATTTCAGTGTAATGATTATATTGATGATCAATTCTATGTTCTTGATGAGTATAATTATTAAACTATTCTATGAACTGAAGGTTAATGATAGTGAATATATAACTTTTTAAGTTAATTAAAGTATAAAAAATTAAAAAATATTCATTCTCTCTTCAGCATTAACAAACTAAACTTATCATAGGATATATTAGAGAGATTATCTATAAGTGTGATCACTAAACTATGTTTATTATTTAATTATAGTTAGGTTCTTAATCAAACTTTTTTCTCACAAACAATATCATATTTATGAAAAATTAATACTAAAATAAGAAATATTTAAAATCAATTAATGCAAAATCGATTTACTAATTTCATCATTTTTTAGCCACCTCTTTTTGTTCATAGCATCCATTATTTACTCACTATGTTCACATATTTTACATCTTTTTATTAGAACTCCCAAATTTAGATTACTACTCACAATTACTACAACTACACCATATATTCATTTTTGTGGGTTCTTTTTTTAATTTAGTTTTGGTCCCACACTCAAATATAACATTACCTATGGATATGAAACCTACACATCACTACACTAGGTAGTTCTAGTATGGTAAGTAAATAATTAATTTCACTCAGACCTAGTAAACTTTCTAGAAACATATCACTGTGAAACTAAGTGGCCAAGGATGATTCCCTTCTCTAGCATAAAATGACATTTTTCAAAATTTTAAACCATATTTCTTTTAATATAATGGAAAAACCTTTCCCATGAAACACATTCATGGATTAAATAAGGATCCTTATATAATAAATTAATTTATAAATACCTCCATTAAATTGTTAATAAATTTATAAATGATACTCACCATTCATCTTTGTTAGGTAACTTGGGAATTATAATATTCAAATGGAATCATTCGATAATAAAATATACCAAATATGGTGCTAAATATCATCTTCTATTGGACATTTACTATAATAGGAACATTAAAATAGCTAGAAAAAACATCCAAGAAACAATACTATGTTCTATCCTAAAGCCTGTCAAGAATCTTATTAATGGATGGAATAAGGAAATGGTCTTTACATTAATTTAGTTTCTTATAATCTATTCACAATCACTAATTTTTTTTCACTCCCATTGGAAATAAATCATCATTTTCCTTTTTTAGAAAAGTGAATTCTATTTTATATGGTACAACCGAGATAGGGATAACCTACCGAGAGTCATAAATTTGGAAATGATGCTTCCCTAAAGTAATTATTTGAACTCTTTTTAACTACTTACAAAGAGTGTGGGATCAAGTCATATTTTTTTTCTATATTAGTTTAACCCCATCCTCTAAAAGAATAATATGTTTGAAAATAGAGGGGCTAATAATTGGTATACCTACTAAGGTCCACCCAATATCCCTATTAGTATTACTTAATATATTTATAATGTTGTGTTTCTTGTCTAGAAATAAGATATTACAAATAAATACATGTGATTTTTCTCTTTTTAAAAAGTAATCACCAAGAGTGGGATTTTCGAACCCTCCACTCCAAAAAAACCCCTCTCCCCATGAAGAGGTCATATTTCCCCATCTGAGAAGGATCCATTGCCCGCCAAGATGACAGAGCGACCCATGGGGTAACATCGTAATCAGTGATGGTTTGACAAATCAATTTTGAATTATTGAACGTGTATGAATATTTTATATTTGGGGGTAATTGATTCAGTTCTAGTTTGGTTGGATTTTTTAGTAAAGGAAATTCCATGAGAACTAATATATGTGAACAATATATGCAATGATCCATGAAAACATCATCAAAATATATGAATAATGAATAAAATAAATTAGAAAAATTAATAACCATATCATAATTAGAATTTATATGCCATAAATCAGAATAATAATCCATAAATTATTAAAATTGAAAGTGATTTGATAATAAGAACTAGGTGTTGAAATTTTATTGGAAATCAAGATAACCCCAATACACAATATCTCTCTAAGGATGAAATGATCACCATTAAAAAAGACTAATAATAAATATATGATGAATCATTAGAATATGGACCAGAATGAGAGATGAAGAGAGAAGAATGTTCTTTTGGGGGGTACTTTATGGAGTATAAAATATTTAACCTTATAGTCCCTGAACACCTTGGAATGTGTAACCTCCTAGACTTTTATGACTGTCTTAGAAGTTTTTAGGAAGTTTCTACCAATAATGATTCGATCATTAAAACTTTATTGATCATCCTTCGTATTTTGTATGAAAATATAATCATGTAAGTTCGTATGTATTTCTAAAAAAAAATATTTCTTCAAGGACTCGTTTTGGGTATTCTATAGCCCTATTATCTGATTTTATGACCACTCTTATTAGATTCACTTCTACAACCACTAAGGAACATAATATAGAGTGAGGTATGATATTAATGGAGGGAATTAAATCCTAAAAAACGTAAAATAAATGAAACTCCTCTATGGTGTATGGTATAGTGTATGTCATAGGGTCCATACACTTTTTATGAATTGCCAAGGTGGGTCTGATCGGTGAAAAGAAATTCCTCCCAAGTTTGATTCACTAATTTACATTGATCACTATTTTATTCATACATATTTCATTCTTGAACATACCACACCATAGAATTTTATCGATTACTTCAAATATAGGTATAATGACCTCATTGTTCGTAAATGTATCCAATACCAATTTTTTGAATCGAATTTTCATACATATTTTTGGTTTTCATAACTCCATTTGGAAATGGAAGAGGTTTAATTGGAACATTATCAAAATTTTCGTTATCTTTATATTTTTTATTTGGTATATCATTAGTTAGTCTTGGATGGGGATTGACCAGAGGTGTAGTAAATCCGAGTGAAAAAATTGATGAATATTTCACATCTACTTTCTTCCCAATTCTTAGTGTGACTGATCTCACATTTCCAATAGTATTTTTAGTAGGTCGTGAAGGAAGATTTCTAGAATTTTATCCTTCTATTTTAGGGATAGTAGTGGAAATATGGATCATTTTCATCACCAACTCCCATAACTATGTACCCAGACTCTAACAAAATCTATTTATTATGAATATTTTGATTCAAAACATCATCAATATTATAATCTACCTTTGGTTGGGATGACCATTATTATTATGTTTTTGATTTTGGGATTTTAATAGCTTATATGGTTTTTGAAAATCTAATGTAATGGTTGTGGAAACAAGAAGTTTTTTAAAAAATGGAGGGCTTTTTTTAATGATCTATACCTCAGTTTTGGGTGATATTTATATCTATGGTTGTATGTTGGTGTGGTTGAATCATACTTTCATTGAGTGGGTAGTTGTTTAAACTGAAATGTACTCCTTGGTTATATAATTCAACAATCCTCTATCTCTCATAATTGTGGGAAATAATTGGTAGGGTGGTATGGTTTAGTAAAAATTCCACAAGGCCACATATGAGTGGGTTGATATTTATTTGGATCAATAGATATCAATCTCACCATAGCAATCAATTCGTATAACATGGTATCAATTATATGATTTTAAATATAAGAATGACTAACTTGTTGTACACCACTTATAGTTAGTGTTCTCGATCACTATGTTTTGTTAGTTTTGTGTCATAGTTTAAATCAACATACATGAGGCTATAGGTTTTCTGTTGACTAATGATCATCATATTTTGAAATATACCATGATACTATCCATATGTGTAATACATTTATAGATTTATTGGACGAGGAATTCATTAGTAATTTAGTGATTTAGGTTTCTTGAATGAAACTTTTTGAGTTTCTCATAGTACTCAAACATTAGCTCCCCTTGTTCCTATTTAATCCCTAACATTTTCTTCTTAATGGTACTTGTTCTCAATGCTATAAAAAATTTATGTAAGATATTAATTATAAAATCATTCAAACATGTTAAATCTGGAGGGTGTAAATAATACAACTAATATTTTCTAGTTTCATCAAGTGATAATGGGAATTATCATAGTTTAATTTGGTCTTCAAATACATTCTTTGGTTTAAAGGTTTAGAAAAATAGATTAAATTAGTTTATATGTTTTTTTGAATCCTCTCTAGGTAGGCCATGATGTTTTGGAAGAAGTTGTATCAATCAATATTTTATTTCATATCCAGATTACAAGTTTAGTTATGAAATACAATTTGGTTGATAATTAATATTTTGTGTAACTAATTCTATAATTGTTTTATCAAATTCATTTTTTTATTATTTATAGACATTATTTATAATTTTATGTTTTATTATAAAATGATTCTAATTTTAATGTTCCTAAAATGGAGGAATTATTGAACTGGGTAAATGTACAAACATTCCATATAATAAGAACATCTGATTTAGTCCATATTTCTATGTCAATTATAAATGTAAATAATAAATAGATATTTGATATTACTTAATGTCATCAATCTAAGAGAAAAGTAATGAATAAAAATAAACCATAATATAAAGATAAGAAGTTAAAATTGATGGTCTACAAAAGAAAAATTAAGAAATGGGAAATAAGGATGAATAAAAATAGATGAAAATAGTGAACTTAATGCAAACAAATACCTTTAATTAATTGAATAAAATACTTACCTCCTCGAAAATGGTGCAAATTTGAAGAGCATTTGTCGTGGGTGCACTCAAAGTATATGAAATTTTTAGTACATAGGTGTAATAGATTGGATATACATAGTCATTCTATAATGAAGTAGTATATAAAAAATCTATTAATGGTATTTTCAAAGAAATAAAATAAACTAAATAATAAAAATGATGGAGGTTTTATCAGTTTTTATAACATAAGAAGAAGTTTGTTGGAAGAATAATGGATTTTTTTGAAATTTTATTTATAAAACAAAATGATATGATGTTTTAATAAAAGAATAGTTTTATAATAAAAAATATATAAACATATTTCCTATTAACATATTTATTAATAATTATATTTAAAATTAAAATACGAATAATCATGGGCCCCAAATTTTTAACCCCCAAACCATTTAATAATTTACCTCAACCACAATGATGAAATGAATAGAACCCTAGGCTAGTTTCGGAATGTACAATCATTTTACCCTACTTTTATTTTATTATATGCATATATTATGGTTAGAGTTGAATCATAGACCATATCAATATTTAAAATGAAGATGGATTTATTTAACTTATGAATTTTTATCTCATTAAAATATTCACTCATGGTATAGTTTTTATGATTATGTTCAAACTATTATGATTCACACATTTCCATTATCACATGTAAAATACTTATTATTGAGGAAATTTATTCTAAATTAAAATATCAATTCATGAAACATATTAAATGAATTATAACAATATTATTTATTTAAAATAAATAAATTAATAATTTTATAATTAGATATATTACTGAGAAAATATACTCTTCCATGGAATGATTAATCATAGAAAGCTCTAGTATTGGTATAACCCAATCACATTTCTACTCTTAATTTCAAGAAAAAATAATAAAATTGGATAATAATAATAATTTAATTAACCAAGAAAATTGGAATATAAATATATAATTTATTTAAACATCAATAAAACTATAATGAAGAATATGAAAAATAATAACTATATGAAGGATATCATAGCATGAGATATTTTTTACTCGAATATAATATATAATTGAAAAGGTAACACTTTTAAAATAATCACAATCCCTTAATTCATGTTCAAACCTCTTAAAATTTGAAAGAATATGTTTATATATTTCATGGGAGGCTAGGGTTACAAGATCTCAATAGTGACAATAGAAAACATGGGAAAATATTTTAATCCAATTTTACCAACTTATTGACCTCCAAAATGTGGGAACCTACTATCCTTATATAATGATTATTGATTTTTAATTTTATTCTATATATAATTCCAAAATTTGAACCCAATACAAGCCTAAATAAAAAATATAGGTCAAAAATGGTGAAGTGGTGTCCATGATGATGAGTACTATTTTGCTTGAACTTCATGGACCATTTTATATCATCAAACATATGATCCAATAGAGATAGTCCAAATGGAAAATTTAGAGAATATATTTAATGAATCATTTATAGTATTTCAATTCCAAATAATTCTTACAAAATTTTTTATGTTTAAAATACTATAGTTTACTTTAACGGTTTAAAATTGTATTTTTTATCAAATATTAAAATTAATGATCTAATTATTTTTGTATAATTAAATATATTTATCACTTCCCCATAGATGATCCAGATTCATGACATCTTTCATGTATTTTTTCTTCACTGGTATCTTCATAATGACTCAAAATATATTAACTTGAGTGAGTTGGAAGAAGAGGATGTTGTTGAATTTGAGGGACAACTTGTTGAGATTTAGTACTATCAATAGAATGTGATGCATGGGTGTGATATTCAATTAGTTCATGATCTATCGATGAATTATGTCTTGAAGTAGTGAACAGGGGATTGTGATTCAAATATGAACACTCAATAACCTAAGTTGTTTGATTTTTTATTCTGTCAAGATGATATGTATGAACCTCTCTTGATTTATGATATTATTGATGATGTTTCATGATTATGAACCATAATTTTTTGATGTGTTAGATGTTTTATTATTAGAGATATATACCTAAGAGGTATCTCAAGGGGTTATTGTTCTTGGATATTTTATTCCATTACATCATGGGTTGGGTTTTTAATTTTTAGGAAAAGAATTTTTTGAGAGGTATTTTATGCATAGGAAAAATTATTCCCTAGACCCTCCATTGTGTTTTTGGGTGATTGTAGGTATCATGGAATGAACAGATGATTGGATGTATAACTGGTTATGTAAATTTTAGTTATATGAGGGTCATTTTAGTATTGTGTAGTGTTAAGGAGTTTTTTTGATTTTTGAGTATGGATAGTATGGTGTGGCCATGGCCTCTGAACTATGGCGCCTCAGGTGGTTGGTTAGGTGGAACATCCATTTTAGGGATCAATATAGTGCGGTGATTTAAGATTAACCATATCTCTTGAGGTTCTAGGTTAATTATTTCTTCCATATTAAGGGTAATTAATTCTTGGTGCTTTGCGTTTCACTATGGAGTATCAAATGTTGATAACCTTGTATCTACTATCTGGGGCACTGTTGAAGCATGGTGTCTCAACTAAAAACAATTTAGCCTCATAGATAATGTATTTTCAGTTTAATCAGTAATAAAATTTGAATATATGGGGGATGTGTGTAATGATTTCTATAGAGAGACTTATATTTGGATCATTGTGACATGAAAAACCAGGTTGTGCCATGGATTATGAAAATATCCATCTAGTATTTTTATGAATCTTACCCCTGGAAAATGGTTTTATATTTTTATGGCCTGTATAAATTAAAATATAATTCTAAATTCCTATAATTTCCTCCCTCTTCCTTTGATCCTATGATGAAATAATGATCTACATCATAATTTCTTGAGCCCATTTGATTGGATTTATCCCTCATCTTATGGGTGACAAGAGGTGAGTTTCCATATTCCTTGTTGTTATGGATATCTCTAATTCTCTCATTCAATGTAATAAAAGCCTTGTTTTATTTGTTTTTGTGGGTTTATATTGATTATTTATGTAATATTCATAGTGGGATGAAATCCTTATGAATGATGGGTTCCTCATGGGAATGATCATTGGACATCTTATTACATCCTTCTATTCTTACATGAAGAATATTAGAATATTTGTATCAACGTAGTGGATTTTTAATCTTCTCCTTATTAACGTATTGATTTATAATTAACATGATTTATATTCAATTTTTACATTTTTGATATTGACCTAAATAAACATAATAATTTGTAAATTTTGAAAGGATGAAATATGAATGGGGTGTTATGGTCGCATGTAGTTTATTCTATGCTTGGTGAAAACTTATTGGTATTATATATATAATGTGTAATAAATTATTCATATTATTTTTTATCCCTATCGTGATTAATACGATTGAGACTTTTTAAACCATGTTAATATGGTAATATGATGTGAATAACGAATGATACATGTGAAATCAATTACCATTTTCCATGAAGGATGCCTAAAATTAATGTGTTAATTGAAATATTCCAATGGATAATTAATAGCCACTATTATATATAATTTATTCTATTTCTCATTGATGAAACAAAATCATAATTATTTTGTTAATTCAAAATGGTAATTCATAATGATTATTACTGACATTAAAGTGCTTGAGCTTATTATTATCCCATCTTTGTTAGATGAGCTTGTGTTCATGGTGTTAGGGAATTAATTTCCCCTAAAATTTATCCATATAAATATATGATTTTCTAATATTATATACAAAATAGAATGGTATATCAATAGATATAAGTTTTATTATAAACATGTTATGGTTGGATGATTAGAGAGGGATGGTCTAGTTTTCCCAGACTATTAATGTGGTTTGGTGCCTGTAATGGTTAGATGAGATGGATAACACATGTTTAGATCTTGGATTTAATACTTTCTAGATTATTGTGTTGGGACTATTTATACTTTGGTCGGTATGGGTTGAGATCTAGGATTTCCCATGTTTCCTTTTATTTATTGATAGATGGTTGTTTTCCCATTGTTTGGTTCTTGTTTCACATTCCCTCTTGATAATGTTTTAATATTCACTATGAGTGCATATTCCTTGTGGTATTTTTTTGTGTCCTTGAATACATAGATTATGGAATGGTAAATAAATTTATAAATAAATTGACGAGATTGAGTGTTGATTTTGGAAATGATTAAATTAATGTAAACCTTGGATAATTTTGGTATAAATGATATAATATAATGGAGTGGAAATGTAAAATTGTAATAATGAACCCAAAATAAATTTTACAATTGATGATAAAAAATTTTTAAAGCAAAATGGATGATGGGTTAAATTAATCATTGTTATTTTTATAAATAACTAAATGAATTTTCATAACACTATACTCTGATGCTTGTGTTCTTGTATAATATTTGGATTTATAGGCCTTAACAGTGGCACTCAGTTGTCATATGGTATGATAGTTGTAGTTGGAGACAATTTCCAAGTAATTTCCCCTAGTTTGGTTTTGTGATATACTATTCATTATATTTTATGACTTTATATGCTCCACCGCCCATGTTGGGTGGGCAGCTAAAGTCCAAATGTTTTGGGTTTCATGTGTTTCACCAATATCATGGTTGATGAGTCAATAAATGGATAAATACTTCATATTTTCTAATACCCATTCATATGTATCATAATATCTAGGCATATCCAGGTTTAGATGGATTCCAGAATAGTGTTAGTGCTCATATGGGAATTAATGGATC
Organism: Viscum album; assembly: GCA_963277665.1. Taxonomy (NCBI): domain Eukaryota; kingdom Viridiplantae; phylum Streptophyta; class Magnoliopsida; order Santalales; family Viscaceae; genus Viscum; species Viscum album. The sequence goes on from OY728156.1 coordinate 536,739,504, forward strand.
TAATTTTCACTATATATTTCGGTGTGGTCTGTAGTGTCTTGATGTTATATAATATACATGTATCCCAATTATAGTGAATGTGGTTACAATAGGTGTACATGCATGGTATATGATTTATTGAGGTACAATTCATGATAAAGGAGCTTTGATAGCTTTTAAACTGGTTACTTGGTCATGGATGTGATGAGATGTGTGATAATTATGTGTGCATATGATATAGGAATAGATAATGATATTGCTTTGATAAGGTTTCATAGATGAGAAGGATAACTTATGGAAGATATTTTATATAAAACAATTTTGACTTATTTTGTGAGAGTGACTTACTAATGTGGAAGGGAACATGAGCTACCTTAATAATGTATATTTTTTTGATATTAAATTTCTTAATTCTATGAATTACATAGTAAGCAAGCCATAGTGAGGGTGGGATATAGTTTTACCATTTAGGTAATGATTTTGTTTCCTCTATTTATTCACTAGGATATAGTATTCATATTTTACATTTTCATGAGAGGTTTCAAGAGGATTCTGCTGAGTATGCATGCATGATCACTTTATCTTTATAAACAAACCATTTTTAGGTTCATAAGATCTGTTTAGTTATTGAGATGTGAGTTACTAGCATACAGTTTTGTCTAGAAGCATATAGAGTTTTTGTTGACTATCTAGTATTTTTTCATATTTTCATTATTTTCATTTTTTATGACATTACATTAATGTATTTGAATGGTTTATCAATTATTTATTCAATATAGTTGATTGGTGGATTTTATCCCTCATCCTATATTATATATTTTGGGTAATTTATCCCATTTGTATGCATTCAATACCCTCTGTACTAGGCACTAATCTATGAACTATTAGAGTAAGGCTCTAAGGGAATCCTCTCTCTTCACTTCTATCTGAGGAGGGGTTCTTTTGGTGGGAGGTTTTGACACGTAGGACTCTTAGGACATCTATTACATAATAATTGGCTAATAATTTAAAAACTAGGTCAATATCCACCAGTAATAATGATTAGGTCATAAATATGTAACTTATATGAGAAATTAGACATCCAAAAATATAATATTTATTCATAAACCCCCCAAAATTCCATCAATATTATGGAATCTAATTTAATTGAATCTATTTTAAATTCAACGGGAAAAAACCTAATAAAGGAGGAAACATAATATAAAATACTCTACCTTAAAAAATATTATATACAATCAATATTTTTCACTAATTCTAAAAACTTATTCTAATTCATAATATCATATTCCACTGAAAATGAAAATATTTTATTTATATTTTTCATTTAATTTTTATTTAATAATTTTCATCCGTGGAAAAACTTAAAGTGATATAATTTTTCTTAAAAACTATTAGATTTTTAAAAGTCAATTAATTTTTTTTATTTGTATCAATATATATTTCTTTAAGAACACTTGAACTTCATGTTTAATACAGAATACAAGATTTCATATTGAAAAAAATACTTATATTTATGATATTTTTTAGAAATAATATTTTTCCTAAAAGCCAAGTAGTTTTTCATGCTTCAAGGAATATATATATATATATTATAATTATTTAATTGTTTTTCCAGATATTAATGATATATGGTACATTTATTGTTATGATTTTTGATATAGTGAATATTATTGTTTATTTTATTCCTCCAATGCTAAACATTGTTTATTCATTAAAATAATACATAAATTTTTTAAAATTCAAATATTTTTATGAAATGGATTTCTATATAGATATTCATGTTAAAAATATTGTTTTATTTTACATTAGAAATACCAATTATATGCAGTTCAAAATGTTAATTCATATAATATTAAAATATAATTACATAGATTATAATATATTATGTTTTTTGTCACATAAATTTCAATCATTTAATATTTATATAAAAATAAAATTATTATCTAATGAGACGAATGTTCTCAAATGATCAAACCATAGGTCCCCGATAAGAACTTTGGAAAGTTTTAAGAATATTTTCATACATGGTAATCATTATAGTATTAACAATTTTAAATAATTTGGGGATAAAAAATATAATAATTTACAATTCCATAATAATTTATATCTTCAAACACATAATCATTATTTTACATATTAATAATATAATATCATATTTTTATACCCACAACATTTATGGGATTACCTTTATGTAATTCAAAAGTGATTTATATAAAGTAATATTATTTATTTTTAAATAATCATTTATCTTTTTAATAATTCTGTTTTTAATAATAATTTTTACGGAATAAGGTTTTTGATGTCTAGAGGAGTTTTCTTTTGTGAATCAAGAAGATGTCTATGGGAGATTTTTGTTTAAATAAGAAATTATTATTTTAATTTAATGTTGTGTTGTATTTTGTTATAACCACATAAATTACATTCATTATCAAATGAATATAGGTGATTTATAGGTGTTAAAGAGTGAATGAAGATTCATCAAGTTATTTTTGAATTGGAAGAAGAATATTATGGTTAAGTATAAAGTTATAATATATTTTATGTGATGATAAGAAAATAAATATTTATGTTTAGAAAACCATGATTTATTTTGTGTCTTAGGAAACAATCTATGAAGTGTTTGATAAAAATATCTAGAGTTGTAATCGTAGTTCTGGGATAGTTTCACAAAAATATATGGACACTATAAAGAATTAAAACATTTCATGGTTTGATTTATTTGGTCTTGGTCTATGAAGAAAATGATCTTGGATGAATGATTTAACATCACAGTTTAATACCAAATTGAATAGAAATGGGAAGTGATCATAGTTCCCAGATAGAGTATTACAGAATATATATGAATATGTCATGGTTTATTTACTAGGTGTGTGAAATAGTCTATAGAGGTCATGGTATTTTACACCATTTTATAAATGGTTTCGTTTTTCTATTAAATTATAATTAAAGTGAAGAAAAATTTATTATTCATTTGATTAGGGCCATGGTTTAAAATTATGATAGATAATTTTGAATAATTTAGTGAGGTTGAAACAAAATATATTATATTTTAGTATGGAATGAAGATTTAAGTAGTTTTGATGATATGTATTAGTTTGTTCCACACATGGATATATAAAGTTGACCCAAATGTCCATAGATAATATTTTAGGAGATATGAAAGGTGGGTTTTATCTAATTCCATGCTCTATTGATGATGATGTAATTTTTGATGAATGTTTTTTAAATTTGAATTTTAAAATTTAAACATTATGAGAGTCTTAATGATACTGTTGTGTGGGAGGAATTAATTAAAATTAAAATTTAAAGAGGAATACAATAGATAGGAATAATAAGATCAAAGAAGAGGTAATTTATTATTATAATTTATCGAAAAAATTAATAAAGGAGTAGTCCTTATAAAGTAAATATTGATGGTTTAATTTGAATAAGATGGTCTATCATGGTTTTTAGGGTTCTATTAAGTTTATTCTTACTGGTCAATAAACTATCATTCATTTAAATGAAAATATATCTAAGTAATCATTGAAGGAATATGCTGGGTGATCAATGTGAGGTGTTTTTTTATTGAATTTTATAATTTTAATTATCAAATATGAAGCATATAATTTGTACATTATTGACAAAAATTTTGAGATTCTTCATGGTCCTAAACACTATATTTATTGTATATTCCTGTGAAATATTTTTTTTACTATGTAGGATTTTATTTATCATTCCATTATATATTTTTATTCACACGATTTCAAGGATGAATCATACTCACTATATGCATTGGATAATACTAGAGGATTATATGATAATTGATGATACCATGTCATCACAAAGATATAATACACTATTATAAATAGTGGACATTGTATCTTCTCTTGTTGACTGGGGTTATAATAATTTTTCAAGATATTTATTTGAATTAAATTATTTATGATCCTTAAATTTTATGTTTAAGAAGAAACTAAGTTAAATAACATGATTGGAATTCATCTAAACATGTGGTCAGGGTTGGTTTTGAATAAATTGTAAATTTTTTTTTGCTAATTTTCATCCATATTAGTGAATTCTCTTGGGACCCCAATAAAATTAGTGGGAGAGATTCCATAATTTTTACTAATAAAATTTTCTAGTTATCCTATATAAAAATGTTTATTGAATTTTAATTTGTCAAGGTCTTTTTAATTTTTTTTTAAGTTGGTTTTGAATTTTTATATCTAGTATAGATCATATTTACTATGTAAATAAAATAGTTTCTCCCAATTTTTATGGGAAATTTATACTATTTATAATGTTATAATTTTGTTATACATTCTATCATTGGGTATGTATTGTCATAAAATTGTAACTAAAGGTTTTCCTGTAGTTAAAAAAGGTGAATTAATTTCTATTATTGATAGAAAAACACTAAGATATATGATCATACAAGTAATGATAATTTATCCTCACATACAAAGAGGGAATTCATAATTGTTTTAGTTTCAAAAATATGTGAATTTATTTAGGACAAGATGCATAATATTTAAGAAGGTAATGTTTAAAATATATGAATTAAATATTAAAATCTAGTATACCTGGTTTGAAGAAATTTTTATACTTGAATGTGAAATAGTGAATGATTTAATTAATTGATATAATGATATTAAGATATAAAAAATGGGTTTAGGAGAAACTACATAATATATTATGATTATTGAGAAGTTTATTTTTATCTTACTGGACATGTTTGATGAAAAATACTTCACCACATGAATGTAATTCCATGTCTGAACACTCTTGAATAGTGATTGGGTTTGTAGCACCACATAACCTAAGGCATGTCTTCTCGTATGCCCAAAAATATTGACAAACCATGATACTATATTGTCAACATTAGACAGTCTACACTATCAATATCATATAAACATTAATAAAAAAATTACCAAGCATCTCTAAACAAATATAAATCAAAGTATGTAATTAGAATTATAACTATAAGCTAAAAATAACTCAATAAATATATACCCATGATATGTCACGAGATACTAGGTAGGTCATCAATCATATACTATAAATGGATACCCCATAGGGACAATCTTATTTAAAATATAAAAGAACAAAAATACACAAGAATACCCCACACCAATTCTGAGCATCTACATGGATCTATCTCAAACCCATCAATCCCATATAGCTCAATATCTTATTAAAATTGTATCTTATAAGTAAAAAAAATGGGTAACACATCTAATAATGTTCTTCTGATGGTATTGAGTATATAACATATCAAGGGGACCACCGAAGAGGTCTATAATGTATGAAAAAATATACCAACTATATGCATGATGGAATAAGTAATTCTATAACACAAAACATTAAAGAATTGACACATGGTCATTATATGTTACCCAGACCACAAAAATACTAGACACAACCTAATTCGACCAATAATAGTGAATTACAATGATCTTTCAAGGGAATCCATATTACATTTCACTATGGCCTCTAGGTCAGGATACTTTGATTCAAATTGAATTGGAATATTAAATGGTCTGTAACATGTCCATTGTCTTTAGGAAGAACCTATGTTTATAATAAAAATACATGAATAAATAATAACAAGAAGTAAATTTTAACCATGTAAATGATCTAACATATATAATACCTTAGAAATAATGTATGACTATAATAAATAAACATGAATATATATTAATGAGAAATTAATTTAGATCATGGGAATGGCTTAACATATTTGATCCCTTAAAAATAATATAATTCCATAATAAAGGGATTTCCATCTATAAAAATGTAAAGTGAATATGAATCCTCAGAAGAATAAGTGTTTCTTCACAAGAAAACTACAACACTTCCATTCCATTACATCCATTACGATTACACATTCTATAGGCTTTATAAGCTCGATCCTAAGTGACCTACCTAGTCCCCACATCCAAATCAAAAACCTTCCACAATTATCATAATGTATAAGTAATATTTTATAGTAAATCCATGCACTAGGTATATTCCAAAACTCATCATCAAGAAAACCTCTCAAATTACTATAAGGTAATGTACTCACAGATTCCCATTATGAAATTCGAGGATCTACTTGAAGTCCCAAGGAAAAACTTCTTCTCCATTACCTCCCAATAGAACCCATTTGTGTGGTTTTCATTAATACAATATATGGACCACCATAAATAGGTTTATCTTTTAATGAGAACCAAAGCCTTTAGATTCCTCTATATTTACTTCAACACCCATGCTCTCACATATTCCCAAAAAGTAAAAAATATCCAACCATATCCCATCAGAAAATCATTATTGAAAAAATTTCATAAATTTTACCTAGACCAGGCTTACCATCCTAGAATTGAGGTCCCATTTAAAAATACTCATGATTTATCACACAATCAAAGACCTATTATGGGTCCACCACACTTAATTACTTCACATTGACCAGTTAAGTGTATTCTCTAAGCGATCAAAGAATCAATAAAATATAGGAGGGGTTCCCATTCCTATAATAAAATACTCTACCAAATCCTTTTTATAATTTGGGAACCTCGTTATCTCAATTTAGTTCACCCAAAATAAATCCTACATGGAAACTGACACCATCATATATTTAACACACAATATATGGATATATATATATAAAGGACTATCTATACCCACATTATATTAACACTCCCACCATACTCATCCCACCTCAACCAAGCCTACAAAAATCATCTCCCATCTAATAAAATCCATTCCAAATCCATATACTAAATAAAAAATTAAAATTTATTAATCAATTTAAACCATAATTAATTCAATTGTAATAATTTAAAAAAACCATTGAGAAACCTAATGAAACTCAAACCACAACAAATGATATGTCAAAAGTATATGGCATTCCATCTACAGTACTATAATTGAAATAAATTTAATTAATTACAAAATGGATCATTAATTTAATATGAAATTGAAAAAAAACAATATTAAAATAACTTGATGACATGCCCATATTGAAATTATAAAAGATGGTGAACATTCCTCCTTCTATTTCTTCTAAAAAAATTATAAAAATAAATATTTATTTTTTTCATATGTCACCATGCTTTAGTGAAGTAATTTATAAATCTATAACTAAAATCACCCAAAATCAATGTCAAATAATATAACTGAGAGGGGGATAGAAATGTGGAAGGTAAAACATAAATCAATTGTGGAGAAATAGACCTGATGTGGCTAAGAATCATAGAGGGAAAATATGGATGATAGAAATCCAAAGGATGATCCCCCATCATCTTGGTTATTCCAAAATAAAAACCCATGAATTGAGTTTAATAAATATACCAAAAATTATGAACCCCCCCCCCCCACAAAATTAGGCGTTGAGGTCCTACATTATACTCTTAGTGGACCGCCACTAAAATTATGGTGGGCCACAAGGATCTTGGTTGACTGCTACTAGGATCTTGGTGGATAGGGTAGGGGTCTTTCCCACTTACTCATCCAATTGGACTTTTGGGGGATTCTATCAGGAGTCTAGAAGGAATTATTGTATCCCACCAAGAATCAACCCTTAACATGACCCTTGAGAATCCCCTTATAAATTTTACCAATTTTACCACCTCATAAACTACTATGTATTCTTTCTAAACATGACCAAAACCTCATACCTCTTGTCATAATATAAAAAAACAAATTTACCTAGATTCCAACCATCCATGACACAAATTTTTACCAGGTCAACCAACACATAAGAACATCGGTGTTTAAAAACTCCTCACCATATGGATTATCATCCACATAAAGTGTTTATTAACATATTATTACATCTAGTTCATATACTATAATTTGATATTGCTGCTAATTTATAATTCCAAAATAGATATAAGTGTTTTATCCAACAATATGATCCATATGAATGTCTTACCACATCCAAGATCAACTTTTATCTTTAATATCCATCAGTAATTTCACCTTACCCAATTATAATAAAAATATTAGTTAATTTTCTATAAGTTTTAATATTCTAAAATCACCCTGGCATGCTCATGAAATTAGATTTGGTTCCCTATATCCAAATTCTGTGAACATTATGGTTAACTATATTCATTATTTTGAATATTAATAAACATATTATCACATAATTATTATCATTCTTTGGGATATATTATGTGATAATGTATTATGAATAACTATTTTATTGAAAGGTTGTAAATGTTCCCTCTATGATGAGAACCAAAATTAAGAGGATAATATTATTGAATATTTGTTCTATAGGCAAATGTTGTCATTTAATAGAACAAAAATGATACAAAATGTTATGGGTGGATAGTCATTAGACTTTGAGGCATTTTCTCATGGTTTATTCCATTGGTAATTTCCAATATAAGGGATTATGAGAACATGACCCAAAAAATATTTATATATGTTATTGTATGTTTCTATATATGAATTTATTTATTGATCCCTATACATTAATATTATTTTCAATTGTTATCATTATAAGCATACTTTGATGTATTTATGAAAACTGTAATGAAATATGTTTGTGACATGGTACGATATATTGGCTACATTACGAGTAATATTGCATTAAAAAATAATGAGAGAAATGATTTTAAACTTCTACTATTTAATGTAAGTTGATATCTTAGGCCCTTTTATTGATGTACAATATCCCAAAAAAACCATCGCCTTGGTGTTATGTGGGTAATCTTATTTCCAGAAACTCAAATATAGATACATCAAACACAAATGTTAATGAAACCAACATGAAACTTTCTTAATTAGATAAATCATGATAAAGAGATTATATTTCACAGTAAGCATATATATAATATTTTATTTCATTACAACATTAATGTAATTCTCTATGGCTCTCAGGTCATTTTTCTAGATGATAACCTTGGTCTTTGGGCGACATCACCAAATTCCACTGAGAAAGAGTTTTAGAGGGCCACACAATAATTTTATCTAAAAACTCAGTTAAATAATTATATTATTTATCATTTAACATATTCAATATAAATTATTCTCATACACAGTTTAATAATTATCAATGTTTTCTTGATCACATATATTCCATCACTAGTTATTAAAGATAAAATTTAATGAGAATAAAAGTCTATGAATATTTATTTTCTATTTAGTGATATCATATTTGTTTATTTATATAATATAATATAGTTATATTTATTTATAAATAAATATTCATTAGTCAAGGAATGATAGTCATTTTATAGGAATGACGAACCATGTTTAATAATCCGATGAGAAATAATATATATAAATAATATTTGAATAAAATTTATGAAGTTTATTCATGAAATAATATTTAAGTTATTCCTTAGTTTTGTGCATTTTAAGAAATAAGAATTATAATATTTGTATAGCTATAGTGTTCCATGGGGATTAAATAAATCATAATGAAGTATTTATAAATATTATTTTATAATCCTATAACTATTTAAAACTAATTATATTATTATTAACCTTAAGACATACCATTTGTTTTATGCACGGTGAAAATGGGAATTATCTCAATCCCTATAAATACCCTATCCAAGAGTACTCTCAATAATGGATAGTGATACTCCTCCCCCACCCCTCATAATTACATAGAGATAAAGGATAATCCCTTTTGGAAGATATTCAAATTGTGATTAAGGATGAATGGCTCAAGCATTATGATATTCTACTATGGCACCCTAATATTCATATGTTGATTCTTGGAAGTTCGTAATGCATGTTTGGTTCCCCACTAGAGGGAATCTAAAAATTATTCTTATTTTAAATGATAGTATGATGTAGGGACATTTTCAAATACATCAATTAATATATATTTCATCACAAAGAAATTATTTAACTACTTAAATAAATTATAAATCATTATGTAATGATCCTGTGTTTAGTGCTAGAGTTTTCATGTCAATTAATATTTGATTTAATTATGTTTGTAAAAATGATTATCATCGATGTATATCATATATTATTCAATAATAAATATAAAAAACATGTTGGGAATTCCCCATTGGTGCTTCCGTTGTGCTCAAACATTTCATGTGGTACCAGAGTAGTCACATAATTGTTTATAATTATTTAAAGATCATTGATTGATTTATGCAGTTATGATTAGTTTTTAATTTAAATTAAATAAATATTTAATAAAAATAATGATGTATTATTCACAAATATAATCAATTAATGGAATAATTTTGAATAAATAATATTCAAAGAAATCATCAAATGGTGTCGAGGATTCTGGCCATATTACACAATAGTACACAACCAGTAGACCATTGGTACACATCGTGTACACATTTCTAATGCACCATAAAAACTCATGAACTTATTTATAATTAATATAGAGAATGTTAATTTATTACACATGGTGTGTATTTAATCCATTGTGTGTTGATCGGGCCAGCCTGGTGCATGTTCAGGTGGATTACACAATATGTAACGTGTGTACAGAATGTGTTTCCCATTAGTCAATGATGGGCCACATATTTTTACATCCATTAGTAAAACATGGGCCACATATTTTTACATGAACTACATGATAGGTGACCATGTAACCTGATGACAACATGATTTGTATCCAATGTGAATGATTTTTTACTCCATTAATTTATGTGTTAAAACAACATGCCTAGTCCCTAGGCATGTGTTGTTGATAAATGGTAAAAATTTATACACAACATATAGCTAATTAATACATGTTGTGTATATTACCTGTTTACATATAATTAAAAATAAATTTATTATACCTTCTAAACCTTGTCAACATGTATTTTCTGTTTCATTTAATTGACTCATACATGTTATATGATGGGTTATATATATATATATATATATTAAATGTATAATTATTTTTATAGAATATTCTAAAATGAATATCATGTATATGTCATAATACAATAATTACCCCATGATAATTAAAACATATAACACTATTTAAATAAAATGAGTTCCATGTTTCATTCAATTAAATCATACATACCATAAAATAACATTATAATATGTGTATGCTACATGACACATGAGTAAATAGTATATGAATATCATACATGATGTGTAGTCTATATAGGAACTCACTGTGTTTCCTTGATGGTTCATTTTTTACATAGTCAATTTTATTTAAATTTATTTAATTTCATTAGGATTGTGATGGTTTTTATCCTTCGAAATTTTTTAATGAGATTTAAGTTAAAATAATTTATTAATTATAGATTATAATTATTTTGTTTGAGCATGATTTGTCTTAAATAAAAATAATTTGGGTTGAATGATATATTATTAAATGAATAATTCATTCCATGTATATGGACGATCATGGGAATAGATCATACATTTGTATGTGATTGTTTTCCATTTAATTTTTTATTAAATTAAAATTATTACCTGTGTGTCATCTATCCTCTCATTTTATGAGGGCCTATATTCCCACATTTTCATTTTATATAAAACCCCTTAACCAATCCTCTGGTTCCTCTTCCACATGTGTGAGTATAAACCTATGTAGTAAATGGATCTCATGGGCTAGTTAATGTAGTTCAATTTTGGAGCTTAGGTGAAACCAATCCAAGAGATACACAGGTGGACACAAGGAAAGATATATCACAAACTGGGTCATGGTCCATGGTTTTTTCTCCTAGGTCGATGGTTAGTTTATAATATTCTAGATAAAATAACCATTAGTAAAATCTCATGATCATACCACAATTATTATTTTATTTCTATCAAGATTCATGGTTAATTTCATTATGGATATTTTCTCTTGATCACATGAATTAATGAATTAACAATGATCCAAGACATAATTAAAATAAATTTGGTTATTCATGAATTTTATATATTACGTGTTTTATCACTTAAGTAAATACACTTAATACTAACAAGAATATAAAACTATAAAATGGGAAATATATATATATATAATATTAAAATCCATCAACTATATATATATATATTTGTTAAGTTGGTATAACCATCAATTACTTGGGTAAGAATTAAACCATAGTTAAAAGTTATTGAACAACCTCTATTGAGATGATTTCAATTATTAGTGAATTTATATCTTGAGTTTTTGGTTGACTTAACCTAGTTCTCATTAAGGGATGATCACCTTAGTGATACTTAATGAAACTAGTATGAAAATTTTGGAGAAAATCGAAAATTGGGATTTTAGGAGCAGGTGGTCCACTCAATAGATCATGTAACTATAATTTAACATAGTTCGAAATTTTTTTCTACCTAAATTCCTTCAAATATTTTTATAGGAACTCATTTAGGTTATGAGAATGGGAATATGGATCCTCCCCACAAAAATATCCAATAAAAAGGATATATCAAAATTAATGGTGAGAGATATTTGGATTTGATAAAGTAGTGTAAAAATAAAGAATTTAAATATTTATTACATAATTTTTAAATTAGATAAAGTACTAAAATTATAATCTTCGTATTTATAGAAATAAAAACTACGACTTCAACCATATCACTATAACATATAATTGAGAATGATAACCTTATCTCTAATTTTTTTCCAATAATGGAAATGGTGCATATGTGTTATTAAAATTATATATGTTATAAAACCCAATTCCAGAATCCCCTCACAAAGTGGTTAGTGAGGTTAAATTACCTTGCTATGATTAATATTTGGATGATGTCACATATATCAAATGTTTCATGCTATATTCCATGTCCATTGATATTATAAAGTAACATGGGAATATGGGTGTTTATTGAATGACATATCTCCTTCATTATATTTATCAATATATTTCTAGAAAAGATAAATATATGACATCTAATAAACTATTCACATGAAATATTAGAGATTCATAACCTATTGGGTCCTCAAGTAGTCATGATGATTTGCTAGATAGTGTGCTTGGGCAGGTTGGGAATTAAATTCCATGATGAGTTGAACAAAAATATCACTGTTTCCCCTCTTTCAAAATCATTATCAAGTATTATTGTAAATTATTACATGATAAATAGTGAGATGAATCTTTTTTAACATCTTTATAACTCTCAATTAGTTTACAAGGTCATGGGGTAGGATAAACATCCTGCCCTTATATTGAATAAAAATAGTATGAATAAGGAAAAGGGAACCAATACTCAAACTAAGTTTGAATCTCCAAAAAACCATGATTCTAAGAATAATATGATCCATAGGCAGGTTAAGGAAAAAAATACATTTTGTATGTGGAAAGAAAATATATTGGAATACGAACTTCACCCACAAACGTATGGAAGTTAATGGATAGTTCATCATCGAGTGTAATCTTTATATATCTACACATTGGGTATTGGATATAGCTTTTTCTACTCACATATATTTATAAATTTATGAACCAAGTAGATTTTAAAAGATTTATTGTGGAGAGGTGGATTTTAAAGAATCCAATGAAGCACGAGCCGCTTCCTTTGATGTAGGAGAATACCACCTTCTATTACAAACTGTAATGATTTTTGTTTTGAAGAATTATTATTTTGTGCCAATTATTTTTAAAATAAAAAATGTATTTATTTAATTTACATGAATGGATTTATTTCCACATTTTTTAATAAATAATAACGTTTTTTAAATAAATTAATTGTGAAGGTATAAAATAACTAAATAACTTTCTTTATGTATTATATTATGAAAACTAAATATTATAAATAGACAACAAATAACCATCACCCAACTCATATAACACTCAAACGTGGCATCGCCATCTTGGTCATGTAAATGAGAAGGATTTAACAAATATATACTAAGTTTGTTATTTAGAATCCTTGACCATTTAAAAGATGTGATGCTTATTTTCAAGGAAAATGACTAAACCATTATTTGGTGGACAAGGTGAAAGGGACATAGAAATTTTTGTTTTTGGTATACACTACTACATTTATACTATTCCCAGTAAAATCTAGAGAAGGATATTCTTACTTCATAACTTTTTTATGACCTGAGTAGACATGGTTATATCTAATTGATGATGTATAATTTTAGGCCTTTGAGAAATTCACAGAATTTAGAGATGATTTAAAGATTCAAATTAGTAAGAAGATAAATATGATTTGATTTTATCGTGGTGTTGAATATCATAACTAAGAGTGTATTGAATTTCTATATGATTTTGGGATTCTATCACAAATCAAAATACCACATACAAGGAAGTGGAATTGTTTCATTGAATGGAGAAACCGTACCTTTCTTGATATGGTAAAGTTTATGATGATTCGAGAAGATCTTATATTATATGTTTTGGGATATGCATTACATGTTTCAACAAAAAATTCTAAACCATGTACCAAATAGGTTAGAAAAAAGAAATTATTATAATTAAATATATGGAATGAAATTTATGTTTTCACACACGGATGTATGGGGATGTAAGGAAATTATTATGACTATATCAGAATAAAATCTAGAACCCTGAGGTACAATGTGTATACTTTTAGGGTATCCAAAGGAAAAAAGAAGATAATATCTATACAACCTCTCAGACAAGAAAAATATAGCTTCAAGAAAATCCATATTTCTTGAAAGGGATAAAATCATAAAGAAGGATAGTGGGAGTAAGATTTATATCAATTAATTTGGTGCTCATGATATAAAAGATTTTGTATAGAAACAACATTCAAAGGTACCCATGGAAGAATTGTTTCCTAAAACACAATTACTGTGTAGGATAACTGAAGAAGAAAATGAACTAGAAGGATATGATTTTCTTGTCACCATAGATAGTGAACCATTATTGGTTGAAAATATGAAACCATTCTTATAATGAGGTAGTATAGATCTCTAAAGATACAAGATAGTAGGAATCCATTAATTATAAGATGTATTCTGTGTATCAAAACTATGTTTGGGTTCTATATGATATTCTAGTTGATGCAAATTCATTGGTTAAAAATGGGTATTCAAGAGAAAAATGTACATGGAAGATAATTTATGTACCTATAAATCATGGATTATGGATGAAAGACTTAAATATCATCAAGGAATTAAATATTATGAATCCTTTTCTACAGTTTCCATTTTTAATTCAATCAGACTTCTTCTTGCTATAATATCTTAACATCACTATAAAATTTAGAATAGGGATGTAAAAATTTATATAATTAATGATTAACTTTATTTATTTTTCTATAAGACACAAATATAAGGGTTTTTAACTCCCAATAATTCAAAAAAGGTCTTCAAGTTTCATAGATCCATTTAAAGATATAATTAACCATCCAAATCAGGGTAAATTTGGTTTTATGATGATATACAAAAAAAATTCATTATGTATGAATGCAATAAATGTGTTTACAAGTGGTTTAGTGGGAGGGATATTATTATCCTATTAGTATATATTGGTGACATATTGATTATTGGAAATTATTTACTAGTTATATAATTATTTAAGTATTTGTTAAACTAGTGCTTATCTATAAAGAAATTTGGAGATGTAGATTATATTCTAGGGATCAATATCATTTGTGATTGATTTAAGATGATTCTTAGACTATGTTAAGGAACATAAAATGATTAGATACTAAATAGATTTAGTATAAAAAATAATAGAGTGGATTGGTTTCAGTGTCACACACTATACATTTTTCTAAGAAAAGGTATCATTAGACACTAGTGGAGAAATAGAGAATATGTTTTATCCCATACTCTTTATCAATAGGATCAATCATCCATGACATGTTTTATACTAGGATTGATTCTTACTATTACTTGAGTATGATAGACCCATATAAATATGATCAACATGAACACCATTTGTCTTCTGTTATGGCGATTTATAAGTATCTAAGAAGAACCAAGGATATGCTCCTCATGTATCGATTTTATGAGGAGCTAGTCATCAGGAGATATACTAATGATAGCATTCAAATATACCAAAATGATCTGAATTCATTGTCAAGACATGTATTTAGTCTCAAAAGAAGAGTTGGGAGTTGGAAGAGTTAAAATCAACAAGATATATTTGAATCCATGGTGGATTCGGAGTATATAATGACTTCTTATGCCTCCAAAGACACTACTTGGTTACACAAAATTTTCTAAGATCTTGATATAGTTCCTAGTAGTAAAGTCCCAACCACACCATATTATGAAAACTCTGTAGCAGTGGCTCTTACAAAGAATCCAAGGTCACATCAACATTAAAAGCACATATTTTAATAGTATCACCACTTGAAGGATTTTTCATAGAGAGGTGAATATATATTAAGAATATTTTCTATAAAAGAAAATGTGGTGGTCCCCTTGATGAAATCCATATCTCAATAAAATCATGAATAAAATGTGTCAGTTAGTATAATGAGTGATATTAGTAGTTGGATCTTGTAAAAATGGGAGTTTGTTGGAGTTGGTTCCCTAGAACCTAATTCTATGTACTTTATAATATCTTTTATTCAGTATTTTTAATATTAATAAACATCATATCACATCATGATTATTCTTCTATATGAGATAATATATTATTACATATTAAGAGGAACTTTCATTTTGAATGTTTTTAGATATTCATTTCTATGATGAGAACATTGAAGTGTGATAAAATTATTTTTGAATATATGTTATATAGATTTATGATATCATTTAATGGTAAATAAATGCCTCAAGCTATCATGGTTGGAGACTCATAGGGATTTGAGGTACATTCTCATGTTGTATAACCATGGTCATTTCTAATGGAATGATATTATGATAACATGACCATCCTGTAGAAAATCCACATTTATATATGTCTTTGGATGTTTCTATATTCATCTTTATATACTGATACATAGGCTTTATGATTATTATTAATGGATATTATTAGTCACACACATTAATGTATTCATGAAATCCATAAAAATATATGTTCATGACAAGTTATGATAATTTAGGTGCATCATGAGTAACATTTTATTATTTAATAATAAGAGAAATATTTTTTCCCTTATACTATTTAATGTAAGTTAATATTTCATTCAATTTGATGAAAATAAAAAAACCTAAAAAAATCCATGTTTGTGGTCTTCTATTGTAAATTTTATATCTTGATTGTCCAAGAAAGACACCTCGAGCACATAGGTTATTAAGACCAATATGCAACATGCTTGATTAGAGATATCATGAACAAGGTTTTATATTACATAGTATGTTTCAGTATGAGTTTTTTTGTCATTGTGAAATTAAATTCTTTTTCTATGGGTTCCTTGGTATGTTTCTAAACACTACACATGGAATTTTGGTGGCTCCATTTAATTCCACTGAGGGAAAAGCCCATAGGGTTATATAGTAAGTGTATATATAAAATCAGTTAAATAATATTATTATTTAGTGTTTAATATTTTGAAGATATATTTTTCTCATACACTATTTAATAATTATTCATGATATCATGAACAGATAAATTCAAATTCTAGACATCAGAGAGAATATTTTATGAGTAGAATATTTAATAAATATTAAATTTATATTTATTGAATATATAATTTTTTTATTAGAGAACAATGAAGTGATATTTATTTATAAATAAATTAAAATTATTCAAGGATTGATAATTATTATAGATGAATAGTGGACTGAGTTTAATGTTATGGTGAGAAATAGTATATATTAAATATTAATTGAATTTTTTTAAAAATATTGTTCGTTAAATAATATTTAATTAATTTGAAGGTTTTTCACATTTTAAGAAATAATAATAATAATAATAATAATAATAATAATGTAATCATGGGGAACTTTGGGGATAATAGAAATAATAAAGGCACATATCAAATTATTATTTTATAACTGTAGCACTATTTGAACCCAATTATATTATTTTCAACCCTAGGGTTGGCCATTTTAGTTTTACAAAATGATAAAAGTAATTCTCCCAAAACTAGAGTTACCCAATAAATGAAAACTCTAAAGAATTAAGATTGATCCTCCCCTATTATCCCTCAAGATTCTATAGAGATAATGTATAATCCTTTTGGGATATGATTCTCCTAGAGATCAAGGATAAATACCACAAGAATTAGTATCAACCGCATAATCATTCAGAGATTCTTATGACGATGCCTAGAGGTTCTTGGTATGTGTGTGGATCATCGCATGAGGGAATATACAATTGATTCTAGTGAAGAAATGATAATATTAAAAAGAAACATTTTCATATCGATCATTGAAGAAATAATTCCTCAAAATGTAATTCTTTAACCACTTAAATTAATTATAAATCATTATGTGATGATCTTGAGTTTGGTTTTGAAATTCTCATGTAAATTAATATTTGATTAAATTTTATTGTTCATGATGTTTATCATTATTGTACATCGTGGATTAATCATCGATTATGACAAAAATATGAGTTGGTAATTCCCCAACATTACTTCCACTAAACCCAAAACCTTTAAATTTCACAATAATCAGTTATAAACCAAAAAAATCAGTTAGTCCTCCATCACATTAACGTCATCCAAAATTACACTAGAATTCTCACTAAAGTTCTAGATTCATTATATTAATAATTATTTCTTATTCCTAAGACATTATAAAATCTCCCAACCATTAACACCTAAGATAAATTCAATTGGTGCAATTTCATACTCATTCTATGAGTACCAACATGTCTAAAACCCATAGCATAATACATCCATTCATTTAAATCTATATAATTATAGTTGTCAATTGACTGATAACAACCAAAATATTTTGAAAAATAATTAATATTGTATTATTTGAGAACCATGATATGAATCTGCCTATATGTGTTGAGTCAATAAGGTATTCCTTTTGAAATTTCCATTCCATCTTGTTTTGAAAATCACAAACACCTATACTTAAGCAAATCGATATTTTACTTCTGTACGGAAAATTTATATCCTTATGGAAATTTACCCTAACCTAGATTTCCTTACACATATCCACATTTTTCTTGAGTATAAAAATCATTTTCATATCAAAAACCTCGGAATCATATAAAGCATAGATATGAAGCATTATGTTTTAGGATCTGAATTCTAGATATGCACTGTATTGAAGTTCCACTCTGAATTCTGGATATGAACTGTAATGAAGTTCTACTCCGAATTCCGGATACAGACTCTAATGAAGTTCCATTCCAAATTATGGATAGGAACTCTAATGAAGTTCCATTACGGATGATGGATACAGACCCTCATATAGTTCGACTCTGAATTCTGGATACAAACACTCACATAGTTCCACTCCAAATTCTGGACTCCGATCTTTTACTAGTTCAACTCCAAACTTCTACAAGTTCAACTACGAACTCTATAAGTTCAGATTCATAACTCTGGTGAAACCAAACTTTGAATTTCCTTAGAAATACATACTCCGGATTTCTATAGTATTTTGGTTCCAAATTCCTATAATAGAGAATCCGAATATCTCTTTCTTATAAACTCCGTATTCCATTTTGGTAAGACTCTGAACTTTTATTTGCTTACATTATGAATTTCGATTTTTCTTATACATGTTCCATTACAAAACAATGTTGTGCTTTTAGATACGCATGTTTTGTTATAAAACGATGTCATCCATTCTGTTTCTAACTAACCATTTGTTAAGTGACATGTGTACATGTCCCTTCGAAATTTAAGGAAAATATGACCGTTGGAGGAGGGAGTCGACCGTTCCAACCAAGCCTATAAATAAGAGTTCATTTTAAAGAGATCAAAAAAAATTTATCAACTATGTATACATTCTGTTGAAGTGATTTATATAGAGATAGGCTCTTATCAACACTCACGCTTCGTGCAGAATTCTTTAATGACTTGTTCAAACATTTCCTTGTGTAGACTTGATTCATGCGACTCTGAATGTTGGTGATTACATTCAAGGACTTCCGGGGATAGGAAGACAGAGGTGCCAACTTCATTGAAGTTAGAGGGCTTCCTTGCTGAGGAAGGCAGAGGTTCCAACTACCATGAAGTTGAAGGTTTGCAGGGATAGAAAAACCGAGACTCTGATCTTCATATCGAGTGCTTACACTGGTGTGGGTACAACAGATTTTCTTGAATGTATATATCATGTGACCATTATCCAAGGTGGTTATATACCATTCTTTTTGGGTTAAAAGATTTATATCTTGTTACTTGTAGATTTAGTTCTTGTTTTCCACTGCATTTGGTATTGTAAGGAAAGTATAATCTTCTTATATTTCCTTACACTTGTACTGTGATTAATTTAGATTCTATGCACTATAATGTAGAATCTCTTATTCTAAACTTTAGTTAAGTATCAATTTCCAGAACCATATTTCCAGAACTAGTTTTTCGGAATCACTTTCCAGATTTAAGAAAATTTATAGAACTAGAAGTTTGTAACTTAATACATTATCCTGATATTTAAATTGGTGTTATAGGTGTTGTGAATTTTCTTAGTTTAACATTGATAAACTTATCTCTTTCATTGTTTAAGGAAAATTTTAAAGTGTACAATTCACCCCCCCCCCCTCTTGTATATTGAGCATCTACATCATTATTTCGATCCTACAATTGGTATCAGAGGTTGGAAACCTCATACTCTATACCAATCCTACAATTGGTATCAGAGCATCTCAAAAATTCTTATACTCACATATAAGTTTTTCTTCCTCAGTTTCTCATTGTTCTATATTTTCATTCCTTAGGAATATTTTCCTTGAATATGAAACATTGTTATTAACATGTCTTAGTGTAGAATGATTTTTAATATGGCTGGATTAAATTTTTGTTCCATCGACAACCTAAATCCTACAAGACCACCAATTTTTTAATGGAATTGATTATGAGTATTGGAGAGATCTAATGAAGACTTTAGTTATCAATTCTGGAGTAGAAAACCTTTATATGCATACTGGATGATAAAAGATTCTTGATAAGGTAGTTATTGCTTTTACAAACAAAGAGAAGCATGATTATCAATTAAACAATAAGGTATGTAATACTCTACTATGTTCAATGACTAGGAACATATATATCCAAATTTCTTCATGTGAAACAGCTAATTGTATATGGAAGAAACTGGATGTTACACATTTTGGTACATCTAAAGTCATAGAGACTAGAAGAGCTATGTTGAGAGTAGAATAGCGTGGTTTTAACATTCCCTATGGAAAACCTATAAGCAAAGTGAAAAATAGATTTATGACTATCGTGAATAGAATACAATATATGGGAGAGAGAGGTCTAGATGATGAAGCTCTATTGGATAAGATTACTGATATTATGCCCAATGAGTGGGAATCAAAGAGAACAACTACTGATGAGAACAGGAAGGTTAATCAAATTTCCTTAGACGAGCTATTTAGAACTCTTCTCCAACACGAAAAAAGGATGAAGATAGATGCTGAAAACATCAAAAAGAAGAATGTGAATGTTATTGTTGCTTTTAATACTACATCAAATAACATGAAAGTGAAGACTCCTGAGATAGTAAATAGATCCAAGTCAAAGAAGGTTACTATACAATCCGAATCGAGTGAGAGTGAAGTCTCAGAGAATGAGATAGCTAATCATGCTCAAAGAATGAACAAGATAGCTAGTCAAATAAATTTCCAATCCAGGTATAAGAAGAAGGAAAGGAAAGATAAGAAAGATTTAGAGGTCACATGCTATGAATTCAAGAGAAGTAGACACATACGACCTGATTCCCTATACTTAAAAATAACGAAAGGAAAGAGAAGAATTCTGAAAGGAACCAGAATAAGTTCTATAAATACAAAGATAAGAAATGTCTCAAAGATAATACTACATAGAGTTATAGCTGTGGAGACTCTTTAGAATGTGAATCCTCAGAAATTGATTCATTAGCTCAAAATAATATGGGATTCATTGCTAATACTTATTTTCCACATACATGTCTTATAGCCAAGGTACGCTCTACCGAGGCCTGAACATATTTATCTCATGATAAGAATTACTATTCCGAAAATAGTACTTATAATGGAGATACATCATCCTAAGAAAATTAAGAACCTTCATATGAAAAAGTATCTAGATTTAACATGTTAATTGAATAATTTTTTTTAAAAAATTCTATGAAATTAGACAAGGAAAATACTTGTGAATAAGATCTTACAAAAGAGATTTCAGATCTTTCTATAGATCTTAAAGATAAAGAAGAGCTTTTAGAAAAACATTCTAAAGAACTTGAGAAAGAAAAATCTGATAAGGATGAACTTTCTAAAGATCTTAATAATGTTATTTCAAAGATGAATGTTTATGAGTAAAAATATAACTCTAAATAAATGATTCCTGAGGATAGGAATTTAGTCGTTCGACTAAAATATGAAATTTTTTCTCTTCAAGAGATTCTTTCAAAATTTACCTCTTGGATGGAAAATTTTTACAAGATGTATTCTCAAATTAAACCTCACAGAAACACTATAGGAGTAGGTTATACTCACCAAAAACCAGTTTTCAAAAAACAACTATTTTGTTCCTTCCAAAGCTCCTTTTTGCACTAAGTGTCAATGTGCTGGGCATTGGAAGAAAAACTGTTCTTTGAATAAAGTTCAATCTCTTGGGTTTCATAAAGCATATTTTCCTAAACAATTGTGGATACCCAAAATCTTGTTATCTGAAAATTTCAGATCCAATCATGTTTTTATTCCGAAAGGCTAATTATTTTCTTATTTTCAGGAAGATAACGGAAATACCAACAATAATACTTGGTACATGGATAGTGGATGTTCCCAGAATATGACTGGTAAAAAAAGCTATTTTGAAAACATTATCAAGATGAAAGGAGGAAAAGTAACTTTCGGAGATAATTCATAGTGAGAAATCTTTGGTATAGGTAATATTGTTCTTCTTTGAAAAAAATTGATTTCCAATATTTTGTTTGTTAATGGTCTCAAGCACAACCTCATTAGCATAAGTCAATTATGTGATGAAGGTTACCTTGTAAATTTTAGGAATGATAAGTGCTTATTACACAATTCCAAGGAAGAATTTATTCTTTCAGGCCATATGCAAGAGAATGTTTACACATTGAACTTAGAAGATCGTAGGAGCCAAGACATACCATCTCTAATTGCAATGGAAGATCACTCTTGGTTATGGCATAGAGGACTAGGTCACTGTATCCATAGAAACTTGAGAAAACTCTCTAAGAAGAAACTCGTTAAGGATCAACCAGATCATATATTTGATTCTTCTAAAGTTTTTGATCCTTGTCAATATAGAAAGAAACATAAATCTAGTTTTAAATAAATCAGTCAAGTCTCAACAACTGATTCAATACAGTTGGTACACATGGCTCTTTTTAGACCAACACAAACTAGAAAAATTGGAGGAAAATACTCTGTGTTTTTTTTAGTTGATGATTACACTAGATTTACATGGGTCTATTTTCTAGCAAAGATGTTTGAAGATTTTTCCTATTTCAGAAGTTTTAGAGCCCAAGTTAAAAATGAGAAAAGCCTTCCACTGAAATCTAATCATAGTGATCAGGGGGGAGAATTTCAAAATTCTGAATTTGAAACCTTTTGTAGTAAAAAAGGTATTAATCACAACTTTTCAACACCTAGAACACCTCATAAAAATTTTTAATTAGAAAGAAGAAATATAATTCTTCAAGAGATAACAAGAACCATGTTGAGCAAGTATTTTGTTGCAAAACATTTTTTGGCAGAAGCTGTAAGTACTGCTTGTTATACTATAAATCATGTTCTGATTAGACATTTTCTTAATAAAACTCCTAATGAATATTGAATGGTAGAAAACCAAGAATTTCCTTTATCAAGGTTTTTGGTTGCAATTTATTCATCTCGAATACTAATGATAATTTACAAAAATTCGCACCACAATCTGATGAAGTAATTTTCCTAGGCTACACCACAACTTCTAAGGATTATTGAGTTTTTTACAAAAACACTTGTATTGTTGAGGAAACAGTACATTTCAAATATGATTAGTCGAATCCTTTTGCTTTTAAACCATCCCAACCTACATCTTCAGATGTGTTTTCAAAAACTATTAATCAACCTTTGATAGAAGATCCTTCTGATAAGGAAAATGTTCAAGAAGACTCTTCTAAAACATTTAAATTAGATTATTTCCTACCCTATGTTGATGAACAGGTTTTACAAATCCCAAATCAGTGGTTTATTAAAAATCATCTCAGTGATAGTATCATTGGTGATGTCATTCAACCTGTAAGGACTAGAAGTTCCTTAATAAATGAAGTACAACATCTATCATTCTTTTCCCAATTGGAACCAAAATTCACTGATGAGGCTTTAGGTGATGATTATTGGATAAAATCCATTCATGATGAACTAAATGAATTTGAATGGAATAAAGTCTGGACCATGGTTGAAAGACCTAATGAAATTTCTATTATTGGAGTAAAATGGTTCTTCAGAAATAATTGTGATGAATATGGAATCATCGTAAGAAATAAATCTAGACTAGTTTCCAAAGGCTATAATCAGCAGGAGGGAATATACTATGATGAAACCTATGCTCCAGTAGATAGACTTGAATCTATTAATATTTTATATTCCTTTATAGCATTCTTTAATTTTAAACTTTTCCAAATGGATGTGAAATGTGTTTTTCATAACGGTTATGTTCAGTAGGAAGTTTTTGTTAAAAAACATCCTGGCATTGAAGATACAAAACATCCTAATGTTGTTTTTTGACTTACCAAAGCTTTGTATGGCCTCAAACAAGCCCCACGAGCTTGGTATGAAAGACATACATGATTTTTGCTTCAAAATAACTATGATAAGGGAAATGCAGATCCAACCCTTTTTATAATGAAAGATGATAAAAATATTTTGATTGTTCAAATTTATGTTGATGAAATAATATTTGGTTCAACTCATCAATCTTTGACTGATTCATTTACGTATCTAATGAAATCTGAGTTTGAAATGAGTGTGATGGTTGAGTTAACATTTTTCCTTTGTCTTCAAATTTCTAAAAAACCAAAAGTAATCTTCATATTCCAACATAATTATATAAAAATATAGTCTTAAAAAATATGGTTATGACAACACTAAGTGTATAAGTACTCTTATTGGTACCAGAAACACACTTGATCTTGATGAAGCTGGGAAACCAGTAGATCAAAAATCTTATAGTGGTATGATAGGAAGTCTTTTTTACTTGACAGCTAGTCGACCGAACATCATTTTTTCAGTATGCTTATGTGGACGATATCAATCCAATCCTAAGGAATCTCATTTAAAGGCAGTGAAAATAATTTTCGGTTATTTAAAGGGAACCATGGATCTAAGATTATTTTATACATTTGGAAATTATTTTGTTTTGAAGTGTTTTTTGGATGGTGACTTTGGTGGATGTAGAATAGATATAAATAGTACATCCGGAACTTGTCATTTCGTAGGAGATTCATTACATTCTTGGTCATGCAAGAAGCAACATTCTGTAGCACTTTCCACTGTTGAAGCTGAATATGTAAGAGATGGATGTTGTTGTGCTCAAGTGTTGTGGATGCAACACACACTCACAGACTATGGCATGATGTTTACTATGACTCAAATTTCGTGTGATAACACAAGTTTCATTGCCCTTAGTAAAAAAATGTGCATTACTCTTGTGAAAAACACATTGATATTAGGCATCACTTTCTTAGGGATCACACACTTAAAAGAGATATCATTCTTCAGTTTATCGCAATGCAAGATCAACAAGCAGAAATTTTCACAAAATATTTACCCTCTGATAGATTTGAATACATAAAACAGAAGATAAGAATGATATCCTTATGGTAATACTTTTTCATTAACTTCTTGTTGAACAATTTTCCTTACAGTAATAAACTTTTTTTCATAGGGGGAGTACATTTCCTTGTAGTTAGTTTTTAAAAAAAAAATTGTAATCCAAATTTTCATAGTTAGTTTTTCAAACATTTGTAACTAAATTTTTATAATTATATTTTGTTACTCAAAAATATTCGAAATGATATTTTTTTTCTGGAAATTTTCATAATGATATTTTTGTACTAGAAATTTTCGTAATGATGTTTTCGTACTTGAAATTTTCATAATGAAGTTTTTGTAATTAGAATTTTCATAATGGGAATTTTCGTAATGGAAATTTTCATACTCATTTATTTTCTCAAAGTTAGTTTTTCGTAACGAGTTTTTCAGAGTTAAATCTTATTCAAGAAAAATAATACTTATTACGTATAAACTTCCTTGATAATACGAAACATATAATTTCCTTAATAAACTTTTCTTAGTCATATTTTTATTTCTAGTATTTTCCTATGAGTTTTAAAAATTTATTAGATTCTATTTTTCTCAAATCTGATTGTTTTTCTTAAAAACCTTAAATGATTGGATTCTATATTTCCTTGCAGGTATGTTTTCCACTGTTAGATCAGATCAAAGTTTTTCTCAGTCGTTAGATTGTATTTGGATGTTTAAAGGTCAACTTCATCACCTATATAAAGGTCACCCCAGGTGGTTGTCCCACATCGATTTCAAGCTCTCGTGTATCGAAGCTCTACATCAGTTGATAAAGGTCGTTCTGAATCATTCAGAGCTCCTCCATTCCGAATGTCTATTGAATCATCTTCCAAAGATATGTCTTCCTCAATGCCAATCCCAAAGTGGCAAGTATATAGAGAAATATTGGTCCATCCAAACTTCTACATGTACGATTCTGTCATCTCTAGAAATATCAGGCTGAACAGTTGGGAAGATGCATGTGTATCCAAGACAAGTGATCAAGATCCTGTCTATCTAGAGTTACGTGTAGAATTCTATGAATCATCATGTTTTTCTGAGGAATATGGAAGTGACAAGTTTTCTTTTATGTCTTATGGAATGACTTAAAAACTTACTTACACTAAGGTGGCAAACATGGTTGGGCTAGCATACGAAGGAGAAGCTGAATTTTTTTCACACAAAATCCTGGAAGCTCAAGGTAGTTTTGTTATGGTTAAGGCCTTACAATATCATGGACTTTATGATGTCTAAATAGAAATGATTACTCACCAATCCCCTAATAATCATATTCTTCATCTTTGGGTACAAGGATAATTTGTTCTGAGAGACGGTGATAAAGATACCCTGAAGAAAAGTGATATATATTTCTAAGAATTCTTGGTGAATCTATGAAAAATAAATCTGATGAGGCATGTCCTTGTGACGATCAAGAATATCAAGGAAGGAAACTTGAGAGCTCAAATCATCATGTACCCTGCCTTACTATCTAAGCTGATAGTTTGGTGATTATATTTTTTCATGGTTGCAAGTAAGTCTAATGTTAATATTTTCATGTTTATTCTTGTCAGTGATGATATGATGAAAGTAATGAATTTGGATTTTTTTAAGGAAACATGAGAGTTTTGTAGTTTTCCATAGGAAGAAGCAGAGACCATTCCGAAAAATGTGGATAAGGCTGAACCAGTGAAGAGAGTTGCTAAGAATAGGTAGCTTAAAGAAGTAGATACTGAAGAAAAAACCCCCAAGGCTAAGGAGACTCATTCCGCACCTCCCAAGCCGAAGAAACAGAAAACATATCCAGATGAGGTGGCTGCTATGTGGATAGAAGACAAGGAGAAAAGAAAATACGGGGATCCATAGTTCGGATTGGACCCTGCTAAGGCTAAGGCCTTAAAATAGAGAGTTGTTGATGAGTTATAAAAGCATGAAAAAGAGAAAAAGATGAGGAAGAAGATGTCAGAGGAATAGAATGTTCAATCTCTCTTGAAAGCCACTTAAATAGCCTCTGAGAACATTCTCATTCCGGAAAGTATTGGAATCCAACCATTACCAGAGACTCCTGGGAAAATGTACTCCACTCCGAAAAAATACAAAGGAAAAGATATTGTTGAAGTAGTAGAGAAAACAGATGGTGAAGAAGTATAGGAAGAGGTTGTTGAAGAAGTAGAAGAAGAAGGAAGTGACGATCTAGATGACTTGATCAAACAAGTAAAATAATATCATGAAAACGATTAATCTTCAATGTTAGTCACTCTGAGAAAGGGAATTGAGAAAGATGGTATGTCAGATGATGTTCATGAAGAAGAAAATGATTTATCTGATGAGGAACTAAGTTATGAGAAACATTATCATGATGAAGGAACAGAGAAGGGGAAACCATATGAAGATAAAATTGTTCAACTGTCAGAGAGTGAGGAAGAATATCCAGTTGAGGAACCCATTCTGAAAACTGATGAAGGAAAAAATGTTCTCATGGATACACAAACTAAAGATGTCATCAGGAAGAAATAAGTTGGTGGTTCTTCTAAAAGGAAGTCGGTGCAAATGGAAGAAGAAAAATCTGTAAGCATGTTATCAGATTCAGAGTCATCTGCACATGGTCATGACTTTGTTTTTGAGTCTTTGAAAACGTTGGTGGACACCATTCCAATATTTCCCATTATAGACTCCAGATGCAAGATGTTGTAACCTAGATTAAATCAGATGTTAGAATCATTATCTATGGTGATTGATAAGTGTGTAAAGATTGAGTCCGACCACATAAATTTCCTTATTAATTATGATGTACATAGGAAATCATTGAGCAAAATCACATTGTGTTCTATGAATGTTGAAGAAGACATGGCTGAGTTTGATCATTTTCGGAATGATGTTAAAGATTCCTTTAACACCGAGGATGCAAAGATAAAAAATCTTCAGGATGAGATAATCATTGAACAAAGTTCTTGGAATCAACAAGTGAAGGACTTGAATGATAAGGATAACTATCTTGATCAAAATTTTAAAAGGGATAGAGATCTCCAGATTGATCTCCAAGAAAAACTTGTTATGAAAGGTGAGTTAGTAATGATGTAGGAAGAGGCCATGAAGGCTCAAGCAGAGTTGTTGGAAGCTCAACAATAAAGGATCACAACTTCGGAGAAGCAAGCTGAGGAGGATAAAAAAGACTTGAAGAAGCTAAAAATCTTGTTAGAGAAACTTATTCTGAAGGAAAATGGGGAAAAATAGACAAATCTGATATATTGTTGCATTGTATTTTCCTTGTAATAAAATCCTTTCAAATATAATGAAATTCTTGGTTGGTTGTATCTAGTGCTATTATGTACTAATGTTTCAGGTACATTATTTTTTTCCAATCCCTTAAATTCTTTTTGAATATCACAATGGTCGAGAAGGAAAAAGAACTAATTAAAAGGGGAGAAAGAAAAATTTTAAATGGAAGAAGAAAAATTCCTAGGTGAAGATGTCCTTAAAGTAAGGGGGAGTTTCTGATTATGATGTTTTTCATTCCCATGATAATGAAAACTCCACTTCAGAAATTCAGAATACAATCCTTAGAGTCTCACTGCCCAAGGGGGAGTTAGTTGTACTCATCACCATCCTTGAACAATGTGAGATAAGTTTTAATTTCAATGTCTAATGAAATATTTAAAAGTCCTTACATTTCTTTTTTGTAAGGATTTTTGTGCTTTCCAAAATGGAGGATATTTTTGAGTCAATAAGGTTTTCCTTATGAATTTTCCATTCCTTATTGTTTTGAAAATCACAAAAATATTATACTTGAGAAAATCTATATTTTACTTCTATAGGAAAATTTCCTTCCTTATTGAAATTTACCGTAACATATAATTCCTTACACATATCAATAATTTTCATAAGTATACAATCAGATTCATATAAAAAATCTCATAATCATATAAAACATAGATATGAAGCATTCTGATTTAGGATCCAAATTCTGGATATGAACTGTAATGATGTTCCACTCCAAATTCTGGATAAGAACTCTAATGAAGTTCCATTCCGAATTATGTATACGAACTATAATGAAGTTCCATTCCAAATGCTAGATACGAACCCTCAGATAGTTTGACTTCGAATTCTGGATACAAACTCTCACATAGTTCCACTCCGAATTCTGAACTCCAAACTTTTACTAGTTTGACTATGAAATTATACAAGTTCAACTACGAACTCTGTATGTTCAGATTCTGAACCCTGGTAAAACTAGACTCCGAATATCCTTAGAAATTCACACTCTGGATTTCCACAGAATTCAGGTTCCAAATTCCTATAACACAGAATCCGAATATATCTTTATTATAGACTCTGAATTCCATTTTTTTCAGACTCCAAACTTTTATTCGCTTTCTTTCCAAATTTCAGTTTTTCATATACTTGTTTCATTACAAAATGATGTCGTGCTTTCAGTTACACATGTTTTGTTATAAAACGATGTCGTCCATTCTGTTTCTAACTAACCATTGGTTAATTGACACGTATATAGGTCCCTCCAAAATTTAAAGGAAATATGACCGTTGTAGGAGGGATCCGACAATTTCAACCGAGCCTATAAATAAGAGCTCATTTGATAGAGATCAAAACAACATTAACAATTGTGCATACATGTTGCTGAAGTATTTTCTAGAGAGATAGTATCTTATAAACTCTCAAGCTTCGTGAAGAAAGTTTGAACGACTTGTTCAAACTTTTCCTTGTGCAGACTTACTTTGGGTGACTCTGAATGTTGGTGATTACATTTAGGGACTTCTGGGGATAGGATGACAGAGGTGCCGACTTCCTTGATGTTCGAGTGCTTCCTTGTTGAGGAAGATAGAGGTTCCAACTACCTTGGAGTTGAGGGATTGCGAGGATAACAAGACAGAGACTCCGATCTTCGTATCGAGGGCTTACCCTGGTGTGGGTAAGACGGACATGCATGAAAGTATAAATCAAGGGACCTTTATCCATGTTTGTTGGATACCCTTCTCTTTGGGTTAAAAGATTTATATCTTTTTACATGTAGTTTTACTACTTATTTTTATCTGAATTTTTTATTGTAAGAAACGTGTAATCTTCTAATATTTCCTCACACATGTACTCTGATTTACTTAGATTCTATATAATATAAGGTATAATAATATATTGTAAACTTTATTTAAGTTTCAATTTCTGGATCCATGTTTCTAGAACCAGTTTTTCGGAATCACTTTCCAGATTTAAGGAAGTGTATAGAACTAGAAGTTTGTATCTTTATACTTTGTCCCAAACATTAAATTGGTGTTAGAGGTGTTGTGAATTTTTTAGTTTATCTTTTTTAAACTTAGATCATTCTTTTTTGGCAGATATTTTTAAAGTTTATAATTAACCCCCCTCTTGTTTTTTGAGAATCTACATCATTATTTCAATCCTACAATATGAACATCCACAATAGTGGTAGAGCCCCAATAACCACCAAGTTGGTTATTTATCATATTTTAATCTAGATGATCACCTCTAATACCCTATACAAGTGGTTTATCCCAATATATCACTTCCCATGAGATAATTACATATAAGACTAACTTAGAACATCCTCAACATAACACCTTATCATCTTTGTTTCTATATTTCTCTCAATCAGTCATTTTCATTTTTATATTTATAATTATTTAATAACACCTTGTTCTAATTTACTAAAACTCCCATCTAGTTAATTACAGAATTTATCAATGAAACAAAATTTACCATCTCATACATGAGAACTAAAGAAAATACAACAACACCATTTTTTAGTTCTTATAATAAATCTTACCTAATATTTGCTACATTATTTCTAAATTGAGATTCATATTCTGGATAATAAATTTTTTAATCCCTATACCAATTTTTCTCTAATCATTTACAATCTGTAGTTTCATTATTCCCAAAAAATAAATGAACGTCCCATATTAGGGTATATGAATCTAAAAGTTTTCCATTCACAACCAAATGTGACTGTAGCCTTTAAATTTAATTTATTTTATATTTATTTGACTTATTTTTCGTTTTTATAAATTTTAGACTTTTAATTTTTAATTATGAATGCTTTTAATGTGTCTTATGGTTAGAAAACACTGTCTGTAAAACTATACGACAACTGTGTGTTTCGATATGTAGCTTTACAATTCTGTTTGGCATAGTGAACACATAGTAAGTAAAATATATAAATTCATAAGAGAAACTATGTGAGGCCCTTTAGGTCAATGTATTGAATTTCATATGGTTACTGTACTGTATAAAAAAAAGTGCAGGTAAACTGTGTTGGTTGCCCAAATTTTAATATTTTTTTATTTTTTATTCATTAATTATTTTATTTTTTAATCCTCTCTATTTTCCTTCCTTTCTATCACGTGATTCCATACCCCCTTTTCCCAGACCCCTTCATGCGCCTCTGCCACTCCCAATGTTCCTCCTCCTCTAGTGATTCCACCCGGATTCATCATGATTCATTGCAGAAACTATGAGGTGAGTCTTTCTATTACATCTTCTATAAATTTCATCTATTTTATTCATCTATCTATATTTTCTCAGTTGGGTCAAACCGTGGGTTTATAGGATGTTGAGTTTTTATTGTTTCTATTATTACAAAAGAGTGTAATCTTAGTTTCATGTATCCTTCAATTGGAATTCAAAGCATTAGATCCTCCACCAAAGGCTATGTTTGGGTTTCCCCATGTTTAGATTTTAATTTTAAGACAATGAATTTTATGACATATAATTGATATTTTAATATTTTTATATTTTTATTATTTTTTATTTATTAGTTTAATTGGAAATTGGGTTTTAGCCCAATTTCTATAGAAAGTGTGGTTTCACTAATTCTAAAGAATGATTTAATTTATTTTTTATTTATCCAAGAACCCCAAATATTATTATGATACTTGATTAACCCTAAAAAGCATGGTTTAAAGTTATTGAATTAATTTTTCGATTTCAAATTAATTTCTTAAGTATTTTAACTAATAATTTCAAGAGATACTTTAAATTAAAAGAGTCAATATATATTTTACAAAAAAAATTTAAATAAAAATTATTGTTTACAGTTATTAGACCCCATTTGGGACATTGTTTTAATAAAATGACATTTCTTATGTTTTTAATGAATTATTTTATAGAAAAATCCAAGATAAATCTATGATAATATTTTAATGTGGTTTGCATCTCTAAATGTATTAGAATTTAGTTTGAAATAATTATTTTTAAAAGAATGGTTGGAAAGGAAATTTCAAATGATTTAGGGAAAAGTCATGGCCTCCCAATCCATGATATTCATGAGGTTTTTTGTTACCTTAAAATGGATTTTAATTATGTTGGTGTATGGAAACCTCTTTGCACACCTTAATTTAGTTCCATTCGTGTGTGTGTGTGATGATTACTGATTGATCACGAGGGATGTTCATTGTAGGTGAGTAGTTAGAGAGGGTGAGTGTTTACTCATGTATCATGATTCATATATTAATCATTTTTATTTATTATTCACCCTCACAATTGGTGTTTTGACATGGGAACATATGTATCTAAGAGGTAGTTGATACATATGATTTTCTAGCTAGTCACGAACTACTAATATCCACTATAGTAAGTGATAAGGAGAGACATGGTGTTACATTTTGATGATGTTAGGTATAGGCTATTCAGGTGTCTTATGTTGGATACAACATAGGCTGAGGTTGGTCTGTTGGGTAAATATTAGGATGGTATCATATTAGTAACCATAGGGTAGAGCAAATGACACACTCTCCTTAATTGGTATATTTAGATAGGGGGATCCTATTTATTATTTAGATTCCCCTATTTACATAATATGTATGGAAAATTTTATTGAATAATTCTATTTTATTATTTTCATCAAAACAATATCCCTCTTTTATTTATACTTATATCCATTCAACATGTGTTTGTTTTCTTACATTTTTTAAGAAATTTTATAAATAAACATTTAAAAAGGAATAATTGGTAATTTTTTATGGTATGTGTGTTTGATAAATAAAGTATTTAAAGTGATTATTTTCATTTAATAATAATGACTATAAATTTTATAAAACCATATTGAGGTGTAATTATTTTTAAATATAATTTAATATGAAAAACCTATACTTCATTAATGTATTTAATTATTTTTAAAATAGATATTTAATTAGAAGTTTGTAATGTGGAATAGTGGGTGGTGGCCTACTAAGTTTTTTATGCTCACTCCTATACTTATTTTAGCTTCAGGCTCATATATTGTTCTTTTTTTTCTCTTTGGGTGAATTTGATATCATGTTTGGTAAGTGAGCAGTGGGGATTGAAGTTAGTTCATATATTTTTTATTTAATTCAACCAACAAATCCTTTTAAAGGATTTTATAGGGATTTCATTTATTTTTATATAATATCGTGAATGTGGCCCTTTATATGAGTTCTTTTGAGCTTTTAGTTATTTTTATTGGTGGATTTAATTAATTGTGTACATATTGGGTGATTTTGGAGCTACAAAATATTAAGGTAAATTAGGTGTGGGACTGAGTGGAGGTATTTTGGGGAGGTGAGATAGTTAATAGTTGAGATAATGGGTTTATATATACTTATTATTTATGTTAATCTTATATCAATAAATTCGATTTAGCATCTATGTCCAATATATGGATAGGCAATTTGAAAATTTTAGTAGAATTATACTATTTCCTAGACTCTAATTTAGATTATGTAATGAAAAAAATTATCTCTATTTATTAAATATGATTTCTTTGATTATTTTAATCATCATAGGGATTGGGTATGCCGTACTGTTATGTCATAGGGTGGTTCGAGCATCCGATGGATGAGAAACTCATGCCAATTCATATCTTTTTTTTATTAGATCCAAGAATATGTAGTGGGAACCATGGTTTGAGAGTATCATTTTTATTATTTGGGGTATCATGGTAAGATAAAGATATAATTTGTCAATGGGGTTCAATAAGTAGGTTTGGGTGAGAGTCTAGCATGATATGTCCCATTTTGAGCGTCAAATTTCCTTGGATAGTCTGTTCTTGAGTCTAGGAATTTAATTTTTCATTGACTAGGTTGATGTGTTTTGATGTGGAAACTGATATTTCAAATTCATGTGTGATATATTAGTGCTTTTTAATGATCATAGGATTGGATAGATGGTGGATGTATAAATGGAGATACATAGATGTCCCTATAGTCGAGCCAACCATTTGGATCCAATTTGGATGGTTCTAAGGTCTCCAATAGACCAAAAATTTGTGTTTTATATCATTTTAGACTTTTTCCAACTTCTTTAATTTCCCAGGTCAATCCTAAAGTAAACATTCACTTTTTGGGGGGGGGATTAAAGGGGAGTTAGTTGTGTTTGATGTTATTGGAGTGATTCTTCATGGTGTTTTGGTAAATTTAAATGTTTGTTTTGGGTGAGTAAAGGGTATTTATTATTTTATAATAAATTTTCTGTTTAATGAAATTAATGGGTTATTTTTAAAAAGGTATTTATCATTTATTAATTTTGATTAAAAATTATGTTATTTTATAATTGATTTTTATAAAAATGTTTTTAAAAGAAATTAAATTTTATGAAAATGATTTAAAATAAATACATTAAATTCAAAAATGGTTTAATCGTAATAAAATTTAGATATGGATTTTTATTTATTTTCAAATAGATTTTTTTAATTTTTTTTATGATGGTGATTTTTACGAATATTTGTTTTTAATGTGTGAATTTTGTGTTTTATATTATGAAATTTGTTATTTTAGATTATTCCCTTAATTATGGGTGTTTTGGGTATTTATTGTGGGACATGAATTGATTATGCTAATGTATCATGGTTTTTCTCATATTCCTCTTAGAATACTCATTGAAAATAACAGCAGGCATGTCCTATAAAATAACCCTCTCAATATATTCTTTTTCATTCAGGGGAGATATATTTTATTCTAGTCTCTAAATAAAATTTGGAAACATTAGTATACTTAAACCCCTTTTTCAATAAAACCTTCTATTAAGACCCTTTTTAGTGGATTTAAATATGGTTTATCCTTAGGAATTAGTGGAACTTTTGCTTTGGGGGTAACTCAATAGGTTGGTGTTTCCTTCCTTAGCGGATTGGTAGTCTGTTGCGGCTTTTTATAAAATTTTATTTAGTTTATGGGTTGAGTAATTTTATTGTGATTCTTATGGAATGGTAATATTTTTCATGCACCTTAAGGATTTATGTTTTTTCCTCTTGGTGTTGGTGTGTGATTATGGTTTAGAATCAGTGGGGTTGGTTGCATTTTTCATTTCTTGAGATGGTAGTGATCCATGATTATGGAATAGAAATATTGAGGTTGGTTAATTTATGATATGAACATAAGAATACCTAGAGATATGTGTATTGATAAATTGGACAAGTATTTATTTAGGTGTCAATATGAGAGTTCCATATCTTTTATGAGGATCCGTGAGATGGTTACCATGTGGTTGTGGTCCTTGTCTGACTGGTTGGGGCAAGGTGACTTGTGTCTAAGGACCATTTTTGTTTTTATTTGTACTTATTATGGGTTTAAATTCAATATTTATCTTTGTTTTGGTACCATTATGTATTTTAATGGCGAATCAAGGATTTTTTGGATTTTGATGGAATTGAGGTTCTTTGTGTATTTTGATCTTGAGGTGTGTAGCATGGTTAGTTTTTCAATTTTAGTAGAATTATAAATAGATGGGGAGACTTATGTTTGGTGTCTATACTCTCTTGATATTTACCTATAAGATGTGGTAGTTGATTTAGGTTACATTTTGATTGGATATGTCTTGTGATTTTGGTAGACACAATTGGTTATTTTGAGGATTTAGGATGGATAGTTTGGATGAGGGTTTATGTAGAGTTTCTTTCTTATGGTTTGGTATCTCCATAGATTTTCCCACCTAATCCACCTCATGAATTGAAATATACTATCCATTCTTATTTCAATGCATTCTATATGAAATAAGAACTATATGGGGACAAAAATTAAGATTCTCTGGATAATTATTAAACTCATTTAAAATTGTAACCATTTAATATAATTTAATTAATATTAAAATAATTTAATTTTTGTATTGATATATTTGGGATTTTAATTTAATGTTTTAATGTTTTTTATTTTTCACATGATATGCCATCATGGTTTAGAAAACAATATTGCAACCATGCTTCTATCTCAATCACTTGATAGTGATGTTTGGAACTGTCATCACATAGTTAGTAAACCATGTGGAGTCATAGGAGTAACTATGTGGGTTTACCAAATATTATGTTTTTTACTGTTTTATTTTCATATATTTTTTATTTCTCCACCCTTTTATTTCTTCCCAATAATGTGCACCCTCCCCCTTTTGGTTAAGCCTTGTTCATGCCCCCACTTTCGAGTTACCTCATACTCTTGAGATTCTACTAGGATTTTTCATATTTATTTCATAAATATATGATTATATTCTCATCTTCCCTGTTCCCAAAATTTCTTCCAAGTTTTTATCCTCCCTATTAGTCTACATGATTCAATAAAATCATAGGGTCATGGGTAGACCTATTTTTGGTGTTTCACTTGCACCTAGTGTGTGTGATAATTGTTTTGAGTCCCCTTAAACCCAAATTAATATATTTCGACCCTAAAATATTGATATGAGATAGATTTGGACTTTTTTTAGCTTATAATTTTTAGGACCATGATTTTATTAACTTTTAATTAAAGTTTTAATTATTTAATATTTCCATTAATTATTTTTTATTTATTTTTTTAAGAGGAAATTATGTTTTAGTCTAATTTTCAATGAAATCTTAGTATTCCTATTTCTAATGAATGATTAATTTTGTTTATTGAACCTCAAACATAGAAATTTATTTCAATACACAATTGGAATATTAAAATTTATGTTAAAGCATCATAAATAATTTTATCCATTAAAATTAATTTCCCAAATACATTTACATATTATTTCAGGTGATGATTTAAATGAAAACTGTAAACATGTTATTAATGGATTTGTTTTAAATAAAAAGTGGGTTTTATATTTATTTTACCATGATTAGGTTATAGTTTAAATAATAGAATTATTTTTATGGTTTTAAAGATGTATTTTATAAAATAACATGATTGTTTTATTTGATGATATTTTAAAGGTGTTTATATTTATAAATGGTTCTAAATTTTCATCGATTGAATCATTTTGAATGAATGTATTGAAATATAGTTTCATAAAATTCAATAAATATCTTGACCTACTGATTTGGGACATTCAAGAGTCATTTTTGGAAATTTGAAAAATATTTCAATTATTTGGATGTATAAGACCCCATTTTAACACTTAATTAATGTCCCATAATGGGTCTGTGTGTGGTTATTAGTTATTTATCTTAGTTGTGGTTCAGTTAGAGGGATTTCATGGTGAGGGTGAGTTATTATTAATTTATTATGATGCTTGTATTGCATATTTGTATTTATTGATCACCCTCACACATGTTTTTTGGTTATGGGAACCATGGTAGCTATGTGGGAGTCTTGAATAATTCTAAACTACCTAGTTACACACTACCGATGTCCCCTTATGTTAGATATTTGTCTAAATAGGGAATTCCATTCTAATTAGTCTTGTTGCTGGCTAGTCTGGTGTCTTATGTTGGATACAAAATTGAATGAGGTTGGAATGTTTGGAAAAGTAGAAGACAGTCACACAATAGTAAATATAGGGTAGGGCATATGAAACACTATCCTTAATTGGTATATTGATTTAGGGGTGGTCATTTTTCTTCTTTTGATTCCAAAGTTTTCCTAATATGTATGGAACTTATGATTTTCAACTTCAATTTCCTTATTTTCATCGACAAGATTTATTTATTTTATTGTTTTTTATATTCATTATGTGTGTGTTAGTTTTATAAAATATTTCAAAAAATGGTTTAAAGGAACATTTGAAAAGGATCAAGGCGTTATTTATTATGTAATGTTCATTTTATAAATACATGTTTTAATGTGAAAATTTTGGTTTAATAAAAATAAATAGGATGTTTATAGCACCATTTGGAGGTGTTATTGTTTTCAAATAAAATTAAACATGAAAAAAATATATTTTATTAATATATTTAAAACTATATTAAAATGGATTTTTAATTAGATTTTTGGCATGTAGCAAGGATGTTGGTGGTATATTGAGAATCGTTTTGCTAGTTCTTATAGTTATTTCAGTTTCAAGGTATTATCTATTTATTATTAACTCTAGGGGAACATTCTGTAATCATTCTGGTAAGATAATAGTGAGGATTGAGTTTAGTTCTTCTTTTATTTATCAAATGTGGAAAAGTATTTATTTTACATTATTATATATGACATCCATCTATTTTAATAGATTCTTTGTAATGTGGCCCTTTAAATCTGGGATTTATTACTTTATGTTATTGTAATGACCTGGAAATTCTGTGGAATTTTTATTTAAATACATGGTACTTTTACGAGTCTGTATAAATTTACGATGCTTGATCCAGAGGCCCGGTGTGCCTGTAATCAATTTTTGATGTTTTGTACGGGTACATTCATTAAACATTCAAGCGGGTTGTTATATATTTTGACCTGGTTCTTGAAACAAAAATTCTAGGGCACTGTTGAACTCATAGCGTCGATATTCTCTTAAGAAGACTTTCAATTTTATTTCAGTGACTCAAGGATAAAAGTTAGTTTTTGTGTTTTCTTAAGAAAATAATAAAATAAAGTGTAACACATTACTTTATTTTCTTTTTTAGCTTCCATATAATTGCATGTAGTTGGAACCTCTACGTGGGAGTTTATTGTGGGACCGCCACACCCCAACCTCCCATGAGTGGTTAGGGTTGTGGGGCCCACCCGAGTATAACCTCCCACAAGAGGTTTCGATGTGGGGACGACCTGAGACCCATAACCTCTCTATTTAATGATAGGGGTGGGGACCACCCGATCCCTATTGATGGTGGAGGATGAAACCTCTCCACTCCCCCTCATTAATGAAGGAGGTCCTCTTGACCTCCTCTGTGAAAATAATTTCGCCAATGCACGTGCCAATTATTCGTACCAACGCGCATGCCAATTAATTATACCAACACCCATGCCAATTAATTGTGCCAACGGGTGTGAATTTATTAAGTGGAGTTCCATTATCTGTTTGAATTGAATGCAAACAACCAAATAATAGACATCATTTTATTATTATTTGGTTGGAATTCTCTTTTGGTGGAACAGAGGAATATGAGGGTAATGGAGAACCATTCTCCCAACGAAGAATGTGAAGAACGTGAAGACTGTCGGTGACACTCTTTCTTCTTATACTTCTTCCTTGGCTACATACTGATAAACCCTCGACAACGTCATCAATGAACCGATGTAGCTCAGAATTGAGGATGTGCAGTGGATGCGACGAATGACGGTCTCCTCCATCTTCCTTTCGGGACTCCATCAACAAACGATGAGCGTCGAGCGACAAATAAAAAGGGTATGGCTTTACCTTAAAAAGTATTCTTTTTCTTTTCTCATATTATTTTGAAATGAATCTTTGAGATTTTTTGTGATTAAATTGTTGTTCATTTTACCCTTTGTAACACCTCATGCTTCTATGGTATGCTTCTCTTTGAATAATGTGATAGTGTGTGTTGTACGCAACATCGAGTTCTAACACACCACAACCAATCAAACTAGCCGTTATAAATAGTAATACCTAATTTTTGAGATTTTATAAATTTAATCTCTCAAAATGGACTTCATTTATGGATTCAGAATATCGAATTTAGACTAGGGTGAAATTTTGTAACTTTTTTGATAACATTTATATTTTGATGAATAGTGAAAATTACTAAATTTTAATTCAAAACAACATTTTTAATCGAAATAATTAATATTGAAAAATTATGAATTTGAGTGGTTTTAAATAATATTTAGAATATATTTTACCATTTATTCCAATGTTTGTCATTAGACATAATTTCACTATTAAACCAGACATAAACAAGTGCCAATCATTTGATAGTTATTATCTCTTAAAAATAGGCTTTTTGTTTTAACAACGGGAATTAATTTTAAATTAATTTCTGCCACTTTTGTGTTTTGAATTTGTAAAAATGGATTCCATATTTGGAATCAGGATGTTCATATTTTTTAAATAGGTAACTTTTATTTTTTTACATTTTGAATAATTCTTTAGGTAAATATTTTATTTATCATGGTTAAGGGTAAATCGGGTAAATAAGGGTTAAAAAATAATATTATAATAATATAAATTACCCTAAAATGTGTCATAACTTTATTGGTGGATACATGTCCGACCACGGTCATATTTTTGTAGATTTTTGGACCCCATGCAGCCACTTGTAGGTGATAGGGACACTTTATTTTAATTAAGTTAAAATAAGTACAAAAATGACATAAGCATATATCTTTTAGAAAAACAATTTTTACATAGGGTTATGAATGTTGTATTTTCAACTATAAATATTAATTATAAAGATAAAAATATTTCCTACATAATGGTATTTTATTTATAATTTTTATACATTAATTAATTTAATTTATTTATAACACATTGATTATGCAGTAATTACCATAATAGAGAAAAATTAAAATAACTAATATTATAAATACTCAAATAAATATAATTAGATACTTTTATTGAATTATACTAATTTTATAGGTTAATATGACATATTTGAATTGATTTAATTGACTTTTTCGATGTAATAATTCTGTAATGAGTTTCACAAAAATCAATTGTTGAATAGTGTCAAAATTGACAAAAAAGAATTTTTAAAACAAATATTATATTATTAATTGATA
This sequence comes from Viscum album, assembly GCA_963277665.1. NCBI lineage: Eukaryota > Viridiplantae > Streptophyta > Magnoliopsida > Santalales > Viscaceae > Viscum > Viscum album. The sequence continues at coordinate 536,780,962 of OY728156.1, forward strand.
TTAAATTTCTAAAAATCTAAGGTTTGGCCAAGAGAATTATATAATGATAGGTTTATCATTAATGGACCACTTGAGGGTCTCCTGGATGTATATAGTATGTTTATTAACCAAATAATATAAAAATACATAGAGACCTTGTAAAAGTGAAACTAATTATCTTTGAGTTAATACTTAATGATAAGGTTAATATAAGTACCCAAACCTGTCTAAATTCTAATTTTTGAGTGGTTAGAGACCCATACCCACCTTAAAATTTAAATAATCAACTTTGGATCCATTAGAAACCGAATATGAATTTATTATAAAGTAATATTTCTAGCTTTTCCAAAGGTTCCCCTCACCCCTCTTATAAAAGGGCACCCCCCTTCTCACAAATTCACACATTCAAAGCCTTTTTGTTCGGCCAAAACCTGTACAAATACTCTCTCAACTTCACTCAATACAACCTAGAGGCATTAGTTTGATCATAAATCCATCCTAAAGAGCCCTTTTGATCAAATCAAAAAAAAGAACACGAAGAAGAGGTAATGTTTTCACCAGCCTTTTTCAAATTCATTTCTTCTTCCACTTCTTCTTTATTTGTTATTACCATTACAAAATAATGAATCCAGTATCTAATATATACTTTAATGTTATTATAAATATGGTACAACCATATTCAGTATTCTATCCATCCTTTGAATGACATGTCACCATACGTGCGTACGTACGGCTTACCATCTCCACGTCATGGTGTAATTTTTATTCAATATATTATTATTTGGAAGGGTGTAATAATGATTTTTAATTCATGTAAATAATAAATATAACATGATAATAATTCTGTATATATGATATAACATCCAATTATATATTATTTTAATATCAAAATAATGATATTGTTGCTTGTGCGTACGTACGGACTACCGTCTCCACGAACGCGATGAGATTCATTCTACATCGTATCCATTCAAGTATAATTATAATTTAATGATTAATAATAGTATTTAAGGACTTGATATCATGCTGGATATGAATAAGATCCAACCTATCCATGAAAAAATGGCTTACGTAACAAAACATATAAAAGAAAATGAGTCAGTTAACACCCGAAACAACGATAAATCTAGGATATTATTAACAAAGCAATGTTAAAAGATCATATATGATATCATATGAATGTATATGATTCTTGTATAATTAAATAAAAATTATTTAAAAATTATAAAGGAGGTTAACCTAACCATAACCATGTAAAAGTACAAGTTAAGGGTTTACATCGCAATCTCTTCATTATCCGAGGTTGTTTATACGTAATAATATACTGGGACTTATTTATCATAAACCTCCATGTTTCTTCAAAATGTATTTCAAAACATTTTTGCCATTTACATGAATATGGGTTAAAGTCATTTATACCCTTTTTTTACTTTTTATAAGAGGTTTATAATGTAATCTTTCAGTCGTTTTCCAAACAATGTGCTTTTTAACCTTTTCGACAGGATTATGGTAAGAATGTTTTTTTAACTTATACGGTGGGTGAGGCTATTTTCCGCCGTTATAAAATCTTCAATGTTTAACTTACAATATTATAAGAATATTTTCAAATAAAATGTTTTATTTAATATGACTCTTAAATGATTTCAAAATAAAAAAGTGTTATTTCTCTAAAAAGAGTTTTGATTTCATCTATGTCAACATCCTTTGATGGATTTTAAGCTTATTTGAAGATTATTTATTATGAAACAAAACTTCCATATTATATTGAAGGTTTTGTGATATTTTTGACTATGGATATGTTATTTTTATACCCTTCATAGTTTATGGTGAATGTATTGACATTTCGTATGCTAGTTTTAATATGAATGTTTATGTTATGTTTGAACCTGTTCATATGAGAATGCATTGGACTTAATATGTGACGGGTGGAGCCCGCTATAGCTCCTCAATGCATCGGTAGGTCTCATGAGACAAACTAGTGTCTTGGAACAACGCCTTGAAATAATCTTATTTGTATTCTTGGCACGAGGCCTTTGCTATGTGGTCGTGATAGTCTGACATTATGCATTCCATCATTATGAAAGTGGTTATTGATATTACATGTGATTATTCGATTAGTAGAATATCCATGTGAATAAGTAAATGGAATTATTTCATTTTATTTTTGCCATACTATGTTGAAGTCCAAGTTTAAAAGGCTTTTGTTTTAGTTATACATTTCCTTAAATGTATATTCTTATTTATGAATGTTTCTGCTATATTGTTATCCTTACTGGGAATTTGAGGTCACCCCTTTTCTATGATTTATTTTCCTAGGATGTGAAGAAGTAATTTATGAATGAACTGCAAGGATAGTGTGTGGGGATATGAGTGTGGAATATGGAGACTATGTTGTTGTAGTTTTCATTTTTATGATGTAATGTAAAACTTTATGAATATATCTAGTGTTTACAAGGAAACTAAACCATTCAGTCTTTCGAGATTTGATCTTTCTTGTGATCATTCCAATGTTATGTAATAATGCTCCAAATCTGGGTAACTGGGGTCAAGGCATTATAGTTGTTATTAGAGGAAGTTTAGTACAAACCTTGGAAGCTAGATTTAGATAATCTTTGATTAGATCATATAGATTTAAGATGGACTTTGAGGATTAGTATAGAAGAACTTCCTAGAATTTTGGTATTGTAGAGATTTTGTGAGTTTTCCGAGCTATACATCCCTATCTAGATACGAGCAGGTACAGGTATCTTTAGCACAGATGTACCTAGGGGTAAAACCTGAAAACACCGCTTTGAGCTAGACATGAATGGGAACTGGTGCACGAAAACCGGCCTTACTGCACTCTTGGTTACGCAGTCGCAGGGGATATGCTTAGGATAACTCTCATTTTCATTACAAATCATTATGAAAGGTTTATGAGTATATAATTCCTCAATGAAAACATTCTTATGATTATGGATTATATCTAGAAATAGTTCGATTTATGATAAGTGTTTTATAATTATGGGATTATGTATTTTGATTCATAAACTGATCTAGTTTATGAAATTGTTTAGAAATGGTGCTTAGTGGAAGAAATGGAAACTGTATCAATGCACCCACTCCATGTAGGGATTGCCCTCCTGGTCAAGATAATTATAGTGGAGCTGGTGATGCAATTGGGGTCGATCAACTAATCACCATACTGGGACAAATCACTCAGGTTAGGAATAATAAACTTACCCGTATGGAGCACCCTGATCCGTGGTGTGGAGGATCAATGTTAGATCTATTAATGAGGCAACAACCACCAACGTTCAATGGGAGTAAAAATCCCTTTGTAGCTGATCAATGGATAAATTCCCTAGAGAAAATATTTCAGGCTTTTGGGAGTAGTAAAAGGGAAAAAGTTTTCATGGCTGTTTACTGCCTCACTGGAGATTCTGATCAATGGTGGTCATTGATTCAAAACATGAAGGAATATGATGAAGTATAAAATATGGAATGGAGGTAGTTCAAAGATATGTTTTTAGAAAAATACTTTCCTTGCGACCATCGACCAGATATGGAAAGACAATTTCTGAGTCTGAGACACAAGGAGGATGAGAATGTCACAAAGTATGAGGCTAAATTTACAAGGTTAGCATGGTATGCTGGAGATTATATACGTAACACAATAATTAAGATTGATCATTTCTTTGATGGGTTAAAACTATTTCTCCGTCGAGCATTAGTCTCACAATCCTTCTCGTCGTACGAAGACATTGTCTCACGTGCTATCAAGACTGAAAAGGAATTCTATATGTCTTATGACTTTAAAGCAAAGAAAGAGAAGAAGAGATCTGCTGATCAATCTGGGAATGGAAATAAGGGGAAGAAGGGAATGGTTGAATATCCATCCTGTGGTAGATGTGGGAAGAAACACCCTGGTACTTTCATGAAGGGAACGAGAGTCTGTTACAAGTGTGGTGAAAATGGCCATGAAGCTCGTGATTGAAAGGGGAAGAAGGAAGCTTCTGATGTCCAATGCTACAATTTGAGGGAGATGGAACATTATGCAAATGAATTTCCTAAGTGTCAGGAGAACATACTTCAAAAAAAAATACAAGTGATCAAGTCCAAGCTTATGCTATCACTATTGCTGAGGTAGAAGCTCCGAATGACATGGTGGAAGGTAATTTAATGGTTTCCTCATGTTTAGAAAATGAATTATTCGATTCTAGATCATCACATTGTTTCATATCTTCCCAGTTTTCTAAGAAAATTAGATATTTCCAATTTGATTTAACAAGGGAGTTGTCAGTTACAACTCCTAAGGGAAGTATCATTGCAACAAAGTTTTGTGAATCAGTCCCCATTAGAGCACATAAATGTTCTTTATCTGCTGATTTCATCGTCATACCTATGATTGAATTTGATATAATTATCGGTATAGACAGACTTTCGGACTATGATGCAATGATTTATTGTAAGAATAAAGAGGTTATGATTCTTGATGATGATGATAAGGAACACCTTATCTTTAATGCAGAATCATCACCACCTAATTATTATCTAGATCCACCCCCAATAGCTCAACTAAATTCAATTATTGGGGAGGAAGAAAATGAAATGAATGTGGGTGAGGAACGGAATGTTCAAATAGAGGATGTACCTGTTGTGAAAGAATATATAGATGTATTTCTAGAAAGATTTACCTGGAAATCCTCCAGAACGAGAAGTTGAGTTTTCCATTGATTTAATTCTTGGATCAAGGCCTATATCAAATACCCCTTATAGAATGGCCACTGTGGAATTAGTCTAACTAAAGAAACAACTAGAGGAATTGAGTAATAAGGGATTTATTCACCCTAGTGCTTCTCTATGGGGATCCACTGTTCTTTTTGTTAAAAAGAAAGTTGGATCTATGAGGTTATGTATCGACTACAGGGAGATCAATGCTATAACAATAAAGAACAAGTATCCCCTACCTCGCATTGATGATTTATTTGACAAACTGCATGGAGCTCAATACATTTCAATGAATGACCTTCAGTCTGGATACCATCAGTTGTGTGTAAATAAGGAATACATTCCGAAGACATCATTTAAAACCAGGTACGGGCATTATGAGTTTACAGTAATGCCTTTTGAATTGACTAATGCACCCTCTATATTCATGAATCTAATGAATAGAGTTTTCAAAGAATATCTCGATGAATTTGTGGTGGTATTTATTGATTATATCTTCGTATACTCCAAATTCTACGAAGATAATGAAAATCACTTGTGCATTATCCTAAAAACTCTGAGAAGACATGAATTATATGAGATGTTTAGCAAGTGTGAATTCTGGCTTCAGGAGATTTCTTTTCTTAGCCATGTTGTCTCTAAATATGGAATCTCTATTGATCCTTCTAAGACCAATGAAGTCATAGAATGGCCATCACCGACAAGTATAACTGAGGTAAGTAGTTTTATTGGTTTAGCATGTTATTATCGTCATTTCTTCCAGAATGTTGCCCAATTGGCTAACCCATTAACAAAGCTCACACGTAAAGGGGTTAAATTTTTTTGGACAAAAGAGTGTGAGGAATTTTTTGAAGAACTGAATAAAATATTAGTCAGTGCTCCTATATTGACTCTACTATCGGGGAATGATGGGTTTGTTATTTATAATGATGCATCGAAGAATGGACTTGGTTGAGGCCTTATGCAGAATGACATGGTTATTGACTATGCATCGCGACGATTGAAAATTCATGAGAAAAACTATCCTACTCATGATCTTGAGTTAGCAGCTGTGATATTTGCTTGGAAGACATAGAGGCACTACCTCTATGGTGAGAAATGTGAGCTTTATACGGATCACAAGAGTTTGAAGTATATTTTCTCTCAAAAAGAACTCAACATGAGGCAAAGGAGATGTCTTTAATTACTCAAGGATTATGATTGTACAATAAACTACCACCCGGGGAAAGCAAACAAGTTGGCAGATGCTTTGAGACGAAAAGATCATGGAGTTTTGAACAATATGAGAATTGAGAGGGATCAAATTTTCATGGATCTAGTGAAGATGGACATGGGAATAACCCGGGAAGGTGAAACATCAATGCTTTTTCAAATGGTTTCCAAACCATAATTACTAGAAAGGATTAAGAGTTCTCAGATCGGCGATGATGAATTTCAAAAGAAGATTAATGATTTGAATGATGGGAGATTGAGAGACTTTGTGTATGAAGATGGAATTTTGAAATTCGGGAAGAGGCTTTGTGTTCCCGATATACCTGATCTAAAAAGTGAATTTGTCGATGATGCTCATAGTTCAAATTTCTCTATACACCCTAGGAACACCAAAATGTATAGAGATTTAAAGGAACATTTTTGGTGGGACAACATGAAGAGGGAGATTTCCGATTTTGTGTCAAGATGTATGGTTTTTAAATAAGTTAAAGCTGGAAGGCAAGATCCCGGAGGAGTCATGCAACCTCTTCCCATACCGGAGTGGAAATGGGACAATATTACGATGGACTTTATCATGGGACTACCAAATACTCCTAGATGGAACGATAAAATATGGGTTATTGTTGATAGTCTTACCATGTAAGCACATTTTCTTACAATAAGAGAAGATCTACCACTAGAACGTCTAGAAAGATAATATATTAATGAAGTTGTGAGACTTCATTGGGTACCCCTATCAATTATTTCTGATCTTGATTTCCGTTTTACTTCAAGATTCTGTAAGAGTCTTCAGAAATCCCTGGATACTGAACTTCATTTGAGCACTGCCTACCACCCTCAGACAGACGGACAATCAGAACGGACTATTCAAACCTTAGAAGACATGTTTTGATCATTCTCACTTGACTGTCAGGGTATGTGGGATCAATATTTACCTTTGGTATAATTTTCCTATAACAATAGCTTCCATTCGAGTACTTAGATGGCACCATATGAAGCATTATACGGAAAGAGATGTCGCACACCAACCGGTTGGGATGAAGTTGGTGAAAGAAAACTTGTAGGTCCAGAATTGGTGGAGGAAACAATGGAAAATGTGAAGGTAATCCAAAATCTCATCAAAGTAGCTCAAAGTAGGCAGAAGAGCTATGCCGATAATCGAAGGAAAGATTTGGAATTTCAAGTCAGTGATTATGTTTTCCTGACGGTATCTCCATGGAAGGGATTCATAAGTTTTGGTAAGAAAGTTAAATTGAGTCCTAGGTACATCGGACCTTTGGAAATTCTAGAATGAATTGGGGCTGTAGCTTACTGATTGGAAATGCCGCCAAGTCTCTACAAAGTTCACGATGTGTTCCACGTATCTCTGTTGAGGAAATATATGCCTGACCCAACGCATGTACTCAGCTACGAGGAATTAGAAATAGAACCCGATCTGTCTTATTGTGAAGAGCCCGTCATGATTCTTGATATGAGATAACAGGTACTGAGAAACCGGACGACACGTCTGGTAAAAGTTTTGTGGAGAAACCATAAGATGGAAGAGGCAACGTGGAACACGAGGAACTTATAATGAAGAACCACCCGAGTCTTTTCATGCTATAGTATTCTAGAAATTTCGAGGACGAAATTATTTGAAGGAGGGTATAATGTAACACCTCAAGCTTCTACAGTACGTTTCTCTTTTAATAATGTGATTGCGTGTGTTGTATGCAACATCGAGTTCTATCACACCACAACCAATCAAACTAGCCGTTATAAATATTAATACCAACTTTTTGAAATTTTATAAATTTTATCTCTCAAAATGGACTTCATTTTTGGATTCAGAATATCGAATTTAGCCTAGGGTGAAATTTTGGAACTTTTCAGATAACATTTATATTTTGATGAATAATGAAAATTACTGAATTTTAATCAAAACAACTTTTTTAATAGAAATAATTAATAATGACAAATTATGAATTTGAGTAGTTTTAAAGTATATTTAGAATATATTTTTACCATTTAATTCAATGTTTTTCATTGGACATAATTTCACAATTAAACCAGACATAAACAAGTGCCAATCTTTTGATAGTTATTATCTCTTAAAAACACGCTTTTTGTTTTAACAACGGGAATTAATTTTAAATTAATTTCTTCCACTTCTCTTTTTTGAATTTGGAAAAATGGATTCCTTATTTGGAATCATGATGTTCATATTGTGAAAATAGGTAACTTTTATTTTTAGACATTTTGAATAATTACTTCGGTAAATATTTTGTTTACCATGGTTAACGGTAAATCCGGTAAATAAAGGTTACAAAATAAGATTATAATAATATAAATTACCCTAAAACGTGTCCTAACCTTATTGGTGGATACATTTCTGGCCATGGGCATCTTTGGCTCGATTTTGGGACCCCATGGATCCACTTGTAGGTGATAGAGACACTTTATTTTAATTAAGTTAAAATAATTACAAAAATAACATAAGCATATACCTTTGAGAAAAACAATTTTTACATATGGTTATATATGATGGATTTTCGTCTATAAATATTCATTAGAAAGATAGAAATATATCATACATAATTGTATTTTATTTATAATTTTTATACATTAAATACGGTAATTTATTTATGACACATTGATGATGCAGTAATTACCAAAATAGAGAAAAATTAAAATAATTGATATTATAAATATCCAAATAAATATAATTGGAGGGTTTTATTGAATTAAAATAATTTTCAAGGTTAATATAACATATTAGTATTAATTTAATTAACTTTTTTCTAAGTAATCATTCTGTTATGAGTTTCACAAAAATCAATTATTGAATAGTGTCAAAATTGACATAAAAGCGTTTTTAAAACAAATATTATATTATTAATTGATATTAAATTACTAAAAATCTAAGGATCGGCCAAGAGACATATATCATGATAGGTGTATCATTAATGGACCACTTGGGGGTCTCTTGGATGTATATAGTAAGTTTATTAACCATATAATATAAAATTACAAAGAGACATTGTAAAAGTGAAACTAATTAACTTAGAGTTAATACTTAAAGATAAGGTTAATATAAGTATCAAAACCTGTCTAAATTCTAATTGTTGAGTGTTTTTCGACCTTTACCTAACTTAACTTTTAAATAATAAACTTTTGAGCCATTATAAACCGAATATGAATTTATTATAAATTAATATGTCTAGCTTTTCCAAAGGTCCCCCTCACCCCTCTTATAAAAGGGAACTCTCCCTTCTCACTAATTCACACATTTAAAGCCTTTTGGTTCGGCAAACCCCTGAAAAAATACTATATCAACTTCCCTAAATACAACATAGAGGCCTTATTTTGATCATAATTCCATCCTAAAGAGCCCTTTTGGTCAAATCAAAAGGAAGAACCCGAAGAATAGGTAATGTTTTCACCACCATTTTTAAAATTCATTTCTTCTTCCAATTCATCTTTATTTGTTAGTCACATTATAAAATAATGAATCCAGTATCTCCTATATACTGTAATATTATTATAAATATGGTACAACCATATTTAGTATTCTATCCATCCTTTGAATGACATGTCACCATACATGTGTACGTACGACTTACCGTCTCCACGTAGTGGTGTAATTGTTATTCAATATATTATTATTTGGATGGGTATAATAATGACTTGTAATTTATGTAAATAATACATATAACATGATAATGATTCTGTATATATGATATACCATCCAATTATATATTATTTTAATATCAACAGAATGATATTTTCACTCGTGCGTACGTACGGACTACCGTCTCCACGAACATGATGTGATTCATTCTCCATTGTATCCATTCAAGTATAATTATCATTTAATGATTAATAATAGTATTTAAGGACTTGATATCATGCTGTATATTAATAAGATACAACCTATCCATGTCAAACATAGCTTATGTATCAAAACATATAAAAGAAAACAAGTCAGTTAACACCTGAAACAACGATAAATCTACGATATTATTAACAATGAAATGATAAAAGATCATATATTATATCATATGAATGTATATTATTCTTTTATAATTTAATAACAATTATTTCAACATTATACAGGAGGTTAACCTACCCCCAACCAAGGAAAAGTACAAGGTAAGGGTTTACTTCACATTCTCTTCATTATCCGAGGTTGTTTATACGTAATAATCTATTGGGACTTCTTTATCATCCGCATCCATGTTTTCTAAAAATGTATTTCAAAACATTTTTACCATTTACAAGAATATGGTTTAAAGTCATTTATACCCTTCTTTGACTTTTTATAAGATGTTTATAAAGGAATCTTTCCTTCGTTTTCCAAACAAGGTGATTTTTAACCTTTTCGATAGGATTAATGTAAGAATGTTTTCATAACTTATACAGCGGGTGCGCCTATTTTCCACAGTTATAAAATCTTCAAAGCTTCCCGTACAAGCTTATAATAATATTTTCAAAGAAAATGTTTTATTATATATGAATCTTAAATGATTTCAAAATAAAAAGATATATTTCTCTAAAACGAGTTTTGATTTCATCTATGTCAACATCCTTTGATGGATTTTACGGTTATTTTGAGATGATTTATTATGAAAGAAAACATCCATATTTTATAGATTTTTTTGTGATATGTTTAAATATGTATATGTTATTTTTATACCCTTCATGGTTTATGGTGAAAGTATTAACATTTCGTATGACAGTTTTAATACGAATGTTTATGTTATGTTTAAACATTTTCATATGGGAAGGCATTGGACTTAATATGTGATGGGTGGAGCCCTCTATAGCTCCTCGATGCATCGGTGGGTCTCATTAGACAAACAAGTGTCTTGGCACAAGTCCTGGATAGAATCTTATTTGCAGTCATGGCATGAGGCCTTGGCTATGTGGTTATGATAGTCTGGTATTATGCATTCCATCATAATGAAAGCTGTTATTGATATTACATGAGATTATTCGATTAGTAGAATATCCATGTGAATAAGTAAATGGAATTGTTTCATTTTATTTTTTCCATACTATGTTGATGTCCATGTTTAAAAGGCTTTTGTTTTAGTTATACATTGCCTTAAATGTTTATTCTTATTTATGAAGGTTTCTGCTATATTGTTATCCTTATTGGGCATTTGAGCTCACCCCTTTTCTATGTTTTATTTTTCCCAGGATGTGAAGAAGTAATTTATGAATGACCTTCAGGGATAGTATTTGGGGATATGAGTGTCGAATATGGAGACTATGTTGTTGTAGTTTTCATTTTTATGATTTAATGTAATACTTTATGAATATATCTATTTATTACAAGGCTACTAAACCAATCGGTATTTCGAGATTTGATCTTTCTCATGATCATACCAGTGTTATTTAATAATGCACCGACTCTGGGTAACTGGGGACAGGGCATTACACCTTGGATGACCCAACTGATATCACCTTAAATGCGGAGCGTTTGGTCCATGCTCATTCGTTATGACACCCTCCATCGATCTTTATTTATGGTGTTCTTCGATGTGGCAATGAGGCGACGAAGACATAGAACAAAGGTCATGCTACCCGCGACCTTCGTGGATCGCGCTTCCCTCACAGTCTCGCCGATGCCCTACCCAAAACCCCTGTTCCACCTACCCATGTAACGATGAACCCCGCGCCACCTACCCACATGCCCCGCGTGCTGTTCGGCTTCACCGACGCCCTGCTTGGTGCACTGCCTGCGCTCCAGCACGCTGCCCAGTGCCGAAACACCCCCACTACACCCCTTTCGCACCCTGAAAAGTGCACATGCGGCCCTCCCGATATCTAGGGAGCCTACCCATGCCCTATACGACCTTCCACTAGCTTCCCATCTACCGACCTCCCGAGCTGGCCCCCTCATGGTGTTGGTCGAACTGGCCTCGACATTCGGGTTGAGCTGCCTGCGTGGCGGCATCCGGGCCAAACTGCCCTCACAGTCCGCTAGACCTGGCCCAGTGGACCTTGCATAACATAGTGGACTAACCCGCCCGACGGGCCGGGTAAGACCCATCTGGTCTTTCCGTGTTAGGCCAAGTTGGTTTGATCGGGACGGACCGGACCCATGCCCACTACCGACCCTTTGCTTACATTGGTCATATATTAAGCACCAGACATCTGTTTGAGGAACTGTCAGTGGTGCTGGTAATCTCTATAAGAGACGGTCCCTTTCAGAATACCCCTCTGGAGTTCTAGGTATAGTTGGATACCATCCAGTTGGTTCGTACATGAATCCAACCGGGCCCTCGGGACTAAAAGCCTAATAACTAACTAAATGAAAGTCCAATTGACACACCTTCTATTGGATCGAGACCCCAATGATGAGACATATCATTGAGATCATTTTACTTGAGACTTGATAACACATGGATTATCAACATGTAGCTCGTGGAGCGGTACCTTATGGTGACGAGTGTCCAGATTGTAGAGACATAGTAGCTGTCTGAGACTTGACGAATGCTGACCGATCATCTCCGAGTGTTTTGAATGGCCTAGTAGGGAGCACTTGGCTTTAGTGGTAGACCCACGGTGGAGGAACGCATTATTGTAGTGGCAGACCCATGGCACTCGATAGAAGGAGTACCTCTGTAGGCTCTGAGAGGGAGTGCTTGGTTGTAGAGGCAGACCCTTGGTGGGGAGCGCCTCTGTGTGAGTGAGGTAGACCCACAGTACACAACAAGTGGAATACCTCAGTAGTCCAATGTTAGTGGAAAGTGCTTGGTTGTAGTGGCAGACCCATTGTACTCTACAAAAGAGGAGTTCTGCAGTAGTCGTGGTTTCGACATCATGAATAAAAATTCTTGTTTGAGCTAAGTCAATGACTATTGTGTTTTCCCCATGATTGAGATGGGTTACATGATTAATTAGGTATATGATTGGGAATATACCTATGTAATGGTTATACGTTGATTTAATAATTTTTGATTTATCCTTGTTGGATTTTTTGAGACATTGAGGGTCTCGGGGTCCGTACTGTGTATCATTATACCCACCCCTGCACGGGCTATGCCTGCACCTCATTATGTTGGATGCAGACAACAGACATCGCTGAGGGAGGCCAAGAGCGCCCGGACTAGATGGTACCTGGAGGTAAAACTTACGACGAGTCGGAACAAAGAGGATTCTGACAGGCATGGAGTGCTGAGGTGGCCATATGTACCTACCCTATAGGTAGGAACCCTGGAGGATGATCCAGGAGCTGATCTTTACCTTTCAGTTGTTTTTGTCTTTTTCAGTTGTACTTGTACTTTACAGTTGGGCTTGTATTTCTGACCCCTTTTACTTTCCATCACACATTTGTATAGAGTTTTTACTTAGTTCTTTACTTACTATTGTGTACACTAATGTGTTTGTTTACCATTATAAAGGAAATTCCTTCCTGTTATAGGGATATACACCTTTGGTGCTAATCTCCATCCACTAGCCTACGGAAGGCGGGCATGGGGTAGTTACGAAACAGGGGCTGAGGGATGGGTCGTGACAAATTGGTATCAGAGGAGTCAGATGTACCACATAACATAGGTCTATGATATTTTATTTTCTGTGAGGAAATAGTGTTAAGGTAATAAGGGTGGTTTTTAGTTCAGGGAGTCCAGTGTTGGTGTGGGCGGCTGACGTGTCCATATACCATGACCCTAACTACTGATTAACAACTCAGTGCACGAAAACACTGATTGTATGTGTGTTTTCAAAAGTTTTTCTATAATTTAGCTCAACTAGGTCACCTCACAAGGTATAGTCTTTTGACAGTGTCACATCAATTTATTTCAGAATGCCTCCCCATGGACGACCAGTTAGAGCCCCAAGAGTCATACGTACTAACATCCCACCAAGTGACGAGGCCTCGGTACATGGCTCTCTTCTAGTTGAGGCACCAGCGGAGGCACCAGCGGTACCACTCCCTGTTGGGCAACCGATTCCACCAGGCCCTGCAGCAGATGATGCACGCTGCTTGAGCGCATTGCGTGAGTTCCAACACCAGAGGAAACACAGGTTCAAGGGAGAGATGGACCCACAGGTGGCTAAGGATTTGGAGGAGGCTATGGTGAGAGTCTTCAGGCTAGTAGGGACATGAGTATACTTTATGTTGATCCTTGTTGTTATCGTCCTTTAAGTAGAAGCAGGCAGATGGTAGAGCCTGATGCTCCTGATGCATGATAAGGAGACCCTACTCTAGTCAGACTTCGATAGGCTATTTTTGGTGGAGTTTGTACCAACCACCTTTCGTACGGTGCATATACATGGGTTAATGCATCTACGATAATGTAGCATGACAGTGGAACATTACTCAATGAGGTTCACCGACCTCTCACGCTACTCCACTGATATGGTACGAGACCCGTTCTTTAGGGCCCATACCTTCGAGCGGGGACTCAGGCGAGAGATAAGAGCTTCGATGATCTCACATAGCATGCCAACACAAACGAGGGTGTTGGAGAGAGCCCTCCTAGTGGAGAGTATCCTTGATGAATAGTCTCCAGTAGTGAGTCCCACAACTAGCCGACATGCAGTTGAGTCTTCTGTAGCTGGCAGTAGACAGATGAAACATGGGTTTAAGTGGACCAGTTCTATAGGTGGTCGACCACATGACTCAGTATCGGATGTGTGAGGCACCCAGGGTGGAGTTAGACCTTCCTGGAGCGGGCATTGTAACTCATGTGGTGGACAGGGTCACATGGCTCATCAATATCTAACCTGCCACACTGAATATCAGCAGACAGTTGAGGGACCTCCCAGGTAGAGGCAGAGGTTCAATACAGGCAGTTCGCAGGGAGGAGGCGGACATGAAGATGAGCTGGATGTGCAGCTGGCAATGGATGACATTTTGAGGTTCTACTGCCACCAACACGAGGAGCACCACCCCGAACGCAGAGAGTAGGTGGACAAGGGAGAGCTCAGCTTCATGAATGTGAAGCGTACGACCATGGTGCTTTGGAGTTTATTTGAGGTATGATCTGTGTCTATTCCACCTATGTTTCATTTCTTATAAACATAGGTTCCAGTCACTCTTTCATTTCCACATCCCCTGTTTAGATCTCAGAGATTCCAAAGGAGCTGTTAGTGCGATCCTTACATCTAGAGACTTCTATGGAAGCTGATTTGACGATTACACACTGGTACCAGTAGTGCGAGCTTTCTCTAGGAGCTGATAGCTTCGGTTGGGATCTCATAGTAGCAGCTTCGAGGCCTTACGACGTCATCTTGTGTATAGAATGGTTATTTATAGTCCATGGTTAGATTGACTGTATTAGATGAAAATTGTGGTGTGTCTTCACTTATGTGACCAGGATTACCTTCACTGGAGAGAAGGGAACCATTACAGTACATGACTGACTTACTCGGAGGAGGGTGAAGCCAATCACTCACTAGTTGGCTTACCTTATTCTCGGGAATAGTAGATTTGGAGAGTTCGACTTATCCTGTAGTAGTGGACCAGTACGCAGATTTTTTCCCTGATGATGTTCTAGGACTACCTCCTCATAGAGAGGTGGAATTAAATATAGACTTGTACCCCGATATGACACTGATATCCACTCCAACATATCAGATGTCTCCTGTTATGCTTCACGATCTACGAGTACAACTACAACACTTGTAGGAGAAGGTATTCATCCCGCCCAATGTTTCAACCTGGGTATCCACAATTCTGTTTTCCATAAAGGCGGAAAGGATCATGAGGCTCTGTGTTGACTACCTTAGCCTAAACCAGGTGATCGTGAAGAACAAGTACCCACTACCATGGATTGACAACCTCTTCGATCAGCTAAAGGGAGATTGGTGGTTCTCGAAGATAGACCTTAGATTAGTCTATCACCAGCTTAGATTTAGAGACGAGGATGTGCAGAATATGACCTTCAGGTGTCGTTACAACCACTATGAGTTATTGGTTATTCCCTTCGGCGTAAAAAACTCTCTAGAAGTGTTTATGTGTCTCATGAATAGGATCATCCAGCCTTACCTCGATCGCTTTGTCATAGTCTTCACCAATGATATTATGATTTACTCAAATACTGAGGAGGAAAATGTCTACCATTTACGGGTAGTGCTGGACATACTCTATGAGTACCAGCTTTATGGTAAGCTCTCAGAGTGCCAGTTCTGGATTTAATAGGTTCACTTCTTGGGACACGTCATCTTGGAGGCTAAAGTTGTAGTGGACCCTACAAATATTGAGGTGGTAATTCTTGAGAGACACCGAGGAGTGTGATGAAGGTACGAAGTTTCCTGGGTCTTGATGAATACTATCATAGATTCATTGTAGACTTCTCTAGAGATGCAGCACCACTATCAGCCTTGATGAATAAGGGGAAACCCATCATGTGGTTGGAGAGATGCCAGCATAGCTTTTAGGAGTTGAGGCAGATGCTGAATAGTGCCCCCAATGTGAGAGTTCTATAAGAAGGTGTAGGGTACGTAGTTTACTGAAATGAATTGGGGATCAGACGTGGGTGTGTTCTGATGTAGGAGCGAGCAATGATCGCATATGGTTCTCGGCAGCTGAGGCAGAACGAATTGAACTATGCTACCAATGACCTAGAGTTAGAAGTAGTGGTCTTAGCTTTGAAGATGTGGAAACACTACCTAATGGGAGAATGTTTTACAGTGTACTATAACCAGAAGAGTCTCAGGTATATATTCTATCAGAAGGACCTGATTCCGAGACAACAGTGATGGCTTGAGTTCCTCCATGATTGTGACTTTGAGATAGTCTATACTTATAGGAAGGAGAACGTTATTGTGGATGCACTCAGTAGATGATTGGGTATACAGCTACCAGGCAAGGCGACAGAGTAGCTGGCTACCTTACATATATCATTTGAGGATAGGGACGGTGAAACCTATCTATTTTCTCATACAGTCACTCCTCCACTTCTTTAGCGAGTCAGGGAGGTGCAGTGTGGGGGCGCTGATTGTGAGACACAATGTGCTTAGATATCCACAGGACAGGCACCTGATGGATTTTTTGAAGGTGGGGAGAATGTCATCCTAATTAATAAATGTACCATGGTACCAGTAGTTCATTAGGAGGATGTTTTGAGGGAGTTCCACACTTCCCCTATAGCGGTACATCAAGAAGTGGGGAAGATGTATCATGACCTCCGAAGACAGCAGTAGTGGCTAGGTATGAAGAATGTGGTAGAAAAGTATGTCTCCTGATTCCTCACATGTTAGCATGTGAAGGTGGAGAATTAGGTACCAGTAGGATTGGTTCATCCCATAGAGGTCCCAGAGTGGAAGTCTGATGGGATATCCATGGACTTCGTGACAGGTCTTCCATGTACATCCAGGAGTCACAATTCAATTTGGATGATCATCAAGCGACTCACCAAGTAGGCTCACTTCCTACCGATCAGAGAGAAGGGATCAATAGAGAGCTTGTGACACCTCCATGTAATGGAGATTGTGCGTTTTCATGGAGTACCTACTTCTATTGTCTCCGATCGTGATGCACGGTTTACATCCTAGCTATGGAAGGGGTTGTATGAGAATTTGAGAATGAAGCTATGCCTGAGAACCACCTTCCATCCTCAAACAGATGTCCAGAGTGAGAAAACCATCCAGAACCTTGAGGATATTCGCCATGCATGTGTCCTCGACTTCTGTCATAGCTGGGAGGATTACCTACCTTTTTTGGTGTTTGCGTACAAGAACAGTTATCACTCCACCATCGACATGACACATTTTGAGGCCTTGTATGATCAACCTTGCTGATCACCCTAATGTTGTAAAAACCCCGAGGAGTCCGGACTAGTGGGACCAGAGATGGTATGGCCTACCACAGAGAAGGTGATGATCATCCAGGAGTGGATAAAGACTATGTAGGACCGCAGGACACCCTGAGAGGGTAGGGGTGAATAAGGGTGATAACTTTTTCATTTAGTGTGACAAATATTGTTCCCAAATTGGTAGGAACATGTAAAACCTATATGATGAAAATGATCAGAAAGAAAACATTCACTTGCAGAGAGTCGACACAACACTTATTATTTTGTTCACCACTAAGGGCTACGTCCTAGGAGAATATGCCAATCGATTTTCGATCATATAAAATTTCACTAATCTTCACTAAATGTGGATTACAATGGTTAGGAAACAGTCACTTTGTCCAAAGCTCACTGCCTTTAGAAAAGTTCCGGGATAGGTCACTACGTCCCTCAGTTCACTCCCGTTGACTCCCCCTAAATCACTGCCTTTAGTGATATCCCACTCAGTTTATAGACATGAATGTCTCATAAAAATATTTGCATTGAACTCTTTGTCTCTACTTTGCATGAGACTCTGCTTGCATAAAAGTATGGAATTGATGTACTAGAACACACAAATCCACTGAACCGGATAACCAAAATGTGTAGACAAGCTTCACAGAAAATTGCGCACAACACCAACCCATTGTGTGAAAAACCCTCCTATTGTGCACAAAATTTACTTTTTCGCGTGGAAAAATATATCACGCCACAACACCCTTTTTATGTGCAACTTAATCTTTTACGTGCAACCCCAATTTTAACGTGCAACTCTTCCATTTTTGAACATCCTGTAATTTTCTGCTCAATCCAGAATATTTCGCGCAAGCCCAATTATGCGATCATTATTTGTGCATCATACCTTGGATCTTCTCTAGGTCTTCAACCATACGAAATGAGGGGGTTCACCTTTTATTTATAGGCATATGAGACCCCCACGCACAAAAACCACTATGGCATGAAAAAATTATCATCTAGCGCACAATCATTCACGCCGGTATCGTTTTTTCGCACACCCACTAGATTTTTCATGCTGCCCATGCCTTTTCCATTTTCGACATTCTGATTCCAAAATACACATTGAATTTGAGACCTCCTTCCACAATTTTGCGCACCATGCTATTTTTCATGCAAGCCCGTAGTTTTTTGCATGACCCATCATTTTTCTGCGCACTCCTTCCTTATTTCTCATACCACTTCCTTTTTGTGCACACCTCCTATTGACAATAACCTATGTCTTCATTTTCCGATTTTGAGGCCCAAAAATTTTCCCAACAATGGGAAACATTTCCACCTACAATAATGTTGTCCACATCAATTGTATGATCACTTTTCTGGAACATGTACTAAACATACACTGAGGATTGACCACAAACACAAACCATACTCCAATTTATGCATAGAATATCCATGGTTCCAACAGACTGCACAGAGCAGACCGAAGTCGTATGCTGACAAGAGACGAAGACATATAGAGTTCGAGTATGGAAACCATGTCTTCCTATAGGTCTCACCTCGATGAGCTCTATGGTAATTTGGCTGACAAAGAATGTTATCTCTGACATTCATTGGACCTTTCCAAGTCCTCAACAGAGTATGAGTGGTGGCTTACCGCCTAGATTTACCACCTCCATTGCACCAGGTTCATGAAGTATTACATGTGGCTCAACTGAGGAGATACATGAATGACCCTTATAACATCATCGACTATGAAGATATAAACATCAATGGTGGGGAGACATTCACAGAAGATTCAGTGGAGAATGAGGATCGACAGGAGCGGGTCCTACGAGGACGGTCGATACCTCTGGTGCATGTTCTTTGGAAGCACGAGAACCTCCAAGAGAGCACATGGGAGTGGGGGCTCAGATGCATGCTCGGTACCCCCATTTGTTACCTTAGTGTCAGTTGTATCTTATGGTGATGTGAATCCCTGTGATGATGAAAATTTAAAGACACATAAATTCTATGGAATTTTTTTTAAAAACGTAGGATTTTTACGAATCTGTGGAAATTTACGGTGCTTGATTCCATGGATTGGTGTGACGGGAATCAATTTCTGAAGTTTTGTTTGGGTATACTCAGTAAATGTACAAGATTGTTTTTATATCATTTGAGCTGGTGCTCGGAACGGAAATTCAAGGGCACTTTTGAAGTCACAATGTCAGTATTTTCTTAAGAAGACTTTCACTTTGACAGCAGTGAGTCGAGGATTAAAGTTAGTTTTTGGGTTTTCTTAAAAAAATAATTAAGTAAAGTGTAACGCGTTATTTTATTTCATTTAATAGCTACCATGTGAGTGTGGATAGTTGGAACCTCTACATGGGAGTTGATGGTGGGACCTCCACACCCAACCTCCCATGAGAGGATATGGTGGTGTAGCCCACCCGAGAAAAAACTCCGGGGAGAGGTTGCGACGTGGGGACAATCCAAGACCCATAACCTCTATATTAATTTATAGTGGTGGGCACCACCTGACCCTTTTTAATGGTAGTGTATGAAACCTCTCCACACCCCCTCATTAATGAGAGAGGACCTCTTGACCTCCTCTGCACAATTAATTTCACCAATACACATGCCAATTAAATGTTCCAATGTGCCTGCCAATTATCTGTGCCAACTCCAATGAATTTATTTAGGGGATTTTATTTCACCCTTTTAATTGTGTTCCAACAATAAAACAATATAAAAACTATTATTATGATTTGGTTGATATTATCCTTTGGTGGAACGGAGGGAGAGGATACCTAGGGAGAACCATTCTTCCGACGAAGAACGCGAAGAACGTGAACAACACTGACGACACACTTTCGTTTTTGACATCTTTCCTGGCCACCTACTTATCAAACCTCTACAACATCTTCAACGAACCAATGCCTCTTAGAATTGAGGATGAGCAGCAGACATGACAAACGATGGAATCCTTCGTCATCCTTTCGTGACTCTGTCAACAAACAATGAGCGTCAAGCGACAAATCAAAAGGGTAGGGGTTTACCATAAGAAGTATTCTTTTTCTTTTCTCATCTTATTTTGAATAGAATATATTTTGTGTTTTGTGATTAAATTATTGTTCATCATAGAATTGATGAACCAACTACTATCCCCTTAAATACGGAGGGTTAGGGAAAACCTCACATGGCACGACACCCTCTGCTGATCTTTCTTTGTGGTGTTCTTCGAAGCGGCAACACGGTGACAAACACAGTGAACAATGGTTGTGCTAACTACAGCCTTCGTGGATCATGCCTCCCTCACGGCACCACCGGAGCCCTGCCAGGCGCTACCAAGCAGCCTGCCCCCGTGCCGCTGCGCCCCGCGCCGCCAACTCAGGTGCCCCACATGCTGCCCAGTACCGCTGGCACCCTGACCAGCGTGCTGCCTGCACCCTAGTGCACTGCCCACCACTCCCATGGCCCGAGGCCATGGCCTGCCCAGCACCTCGGCGCACTGACGACACCCTGGTGCGCTGCCCCGGTGCACTGCCCGGCACCCCCGCGACCCCGCGGCCTAGCACTGCTGAGTGCACCCACAGCCAACCTGGTGTCCAGTCGGCCTACCCACGAACCAGAGGCCTACCTCTAGCCTCCAAGATGCCTACATACCTAGCCGTGCCCCTCATGATGGTGACCAAACCAGCCCCGAACATCGGGGTGAGTCGCCTGCATGGTTCTATCAGGGCCGAACCGCCCTCGCAGTCCCATGGTCCGGGCCCATCGGACTGGTCCCAGTGAACTGGGCCTAACATAGTGGGATGACCCACCCAACGGGCTGGGTCAGACCCATCGGGACATTCAGGGTTGACCAAGACTGGGTCTTCCCAGACTTGCTTGGTCCAAGTCGGTCCGACCGGGACAGACCGGACTTGGGACCACTATCGGCCCTTTGCTTACTTTTGCCACATAGTTGGCACCAGAAGTCTATTTGAGGAACCATTAGTGGCACTGGTAATATTGATGATAGACAATCCCATTGATAATACCCCACTGGAGTTCGGGGTATAGTTGAGATACGGTTGGGTTGGTTCGTACACGAATCCAACATAGCCCCAGGACTAAAAGGCTAATAACTAACTATCCGGGTGTCCAATTGATGTGTCATCTATTGCGTTGAGACCCCTATGATGGTGCGGATCGTTCAGATACTTCTACATGATACTTCATGACACACGGAGTATCGACGTGTAGCTCATAAAGCGAAGCCTCCCAGTGATGAGTGAGCATAATGAAGAGACCTAGTAGCTGGATGAGACTTGAAGATTTTTGATCGATCAACTCAGAGTGTTTTGTATAGCCCAGGGGGGAGAGTTTAATTGTAGCAGCAGACCCATGGTGGAGGATCTCTTTGTTGTAGCGTCAGACCCACGGTACTTGACAGAAGGAGTACCTCTGTAGGCTATGAGGTGGAGCGATTGGTTTTATTGGCAGACCCATGGTGGGTAGATCCTCTGTGAGTGTGCAATAGACCCAAATACTCCATAGGTGGAGTAACTCAGTTGTACAAGGTTAGTGGGAAGAACTTGGTTATAGCAGCAGGCCCACTGTACTCAACAAAGGAGGAGTTCTCTAACAGTCATGGTTTCGACATCATGAATAAAAATCCAGGTTTATGTTCAGTCAATGACTTCTGCTTTTTCCTCATGATTGAGATTAGTTATTTGATAACTTAGTTATATATATGGACATATACCTATGTAATTGATATCTATTGATTTAATTATTTGGGATTTAGCCTTGTTGGATTTTGTATGACCTTGAGGGTCTCAAGTTCCTTACTGAGTATCGTCATACCCACCCTTGCACATGCTATTCCCACACCTCATTGTGTTAGATGCAGATAATGGACATCACTGACAGAGGTTGGGTGCGCCAGGACTGGATGGTACCAAGAGGTGGACCTTATGATGAGTTGGTACATAGTGGAGTCTGACGGATGAGAAGTGCTGAGGTGGCCATCTATACCTACACTTCAGGTAGGAACCTCAGAGGATGATCCATGAGCTGCTCTTTTCCTTTTAGATATTTGTCTTTTTTTCAGTTGTACTTGTACTTTACAGTTGGGATTGTATTTCTGACCCCTTTTACTTTCCATCACACTTTTTGTATACAGTTTTTACTTAGTTTTTTTCTTCCAATTGTGTACTCTGATGTGTTTTATTACAATTATAAAGGAAATTCCTTCCTAGTTTAGGGATATGTGCCTTTGGTTCTAGTCACCAGCCCATGGCCTATGGAAGTGGGCTTTGGGTAGTTAGGACATGATCCCTGAGGGACGGGTCATGAAAAATATGTATTAGAGGATTCGATTCTATCACGTAACTTAGGACTATAATATTTTTGTTTTTTGAGGAAATAGTATGAAGGGTACTAGGTGTGGGTTTCAGTTCAGCGATTCTAGTGTTTGTGAGGGTGGTCGACGTATCCATACACGAGGACCCTGACTTCTTATTTCCAACATAGTGCACGAAAATAGAGATTGCATTTGTGTTTTAAAATTTTTTTCTTTAATTCAGCTCAACCAGGTCAGCTCACCATGTATAGTCTTTTGATTATGTCACATCTGTTTATTTTAGGATGACTCTTTGCAGACGACCATATAGATCCCCAAGAGTCATATGTACTGACATCCCACCAATCTATGAGGCCTCATTATAGGGCCCTCTTCCAGTTGAGTCACCAGAAGAGGCACCAGCGGTACCACTCCCTGTTGGGACACCGATGCCACCAGCCCCAGCAGTAGACGATGCACACTGCTTGAGCACATTGCAAGAGTTCCAACACCAGAGGCCACCCTAGAGCAGGGGAGAGAGGGACCCACAAGTGGCTGAGGATTGGCTAGAGGCTGGGGTGAGAGACATCAGGCTAGTAGGGACACCAGAAGACTTTATGGTGATCCTTGCTACTAGTTTATTTCATACAGCAATGCGCAGATGGTGGAGCCTGATGCTCTAGATGCATGAAGAGGTGACCATACTCTGGGCATAATTCGAGAGCCTATTTTGGGTGAAGTTTGTTATAGCCACCCTTTGTGCGGTGCAGATACATAAGCTACTACATATACAGTAGGGTAACATGGCAGTGGTGCAGTACTCACCGAGGTTCACCGACCTATTGCGCTACTCCACTGATATGGTACATGACCCCTTATTTTTGGCTCACACCTTTGATTAGGGTCTCAGGTGAGAGATCAGAGCTTTGATGATCTCACTTAGAATGCCAACATAGACGAGGGATCTAGAGCGAGCCCTCTTAGTGGAGAGTTTCTTTGCTGAGCAGTCTCTACCAGTGAGACCCACCACTAGTCAACATTTATCGGAGTCTTCTGCAGCTTTCAGTAGACAAATGACATAGATGTCCAAGAGGAATAGATCAATAGGTGGTTGACCACATTACTCAGGATCATATGTGCGAGGCACCCAGGGTGGGGACAGACCTTCCTGGAGCAGGCAGTGTTACTCATGCAGCGGACAAGGTCACATGGGTCATGAATATCCGACCCACCACACTGATGATTAGAAAATAGTTGAGGGACATCCCAGGACGCGGCAGAGGTTTGATCAAGGCAGTTCCTAGGGAGGAGGCGGACATGGCATAGGAGGTGAACGTGCAGCTGGCAGTGGATGATATTTTGAGGTGCTACTGCCACCACCACCAAGAGGTCCACCCCGACCACATGGAGCAGGTTTACAGGGGAGAGCTCAATGTCTGGAAGCAGATGAATATGACCATGGTTCTCTGGAGATGATTTGAGGTATGATCTGTGGCTATTCAACATTAGCTTCAGTTCTTATAGACACGAGTCCCAGTCAATCTTTCATTTCCAAATCCCTTGTTCAGAGCTCGGATATTCTGATGGTGCTGTTAGTTCGATCATTATGTCTTGAAACTTCTATGGGAACTGATTTGATGATTTCACACTTGTTCTAGTAGTGAGTTCTTACTCTAGCAGGTGAGAGATTCGGCTGTGATCTCCTAGTAGCGGCGTCGAGGCCTTATGATGTCATCTTGGGTATGGAGAGATTATCTACAGTCCATGCTTAGATTGACTGTATTATGTGAAAAGATCAGTGTGTCTGCACAGATGTGACCAGGATTACCTTCACTATAAATAAGGGAATTTTTACAGCATTGGACGGACTTACTCAGGGGAGGGTGCAGTCGATCACTAAGTAGTTGGCTTTCCTTACCCTCGGAGTAGTAGATGTTGAGATTTAGACTTATCCTGTAGTGGTGGACCAGTATGAGTATTTTTTCACTAATGATGTTCTAGGACTACCTCTTAATACATAGGTGGAATTCTATATAAACGGGTACCCTCGTATAACACCGATATCCACTCCATCATATCATATGGCTCCTGCTATGCTTTGCGAGCTATGGGTACAACTACAGGACTTGCAGGAGAAGAGATTCATCATTCCCAGTGATTCTCCCTGGTCAGCCCCAATTCTGTTGACCAATAAGTAGGACAAGAGATTGAGGCTTTGTGTCGACTACCGTCACATGAACCAGGTGACCATGAAGAACAAGTACCAACTCTTGAAGATAGACAACCTCTTTAATCAGCTAAAATGATATCGGTGGTTCTCGAAGATAGACCTCAGATAAGGGTATCACCAGCTCAGTGTTCGAGATGAGGATGTGAAGAAGATGGCCTTTCGGTGTCGTTACATCCACTACACATTCTCAGTTATGCCCTTCAGTTTAACCAAATCTCTATCAGTTTTTATGAGTCTCATGAACATGATCTTATAGCCTTACCTCGATCGCTTTGTCGTAGTCCTCATAGATGATATTCTGATTTACTCGACTACTGAGGAGGACCATGCCTTCCATTTACGGATAGTATTGGACACACTCCAAGAGCACCAGATTTATAGTGAGCTCCCGAATTTACATTTCTGGATTCGAGAGGTTCACTTCATGGGACACGTCATCTTGGAGGCTGGATTTGTATTGGACCCAGCAATGATCGAGGCAATACTTGCTTGGGAGCCACCCAGAAGTGTGACAGAGGTACGAAGTTTCCTTGGTCTGGGTGAGTACTATTAGAGATTTGTTGACAACTACTCCAGAGTTGCAGCACCACTGTCATCCTTGATGATTAAGGGGAAACCTTTCGTGTGGTCAGAGAGATGCCAGCAGAGCTTTTAGAAGTTGAGGCAGAGGATGACTAGTGCCCCCATCTTATGACTTCTATAGGAAGGTGTAGGGTACGTATTTTACTACAACACATAGGGGACCATACGTGGGTATGTTCTGATGCAGGAGAGAGAAATGATCACATATGGTTTTTGGAAGCTCAGGTAGCATCAGAAGAACTATGCTACCCATGAACTAGAGTTAGCAGTAGTGGTCTTCACCAATAATGATGTTGAAGAACTACCTGATGGGTGAACTTTTTAAAGTTTACTCTAATCACAAGAGTCTCAGGTATATATTCTCTCAGAAGTACCTGAACCTGAGACAATGGTGATGGCTTGAGTCCCTCCAGGACTATGACTTTGTGAGAGTCTATACTATAGGAAGTTGAACATTGATGCGGATGCACTCAGTAGAAGATCTGGTACACAGCTACTAGGCGAGGTGACAGAGAACTTGGCTACATTACAGATATCCTTTGACGATAGGGATAGAGAAGCCAATTTACAATCCCTTACATCCACCCCTAAACTTCAGCGAGTAAGAAATGTGCAACGTGGGGATGCTGACTACGAGACATGATGTCCTCAGATATCCACAGGGCAGGAACCTGAGGGATTTTTTGAAGGTGGGGAGCACGTCATCCTCTTCAGAGGAAATACCATGGTACCATGAGAAATTCCGGAGGATGTGTTGGGGGAGTTACACACTTCCCCTCATTTGGTACATCTAGAAGTGGCAAAGATGTATTAGGACCTTCGACAACAGCACTGGTGGCCAGGTATGAAGAAGGCAGTAGCAGAGTATGTCTCACAATGCATCACTTGTTAGCAAGTGAAGTTAGAGAATTAGGTACCAGTAGTCTAGTTTCATCCCTTATAGGTCCTAGAGTAGATGTGGGATGGGATATCCATGGACTTCATGATAGGTCATCCACGTACATCCAGGTGTCACGATTCGATTTGGGTGATCATCGATGGACTCACCAAGTCATCCCACTTCCTACCGATCAGAGAGCAGGTCTTAATAGAGAGATTGGAATGACTATATGTATATGAGATTGTTCGTTTTCCTGGAATACCTACTTATATAGTCTCCAACCATGATGCATGGTTTACTTCATGGCTTTGGAAGTGGTTGCATGAGGCTTTTAGGATGTCACTATGCTTGAGAACCACTTTCCATCCTTTGACAGATCGCCAGACCAAGAGGACCATTCAGACCCTCTAGGAAAATCTTTGTGCATGTGTCCTCGACTTCGGTCATATCTGGGAGGATCACCTACCTTTGGTGGAGTTTGCATACAACAATAGCTATCACTCCATCATCGGCGTGGCACATTTTGAGGCCTTGTATGGTCAACCTTGCAAATCACACCTATGCTGGAAAAACCCTAGGTAGTAACCACTAGTGGGACCAGAGATGGTACATGATACCATGAAGAAGGTGTAGATCATCTAGGAGCGGATGAAGACTACACAGAGCAGACAAAACTCGTTTGCTGATAGGAGAAGGAGACCTCTAGAGTTCGAGGATGGCAACCATGTCTTCCTACTGGTCTCACCCAGACATGATCTATGGAGATTTGGGCAAGGCGGAATGTTTTATTTGAGGTTCATCAGACCTTTCTATTTCCTCAACAGAGTAGGATAGGTGGCTTACTTCCTAGCTCTACCACCTCCATTGCACCTAGTGCATAATGTCTTCCACGTATCCCAACTGAGGAGATACGTGCATGTCCCTTATCACATCATCAACTATGGGGAGCTAGACATCCATGATGGGGTGACATTAACAGAGGATCTAATAGAGATTGTGGATCGACCGGAGTGAGTCCTACAATGGAAGGCCAATACCTCCGGTGCACGTTCGTTGGCAGCACGACAACCTCTAGGAGAACACATGGGAGAGGGAGGCTCAGATTCATGCTCGGTACCCCCATTTGTTCCCTTAGTGTGAGTTACAACATAGAGAGACATAAAGCCCTGAGCTGGGGACAATTTAATGACCCATAAATTCCATGGATTTTTTTTAAATACATGGGATTTTTACGAGTCGGTATATATTTACGGTGCTTGATTCTGAGGCTCGGTGTTCCTGGAATCAATTTCTGAAGATTTGTTCTGGTACGTTCAGTTAATGTACGAGTAGGTTTTTTATGAATTTTGTGTCGGTGCTCAGAAATGAAATCTTAGGGCACCGTTGAAATCTCAACGCCAGTATTCACTGAATTAAACTTTCACTTTGACAATAGTGGGTCGAGGATAAAGGTTTGTTTTTGAGTTTTCTTAAAAAAGTAATAAAATAAAGTGAAACAATTTATTTAATTTATTTTCTTAGACACCATGTTAGTTTGGGTAGTTGGAACCTCCACTTGGGAGTTTATAGTGGGATAGTCACACCCCAACCTCCCATGAGAGGTTATGGTGTTGGAGCCCACCCGAGCATAACCTCCCATGAGAGGTTACAATGTGGGGACCACTCGAGACCCATAACCTCTCTATTATATGATAGGGATGGGGACCACCCGACCCCTATTGATGGTGGAGGATGAAACCTCTCCACTCCCCCTCATTAATGAGAGAGGTCCTCTTGACCTCCTCTACACAATTAATATTTCCAACACACGTGCCAATTAATTGTGCCATCACGTGTGCCGATTAACTACGCCAACACGTGTGAATTTATTAACGGGAGTTTCTTTCTCCATTTGAATTGCCTTCCAAAAATAAAATAATAGACAACATATTATTATTATTTGTTTGAAATTCTCTTTTGGTGGAATGGAGGGAGAGGAGAGCTAGGGAGAACCATTCTTCCAATGAAGAACACGATGAACACGAAGAACGCCGATGACACTCTTTCTTCTTTGACTTATTTCCAAGCCACCTACCGAGAAACCCCCCTCAAAATCAACAATAAACCGACACATCCTGGAACTGAGGACATAAGGCAGATGCGGCGAATTATGGTCTCCTCCGTCATCCTTTCGTTACTCTGTCAACAAATGAATTGCGTCGAGCGAGAAATCAAAAGGTTAGGGGGTTTACCTTAAGATGCATTCCTTTAATTTTCTCATCTTATTCTGCGAGGAATCATTGATAATTTTAGTTATTATATTATTGTTCATCGTACCACTGTTGAACCAACAACAATCACTTTAAATGCAGATGGTTCGGGCCAACGTCACAAAGCCTGACACCCTCCGTCGATGATTCTCTATGGTTCTCTTTGAAGAACCAATGAGGCGACGAAGAAGGAGAACAAAGACCATGCTACCTACGACCTCTACAGATCGTGCCACCCTCGGGGCACTGTCGGTGCCCCTGCGCTGCCTACCCATGCGTCGCCGCACCATGCCCTGCGCTGCCTGCTATCGTGCCCCCCACGCTCCCTAGTTCCGCCGGCGCCCTGCCTGGCGCGCTGCCCCGACGCGCTGCCCGGCGCCCCCATGGCCTCAGGTCCCAACCTGCCCAGTGCCCCAACGCGCTTCCAGCACTCTAGCGTGCTACCCCGAAGGGCTTCCCAGTGTGCTCGCCGGCGCCCCCGCGACCCCCCTGTCGCGCCCTACCCAGTGAACCTGTGGCCCGCCCTGTGTCCAGCCGGCATGCATACGCCCATCGTGGCCTTCCGCTGGCATCCCGGATGCTGACCTCCCTTGCCGCACCCCTCACAGCATTGGCCTAACTGGCCTCGACCTTCGGGTCGAGTCGCCTGCATGGCGACATACGTGATGAACCCCCATCACAATATGCTAGGTCAGGCCCAGCGGACCGGCCCCAATGAACAGGGCCTAACGTACCGGGCTGACCCGACCAATGGGTTGGGTCAGACCCATTGGGGCTTTCTGGGATGACCAAGACCGGGTCAGCCTAGACTGGGATGGGCCGAGTCGGTTCGATCGGGACGGACCGGACCCAGGCCCACTACCGACCCTTTTTTTACATTGGCCTTATCATTGGCACCATGAGTTTGTTTAATGAACCATAAGTGGAACTGGTAATCTTTATGAGAGATGGTCCCTTTGAGAATACCCCACTGGAGTTCGGGGTATTGTTGAGATACAGTTAGATTGGTTCGTACACAAATCCAACCGGGCCCCCGGTACTAAAAGGATAACAACTTACATACCAGCCGTCCAATTGACGCACCATCTATTGTGTTGAGACACCTATGCCAAGATGTATCATTAAGATACTTATACATGAGACTTCATGACACATGGAGTATCATCACGTAGCTCGTGGAGGGGAACCTATCGGTAACGAGCGAGCAGATTGCAGTGACCTAGTAACTGGCTGAGACTTGACAGTTGCTTATCAATTGACTTGGAGTGTTTCAGATGGCCCAGTGGGGAGTGCTCGGTTGTAGAAGCAGAACCGCGGTGGAGGAGTGCTTGATTGTAGCGGCAGACATGCGGTACTCGACAGAAGGAGTACCTATGTAGGCTATGAGGGGGAGCACATGGTTGTAGTGGCAGACCCATGGTGGGGAGCGCCTCTGTGTGAGCGCGGTAGACCCCCAATACTCGACAGTTGGAGTACCTCAGCAGTCCAAGGTTAGTGAGAAGCGCTTGTTCGTAGCGGAAGGCCCACTGTACTCAACCGAGGAGGAGTTCTCCAACAGTCGTGGTTTTGACATCATGAATAAAAATCCCAGTTTGAGTTGAGTCAATGAATTTTGTGTTTTCCTCATGATTGAGATGGGTTATTTGATAACTTAGTTATATGTATGGGCATATACTTATGTAATGGATATCTGTTGATTTAATACTTTTTGATTTAGGCTTTTCGGATTTTGTAAGTCCTTGAGGGTATCAGGGTCCCTAATAAGTATCATTATACTCACCCCTACATGGGCTATGACTGCACCTCGTTGTGTTGGATGAAGATGACGGACAATGCTGACAGAGGTTGAGATCGCCAGGACTGGACGGTACCTAGAGGTGGACCTTACAACGAGTCGGTACACAGAGGAGTCTGACGGACGTAGAGTGCTGAGGCGTCCATCTGTACCTACCCTGTAGGTGAGAACCCCGAAGAAAGATCCAATAGCTGCTCTTTACCCTTAAGCTGTTTTTCCCTTTTTCAGCGGAACTTCTACTTTACAGTTGGCCTTGTATTTCAGGCCCCTTTTACTTTCCAGAAAACTTTTTGTATACAATTTTTACTTAATGTTTTGATTCTAGTTGTGTACTCTGATGTGTTTGTTTACAGTTATAAAGTAAATTCCATCATATTTTAGGGATATGCACCTTTGGTGCTAGTCTCCTGCACCTATACTATGGAATGTGGGCTTGGGGTAGTTACAACATGTGTCCCGGGGACAGGTCGTGATAGTTATGCCTATCATTTAATTACATTATTTAGGTAGACACTGAGTGATTTTGGATATGAATCATACTAATGGATCTAGGGTTTAGTTGAGGTGTGTTATATAGGTGAGTGATTTTAGAGGTTATCCAAGTGATTTAAATCTTCAAATTAGTAATGTATTGTTTATATATGATGATTTTTTTGGATTGAATTTCATGCCTATGGATGGGTAATGATGAAATTTTGGTAGAATAAAATAGTTTCTTACACTTTATTTTATCTTAATTCACTGGATAAATCATCCATATTGATTACTTGTGATTCCTTTGATGATTCTCATAATCAAGCGTGGATCAGTGATTCTGTTAGGGCATGCCACAAGCCTGTTTAGGCATTATATGGATAATAGGATTGAGATTGTTTATTATGGTTCCAATCCATAACCATATGATTATATCAATAATTCATCATCCTAACCCTCGAGTCTTCATAAATCTATCTTGAAACCATCAAATCTAATCATTATCTCATGACTCCAACACTCTTTCCTATTGTAGACTCCATACAATCTCCTGATAAGTCCTGCAATGACATTAATATCTAGTTTATCAATATTTGGGAATGATGACCCTCACTGTTCATACATTAACATTAAATAACTTTTACATAATACTTAAAACATTATACAAATAAACTCCCCAAGTCCATTGTAGTCTAGTGCCTTTGGAAACATTGAAAAATAAGAAATGATACATAAGTGAGCTACATTATCTCCCACTAGGTTCTTAATTACTAGAACCCTTCTTAGACACGTGAAACATAATACATATACCTATCCTTGAAAAGGAAACATAAAATGTTTTTCGATCAAATGATCAGTAAGGCTAAACAAGGGAGATATGTAAACACTATCATGAGCATAAGGATATGAGAACATAATCATGAAAATAGAAGATCATACCTGCATATCAAAGAGCATATATGTGAATCATGGAATAAATTATTGTAGTTCATAAGACATGAATCATAATGAAATAAAAAAAACAATCCATGAAATACTAACATAGGAATAAAACATAGAATTGTGGAAAATTCATAGGAATATAAAAATGATTTCTAGAGTAGTCAAGGAATTGATGCTGAGGAAGTAATAGTGGGAAAATTCATTTACTGAACTGAGTTCACACCCCGTTCCAGCCCTATATACTGAACCAAGTTCACTTATTATTCTATCCCTATAATATTGAAATGATTTCATTTCTCATTCCAACCCTCTAATACCGAACCGAATTCATTTCTTTTTCTGGTGATGTATTTCTCATGAGATATAAATCATTACCCATTATATTATAGGGAGATATAGGTTCGACCCATATCATAATTAAATCATACATACATGTTCCACAAAATCATAAACAATCAGATCATAACCCATGAAATGAAATGGGTATCATAAGCATGTAATCATATCATAACCTCTAGGAAAAGGCATAAGTGTGATAATAATTTCATCAAAATCAGAACTGTTTTAAGGGAAATGGATTTCATACACATATAAAACATAAAAAAATGAGCTTCATAGACATATAACCCATGTAAGAGAAAGGGGTTTCATAAATACATAACCTGTGAATGAGAAACAGGTTTCATAAAAAACACAACATCTACTAGAACCCATTCAATGAAATAATATGAATGAAAACTTAAGATAATTTCCTAGAAATAAAAGTGTATCATAAAAGGATGTCTTCCTTGATGGAAAATAGTTTTTAAATATCTTCTAAAAACATTTCTTTAGGAAAATATCCTTTCATGTTGAAATAGGGCTTCTAATACATAAAACCATTTGAAAATTATTTTCTTATAAAATACATTAAAAACATATAAAGAAGACTCTAAATAGTTTTTGAAAATCCATTTCTTTGAAAACATAAAAGAAATATTAAAAAAAAAAATTAAAAACCATTTTCATTATAAATAGTTTGAAAACATATAATGAAAGTATGAAAACATTTTGAAAACCATTTTTTAAAAACAACTTTTAAAACATATAAAGAATGATCAAAACTGTTTTGAAAACCATTTCAATAAAGATAATTTTAAATAAAATCATAAAAATTAACCTTTTAAACATGAAAGGAATGCTTCAAATAAATTATGTCTTGATGGTAGGTAAATTCGTACATGTCGTACGAGGTGAAAAGAAGATTCCGTTTTCATGATAAAAATGTTATAAAAATACATCATTCACAAAGAGAGAACAATATTCCTTAAAAAAATTGGTAAAAGAAAAAAAGGTTAAAAATTTATTTTAATTTTCATAGTATATTAGTATAATATTCTTGTAATTAATTTCTAGAAAACATGTTTTTGAAGGAAAATATATTTATGATTGAAGAGAGGGTAATGTTGAGATTTCTTAAAAGCACTTTCTTAATTAAATTATATACCAAAGAGTAGAAAAATAGTGACAATATAAAATAATATTAAGAATACCTATAGTAGAATAAAATTTATTAATTTTCTTGTGATATGGATCATAAAATTTCATCAAATAAAGTATAAAGATAAACAATCTCAAAAAACGACGAGATTGTTTCGATAAGCTCTTATCACGTGGTAACATGGGTTCATACTAAATATGTGAGAAAAATAAATTAAAAAATTTTAAAATTTATTTAAAATTTTTAGATTATTTATATAACATATAAAATGAAATTATATACACCTCACAAAATAATTTCGGTTCATAACAAAACATGGGTCTCAAAGAAGAAAAATTGAGTCAAAACTATTTTATCGATTTGGTAAATTTTGAAACTAAAAACCCATGAAATAATTATCACATAATGGATATGTAGATATCCATAAATTTATTTATAAGAATCATTTAATACATAAATGGTATGTATACAGACCACAAAAAAGGAATGTTTGGTGAATAAAGCATGTATCTCATAGAAACAAAAAGTGAGATGGAATCCCATTACCTTGTGTCTTAACTTGCATCATACATATTCAAACCACAAGTATAATATATAAAATTTCATGGTACATATTTTAAAGAAAATTATTATTATATCTAATACCATATATTGTTTGAATATGAACATATATTACAATCTTGTTAAAAATCTTTTGTTAAGAATTATCTCCAGGTAATATTCGCATTATTCTTCACATGTATCTAAATTTGTTATATCATTGGAACTTATATTTATACCATGATCCCAGAATGTAAAACATGATATAAATATCATATATATTCATTATATTTGTATTATAATAATCTATATAATATAGAAGTATGATATGTAATGCACCATTAATGGAGACGGTAATCCATACATACGTATGAACAATGTTTCCATTTTTATTGTCGTATTGAAAGAAAGAATGAAAATTACATATATGTATCTATTCATATAATATAATTATAGAAGTATTATAATTATATATATATATATATATCATATTTTCTTTCACTAAACCCATCCTTAATAAATTTCATGTAGTGTGTGAATTAATCAAATCGCATTGAGGGGGTGATAGTCCACACATTCTCAAACGAAATTATCAAATTTACAACAAAAATAAAGTAAAAAAGATATGTTTTCTAAAAATGGGGAAATGAATTAATTAATAATAAACATAATATATGGAATATACAAACAGAGTGTCAATCATAATTTCCACCATGATATGCAGTAAAGGAAAAATGAACAATCATCGTTTAGTGACGTGGTAGATTGCATACATGTAGAAAATATATTAATTAACCATTAGATGGAGGTGTGTGTAAGTGTATGTATAACCATTAGAGTAAAAATAATAAAATGTATATGTAATATAAATTTTTATTCAATCTTGGAATAATTAAAGGGGATGGGTGGGGAAATAAAAGAAAAGAAATTATCTTGAGAGAAGAACTTACCTCTTAATTTGGTAAATCCTTTTGGATTGTTCCAAAATTATTTTTATTGATTTATTAAAAGGGATAGGATTATAGGATGAATTTATTGTATTTGGGTTCTTATTTTAGTATATATTAGGTGAGACAAGTGGATTTATATGTGTGAGGAAGTGTGAGGGGAGAATGCATCATTATAGTGGATGTGGAGTGGCACTCTTGTAAGTATTTTAAGATAGAATTCCACCCATTTTTATCATTTTGAAAGTGGATACAATAATAAAAAAAATTCAATACAATTTACTACAGGGTAAATATATGTCCATACAATGGCTCTTGGTCAAGTTTCTAAGTGGTATTGAGAAATAAAGTTATGTTTTAATCCTTAGTTAACATTAATTTTACCTTAAGCGGTGTAATTAATTTTAATTACTTTCACAAATACTTTTGATCAAAAACTATGTTTACCTATTTAGATATTATGAAATATGATGACTCCAATTATTTAATCAATTTTAAAAAATTAAAATTACCAAATTCTCAAAAAATCATTTAAATTTAATCCCGTTGATGGGACAATACTGAGTGTTTTTAAAGTAAAAATGATCAAAAGTTTTCTGTGTTTTAATATCAAATTTCAAGTGAAATTTGATACAATGAGCTAAATAGGATTAATTTATAATAATATTATACTGTTAAAAATTTATACCAATTTAAAATATAATATAACCTTACAAATAAATTATATGAAAAAGAATTTTTGAACTAAAATGAAGTATTTTTTTTCTATTCATTAAAAAAATTAAACATAAAATAAATTCAAAATATTTATCACTTCATAATTATTATGTTACAATTTAAAATATAAAATTATTTTGACTATTAAATTTATAAACGTTCCAAAAATTGGATTTAAAATGGGTTATCCATTAAAAGATGGTAAAATACCTAAAAAAATATTGGGTTTTAAGCATAAAATTGAGTTTTTTGGTATCTTATGTCTATAAAATATATTTAGTTAATATCAATAATATTTTATTTAATATATAAAATATATATTAAATTACTATAAATCAATAATTAATATAATTTATTATGTTAAAATATCTCTGATATCATAATAATATTTTTTTTATATTAAATTGGTTTTAATTTCTAATTAATTGGTATCCTATGAATTCATCTTATATTTTTTTAACCCATATATTATCATAAAAAATAAATACTATTCATAACCCCTAATTTTAATTCAGGGTTATATATTATTTTATTAAATAATATTATTATTGTTCGGTAAGCTCGGTCGTGCATGTTACGCAAATCATCGAGGAAAGTCATTGTTGTGTGTAATGAAAGATAACATAAGTATTACATGTAGATATATGTAAAATTCATTTTTTGTATAGATAATCGTTAACATAGTGTTTCAAATTTCATAATCCAAACATAGTGCATTAATATAATATAAACTATTTTATATATTGCATGGAATGAAATTTTTTAAAAAGGCTAAATTAATTCAAAATAATAATAATTCACAAAATCATTGGGTGTTTCATTCTACTCCCACTAAAATTTATTTCTCCCTAAAATTTCATCTATGTTATCAAATGTTAAATAATTGATTGTTTCATTCATAGAAATACAAATTGAAAAAATGAATACTAAAACTTCTCTTAAAAAGAGAAATTTGGGACCATAACGGTTACCCAAAGTACCATATAAATGGCTTCCCACATAGAAGAACATACCTTGGAAATGAATATTGGACATGGAGGAAAAGAAAGAAAATTATAGGGATTCACTGAAGTTATCCATAAAGAACAAGTGAATGATCAAAGAAAAGTTGAGGGCCTCAAAGTTATAAATCTGTGTTAATTTAGAAGCCATCAGTAAAAAAAATTAAGTTATTAGAAAAACACATTTTTTTACAATATCTTATCATTGATTAATTATTTTTTGACCATGAATATATTGAAATATACATACCAAGGTTCCGGGTGCAGCAGAAGCGTGCGGGTGGATGTGCCCACTTGGCTTTTTTTCATTAACATTGTTCAATCCGGGAACAATACGACGATAACAACCAGTCTCCATGGATCGAATCACAGAAATGTATAAAAGAATAGGAATGTACCAGAACCCCAAAGTAGGATCATTACAGGTTTATTATAATTAATTTAAGCAATTTAAATGAAATAACTATTGCTTGTTCTTTCTTCATTGTTGTTCTTGATCACGTTCAGATGTGATTCGTCATTTCATTGTAGAATTAAAGTGTAGACTTCCTCTAGTGGGGATCCACACGTGTACCTCGTCTCTCGGGACATCTCCAAAGGAGTCTCCTGGTGCTAGCTTGGAGAAATATTTTCTTGAATTTTACACCTTAGATCATATTGATCTGATAGAAGAGGATCTCTCTTTGTCTTGAGAGCGTTCTTGGAGGAATAGGTTCTTTCACCCTCGAAATAATTCTCCAGAGTTGTTGTGCACAACATTTCACGTGTGTGTTGGAAAAGAGTTGGGGTTGCGGGGATATTTATAATCAGGTTTGAGGTTGTAGAGTTGTGACAATAAATAAACACGTTACGAATTTTATTTATTTCATTGAAATTTATTTAAACTCACATGTCGAATAATTAATTACTTGACATGTGCCCACTCTGATTATAATACATATCATTTAATAAGAAAATATTATATCCTCCAAATCTTGGATGGAAAAACTGCATGACCTGTAACAATAAATACACGGCTTTACTTGTTTTTCATTGAAAACTACACATCATGTACATTCAATGTACATGGCATGTAAATATTGTTTTCATTTATTCATTTCCCTTCCATAATAAAAAATACATGGCCTGTACATTTATCAATACACAATGTGTACTGTTTATCAAAATAAAAACTACACGGCATGTAATAAATAATACACAGCATGTACTTGTTTTCATTTTTTTATTCCTCCATCATTAGAACAACATAGTATTACTTGAATAATTATTAAACAACATACGGTAATGATCTTTATTCTAATTAAGATACTTGAATACTCTTAGTGTGTGACCCTCTAGGCCTCTTTCTCATTGGCATTGGGCGAGCTTTCCGAAATTCCATGATTACTGTCTAGGAATGGGTCAAGGCACCCAAAAGAATGAAATTGACACCACATTGACATATCACCTCAAAATAATGATTACTGTGTAATTTAATCACTTTGTCTGAATATCTCATCAATCAGGTTTCACGGTAGTGTCATAAACCTATATGCTTGATCCGTCATTCTTTGACATCCGGAAATAAACTCGTCATTTACACTATGGCCATGGAATTTAATGCGACAGTTCTATTTCAATAAAAGGGATGAGATATCAACTTCTATAAATGGAAGGGACAAATCCTTCCTCATCTTATCCTTTGACAACATGTCACTCGTGACACACCCAATGTACCCTACTTCCTAGAAACTGTCTATGTGATGGTTTTTGTCAATAAATTTAAGTGTGTGAGTCATTAATTGAGTTAATGATAATCATCCAGTCTTAGGACCATTACACAAGCTCGTAGATAGAAATGTCTGATGGAACCAAGACATGCATAATTTCTACTTGTGGGTCTGTTCTCATAATCACCTATCATAGATACTACCAAGTGTGCATTCCATGAGAGATAGTCTCGTCTTTTTACGAGTACTTTCACATGATAGTATGTATACTATGTGTCCTATCATAGTTTTTCATCCAACCGTAGAACCTTATTTAAGAATATTGTTGTAGCATTTCAAGGTTCTCATCATAGCGGGAATCTTCCATGACCTTATCAATGAAAAAATATTCCAGGACATTATTATATTATAGTCATGAAGAACAATGAAAAATATATAAAAAGTGAACATTCATGTAATCAAAGTACAAAACAGTTGGTTCTCAGGATACAAACCCTTAAAAAATCCCACTTGGATTATAGCCAACTACATAAGACTTTTAGTCCACTAGACCTCACATGATGAACATGTTTCTGCTGAGTCAATGCTTTAGTCAATGGGTCTACCACGTTGTCTTCCATGGAAATACTTCTCACTGTAACTTCACCTCTCTTAGAAAAATCCCTCAAGAGACGATACTTCGAAAGTATGTTCTTTTTCTGCTAATGTGACCTTGGCTCTTTTTCAAGTTCCAGCGCTGTATTATTATCACAATAGAGTGAAATAGGATCATTACTGCTCGGTACTACATCCATCTCATTAACAAGCTTCGCATCCATACTACTTATTTAGCTGCCATAGAAGCTACAAAATAATCAGACTACACTATAGAATCTGCCACCACACTTTTCTTTTAGCTCTTCCATCTCACTGCACCTCCATTCAAACTAAAAATGTATCCAGTCTGTGACTTCATGTCATCCTGATCAGTCTGGAAACTAGAATCTACATGTCCTCTGATTATTATTTCCTCATCTCCTCCATAAACCATGAACATATCCATAGTATGCCTCAAATACTTATGGATAGTCTTGACAGCTATAAAATGGCTATCTCTTGGATCATCTTGATATCATCCTACTACACTTAATATGTAAGAAATAT
This sequence comes from Viscum album, assembly GCA_963277665.1. Classification (NCBI taxonomy): domain Eukaryota; kingdom Viridiplantae; phylum Streptophyta; class Magnoliopsida; order Santalales; family Viscaceae; genus Viscum; species Viscum album. Next base: position 536,820,586 of record OY728156.1, read on the forward strand.
CTATCCTCATATATAGCATAACATACATGACTGGCCCATTCGCGGATTCATAAGGGATCCTTGACATTCTCTTTCTTTCCTCATGTGTTTGATGAAACATTTTCTTTGAATGATGAATGCCATGTGACACTGGCATCAATACCCTCTTGGAATGTTCCATACTAAATTTCTTCATTATCATATCAATTTTGGTACTTTGACTCAGGACCAACATTCATTGGGATCAATCACGATGGATCATGATCCCAAGAATATATATTGCCTCACCCAAGTCTTTCATGTAGAAGCATTTATGAAACCATTCCTTAATTGATTGTAAGACTTTTACATCATTTCCAATTAGTAATATGTCATCAACATATACTATTTGAAAAATAATTGTACTTACACTAATCCTCTTGTAGACACAAGGCCAACATTCATTCTTAACAGAGCCAAATTTTGTTATAGCTTCATCAAAACGAATGTTCCATGACCTTGATGCTTGATTTAATCCATAAATGGATATCTGAAACCTGAATACCTTGTTGGTATCCTTTAGAGTCATAACCCTTTTAGGTTGTGTCATGTAGAAATCTTACATGAGGTTCCTGTTAAGGAATGATGTTTTGACATCCATTTTCAAAATTTCAAAGTCATGGTAAGCGACAATGGACAATAGGATTCTGATGGATTTCAGCATCGCAACCGGTGAAAAGGTTTAATCATAATCAATTCCATGACGCTGTCTAAAACCTTTTGCAACCAGTCTTGCCTTAAAGGTGATAACATTCCCCTCCATGTCCCATTTCTTCTTGAATACCCATTTATTACCAACAGGATTTACATCAATTGGAGGATCTACCAAAATCCAGAATTGGTTTTGGTACATGGAATCCATTTTAGAATTCATGGATTCTTGCCAGATGGCAGCATCTGTGCCTTCAACTACTTCCTTCTAGGTAAGAGGAACATAATTTTCAACCAATAATGAGTCACCTTCCTCGGTGAAAATAAGACCATATCTTTCTGGTTCTCTCACTTCTCTCATGCTCCTACACAGTTCTTTTTTCTCTGGAATAGATTTTCCTTCCACGGGGATTTGTGGAATCTGTTCTTATATCAACTCTTGTGTATCTTGAGCCTCTACTTCATTGAATTCTATCCCGCTTCCACTATCTCTTTAGGAGATATGCTCCCTCTCAAGGAATATGGAATGTCATTACACTATAACCTTTTTTTCTAAGCGGTTTTATAGGAAATATCCCCTTGTTTCCTTGGGATATCTTATAAACATACACTTTGTGCCCCGGGGTGCAATTTTGTTACCTAAATAGGCCATAGCAAATGCTTCGCTACCCCACACATGTAAATTCGATAACATGGAATTGTGTCCACTCCATAAATCATATAGAATACCGTTTATCAATTTAGTTGGTAATTGTTTTAGTATGTGTGCTTCTATTTGTAATGAATATCCCCAAAAGGATAATGGAAGAATCACATGAATCATCATTGATCTCACCATGTCCAACAAGGTGGGGTTCCTCTTTTCACATAAACCATTCCACTGAGGTGTGTAAGGAGGATTGAGTTGAGATAGAATCCCAAACTCCCATTAGAAATCAATGAAGTCCTGATTAAGATATTCTCCTCCTCTATCTGAGTGGAGTTTCTTAGTCTTCTTACCAAGATGGTTCCCATCTTCATTCTAGTATTCATTGAACTGATCAAAATAATCTGACTTATACCTACTTATGTAAATATATACATATCTACTAAAATCATCAGTAAAAGTTATGATGTATGAGAACCCACCGCTTGCTTCAACTAGAAATGGTCCACACATAACATACAACAAGCGGTTTTAGTTCGAAAGAATCTAAATACCCATCTTGATGTATTTTTTTCAAAAGTTTCTCATTGACATGACCTAGCTAGTGATGCCAATGTTGGGTGTGGTATGAGTCTTGTGAATTAACTTTGTCATCTATTTCCATTACTTGGTTTGTGTAGTCTAACACATAAAGGCCGTTATATAAATGTGACCTACCAAAACAAATGATATCATTATAAAAGTAGCAACATTCACTTCCAAACATGAAGATTAATCCATTAGTATCTAATAATGATACTAAAATAATTTTTTTGGTTACATAAGGCACATAATAACAACCCTTTAACACCAAGATCATTCCAGTTGGAAATGTGAGGTGGTAGTCCCTGACTGCTACAACAGCAAGTCTGGCTCCATTGTCTGCTCATAGAACTACCTCCCCTCAATCAATCTCATTGAATCTAAGTGGTTCCTATATTTGGATACAAATGTGAGCACAAAAATTAGTATCTAATTCCCAATTATTAGAAACAGATAGATTACATTCAATAACAAATGCACCTGAAGCCTCCCATAGCTTCCTTGGCGGGGTGCATTTTTTCTTCTAGTGGTCCTTCTTGCCACATGCGAAAAAAACAACATCCTATTCCTTTTCCTCCCCATTGATCTTACATTTCATGGAGGGACTTGAAAAAGAATTGGGCTTAAATCTCTTCGCCTTCTATTTACTTTTATTCACGATGAGGAATGAAGGATTTTCAAATTTCATGTAATTGTCCACTTGGAGAATGAGGATTAGAAGATCAGACATAGTCTTCTCAATGTTGTTCATGTTCAAGTTCACATCAATGTTTGAGAAGCTCCGAGGGAGTAATGTAAGAATGAAATCGGTACCCAGTTCTTTGGGGAGTTTAAACCCTAGAACCTCCAAGCGCTCAATGTAGCTAATGAGATTGACTACATGAGGCCCAACTGGGGCACCCTCTCCCAGATTTCTATGGAAAAGAGCCTTGGAGATCTCAAACCTTTCCTATCTTGATCTCTCCTTGTATAGACCATGGAGATGATCGACCATGCTATAGGAATCCATGTCTTCATGAGACTTCATGATCTCACTTGACTTTGATGATAGAATCAAACATTGAACATCGAGTGCATCATTTATATGATGATCATATACTATGAAATCTTCATCACTCGCCCCTAGGGAAGGGGAATCAGGATGTGAGGACTCTAGCACATAAAACATTCATTCATGGTGTATGATAACCCGAAGGTTCCTAATCCATTCCTGAAATTTACTACATGTCTGGATGTTGTCTTTATCTAGAATTGATCATAGAAAAAATGTGGTTAAAGAGCTTGTCATATTTGATTCTAAAATTTAAAAGAGATGAATTATCAGTACTTTCTTGATTATATTTAAGGAGAAATAATAAATTTTATTATGTCTCCCACTATTTTATCAAGTCCCAATGGCCCTCACCATTGAACTCAAAATTTTTTGTTTCTTTGACATTTTAGGGGAAAAGATCCATATTCCCCTTCGTATAACCTCAACAAGGGATGGTCAAGCTATTTGAAGGTATTTAGGAAGGCATGTCTTTTCCAATTGTGAGGTTACAATTCATTGATCTATTGAGTGGACTCTCCAATCCTAAAATCCTGACTTGGATTTCCTCAACTCTTACCTCCAATACTATGTCATGTATAGCAAGGGTTACTCCTCTTCATGCAATATGGTTATGTCAACCCGAAACCTTTCAAGAGGGATTCCTTTATAACAGTAAGTGTCCCAACAAGGATTGGTCAAACACATTGTTTTATTGAGTCTTGACTATAATCAAGTAACAGAATCCTTGGTCTGACTTAATATGGTATTTAGGGGTTTTTAATGTTTTATGTGTAGTTGTACATTATCACATTCTTGTTAATATTAAGTGATTCTTTGTTAAGTGATTAACAATGTTCTGATAATTTTTATGCATATTTCGGTCTAATTTTATTCTATCATTTCATGCTTATTTGTTTCATTAATTATGTGATCACGACAAAACATACATAATAAATTAACCAAGAAATCAGTCAAAAATAAAATAAGATGGTATGATCATTAGCTTCTATTAGTTAGCTTATCTAGCGGTTTAATAAGCTAACCCTGACCTAGGGAAAAACACCTTGAACCGATGGTTCGTGTATTTCAGCTCCCACCTGTCCACCTTTGTATTTTCTTAGGTTGGTTTCTCCTCAGCTTCGGGTTTCGAACCGTCTCCTATGGCTTGGGAGATCCACTATTACATGGGGTTTACATTAAATAAATAATGGTCACCCATGACCTACATTTTATGTGAAGAAGCCTCGTAGGCCAAAAAATTTAAATTAAACAAATTAAAATGAAACCATACACACATTCAAAGGGTCTTTTGGTCTTGCTCATGATCATCCATATCAAGAAACTACATTTACGTATATTTAGAATTCAAATTCTTTTAATCGATCTATTATTCAAGATAATTCGTGCTTGAATTCAATTAATTATGATCTTGTAATTAATCATTTATTTATCTTAAATTCCTTTCTGGATTTCCTTGATATTCTTCTCATCCATATCCTTTGTACATGTCTTTGTACTTTTGGTGAAATCCTAGAGAAATTTATGGAAAGTACATGGCATGTAATTTATATTTACACGATGTGTATTTCATTTCACCTTTTATCCAAAGTACACACTGGGGGCTTTGGCGTGTTCTATGTACTTTGGATATTTTGGAGTACACTGCATGTAGATAAGTCATACATGTCATTTACTTCCTTGTTATGTGGAAACCGTCCTAGCGATCCCATGTACGTGGTACGCAGCTTCTCCTTTGTACACAGTTTTACTTGGGCCAGATCGAACTACATGGTGTGTTGCTCCAACATACACACCCTGTATTCCAGTTCCCACACTCCATTCATTTATGTTCAACACGAGGTGTTAAATTCATAGGTGTAATAAATTCACAAGGCATGGTTTTGCGGACCAGTTCCGGTTCGTTGAACCTAAGTACACGACATGTAGTTTTTCATTACACGTCGTGTATTCCCATGTTGTACAGACATAAAGGTCAGCTATTCCGGATGATTTCTTCATTATTATATTAATCAAAATTAAAATTAAAAGGTTATTTTTGTTATGTGAATCGAGAAAAAATGGAGGAAGAAATAATCTCATTTATTCATGTTTATAGAATGATTTATTTCAAATTGAATCATATATAAATGTCTTAATTATCAACGAAACTTAAATAACTACAATCAATGATGTAACCTCACTCTGATACCAATTGAAGGATCCGAGCGTAATAGAAGCATGTGGGTGAATGTTCCCACATGGATTTTTTTCTTTAACAGTGATCAATCTGGGATCAATACAATGATAAACGCTAGTCTCCACTGATCAAATCACAGAAATGGACAAAATAATTGAAACGTACCAGAACCCCAAAGTAGGATCATTACATGTTGATTATAATTAATTTAATCAATTTAAAATAAATACCTATTGGGTGTTATTTCTTCAATGATGTTCTTGATCACGTTCTAATTTGATTCATCATTGGGTCGCAGAAGCCAACTGTAGACTTCCTCTAGCGGTGATCCACATGTGTACCTCATATCTTGGGATGTCACCAAAGGAGTCTTTGGGTGCTAGCATGGAGAAAAATTTGCTTGAATTGTTGGCCTTAGATCATCTTGATCTGATGGAAGAGGATCTCTATCGGTCTTGAGAGCGTTCTTGGAGGAAGAGGTTCTTTTGGCCTTGAATGAATTCTCTAGAGTTGTTTTGCACAACGATTCTCTTGTGTGTTGGAAACGAGTTGGGGTTTCGAGGATATTTATAATCATGTTTGAGGTTGTAGAGTTATGACAATAAATAAATGAATTACATGTTTTATTCATTTGATTGACTCTTATTTAAAAACCCATGTTGAATAATTAATTCCTTGACATTCACCCACACGGAGTATTATAAATATCATTTAATAAAACAATATTATATCCTCAAAATCCTGACTGGAAAAACTACATGGCGTGTAATAATAAATACATGGTGTGTACTTGTATTTACTTGAAAATTACACAGTGTGTACATTCAATGTACATGGAATGTATATCTTGTTTTAATTTTTTCATTTTCATTCCATAATGAAAACAACACGACATGTACATTTAACAATACACTTCAATTACTTGTTTTGAAAATAAAAACTACACGGTTTGTAATAAATAATACACGGTATGTACTTGTTTTCATTTTATTCTTCCTCCAACAATAAAACGATTTAGGATTCCTTGAATAATTAATAAACCACATATGGTAATAATCATTATTCTACTTGAGATACTTCAATACACTTAGTGTGTGACCCTCTAGGACTCTTTCTTGTTGGCATTAGGCAGGCTTGCCTAAAGACCAAGATTACTTTCTAGCAACAGGTCAAGGCACCCAAGAGAAAGAAGTTAATTCCACGTTGACATATCACCTCATACAAATGCTTACTATGTAATTTAATCCCTTTGTCTCGATATCTCATCACGCAGGTTTCATGGTAGTTTCACAAACCTATATGCTTGATCTGTCGTTCATTGACTTCCTGAAATAAACTCGTCCTTTACACCATGTCCATGGAATTTAATATGACAGTTCTATTTCAATCAAGGGCCGAGATATCAAATTCTATAAATGGAAGGGACAAATCCATCCTCGACTTATCCATTAACAACATGTCACTCGTGACACACCCAACGTACCCTGCTTCCCACCAACTGTCTGCATGACGGTTTTCATTAGTAAATCTAAGTGCGCGAGTCATGACATGAGTTAATAAAAATCATCCTGCCTACAGAACAAAACACACGCTCGTAGATAGATATGTCAGATGACACCAAGACATGCAGAATTGTTACTGGCTATTATGTTCTCATAATGTCCCATTTTAGAGATTACCATGTGTGAACTCCATGAGAGAAAGTCTCGTCTTCTTACAATTACTCACTCATGACGGTCTGTATACTATGTGTCCTATCATAGTATTTCATACAACTGTATAACATTATTTAATAATATTGTTGTAGTATTTCGAGTTTCTCATTATATATGGGATCTTCCATGTCCTTATCAATGCAACAAATATTCGAGGAAATTATTATTATATTTTCATACAGAAAAATGAACAATATATAATAAGTGAACGTTCATGTCATAAAAGTATAAAATAGTTGGTTCTCAAGACACCAAAGCTTAAACTTACCTGAAATATTTCTAAAAACACTTCCATCCCTTAGTTTTGATTTTATCTATTTATGATTCGTTCATTACATCAAGAAATGGATGTACATAAATTGACATTGATTCCTGAAGTACTAAAAGACACATTTAGATGATCTTATGGTCCATAAAAAATTTAAAGTATAACTATTTGTCTCTAACTACTATTAAAATTTAATATGGTTAATACTTAACCTATAAACAAAAAAAGTAACTTTATGGGTATATCATTATAGTTATTCAAAAAAAAATTACACATTTACCAAGACATCACATAGGCCAGTGGTAGGTGTGAAACCCTAATCCTTATTCTGTCATGGGTTCAAGACCCAATTCCTTTCCAGACATGATTGTTTGTCACATGAAATACATTATATCCTTTTATTAAACTACAGTAATATAATTTACAAAATAAATAATATGGACATAATTGAAATGTAACGACCCAAGCTTTTGTCAATGAAAATTACACTTGATCTAATTTAATGTATTATTATGAAATTTTTTTATATAAAATATGATCTTCCTTGGTCTTATGTTTTTATATTTAAAAATACCATGATGAGTTGTGATTGTTTCTAATATAGACATTGAAAAATGATAACATCATTAATATAAATATAGGGATTTAAAAAATCCAATATTCCTAGAAAAAGAAAGAAATGACCTCATTTAGTAGGATTGATCCATACGATGCCCTTTTTTTTGTGTCCTGAAATGAGGTGGCATCATTGGGCTTCGATCGTAACGAAACCCATGCCAAGCTTCAACTCGTGAAGATTTAATGGAACCGCCTACGAGAAATGTGGATGTTGATAGATATTACCACCCGAACAATGTTATCCGAGACAACCAGATTTTATCAAAATCACACAAATTACCCTTTGGTCGTATGCAAGTGTTATAAGGGGTTATATAACAATACCCTTGTACTATGATTATGTAAAATATTTTTTATATAGAATATATATTCATTTAATTATTTTTACTATGTAAATATTTTTTAAAGAAAAAAATAGCATATTTTGTTAATTAAGAAATATATTTTGATGAATTAATGGATTATTGAATTATATATTATTCTAATAAATTATTACTAAAAAATTAATTTTTTTAATAATAATGATTGACTAATTTTTTATGGATACAATTAAAATTTTTATTAAGGTTTGAAAGCCTATTTTGTCAAAAACGCTTGAATTTTCAATAAATGTTGGTTTATATTTTAGAAGAAAAAATTCAAATATTTAGAATGTTTTCTGGATAAAATTAATATTATTTTTGGAATCAGGATGTGTGAATTATCCAATGTTGAATTTTTCATATTTTTCATAAATAGACTAGTTTTTGGTTAAAAATTAAATACCGTTTAAATTTATAATGTGTTTTATGACAACATAATGACCTAATAGTGATGTAATAAAATAATATAAACATTTTTCTCGGCCAATATATGTTTTACCATTAAAATAATTTGGTTTTAGGATTTATTGATTTATTTAACAAAGCCATAGTGGACCCTGCAATACTTATAAACCAATTTAGCTTTTTAAATTATTTTCTTTGAGAGTGTGACTCACCTACACATAAACAACCCTATTATTTTAAGAATTTATTCCATTGATCATATAAAATATTGTTTTCCAATCCCCTTTAGAAAAAACCCTGGGCAAAAACCATTGGCTGGTTTGTGGTTTTGATTATTTTAATGAGTGTTGTCCCAAACCAAAATAATAAAGAATTCCCTCTCCTTTATTATGTAAACCCACTCAAGTTCCAACTTCCTCTTCACTCAAAGCCTTTGGATTTTGACCAACCACTGATCTCATCTCCCTAGAATCCTCCCAAGGTTCCCTAAGATCTCAATAATACTCTCTCAAGCCCCTCCCAAGACCATGGGATCACATTTCCAAGTAAGGGATCTCTTCCTTTCTCATTTTAGTCCAAGTTTATTTCTGTTTCTATACCCTTGTCTTTTAAATAAAAAAATTTTTTGTATGATTTAAAACATCACCTATACTTCCCTCATTATGTTTTAATGATGATATACCCCTATATCTCTCATTAATTCCACCCATGTACCCCCGTTACCATGCCAAAATTTGGTAAGGGATTCCGTCCTTTATCATTTTATCCCTATTTCTATATATTTTTACGCCATTTTATTTTCAATTATAAAGGTTGGGGTATGATTTTGAACCCCCCATATATCCCTTTTTATTATTGAATTACGAGGGAACCATTTATCTCTCATTAGTGCCTCCCATGTACACCCGTTACCATGTTGAAATTCAGTAAGGAATTTCTCTCTCCTCATTTACAATCAAGTAATTATTTTGTATTATGAATCCAAATTCCATTACATATGTATGGAAATATATATATATTTCCCCCTTAATTTCCATTTCATGTAAATATGATGAAATACCCATTTCTCTTTCATCAACCATTTTTATGAATTATTATGTCACACCATTATGCTGTTGAAATTGCACCATGATTTTCCAAGCCAAAGTCATTGTTTAGTGAATACCATTCCCATTTCACTATAAAGGGTATTAAACTTTATAAACATTTACTTATTTATTATATAGTTTCATGTATGAATTACACATTCCTTTCTCTTGGAATAAATGATGATGTTCAATGAATCCATGTTGTATGATCCATGTGGCACACTTAAGAATGAAATGAAATGTTTAGGAAGGGTGTGCCCTGATAATACTTAAATGCATTGGTAAATGATTAATATCATGATACGTAAAGTGAAATGATGTTTTACTCATGATAATTCATGTGAAATGGTGATTTAATAATTCTAATTCATATTCAATGAGGATTTACTCTTGCTAATTCATGTGAAATGAGAGTTTACTTATGGTCCATGTGCAATGAGCCTTAAATCATGCTAATTCCATGTTAAGTGCTGTTGTCACATTTCCATGATATGATAATAATGATTTATCATGATTTTATTTTAATGTTTCTATTATTATCCATTAATACTCCTATTGACTAACATGTATTGTATTCTTCATGTTTTACATTGTTTACCCCCTTACTAGGAATTATATCTCAGCCTTTTCATAAGTATGTTCTCAGGTTATCTCAAGAAATTCTATGTATGAGGGAGCGTAGTAGTCATGTAAAGTATGTTTTCAATAATGATGTTTTGTTTCATGTTTTAAGTAGTTATGTAATGTTCCTAATCCCCCATGACACTATACCTCTCAATCTTCCTTGTTGTATCAAGTGAAGAGTTTATGTAATAAATCATGTTTAATTTTGTAATAATAATAAGGGTTGTTATAGTTAGTATCAAAGGATATGTTTAGTTATTTTTGGGATTAGGATTAGAAAAACCTAGTTAAATCCTACGAGATAAGTCTATGTATAATAAGAACATACCTAAATTATGGTGAGAAATGCTTAAGTGGTTTATCAATAAAAATAACTCCATGTTTGGATATTAGTAGGTAGAGGTGGTTCTAGAACAGATGTACCTAGAAGTGAAATATCTGACAAGGAGTTTTGGGCTTGACCCGAGGTATTGTGGTACATGAAAAATGGCCTTACTACACTCTTGCTTACTACAATCCATAGGGATATGCTTTGGTAAATTCACAAGCGTAGTATGAACCATTAGTAATGGATTTAAAAAAATTCCCCTAAGAATATATGTTAGAAAGTAGATCATGGATAACATAGATTAAAGCTTATATATTCATAATTTAATTGAATAAAAGTTATTTATAAGTCATCTATTTTGTCCTTGGATTACCCTTTATGTGTTACCAACACATTTTCTTTCATTAAGGAAAAATAAATCATTAGACTTCAAGTAGTTTAATATCACAATTTTATCAGTTCTAGAGGGAAAATAAAAATTTGATATGTTTAGTCACCAGGATTAATGATACTTTTGATATGGAAGTGGAGGAACCTCATACAACACTCTTCTCCCTTACTGAGGGTTTACTATCTATAATTATTGAGAAATAAAGCTTGCATAGCATATAAACTGCCTCTAATGTCCAACTTTCTTTCAAGACGCCCAACAACATATCAAAAACCTCCTCTATACCATGGAATAATTAGGGATCATGTATCACCTTTGAACAAATATTAAGCTCCCAACTCTCCCACCTTTCAAGATGAGGGAGGTACCATCAGGTTATTTTCAAATATTTCACCCTATACAGAGAGTATGATGCACTATTTGATTTCAGAATAGCTACCAAAGAGGGAGACATTCGAGCAGCCTATATATATATAGTCTTGTCTTTCAGTCATTTTGGAATCCTAGAAAATATATTAGATGAACCACATTTCAAAAATTTCAAATCTAACTCTATAAAACTAATTTACAACAACCTGGTACCTAGTGATGTTTTGAAACTATATGTTAGAGATTTTTTTCAAAAAGTGCATCATATTTTCCATTGGTCCAATCCAAGATGCACACACTGTGTCTAGACTAAGGAAGTGAGAGGCATTGAATGTGCATTGAGGTATTGTTGCACTAAGTGTGCCCTCTCTCTCTATGATCGAATTGATAATGAGGGTTGGGGAATGCTCATTGGTGGTGGGTAAGAAACTTTGAAGTCATGTTTAAATTTAATAGTTACTTTTGTATGTAATCAAATTGCGAGGATCCAATTTTTTTAGGGGGAAGATTTTAACGACCAAAAATTTTATCAATGAAAATTCATATTTATATAATAAAATGTCTTATTTTGAAAAATGGTTATATAAGATATGAACATAGTTGTTTTTATGTTTTTGGATTTCAAAATAACATTAAGAATTGTGTCTGTTGCTAATATAGTCATTGAACAGTGATCACATGATCAGTATATATATAGGTCTCTAAAAAATGTAATTTACAAAGACAAAGGAAGCGATGGCCTAATCCAGTAGAATTTCTCCATACGAAGCCCATTTATCGGACCTCATAAATGAGGTGGCATAATTGGAGTTTTCTCGTGACCATGACCATTCTGAGCATCAACACATGAAGCTTGAATAAAACCACATTGGATGTTGATAGAGATTACCACACGAGTGATGTTATTAGAGCCACCCCAATAGTATAAAATGTGATTTATGACATCATAATGACCCAATAGTGATGTAATAAAATAATATAAACATTATTTAGGCCAATAAATTTTTTACAATTAAAATAATGTTATTTCAGGTTTGTTTGATTTATTTTAAAAAGTATTAGTGGACCTTCCAAGACTTATAAAACATTTTAGCTTTTTAAAATGAATTCCTTGAGAGCGTGAATTACCTACACATAATAATCGCTATTATTTTAATAAGTTCATACATTGGACTTATAAATATTGTATTCCAATCCCCTATGAAAAAAAACATGGGAATAACCATGGGATGGTTTGTGGTTTATATTAGTTTAATGTGTGGTGTCTCAAACCTAAATAATAAAGAACTCTTTCTAATTTCCTATAAAAACCCACCCAAGATCTCACATCATCTTCACTAAAAGCCTTTGGAGTTTGACCAACCCCAACCCTCCTATTTATATAATCCTCTCAAGGTGGCCGAATCTCTCAATAAGCCTCTCTCAATCCCCTCCCAAGCCTTTGGGATCACACTTCCAAGTAAGGGATTTCTTCCTCTCTCATTTTTCTCAATGTTTCTCTTTATGTTGCTATACCCTTGTATTTTCAATTAAAAATGTCGGTGTATGATTAAAAACCTCCCCTATACATCCCTAATTATGTTTCAATGATGATATACTCTTTTATCTCTTATTAATTTTTCCCATGTACACTAGTTATCATGCCGAAATTCCGTATGGTATTCCTTCCTTTCTCATTTTATCTATGTTTCTTATTATTATTATAACCTTTTATTTTCAATTATAAATTTTCAGGAATGATTTCAAACCTCCCCCATACATCCCAATTTAGGTTTGAAATATTAGAGACCCATTTAACTCTCAATAATGCCACCTATTTACACCTGTTACTATGCCGAAATTCTGTATGGAATTTCACTCACCTCATTTAGAACCAAGAAATTTTTTTGTATTATGAATCCAAATATCATTACTTATGGTAAGAAATGTATATATATGACCACCTTACTGTCCATTTGATTTTCATTTGATGAGATACCACTTTATATTTCATCAACCATTTTTATGATTTCTTATGTCACGGCATTATGTTTCCAAAATTGAACCACAATTTTCCAAGCCAGTGTCACTGTATTGTGAATACCATGACCATTTCTCTATTATGGGTATTCACTTTTATGAAAATTTACTTATTGATTATAGATATTAATGTATTAATTCTACATTCCTTTATCATGTAATAAATAATTATGTTTAATTAATCAATGTTTTATGATCCATGTGGCACACTTATGCATGAAATGAAATGATTAAGAAGGGTGTGCCATGATATCGCTCCAATGAAATGGGTAAAGATTGGTATCATGATACATCAAGTGCAATAAGGTTTTAATCATTCTAATACATGTGCAATTAGTATTTACTCATGATAATTCAAGTTAAATGAGGATTTACTCATGCTAATTCATTTTTGATGTGGGTTTACACATTCTCCATTTTCAATGAGCCTTGGATCATACTAATACCATGTTAAGTGTTGTTGCCACATTTCCCTATTATGATAATCATGATTTATCATGCCTTTATGATCATGTTTCTCTTATGCTCCATTAGTATTCCTATTTCATAACATGTATTGTATTCATCATGTTTTACCTTGTTTACCCCTTTACTAGCCTTTATAAGTCACCCTTTTCTTATGCATGTCCTCAGGATATCGCATGAAATGTTAAGTATGAGGGGGAGTAGAGGTCATGTAAATGTATATTTAAATATTGATGTTGTTTTTCCTTTTTTATGTCATTATGTAATGTCACTAAGCCCCAAAGACACTAGACCTCCCTATCCCTCTTGTTTTATATTGTGAAGAGTTTATCTAATAAATCATGTTTATGTGTGTAATAAGCATAAGGGTTGTTTTATGAAATAAGTTTAATCACTAAATATCCTTTTAACAAAGGTTTTTAATATAAATTTAGTGCATAAATAATTGATATGATGATTAAATTAAACATTTTGTGAATGGTTAACCTTATGAAACTTATGAAAGATGAAAATCCAAAAATTTAGAAAAAATTCATGAAATCAACTTATCATTGATCCCATTATATATCACAAATTATCTCTTGGTTTTCAGATTCCTAACATAATAATACTCCCATCATATATTCTCTTGATGCCATTTAAAAACGTGAATTACCAAAAATACTTATTAAAAACATGCATGATTCCTTATTCAAAGTATATTGAATTTATTCCATAAATCCAAATATGTTTTAAATTTCATTAATGATAGCGTAAAAAAATGTCAACAAGTCCTTAATTATTTCCATGGTAATTAGTGCCTTCCAATTTAATTATTCATATCGCTCATAAATTCATCCTAACTACATTATCACATCATTAGAAACATATTAAGGGTTATCTTTCCTTTAGTCGTATGTTTTCCATCACATTTCCATTAAATCAATTTTATATTCCATCAGAACCATTCAACATATTATTTTAAATCATTAGAGAAAAAACATAAAAATGGAAATACTTATGTATTTCACCTTTAATATAACATAATTATTGAATCTAAATACATAAAAACATTTATTTTTCCACTTCATCCATATTCCATTAACAAGGCTACATCATCCAATTACACAATATTTATTTCCTTTCACATTTCATCTATAGTCTCGTCATCATCCTCAATGTAACTGTTACTCATGTCATGACCCGTCCTCAGGTCCAGTGCCATGACTACCCCAAGCCCACCTTCCATAGGCAAGGGGTTGGCGAATAGCACCAACTTCATAATCCTAATAAAAAGGGAAGGCATTGCCTTTAATAATTAAACAAAAACAATAGAGTACACAACTAGAATTAAAAACTAGGTATAGTTGTATACAAAAGAATGTTCTAGAAGGAATGGGGGTAGAAATTCAAGCCCAACAATAAAGTACAAACAGCAAAAAAGATAGTACAACTGAAGAAATGTAAAACAGCAACTAGTGAGTTGTCCTTCGGGAATCCCACCTTATGTGTGGGTACAAATGGATTCCTCTGCACCCCAGGTCCATTCGTCCACTCCGTGTATGTCTCTCCAATTGGTTCTCCCTCGGGTACCGTCCAGATCTATAACTCTATACCCTGATCAATGTCGTTCGTCTGTAACCAGCACAATGAAGTGTGGGCATAACCCATGCAGGGGTGAGTATAACGATACTCAGTAGGGTCCCTGAAACCCCTGAAGGTCTCCTAGAATCCACAAAGGATAAATCACAGATGAAATAAAAAATTGTGATGCATCAACTAACCCTTCATAGGTATATGTCCATACATATACCTAAGTTACCAATCATAGTTCGGCTACTACTCTCGATCCCAAGAACAAACAAGTCCACACAAGAAGTAAAGACAATCACATCAATGATAAATGATTGAAAGTCAAGAATCAGATCATACAGGTATACATCATTCATAGGGTGATATATATGATCATTTCTGGTTCCTAATTCATCTAAGCTGTCGGACCCACATAGGATACAGGACCAACTAAGCTGTCGGACCCACACAAGATATAAGACCCGCTATTCTGTCAGATCCACAAAGGATAAAGGAACAAATGTTAGAACTATCGAATCCACAGAGTATTCTGGTACAATAGTCATCTCTGTCGAACCCACGGAGGATTGCAGTATAGTAGTAGTTGTTGTCGAACCCACATAGGATTCCGATATAGTAGTTGTTGTAGTCGCAGCTAGCCCTAGAGTTCCCACACAGTGCAAGCTCGATTCTGGGAGGGTCCACTCCTCGACCAAAGTTCCGATACACAAACTATCACAAATTCATTTTCTTACGTATCTCGTTGTTCTATCTCATTATAAGGAAAATAACTCAATAGATGGCGCGTCAATCGGTTGTCAGGTCTGAGAGTTATTGTCATTTTCGTTACTGAGGCCTGATTGGATTTACGCTTGCTCCAAACCCATCCAATTTACAATGTTTTCCAAAACTCACTTATAGTATAAAAAATGGACCGACTTGTTCTGAGGGTCCTAGTGCCACATACATCACATCATTCAGACATATAGTCTTGAAGATATTCACATTTAATAGATGTCGGGCCCGGCCCATCAAGCCCGGTGGGCTGGTTGGTCGGCCCGACCTAGCTCGGTAGGACCAACCCGAATGCAGGGTCGGCCTATACCAGAATGGCGGGTCAGCCCCAGTTGGGGGGTAGGCCCGGCCCGGTGGGGAGCGGCCCACCTACGGGGTGGCCCGCGTTGTGGGCCGGTCCTGTTCGCCCGACGACGCATAGCGGCACCACCTCTTACTCTGGACGGTCCGCCCAAGCTGGAAGGTTCTGCCAAGTGAATACAGGCCATGGATGTAGGCCGTAGTTCTCCTCACGCGGCGCCTGCAGTCGCAGGGGTTTTCCAGCCCCATCGGCCGGTGGCTGGCCGGTTCGCCTAGAATAGCGGCTCGTGGAAGCGTACTGTGGTCTTCTCCACCGCGCGATGCATGTGGGAGCTGTGGTCCTCTTGCCCGGCCGGCAGGCGGTCGGCCAATTCAGTTCAACCTAGAAGCCCATGGACGTTGGTCACATCTTCCCTCTAGATGACCGGTGTGACAACGCCAGTCCACCACCGCCACGGCTAGGCCTGGCCACGACCTTTGGTTCCATAGCATGACATGACGGTGCCGCGCCTCTTCATCCTCCATGGCCCTCCCGACCGCGGTTCCTCTTCCGTCTGCCTCAATCTTCTTGGCCAAGATTATTATCTAGCATGGTGCCATAGCACCGCGCCCTTTCGGCTCTGCCTCCGACGTCATCAAATAGAAACAATAAATGGGGAGGGTACGAACATGTGTGTGCGGTCCAAACCCTCATCATTACATTGATAACAATTGGCACATCATTCCAGAAACATAACTTTTCTGAACGAAGGGTAGAATGAAACATTCACGTAATCCCTACCTCGATTCGAAGTACGTTTTCGATGACGCAGAAAATAATTTTAAGACATCGTCGAATTTTGTGCCCGTCACACACTATCGATTCCGGGCTCAAGCGTTGTCCTCATTGACGTCAGAAAAGAAGATGTCGACGATTAGGTCGGCATTCTTCATGGATGATGCTACCCTTTCCTTTTTCAGGTAGAAGAAGGAAGAAGACATCTATGGTAGAAGTTGAAGAGGAAATCTGGAGTTCTTCGCATTTTTCGTTGGGAAAATTTTAATCCTCCCAATCTCTCAAGTTCCATCGAAGGAGAATTCCATCAAAATAGTAATAATGAGTCTTATTATTTTATTGATGGCATGAATACTCAAAATTAAGAAAAAAACAATCCTTAATAAATTAACACGTGTTGGAGAACTTAATTGGTACGTGTGTGGGCACAATTAATTGGCCCTCGCGATCACACAATTAATTGACACACGTGTTGGCATGATTAATTGTAACACTTGTTAGAACAATTAATTGTGTGGAGGAGGTCAAGAACTCCCCCAAATTAATGAGGAAGTGTGGAGAGTTTACATCCTCTAATATTAATAGGGGTCGGGTGGTCCTCACCCATATCATTTTATTGAGAGGTTAATCTTGGGTGGTCCCCAAGTCGTAACCTCTCGCGGGAGGATAGGGTGTGGTGGCCCCACCCCTACCTTCCAATGAGAGGTTCCAACTAACCGCACACACAACACATGGAATCTTAAAAATAAAATAAAGTTGTGGTACTTTATTTTATTATTATTTTATTTAATAAAAATCCAAAAACTAATTTACAAACTCGTCAAAACGCAACTGCATTAAAGGTCCCTTTAAGAGAATACCAGGACTACGGGTTCATTGGTGTCCTCAGATTTCAATTCTATGCACTAGTTCAAAAGATATAAAATCATGCACAAACGTTTATTAAATGTACTTGAGGAAAAATTCAGAGATTGATTCCGGACACACCGGGCCTCAGAATCAAGAACCGTCAGAAACTACAGTCTCATAAAAATCCCATGTATTTAAGAAATTTTTTATACACAAGATTTTCAGGTCTTTAAATTTCTCCCACCTCAGAACATTACATCCCCATAAGATATAACACACTCTTAGGGAACAAATGGGGGTAATAAGGATGCATCTGAGCCTCCTTATCCCATGTGCTCCCCTGTAGGTTCCCGTACTGCCAGCGAATGCGTACCAGAGGAATCAACCATCCACGTATGACCCAATCCTATAGATCCTATATCTCCACTAAAACACCATGAATTTCACCCCATCTTCGATGTCCATCACCCCATGGTCGATGATGTGGGATGGGCCGTGCACGTATATCCTCACCAGAGATATGTGGAAGACATCGTGCACTCGGTGGAACTGGGGTGGAAGGTCCTGGAAGTTAGCAACCTCGCCTACTCTGCCAAGGACCTGAATAGGTCTGCTGAATCGTGGAGATAACTTTCTGTTGTGGCCAAATCTCCACATACATCATCATGGTGAGACACATATAAAGAAATGGTCGCTATCCTCGAACACTAGTGGTCTCCGTCTCCTATCAGCATAGGACTTATGTATGCTCTGTGCAGTCTTCATCCACTCATGGATGATCTGCACCTTTTCCGTCGAAGCCTGTACCATCTTTGGTCCTGCCAGTGCTGACTCCCCTAGGTCGGTCCAGCACAGTGGTGATCGGCAGGGCTGGTCGTATGGTGCCTTGTAAGGTTCCATCCCGATGGTGGAGTGGTAGTTGTTGCTTTATAAAAACTCCACCAAGGGTAAGTGATCCTCCTATCCATGAAAAAATGCAAGGACACATGCACATAGCATGTCCCTGAGAGTCTGAATTATCCTTTCAGTCTATCCGTCCATCTATGGATGGAAGGTGGTGCTCAAGAGAAGTTGCGCCTCGAAATCCCCATGCATCCTCTTCCATAGCCAATTAGTAAAACATGAATCCCGATCGGAGATGATCATCAATGTAACACCATGAATCCATATGATCTTCTATACTTAAAGGCATCACAAGATCTCTACAGAATCCTACACTCTGATCGGTAGGAAGTGGGACAACTTGGTGAGTCGGTTGAAAATCACCCAGATAGAGTCATGTCCTTTGGATGTACGTGGAATTACCAACACAATATCCATGGATATCTCGTCCCACTTCCACTCTGGGACCTCTCAGGTATGTTCCATGCTAGCTAGAACCTGGTGCTCCACCATTACTTGCTGAAAAGTGAGGCGTCACGAGACAAACTCTTCTACTTACTTATTCATACCTAGCCACAAGTGATGTCTTCTGAGGTCCTGATACATCTTCTCCACTCATGGATGTACCGCTATAGGGGATGTGTGGAACTCCCTCAACACCTTCTCTTGTAGTGAAACTGGTACCATGGTACGTCCTCTTAAAAGGATGGTGTGCTCCCCTCCTTCATAAAACCCATCAAGTGCCTACCCTAAGGATATCTGAGCTCATCGCATCTCACAGTCAATGTCCCCACACTGTTTCTCTCTGAATCACTGAATAAATGGAGGAGTGACTGTGTGAGACTGTAGAAAGGCTCCTCTATATCTATCCACAAAGGATATCTGTAGCGTGGCAAGATGCTCCATCGACTTTCCTAGCAGATGAATGCCTGAACTTATTGCTGAGAGAATCTTTTACAATGTTCCCCTTCCCATGAGTATAGACAATCTCTATGTCACAGTCCTGGAGGAACTCAAAATGCTTTCCCATCAGATAGTGTCGCCACATCTTCAAGGCGAAGACCACTACTGCTAACTCCAGGTCATGGGTAGCATAGTTCTGATCATTCTGTGTCAACTACTGTGAACCATATGCAATCACTGCTTTCTCCTGCATCAGGACACACCTGAGTTCATTCCATGATGCGTCACAGTAAACTACGTACCCAATGCCCTCTTCTGGTAGCCTCAATATGGGTGCACTGGTCATCCTCTACCTCAGCTCATGAAAGCTCTGCTGGCATCTATCGGACCAGACGAAGGGTTTCCCCCTATTCATTAATGATGAAAGTAGTGTTGAAACTATGGAGAAGTCTGGAACAAATATCTTATAGTACCCAACCAGTACGAGGAAATTTCACACCTCCGTCATAGTCCGGGGTGGCTCGCAAGCAAGTACTGCCTCAATATTCACTGGATCCACTGCAACTCCATCCTCCGAGATGAGTTGTCCCAAGAAGTGAACCTCTCAAATCCAAAACTGTCACTTCAAGAGCTTTCCATAAATATGATGCTCTCAGAGTGTGTCCAGTACTACCCGTAAATGGTAGGCGTGCTCCTCCTCAGTAGTCGAGTAAATCAGTATGTTGTCAATGAAGACTATGAAAAAGCAATCGAGGTATGGCTAAAAGATCTTGTTCATGAGACTCATGAAAAATGCTGGAGTGTTGGTTAGACTATAGGGCATAATTCAGAACTCGTAGTGTCCATACCGACACCAGAAGGCCATTTTCATTCACATCCTCGTCACAAACTCTCAGATGGTGATAGCCTGACCTAAGGTCTATCTTCGTGAACAATCGTGCTCCCTTGAGCTGATCAATGAGGACTTCAATACTCGGGAGTGGGGACATGTTCTTCACGGTCACCTGATTTAGGTGATGTTAGTTGACACACATTCTCAAGCTCCCATAATCCTTCTTGGCGAACAGAATTGGAGATGCCCAGGGTGAAACACTAGGTCGGATAAATCCCTTCCCTTGTAAGTCCTCCAGTTGTACCCATAGCTCACTATGCTCGGTGGGACCCATATGATATGTTTGAGTAGATATCAGTGCTGTCCTAGGGTACATGTCAATGTTGAATACTACCACTCTGCGAGGAGGTAGTACTGGAACGTCGTTAGGGAAAACATCCATGTACTGATCCACCACAATAGGAAAACTCGGACTCCACACATCAACTGCTCCGGGGAAGAGACTAGCCAACTAATGTGTGATCGGCTTCTCCCTCCTCTGTTTAAGTCCATCCTGTGCTACTAAGGTTCCATTCACATTGGTGAAGGTGGACATGGTCTTATCCATGTGGATACACCTCACTTTTCACCTAATACAGTCAATCTGAGCATGAAATGTAGATAACAAGTCCATACCCAAGATGGCGTCGTAAGGCCTCGACGCCGCTACAAGAAGATCCCAGCAAAAGCTATTGTCTCCTAGAGTAATCTCACCCTACCGGCAATAGTGCGTAATCATCGAGTCTACTCCCGTAGGAGTCTCTAGACATAAGGATCGATCCAACAGCTCCGTCAGAATGTCCGAGATCCAAACGAGGGAGATTGAAATAAAAGAATGACTTGCCCCTTTGTTTATAAGTACAGCAGTAAGGGTGGGATAGATACAGATAGTACATCGAATCACCTCAGGTGCTCTGTGGTAATATGCTGCGACTACCTGAAGCTGAGCCCACATCTGTCCTCCAGCTCCCTGTGGTTGGGTTGGACCTCCTGGTGGTGGTGGTGGTAGAGCCTCGAAATGTCATCCACCACCCGCTGCTCGACCATCTCCTCTGCAACGTCTGCCTACTCCTGACAGAACACTATGGTTGAACCTCTTCCTATACCTGAGAGGTCTCTCTACTATATTCTTCTCATCTTCATGGCAGGTCGGCCAGTCAGGAGCCATGTGGCCCTGCCTGCCACATGCAGAGCACTGCCTTCTCGTCGTATAGCTACCTCTGTCTCGTGTGCCCCGAACAACTGATCCTGTATCTTTGGGTTGACCACCTGATGTCCTGGTCCACTTGGACCTCTGCGTCATCTTCTTAATGACAGCTTTTGAATACTCTGCTACGTGTCTCCCTGTGGTGGGTCTCGCTGCTGGTGACTGCTCAGCGAGAAAACTCTCTGCATGAAGGTCTCGCTCCAGCACCCCCGCCTGCGTCAGAATAATGAGGGGAATCATCAAAGCACTAATCTCTTTCATGGATCCATGATCGAAGGTTCGGGCCCTGATGAATTGGTCCTGCACTATACCTATAGAGTATCGTGAGAGGTCAGTGAACCTCAATAAGTACTGAACTACTGTCATGCTGCCCAACTAAAGATGAAGTAACTCCTGAATCCACACTGCACGAAAGGTGGCTATAACAAACTCCGAGCCAAAGAGACTATCGAAGTCTATCTAGTGTATGATTCCTCGTCATGTACCTGAAGCATCAGGATCCCCCATCTTCTTTCTGCATCATGAATGAGACTCGCGACAAGGATCACCATGAGGTCGGCTAGTGTCCCTACCAATCTGAAAACTCTCACAACAGCCTCCATCCAATCCTCAGCTGCATGTGGGTTTGTCTCTCCCTGGAACTTAAGCAGCCTCTGGCCCTGGAACTCGTGAAATGCACTCAGGTGGCACGAACTCTATACTGTTGGAGTTGGTGGTATCAGTGGACTTGTGGGTAGTGGTATCGATGTTACCTCCGCTGTGATGGGGCCCTGCATAGAGGCCTCATCACTCGGTGGGTGACCATCTCGTATGTAACATGGAACCCTAGCTAGATACCTTCATGGGTCCATCCTAAAAAGAAGCAGGTGTGCCACGGTTAATATAGTATACCTGGTGAGCTGACAAAATGTAATAATGAAGAAAACATTTCAAAGGAAACACACACACAATCAGTGTTTTCGTGCACTGATTTGGAGTTTAAAAGTCAGAGTTCTAATGTATGGATACATCGACCGCCGCACCCACACTAGTTTCCCTAAACTCATAACAAAACCCAAAACACATAACACCAATTCCAATAAAATAATTAGATTCCAAATTCTGTTGTAGAACTGACTCCTCTGATACCAATTTTCCATGACCCGTCCTCGGGGCCCATGTTGTGACTACCCCAAGCCCGCCTTCCATAGGACAGGTGCTGGAAACTAGCACCAAATGTGTAATCCTGATAAAAAGGGAAGGAATTTCCATTAATAAGTAAAAAAACAAAAGATTACGAAACTTAATGTAAACACTATGTAAATATGTATACAAAAAAATGTGCTGGAAGTAAAGGGGGGCCAGAAATACAATCCCAATAGTAAAGTATAAACAACTGAAAAGCTAGTACAACTGCATAATGTTTAAACAACAACTACTGAGTTATCCTCCAGGAATCACACTTGAATAGTGGGTACAGATGGCCTCCCCAGCAACCCAGGTCCGTCTGTCTACTCCATGTAAGTCTCGCCAAGTTGTCCTCCTCCGGGTACCATCCAGATCTACAACTCTCTACCTAGATCAGTGCTATTCGTCGTCTACAACCAACACAATGAAGTGCGTGCATAACCCATGTAGGGGTGAGTATAACGATACTCAGTAGGGACCCCTAAAACCCATAAGGTCTCCCAGAATCAATGAAGGATAAACCACAGAATAATGAAATAATCACGGAGTTTCAACCAACCATATATAGGTATTTGCCCATACTTATACCATAGTTACCAATCAC
The DNA here is from genome assembly GCA_963277665.1 of Viscum album. Lineage (NCBI taxonomy): Eukaryota > Viridiplantae > Streptophyta > Magnoliopsida > Santalales > Viscaceae > Viscum > Viscum album. Next base: position 536,844,269 of record OY728156.1, read on the forward strand.
AGTTCAGCTCCAACTCTTGATCCCAAACACAACCCAGTCCACACAAGAAGTAAAGTCAATCAAAAAGATGATAAATGATTGAATGTAAAGACTCATATCACATAGGTACACATCTTTCGTAGGGTGATAGAGATGATCAGATGTGGTCACTGATTCATCTAAGTTGTTGGACCCACACTGGATACAGGACCAGCTAAGCTGTCAGAACCACACGGGATACATGACCAGCTATTCTGTCGGACCCACAAATGATACATGAAGAGAAGTAATAACTTTTGAACCAATTGAGGATTCCGGTACAGTAGTCATCACTGTCGAACCCATAAGGGATTCCAGTACAGTAGTCATTGTTGTCGAACCTACAGAGGATTCTGGTACAATAGTCGCCGTAGTCACAACCAGCCCATGGGTTCCCGGACCCAACACGCTCGATTGCTTGTGGGTATGCTCCTTGAGCTAAGTGTCGATACATAAACTATCATGAATTCATGAATTGATGTATCTCTTAGTTCTGTCACATCATAAGAAACCCAACATGACATACGACGCGTCAATCAGATGCCCAGTCTGAGAGTTATTGGCATTTCCGTTCCAGGGGCCTGTATAGATTTATGCTTGGTCCAAACCTGGTAATTTTTCAAAGTTTTCCAAAACTCATTTATAGTATCGAAAAAGGACCGCCTCATCACAAGGGTCCGAGTGCCGTAGATGGCACATCGTTTAGACGCGCAGTTTCGAAGATATTCGTATCTATGCGAAGTCGAGCCAGGCCCATAATGCCCGGTGGGCTGGAGGGTCAGCCAGACCTTTCTCGGAGGGTCCTACGTTGCTGGGGGTCATCCTGGATAGGTTTGGTGGGTCCGAACTAGCTGGGGGTTGGCCCGGCATGAGGGGGCATGGTCCACTTTCGGACCCGGCCCGCGCTACGGGCCGGTCAGGTTCGCCCGGCAGCGCCACCTCTTCCTTTGGCCAGCCGGCCATAGCCTGCCATTTCTACCATTCTCATGTGGACCGTGGATACAATCCATGGTTATCCTCACACGGTGCCTGTGGGCGCCATAGTTTTCCAGCATAGCTAGTATCCAACCGACTGGTTTACCCAGTAGAGCGACCGCCAGAAGCCTGTCGCAGTCTTCTCCGTCGTGCGGTGCCTGCGGGCGCAGTAGTCCTCTAGCATGGCCGGAAGGTGGCTGACCAGTTCGGTTCAGCCGAGTGGACTGGGAACACAGGTAATGTGTTCCCTCCACATAGTCAGCACTATGGCACCAGTCCACTACTGTTTCGGCCCGGCCTAGCCAAGGCCATCAGCTCCACAACACTACACGACGACGCCATACCTCATCATCTGTAGCGGCCCTCCTGGTCGTGGTTCCTCTTCCGTCTACCACAATCATCTTGGACGCTATTATTCTCCAGCGCGGTGCGATGGAACCACTCCCTTTCGGCTCTTCCTCTGCCGTCATCAAATAGAAACAACAAAGGGGGAGGGTCGGGCCATGTTTGTGTGGTTTGAACCCTCCTCATTACATTGATAAGAATCAGCACATCATTCCACCAACTTAACGATGTTGAATGGAGGGTAGAATAAAACATTCAAGTAACCACTACCTCGATTCAAAGTACTTTTTCAAAGGTGAGGAAAAGAATTCAATGATGTCGTCAAATGTTGCACTCGTCACACACCACCGATTCGGGGCTCAAGCGACATCCTCATTGACATCGGAAAAGAAGAAGCTGATGATGACGTTGGAGTTCCTAATGGATGACACTATCCATTCCTTGTTCTGGTAGAAGAATTAAGAAGACATCTAAGGAAGAAGTCGAACAAGAAATCCGGCGTTCTTTTCATTCTTCGTTTAGAGAATTTTAATCATTTCAAGTTCTCAAGTTCCACAGATGCAGAATGCCAACCAAATAATAATAGGGAGTCTTATTATTTTAATTTTGGCACTTCAAGTAAAAATTAGAAAGAAAATCTCCTTAATAAATTCACACATGTCGGAGAAATTAATTGGTACACGTGTGGGTAAAATTAATTGGAACACGCATCCACACAATTATTTGGCACGCGCATTGGCACAATTAATTGGCACATGCGTTGGCATAATTAATTATATAGAGGAGGTCAAGGGATCTCCCTCATTAATGAGGGAGAGTGGAGAGGTTTCATCCTCTAACATTAATAGGAGTCGGGTGGTCCCTACCCCTATCATATAATTGATATGTTATGCTCGAGTGGTACCCATGTCGTAACCTCTCATGGGAGGTTAGGGTGTGGTGGGCCCACCCTCAACTTCTAATGGGAGCTTCCAACTAACCACGCACACAACACAAGGGAGATTAAAAATAAAAAAAGTTGTTGTACTTTATTTTGTAATTATTTTGTTTAATAAAAATCCAACAAACTAATTTCCAAACTCATCAAAAATCAACTATGGTAAAGGAATCCTTAAGAGAATACCAGTGCTGCGAGTTCATCAGTGTCCTCCGATTTCAAATCTGAGCACATGTTCAATAGATATAAAAACCTGCATGTATGTTTACTGAACGTAATTGAGCAAAACATCAAATATTTATTCTGGGCACACTGGGCATTGAAATCAATCGGTCTTAGAAACTGCGGTCTCGTAAAAATACCATGTAAATATGAATTTTTTTCCACATGATTTTTGGGTCTTTACAACTCACACAACTTTTTTGGGTTCCCTTCAGATGCTTTCAACCTAGGAAATTGAGTTACATAATGTAATTTTACTCCACACTTAAAATACATAACATTCAATGATGTCTTAGGGAGGAAACTATTCTCATACATTTCCTTAACGAAACTCTTCATTTTCTTTTGTAGTCACTTACTTTCTGTCCTTCTTTTACATAGTCAAAACATATTATTGAACCTCTGTGAAATTTACTTAGGTTATTCTCTCCACATTATTTACACAATGGAAAAGAAAACTTCTTTCCTCTATGTTCACCATTACCTGAAATCTCCGCGAACTCCTTCCTTCTTTTCATTGGGGAGTCGGAGAGTTGGATAAGGTACACAATGTTAATCATGTTTCGTGAAAACTGATTAGGCATGGTGAAACCATATTTAATTATAGGGAACACCCCTATTGAATTATCTTCTGCAAATCTTCCATCACATTGAACAGTAATCTAGTTCCATATGGTTCTCTCTATTTACTAATACTATAAGTATAGTGTGAGCACTACTTATCATTGCGGAAAACCACATAGTCATGAAAATATTTACTTATAGGATTTCTAAATCATGACACCTTACTAAATCTATGACACTCTAGGTTCATCCTAGTTTATTAATAATCAACTTATATTTAACATTATCGTGATGGTTAATGGAGAGATTTGTGAATTAGCAAAGAATATCCCCCACGAGTGTCGAACCAGGTGTGAAACAAGGCCTATTTTCATGTACTAGATTACCCTAATTAAGGCTTGGAAAATCTTTTTAAAGTTGTTACCCCTAGGTACATAAGTTACATATCCACGTCTACTTTTAGTATCTATATAGGAATATATTTCTAGGAAACAACTCACTCTATCCAACACCAAAATTATATGAAATTGTACTATACTTTAACTCATCCTTATACTTATCCTTAGAGATATCCCTAGACATATCCTTATAAATATACCAAGGGATATCACTAATGTTTTCTCACCATAGTTTTTTAAGGTTGTCTAATCCTTCACATTGATACCGACTATAGAGACCCTCTCTTTCCATACATTATCATTATATTTTTTTTTGAAATACATAAAAATTTATATAAATAGATACCAAAAGACAGTAATATTTTAGTTCCATTAAAAACATGGATACATAAATACTAATACATTTGTGAGGGATATTATCTACAACTAGGATCTTCTTAACTGGAACCCTTCTTATACACATCAAACACAATACATAACTTCATAAACCGGGGAAGGAAATAAAAAAGGGGTGAGGTTAAATTCATAGTAAGGGTAAACAAGGGAGATATGTAACAATAATCATGAGAATAAGGGTATAAGGACATGATCATGAAAATAGAGGATCATACCCTTCATATCAAATATCATATCCATGAATCATGGAATAAATATTGTTGGTCCATAACACATGAATCATAAAAAAAATAAAGAACATAATCCATGAAAGCATTACATAGGAATAAAAAATGGAATTGTGGAAAACACATAAACATATAGTAATGATTTACATAGTAGTCAAGTCATTGTTGTTGAGGCCATCTTAGATGAAAAAGTCCTTTACTAAATCAGGTTCGCACCCCATTCTGACTCTGTATTGATGAACAAAGTTCCCTCCTTGTTCTAGCCCTATAAAACAAAAACCATGTTCATTTCTAATTCCATAGCTGATATACTAAACTGAGTTCATTTATCATTCCATCCAAGTCTATCTCATGAGATATAAATATCTATCCAATTCATTGGAGGGAGATATAGGTCCCACCCAACTCATAATTAAATCATACATATATGTTCCATAAAATCATAAACAATCATATCATAACCCATGAAATTAAATGGGTATCATAAACATGTAATCATATCATAACATATGAAGAAAGATAAAAATTTCATATTCACATAATCAAAACAATAACTCATTAAAGGAAAAGGATTTCATAAACAAATAACCCATGAAATAGAAACTGGTTTCATAAACATATAACCCATGAATGTAAAATGGGTTTAATAAACATATAAACCCTAAAATAGAAACAAGTTCCAAAAAGACCAAGACATCAAGAATAATCCATTCAGAGAATGAATATGAATGGAACCATTATTTTATTTCCTAGAATGATATGAGTAACATCAATATATTTAATTTTATATTTAAAATAGTTTGAAATATTATTCAAAAATGTTTCTGGAGGAAAATATACGTTAAAAAAGGATTTTAATTACATAAAAACATTTGAAAATAATTTTCCGAGAAAGTGCATTGGAATAATATAGAGAATAATATAAATCTTTTTGAAAACCCTATTACTTGAAAAATTATAAAATAAGACTCAAAAAAATTTAAATTTATTTTTCTTTGAAAACATTTTAAAAATATATAATGAACGATTGAAAATTTTTTGAACACCATTTCATAAAAAATAAATTTGAAAAAATAAAAATAAATCTTGAAAATGTTTTGAAAATAATTTATTTAAAAATAATTAAAAAAAGCATAAAAATTAATGTTTTGATCATGAAATTAAAGATTCAATGAATTGATAGTGGATAAATCTATACATGTTGTATGAGGTTAAAAAAGATTACTTTTCCCTGGAAAAATTGTTTTAAAAATGCCTCATTTAGAATGCGACAAGAAGATTCTTTTGAAAATATTGGTAAAATAAAAAAATGGTAAAAATTACTTTTAATTAGAATATGATATTAGAATAATATTCTTGTAAAACCTTCCTATAAAACATAGTTTTGAATGATTGTATATTTCCAATCGAAGAGAGGGTAATGTCAATATTTATTAAAAACACATTCATAACTATATTATGTACCAAAGAGCATAAAAATAGTATAGATACAAGATTATTTTATGAATAAATAATGTATTATAAAATTAATGAATTTTCTTGAGATATGGATCATAATATTTAAACAAATAAATCATATATATAAACATTATAGAAAAGCGATGCGATTTTTTCCTATGCTCTTATCACTTGGTAACAGGGGATCATAATCTTCATGTAAGAACAAGAAATTACATGAAGATTAAAATATCATTAAAATTAGGATATTAGTTATATAATATGTAATATGGAATTATACACACCTTAGTAAATAATTTAGGTGCATAACAAAACATGAGTCTCAACGATAGATGATTGAGAAAAAACTATTTTACAGATTTGTTAAATTTTAAAACATAAAGCCCAAAAAATAAATATCATATAATGGATATGTAAATACCCATAAATTTAAGTATAATAAAAATTGAATACATCTATGTTCAGTATACACACCACACATGTGAAATGGGTGGTGATTAATGCATGTATCTCACAAAAATAAAAAGTGAGATGAAATCCTCTTACCTTGAATCTTAAATCTCATATTACTCTTTAAACACACATGTATAATAAATATAATTTTTATATAAATCTTTTAAATCACAATATTATTATATATAATACCATATAAGGTTTTATTATGACTTTAAATTATCTTCTTGTTTAAAATCCCATGGTAAGGTTTCACTTCAGTTAATATTTGCTTTATTATTTACATGTGTTTTAATTTGTTATATCATTGGAACTTGTACTAATATAATTATTAAATAATTTAAACCAAGAAAAAATATGATTTATATTAATTATATTTTTATTGTAATAATAAATATAATATATAAGTATAAAATGGAATTCACTGTTCATGGAGTCGGTAAGGCATACTACGCAGTAATGTTATTCACATTTTTATTATAATATTGAAAGAAGGAAAGAGAATAAATTATTTTAATACATTTATATAATATCTATACATTATAATTATAATGTTATATATGTCATACATACTTAATAATGTCCATGAAGTGTGTGAATGAATCACATCGCTTTGAGGGGGCGGTACTCCACACTTCCTCAAAGGAAATTATCATACTTACACCAAATGAAAAGTAAAAAGATATGCTTTGTAGAAGGAATAAATAATTTTAAAGACATAATAAATATAATATAATAAATATATATAAATATTTTACATCATAATTTCCACCATAATTGGTGGTAACATAAAAATGAATAATCATCATTTAGTGATTTGATAGTTCACCGTACACATAAATTTTTTGTTCGCTACCTACTAGGATGACGTGTGTGCAAGTGTAGGTAAAAAAAATTTAATAAAAGAAAAAATTTATTTTTAATATAATTTTTCATTCAATAAGGGAATAAATAGAGTGGAGAGGGTGGATAAAGAAAATAAAAGAATAGAGTTTGAGAGAAGATGTTACCTCTTAATCAGGGAACTCCTTATGGTTTCGGTAAAAAAGATTCCTTTTATTTATTTCTGAACAATGGGAGGACTATATTAGTAATGGAGTGATGTTGGATCTTATTTTATGTTGGTTTGAATAAGTGGTAGGAGAGGAGGAATTTTTATAGCAGAGGAGCAGTGTCACTCTTGTAAATATGTTAAAATAGAATTCCACCCAAATTTTTTCATGATGAAAGTTGATACAATAATAAAAAAAATTGAGACAAGGAAGGATAGGTTCGGTATATGGACAGAAAATGGCTATTGAAAAAATTTTATATCGTTTTGAGACTTAAATTTAAGGTTTTGTCATTAGTTAAGATTAATTTTAACTTAAGAGAAGTAATTATTTTTAATTACTTTCAGTAAACCATTTGGTAAAAAACTAATTTGATCTAATTAGAAATTATAAATTATTCTGATTTCTTACATGGAATAAAATTTTCCATATTAAAATAACAAAAGTGGAAGAAAATAATTTATGTTTAATCCCGCTTACGAGACGATACTATGGGGTTTTAATGTAAAAATGAACAAAAGTTTGTTATGTTGTTATTTCCAATTTAAATGTGAAATTGGTTAAAATGACCTAAATTAGATTAATTAAGAATTTTTTTCTATATAAAATTTTAAACCAATTAAAAATATAATTTAACATTATAAATAAATTAGATGAAAAAACAGATCTGAACTAAAAGTTATTATTTTTCACTATTCATTAGAAAAAATAAAATTCACATAAAACTAATAGAAACATACCCTAACATAACTATTATGTTATTATTTCAAAGTTGAATTTTCTTTTTCCAAATTAAAACTATAAAAGTGTCAAAATTTTATTTAATATTAGTTCTCCATTAAAAGGCGGTAAACATGCCTTAATAAAAATATTTAGTTTTAAGCATAAAATTGGGTTTGTTCTTTTCATATGTTTATCAAATATATTTAATGGATATAAAATATATTTTATTAAATATATAAAATATATATTAAATTAATATCACTCACTAATTAATTTAATTTATTAGAAAAAATATCTTTTAGACCAAATTAATATTTTTCATTATATTTAATCGGTTTTCATTTATAATTATTTGGTATCCAATGAATTAAACTTATATTTTTTAAAAACATATATTTTAATAAATTTATTAATAATTTTCACAACCTCTAATTATAATTCTAGTGTATATCACATTATATTTTTTAATAACATAATTTTTTGGTAAACTCGGTCTTGCATGTTACACAAGCCATTGAAGAAAGTCATTATTTAATGTCGTTTAAGCTAACCTCGGTGTTCTATGTAAAGGAAACTAAAATTTATTTTTCATGTAGTGCACGATTAACTTGGTGTTGTGTATAACACATTCCAAACATATAACTTCAATATAAATTAAAATCTTTTTAGTGTTGTGTGAAATGAAAAATATCAAAAAGGTAAAATTAATTTGAAATAAATATTTCACAAAATATCCTGGTGTTACATTGGGATAATATTATCTGTTAGTTAAATTTCATATTTAATAATCTTGATAACATTCCCAAATTTTATCAATAAACCCATCACATTAGAGTACCAAAATATACTTCAATATTTTTAGCGAACTACATAGCCCTAGACTCCATCTTGCTACCACTAAATCTCTTAGTCTCATAAAAATCACGTAGTTCATAAATAACCCAAACAAAAAAAATCCCAAAAAACCTATTAACAAATAATCCTTTCATTTACCCAATATAATGTGCCACTTTCCATCGTGGATTCGCCTAATTAGTCACATGTTCACTCACTCCTTCACTCTATAGTAAATTTAAATAACATTATAAATGATTCTCATTAACCATCCATCTAAATAAATCTATAACCATGAGTGGGTATAACATTCTATACTCCTCATTCATACAACTCAACCCATGTTTTTAAGAATCTCATATCCTTAATACTAGGTGAACACACTAGATTAACTAACCAATAAATCCTTATAAATAAAACCCACACCTTGTGAGGAAGTGCATGAGACCTAGGTTTTTAGTTTTACTAGTACAGGTTTGATTAGACAAAAAAGTTTTTAGTAAGTGAATCATACATTGATGGAAACATTCATTAATGTAGAAAAAATGTGTTGTAAACATATGCTGTGTAGTTAATGTTCCATCAGAAGAAAAAGAATAAGTCAAATACTAATGATTTCATCAGAAGGATGATTTTATGCAATTTATACTATGTGAAGTTTTTCAAGACCATTGGAAAAACAAATTCATGGAATTTATTATATAGAATATCATTCGGCATTAATCAACAAAATATCAACCTAATGAATTTTTTTTTTGATCATTACAATTCTTTTATGTACCCTTATCATTGATGATACTATTTTGTTTTCTTAATGTTTGTTTATCTAGATAAGATAATGGTTATTGAATAAGTTCATTAATATTGAGTTTTAGTATGTTCATGGAGATGGATCTAGCTTATATTATTTGAGGGGATACAATAATATTCTAGAAAACTTCAGAATGATATAGGGAAATTAATTTGAGTGGGTGTTTTAAGATTTGAGTTTTTGTTGAGATAGAAAATGGATTTTCATTCCCTCATTTTCTACAAACAAGACACTTATAAATAGGGGCGAATGTATAGAATGAGTGTATGAAAAAATCAATTTTCACCCATATGAAAGAGATAATATGATGTTGTTTTTCAAACAGTGTGGGTTTCTAACTAAATTGGTTGAAAAAGAGAAGATGATGGTTATATTCATTGGATAAAGGTACGAAACATTGGTATAGATCAGATACATCAAATAGAGGTTTGAATTATAGATAAGAACATAGATTTTATCATAAACAGTATTGGAATTAGTTATAAGGTGATGTTATTTTATTCATCATAAAAATGTTGTTAATAGGTGTGGTTAGTGAGTCACACCACATAGTGTACATTGGACGAAGTTAGAAGGTGCACTAGAAGGTTGCAAGATGTATTTGGGAGAAATTATTATCATTTTTTTATTCATGTGTTGGTATAGAAAAATAAGAAATTTTTTGAACTAATGGGAGATAGTGTAATAATTTCTATTAGTAGATAGTAGGTGTCTAACATGAGTTGAATCATTGTATTCACTTTTATATTATAGTGAATTCCATAGGACCAATTGGGGTCACCATGGAAAGGATGTAGTCACCCACACTGGGTATGAAATAAATAAATCCTGTGTTTCTTGCATTAATTTCCAATGTTTAAATTCTTATGATATTTTTATATAAATTTGATAAGGATAAAAATACAATAGGTTATAGGCATTGATATTAAGTGAATTTAAATGGTAAAAGCTCACCTCTGATTCAACCCCACCATATTAGTGGTGATCCAGATCCTAATGAACATAAATTAGAATTAGAGGATGTTTTACCCTATTTGGTCATTTTCATGGATAGTCATAATTCAACTAAAAATATAGGCACTCAAATATTTTATGAAACAATTATCATGGTAGATTAAAATAATGATACCCAATATTTTGTATCTTCTCCTATAGGTAATTGATACAGCCTCAATTGGGTTTCCACCCATTTAGAATGATTTTCACATGTTATTTACTAACAGAATAAATCATAAATTAAATGTTAAATCTAGAAATTACATTCTAATTTCTTATTCAAAAATTTTTTTATGAGGTGACGGGTCTTAGGAAAAGAAATGAAACTTGGGACTAACACGAATGATTCTTCTTGTGTAATATCAAAGTGAATGAATAAAATATAAAAAATTTATAAATAATATTTGAAGATATCATAATGGACAATGATTTAACTATGTATTAGTACATCACCATAGTAAATTAATTTGTCACAAATTATAGTGGATTCAAATATTTTTTGGAATATTCTACCCTTGTTAAGAAAATTGTGAGAAACATTCCAAACAAGCTTGATTCTAGAATTTCTACCTTAGAATATAAATACAATTTATCTATTTAGTAATTATATAACCTTATTATTAAATATGATATGTGGAAAGATACAACATTTGAAAATAATATCATGGATAAAATTTATTTTGATGTCATGAGAATGATAAAAATCCAATATGGTGATTATTGGAATCAATGATTCCAAATATATGAAATATGGGAGAATCAATGGAAATATCACGTCTCTTATCTCAAACAATTAATGGAGAGGAAGAGAAAAATATTGAGTCCAACTCCCACATAAAATTTAAAAGTATGAAGGAATATTAAATTTTCTATAAATTGTCTTAAGATTGAAATTATAGAATATTTAGATGAATATGAAGAAAAAACATTTTGTAATATGTAGGGATAAAATTCTAGGGAATATAAGTAATCAAACATATGTAAGAAAGAGTTTATTAGAATCAAAATAATAATATTGATAATGAAATTTGAGTATGAATCTTTTGAAAATTGTTCTTTAGATGAATAAATTCAAAACAATTTTGGAACATTCTTTTTAAATGTTGTAAAAAATAAAGAGTATTATAACATTAAAGAGGAAGAAGGTGAATAAACCTACAATGAATATCATTTAATATCATATCTTCTATCATGACTTGAGATAAATTCCAAACGCATGAAATAAATAATAATGTTGAATAAAGAAAGTGATGTGAATTAAGAAGTAATTGTTGATTTATTTTAAATGGAAGATACATACATTGAGGTGATTAAGAATCTCATGTTTAAAGTTGATGAATAAAAAATGATTGTGGAAGATCTTGGAAAGGAAATCACTGATATAATGAAAGGGGTTAATATAACCTTTTTAACATTCCTTGAGTATTAAATAACCTTAAAGAATATGAATGAAAATTTTAACAAGGGTTATCGGGTAAATATGAGAACATCTCGAGCTATTGAGAAAACACTTTCCAAGAATCAAGTGACCTCTTTACTAACAAATCGTAAAATTTCATATAATCTTTTTGACCATAAGGGTGATAGAAAAACATGGGAAATATTGGATTATGAAATGATATGTAAAGAACATCACATCAACAAATATGTAAAATATACTTCATAAGAAGGACTCTCCATGGTAGTGGAATCAAATACAGAAAGATGTTATGGAACTCAGGAAAATTTCTATAGGAAATGACACTAATTATATGAAATATTAAAATTCAGTGAATATTATTTGTTATGTAGATATATAAGAAAATGGTATATAGTTTATGGAACAATATGTCTCTCCCTTGGAATATTCATTAACTAAGGGGTGAAATAGTGGAAGAAAATAGGGTAAGGTTCTTAATTTTTATGAAGAATAAAAGGAAAAATAATAAAATTCATTAATGTTTCCAACGTAAAACCTATTTTATTTTTAGAAGAATGATTTTTTAAAATTTGAATTTTTTTTTTCTTTGATATATAATGTAAAAAAACTATTGGGAAATTTTTATTTTTTAATAAATGTAAATTATTTTAGTACAATCAATATTGATGAAAGATATTTTTTTATTAAGATAGCTCTAAAAGATAGAAAATACATCAAAACATGGAATCTTGACTATAATTGTTCCCCGCATATGACTTTTGATATAAATATCATGAAATAATATTGAATAATGAAAAGGGGTAGTTTTTTCTTTCAGAAATGATACTTCTATAAAAATCATAGGAATAAAAAATACTGAGATTGAATCTTAAAAACTAAAATTAGAGGAAAAATTGTATGTTAATGGGAAAAAATCCAACATACTATGCGTTAGAAATGATTTTGATGAGAGTAATAAATTGATCATCCGGAAAAAATATTTTATTTTATAATCTTGAAATATGGAAAATTTCTTACTATGGTAGAATGAACCAGTGAAAATCTATTCCAAATTATAGATATTAATAACCCATTTTACTTAAGTGTTGAGGATGGAAATTAGTTATGGGATAATAAACATGGGAATATTGGCATGAAAATTATGAAAAAACAATCCAAAGTAGATATTTAATGAAACTTATAAACACTAAAAAAATAGATGCAATTTGTATAACATGCCAGAAAAAGAAGATGTTTACTAGAAGTCATAAGAATGTTGAAATCCAATCCACTAAACTACTTGAGCTCATTCACTCTGATAATTTAGGATTAATGAGACATCAATCAACAAAAGGTGATTCTTAATTTTATAAATTCATTTTTTAATTCAATTAGATGACCAATATAACTTTAATTAAGCTTAAATAATATGATATAGAAATGTTTAGATGTTTTATAATGATAGTTGAAAGAGATATGGGTATCTATATAATAAATTTGAGAACTGACAATGGAATGGAGTGAAAAAGAAATGATTTCAAATTGTATATGAAGAAATATGGAATCAGACATCAATATAGTGTTATATACACTCATCAATAAAATATAGTGATTGAAAAGGAAAATATAATTTTAGTGGAATTGGGGATAAGTATGATACTTTAATATAATGATTCTATGTTTATCAGGAGGGGATATAGTACTTATATTCTTGTGTAAAATAGATGGTTATTTTGAATATAATATAAAGTTAATTCCTATTATATGTGTTCTATGAACAATATTTCAGTGAAATACTTCAAGGTTTTTGGAATCTCTTTCTTAGAAAAAATAAAAAATCCACATCATGGAATGTTTAATGTGAATTTTGAGGAAGGAAGTTTTAGTGGATACTCATCCAATGAAAGAAGTTACAAATTTTAGGAATTTGTTTTCAAAATTTGGTGTATTCTTATGATGTGGATGTGATAAAAAATGAAAATTCCTTGAAAATGTTTATTTATGATGATAGGGAAGATGCAATGAACGGTAAAATTTTGACATCTGAAGAAGATAATACGGAATATTACTTGACGCCTGCAACTATACGAAGTGAATATCTATCTCATAATATGGAATTTATGTTTGGAATAAAATCTATAAAATTATGAACTTTAAATAAATATGTTGAAACTGATGACATCAATGGGAAAAACTATCTTGTTTAGAATTGAAGAAATTTTATATTTTAGAATCAAACATAAGTTATATCACCACCTATATTTTTAATACACCTAAATTCATGATTTATTACGTAAATATACTCAAAATGTAATCCTAGATGACCACAATTCGATGTTTATATGGGAAATTTGGAATATTGAACCTTTACTTGAATCATAGGAATAAAATAATTATTTTAAAACTAAAAAACATTCCCTTATATGACATTGACATTCTAATACTACATGAGATAACCTAGGTATGCACATAATAAAATAGTGAGCTATAATGCTCAGATAGAGAATAGTCAAGGTATAACATGATGAATGAAATATATGTCATTCATTAGGTATATTAAGGTGACATAAAATGGTGAGAATGATAAACATTATAATTTAATCATTGTATAATATCATGACATCAAGGAATAATTAGAATGTTGAAACACTATAACACATGAACTAATAAGCATAAGTCAAGGATAACTACCAATTTACCAAAAATAATGTCATTAGGATAACCTCTCATTCACCATAGATGGAATCAAATGAGAGAAAAAAACATTACCCAATGCATTAGAAGGATATATAATTTTAGGTCCACCAATCAAATTCATATCATGTAAATGCATTTGTGAGCATCGTATATCATAAAAACTTATGATTGATTTCCTAACATTTAACCCCACGATTGATGAGTGATGGTTACATACATGGAGGTCCCCAAGAAATTTTGGATAGGTACAACTAGGTGAATACCATTGATTGGAAATGGGTGTCCCGACAAGACCCATTGGGTCTCACCTAGCTGGTGACAAATTGAGTGTAACTACCCCAACACAACATCCAATAGGATAAGTGTTGGAGAACATCACCATGTAGGTATAGAAATTACATGGGAGGATGTATCCTATGGTACCTGTACTCACACACACATCTCCAAGACCATAAAATTATGAAATTAAAAATAAAGCTGGTACCCAATGCATGCATATATATAATTCCCACAATAAGAAAGTGATCAGTTCCAAATACAAGCCCAACAAAACTATATTGAAGTCCATCCATATAGAAACAATACACTATAATAAGATATTACATCTAGTATGAACCATATTCTATCCAGAAAAAATCTAATATCTATCTTCTTTTATTCCATTGAAACCCTGTCAATCTTTTGGTTATCTACACATGACACGACATGTGCGAGAAGAGCCCAAGCTGGGATGAGTATAAAAATTCCTAGTAGGAAACCCAAGAATCACTAGGAATAAATCATCATGAGAAGTCATATCATAATAATATATGTTAATAATAATATGAGACATAAAATACAATATCCAAATATACTCATAGTGGACCCAAAGTCTCATGGAAAAGTCACAAAAGTGTTTTCTAGCATATGATACATGTCTGAAAGTACCATATAACAAAATTTCTTGATATCATAATCTAGGAGTAAGACAGTACTGATAGGTTCAATTTGAGATATCATGCTCATTGAGTCTCTTAATGATAAGTACATGATAGATTTCTGAAATGAATGATACATAGACATGGATCACAACCAAGGCCATAGGGTATACCAACAACCCAATCTATATTAAGCAACTATGTAGGGGATCAACACCCATGTAGTGTTGGTCATGAGGATTTTGAGAACCCCATATATGGATAATTATGATGATATAATATACAGACTTCTGGGCCTCAAAAAATGATTCTAACAACTCTATCTGAGACAAAAGTTCCTGATAGGGGATCAATATCCTTTTTCACAAGACATGATTCTACAATAAACCCTTAGGGGAAAGGATCAAGGGAAAAAACCTAATGAAAATTTTACTAGCTGATGGGATTAAGGGCATCAAGCCATCATTTAAGAATTACATGGTGTGTAATACATGTATAATATGTGACTCTTTAGATCCAGGTCTACATGTGTATCACGATCCATGCCTATGTCTGTGTCCATATACACCTTTACATGCCTATGTACATTAATGTATCGATGTACATGGCTCTTCTTATGTACTCTTATTCTAGGAATATACTGGACCGTGTTTTCCCATGTAAATTTCCATGTTTCCATATCACATCACATGCCATGTCACACAAGTTACATGCCATGTGATACATATATTCTACACAGAATCCCTAGTGCCATAGTAGGGGCCCAGATGGTGTGTATTCCTAGATAACACACCCTATATATTGGGAATTTATAGAACCCATGTAAGCAATTTTTACATCATTTTGCACTCCTAATTCCTTTGATACGACCATGAATCGTGATGTAATTCATGTATGTAGTCCATATAAGCCTCATCATCATCCCTCGTCAGAATCTAGCCATCTGATTAATATGGTAAAACCCTTTATCACATATCTTGGTCATCAAACTACAAAACATGCATGAGGAACTTCGATCTAGACTTAATCCATTTTCATACCTAGATCCTGTCATCAATATGAATACATATATGTGGTATTAATCAATTTCACTAAGAATTTTGTGTGTAATGATTGATTACTATGTATTTTTTAAACCACATGCCACAAAGAATTCTAGAGATGAATATATGATGAATGGTGAAGTAAATAAAAAAGTAACAGAAGAATGGAAACATACACAATGTTCATGTTGGACTTGATTTTTTCAATTAGAATGATGAATTAAGAGATATAGTAATCAATAAAATAAATCCCCAACCTCAGATAATATCTAGCCCATACCTGTAATATGCTAAATCTGTGAATACATTATTTAGTTGATTAATTTGAGTTCATAATATGCATAATATAATAGGTATGAATCTAAATAAAACAAATATCCTAGTTCAAGACTAATATATCATTGATAAAGAATGAATCTACGTCATAGTCATCGGAGAGATCCTAATTTTTATTTGGGTGTAGACGATCCTCGATCAATTTTCACCATTCTCTAAATCTTCATCTAAACATAACTATTCCTTATTAGGGTTATATGGTTAACTTATAGAATTAGATATAAATATTTTTAAATAGAGGAAGACCTGGTAGTTGTGTCTTAAAAATAAATAAATTAATTAATTAACTCACTAAACATTTGTGATATTTTTTTCACAACCACCTAACACAAAAAATGATTATGCTAAACCAAGGTTAAAACCCATGCTATAAAATCAAAAAAACATCAAATTTATGATCAAAATTCCTATTTGAGAATTATTCCACAATTTTCATGAAAATTATATTTTCATACTCTTAATATATTCAATATATTTCAATAATCAATTCGAGGATCATCGGGCAATGTAATTACATGTCGTCTCCACAACATGTCTAGAAAATATTACAAGATAAATTATGATACTTTACATGGTAAAAAAAGAGATGCTAAATTATATCAACCTTATGGATTTATGTAATGGAAATAAAATCAATATACTACCAAAGAAATGTGCATATTGGACATGCATTTGGTCTTCCACTCCCTTGTACTATCCTGAACATTATCATGCTACCACTGGACACTTACCAAAGGAATCCCTCACCCATATAAGATATTATCCTAATAATCCACAATATCAATCGGGTACTCTGATAAATTATTTGTATACTTAATTTCTAGATTAGACCAGCCATAAATTTGTGACGATTCATGAATGTACCACCTCAGCTGCAACACATTAAAGACATCGTGTACCCTGTCTAATAAAGGGTGTATATCCAAGTAAAATTCCACCTCAGTAACTATAAAAATTATCTATAATGGACAATGTAATCTCAAATATAACTTTACACCATGGAAAAATCACCATAATCCACATCGATGTGAGACCTGCATGATTATATGGTCTCCCTCCTCAAACTCCAAAGGCCATTATTGTCAGTCATCATAATACTCCTAATGGTTCTATAATGTTTTTATCCACTCCTATGTGTTATGAAATTTCATTATCACGGCTCTAATCAAATCTGGGTTCATAAGTGATGACTATCATTGATCCATCCAAAATAGTGATGACTTGAAGTGTCACTCATACCATACCTCAAATGGTGCCATACTGATGGTGGAATAGTAGCTTTTACTATACAAAAATTTAACCAATGGTAGGTGATCGTCCAAAATACATAAAAAATATAACATGAAAGATTGAAACATTAATTATATTACCTAAATGGTCCAATTATACTCGATATCATTATTGGGGTGAAAACAAGTGCATAAACACAACTATGTCCTGAAATCTTCTTGCAATCCCTTTCATAACTGAGATTTCAATTCATCGTCACAATCTGAAATGATTGTTGAGATAAATCAAAGAGGTTAAAATATCTTTTTTACATAAAGGAATCCCAATATCTCTACTAAACATTTCTCTCAGATAGCTAAGAACTGGGATGCCATGTTGAGTTAGTATACGATCAACCAGATTGCATCAAGTATTCTAAGTACCCATGGAATCAAAATGTTGAATTCTATATATATACCATCCCACATTAATTCCGGAACCCAAAGGTGTTGAGGTAAAACTGATGGGACATGGTGTTTATCCTTCACTTTCTGAAAATTTAGGCAACATGAGACATACTTTATAACTACCTTCTTCATCCCTAGCCACAAAAACGGATGTCATGGGTCCGAGTACATCTTATGTCACCTAGATGTACCATCAAAGGTAATATATGAAAATACTTCAGAACCTTCTCATAAAACATAACTGGTACCATCATGAATATTATGAAAAGTATAATGTGCTTCCCACCATCATAAAATTCATCAAGGAAACATACAATGGATATCTTTGTATGTAGGGTCTCACAGTTGGTTTCTCCATACTGAGCAACCCTAACTCATTGTGAAAGCGGTGGGGTAACAACAATGTACTGGACGTGTGTTGTAGCATCATCATCCATCAGGGATAACTGTAATGAGGCCAAGTACTATAAATCCTCACTCAGCAACTATGAATTAGATCTTCTATATAGTGTATCTGCTACCATGATTTCCTTCCCATGTGTATAGAAAATCTCAAAGTCATAATCCAAGAGAAACTCAATCCATCACTTCTATATCATGTTATGATAATTTTGAGATAATAAGTACATGAGACTCTTTTATTAAAAATATATGATAAATAAATCACACTTAAAGGAGGGTTGTTGCACCTTTAGTTCAAATACTACAACATTTAGCTCAAGATCGTGAGTAACATAGTACTACTGATATGATCTCAATTGTTGTGAACTATATTAAATCACTACTTGAATATTTATAAAAAACAACCAAGACCAGTCCCTAATGGATAAAAGAACACTATATACTCGACACCTTCCATTGACAATATCATGAGTGTAGTGCTCATTAATATTTGTATCAACTCCTGAAAATCATACTTGCCCCAGTGATTCCACATAGAAGGACTCCAATTTTAGGTAAAATAAATTAGGGAAGATGATATCGTAGAGAAATTATGTATGAACCTATACTCTTATGCTTCCAACCCACATAATCTACTCACATATATTATGGTCATGGGAGGATCTAAATCAAACACTATATTGGAATTCACCAGGTCTATTGCCACACTGTTTATTGAGAATATATTTCCCAGGTAGTGGACCTCCCGGATCTAAAACTGGCGCATTGAGAGATTCCTATAATGCTGGTTATCTTATAGTATGTATAGAACCATCATCATGTGTCTCGTGTTTTCCTCCTCAGACGGTGAGTACGTTAAGATATCATCATTTTTGACTACCATAAACTGGTCAAAGAAAGGATGAATTATCTAGTTCATGAGTCGCATGAACACTATTGGAGAATTTCTCATGCCGAATAGAATCACCATGTACTCATAGTGGCTGTAATGACACCAAAGATCTATCTTTGATATATCCTCATCACATAATCATAGTTGGTGATAACCTAATCTGAGTTTAATCTCTGAGATCTATCAAGAACCTATAAACTGATGGAATTGGTAATCGATCATTGGTAGTGGTTACATTTTATTTTTTGGTCACGTAGTTTAGCAAATCAAAATCCACACATAAACTCAAATTCATTCCCACCTACTTATATAAAATCATGGGGGATTCCCTAAGGGAAACACTAGGTGTGACGATGTAATTCCTCTATAAGTCCTTTGACTACACCCTTAGCCCGTGAAGCTCCATGGGATCCATCTGATATGATGGCATGGATATCGAGGTCTTCCTATGGTGTAGATCAATTGAAATTTCTATCTCTTGGAAGTGAGGTAATCCTGTAACATCCTCAAAAATGAAGTCCTCATATTCCAAAACTACTATGAGAAGCTGAAAGCTCATAAAATCCACTACAACAAGACTCTTTCTAGCCAACTAGTGAGTAATTAGTTGTACCCTCCTATAAATGATCACATCCTTATATTCTTATATTTACATGTAACACATAATAGAAAACCTCATCCTGTCACTATAGACACACTGTATCCTTCACATAAAATAGTCTATATGTGCATGAACTATAGATAACCATTCTATATCTATGATGATGTTATAAGGCCTCATCACCGCTAGAAATAGATCACAAAAGAAACCCTCACTCCAAGAGTTAGGTCACACTGTCAAAAGAAAAGTGTGATCGATGTGTCTCCCCTGGTAGGAGTCTTCATGTGCAATGTTTGTGCTATGGGACCACCAAAAATCTCAATGTCTCGAACTAGATAAGTGGAAATAAAGGGGTTTCTCATACCTATGTATGTCAATATTGTATCTAATGCTGAGAATATATAGAAAAAAACTTATATAATCCCTTGATCCTCTAGGATATAATCCCCATCTACATGTGACAGTATTCTCTCCTATCCCCCAGCTCCCTAAACCTGGTTCAAACCACCTGAGGGTGTTGGGGGTAACAAGTAAAAACATATTCAACCTCCATATACTCTCCTAGGATATCATCTACATATTCCACCATAAGAACCTAACCACTCTTACCACTACCTCTACCTAGGTGGCACACACATCGCCTCTCTATCAGCTGCATGTCGGGTCAGGAAATCTTGTGTAAGATATCCCTAACCATAACCAGAATAGAACCACATCCATCTAGGAAGACTAGATCCATCCTATAATCCTTGAACTATAAAACATATATCATGGGATCACATCTTGAAACATATCGCATGTCCATGTCCCTACATATGTCATTGGATACCCATCACCGAATTCTCCTCTCTTGGGTACCCACTTCCATCACCGACTATTAGTATATTCTCAGCTAGGAAACTCTCAACCACCAAAGAACACCCTAACAACATAGATTATTTAATAATACACCGAGGTATCATTTTGTATTGAATGTATCTTTATAGACCTCACTCACTAGTTGGATCATGAAATAACTGATCATGTACCATATCCATCGAGTATTGGGATAGGTTGTTGAACCTCAATAAATAATCATCCACAATTATACTACCCTACCGAAAATGTAGAAGATCCTAGATGCACAAAACCCTCGACATAGCTAGATAAAACTTCTCTATGAAAAGGTACTAAAACTATGACCATGAAAAATTCACCTCATCATCTGACTCAGTCACTAGTTCCTAAAATCATCCCATAGATTCAGGAGAGGGCTCACTGCCAGTAGCACTATATAGTCTATTGGTTTTCTAAAAAGATGAAATAATTATGTCACTACCTCATTCTATTCCACAACCACATGGGGGTCTGGATTGCCCTGGAACCTAATGGGTCACTATCTCTAAAATTCATGAAGAACACTCATTATATTCACCTCATCTACTGTTACTCTGGGTACAATCTACTGCCCGATGGGTGGTGGTAAAACTAGTGAAAAACCTAGAGGTTACACCACCTATATAAGTCCCTATATCAAATCCTCATCAATTAGGGTATCATACAATTGATCTAGATATTGAATCCTAGTTGGAAAACATTATGAAAGAATATTGAAATGGATAGATGTACCATGATAAATGAGTATATCGGGAGATAGTACTTAATAAGGACATGGAAACCACAAATAATTCCTATGTGATCCATATTAACATTTCCCCCCACAACTAGTGACCATATTTACTGAGTCAACAATAAGGGAAAAATGTATTGTTGAATGGATAAGTCAGTCACCACACCAACATTGGAGTCTCTATTGTGAGAGATATACTAAAAACACTTAACAGTAATGCCATAAAACCAAATCAAATATTATTTCTTGAATGAAATTCAAAACTCCTATCCTAAGATGGACCATGCTATAATACCGCTCTGTCATGACCCGAACCACCAGGGCTCACCTAACTAGTGATAATACAAGTGTGAGTACCTAAACCCACCTCTAACATGCAGAGTTATGGGGACCAAATATGATTAGGAATAACATTCACATAGGAGGCCATAGCCTAGGGAACATGTACTCACACACACATCTCCAAGCCCATATAATGATGAAATTAAAAATAAAATTGATACCCAATGTATGACTACATATACTTTCAATAATAATAATATAAAAAAAATATTTGAAGGTTATAAGGGAAAAATAAAGGACCCCTAGGACTGTAAAGAAGACCAACATGATATCAAGAGGGAACTACTATTATATGTGACTCCTGGTATGCACTATAGTCTATTTGTACCCAATCTATGCTCCAACTTCTCCTAGTCCACGAAGAACCCCATCGACCAGTCAATCATCTATATATGTCACCACACTTGTAGTAAAATCCAATATAGGGGTTATTATAACAATACTTACTGAGATACAAACAAATAAAAAACCATAAAGCAACAATAGTATACATCTCATCATAGGATATGTCAATCGTAATAAAATATGTGCAGTTAAACATTCGAATATAATCATAGTAGACACACAGTCTCGAGTTATGGTTAAAACTATATTTACTTACCTAGTATTCCTATCTGAATGTACCATATAACACTCGTCTAAGATTACATAATAAATGAATTAGATAATATTGATGGAGTCCATCTGAGATGTTGTGCTCATCTGGCCTCATCATGAGATTTATGCTTCATAAGTATAAAAAAATGATACACAAATGTGGATAACAACCAAGACCATGTGGTATAACAATAACGTAATCTGGATTAATGATCTCAGTAGAGGATTGATGACCACATAGTGTTGGTCATGATGATTCTGAGAACCCTGCATAAGGATGATAATGATGATAGAGGATACACTTTGGGCCACATGGAAGGATTTTGATAGATTTATCCAAGGATAATGTTCCTCAGGGGGATCACCGTCGTTTTAACATGATGTGATTCTATAATAATCTTTTTAAGGAAAGGATTAAGGGAAAAAACCCCAAAAAACAATTTCCTATTTTGTGGGAATAAGGGATCCAAGACATCTTGGAATAATTACATGATGTGTCTCTCCAGCACTGGGTATACCTGTGTATCATGACCCATGCATATGTATGTGTCCCTATACAATAGGAAGTTTCGGTTTAATTAGCCGTGCCCGTGTATTTTTCTATGCCCAAAAACAACACTCGTCCCATGTACTCCCAGTCTAGATAGGTTCCTAGATGTGTGATCCCAAAGAACATATTGAGTTTCTATATATGATCACATGCTATGCGACACATCTCACATTCCATGTGATACTTATCTTTTCTGTAGAAACCCTAGAACCGCAATAAGAACCCACATGGTCTGTATTACCAGATTATATTCCATCTATATTAGGCTTTTATAGAACACATTGAACCATTTCATGCATTATCTTCTACTCCTTCATCCTCTAAGATGACCAGGAATCACTC
Source organism: Viscum album (assembly GCA_963277665.1). Classification (NCBI taxonomy): domain Eukaryota; kingdom Viridiplantae; phylum Streptophyta; class Magnoliopsida; order Santalales; family Viscaceae; genus Viscum; species Viscum album. The sequence continues at coordinate 536,868,081 of OY728156.1, forward strand.
TAGAATGTATGGATTCATTTCAGACAAGCATCTCCATCACTGGTCATCGAAATACAACCATCCAATTCATACAAAAAAAAACACTATCATGTCTATGGGTCTCTGTATTTCAAAATCCACATGAATAACTCCAATCTGGTCATGAACCATTGTCATAGCTCGATCCCATTATCAATTTAAATTTAGATATGTAGTATCAGTTCATTGTGCAAAGATACAAGTTCACAATTATTGATTATCAAGTATTTTTTGAACCTCAAACCAAAGTTAATAATGATGATTAATAAATAAATAATGTGGGATTAAATGGAGAAAACACCAAAATTAGAAATAGACCTTGGTGAATGTTCATGGTGGCATCAATTCATTGTAATTAGAATGATGAATTAAGCGATATAATAATCATTAAAAGAAATCCCCAACCCCAGATAATATCTAACCCATACCCTCAATACACTCGATCCATGAATAATTTCATTATATTATTGATTCAAATTCATTATATGACCATAAAATAGGGGTAAATCTACAAAAAACAATAATCATACCTCAATATGGATCGATCACTGATGAAGAATGATTCTACATCATAGTCATTTTTGAGATCCCCAATTTTAATTTTCATGGATGATCCTCAATCCATCATCATAATTCTTAAAATATTCCCCTAATTCTCCTTCTCAATTCTAAGGGTTAAATGGAAAACTCCGATAATTGACCACAAGTGTGTTTAAATAGTGGAATATTAGGTCACTATGTCATCAAAAAAATAAATAAATAAATAACTTTATTCAATTATTTTACACCCGCAACAAAATTTTAAAAAATTATTTATGTTTACAAAGATTATTTTGTATCTATGGTAACATACATGCTCTAAAATTTGAAAAGGCCATAAATTTCAGATCTTAGCAACCCTTTTTTCATTCCTCAACTTTTTATGAAAACATTCATGCACATGTAATTGATATATTTAATATATTTGAAACATAAATTCTAGGATCACTGGGTCATATAATCACACATCATATTATCTCCTAATATTTAAAATATTAATAGATATGATTTAATAATTTACCTAAAAAAAGAGACATTATAATCGGTATGTAAATTCAATATGAAAATTTTCGGCATAGAAAATCGCAAGATAATTTCAGCACCATAACAGGTGTTCATAATGGTTGATGAAAGATGTTAATGAGAGTGAAATGTGGTCCTTAATTATATTTAAATCATATGGATAGTAATGGAATGCTAATAAAACACAATAATAAGGAAAATCCAAAATAAAAATGGAATATTACAAATAAATCACTTGTAATAAAAAGTAGAGGAGAGATCCCCTTACATTGAGCGGGTGATTGTAAATACCCGGGAGGAAATACTTAAAATATTGATAAAATTTGGTGGTATTTAGGTAGGGAGAGTGAGTGTAAATTAATAATAAAATATTTTTTACTGAAAATTAGTGAGATTATGGTTGGTTATTTATAGAAAAAGAGAGGGTGGATTCATTATTAATTTATAAAAATGGATATTGGAATCATTATTATAATATAATAAAAAACATAAACATTGAAATTTTTCTAATGTTTTCATCAAAATATGATTGGTTTTAAATAGTTTATAATTCAAAGAAACAATACGTTAAAATAGTACCCTTGGATATGTGGAAGTGCATCATTTTTATAAAGAATCTATTTTAAAACCATAAAATATAATACTGGTTTTGGATGATTTATTAGGGGATTATAAAAATAATAAAATAACAAAAAAAATACAATATTAGATGTGGGAAACATATTTTTGGGCATGGATTCCCTTTATACTATTTATCAAATAACTTTTATTCTATTATGATGTCATAATATATACTGTATATTTACACCGTATTTAATTTCTACCCAAAAATTATTATACATATAAAAATTATGTAAAATTAACCATTAGAAAATTTTAATATACCAACTTCAATAATAATATTTATTTTATCAAAAAAATTTCCAAAAATAAAAATTTACACTTTCAAATCAAAATTTCTATTCATTGATAATTCTGGTTTTTACGACAAAAACTATTTTCTAACCCTTATAAAGATTATATTAAACTTATATAAACTAGATTATTATTTTAATATAATTATTATTAAAAAATATTATTAAATTATTTAAAATATATTTAAAAATTATTTAATTTATCAAAAAGTGTGTTTTAATTAAAACCCTATATTTTTAAAAAATACAATTTTTTTTTCATCGTATCAAAATATAAATTTTGTCAAATCATAAAAAAATGAAATAATTAAAAAGGATAATATTAGAATTATTTAATTTAAAACATAATAAAAAAATTTATACTTCTAGAGGCTAGTTACATATCCCATTATTGCACCAGTGTACTCCCTATGAGTAAGGTGTGAGATGGTTGGGATTTATTTGGGTGGTTTGGTGAAAATGGTTTGAGTCATGATCTAGATAAGCTAGAAAATATCCAGTTATTAGTTTGTATTGGGATTTAATTATTTAATATCATATTGGGTTTGGTTAAGGTAAAATCTTAGTTATTCTACCTCCCTCATAAGCTCTAATAAATATTCTTTATAGGGTACGATTTTATTGATTGATACAATCTATTCTTCCATATGTATCAATTGTTATTTATCATAACCCTTAGTATAAAATATTCTTAAGGGAAATTTTTCAATAGCTGCATTTTCAATCCAACATAATATTTTTATTCAAGGAAAAGCATTAAAAATAAATAGGTATAAAATAAGGGACTAGGTAGGAATAAAGTAACAAAAACCAAAGGAATCCTCTATGATTAGATTATCCACTATAGGCTTCATGTAATTGATGTTAGGGAGGCATGTGATGTGGGATCCTTGATCTTATAAAGAATCAAGCTGGTATACCACTTTATTAACCTCACACCATGTGTGATCTATGTGAAAATTGTTGTTGATGAGGGATCTATATTTTCTGATAGTGTAGGGTATCGAACAGGGGTTGGGGCCTTTTCTTTGTAAGGATTCCTATAAGATCAAAGAGTTAGTCTCAACATGAGAAATATCAATATTAACATGGTTTCATAACGATCCTTTAAATCCAACATGCTATTTGAGTCTAAAATAACCAATGTAGTGCATGTGTTTTTTATAACAACATTTCATAATAACTAATGTATTCATTCAAAAAGGGAATTTCATTTCTAAATCTACAGGTCATTAAATTCTTTCCACTTTCAAAAATATTTCCTTGAAATTTCTATTCATACTATAAAAAAATGAGGGTGGTTTTGTTTCATCTCCTCTTTAAGATCCCATGTTTGATCCTCAAACATGTGGTTCCGCTACAACACTATCTAGGTGTGTTTTCATGGTTCAAAGAACATTGTATCAATAATCTAATTTTATCACCAATTATTCCATGTATTACTGATTTTTCTATAAGGGTACCATCAATAGATTCATTACATGTCAAGGGTTTTAGTATGTATTTATTCAAGTGGGATATATGGAACACATCATGTACTTTAGATAGGGTTGTTGGGAGTGAAATTCGATATTCCATATAATTGATGTAATCAATGAACTTTAAGGGATCAATGCATCTTAGATTTATCATTCCCTTCTTCCCAAACCTCAAAAATTTATTCTATAGTGATATATGAAGGGACACCTTATCTCCAACCTCATAATCTAGGTCTCTTCAATCATTATCAACATAGATTTTCTATTGACTATGAGAATATTTCATATTATTCCAAATAGTTTGAACCTTCTCTACATTTTCATTGATAATATTAATACCCATAATTCAATTATAACTAACTTCATATGTACATGTTGGAGTCCCCCAACTATTCTCATACAGATCCTCATAAGGTGTCACGTGAATGCTATAATGGAAACTATTAGTACATTAGAACTCCACTAGGGGAATGTACTAATCCCAACATCCTTGAAAATCCATTTAACATGATATCAAAATATAATCTACTGTTCTAGTGGTAATCTTGGGATAATCATCCTTCTTATGGTGATAAGCATACCGAAACTCATATCTTTATCAAATTATTGTAGAAGGATTCTCCCAAACCTCAAGGTAAACCTTCGATATCAATCATATATACTTGGGAGTGGTACTACATGATATAGTACCACTTTTCTTATATATATCATTATGATTTGAACAAAATATAAATTTTCTTTGATCATAATGAAATGCACTGAATTTATATGGTGAACGACTACCACCCATTCTTATTGCCATTAAATGTAATGAAAAGTCTAATATTGAAATCTATGATTATGTTTCACTTTTCCATAATGGTATGGGAAATTGTTTCATATACCCTTATACCAATATCATCCATCTTTGACTTATTATCATAACAAACATCCAGATAAAAAAATTATAATAAACCTCTTCATGTTATGTCATAAGATTTCTTTCATCAAATATATATAAATAATAGTTGTTTATAAATGAATAGATAATGATGGGATATGAGTATTATCATGAATTTCCCTCTTTAGTTATGGTTTTTAAGGGACACATATTTGGGTTCTAAAACTTATATATTCATATTTATAAATTTGAACTCTGGAATATTCACTACCTTTTTTGTATCACCTCATCATCTCATTGGGCCTCCTAGATCATCTTATGAATGGATGGTTGATAAATTACTTGAGATATGAAGGATGAAGTTATTTTTTTATTCCCATATCCATAATTTTCATTTCATTGAAGATTGTATCTCTTTAAATTATTATAACGGGCAGAGTTACATGATCCTTTTTTACTCATAGAATCCTCCACTTAGTTCCGCTTTCCAAGATGGTAATGAATTGATCAATCATAATCCATTATTAGATCTAACCACCTTCATTATATCATATTTATTTCCCCTTTTGTGAATATATAATTTATGATTTTATGATCTTTATATATTGAATAATTCTCCCCATGTATATAATGTCATGAAATACATAACTTGACAATCACTATAGAATATTTCTAATCATGTGTTGGGTAACTCTACTCATGATTACTTAATTTAAAAGAGGCATATGCTATAACTATTTCATCTTGCATGAGTACAAAACCCAAAACCTTTTTGGATGCATCACTATATATCACAAATCATTCCCCATTAGTGGTTAATGTGGGAACATGTGAAATTATTAACCTTATCATATGATCTTTAAAATTATCTTCCTATTCATAATTATAGAAAAAATTAATCCACATATTATTTATAATGGATAGTGGGTTCAAAAATCATGATAAGTTTCTAAAAAATTGATGATAGTACCCAACCAGTCCAACAAAACTACAAAAATCAATTTTAGATTGTTGGACTCCTCCGGTATTAATAATGTTTTAATGATCAAAAATCCAATATATTCTATAAACCCTAGAAATCCTATAATATGTCTCAAATCATATACAGATGATTATCTGAATATAGATATTTGGCTATGTCTGCGACACCGTGAGTCTGCCACCGACAATGTTTTTCTGTTAAAGTGACAAGACACTGTGAACCAGACACCATGAACTAGACACCATGAACCATACACCATAAACCAGCCACTATGACCAAGAACCATTACTAGAAAATGTGACCATGAGACACTACTTCATAGAGACACTATTTCCTGAAAAACCGTGACACCTGTTTTGTCATTTTTCTATTTAATCTCTAAAAGTCATACATGAAGATTTTAAATGTACTGACATAATTAATATTTCTTTTTTAGACATGTCAACTGACATTACAAGGTACAAGGTGAAAAATACATGCATTATGTCAGCTCTAAGACATGTAATACAAGAATAAAAGAGAATATTATCCCATAAATAATAGATATAGAGAGTGTAATACCAATAAGAACACTCAATCTTACTTGAGAAAAGAACCGACACCTGCAAATCAACATTAATAAAGAACACACAAAGCATACACGAACACCAATGTCAAAGACATATTCTCACATCCAAAACCACGAAGAACATATTCCAGATCATGCTGACTTTCAATACTCTGTTTTCCATTTGAGGAGTCGATTTCTACATCTGCTTCATCCTAGAAGTCCAGAGCGGAATATAAAACCACTCAGTGAACTTATAAATTTATCACATCATTTCTACTATATTGTGTATCATTTTATTATCTTTTGAATAGTGTGTGTATCTTTATAAACACACACTCTGACTCCTTCATTAAACATAATGATACAAGATATCCTTTCTCACACATCTTTTTACTCATGTGTATTCACACATATAAGTGTGGAAGTGGTCCCTGTGTGGCCTGATAGTTGGTACCCCCGATCAACTATGGAAGAGGTCGTGTGACATGGTTAGTCCTATGTACTATTGTTTACCCCAATCTAGGGTGTATATCAAGTATATTTATATATACTACATAGTGGACGGTGATCCCCATGTGAAGTGGATTAGGTCTCGGCTTGAGACTAAACAACTTGTTTTATATCTGCTGTGCTATTTAAATTAGTTTTCACTTTTTCACTATTTAATCCATGAATCTTTAAATTTACATTGATAGTTAATCTTTGAAAGAAGATATAATTGTATTTACATTTTAGAATAACTTCAAAAGTAATGTTAATATCCAATATTAAGATTTTTGATAATTAATCAATCTTTTAAAAAGTTATTTAAATAGTCAAACCTTCATAACAGTATAACCTTGATTAATTGGGCTGTAATTAAATTTATTGGGGAAACCTTTTAGGAATAATTTTCAACATAAATTTTAAACAGATACTCAATTCACCCCCTCTTGAGTACTCTACTTTGACCAATATTTGGTATTAGAGGCTTGTTTTTTAATCCTACTAAGACACTATTTTTTACGTTATTCAACTGTGATTGTATTTTTACATTAAAGATATATAAATTCCTGTCAATTATAAATTTATATCTCTTTTAAGTTATTTCTTTATCATGGATAATAGATTCAATGGTACTGCAATCAGTAAACCACCATTCATTAATGGAACCAATTATGCTCAATGGAAAAGGAAAAGGAAAATGTATTTAGATTTTTATGAGATTTGAAATCTGCTCTTCAATTATAGATGAATATAGGATTCCTTCTACTGATCGAATCACATTGGTTGAACCTATAAAATTTACCTACAATCATCATTGAAAAGCTAAGAATTCTTTATACTTCTCTTTAGGTGATGAGGAATTTAATATAATCTCTACTTGTAAAAATACCCATGAAATTTTGGATACTTTGACGGTTTCACATGATGTAACTTCTGGGGTGAAAGAAATGAGACTTAATAACTATACAATTAAATAAGATAACTTTAAAATAATACTTAATGAGTCTATTTCGTGACATGTATCTCATGTTTAACTAAATTTTCAACTCAATGATTTCTCTTGGAAGTGGAGTCACTAGTAAGGAACATATCATGAGAATTTTTAGATTTCTACTTGACAGACGGAGAGGAACCTTTATCTCTATTGAAGAATCCCGCGTCATTGAAATGATACCTATAAAATAACTAATTGGAAAACTAATGATATATGAAGAGGAGATAAAAGTCAACAAGGAATAGGAGGATGAACCCAAATGAAAATATATGGAATTCAAGACCACCACATCAAAACACAAAAACAATGAAAAATTGGAATATTTTGTAGAATGATTTAGTAATGAACAATCTTTACCTAACAGTGATGATAAGTTGGATGAACTATACAGAAGGTTTAAATGATTTTACAAGAATAAGGACTTTTTCCGAAATCCTATCTTCAAGGTAAAATATGATCAAAGAGGATGTTGGAAGAAGGAAGGGAAATGAAGTAAAAAGTCTGATGAGATTGACTTCTATGAAAGTAAGTGAAAAGGACATATCTAGGGTGACTTCCCCAAGCTCAATTATGAAAAGAAATATGAGGAAATGGATAGAAAATATAAAAAGGCAATGAAGGAAACATGTAGTGATTCTAAGGATAACTCAAGTGAATCAGAATCATCACACGATGAATATGCTAACCAAGCCAATATGTGTTTTATGAAAAACACAGCTAAGGTAACACTATACTATCCTATACATAATTCATTCCATTCTAGAGAAGGGAGTAACTCTGAAAATATGACTAATGGAGAAAAGTTTGAATGATGTAATATGCTTGAAGAGACATGTAATGAACTGAGAGAAAAATAAAAAACTTTGAAGAAACAACATTCTTTTACTGTGACTGTTAAATCCAAACTCTCAACTGAAAAAGATAAAAAATCTCAACTACTCAAGGAGAAAAATGAATTAAAAATGTCTAATAAACAATTGAAGAAAGATTTAGAAAGGTTTACCAATGGGAATAATACCCTTACTCAAATTCTAGGTAAACAAATTACCCCCATATATACTAATGGCATTGGCTATCAACCTGGTAAGAGAAATTTTGGATGATCTAGCTTTGTTACTAATTATAGGACATACAGTCTTACTCCCAATTATGGAAAACATTCAACAAGTTCAAGTAATGAAATACTCTATATTGTTTCACGTTTTTCAGGAACAAATAGAGTTTATTTTTCAAATACATTACATAATTCATATAGGAATCCTATAAGGCATATATGGGTTCCTAAATCACTTATCAATAATATTACTGAACCCAAATAAGTATGGGTATTGAGATAGATTTTATTTGACCATTTTGTAAGAATGATGTTTAAAGATTTCTTATAAGAGTATATGGTACTTGGACAGTGGGTGTTCATGACACATAAAAAGAGACTACTCATGCTTCAAGAACATAACAAAAATTGATGGAGGACATGTCACCTTTGGTGAAAATTCCAGAGAAAATATTATTGTCCTTGGCCATATCGGAAACTCTTTCTCAGTTTTGATTTTTAATGTACTATTTTTTGATGTATTGAAATATAATCTACATAGTATTTCACAAATTTGTGATGATGGATTTCATGTAAAATTTGAAAATTATGCTTGCATTGTTTTAATTATAATGATGAATTAGTGTTTTTTTCATTTAGAAATGAAAATGTTTATTCTGATAACATAGATTATTTAGCTTCTAAAAATGCTTCATGTCTAAGTGTATTTCATAAACAGTCTTGGATTTGGCTTAAGAGAATAAGACAATATAATATTCATTCCCTTAGAAAGATAACTAAAAAAATCTTTGTCAATGACCATCCCACACTTGTGTTTTAAAATGGTGAAGTGTGTAATCTCTATCAAAAGGGAAAGCAACACAAAATATATTTCAAACCAAAGAAATAAGTTTCAACTGCTCAACCTCTCAAACTGGTTCACATGGATTTGTTTGGACCATCTAGAGTTTCTTGTTTAAATGGAAAGCACTATGTTTATGTTATTGTAGATTATTTTTCAAGATACACATGGTTATACATTATATCTCACAAAAATAAATCAAATTCATAAATCAGTAAATATTACAAGTCTACAGAAAAGCTTAGTGGAATTAGAGTTAAGACCTTGAGAAGTGATCATGGTCGTGAGAATGGAAATCAAGAGTTTGAATCGTTTTGCTCAGAAAATGGAGATAGTCATAATTTCTCAACCACTAGAACCCCTCAACATTATGGAGTTAGAGAAAGAAGAAATAGAACCCTTCAAGATATTTCTAGAACCATTCATTGTGAATATAACCTTCCTATTTACTTTTAAGCTGAATCTGTAAACACAACATGTTGCATAATCAATAGAGTGTTGATTATACCTAATCTTAATAAGACTCCTTTTGAGTTATGGAACAATTGAAAACTAAAGGTTAGCTACATCAATTATTATGGTTATAGTGTCTATATATTTAATAATAAGGAAAATCGTTAAATATCTGAATCCAAGAGTGATGAATGAATATTTTTAGGATATCCAATTCCTAGTAATGCATATAGAGTGTTTAATGAAAGAAATAAATGTCTAGAAGAATATATCCATGTCAAATTCGATGAAATAGATCTACATGATCCTAAAACCATTCTAGGGAACATGGAGGAAGATGTATGAAATATGGAGATTAAGTCAAAATCATGAAACCATCATGTGAAAGAATCAATGAAAAATTCCACATCTGGAAATTCCATAGATTCAAGTCACAATCATCCTGAACAAATTTATGAACCTGAATCACTAGTCCATCTTTTTCTAGAGGTGTTAAAACTCTCAAGAACCATCCTTTAATGCTATTGTAGAAGACAGAGACAAAAGAACTCGAACTAGAGCTTCTCTTAGAAATTAGGTTGGACATCAAGTGTTTGTGTCACAACATGAACCTGCAAACATTAATGATGTCATTAATAATGATTTTTGGTTGATGGTTATGCAAGACGAACTTAATCAGTTTGACAGAAACAAAGTTTGGAAACTTTTCCAATGACCCAAAGACACATTCACCATAGGCACTAAGTGGGTGTTTAGAAGTAAAGTAGATGATACTGGTAACATAGTTATAAAAAATCTAGATTTTCTGAACAAGGATATAGTCAAATAAGAAGGAATTGACTATGAATAGATCTTTGCACCAGTAGCCAGATTTGAAGCCACCAGAATTCTACTATCTTATGCAATAAATCTGAATTTAAAACTATATCAAATGGATGTAAAAAAGTTCATTTCTAAATGGATATATTGCTGAGAATGTACTTTTTGAGAAACCCCTTGGTTTTACAAACCATCGTTTTCGAAATCAAATTTGTATGTTATCAAATAATTGTATGGTTTAAAAAAGCTCAAAGATCATGGTATGATAAGCTGAGTATTTTCTTATTTATAAAGAGTTTAGAAAAGGATTACATGATCCTATCCTTTTTATAAAAAAAAATTCCAATGAAGTTTTAGTTGTTAAAATCTATTTACATGACATTATCTTTGGATCTTCAAAAACATCTTTATGTATTTATTTTTTTTAAATGATGAAAAACGAATTTGAAATGTGTTTAATGGGTGAACAAAAATTCTTTCATGGAATTGAAATCATTTAAAATAATTATGGTATTATTTTAAATCCAAATAAATATACTAGAGACCTTCTAATATGTTTTAGACTAGATAGCACTAAAAGTAGTGACACTCTAATGAGTACCAGTTGTTTATTGGATCTTGATGAAAATGGAAAATCAATTGATCAAACCACTTACAGAGGAATGATTGGAAGTCTACTCTACCTAACTTCTAGTCGACATGACATTATGTTTACTGTGTGTATGTGTGGTCGTTTTTTGAGAAAATCACGAGGAATGTCATTTAAATGTTGTTAATTGAATTTCCAAATACCTCATGCTCACACCCAATCTAGGACTGTTCTATCCCAGAAGATAATCATTAGAATTTTTTAGTTTTTCTGATGCTGACATCGATGGTTGTAAGTTAGATAGAAAAAGAACCTCTGGAACATGTCACTTTTTAGGAAAGTCACTAGTATCATGGTGTAGTAAGAAAGAAAACTCTATTTCATTATCTACAGGAGAAGCTGAATACATAGCTGCTCGTAGTTTTTGTTCACAAATTTTGGGGATGAATTACACATTAATAGATTATGGATATCAATTTAGGTATGAAATTATACATTATGAGAATACAAGTTCTATTAACATCTTCAAAAATCATGTTTCACACTCTAGGACATAGCATATTGATGTACGACATCACTTTTTGATAGATCATTATCAAAATGGTGATATCACTTTTGAATTCATTGGTACTGATTATCAGATCACTGATATATTCACCAACCACTAAATTATAAAATAATAGATTACATCATACATGAATTAGGTATGATAGATCTTAAGTAGTTATCTTACTATTTCATATCATGCTATTTCATGTTTACGGTCTCCCAATTACTATTTATTGGTTACTGTTTGACACATACTATCTCTAACAATACAGTCACACAGTCTAGAAATCACACTGTTATGGTCCCACTATGAAAATTGATTATGGTGTCATCGTGAATGCCTGTTACTATCTCACCGTGAGAGTCAGTTACTATCTCACCATAAATATGCCTCATTGTATTATTTATAAACTAGATCATGTATCGTGGTAATTCATTATTTTAACCTTTAACTTTCCCATTTTTTGTTTTTGTGATGATTATTATTCCTAAATGATAAAATAAAAAATGTTTCAGTTGTTCTTCACTCGTGCCCTCTTATATTCTCTCAAATCATCACCCTTCCTCAACCATTCAACTCTTCTATCTATCGAATCTTCGTTGAATGCTAAGGATGAAACATCCTTCATCTTCAACTCTTGAGAAACACATTTCAATGAAGAAGAGTATGATCATTCCTATGTTTGCACCTGAGTTTCCTATGAATCCAAATCTAGTGAATAGAATATTAGTACCTGAAAAATAAATTTTCTTTAAGTGGATCATGTCATGCAAGTCTATGGTTTTGAATGTATTGAATGATCAAGGATGATTATATTGGTTTTCAAAGGAAGGTCATCCTATTTACTCTAAATTAGTTGCACATTTTTATCAGAATGTTCAATTTTGTTTTGATTCTAAAGATGGATATGTTGTAAAAATTTGGATAAATGGCCAGAGATGAAGATTATCATTGATGTTAAAGGTTTCATGCCTTAGGATACCTCATAATGGTATTTGTGAGGACTACCAAAGAGTTCCTCCACCTTCTAGTGAATTATTTATTTTTGAAGATGATTTGAGAATTTTAAGAGGAAATAGAACCAAGAGAAGAGAGATCACTACCGAGCTAGATGGAGAATCTAAACTTATATTCAAGTTTATTCAGATTTTGATTGGCCCCAGAAAAGGTGATTTAACTATACTCAAATATCAGGATGTATTTCTGATACATCTCATGATAAATGGAAATAATATCAATATTTGGAGGTATATTATACCCCATATGTTTGAGTTGATCAAAACCACCTCTAAGTCAACCACCCTATTTTATTCTTGGCATAGCTCAACTATGCATCATGCCAAATGATTTGTTGGACCAAATGAAGATGTTATTAAGGACTATGAGTACGATCTTTAAAAATTTATTATAAAGCGAATGAAAATCAATTGTAATCCTAGGAAAAAGGCATCGGTGGAAGATAATGATAGAGTCTATGAAAAGTTTAATCCATTGGAACACTGTTCAAGACCTAAATGTATTTATGATCCTGGTTTGGAACTATATGAAGTTGATGAATATTCTGATGATGAAGAAAAATAGGCTATTGTACCTCCAAAGGAAACTGTTCTTGATTAGGAAGATAATACACCTTCTCCTCAAGTCCTAATTGAGAAGGAAATTCTTATTCCTAAATTAGTTAATTATTAGGAAGAACAACCTAATAATGAGGAAGAATCTGTTGCTATGGAAACAGAAAAGGATGTTATGGAAGAATATATATAAGAAGATCATCCTGTTATGCAAGAAGCTACACTTGAGGAACTCCCAGAGGAACAATCTGTTCCTCAAGTTATTCATTCTACTATAGAGGAAATGGATCAAGACATTCAATTGGATCAAAAGTAAATGGTTTAGGAAACCATGGTTGAAATCGTGCAAATAGATCAAGAACGTACACCTCTCAGCCCTGAGAAGGATGCACCTATTGAGGGGGAGAATCCCCTGGTCTGGAAACTATTAAAGTAACCAATCCAATTGATCCAAGATCTATGAATACATGTTATATGTTCCCCTATTATTTCGATGTGAATGATTCATAGGATGTCTCATTAAAAGTTCTTAATCTGACTACTATGCTTTAGTTGAAAATGAAATCTTCTCGTAATGTTATTTCTGCCAAAGAACATGAGCCTGTCTCATATTCAATCTCTGAGCCTTCACAAGATCCTTCACACCTGGTGAACAAGGATGATCTGAAAGAATTTGGAGCTACTTATTTGGTTGGGATTGAAAATATCACAAATAATAATCTTTCTCGTGTAACCAATTTAAGATTGAAATATTCTTCATTATTATTGGAAAAGTTCATATGGAAGATTCAACCCACAATGCTTTGTAAGATTAAGGATATCAGAGTTGATAAGAAACTACTTAGTGATGATGTAAAGACTCTAAGTGGTACAGTTGAAAAAATGTAATGATTTATAACCTCATGATTAGAAAATATTTCTCATCATATTGAGAATATTGTTACTCAGACCCAACAGGAAGTATTCTCACTGATTCAAACCCATCTAACATCCTTAGCTGAAAAAGTAGCTGACAGAAGCAAGAATATTGTTCAAGAGATGTGTGAACTTGTAATCAGACCTAATAAGATAATTGATGAGTCTACGGGGTGCCTATAGAATGTTCTAAATCAACTAAAATAACTTACATCGACTGTAACTTCTTCTAATGCCTCTATAAAATCATATCCACCTTCCGAAGACAATGATATACTCATAAAAGTTGTCAAAGAGGAACTTTAAGCTATGCTTAGTGGTCTTAATAAAGAATATCTATATATATTTATCAATAATTGTGACAAAGTCTGTGATTTGGTGTGCATCCATTCCATGATTGCTAATGATGCTCAGCAAGAATTTTCCATGAATGTAGAATTCTACTTCAACTGTATCTTCTTTAATAATGAAATGAAAAATCACATCATGTACCTTGTGGAAAATATGAGTATTCCTCATGTTACAGAAGCCTTCATGATTCAAGTCCAAAAGATCACAGAGTTCACTCATTTTTTGGAAAAGTTTATAGAGAACAAGGTTGAATTTCAAAAAGCAATACACTATGGTGGTGAAATCATTTCTAATTTTATCAAGACATTAAGGTCGTATATTAATGTTTAGAGTACCTCCATTGTTTCTCCTAAATCTGCACCTATGGGATCAATTTTACCTACCTTCACCTTTGCCTTATCCTCCACATCTATGTGTATTAGTCCGGTCCTGAATCAGATCAGACCTTTAATCCTTTATCAACAGTTTCCTCGGTCTTCTACTACCCATACATTGGACCATTCTTCCTTTGATGTTCATCCTTTACCTGCTCTGTCAATGTGTTCACTCACTTATTCAACTTCAACCCATTCTCATATGGCTTCTTCATCTGATACTACTGCCAAGGGAAAGAATAAAACCAGCCAGTCATGAAGAATAATGACTACTCTCTTTCAATAGGGATGTTGTTGATTTTGTTTGGCTGTCTACTATTTGTAATGACAATATTTTTATCCAAGGAACTATTCTCTTTTATTTTCTACTTCATATTCACTCTTTCTGATAATCCCAATTGGGGGAGAAATATGCACCCCAAAATAAGATTAGAGAAATATGTAGTTTATATTCGAGATAAATACACTCAAAATACACATGATGTGTGATCATCAAAAAGTAGGAGATTGTCAGGATCTTCATGTATTAATGTTGTTTTAATGATCAAGAATACAAGATATTCTGTAAATCGTGGTAATCCTATAATCTGTCTCAAATCATATACAAATGATTATCTAAATATAGATATTTAGATAAGTCTAAGACACTGTAAATCTGCCACCAGTTATGTTTTTTTGGGAAAGTGACCAAACACCGTGAAAGAGTCATCGTGGACCAGACACCATGAACTAAACACCGTGATCCAGACACCATGAACCAGCCACCATGACAAAACACCATGACCCGACACCATAGCCAGACACACTTCTTTATAGAGACATAGTTTTATGACAAACTGTGACACCATTTCTTAATATGTTTTTTTTGTTTTTCAATTAAGTCTATAACAATAATATTTGAAGATTATAAATTCACATACATAATTAATGTTTCCTTGTAGAAATTTTACCAAACAATACAAAGTACTAGATTCATAATACATGCATCATGTCAACTCCAACACACACACACCAAGAATGAAGGAGAAGTGAAGCCCATAAGTAATTGATAAAGAGAGTGTAATACCAAGCAGGGCACACGTTATTACCTGAGAAAACAGCAGAAATAAAAGACAACATTCCTGAAGAATACATGAAGTATAATTGAATTCTAGAGTTGAGGAAATATTCACACAATCAAAACCATGAAGAACATACAACAGATTTTTATAACATTCGATACTCTGTCTTCCACAAGAGGAATTGATTTATACATTTGATTCATCCAAGAATTCCAGAGTTTAATAGAAAACCACTCAGTGGACTTCTAACCTTATCTCATCATTTTTTATCAGGTTTGTATAATTTTATTAGCTTTCATGCAGTTTGTGTATCTTTATAAAAACACACTCTGATACCTACAGTAAACGAAATGATACAAGATATCCTTTCTCAAACATCTTCTTACACTTGTGTATACCCGCAAATATATGTGGAAAAGGTCCATGTGTGACCTGGTAGTTTATACCTACAATGAACTATGGAAGAGGTCGTGTGACCTGGACAATCCTATATACTATTGTTAACCCTTATTCAGGTTGTGGAATATGTTTATCTATATAAACTGCTTAGTGTATGGTGATCACTATGTGGAGTGGATTTGGTCTTATCTTGGGACTGAACCACTTGTTTTATGTCTGTTGTGCTGTTTAATTTAGTTTTCTCTGTTTTACTATTTTATATAGAAATTTCTAAATTTATAATGATTTTTAATATTTAGAAAATATTATAATTGTATTGACATATTAGAATATCTTCAAAGGTAATGTTAATAACAAATATTAAGATTACTGAGAATTAATACATCTTCTGAGAAGTTATTTAAATAAACAATATTTTGTAACAGTATATCCTTGATTAACAGGGCTGTAATTAAATTTATTGCTGAAACTTTTAGGAATAATTTTCAACACTTATTTTAAATAGATACTCAATTCAGCCCCTCTTGAGTACCCCACTCCGACCAACCTTGATGTTGGCTTAGGACATCCTTAAATTAAATCTATTTTTTAAGGATCCATAGATATTTATTTTTTTGGAGATAGTGTTACCTTGAAATTTTACATGATCCTTCCAAAAAACATATTGAATATACATCATATATAACTTTTCATTTCATAATGTATTTAGTAAAATGTTTAAAATATCCTAATATTACTCATTGATATTAGAGTAAATAAGAATATATTATATGAATACTATCAAAACATTATTATCGTGATACTAAAGACTCCATTAATTAAGACTATATATATTTATAGAGAATTAGTGAGTCCAAATGGAATCACTATAAATTGTAGTGCATGTACTTTATAAAAAATGTATTCTTAGCGATAACCTCCATTTTCTACTTTACTTGATGATATCAACACCAAATATACACCTTAGAGAATTATCGGTCTTCAAATAGCTAATCAAATAAGACATCAATCAATAGAAGATGATATTTTTTTTCTTTATCATGATTTTTCTGAGCTCACAATTTTCAATGTAGATGCACATTGGATAAATTTCCTTGTTGATAAAGAGGGATTGTGCACCCCATGATGAATCACTTGAGCATATAACACATTTATCGAGATTCTCCTATAGTTTATTCTTCATCTCTTCATGTAAAATGTTGTTTATTATATATGGAGTCTTGGATATTAGAGAATCTCCATTTATAAGTTCAATTATGAACTCAACCTCATAACACGAAGTAAAACCAATAAATTATTTGGGAAACACATCTTTATATTCCATTACAATGGGAATTAAATCAAGGTTGTTCTTTTCGTTAGTGTTAACCAATTGAGCGAGATATTATTTCTCATTAGTAAATAATACCCATTCTTGATAAGATGATTCCAGAAGATATTGATCCTCATACTTGCACTTGTTTATAATCATAAGGTGATTTTTGATATGGAGGTTGATTTACTTCTCTTAGAAATTTATGTTTTCTATTCATATAAATATCCAATCCAAACCTATAATTGTATCAAATTATGCTCAATCGAGTGTAAAAATTTCCACTAGGAAGTTCATTCTATATAGATGCACTGAGAAGAAGTTATATAATTGGGATGTGATAATTTTAACATTTTTCATTTTCATATATCGTTCAACATCAATGTTCTGAGGTGGGTTTTTAATAGTGATACTAAACTTGGGTGACATGAAAAAATTTATAGACCTAGAATAAAATAGTATGTTCATTATTCATAAATAAATAAACAACATACCTATCACCACATCATTATCAGGATTAACCAAAATAGTTTGGATGAATAAAATTTCGCTTTATCTTTAGAACATGGAGGTTGTTGGAATCAGTTATCATAGAAAACCATTAGGTTAGTTTATTGATTCATATTTTTTCCTTATTCCTTGCTAGATAGAATTATTTCTGGGTGGAGTTGATACTTAAACAAGAGAGTCAGTCTCAGGAGAGATCTCAGGTGAAATGGCTACATGAGGGTGACAAAAACACAGCTTTTTCCCATGCCCACATAAAAGAAAGGTTCCATAAGATCACACCCAAAATTCTTCACGAGGATGGGAAATACACTAAGGATGAAGATATTATAGGGTTCATAGATCATATCTTCATTAGGGACCTTCTGGTAGGACCTAACCCGAGGATGCAAGATGGTTTTCCTAGCGACCATGAAGATTTCCGGGAGGAGATCACCATGATGGTGTCTCACATGGATAACATTAGCATGGAGGCGATCATGGATGCGGAATAAATTTATAAGGTGATCATGAATCTAAACACCGGGAGTGAACCTGGACCTGATAGTTTTCTAGTAAATTTTATTGAAGGGTGTGGGGTGTGGTTAAGGGGGACATCTCAGCAGCGATTCAAGAATATTTATAGAGACAGAGCTTACATCAATTTTCTACTGTGACCACATAGTGCCTAATTATGAAGATAAGGAACCCTTTTCTTTGTCTCACTACCAGCTAGTATGTTTATGCAACTTCCCTTATAAGATCCTAGTGAGTGTGACCAACCAGAGACTGTCTACTCTCCTACCTTGGTGCATCTCCATCGAAAAACATGAGTTTGTCAGGGGCCGCTCCATTCATGGTACTATTTCCCTGGAATAGTAGGTGATGAGATACATTAATTTCAAGTCCCACAACTCAAACTTATTGATAATATTAGATGTGAATGAAAATTATGATCGGCTCGAATAGAGTTTTATTAACATATCTTTAGCAGCTATGGGGATCTCAGTAAAGGTTGTGGACCAATTTTTCAAGATCATCAGCTCGTCCTGGTTGGAATTTTTTTAGGGATGTATCATGTATATTTTAAATGAAATGGGGGGCCTTCGGTAGGGAAACCCTATCTCTCCCAACATCTTTATCCTGGCATAGGACATCCTCATCCATATTATATACTAAGGCCTCTCTGCTGGAGACTTATGGCCTTACAAAAGGAAGATGAGCATCACTCCGATTACCCACCAAATGTATTCTAACAATACTGTCATATTTATGATTGAAGGTAGGGAATATATTCAAGGAATCAAAAAAATACTGGAGGCCTACTGCTACATGATGATGGAAAATTATCAACAACCCCAAAATTAACATTTTCATCTCTCACACGTGTGATCCAAGATGTATTTCCTCCTTGTGCAATCATCACAACATGAAACACAGCTCTTTTATTATGGAGAACCTCAGCATGGCCATCTCATCAAGATGTCTTTGGGTTCGTGACTTCAATAATATTATTAACAAGATAAGGAGCTGCATTCTTAACTGGAAGAACCGTCTCCTCTCATTCGAGTGTCACATTACTCTGGTAAATAGCGTGTTGTCTGCAATTCCCATTCATGCACTAGATTCCATCTATGTTCCATGAAGAGTTATAACCACTATTGAAAAAGTACTTTGTAGTTACATATGGGACGAAATGTCGGAATGAAAGTAAAATTGGGATTTGTGGTATAGTTTGGAAATACCCTTATCCTACGGTGGGATCGATGTGAGGAGTGTACAAAGCATGCTCTACTGCATTAATGTGAATCTCGCATGGGATATTTTTGAGGATCAAATGCTTTGGGGCTGGTCCATGACCTTCATTTGTGGGAACAATGTGGAGGTGGTACATGGTCATGTATCTCCCTTATGGTCAGTTATCTATCCTGGGATTCAGTCTCTCGAACAAAGCTCTCTTCGGCTAGTTGGAGTGGGGGACATCCCATTTTTGAATTGCAACTGGGCAAGATCTGTTATAGGATTCCCTTGTATCCTTATGCCTATAACATTGGTTTGGTATGTGAGCCTCTATCCGAGGTTCACAAAAGAAGTTCAATATGGGGAGAAATAAGAACTAATCAAGGCCATTGTTTTTCATGGTGAGCTAGAA
This sequence comes from Viscum album, assembly GCA_963277665.1. NCBI lineage: Eukaryota > Viridiplantae > Streptophyta > Magnoliopsida > Santalales > Viscaceae > Viscum > Viscum album. The sequence continues at coordinate 536,888,372 of OY728156.1, forward strand.
AAATGTGTGTTGACTCCCTCACCCACGAGTGTTTTCACTAACAGGGAATTTTGAAGGATGGTTCCTGCTCAGGATACCCATGGGAGTAGGAATTTGGTGCTTTGGTATAATAATATTCCTAGTAAGTATATTTTTTTTATACTGGAATTTTAGTAATCAAGCCACATCCACTGACATGAATATCAAGAATCATAAAATCAGTATGGTGACATGATGCCATTTTTTGTAGCAACATGCATAAGAAGAGTTATTAGCATCTCATCCATGATGTGGAATGGGATTAGGTAATATGGTCCGCCTTTGGTGGACTAACATACCTCTCATCTTGGGATCTAAGGGATGTTAATTTCCTGGACAGATGGTTCCATGGATTTTTTGATGAGGGTAAGGATATCATAGCTTAGGCGGTGATCTAAAATTATGAGTGATGGTGTATATGGAAGGCAAGAGACCATGCTAGATTAAATGGACAAGCCTCTTATGGGAGGTCCATTATAGCAAGGACCCATTTCCTTCTGGAAAACATATCCACTCTTATCCCAGAGTGGTAGGGATCTCCCTCATTGTGGCTTTTTTAGGTTAGGACCCAAGCTCCATTTCCTTGCTTTGATAAGCCACATGGGAATTTGGTTTATTGGTAACCTCCTATTGAAGGCTTAAATTTTAAGTTAGATGGGTCCTGTGTTATGAGTTCAATGAGAGGCTGGGGTGTGGTTCATTATTCTGGGGGTACTGTGGTCATGACCGATTCATCATTCTGTGGAAATGGAACACCTCTTCAGGATGAGGCCAAAGCGCTGCTCACTGGGCTAACCATTGACTTGCAAGAGAACCTGTATATAGACCAGGTGGAAACTGATTCTAAGGTCCTTCATGATTCCCTGAGTAGGAAAGGTAAGTCTCCTTTGTCCATAGCCTATATTGTTCATAAATGCAGAGACCTTGTTGGCACTAACATCCGAGTCTCCCATACATCGCGTGTGGGAAACAAGGTCGTGGATCATTTGGCCTCTTTGGAGTAACCGAGTACCATTAGTAATAATATCATATCATTTAACTGTTTGAAACTTGATGGTGGGAACCTGGTCTTAAGGGATTCCATCGGCCTACACTATTTAATCCCCCATTAGTTTAGGGCCTGGTGTACTCTCTATTGAAATAAAAATTGATCTTGGATGGAATAAAGAATTCATTTATTCTATATCATTAGTGGGATTATACAATTTCCATTCTCTATGTTGGTTCAATTACTTCCCACTCCCAAATAATTTTTATGCCCCATTTAGATAATTTATGAGATACTTCTTCCCACGCTTTTGATACGTGAATGGTTGGAATTTATTTCGGTGGGTGATTTCTTATCACAACACAAGAATTAAAATACATTCCCTATTTTAAATCTCTAGAAGTGTGAGGACCTTGAAATTGGATTATCTATATTTCAACATTGAGGGAACATTGGAAAATTTATTAAAATCTATAAAAGTCTCAAATCAATTTTTTTCCCCAAACTCCCCTTTAGATCACCAAAAAATAAAAAAACATTTTTTTATAGGAGATGAAAAAGTCAATGAAGATCATGAAAGTATTTTAAATTTCTCCTTGTATGCCCTAATGGATTTATCATCCTTTTTCATGAGGCTATGAAATTAAATTTCCATTTTATGTTGGAGAGTTTTAGTAAAATATTTATCAAAAAGCATTTTTTGAAATTCTTTCCACTCTATAGCTTTGAAATTTTCCTTGGGATTCGTATTTTTAATCAACATCTACCATTGAACAACTTCTACATCCATAAAATAAACATATAACATGGTATTCTTTTACTCATGGAATTGATGGATGGAGAATATAATTTAAATGGAGTTGATCTATTTTTATGTGATTAAGTAATGAGAATATACAAAAAAAGTTAGAGGCCTTTTTCGCATAAAGGTATCAATTAAAACATTCCCTTTATCAGTAGGATTTGGGTTTTTCCCTAGTTCATGATTTTATTTTTTACATGAGTTAATTATGAAATTATTTATAGTAATTTCTTAACTCCAAGTCCCATTGGGTTGGACATCCCATTTTGGAATCCATTACATAGCTCATCACATTGGTTTTTGACTCAGTTCCTCCAATTCCCATCCACTGACTAAAGATAAAGTGAACACTTGGGATGATATTTCCAAACTATTACACACATAAAATAAAATCTATGAAAATTAAAGGTATTAATCATAAATATTATATATCCCTTCACCTATAATTTATAGGTTTCAATCTTGGTTATCCTAATTAATTTTCCAAGTTGATATTTTATGGTATTTTACCCCTTAATAATGGTTTGTAAGGAGCATGTGAATTTAACAAAGCATATCCCAGAGAGTATAAAAATATATGTGAAGCAATGAATTTTTTTCATTAACCCGGAGATAATTGATCAAATCCCAATGTTCACATTTTTGGTTATTAACTTAGGTATAAATTTTCTAGATCCTAATCCACTTGTATTATCTATAAAATGATTTGGATCCTTGGAAACGATATAGTCTATTGTTTAATAAATTTTAGGGATCTTTTTATAGGTTTATTTTTTCCCAAGGATTTGACTACGGTTTTATAATCATAATTCTAAAAAATAACTAGTGTTTCTTCTGATACCAACTACGACAACTCATATATTTATTACACCTTAATTCATGATTTATTTCATAAAGATAGTCATAATACATTCCTAAAAGATCATGAGGACTAGTGACTTTTTGAAATTTGGTACATGCACATTAACATGGATCATTGGTATAATAATATTACTTAAAAACTCTAAGACATTCCATAATATTCCATAAGCCTTCTAATATAGTTAGAGATAACCCATGGATGTATATAAGAAAACGATGAGCTATAAATCAAAATAAGGGAATACTCAATAATGAAATGTAAAAAATAATACATGTTAGTGTAGAGGCATATCATGGTGATATAAAATGGTAGAGGTTTATAAACACTATCATCGAAGAATGATATAAGATGACAACACTAAAGAAACATATGAATGTTAAAAAAAATAAAAAATGGAATCATAATCATAAGTCAATCCTAACATACAGAAAATCTTAAAATAATATACCTAGGATAACCACTCAAAGAACATATATGGAAAACCATGCGATAAAAACATTACCCAATTCATTGGAGGGCCATAAAATTTTGGGCCCACCTATAATATTCGTATCATATAAATGAATTTCTCTACCACATAAATCATACAACATAAGATCACCTTTAATCAATTTCAAACCAAAAAATTAATGGGTGTTGTTTATATACAAATATGTCCAAAATAAATTAATGATAGGTTTAAATAGGTGAATACCGTTGAGTAAAAATGGTGATTGTTATTCACTACGTGACTAATTTACATTAAAAATTGTAAGAAAATTTCAACTAGATAACAGGTGTACATAAAGGTTTATGAATTATGTGAATGAGATATAATGGTGGTCTATCATTACATGGATATAATAAAGAGGGTAAAGGGAGATATAAAAAAATATTATAACATGGAAAATAGGAAATCAAATGTGATTAGTATAATGAAATTACAAAAAATAAAAAAGAGGAGAGATCACATTACATTGGGATGATACTTCTAAAAGATTAAGAGAAACTCATTAAAATCCTGGGAACACATTGGGAGGAATTTATAGTGGAGGATTGAGTGTAAGTTTATTTTGAATTGGTTTTTAGTGAATAGGAGTATGAGGTTGGATGAGTATTTATAGATAAAGTGTGTCTGTGTGTGGGGGGTTCTTTATTAATTCCAAAACATAGGTTTTGGACTCTATATGATAAAATAATAAATACAATAAACCATAAAAGGGATTTTTCCAATAGTTTCTACCATATAATAGTCGTTTTAAATATTTTATAATAACAATAAAAGAACTCCTTAAAATAATAGCCTTAAAAATTTGGAAGTGATCCATGTTAATAAATAATAAATTTAAAAACCATAATATATAATATGGGGTTTTCTGGACTAATTAAGGGTTTATAAAATTAATAAAATTAGTTAGAAAATATATTATTTTAAAGGGTAAACATATTTATTTTCATGTTTTCCATTTATATTAATTATTAAATTGCTTTTAAGGTATTATGAAGTTATAATAGACATCATTTATTTTTACTGTATTTAATATTTAACCAAAATATTGAATCTTTAAAAAAGAAATGAAAATTTTTCCATTCTTTAATTTATATGTTCATATTTCAAAAATAAAATTTATTTTATAAAAATAATTCTCTAAATATGATAATTTACAATTTTATATTAGAATTCTCATTTTTTCAATAATAACAGTTTTTACGAAAACAACTATTTTATGACCCTTATAAATATTATTTTGGAATTCTCCATATGATATTATATTTTGTATATAAATATTATTTAATAATAATTTTAAATTTAAAATAATATTTATTTCAAATTATTTTAATTTTACCAAGAGTGTTCTGATTAAAAACCATATATTTTCCAAAAATAAAATTTTTATTTCTTTGTATCAGAATATAATTTTCATCAAATCATATAAAATTTTAGTAATTAAGAGGATTGAATATAATCATTTTTTTATTAAAAATAAAAATATAAAAATTTATACTAGTAGTGTCTAGATATATAACCCTTTATCACAATAGTGTATGACTTATGGCTAAGGTGTGCGATAATGGACCTTTCATGAGGTGGTTCTATGAACATGGTTTAGGTTGTGAACTCATAATCATGAAATTATATCATAATTTTTCTTATAAATTTTTAGTTGCTGAAAATCATCTTGGTCATGGTTAAGGGAAAATCCTTATGGTGTTATCTCCCTCAAAATATCTAATAAATGTGCATCATAGAATTTGATTCTACTTGTGGAGGCCATCAATTATACCATATGTGTCAATTTGACATCATCATAAAACCTTAAAATATAATATTATTAATGTTTACTATTCATTATATACATTTTCACTGGTTAAGATACTTAATGATCTTTCAAATCCAAATAGCTATATTGGTAGAAAATAACCAAAATAGTGCATGCGTTTTTTATAACTATATTTCTTGAAAAAAAATTTATTTATTCAAAAATGGAATTTCATTTATAAAACATTGGGTTGTTAAAAATTATTACATAGGTGGAACCACAATTAGTTTTATTGGTTGTTGAGAATAAAAGGTGGATAAATGTGATGAATGAATAGTAAGATTAGCTTAAGAAAAAGGACACTTGGGATCTTATTTTATGACCATCAAGAATCAATGTTAAATGGAATAAGTGGGTGCATATAAATAACCCCAATTAACCTAGAGAAATGTTGAGAAACAAATATTTAATTGCTAGAAAAGGATACTCACAAGTAGAAGGTGTTGATTCTGAATAAACATTTACCCTTGTTGTGAGGATTCATGCTATAATAATGTTCTTTGTAGTTATCGCACATCATTGTTACAAATTATATCATATGTATATTATGTTAGGTCTCTATAATAGATATAATTAACAAGATATTTATGTTAAGAAAACTAGTAGTTTAATACATTATACATATGGAACTCTGGTGTGTATGATAAAGAATAATTTGTATGAGCTGAAACAAGCTCCCAATTCTCAGTACTCTAAACATGATAGTTTCCAGAAGTAGTTGAAATTTTTCTAAAGGGAGACTTGATAGATACCATTATGTTATTGAAATGATCATAGCTATCCTTATTTTTATTTTTACGTCAATTATATAATTTTTTAGGTGATAGCGATAAAACATGGGAATAATTAATTAAAGAAATGAATAACTTTGAAATGATTATGCGTGGAGAGTTAAATTTAATTTTGGTTTTACAATTTTAAAATATGGAAAGATATATAATTCTATAACATGAAAATTATATAAGGAGTTATTGAAAAATATTGGAATAAATTATGACATTAAAAAATATTAGAATTGATGATTCTAAATAGGTTTATACTAACATTTCTTTTGGAATAAATCTGATTAAGGACGAAGAAGAGGAAAGTTTGAACCAGAAAGGATTTTGAAGGCTAGTAAGAAGTTTACTCTATATTACTACCATAAGACATGACATTGTTTATACTGTTACATTATATGATATATATATGAGTGATCCTAAGGAATCAAATATGCTGGAAGATAAAGGAGTACTCAAGTATATTAAGGGAGCATCGTCTTATAGACTGTTCAATAATAGAATTTATAACATGAAATTTATTAGATACACAAATGATGATTTATATTTATATTTTAATGATATAATGTCAAAATTAGGAGGAACTATATTCTTTAGATAATTTTATATGATCTAGAATAGAAAGAAACAACGTTCCATTATTTAGAGTGTAGTTGATGAGAAATATTTTTCAACCACTCATGATTTTATGAAAATAATATGAATAAGAGTTAACCTAGAAGATTTTATAGTGAATATTATAAAACCATTAATGATTTTTTTGATAATAAATGTTTCATCGATCTTTCCAAAAATCATGTACAATGTTTATGATCAATGAACATCTATTTTAATTACCATTCAATAAAAGAGAATGTTGTTGGTGGACTTGTTATGATTGAGTATATTTTAAAAATTCTCAAATTGATGATGAATTCACCAAAGCTATGATGAAGGAATGATTTGAGGAATTAAGACTATAACTATATGTTCTACCTCAACCAAAGACATCCAAAAGTTTTTAAGGGAGTCCCCCACCATGATATAGATAGTGTTGTTAAAGGGGTATATTAAGTTCAACTTTATAATAATGTGTACAAATCCTTCAATTATGAACCTTAAGTTGAAGTAATCATAAAAAGGGGGAGAGAAAAATATTGATGAGGATATTATATTTCCATGGATAAAAATTTTATTTTCATCGAGAGATGAATTTCCATAAAAAAATTAATTTATTTAGAAGTGTGGTTTTAATAAATTAACTATGATAAAGACAATTTTTTTTTAAAAATGTTGAAAAATGAATGGTTGAAAAATGTGTTTTATGTTTCTATTAATGTTTCCAAAAAATAAAAATTTGTACACTGATTATCATTTTGGATTTTTTTTCATAATAAATTTTGTATTTATTTTCGGTATATTTTGGTGGGATTGTTTTTTTAAATAGATGAGAAATATATAATGAATTTGTTAGGAATTTTGTTTCTTATGAAGTGTTTGAATAGGGGAAGGAATATTCCAAAAACATGCAAGGGAACTTTTCTGAATTCAAATTATGTTATGATAGTCATCAAATTTTCTAGAATCACGAATATATTCATAAATCAAGAAAGAGTATAGAGTGGAAGATCAAGATTAGTAGACTAATGATTACATATCAATGCTACCAGACCCAGATCATTGGACATATGTGATCAGATGGAGATGAAACAGATGTCCAATATTGATGTAATACATTTTTACCTGATGGACCCAAGTTTTTTTTACAAGTCATAGGATGGAAATAAGTTCACACTGATGAGTTTTTTTGAGTATTTAATAATGTAAAAAATTAAAAATATATTAGAAGAAGTACAATGGTGTTATAAGACTGATGTTTTAGAATAAATAAAAATTTGAAACTGTAATACCAGATGGAGAAGGGAATTTTTTACTAGATAAAGTATGATAAATTTTTTATGATTTTTTTAGAAGTTATGACAATGTTATTAGATAGTCAACGAATCATGTACACTGAAGAAAGGTAGCGAAAGTGACTACAAATCAGAGATTATGAAGCTGTTATTTTCATATGAATGCATCATTTCTAGTTAATCAGATAGAGAACTATGATAATTATTTTTTTAGTTTGATAGGTATAAGATACATTAGATAAAAAAGTTAATGATGTTCATTGAATAGAGATAGAAAACACTAATTGAAGTTGAATGAATGAGTTTAGAAATTTACATTGAGTAAAAATTTCATATGATGGATGATCATTAATTTTTTTTTTCATGATTCCATTTGGTAGAAATTTCTATTAATTTTTACTATAAAAATTTATGTGACCCCATAATATAGAGAAACACAATGATGTCATCACATAAGATTCAATTGGGAGATCATAAAAAAATTTCTTCGAAATGAAAGTTTCAATAACTTTACATAAGACTTTTTAAAACCCCTTAAAATGTATTATTTTATGATTTTCACTCAAAATTATTTTTTCAAGTTGATATATGTATGTTTGAAGAAGTTATTTAACATAGAGATTATGAAAATATGAAGATAATTAGCTAGCGTTGAGTTTGTAATAATATTCATGAATATTCTAGAAGGCATAATAATAATCTATTGAAATTGAGTTGAGAAATATTTTAGAAATTTAATTATTCATTGAGTGGTAAAATTAATTTTAGTTCCAAAATTTTATCCTATGATAACACCTATAAAAAGGTGGTGAAATTATAGTGTAAGTGTAATGAAAAACACTATCCACCCATAAAACGATTTGATACAATAATTTTTGTTGATAAGTTGGAATTTATAACCAAATTATTTGATAATTCTAGGATACTAGTTAGAGTAATCAAATAAGGGAACTAGATAGACATATAAAATATATAAATCATAAAGAGGAATCGTTCAACTATACTAGACAAATATTATATCATAAATAGATTTTAATCATGTTGTGAGGAACAATTGTTTTCTTCCTCAGATATAACATAGTTCAGAGGTTGAAATTGTGAGTTAAAATAGATAGAGGACACTAGATGAATTTATAAGTCACATTGGATAATTATTCCAGATGAAAAAATTGAATGGTTTATTTTTAGATGGTATTTTTGTGAGTAGTGATCAAAATATTATCATTATCATGCTGGATAAGAACCATAATATATTTTCTAAATGATAGGGGTCTGTATAATTTTCTAAATAAAGAGATATAATGATTCTATTGGGGGTTGGATAATTATATTAATTTTTTTATTATAGTGATTTTCCATGTATTGATGGGAGTGACCACAGAGAAGATATAGTCACCCACATTAGTGAAAAACCTTGTAAATCTTCTGTGTCTTTCTATACATTCCTACATTTTAATGATTATGAGATAATTGTATAATGTTAATAAAGATAAAAAATATTAAAAATTATAGGTTATAATATCTAAATTATTGAAATCATAAAATTTAACCCTTTATTAACCCCCAATAATAGTGGCTCTCACGATCCAAAGAAACTTCAAAAAGTATTAAAGAACTCATAATAAAGGGATCCCAAGAAGATTCATTGTTTAATAAATTGAACATATCATTTCCAATGGAAATTTTATATCCTCTTAAGTTTAGAGGTTTGGAATTATTAAAGGTATTTGATCTATTTTAGCTAAATTGTTATGGTATTTCTCAAATGGTTAAATAATATTCTCGTGATTTAAATAGTGATTTTGAAGGAGGTCATAAAGCCCAATTTGTAAATAAAATGTTGTATGAAGTTATATCATAGTATTTGTTTATAATGGATAATTAAGAGGACAATGAAATTTATATTTTGAAAATATACAATATAAATGGTAGGGAAATGATAAAAAATGTTCAACATTGTTTTAAAATGGATTTTCAATTTTATGATTTGGGTTGATATTGTGATTTTTTTGTTCATATAAGAGTTATATACATTATTGAAATTAAATTAAGTGACCATGAATTAGTATTGATATGGTAAGTAGTAAATCCTAGTGTATAGAATAGATAATGACCATTATGATATGAATTAATGACTCGTAAATTGAATTTGAAAATGTATTTTTTTAAATTAAATTGGAACACATTTTTATGAAGGTTATTAAAATGTAATTGGAAATACACTTTTATGTAGATTGGATACATATATGAAAAAATAAATATTAGGAGTTAGTGATAACTCTCTATATATAGGATGTGAAGACACCCGTAATGGTGGTCATGTAAACTACCATTGCGAGAGGTTGTGAAAACAGACTACATGGATATCATGATACTTAAATGGAAATTATTTATAACGATGGCTATGATAATATGGTTGAAATGGTACCTATAAATTTCTAATAGACACCCCAACATTGTATTAAGTAGGTATTGTTGATTGGGTTTATGGTCTATAGTATTGACAGCAGTATGAACCAATCTCGGGCATCACTGCAGATCTCAAGAGTTGTTTTTTTACTATTTCTTAATTAAATTTTTAAATCAAATAATTTACATAGTTATAGAAATTATTCATGTTATTTTATATAGAACGGTTATATATTGGAATCTATTGGTCGTGGCCTAAAAATTTATACTCACACCCAAATCGGGCCTCTATGAAACAAGGGTACCTAAGCATATACCACTATTTGGTCATAAGTAAATGTTTAGTGAAAAGGATTATTGTGGTGATGTTTTACTTTATAGGATAATGTATAGATGATGAGATGGAGCCCAAATCATGACTAATTAGGGTTGATATTTTAGAAATATTTTTATTTTATTATTGTATTACCTTTTTTGTATAATCTTCATATGGAGGATCTCTCTTAGTATGTAGGGAATGTTCATTATTTTTTCACATGTTATACTATATTTATTTTACCTTTACTTGTTTGTATTTGATGTTTATCTGGGATATTGTATGAAATTGATGTTTTTCTCTTATTACATCACTCTGAAATGAAGTGTATATTCTCCAAACTACCACCGTAAACCCTCATTGCTAGTTGGTGGCCTCTAGTATATGGGGATTTGTACCCAAGGTTATGTGGTGCCACCGATTTAGGGTGCTGTTTGAGTGGATTTCATGTGGCGATACTATAACCTTTATACTAAAAATTCACATCATTACTTAAAAAACATCATCATAATCAACTGACATGGTTGATAATGATACTATAGGTTTATTTCAAGACTTCCATGTCCTGATAGTCCCTCTAAAATTAAACACAAATCTAGTGGTTCTCTTTCATGAGGTTGTATCTCCTCCAAAGCAAGAATTCACAAACCCTTATAATGGATAACACATATTTAAATAATGTTAAAAATCCCTCAAATATCTACGATTCCAAACAATCCACTTAACATCCTATTCATTCTGCTTTCTTAGATTTTTCATGAATCTTCTAACTACAGTAACTTCATATCTAATACTAGGGTTATAAAAACCATGACTCATATTAGAATTACCACATTTGATGTATATAGAACATTTTCTATGTTTGTATCCTCTTCATCTATATTTAATGACCTATCCCAATAATTTTTTATGTTTTTGAGAATGGGTAATAATAGGTTTATACTCATTCATTGTGAAACTTTATAACATGTTTCGACTGTAATCTGACTATGCTAGGAGGAATGTTTTGGAACTCACATATATTATTATCCTCATCCACAAAATATTCACTATAGAACTAATATAATTCATCCAGAATCATCTAATATAATAAAATTTCAATTATTATTTCATTTCCTTCACATATCTACATACTATAATGACATATATGACATTTTCATTTACCTTCTAGTTGTAACCATGATCTAAATTACACTGAATGAACTTCCATTACACTATTAATGAATTGATATTCTAGTTCCATTATCTTGTTTTATAATCAAGACCATATTCTTTTTTTATCTTACACACAAAAATGTATATTCTATTTCAGGTAAAACATTTTAGTTTATTTATTTAGATATCTAATTATAACTATCCAAGAAATAATGATGTCTTTTAATCCAATGGTTCAAGAGATATACCATCCCTGGAATCTAGGAAAAGTATAATCCAAATCATTGAGTTATTTATAAAAAGAAATAAAATATCCCCAAAAACCAATTGTAATTATTGAAATCCCATTGAAACAAGTCACACCTTGTATTATATCATACCATCTACTTCTTCCTTGATTCAATAAATTCATTTTTTGAAATTACCTATTACATAGATGAATATTTTTTAATCACATGCATAAAATGCATAAAAAATCCAAATCTCCATTCATATAAAACTCCCAATGTAATATGTTTTTCATAATTCTCACCTATTATGGGTTTTCAAGTTCTCCGCTATCTGTAGGAGGTAGAAAGTGAATTCTAAAATCAAGCCATTTTAGTAGCCATTTGACCTTAGTAGACTACCTCAATCCATGATGATAAACTCATTATTGTCCACACAGTTCTGAATCTCTTCCATAATATTCCTCAATCCTTTTGAATTCTGTTATATCATACCCTGGTAATTCTGTAACCTAATCTCTATCTTTTTTTTAATATTTGTTGTACCTATTAAACTATTATTCTCCCTAAATTATAAATAATATCCTAGACTATACTCAGATCAACCTCAACATTTATTTGTTATTTTCTCCCAACATTATCTTTATCCTAGTTTCAGTACTTTTAAATGATATTCTCATTGAATAGTACATTATATACTCTTATTACCTTCTTATGATTATTGTCCTAGTGACAAATCCAAATTTTTCCTCACTATATAAAATGAATAAACATTTATAGTACTTTTCTTTCACCTTAACTTTCCTAGTATTAATATAGGCATGCTAAATACATCCAAAAATTATTAGGTGTGTCATGTCTATTGATTTTTTTTACCTGACTTACTCTAGAAGTTACCGAACCTTATGTTCAGAAGGAATACAATTCATGATATATGAAGAATAGAAAACAAATTAATTATGGAATTTCCTTATGAATCCAGAACATAATCTCATACTGTTATCCATCTCATTGAAAGTAAAATTCATCCATTTTTAAATTCCATTTTTATGACTTTTGGTCACAATATTCTATAATAAAATTCCATTCTGCTAAAACAATTTCAGCAAATAGTTTTCTATATACTACTACTATTATCAGAGTAGAGGCATTTTTTATTCACTCTGGTCTATACTTCCAAATTTCTCTCTTTCAAAAATATTTATATACATCTATAATTAGTTTTTGGGAATATAAACCAATAAATTATAGGTAAAATCACTGATGAAGGTAATAAACTACAGTGTTCCCCCATGGGACCTAAATAGTGATTGTCCTAATAAGTTTTTTTGAAATAAATCATGTTTTTTATTCATTGGTTTTTTATAAATATAAAAACAATATTGTAACACCCCTAGATTTTGTGAATTATTTTTTTCCAAATTAATTTAACATCTATTATATTTTCCATTTCAGGAAACACTAAAACTAGTTTATTATCTATTAAATTACTATTTTTTGATTCAGTAATATGTAAAACCAAGTGAATAATGCACTACACTCTAAATAAATATTAACTTTGTCTACATGGAACACCGAGGCTAGCTTGTGTTACATGCAACAATGACATTTCTCGATGGCTTGCGTAACACACAAGACTACGTTTATGAAATAATAATGTTATTATTTAATATAATAAGATATAACATAAAATTTAAAGTAGATATTATTAATCAAATTATTATTTAATTTATGAAAATAATTTTTTTACACAAATATAATATGAATTTATTGGATACCAAATAAATTATCAATTTTAACCAATTGAATTTAATGGAAAATATTAATCTGATACCATATCTTTTTTACCTAAATAAATTAAATTAATTAGCAAGAAATTGTATATTTAATATATATGATATATATTAAATATAATAATTTTTATATCCATTCAATATATATGATAGAAATCATATAAGAACAAACACAATTTTATGCTTAAAAAATAATATTTTTATTAAGGAATTTTACCTCCAATTAATAGTGAACCCATTTTAAATATAATTTATGGATATTTTATACATTTTATATATCAAAATCAAGTTAATATTTTAAATTGTAACATAATAATTATGTTATGGTAATTTTTTGGCATTTTCATGTGAAGTTTAATTTTTTAATGAAGAATGAAAAATATTGAAATCTAGCTAAAAACTAATATTTAATATAATTTATTTGAAAATTATATTATTTTTTAAATTTGATTCAATGTTTAATTAGATAATATTTTTATTGATTTATCTAATTTAGATTATTAGAACCAATTCCACATTGAAATTGGATATTAAAACATATCATACTTTTGAATGTTTTTACATTAAAAATCCTTATTATTGACCCAAAAATAGGATTAATTTTAAATGAAAATTTCCAATTATGTGATTAGAATTTCTAAAAATGCATTAAATATTTGTAATAAGAATAATCCATAACTAATAATAAGGTAAAAATATTATTTTATCAATAATATGAGTGAAATTAATTAAAATCAATCACATCAATTAAGGTTAAATTGTGTTTAATAAGGTACTAAACCACAACTTGAAAGCCCATAAAATTCGATAAAATTTTCCAAAATACCATTTATAGAAAAATTTAAAACATATACTCCCTTTATAAACATTGTATCATTATTGGACAAACTTTCAACAACAAAAAAGTGGGTGGGATTCTCTCTTCAAATATTTTCAAGAGTACCACTCTTCCTTCCCTATAGATGGACATCATATCTCTATTTTATTAACATATCTCAAAACACTTAGGTTTTGAAAATATATTCCCAATACAATTAAAAAAATCCTTCAATCCCTCATTTAAGCCTCCCTTTGTACAAAAATCAACCCAAGGATGCCTTTTGGCACAAACAAAAAGGAGTTACCCGATAGAGAGGTAACATCTTCTCTCAAGATCATTTCTTTTATTTTCATGATACAACCATACACTGTATTTATTACATTATAGTACAAAAACCCCAATATCCAAAATATATAAGGACTTTTTTATATTAAGGTTTTTATCTATACTATCACAGACTTCCATCTAATGGGTAACGAGCATATTGTTTACATGAAAGACAAACTACTGCCTCACTAAATGATTATTGTTCATTTATACCATTAACGAATTCCCTGGTGGAAATTACGATGGAAAATATGTTTATATATGATATATATTATATATATTAATTCCTTAATATTATGTGTTCCTTTTACAACACATATAATTTTACTTTCCATTTGATGTACATATGGTAATTTTATTTGAGGAAATGTGGACTACCACCCACTCAAAGAAATGCAATTTGTCCACATAATAAATGGAATGTATTAAAGAAAGGTTATAGTGAAACTATATGATAAAAATTATATAATAATTATATAATAATTATATAATAATTATATATTTATAGATATATATATACACATATATTTCTTTTAGTTTCTATATTTCAATATGAAAATAAAAATGTAAACAATGTTCATATGTAAGTACAACTTACTGTCTCCATGAATGGTATATTATATTTTGTAATTATCTATTATATAGATTATTATAAAAAAATATAATAAATATACATGATATTTCTATCATGGTTTTCATTCTAGAATCATGATATATGTATAAGGACCAGTGATTTAACAAATTAAGACAAATGCAAAAACAAAGCCAATATTACCTAAAGTGGAACACTAACATAGAATTGTTAACAAGAGAGTAATAAGAAGTCATAATAAAACCAAATATGACATTATAAGTAAGAATATGGTTTTGGGATGTATTATTAATAAAATTATATTTATTATACATGTGATTGGTATGAGTACGAACAGAGTCAAGACACAAGGTAAGAGGATTTCATCACACTTTTTATTTCAATGATATACATTCTTTATTCAACACCTATTAATTTTGTGTGGTGTGTTTAAAATGAATATGAATATATTTTATTTATCTTATAATTAAATTTATGGTATGTTACATATTCATTTTATTATCTTTATTTCATGGGGTTTAAGTTTCAAAAGTTCCCAAATCAGTAAAATAGTTTGTCTGTATTTTCCTTCGTTGAGACTCATGTTTTGTTATGAACCTAAATTATTTTGATGTGTATATACATCCATTTTACGTGATATATAATTAATATAGTTATTCTAATGATATTTTATGCTTAATGTAATTTCTATTTCTTACATGGAGAATATATTCCCGTGTAATTTAGTGGTAAGAGTTTATTAAATCAATCTCATCACTTTTTAAGGTTGTTAATGATGAAAATCATTTGATGAAATATGACAATAAATATCTCAAGAACACCCATGAATATTCTTATCCTCTTTTCATTAAGGATATCCTCTTGGGCTGGAAATGTGAGAAGAGAGATAATGACCCCAGATACCCACCTCTAATATGCCCTTGGATGTATAATAACACTGAGGGTATAATAAATACACAAATTAGAGGCAATACCCTCTAATAGAGAACATACAGAAGAGATAGATAAGATAGAAACCAACCAAATCTAACTCAAAACTGAAATAAAAATGAAAACCCAAGTTCACATATGTAATCTCATGCAAAACTACTACAACTGGAAGGGGAAAACTACAAGTACCCAAAAGAA
Organism: Viscum album; assembly: GCA_963277665.1. Lineage (NCBI taxonomy): Eukaryota > Viridiplantae > Streptophyta > Magnoliopsida > Santalales > Viscaceae > Viscum > Viscum album. The sequence goes on from OY728156.1 coordinate 536,904,780, forward strand.
AGTAAAACAGCCGCAACCACAATCCTAAACAGCTCTTGCAACCCCAATCTAGTAGAAACCATCTTGATCTATAACCTTCTCCAAGTGACCTAAAAAATAGTTTATATACAAATAGGGTGAGTATAATAGTATTCTTAGAAGGATCCTCCCCGAATCCTCTGATGAAAAATTTATGAAATCATGCTAAAGCATACACTACGGGAAAAATAGGCATTTGCGACGGGTTATTTGCGACGGGAATAAATCCCGTCGCAAATAGTCTGGTTAAAAACTTATTTGCGACGGGGTTATTTGCCCGTCGCAAATAAGTAGCCTTTTGCGACGGGATATCTTTCCCCGTCGCAAAAGGACTGGCGTGGTTTCCGCGCCAAATCGCGGGAAACATATTTGCGACGGGGGAATATTCCCGTCGAAAATAACCGGCGGCGGTAAAAGGTATTTGCGACGGGAATATTCCCCCGTCGCAAATACTATGTCGGCAGGGGTTATTTGCGACGGGACCCGTCGCAAATAACTATTTACCCGTTGATCGTAATAAATGTTGGCTAAGGTATTTGCGACGGGTACCGTCGCAAATAATACTATTTGTGCCGGGATACCCGTCGCAAATGGGCCCGTCGCAAATAATCTAACCTATAAATACCCACAACCGTTTTTTTCATTTCATTCTCATTTTCTATCTTCTCCTTCTCTCAAAATTATATTTCTAGAGTTTAATTTTTCTCCAGTTTAATTTTTTTCTCCGGAGCTGATATTAATGTTTTGAAGAACGATCAGAGCAGATCAATTTTCAAGGTATTTATGTTCATTTTAATTTAATATTTATTTTTAATTTTTTATTAGTTTCAATTATTCTTAATTAGTTGTAATTTAATTATGTTTATATTGTTTTATTACTTAAAAAATTTAAATTATTAGTATTGTTCATAGTTAATGATAATTACGAATAATTAGTAATAATTTTTAATAATTAGTAATAATTTTTAATAATTAAGAATAAATATTAATAATTAGTAATAAATACCAATAATTAAAAATAATAACATTATTACATTATTAGTCTATTTTATTATTAATATTAAAATAATATAATTTTTTATATATATACAATTCTCTTTTCATCTGTGTGTTTGCTGTCTTCACATGTATTATTTGTATGCGGAGATAGAAAACGCACAGATGAAAGGAGAATTGTATATAAATTAGAAAATTATATTATTTAAATATTAATAATAAAATATATTAATAATGTTATTATTTGTAATTATTGGTAATTATTCCTAATTATTCATAATTATTCATTTAATTACTAATAATTAGGAACAATTATCAATAATTATCAATAATTAAGAATAATTAGTAATAATTAGTAATAATTAACAATAATTAGTAATAATTATTAATATTTATCAATAATTAGTAATAATTAGTAATAATTACCAATAAGTAGTAATAATTACCAATAATTTGTAATACTTACCAATAATTTGGAATAATTACCAATAATTAACAATAATTAGTAATAATTAGTAACAATTACCTATAATTACCAATAATTAGTAATAATTAGTAATAATTAACAATAATTACCAATAATTACCAATAATTACCAATAATTACCATTAATTAATAATAATTAGGAATAATTAGTAATAATTAGGAATAATTAGTAATAATTAGTAATAATTAGTAATAATTAGTAATAATTAGTAATAATTAGTAATAATTAGTAATAATTAGTAATAATTAGTAATAATTATTAATAACTAGGAATAATTAGGAATAACTATGAATAACTAGGAATAATTAGAAATAATTACCAATAATTAGCAATAAATAGAAATAATTAGCAATAATTAGCAATAATTAGGAATAATTGGTAATAATTAGGAATAATTAGTAATAATTACCAGTAATTAGTAATAATTCCCAGTAATTAGTAATAATTAGTAATAATTACCAATAATTAGTAATAATTAGGAATAATTAGTAATAATTAGGAATAATTAGGAATAATTAGTATTAATTAGCAATAATTAGTAATAATTAGCAATAATTAGCAATTATTAGCAATAATTAGTATTAATTACAAATAATTAGTAATAATTACCTATAATTAGTATTAATTACCAATAATTAGTATTAATTACCAATAATTAGTAATAATTAGGAATAATTACCAATAATTAGTAATAATTACCAATAATTAGTAATAATTAGTAATAATTACCAATAATTAGTAATAATTAGTAATAATTAATAATAATTAGTAATAATTAACAATAATTAACAATAATTAGTAATAATTAAGCATTATTACCAATATTTAGTAATAATTAACAATACTTACCAATAATTACCAATAATTGCCAATAATTGGTAATAATTAGTAATAATTGGTAATAATTAGTAATAATTGGTAATAATTAGTAATAATTAGCAATAATTACTAATAATTAGTAATAATTAGTAATAATTAGTAATAATTAGTAATAATTAGTAATAATTACCAATAATTAGTAATAATTAGCAATAATTAGTAATAATTAGCAATAATTAGTAATAATTAGCAATAATTACTAATAATTAGTAATAATTAGGAATAATTACCAAAAAATATGAATAATTATCAATAATTTGGAATAATTACCAATAATTTGGAATAATTACCAATAATTTGGAATAATTACCAATAATTAGTATTAATTAGCAATAATTAGTAATAATTAGCAATAATTAGTAATAATTAGCAATAATTACTAATAATTAGTAATAATTAGTAATAATTAGTAATAATTAGTAATAATTAGCAATAATTAGTAATAATTAGCAATAATTAGTATTAATTAGCAATAATTAGTAATAATTAGCAATAATTACTAATAATTAGTAATAATTAGGAATAATTACCAAAAATTATGAATAATTATCAATAATTTGGAATAATTACCAATAATTTGGAATAATTACCAATAATTTGGAATAACTACCAATAATTTGGAATAACTACCAATAATTTGGAATAACTACCAATAATTTGGAATAATTACCAATAATTAGGAATAATTACCAATAATTAGGAATAATTACCTTATAACATTATTTTTATATTTTATTATTAATATTGAAATAATATAATTTTCTATATTATATACAATTCTCTTTTTTTTCTGTGTGTTTTCTGTCTCCGCATGTAATATTGGCATTCTTTTTCAAAATTATCAACCTACTCGCCAATGGAGAGGTGAAAGTGAATGTAAATATTACATGTGGAGACAGAATGTTAAACACACAGATGAAAGGAGAATTATATATAATATAGAAAATTATATTATTTTAATATTAATAATAAAATATACTAATAATTTAATAATGTTATTATTATATAATTAATCTTTATGAAAAATTTATATTAGTATTATTAAAAAAAATAAAAAATCAATATAATATTAAATTTATCAATATTTGTAACAGGTTTTGCTTTATTCTCAATATATTCAATACTTGCTTGAGTGTTTTTTCTAACAAATTATTCAAAATCAGTAATGCTTTTATATTTTATAGAAAAATATGGAACAACGTGGTCGTCGACAGTCATTATTAGATGACCGCATATGGATAAATCAACGTAGAAATCCAAATGGTTATGGTTTAAATCCAGTATATATAGAGAGTGTGGAGATTTTTTTATCATTTGTGGCATCAAATCCAGAATTTGTTTCAGAAGGAAAAATAAAATGCCCTTGTAGAAAATGTGCATTGAGAACGTTTGACACGTTTGACAAAGTGGGGGAACATCTCTTGCGTTTTGGTTTTCAAGAAGATTATGTTTTTTGGTATCAACACGGTGAACACAGTTCCAGAGCAGGTGATACCAACTTGATTCCGGATCCATCCCAGTTTCAAGATTTAGTACATGATGTTGCAGGTTCATCTGTTCAACATACAGAAACTCCGGCTGATATAGCTTCAAATCCTGAGTTGGTACCGTCTGAATTTTTTGAGTTGTTGAAGTCTGCTGAGGATGCATTATATCCTGGCTGCAAGATGAGAAAATTAAAAGAAGTTGCAAAATTTATGGCTATCAAATCAGATAATGGAATGTCAAACACCTGTTTTGACCAGATATTTTCTTTGCTGAAAACACTGTTACCCGAAGGAAATGTTTTACCTGCAAATTACTATGAAAGTAAGAGGCTGGTTCGAAATTTGGGACTTACTTGTCAAAAGATTCATGCATGTTCAAATGACTGCATTTTATATTCTGGGGAAAATGAGTCGTTGGATAGTTGTCCCACATATGGGCAACTGAGATATAAAGAAGGACAACACGAGAAGTCTGGTTTGATTCCTGTAAAACAGTTGAGATATTTTCCGCTTACATCCAGACTTCAGCGTTTATTCATGTCTAAGAATACAGCGACAATGATGTCATGGCATAAAGAGAATATTTCAACCGATAAAAGCTTGAATCATCCAGCTGATGGTGATTCATGGAAACATTTTGATAGAGTGCATCCATCCTTTGCTTTAGAAGTTATAAATGTTCGACTGGGCCTTTCCACTGATGGTTTCTGTCCGTTTGGATCTTATGGTAGTCAATATTCATGTTGGCCTGTTTTTTTAACTCCGTACAATTTACCTCCATGGATGTTGATGAAGGAGCCATATATCTTTTTGACTTTACTAATTCCAGGACATCCGAAGAAAACTATTGATGTTTATTTGAAGCCATTGATTGATGAATTAAATTTATTGTGGAGTACTGGTGTAAGTACATATGATGTTGCAACGAAACAGAATTTCATACTGAGAGCAGCATTGATGTGGACAAAAAGTGACTTCCCGGCTTATGGGATGTTATCTGGCTGGAGTACACATGGTCAGAAATCATGTCCTTACTGTATGGGAGAAAACAAAGAATTTATGCTCATTCATGGAAAGAAACCTTGTTATTTTGACTCTCATCGCAGATTTCTTCCAGCTGATCATCCTTTTCGCAGAAACAGATCTCATTTCAGAAAAGGAACAGTTGAAATGGATGGACCTCCAAAAATGCTATCAGGTTCGGAGTTAAAATCAGTTTTATTTTCATTACCTCCCATCACTTTTGGTCCCACAATAAACCAACAGAAAATTTCTGGATTTGGGAAAGAACACAATTGGATTAAACGTAGCATATTTTGGGATTTGCCATATTGGTCTGATTTGTTGGTCCGCCACATGTTGGATTTCATGCATATTGAGAAGAACTGTTTTGATAATTTGTTTCATACAGTTTTGGATACGCCAGGAAAGTGCAAAGACAATGTAAATGCACGTTTAGATCTTGCCCAAATTTGCAGGCGTCCAGAATTTGAACTCCTTGAGAATGTCATAACAGAAAGGTTACTGAAACCAAAAGCAGCTTATACATTGTCTAAAGAAAACCGTTTATTATTTTGTCAGTGGATTGCAGATTTGAGACTTCCAGATGGCTGTGTTTCCAATTTGGGTAGATGTGTAAATAATGGTCATATTACTGGATTAAAAAGTCATGATTGTCATGTTATAATGGAGAGACTTCTACCCATTGGATTAAGAGGTTTGTTGATTCTGTTATTTGGGATTCCATAACTGACATGTCTCTTTTTTTCCGGGAAATTTGTGCGGCTACGGCAGATTATGATGCTCTAGGCAAACTTGAAAAAGATGTTGTTGTAATTATATGTAAACTGGAAAAAATATTTTTGCCGTCTTTCTTCGACTCAATGGAACATTTGATGTTACATTTTCCATATGAAGCCAAATGTGGAGGTCCGGTACAGTTTCGATGGATGAACCCATTTGAAAGATGCATGCAATAGTTGAAAAGAAAAGTACGTAACAAAGCAACTGTTGAAGGATCTATTGCAGAAGCTTATTTGCAAGAGGAAATATCTTTTTTCTGCTCCCATTATTTTGAATCTGAGTATCCTTCAAAACACAACCGAATGGGACGGAATGAGAGGAATATTGATTAAATCGACAATCAATTATCTGTTTTCAACCAGTCAGAGCTTGGTTTTGGTGGAGTTTATGAACGCTGGCTTTCAGATGATGAACATCAGAGAGCTCATACGTATGTTCTGCTCAACTGTGAAGAGATGAAATCAGTTGTATTGTAAGTGTTTATATCACTTATTCTATCATTTATGTTACAGTAAATAACTTTGGTTTTTATAGGTTGTATGATAATCATATCAAGAAACAAATTCCACAAATTACAGTAGCTACTCTCGAATAACGTCGACTGAAAAATTTCTCTCAGTGGTTTCAAAAACCGGTAACATAAATTCTTTTTCTTTTAGAAACTCATTCAATGTATAGTTTAATATATTGATAATTATTTCACAAATTTTCAGGTGTCTCGACATGCTGATAAAATTGACAAACGACTGTGTGTATTGAGTAACCCACCTTCCAAACTTGTTAAAACTTATAATGCATATGTGGTGAATGGATTTCGATTCCACACACATGCATATGGGGAATCGAAAAAAACAATGAACAGTGGAGTTAGCTTGAGAGGATCTCATCTTCGAGAAAATGAAGTTGACTTTTATATCATACTTGATGAAATCATTGAACTCTGTTATCTTGGACAACATTACATAACCATGTTCAAATGTCGGTGGTTGGATACAGAGAGAGGCGTGTGTGTTCATCCGACTCATGGAATCATCGATATTAAATGTAAAAGTGTTCTCACAGTAAATGAACCATTCTTATTGGCTCAACAGGCATATCAAGTTTATTACGCGAAGTACTGTGCAACATCAAGAGAATTGACTGATTGGTGGAGTGTAATAAAAATCAAAATTCGAGACAATCAGTTTAGTCAAAGTGAATGTGCATTCACTGATGTGCAAAGAATTGAAGTATTTAAAGAGAGTACTCAAAATCAATCTTTTTTACAAAGAGACATGAGTATCGATGACGACACCCCACATTTAAGAGTCGGTGATGACGATGATGTTAATGATGTCACATATGAATTTGAAATGGTAAGAGATGAAGCAACTGCAACTCGAATGGATATCGATGATGTTGAGGAGGAATATGAAGATGACATTGACATATATGAAGATGATGATGAAGATGAACACTGATAGCATTCCATGGTATTTATATACAGTCATAATATGTATATATGTATATATAATAGTAATTATCAATTATTTGCTAACATTAATATTTTCTGTTTCAGATGGACGACGACACATTTCGTGAGTTGGCGGATGCTGATCTGACTTTCGATGCAGATGAGTTGCTGACAGATGACCCTCAGCCTGCAGGCGCTCCAGGGAGTACGCGGAGGGGGCGCGGTCTTGCACGATTGATGATTCCTGACCCCATCCCCGAGCGACGTCCGCGTCTTGGTTTTGATCCATGCACACAGAGGTGTGATAACCTGTGTGATAACCTATGAATTTGACTAAGATTTCATTAATCTATTCACATAATAAATGTTTATTATTTTTTCAGTTTTCCGCATATAGCAGTCGGACAGGGCAGCCCTATTTTGCGCAACTATTTCTCTCAGTCGTGGACCACATGGGAGCAGATTCCCATTGATGTGCAGGAGGCCATGTTCGGCCATTGGTTGGTACGTACGTAAATAAATGATTTTTATTTTGAAAATTATTTCATTTATAACTTGATATTTTGATTTATTTGTAGGGTTTATGGTATCCGATCGAGGATACCATGCGTGACGCCATCCACGAGGCATGGGAGGTGGCCATGCGTGATCGCCTTCGTCAGTTTTTGCACAATTTAAGAAAAGCTGCGATGAAGAAAGCAGGAGTGTCAGATTTTGAGGAGTCCTGTAGAGCACACCGACCAGAGTATATTTCATCCCATGTATGGGATGGATTATGTGCGCACTGGTTGATTGGTGCCTTTCAGAGGAGATCATCGGTGGGGAGGCAGAATCGGGGGATACAGGAGGTGACTCATCGAGCTGGGAGTCGTTCTTTCAGTACTCATAGACAGCATCTGGTACGTACATTATTAATTATAAATATTTTATATAACTATAAATATTAACAGTTTATTTTTTATTTTTATAGGCTGTCGAGCACCCCAATATTACAGAGTACGACGTATATCGGATGATGTATAGTGATCCTGCTACTGGGGAGCTCAGAGTTGATCGTCAGCATCACATCGTGGTCAGTATTATTTGTTTTCATGTTTAAAAATTAACTGCATATAATATATTCACAATTTTAATTTTAAATTGCAACTATAGGAGTCATATGAGGCCGCAGCGGCACAGGCCCGACCTGAGAGTCAGGCCGAGTCATCAGATCAGACCACTGCCCATCAGTTTGATGAGGCGGCATGGATGCAGGCCACCCAGTATGCCTTCGAGAAGGGCCGGGTATTTGGTATCGGCTCTCGACTGACTTCCAGAGATTATTATGGCAGTGCTGCGATGTCGGCGTCCAGCTCGAGAGGAGATCGTGCATCTTCTTCTACACAGTGTGAGGATCAGTTGCGATCTCAGACTGCACAGATAGTGAGTCTTCGACAGGAGCAGGAGCAGATGCGTCAGCAGCATGAGGAGGAGCGTCGACGCCAGCAGCAGCTGTACGAGGAACAGGCGAGTCGGTGGTAGCAGCAGCATCAGGAGCAGATGGAGTACATGCGCCGACTCACTCATGCTTTAGGGATGGAGTTTCCTCCACCACCATATGCAGATCCCCCACCTCCCCCCCTCCTTCAGATTAGAGTTTGTATTTCTGTTATAAAATTTGTGAAATCAAAATTTTTTTTTTCTATTCGTAGTTTCTGTCTCATTATAAAATATTAATAATATTATATTTTTAAATAACAATATTAATATGAATAATAATATTATTTATATTTTATAATATTAAATTATATATATATATTAAAATTTTATAATATTATAATTTAATTATATTTTTTGTAATACTTGAATTATTTTAATATTTGAATGTAAAATAATTCTATTATTTTTATATTAATTAAAATAACTTATTAATATTTTTTTTATTTATGAATTATAATTTTAATATTATTATATTAATTAAATCATTTATTAATATTTTATTATTTTTTATTTTTGAATTATAATTCAATTATTATTATATTAATTAAAATAATTTATTAATAATTTATTATATTTTTTGTGAATTATAATTCTATTATTATATTAATTAAAATAATTTATTATTAATTTATTTTTTTTATTTTTTTTATAGTATTTGCGACGGGATACTATGCCCGTCGCAAATACTAGTATTATTAATAGGTTTTTATTTTTTTTAAACAGTTTTTGCGACGGGATACCATGCCCGTCGCAAATACTATTATTATTAATATTTTTTATTTTTTTTAAAAAATATTTTTTGCGACAGGACCCGTCGCAAAAACTATTTTAAAAGTTTTTTTTACAAAAATACGGAATACTATTTGCGACGGGGAGAATGACCGTCGCAAAAAAAGGCTTTAGCAACGGGCCCGTCGCAAATAAGTGTAGTTGCGACGGCGTTTTCAGCAACGGGCTATTTGCGACGGGATCCCGTCGCAATTGCCCCATCGCAAATACCTGTTTTTCTAGTAGTGATAGTGAACAACATGTGAAACTAACTAGTCACCTAAAAAGGTATACTATATTCCCCGCCTCACTATGGCTACTCTTACAAAGTAACACGTACAAGAGTATATAATATAATAATTAATATCAAGGGTACCCCTATACTACTTAACCATTGGTTTTCCACTTTTCCCCAATGTCGCACGTCATAAGCATATCTCTACAAAAATGGCTTGCCAGCAAACACCTGGGAGAAGCACCACAACAAGAACCTTGTGCAACCAAACCACCACCTAATGTGAGAAAGTAACCTAGTAGTTTTCAGGAGCCACCACAACATGTATAATGTATATCATATGTCGGATCTTATACCTCAATCCATTACAGCCCATACACAGAGTAAGGATACTCAAGCCATCATATCCTATACACGTTACACCTATAGTATTCCATAGGATAATATATCCAGAATATATGTGTGTGAATACCCAAAAACCATTACATCCCTCTACACACATATATGGGGAAAACTAACTATTGTGCCTACCAGCACAAGTATCTACCATGAGAAGAGAGCTGGGCCAAAGGAGGTATTCATCCATCCATACTCCCACTAGAATGCTGGGAGAAACACCCCCAAGGCTCAGAATCCCTGGTGTGTTAGTTTCCCTTACTGACAGGGTGGATTAGCATATAAAAACACAAAATGTAAAATTATACTATAGCTCCCAACCACATTATGGGAATAAAATGGTATTTGACTCATCTACAGCTAACGTCTCTTGAACTCCCGGCTGCCACTTCTATGAATAGGTATCCTCTAAGCACAAAACCATTTAAAAAGATTTATTGACTTACTTTATTCCCTTTTTATCAGTTTGACATTTTTTTATTAATTCATTAAAAATTTATTAACCATTTAAAATTTCTCATTAAATTTCATTAGCTTCACACCCAGAGTCCACTATCCCTTTAAAATTACAACCTAATCATTATGTTGTAGAAACCACCAACCACATGGGTTAACATCATTTATTAAATTATTCATTACAAAATTATTGTCCCATATTACCAGGTATTATAGAAAAACATTCTATCCTACTAAATAGAAGGAAGATTAACACTGTGAGTAGATATCATACCCGTCGAGTCATTACCTCCTACATAAAGAGCATAGACACAACGTCCCTTGAGAAGCTAAACACGGAAATCACATGGCATAACCCACACGTCTTCACCTATTTCAATAGATGGGTAAGCAAGACCAACTGCCTTTAGAAGTGGGGAAAAGTAAGGCAAATAATCAACCAATAAAAATTAGTCAGAATATAACAATCACATACATCTCATTCCATCATCATTGGTGTCCTCTCTGACACCCACATGAATAAAACGATTCATATTTCCACTCTAGGTGTCATGTTCTGCCACAACCAAAAGGCCTCTATGCCTCCACATATCACCACTTCCATTAATGCTCACATCACATCACAAGGAGAAGGAAATCAACCCTCATATCAACTGGGATCTTGTCCCTTTATCAATCACGAGGGTAACTCAGAGCCCTACAAGCAATTATATTTTATCAAAAAACTGGTTCATTAATCCATCATGGATTAAATAATTATTATTCATACTTTCCAAATTCAAGAATCCTAAATATTAAGTTGTCATAAATAAATAAAAATTCTTACTACGCCTATCTAATTAACATCAAATTACAACAGGAACCAGATTCATTTATATACCCCATTATCATTATCCAAAAAATTGTCAATTAATCCCGATTTGTGTTCTTTACCTATTTCCATCAAGAACGAACAACTAAAGAAAGAAAGAATAGATATCTCACTATCTAGAAAAACAATAGGCAATAACATATGGTTGATATCAACATATTTATCAGGTTCAAATATTTATTATGTTAATTCTATTTTCATTCAATGGCTAAAACATGATAAATTTACAGTTGCACGTAAAATAAGAGAGAATAAAAAATCCCCTACCTCAAACTGTTCTTGACGTTCTTTATATGAGAACAGTTAACACAACAGATCACGATCACCTCCTCTCGCGATAACTACATCCATCCGAGGATGCCACGGTATGACTGTAGCAACTGAATCCTAAGAAACAATTATTAGAAGCATGGAGATCATATGCTATAATATAGAAAGGAGAAATATGAGAAGATGGACACTAAAAGAACGACGATAAAACATAACTTATTTCAATGAAGGATCGACTGTTTCCTCTTGCACCAGAGTAGGGGGTCCACATGAAATAGGAAGAACATCAGGGGTAAAAAGATCTGAGGAATAAAGTTTTATCACACCACTCATATGGGAATAAGGAAAGTTTCAAGGGTCTCACACACTATAGAACAAGGAGGAAGAACAAGTAAGTTATATCACCACTTTAGAATATTTCATACTTTGACGATTTAAGATACAATTGATTTCCCATTAAAATAGGATCACATAAAACCACATGGATAGACCAATTAAAACATCATGAGCCTTAGTAGTAATTAATATATGAGTTATGGCCTTTGAATCGGCCTTATATCCCTTAAAATAGGTCTTTAAATGCATCTTACATCAAGGGAAACATCAAAGGGGAAAAACTGTAGGAAGCTATAACACTGTTCAGAAATATGAAATTCAGCAAAGGAAAAACGCTATTCATGAACCTCAATGTTGGAACCTCACTATTCGGGAAACACTCTTCATGATCCTCACCATTGGAACCTCACCGTTCTTGAAATACAATTCGTGAACCTCACTGTTAGAACCTCACCGTTGGAACCTCACCATTATGGAAACACCATTCATGAACCTCACCATTGGGACCTCACTGTTCTGGAAACATAGTTCATGAATCTCACTGTTGGAACCTCACCATTCTGGAAACACTGTTCATTGTCCTCACTATTAGATGCTCACCATTTTGGAAACACTTTTCATGAACCTCACTGTTGGGACCTCACTGTTCTGGAAACACTGTTCATGAACCTCACTATTGGGACCTCACTGTTCTAGAAACACTATTCATGATCCTCACTATTGGAACCTCACTATTTTGGAAACACTATTCATGAACTCAAAATTTGGAAAAGGAATGAAAAGGTTACCATTGGACTGTTTACAATGGTCTAACGTCTGAACTATTCACCTAAGGTTACTGATGCACTATTCACAACTGTCTACCGTTAGAACTGTTCACAAAAATAGAAATTTGGCAAAGTGTTGGGGATAAGTCACATTGAACACCCAAAACACATTGAACACAACATTTTCACAATGGAATGGACCAAAGAGGTCCGAGACATTACATCAGATACCTATCAAAACATTATCATCCTCGATAATTCAAAACCTGCCTAAAGGGAAAACGAAACGGGGTCCGAACAACCACCCATCGAGATACCTCTCAAAATAGAGAAATCCACAAGAAACAACAATAGAAAATGATATTATAAACATGAAAGGTCTATAACCACAATGGCTACATCGATACATGAAATGATTTAAACATCAATCAACTCTGGGTACTGAGCATGGATCTGTGACTCGCGTTCTCAGGTACTCTCCTAAATGCCATCATGTCTCCAAAAGACATGAACCAAGGGGATGGAACACCCGCGTAACACCTTCTCATTGCTGTCTTGGTTCTCTAAAGGTCGCTAATCAAAGTTTTCATCATCATCAACATTGATCTCTCCCCAATCGATGATGTGAGAAGCATCATGAAGATAACGACGGATCTGTGATACATGGAAAACATCATGTATCCAACTCATCTACGGGGTAAGTGGTACTCAATATTCCACAACTCCAACATGAGCTAACAACTCGAAAGGCCTATCAAATTGGGTAGAATGATTAATCCCACAACCAATCCTATGCTTCCCATGACAGGGAGTCACCTTCAAAAACATGTGATCCCCGACATCAAACTTTAAGGGTCTCCTCCTTTGATAAGCATATGATTTATCATGATCTTGCACTGTCTTCATACTATCAAAAATCACTTGAAACATATATTTTGTATTATGCACTAGTTCTGGTCTGAGAATTTCTGATTCTACAACCCTAATCCAGCACAACAGAGAACGTCAAAGCCAGCCATACAAGGCTTTAAATGCTGCTATACATATGGTTGAGTGAAAACTATTCTTGTAAGTGAACTCCACCAAGGGTATGTGCCTTTTCCACAAACTTAAAATATCATGAACACCTGAGTGTATTATGTGTTTAAGAGTTTGGATGTTTCACTCTATTTGACCATCTATTTGAGGATGAAAAGTAGTGCTATGGCATAGTTGAAAACCAAAATAATGTTGGAGAAATCTCCACACCCTAGAGGTAATGTGAGGATCTCGATCAGAAATGATCATCCTCGGGACTCCCTGAAGTCTCACCATCTCCTCTAGATACTACCTTGAAAAAACATCTATTGATCTTGACTCCATGATTTCTATAACGTGGGAAGATTTTGTTATGCGATCCTCTACCACCCAAATAGCATCATGTCATCCCTGAGCTTGAGGTAAAAAAGTAACAAAGTCCATTTAGATGTCCTCCCACTTCCACTGAGGAATATATAATCGCTGGAGTAAACCACTAGGGATGCGGTGCTCACCCTTGACCTTCTGGAAGATTAAACATTGGGGCACAAACTCTACAGCCACACACATCATCACATGCAACCATAAATGACTCATTTATGTTTGTTACATCTTTTTCACACAAGGATTCACCGATAATGGTGAACTATGAAACTCTCTGAGAACTGTCACATGCAACATCAATGGAACAAAAACCACTCCATGATACAACACTCAGTGTTGTTCATCCTTAGTCTAATCATCAGGGGCCTCACTAAAAAAAACTCGGTCTCTCAATACCTACACCTCTAGATCCCCAAACTGTGAATCGTTCACCTTCTGCACTAAATATGATTGTACAATCATCTAAAAAAGTCAACCTCTTCCCCCAACTTCCCCCATATCATGATGAAATACTGACAGTTATTCCATTACTATCCAGGTATCATCGAATTCACGCAAGACATCACTAGTTAACTTTAGACTCAACAAATCAGCTACCAAATTCCCCTTTCTAGGTGTATATGATATCTCGATGTCATATTACTATAGAAACTCCATCCACCGACACTGTCGTAAGATCAAGTCATGTTGGGAGGAAACATAAATAAAACACTTATGATCAGTAAAAAACATAATGTACTCGCCAATGAGGTAATGTCTCCACATCATTAGAGCAAACACCATGGCTTCCAACTCAAGATCATGGGTGGCATTGTTATGTTGATTGGGATAAAAATGTCGGGACCCATAAAAAACAATTGATCTCTACACCATAAGAACACAGATTAACCCCAGATGTGAAGCATCACATAAAACATCAAACTAATCTCCTCCACTAGAAGAAAAAGAACTAGAGCACTTAATAACTTTCTGTTAGATAATTGAAAGCTACCTAACACTGATCAGTCCTATGAACGCCTGATCCTTCCAGCTCAAAGCTGTCATATGAGTTCCAATGCGTGATAAATTGGATACGAACCTCCTGTAGTAGCCTGTGAGACCAAGGAATCTTCACACCTATGACATTGTCTTGTGGGTTTCCCATGAAAAAAATGCTTCTATCATTGATGGATCCACTATAACTCACTGTTGGTACATAAGAAACCCCATGAAATGAAATTCTACACACCAAAACTCAAACTTCGACATCTTAACAAACTGTTGATTTCGTCTACGAACTCCCAAAATGGCACGTAAATGCTCTAAATTATCTTCTTCAGACGTGGAGTATACAAGGATGTCATTGATGAAAACTAAAATGATCTTTTCCAAGAGCCCACAAAACATTGCATTCATCAATCCCATGAACCCTTCTAAATCATTAATAATTCAAAACTACATTACAACGAACTCATAATGCCCATGATGACAACAAAAAGAAATCTTTGGGATGTCCTCATCCTTCACATGGATATGATGATATCCTGACCACATGTCGATATTTTAAAACCAACATTCACACTTCATTTAATTGAATAAATCATCTATCCTTGGAAGTGGATAGAGATTATTTATTGTCACATTGTTCAATATATGATAATCAACACACAACCGCAAATTTCCATAATCCTTCTTCACGAAAAAAACTGGTGCACCCCATAGTGACACAGTCACCCGAACCAAACCGCACTGTAATAGAACATCATGCTGTGTACGTAAATCTCATAACTCAGAATGGGTCATCCTATATAGTGACATAGAGATAGGAGACACTCCTCATTATAGCTCGATCCCAAACTCGATCTCTCGTCGAGGGGGAAATGCTACAACCTCTTCTGGAAGGACATCATGGTACTGTTCTACGATCCTAGGACTCGCCAACTAATGAACCTATGAAGAACTCAACATCATCTCATCTATCATAGATGATAAGGACAGATCACGCATCTTACCCATCCGAGGGTCTCACTCACCAATGAACACCACTAGATGTCCATCTGCATCGATGAACACAACCATCCTCCAAAACCAATCCATGCTAGACTACACTGAATACAACCAATCCATGTAAAGGATGAAATAATATGGTTGTATTCGTAAAAATAGGAATTATCCTCAAGGGTGGTCCTGCCCTAGAACTAGATCACAGTCTCTATATAATTAATAAAACTCATCTCAGCCTCCAACTGGCGTAGTTAACTCCAAGGGCACTAGAAGCCTCTGTACCTCGTGTCCCAAATTATGGAATAGTGTAGGTGATATGATTGAGTGTGTAACTACTGAATCAAACAAGGCAATAAAAAAAGATAGAAAACAAGAAAAGGGTACCTCGAACATTGTTTGGCTCGCCTGGAGCTGGAAATGCAAGAGCATAATGTCGACTATAACCACCTCTACAGCCTCTCTGACCCCGATGATGACTACCACCACGGCCGCGCTCTCCTCTCTATGGATGGGGAGTGTCATGGGGTTGTCATCTACCTGCCCCATCTACCCTCTCCTGACATAAGGCTAGTGCAACCTGATGCTGCTGCCATAGCTGGAACTTCCCCAACAAAGGTACTTGGAGCGGAGCACCTGGTGCCCAATGACTTCTCTTAATGTTCGGGCACTCCCACTGCAGATGATCTTAACCAACACAAGAAAAAAAAATGATGGATCCCTTGAAATATTCCTGAGAGCTTCTGCCTCTATAGAAACGAGATGTGAAGGGTTGCGACCTACCCCCAGCTGAACAGAAACTCTTCTGCCCTGAAAACCGGGAATTTCAGACCATAGCTCTACATAATGAGGAATCAAGATGACTCCCCTCTCGTGATGATATCATTTTAGGAAAAGTTCTATCGAGAAAATCTACCCTTAGAAGCACCTGAAGATATGACTTCGACATAAATTGGGTGACTTGGCACTGGACCTCTCGATGCAAAGCCTCCTTGAAATGCCTCGCCCTAGCCACCTCACATGGAAACATGTCTGAATAATATCATAAAGGGTTCCTAAAATGGATTCCAAACACTCACACACTGGACCTCCCATGTCGAAGGGTAAGAAGCTCCAGGTGACTGGACTCCTTCGCAGTTGAAGAATGAAATTTGACCCTATACATGTCTCAAAACTCCTCCTATGAGATCAGTAACTCCACACGATCCCCAATGAACAAGAACCACCTCTTCCTCACTGATCCACGTAGCAGAGTCACAACCATGGACACCAATAGCTCCTTTTGAGCACGGATCTAACTGAACCTGATCTCAAACTCCTCTAACCAGTCTACTATGACTGTATATGAAATAGAGCCCTCAAACTTATGTAGACTCTGACACAAAAAATCTCATAGTGTCTTCCTCCAAGAGTCATCGTCGTCAACCTCTACCCTACATCGACCTATAGGAACAACATGTTGGACATATTCTATGCAATCATAACGAAGATATCTACCTAGATCCATACCTATAAAATGACAAACAATTAGGGCTCCTAAACATGGAATATGGACAAATCAACATTAATTAATTTATTGATTTCTTTTATTCATTTTAGATTAACCTATCTAAAGCTCAACCCATTCAGACACAGGCACAAAGAATAATGGTGCACGATCCTTTCCTATGCCTCTACCCGGAAACTAGTATAACCTCATTTTGTAGCCATTGTTAACTTAAAGGTATGTACATTAGATCATAGGGGGCCCTAAACGCCAATGTCTCAACTTTTCTCGAGTGTTGACATCACTTTTTAAGCATGAATGACACCATTTTCCTACCAACCCATTCAACCTCGCATGTTCCAAACCGAAATCTCCATCCTCTCCCTCAACTAGACCTTTGATACCACTCTGTCACATCCCCCTCACTAGAAAGTGTGACCCTCCTGGGCCGACAATGTGAGAATGGAAATGATAACCCCCAAGTCCCACCTACAGTAGTCCTTTGGTTAGTGACTAACACCAAGGGTATCGTAAATACACAAATGAAAGGCATTACCCTCTAAGAGAACAGATGCGAAAGATAGAGATAACATAGACACCAACCAAATCCAAATCAAAACTGAAATAGAAAAGAAAACACAAGTCCAAATATGTAATGTCCTACAAATCCACTAAAACATGAAGGGGAAAATGAAAGTACCCAAAAGAATGTAAACTTGCAGCAAACACAAGCTCAAACATCTCCTGCAACCCCAAGATAGTAGAAAATAGATTGATTTCCAACCTGCTCCATGTGACCTAAAAAATGATTATATACACATAGGGTGACTATAACAGTATACTCAGTAGGATCCTCCCTGAAGCCTCTCATGAAAAATTAAAGAGAGCATGCTAAAGCATAGTGAACAACATGTGAAACTAACTCATCACCTAAAAAGGTATAAAATATTCCCAGCCTCACCATGGATACTCTAACCATGTAAAGCATACAAGAGTATATAATATAATAATGAATATCAAGGGTACCCTGCTACTACTTCCCCACTAGTTTGACACTTTTCCCCAATGTTACACGTCCTAAGAATCTCTATCCAAAAAGGCTTGCACACAGACACCTGGGAGAAGCACCACAACATTCACCTTGTTCAACCAAATCACCATGTCCATGTAAGAAAGTATCTAGGTAGTTTTTGGGATCCACCACATCTCGTATAATGTGTATCATACATCAGGTCTTATACCTCGAGCCATTACAGCCCATTCATAGAGTAAGAATCCACAGCCCATCACAACCTACACACGTTACACCTATATTAGTCCATAGGATACTATATCCAGAATATATGTGTGTGAATAACCACAATCCATTACAGCCCTCTACACACATATATGGGGAAAACAAACCACTATGCCTACTAGAACAAGTATCTACCAAGAGAAGAGAACAGGGCCAAAGGGGGTAGTCAACTATCCATTCTCCCACCGTAATGTTGGGGAAAACACCCCCCAGGGCTCAGAATCCCTAGTGTGTCAATTTCCCTTGCAGACAGGGTGGAGTATCATATAGAAATACAAAACGTAAAAAATATACTATAGATTACAACAACACTATGGAAAAAATCTACTCTTAGTCTCAACTAGAACTAACGTCTCTCAAACTCCCGGCTACCACATCTACGACTAGGTATCCTCTAAGCACACAACCATTTAAAAAGGTTTATTTCTTTACATAGTTCCCTTTTTATAAGATACATTTACGATAATTAATTATTTAAACATTAATTAACCATTTACAATTCCACATTAAATTTCATTAGCTTCACACCCAGAGTCCACTATCCCTTTAAATTTACATCCTCATAATTATGTTCTAGAAACATTCAACCCCTTGGGTTAGCATCATTTATTCAATTATTCATTATAGAATTACTTTCCCATACTCAGAGGAATTCCTGAAAAACATTTTGAGCTACTAAACACAAGGTGTCTCAACACTGTGAGTAGATATACTACCCATCGAGTCTTTTCCTCCTATATCAAGAGCACATACCCATCCTTCCTTGATAAGCTAAAAAACAAAAATTACTTGGTGTACACCATGTGTCTTCGCCTCTTTTGAAATAAGGGTATGCAAAACCAGCTTCCATGAGTAGTGGGGAAAATTGAGGCAGATAATCAACCAATAAGTATTAGTAATCATACAATAATAACATCGACCCCGTTCAATCATCTCTGGTGTCCTCTCCAACACCCACATGCTTAAAATGATGCATATTGCCGCTCTAGGCATCAACTACCACCACAACCAAATGGCATCCATGCCTCCACATATCACGACAGCCATCCAGGCTCACATCACATCACATACTAATGGAAATCAACCATCATATTAACTAGGATCTTAGCCTTTTAAGAATCAAGAGGGTAATTCAAAACACTACAAGAAATTATATTTTATCAAAAAAAATGGTTAATTAATCCATCTTGGATTAAACGATTATTATTCATAGGTTCCAAATTTGGGAAACCTACTTTGTAAGCTATCACAAACAATTAAACATTCTTTTTTGTGCCAATTTGATTAACATAAAATTACAACAATAACCAGATTCATTTAAATGCCTCGTTATCATTAGCCAAACAATTATCAATTAATCACGATTTACGTTCTTTACAAATTTCCATCAATAAAAAAAATCTAAAGAAAGAAAGAATAGATATGTCACCATCTATCAAAATTATTGGCAATAACATATGGTGAATATCAATTTATTTATCCAGTTCAATTATTTATTATGTAAATTCTATTTTAATCTAGTTTGTAAAACATACTAAATCTACAGTTGCACATAAATAAAGAGAGATGAAACAAATCCCCTACCTCAAATGTTTCATAAAGTTCTTTATATGGGAACAATACACACAGCAGATGACAATCACCTCCTCTTGCGACAACTGCATCCACCCGAGGATGTCATGATACGTCCACAATAATTGAAAAGAATGAAAAATCCATTAGAAGTATGGAGATTACATTCTATAATAATGAAGGAGAAATAGGATATTATGGATCCCAAATGAATGAAAATAAAAAAAACTTTGTTTCGATGATGGATTGAACCCTGCTGTTTGCACCAAAGAAGGGGTTGCACATGAAGCATGAATAACTCCAAGGGAAAAAATGTGAGGAATAAGGTTCGATCACACAGATCATATGGAAAGAAGGAAAGGATTGAGAATATCACACAAGAAAGAACAAAGAGAATAAAAAAGGAATATATATCATCCCATTAGAAGATTTAATAGAGTGACCGTTTATGATACACATGATTTCCAATTAAAATAGTATCAAATTAAACCATGTGGTTTGACAAAGTAGAAACAACCTGAGCGTTAAGAGAAATTAATATTCGAGTTATGGCCTTTAAATCTGCCTTAGAGACCTTAAAAATGCATTTTAATGCATCTTAAATCAATGGAAATTTCAAATGGGAAAAATATAGGAAGCTGGAACACTTTTGACAAACATAAAATTTGGACAAGGAAAAACAATGTTCCTAAACCTCACCAATGGAACCTCACTGTTCCGGAAACACTGTTCATGATCTTCACTATTGGAACCTCACCGTTTGGGGAATACTGTTCATGAACCTCACCATTGGAACCTCACAGTTCTGGAAACATTGTTCAGGAACCTCACCATTGGGACCTCACCGTTCTGAAAACACTGTTCATAACCCTCACTGTTCTGGACACACTGTTCATGATCCTCACCATTGCGAACTCACTACTCTAGAAACACTGTTCATGAACCTCGCTATTGGGAACTCACTGTTCCAGAAACACTGTTCATGAACCTCGCTATTGGGAACTCGCTGTTCCAGAAACACTATTCATGAACTCAAAATTTGGAACAGGAAAGAAAATGTCACCATTATACTGTTTACAATGGCCTACCATTGGAACTATTCACCTAAGGTTACCGATGCACTATTCCTAGCGGTCTACCATTGGAGCTGTTCATAGAAATGGAAATTTGAAAAATTGATGGGGATAAGTCAGCTTGACCTCTTGAAACACCTCGAACACCATATTTTCATAGTAGAATGGAATAGAGGGGTCTTGAACATTTCAATATTTCTCTTCAGAATGATATCTATTGCAGTCAATAACCATGTTTTCAAAAGTATTTTCAAAAGATATGTGAATCCCATTTTCATAGAAAAGGTATTTTAAAAACGTTTTATATTATTCAAAGATTCCATTATATGTTTTAAAAATTATTTTCAACGAAAAATGTTTTTAAAAAAATTTTTTTTTTTTAAAAATTATTTTTCATTGTATAATGGATATTTTCCTCAATAAATGTTTTCTAAAGATCCTTCAATATTATTTCCCATATAAAATAACATCCATTTTTATTACTGATGAATTTATATAGAAATTATTCAGTCTTTACATTCATAACCTTAATCTAAATGTATTATACTTTTATGAAATTATGTTTATGAAACCCGTTACTCATTCAAAGGATATATGGTTTTAAAACCAACTGCTTTTCATGGAGATGTTTATGATGGAATGATAATGAAAAAATTATCCTCCCTTAGGTTATAATATGATTAAATTTTTATAATAAAAATTTCCTTTCATGGGTTATGGTATGTTTATTTGTGATCTTGTGGTACATGTATGTAGGATTTGATTATAAGATGGAAGGGACCTATGTATCCCTCCAATGCATTGTGTACTAATTTATATCTCATTAGATAAAAATGGATAGAATGAGAAATGAAGTAGATTTATTATTATAGAGAAGGAATAATAAATGGACTCTGTTTAGTATTACAGAGTTCGAACGGGAAATGAACTCGGTTTAGTATTATAGGGATGGAACATGAAATGAAATTGGTTCATTATTATAGGGCTGGTACGAGGAATGAACTCAATTCAGTAATATAGGGCTAGAACAGGGTGTGAACCCAATTCATGAAAGGTTTCATTCCACTAATATGTCCCCATAAACAATTCTATGACTACTATAGAAGACATTATTATATTCTCATTTGTTATCCACAATTCTATGTTATATTCCTTTGTCATACTTTCATGGATTATGTTCTTTATTTCCTAATTATCCATGCCTAATGAACTATAGAGATTAATTCCATGATTCATGTTTATGATATTTGAAATAGAGGGTATGATATTCTATTTTTTATGACCATGTACCCTTATGCTCATTATTATGATTACATGTGTCCCCTTTTTACCCTTACTGATCATATGAGATCACCCCTTTTTTATGATTCCTTCCCCAGGTTATGAAGATAAATTTATTGTATGATATGTCTAAGAGGGGTGATATTCATAGAGATCCTATTGGGATATAATGTATCTCGATCAAGTACCATTGTTTATGTATCCAAGTTTCAAAAGGCACCAAACTAATAAGGTCTATGGGAGTTTGTTTGTATAATTTATTAAGTACTCCACAAAAGAGATGCAATGTTAATATTTTAAATTAAGGGAATATATTATTGGTATCAATGAAATGGTTTAGTTATCCTATATAAATTAGGATGATAAAACATTACTGAGATCCTTAGGTATATTTCTACGTATATGTCTAGGGTTGTCTGTAAGGATAAGTGTAAGGATGAGTTATCATTTAAGAAAATGTACTAAAATTTTCGTAAAGGATAGAGTGAATAGTTTCCTTTAAAAACATCCCTACATAGATAATACTAGTGGATGTGGCTCTGGAATAGATGTTACTTGTGCGAACAGCTTCGACAAGATGTTATCGGCATGACTCGAGGTAATCTGGTACATGACAACAGGGTTTGCTGCAATCATATTTTGACACTCCTAGGGGAAATTATTTGGGAATTCACAATCCCTTTAGGAACAATCTTGAAGGATTTAAGTAGAGGATTATTGTGAATAACCAATGATAATACTAAGGTTTCATATATTAAATAAGTATGAGCCATGATTTAGGGACTATAAGTAATTCTTCATGATTATATGATATCTCAATTTGATAAATGTTTCTCACACTATTTTTTCTAGTTTTAGTCAATAGAGATAAATAGAATTAAAAAGGATATAATTTTATATTTCAGATCTGGAAAGAATGGGAATTATGATAATCAATTTCCCAAGTAGAGATCTCATAAAAATAATCAGGAATTTGGTGAGAGTATGGTTATACATATGATGATAATGAGACCACAAATGACATGTGAATTGTATGTGATGCTCTTCCAGTATTTTTTATATTATCCATAATAATCATGATTAAATTAAGTTTGAGAAAACATAATATTGATTCAAATTTCATATTATACGAAATAGGTATTAAGGAATAAGTTGATAAATCTCGAGTAATGGTTTAATAATAATGTTGGATGAATGAAGTATTTATTTTCTGGAATTCAGAGATTAAATTATATGAATCATGAAATGTATAAGTATTTTCAATATAATTGTTCATTAAGGGTTGAAAAAACATTCTTAATGGTGATGAAAACATAAAAAAGTGTTTTCATAGAAAGGTGATATTTTGATTAAGGGAAGATAACCATTAATTAATGCCTAAATTTGAGATAATAATATATCGATAAAGATATGACGGATTTGAATAAGTAAATTGGATGGTACAGAATACACTAGGATAGATTTTTAAAAAAATGGTCTATATCATCATGGATGATGTTTAAGACTTCTTGGATTTAAATAATACATCCAATAATCATTGGAATAAGGAAACATTCATGTTTTCCAAAAGGATTCATGCTAATTATTGTTATTACCATGTTTCCATGGATTATATGATGAGGTTATTCACATGTTTGGATATGTGAAAATCAAATGGTAATTTTTGATATATAGGGAATAAATGTGAATATTATTTCATTAATTTCTTTCTCAAACATTAAATTATCATCTTTAGTACGGGTTAAAAGGCTAAAAATTTATAGAAAGATGAAGTTAAGCTTCATATGAATTTGGTAAGATTAAAGTGTTATCTCCTTATATAAGGATTTATGAATATTGGATAGTCTATTCAAACTACCTTGTGTTGATGGTAAATGATAATGGGATGGAATATCATGGGTCTCATGATCTATTAGTTCTTTAGGAATAAAAAAGTAACGTTCTTTTTTAGGAGAAAGCGGTGTCGATCAAGGAAAAAAAGGGTGAGGTTGTCCTAAAATCATGAAAGAATATATTTTCATGAAAATTCGTTAACTTTATGAAAAACGATATTTACACCCAGTTTGTTTATCCTAGTCCCATATTTACAATGAATTAGATGATCCCTTAGTTCATCATAGATTTATGAATTTATGATTGTTAACTTTATCCTCACCATGTCCATTTTCCTTTATTCTCCTTTTATTCACTTCCCACCTATATCCCTCTATTTGGAAACATAGTTATATGTTAATTTGGGTAACTGTTATAGTTCTAACATTACCTTTTTAACATAATTTTTAATAATCATTTTTATGATGTGTTATTCTATGAATGAAACTTTTAAGTATTAAATATTTGATAACCTAGATGAATTTTGTGGTAGAAATTAATTTAAAAGGGGGTATAATGTTACACCCTGAGATTTTGTAAATTATTATTTAAAAAATAATTTATCCATTTCGATATTTTTCATTTCACAAAATAGTAAAAATATGTTATTTTATATTAAAGTACTATGCATGGACTGTTTTATATGAAAAACCAATTTAATCATGAACTACATAAGAAATAAATTTTATCTTTCTCTACATAGAAAACTGAGGTCAGCTTTCATTACACGCAACAATGTGTAAGAACCCAGGTCTCTTTTCAGGTATGTTTTTCTTTTTTTTTCTGGAGTTTTTGAGAAAAATAAATTTTCTGGAAATTTTAGAAGTATACACCGTGTACTTTTTGAATAAACGCCGTGTACTCTTTCCCGACTCAAAGACGTGTGATGGCCGTGTCCGGGACACACACACGGTGTGTAAGGCTGAGGTGGAGGCCGATTATTTTGGAGTACGGAAAATTCAAAGTACACACCGTGTGTTCCCAATGTACACGTCGTGTACTTTCTTTTTTTCATTAAATAGACAAGGGTCACGTCTAACCCCCAAATTCATAATCTTCTTTAGTTTTCGACCATCCGGAAGCAACAGTACGACCAGATCTTCGACGGACAACCGCCTCGCCGTCCGTTCTCTGATTCGAGCACAGTCAGTTGCGTTAGAATCACAGTGGTGAGTTCTTCCTTCTGCTTTATCCTTGTTTCGTGATTCCTCTTCATTTCCATGTTACCATAGGTTGATTTTTTATGCGTTTTCTCAGATCTATGTCGTTCCAAGGGGAATCTGTCATGGAGGTTCATGTATATCGATCTCCTAGGATCGAGGTAGGTGGTTTGTGATTTTCCGTTGAATGTTGATGACAATTATGTGCAAATTCCACCAATACCCGTGAACGGGGTATTGCGTGTTGCATGTTTTTCACTTGTTGGTTGCTTTCTTTGCTTGATTGCTCTAGTAGAGGTTATTGATTTTGATTAGAGTATTTTGTTTGTGCGTAGATTGATTTCCATGCTTTTTCTGCCTGTTTGGTGTTTTTCCTGTTGCCATGCTTAGTCGTAGGATAGTGGAACTGTTGTTTTATTATTTCTGTTGAGCCTCAGTTGATAGAAAATAGTTATTAATGTTTACTTGGATGATATAAACACGGTGAGAATGTTTAGATATACATAGGACTGTGAGAACCTAGAGTAGTAGACCAACGAGGGAATTGACGGAAGGGCTTCTCCAGAGTGTCTTTTAATTACGATATGTGGGCTATAGAGGGAATTGACGTTGAGTGCATCCCCAGAGATCCATTAACATGACGCGGGCCATAGGGGGAATTGACGTTGAGTGCTTCCCCCGAGATCCTTTAGCAGGATACAAGACTATAAAGGGAATTGACGGTGAGTGCTTCCCCAGAGAGTTTGTTTAATTACGTAACTGAACCAGAGGGTTGAGACTATGTGTGACACCTATAGGGTTGCTAGTATTTATAGTTTGAACCATAGGGGTTAGGCTGTAAGAGCTACCCAGAGGGTTACATTTTTCCATTGTTACTAGTTATTTACTTGTGCACTTCTTTCTTTAGAACTATGGATGGTAGATGCTTGTGCTTTCCTACTTACTATTTCTTGTTTGTTACTTGCCTTGTATTCATTGACTGTTAGGCACAAATCAATGGGTGATTTCCTACTGGGATTGTATCTCACACCCTGTTTGGGAAATGCTTTTGGGCCCAATTAGACTATGTTGTTTCAGGTATAGACAAGGGAAAGCGCCCTTCTACTTCAGGATCCTGACTGCATTAGGAGCTGGGGATCATGGGACCGAGCCGTGGCTCACGATGCTGAGGAGATTCTGTTGTTTTTCTTTTGCACTTGGTTTCAGTTGTATTCCAGCGTGTTGTTGTGTTTTCTGCTTTCCATAGATACTTGTACCTGCTGCATTATTATCATCTTTTTTATGTATCTACATTGCTTCTATGGTTTATTATTGTTTTCTTACATTGTATACCTTACCGAATGAGGGCATATTTTTCCCACCGACTCACCAAGGCCCTCGTTGCCAGTTAGCAGCCTCTGGCATTCGGGGAAACGCACTTGGGGTAATGTGGCGAACTGGGTACAGGGCACCAGTGGAGGGGCTTCGGACTCGGGACGTTACAAAGTTGTATCAGAAGAGTTCTTTTCTCTTGCTTTATTGTTTGGATACTTTATCCAGGGATAGGATGGATTCGGTACTTGGAATTATGCTATTCCCGGGAGTAGCTAACCCATGTACTGGGAAAAGCCATACTACCTCGTTAATTGTAGTTTTCTGGTTTTGAGGTTTTAAGGTTGGTATGATTTCACCTAGAGTGATTCACATGGATTATGCTATTTTTTTGATATTTCGGTTCTATTTCTATCGCAACCTGATGAGATGAGTGTATGCCATCTCATGCATCATATAGGCACTTTTAGAAACCACATGTCATGCATTCTTTCCATGTCATCTAGGGTGCATTAGCGATTGCATGCTACTGTGATAGAATCCGTGTAGTTTGTGCATGCTGTTGTGATAGATGGTTGATAGATTCTCTACTGTAATGTTAGAAAACGGGTTGTTTTGTTCCTTGCTTAAAAATGAACGCCAAATTTGGGTTATTGAGGTGTTATGGGCCCTCACAGATCAGAATTTGGCACTTCTTTTCGCCTTGTTGTCACTGTTCTGGAATTCTGCACATTTTCTGAGTTAAGACCCAGAAATACACAGAATACTCGGCGTGTACTTTTTGAGAACACTCCATGTAGTTTTCAGGCCGTGTCACTGACCGTGTGAGCAGAACACGGTGTCGTTGGAGTAACTTCAGGAACATGCCGTGTACGGTCGGTACACGCCGTGTGAGTTCAAAGCCATGCACCTGGCCGTGTCACTAACAATACAGGTCGGGGATGCTCGGGTGGAACACGCCGTGTCCATAGGGAACACACCGTGTAGTCCTTTCCAATTACCCAGCCGTTTCATAAACATCACGGGCTGGAGTTACCTTCCTTTCCACATGACGTGTTTGTTCGGAACATGCCGTGCATTCGTACCCATGTTCCCGGTCGTGTCACGAACAACACGAGATGGTGTCGCCTTCTCCTATACATGCCATTCTTGTTCAGAGCACATCATGTAAGGTATAGATGTGTAGAAGGCCGTGTACACAACAACATGGACCACCGAAGCCTTGTATAGAGCACGCCGTGTTTTCTTCAAACAAGCCGTGTAGTCTCGGGTTGATTTGGACCGTGTGGGTTGGCCATGTCAGGAGACTCAGGCAGGGGATAAGTTTCATGTACATGCTGTGTGGGGTGTCCAACACGCTGTGTAGTTTGAAGTGTATGAGACATGTAGGGCAGGGGTACACGCCCATGTCTACAGCTTTAGTAGACACGCCGTGTAGTTTTATACATGCCGTGTAGTCGTGTTTTCCAATATTGTATGTTTTTCTTCCCCTATTCCCATTTTGTACTCTTGTGTTATCTGTCCTTGTTTTCCTGATCTAGGGTGTGCTTTTGATATTTCATAGCTATGACTCTGAGACATCCCCCGGTCGTACGTCTATCGTCAGGAAACGATCAGACGCCAGAAAGGGCTGATCAAGGACTTCTTGTCGATCCCCCAGCCGAGCCAGCCTTGGCACCGGTGGTCGTACCAGTTGCAGGCGTTGATGCGCAGTTCAGGGAAGGTTTCATGAAGATGAAGTAGGCCTTCCTGGCAGCACTGCCTCTTGCCTCGTCTATGGCAGACTTGACGCGGGTCTTTCAGCAGCAGCATCCTCCCACGTTTTAGGGGGAGGGAGGACCTCAGGCTGTAGAGTCATGGCTGGAAGCCATGCTGACTATCATCGAGCATCTGGAGACACCTCCAGAGAGGCGGGTTAAGATCACCACCTACATGCTTCGAGACTTCTCCAAGATATGGTGGGACATGATCTCACAGGTGGGTCAGCAACAGACTATGGCTTGGGAGGAGTTCCAGCACGTGTTCTACGACTAATTCTACCCAGAGACCCTAAGGGCCGATCGAGCTTCGGAGTTCATTAGCTTAAAGCAGGGTACTCTATCTATCATGGATTATTCCTCTCGTTTCACCAAGATGCAGTGTTTTACACCCCTTCGGGATGGGAGTGGGGTGTTCTTGGCGAGGTATTTTGAGGATGGACTCTGGTGGGAGATCCGCTCGCAGGTGAACATCTTCCAGCTGACTTCCATTACTTCCATCATCAACCAGGCATTGATTGCAGAGCGCAATTTGAGAGACTCTGGAGCAGCATGCCAGGGCGGTTTTTCTTCCACAGTTAGCCATCCTCCAGATTACAGTAAGAAGCGTCGTAGGGAGCCTATGCGCGGGGATTCGAGGAAGTGAGAGGCATCATCAGGCAGCCAAGTGACATGTTATAACTGTGGTTGGGCAGGGCATACGGGGCCTCAGTTCCAGAGAGACCCCAGGGAGTGCTGATCTGGTGGCAAGATGGGTCACCTTCAGCGTTTTTTCCAGGTTTTCTCACCAGCAGCTGGTGACCAGGGTTCTTCCATGACTCCCCGTTCAGGAACAACCCCACTAGTTCCTCACCAGTCGGGGAACTGGAGTTCTTCCAGTCATTTGGGCTGAGGGGGAGGTCGAGGCCGTGGCGTTCAGCCACTAGTTCCTCAGCACCATTAGGGACGTGGTACGGTCCAGTGTTTCACCGTGGAGCAAACTTATCATGAGAATGATCCCGACCCTTCTACTGTTCGAGGTACGATTTTAGTAGCATTAGTTTTATCTTCATCCCTTTTCGATACTTGTGCTACGCATATCATTATCTCTGTTACCATTGTGGAGAGCCTTGTACTCTTCGTCTTTTCTTATGCCGATTCATTGACACTAGAAACACCTTTGGGAATGAGGACATCTAGTGTACGCTAGTGTAGAGAGTTCCCTCTCAAAACTAAATGCTCTTCAATGTAAAACAGATTCTTATCAAAACTAAATGCTCTTCAATGTAAAATAATTCACTTATGGAATTAAAAAAATAAAATCAAATATATAGAAAGATAAATCACTCCATTCCCATCCAAGACCCCAAATATAATTTAATCCCACCTTTTTATAAAAAACTAAAACAAAAATATATTTAATGAATTGAATCTAAAAATAGAAAAACAAAAAGAAGAAAAATATAAAAATTATTCTCTATCAAGGTCACCTTATTATCCTAGATTTCGTTCCACTAGAATTTTCATTGAAATTGTTCTCATGTCTTACTCCATCCTCTACTAAAAAAATACACTCTCGACTCCCATATCTATAAATAATAACCCAATATTCTTCAGTATCCACCAAATAATGTTCATCAACCTTTCCAAATTTTAAAAGATATTATTTTATTTTCCAACAAACATCACAACCTCTAAAGACAACATTACTTTTCATCATAGAAAAAATAGAATTTTCTATCATCTATCCTTGATTCATCATCCCTCACATATTACCAAATATATAAAACTAATCACTTTTCAATATCAATGAATTATTGTAGGAAAATCAATTAAAAATAAAAATTCCTTAATAGAAGTACATGTTTCAATCTACTAATTTGTGTTCTAAACATCTCTAATAGATTATTAAGAACCTACTCCCACCATGTATATTTCATTGGTAAACATTCATGTTCACAAGCATCCAAAAATCATCTATGTCCGTACGAAAACCTCAAGACTGGGATTTCCCTGAGCTATAATTACGTATAATTCAAAATTCAATCACCGAATCAAATCATAAGTAGGAAAATATTAGTTTATAATTTCCCATAACTTCTACATCATCTCTTCCCTCTTCATGATTCAAAAAATTTGTCTGATTATTTTACAAAATACAACCTTCCATATTGTCTCACCCAAAAAATACATTAATGCTTGTTATGCATTAATGTTGATGGTGAATCCACTCACTCGGAAATATGAACAATCATCAGCCTCTATATCCATAAACACTCATAAACTCATCCATTTGGCATGTCAAATAATCCAGACAAGTTAAGTCACAATATTCAACCCCAAAAAAAAGTAGAAGAACATCCATGGGACCTTTCGTTGAATAAAAAGAGTGTAAAATTAGTTGATATTTAATTCGTAGTGAACAAGGATGATAAATCCATTTCATTCTTAAAAAAAATTCAATAAGAAACAAATGAACATAATTCCAAAAAAACCTTCTTATAATATCAAATCCAATCGTAATAAAAATTTCTATATTTTTAACATGGGTAGATCAGAATCATGAATTCATATTCACAATATTGACTCATCTCCATCTGAATATGAAACATTAATTGGGTATAAAATTTTCATCCTCATCCCTAATCTCTCCTCATGTCATTATTTGAACTTGTCATAGCACAAATCTATTACATTGAAAAATTTAAATTATAATTGGATTCGATATGAATTATTTTTTCAAAAGGTTATTAATTCTTAAGTGTGGGGTCCCTTAAACCATATATCTCTATTTGTGAAAATGAGTTATTCCCCAATGATATCGGGTCGCACTTCAGCAAAATTTATTTAGTGAAAATATATGGTTCGACTCGGGTTCATCATTAATGGAACATGGTCTAATGTGGCTTCATGTTTGATTGGTAACAAAAAATCATAGCCTAAAATAGTTTCCTCTTCAATCATGGTCACCATAGGTCAAGTGGTCCTCATCTGGGCACAGAATTTGGCTGTCGTGTACTATGATGAATCAGATTTATCTAGATTCAAAACCCTATGAATGATCAGTTCGCCTTCATGTTTTGGTCTAATCATCCATGATTTTGATCTGTAAAAATCCCCTTCATAGAACGCTGACTACTTCATCAGTGGTGAGAATGGGGAATTTTTATTGTCATCAACTCGAAAGATATTAGTATCAAATAGATTTGGGATATCATTGGGGTTCATTTTCCATGCCCTTTCCACGACTTCTTAAGAGTTTGGTTTAAGATAAATTTTTCTTTTGTGATATTTCTATTATGTGGCTGCATTAACTCAGAGACACTAAAAAGTATACTACATTAGGATTTTCAACTACATGACTATAATAAATTTATCAGAATCCTTTGATAAAATTTATGGGTTTGGACCTTTTAATTTTCATACGCAATAGAAAATCAAAATTTAAGGAGAAATATTCCACAACATGTATAAGATTTTTTTTACAGTTCTAGAATAAAATTTCACACACATCACAAAAATAAAATAAAAACATAAATAATTGATGGATAAAAAGATAAAAATAAGAAAAAATAAAATAATAATTTATTTAGAATGGAAAATTAATATTTCGAATAAAAAATCAATAAATAGAAATCAAATTTAAAATTCATTAAAAAAAGAAAAAAATAATAGATAAAATTAAATAATAACCTAGAATAAATTTAATTAAATAAAATAAAATTAATTTTTAAAATAAAAAATTTAAATATATCTTGAAATAATAAAATTATTCATTATTTAAACATAAAAAACAAAATTTAATACAAAAATCATTGATTTATTATTTGAACACCAAAATAAACTAAAAATTATAATAAAAAAATTCAACATTAAAAGTAAGGATTAATCATCAAAAGTTATGTGACAAAACACATAAATAAAGTGCCCATAAAATTCCTCCACATATAGATTTTGTTTGACCACAAGTAATCCCTTAGTCAAACTCAGTGGTATAAATTAAATCTCGATATATAAAAATAATAATTCGTTAAAGAGTTGATTTTCAATCAGAAATTCATTTATAGATAATTTCAAGTATAAATTAGAATTAACTCTAAAAATAATTTTTTTTAAATATTTTCTATTATTTAAAAAAAAATTAATTTAAAAAAATTATGGAGAATTTATCAAACCTCAATTTTCATCCAACCAAAAGTCCAAAATTCTCTTTACCTTCTAGAGAACAGACACACATAAATACCAAACAAATTAAATATACACTTTTTTTTATGTGAAAACATAATAATTAAAAGGAAGTATATATAATCCCTCCAATAAATTAAGAATAAAAAATAAAATAGTAATAAATAATAGATTTCAACTTGGATTTGAATTCTTATTTTCCAATCCATTTGGATGCAAATATTATGAGTTAAATTCAAATTAAAAATTTCAAAATGAATGGTTATTATATAACATATTCCCAATATTTTAACAAAAAATATTTTTTTCAAGTCGGTGAGAAGAGAATAATTTAGTTAATTAAATCATTGAGGTATTAAATATTAACATTCTCAAAGTGGCATCAAAACCCTCAAATTCGAAAACATTTCCAAATATTAAAAATTCCTATGTGAATTTTTAAAATGAAAAATTTCAAAAAAATCGATAGAATCACATTGAATAATAGTTTAGAACATTTGAAGACCATTCCCAAATATTTCAAACCCACTAATGTTCCCATTGTTTAACTTCAAGGTAGAAGAACATTTAATACAATTTTATGTTCCAAAATGATTCTCAATTCAATAATTACAATCCATGTTTAGGTTAAAATAATGTATAACAATTCTTTATCCACAAAAAATAGATAATTAAATACATGAACAAGAATTTAGTTGGTAGATGATAATAATTTCATCACAATACATATAATTTATAGAAATGATGCATACTATCACATATTAAATTCAAAAAATGGTTTTCAAATAAGCTGATAAAATTTATTAGAAATTCACTTTTTAAACACACAAAACAATTGAAATAATAAATAGACCAAGAGGCTTATAAAAAATTATTAACTATAGAAAAATTTTAGTTTTAATTTTCATCACGTATTTTAAAAAGATAGAAATATTGAAAAAACATATTTAGAATCATTAAAAATTAAACAATTCAAAATTGTACTCACCTGGTATGATTTATTTTTATCCCTGTTATATATACTAGAGAATCTTTTTCTTTTAGTATAATCAATATACCCACAAAATATGCAGTTACTACTATATGTAAAAATAAATCATGATAATCTAGAATGTTATATTCAATAAATAATGAAACGTGATAATAAGTAAATGAAGTGTGAAGTAAGTTGTTCAATCTTGTAGATCCTTAGGATCATAAATCAGAATAAAAAATATATTCATGAATATCTCATCATTAGAAAATTGAAATGAGAGACATAGTAGCAACAGATATTGAATATAATAAATTTAGAGACATTTATTTCTAATGAAAAGCTAATAAAAAAAATTAAAAGTCATGTGTTGCCTCCCATGAAGCACTGAGTTTTATGTCATCAATTAAAATATCTCCCTCAAATGTCAAACCATGATCATTGAGAGGTAATATATCATTGATGAATGAAACATAATTATTAATTAATCCACCTTCAGTATACTCTTCCACCACCTTAAGACAATCATCATCAAGAAAATAATTTGTTAAATCCATTAAAAACAAATAAATAACGTTGATTTCCATCATTGTAACTATGTCCAAATTACCCCGATTAAATAAACATTACAAAAAACACCATTAAAATTATCCATGAAAAACAATATGGTTATAAAGTGTTTTCCCTACACATTGGACTTCCAAACACTAAAAATATGTAAAATACTGAATGTTACTTTCTCACTTCCAAAGAATTATTTTTAAAAAATACATTTAGAAAATTAAAATCCAAAATGTACCCAAAAAATGATTCAAATTATTCACAGAAAATATATTATCTAGAATTAAAAAAATTTATAAAATAAGTTAATTTATAAATAAATGGTTGAAAACATCAAGCATAGGTTCATTAACTGAATGTGAAAAAATTTCAAGCGAAAAAATTTTAAAAATTGAAAAAAACATACTTTTTAGAGGGAATCAATCCAGACTTTTTCCAATTTTAGATACTTTAAAACTTTAAAACATAGTAAAAAAACACTCAAACTCAAGAATACACAAATTAATAATAATCCCTTGATAATAATGCTCTTTAATTGATTAATGGGAATGATACTCCTAAGAAATAGGCAGTTTTGAATGGGTAACAGATTAAGTTATTCCATCCAAAACATCGTTTTGTCCATGTTTGACTACCTCTTAGTTATTAGAAATTATTTTCCTAATGTTGAACACAATACTTCCTATCATTTCATGATCACTAGTAGATTCATATGAAATATAGTTAACTTGATAATTTTCATCAACCGATTCCATGATTAAATAAACATAAGGGTGATTATATTCCTCTCTAATATTAGATCTAAACACTTCAACAACTATATATATCAACTTATTACCAATAAAAATATAAAAATCATCAAAAACATGAAACTCATACCGATCCTTAATGGACTGAAAGGTATATTTTCCCATAGAAACATCAATCATAGCCCCATATTAGGTCAAAATGGAATTCCAAGAATGATTGGTACATTATTATCTCTGTCCATTTAATGATTTGGGAAATTAGTGGGAAGTTTAAGTATTCCTACAATAACTAAAATATAATCTACCCATATTTTTGGAAAATGATGTTACCTATGACCCGACTGTAGAGAAATAGATGTTGGATTTTATTCCCCAAGACCCAAATTTTGATATAGGGAGTAAGGAATATGATTGAGGCTAGATCCTAAGTCCCAATGAAAATTTATTCCCTTAATTTTTCCAATTTTTGATTAAATAAAAAATCATAAAAGGTTTTTTAGATTTAGAGTGAACAAATTCTTGATTAAGCATAAAACAATTATCATTGTGATTACAGGTTGTATACTCTCCCAAATACCTTTTATTATATAAGAATCTTTTTATAAATTGGAAATAATATGGAATATAGTTCATTGACTCCACAAAAGGAATGTTAATTTTAAAGGAACTAAATATATTAATAAACTTAAACTAACCAGGTTCATCAATATTTTTAATTCTTTATTGAAAAGGTATTAGAGGGGAATAATTACTCTATTTGTTTATTAATATCCTCATCCTCAAACCTATCTTTTTTGTCCTTCCATAAACAGTTCCCACTTAATTTTACATTGTTCATTTACCTTTTCAGTTGGTGATTCACCAATTTGATAATGTCTACCCTTTCTATCTAAATTTTATGATTTTGAATTTCAAAATTTTAACCATCAACATTAACCTTTTTATTACATTTAAATATCTCTGGTTTTTGTTTAACATGAACTTCGTGTTTTAGGTCTGATGTAGAGGTAACAACCATTTAATTATCTCCCAGGTTTGGAAATATTGTGTTGGGAAGATTTACCTTGTCTCTCGCCCAAGATCTGTAGACATTTTAACCATTTAAAGTGATTAACTAAGAATCCTAGTATATGTATCCTTGTTTTAAAGAAACAATTTCACCCAAATCCTACTAAAATGTACCCTTAATTTACCCTTGGGAGTTAAATTTATTAGCCCTGTATTGATTTTGGTAAATCTTTTAGGTTGTTGTAGAAAATTACGGGCATCGAGTTGCTTAATTACTCACTGATCTTTCACAAACCGGTTGGGGTGATATATATATATATATAATTTTATTGGTTCAGAAAGGGATCATCATTGCCTTGATTCCTCACACAATATTCCACAAACTAACAACTCTCATCATTTTGAACGAGAAGATAATAGATGGGAAAATATTTCTGTTAATGGCCGTACATCCAATTGTGGAAATAGTACTCTATAAAAAATATATAGTCAACACTAGCGTAATGAGAGTTACTTTCAGATCTATGAATAACTATTTTACATATTATTTTATGGGGGAAATTTTTTTAGTGATTATTAAAAACTTATTCGAGATTATTTACTATGTTGTATAAGAAATCATCACCACAGGATTTATCCACCATATATTTATTAAATATAGTGAGACTATTATAGAGTGAATCCATCAAGAGATGAGGGGAAAGTTGGTGAATGGGATGTTTTATAAGAAGTTCTCTAAAAAACTCCTGTGTCTCATGGATAATATCATCCTCATATTCAATGAATTATGTACATTTTTTCCTCGCATCAATTGTAGTATTTCTTAGATAAACCATCCAAATAAAATAATTAATGAGTTGGTCCCATGTATCAAATATTTCCTTAACTAAATTATGAAATCCACTCCTAGACATATTTCTCAAATATAATGGGAAGAATCTCAACCTAATATCCTCCTCATTCAACACATGAAAATGTAATTGTTATACTAAAACATAAAAATCTCTAATGAAATCAAGAGAGTCCTCACTAGGTTGAGAACTGAATGAGGTTAACATAGAGAATTAATACTGATTCAACTTATAATTTTTAGATCTGTGAGACAATCTAATAAAAGATATATTATTTAATATTTTTGGTATATAGAAATTCAAAATCCTAGGCCTCTCAACATTTTCAATCCAAGTTTGATGTCTGATACATTTTTTATTTCTACCAAAAAATATTTGAATTTCAAAATTTGAATTTTTTATTTCAGTTTTTGGTTTTTATTAACTATATTAAATTTATATTTATTTATAGTATCATCGGTTCTAGTTCAGAATTAGAGTTTTCACCTTATTGGTTCTTTATATAATTTTAGTGTCAAAAAACCTAAATGAAATATCACACAATAGTGAAGTACTGAGTAGTTTTGATTATAATGTGTAACAGTTATTTTAAAATATTAGTTTATTTATTTTTTAATTTTCTAATTTTAAATGGTCACACACACCCTCCTTATAAACTGTGCCAAGATTTGATACCTTTCATATCCACTGATCTGTGATTTGAATTTAATCATTTATTAAAACTGAAAAAACTACTAGTAAGTGGTGAGAAGAAGTATCACATCCATAGAGAAGGAAAAAAGAAATGTAAAACTAAGAAAAAAAATTAATAATAAAAAACTTAAATGAATACTGGACTTGATTAATTTTCGGTGGAAATGAAATAAGAGAGATTAGATAAAAGCTGGTTATATAAAAAATAAGGGGAATTTGGCTGTCCAAAAATGAATTAAAATGATTTTTCTAGATATTTTAAATTAACAAAATTTTTATAGTTATGGTAATAATGGTGCGTAGAGGAAACATAAGGGGTGTTAAGTTGTTCTACATAGAATTATTAAATCTATAAAAAATTATTGGAAAAATAAATTCAAGAAGAGATATGTTCATTGATGAAAAAATGAAAGATCACCCTTTTCTAATTTTGTGAACTCTTAATGATGCTCAATATTGAACGGATCTACTATCATCACCCATCGTTACTTAGAATAATATAGAATAAAAGATATATTCATCAAAAAATAAAATAATTTCACTATAAAAACCCCACTAAAACAACTATGAAAAAGAATCTAATATATTTAAATGTAAATAAATCAATTAAAATCTAAAAATATTAAACGGATTTAATCACACATGTTTTTGAAAACTGAAACAAAAATATATTTAATTAAGTGAATATCAAAATTGAGAAAAAAAAATAGAAGGAAGAGAAAGGGAGATTCTATATTAAGTCCATCTTCTTCTCTTAGATGTAGCTCCACTAATTTATACTTTGAAAATGATCACATCTTCATATTATTATTATTTTTGATTAGAAATCCACTATTGAATCTCATCACCAGAAACAATGCTCCAGAATTCATCTACCTCCTCAAAATTTGGTTCATTCCATTTTTAAATGTCTAAACAGTTTTTTTATTTTCCTCCTAGTGTCATATCCTCTATGAACCATACTTTGTTTCTTTACAAATAATTTTAAGAGTCAATACTTTATCCTTAAGAAACTATCTGCAACTCATTAGAAATGATCTGAAACTGATAAATCTTCAATGTCAAATACATTTTACAGGAAAATCAATTAGAAATAAAAATTTCTCAGTAGTAGTACATTTTTCAGTTTATTAATATAAGTTATCAACTTCTATAACATATTATTATGAAATAGGAACCACTTTCTGTAGTTCCTTAGTGATCTTATGCATGCACATGTATCCAACAGTCATCAATGTCTGTAAAACAGCATGTTTGTAATTTTTCTAATAATTGATAACTGAGAAATCATGATTCAATCAATGGATAAAATCAAATGGAGGAACAAATAAGGTCAATATTTCACAAAAATTCTACATCAAATCATCACTATTAAATCTTCAATCAATATCCAAGTATATTTTACAATTTATCTCTTACCACCTTGTATTACTCAATGAACAAACTTATGATCGGTGGGATTTAATGCTGAATCACATTCCAAATGCTTAGTAACATGAACAAACATCAACTTTTACCTCCCCGAACCCTCATTAACTCATCCATTTTGAATATTGAATAGTCCGAACTAGTAAAGTCTTGATCCCCATCCCCATTAACAAAAATAGAAAATCCTAGGTACTTTTCACTAAAAATAAGCATTCAAAATTGTTCGATGCAGAAGTTTTTATCATAAAGCATTATGAACCCCCTTATATCTTCAAAAAAACATCTTTAATAAGAAAAAAAATCGAATAAAAATTCATAGTTTATCAAATATAGCATTAATAACAAATTTTGAATTTCATATTGTGGCTGATTGAAGGAACAACTAAATCTTCCAAAAGGTAACTTATCTTTAACAGACTATCAAACTCCAATAGAACTCTTAATATTCTTCCTGATACTTTTTCTCTCATAATTTGATCATCTAACCTTGCCTTAACCTAAATCTCTGACCCTAATAAATGTGAATCCTCATCTGATTGATTTGGGAAATATTCTTCAATTGGTTCATCATTCTTAACTGCAATATCCCTTCAACCTCAGATATCCATTAGTGAACATTAGTGATTCCTCAATGAGCTGAGGTCGTGCTTTTCTAAAACTCATTTAGTGGAAGTAGTGGGTTTCACTTGGGTTCATCATCGACGGTACTTTGTTGAAAATAACATAAAGTTTGGTCTATGACAAAAACCAAGGCCTCAAATGACTTCCCCATTGATTGTAGTCACTATCAATTGATTAGTACTCATATGGTCATATAATTAGGAGACCTCAAGGGATCTAAAATAAAATTCATCTTGATTCAAAACCCTACATGATCATAGGTCCCCTATGATGTTTTTATTTGATTTCCATCAATTTTTATAGGGATAAATCCCATTAACAGAACCATGGATTTTATATCATCATCAAGATTAGTGAATCCAATCTCTTTATCAACATATCACATCTCTATTTAAAATGAATCATGGATATCATGTGTGTTATTTTTTCTGTTTTTGGGCTATGGATTTTTAAGATACTAGTACAATATAAATTTATCTTAAAAATTATATATCTTATGAAGCTATATTATATTATGAGAACAAAAAGTTATACTACACGAGGATTCACTATTTCATGTGAAAACTAAATTTATATTTTTCCCTTTTAGAAAATTTATGGGTCTATACATTTTAATTATCATACATAGATATAATTGTAAATTTTACTTGAATTATTCTATGGCATGCATAAGATAATTTTGTTTCACTTTTACACAAAATTATTGCACCCTATACAAAAATAAAATAAAAAAATCAAGCCTTGATGGACTAAAAAGAGATTAAAATAAATGAAAAGAGAAAGAAGTATACCATCATAAATTAAAATCTCAAATAATTTTTATTATAATTCTAATTCAAATTAATATTACATTATAAAAAGAATAAAATAAAATAAATATATGAAATTAAATAAGAACATAGAATAAATTTGTATAACTAAAATCAACAAAATAATTAACATTCAAATTAAAATATTATATTTTTTAAAATAATAAAACAATTAATAAATTAAAAATAAAAACACAAAGTTTAATAGAAAATTAATTGATTTATTATTTAACTAAAAAAGAAAAAAAACAATATAATTAATAAAAAATAAATATATTGAACATTATATACAAGGATTATGAATCAAAATCGATTTGAAAAAATACATGAATAAAGATCCCATAAAATTCCTCACACATTGATTTTTATTGTCCTTAATAAATCCCATAGTCGAAATCAATGATTGAAAATAAAAATCATGTTTGAAAAATACTAATTATAAAATTAATTTATTTTCAATGAATTTTCCCCATGTGGATGCTTTAAAGGAGAAAGATTAATTCCCCTCTTGAATTAAATTTATTTTGTGAAATAATGGTTACAATATTACAAAAAATATATAAATTTAAAATTTAAAATAGAGCATATCAAATGTAAATTTGTATCAAACTAAATGTCTAAAAATCTATTGAACTCTAGGATAAAAGACTCACATAATTAGTAGAGAATATAAATATACACACTATTTAGAAGGGAAAACTTAATAATTAAATGTAATTAAAAATAACACAACCAATGTCTTATGAATAAATAATGGATCCAAATTAAATAAAATAGTTTACCTTGGATTGATATTTTCATTCCATAATCCATTTAGATGTAAATATTATGAGTTATGTTTAAATTAAAAATTTCAAAGTGAACTCTTATTGTATTACATAGTCCCAAGATTAATTTATTTTTTCAATAGGGTATGTAAAATTTTTTAATTAATTTTATCCAAGATATATTAAATATTAGCAACTAAAACCCATAACATTTTAAAAGAATTCACCATTTGAAAATTTCTCTATGATTCTAAAAAATATAAAATTTTGTAAAAATTAAGATGTTTTTGATTTGTCACATTAAATTATAATTTATTACATTTAATGAACCAAACCCCATACATAAAACACAACAATATCCCCATTGTTAAAATTTATGGTGGAATAACATATAAGACAATTTAAAGTTCAAAAAGGATTTTCAATTCAGTCGATAAAATCCATTTATGAGTTATAATAATGTTCAAAAATTATTCTTACATACAAAATAGAGACATCAATACATGAAAAAAATTCAGTTGGTCATAGAAAATAAGTTCATAGAATAACATATAATATCTAGAAATGATGCATACATTCAAATATAAAATTCTAATAATGATTTTTAAAAGAGTAGATACAATTACATGCACATTCACTTTTTTATCCCTCACAACAGTTGACATAAGAAGAAATTACCAATAGAATTATCAATAATTATTTTATTTGGGACAAAAATACATAATAAATTTTTTTCAAGTATTAAAATGAACTTGTAGCAGTGAAAAAATAGTTTTGGAAGAATTTAAAAATAATAAATTAAAACTACTACTCCCGGGGTATGAAGAATCTTTTATCAATATTACTTATACTAGATACCCCCTTATTTCCTTTATGAATAATCAATTGTTCTAAAAAATAATTAGTACTTACAAGAGGGAAAATAAAGAATGAGAATCCTCAAATTTAAAATCAAGAAATAATGTAACAAGTGAATAAGGAAAGGAATATTGAAGTAAGTTATTAAATATTATAGCTCTTTAGGAATGCGACTATCATTAAAAAAAATATTCATGAATAAATCATAATTGGAGAATTATAAAGAGAGACCTTTTAGATAAATATCATTAATGAAATAATGGAAGAGACATTTATTTCAAAATAAAATATATGAAAAAAGTAAATGTATTGGTTTAACTCCCACGCAACATTGAATATTAAGTATACATCTATTCTCTCTACCTCTAATGTATAACCATGGTCATTTATTGGGATGGTTTCATCAATGAAAAAACATCATTATTATTTAAATAGACTTTATTACACTCTTCAAGAATCTTATAAACAACATCATCAAACAAATACATTTTAATATCCATTAAAAACATATATCTATGGTTGTTTTATGTGGTCGTAACTAAGCCCATATTAAACAAATTAAGGAAACAAATAAAGACAACACCATATCAAATGATCTATGAAAAATAGTACGTTTCTCAAAGTTCTCCCTACACTTTGGGCTTCCAAACACTAAAAAATAGGTGTAAAACTTTCTATAACATACTCACTACCAAATAAAATTTTTCACAAGTAATCGTTTGAATATGGAAATAAACAATTCCCCCACCAAGAATATTAAAATTATATATAGAAAATATTTTTTTCAAAGTCTTCATATGATGAGACATTAGTGAATTTCAAAAAAAAATGGTTGAAAACATAGGAAAAACATGTTCAACAACAACATGTGTGAAACTTTTGAGAAACAAACCTGTTTTTGTGGAAAAAAAATATGTTTTTCAGAGATAATAAATCTATATTTTTTCTAGTTATTGATACTTTTAAAATATTAAACATTAAATAAAAAAAATAAAACTCAATATCATATAACTCATGGAGAATAACTTGAAACTCTAACTAGTGATTTGGTTCATAGGAATGGGTATCCTCACAAATAGGTGGTTGTGATTGAGTAAAAACATGAGTGATACTCTATAAAATAAAGATTTTTTCCAGTTTAACAATGTATTGGTTCTTAGAAATTATTTTCTTATGATTTTTTCCAATCCACCATATTATTTAAATTTCTATTTTTAACTAAAATTTTTCATAATTCACTTGAAAATTTTCATCAAATGATTATTTGATTAAATCATCAAAAAAGGGGATTGGTTTCCTTACGAAT
Source organism: Viscum album (assembly GCA_963277665.1). Classification (NCBI taxonomy): domain Eukaryota; kingdom Viridiplantae; phylum Streptophyta; class Magnoliopsida; order Santalales; family Viscaceae; genus Viscum; species Viscum album. The sequence continues at coordinate 536,948,459 of OY728156.1, forward strand.
CATAGATCTAAACAATTAATCGAAAAAATATATCAACTTTCAACATACAATGATAGTGTACTCTTCTAAATGATGAAACCCTTATTGATAGTCACTATCCTGAAGGGTAACTTTTCAATTAGAAACATTAATCATAGCCCCAACTATTGGTAAAAATGATGTTCCGATAATTATTGAGACCTTATTATCACTATCCATTTCCCAAAAAAATAATAATTTAGAAGTGTAAGAATTAAAACATTAACTAACATATCATATACACTTATGTAAGGATAATAATGTTACATATCAGCCAATTTTAGAGAAAAAGAAGTTAGATTTAATTCCACAAGATCCATCTTTTGAAACAAAGGGTATGATATATCATTTATGATAGATCCTAAGTCATAGAGACAATTTATTCCCTCATGTTTTCCTATTTTTCAGGAAATCAAAAATATCCTACTGCATTTTTGTTTTGATTGTAATTGTTTCCGAAAAATATCACTACAATACTAAGTGAGATTAATAGTTGTATAATACCCCCAATCCCTCTTGTCGGCCAATAAAAATTTAATAAAATTTACATTGGATGATATCTTTTTTAGGGAATCTACAAAATTAATGTTCATTTTAACGGACCTAAAGATATAATGAAATTTCAAATAGATAGGCTTTTACCCATTTTAATTATTTTGGGAAAAGGGATGGAAGGGGAATTATTATTTAAATTTGGATGATTATTCTCCTTATTCTCCAACCTCACATTTTTTTCCTTAATGATCTCACACTTCATTTTTTGTTGTTATTTAAACTTTTTAGTGAAATATTCATTAATTTATTCATGTTTGAAATTGTGGTCCAAATTTTTAGATTTTTAATTTTCTTGAATTTTTATATAAAATTAATCTAGATCATAATTTTTACTTTAGTTGTTTGTTACTTAACATTTACATTAGGTTTTTGGACTAATATAGTGGTTACAATCATTTAATTCTCTCAGGGGGTTAGAAATTTTATACAGGAAGATTTCACTAGTCTCTCCCACATATATATCATGACATTTAACCCATTTGAAGTTTTAGTCTATGAATCATACTGTCTGTATCATTTTTTAATGATCCAATTTGACCTAAAACCTACTAAACATTACTGTTAATTTTCTATTGAGAATTAGATAACTCATCCCCATATTGATTTTGGTAATATTATTTAGGTTGTTGTGGAAATGAATGGGTATTTGGTTGTTTAATTACTCTTTGAGATCGCTATTATAGGTATATGTGTTTTTATACCCATCATTAAATTAGTTAAAAATGGGATCATTATTTCATTTATTCTTATCCCTATTGTAGAAAAACTAAGCACTCTCAACATTTTAAATAGGAAGATTAGTGTTGGGAATACAGTTTTGGGAGTGACCATATATCCCTAAGTGGAAACACTACAAAATAACAATTCTATCAAAGAAAATAGCATCATCATATTTTGTTTTAGATTTAATAATAACATTTTGTTCATTTTACTTTTTTGATTGGAATTTTTAAAAGGCTTAATAAAAAACTTATTTGAGCTCATTGATTATCATGTCCATGACAACAATATCAATAACCAAATTTGAGTCACTTCCCTAATATATGACACTATGGTTTATAGTTTTATAGATTTAGGTAAACACTTTTTGTAATAAAAAATTATTTCTATTCAAAATTTCATTTTCCAAATATGATAATGAATTTTTTATTTCACATTTAATCCTATGAATCTATGAGAACACAATACATAAATTTTACCCTTCTAGAGGAATCGTACATAATGCGTATATTCATAAACTATGAGAATTAATACATAAGATGGCTGAGCTCAAATTCCCAGTATTGGTAAACATAGACATTAACAACTGAAGATCATAAGTGATAATCTGATAAGAATAATGGTATGAGATAATAAAAAATGTGTATAGATATAAAATAAAATATTTATATAAAAAAATGATTCATAAATTATAGTAATGGAATAAATATATGTTTAAACAGAAGGAAAAAAGTCATATGATTCAATAATTAAGAGCCCGGTGAAATCACAATTTTCGTAAGAAAATAACTAAAACCCATAATAAAAAAAAATCAGAAAGATATATTGTGATATTATATTCACCACCTATATTCACTATTATTCACTAGTAATGAAATATATTATAATAGGTTAATTATAAAATATTTTATTTAGATAATAAATATTTACCCATTGAATTTGATAGATATATCTCGGTCCCACCTATCATCATCTATAATGTGAAAGAATCATAACATGAATAAAACACAAAGGGTCTTCATCTTTCATATTAAAACTCATAAAAATATAATATTCAAAATATGATCGCAAACTATTAAATTATACTATGAAAATATGATGATTTTAAAATAGTTTACCCAATTTACCCTTAAGAGAAAATAAATGAAAAACCATAAAATTTATATGAGTATTAATTTTTTCTATAAAATATGATGTATTGAAATTTTATTTTTATAATCATTAAAAATAAAAAATTCACAAAAAATGGAAAAATATAATACATTATAAATCCATCAAAAATTAAAAACGATGTTTCATAAAGAAGAATATACATGAAAAGGGTAATATTCTATAATGAGGTAAATATTATAAAGCATTACATCACACCATAATAATGGAATTCAAAAATAACATGTATGGAAAAAGTTTAAAAGATTAATTTTGAAACATTTGTAAAGAAATTAATAGATAGTTGAATATAAAATTAAACAATAATTTATGTTAATAGAATAAAATCCTTGAAAAAAATAAAAATAATACGGATTAGAGGGTAAAGTGTTCTGTAAAAGGCCTAAAAAACTTTAAAGTGAACATTTTTATGAGAAAAAACTATAGATTATAAAATTAAAATACCATGAAAAAAATATAAAAAAGAAATTAAAATGACTTTAATAAACTAAAAAAATGATAAAATATATCAAAGAAAAAATATATAAAATAAATAAATGAATATAAGTTCATAAAAAAACATGTCTCTATGAATTAAAGCTGAGATGTAGAAACATTACGACTTTGGTATCCATTGAATCAAAACACCTTTAAGGAGATAAATTGAAATAAAAAATGAAATAAAATAAAAAAATTGTGATATATTATTATCAAAGAGTTATTAGATACACCATATGAAAAAAATAATTTCATATTGAAAAATATATCTCAAAGAAGGAAATTTGATATTAGAAACCCTTAAAGATTTTATAACAATTGAATCAAAATAAATTTTACAATATAATTTGATTTTGATTAGTAAATACCATGAATTAAATGAAATAAATAGTATAATACATTAATGGGTAGGTTAATCAAAATAAAAACATATAAAAAGAATAATTATTCTCAATATAAAACATATATCAATGTATTAAAATTGGGACGAAGAAAGCCTTACTGAATTGGTAAATTTTGAATCAAAACCCAATTTATATAACCATATATGGTTTTTAAAATCTAATTAATTTAATTTAAATCGTTATAATATATTTTCATTTGTAATATACAAAAAATATAAAAGTAAATAAGTGGTAAAATATAACATATCTCAATAAAATGGAATAGAGACATGAAACCCTTGCCTTAGACTTCTACCAGGTGGGATATTCTACAATATCATCAATAATAAAATTGGATTTATTATTAATATATTAAACTTTTTTATTTATATTTATATTACATTATTCTATTCATATAAAATTTCTTCTTACCCATTTATTAATAATTATTTATTAAAATCAATATTTGTTTTCTAATTATTCCACTTTCCATGAATGTTTCGGGTCAATGATTGTGATCCTTACACCTTGGTCTGGATTTTTCTCACCTATTTATGTTAATGATAAGGTTATAAATGTGTTTATCATTTTTTTGGAGTCCCATATCCATTTCATGAGACTTAGGTTGATGGTTCTACATGGAACACATAAAAATTATATTTTAATGATTTTAGAAATAACAAAATAATTGAATTTACTGATTATTATTCTTATAAATATTTACATAAAATATTTATTTAAAAAATATTAAATTAATAATTATTATATTTTATTACCATTTGTTATGTTCTGTAATTCATTTATTATATATACATTATAACAATGTTCAAGTGGGTGGTAAAATACAATAGAATAAGAACACATTATAATAGCTGAATGAGTAAGAAAATATTATTGTGTATTGATAGAATCAATTTTATAGAATATTATTTATTTAATATGTTTTTATTAAAGTGATATATCAAATTCAATAAGTGGTATTTGAGGATTATGAATGAAATAAAATGGTAAAAGGTTATTACTTACAAAGTGTCTTAGTACTCTCATTTTAGGAAGTTAATATTTACTATAAAAAATTATTGTTATTATAATTAATATAATGGATTAATTATATTTATGGAACCTCTATAATTTTATAAACATCATATTTATTCATTAAATAAAATTTTATAATAATCCATGTAATTTTGTGATAAAAAATAAAACATGTTGTTCATGGTGCCGTTAGTATGTATGTAACAAGAGTGATGTTTTCATTTTACAGTTGATGGGAGGGAGGTAGATAAAAATTATTCCATCTAAAATAATAACATTTTAGTATAATAATGATACTAATTTAATTATATTAATATATTTATATCACATTTAATGGAGGTGAAAGATGGAATAAACCTAAAAGAACTTGGTTAATGAAACTATTTCTTCTTTGAGTATCCTCATTTTGGGAACTCATTAATCATTCCTCAATTGGAATTTTAGGGATAAAAGAACATATATGATATTTTAAATATATTTGGTGAGGTATTATTGAAGGGAATCATTCATAAAAGGTGTTCAAGGAGTGTAGAAAACAGATTTGGTGAAGGGATACTTTTATAAGTGAGTGAGGTGGCTTTCTTGTAACTACTTGATTTCATAATATATAATAAATTTCGTAATATATTAATGTGGAACTAAATTACAAAATTTTACAAGAGAAGATATGTATTGTTGATAATCCACTAAAATACTCAAATTTTGTCATTTTTTTTGTGATATATGTGGCCATATCCCTTAATTTTACATCTATTTTATCCTTTTGAACCTTTATCATGGTGACTATATTTTACCTAAGTGACATTATTTATGAATAAATATAAATTATACCTTATTAATATTTTGATCATGATTATTCTAAATTTTTAAACCATTTTAAAATATTATATATCTTGATGTGGTAAAAATTAATTTTAATATAAATATGGGTAATATAAAGAAAATAGTTTTTAGAAAAATGACTTTTCAAGCATAAAATTTAATTTACATCAAAATCATGTATAGTATTGATTCCAATGAAATTTATTGGATTATGAAAAAATATTTTTGTGACATGAATCTAAACTAAAACCGAATGGAACCTTTTGAATAAATAATAAATAGAAAAGGATAAAAGTCAATTCTTATTGGATTATATATTCATTTAGTTTCCAAAATTTCTAGAATTTCGTTCAAAATTCATCTTAAAACATTAAAATGTTATATTTTAATCATTGAATAGATATTTTTTTGATAAAAAATTTCTATAAAATTTTAATTCATGATTAAATTATGAGAATTCCATAAATGTTATGGTATTTTGAGAAAATGGTATTTTTAACTATTCACATAGGAATCAGCTATTTCAAAATAATCATTATAATTTACCATAAGCTTATTTTGTCAATTTGAATTAAAAAAATGAAGTTTATTTCACAAAATATTAAATTTGAAATTTCAATGTTTCAAAATTATTATTTTTGAGTATAAAATGTAAATACAAATATCTTTTATAGAAAAATTACATTTTTAACATTAAGTGATTTTAATATTATTTCATGTTAAATAAATTAGTGTTAATATATTAGTTTATAAATATAAATATAAATATGAAATTATCATATTTTAAAAGTTATCAATAAAACATATAAAATACACATCACATTAAAAAAAAATTCTCTAGAAGACATCTTTTTTTTATATACACATTTTATTTATTTTTAACATTCTAATTGTTATGTTTAATTAATTAATTAGAATTAGAAAAAATAAAATAATTATCTTAAATTTAAATTTGTAATATGTAAGGAGTTAAAATATATGTTTTTATAATTTACAATTTTATAATATTTTAATTTACATGAGGTTTTATTATCATTATTACCTTCTTAATTATTATTCACATTGTTTTCTCATAGTGTATTAATGATTATCTAAAATTATAATAAAATATAGCATTGTAAATTTTGGTTCATTATTATGTGGGATTTATGCTTCTTATAATATTCTTTACTTAATGGAGTTCACATACTAAAATATCAGTGTGTTATAGTGCATGCATCCAGAACTCATCATCTCACATTCACCCTTTAATAAATACACATTACCATTAATTCTAAAACATTATGTTGATGTTACAACATCCAATATTGAACTCCAATTAATGAATTTCAAATTTTACGAATATTTGGATGAAAATTAAAAAGAATATTTCACAAGATTAATAGAGGTATGCGTAAAATATTATGGAACCATGAAGATAAAGTTCAAACACCAAGAGGAAGCTTAATATAGAAGAAATCTCATGAATATGTAGTTTATTATGTCATTATTAATATTGAATTTTATTGATAATTCTTATCCCTATTCATATTCTTCTTATTTTACCACATGTGTAACAAACAGACCGAGATACTTGCACAAAACAGTACTTGAACTGAAACATCACATATCGGAAGAGAGGTCTCGATCCCTAGGGATGATGAAAAGTACCTTCGAATCAACCAAAACTCATGTTAATGTGTTTTTACATCCTGATGAAGACAAGAATACATATATATATATGTAAAAATTTGAATAAATAGTAAAATTTATAACATGAAATTTATTCCATAAAAAAATAACATGAGTGGAAGAACTCAAAAGTAACTATAAAAACTATAAGGTATGAGTAAAAAGAGAGAGGAAAAAACCCTAATTGATAAATAGCTATTCCATGTGATAAGTAGAAGACATCCCACTAGCTATCCACCCAATAACCAACATAGCTAATAGAAACCTTTTGGCCTCACTATGGTGCTTTTCCTTTCACTGCATCAAAAGACATAAAAAGGACTATAAACCATTGAAATGGTGTGTAGGGTGTGAGGTAATAGGATATATAGGATCCCACTTAAAAGATCCATGATAAAACTATATACAATAATAATAACATGATTAAATTTATAGAAAAGAAGCCATGATAATTAGTTAAATAGTAATTTTATATCTAAATAATGATCAAACATTCCCTTTTTCCCACAATTTCTAATAATCTTGGTAACTGAATTTAAATGGTTATCACAAATATCAAATTAGGTAATAAAATCCATGTATTACCATTTAATGTAAAGAACTTGTAATATCAAACCAACGATCACTACAGGCCATTCTAGTTAGGACACTCATACTCATACATAAAAAATCACGTGCATCAAGTCTCATGACATATGCATCAAATATAGAGAATAGTGGAATTCCCCAACAAGTGAACATCCCAACAAATCTAACAAGTTTCTAGAACAACATGACTAGTGATAATTTGAACACCACATGAGTGGACACCCCGATGGTATCAATAAATGAAACCTATTGAAATACCTTAAACCGACATACCCAAGGATTCCTAGGTGCTACATTTCAAAATATATTCATCAAAACCCTACATGAAACCCATTTTTTCTAAACTATTTAATAATTATTATAAATTACGCTTATATTTTAAAAAAAAGTAGGGAAATCATATTTTATCAAAAACCCATTCACAAACTCAAATTATTAAATTTATCATGTTATTTTATTTATTTAAAATTTTATCCAAAAAGGAGAAATTGAGGATCATCTAACACAGGATTGGAAAATAACCACCCACCTCAATCTTAGGTCCCACACACCAAAAATTAAATCCAAACATACTATAATGTGGGGAGTAAAAAAGAGGTCGTATATATTACTCCCACACTTCAAAATCATATTCCATATCAACCAAGGTTGGTAGAGAGGTTATGTCACACGTACATTTGATAAAATTAACCCACTGCAATGTAACCATTAGAGAGCCAAGCCCAAGAAGAAGATGAACTAGAATATCTATAAATAATCCAAAAGGAAATTACTAAAAGATCAAAAGATCTATAAAATTAGTATAATGAAACTACTGTGACTAATGACAATGAAGAAGTAGAAAGATCACTTACACGAAGTGATGGAGCATATCCACCATAAACATTAATTGTCAAATGAAATGATCCAAAAGGATAATAAATCCCAAATATTTATAGGGAGATATTCTATGTTTCTAAAGATAAGCCTAAGAATCGAATGAAATGAAAACTATATGTGTAATGTGGTTAAAACCACTAGCCCTGAATTATTCGTGATGCAAACCACTTTCACAACATGAATTTCATGATATACAAGATAAAATGAAAATGGAATCACCTCGGATTAAATAAAATTGATCAAAATTTTCATGACATGAAACAACATCATATATTATCAAATTTTCATAGTATATACTATTTAATGAAATTTTCCTAGAAAATGATTCATTTTATGTAACCAGTTTATGATGTGAAATTTTCCCACTGGAAGATTTTGGAGAAAAACATGCAAAATCCCCTAAGTCAACCTTTACCCAAAAAACATCATTTAATCTTTTTACACATTTAATCTTAGAAATTTTTAATTCAAAAAAACATAAATCCATGAACATTAAGCCATTTACACCAATAAAGGATCATTATCCATAATAAGTACACAATATATAAAAAAACTTCTAAATAAAAATAAATTTGAGGAATAAATAAATGAATATAATGGGATGTAATAAAATCTCCACCATAAGAATTTTCATTACAAAAAAAGTCTTGTGGAAGAATGGATATCTGTAAAAAGGTGAGGTGACTTCTTCCTCACCGATGTTTCACACTCATAGGTCTCATGAGAATTTGCTCTATGTTTCCATCACACTCTAACTAAAAGGATAGATTCCCCACATAATAAATTTACTAGTGAGTCAATTATTTCTACTAGCTACTTTGAAAAGGATTATATGACTATATCTAGATATCATCACAAATAAAAAAACGAGAGGGACCATGATGATATTTCCCAAGCTTTTATATATGGAAAACATTATGCATATCAATTTAATGAATCAAATGTTCCAACCAATAAGAAACTGTCCCATCTAACTCAATGACCTTAAATGATCCAACATATATCAGATTCACCTTCACTTATTTTACAATCTAATGATGGCCTAACCATGTAGATACATTCACAAAAAACCAATCACCAATGAAAAATGGTAAATGATGATGTTGAAGATTTGAATATGATTTTTTTGAACTCCTATCTGTAACTAGATTTCTATATATACCCTAAATCCTCCCCAAAATATCTTTATAGAGACTTGGTCCCACAGAAGAGGCCTTACCCACTTCTTCCGAATGAAGAGAGGATTTTCATTGGAAACTATAAAAATCCTCAAAGGGCACCATTCTAATTGATGATTGATATCTGTTATTATAATTAGTCTCATCCTATCCTAGATAGTTATCCCATGATACAAAAATAAAATCAAAGATGTATGCATAGACCATATGCTCCATCGTCTGAATAGAACATTATATCATACCATCTATCCATGGAAAATAAGCTGGACTCTACGTGACCTGAGTTCCCATTGAATCATAGAGACTCTTCTATAACCTGGAGGTAAACCCAGGATCCCAATCCAAGACCACAGTAGATGGAACCCCATATATATTTACAACCCCCAACATATATATCTTACCTAGATCATTAAATTTTGTGGTTTCTGTGATCAGAATGAAATGAGTTGATTTTTTTCAACCTACCAATCCCCACCAAAACAGGATTACTACCGAAGGGAGTTTATAGAAATCATACAATGAATTATATGGAAACCTTTTCCAATTTTCAAAACAATATCAGACTAGGATAGAGGTGTATAGAAGGTTTTAGATACTGTCCATTTATCTGTTGGAAGCTGTAATAGTGGTACACATAATCTGTAATTTCATGCAACATACATGACAATCAAAATCATTATATCATTTAATAGTACATATTCATAGTTCCTAGATGAATATCCCACATATAACTATAAAAAAAAGTGAGGTACTCATAGAAGCAGGGATGAAAAACCAATCCCCAATGTTGATAAATACATCTGAAGGGATATGACAACTAGAAATAGACTCCCCACCCTATGGAGTTTCTAGGAATCTATTGAAATAACCATCCTACTAATGACTCTAGAAAATACAATCAATGATAGATGATGATAATTGAACACTTTTCCACACCATCCCTAAAACATCCTCTATTGCATCCATATAAATCTGAGAAATATGTCCCATAAGGATCCACTCCTCATTCAATTCTAGAATATCCTATTATGGTAATTTCATAAAAAGATAATTTGAAATGACATTCTATTTAACCAGGGTGTATGAAATGTTTAAGTCAATCATTTAAAGGTATACCAACCACAATTCATATCTAATATTCAAGTACTTCTAAGGAAATATATAGCTCAAACTCTTTTGAATATAAAATATGATGAATGTTTTATACCAAATATAGTGTCTCCAATAATTAAGTTTTTTCATAAAAATGAAATAATCCAAATAATGAGTGGGGTAATTGTTTTTAGGTGGTAAAATATGGTGAGATCCATATTCGACAACATTATAATACTTATTAATAATGCAACCCAAATGAGTAATAGATATATCATAGAAAAATGCACACCCCTTAACGAGATCATGTAAGATTAGAATAAGTGGAAATGTTAAGATTAGTTTCAAATAATCTAATGAAGATTGAAATTTATCATCCCATAATAATTTCAACACATTCCCATTAAAAGAAGTCAATGTTGATGCCAAATTTCAGAAATCCTTGATGAACTATCGATAATAACTAGAAAGACAAAGGACGATCCAAATATCTAAGATGTTTGATGGATCCTATAATGGAAATAAATCCTTCTCTTATCAGGATCAAATCATAATTCATTCTTAGAAATCAATAACCTTAGGAACATAACATCATGGGTCCCGAAACTGAATTTTGATATATTCCATATAATTATTGACACTTGAATACTTCAAGAACCAAACTGAAATGGTTCTCATTCTAATGCATGGATATCGAATAAACAAAATTATCATCCATAATCACTATCATAAAAGTGATGATATTATGATGGAATATAATTTTCATCAATTCTATAAAAAATAATAGGAACATTAGTGAACAAAAATGCATTAAAACATATTCAAAGTGGTCATACCTACTCTAAAAAGTCATCTTTGATTTATCAATCTCTAGAAATGTAAGTTAATGATAAACCAACAATATATCTATATTTGAATACAACTTTCCCCAATTTAACTGGTCAAAAAATATTCAACATAAGGAAAATTATACATATTATTAATCATCACTCCATTCAAATTCTGATTTTCCATGAATAATTTGAGTGAACCATCTCCATTTTGGAAAAAGATCACAGGGGCTTCCCAAGGGAAAACACTGGGGTGAATGAAACCTTTCACCATCACATCAACCAACTAAATCTTGAGTTATTTTATCTCCAATGTTGCTATATGATAAAGGGGTAACAAAATCAGCTATATACCTATCAATAGATTAATCATGAAATCTATCTCCATTACTGGAGGATGGCTAATGAAGTCATCTGGTAAAATTTTAATAAATAAAAAAATGAAAGAGGGAAGATCAATATTAGAAATAATATCATCAATATCAACTAAGATAATAGAAAAAAATCTCTTTATCTATAGACAAGAAGGTCCCACATAACCAGACCTCAGATCCCACCATCCTGGAAATACTTGACAGTCCCCGTTGATAGTGAAGAACAAGACACACCAATGATTACAAACAATCCATGGGTAGAAATAAACAAGAAAATTTCTTCCAATGATGACATTGAATAGATCCAGATTGAGAATGATGAAATCCCAGACTAACTCTGCATTTTCAATCTATAACGAACAAGAAGGAATCCAATAACCCATCTCTTTTTGATTCCTTGGAGGCGTCTCCAACTCCATAAAAAATGACATGTGTTATGTTGGATGTTTAATAATATCAAATAAATGTGAAGAAATAAATGAGTTGGAGGTACCAATATAAAATAAATCATCTTATAAAGAAGATTCAAAAAATATGGTACCACTCTGCATCACTGGACCCATATAAACCTTCATCACAAACTTATGTGTTGCATAAAGGTGGTTCACCCCTAAGGTATATAGAGGGAGCCCTATATTCCATGTAGCATGTGATTGGTCCGCAATAGACTTTGGAACCAATGATCCCTAGCTATAACAATGTGTATAAATATCCTAATTGAATCACTACTGATGGACACATCAACCAACACAATTACACATATTTGCAGGTGAAAGACAAGAATTTCATGTCTATCTAAACATTCAACATTAATAATAAGTTAAGGGAACACTATTGGCTCTCAATGATAGTGAATAAGATTACCATTACTGATAACTACATCAAAAACCTTGGAGATGCTCTTTCCACTTCATATTCTTTTGAGATGCTCAATAGAATTTTACATTAGGTGAATGATATGGAGTATAATGACCAACATTGACTTCCATATCTATATCTACAATCATAGCTCTGTCTACTATCTCCCCATAGAAATAAAAATTCATCATGAATTCATATGATCTGATATCCAATCAAAAACTCTATAAATACATATTATCTTTCATCTAATAACTATTTACTACCAGCAGATCAAAATGAAATAGATATTTTTACCAATTGTTGCACAGCAACACTGAATGATATCCCTACAGAAATAAGAGAAACTCCAGAGACATCACCATCATTAGAGATTTTAGAAAGAGTTTTTGGAATAATAGAGTCCTTAAACCCTTAAATCCCAATCCCACATGTATATCAACTTATACCATGGAATCCCATTATCACATTCTTGGACCCTCAATTCTGAATGTTTCACACTTCACCTTAATATTCATAAGTTTATCTAGGAAGTCGATGGTCTAATTAATTTTTTCTTGGCAGTACTCCTCCACTTGAGGTTAATTTTTACTTCTTAATGAAGGTGTATTCTCATTTAAGAACTACTATGATCGAACCAATTCTCCCCTAGCTCCTGGTTATAACTCAATAATTTTATTCGGGACTATCAGTAGATATTGGTCCACATTGAAAACTACATGCATTATTGTCTGAACAATATTTTGATCCAAAGGATTACTATTTTGAGTATAATCCAATTCTTCCTCCAATAGAACCTATGGATGACATGTCAGAGGCATATCACTACACTCTGAAAATAAAATAAGTGATCAACTGATCATAAAATCTCAGTTTAAACCAGAGAACCATGATAAAAGTTGGATATTATGATCATGAAATCAAAATCGGGGACATTAATCCCAAAATACCTACTAAGAATGAGTCTAGTAATGATAAGATCCATCCATTCCCTCGACATAACCTACCCCTAATGTCCCAACACTCTTTTGTCTAGTCTAACAAATTCATAGATCAAAGAACAAAACTCCATTAACACATAACAGTAAAGAACTGACCTAAATAACCACACAAACCAATATGCGACCCAACCTATCACATTCTCGAAGGGAATTACTGATCTCTATGAGTTAGTGACAAGAATATGGAAATCAAGAAAAAAAAGGAATTATTTTTCGCATTCAAAAATATACATCATAGATTATAAATACATTTAATGTAGAAGAAACAATGGAAGTGATAATAAGGAATATATTCCGTATCAAAAGGGAAAAAACAAAATAGAAACATCCCAAAATTATCTAGACAAAATCTAATGTATGAGTAAAAAAATGGGAAAGAACCAAAATAATAAACAATTACTCGTTGTGATTAGTAGACAATATCCCACTATCTCACGATGAGCTGCACCACATAGATTATAGAAACCCCACCACCTCATTGAAGAATCATGCCTTTCCTTGCCTCAAAATAAATAACATTGTAAAAATACCACCAATGTAGAGTGCATGGTGTGAGAAAACATGCTCAACAGGATCCCATAAAGGTTTTCCATAACAAGTCTCTCTACAAAAATATAAACAAGATCAATTTTAACATAAAAAAGGAATAATAGTCGGGTAAATAGTATTTTATATCAAAATAATGGAAAAACATTCCCCTTTTCCACAATTTATAATAATCAAAGAAAAATATTTTCAAATTATATCACATATATCAAATTAGGTAATCCAAGCCATACAATCCAAATAAATATAAGAACATGTATAATTAAACTAAAAATCGGTATAGTTCGAGCAAGCTCAGACACGCATACCCAGACATAGAAAATCATACACATAATGTATTTAGAAATATGAATAAAATCTATATAGGAGAGGAAAACACCAGCATGTAAACCCACCAATAGTTCTAACAATTACCTATAAAATCAATCATAGGGATAATTTAACACCACTTGAATGGCCCATCAACAATATCAATAGACGAGGTCTATCAATAAACCTTCCACCAAAGTACCCAAGTCATCCAATGTGATACATTATCCAGACCATTCATTCAAAACACTACATGAAATCCAATTTGAAAACCCATTTAACAATTCATTAGAAGTAACCTTATGTTTTATCAAAAATAAGGGAAATCATCTTTTTTTTAATAACTATTTACACACACGAATCAATTAATCAATCATACCATTTTATTTCTAAATTAATTTATCAAAACTACTGAAATAAAGGATCATCCCAAATTGGCTAGAGATGAAACTACCTACCTCAATATTGGGTAACACATGCTCACAACAGGATCCCAAAACAAAAGAAGAAAATAAAAAAAATAGACACCCTACTTACAATTCTCACATAATAGAATATTATTCCATAACAAAGAAGGTCGATAGAGAGGTTATTTCACACTTAAATTAGAGAAACCACACTCTGCACACCCCAACCAATAACAAATCAACACCCAAAATAATATCACACAACGAATCTGGAATGGATCATGAAGGATATTACCACAAGATCAATGGAACTATAAATATAGTGCAATGGCACTGGTTCAACCAATGATAATGAACAAGAATAAGGATAACTTACCCAGAGATATACTATACATCCACCATGAAGATCAATTACGAAATAAATCAATCTAAAAGGAGTTGTGATCCTCAAAATTTTTAGGGAGAGATTTTAGGTTTTCAAAGAGAATATATCCTGTCAAATGAAAAAAAAATATGTATGACATGGTTAAAACTTATATTTAAGGGCCATTCACGATGTGAATCACTTTCTATACACGAATTTAATTATTTAAAATATACTAAAAAACAGGTCACCTCAGACTAAAATTAAACTGACAGACCTTTTCAATATGTGATCCATTTGTATGCCTTGTAAAATTTTTAGGATTTGAACCGGTTCACAAAATATTACTAGCAAAGGATCCACATCATGTAACTAGTTCATAATGTGAAAGTGTCCATCATGAATATTTTTTATAAAATCATAGAAAATCCCCTAGGTCAAATTGAACCCAAAAGGAAAACCTCTTATGAATTTTACACATTTATTACCAAAATAAATTAAATAAAAATAACGTACATCCCCAAAATTTAGGTCATTCTCTCTAAAAAATGATCTCTATTCCCAAACAGCCTGTAACACAACAAAAAATGGAAATGAAAAATAATTTTGTGGAATACCTAAAATAAGGTAACATGATGTTACATCCAATGTGTCTCGGGATGTATTGTGTTTTTTTTTGGAATTGAAGTGTTAATTAATCTTCCATGCCATTATGGGTCTTCATGATATCAATAGGTTGTGTTTTTTGAGTGTTAAAAATATTATAGTTTAGCCTACATTTTTTACCAAAGGTAGAAAGTTGTGTCTCATTTTTACAGAAGAGTTTCAGTGTGACACTTTACCCATGTTATATTGCCCTCAACAAATTTTTGGGCATGCCAACCCCACACAATAAAAATAGAACATTGATAGGGAGTGACATATCTCAACACCACAATTCTTTATCATCATTAACTAATTTGAAACATGACATGAAAAGACATGGGGAAATAAGGATTCACTTAGAAGATCATTGGTTAACTTGAAAGAGAATTCCCGGTGGAATAATGGTGGTTTGCCACAACATTTTGAAAAATAGTGGGTGAGGTTTGTTTGGATTAGTTGAGGACTTTTTATCATATAACTTTTTTTCACTCTAGTGAAGGTTAACACCTTGGTAGTCTTGAATAGGATAGAAAATTAGTCATTATTTTTTCACTATTCATTTCATTCAGTTTTACTAATTTCTATATAAAATCCAGCCATTTAAAAATGTGATTAAACACCTATCCCTAAAGAGATAGAATGTTTACTCGCTATATTATTTAATATAATTTACTTATTCACTTTTAGGAGAATATGTATTTATAATACCACATTATAATAATAAATAACAATAGTGAGGTATGAGTGTTTTATTTTTAATTTCATTTAATATTTTCCTCTTCCCATCAATCTTATGATTGAGATTTTTGTTTTCTTCTGATAAATTTTTCATATATAGATTACATAAAAAACCATTCATCTACACCTTCCCCTCCCATAATTTCATAATTACATCATATAACTTCATCATTATCACCCTATTGTCTCACGAATTTCATCATGTTTGAATGGGTGGGAATAATAATAGGGTTGGGAAGAAGAGCATCTGGAATCTGTCTTATGTGGAATCTAGTGACTCCAACGGTAGTTATCTGATAGGGGTGTGAATGAGGACTCATTTACACTCTAGATACTTATTTGGTAGTTAAAAACACCCCCCCATAAAAATGTATAACTAACATGGTTTTTTGTTCACCACACCTATATTGAGAATACTGGTCATTATAAAATTAATTAATGGAATTAAATTAATATAAACTAAATGTAACTATAATTATAAAAAAATTAATTTAAATACAATATATTTATTTATAATAATATTTTATTAAAATTATTAATTTTATTATAATTAATAATTAAATAAAGTAATCCATTTATAATATAGAAATATAAAATAAATCAACCATTATTTTACATTGCACCACACTATAAAAAAATAGAAAATCAATCATGTGATTAGAGTGTAGATTGAGGGGATTAATTTTTTATTATATAAAGCACCCTATTTTTAACTAGGTTTGGAGGAAATTCATACATGAACCATAGTCCCAAATGCCCAAGACCTTAAATAGAAGACAACATGAAGGTCTAGAGGTGAAAAGGAATTGAGAAGTGTCAAAATGTACCACACAATTGAAATATCCCCATAATTCCATTATCTATCCTTTCCATTCCATCCACTAGAGACCCCACATCCATATAATCCCATACATGGTCTTATTATACTAAATTCCAACATTATTAACTCATTACAACACTAAATAAATATAATCGTGGAGAGGATCCTTCCAATCTTCCACTATAACACCCCACCCCACCTAATTGTCTTCCAAATAGGTGAAGTTGTACATGAAAAATGTGACATATCCTAGACACAAAATGATGAAAATAAATTCCAAAAGAATAGAAAACCCATGGGAGATGATTTCTCATAAATAGTAAACAATCTGGTGAAAAGAAACAATACAATTAGACCCAAATATATGATGCATGAAAAATAAATCACATAACTAAAAAAACTACATAATAACGATATCAATGTATGGATAAAAAAGAAAAAATAGTGAAAGGATTAGACTCTAAATGGAAAGATATTTTAACAATATTATAACCACTCCATAACAAAAATAAGACACTCTCCATCTCCATTTTCACCAACCAACACATGACATCATGTATCGTCACTAGAGAAGTAAAAAAGAGGACGCTTTCCTATATCTGTATAGAAAACATCTCTAAAAACACCAATGTACCCATTTAGAGGGTGAGTACATTACCAAATAAGATTTCTATAAAGGATTCCCAACACAAAATACAATAAAAAACATTCTAGAACATTTTTTTAAAATATATAAAAATCATGTAAACAATTTATATCACACCATAAATAACATTCATAGAAAACATTAAATTAATAATTTAAATCAATTTATTTGTATTTGGTATAATAGTTTTAATTACACATGCATTTACACACATGATGCGAGGAACCAAGGACCTCCCAATTATCTAGAGTGTTGATTCATCCATTAACCAATCCATATCTTTGTGTGTAATGGATTAGACCCTCTCGGTCCATTAATTTTCCAAATTTTTGATGTTTTGGCCATCCTAGCGCCCATAATTAACTCATTTATGAGTTTTTCAAAAAAAATCAGTCGCACAAAACGGTTCCCCTAAAATGGTTTCTCTGTTACAAAGACACCATGACAGTGGAACTGTCAAGGTCTCACTCCAATATGATGGCACTGCTTACAGTGTCTCATTGTTATGGTGGAACCATTATAGTGTCTCACTGAACGATGTCCCACCCTTTGTCAAATTTTTCCCAGTTTCCCTGTGTTTTTTTAGCTACATCCTAGTAATGTATTTATTATCTCGTCGATGTTATCTCCACCATCTCTGAGGATAATTTTTAAATAAAACTTAATCCTAATGTTTGAAACCAGTCAACTGCATTGTACATCCATGATACAAATTCAAGTACCTCATAGTTGTCTCCCTGATTTTAAGACCTAGTTTTTCCTTAATCTGAGATCCTCTCTTCATAATTCATGTACATTATCTACATAAACCCTATAGACTTACTCCGGAGATGAATCATGCACCCATTCTAGATCCCTTTCTGATCATCCTTGAATCCCTCATGTTTTCCCTTCTTATAAGTCATGCATCCCCAGTTATTGATGCATAGATAAAACATCGATCCTTGATCAACCGAGTAGGGGTTTTCTTTGTCTCTCTCTACTGTTTTTCATGAGGGGTTAGTATGATAATTCTACCATCGAGATGTGGATGAAACCAAACATTAAAGAAGATAATAAACCTAATCTAATGAATGTAGTAGTGTGTTTTATGGTAACATTACTATATTTTCTTTTATCATTGTTTTTATATTGTGAATTGTATGGGATTATGCCCACTGAAAATAGTGGTTGTTGGTGGTCCTTTCTTACTCACTAATAAACTTATGTTTTTTTGATAATATTGTGATTGAATGTCTATAACATGGAAACTATTTAATCACATAAATTGTTTCAATAAATTGGATTCCCAATGAGTAATAATACTTGGGTGGTCAACCTGATTAACCAAAAAAAATATGGAACTTGATAAATTGTGTGGTTAAATCTGAAAACTCCCATTCATGGTTCTTATAATTGACATGGTTGTTCTGATTGATGTTTGTGGAGTTACATGGATGTGGATGACATATTCCATTGTTCAATTGTTATTTGTGGATTTGAGGTCATGTGGGGCCATATTCTGGGGCTTGGTTTGGTTCCAGTACATTGAGGGATCTCCCTGATACCCTTTGTTGTTGTGACATTACAAGAGAACTGAGTGTGAATGTTTATTTTTCTGATTGGATTTTTTTCAGTTGTTTTCTTGGCTTGTGTCTATGCCTATTAGTTTATTGTTAGTGAATGAATTTTTAAATGGAATCACTTGAACATGATAAAAGGAACTGGTACACTGGGGGGATTTTTTTTCAATATTGGTTTGTTCTCTGGTTGTGGTTGTTGTGTATTCATGCATGTAGGGAAAGTAACGATGGTGGTTGTGCTCTTGTTTTATATGGGACGACTATCTTTTGTATAACCCCTAGGATGGGAGGAGTGTTTGTTTAATTATTTTTATAAATTTAGTTCTTGTGTTTCTTATTCACACCCCACCCATGGTGATCACTCCGGGCCAAACACCCCCATTTCATGGGGGATAGTGTTTTTACAAACAATCTTATGAGTGGATGGTTATACGATCTTTATTCTCCCTCTCATAAGTGTCCCAAGACTCATCGAGGAGGTTGTGATAACATAAGGTATATTATGTCCCAAGACTCATCGGGGAAGATGTGTTGTGGTGGTTGGCCCAGGTGTGTGCGGGCAGGTTTGTTTCCTAAGTATCCTTAGGATGAGGCCCAATTGTCTTTTGGGTGTGAAAATGGTTGTGGTGGCTATGGAGTTTGTGGGCATGATTATTTGTGGTTGTGCCAGCCCAGGTGTGTAGTGGTGGGATTCATGGTGATGGCCTACAAGGTTATTTTTTGGGTGGTAGTGGGATTGTAGTGAGACTTGTGGGAGAGGTTTGATGCTTGTGATGTCCTAAATAACCAATTAGAAAGTGATATAGGGTACCCAAATATCTATGTGATAATACTATTACATTACCTAACATGTGTTATTTGGGGAGTGTGCCTTGGTGAGGCTAGGTGAGTAGTTTTTTTCCTAGGTTCTTTGGGTATCTTTATTTTTTCTCACGGGGCATTAGAATTCCTCCCCAATTATGAACAAGAGTTTTTGGTTTTTCCTACTGAGTATACATATACACTCACCCAACATATATTAATCTAATATTAGGTTTATAGGAGGACGTCAAAGACCATTCCAGACTTTACTAGCTCAGGATTCAGGAGTTGTTGCAATTTTTATTTCTTTTTTTAGTTGCCTTGGAGTTTTGTTGTACCTTGTATTAGTTTATTTTTAGAATGCATATGGAAATGAATTTTTAGATTTGCATTTACATTCAGTTTTAGTGTTATTTGGGAATTACCATCTTATCTCTCGATACTATTCAACAATAAGTGTAATTACATCCATATTATGTGTAATTCTATACCCTTGGTGCTAGTCTCCACTCTAGGGTCTATTGAAGGTGGGAATCAGAGGTCATTATCTCTCCTTCAACTTGAAGAAGGAACAGTCTGGTAGTTTGTTGTCCCTTTCCTCATCTTGGTGATGGTTGATCCTGAAAGAATGGTATTATAGAATATGGTTGAGAGATATTATGGAGTTTTGGGTTATGAACAACGAGAATTAATTGGGATGGTAGGGAAATAGTGTTAGGCAATATTGGTGCATGAAATTGGCCAGGGAATACAGGCTAGGACCTGAGATTTTAGGTCCCCCATGATCCGACGCAAGGACTCCGAGCCTACATAATGACCAAGTGATGTCATACTGATTACTGGGTAGAGGCCCTACAAAAGGTACATGCATCATTATGACTTGTGTTCTTGGGTTTTGTTGTTGTTAGGGGTAATTTAAAAATTATAACAAGTCTAATTAAAATTTAAAAGAGATATTCAAAAGTACTCGGGCTTAGGCATTCATTGTATAACTTGCAGTTGTGGCACCCAGATGATGTCCACATGTAATATGGGAAATCGAATCCTAGGAGTCTAATTTGGATGAATAGAGGACGAATGATTAATAGGAGGAGGAAGAATAGTGATATAAGACCCTTAGTTACTTTCAGCGGAAGAACCTTAGGGAGTACGAGGGCATCATATCAGAACTGGAGAAATAAATATAGCTCAAGGAGTTGGTGATATCTTTTAGATTTATCTTGTATTTGACTGAGTATTGGGTTCCTCTGGTTGTGAATAAGATGTGAGGAGTGAAACATCAGTGGTGGATGCTCTATCTCGTGGAGAAGGAGGATGCTGAGGTTTCGTGGACCGTGTTCGAGAGGGAGTACCGAGCAGAATTCCTCTCTTCAACAATGAAGGCTGAGAGGAGGCATAAGATACTCTCCCTCTAGTAGGTGATTATGTCATTGAGGGATTTGGGGATCAAGTTTAAGGATCTCATTTGTTTTTCATCTGACATCTTTCCAGATGTTTATTCATCGGAAAGACCCTTAGAGGAGGCACTCTGATCTTCCCTTTAGTATGCTCTAGCTCCCTTCACTCTACCAATGTACATGGAAATTCAAAATAAGGATGAAGTGTTCAAGAGAATACAAACTCAGGGAGGTGTGATATGAGAGGGTATATGTATCAACTCATTAAATGGTAAGGCTATTAGATGTAGGCCTCATGCATTATGGTCTTCCTGGTTTTGGCTGACAGGAAACAAGGCTCAGCAGTTCCAATTTTGATCTATTGGTCCTTTCCCTCTCTCTATGAGACTAGGATGAAGGTGATTTATCTTCAACAGCTGTGGGAATCTATAGAATCAGTACCCGGACCAAGGTCACTATAGTGGAGGTGGGCAGGTTCTGTCCACCTCAGCAATAGGAATTTCAAGACCGAATTTTTTAGTAGTAGCAGAAGGGGCTTCAAGCTCCCGATCCACTAAGGGAAGACGGTACAAAGGGTGATGACCATATGGTTCTCCTCAGGGACCGAAACTAGGAATTGACCGAGTGGCGGTCAATAGGTATGGGTAAGAGGAGATGGGTGTGGACAGTTACATGTCGTGGAGGTAGGAGTTCCAACAGGGCTGGAGGTTGTTTGAAGTAAGATTAGCTTGTTTAGTACTCTGTCATGTTCCTTCATTGATTCAATATATATGAAATCCTTTGTTTCACCTGATATAACTCTTCCCTTAGGCATAGACATAGATAGATTCTCCATACCCCTGGTTTTGAGTATGCTAGTTGGAGATCAGACCCGCCTGTTTGACGTTGGTCGAGGATGCAGACTGATGCTAAGGCCACATTATTCTAGTGGGTATCTATTTCTACTACAAATGTATCCATATGATGTCATCCTATGAAATGAATGGATGTTCTACATACATGATATTATCTAATTATTTTTGGTGAGGGTCGTATTTTTAAATATGGGCAGCCAACATGTAACTTTTGTTGGAAAGCGGGCTTTCTAGGAGGGAAGATGGAAAGTGGATCCCCTTCTTTCCTTATTAGATAAGCTGTAATTAGAGTCAGTAGATGCAAAGACGATGGAAGTCCCATGCATCATCAGTGAGCTCATGGATGTATTCACTAGAGAGGTGGTGACTCTACCCCTTTGACATAATATTGAGTTTGGAATAGACTTGCAACTTTGTTCCCACCCGATTTCGATGGATCCATGTTGGATAGCATCTTCTGAGTTACGGGAGTTGCAGATATTGGTTGATGACATGATGATGAAGGATTTTATCTAACCAAGGGTGTCACCATGGGGTGCTAGAGAATGGTTCTCAAAGAAGGTAGATGGTGGTCTCAGGTTATGTGTAGACTACTGAAGACTAAATCAGGTGATGGTCAAGAATAGTTACCCCCTCCTGAGGACCAAATAACATTTTGAAAAGCTGAAGGGGGCATGTTGGTTCTCCAACATCAACCTATAGATGAGATATCACCATTTGAGGGAGAATGAGAGTGACATATCAGACACCGCTTTCATGTGAAGGTATGGGCGATTTGAGTTCATGGATATGTTGTTTAGCGTTACGAATGCACCATTCATGTTAATAAGGCTCATGAAATCCAATTTCTATGAATATTTAGACTAGTTAATTATCATGTTTATTGAATACATCATGGTCTACTCACGATTAGAGGAGGACCATGCCGAGCATCTAAGGATATTTTTGGAAGTCCTCCGACACCACCATCTCTACGGGATGTTGTCCAAGTGCATGTAATGGACATGGGAGGTTCACATCCTTGGACACATGGTGTCCTATCATGGGATATCAGTAGACTCGTTGAAGGTCAAAGAGATTGTTTCTTTGGAAGCACCTACGAATGTGGCAGAGGTTCATAATTTTCTAGGATGGGCCTCTTACTACTGAAGGTTCGTTCCTGAATTCTCTAAAGTTGCAACACCTTTAACATCCTTGACCAAGAATGACCAGGAATTCATTTGGAGTTAGTAGTTCTAGACCACATTCAATTATCTAAAGGGTATGCTAGTCAGTGCCCCAGTGCTGAGGTTTCTAGAGGAAGTGGTAAACTTTGAAGTGTTATGTGATCCTTTCGGTCTTGGCTTGGGGTGTCTGATGATGCAGTAGTGGGGAGTGATATCTTATGGGTTTAGGAAGTTACATTATCATGAACATAACTATGCCACAAATGACCAGGATCTTGTAGAGGTTTTGTTCACTTTGACTTTGTAAAGGCATTGCCTCATTGGGGAATGCTTCATGGTCTTCATAGATTACAGAATCTTGAGGTATGTCATCTCCTAGTGAGTCCTGAACTTGAGACAGTGGAGGTGAATAGAGTTTCATCGTGACTACAACTTTGAGATGAAATACACCTTCGGAAAGGTGAATTTGGTGTCTGATGCCTTGAGTAGGAAGTCAGAGAAGGATGTGGTTCGAGATTCATTAGATTCATGGAGAAAAATGGAGGAGTTTATTTCCTTACACTTGGATGAAAAAGTGTGGGATGGTATATTCTATCTATTCTAGATGATGGTGCAGTCATCCTTGTTACAAAATGGGGAAGAGTATTAGTCGGGGGACTTAGAGGATGAAGTGATGCATGATCGCATTAGCCAGGGAAATGATTTGATATATTGGTCATAAGATGGTCAGAATTAGATGATTTTCTGCCAGAATTTGTTTTTTCTAGTGACAATGCATGAGGGATTTCTCCATGACTTCCAGAAATCACCCTTGGTTGTACACCCAGGAGTTTCCAAGATGTACTTGGGAATGATGGGTCAGTTTTGGGGGCCTGGGGTGAAAAAGGTAGTGGAAGTGTTTTTGGAAAAGTGCATCATGTTCAAGTAGTTGAAGGATGAGCACCATGTTCTAGGAGGTCTGTTTCAGTCTTTAGATTTCTCATAGTGTATGTGGGACTAAATCTTGATAGATTTCTTCATTGTACTACCTAGGGTTCATGGTGAATGCAATACTTTCTGGGTGGTGGTAGATTATCTTATGAAATCATCCTACTTCATGGAAATCAAGGAGTCAAGTGGGGTAGATGCCTCAGCATAGAGGTATATGGATGAGGAGGTGCGTTTTCCTGGAGTTTCAAGGTCCATATTCTCAGATCAGGATGCAAGTTTTACATCATGAATATGGAAGGGATGACATCGTTCTTTTTTCACCTAGCTATGACTTATCAAAACATTCCACCCCTAGATAGATGGGCAGACAGAGAAGACCATCAAGACAATTGATGATATGTTATAGACATGTGTTATGGACTGCGGGGGATCGTGTGTATGACATTTACCTCTAGAAGTGTTTGAAAAGAAAATTAATACCACTCTACCATTGTCATGGATTTGTTCGAAGCCTTGTGTGGAAGTCCATGTTGTTCAACCGTGTGTTGGACTAAGGTTGGGGAAGTAGGTTTTCCTGGCCCAGAGGTAGTGCATAGCGTGATGAAGAAGGATAGTTTTGTGCCTAAGAGGATGAAGGCTACTCATTTCTTAAAGAATTTATATGTCGATCATAGGAGGATACCCCTGGAGTTTGAGGTTGGGTCTATGTGTTATAAAATGTATCCCCTCAGCATGGGTAGTAGAGGTTCAGCCAGGGGAGTAAGCTTTCTCGCAGGATTGTCAGACCCTTCGAGGTGTTGTGATTGATCAGAGAAGTGGATTATCAGCTGGAACTACCATCGTTACTATAGAGGTTCTAAAACGTCTTCTTTGTGTCTCAACTCTGTCAGTATATATATGATTATTTGAATATCCTCGACTGGGGAGTGATGGATATCAATGATGATGCGACATTCGTAGAGAAACTAGTGAGGACCAAGGACTCTGGGGAGATGTTTCTTCATGGATGAACCATTACCTTGGTTTGTGGGTTGTGGAGGAAGGGTGGCATTGGGGAGAGTACGTGGGAATGGGAGGAACAAATTCCCACCCAGTACCCAAAGCTGTTTAGATTTTGATCTTGTGTTTTCATTGTGCCTTTCTATGATATAATGCTTGATCCTGTTTTCTATAATAGGGAATATTTTTCATCTTAGAATGTCTATGGAAGTCCTCACTATGGGGAGTGGAGGACCTAATCCCTAATCAAGAGGCATTAAGGTGGATGCGATTAAACTCGTGTGGGTGAGTCAATGCCTCCCAAAGAAGATAGAATATTGACATAGAGGAAGAAACTCCATAAACCATTCGTCTGAGTGGTGGGACCATTAAACATTTGAGTGTTTACTTGGGATAGAATGGGGGTAACATACCCATAGTAGTTTCAGGGATAGATGAGGGAGAGGTGTTCATTGATATCAAGGTTGTTCTGGATTTTGAATTACTCTAGAGTGGTTTATCCATAAGAGGTATCATACGAGGCTGTTGTTTGGACCCATCTCTTATCATTGGGTTTACTCTTGGATTCTAGAGGATGATAATAGTTTTAGAGGTATCTATTGTAATGTTCTGGACCCTCATCATCCATTACTTTTCCAAATTTCAAGTGTTTGGGTTATTTTGGGGCCCATCAGTGACTCATTAAGGAGTTTTTCCAAAAAATCAATCCCAGTAAATAGTTCCATCGAAATGGGGGTAAGACTCATGATGTCTCACTGTTATGGTGCCTCACCAAATAGTATCGCACCTATTGTCAATTTTTCCCACTTCCCTCATGTTTTTCTATTTCTTCCCAGATAACATATCTTTTTAATCATAATTATTATCTCCAACATCTTTGAGGATATATATTAAATAAAAATTAATCCTGACATGTGAAACAACCCAACTGTGTAGTCAATCCATAATCTGAATTCAAGTAAATCGTAATCATCACCCTAATTTTAAGATCTTTCCTTTTCTTAATCCAATATTCTCACTTCATAATTTATTTCGATACTCTAAGTACGCCCTAGTTACATAATTCAAGGAATAAGGGTGTGAAAATGATGGAGACCTTACCATTCATCATTAAAGCCCTTGAGTTTTCTTTTCCTGCAAGTCACACATCATTAGTTCTTGATGTGAGGAATAAACATCAATCCTTGGTCCTCCAAGTTGGATTTTCCTTTATTAATATTTACTGTGTATCATGCAGAGTGGGTATGATAATTCTTCTCTATGTATGTGGATGAATCAAAACCTTAACAAATATAATAAATAGACACTAAAGAACAATGTTTTGTGTTTTATGATGATGTTGATGTATTATATTATATATTGGTTTTAATGTTTTTAATCATATGGTCTTATTACCACAAAAAATAGTGTCCATTGGTGGGCCTTTCATGAGCACTGATGAAGCTCCATTTTAATGGATAATCATATGATTGAATGTATTTAACACAGAAACTAGTTAATCACATAAATTTGGTTGATAAAATGGATTCTAAATGAATAATAATTCTTGTGTGATCACCTCAATTAACAAAACGAAAAAGATAAACATGATAAATGGTGTGGTTAAATATGAAAACACCATTTATCTATTCTTCTAATACACATGGTTGTTGAGCTTGATGCTTATGGGGTGACACAGATGGGGATGTGATCTACTATTATTAAGTTGTTAGTTTTTCATTTTAGCTCGTGTGGGGCCTTATGTTGGGTCTTGGTTTTTTACAGTACATTGTGTGATCTCACAGATACCCTTTTTTGCGACTTTACAAGAGACCTGAGTGTGATTGATTATTTTGCTGTTGGTTTTTTTTTCATCCATTGTTGTCTTGTATTGTGGTTATTCCTATTATTTTCCCGATAGTTAATGAATTTTAAAATTGAATCACTTGAAAATTATAACTGGAATAAGTATTATGGGGTATTGTTTTCCTGAAATGGGTTGTTATTTTGTTGTAGTTGTTGCCTATTCATGCATGTAGGGATAGTAATAAATGTGGTTGTTCTCTAGTTGTGTATGGGATGGTTGTCTATTTAGGAACTCTTAGGTTGGGATGCGTGTTTGTTTACATATATGTATAAATTTATTTCTACTGTTTATTATTCTCACCCCACCCATGTTGAGAACTCCGTGCCAAACACCACCATTTCATGGGAATGGTTGTTTTCCCAACATTATTATGAGTGAAAGGATATTATCTATTTTTATCTATATCCTAGGAATTCAAAGACACTTCAGGTGGGCTGTAATGACCTAAGGTATATTATGGCCCAAGAATCATCAGGTAGGGTGTGTTGTGGTTGTTGGCCTAAGTGTGTGCAGGAAGGTTTGGTTCCAATGTGTCTTCAGGATGTGGCCCTAGTGTCTTCATGCGTGACAATGGTTATAGTGACCCAGATGTTTGAGGGCATGGTTATGTGTGGTTGTGGTAGCCCAAGTGTGTGTGCGCGGGATGTGTGGTGATAACCCAAAAGTGTGTTGTTGGGGTGGCATTGCGACTGTAGTGAGACTTGAGGGCGGAGGTCTGACATGTAGGTTGACCTAAATAACCAATGGGAATGCGGTGTGGGGTACCCACATTTTTATGTGCTATTATTATTAAATTAACTATATTATGTTATTTGGGGATTTTTTCTTTGGTGAGACTGGGTGGAGAGTTTCCTTGCTAGGTGCTTTTGTTATCTCTATTTTTTCTCACGGGGCATTAGAACTCCTCTTCACTTGTGCATGAGATCTTTTGGTTTTCCCTACTGAGTATATTTGTATTCTCACCCAACATATATAAAACTACTTTCACGTTTTTAGGAGGACCTTGAGGACAGTTCTAGATATTTCTAGCTCAGTATGTGGGAGTTATTTATGCATTTTTCTATTTTGGTACATTCCATGGAGTTTTTATGTACATTGTATTAGTTTATTTTGAGCATGCCTCTAGGAATGGATTTTTTGATTTAATATTACATTCATTTTTGGAGTTGTTTTGGATTTACCATTTTATCCCGTGATCATGTTCTAGAAAATAGTAATGCCTTCTATATTATGTGAGATTCGATAACATTGGTTCTAGTCACCACTCCAGGGCCTATTAAAGTCAGTAGTCTGGGGTCATTATCTATCCTTTAACTTGAATAAGGAAGGGTCTGGATGTTTTCTCTCCCTTTCCTCATCTTGGTGAAGGCAGGTCATGACATGGAGACAAAATTTGATAGTGGTATTAATAACCATGATCTATACCATGTTTATCATTATTTAAATGCTTTGTTTCCAACCATTACCCATCCCACATGAACATGAACACACAAACACATTATTACCAAATTTGAAATGAATCATTCATGAAATAAATATCATCTTTTAATACCCAACATATTAAAATCACATCAAATAGTGGTCTTTTAAATTAATTACATAAGGGATTTATAGGAAAGCATAAAAATAATTTAGAATAGATTAATCCAATGGATTCTATAATAGTAGAGTTGGAGAGAAGTGACCTGACTCAATTAATATTGTTCAAAGGATCCTAAACAATTAGATATATCAAAATATTCCTTCCATTTCTATATCAAAACTCAAGAAGATATAATCACTAAAAATATAAACCCACTGGTCAAATTATACACACCAATCTAGGGTTTCAGGTAAAAAACAAGGAAATCTAAGATGGGGAAGAAAGAGGATACTCAAACCTTTTATTTTTCAAACAAACACCCAAAAAATTGTTTATATTGGAGTATGAATATAAAATATCTATGGAAAGGCCTAAAAATGAAGATAATGAATAATGAATCATATGCGTATTCATAACCTATGGATGATGTAATAATTTCATGAACCAAAACATTTATAGTGTAAATTGATAAATTACAATGTAAATCCATTGAGGGTTACTTAATCCAAAATACCTATCACCTTATTTATTTTTTGGGACAACCTATCTTACATTGTAAACACTATTTATGGTGGAAATGATTTTTATTCCAAAAAATGGAAAGATATTTATGCTTTAAATTTTCATATGAAATCTACCTCAAACAATTTACATCTTAAAACCATGGTTTATAGCGTAAATTGTTCCTTCAGATTTTGAAAAGAAACAGACTATAGTTCATCTCATATTTTACAAATCCACGAAATAACCCATCACTTATAAACCGA
This sequence comes from Viscum album, assembly GCA_963277665.1. Classification (NCBI taxonomy): domain Eukaryota; kingdom Viridiplantae; phylum Streptophyta; class Magnoliopsida; order Santalales; family Viscaceae; genus Viscum; species Viscum album. The sequence continues at coordinate 536,978,489 of OY728156.1, forward strand.
AAAAACCTAAATGAAGTAATACATAAAATGTCGAGGGGATACATTCTCCCTACCATTTAGATTTTGATCCCAAAAAAAATTAATATCAATATTAACTCAAAAAAATTATGAAATTGCTCATAGATACATTTTTTTCTTATTCCATTGTTTCCTCATGAACCAGACCATGTATCCATAATACTCAAGCAATGGAAATAGATCTCCCTCTAAGGGTCTTTTATTACTTTTCCAGAACTAGTTTCAATTCAGGGATAAAGGTCCCATCCATATCATGAGTAACATGATACCAACTAATCAAATTCCATGGATCCAAATAATACTTCTTTAATTGAGAAACATGGAAGATGTTATATATAACACATAGGGTCTATGGTAATTTTGTCCTATATTCAGTTTTTATAATCTATTATATAACCTCTAAATGTTCCAAATTCTATTGTACTAACTACCCTTATTTCTCTAATATTTGATAGTGAACCTCTCAAAAAAATGTTTACTCACATAAAAAAACATGTCAAAGACTATCATCTGTATGTGAGTTATGTCTTATTTGTTTTGTATCTATTGGTTTTTGGATTATTTGTAATTTTTCTATGGTCTGATAGAAAATACATGATCAAATCGAAGATGTCTCCCTAGGCTCTACCCATCATAAAGAAGAATGATAAGGATGAATATACAAGGCCTCAAATGGTGGAATCTATATTGTCTATTGATAACTATTATTATAGGAGAATTCGTCCAATGTCTTATGATCCTCCCATGAATCAAAAAACTCCCTGACATGCACTATATGAATACCATATATTGTCTGAATAATGCATTTAGAAAATCCATTTTTTATGGATGATATGATCTGATCATTTCCAATTAAATTTATTCTTCATATTCCAATGATTTCAAAAAATGAGAGGTAAAATGGGGGTATCTTCCAGATACACTAATATTTAGAACTCCATGTAACCATAGAACTTCTTAGATATTCACTTTATACATTCCTCTACGATGTTTTATTCTATGAAAGGGAAAAATGGTGTCAATTTTGTAAGTTAATCCAATAATACCCATATAAAATCATGATTTCATAAAATTCTCAGTAGGCCTGTGAAAAAATTCATTGTAAACATTCCACACTTTCATACTAGTGTAGGAATAGATTACAAAATACTAGCCAATATTTTTTGTTCAACCATTAATTGATAATATGATAGACATTTCATCACTTATTCTGAAATATTTCTTTTCATTAATAGCCACCAGAAATGTGCATTCATCTCCTTGTACATTTTCTGAACACCTTGATGAAAAAAACAATTTGTAATAGTTGTATAAAAAAGGAGTTAATTTTGATAAGATTATGGAACTAAAATTAAATTATGAAATCAAAATAAGGATATTGAATCTTCTGTACTATCATCAGAAGTATCCCCACCATTTAGGATTGTCCTATGGGTTATAAAATCAAGATATTATATCTGATCAAATTTTACCAACATTATGAAGTCATAAAACATTAACTGAAAATAAAACTACATTTTTACTATATGTAATAGAATATAATATCATATTATCAATAATTTTCATCACCCATCATTGGTCATGTGATTCTTGGACAACATTGCAATAAGATTTCTAACTCAATGAATCTAATAAAGAATTATCTTTACCATGTCTATGTTCCAAGTCAAAATCAAACATCCATTGGCACTTTATCCAACTTTTTTGCCTCAAGTTCAAGTCTTGCTGAGAGAATATGTATTTAAAACTCTCATGATTAGTGAAAATAGTGCAATTTTCAATAAATAAGGAATGAATCCATATTTTTAGTGAATAGAAAAATGTATCTAATTATAGGTTAGGCATAGGCTAATTATTCTACTGCACTCACATGGTTATATGAGTTTGAAGCTCCAAAAATCATTTATGACATTCATCATTCCTTATAAATGTAACACATTTCACTGTTAGACCAGTCATGACAGAATAAAATCATTAAAAATCCAGAATAATGTTGTAACAATCGCTAGGTAATCCCAGAAAATGGTGTACCTAAAAACCATAATTTAGGGTTTTAAAAAATACTACCTATTCTATCATTCTAAGGTCAATTGATATTTATTATTTAGAAATGACATTCATGAAGAAACTGAATTCTTGTATCCAAAGGTTTCACTTAAAAATTTTCTATATTAATGATTATCTTATAATATAATTAGTAAATTTTATAGGGGAACCTCATTTTCATTCCAGTTTCTAGAGTATACTAGAATATCATTGAAAAATACCAAAAATGAAATCATGGTACCTATGAAAGATATAATTTATCAAATCCTGGAAATATTTTGGTGTGTTCATCCTACCAAAAGTAATAATGACATAGTCATAATGAACATAGTGATAATAAAATTATATCTTTATAATTTCATCTCTTCTAAATACAGATGATGATATCTTGAGAGTAGATCAATTTTTAAAAAACCTCTTCATTACATTTAATTATTCGAAAATAATAATCTATTTGAGAAAGACGATAATGATTTTTAATCGTCACTTGAGTCAGCATATGATAATAAAAAAATAAGAGGATATATTCATCTAATTTATTTATGAATTAAATTGGTGTCGCCCAAGGTTATGTAATCGGTTTGTTAAATCCTATATTTTACAACTATTCTAACTGAACATTTAAAAAAAATTAAGATGGAAAATAAAAAATTTCTTGTTCTTGGGTGTAGGTATAGAGTAAATTCTATTTCCTTTTCTGGTATTAACCCAAAGAAATTATTTCAAAAAACATCTATGTATCATACCACAATTTAATGAAGAATAAAATTTCCAATTTCATTATCTATACTGAAGTTAATTTTTATTATGTTTATAGAAATGATTCCATAAACTGACACAATTGCAACTTCTCTACCTTCATTTATATAAAAATACCACTTGATGTGGTTAAAGTTTTTATTTGAGGATGTAAATGTTACCTTCAATGAATAGAAATTTATTTGGGCTTTAAATATGACCAAATAATCAATAATGAAGATTAAAAAAACATCCACATACACTATGATAAAATTCAAGAGAACCCACACTATATCAATTATATTGGAAAGAAATAGTTAATTAAATCCCTTGAACACCCACTTTCTAAGTGGTGTCATGAATCATCTAACAGGAGACATCATTTCCATGTGTACTCCCAAAATGTTCAATCATAGAAAAAGAAAATAAATAATATGATGCTCCAGTATAAAAAAATACATGCATAAGAATGGAGTTTATAAGAATAGTACCTTTCATCATAGAGGTACTTATTTTCTCACTAGATATATCCCAATAATATCCAAATAAATTTAACTGAACTTCCATCAGAAAAATCTTTCTTCCCTATTGATGTGTCAAATGAAAAACCAAAATGTACTTGGAATCATCGCATTTCACCAGTGTATGTGGATGACAACTAGTATAGTGGAATTGTTTCACGAGATCAAATGAAAATTTTGTCTAATTTAATCCTATTACACCAGCCGATCTATGAAGTTTGTGATAATAATTCTTGAAAATACATTTCTTGGAATAATGGTAGAAATTCCTTGGTGGTGCAGTACATTATTTCTCCTTATGCATTAATAAAATGATCTAAACGAAACCTAGTTTAACTTTAGATCTTCTAAAAAAATTAAATGGTTCTATAGTGTGATTTTGAGTTATGATACCATTATCCCCAGGAGAATAAATATAAATACTCCCATAGGATTTCCAAAAAATAACTTTTCCCTCTATATCCATATTTACAATCTTAATATAATTTTTAATACAAAGAACAACTATTTGGATCAAATCTAAAGTTATAATATTGACATAAAGATATGTGCCTTCAAGGATGAACTTTCGAATACTATGGAGGTGAAACGAACTAAGTTCACAAAGGTATATTCATACTCTATCTCATTGAGGCTTTCTTACTTAAATGTGAATAAATACGTCTTTCTTTCTATTTTAAATGTGTTTGGATAGAATTTTTTATTGAACAATTATTCAAAATCCTCCCACAACTGTCCTTGGTTTACTTCTTCTTGAATAGATAAATCCAATCATTATAACACATGATCTTCCGATATATAGTTTACCATCTTAATCTTCGTAATTGATGGTGTAATAATAAAATGCAGATTTTGTTTATTTTTTGGGCCACACCTATGCCTTTTCAGGTTCACACTACCCTCAAAACAACTATGGATTCTTCTTATTAAATAACACAAAATTTTTAATTTTTCTTGGTTAATCATTTTAATTTACTATTTCAAAAACATGTAATTATTGAACAATACATTAAAAATATTTTGTTTTTATTTTTTTCTCACTTGAAACCAAATTCTTTAATGATTCTTCCTACTGGTTTCTACATCATCTTCTTAGTCCCATTTTCTATAAATAGAAAAATTCCCCATTTAGATCATTTTTCTCGTTGAATTTAATGATTAAATAAATTAGAAAACAAAATTAACAACTATGATTATCATGAGCAACAACCAATGCATCTAACATTTAAATACTAAAAATTTTAACAATGATTAAAATTAATTTTAATTAGGAAGTATCTATACAAATTCATGATATGAAACAATCATCAGCTAAATCCACAACGATGAGAGAAAAAACCTCAAAAAGTGTATTAAAACCCTTTTGTACCGTGATACTCTAGTAACATGAATTTCAATATAAATAGGTTAGCCACATATCTTTATTCTATTATTTTCGTGTTTCAAAAATCATATATCATTACCACCAACCAAACCCAAGGATCAAACAAATTGATCCCATTTTTTCAAAAAATATAGATGGACTGATCAAGACTGATACCATTTGTATCAACCTACCCAAACTCATTAGATCGATAAAAGGATAGGTTCTATTGGGCTGATGAAATTTACCTAGGACACCAAAGGATGGAAATAAGTTCTAAGGAATTAGTAAACCACGGGGGGATGATTTTCCTTGAAGAACCCACAACCCACTGAAAATAAAGAATAAAGTAAATCCCAACTACATGATTCACGAATAATCAGTTAGATCACTCAACGAAAACCCAGAAAAATAACAATATATAGTATAAATGGAAAATAAATAATCATGTTAGGATAAGACTCCAAATTTAAAGATCATTGCACCAATATTGAACCATTCCAAACCAAAAAAATCATACACTCTCAAGTCTAACTTTAGCATAAAAAATGGATTCAAGGATCACCACTAGTGAAGTATAAAACATGGAATTTTATTATTTTTCTATGGATAAATTATGAAAACACCAAAATGTTCCCATAAAAGGGGTGAGTATATGAGTTAATAGTGTTTCTCAAAAGGATTACCAATATAAGACATTAGAATAAAAACATGTTACCACATTTTATTTAAACTAGATGAGAAGAAGATAAATAGTTTATATCAAACCAAAAAATATTTAACATAAAACATTAAATGATATATTTTAAAAAATTTCTTATTATTTGGAATATTTATTTTAATTCTACACCCCCACACACACATGGGGCATGCAACCATGAACCTCCCAATACACATGAGTGGTGAGTCACCCTTTCACTTAGCCATCTCTTGGTGACCAAATTTGATAGTGGATCCTCTGACCATGATCTATCCAATTTTTATCATTATTTTAAATGGTACTACTAACCATTACCTATTCAAAATAAACATGAACATATGAAATACATTTATGCCACATTTCCAATGAATCATTCATTTAATAAAATGTCATCTTTCAAAAGCCACCCTATTAAAATGGCATCTAAAATTATTTTTAAATATATTATCAAATTTATTATTAAAATATATAAAAAATGTATTTATTAAAGATCAAATTAATAGGTTATATAATAGTAGATTGCGAGATAAGCTTTCTACTTCAATTATGATTGTAAAAATAATCGTTAACAATTCTGAAAATCAACAACTTCCTTTATTACTCTATCAAAACTGAGTAAGATATCATCACTAAAAATTCAAATACATTGATCTAGTAATAAACATTGTATAGGGATCCTAGTGAAACAAAAAAGGAGATCCAAGACATTGATAAAGGAGAAGAACCTAAACCTTGATTTATCAAACAAATGCTCAAATAATCATTTTCAACAGTGTCCAAATGCATAAGTTCAACAAAAATAACCTAGGATAAGCATGGAAATCGATTGAAAGAATAAGAACTCATATGAAGATTTAAATACAAAGTCTAATGTAATATTAAATAGGATTAAATGGTTTATGTTATACATTTTTATATTACATCATAAATCCATTGAGGGTCACATATGATGAAATACTCATCAACTCAATGATTTTTTGGTAAAATCCATATTATGACTTAAATTATATTCACAATGTAAATGGATTTTATGGCCTGAATGGAAAAATAAGGTACACTATGAATATTCTTATGAAATGTGCTGTAAAAAAATTATATCATAAGACCATAGTTTATGGTGTAAATTCATTTTATTGGCTTTATAAAACACAAATCTCTGGTTTTTATACTATTTTCAAAATCCAAGAACTAACCAATCACTTATTAACCTAAAAAAATGAAAATACGAATACCTCAAACTAGGGGTGCTAAAGATACACTATGAGTTTATTAAAATACAAGGACAGAGGATGTGTGTGACGATTCTTGAGAAGAGACACCACTAGAGACTAACTATTGTCATCATTAGTCAAATATGACAAAGCATCTCCAGGACATTCCTGAAGGAAATATATATGATTTCTAAAAGGTGTTGAGGCTCAAAGGCCCATGATGGCCCAAATGCACCACAACCTGAAGGCCCAAATGCGTGACTCAAAGTCTAATCAGGTGAATTGTACCACTTGTACAGTACCACCAAGATCCGTCTCTATTTGGATTTGAACTCGGGTCTTATATAGGATCATATAGAATCTTTACCACTCATGTAAGCCCCCAAAATTCACAAACACATTATAAAAAATATATATTTTGTTCTTACATAAATATAATTATTTAAAATAATATTAATTTCTAAAAAAAATATATTAAAAAAATGAAGAAACAAAAATGATTCTTTTTTAAAATGAATTATAATCAAATTTAGTATAGATTTTTAAATTTGGCTATAATATTTTTCAATATTTAATTACTATAAAATGACAAGGAAAACTTATTAAAAAATAAATCTAGTGTTTATAATTATTAATCTTGAATCATTTTTGAATAAAACATATATAAGATCAAAATTACTAATTAAGTTTGCAATAATAATTATTGATGTAATATAATTTTTTGAAATTCAATTAACTACGTTTTAGTAGATTATTATTAATTTTTTTAAAAAAATAATTATTTATTTAATTTTATAAAAGAATACTCAAAATTATTAATTAAATAAAACAATTCACATAACACATGTTATTTATCTTAAAAATTATCAAAATAGTTTGAGAAACTAAATATATATTATATATTTATAGAATTAAATTTAAAATATTTTTTAAAAATATATATATATCCAAAACTATTAAGAATGATAATAAATAAAAAGAATGCAAAAAATAAACAAACCAAACCATGTTTATTTTTTATCATGTATGTTGATTTAATCATGAATTAAATAATATGTATTCATAATTTAGATCATTTAAAATTTTGAATTTTGTTAATTTTATTTTCTATCTCTACACTTGAAAATCAATGTCTCTCCATATCAATGGAAAACAATGTTGGCAACCAAAATCCCTCCCTTCCCCTCATTTTTATACAAAACCAATCCAAAATTTCTATCTTCCCACCCCTTAAAATCGCTTAGAATAATAGTGTAAAATAAATCTAAAAAAGAATGATCCCACCCAAGTAATGGAAAACATCAACAATCTATTTTCATGAATGAACTTGTTATACTATCCATATACCAAGTGATTAAAAATATCTGAAATTAACTACTACCAATTATGTTATGAGTTAAAAAAATATTATTTTGGATGAAGATTTATTGATCTATGGGAACAAGGACTTGAATAAGAACAAGTAATCTTGAGTAGTGTCATAAACTCAAATGTCATCTATAATCAGGAGACCCCCCCCCACTAACGGTCCTTTGAGAGTAATACAAAATGGAATGTGGATGAGGAAAATTTTTGTAGGATTTATATCAGGTCAATTATACAAAAAATCTCTTAGAATAAAATCAAAATATTGATGAAACACTCATAACTTACCATATCAAAAATATTTCTATTATAGAATTTCATAATCACAAGAGAACTTAAAAACTGAACAATATTTCAAATGATGTTAAAACATGAGAGTCCTGTAATTCTCTAGCTCATTTAACCTATCAAAAAAATTGAATATCAGTATGTGTATTATAAATCTATAAATTTACATATAATAAACATATATTTATTTATATGTTGATTTTGTGCTAGCCTTATTTATCTTTAATGAGCACATGATTGATATTTACCTAATTGAAAATAATAATTTCTAAATTATGTAATGATTATATATAATAGGGTTATTGCATTTACATCATTTTTATCCTATTCTTGGTGGATTCCACTAGATATTCTCAAGATATTGTGAAATTTCTTTTCTATAATAATTGTCATTATTTTTCATGATTAATAAGACTGAAATTGTTTGAAAATGTACAAATTGTATGATGAAGTTAATGATGAATAATACATTTGAATTTAAATACATTTCTTCTTTGAAAACTACTTTACATGGAATTGTTCATTTAAATATACTTAATTTTTTCATAGTTGTTGTTTTTTTGGTTTCTTATTGAGGAAAACTTATTATAATTAATTAGTTAATTCAAGATGGAAATTTTTAATAATTTCTTGAGTTTCCACTACAATTTATTATGATGAAAATATGTTTTTATTCTAGTATATATACCATAAGATTTCTAATCCCTTGAATTTCCATTATTGTGAACTAGGTATGGTTGGATGAATAGTGAGGTATGAGTTGGATTTCCCAAATTATATTAGTGTTTTGGTGTTAGTGACGGTGAGATGAGATGGATAGAATCCGTAATGTCTTCGTTTTTTAATTTAGTGACATTCATATCAATTTTTATTTTTCATGTTCCAGGACCTTTACAAGGGTAATAATACAATTTACCCAAACTGTTGACCCTATATTTTTTAGGCTTTCATTAGTTCCAAAATGTGGAGTTTACTTAACGGTTGAGCCAACATAGAAACGTGACTGGTTCATGGACTCAAAAATAATATAATAGAAATATTATATTATTTGTATTACATGTGTGATAATTTTTTTTAATTATTTTATATCTTAAATGGGGTTTCATATTGGGAAATCATGATTAGAGTTGATTCAAGAGAATGTTTTTACCTCAATAATGACATAAGTCATTTTCATGACAATTTTTAGGGTGATTCATAAAAACCAACATTTTAAATTGCTATATGAATAAAACTAATAAATTGAAATAATCTTGTATTTTAAATGGAAAATATATATATAATCCCCCATAATTAGAATCTCAAGGGTTATCCAAATAACCCTAGATAACTATGAAGAAGATGAGAGAGAGATATCATGGTTGTTTAGAAGATTTTATATAAACCTGTGATTAATTATTTACATTTTTTGATCATAAATATTTGTTGAGCTGATGAATAAAATAACATAATTTTTTATGAAATATCTTCTGAGTAATTTATCTTTGAGGAATAAATCTATAATATTTATAGATATTTTTTTGTGGCTTAATCTTCCCATAGGGATTCATCAATTTCAGATTAGTCATGAACCATTAAATATTAAATTGACCATTGTTAATAATATTAATTTATTAATTTATTAATTTATTTGGCTTTTCATTTTTGAAAATATTCAATTCTGGAATGGTTAATTGATCTCTCCTCTTGAATTCAATCAATGAATGATAGATAAAGTGAACATAACAATTTTTTGTTCTTAACATTGGTATTTATGGATTTATCACCATGTTCTATGCACATTAATCACTAGTGTTCATATTGGATGGTGTTTCAACCATTACAATGGAACTAATCCATTGTGAAATCCTATCGTAGTTCTATGGATCATTATTAATGGTTTAGTAATGTATATTTCTAGACAGTGAATGATTGATGATGATGGTGGGAATTCAGAGAATGTGGAAGAGATGGTGATTTCATGTTGGGGGGGAGGGGTCATGCATGAAATTTTATCTTCCATGGAATGTGAAGAAAAAATTATTTTTCCAATGATGGTGTATGAAAACTAACTTCCAGTAAGGTACTAATTGTGGTCAACATGACTGTGGTTTTTTTGAGTTGTAATTGTGTTGGGGTCACTGTAGTAGTGGAATGCAGTTTAATGATTTGTGGGGAAGCTATATTTTTATAAATTTCATGACTATATGATGGGAATTTTATAAGATTTGATTTCATGTCATTTATATTTTAGTGATGCAAGGGTTTCTTGTAGAGAAATATATCACACAACCACGTGGGGGGACCACATGCCATGTGACCCTAGATGACATAACTTAGCTTGTATATGGAGTATATTCCCAAGGTAACTCAGGTGGAGACCACACTATGTAGTCTAATTCCTCATCCAATGTAGGAATGAAATGTAAATTACTCATTTAATGTCACACACTAAGTGCCGAAAAAAATGCCACTTCCCTTGTGACCAGACTCACATGCTGTATAGATGAATTATGCATTCCTTGTTTGGTGGTAGAGCATGAACATGTGTCTATCATAGTAAAACATGATGTGAACCCTTTGATACACATTGTACATTTTTTTACCATGGATACTTTGATCAGACATGAATTCCCTCTAACTTGTTTCGATGGTGTAGGTATTTCTCCCATTGGGATTGGGATCCTCCCAAGTATTCAGCATTTCTACCCTATAAACATGGGGTAGGGATCCTCTACCCATAGAATAATATGAAGTTTTAATTTTTATAACAATATAGGGAATAAATCCTTTATCAATTAGTGATATTTCTCCCATCTATTGATGTTATATTGGATATTGATCCTCTATTAGAGTCGTGTGTTCATCCATATTCATGTGTCAGTGATCCTCCATCATTATCTGAGAGAATGAAAATGTAGGTTTATGTGGCTTCTGTTCTAAGTGTTGGAATGTCTATGGTCATTTGAATTGATGATATTTTTGAGATCTTACTATGAGACTTGGGTAAAAACATGACCATACAAGGTTATGTCTATTTCCCTTGGGGTTTGAACACTTCCTTAGAGGGTGTGTGTGCTTTGGGGTTGGGTATGATTCCCTTCTGAGATTCTAAAAATTGTGTGGCTAATGGAAGTTCTTATCAGAGTTGATCCTGAATAAAAAATTTCAGATTCTATGTATAATTATCATAATATACAATATGTGAGCATCACACCTAATTTTTTTTCCAAATAACATTGACAATAAAATATTTCTGAACCCTGAGGATATATTTTAATGTAAAATTTATAATTAATTTAAATAGTTCATAATGATGAACACCTCAGTCATGGGACATATATTCAATGTTTTTGTTGATCATATAGAATCTTTTTTGGTTTACCTTTATTCTGATTTTAGCATCCACGTGTATAATCCATCTTTCATTGATACATATGCCCTCCATTGATCTTCAAAAAACACCGATGTAATATGAGGTGCTAGGAGGGAAATAAATTGTCTTGTTGTGTTCGTTATGATCACTGGGTCAATTCTATAATGCTTGAAGAATCATCCTTCAGATTTCATTATTTTTATGAATATAGAGTGAGGAGAATATCTAAATCATTCCTTGGTCTTGATAGAGATCTCTATATTTTGTTGTGCCCAATGATTCTAAATTTTTTTGATCACTCTCACTCAACCACTATATAAAAGAAATAATCTTCTATTTATTGATATAGGTTTAGGGTTAAAAGTATTATTTAATTTCTGAATGTCCATTAATTAATACATTAAACCATATCTAACCCCATCCAACTAACAATAATATTGATATTATTTTCATAGCGTGCACAAAATAATTTAACTATAAATATTATTTTACCACCATGCAGATTAATATTTATCACTAAACACAATCTTTGTTAAATCATCCACCTTAGAATTTATCAAATAACCAAATAATTATTAATTAATCTATTTATTAATAAAAAAATTATTTTAGTCAGAGTTTGATGAAATAATATTTCTTAAATATTCCATAAATATAATTAATATTTTATTCATAATCCGGTGAATATATATTTATTAAGTATTCATGAAAAGGAATTGATTATTTATTAATGAATAAATATTTATTTATGACTTTGAGAATAAATATTTATGAATATAAATTATTAAAAAAATTATTCCTCATTATTGAGAATAATATTTATTCCAATAATTTAAATGAAATAGAATTTAATTGAGATAAAAAAACACTATATATGTACCCCTATATTATTAATTATTATTGACATTAGGAATGAATAAATTAAGTCCATGATTATTGTATAAAAAAAGGTTAAGGAAACAAAGAGAAAGAAGATAAGGTCACAATATTGATGAATCATATTGACATTTACTTCGTAATATAATCCCTATTCTAAAAAAACTAATCAAGAAGGGTGTACACTCATGCCATCAACCTACATTCTTGATACATCATTATTTGACTATATGAAATAATCATAACTAAATCATGGGAAATGAATTTAATTTCATCATTATTTTTTAATGAAAGGGATGAGATATCAAATAAAATGGAACAAAAAAATTCATAACCAAATTATTCATTAAATGATGTCATTCATGACACACCCAACATACCTTACATCCCATGAACATGTGGAATAAAAAATTTGTTAAGTAAATATATTTTTTCTATTTATGAAATGAATTAAAAGTATTTTAATGTCTAAGGAACAGTAAAAAAACTCACAAACAATAATATTTTACAACACATAAACATTTGGAATTCCTATAAGAGATTTTGTTCTCATAATCTCCCATCCTGGTGATTCTGATGCTCAAACCTCATGAGATGAATCCTCATCTACTGATGAGTAGTTATAATTAAAATTCAACATACTAACATCCCTATTATATAATTTTATCTAACCATTGAACTTGGTTAATGAATATCATAATTTCATTTTATCATTTCCATTACTATAGGGATCTTCTATGACCATTTCAATACAACTAATACACTTTGAAATTATATGATTAAGGCTATATATAAGAGTAATCAATGTGTGACAAGGTATTTAAAATAATATTCCCTTCCATGAGTATACATGTAATCAATATTATAAAGTAGTTGGTTACGGTAAATTAATTACAATAGACTTCCACTTACACTAGGGAAAACTGTTAACAACTAGTTAGTTCTCACACATTAACCATTCTTCTGATATGTATTCCTATAGCTGGTGGGCCCATCATGTTTTTATGAGTAGGGTTAATAATTAAAAAAGTTTTTCTAGTAAGTTAGTTTACTACAACATTAGTATCTTGAGTAAATCCTTCATGTAGTGATATAGCCATGTATCCACATATTGTTAATATCTCAACATCCTAACTACATATATAGTAAAATATTATCATAATAATGATAAAAATATTTCTTTTGATATAACCAAAAATTAGAAAAATTCATTTCTAAACCATTATTTAAGCTACCTTAGAAGTCTCAACATTCTCAGATATTATAGATGTGTTAACCAATGGATGATATATATTTTTATTTTATATTACTCTACTTTTTTTATGTGACACTAAATCAAATTCAAATAAGTGATGTCAAATGTTCAATTCCATAAATCATTTTTTTCCCATATCTTTGAACATGAGGAAATTATACAGTTATAAATTTCAATTATTATAGGATAGTTTTAATTATATGTTGTTGCAATAATGTTGGATCTTCTTGATATTTACGTACCACACATTACACATCAGCAATACAAAATTTCAATACATATCATGGAATAGGAAATAAATTACTAGAACATAATATATTAAAATTTTTTAATCTCAATAATCTCTTATTAGGACAATGTATGTTCTATTGGATGGATTGTATGACAACAAAAATCTGGTCTTGAACAGTTTCAAATTATATTATTCAATACATTGTTGACATATAAATTATTACTATATTTATAAAACTCATAGATATATTTTTTTATCTTGTTACCTAGAATTATATTTCCACATTAAGACATACATTGTGAAATTTCATTCATTAGTCTTAAATAAATATAATACACACCATTTTCTTCCATATATTATCAAAATAATTATCTTGAAAACATATAGTTCTCCCACTAACTAGTTAATGATACATGTCACTCATTAATTCAAAATGAATATTCCAGAAATGATATTTTTTAACCTACACATCTTATTTGAATTTAGTTATGTCACTAGAACTTTTTAGTTTTTCCATGTATATATATATCAAATGTTATCATTTTGGTTTAATCATATAGAAATATTCTATAAGGATTTCATCAATGAGGTAGCATTGACTATCAATATCCCAATATGATGATTATAGAACAATGCTTTTACATGTAAAATTAAAAAATATTTTAGTCATGATGATTGGTGTATAGGTTTATCCATATAATAAACCTTTCAATAATAAATTTTTCGTTATTGGTACTGTATTGTACAATATATGAAATATTTCTATAGAATACTCACTAGTAATTCATTGTTATATAAATATTGAAAACATAAAATCACTGAATCTTGAAACAAAATATCCATTAATATAATTTATCTATACACGTAAACCTTATCATGATTCCATTTACTTCTTCTTTTTAGGAATATTTAATTTCAATGAATAATATATGTATCACCCACTAATTTTAACATAAAAAACCTCTTTAGTTATAAATTCATACATAGTATATATCATGGAAAATAATCCTCCCACTAAGATTAGTGGATTCCATCATTCCTATTCTAGACCATGTGATTCCAGAGGCTTATCTATAATATTTATGTTTTCTCCAACTATTGTTTAAAAGGAAATTCTTCCTTTATTTAAATATAGATAATATGTACTAGATGTTAATATCCTATGTGGCTATAGGATTATTAACATATATTTACCTTAGTGTTTGATGTTAATTTTTAGGTAAATCCGGTTTTTAAAAAAATGGGCTTCAAAAAACACATGTGGTTGTGTCCTAATATATTATTATCATATCATAATTGATATAATATCTATTGGAAAATATATTTGGAATATGGTTAGTTTTTACCCTTATATTTTCAAAACAGGTCTGGGAAAAAACTGTGGAATATTTTCTATATATATATGACTCATCATTGATCATTCTTTTACTACCATCATAATATTGTTTTATATAATAAAAAATGAGGTTTGGTATACATTTAATCTATATTTATGATCAATGAATACATGGATAACATGGTTTCCAATAATCCATCTTGAAGATTCTACAATATTTATCCAGAACACTCATTAACATCACGGAGAATTTCAAATATTTCTTAATGGAATACCTTGTAGTATATAAATTTACCTATAGAATTATAATATTTACCATGGAAATGTTGAACCATCTCTTAAAATCATTGGGTATTAACATTATCTATAAATGTATTCTTATCTAAAACATGATAAGTAGTTTTTTTGTATATAAATTATCTTAGATTAATTGTGGCTAATTTTTTTTGGGTATAAATTTTTAACTACTTTCAGTTTTATTTAGAAAAAAATATATTTCCAAAATCAGGTAAAATTCATATATTTAATATTCATCATTCATTGGAATTTATATATTTTGTTTTATAATTACTGAACCATTAGTTTATATCAAAGGACAATAAAAATTTTCATTCTAAATGGTAAATAATTTCTCATTATGTTCAGCTGACAGTAAGATAAATGATATAGTAATAATTGAATCAATCTATATGGGAATGAGAAGTAATGAGCTCCCCATGGTTGATGTAGGAATCCCCATTTCATAGCTCCTTTTAAGTTAACTCTATAACATTTTTATTATTTCCCATTCTGTATATTTAAAAATAATTATTTTAAAGAACCTAACTCCAATAGACCATAAATGGAGGTTACATTATTCAATTGGAATTAGATATAATAAATCATATCGCAAAGGATCAAATAGTTTATTAGTCTTGAAGAACCAAAAATATACATGATTCCAATATTACATTGGGAATTAAATATACATACCATAAAAATATTATTTCATATTTTATATTTTTCATAATATCCTTTCTGATATATCGGGAAAAGAAAATAGATAAAATACAAGCTTAAATGCTCAGTAAAGGTTACATGCATCAGATTATATTCTGTGTATATAAGGCATAATCAATATGGTATGTTAAATAAATAAAATCACATTCCATTTAATCAATAAATTGAGAAAAAAATGTATCTATGGATAATATCAATGTAATTATTTCATTGATAATAATAACTAAGTTCCCAATGATGGAAAAAAATAATATTAGACAGCATAATCTCAGGAATTGTGGTATCTATACCATCAATCAATTTTTCGAAATTATTTTGAAACCATGGATATGAAAACACCAAAAAAATATTTAACACTAGAACACATATTTTACAAATGAGAGATGTTGATGTATCAAATGATATCGATAATCAAGCTCCACCCATCACTGAATGTCTAATGCATTCCTCGTAAATTGAATGATGCATTTAATTAACAAAAAATATTAATTATCAATAAATATAATTATTGATAATGAATAAATATTTATTAATATTTCCTTATTCAATGATGGAATGGTATATAGTTAATAAAATTAACATATCCATGATATAATTAATATCAATATTTTATAGAAATATAATTTCCAATGAAAAACGATCACAAAAGTAAATATTAAAATTATGGTACCATTTCAACATATATTTTGTGGATAAAAAGTAAATTAGAGGACTGTTTTCATTTATGAAATGAAATACCATAAAATATTAAAATAATCTTAAGGAAAATACCAATTCTATTTTGAAACAACTTATTAAAACAACCATTATAATATAATGGAATATATTTTCATTAAAAATAAACATATAAAGATATAAATGAATATTCAATGAATATATTAATAATTATCGAAATAAAATCTATTCATTCTATAATTTTTTTTAAAATATACATTTCTTTCAAACTTTTTTAAGAAAAGTACCTCGTTCTGAAAATGATACAAAAATTCTTTTTAAACCATTTTATAGAAATGTAAAACATTGTTAAAAATGTAATTTGCTAAATCATAATAGAAATTTAATGAAATTTTTGAAATTTTTATAAATATAATATGGAAATGGAAGAATAATGTACCTGATAAGAAAATATATCATTTTTTCTTTAAAACATTTATTTTCGTGATTCAAGTTCTAATGAGAGAAAAACAAAAAAAAAGTATTGAACATAATTAAAATTGTAAACATGAAATGAAAATTTAATTGTCATTATTAAATAAATATTAACCTTAAATACCTAATGGGGGAAATATATGTAACTCAAAAAAATAATTAGGTGCATAATACCAAAACATGTCTGGATAAAGTGGAAATTGAGAAAAAATAAATTATATCAGTTCCAACTTATCATATAGGTTATCTAACCTCATTTATAATAGAACTAAATTTATTAAAATTACATAAAAAACCATATTAATATCTTAAATATCATATAATATCCATTAATTATATTTTATCCCCTATTTATCTATATTTCATCATAAAAATAACTATTCCAGGTGGTAAATATTTCATTTTTATGTATGTTTTGTATCATTAGTTATAGTATTTGTACATCGATAAATGTTAAATAATATATATAATGTTAATAATGATATTGATATCACAAATATTCATTATGTAAAATTTTATTTTAATCTTTAAATTTTATAGATAGAAAAATGAATTATACTATTCATTTAAACGGTAAGACGTACAAATGTATGAACATTTTATTTAAATTTAGATAGATGATAATAATAACGGATATAATTACTAATCTTTATAGAATAATTATTATATTATTTAATTCATATATATTTATAAAATTTATCCTCATTACAATTTATGTAAAATATAAATGAAAATTAAATCACATCGGTTCTACGTGGTGGTAGTGAAAATGTACAAACGAGCGACATTATCGTTTCTGAAATATTTGGAAGTTAAGAAGGTAGACATGATATTATAATTATATAATTATAATTATTTTATAAATATAATATATAATCATTAATTCAATAATAATTACCATCCATAAAATACGTAAAAGAGAAATGAATTATAACGTTATGTGGAGAAAATAATCCATTTTTACGCATGAGTGACACATTAACATCCCATTTAATAAAAAACAGGTTTGATGATGGTGGTTTCATAATCATTATAACATTTAAATATAT
The DNA here is from genome assembly GCA_963277665.1 of Viscum album. Lineage (NCBI taxonomy): Eukaryota > Viridiplantae > Streptophyta > Magnoliopsida > Santalales > Viscaceae > Viscum > Viscum album. Next base: position 536,996,990 of record OY728156.1, read on the forward strand.
TTTGGATAATAAATTTTTTATTTTATGATATATAAAATTTATTTATATGTTTTATAAGAAGTTTTAAATTGAAAGAGGTGTCACATACACTATCAAACATAATGGTTTTATTTAAAAATATAGAGTTGTTACATTAACTCCCCTTAAATAAATTGAGTCCTCCCAATTTTGACATGTTTTCAGAAAACATGGGTTTTAAATTTGATAATTTATTTTATGGAACAACACATTGTAAAAAGTGTTCATAAAACATTCTATTAAAAATATGGAAGATGAAATATGATTTTCATAAAAAAATAGTTTTCTAAATAGAAGATAATTTTTTGTAAGTGAAAATATAAACATTGAAGAGAAAATTTATTCCAATGGACCAATAGAGAGTGATATATAACATGGTCCTGATAAAGTTATCCACCATAAAACAAAAAATCTATGACGGGTTAAAAGGCCACATATTTTTCAATAAGAAATTTAAATAGATAAATTTTTTATTTGAAGGTCCTTTTCCTAATGTTGAGGTATTATTTTATTATCTTGATAATGTAATCATGAAAGTAGACAGAATTGATTTTTTCCACATCATAAGAAAAGTTTCATTTATTGGTTCTGCATTGATAAATTTCCACCTCATCTCTTACACCATGCAATGGATATTCAAGTTGATTTTTTTCCCAAATCACTTTTAATGAATCATAAGCTTCACAAGTCATTCTTTAAGCCTCTAAATATTTAATAAAAAAATTTATCATAAGATATCCTATATGATAAATATTACTTTAATCACAAATAATAGTATCCAATGTTTAATTTAATACATTCATTATGTAATCTACCTTAAGAATGCTTCAAAATATGATAGAACATATTAAAATCCAACAATATGATCAAAAATTTATCCCCATACAATATAAAAAATTTAATAATGTCACATTCTGAACATTTTAATTCCTTGTTCACATATATTTATAACTTAATCACAATTAACTTTACATTATTATTTATATCACACATAACACCAATAATCTAAACATTAAGGGAATTTTTAACCTCAAAGGTTATCTAATACCCTTTGAATTTCAATTTAAAAAATATAATTTCTTTCTTATTAGATTATCCTTTTTGTTAAACCCACTATTTATATACAATTGAATCCAATAAAGAATCTATTAGAATAACATTAATCCCTTTAAAAACCCAAACAAAAAAAATGATCTAATAATATTATTCCTATAAGAAAAATATTATTTACCTTCAAAATCATATAAGTAAAAATAATGTCATACTAATAGGGAAATCACATGGTCAAGTGGTAGGATTCATACTCTTATGGAACTTTGATTGTGGTTTTAAGATCTGCAACCTTTTCTGGTGTTATGGGTTGTAACCGGGTATACATGTTTTCCTTTTTCTACAACTAAAAATTTCCCACGAATATGAAGAACATCCTAGAATCACTTTTTTAACCACTAAGGCCATCTAGACGATATATTCACAAAACATACGAAATATTTTATCCCAATAATTAATAAATAACTTATCCTCAAAATCATATTAACCATCGAGGTTATCGATTACATTTTACTTATATCCACAAAGTTTAAAAACATGAATCCTAAAATATTTTCTTTAGTAAACAATATACTAAACCAATCAGTTGTATTCTCAAAAATTAATCCCAAAATATCCTTAATTAAATTAAATTACCATCATTTAAAACATTAATTGGATGTATATGCCTATAAATGTTTGATCAACCTTTGACTTATAATTCCATAAACACTATAGGTTTGTCCCAATATCAAAAATATATTAAGGGTTACCAATACATGAATCCCATGTCTTCCAAAAATAAATATTATCAAAAAATAAATTTTCTATGTTAACAACACTATTCAACATATGTTTTTAAATCATTAAATAAAAAATATTAGGGAATAATACTTTTATGATTCATGATTCTTATATTCATAATATCATAATACTTTTAAAACATAATTCACACGTACCTATACAAAAACAATTCAATATTAAACATCAAGAATTTCCATATCATATATCCTCCATTGGTCTAGTAGTTAGCCCTTGTATTAAGAAATGGAACAAGATAATCCAAATATTCCCCACACATAATACATTGAAGTAAAAAATGGTGTTGCAGGATGTAATTTATTCACTTACACAACCCTATTAATTTTTACTCAACTATTCATTTATTTATACCATTATTTTATACAAAAAATTATCCCATTCCATTGAGATAATCTCCAAGATTTACCTCTCCCCATTTCTCACATGAAGAAAATTTTGACTTTTTTCTTTTATGGTGTCCACTACCCATGCTCTCAGTGAACTCTGACATTATATTCATTAATGATTATAATAGTTGGTTATGATTCAAATTTAAATCATATATCATTATAAATAATTAGGCATAATGACAATATATTTCACTATAGTAATCATCCAATTTGGTTTCTCATAATCACCATATACTCTATCACATTAAATTTTTGCATGATTCCTCATATTTACATCTATTGAGTAAATCCAAAGAGAATAATATGAGAAATAATAATCATAGTGGAGAACCACATAATCTATACCCTACTAAATATTACTATGTATGGAATCCCTTCTCTTTATTACATATTATTTCGTGACTTATACATATGTGTCCACCTAATACAACCCTAATGATCAAGAATTATAGTGTCTTTGGGAATTGGTAACATTAAATAACAACATAAAAAAGGTAGTACATCATTTTTATTAAATCATTTGTTAACATGATCATACATAAATATATAGGGTATAACATAGGGATATACATAAGAAAGGGGTGATCGATAAATCCATGTAAGGTAATAAACATGGTAAAACCTGAATAAAATAAAACATGTTATAAAATATGTATATCATTGGGGAAAATTGGTAAGAATCGTGATAATGAATATTAATTCATGATATAGTATGATAACATAATGGAAAAATTGGAAATTTTGAAATAAACTAAAACAATGCATCATAAACATAGTCTAAGTCTAACTACCAAGACATCCTGATGGAAAAAGACCCATGATGTATTAAGTTCACACAATAATCTCTTCCATGAAATCTCATGAGACTAAAACATTACCCAATGTATTGGTGATCAATATAGGCACACCCTAATAACATGTTCTTGAATATGAGTTCCACATAAATAATCAATCATAAGGGATAAACAAATGGGTTACACAAGGAATGAAATGGGTATTAAAATCATGTCATAAAGAATAACCAAGGGAATATAATAATGGTGTCCCTGATAGAATGGATTTAATTCATACAAGGAAATTGTTAATGAGAATAGGAATATATAATGATAAATTATACCCAAATTAAGTGAAAAAATTATAAAGAGTTATTATAAAACATTATAAATGATCCACTTCGGTGTAGATTTAGGGAAAATATATAGGAGTCTTTAATAAAAAAAGAATAACAATTTTCATGTAACCAAAAATAAAAAAAGATAGTTTTCAGGTTAAAAATAATTATTTTTTATAAAAAAATTGTGGATTAAAATAGATTATGTATTGTACTTGAAAATGGGTAAGAAATTGGGATGTTTCCTTTATTTGAGATTTTTTATTGTGAGGTACTAAAAAGGGAACATTACGAAACATGTATTTCCACTTTAAATAAAGATTAATTGAGCTGGGTACATTTTTTTGAATAAAAAAATTGAATTTATGATGATAACATAATTATAATTATGAATTTCATTGTGGTAAATATAACGAAATCATAACCTGTAGAATAAATGAGAGTTCCGAGAGAATAACTTACGTTCAAAGTGTGATTTCAATTGATATGGAGGACCATATTGAGTGCTTTTAGAAACACTTGGAGGAATCTAAAGACATGAGTGAAGAGTAATTATGTTATCTCTGTATTTTTAGTTAATAGAAATTAGAGAATGGGGGGTTTTATATATGTAATGAGTGGGGAAATCTTTTTCATTTCCCAAACATTGGTTATGTAATCTATATAATAATTCATCAAAAAATAAAAACCATCCAATTATTTTTACATGGTTTCAAGCAAAAAAGATTGGTTTTCATTATTTTATATTTCAAATGAGAGAAAATTTTAAAATAATACCCACTTTAATGTGGAATCAAGTCTTGTACCTAAAATAACGATTTTAAGAAAATTTAATATATTATATGATATAGAGGATTACTAATGGGTTTATAAAATAAATCAAATATCCCCAAAATATTGTTAATTTATTTTTGAAAAATATATTTTACAGTTTATACCATTTATAGTATTCATTACATCATTTTGGTTTATTATAATGTTATAATACACACAATATATTTATAAGGTATTTAATTTTTACCTAAAAATTTGAATGTCTCAGGAAATATTGAAAAATTCACCATTTAATAATTTATATGTTATTATTCCAAAAAACATTATAATTTTATCAAAATAATATTTGATATATATATATATATATAAAACTTTTTAAATAGAAATAAATAATTTTTGGGAAATACTGGTGTTTTTAGACAATGACAGTTTTTGAAATCTTATTAAAATTACAGTTTACTCCATAAAAATATATTATCAATTATATTTATGAAATTTAATTTATTAATAATATTTAATTAATATATTATAAATTTTAAAAATCCAATAACTTATCAAAATAAGCGTCTTAATTTAAATTTAATATGAATTTAAAATACAATTTGTGTTTTACATGAAAAATAAAAATCATTTATAATGTAATGATAATAAGTAAATATAAATATTATTTTATTGAAAATACCATAATAATATTATTATTGTCTTGATACATATCTATTTAATACACCAGAAAATTCCTTGTGGGTAAGGTGAACAACAGTGATATTATCTTGTTGTTTTTTTGGATTACATGTTTTGGACTGTGATCTGGATTCATTTGAAATTCTCCCTTAAATTATTTCAATCATATTTAAGTTATTGGATCTCATATTAGGTTAGTCATGGGAGATGTCTAATTATTCTATCTCCATCATAATCTTTGTTAAATGGCCTTCCTAGGGTACAATCCTACTGGATAAGGCCATAACTTCATTTTTCTCTGTCGATTGGATTTGTTAAAATGCTAAATTTATACTAATAATAAGATCCCTATTTAACAGCTATATGATGAATAGTAATGAATCTTATTGGTCTTTTAAATTTGATAGTATATAATAAATCCAAATATGTAAATGTTTTTTCAATAACCATAATATATATTAAGATATTTAATTAAATTATAAGAATAACTTTATTTATAAAAGTTAAGGCCATTACAAGATGTGATCCTATGCGTAGGATTATATTAAAATTCCATCAAAGGGTTATGTTCCCTAATATATATTTTCATAAATATAGTTCCCTTTTTTCCACTAAATTTCATCTGATATCAAATGTAAAGACCCTAAACCCAGTATCCCAAAGCTGGTAGTTACATTAATAAATTATCACTTCATACATGTAATCATATCCCAAATGACCATATAATTTATAATTCTTGAAGAACTAGATACATACATGATTAATATATTATACTGAGAATGCAAAAAACATATGATAAAAACTTTCTAGCATCTTTGATATTATACATAAAATATTTCTTCATATTATATGAAATATAAAGAAATAAAATGATGATCTTTAATGATCAATAAGAGATACATATAGTAGATGATATCATGATTAAATAATACATAATAAATATAGAATTCTAAATAACTGATAACACATTCTATTTAATCAATTAATTTAGTATAAAATTATACCACAGATAATATCCATGTAGTAATCTCATATATTATAATAACTAGATTCTAAATTAACTAAATTTTTAGTACTGGGTTCCATGATCTCAGATATAATGGAATCTATAACCTTTAGGACTTTTTATAAGATAGTTTAAAACTATTGTTGGCATACAGAAAAAACCAATTTAGTGTTATCTTACTGATGTATCCCTAGAGACACATTAATACATTAATGTGATATCTATAACTAAGACCAACTAGTTACTATATGTCCTATGAATTACTCATATATTGAATTATAAATTCAATCTATAAATAAAAATCCTTATTATAAAATATATGAATTGAGTAAATAATATGGATTTAAAATACATCCTAAATACAAAATCACCATATATATAAATGGCATAAATTTATGGAAATTATCATATCTACGATACAATGGATATTAATATTTAACATAAATGTAATTGAAAATGAAAAATGATCACAAAAACTGAATATTTCATGGATGGATTCATTTCAACACATCCTTAGTGGATTATAGGTAAAATAAAGGGTTGTTTTCAGTTATGGATATAAATGTTATAAATATTTTAAAACATATGTTAGGAAAATAACCTTTATAATTTTAACATTCTTATTTAAAAAAACTGAAAAAAATATAAAGGAAAAATTTTTATTTTAAAATAAACTTGTAAACATTTAAATGAATATTCAAATAAATTATTAATCAATATGGTGATAAAATATATTCTGGTAAATATTAGTTATATAAATTTCTTAAACACATTTTTTAGAAAAACATATCATTTTTAAAATGAAAAGAAGATCCATTTTTTGAAATTTTTTGTAAACCATTAAAACATGGATAAAAAATTCATTTTATAATATTTTATTTATTTTTATTTTTTAAAACATAATATTGAAAAAAAATATAACTTATTAGAATTAAATAAGATAAATTTTTCTTTAAAACATTTCTTTGATTGATTCAATTCCGAAGGGTTAAAATCATGAAGAATATATAGAAAATCCTTAAAAGAGTAAACAATAAATGGAACTTTAATTATAATGAATAAATATATATTCATGTTAAGTTACTAAATGGTTCATAATATAAAAAGGATAAAAATAAACATGTGCATAATACCAAACATGTCTCAATGGGGCAAAAAATTGAGACAGAATCCCGTATCTAAGATCTAACATGTCACTTAGGTGATCCAAAATAATATATAATAAATGAGAAATTATTATAAATACATAAAAGGACCATATTTATATCTATGATATTATATATGATCCATTTATAACATTTTCTAAGTCATTTATTAACAATTCATTATTAAAATCAATGTTTGGCATGATAACTATTCTGTTTTTCATATATGATCTGGTTAATTAGTTTTGGCCCTTGTACATTTTTCATGGTTTAATTATCTATATAATTTTAATGATTATATAAATATCATACATATTCATTATATAAATAATTAGTGAAAACCATAAATTGTAATGATAGAAAACTAAAATACACAATTCTTGGAGATGGTAGGACGTACGTATTTAAGAATGTGGTATTCACTTTTATATGGATGGAAAAAATAAAGGTATATTATTATTAAACATTATATAATTATTATTATATCTTTTAATTCAAATATATTCATCAAATCAATCCTCGTTACCATCCATATAAAAAAATGAAAAACGAATCACATTGCTTTATGGAGGTTGTAGTCCACACATACACACGAGCAACATTATAATTTTCACTGGTTTATAAGATAAGATAGTAGATATGATATTATCATTAAATAATTATAATTTTTTTACGAATATCAGATATAAAAATTAAACCGATTATAATTCTTTTCAATAAAACACAGTGATAAAAATGATTTGTTCCACTATGTGGAGAGAGTAAGCTGTACAGACACATAAATGATACTTTCAAATCCCATTTATTTGAAAAAATGATGTAATATTTTGGTTTAATAATCATGATAAAATTTGTATATATGGAGGGTTTCAAGAACCATGCTAGGATTCCATCAAACAACACATCTACCCTAGACAGTGACATGGCCCAAAGGGTGCTCCCAATTCCCACGTGATGAAAACTAGTTCAGAACATCAAAATAAACCATATGTGAACAATTTATCCCAAGAAACTAGGACCAAATAAAAAAACTAAATATGAAATATTACTAACAATAAAAAAAATATTAATAAATATACAAATTGGTCTCAATGTAAATAATACAGAAAAGAAACTAAAAAAAAAGTCCAAATTTCTACCACCATGATCTCTATGTGACATCATGGACACCAAAATAAAAAATACACTCTTATACAAGGAAATAATGAACCCAAAACATTCTCCTAAAAAATATCTTGGGTAAACCGATGCTGAGTGGCATAAGTAGGGTGTGAGATTTAACAATTTAGTTGGCATACACCATTGAATCCATACAATTCCTTTTCCAAAATAGTCTACAAACACTAGTTTGAAATAAATATAAAGAAATGGTTTTTATCATAATTAATAAACAACCACAACATTCCTTTAAAAAAACACACACCTCATTCCCATTTTCCAAACATATTTACCATTTTAGAAACCGAATTCCACGCATGATCATAGTACCAATAATACAAGGCATTGCTGAAATTAAAATAAGTGATACAAAATAGGAAAATAAGTGAGATAGATAAATAAAAAAGAACATATAGATAGTAACTATGGATGTTTCCTAAACATCTTTAGAAAGATTCATATATGTACTCAGATCGGACTCATGTGACATCATATTGTGAAACTCCATAGTCAATAACCCCCTAGCAGTTCTAACTATCAATCTAGTGGAAAATACCACTTGGCCTCCAAAACATTGAAGGGGTACATACTTGTATAATATAGGATGAAAAGATACCAACCCTTGAACCTCTAAAAGTTTCCCACGAAACCCATGGTATGTGTACATTGTGAAAGGATGATCCCCTCATGCACATGACTCACCTTAACTACCTCCACCAAACATGCCTAGACAAACCACCAAAAACACATATGTGATACCCCACTCATGGGAAATACTATATATAGGTCACCATATTAGAAAAATATATTCAAAAGTTCTAAATGGGCCCTTACATCATTTTAGTTTCAAAAAATTTCCCAAAAATTATAAAATACCAACCGGGTAATCATGTCATATCATAGGAAAAAAAACATTACAAAATATCACAAAATTCTAAATGAGTATTTAAAATTTATAATCCAAAAAAATTATAAAACAACTATTAAACCATTTTTGAAATTATATGAAAACCACTTTCATTTGTATAATTCAAAAAAATCCTCTAAATTTAAAATTCAATTTTATTATCAACCCCAATTCAAAAAAAACCACAAAATATACATAATGATACCAAACGATATTTCATACAACTTAGATACCAACCACCTCCCATGGTACAAAAAAATCTATAATTATTAATTTTAATTTGAAACTAAATTTGAGTCATTTTAAACCAAGGGACATTTAGTGAAACACTAGAGTTTGAAGGGAATGTAAAAGTGATTTTGAAATTTGGTTTTATAACAAAAATATTTAATTAAGACCATTATCATTTATCTGACCATCCATGTGTGCACCCCTTGCACACATGGATAATACCACATCTGATGTAAGACATCATGTATCCATGAAATTACCCAACAACCATTTTTAGGGTAACAAAATATTTTATAACACTAAAACAACAATCCATAGGAATGTTACAAACAATAAATATCACCACAGTCCACACATAAAGATAATATCACAATCAACCCACATCATCAAAATATAACAACGCCAAACACCTTCTAAATACACATAATATCATCTAAAAAGGATATATGAAATTTTATCAAACATATTACGTTCATATATTCATATGAATATTTAATGTATCCATTTGATTTTTAACACATTAAACAACATGAATGAACCATAATAAACCATGAAAACACATCGCAAGTATGAAAAACAAATTTATAAACTATTTGGAAACACCCAAGCATTAAATTGAATGTGTCAAATAGAAAACATATAAAAACTCCTCCCTCAATGTAGTGATGATACAATGAAACTCTTGAAGAATGGAGAACACACCCCATGTAAAAATATTCACACACTAAAACCAAATAATCAAACGGAAACATATCTATACTGACCTCTAGGGTTCGACCAAGGGGTATCCCAACCAATAAACCCCATGAAATCCAAATAGGTGAAGAAGATGATGAAAAAATGTATCAAGACCCCTGAAAACACACCTAGATTAGATGTGGAGCATAATGGATCCAATGAGATCTAAGGAGATGAGGTTTGACAGACATCACATGCACCAAAAATAGTACCAGGGTGAAGATTCATGAAATGGGGTAAAAAAAGTATAGGTAAAAAACCAGAATTTCACACATTGAATGATTTGGGAAAGTTTCTTGGTTTTACTGAATGATTTTCCAAAACATATTCCAACTGTGTACACCATTTTGGTAAAAAGGGACACCCGACATGGTTTCCCAAATTGTGTATGAACTATGACATATGCTAGTACCTAATTCTAGAACTAAACCATATAGTTTCCACACCATTTACCTAGCCATGAACATGCCTTGTGCGATGCCACATACTCTAAACATGATCCCCAAAGTTATCTACAAGAAGCCTCACAGTTTCCCTTTATTGTTTTCTAACCGCACACCACCTACTACCAAGCTAAAATATCTACATTTCATGTAAATATCACCCATGAACTTCCAAAACACAAAAACATCAAACTGGGAATCAACCAGAATCACAAAAAATATATCCAAATCCAAGGGAATAATAAAATAAATTTGAATCCACGTTTGGGGTGTGAAAATTACCACCACCAAAAACATTTTATACCACCAAAAATATTCCCAAACTAATGATAAAAAAACATGATTCTAAAGTAGAATAAACCAAAAAAAGGATTTGGGGTGACCCTTTACATCACAAGTCACACCCAACTAATTCTATAGGAAACCATATCACATAGAATAGTGTGAGAGAATTAGGGGATTCTCCCTACTATAAGAATTCGTCTAACACCACCAAAATTTAAACCCTGTAAACACCACCTCAAGGTGACTAAAGTGGGAACCATGGAACTCCCAAAAAAAACCAAAAAACCTCCATGAAAACAAAACCCCAAATAGTAGTGGAAACCCATAGAAGAAAACTAAACTAAACAATTATACTAAGCACAAACTATAATCAATGATTCTTATAAGAAAAAATATCTCATAACAAGAACAACATAAAACTAAAACTGATTCAAAAAAGGATAACCTTATTATAGATCCACATCTAAGGAAAAATATTGAAATTACATGAAAAATTAAATTCTGTGTTTCTTACACATATAAAAAATCTCACAATAATAAGGACATTACAACAGGATACTTAAAATGTATCTACACTAATGCTAGAGATAATAACTAGCTCAATGTTCTTTTCGCACCCAATAGCTTACTGGCTGCATAAAAACCTTTAATTCAGGGTCTTTTATTGGACCCCTATTTATTAAAGCATCTTCTTCCTTGAACTCATGCACTAACACCATCCAAACAAGGCTTGTTCCTAAGGAAATGATTCGTAAAAAACTTCTATAGATGACCCAAATGACAATAATTATAACATGAATTTGGTGGATCGTGGCATGAAAAATTCTTAATTCCAAAACTGACCACACTAAAAGCACATAAGATATTGGTCTGCTGAGTGAGAATCTATTGCCAATGGGGGATACTTCGCAAAAATATTATACTCTGACATACCCTTCCATTGAGACATGGAAAAATCATGAGCATCAAGAGATACTATATTTCCAACTATATATGCTCTGAAAATCATGTAAGCTAAGATTGAATCATCCACCAACTTCTAGAAATGAATATCCAAGAGGGATATTTCATTCTCCATGACCATTGTATGAAGGCTAAGGATGAAAAGATAATCCTTCAACTGATCCTTCAATGCTATATTTCAAGATAAATAAACCATCTTCTTGAAGTGGTCAATATAGGCCTTTAGTACCCACTAAACTTACTAAATAACCATGATATCTTCCAATTTCTTCAACTTCACCTTCTCAGTTATAAACCATCAGAAAAAATGGACTTAATCACATCCCACGTCATCCCAAAGAACATCAATGATTGAGAAATTATATTCCATTTGTCTGTAGTTTGGACCTCAAATAGACCTAGAACAACACCATCTCAAACATCATCAGGAGTTCCCAATTATATGAAGAAATTATCAAAATTCTAAATCCAATTCATAAACTTTAACAGACCAAAATCACCATGAAAGATATGAAAAACCTATGAATAATCAGAAACTATGAATGATTCATTATAAAAGTTAGTGACCTTTCTAGGTGGAAAATTCTGAACAACATAAGGAAAATAAAATAAAAATCATTAGCAACCTGAAACATGATAGAAAAGAACAAATCATGACAAAAATGTATCCTAAATAGAACATTACAAGCACAAACCCATCCTTTCACAAAAGACCCCTCTTATGAATGTGAAACCAATTCAAAAAATCATATTTTCTTTTAAGAATGATTTTGGTAAAAGAAATATGATCATTTGATTTCAAAATCCAACCAATAGAATTCCATGAACCATCACATATGTGATCATCCCACATACACTTAGAACATCGATGTGTATATAAAATCATGAATTTTACATACATATCAACACATATGTAACCACTCATAATGAGTACCAAGGGATACACATAACACTTTATCATCAAAACCAATAAATCGCCCAATTTTTTATCCCATCCACTTTCTCTATTAAAAATCATCTTGTCAATCCCAAACCACTTGAAATAATCTATTTTCATCTCACCAAAATTTTCCCTTTTAAATAATCACTCACAACAACCAAAACAAACATAGATCACATCTCATTCCAACATACACCATCCCAAATGAACAATGCACATCAAATGCCAGGAATGAGGAACTAGTGGTCATGCATAACCTAATGCCATGATTAGTGGGAAATTCACTAAGTAAGAAAAAAAATCTAGGAGGACCTTAAATCATGCACTTAGACACTATATTTTTCACTAATCCATTTGAGATCCCAAAATGACACAAGATCACCTTCATTGTCATTCCTCAATCCAAAACAATGATAAAAGGAAAAAAATCCAAAACCTCACCTAGAAACATGAGGATCAGAATGAGAAAGGGGTCATGAAGTACATATTTTTCTTACCTCCCGATTCCAAAAATATATTGTCTCCAACTACCTAACACACCAAATAACCAAGGTGCTAGTCTGATACCAGTTTTTCATGAACCAAGTTGTGATTCCATCCAACCCGACATTCGACCTGGTTCGAGACAGTCTAAAGGGAATTCCCAATCTCCACAAGTTGAAAACTAGTTCTGAGCATCAAAATAAATCAAATAGGAATTATTTATCCAAATAAAATAAGACCAAATAAAAAAACTAAATATGAAGTAGAACTAACAATAAAAAATGTCAATAAATATACAAACTAGTCCAAATATAATAACTACTATAAAATTGAAACTTAAACAAAACCAAACCAAACTACTACCAACATGTTCTCTATGTGACATCATGTTCAACACTATCCACAAAAAAAAACTGCTACATGGTAAAACTAATCTAGACAAATGCATCTACATAATAACTTGGGTATACCATTGTTGAGTGACACAAGTAGGGTGTGATCTTTAATATCTTGGTAGAAAACCACCATAGAATCCATTGATTTAATTTACCAAAATTTTCCAAATAATGTAGGTTGAAATACATATGAATAATTGGGTTTTTATCATTTTTAATAAACAACCCGGACGTTTCCATTTTGAAAAAAAAACAGACACCTCATTCCCACATTCAAAAAATATTTTCCATTTTAGAGACAAAAATTTGGCATATAAATCCACAACCAATTATAAAAAAATATTCTTAAAATAAAATAATGTGATACCAAATAGAAAAACAAGTATAATAAATGAATTTACAATCACATATAGATATAAAACATGGGAATTTCCTAAACATCCCTAGAGAAGTCTCTAGATGTACTCAGATAAGACTAGCTTACCAACATATGGTGATACTCCATAATCAATAACTCACTTATCATTCTCACTTCCAATCTAATGTCACAATCCCAAATAGAATCTAAAACATCCATGCGGTACCAACATGTTTAATAATGGTTTAAAATAAACCATCACTTGACCATGTAAAAGATTCCCAAAAAATCCATGGTAATTGTACATGGTGAAAGGAGGAGTCCCTCTCATGCGTGAGTCACCTTAATTGTCACTATTTCACATTCCTACACAAAACACCAACACCTCATTTATTATACCAACACTCTTGAGTAATCCTTTATAGAGGTTCTCTTTTCTCAATAAGCTATTCACTTGTTCCAATCAGGCCTTAACATCATTTTAGTTTTTAAGAATTTTCTTAAACATTATAAAATAAAAACCAATACTTCATGTTACATCACATAAATAGAAACCTATCTAAAACAACACATGGGACCAAAGACGCCTTTACTATTTCCAATCCAAATATATTAACAAAACCATTTAATTTTTTTTTTAAATAATATAAAATACCACTTTCATGTGTACAATACTATAAATGCCTCTACATTTTAAATCCAATTTCATTTCAAACACCATTTCTAGCCAAAATGAAAACTGAAAACATAATTAAAGATACCAAATGAGATTTAATAAAAATTAGAAATCAACAATCTCCCAAGGTATGAAAAATGATATAATTTTGAACCCCAATTTGAAACCTCATTTTATAAATTTTAATCCACGGTACATTTAACAAAATACCAAGAGTCTAAAAGAAACAGAAGAAGTGTTTTTAAATCTAGTTTTATATTACAAAAATTTATTTAAGAACATTATCTTTTTCATGACAATACATGTGTGAACCCTGTGCACAAATTGGTGTTCCCATATCTAATGTAATTCCTAATATATCTATAAAATTAGCCAAAACTCATTTTTAATGTAACAAAACATGTTTTTTCATCAACATAACAATCCCTACCTATGTTTTAAACATTAAAAGTCACCATAATCCATATATAAGGCTCATATCACAATCTACACATGCCATCAATACATAATAAATCAAAACACATGTGAGAAATTATTAATTTCATCTAGATAGGATTCATGTAATTTTATCGAACATGTTGAGTGAATATATGCATAGGAATATTTTAATTGTCCCTTTGAAAAATATTTTTACCCTCTTTCACCAGCATTAAATAATGATAATATTCTAGGAAAACACATCACGATCTTGGAATACACATTTAAAAATTATTTTTAAACACTGAAACATCAAATAGAATACATGTTAAAGAAAAAAATAGAAACACATACCTCATCAAAGTGTGGATATGACAAAAATATCAGATAAGGGAAAACAAAATCCAATAAAAATACAAACACTCTAAAACCAAATAATCAATAGACAACATGTAAACCCTAGCCTCTAGGGTTTAGAAAAGGGAGACCCCCACCAAGAAAAGCTAATAAATCAAAGAGGAGAAGATGAAGAGGACATAATAGATCAATAACCAAGAAAAAATCTCCTAGATTTGAAGGAGGATCATTATTGATCTAAGAAGAGACAAGGGGAGGATGGTTTGAGAGCCCTATCATGCACTAAATCTGAAGTAGGAAGAAGAATCCCTAAATGTGGTTAGACAATTGGAGTGGAAATACTTGAATTTCAGACTTTTAATGATCTGGGAAAGTCACATGGTTTGGCAGCACAAATTTCTAAACCATCCACCAACTATGGGCACCCGACTATCTTAAACAGCACCCCACATGATTTCCCAAACCTTGTGACTACTATTTTAAATGCCACTTACCAAATCTAGAATTATACCACATTATTTCTACATTATTTCTATAATCATGTGAATATTGTGTACCATTCCCTAGACCCAAAACCAAGAGATGAACAGTTACCTAGGAAAATCCTCATGGTTTCCCCTAAATGTAACACCCCATGCTTCCATGGTACGCTTCTCTTTGAATAATAGAGGAGTGTGTGTTGTACGCAACCTCAACTTCTAACACACCGCTATCAATAAATATAGCCATTATGAATAATAATACCCACTCTTTGAAATTATTTAAATTTTATATTTCAAAATGGACTTCATTTTTGGATTCAGAATATCAGAATTTTCCTAAGTTGATTTTTTTGTAATTTTCTGAGAACTTCCAATTTTCTATGAATACAAAAAATACTTAATAACAAATTTTTTAATAGAAATAATTTATAGTTATAAATTATACTATTGAGTGTTTTTAATGTATAATTAGAATATATTTTTACCATTTCATCCAATGGTTGTCATTATAATTAATTTCACATTGAAATTGGACGGAAACAATTGTCAATATTTTGATTGATATTGTTTCTTAAAAACATGATATTTTTTTTGACAATGGGAATTATTTATAAAATTAAATAATGAAAAATATATTTTTGGAATTTTATAAAATAGGCACGATTTTTGAATTCAGAATATCAATTATATTTTACAGTGAATTTTTGGTATTTTTCTGAAAAACATCAATTTTGATGAATACTGAAACCACTAAGTGGTAGTTTAAAAACAAATTTTTCATGTAAATGAAACATTACCACTTCTATTATTTGATTTTTAAAAATTTGACACACATGTTTTTCATTAGGAAGTAAAATTTTGTTCAATGGAATTAAAATAATTTTATTGTGAATATTAATTTTTACGTTTTATTAATCGTGATTAATGATAATTAGTGAAATTTAAGGTAAATATGTTATTATAAAAATATGAAAATATTTTGAAACTTTTCATACCCTTATTGGAGGATTCATGTCCGACTAAGACAATCCATGGGTTAACTTGGGGTCCCCATGGAGCCTCTTGGGTAAGTAAATGACGTTAATAACTTTTTATTTAAAGTAAAAATAAAATTGTCAAAAACATGTGTTGTTTTTCTAAAACAATTATTCTAAGGGGTTTTATAAGATACTGTTTTGACTATAAATATTCATTAGAAATCTAAATTTATTTCCTACATCATGGTCATTTTTTTTTTAATTTTTAGACATTAATTAAATTAAATTCTGTATGACACAACGATGATGCATCGATTACCTTAATAATGAACGATTTAAATAAAATGGATGGATAAGGTCAAATATAAGACATAGACATTTCTATAGCCTATTGGATGAGTAGATATCGAACCCTTATCAAATTATCCTTGAAATATATAATTTTGGGACCTTTGAAATTTGAAAATAACTTCATAATAATGTAACAGTTCATGACTTTTCATGAGTGACCCTCCTCTCATCTTATAAAAGGCCCCCACCTCTACCACATTATTCACACTATAAAATCCATTTGGCTCAGAAAACCTTGGCCCAAATACTCTCTAAGCTTCCATATATTATTCATAGAATCCTCACTTAGGGCATAAGTCTTCTCAAGGAAGCCATTGTCTAAAATCAAAAAGATTTACCCAATTTTAATGTAATGTCTTCTCTTATGTTCTATTGTTTTATTTTGCTTCTCCAACCCATTAAACTCTTATTATTACATTCTTTTGTAACAAAACTAGTATATAAAATATACTAGAGTGTTTTCATGAGAATGATTTTATTTACACTTACACATACCTTCATCTAATGGTTAAAGAAAATATTTTTTCTGTCGGTGGTGAATTACTGACTCACGAAATGATGATTGTTCAATCATCATTTAACACCTCTCATGGTGGCCATTTTGATGAAACTATTTTCATATATGATATATATATTATGTTTATTTTTACCTTATTCTTCTTTACTTCTCATTTATGGCATACCATTATGATTTACATTATGGGTAAAAGCGATAAATTCATTTTAGGAAGTGCAGAGTACCGCCCCCTCAAAGTGATTTGAATCGTTAATGCCATATGTGGGATGTATAAAAGATGGAGTAAATGATATTATATATGATATTATACTTTAATTATAATACACCTTTATATCATTATTATTTCATTCCATTAAATACGAAATAGAAATGAAAGTAGCGTCCATGCGTACGTACAACTTACCGTCTCCATGAATAGTGATTTTCATTTCATACCTCTAAATGTTACGTAATATTATGAATGAATTTATATACTGGATATATATGATAAATATGATATATACATCAGGAATATAATTCAGGATATAATGGATATTTTTTCACATGAACAACTTGTAAATATAATAAGTTTATTTTAGAATCAATTATCAAAGATAGACAAAACGACTGTTATTAACATAAATAATTACATAATGTTCATAACATGGTAATAAGTGATATAAATAGAATATTAAACTTATAAAAGGTTCTTGAGAAATTATAAATTAACTCTAGTTTATTATTCAGGATGTTAAAGAACGGTCGAGTCAAGTCAGACACGATGTAAGGGAACTTCTTAACCAAATTTCCGTTCTTTGGGTTAATCTCTTACTTTCAAAATATGTCATGATATAATTATTTCCTATATTGTATTTGTACATTATTTCTGTGTACTTATAATTAATACACATAATAGATCTATTTTATTTAAAAAATGATCTTTGTAAGGGACTACGTCTCAATCTCCTTTCATTGAGGCATATTTTGTTTTATACACAACATTCCTTTATATGGTGTATAAACCCCATGGAATTTTACTTTTATTCAAAATCAATATTTTTATACAAAGCATTTTTACAAAACAAAAAATGGAATGTTTTGTCTTACGTATGCAGTTACAATGACTTCTCCACCGCTGTGACCATTATTTGAGTTTCGACTTCCTCTACAAGCTATAACTTATTTTAAATGAAAAATAAATACCAAGTTTTAATTTTCTTTTATTTTTGTATTGAAAATGGTTTTGGACGTTTTTTTATTATATTATTGTGTTGTATTGATATATTGGGATTGATATGTGGAAATGATATGTTTCCTTTATGCATGTATTATGTGATACGATTATGTTATGGTTTATGATATGTTTAAACCTGTTCATATAAGGAATGCAATGGATTTAATAAGTGACGGGTGGAGCCCACTATAGCTCCTCGATGCATCGGTAGGTCTCATGAGACAAACTAGTGTCTTGGCACGAGGCCTTGACCAAATATTATTTGTAGTCTTGGCATGAGGCCTTGGCTACGTGGTTATGATAGTCTGGGATTATGAATTCCATCATTATTAAAGTAGTTATTGATATTTTATGTGATTATTCGACTAGTAAATATCCATGTGAATAAGTAAATGGAATTATTTCATTTTATTTTTTCTATATTATGCTAAAGTTCAAGTTTAAAATTCTTTTATTTTTGTTATATATTTCCTTAAATGTTAATGTTTATTTATGAACGCTTCCACAATATTGTTATCCTTACTGAGAATCTGAGCTCACCCCTTCCAATGTTTTAATTTTTCTAGGATGTGAAAAAATATATTATGAATGAACTGCAGGGATAGTATGAGGGGATATGAAGACAAGATGTTGTTGTAGTTTTGTTTTACATTATGATGTAATGTAAGAATTATGAATATATCTAGTGTTTCTAAGGTTACTAAACTAATCGGTCTTTCCAAACTTGATCTTTTGTGATCATGCCAATGTTATGCAATAATGCACTGACTCTGGGTAACTAGGGTCGGGACGTTACAGTTAGTATCAGAAGTAGTTTAACTATCCTTGGAATATAGATTTATATAAACTCTGATTACAGCACATATCCCAAAGTTATACTTTGAGTATTAGTATAGAAGAACGTACTAGAATTTTGGTATTATAGAGATTTTGTGAGTTTTCCGAGCAATACATCCCTCTCTAGATACGAGTAGGTAGAGGCGGCTCTGATACAGATATACCAAGGGGTAAAAATCGAAAACACCACTTTGAGCTAGACTCGAATGGTAACTGGTGCATGACAATGGGCCTTGCTGCACTCTTGGTTACGACACTCCCAGGGGATATGCTTAGGATAATTCACATTTTATTTACAGACCATTAAGAACAGTTATGTGTATATACTTCTTCAATGAAAACATTATTATGATTATGGAATATATCCATAAACTATTCAATTTATTTTAAGGGTTTTACAAGTATGGAATTATTTATTTTGATTCATAAACTGATCTAGTTTATGCTATTGTTTAGAAATGGCGCCTAGTAGAAGGAATGGAAACTGTATCAATGCACGCGCTCCATGTAGGGATTTTCCTGCTACTCACGTTAATTTTAGTGTAGAAGGTGATACAACTGGTGCTGATCAACTTATCACCATACTAGGACAACACACTTAAGTTATGAATAATAACCTTACTCGTATGGAGCACCCCGATCTGGAATGTGGAGGATCAATGTTAGATCATTTCCTGAGGAAACAACTGCCAACATTTAATGGGGGTACAAATCCCTTAGTAGCTGAGAAAATCGATAAATACCTTAGATAAAATATTCCATGCCTTGGGGAGTAGTCAAAGGGAAAATGTTATCATGGTAGTTTACCGCCTCACTGCAGATGCTGATCAATGGTGGTCATTGATTCAAAACACAAAGGAAGATGATGAAGTGTCAAATATGGAATGGAGGGAGTTCAAAGAGATTTTCCTAGATAAATAATTTCCTCGTGACCATCGAGTAGATATGGGAAGGAAATATTTGAGTCTGAGGTAGAAGGAGGATGAGAATGTTGCAATGTATGAGGCTAACATTACAAGGTTAGCAAGGCATGCTACAGATTATATACTTAACCCAAGAAGTAATATTGATCGTTTGATTGATGGGTTAAAACCATATCTCCATTGAGATTCAGTATCACAATCCTTCTCATTATACAATGATATTGTCTAGTGTGCTATTAAGACAGAAAATGAATTCTCTAAATCTTATGGCAATAATGTAAAGAAAGAGAAGAAGAGGATGTTGGAATAAGGGACAAATAAAGGGAAAAAGGGAAAGAAAGATTTTTCATTTTGTGATTATTGTGGGAATAATCACCCCAAAACATGCCTAAAAGGAATGGGAGTTTGTTATAAATGTGGAGAAAAAGGTCACCAGGCTCATGATTGTAACGGAAAGAAAGAGGCTATAAATGTTGAATTCTACAATTGTAGGGAAATGGTGCATTATAAAAATGAATGTCTTAAGCGTCAGGGAAACTTACCTCAGTAAAGGCCAAGGTATCAAGGCCAAACTTTTGATGTTACTACAGATGATGTTGAATAATTATTGTATTTTTGTTTTTGGACTCAAGAACTATATTATGCTTTTAGTAATAATGTGAAATATATATAAGGATTGAACTACAATTCTTGTTGTTTCATTAAGGTTTTAATATGATGATAGTAATCATATTTTTAGTATGTTACAATAAGAGAAACTTTACATTATTCAGGGAATATGATGTTACATTTAATTTTAGAATTTAGAGACCATTTAGAGAAAGTCTTGAAAGAGGTATTTTGGATAACTATAATGTTTGGAATGTATTATGTTTAACTTCGGATAGTATTGTTTAGGGTTTAAACATTTCTAAAGATTATTTTTGGAATATTATAATACTATAGTTTTATGAAAAGGACAACCTGCAGTTTAGGGGATAACCCGTATTTTTGGACAAAGCAGCAAGAATCAAACCCACAATCATAGTGCGACATGACTTTATTACCTACCACAAGCCTACATGAAGTCCATGGTTATTACAAAATAGTTTTCCTAATCTAAATGGAATGTATTAATATTTAGAATCTTGTACGATTAGGATAAATATAATATTTTTGAGTTCTATTATCTTTTTGAGTGAATGATGGGTTTGTGGTAAAAATTTATTAATGAATGAATGTCTATATGAATGGTATGTATATTTCCTAACGTTCTTAGTAAATATACAAAATAAATTCCTCGAATGTATAAAAGGTAACTTAAAACAAAAACATTGTCAGTTAACTTTTCCTACTGGGGAATCAATGATCTCTTAACCAATCACAAGTTTGTGATTTTATTATAGTTAACTTTCTCCAAATCCAGTTTTCTACAAATCTCTATCAGACCTTGATGGTTTTTTTCCTCCATATTGATGTTTTCATATAATCCACGTATGGGCTATCTCGGGTGACCATTATAATTCTCTTTCATTCGTTTAAAGTTATATTTTTATTAACCCTATTTCTAATGTGGGTTTTCCACAAAGGTATTTTCTATTTTCAACCTTTTATTTTCAATAAAAAATTTCAAATTGCGAGGAAACAAATTATTAAAGGACGGTAGAATGTAACTCCCCAAGCTTCTATGGTACGCTTCTCTTTGAATAATAGAGCAGCGTGTGTTGTACGCAATCTTGAGTTCTAACACACCACGACCAATAGAAGTATCCATTAAGAATAGTAATACCCACATTTTGAAATTATATAAATTTTATATTCAAAAATGGACTTCATTCTTTGATTCAGAATATCAAAATTATCCTACGTTTAATTTTTTGTAATTTTCTGAAAACATCCAATTTTATTTGAATAGAAAAAATACATAAAAACAACATTTTTAATCAGAATAATTTATAGTGATAAATTATTCTAATGGGTGATTTTAATGTATCATTAGAATAAATTTTTACAATTTTATCCAATGGAAGTCATTATAATTACTTTCACATTGAAATTGGATATAAACAATTGTCAACCTTTTGATTGATATTGTTTCTTAAAAACACACTATTTGTTTTGAGAATGAGAATTATTTATAAAATTAATTAATGCAACTTATATTTTTTGAATTTATTATTATATACACAATTTTTGAATTCAGAATATCAATTATTTCTTAGGGTGATTTTTTGGTATTTTTTTGAAAAACTTCAATTTTTGATGAATAGTGAAACCACTAAGTTGTTGTTTAAAAACTAATTTTTCATGTAAATAAAACATTACCACTTCTGTGATTTGATTTTCAAAAATCCGACATACATGGATGTCATTAGTATGTAAAATGTTGTTATATTGGATTAGAATATTTTTTTGGTGAATAATAACTTTTAAGTTTTATTAATCGCAATTAAAGGTAATTAGTGAAATTTAAGGTAAAAATGATATTATAAAAATATAAAAATATGTTGACACGTGTCCTAACCTTATTTGAGGAGTCATGGACGACAAATTAAATCCATGGGTCAACTTGGGGACCCCATGGAGCCGCTTGGGTATGAAAATGACATTAATAACTTTTTATTTAATGTAAAAATAAAATTGTGACAGATATGTTTTGTTATACTAAAAAAATTATTACATGGGGTTATATAAGTTAAAATTTTGAAAATAAATATTCATTGGAACGATAAATAAATTTCCTCCGTCGTGGTAATTTTTTTATAATTTTTAGACATTATATAAAATAATTTTTTTATGACACCATGATGATGCAGCGATTACCTCATTAATGAACAATTTAAATAAAATGGAATGAGAAGGTACAATATAAGACATAAACTTGTCTAAATCCTATTGTATCAGTAGATATCGAATCCTTATCACCTTATCCTAGAAATATATAATTTTGGGACCTTTGAAATCCGAAAATCACTTCATAATAATGTAACATTTCAAGACTTTCCAAGAATGCCCCTCCTCTCATCTTATAAAAGGCCCCCACCTCTAACACCTTATTCACACCATCAAAGCCATTTTTCTTTTCCAACCTCTACCCAAATACTCTTTCAACTTCTCTATCTTACTCTTAGAAACCTCACTTTGGGCAGAAGTATTCAGAAGGAATCCATTAGCTCAAATCAAAAAGAGTTAACGGATTTTAAGGTAATGTCTTCTCTTATGTTCTTTTGTTTTATTTTTCTTCTCCAATGCCTTAAACTCTTTTTATTCCATTATTTTGTAACAACAAAAGTATCTAAAATATATACTAGAATGTTTTAAGGATAAGTATTTTATTTACACTTACACATACCTTCATCTAATTCTTAAAGAACATATCGTTTCTGTGGGTGGCGAATTACTACCTCACGAAGCGATGATTGTTCAATCTTCTTTTAACACCTATCATGGTGGCCATTTTGATGAAACTATTTTCATATATGATATATATATATATATATTATGTTTATGGTTTCCTTATGCTTATGTCTTTCCCATTTACGGAATACCTTTATGATTTCCATTATGGGTAAACGGGATAATTTTATTTTAGGAAGTTTGGATTATCGCCCCCTCATTGTGATTTGAATCGTTAATGCCATATGTGGGATGTATAATTGATGGTGTACTAAAATTATAATACACATTTATATCATTATTATTTCCTTCCATTAAATACGAAATGGGAATCAAAGTATCGTTCATGCGTACGTACAACTTACTAACTTCATGAACGGTGCATTTCATTTCTTACCTCTAAATGTTACGTAACATTATGAATTAATTAATATACTGGATATATATGATATATATGATATCTATATCATGAATATAATTCTATATATAATGGATATTTTACCACATGAAAAACTTGTAATTATAAGATGTTTATTTTTTACTCAAATACCAAAGATCAACAAAAGGACCGTTATTAACATAAATAATTAAATAATGTTTATAACATGGTAATAAGTAATATAAAAGGAATAATAAACTTGAAAAAGGTTCTTAAGCAATTATAAATTAACTCTATTTTATTATTCAGCAGGATAAATAATGGTTGAGTCAAGTCGAACATGAGGTAAGGGATCTTCTTAATCCAATTTCCGTTCTTTGGGTTAATCTCCTACTTTCAAATGGAGTCATGATATTATTATGTCCTATCTTGTATTTTTACATTCATTATGTGTACTTATAGTGAATACACATAATAGATATATTTTATTTAAAAAATTATCTTTGTAAGGGACATCTTCTCAATCTCCTTTCATTGAGGAATATTTTGTTTTATACACAACATTCCTTTATACGGTGTATAAACCACTTTGACATTAATTTTATTCAAAATGATTATTTTTATACGAAGTGATTTTATGAAAATACAAAAGGAATGTTTTGTCTTACGTATGCGGCGACAACGACTTCTCCACCACCGTGACCATTATTTGAGTTTCGACTTCCTCTACAAGCTATAACATTTTTTAAAAGAAAAATAAATACCAAGTAATAATTTTCTTTTATTTTGGTATTGAAAATGGTTTTGAATGTATTTTTATTATATTAATGTGTTTTATTGATATAATGTGATTACAACGTGAAAATGATATGTTTCCTTTATGCATGTTTTATGTGTTATGATTATGTTATAGTTTATGATATGTTTAGACCTATTCATATCAGGAATGCATTGGACTTAATAAGTGACGGGTTTATCCCGATATAGCTCCTCGATGCATCGGTAGGTCTCATGAGACAAACTAGTGTATTGGAATGAGGCCTTGGAAAATATTATTTGTAGTCTTTTCATAAGGCCTTGGATATGTGGTTATGATAGTCTAGCATTATGCATTCCATCATTATGAAAGTGGTTATTGATATTTCATGTGATTATTCGACTAGTAGAATATCCAGGTGAATAAGTAAATTGAATTATTTTATTTTATTTTTTCAATATTATGTTGAAGTTCAAGTTTAAAATTCTTTTGTTTTAGTTATGCATTGCATTTATTGTTAATGTTTATTTATGAAAGCTTATGCTATATTGTTATCCTTACTGAGCATCTGAGCTCACCCCTTCCATTGTTTTAATTTTTCCAAGATGCAATGAATTTTATTATGAATGAACTGTAGGGATAGTATGAAGGGATATGAATACAAGATGTTGTTGTATTTTTTTTTTACTTTATGATGTAATGGAATACTTATTAATGTATCTAGTGTTTCCAATTCTAATAAACTAATCGGTCTTTTGAGACCTGATCTTTTGTGATAATGCCAATGTTACGCAATAATGCACCGACTCTGGTTAATTGGGGTTGGGGCATGACACTAACTATGTAATAAACATAATCCACCTGTTACTATGCCAAAAACTCTATTTTTCAATAAAAAGTCACATAAGAACTTCCAAAACACGAAAATTCTAATCGAGACTCAACACGAACCACAATTAAAGGATCCAATTCGATGAAAAGAATAATATAGAAGGATTTACCAGGTCGGGGTGTGATAGAGGATAAAAAATTTGTTATTTTATTATATATAACTTATATTTATAAGAGGAAGGGAAATAATTAAGAATCTCGTTAATCAAACTCTCTAAAATTAAGAGTAAAACACAGTAGAAAAATATTTCT
The DNA here is from genome assembly GCA_963277665.1 of Viscum album. Lineage (NCBI taxonomy): Eukaryota > Viridiplantae > Streptophyta > Magnoliopsida > Santalales > Viscaceae > Viscum > Viscum album. Next base: position 537,023,270 of record OY728156.1, read on the forward strand.
AAACAATTGTAAATATTATACTAAAAACATATAGTGAATTATAACATAGTTTAAAAAATGATAGATATTGATTCAGAAATTTATTTCTTTTTTTCAATTCATATAATTTAATTATATTCAAAAAAATAATCACTTAATTTTATGTTTCTTAGGTCAATATATGGTAAAAATACAGAAGGTAACTAAATCTGGAAAATTGACTATGTGGTGAAAATTATATTTGCTATGTGGGAGATTTTTTAGGTGAATTAGCTTAATGGGATAAATGGAAACATGAATTTTATATGTGGGAATAGTAATAAAAAATGTCTAAATGATATTATAAGGTTCCAAATGGATTATTTGACATAGACATAATTCATGAACAATGTTGAACATATTATGTAAATAAAATAATGAAAACAAAATATATTTATTATATAATAATAATTAAAAATAATTTTAATCAATAAACATTTCAAAGCACTAAGACATTTTAATTAAATATAACAATTTAATATTTTTTAATTTTTAAATTGTAAATTGGTTCAATGAGACCCTTGTGAAATCCGAAAATTGGAGAAAACTATTAATTTGTATGATATTGGTATGTCATTTCAACTATTCAACCTCATTGGCTTCCCCAGATCAATAATTATTCTATAGTTATTTAGAGTGTTCCCAAGGAAAGAAAAAATTCACAAAAATAATTCACTACTGCTAAATGTTCTAGATTACATTTTCCTTTCATTGTTTACAGAACAACCCTTAAATGTTTCTAATGATCATCATAACTTTTATAATATTTATGGATTTCATGAATACAAAATTACAAAGTTATCCATGAAATCATATAATACTCTATTCATAAGGTCTATAAATATAGCTTGATCATTTTCACCAAAATATAATAACCACAAACTCCTAATGACCATTTCATGTCTGAAATTACTTCTCTGAAATGTCAACCCCCTTCACCTTCTGCTGAAGGTACCCGAACGTGAGATCAATAATCCAAAATTACTGAGCAACCTATAGCTGATCAAGTAAGTCATATATATGAGTAAGTAAATACATATTCTTAAAGATTATTTTATTAAATTAATTATAATTAATTCAAATCAGGATGGAAAAATATATATTTTTAAAAAACCAAATATGAGCACCCCATGCTGATGTTCTTGTAGAAATGAATGATTTATCAAGAAAATATTATAACTGAATTTTTTATTCCAAAAGTTATTCATTATCCATTTGATAATTATGTTTTCATATTATATATGCATCATACACTATGATAATATTAAATTCAATAATCATATCAGGTATAATTCTACCCAATTCATTTAAAAATATATCCATATATTCATTCATTATTTAAACTTCACCAATTTGAATGATCTACTTCTCAAAATTATGTAAATGATACTATTAATTTCCATATTTAATCAATTTACAATTTTATTATTATGTTATGAATTGTATGAATTCATTATTATATAAAAAATGAAAATCATTATAAAAAAATATTTTAGTACTATAATATCTTTCAGCATGATAAATTGAAATTCAATCCTAATGAAAATAAAATCAAACACTAAAAAGGGTAAGATAATAATTTTTTTAGGTAAATAATTAACATATATAGTAACAAAAATATTCTTATAACTTTTGACTCTTAACACTACACCATTAATTTTTTGTAATAGTTATATATTTATTTATTGAGGTAAAATTTTTAATTAAATATTAAATTTATTTGAAATTAAATAATATGTATAAAATAAATATAAAAAGACATTAAAATAATATGAGTAAATAAATAATTTAAATAACACCACATCACCATGTTGTCCAACATCTACTGAAGTATCCACAATGTATTTAGCCACACCTTTATGATTGTGATCCTGAATAATTCCACCCTTTACTCCAATATTTGGACATCTAATTTCAAAATGACCCATTTCATTAAAATTAAAACATCCTACAGCTGACCTTTCAATATTTTCCTAGTCTTTAGTATAGATTTTTTCTTTTTAGCAACAAGTAAAATATCTGAACATACCACAAATAAAAAATTTCATAGATTTTGTAAGACATACTCTATAGTGTTTTTTAACTTACATATCCCAAGATGTAAATTTTATTTTCTTACATTAATCTTTCTTCCCTTGGTTTTTTCCCATACATTCCATACAAACCACTTTTTCTACATGTTTCCATAGGAAGCATGATCATTGAAAAAACACATTTATATATTCTCATACCATCAAACATGTTCCTCATAACATTTAAATTCATGAGAATCTAATGACCTTAAATATCATGGATTCAATTTTGAATTAGAGTAATTAATTTTACCACCATGATCTTGAATATAATGTGGTGCATACATTTGGTAATGATAGTGTCATTCATGGATATAAAGATATTCCTTGTTCTACCTTAATTATTTTATTTTTTCCATCCAATATTGGACAACATAAAGAAAATATTTCTCAAAGAAAATAACCTTATTTTAATCTCATTCCATGGAATCCATATATTTTTTTATCTTTTATTATTAACCATTTACACCCATTAATCAACATAATCTTTAAATTAGTAAAGAACAAGATTTAGATTTTCATTTTCTAAATAATACGTGAATTCAAATATCATCTATTTGTATTTATCCAATCCTTTAGATATATCAGGTTGAAATGATCCAAAAAAATCATAGAGAGTGATGTTTCATTATATTATCTACAAGGGGTATATTCCACTATGGTTAACATTGTTTCTATATCTCATGGATACCACCACCAATTATAGACTATATAAACTAATATATTTTATAAAAAAATAAATCTATCCCAATTAATAACATTAAATGATATAGATTTGGAAGGATATTATCCTTTTGGTGCCTCTCTACACTAGCTTTTCCATTTCCTCAGCAAAATTCCATTTTGATCTGATATATTTTAGATACGTCAACATAGTAATATTCATATGATATATCATGATAAATATAAATTATAATCTCTTAACATTTCTTACTCACATCATCACAACCACTAAAATTATCTATAACATGATTTAATAGAAACTATAATGACCTTTATTTAAAATGTAAATAATCATGAGTTTTAGATCCAGAATTCATTTTCTTGTATACTCGAAGGCCTTTTTAGGTTAATATATTTAGATAATTAGAACATATATATTTCTTAAAAAATATATATATTACTAATAGGACACTACTAATTAGTACCTAACATTTTTCACAACATACTACTTTTAAACTGAAACATGTTTTCTTTTCCCAAAAAATATTCATGAATTTAAAAATTTCATCATCATTGTTCACAATCAACCATAAATCATATATTTTTATTAAAAACATTGAATGAGCACAAAAATATCATTAAGGGATATATAAAAAAGAATATAGAAAATTGTTAGAATATTTCAAAATCAAGAATTCATATAAGCGTGTTTTCCTATAACATAATAAAAATTACCCAATTAAAATCATTTATTGAAATCTAAAATATGATTTATGGAACAAATATTTTCTAAAAATATGTATAATAAAACATAATATAAAATCCAAATTACTTGGATTTCATAGGAAATAAAATAACTAATGGAAAAATTATTCTTAAAAAACCATTCATCCTAAAATTGAATATAAATTACTCTAATGAAAATATAATTATCATAACTTGGGAAATAAACAATCACATGAAAACTCATTAGTAAGCATATGAAATTCATATAGGTGCCTTGGTACATTATCTTCATATATCCCTTACAAATGAAGTATCCTACATGGTTGATTCCAACATATTTATTTAATGAGAAAAATAATTACATAACTAATTAGAGATATATGTATGTATAAATCATCATCGAATAAAATTTCCATGTAACATAACATAAATTATAAACATAAAATTTTTCATTTCCATATACAAGTTCATAATAATATATTTTTATATCCATAACGAAATAATTTTTTGGATATTGATATATCACATTCCATTAAAAACCTATTTTAAAATAGATCATTCCTTTTTTACTATTTGTACAGAAAGGAAAAATATTCCATATTAAATAAATTAAATGAGACTTTTTTGATTTTTTTGGATGAAAATAAAAAGATATTTTAAATATCAAATTTCAATTATTTACATCATTTTAAATACACCTATAAAATTTTTTATGAATATACACATGGAGGAAAAATGATATTATAATAATATTTTTAACTTTTAATATTAATTTTTTATGTAAAGTGTCCCTTACCTCGATTCTGAATTATCATGTGAATTATTTATATTCAAGAATTATAATATTTTGTTAATTATTTAATTTATTAACTATCATTTTTTACTTCATTATTAATTTTATTTCGCTTATTTCTAGGATATAAGTATTTACATAATTTTTTATGTTTTATTTCTTCATTTTAAGGATATTTGGTTCACAAGCCCAAATGACTTTGGTAGATTGACTATGGTTAAATAAATCATAATTATATAATTTATAGAATACTAATCATGTAAATAATATCATTTTTATACATTAATATAATTTTATGACCAATAATTTAATATGTTTGTGAAAAATGTATTTCGTTACAATAATTATAATGATAGACCATATGTAAAAATGAGAAATGGATCATTTTTTCCAAAAAAAATGAGGGATTAAATGGAAAGTATAATTTCATATTTATATAATGACAATTTTTTCATAAATATCATTTTTTTATTTAAATATAGGCATATATATACAATCCATGTGAGGTGGTTATGAAAAATAAAATACATCAGTTTAAGAGGTAGTAGTCTGTACACACACATGTGATGTTTTTATTTTATATTAAATGGAAATGAAAGAATTATAATTTTTAATTATCATAGATGAATGAAATTTATATCAGATATATAATATTTTTTAATTATTATTTATCTTTATTACCAACCATTTTATTTGATGATGATGAATGAAAGACAACATCTGGCTTGCCAGTAGTCCGCATGTGCAGATGGATGATGTTTTTATTTTTCATCTGATGGTATTTAAATGAAAAGGAATTATATCATAAAATATTAAAAAAATATTTTATTTATTATAATTATGATATTATACTATCAGGGTTGAAGAATATTTGAATGAGGAAGATAAAAGAATATAACAAATGCGCAAATTTAATAACAATACATATTCTTAAGAAAGACACCATGCGATTACAATTAAATCCTTTCTGTGATGGTATTATGATTAAAAAATACCTCTAAGATATGGGGATAGATTGTAGGAAGGTATTTGGGTAGATTGTTACCTATATAATAGGCACTAGAAGCATTGATAATAGAATAGTTGATGTTTTCTTTTAATAGTTGGGGAGATAACACACTTGGAAAATTTTTGATTGATTAAAATATATTATTGCATCACTAAAGAATAATCGAAAAAAGAACATTTTTGAATAATAGATGATATAGGGTTTAGATATGGACATTAACTTTTATTTAAATAAATTTATTTCATTTTAAAGCATATATTTTCAGTATCAACCCATTTAACCCATTTTAACTATTACTATGGTAACTGTCATTTTTGTTACAAAAGTTTCAATTCCTAAGGATAAAGAATGAGTGGCTTTATAAAAAAAATTGGACATGATTATTACAAAATTAATTTCCATTTTATCAAATTGATTTTATATAAGTGGCACAAATTACTTTTAAAATAAACCCATAAAATGTGAAGAAAAATAGTTTTTTAGAAAAATGGATTTTTAAGTATAGAATAGTTTTTTATAAAAAATAAAAAATTAATTCTATTTACAAAGAAATTTCTTGGATTATGTTTAATTAAATGAGTCAAATATAGTCATTAAACCAAAAAATAAATACAATATATCTCTATTAATACTTGAAATGAAATGATAATTTTCTTAAAAAACTGAATTTCAAACTAGGCACCCAAAAATAATTTTCTTTAGAAAAATATAAAAAATATATAAGATTTTTTTACATATTGATATAAAAAATGATATCAATTTTTTAATTTAAAATTATAAAACATTGGAATGAATATTTTAACAATCCATATTATCCATATAAATAAATTAAGTAAGAATAAAACTATTTCTTTTTTTATTGAAAAATTAGTTAGTGTTATTATAATGAATACGTCTATATAAATATTAATTCATTAATATTAATATTGTACTAAAATGATTTACTATTAAAATACTCAGAGTTATTACATATTTTTTTTAATATTATGGTAATAAATAATATTTTATTAATAGATTATGATAAGAAAACATTAGTAAAAAAAATAAGGATAAGTTTAAGGGATATGATTATGTATTAGATAAATTCAATAAATTGTTGGTAAATTAGATATTTTTTGGTACACATAGAATTTAACAATATTTCTAGATACTACAGGTGGATACATGATAAAACAAAAATGTACAGATAGGTATTTAACATGATAATGGGAGACTGGGCATTAAGTCGATCATCACCTAGTGCATGAAAAAAAGGCCCAACTATACATCTATTTGGAAAATTTATAGGGATATTATATATCCAATCATACTATATGTATGAATCACTATTTATTATTTATTTTCATGTTTCATTATTATATTAGGTTAATAATTACTATAGAAAATCACCTAATGCAATGAATATTGAACTAAAAGTAACAACAGATGTAATTAAGGCATCGTTAGAAAAGATTGAGTTTCCATATTCATATAATAACATAATATAATTATATTGGATATTATCCTAAAAATTGTGGATTTTTTATTTGGTTGAATCAAGTACATAATAATTAACCTATGAGTGAAATGTATCTAGAAACTACAAAGTATTAGAATAGAATGATGTAGAATATATAAATGGTTGAGAATATTAGTTTATTCCTATTATGATAGGAAATGAGAGTATCATATTCTTGCCTAAGGTAGTGAGGAATATATCCTTATAGAAATTAAATCTTGATACTTTTAAATATTTTCACTAGTGAGTGATATTTATTAATGATATTATGAGATACTCAAAATGATTTGAGAATTATGTGAAATATCAAATGATTATTCACTAATAATTTTTTTCTTCAAATGATTTGAAACATATACTAAATGTTTAAAATACACTTCAATATTCATTTTATAAGAAGGTTATATTTTTGTGATATGTATTGAGGAACACATGATTAATGGGTGGATAACTCATCGGTTAAAAATATACTCAATGATGAGGTTATAAAGGGTTAATTTATTTTGAGATAAGTGTTTTAGATAATATTGATATCGACGAAACTATTTATCTATTTTATGAAATTTTGTACTAGTATATTATTGGTAAATTTTATATAGTTTTTTTTGGATTAGGATATATATATATATATATATATATATGTATTATTTTTTGAAACTATAAATTGGCATGTAAAACATTTAAGTATTAAAGATATAGTAAATTTTTAAATTAACATATGATCTCCCTATGGATTAATTTATTAGAAATTCATATGGTTTTGGAAAAGGCATAATTCTAATGATATGTTATTAGGGTATATTATTACTTTATTATATGATTGTATATTATATACACGCTGTTTAAGGAATGATATGTTACTCAATCTGGCATACTAGAGTAAGCTAGAGGTCATATTATAAGTTATTTCCTTAATGATGAGAATGTTAACAATACCTCAAAAAAATTTATTATTGAGTAATAATTAAAAAAATTTTGAAATTTATTTAATGTGGTATAAAGTAACACCAATATATTTTAATACATTATTACATTTAAATAAGTGAATGTGTTTGGTCTAATGTTCCACATAGAACAACAAAATTAAATGAAACAGTGATATATATATATATATTATTATTAAAAATATGTATGTATGACCATTAAACACCAACATTTGAATTAAAAGGAATGAATAAAAGTATCATTTTTATGAAATATTTTGAAAGGTAACTTTTTTATATGAACGAAATACAATTCGTAAAAAAAATATCTAGTACGATTATTTTATGATTAGAAATTTATTTTTCTAAATCTTACCTTCGTTATGTAATTTGTATTTCCATTTCAAGAAACATATAATTAATTATGATGAAATAAATTCTATCTGAATAATTGGGTTATTGTAATTTAATTGGTATATTATTGGAAATATGAATGAGAATGATTAAAATTCTAAAATCTATTCTTCTATAAAACATTTTCCCATTATGTCTCATCTATTTATTTAAAAGTAGAATTTCAATATTTTAGAATTTTAAATTTAATAAAATGATTATCATTTTTTTATTCATCATATAAATTTTTTTAAGATTCTTATTTGGAATATCTCTTAAAAGCTTTATTTTTAGGCGAGTAGAAAAAAAACTATTTTTACAAATAACACAACCATTATGACATTATTAGTATATATGTATGAATTTGAAATATTTGAAATATTTTTAATTCATAATATTTATTTTATAAGTTAATTTATTAATTTTTTTAATTTACACATACAAAATTTTCATTTTTGATGAGAAGTTATATTTATCAAAATATTGATTTTAATACATTTTACATTTAGTATTTTAAAAATTAAATTCCACCAATTATAGGAATTTAATTAAATAAAATGGATTAAAAACTAGGAATAATTTAGTATATTTTTTAATGTATATTATATTTTTTTTGAATATAGATAATTTAACTTAGGTAAGAACTAGTTTCCACGATAAAAGGTAAATGCCAAAAGTACTAATTCGATGGGTAAAGCTGATAAAAATGATTAAAAATGACTATAATTGATTATATGATGTTTATATAACTTTTATCTCTTCCCCACTATATCAATTATCAATTAATTATCCTTGAAAGTTTATAGGGACTTTCGATTATTGAAACATTTTTCATATTTAGAAAAATACCATTACTTTTCATTATAAAGGGGGAATTCCACTCCTTACTTTCCCTTGCACAAAAACCCCACAAATATCCACCCCAAATATAAAAAAGTATCATATAATATTACTTTTGTTTATATGGTTCTACTATTCTAATAATAATATCTCAATAAAGGATTAACCCCAGTGAAATGAAGATAATTTGAGCAATGATGTATAATTTTTTACCAGTACTTTCTCATTTTTTATCCTTTTGTGCACTTGTTCTCCCTAAAATTACATTATGAAAACATAAAATTATAAAATAAGTATCATTACTCTAATTAAAAGTATTTATAAATATGGTATGAAAATTTACCAGCATTCCCATTTCAATTAAAAAAAATTGTCATTATTTTGTTATAGTGACTACATCCTTTACAACAAAACATGTTTCGTTTTCCTTAACCATCATATAAGGATGGAAACAATAGAAAATTTAATATATAATTATTATATTTATAATATATTTTTTATTATTAAATTATAAACCATATTAATCATTTTATCATTTAAATGGAAAACAAATTCATCATTCACACGTATGTGTGGACTACCGCCTCCATGGAACAATTGATTTCCTTTTTTCATTTCACTATATTTTTACATATATGGCCATGATATTGGGTTTAATGTATTAATTCTATTTTAATTTAATTACTAATGTTATATAAATAAATATTTTATAACCTATTAAAAATCTATGGAATAAACAATTGTGGAGAATTCATCCATCAACAAGATCATTCTAAGAGAAAAAATAATATGATTTCTCCATATTATGTAATAACTTTATAGAAGTTATCTTCATTTTATATTTATTTTAAATTATGAAATATAAAAATACTAAATACTATAATAGTTAATTATTATTCTATTAAAATTACATTATAAATAAATCACTTCATAATCATCTATTAATTTTGATATGTTATTATTTGGGTTGACTTAGCCACCTATTTGGACAATATTATGGATTTAAATCAGGGATGAGTATGAGAAGATAATTAATGGGAAAATGTGGTATGAATATTTATTTAATGATTTTATTTTGGTTTTTCTATGTTTATATTCAAATTTATCTCATTAATTACGAAACCACCCTTCGTTCATTAAGAATCACTCAAACACGTTCGTCATCAATTTAAACCTCATGGATCATAATAGAAAATTCCATGAAATGGGATTATAGATTTCTAAAATATCATAAAACATATATTATAGTACCTTATATGATATATTAAGTATTTATTGAAATTATTTATGATTATTTAATGATAAAATAGGTTAATTATGTTTTTAAATTCTATATTTTTTATTATACAAATTGTTATGTTTTTAGCCAGAGGTTACTTAGTGAATAGTACGAACAATCTTATTGTATGTTATTATGAATAAAGTGAAAAAACATAATGTTATAGGCTGTGTATTCACCTTAAATATCCCCTAAATCCATATAAATTAATCATTAGAAAATACAACTTCTGTTTTTTGTACACCTATCCTCATATCAATCTAATTTCATTGAACAATGCATTAACAATATGATTTTGATGTCTGACATTGTGTATTACATTAGTATGAGATCATTGGTATTGATATTCATGTTTTCATTTATTTTAATAGATATAAAATGTTATCATTTATAGTTTATTATACCACTATTGTGATTACTTATTCATTCTATGATATTTATGTTGTGTTTATTCCTTGATTTCATTATTTGTATTTTTTTTTTACTGAGAATTTGAGCTCACCTCTTCACATATTTCCACTTCCCCAAGTCCTGCAAAATGTATTACATATGATATGTCTAAAATGATATATATATTAAGTATTTATATGAGATTATAAATACATATTATGGGTTAATTAGTTTCTTATATTGTAGGAAAAACATCAATTATATAAGAAAGTGACAACATTTTTTAGTTTTTGATTTTTAACATTATTTAGAGGTATAAACCTAAAAGGTATTAAGATTATATATAATAAAATATTTTATTTATTTCATTTAATTATTTTATAATATTACTCAAGGAATATATAGTTAGTATCAATGTTAGTGTGTAATGTATTTGTTTATGGAAACAAATCTGAGGGTGTGGGATTGCGGCATCACTGATATTCCTTTTAATATCTTATCACTATCATCAAACTCTATACCTCACTTTTTATTGTTATCATAACATTTATATCAACACTACGATTTGATAATGTGATAATGAATATATCTAACATTATTTTATATTTCCTCAACTGACTAATATTATAATAGTTTTATTTCTCGAACTTCATCCTAGCTCATTAGAGTTTTTACTACCGACCATATAGGGCTTCATAAGGATCCACCAGAATGTTCATATAAAATATATTTTTCTAAAAAAATATATATATATATTAGAATGTGTTTTTTCCATTCAAAAATTAAAACCACATAAAAATATGGTAAAATATATATTATAGTGATTAAATGGTCCCCTTTTTATCCATTTATCTGAGGATGATGATATGCACTAATAAATTCTAAATCATTATTCATAGATTGTTGAAGAATTGTCTAAAACATTGAGGTAAGCCTCAAAATATGACAATATATTCTATTAAGTGGTACTCCATTCTACATAACCACTTATGTAATGTACATTATTAAGATATGATCAAGTTAGAAACATTCTTTCATAGAAATTATATGTGATGATTTTTTACAGTGATCAAATACAACACACATTAAAATTTTCCCATTATATGTCCTATGGAGTCTCATGATGAAATCCATGGTGATGTTTACCTATTTCAACATACATATGTTTAATCATTAAACATCCCAATATAATTCCATTTCTCATCTTAAAAATTATAGGATACTAAGAACTGAGATACATACTCCCAAATATAACACTTTATGTTTTCCAATAATAAATGATATTTAAAATCAGTATATACTTTATTCTTCCATGATGAGTTATATGGATTTTCCAATTACTCATTCTTAAATTATCTTATTTGTGGATCACATGCTCTATTTTAAAAACTCATTATCCCATCATGGTCAAGGTTTAACTCATGAAAAGTTATTATTATCTTTTTTATCTCAATATCTCCCTTCTACACATCTTTAATCATTACGTTAATAGATTGTAGAAAATTCATATAAAAAATATATGATCATTATAAATTCCATATGGTTTCATGGTCCATCTTAAAAAAATCCATAATTATTGAATCTACTGAAATGGCATAGGAGCGAATCAGACTCGATCTTACCAATATTTATTAAAAAGAGCATAATTATTGAATCTATTTCAATCCATATCATGGAATAACTATCATGGTCCTCAAAAATGATATAATTAACCACCATTTTCTCCTTCCACGGTTAATAATGTATTATGCCATTATAATCATTAATGGACTCCCACCATATCATTTTTAACTTATATGACTATTTTAATGTGAATATATACTTCATTATTTTATGACAATTATATATATCACACCTTTCACCATATATATAATTCATTTATATCTTTAATTTTGGTTATCTCCCCAACCATTTGAAATAAATAACCCTAGTGAATATGTATTAAAAACCATAATATGGATGTAATTTAATTTATGTTTGTGTTTATACTTTCCCAAATTGAAAATCATAGGTTGATTAAAAATATTAGATGTGACATACATTCCTTCCTAGTTAATATGGGATCTATATATAGAGAGCTAATAAATGTATACTATCACATCTAAATCGTCTAAAATAATAATAATAACATTTCCATGGAACACATTCTTACAAAATACAAAATGAGATCCCAAAATGTGGAGTAGAAGATAAGTGAAACTATATTGTTATAATCTATATCATCAATTAACATATCATAAGAACATCCTTGATCTACTATTAATTGTATTTATTAGGGTATTTACTCATATTACTCTCAAGCTCGTCAAATTTAATACATTTAACAATCAATGGTGCCTTATTTTGACCTTCATTTCTCTGTATAAAAATATTAATTTCATTATTGGAAATTAATTGTTCTATAAAATCATTTTATAGATATAAAACATCTTCATGTTACTTTGAGGAATCTCTCTAGGTTCTTCTTCCCAAATTTTTGGTTAGTAAAAAATTGAATATTCTTTCCCTCATGGTCAGTATCTACTAAACTCTAATGAAATTTAGATTTTCTCTTATTAATTATGAAAGGAAACTCACCTTGGTTTGGATTTTGAATCATAAATTAATATATCTAGTAAGGAATACACCTAAAAATTTTCACTCTAGCCATTATCCATATTGGTATCTCATTTGGGAAACTACCAAATTGACCTTTACTCTCATTTTTAACTTGATTTTTCTCCATTTTATCAATTTATAAAATAGAAAATATGAGTCTGATAACTAAACAACAATAACCAGAGTATGAAATCATATGATTTTGAAAATAATTTAAAAAATTCACAAATTTATAATACCTTATAATCAACTAATGACAACATTGGATTATTATATATCAATTTCTTTTCATTATATGTTTTCATAGATTCAATCATCTCATCCATTATAACAGTTCATAAATTGAATGTTAATTAATGAAAGAACATTCCCTGGGAATTTCAAACCATGTCTGTAGTTATGCCTCTTTTTTCCACCATATGAAGATGGAGAAAATTCTCAGTCGACCTCTTTAGGGATATTATCTGTGGGTCCATTTTTACTAAATTCTATATCCACGTATTTTAATCTTGTTATGGATTTCATTTCTACGAAACCACACGAACTATAATTTTCCAAACCATTAAGATAGTATCTTACACTTATACATATCCACATGGTTTCACTAATGGTTTCTAATAATAACATATAAAAATAAATAAATCCTCCATTGATATTAATTGAGGCTATATCACCATTAAATTTAAAAATATTACAAAATTTTAAATTAATATTTAATATGCCTCAAAAATAATACACACCTGAGGGATGTAATGTTTTAGAATCCTTGGATAATAGATGGATAATCATCTTATCTAATGTAATATTTTCAAAATATCTTGTAAGTTATTTCTATGATCGTACCCTTTTTAGAAAAAACCTTCTTAATAAGATTCTTCATAACCAATGGAATAACAGAAATAATAAAGTGTAAGGTTTGATGATATGTTATGGTAAACATAGTAGATTCCAATAAGTAATCAAAAGTGGGAATAATTTAAAAATAAGGGTATGAAAACCAAATTATAAATTATAGAATTCATAAAAAATTTATAAAATGTCACTAATAATGTGTCACGGTATAAGTCTTTTATCCTTACATAATCCAATTTTATGACAATGAATACAAAATCATGATCCATGGAGCAGAGCATTGGAATACAATATTGTAATATAAAAGAACTATAAACATAGTAAATAAAAAATTATATCCTTTTTTTAGAAAAATATGTCCACTAATTATGTTAATAACATGAAATAATGTACCCAAATAAAATAATGGTCATGAAACTAAATCCACACATAAGACTGTAAAAATATATTAATATTAATAGGTCCACATATAATGTTTTTAACGTGAAATATGTTTTATGTATAATATTTGTATCTCATGATATGAAAATATTCAACAAATAAATTAGAGTTATATATAATTTTTATCCCACTCATCCAATAATGATAAAAATACATAAGCATTCAGAACGATCATAAAATCATTCATCATTTCATTATCGTATTACCCATGGAAATTAAACTTGTTTCATAATGACTTCACCATAACATAGTTATATCATGGAAAAGTAACATGGTTCATTGAATCATCCTTAAAACATTCTCAAAATAAGATATTTAATGAAATAAATTGGATGACATCAAATGATCAAATCTCCAGTGAAGAATAAAAATCCTTAATGTATGTTGACAAAGAAGAAAAATAAATTTAAAATAATATTTGATTTTTTTTATAAATAGGTTTAATACCCTTTTCATAAATTATAATTAAGAAACTAAAAATTTCCAATATATAGAGAAAAATATTCTATGAAGAATCCATGGAATCTTTTAATGTAATTATAAAAAGAAATAACGGTCATGATGATGTTAAAATATATTTATTCGGTAAATGTTAAAATAAATACCCCATAAACATTTTTAATAAACATTAATAAATACTCTATTCAAAAAACATTGTAAAAGTTATTTATTATTTTTTTAATAGAATATAAAATATATATGAAAATGACCTCAAATTATTAATAGATAATAGAAAACAACATTAATGAATATTTTTTAAGGAAGGTGAACATGGAATAAAGGATTCACCGACCAAAGAGGAAACTAGGTTGTCATTTCAAGAAAACACATTATCAAATTTGTTAGTAAAAAATAGATTATAATGAAAGGAAAACATGAAGAACCTATAGAAAAATTAATCAAGAATAAAATATATGGTGTTTAAAAGACAAGAATAATATATTTTCTATAAAAAAATTTTAATGTAGAGAACCTCAAATGGAAATTAGATTTTAACATAAACCCATTCTGCAAGCCAAAAAATAATTTGTATTCCTTATTAATATAAAATATAAAATATTAATATTTATTATAAAAACATAATATAACTTAACCCATAACTATTTTATAATATAAAATTTTCTAGGATTTCTAATTACCAATTTATTAAAAAAAATTCATTAAAATCAGTATTTTGGAAGAAAGTAATCTGTTTTCCATGTTTTTATTGGTTCTATGGTCTAGTACATGTACTTGTTTTAGGGTTTCATTATAAAAATAATATAAATATTATAATATATATCATATTTCTTCATTATATATTGTCTTATGACCACCGATATTGGGTGGTGATGAAAAATGAATTACATCACTACATAGAGATAATAGTCCATACACACTTACAACTAATGTTTCAAATTTTTGATGGATTAAAAACTTTCAATAATAATTAAAATTAACAAAATAAATATTATAACATAAATATAATTAATAATCAAAAAATACATCCTCATTTCAATCCATATAATGACAAATTTAAAAATTAATCACATCACTTCATGTGGGTTGTAGTCCACTTGTACGCATGAACAACATTAACATTTTAAAATGTATGGAAGTTTATTAAGGTAAATAATATATTATATGTCTAAAATAATAATTAATTTACAAAAATATTATATATCAATTAAATATATATTTATAGCCATCCAAAAGAGAAGGTGATGAAAAATAAAATACAATACTTCATTGAGACGGTAGTCTGTACATATGCATGAGAAATGTTTTCATTTTTAGTTAGATATAAAGGAAATATAAAATAATAATTAAATTAACATAAAAATAGAATATAATAAATATAATTATTTTATCATGTAATTATAGTTTTATAATATTTTGAGGATGCTGAAATGGAAAGAAAACTGAAAGAGGCAAGTAATAACTTATACAATTTATTTGAGAAACCTCTATTTTAATATCATATTAAGGACTATTAGGTTAGAATTTTTATAATTTAAAAAAAAATATATAACTTTGATATGGAAGTTGATAATATATTGTTTCATTTTTTTTCAAGCTACGTTTATCAATAAGGTGTGAATAAAAGAGTGAAGGGTCTTCCCCTTTATAAGTTAGAGGAGTTCCACACTCATAATTATTAAGAATATTAAAATTATAAAAAATAAAATATCATGGTAAAGTTTACATATATTATCTAAATATAAAATATTGTATGAGATATGATGAAAATATAACCAACCAATAATATTTTTAGTTTATTTTATGCCTCATGTCTTTAATTTAGCCCTTCCTTAACCCCCTTTAATCATTATTTATGTAATGAATTTTCACCTCAGTTACAATTTATAATGGCGAAAAAAATATTAATTTATTTACCAAATTTTTATCTTATGATTTCAAATATTATTTTTTTTATTAAATTTATTTCCGATATTTTGTAAAAATTCATTTTAGAATTAGTTTTTTAACCGCAAAAAAGAAACAATTTATGGAAAATTAATTTTAAGCATAAAACAAAATTTATTCTTATTCATGACCTAGTAAAAACTAGTACATGGATTTAAATATATTTTATTGAATATATTATCTAATATATAGATCAAAATAATTTATAAATATTGATTAATCCAATTTATTAAAATAAATTACATTTTACCAAAAAATATAGTTTTCTAAAAATATCATTTTTTACATTCAATAGATTATATATTTATTTATAAAAAATTGATAGACGATATATGATTTAATATTTATTTTTTATATAAAAAAATAATATATTTCATCAAAATCATAGTCTATTACGGATAATGATACATAATATATAGAAAATATAATACTTTGAAAAATTGATCTATTAACATAAAATGATATTTTCTTAAACAAACAAAATTGAGTTCTTATTTACAAGGAATTAGTCAATAAAATTTCATTACGAAAAGTATTTATACATAATTTTCATAGTTCTATAATTTCTATTCATACCCACCAATCCATCATCTATGAAATTATTGGAATATATAATAATAATAATATCTCAATATTATAATAAGTCTCATTTAAGCTCAGTGATACATATATTAGAAGATATAAAAAACCTAAATTGTATTTAAAGATAAATATATACTAAATATTGGGGTTTAATGGATTTATGGGTATAAATGTGTCACTACAAGGACTATGTAATGGTAATATTTGATCTTTTATGTCCTTTTCATGTCAGGTCATCCATATATGCTCAAACAATATGGCTGAACACTAATGATTGTAGAGATAAACCCGTGAATATATGAATTTTATATGAAGGTAATGATATTATAAGATCCTTCTTATGGTTTTCCATCTCACCACATGAAATTGGGTGATAAGGCATTGTTTCTTAATACATGGATAAGAGGTTTTCATGCCCGATTATTTGAGGTAATGTTTTCCCCCATGGTAGATGTATATCATTCTAATGGAGTATATGGTAGTTCATGATATGTTGTATGATACTATAGATATATTGGATAAAATATGTTAGTTAAATGGTAGAGGAATCATAATTTTTTTTGGTATGCCTAACCCTATGGTGAGAGGATTTCTACTAGAGTTTAGGACTCACTACATCATCTGGTTCAGAATAATTTTCCAAAATGATGTCTCATGTATTGAAATTATTGTATGGAGGTGTGTGAAACTAGTATATTATATATATACTGAACTCATGATGAGATTTATCTTCCATGGTTATAATTTTTTTATATTGACTAAGATTGAGCTTCCAATAAATAAAGTTGAACCTTTTGCAAGGAAGAACGACCAAATTTTGTACACATCAGATCACATAAGATTTGGGATGTGTTTGTGAGCATATTTTATAATGTATTAGCTTGAGCTCAGAGATTTATGATGAATAAAAATGAATATTATTTGGGATTTTTTGAGTTTTCTTTAACACCACCTATTTCAGAGTCACCCAAATAAGCCTTGGGAGAATGAAAATCTCTGAATATGTTCGCCTTATCTACAAGAGTTGGTCAAATTTTTTCCCAAAGATAGAAAGAGTGGTACTATGGATAAGATCTATACATTATTGATAATGGGTCTATATATATTCCTGTTATTGACCAAGATTATTTCCAAGAGTATATTGGTTAAGACTAGCAGGAGTGCTGATAACATGTGTTTTAGATAGTGCGCATCATGGATGCTTATACATGAATGAAAATTAATGTAAAATGTATTGAATTTCATATCTGTTTCCCCATATTAACTCATACAATTTTTATATAGGAATGAATTTCCACTTAGTTCTATATATCTAGGATTTATATAAAGTTGAATCATGGATATCCATAAATCTGCCTATGATGTTGATTTGTATCCACTTTTCCTTTTAGGTGAGTGATTTTACCTTTGACTGTGGATGAAATATTTCCAGAAGTTCCATTGGAATATAGATTAACGGTGATGTCAACCACCATGGTGATTTCTGGTTACTAGGTCGTTGTAAATTACATGTATGGGGTGATTTCTCTTTGATATAGTGAAGAAGAGCCCTCATATGTTTCAAGTAGAGGTAACAATTTAGATGTGGATTTATTTTATAATTATATTATTGATAATGGGTTTATGTTATTTATTAATAGAAAATATAGTCTTTCCCTATAGGTATTTGGGAATTCATGAATCTTTCGAGAATTACGGTCAATCCTTGTAAATAAGCTCATGTATACATTTACCTACTTACCAGGAATGATGAGACACTTTTTTGTGTTCTAATCAAGTGAACCAAATATATCCTTGAGACGATTCAGGCAATATACTTTAATTATTTTAGATTCTTGTGATCTAAAAACTGTATTTTTGTAGTAGATTGTGTCTTCAAAATATGATACTATGGCGGAAAAGGAGACTAGAGTAGTGTGGTCATGTATTGATGGCAAACACATCATCAGAAAATGACATTTTGTATGAGTAATGGTGGAATTTAATGAGAACTTTACACTATAATATAGGTTTTTTTTGTCGAAATGGAGACACTAATAACCATAGGTCTATAGTTTTGTCCTCACACTATTGTTTTTTGTAAAGAGAAAATGGGTATGATATTGACTAGTGATCCTGTGTGATTGAATATAAAACAGGTAGGGTTTTAATTAATGGTGGGAAACACATCTTCTAGTTCCAAATGTAGATATAGATAATTAACTAGTGGATGTAATGGGTATTAACATGGTAATTCTATTCGAGGATTTCATTCAAAATTACCATCTTTAATGAGACTTATCGAGTGGTTGTGTTTATATATACCCATCCCTTTAATAATTTTCCTTATGTTGATGAAGGAATTATATTAGGGGTTTATTAAGGGTTATTAAACATTCATGTTTTTTATTTGGGTCTAGAGCTGATGATGTAATGTTATCTAAATAGTTAGGACCATTCACATAAGATATTGGTAAATTGTTTCCCTTGACGAGTTGTGAATATGAATTATTTATTTGGTTAAGGTGGTTGGTATGACTAACATCCACATTGATAAATTTCAAAAATGAGTGATGAAACCGATATCAAGATATCATTGACTATGTATTAAATTTAGTTAGATATTGTGATATTAAAAGAGGAATCCCTCAGGAAATCTGACCTGGAGGTTTGAGTGAAAGGAACATGTTACCAATAGAATACAAGGTAGTGATTATGGATCATGTTTTGTTTTGGAAGATTATTGTAGAGTATGCCTATGTTAATCATGATAATCTTTCAACTGTGAAACTTTTCAAATGATGGGATTGAAAATTGGTTACGTTCAGAGAGTGGTAGTGCTATGTAGAGAGTTTTTCTTATATAATGACCACCTAGAAATCAATTAATTGTTGGGAGAATTGAACATTTTCTAGTGTTAATCTTCTTTATTATCAATTGGGTGTGAAATTTATAGACTTATTGTATTTTACCATTCTAATGAGTTAGAATGGATACTGAATGTAATACAGAGGATGAGTAAATAATGCCTTTGGTGGAATAATTACCTTTTTTTCTTACATTTATATGTATTGATGAAAATATCATCACACATTCTAGGTGATGTTATCCTGAATAAGTAGTTATGTAATGAGTTTTCATTGAGATCATATCATGAAATAAAGGTATTTCATATAGTGGTGTATATATTCTATACTAGTTTAATCATGATACATGTTGTTATTCAGCGCTAGTTTTTTAAATTTCAATTATGAAAAATTTTATTATGGGATGAATGTAATGTCTTAGGGTTTTACATAAGTGGGAATAATAATTTTGTTTTGAATTTTGAAGTCCTACGAGCTTTGTATTAGAAAAAAATTTATATTAAAACTTATTTTTAATCAAGAATTTTTTCTAAATGTTTTATTGCTTCTATATTAAGGGTACAAAGGAGTTGAGTTGATATAAAAATACAGGTGTTTTCTGGAATAAAAAATAATATAATAAAAATTTTATATTATTTTAATTCCACATGTGGGAATTTCTAATGGAAATGTTGCATATATTAAATATCTTCTTTGTTAGGGAAAAAATAATGCTATTTAATGTGGAGAAATAATTTTACTTCAAACATGACATAAGTTTTGTTTGCGTTAGGTTCCATGATTATGTGTGGTTGTTGACTGCTGTAAATGGTTAAATGAATTAATTTAATTAATTTAATATTTGAAATATAATTTTTTTATAAAATACTATTATAAAAATCTATCTGTTTAGCCTAATAACCTTATAAAAATTGTTATAGAGGGATAAATAGAGCTCCAGGTGGCATAATAATTTTTATAAAAACCTGGTATGGTGGATTAACATGATTTGATCACAGATATTCAAGGAGATAAACATAAATATAATGGAATAAATTACAAAATCACATGTAAACACTTTCTCTATAAAAAAATACTTTATGAAATGATTTTTTATGGATTTATAATTGGTTTGGTATTCCTTCAATTTTATATTAGTCTTGAATCATCAAATATAAAATCAATGATCACCGAGTCTGTAAATTTCTGATTTCATTTGCTATAATTTTGTCAAAAATATTTATTCTTGGTGTACTTATTTTACCTCACCTATTGAATTTATTAGATAAATTATATATACAATGAACATGACAAATTTTCATTTGTTAGTTTATATTTTTATGGATTCCTTCCCTTATTATACACTTTTTCATCACTACTGTTCTCTTTCGATCGTGGTTTGACCATTTCCACCGAGCCAATCCATTGTGACATCAAATGATATTTTTAAGGATTTGTGTTTATGGTTTATAAATGGAATTTTTTCATGATGAACTATCATTATAATATATTGAAATCAATATAAGGATTGAGATATTATGGTATCTCGAGGAAAAATGTGGGACATTGGATTTATCCTTGGTAAGAGACAATAAAGTTTGTTTTAATGTTGGAGGACAAAATTTTATTTTAATAAAGGTAGTATTGGGAGTCAACATGGTTATAGTATTTTTGTGTATAATTTTTGGTGAGATTATGAAAAAAATTATTATATGGGAAAAGAATTGGGAAGAAGAAAATCATCTATAAATTTCCCACCAACACGACATGTAGTTTTTAAGAAAAATTGAAATGTTATCTTGATTTACAGGGATTTAGGGTTTTTGGGGCAGATAAAAAATTGCATTTATGTGTGTGGGGACCACATTATATGTGTATATGGATGACCACATTTATCATGTATAGGTTGTACAATTCCATAGATGTTTAGGTCTTCTACACACATTGTAGGTGGTGGAATGACCCCATGTACCACATTATAAGACATGACATAGGTAGAAACACACACCAAGTGACAAAAACCAATTCCATACACTATATGATCAAACTCATAATCTATATAGGTGACATATTCATGCCATCTTAAGATGGAAATAACAACTAGGAGGCCAGCATAGGAAAACATGTTGTTTATCCTAGGAAATCCCATGTACATCCCCATAAACATGGATACATCCATCAAATTTAGATTTTTCCCTCATTATTCCCATTTGGATTAGGTATTTCACACATTTGGTTTGTAATCATCGTTGGTAGTTGATATTTATCATATGTAAAAATGAGTTAAGAATCTTGTACCGAAAAAATCAAATGGATTTGGTATTTTATCTACATTACTAGGAAAATATCCTCTATTCATGTAGTTCTATTTTCGACATACCTTGAGATCATATGTGTCATGGATCATCCAATGTGGTCGTTATTTCACTAATAGACTTGATGAAGATGTCCTAAAAAATTATTTGATGGAATGAATGGATATATTGTTAGAGATTCTATACTGAGAGTAGGCATGAGAGTGGTGATATGAAAAGATGAAATTTTTGATATCATACTCTTGGGATTGAGTAAATATTTGACCATAACTAAGTATATTCATTTCTATTATGTAGTGAATTCCACATTAGTGGGTTAGTGTGATTTGGGGTTGGGAATACTCCCCTTCTAGGATCCTAAAGTCATCATCACTACTAGAATCCTGTATAGTGTTGAAATCTGTGAGACCTGAGATTCTTCAACACCATAAGGGTTTTCCTTGATTTATTATATTGTAGAAAAATATAAATGTAAATTTTTTTGGAATCTTCTTGAATGAGGTATATTTTGTGTTTTTGATATATGATTAATTAAAATTCTAATAATCCTTCAGTCCCTTATTATTTTAGTATATCTAATTAATATTCTAGATGTCATTCCATCCACTCCGTAGTGTTGACCAACTTTTTCTAACATGGTTTTCATGTTTAACATATTTTCCTATTGTTAAAATACTTTTTTTAGAAGTAGATAGGATTTCTTCTTTATTATTCATTTGTTGGTTTTAGGGAATCATATTGAGACTGTTAATACTCACCCCTTTATGGGCCATTTTCATATAGGTGTTGTGTCAGTGTGGTCGATGTATAATTTAGAGATAGAGTTGGCCGAGAAGGGTTGAGGTAGCTTGTCTAAATATAATTCATGCTGAACATAGGGGATGTAGTGTACGATTATTATTGGTGGTACTAGGATATTATAATATTAGGAGTTTTATTTTGTGTGGATCTATCTATCAGTGAGTCCCTTTTCACCTTGACTAGACATCGAGTTTCTTTTATGACTATTGGGTCTGTATTTTCCACCTTTTCACTTTATTCTATCATCCTAGCAATCTTTTGGGTCTCATTATATGTATCATTTATGTGTTTCACTCAGTATATTTTATTGTATTTGATTATATACTAGAAATGTTGTTAATTACCATATTAATTAGATATTTGATCATATTAGAGGAAATTAATTGCTATGTATAGAATCTTACCTTTTTATCACAGTAATTTTATTACATTATACAAAACCAAGGGTCTTTAAGGTTTAGTGTCATGGAAACCAAGAACTAAATACATGGAAACATAAAACACACTTCTTAATCAATTTCATGGATTCTTCATTGTTTATCCTATGTTCATTACAGCATCTCATAACCCTGGAGCATACATCAATGGAAAGTGTGAGCAGAAGGCCCAGTAAGGGAAACAAGAGAAACATTTTACATGTGAACATGAGATACATCAATAAGGTCATGATAAATAACGTTAAGGCATGTGAAATATATCATGAGGCATATAAAACTAAAAATAACGTGTTTAATAATTTGGAGATGTTGATATATCATTTAACATAGACAATAATTTCCGGTTCACCAACGTCCATCCCCAAGGTGTCATTTGAAAATTACCTTGGTTATTCATCATGGTATCATTAAAATGGTCATCTCTTTAGATTAAGTCTTTACCCAATGCATTGGAGCGCTATCATGGCGAAAACATAAATTTTCTTTTATTATCATGTGATCCACAAATATAATCATCAAACATTACATAAAAACCCCATATAGCCAAAAAATAAATAGGTTTCATTTCATAATCATAACGTTTTGAAAACATCTTTAAATGCATGATCTTTCTGTCAATTTAAACCCATAGAAAAATGGAAAGCGGGTTTCATGTATGTAAATACCAAAATTAAAATAGATCATTTTGATATATATGTGAACACCCCTGTATAAGAATTATCTTTGAGTATTCACTTAATAAAATAAAAAAAATTACGAAAAATAGGAAGACATTTTGAGACGAAAATTCGGCATCATAACAGCTATGTTACAGTGTTTTAAAAACATTGAAAAAAGAGGGGACATGGTTCATCCACTATTTAATGATCCATATAATAGTAGGGGGAAAGAATATAAAAAATATAATAACATGGTAATGAAATTTTAAAGACATACAATATGAAATTAAATTCTTGAAAGGAAGACAAAAATAAGATTTCACTTACGAAAATTCGGTAGCCTAACGACGTCACTTAAAACATCAAAAGAAATTAATTGAAGATATAAAATAGGGTCTCTAATAATAGAAAATAAAAGATAATTATGATAGATATATAGATAATACCCCAACATAATAAAAATGAACATTAAAGACTTGACATGAAAATAGATAATGAAAACGAGAAGGGTGAAAGAATCCCTTAAAAATTTGGCAGCCTAACGATGCCACTTAAGACATCCAAAAAATGGATTGATGAGATAAAGAGGGGGTATCTAATCATATAAAAATGAGAATAATAGTAGGATTAATATAATAGAACATCCCTAAAATAAGAACATGGAGCATAAAATAAATGACAAAAAAGAGAGTACTTGTAAAGAAAGGGAGAGGCAGGATCCCTTACCTATGAGAGTAACTTCAAAATCATGATGTTTGGGACCTTGGGTGGCTTGGGAGAACCTTGGGAGGACTCCGTGGGAGGTAAGGAGACCATAAAATCGTTGATGAGGATTTTGGAATGGAAATGATGAGATAATGGCTTGGTTTTTATAGGGGAAGTGAGGGGACAAGGCATTAATGGCCAACAAACACCTCATTTTTGGTATTAGCAAAACAAATGGTCTTTCCTCATGGTTTTGGCCACTTAGGACACCTCATATCTTATCATACTATTCACAAGTTGATTATCCTTAATATATCTCATGATATAATCATGATGTAGTTATGATGTCATTAAACATACTGAACCCTAAAACTGTATTTTTACTATTCACTGAAAATTCAACTTTTTCAAGAAACTCCTAAAAATTTACACTAACATAATTTCAATGCCCAGAATTAAAAAATAAACCCCATTTTATAAAAATAATTTTCTATATTTTTAATTTAATTTTTTAATTAAAAAACACAATTCCGCAAAAATTCAATTTTTTCATAAAAAATCACATAAAATTATCTTAACATAATATTGATGTTCTGAATTCAAAATTAATGTCCATTTTATAAAAATAACTGTCTAAATATTTTTTATTTCATTTTTAATTAAAAACACTATTCACCTAAAAAAACTAATACTTGACTAATAATCTCTAAAATATTTATTTACCTATTTTATTGAATCACATTACATAATAAAGGTGCCTATATTATATTAATATATTCTTTAAGTGATGTTACTAATCCATTTTGTCAAATTACTAATCTTATGCGTTAAATCACTATTCATAAATTACTATTCATCAAAAATTAAGTTGATCTTATTAGACTCTAAATTCCTTACTGAACAAATTTTTAGAAGACCATTTTTTGAAAATCAATACACATTGTTAATT
Source organism: Viscum album (assembly GCA_963277665.1). Lineage (NCBI taxonomy): Eukaryota > Viridiplantae > Streptophyta > Magnoliopsida > Santalales > Viscaceae > Viscum > Viscum album. The sequence continues at coordinate 537,049,444 of OY728156.1, forward strand.
ATTTAAGGTTTACATAAATATTTAAAAATATCCTTTTTCAAAATTCATTAGTAATATACATCCTAAAATTTTCCAGACATTTGAAAATTCACAAACATCACCATAAGAAGAAATCAGAATTTTATTTATCTTAATGGATTACACAAAGCAGTTATGGTCTCATTACAGAGCCCTTTATAACCCCATCATAGGACCTATGTGTAAGGTGTGATATGGTGAGAGAACTTGAGGGCGGCTCGACCAACATCACACGAGTAGTAATTTCTATCAGTTTGAACTTCTTTCCATGGAGATTCTATTCTAGCTTCACATGATGAAGTTCAGTTTGGGTTTGGTCTATAACAAAGCCTAATGGTGCTACCCCTTTCCCAAGATCTGTTAGATGGGCTTTGATTGGCTCGAGACTACTGGATGAGGCCACCAAACATTCTTTCTATATTAATTATCCAATATCACTTCTATTTAGAGACAATAATAACAACATTTTGTTTCCAATGGTCATATTGATCAATAGTTATATAATAGTCGAAACCATACTGTCTGATTTTAATTATACTCATGTTTTCAAATGAAATAGATATGATGAGTATAAAAATAAAATAACACAAAAAATTTTGAAAAAAGATTTATTAAAAAATTTGTGGTCGTTACAATATTCCACCCTTAAGAAATTACGTCCTCACAATTTTTAAAATTGGGCTTGGATATTTCCCTGAATGTCCCACATCAGGAAAAGAGTCAGTAACACTATTACTTTATAAGAAAGAAAGGGATGTACTATGTTCACCCGAGATAACACATACTATGATTACATGTAGGAAAACATGGATATGGAGAAGAAAATAAATGGTCATGTTCTGACGGATAGTGATAAAAACATGAATATGTGAAAATTAACAACAAGAAGATCACAAAATTAAGTTGTGTTAAACGGTCTTTGATTACACAGTAGGAGACGTAAATCAACAGTGTTTTTGTTTAACGTTCCTTTTCATAATTTTAAAGAATTCATTTACTTCCTAAAATAAAAACATAAGGAAATATTTTTACCTTCAAGTATATTCTCATCCATTAATAAATTTCCACCAAGACTAGTATTTTCTCCAAAAAAAAGAGCATTAAAAAAGAATTAGACTCATCAAAAGAACAAGAATCCCTTTCTAGAGAATCATATAATCCACAAATGAATAACTATATTTTTCCCTTGTCTGTAGTCATCAACTTAAACTATAAAGGTTAGTATGAGATCATATAATCCCCGAAAAGGATAATCCTATATAAAATGAAATATGACTATTAATCTCCAAAATTCAACAAAAGTACAAAAAGTTTCAGAAAGACCATTCAATACACAACCATCCTTAAAATGCGTCAGAATAATTCAAACTAACATCGGAACCCAAAACTCAGAAGGATTTAATCACATATTCTTCTTCAATAATGTTTAACATTTATCTCTATATAACATCAACTACTATTAATGTCTCATAATAAATTGTAATTAACATATTCACATATTCTCTATGCTATGTTCATCATTATTTACAAAAATAACCCAAATCACCATATTTCCTCAAAAAATTAATATATTCCTAAAAACAATTCAACCATTCCTCTTAAATTTAAATCCATTAGTATTTTATTTCCCTTAGGCATATAGTACTTCAAAAGAGAAAACATCGTCCAAAATAAACTTTATCATTTAATCACCAAATAATTTTCTTATACAAACTATATCACATTGATAAAACATAAGTTTCCAAAATCAACTTATTCATGATCCATAAAAATAGTAGGTGCATTATTCAGTCCGTAGGACATAACAACAAACTCATAATGCCCATAGCTTTATTGGAATGCATTTGTTGGAATATAATCATTCTTCACCCTCAATTGATGATAACCAGAATGAGTATCAATATTAGAGAAGAATTGAGTCTCACAAAGTTGGTCAAATAAGTCATCAATTCTTGGAAGTGAGTATTTGTTCTTCACTATGATCCCATTCAGTTATCTATAATCATTGCATAGCTACATCGATCCATCCTTCTTCATCAAAATTTGAACTGGTGCTCCCTAAGGAGACACACTTAGTTCGATAAACCCATTCTCCAAAATATCCTAGAGTTGATTCTATAATTCCACTAGATCCAAATTTTCCATCCAATATGGGGTTTTTGACATTAGATGAGATCCAGGTACGAGTTCAACAGATAAAACTACCTCCCTTTCTAGGGTAGGTCCAGGTAACACCTCAAGAAATTCGTCAATGTATTCCTAGATAATGGGGACATTTTCTAAACGAATAAATCCTTCGTGAGATACTTATATCATTTGCGAATCTTTTAACTAAAAAGGATTTTATTTCATAAAACATCATGCTTATAAAATTACATTTTTTATATAATTCCTTCAAAATGATTTATAAAAATCATGCAATTAACCAAACATATCCACCAGGAGTGTCGTAACCAAGAGTGAAGCAAGGCTTGTTGTCATGTACCGGTTACCATTAGAGTCTAGCTCAAAGCAGTGTTTTCGGGTTTTTCCCATATGTACATCTATTCTAGATCCACCTCTACCTCCTCATATCCAGACAGGGATGTGTTTTCTTGATAATCCACTTTCTTAATACTCACCAAACTACCTAGAAGATTATATATATTTATAATTTTAAATAGGGTTCTTCCTAATGTTTTTATATCATTATTTCAATATATAACTAAACTATCCTTTGATGTAAACTATAGAATCCCACCTTTTTTATCACATTAACTTTTATTACATTATATAAAACGAAGGATCTTTAAGGTTTAGTGTTTTGGAAACCAGGAACTAAAAACATGACAACATAAAACATTATTATTAAACACTACAAAGGCTTCTTCAATATTCATCCTAAGTTCATTACAACATCTCATAACCTAGGAGAATACATCAATGGAAAGGGTGAAATGAAGGCCCAGTAAGGGAAACAAGAGAAACATTTTACATGTGAACATGAGATACATCAATAAGGTCATAATAAATAACTTTAAGGAATGAGAAATAGATCATGAGTCAGATCATAAGAAAAACAATGTGTTTCATAACATGAAGATGTTTTTAGAAAATTTAACAAATGCAATCATTTCTGTTTCACCATGGTCCATCCACATGGTGTCATTTACAAACAACCAATGCTATTCACCAACGTATCATTAAAATGGTCATCTCAAGAGATTATGTTTTTACCCAATTCATTGGAGTGCTATCAGGGAGAACCCTTAAATTTTCATTTATTATCATGTGAGCCACATATATAATAATCAAAAATTTCATAAACAACCAATATAGCCTAAAATAAATGGGTTTCATTTCATAATCACAACGTTTTAAAAACTAGTTTAAAGATATGATCTTTATGTCACATTAAACCCATGGAAAAAAGGAAAGAGAGTTTCATGTATGTAAATCCCAGAATTAAAATATGACATATTGATATATATATATATATATATGTGAATACAACTATAGAAGAATGATCATTGAGTATTCACTAAATAAAATATATGAATTTTAGAAAAAGAGAATGACATTTTGAGACGGAAAGTCAGTAGCATAATGGCTATGTCAAAGGGTATTATAAAACATTTAAAAGGGATGGGACTTGGGACACCCACTCATAAATGATCTATAAAATATTCGTGGGTAGAATATAAAGGATATAAGAACATGGTAATGATATTTGGAAGACATATAATTTTAAATTAGAAAGATTAATGGAAGACTAAAATATTATTTATCTTATGAAAATTCGGTAGCCTAACACCGTCACTTAAAACTTCAAAAACATGAATTGGGGAGATAAAATAGTGTAACTCATCATATGATCATAATATATAATTATTATAGATATAGAGATCATACCCCAACATAATAAAAAGGAACATGAAAGACATGACATGAAAATAGATCTTGAAAATGTGAAGGGTGAAAAAATCACATAAAAATTCGGTAGCCTAACGATGCCACTTAAAACATCCAAAAAATGGATTGATGAGAGAAAGAGGGGGTCTCTCAAAATATGAAAAGGAAAAGGATAGTAAGATGAATGTAAAAGAACATCCCCAACATAAGAACATGGAGCATAACAGAAATGACATAAAAGAGAGTACTTGGAAATAAAGAGAGAGGTATGATCCCTTACCTTGAAGAGTAAATTCGAAATCGTGATGTTTGGGACCTTGGGAGGCTTTATGGAACCTTGGGAGGACTACTTGGGGGGAAAAGAGACCATAAAATCATTAAGGATGATTTTGTAATGGAAACTATGAGATAATGACTTGGTATTTATAGGGGAAGTGAGGGGACAAGACATTAATGGCCAAGGGACACCTCATTGGTGGTATTGGAAAAACAAGGGGTATTTACCCGTGGTTTTGGCCACTTGGGACACATAATACCTTATCCTAAAATTCAAAAGTATGTCATACCATAATATATCTCATGACATCATCATGATGCAGTTATGATGTCATTAAACATACCAAAACACTAAAACTGTATTTTTTCTATTAACTAAAAATTCCACTTTTTTAGAAAACTCACAAAACAAATTACCCTAACATAATATCAACGTTCTGAATTCAAAAATAAAATTTATTTTATAAAAACAATTTTTTATATATTTTAAATTAAATATTTTAATTAAAAAACACTATTCATCGAAAATTCATTTTTTCAGAAAAATCCCCAAAAATTACCTTAACATAATATCGGTGTTCTGAATTCAAAAATAAAGTCCATTTTATAAGAATAATTTTTTAATTATTTTTAATTTAAATTTTAATTAAAAACACTATTCATCCAAAAGAACTAATACATGACTAATAATTTCTAAAACAGTTATTTAACTATTTTATTGAATCACATTACATAATAAATCTACCTATATTATATTAATATATTCTTTAAGTGAGATTACTAATCCATTTGGTAACATTACTAATGCTAAGTGTAAAATCAATATTAATAAAATACTATTCACCAAAAATTAAGTTGATCTTATAAGACTCTAAATTTATTACTAAAAACATTTGCAAAAGACTAATTTTTTGAAAAATTTTACACATCATTAAATATTTAAGGAATACATAAATATTTTAAAATATCATTTTTCCAAAATTCATCAATAATATACATCCAAAAATTATCAGAACATTTGAAAATTCACAAATGTCACCATAAGAAGAAATCACAATTTTATTTATCTCAAAGGATTAAAAAAGAAGTTATGGTATCCTTACATAACCCCTTATAACCCCATCATATAACCTAAGTGTAAGGTGTGCTATGTAGAGAAAATATTAGGGCGACTCGACCAACATCGCATGACTTGTAATTTCTATCTGTTTGAGCTTCTCGCGAAGGCGATTCTTTTCTAGCATTACACGATGAAGTTTGACTTGGGTTTGGTCCAGAGAAAAGCCCAGTTGTGCTACCTCCTTCCATTGTTCTGTTATATGGACTTCGATTTTCCCGAGACTACTGGATGAGGCCATCAAATCTTCTTTTTATATTAATTGACCAAGATCACTTGTATATAGAGACAATAATCACAAAATTTTATTTCCAACGATCATATTGACCAATGGTCATATAACAGTCAAAACACAACGGTCTCCTTATAAATATACTAATGTTATCAAATGAAATAGTGTTGTTGAGTATAAAAATAAAATAACACACAAAATTAGGAATCAATATTTACTCAAAAATTTCAGGTCGTTACACTAATTCCACCCATAGGATTGGTATTTCTATTTAGTTCTAGTCACGCACCCTTAGCCTATTATTTTTTGATTGGGGGTGTCACTTATAGAATTTCACCTTCTTGGTTAGGGCCCCAATGAGTAGATATTTGATGAAATAAGTGAAGAGAAAGTAATTCTTATTTTTCAAATTATTGTGTTAGGGCTGTTTATTCATTGATTACAGTAGGCTTAGATCTAAGACTGGAAAAGATTTATTTTATTTTTTTCATCTATATTTCTTATGTTATTTCAAGATTAGGTTGGTAATACATATATTATGTAATGTTAAATTAATTTATAAATTAATTGATTGGATTGAGTATAGAAATCGGTAATGATTAAATGAAAACGAACCATGGAATGGATTGAACAAATTCTATAGGAAAATGGAATGGAAATATTTTAGTTTAAATTAGTAACCCAAAAAAACATTCTATTTTAATGATAAGAAATTATTAAATTAATTATTATGATAAAATAAATAAATTATTGGTAATTTTCTAAATTACTAAATGAATTTGGCTGATGTTGGACATTGGTGATTATGTGTTTATATGAGATCTATCTTTCTCCATATTTGTGATGGAAGTTGGGTGTCATGTGTTTTGATAATTATATTTCTAATGGAAGGATATGTATTTTGGTTATGTGATATACTATTAATTATAGTTCATGATTTAATATCCTTCAACACTTGAGTTGGGAAGGAAATTGATAACCAATTATTATGGGATCTGAGAGTTTTCCCTAATATCTAGGTTGGTGGGGGAATTGATTGCTAACTGATACCTCTTCTCCATTCCCCCTTTATATGAAACATCATAAAAAAGAATATTAAATCTTTCATGCATATGTCTTTTCACATACAGACTGTAATGGATCTTATTTTCACCAAACATGTATATACAGGTTGTAACAACTTATTTTCATAACATATACAAGTTTCTCAGATATAGTGACAAGGGATACAATTGGTGATCACAAATATGATGTGATGTCTAAGGTATAGTGTATGATAAATATGTTATGATGCCTTTTTAATTGATGTATGTGATGATATTTCTAAGAGATATTATTGAATTGTTTAGAAGTATAGATGAAGAAATAACTCTATTCAGGTTTCTGAGATAGACAAGATAACTTATGGAAGGGATTAAAGCATAATATGATCAGTGTTGTAGTGTGAGAGATACAATCTAGTGGGTAGGTAGATGCACTAAACCTAACTTATGTATATGAATTTGACATATAATTGTTTAATTTTTTAAATAACATGGTGAGAGATCCTTGGTGAGTATGTGATATACTTTTAACATTTTGGGTAATGATATAGTTTTTTGTTTGTTAGTTGTAATTTAATATTCCTCTTTCACTTCATGACTGGTTTTAGTGAGGATCTAAAGTATTATCCATTTATTATGATTTGATATATATAAACTAATTTTAGGTCTATACGATATTATTTGTTATTTAGATGGGTGTTACTAGATCATAGAGTTTTTAAGGAGATATTGTATTTCATTGTCTGTTCATAAGATTTTTTTCATTTTATTATAATTGGTTTCATTTTCTATGATGTTAAACTCATGTGTTGGGGATGATTTATCTATTATTAGTTATATTAGGTTTATTAGTGGATTTTATCTCCCGTCATGGATTTTATATTGAGGGTAATGAATTCCATTTCATTGCATTCAATAACCATGAGGATATTCTTCAACTAATGGATTATTAGAGAATGGATTTGAGGGTCATACCCATATTCTCTTCTGAATCATTAGGCGTAATAATAGATAGGTTTTAATAACATAGTGGAACCAATAATGATGGTTAATTGATTGGATAGAGAATATGGATATGAACTATTGAGGATTGAAAGTGGTTATAGGGAAACAAAAACCACTAGACATTACCCTTGATTTATGAATGAGATACCATAAAAGAGATATGATATTAGCCCCCCTATGACCCAACATACAATTCTTTTATTTAAATAACATGTTAGGTGATGTGATACAGCTTTCGGGGTTAATACCTGGGTAAGATCATGCATCATGGTTATCATTTCCTATGTATAGGTTGGGAAAATTGTGGGAATTAAGTATAATATTTATTAAGTTATTTATTTATTCCATATTATGGGTTTAAGTATATATTAATATATTTTAGTTTTATAGGTATCAATTCATGTCAACAACCCTCATGTTATATCTAATGATATCTATTAGGATATGTCAATAGATCATTAAAGATATGAGGTCTAGGATAGTGATGCCACTTAGAGTAAGATGTTTCTATATTTAATCACTATAGTCCATATAATCATGAGGGTAATGTTATATATTATGGGTTAAATTATTGGTTAGATAGGGTATAAATTAAATTCAGTTTGATCCATTCTTAGATGGATCATTGGGTTTCATCGGCTTTCAATTTGTTTCATGTTGCTAGTCTAAAAAGACTAATTTTGTTCCATGAGGATCTCAAGTCGTTATCCATTTCAAGGTATAATTTTCATGATTAATTTTAGGATGTGTATATTTTATTGATATAAAATTACACTTATTAGTAAGATATTATTTCACTCTATTAGGGGAGTACTTGAGTGTGAAAATTTAGTATTCAGTATATGAACATCTTGTGTTATTCATTAAAAATTCAACTATGTAAGGTGGATCATGCAAGAAATTTTTAAAAAGATTTACATATATAAATAAATCATCAAGTCACCAAATTCACATTAATAATGTATCATTAGGAATTGGTGATGGAATATTTCATCATAATGATTCTAGCTAAGACTGGGTTGTCATGAGAAGGGTGTCATTAAGGACATTCAAGGAGACAAGCTATGACTGTAGGATATATGTTTCTAGTCATATAGAGTTTAAGACAGTAAAGAGTCTATTAAATTCATATTTAGTATTTCATTTATCATTCCCCTTCTTCTAGATTGAGCATGGTTTATTTTAATGTGAAATTCAGAAATTTCTAAAACGATTGAGTGCTCGACCTTCCTCGATAGTCAGCTTGTAGCTAGTGGACATCTACAAGATTATTAATTGAAATGTTATCATAATATGATTTCTAGAAGTGGGGTTATCTATCTTATGATCTATAAATAGGATATGGGGGAAAAGAGTGAATAGTCCCATGATACCACTCATCCTCCAGGATAGAAATCATAGCTTGACCGCGTGGGAGGTCACCATGAGGGAAGGAGAGGCCACAAAGCCAAAAGTATTCAGTTGCATGAATTATAATTACCAGTGTATGGAATTTCATATGTTTCATGGGGGGTTATCTACTTATATTCTATATGTTTGTATGCCTTATTTGATTCAAAAGATACAAATCCCTTCATTTAACCCTCATAAGTCCATGATTTGGGATATGTAGTGGACAAGATTCCATTAATATTATAATTAATTATTATTGTTGGATGTTGTTCTTGATTTTATGATGTATATAGAGATTATGAGTTGATTTTTGGGAAATATCACTCTAATAGAGATTACATATGTTTTTGGATACAATAGAATGAGATCATTCATAGCATGGAAAAGTTGTATTCAGTGCATGACATTGTTGTTTTCACATGGAGGAATGTTATATTCTTTGACTCTAGAATATATCATGTCATTTTTTTGGTGAGTGAGTCCCTCAGATGTGTCATATATTTTTTGATTCCTTATCATTTTTAATGTAAAATATCATAGAAAGTACAGTGGAGGTTCATTGAGTGGAGTTTCCCATTTTTGTAGATGAGTATTATGATGTGTATCCTAATGTGGATTTGATTGTACCTCCTTGATGTGAGAACAATTTTGAGATATGGATTCAGCTAGGTTTCACTCTGATTTTGATGTCTCCATATAGGATGGAGACATAATAGTTGTGGGAGATGAAAATTCTGATTTATGATATTATGTGTGAGTTTAAATTATAATAGTATATTTCCTTGGGATTCATCAATTATATATGTGAAGATGGAAGATTTTAGTCTATGATTTTTCTATGATTATGTTCATTCGAATCATATAACAGTACAAAATAGATGTTCAATTTCATAGATTTATGACCTATTCGATCACTTGATGGAATATTGATAGTTCTCAAAGATTGACTTGCATTAAAGATATCATTAAATGTAGGTGAATGAGGAGGATATTATGAATAATTATTTAAAATTTCATTATAGGAACTATGAGTTCATTTCAATTCAATTCAATGTTTTCAACACTGCAATTATGGGTCTATTTAATTTCATGTTATATGAATTTTGTGATTATTTTATGGTGGTGTTCATTGATGGAATCCCCATAAATTTGGAGTTCGATGAGGACCTTGTAGTTCATTTTTGATAAATTTAATGTGTTTCAAAACATAATCATTCTTTGGAAAGATACCAATGATTAATTTATGACCATTTTAGGTCCATTTATTAGGGGTTGTTGTGTATCATTTTGGATTACCCATAGATCCATAAAATAACGAGGTAGTTATTTATTGGGTTGGCCATAAGAATATTTTTGAGGTATAGAGATTCCTGGGTATTGAAGGATATTATCATAGGTTCATATCTAAATTCAATAAATCTAATAATCCTTTGAACCTTTTACTAGAAGGGATCACGATGTTGTATGGATAAACCAGTTAATGGATGATTTTGAGTATTTAAATTATAAGATGGTCAAAGATTAAGGTCATAATTTTTTGGAGGACAATTTTTTTAGGTTTATTTTGAATATTTTCATATAACAATAGGTGGTGTTATGATGTTCAAGAGAGTGGTAATTTATTATTTGGATAAAAAATTATATCATCATGAATGTAACTACCCAACCCAAGATTTTGATCTTGCTATAATTTGTGTTTTCTCTGAATTTATGGTGGCATTACCTCCCTGGTGAGTGACTTATGGAATTCACAAATCGTAGGAAATTAAGGTATATCTTCTCACTATAAAATTTTACATGAAAAAATTATTATGGATATAATTACTTTAGTATCATGAATTTTGGATTTTATATATACCAAGGAAAGGTAATGCTAAAAAAATGATTCAAGTACAAAATCATGTGGTGATGCTTGATGGTTGATAGAGTAATTTTTTACAATTCATTTTGATGTCTGAGTATTTAATGATTAATGGTGACTTTATCAAATGATTATGTAGTAATATTATGTATATCACATCGAGTAATCTTATTTTAGGAATTCTGATGCGTAGGTTTAACGAGATCAAGATATATGAGGTAATTCTCTTAAGTGATGAGATGAGGATAATCAATATTTAGTGTTGTTCCTTGAGTGGATATTTGTTTCTTAAAAATTTAATGTAGTGTTTCTTCCTGAGATTTATTTTTCACAATTTTTAGTATATACTATTTTGAAGAATATTCATCATGCCTTGGAGTCTACTTTTTAAGATCTATGATATGGTGATCAGTTGTAGAGTTTTTGTTTTTGTGTATTGTTTTCCAGAGGGTGAAAACAAAACATTGTGTTCTTAGAGTATTTCTACAACCAATCGATATTCCCTAATAGAAGTTTGATAGAATAATTATGGATTTATTCATTATTTTTTCAATATAAGAATATATTCAATTCCATTTCATTTATTTTCGATCACTTGACAATGTAAGATCACTTATTAGTAATTATTAATTGAAGTGTAGGGGATATTTTATCAATTTATTATTTGGAGGATGTGGTGAGGTTTTATGGTGTCATGAGGTTTAAAATCTATTATAATTATCCCTAATTCCCCTATATGGTGTGGATATGTCTCCAAAATTAGTTTTTCTCTTTTTAATTCATTAGAAACACAGTTCATTCGTTGATGGATGGTCAGACAGTATATACTATTTAGAATTTTGATGGTAAATTATGCACATGCATTCTAGATTGTAGGCGTTTTTGGTTAAGACAGTAACCCATGGTGGAGTTCACGTAAAATATTTGCAACCACTAAGCCATTTTTATACACCTATTCAGAGTTCTATATAATTGACCCATTTAATCATTATTGTGATGGACTGAGGTTAATGTTTCATATATTCATAGATTATAACTAGTGGAAAGAAAAATATAGAAAGTTTAATTTATTTATGAGTAAATGATGGAACACTTGTAATTTTTTAATTCATATGATGATAAAAGAAATATACCTTGAGAGTTCTATGTGAAAGATCATGATTTATTGATGTAATTTCCCCATCATGGGTAGTGGAGTTTGGATCATGGGAGCATGATTTATCAACTATATTTTGGGCATTTCGAGGCGTTTTTGAACATAAAAGCTATTGTGTATCATTTATAACATCCCATATTGATTAGATAGATTCCTGAAATATTTCATGTATCATTGATTAAATGGTTTCTTCATAATTATTATTTAAAATAAATTATCATTGGGGTTATTAAATGATGAAAAAAGTTTAGTACATAGGTAAAATAGAGTAGATGACTAAGGTCACTATTTTAGGTGTATGTACTAAAAAAAATATATTAATGGAATTTTATTTAATAATAATAATAATAATAATAATAATGGGTTTTTTAGATTTATATAATATATTATGAATTATTTTAGAAGAAGATTGTTTTTTTTAAATTTAATTAATAAAACAAAACATAAAGATATATTTTTTAAATATATTTAGAATGAAAAATCAATGTAACTCTACCAATTCACATAGTTATAAATAATTATAATTCAAATAAAAATACAATAAATTATGATACCCTAATTTTTTGTCCTGTTGAACTGTATATAAATTTACTTCTACTACAAATATGAAATGAAATGAATCTTAAGATTCCTTTAAAATGTGTAATCAAATCACCATAATTTTATTATTATTTAAGGATATATTATGGTTAACAGTGAATTAGGTATTAGACCCAAATTTATAATTGGGTTTAATTGATTATACATATTATATTTGAATAATAAAAAACAATCACTCTTTATTTAGTTTTGATGATTATGTTTATGCTCTTACGATTCATACATTCCCGAACACACATGTAAAATGCATAGAAAATTACTATTTTTTTTAAAAAAAATTAATGGATAATAATAAATGAATTATGGTAAATTCATTGATTCAATAAATAATTAAATAAATAAATTTATAATTAGATTAAATACTATGAATTGTTACTCTTTTTTTGGTAGATTAGTTATCATATAAACTACGTGCATATGAAATGTTCTTGAATGGGTATAACCAAATAATATTTATAATCATTATATCTAGTTTATATAAAATAAGGATATATGACCTAAAATTTAATTTATTAGGAAAAAATAGAAATAGAGAATTTAATGAAACATCAATAACACTACAATGAAGACAATAAAAATATGAGAATGATAGAGGAGATCCAAACATGAGATATTAACACCTCTAATAGTTTATATAATTTTAATGGAACCAATAATTCATTGATCCCAATCCCATGTTCCATGAAAAAATCTCTCGAAATTAAAAAAGAACAAATTTATAGAGTATATGGTGGCTAGTGTTAAAAAATTTCACAAGCATGAATATGAAATTTGTTAAAATATTTTAATCCAAATTGAACCAACATTTTAACCACCAAAATGCATGAAACGTCTATAAATAAAAGAAACTTGTTTATATGGAAATTTTATTTTCTATTTATTTTCAAAATTTGAGCATAATACATGATTTAATTAAGAATAGATATCAAAAAATGTGATTTGATTTCCATATTGATGAGTCCTATTAAACATTAAATTGAGGATCGATTTTCTACACAAAAATGTGAAATCCATCAGGGTTGTTCCAAATGAATAATTTGGACCATATATTTAAAAATAATTTAATGAAATATAATTTAAAACTAATATATAAAAATACTATATTTAAAATACCATAGTATACATTAAAGGGTTAAAACATTTTTTTTGATATTTTCAAATGAATGGCATATTATAAATATTTCAATAATAAATTACATTTTTGATCCATTTAGATGAAATATACAATTTATTATCAATAACAAATTCTATAAAAATGTGTTTCTTCAAATCTATGATACTTACCAATTTTCACAAATCGGAAAAGTCATGTTATATTTATTTCTAAAGATTTATTATAAGATATGAACATTGAAATTTATAATCGACGATAATAATACGAGTATAGAAGGAATAAAAAAATCATTATAAATAAATTTTAATTTAATTGCATCATAAATTGTATTAAAACAATATCCAATGCTATTACTAATACTAATCCTTTTGAAACTAGTAATGGGTTAAATATACTTTAAATTATCCACATGTGTGTGCTAACCATTATAGGATTATATTTCTATCCATTAATCATTATATCCTGATCATGCAACATTTTTACATACCTTGTTATTTTTTTGAACATATTATATATATTTTGGAATCAAATTTCAAAACCCAATCACAAAATAAATCACTAAAGTAGAACCTTATGATCTTAACTAAAAAACCCTTATATGTTGTACATTTTCCCACTCCCATGTTTATTATTATTATATAATTTGTTTGAAGTTATTTTATTCCAGTTGTAAAATAGTTAAATATGTGTTATACATTTATAGGTTAATTGGAACTATGATGAAATTTATTTAAAGATAAAAAACATTTGGAATGACTATAGTTATAAGTCAAAAAAATAATTCGCATTCAATAGAATTAAAAAATTTAAAAAGTCATGGTTGTGTGTGATGTTTTATCTATAAATAAAAAGATATAATTTACCATAAATAATATCATAAATAATGATGTAAAAATATAAGATATTTTATAATGACATAACCAATCCAATCATTAAAAACATTCTTTTTTATAAAAATATAACTTTAAAGTAGAAATATTTATAATTCTTAATAATACACCAATGAGACTGAGAAAATAAAATATTAATTTTCTATAATTTAAAAATAGAAATGAACATGTGACATAATTCAATTATTCTTTTCATGTCTGGTTTTGTTTTGTTTTTTTTATTAGAAAATAATAAAAGAGGCAGAATTAAAATCCAAAATATGATACCCAAAATTTTCCCATACCCCACACATAAGATGTAATTTTTTCTCTAATGAGACCCTATGAAATGATATATCATCAATAAATTAAGGATATTAAATAAAAAAAGGAATATAAAATTGAAATGGTTGTGGAAAACCTGATGTTCTGAAGTGGTCATGGGGTTATGTGGTGAGAATATGTGATCCGTATTTTTTGGAATTCTGTTATAGTATATCTTAAATTATTTCCCACTATCTATAAATATAATTAACATTGAATCTTATGTGATATCCACTATATGGTATATAAAATATTTAGATACAACATATGGGCCTAACCATATAAAAAAAACTTATCAGGAAATAAATTTAGTAGCAGGCTATAGATAACAACTTTATATCCCTCATAAAACTACATTTTCATGATCATCCTATCATGGGTTAATTTTTATCTCTCTTTTCAGATCCTAGAGTAATCATATGATGAAAATAAAATATTTTCAAGCCCTTGATGTTATAACTTCTTTTTATCTCCATCTTAAGTTAAATCAATCTTGTGTTTCTGTTAGCCCATAATTCTTGATGATCAACCTCAATGGATAGATTGTGGGCCCACCAAAGATAATACGTTATGAAGAAATAATTAAGGGATTATTTTATACTTTCATATAATCCAAAATTTTCAATTTCAAAGTGCCTACTCCTATATTTTTTTATTCAGATGTATAATTTTTTATAATATATGCATCATTTCATAATTCGAAACTTCTGGTTGACCATTTTTTGGGTTTTATATAGATTCTATGTTTTTTGTTTCATTCAATAATTATGAATATGTGAAGAAAATTTTCAATTTTAAAGTGTGAGCCTTAGTCACAGTTGATAACCTTCAATACACTAAATATATAAAAAATATAATTTTTGATAAAATCCACTACAACATGATAATACACAATTCAGGTGGCCTTTACACCGACGCATTTTCTAACATAATAAAATAATTTAAACATACAAGAAACTATATAATCCTGGGAATGTACATATAAAATAAATTTCACATACATAAAAAATCTCACTGAATAATATTGTTCAATGAGGAATCACATGCCACATAGATTGGCTTCTAATGTGTTGGAAACATGGGCATGACATACAAAACACATGGATACCACAGATCAAGAAGTTCCAATATAACATCGAGCTCAATTCCTTTTTAGCTATCATTTTCGGTATAAAAAAAATAATTTATATGACTTAAATTTAGAATATACTCAAAACCATGATCTGAAACACACCTCTTAATAATGTTTTCACTACACAACTATCGTAGACAAAGATCATCATGCACATAAACCTTGATTGACTCTTTAATTTTTTTTATCATGGTGTTTTTTAGATTAGTAGGTATTAAAGAGGTGAAAATATATTAAATAAATCAGATTACTAAGGTTATATACATGAGTGTTCATACAAAATATTATCAAGGAATGTGTCATAAATTGGAACCTGATCCATGGTGACTTCTTATAGTGTGTGAGTAATAAAACACATGTGATTTTCCACAATTATCTCTATGTAGGACCCTGGGATACCCTGAGAGGGGAGGGGTGAATTTGGGTGTTATCTTTTTCTTTGAAAGTGATGGATTCTATTCCCACATTGGTAATAACACATCAATTCTATATGATGGGTTTGTTCAAAAATAAAACATTCACATGCAATGATAGGACACAACACATTAACTTAGTTCCTCACTAATGGATATATCCATGGAGCATACACTGACAATGACTTAGTCATACAAAAATAAACTATTATTCACTATATATGGAATACAAAATTCTGGTCACAGTCACTCTGTGCCTGACACACAACCTATAAAAAATTTCAAGGATAACATTATACCTCCCTCAGAACAATTCGAATAACTCTATAGCTCACTACTTTGAGTGATGTCAAATATAGTTTATTGACTTGAAGGTTGGTTCAATGATTTTTTTAATTATTTTTCCATGAATTAACACATGAATCTACTGACACAGTAGACCTATGTTGATTCATAATGAAATCCCTATCAACATAAAATAGATATTCAAAAACTATGTCTTACAAATATACATCATGAAGCTACTTCAAGAAGATCCTACACGAAGATCACTTCTTCGAGAAGAACCCATTACTTCATGGTACACACTACCTTCGTAAAGATCCATTTCTTTCATAGAACACACTTCTTTTGTAAATTTCCTTTTCCTTTGCAGAAGAACATACATATGAAAACATCCCCAAGCCAATGAATAATTTCCCATATTCACTAAATACTCAATACTTATAAGCATTGAATTCATTCAACAATAGAATTGTATTTTTTCAAGCTCCTGATCACAGAGACAACCAGTTTGATGGAGAACCTCTTTGTTCAAAAAATCAGATTGATTTTATATTATGCCTGAATAGTTCATTCCATGTGAAGAGTGGTAGCCTTTTCTTTACAGTCTCAGCCATTCTCAAAGCTCCACTTCCTCCAATACATTTTTTGATTTCATCAAAAACATATTTGAAAAAAAACACAAGGATAGAGCCATCATATTGAAATATATGATGAATCATGTACAAAAAACATATTGACCAAAGAATGATCATACATCACACACATATATAGGATTTGGAAACGATGAAATAATGATTAACTTGTATCTATGAACCTTAATTCCATTTTGTGTGAGGTGGCTTTCATTTACATATATTTTTAAAAAATTTAATATTAATTAATAGCATTTTTATCATCAAAATTATATTTTTATTGAATAAATTAGAAACATTTCTTAATATTTTGTCAAATTAATTAATATAATTTTTTTAAAATATTTCATTTAAATGATATTTTTCATTTTTCTTCTAATTTATTTTTTAATTAGTTTTTATTGTAATCCATGTTAATTATTCCTATTTTTATATTTAAATTAACACCTATCGACCTTTTAATATTTAATTTAGTTATTTTCTGTTTTTCAAAATATTAATTTTAAGGCTTAAAATTTAATTTATCCATTTAATAAATTTATTCTTTATTTTATTTTATTTGTTTAATAATTAAATTATCATTTTTTATTTTTAATTTAATTACAATTAATTAATTAATTAGTATATTTTTTAGTACAATTTTTATTTTTTATACTATTTATCTTTTAGCTATATCCATACATTAAATTGATTGAATGTTAGGGTGTGGTTGGTATAGTGACCATAAGGATAATGGAGAACTTACGACATGTAGAATTTTCAATTGTATCACGTGCCTGTATTTCCAAAGTTTTTGCATGAAGTCTCCACAAGTTAAAGTAATTATGGTCACATTTGTGGCTACATGAAGGAATTTTCTAAGTGGCTGTTAGAAGGTCCAAAATCAATTATGCTTCTAGGATTATAAAGTCCCAATGCCCAACGGAACACCTACATACCAATTCAGGATGTTGAAAGCTGTTGTAAGAGATGATTTAAAACCTACCATAATGGATTATTCCATTGTCGATGCTAGACCTACATCAATTTAATATGGTTGTTGAGTTTGATATAATTGATCATAAGGATGGTTTATACATGTCTTGTAGAATGTGGATGTGGTCTATGAATAGTATTTTGAAATCAAAGAATCCTTGGGATTATATAACATCACCAGCATGGAAGCCACTATAATTGGTGCCCTAAGTCGGGTCGTCACATGACCTCTGGAGTGAATCATTTTTTGCTATAGGCTGTCAAAATGTACCAAACTTCTATATTTTTATTTAGAGAAACTATACACTCTTGTAAGAGTGAAGCCACAATAGAAGTTAAATAAACATATTACACAACCATAGAAATTGTAATTTGATGAAATGTAAGATAACCAACAGGTAATGAAGAAATCATGATGTATGAAAATATCGTGAATAATCTACATGCCAGGAATTCATAAACTATGAACCAAAACCAGAACTAACACATTACTCATATCCCAGACCTTCATCCCAACCTAATCCAATCCTACACAATCCAAAACACCATCTAATGTAGACCAAACACCAGGTTCCTTTCCTGAATCAATGCATGAAAAAGTGACATCTACTTAGGTATCCAAGAGCCATGGCATCCTAAGATGGGTGTGTGTAAAACATAGTAGGCAACCACCAATGGTTTCCATTTAATATGTAGTTTGTATAAAGGTTTATATAGGTAACAATTGCAATACTTAAACAAGTAACATCGAAACATTTAAATAATTATATAGTACCCATTATCTCACTAAGTTATCTGGAACCGACCAATAAAAAAACTAACTCAGGTCACTTTTGAAGTCTATGTCAAGACACAAAGGATGTCACACAAATTTAACCATAAGGGATTTAACTAACAAAAATATATTACATTCCCAATTCTTACAATGTTCATTTAGTATATTTTCAACAGTATTTCCATATCATCACTTATTCTATCATCACTAATAAATTCATCTTCATCTCATGTTGTATGGGTTATGCATTGACATCATTTACTCCATGGACTAAGAATATATATTACCATTCATAATAAAATAATCCATGTACATATTTCATTTTGGATTAACACATCACAAAAACACATTATACTCACCTCGAAGCCTCAAACTGGGTGTAATGAAACCATTAGGGGAATAGATCCTCATCCACTTCCCTAACCCATTACTTATGGGGTGGAGTGTAGAGCCACATTCTATCTTGACATGTGGGTGTAGAACCTTTTCCAATACCACACACTACCACGCCATGTGAACATGCTTATTTATCCTTTCACCACACGTATACCCAATCACAACCAAACACAACCACTACAAAAAGAAATCATATTCCATGAAAATCATTATTCGAATAAATATTTTTCCATAACCTGTTAACACATTTAAATTTACATTTCCTTTATATTTATCCCAATTAATCTTTCTCATGCCTAAATTATTTCACATATACACTAATTCCCAAAATTTAATGCATTAATCATATTAAACCATTCTATATGTTAACTCAGTTATTCATTTCAAGTACAAATCACAATCCATCGGGAAGATTCACACTAGTCCTATTAAACCCATTTTGAAGTCATGCTAAAAACCCCTTATGATATATCATCAACTATTCCCAATCATTGATTAGTTAATTTTGTAACCATGTAATGATGGCAACATAATTTTCATGGGACAAAGCTCACTGGTTGTGGATCAATTAATTGATTATGGTCCCAATGGTTCTTTATGTGCAAAACATGGTATATAATTAAAATCAAAATAACTAATTAAATACATTTGGAAGACACCGAAAAAATCATGGGTCTTCCTTTATGGAAACTAAAACATGTCCAAAGGATTTAGATTCCATTTCAACAATAGAAAACATGAATTAAACCATTTTCACAAAATAGAACCTATCCCTATTTTCAAAATAATTTGAAATGTACATAGAAAATGGAATTATTGAAATAACCTTGGGGAAAAACCCTCCTTTAAAAAATTTCGTACCTACAAACATCATTTTCCATCGATAAATCCGTAATCGGGTCAAAGCTACAAAACATAACACAAGTCATTTCAAAACCATTCAACTATTTACAAATTACAAATTATAATTTTTTTTCAATCAATCCATTAACCATACCCATGAGCCAATTACATATTTATGAAAAATTATCTTTCATAATACCCCTATATCCAGATTTACTAATATTACACATAATTTACCATGGTACAAATTACCCCTTTGGTTGCTCTAGGTTTGGTTCACACCAGCAAAAAACCCAATGGGGTCCGTGAAGGGTTTCACACCTAAAGATAATGTCCAAGAAGTTTTCATTAACCAAATACAAATAAAATTATCAAGTAACATGTTATCACAACAACATACACATATAGAACATCTTGACTATTGGAAAAATAAAAAGGGCCACCTACATCACGTTCATTGACAATGATTGATTAATCCCCACCCTTATTTTGAACTAAAACACTAGCTAAAACAAAAACATAGAATTTTTTGGAAATGTGATTGTTTTAGGGATTCATAAGATGATGATAGATTCCACAATCCCTAATTCAGAAAATATATAAAAGAATAGTATTTTACTAACCAATATAATCGATTCACACCCAAACATCTTCCAGTTGTACATGAATAGATGGAGAATCACCAATGGAGGAGGAGTAGACTGTAGGTTCATCACCTAGGGTAGAGGAGGTCGAATGGAAGGAATAGTTATATGATATTATACAAATCCAAAGATGGAAAAATTGTAAATGTTTTTACATGTAATGGTGCACATAGTTTACCAGAACTATTTTATAAACCATGTGAAATAGTGCACAATCCACTATCTAAGGGAAGATAGGTCACATGGTTAACTGGAGATACAAACATGGTTTGTCAAACAATGTGGTTATAGTAAACTAGCCCTCTTTCCAAAATGGTCACCATGTTGCATGGTTTCTTGAGCCTGGATCCTGGTTAAAAATAGTTGGGTGCCAACCATTTACTATGAATTGATTGACCACTTTTATCCCCTTTTCATGTCCCTAACCATCATAACACTTCAAAAACACCTCAATCACTAAAAAAACATTTACTTGACCATGAAATAGAGTTTAAACAAAAATATTTATAATGGATTTACCTTCATGAAATATTGGGATCTTATAACCTCCTCACCTTATAATGGCTCATCCTCAAGAAATACTTCCAAGCATTTCCAAATTATCAAGACCAAAAAGGTTAGACCACATACCGACCCATTATCCTTTACCTTATGATTTTCCTAAACTTGGTCATGACACAACAATTCTCAGATGAATGAAATAATCATACCCTGAGAACAATTCCCTAACGATGTTTCACGGTGATAATACATATTTTCCATAAGGACACATCCAGCCCAATTAATCATTATCAACATGAAGCATAAGAGAAAGGTTAAAATAAATCCCCTAAACACCCATATGAATGGATACAAACTATGAACTATATTACCATAGAAGGACCAATCAAGGCACTCTTGGTCTGATTCACTTCACAAATAATGACCCAAGTCACTCAACATAATCTCACTTAGATTCCATTAAAGCACTAATAGTTTTCTAATATCGTCATCATTAGAGGAAACATTCCAATTTTAACCACTTCTCATGACCAACCTAATCCAAATATCAAATCCGAACTACCTCAATTATTTTTACAATGTTCAGAAAGCACAACCCAAACATATTGTTAATCTCAAGGTACTCAACATGTCAAAACTAGAGCCAACACACATCACCAAATCTATTCTAATAGGATCAATCTCAATTGAGTCCATCCAAATCAACATGCTATATAACCCATCAACTGAACACTTTCCCACTACTGTGCTCCACAAAATAAAATTTAACCTATTAGCACCTCTTTAATGATATTGAGAACTCCCATTATTGAAAAAGATACCAAATAAATCTTGAATCAACATTCCTATGTTACTTGAATAATTATTCCACTCGCCTCACCCAAACATTGACAATAACACCATCACACATTATAATTATTTATTTTCATAAGAACCTCATCTATTGTACACCTCCACTGTCTACACTCATTTGAGGGTTACATGGTTTTTTTGATGATCCAATTCTCATTAACAAAAAATTATTATCCTTCCAATGATAACTTGAGGTGTCTCACAACCCAAAAAATCATTTAATTTTTCCAAAGTGATTGTGGAAGTCCTCGGTTGACTCACTCCATTGATTTCCAACCTTTGTTTTTGGGTCATTACCACATTACCTAGCCATGATTCCCTTTTCACTCAAGGCCTACAACACTCATCTGTATGAACCTGATGAAATTATCCCTGATGTTCGGTAAAACTTCACCATCCTGAAGTTATCCACTCTTAAAACCATTGGCATTCTCCATAGCACACCTAACACACATCCAACATGACCATGCTAAATTCCTTTTGAACTAGTCTGAGCATGAATCCAATGCCCGACCTGATTGACCACTATACATATAGAAAACCTAAAAATCCTCCTCAAATTTTTTCCATTGGATGCTCATTTCCATCACATCCACTTCACAGATTTCTACACACATACATGACTTAACATGATTCTCCCCAACCTAGGAGCATCATTCTAACAGATTTCCTCAATCCCTTTCTACCACCACAACTCACAACTCAACCATAAGATAAACCATGAACATGGACATGGTGGTTCAACCTTCCCCAAAACAAAAAAAAATTACTCACTACACATTAATGGATTCTGGGAATGACACTAATGTAATTCATCAACACACAATCCATTCTAAGGACCCCTAAAATAGCGATTCGATGGTGTAATCCACCACCATTTGGATCCCACACAAATAATTCTCCATCAGCGTATCCTCAAATTTTTCAAAATCCAACCGAAACACACTCAACCATCTAGGATTAAAGATATATACTTCTTCGTAGACCTGAGAAGATTTCAGGATACTAGGCATGATTATCACTGGATAAAAGTATGCTAAGATGCCTTCAACAAACACCGCTACAAAATATCAACCACCACATACACCTCTAACCCATATGACACCTAAATTTTCCAAAGGATTTAGAATTACCTACCCAATAATGTCTTACCAATTCAAGAACATCACAACTCAAATGGAATTACCATCCAAGCTCACTACCATCTCATAACCCTCAGCTAAGTGGTCGTGACTCAAAATTCCTTTTGGATGCATTATCATTACTTCGATTGAGTTTTTCTTGCATGGTCCCACTGAATAGATTAGATACACCGTGATTCATTCCACCTATCCAAAACCAATTATTTTCTCACACTAATAGGGTCTCCGCACATAGATTCCATTGAAATCATGTACACTTACATCATTCCCACCGGGGCACGTAACTCAGTGGAATCGTACGTATCTAAAATTTTCCCACAATCTAGTACTCATTGGAAATATAGGGGTCTCACACTCTACAATAACAAACACCAAACTAATCTGTAGCTCACACGAACCATACATCATCTAGGGTTGGCCTAAGAGTCTTCTCACAAAACTGATGACATTTTCTAATCCTCCAGCCTCATCGGAAGCATGATTTTCTCAATATCTCACCCAACCACAACAACACTGGAAAACATACCGACTGCATGACCAACCTCAGCCAAGTGTCATATAAAACAAGATTTCGCATTTCCATTTTAATTACACGTTCCTTTTCTACCCATACCCGCATTGATTTCTGTATTTAACTCCATTGAAACCATTGTGATAGGTTATCGAATGATCCAAACCTTCACAACCACCCATACAACCAAACTCATTCACCAATGTGCTTTGCCATGGTGAGTCCATGGAATAATCATGCAATAATAGATCAATGATGGTGTCACCCATTGTGCATCGATTTCAACTATGAAGCATCCATCTATTATTCACATTTTAAGGAACATAAAACAATAGGACAACCACTCTCAAGGATACACTTGATTTCTCATGATTTTAAACTCAATGACACAATTCATTATGTATATCTGAAATCCATTAACCTCCCCCTATAGCACTGTAGGTTATTAGTTAAATGAAACACACCCTCCATGATCCACTACCAAACCCTAAAATGTCACTTGTGCTTCACACACCCATAAGCATTGACACAACAACAAAACTCTCTCATAGGTAATCCTAAAATTTATAATGATACCAACTTCCAAAAATAGAGCCACACCAAACAAAGGTTACTGTCTCCCTCTAATTCACATAGACCGACTAAAAACAATTAGTAGTTCACATCAGTCATCAAACCCCCATTCCAAACACACTTCATCTAACGCACAAAACAAAAAATTTACACTAGGTCCCACACCAATGATACATTCAATAGTACACTATAACCATGAAACAAAAACCCACTAATCAATATTACACATCCCGTTACCTATGTTCTAAAAAATATGGAACTCTCACTACCCAAAAAATACGTACATAGGTCCAAAAACTAACATAAGGGATAACCATCACTAGTGTCCAAAATATATTCCCTTTTCCTTCCATTCACAATCTTAAAAAACCATAATATTTAAATCCATGATTTCACTTCTCAAACCATTAATTTTCAAAACCAAAACAATATTAATTTCAGAAAACCATTATTCCCAATATTTCAGAAATTAATCTTTATTCAAAACAACTGTTCAAAACATTTCTATTTAAAAAACATGTTATTCTACATTTTCTGAAACATTTTTAACTCACCTTTCAACATTTAAATCTCTTATTAATCTCAACTTCCATACAAATTTAGCTTAGCATCATGTCATTAAAAAGTTAATCATCTAAAACGCATGGATTTCTTATCTATCCTATGTAACTAGCATGCCGCATGACTCATACAACAATTCATACAACACTGATCCAAGAGGTAAAACATCATAAATAGATAACATCCAATTAATGTGCACCACTCAAGGTGGAAATATCAAGAAAAAATTAATGAAAAAAATAACAACTACTCCACCCCTAGAAATATAGAGTTTCCCTCATATATGGGGTTTCAAGCACCCAAAAATGAGCTCATTACCAGGCCCTAGTATGAACATAGTCTTTGGTCCACTATTCCAAAAATAGTAAAAAGATACCTACTCTAGTACCACTTTGTAACATATATGTCATAAAAACCACTATAATTTGCACCCCATGTCAGTCCATCAAATGACCTCTAGTATGCCTCGCCATATGCCAAAGGGTACCGAGTAGCAACGGGGGTCTAAAGTAGAACACGAGGAGACTATACCCAATTTTTAGAGTTATGATAAAAAATATAAATAGATTAAAAACCAACTTAAATAGTAAATGGATAACATGATAGAAACCCAATATGTAACCATGTACATATGATATTACAAAATATAATGAATAATATACATTCCAATAAGTCATACACTAAAAACCAAAACTATAACTAAAAAATGACTCTAAACCTAGACCCAAGTCCTAATCTGATCCTGACCTCCATGCTCCAACCCATCAACCCATGCTCAACCAAACACAAGGTCCCTATCCTTAAAATGCACCAAAAATAGATGACACATTCTAGGGTACCCAATTGCTAGGGAGGCCTAATCAAGGTGTGGGTACGAAACAATAGGCTACCCAAAACAGTTTATAAACAATATCCACTCTATAATAATGTATATTTAGGTCAAAAGGTAAATAAATATAAAAGTAACAACAAAAACATTTAAGTAATTATCTAGTACCCATTAACTCATTAATTTCTCTGGTACTGAGCGATTAAAAAACTAACTAGGGTCAATTTGGGAGTATGGGTAAATACATAATGGGTGGCATAAAAATTTAACAATATGGGATTAAAAAAACCATAACACATATCACACCCAATAGTTACAATGTTCATTTAGGTAATTCTCATCATTATCAACATTTTATCACTTATTCTATATTAATTAGTAAATTTATCATCATCTCACGTTACATGGTCTAGGAATTTACATCATTTACACCATGTCCTAAGATATTAAATTAACATATATATGGAAATAAACCATGTCCCTATCTCACTAGGATAATCACGTAACAACAACACATTATCATTACCATGAGGACTCGGTCTTGGTGTAATGAAAACATAGGGAAATATAGCTATGTACCCTTCCCCATCCCATGAATTATGGGGTGGTGTTTAGAACCTTAGTCTAACTCAACCCATGGGTGTAGAACCTCAGTCAATACCCCACACTATCAATACTTGTGCACGTGCATATTTATCCATTAACCAAAAATATACCATATTGTAACTCAACACAACCACTATAAATAGAAATCAATTCCACAACAATTATCAAGATAATAAATGTTTTTCCATTATTCACTAACACATTTCCATTTATATTACCTTACTGTTTATACCAATTCCCCTTTATTATGCCTAAATATTTATGAATATACACTAATTCCAACACATTAAAGTATAAAACATATTAAAAAAATACATAAGTTAAATCACTTATGAATTTCATATAAAAATTTTAATCCATTGGGAACATTCACTCTAATCCAATTTAACCCATTTTCATATCATGCCAAACACCCCAATATGCTATATCATCAACTAAGCCAATTCATTTATAAGTTCATTTCATAATCATGATAACAAGAAATTATAATTATCATGAGTCCTATTTAATTATCCCATAGAACAATTCAATGATTAAGGTCCCAACGGACCATTAAGGCCACGTCATGGTATACAATACAATTCATAATACATATTTCAAAACATCTTGATGCAATTTAAAAAATACATTGGAATTCCACTTTGAAAACCAAATCATTCCCAAAGGCATTTATTTCCATTTAAAACATCTAAAAGAACACATAATCAATTTTTAAAAAAGGTAACCTCACCATCATTTCGGAATTATTTGAAATATCATTAGAAAACCCTATTTTTGAAATAATCTTGAGGTCAACACCTACTTTCAATACATTTGTTTACCTACAAACATCATTTCCATCAACAAATCAACAATCTTGGAAAACCCTGAAAACATTAAATAAAATAACCTCATAAATTTTAAAATATTTAAAAAATATACCATATTAATTTTTTTAATAAATACATTAACCTTACCCAGATATTAGTTATAACATGCAACGATTTTTTGAATTATTATTTTGTGAATTTATTTATCCTTCTCAATATTTTTAATTTCACAATACATTGAAAATATTTTATTTTCAATTAAAGAACTATTTTTGTGTTGTATTATTTTCAACACCACGTAAAACATGCACAGTAGAAAAAATAAATTTTATCTATCACTATACAGAACAAAATGTTTAGCTTTTTTACATTCAATAATGACTTTCCCTGATGGCTTCATAACATACAAGCCTAATTTTACCAAAAAATAATGTTATAATTTCATATAATAAGATATAACCTATAATTTTAATAATAGTTCATGAAAAATGTTTATTAATTTATGAAAATATAAATCTTAAAAAATATAATTTGAATTACTAGGACACAAATTAATTAGAAATGAAAACCAATTGAAAATAAAGGAAAATATTAACACAGTCTCATAGATGTTTTACCATGATAAATTTAAATAATAAGTGAGTGATATTATTTTAATATATAGGTCATATATTCAATATAATATTTTTTATATCCATTGAATATAATTTATACACATCAGATAAGAACAATTCCAATTTTTTGCTTAAAAAACAAT
The DNA here is from genome assembly GCA_963277665.1 of Viscum album. NCBI lineage: Eukaryota > Viridiplantae > Streptophyta > Magnoliopsida > Santalales > Viscaceae > Viscum > Viscum album. The sequence goes on from OY728156.1 coordinate 537,077,578, forward strand.
ATTTTTATTATGGTATTTTACAGTATTTAATGGAGATCAAGTTTTAAATCAAATTTTATAAACATTTATAAATTTAATATGTGAAAATAAAGTCATTATTTTAAATCAAAACACAATAATTAAGTTAGAGTAAATTTTTAGTATTTTTTTTTTAAATATTAATATTTTAATGAATAGTGAAAATACAAAATTTTATTTGAAAACTACTTTTTTATCTAATTTATAATGAGAATTTATATTTTAAATTGTTATCAGAGTTTACTTTGATAATATTATCATAAATAAATCCAATTTATGCAATTAGATGTAGTTTCACATTGAAATTGGATATATAAATATATCAATCTTTTAATCATTTTTACATTAAAAACTCACAGTATCATCCCTTAACCATGATTAAATATAAATAAATTTATACCACTTCTATGAGTATAATTAGGAAAAAATTATTACAAAATTTGAATTTAACTAATTTATAATGTTTAATTAGGTAAAAATAGTTTTTTAAAAATTAATTAGTGAAATTAATGAAAATTATTTACATTTCTTAAGATTAAATTAAGCTTAACTAAGTAGTAAAGCTTAAATTTAAGACTCAAAAAGACCTAAAAACTTATCAATGATCCATTTCATAGAAATATATACAACATAAATTCTATTTTATATTATTTTTTATATTATTGGATTAATTTTGGGCATGAAAAACATGGGTAAAATTCGCTCTTCAATTATTTGCAAGAGTGGAACCACACCTCCACTATAAAAAGACTCTCATCCTCTTAATTACTCACACCTATAATGAACTTTATATCACCTAAAATATTATAAAATAATAACCCAAATACCTCCCATACTCCCGGAATCCTTCCCATGGGAATAAATAAATCAAAGGAATCATTTTGGCATTAACTAGAATGAGTTACCCGATTAAGTGGAAACGTCCTCCATCAAGGTCCTTTCTTTTATTTTCATTCTCCATCCCTAGACTATCATTATTACATGATTTTATAACAAATACCTTATCTATAATATACTATGATGTATTTATTCTATGCATTCAAACTACATTTATAAACACCTCCACTTAATGGGTACCCGACAGGTTGTTTATGAGTACGGTGAACTACCAGCTCACTAAATGACGATTGTTTATTTTATATTTATCACCTCTCATTGTAGAAATTATTATGAGAAATATATTTATATATGTAAAATATTATATTTCTTATGTATTAAATCTTATAAATTAATTTTACAATACATATCTATTTTACTTTATAATTTGTGTAAATATGATAATTTCGTTAGAAAAACTGTGGACTACCACCCCTCAAAGCAATGTGATTCGTTCACACACTAAATGAATTTAATTAAGTGTGATTTTAGTAAAAATAAATTATATATATAACATTTTAATTATATTACAATTATATTTTATAAATATATAAAAATATTTATTTTTAATTATTTTTTTAATACGATAATAAAAACATAAAAACCGTTCATGCGTACGTATGGTTTTCCATCTCCATGAACAACGTATTACATTTTATAATTCTATATTATGAATTTTTAAATTACAAAATTAATAAATATAAATTAAATTTATATAATTTTTTTACATTCTGGAATCATCATATGTTCATTTGGACAGATTATATAACAAATTAAGACACATGCGAAGAACGAAGCAGATATTTCTCGAAGATAAACATTAACATAGGATTATTAACTGGTGGATAATATACAGTCAAAATCAAAACATATATGGTATTATATATTTTAAATAGTACAAAAAAATAGGTATAATAAATTTATTTTTGTTTTAATGGTTTTTTGAATAAGTACGATGAGAGTCAAGATGCAGGGTAAGGGGATTTAATATCACATTTTATTTCTATGAGATACATTCTATGGTATCTAATATTTCCTTTCGTGTGGTTCATGTATGTCTATGGTTGTATTATATGTGTCTTATTAAAAAATTTATATGTATTAAATTATATAATTAATTATATTTTTTCCATGGGGTTTATGATTAAAAAGTTACCAAATCGGTAAAATAGTTTTATATCAATTCTCTTTCATTGAGACTCATGTTTTATTACGCTCCTAAATTATTTTATGAGCTGTATATACTTAAATTTTACATTTTATATCATGAATATACTTAATATAATTTTAATTGAAGATATATTTAATTTAATTTTTTTACATGGGGAGTATGGTTCCATATAACCAATTGGTAAGAGTTTATTGAAACAATCTCATTACATTTCAATATTATTAATGATTATGATCCATTGATGAAACATTATAAACCATATATCATGCAAATTCATGAATTTTTATCCCATGGTTATGTATTATATATTCATGTATTAGTACTACATTTTAATCATTGGTACATGTTATAGTTATAAATGTATTTTTAAGAAATCCACAATTTACCCTCTCTTCAGTCAGAAATATATGTTTTATAAAAAGGGTTCCATGAATATTATACCATTATACTATAATAATTAAAATAAATTTTCACCAATTTTTTATTTTACCGATCTCAGTAATGGAATAATCTTTTATCTTTCTGAACAGTTCATTTTCTTAAACATTTTTCCATGAAAAAGGATTGTTATTTTTACATAGTACAACATGTACAGATTTACCAATCACTATTTCTTTGAATATTACTCTGCATTTTAAAAATAATTATTTTTAAGGAAATGTTTTTTAAAAATAAGTTGGATAGAAAATTGTTTTGAATATTTTTTCAAGAATCCTTTATAAGTTTTTAGGTAATAAAAATTTCAAATAGTTTTAAAGCATTATTTATAATTTTTTAATGTATTTTCAAACAAATAGTCTCCAAAAAAATTTTAAACTTATTGAATATGTTTTAAATTAAAAAAGTTTTCAAAAAATTTTAATGATTTATTTATATGTTTTGAAATTAATTTAAAATAATTTTTTTTGAATATTATTATTTATGTTTTCAATGAAAAAGTTTTATAAAATGATTTATAGTCTTATTGATTAGGATCCAAGGTATTTTCTTAAAAATAGATTTTAAAATGGTTTTTTTATTAAGGATCATTTTCAAAAATGAAAGAAAATTTTTCTCAAGAAATGTTTTTTAATGATATTTTAAAATTATTTCTATATAATATGATATCTATTTATGTTACATAATCCTTTCTAGGAAATGATCTAAATGTTCTGTTCATATTCATTATATAAATGGGTTATTCTTAATGTAATAGTCTTTTAAAACTTATTTATCTTTCATAGTTTAAATGTTTATGAAATATTTTTCTCATTCATGTGTTTTACTTTTGAAGAAATTATTATGAATCCAATATCTTTTTCCACACATTATTTTATGTTTACATGTTTATGATACCTATTTAATTACATGGGTTATGATATGATTATTCATGATTTAGTAGCACATCTATATATGATTTAATTATTAGATTTTTGGGACATGTATCTTCCTCAAATTAAGTGGGTAAATATTTTTATATAATGAAATATAAATGGATGTAATGAGAAATGAACCCGATTCAGTTTTACAGAGTTGGAATGAGAAATTATCTCAGTATAATATTATAGGGATTGAATAAGGAGGGAACTGTGATCAGTAATATAGGGCGTAAATAGGGTGTGAAACCAATTTAGTACATGAAATTCTTCACTAACATGGCACTGACATGAATTCCTTAACAAATATGTAAATACATTTTGAATTCTTATGTGTTTTCTATAATTCCATGTTTAATTCCTATGTTATGATTTTATAAATTATGTCCATTGTTTCCTTATGATTTATGTCTTATGAAATGCCATGTATTATTCCATCATTCATCTATATGATCATTGATATATAGGGTATGATATTTTATTTTCATGATAATGTTATAATACCTATATAGTAATGATTATTCTTACATATCTCCCTTGTTTAACCTTACTTTTCATTTGATATTACCACTTTTTGAGTTTCTTTTTCCAAGGTTATGAAGATATGTATTATGTTTGATGTGTCTATGAATGGTTCTATTAAAGAAGAACATAATGGTAGATTATGTAGCTCACATATATATAAGTGTTTATATTCCCATGTTTTTAAAGGAAATAAACTAATACATTCTTTGGGATTCTCTTTGTATAATGTTTTAAGTATTTTGACAAAGTTATGTACTGTTAATGTATGAAAAAAGAGGGTGTCTATAGTTGGTATCAGAGTAAAGTTTTGGTTAATATATTGAAACTAGGATGTGAAAAAGAGTTATATCCCTAGGTATATTTTAAAGAATATGACTAAGGATGTTTCTAAGGATATTTATAAGGACGAGTTAATGTTTACGAAAATGTATTATTATTTTGGTAAAGGATATAGTGAGAGGTTATCTATAAATATATCCCTATATATATAATATAAGTGGATGTGTGATAGGAGTATTAGTACATTGGGGTAAAAATTTGGATAAATGTTCCAGGCCTGACTCAGGGTAATATGGTAAAATAAAATGGGCCATAGTGCACACTAAATTTTAAAATACTAGGGTATATGCTTTGGGAATTCACAAAACTATTCATGAACATTTAATAAGGATTTAAATATATGTTGAATATGAATAACCTAGGAATAACCTATGGTGTCATAGATTAATGGAGGTGTCATGATTTATATATCCTATAAGTAAATCTTTTCATGACTATGTGGTTCTCTGATATGATAATTAATGCTCCCACCTTGCTTCTGGTTTTATTCAGTGGTATGAACCAGAATGAATTAGATTAATATTTAATGTGAGGGATGATTTTCTAATGATCATTAATGTGTGGTGATCATTGGAGTGAATGATGTTGTGATCATGGATAATGTGTTTTCATGGAACATGATTAAAAACGTGCACGTTAACCAACACTCAGATTCACCAAAGAAAATAAGGAAGGAGCTTATTGAGAGTTTGGTTAATATAGACCATGGGGGAATAATGATTCAGTTTCCATTATGTCAATAATGTGGATATAATCACCTAATTAAATTTCCGAGAGAAAAAAAATGATATTTTGACTATAGAAATTTGTGACTCAAAACATGTTACATGGAGGAAAAAATGAAGAGTTTGTATAATGAAATGGAGGAGAGTATTGGACACCCTCATAAATAATTGATTGGTATGTGTTTAAAGAATAGATTAAAAGGGAATTATGCATCTCAATGTCCCAATATGAATGATCCTAAAGGTAACACTCAATGTTGTGTGAGTAATGGTTACAATGTGGATGATGATGAGACTACATATGAAATGTGGAAGGAACGATATGTTGTGTAATAGGATCAGGTAGCCTTATTAATCGCATAAGGATAAATTAGAATAATAATTTTTTACATTTTTGGATATAATAATAGTGATATATTAATGGTGAAATATATAAGAATTATCATTTTTATGTTTTTTTACTAATGATTTACAAGAATAAATTGAAAGGATTCGATGGAATAGAAATGTGATTTAATGGAAAGGTGGTGAAGAACACATGATTAAGGAAAGTGTAACCTTCAATATGTTCCTTAGGTTTTGATAATGTTATTTGGATAAAGTCATGTGAGATATTAATAAGTAAATTAGAAGGTAATGATTACCTTGGAAATAATTAAGTACTTTTTGACAAGTGTTTTATGCTATAATCGAAAAATATTACAACATTATTGTATTTATCGAATAAATCCAATATAAATTCAATATGGAAGAATACTTTTTTTAATAAGGATTTATGGTAAATAAGCTTAATACCAGGTTACAAGAGAATATATGATGGGGGTATTTACATGTTTGGAATCTGAAAACTGAGAGATACTTTGTGATATATGGGTAAATCAATATTAAGATGGTTGCAGGACCATATTTGTAATGTTTGGATTTTCATATTTCATAAGGGCTACAACGTTAAAAATTCATGATATATTTATGTTAAACATTAGAGGAAGATTTTATGACCTGATTTTGTATTAAAAACATTTAATATAATTATATTTAGAAATTAACCATATTTTATGTATGTATATATAATTTATTTTCTAAATTATACTAGTTTAGTTAGAAAAGTACAAAATGTATGTTAGGGGACAACCAATCATTCCAGGAAAGGTTGTGGGTCTTGAACCTATTACTAAGTGATAATAAGGGTTTCACACCTACACCTGTCCTGCTTGATGTCATAGTTAATGTGTAATTATTTTTATTGTATAATTATAATAATTAATCATTAGATTTACATTTTATTTTTAGAGATTAATATATTGACCATATTTATTTTAAATAATAGTTAGAGAAAATTTGTTATATCTTTAAATATTTAATGGGATATAAGATCTACAAAAATTGCCTTCAAGAATTTCAGGAATCAATTTTAACATTTGGACATCTATTTATTAATGTAATGGATTAATTAAATATAGATAAAATCACAACTAAATAATTAATTTTTATTATAAAAATATTTCATGTAATTATATTTCCTAGTGTTTATGGCCAAAAAAATAATTACTCAACATTAGGATGATGATAAAAAGGTTATATCATAAAACATTAATTTTTATTGAACCAATGGACATTAAATCATCAAAGATTTATGACATTGTAGGCCTCAAAATTTAGTTGATCATTCCCTAGATTATGATTGATAAACTCAATCACTCTATATAAAAAATTACTCTTTTCCACTATTTCCAATATTCACTCTCAATTTATGTTCTCTTATGTAGAAACCAAGTAATATGATACATTGGAAAACCATTTTTTCACAACTATTCCTTTTTAAGGGAAGTTTTAGTACTCATTTTTATGATGTGGGATTTGATGAATGAATATATCAATTATTAAACCATTTATAACCGAGATGAATTTTGAGAGTGAAGTTCAATTTATTGGGGGTCGAATATAACACCTTGAGATTCTGTGGATAATTGTTTTTGTAATTAATTTAAAAAATTTTGTATTTCAAATAACATGAAACTATGAAAATAGTTTATGTTATATTAATGAATTATGTATTATTGAATTATATAAAACAAAATTTTATTAGGGATATACACATAAAATAAAATTATATTTCTCTACACGAACATCGATGTTTGTTTGTGTTACATTCAACAATTACTTTCCTCAAGGTCTTGTGTAAGATGCAAGACACAGTTTTCAGAACAGTAGTGTCATTATTTTATATAATAATGTATAAAATATAATATTAATTAGAGTTTATGAATATTATTAATTAATTTATGAAAATATATGGTTTAATCAAATATTAGTTGAATTTAAAGGATACTAATTCATTAGAAAAGAAAAAGAGTTGAATATAAAGAAAAATATTAATATGGTCTCAAAGATGCCCTAATAAATTAAATTTATTATCGAGTGATATTAATATAATATTTATGTTATATATTAAATAATATATTTTTTACCCATTAAATTATTTTAAAAACATATGATACGAAAAAACCATATTTATTGCTATAAAACCAATATTTTTATTATGGCATTTTTACCACCTCTTAATTTAAAACCCATTTTAAATCCATTTTTTCGAAATTTCATAGATTTATTATTTCAAAATAAACCTAATCATTAAAAAATGAACATAATAATTAGGTTATGGTATATTTTTGATATTTTCCTTTGAAGTTTAATTTTTAACGAATACAGAAAAATAATGAATTTTAGTTCAACACAGCTTTTTGATCTAATTTATTTATAAAGATAAATTATATTTAAATTTTTTTTATGGTTAATTAAATATTATTGTTATCAATTAATGAAATTTTGGTCATTTAAACCAATAAAAAATTAAAATTGGATATAAAATATTAGCATACTTTTGATCATTATTACATTAAAAACCCATATTATTGTTCACATAACTTGGATTAAATTTAGATTAATTTCCACCAGTTATGTGATTGGAATTTGGAAAAACTAATTCTACATTGGTAATTAGAATAATTTATAATTTATAATTGGGTCAACTTCGTTTTTATGAAAAACATTCAGTGTATGTAATAAAAATCAATTACATCGCTTAAGGTAAAATTATGCTTAACTATAAATTAAACCATAAATTTAAGATAAAAAGAACTGATACAATTTTACATGATCAATTGAATTAAAATGTTTAGACCATATACTCCCTTGAAATGATTGTTTTTCCATTATTTTATTCACTAGAAACATTAAAAATATGGGTGGAATTTGATCTCCAAATATATAAAAGAGTACCACTCCTCCTCCATTGCAAAAGGCTTACTATCCAACCACATTATCACACCGCTCAAAAACATTATATTTCTTAAAATTATCTAATATAAGCTTTAAATATCCATCACTTCTTCCTAAAATATTCCCTTTGTGATGAAATCGATCAAAGTATTACTTTGGTCACAAAAAAAAGAGTTACCCAAATAAGAGGTAACATCTTCTCTCAAGCTGCTTCATATTCTTTTATTTATCCACAACTAAACTATCATTATTAAAAGATTGTATAAAAACATAGGTATATTCAATATACTAAGATTTTTTTTCTCTATTATAGACATAATCTTATACACACCTCCATTTAAGGGGAAACGAACAAACTGTTTACATGTATGATAAAATAATGCCTCAATAAATGATGATTGTGCTTTTTTCCATTAACACCACTCATAGTGGACATTATGATAAAAAATATATTTATATATTCCATATATTATATTTAATATGTAATGAATATTTTTTATTACCTTTATGACACTTATCTTTTATAAATTCTATTTCCTTTAAATATGATATGTCTTTTTGAGGAAGTTTAGACTACCGTCCCCTCAAAGCGATGTGATTCATTCACACACTACATGAAATTTTTCAAGGGTGGTTTTAGAGAAATTATTTGATATATATAAAATTTTAATTCTATTTTACTGATATTATATACATATATACATAAATTAGTTTCCTTTCATTCTTTCTTTATATATGAAAATAGAAAGTGAAACAATGTTCATGTGTATATACTACATACCATCTTTGTGAATAGTGTATTCTATTTCATAATTATATATTATATTTATTATTATAATAAAAATATAATGAGTTTAACTGATATTTATACCATTTTTTACAATCTTTATCATCATATATGTATAAGGAGTGAATATATAACAAATTATGTCAAATGTGAAGAATAAAGATGATATTACCCAAAGTTATACCTTAAGATAGGATTATTAAAATGAAGGCTATAAAAGGTCATAATAAAACTACATATGGTATTTGATATAATAATATTTTTCTGTAAAATATTTATAATGTATATATTGTTATTATAAGTGGGTTTAATGAGTACGACAAGAGTCAAGACATAGGGTATGGGGATTTTACCTCACCTTTTATTTTAGTGAGATACATTCTATGTTCGCCACTCATTCCGTTTGTGTGGTGATTTTAATTTTATTTATTTTATTATATTTAAAGTATACTTAAATTTATGTGTTTTCACATATCCATTTTATGATATTTGATTCATGTGGTTTATGTTTCAAAGGTTACTAAATCGATAAACTTGTTCTGGCTCAATTATACATCTTTGAGACACATGTTTTGTTATACATGTAAATTTTTTTATGAGGTGTATGTACTTCTATTTTACATGTTATATCATGAAGATAATTATTTTCATGATATTTTATTCTTTATGTGATTTTATTTTCTCACATGGATATTATGATCCCAATTAACCACATGGTAAGTGTTTATTGAAACAATCTCATGGATTTTAAAGAGTTTTATTAATTATGCTACTTTATAAAATATTATAACCCACTTATTAGGAAAATTCATGAATTTTATCCTCCTATAGTTATTGACGATATATTCATGTATTGGTACAATTTTTTGAGTATTTGTTACGAAATATAGTTAATATTTTTTTTATGAAACTTCGAATTTACCCTATCTTATGTCAAAGATCTATGTTTTCTAAAAAGGGTTCGAAGAATACTGTACTATTCTCCTACAATATTTAAAAGAGATTTTTTCCTTTTTTTTATTTTTTTATCACTTCAATGGAATCTTAATTTCACATTCCAAAATAGGAATTTTTCTAACCTTTTTACAATGAAAAATTAATGTTATTTTCACCTTCTACAACATGTAAAAATTTACCCACAACCATTTCATTGAAAGTTCCTTTTCATTTTTAAATGATTGATTTTTATTAAAATGTTTTTTGAAAATAATTTTGAAGAAAATTTATTTTACAAATTTTTTCAAACATCATTTATAATATTTCAATGAAATTTTTTTTCAAAATAATTTAATGCTTATTTAGATTTTTACAATATATTCTAAAAGAAATGATTTTCAAATTACTCTCAAAATTCATTTATATTTTTTAAAGTAAATAGGTTTTCAAAAAAATTTCATGCTTTCGTTATATTTTTTCAAAGCGTTTTAAATGAAAAATTATTTTAAAATATTTTAAAAAATAATATATAGATTTTAAATGAAAATTATTTTGAAAATTAATTCATGTATTATTTATAAGATTCATAGTATTTTATAATAAATTGAATTTAAAATGGTTTTAAACATTAAATATAATTTTTTAATGATGAATGTATATTTTAATCCAGAAATGTTTTTGAAAGATATTAAAAAATTATTTTCCTTATAAAATAATATCTTTTGATGTTACTCATTCCTGTCGAGGAAATGATCGAAAGGATCCATTCATATTATTACTATGAATAGGTTATGCTTAATGTTAGGGTATTTATAAAAACCATTTCTATTTAATGGGTTTTTTGTTTTGAAATCCTTCTCAATTTTATGGGTTATGATTTTGATGAAATTATTATGAAACCATTACCTTTTTCTATAGGTTATTATATGTTATCATGTTTATGATACCCATTTCATTGCTTGGGTTACGATTTTTATTGTTCATGATTTTGTAGCACATGTATGTATAATTTCATTTTTGAGATTTTTGGGACATATATCCCCCTCCAAATAATTTGGTAAAGATTTATAATTAATGATATAGACATGGTTGGAAAAAGAAATGAACTTTTTTTTAATATTATAGGGATAGAACAAGAAATGAAATCAGTTCAGTAATATAGGGTCGGAATGAGGAGTGAACTCGGTTATGTAATATAGGGCTGGAACAGGGTGTGAAACCAGTTTAGTAACGAAATTTTTTAACAAATATGGTCTTGGAATAAAAGCCTCAACTACAATGAAAATAATTATTATATGCTTATATGATTTCCACAATTCCATTTTTTATTCCTATGTTATGATTTCTTGGTTTATGTTCTCTATTTTCTAGTGATACATTTCATATGAACTGCCAATCATTATTCAATGATTCATGTATATGATCTTTGATATGCTAGGTATAATCTACTATTTTCATGACAATGATCTCATACCCTTATACTTATGATTATGATTACATATATCTCTCTTATTTAACATTAAATGTTATTTGATATCACCACTTTTTTATGTTTCTTGCCCCTGATTCTCAATATATGTATTATTTTATATGTGTATAATAAGGGTTCTAGTTGAGAAGAAACTAGTGGGGGATAATGTATTTCACATATGAATTAGTCTTTATGTTCCCATGATTCTAAATGAACTATACTAGTAATTTCTTCGAGATTTTTTTTGTATAATGTTTTTAGTATTCCACAAAAGAAATGAAATGTTAATGTATAAAAGGAAAGGGTCTCTATAGTTAGTATTAGAGAAATGTATTAGTTAAACTTTTGAAACATAGATGATTCAAATTTATTGAGATACCTAGGTATATTTATAAGGATATTTCAAGGTATGTCTGTAAAGATAATTTTATGTATGAGTCAATGTTCACGAAAAAATCCAGTTTTATTGGTAAATGATATAGTGATTGTTTTAGTAGAAATATACCACTTTATGGATAGAAAAAAAATTATTTGGCTCTTGAATAGATATATATAGGGTTAAAAACTCCAACATGATGTTCTGGGCCTAACTCTAGGTAATTTTGTATTTAAAAATGAGGCTTCCGTAACACCTCGGTTGACACTCTTATGGGATATGATTTGGGTATCCACAAAACACTTCATGAACAATCATGAAGGATTTAAATATAATATGGATACAAATAACCTAAGATGCACCTAGTTTGTCATAAATTAAATATGGGTTCATGATTTAGACATTGTATAAATAAATAGTATAATGACTATGGGTTTTTCTACTATGATATGTAAAGCTCACAATATGGTCCTAGTTTTAGTCAATGGAATGAAGTAGAAGGAACGAGATTAATGGTGAATTTGATTGATGGTTTTTGGATGAGATGTCAAGTGGGATGATCATTAGAGTGATATATGATGTGATCATGCCTAATCAGTTTTCATAGAAAATGATTAACAATGTATACCTTAACCAACTATCAAAATCAACAAAGAAAATAAGGTAAGAGTTCACTTAGATTTTGGGTAATGGATACCGTGAGAGAAAGATGATTCATTTTCCTTTATATCAATAATGTGGAAGGAATCGTATTTTTTAGTACCCAAATGTGCTCCAAACATCCAGAAATCAATGCAAACACATTGATGGGGGAGGTGGGAGATTCTGGTTCATCACTTATGGTAGAGGGGGTCGAATGAGATGAAAAAATGGATTTTAGTCTAAAAATAGAGAATTGGAATTTTTTTTAAATTTTAATCATTTAAAGGGTATCATCGTTTACCTGTATGGTTTACCAAAGCATTCAAAAACCACTATATAAGGTAATTTTGGTTGCATGATTGTCTGGTGATACCTTCACAGTTTTTCGAATTGTTTAGTAACCATGAACTAGCCCTATATCTATATTCGTCACAAAGACACATGGTTTCTTAGGGCTAGAACATTGTTTATACGGACCATTACCCAAATATATTATGTACAATGATTGACCAATTTTCTTGTCTTTTTGAGTCCCACGCCCTCAGACCACTTTATAAAATACTTAAGTACTCATGAAATAATTCCTTAACCCTAAAAAAGAGTTTGTGGATTTTTTTTTAAAAGGATGTAACTTTAGGAATTATCGGGATCATACCGATACTTTGTTTTCTGGTCTTTAGGAAGTAACTAACCCCCTTAGATTAAATACACCCAATGATTTAATTTATAACATTTCATGTAGAATATAAAACTATATTTGAATCAAGATAAATCCAATATAGAGTTAGTGATAGTATATGTCTCCATATGATATGAAACATAAATTAGAGTCTGGTTTAATGTTTAATGTCAACCCAAAATTTGAAGATGAACCGGACTATTGTAGATGGTTTGAGTTTGAGTTTTACAAGATAATAGCATGAACATGATATATTTTTAAACCAATCCATGTGTGGGAGAATATTTTATATTTATTAAATAGATTTTTATGAGGCTAGATCTTTTGTTTACATCAATTTTTGTGGAATACAACATCACTATTCATACCGAGTATATGATGATCATATTTTCCAGACTATGAGCTAATTGAAAAAAACTATTATAACGTGATCAAAATTTATCATCACCTAATAATTATTTTCTATGATGATATGGAAAATAATTTATTAAAATATAGGAGTTTTGGTTGATCAAATAGATGTTGATAGATGGACAACAAAATCTATTCTCATTGATAAAGTCAGAATTTGAAGTTGATTGATTTTTTTGGATTCCTTTATATTAAAGAGAATTTTGATGATTACATGGCGTCAATTAACGTTATTGATCTAGTTGTGGGGTTGATTAATTATACATTCCATATATAAAAATTATAGAGTCAAATAATCCACTTGGTTATGATTATTAGATCAAATAACAACGTGTTACCTTTTAGATGAAGTCTCAAACCTAGATGGAGTGGTGGTAGATAATCAAGGATCAAGTGTAATTGTGTAAACCAAGGTTTTGGATTTTTTATTTTGGCAATCCTAGAGAACTATAGAGATAATATTGAGACTATCCATAAACATACTACCTATATTTGTACTTATTATCATTTTCACATTTTATTATATTGGTTCAGTCATTGAAGAAGATTGAGTTCATGAAATGAGGATAAGTTGAAAGTCCACCAAAGGGGAGAATACCAAGTGTAACATTGATTTAAAAATAATATATAGGATAGTATGAGGTGGAATTTGGTTTCATATGGATTTTTAAATTTATTTTTCACTAATGTGATAGATATCTGGTAGAAATTAATGTATTTGTCATGCAATCAAGGATACATATATAAATTTTATAGCTGAAGTGTTGAAAATCCAAACGAGGTGGTGGTTAAATGTAGTGGGATTTATAAGATTCATTTAAAATCTTATGGAATATGTATTATAGGCCGATGTAGAGTGAATAAAATCCAAATCACATATAGATACAATTTTCAGTACTAACATAAGTATATGTGCGGTATCATTGTTGATTAGAAGTGTCCATCATTTTTAACATATATGTGATCTATGGTTTACACATTGAATCCAATCTATCATAAAAATGTTGTTGTCATTACTAATCACTAGATATTGGAATTACCATAAAAATTAAATTGGATTGTTTCAATTGTGAGTTGTAGATATATCCACCATCTATCATTCATCCATCCATTGTGAGCATATAGAAGTGGGTAGAAGTCAATGTTGGGGGAAGGACCCATACATGGAGTTGTAGTTTCAGAAAGGTGGTAGTCTCTCCAAAGAGGTTTTGTCTTACAATTTCTACTCTCTCCATGATTTTTTTTCTAGTTTTTGTACATAATTAATTTTAGAAAATCACAATAGTAGGTGTTGAAATTATTTAACAATTTTTCTATTATTTCAATAATTATGTTTGTGTGAATTGTTATTCCATGGACACTTATGATTTATTGATGTGTATCATTTTTAAACTTTTATATGATATGAGAGGTGATTATATTGAATAAATTAATTTTAAAATTAATTGATGTACTGAGAAAATGAAAATATTAATGATCTCGTATCTATTAAATGACAAAAATTATCCAAGGGTAGAATTGAGAGATTATATCATGGAGATATAATTGAATAATGATTACTATTTAATGAAATTTAGGATCGTAATCAAATTTTTTTATCACAAAGTATTTCAAAATTGTGAAATTTTTTTATCTAGAATAAAAGACGGTTAAATAAATTCATACTAAACTGATTTCACAATATTCATCATTGTTTTAACCACCACTACATTTTTCAATACTAACCTTTCTTCAAAAATATTTTCACTTAGTTGTTATTATTTCATTAAAACTGAAAAATTCCTCTCATTATTCACAATTACTACAACTACAACATCTTTTCAGAGTTGTGAGGTGTTTTTGTTTATTTTGTTTTTTTATATTTTATTTGGTCACAAACTCATCTATCAACTTACTTGTGGATATGAAACCAACTCATCACTGTACTAGGTTTTTTTATTTGGATAAATAAGTGATTAATTTTATATGGTACTAGAAAATGACCTTGCACTAAATTACTGTAACTCTACATAACCTAATACGATTCCATTCTCTTCAATTAAATGATTTTTTTTTTAAAATTTTCGAAACATTTTTTCTTAACAAATTAGCAAAAAAAATTCACATGAATGATATAGAATTAAGAAATTAGGATCCATATATAATAATTTTATCCATAAATATATCAACGAATGTCTCAAAAAAATATATTCTCACCATGTTTCTTTGTAAGGTACTTAGGGCATTATAATGTTTAAATTGAATCATTCTATAAAAAAATGTATCAAACATGAAGGTGAATATCATCTTCTCTCGGTCCTATACTATAATGGGAAATTGAAAATTTCTAAATAAACTATACATGAAACAATTTTTAGGTCTTCCCATATGTCTCTTAAGAATGTGGTTGAAAATGAGATGTGGAAAATAGTCTTTATTAGTGGATGGATTTAGTTTCTTATAATCTATACACACTAAAAAATATTTTTCACTCTTCTAGGAAATAAATCATCATTTTAAATTTTTTTATGTAGAAAATCATTTGTTCATTAGTGAGATATTAATAGAGAAAACCTATAAAGAGTTATAAATATGTAAATTATACCTTTCTAAAGTAATTTCTTGAAATCATATTTAATAACTTCCAAATAGAGGGATTAATGCACCGTTGATATTTCCTTATTAGCCTACCCTCATCCTCTAAAAGAATTCCATATTTAAAAATAAAGGGGACATGACTTGGTGTTTATATTAAGGTCTACCTAATTTACCTATTATTCAAACTAATAATATTTAAATGTTGTGTTTCCACTTTTGGAAAGACATTATCACCCATAATTAGAGGTAAATTTTCATCATTAAATGTGTATGAATGTTTAAAATTTAGTGTTAATAGCTTGAATTATTGTTTTTGTTGGTGTTTTATATATTTAAATTTCATGAGAAATGATATATATTTAAAATTTATATAAGGATCCATGTATAAATCATTGAAATATTTTTAATAAAGCATCAAATCAATCGAGAAAATCAATAACCATGTACTAAAACAAAAGTAAATACCCACAATCATAATCAGAATCCAAAAAATAATCAGAACTGGGAGTGATTTGAATATAATATATAGATGTGTAATTGTTATGTGACATTAACAAAACCCCAATACACAATATCATCCTATGCATTGAATGATCCCCAATTGAAAAAAATTAAAATTTAATATTAGAATAATAAATACAGGATGGACTAGACTAGGATCTAAAGGGAGAAAAATGATCTTTCAAGGGGTACATCATGGATTCTAAATTACTAAACATCCCCATTACTGAACAACATAGAAATTCTACCATCCTTGACATTTCAAACTATATTGAATTTTTTTTCTGGAGTTTCTACCAATAATTATGTGATCATGAGAATGTATTTGAATATCCCCCATATTTATTATACAAAAATAATAAAGATCATGTCTTTCACTCAAAAAATTATTCCCTAGAGGATTCTATTTAGGTATTTCATAGATCAATAATCAAATTGGACCCCCACCCTTGTCAAATTCTTCCCACCAACCACTAAGGAAGAAAAAATAAGATGATACATGACATTAATGGAGGCCCCTAAATTATATAATGAATTAAAAAATGAAACTCCCCAATGGTTCATGGTATTGTGAATGTCTAGGGGTCATTTAAATTTTTATTAATTGATGTGATGTGTGTAATTATTTCAAATACATTTCTAGAAAAGTTGATTCACTCATATCTATTCATCTCTATTCTATTCACTCATACTTATTTCATGAACTTTCGATACCTTGGAATTTGTTTTATTTATTCATGTAGAGGTACATTGATCACATAAATCATGAATTTATCCAAGACCACAATTAATTCAGCACCAAATCATCTATATTTCTGGTTTTTAAAAATCTAATTGAAAATAGAAGGAATTTTGTAGGAACCTCATCAATCTTTTGGTTACCTTTGTCTGTCTTATTTGGCTTCTCATTAATTGTTCTTGAATGGTGATTCCCATTAGATATGGTTATTTCTTGTGTACATATTAGAGTCTATTTCATAGAACATTTCTTCCTACATATTAGTGTGATAAAATTAACATTCCCCATGGGATTTGATGTTAGTTGGGAATGAATATTTCAATTGTTCTTTATTACTAGTTTATAGAAGTTAGTGGTAATCGTGATCCTTTTCATCTTTATTTCCATTAATTATATAACCTGAATCATAATCTCATTATACTGATAGTAAAATATTTTATTCAATATATAATTAGTATTATAATATAATATTGGATGGTATGACCCACATTATTGAATTGATTATTACTGGGATTCAAATATCTTCTTGGGTTGTTAAAACATTTTTGGAAAAGATGCAGCTACAAGGTGTTTTTTTTGAAAAGGGGTACTTTTACATTATCTAAACCTATAAACCATGTCATGGTGATCTCTTAATACAAATTTTAATGTTAGTGTGATAAGAGCATACTTTCATTGTGAGGGTTGGTTGTTATTGTAATGCCTAAGGTAAATAAATAATATAAATTTTTTATATTTATCCATATTTTTGAATAAAATATTAATATTACATTAAATCGAACACTATGCTTGATGGAATACCCAACACGCAACAACGAGTTCTGAAATCATACATTGAACTATAATAATAAAATAATTTTATTTTAAATGGTAGTTAACTCCAAGCTGTTGTAATGATGGGAGTGATCAAAACTAACTACAAAATTATTATATATGTTTGTAAAATATTTTTACTTTTTACAATAAATTTTAGAGGATTAAAAATGAAAATGAATCCAATTTTAAGCATAAATCTTCTAATATTATTTAAAAGGTCGATTAACCGCCTTTTGATTGAGATCCCTTTTTAAATACACGTTTGACCATTTTATATGTTGTATTTGACAAAATAAAATTTATATTTAGAACCTAGACATTAGAATTTACTTTGTGTAAATTTTTGGTATTTTTCCAATAAAGTTTATTTTTTAGTGAATAGTGAAAAATGTTGTATTTTAATTTAAAACCACTTTTTAATCTAATTTATTTATATGATTAGATTATATTTTTAATTGGGTTTAATGTGAAATTAGAATATATTTTTACCATTTAATCCAATAGTTTTCATTTGAATTAATTTATCATTGAAATTGGACTTAAACTAGTGTCAATATTTTGATATATATTGTTTTATAAAAACACACTATTTGTTTTGACAGTGTGAATTAGTTATTAAATTAATTAATGTAACTTATATGTTTTTAATTTTGTAATATATAAATCATTGTTGAATTCGGAATATCAAATATAGCATTGGGTGAATTTTTGGTATTTTTCAGAAAATTGTTAATTTTTGATGAATAGTTAAACCACTAAGTGGTACTTAAAAAAACTGATTTTTCATTTAAATCAAATTTTACCACCTCTGTGTTTTGAATTTCAAGAATCCGACATACATGGTTTTCATTAGGAAGTAAAATGTGGTTAAATGGGATAAAAATAATTTTTTGGTGAATAGTATCATTTAAGTTTTTAATCGCGATTAGAGGTAATTACTGTAATTTAAGGTAAAAAATGTTTTAATAATATGAAATGACCTTGACACATGTCCTACCATTATTGGATGATTCATGGCCGACCAAGAAAATCCATGGGTCAACATGGGGACCCCGTGGAGCCTCTTTCATACGAAAATGACATTAAAAAATCTTTTTATTTAATGTTAAAATTAAAATGTCACAAACATGTGTTTTTTTACTAAAACAATTTATAAATGGGGTTATAGAAGTCATATTTTTGCCTATAAATATTCATTATAAATATAAAAAGATATCCTACATCAGGATAATTTTTTTATAATTTCTAGACATTAAATAAATTAAATTATTTGTGACATCATGATGATGCAACGATTACCTCATTATTTAACAATTTAAATAAAATGAAAAGATAATGTAAATTCTCATACCAAACCATGTCAACAACCTATTGTATGGGTGTATTTAGATCTCTTATCACTTTATCCTTGAAATACATCAATTTGGGACCTTTAAATATTGAAACTCATTTAAAAATAAAGTATCCTTTTATATCTTTCCAAGAGTGCTCCTCCTCTCCTGTTATAAAAGGCCCCCACCTCTACCAGCTTACCCACACCTATAAAGCCATTTTTCTAGGCCAAAACCTTCCCATTTCATCTCTCCACATCCCTCTCTTCATCAGTGAAGCCTCACCATTGGCCAGAATTCTTTCCAAGTAAGCCTTTGAGCTCAAATCAAAAAGAGTTACCTGATTTAAAGGTAATGTATTCCCTTGTGTTCATTTGTTTTATTTTTCTTCTACAACCCTCTAAACTCTTTATATTCCTTTATTTTGTAACAAAAACAGTATCTTCAATATACTAGTTTGTTCTTATGTGAAGTATTCGAGCTACACTTACACACACCTTTGTCTAATGGTTAAAGAACATATTGTTTCTGTGGATGGAAAATTTCTGCTTCACGAAATGATGATTGTTCAATCTTCTCAAAACACCATTGATGGTTTCCACTATGATGTCACTATATTTTATATATGATATATATAGTATTTAAGTTTTATATATGATTTTAAATTTTATATTTAAAATATTCCTTTATGCTTTTCATGTTGTGAAAATGTGATAATTTCATACGAGGAAGTGTGGACAACCGCCCCCTCAAGTAATGTGACTCATTCATGCAATACATGGAATGTATAAAAAATTAAATTAATTAACATATTTGACCTATATAACATATATATTATACTGGAATTATAATATATATCTCTCTCAATTATTTTTAGTTCCATTAATATTGTAAATAAATGAAAGTAGCGTTCATGCGTACGTACAACCTACCGTCTCCATGAACGGTGCATTTCAATTATTTTTAACTCAAAAAGTTATGGAGTAGTATAAAATCAATATTTACTGGATATATATGATATTTAAATCATTAAATCTATTATGGATATTATTTACTTATAACTACATGGACAATCATTTTCAAACAAATTCATTTTTGACTCATGTACCAAACATCAACAAAAACGTCTAATATGAACTCACATTATTAACCAAATATTATAAAATTATAATATGTGATATGAACTGAATAATAATATTTAAAATATTTCCTTAAGCAATTATAAATTGACCAATGTTTATTATTCAGGAATATAAAGAAACGAAAAAGACATTTCAAATTTGAGGTAAGGGATCCTACCCCTCTTTTTGTTTTTAAGTACACTCTTTTATGTCATTCCTTTTAAGCTCATATTTCTTATGATTGGGATGTTCTTTTTATATTAATTTTACTGTAATTTTTATGTTCATATTATTATAGACCCTATTTTCTATCATCAAACCATTTTGTATATTTTGATTGGCGTCGTTAGGCTGCCGAATGTTCGTAAGAGAACCACCCTCTATCTTTATTTTTATGTACTCTCTTATGTAATTTCTTTTAAGATCATCTTTCATATGTTTGGTGATGTTATTTTATATTCCTAATACTGTAATTTTTCTGGTCATATTATGAGAGACCCTATTTGATCACATAAAACCATTTTTTGAATTTTTATGTGGCGTCGTTAGGCTGCTGAGTTTTCGTAAGGGATTTTTCATCTCACTTTTATTCTAATGATATTTATGGTACATTTTCCACTATTTCCTTTGATTGGTGTATGTACTGCCCATTAGTATACACATTGGGTAGTATAATTTCATTTATGTGTATTTACATCTTCATTGTATGACACTTCTTCCATGGGGAGTACGTTTCGAAAGTTACCCAACTCAGTAAGGGGACCTTTCACCCTCCTATTTTTAATAGAATTCATTTGTTATTTCATTTAATTCACATAATATTATGTTGGGATATGGTCTTATATATATTTATTTATGTAAATTTTTTTTCCAAGTGATGACATACCATTTTCTCTCTCATCATCTCATTTTCTGAATTTTAAAGTGACATCGTTAGGCTGTCAGATTTCTGTAAGGGAACTTATTAACCAACATTCAATTATTTGGGTTGAACCTCTAATTCTATATTTTATTATGCCAAGATTGTGTGTGTAATCTCTATTTTGTAATTTCCACAAACCTTTTTGTGGATATACTATTTCTACACATAATCATCTCATTGAAAAATTCCTACGAACTTGTATGGGAAATCATAACTCAATCTCATTTCATTGAGTTAAATATCTATGTCATTGGTTTTTTTTACACAATTATGTGTGAATGACCTCTTATTATTTCACAATTAATATCCACTTATATTGGGTGTATTTATATTTCTCACATATAATTATGTGATAGATTTATCCTTAATTTAAGGATACCGACTTTATAATGGATTTCATCTCAATTTATATTTTCATTGAGACTTCATTGTTGTTATGCATCAATTCAATCTTATATGGTGTGTATACTGTCCTTCGGAATGTAATATCATGAATCCCTTTATTCTCATTATATTATAATGTTCAGATTAAATGTTATTCCACAATTATTTGTATTCAAGTGTCTCTCATTTTGATAAAAACTCTATAACAAAAATGTCATTTTTAATGTTTTAAAGATTCATTATTCTAAATATTTATCTTTAATGTCCATGTATTCAAAATGGATTTCAGTATTTATTTATATGGACTTTAATGTATTAAAATTATAATTCCATTAAAAGCTTCAATGTGGTATGGGACACTTTGATTCAATAATCTTTTTTAAATGATTATTGAAAATGGATTGATTAATTCAATATCTTGGAATTACTTATTGTGATTACAAATCAAATGTTTCTATTTAAATGTTTATAATTTCAATATATTATGTGTAATGATGGTACTTAGACATTTTAAAGGTGGTTACGTGATAAACCTAAGAAGGGTGGTGCCATGAATACAAGGATGGGTGGTTACATTATAACCTCCAATGCATTGGGTATGGAAGTCGGCCGTATGGATATTCCATCAAGTATGTATGGATGTTGGCTGTATGGCTATTCCATTAAGTATGTGTGGAAGTCGACAGTATGGTTATTCCATTTATGTATGTTTATGTCCCAAGTAACCTTTATATGTTATATGTTCTTCATATGGGTTTTATGGTAATATTTTGGTTACAAAAGGGTAAGTAGTGGTATTTTATTCAGTGAAGAGTTTCTACTACTTCATAAAGGTGAAAAGTATTACTTTGGTAAAGTATAAATCGTTTACTTGTTGTTTTTAAAAACTAATAGTTTTCCTTCTTTGTGTATCCTTTAATGGGATTTTTATGCCCATCCCAAGTATTTTAAATGTTTTCCACAATACATAAAGATGAATAGGGTCAAGGTTGGGATCAGGAAAAGACATGATATCTAAAACACAGAACTAGACATGTTTATGTTTTAGAGTTTTTATTTTATTGAAACATAGTAGATGTGTATTACTTTGTAATCATTGAGATGTAATAGTTATGTCCTAATTATTTAAAACTCTAATACTAAAAATATCCTCACTAAGAATTATTGATTTAATTCAATAATAAGTAATGTTTAAGGCCAAGGCCTTATAGTTGGTATCAATGGTCGTTTTAGATAACTTTAGAGGTTTGGGTATTCTATAAGCATAAGTGACATTACCATAATGGCTACGATTTTAGAAAGAGTCATAGTTTTTATATAAAGTGAATGAGTAGGTATATATTAGTGTTTGTCTTCCCCATTATTACATGATGATTTTGTTGATATATGCACACTGACATTTCTGTTTTCAGTAAATGGATGGATCTACCCGGCACCAAAGTGACAATGGGTTTGATAGAAACTATGGTGGTTCTCGGATTAAGAGACTAGATAAAATATGGGATTCAATGTGGAATCTCGTGGTTGTGCTAAACCAACTATAAAAGAGTCATGATCACCAACTTTAACCTCGGTGTGTTCTATTATGCATCATGTATGAGATGACCAACTCGACATGGAATTTCAGGTAATAATTATAAAGGTAACCATTAGGGTTTATATGATCCTTACTTTTGAGGCAATTATGGGTTACTATATGTTATGATGGAATATTAACGACATGTGATAAACATGAGGTTAAATTATGTTATGGTTATTTTTGAAGATTATATCGTTTTTTGGGGAATTTTATAAGAATTATATAGTTTTGGAAAAAGGAAAACACGCAGACCATTTCACAACCCATCGCGTCGGACAAAGCTGTGGGAATCGAACACACAACCAAAGTGTGGCTGGTATTTATCGCCTACCACTGGACTACATGAAGTCCCTGGTTAGTATGACATATTATTTTTAGTTAGATGATTTTCTGAATTAAGAGTAATTTGATTTTGGGTAATCTATGTAAATTATTTCCTATCATGGAGGATATGTGATTAGGTTAATTACTTTTCAATATGAGACTTTTAGAGCAACTGAAGTTATTTGGAGATAAGTGTTAATTTGGACCTTGGAAGAATATGCGACTAAATCCATCAAATATTTGGGTTTCAATCATAGATTGGTTTACATTGAAGACTTTTATGGACAAATTGTTTATTGAATGGTCCTCGTTGATCTTTTGGTTTTGTTGGACAAATTTTGGAGATTAAGAATAGATTTTCTTTTTATATAGGGTTATCCTTTTCTGGATTATATAATATTGTTCTAACAATTTTTAATTTGGTAAGGGTATAAAGACATGGGATATATATAGTTCTCTTTTGTTGATTGGGTGATTCTCAAGAAGTTTATTATAGTACCCCTAATGCGAACAAGTCTTCCTAAATACTCGTATTTTGGAGAAAGTATGAGTTTGTGTAAGAAATCTAGTAAAAGTTGAAAGTAAACATGGAAAGTAAGTATGTTTCCTTAAGATCAAAAATAAATTCCTCAATGAAAAGTAACTTAAAAAAATATTTTCTATTATGTTTTCCTACTGGGGAATTTAATACCGTTTAACCCACCACAATTTTGTGATTTTCTTGTGGTTATCTTTCTCATAAACATGTTTTCTATCACTCACTCTCAGAACATGACACTTTGCTTTTCCATCCATATCCATGTTTTCATATATTAAATCCTAGTATGGGTTAACCCCGGTGACCTCTGTACTTCTATTTCTTTCTTTTAAAGTGATTGTTTAATTTACTCCTATTCCGATGTGGGGCATTCAATGAAGTTTATGAGCCCAATTTTAAAATTGCGAGGACACAATTCCCAAAAGGGGGTAAGGATGTAACACCCAAGGTAAATAAAGAATATAAAATGTTTATATTTATCCATATTTGTGAATAAAATATTAATATTACTTTAATGTTAATGCTATGCTTGATGGCCTACCCAATACGCAACAATGAGTTCCTTTGAAATCTTACGTTGCACTCTAATAATAAAATAATTTTATTTTAAATTGTAGTTAACACCTAGCCGTTGTAATGACGGGAATGAAGAAAACTAACTACAAAATGATTGTATATGTTTGTCAAATATTTTTACTTTTTACAATAAATGTTAGAGGATTAAAAATGGAAATGAATCCAATTTTAAGCATAATTCATCTAATTTTCATTAAAAGGTCGATTAACCTCCTTTTGATGGAGAACCCTTTTTAAGTATACTTTTGACAATTTTATATGTTGTATTTGACAAAATAAAATTATTTTTTAGAATCGGGACATCAACATTTACTTTGTGTAAATTTTTGATATTTTTCTGATAAAGTTCATTTTTAATGAATAGTGAAAAATGTTGTATTTTAATTAAAAACCTCTTTTTAATATAAATTATTTATATGATTAGATTATATTTTTAATTGATTTTAAAGTGAAATTAGAATATATTTTTACCATTTAATCCAATAGTGGTCATTGGAATTAATTTCAATTTGAAATTGGACTTAAACTAGTGTCAATCTTTTAATATATATTGTTTCATAAAAACACGCTATTTGTTCTGACAACGAGAATTAATTATTAAATTAATTACTGTAACATATATGTTTTGAATTTTTTTAAATATAAATAATTTTTTAATTTGGAATATCAAATATATCTTAGGGTGAATTTTTGGTATTTTTCGGAAAAACATTAATTTTTGATGAATAGTGAAACCACTAAGTGGTACATAAAAAACCGATTTTTCGTTTAAATGAAATTTTACCACCTCTGTGTTTTGAATTCAAAAAATAAGACATACATGGTTTTCATTCGGAAGTAAAATGTGATTCAATGGGATTAAAATAATTGTTTGGTGAATAGTAACCTTTATGTTTTTAATCGTGATTAGTGGTAATTAGGGTAATTTAAGGTAAAAATAAAGTCTTAATAACACGAAATGACCATGACACAGGTCTTACCCTAATTGGATGTCTCATGGACGACCAATACAATCCATGGGTCTACTTGGGGACCCCGTGGAGCCACTTTGGTAGGAAAATGACCTTAAAAACATTTTATTTAATTTAAAATAAAAATGTCACAAACATGTGTTGTTTTACTAAATCAATTTTTAAAAGGTGTTATACAAGTCATAATTTTTACTATAAATTTATATTAGAAACCTAAAAATATTTCCTACATCATGATTTTTTTTAATAAGTTTTAGACATTAAATTAATTAAATTAATTATGACATCATGATGATTGAGTGATTACCTCATTATTAAATGATTTAAATAAAATGAAAAGATAATGTAACATCTAAGACCAAAACATGTCAAAAACCTATTGGAGGGGTGTATTTCGATCTCTTATCACTTTCTACTCGAAATACATCAATGTGGGGCCTTTAAAATTCGGAAATCATTTAAATAATAAAGTAACCATTTATAACAATCCAAGAGTTCCCCTCCTCTCCTATTATAAAAGGCCCCCACCTCTACCACCTTACCCACACCTCTCAAGCCTTTGTATTGGCAAAAACCTGCACATTTCATCTCTCCACATACCTATCTTCATCATTTAAGCCTCACCTTTTGGAAGATTCCTTTCCATGTAATCCTTTGAGCTCAAATCAAAAAGAGTTACCCGATTTAAAGGTAATGTCTTCCCTTGTTTTCATTTGTTTTATTTTGCTTCTACAACCCTATAAACACATTTTATTCCAATATTTTAAAACAAAAACAGTATATCCAATATACTAGGTTGTTTTTATATGAATTATTCAAGCTACACTTAAACACACCTTCTTCTAATGGTTAATGAACATACTGTTTCTGTGGATGGCGAATTTCTGCCTCACGAAATGATGATTGATAAATCTTCTCTTGACAGCTTTCATGGTGGCCATTATGATGTCACTATTTTTTATATATGATATATATGGTATTTCGGTTTTCGATATGCTTCTGAATTTTTTATTTAGAACATGCCTTTATGCTTTTCATGTTTAGAAAATGCGATAATTTCATACGAGGAAGTATGGACTACAACCCCTCAAGTGATTGACTCGTTGATGCAATACATGGAATGTATAAAGAATGAAATTAATGAACATATGTGACCTATATAATATATATATTTTACTAGAATTATAATAGATATATCTATCAATTATTTTTAATTCCATTAATATGACAAAGAAATGAAAGTAGTGTTCATGCGTACGTACGACCTACCATCTCCATGAACAGTGAATTTCATTTCTTTTTATCTAAAAATGTTATGGAGTAGTATAAAAGTAATATGTAATGTATATATATTATATTTAAATCATTAATTATATTCTGTTGATGATTTACTTATAACTACATGGACAATCATTTTCAAACAAGTTCATTTTTGACTCATGTACCAAACATCGACAAAAACGTCTGATATGAACTCACATTTTTGACCAATTATTATAAAATTATAATATGTGATATGAACTGAATAATAATATTTAAAAGAGTTCCTTAAGAAATTATAAATTGAACAATGTTTATTATTCAGGAATATAATGAAATGAACAAGACAAGTCATATTTGAGTTAAGTGATCCTACCCCTCTCTTTCTTTTTAAGTACATTTTTTTATGTCATTCCTTTTAATCTCATCTTTCTTATTATTGGGATGTTATTTGATATTAATATTACTGTAAATTTTATGTTCATATTATTAGAGACCCTATTTTCCCTCATCAATCAATTTTCGAAGTTTGGATTGGTGTCGTTAGGCTACCAAATTTTCGTAAGGGATCCAAACTCTCTCTTTCTTTTTTATGTACTCTCTTTTATGTCATTTATTTTAAGATCATAATTCTTATGTTTGGGGATGTTATTTTATATTCCAAATACTATTATTTTTCTGGTAATATTATGAGAGACCCTATTTGATATCATAAATCCATTTTTGGATGTTATATGTGGTTTCATTAGGCTGTCGAGTTTTTGTATGGGATTTTTTATCTCACTTTTATTCCCGTGACATTTATGCTATGTTTTTCACTATTTCCTTTGAGTGGTATATGTAGTGACAATTATTATACACTTTTTTGTAGTATAAATTCATTTATGGGTATTTACATCATCATTGTATGACCCTTCTTCCATGGGGAGTACGTTTCGAAAGTTACCCAACTCGGTAAGGGGACCATTCACCCTCCTCTTTTTAAAAGGATTCTTTTGTTATGTCATTTAATTCACATACTATTATGTTGGGATATGTTATTATATATCATTATTTATATAAATTTTATGTCCTAGTTGTGAGATAACATTTTCTCTCTCATCAATTCATTTTCTGAATTTTAAAGTTACTCCATTAGGCTGTTAGATTTCTGTAAGGGAACTTCTTAACCCACTTTCAATTCTATGGGTTAAACCTCTACATCATGATTTTACTATTCCAAGATTATGTGTGGAATCTCTATGTTGTAATTTCCACAAAACATTGTGTGGATATACAATTTCTACAAATAACCATCTCATTGATAAATTCTTACGAACTTATATGGGAAATCATAACTCAATCTCATTTCATTCAGTTAAATATCTATGTCATTGGTTTTGTTTTTCCAAGATTATGGGTGAATGACCTCTGATTGTTTCACACATAATATCCACTTATATTGGGTGTATTTATATTTCTCACACATAATTATGTGATAGATTTATTATTAATTTAAGGATACCATATTTATAATGGATTTCATCTCAATTTACATTTCCATTGAGACCTCATTGTTGTTATTCACCAATTAACTCTTATATGGTGTGTATACTGTCCTTTGGAAAATTATATCATGATTCCCTTTATTCTCATTATATTATAAAGTTTGTATTAAATGTTATTACTCAATTATTTGTATTCAAGAGTCTCTCATTTTGTTAAAAACTCTTCTTCAAAAATATCGTTTTAAATGTTTTAAAGATTCATTATTCTAAATATTTTTCTTTAATGTACATGTTTTCAAAACCGTTTTCCGTATTTATTTTTATGGACATTAATTTTTCAAAATTATAATTCCATTAAATGAATCAATGTGGTATGGGACACTTTGATTCGAAAATATCTTTTAAATTATTTTTGAAATTGGATAGATTAATTCAATATCTTGGAATTACTTATTGTGATTGAAAATAAAATTTTGTTATTTAAATGTTTATATTTTCAATATATTATGTGTAATGATAGTACTTGGACATTTTACGGGTGGTTACGTGATAAACCACATGACGGGTGGTGTCGTGAATACCTGGATGGCTGGTTACATTATAACCTCTAATGCATTGGGTATGGAAGTCGGCCTTATGGCTATTCCATTAAGTATGTGTGGAAGTCAGCCGAATGGATATTCCATTAAGTGTGTGTGCAAGTCGACCATATGGTTATTCCATTTAAGTCTGTTTATGTCCCAAGTTAACTTTATATGTTATGTGTTCTTCATATGGGTTTTATGGTAATATTATTGTTACACAAGGGTAAGTAATGGTCTTTTATTTAGTGAAGAGTTTCTACTAATTCATAAAGGTGAAAAGTATTACTTTGTTAATGTATTCATGGTTTAGTTGTTGTTTTGAAAAACTAACAGTTTTCCTTCTTTTTGTATCCTTTAATGGGATTTTTATGCACATCCCATGTTTTTGAAATGATTTCCACAGGACATAAAGATGAATAGGGTCAAGGTTGGGATCATGGAAAGACATGTTATCTAATACATGGAACTAGAAATGTTTCTTTTTATGAGTTTTTATTTTATGGAAACTTAGTATAAGTGTATTACTTTGTAATCTTTGAGATGTAATAGTTATGTCCTAATTCTATAAATCACAATACCTGAAAAGATCCTCAATGAGAATTATTCATATAATTCAACAATAATTGATTTTTAAGGCCATGACCTTATAGTTATTACAAAAGTGTTCGCATAGGGAATACAACTGCACAATCATCTAACTATTATAGTTGGGGGAAATACTATTTAGGATGGAATGATTTAGTGATTATGGAATAATAAATCATAAGATTGTTTTGGGATGCATTTTGATTCAATGTAATCTATCTCAACAAAGTTTTCAATTCTCCTAACGTAGTATCAATAAATATTTTTAATAGAACTACGACTTACCTGATTTATTCCATTTGTAGCTGGTGTGTCTCAACCACCATTTTTTTTGATTTTTAGGTAATCTCATTAATCGATGAATATGAGACTATAGCTATTATAGAAATAAATTATCCCCATACTACAAAATATAAAATTCATATCACTATATGTGTAATTTAATTATATAAATAATGGATTGGGTGTTTCTCATAGATTTAGTGATGAAATTATATTTTACAAAACAATATTGAGTCACTCCCATTACTCCTACATTAACAAACATTGTACATTCTTGATCCTCTAAATGTACATCCCAATGATGGAAAAAATATCTATTAGAAATTATTTTCCAAATCATTCAAACATGTTATTTTTTGAGGTTTTTAAATAATACATCTATTATTATTCAGTTCCTTCAAGTGAGAATGGGAATACAGTTAGATTAATTTAGTCTTCAAATGCATCCCTTTGTTTTAAGGTTGAGGAAACCACACTATTTTTTTGGATCATCGCTAGAGAGGCCAAGAAATTTTTGAAGAAGCTGAATCGATCTATATTTTTAAATGTTTGTTTCTAGTTTTGGGTATACAGTACAATATTTTTGATAATTAATATATATTTAAGACAAATATTAAATGGATATTTGATGTTATTTTTATTATATTACACAATTATTTCTATTTTTATTTTTAATTTAGACATGATTCTAATTTAAATGTTCCTAGAATAAAAGCATTCAACAATTTGTTAAAGGTTAAAAAATTTAAAGGGATGCGATAATTTGACAGATGCACAAAAATTAAATTCAATATTTGTATCAATATCAAATATAGAACTATGAATAGTTCATGTTATAAATAAAAATAGTAAAGAATAAAAATATGCTATAATATAATGTTAATAAGTATACATTGATGATCCAGAAAGAAAAATTGTTAAATGAGAAAGAAGGAAGAATAAAAAGAGAAACAAAGAGTGAAATAAAAGTAAAAAATTCTTATAATTAGTGGAATAAAATACTTGGTCCCTGAAAAATTGTAAATTTAAATATATTTTATCTTCTTGACACACAAAAGATATAAAATTTTTAATACTTAGAAGAATATGAGTGGCTGACTAAAGTAGTTCTATAAGGATTCAATACATGAAACAACATATTAAAAGTATTTTTCAAAAAAAAATAAAAGAAAAGTAATAATAAATAAGATGAGATTTTATTCAATGTTAGTTACACAAGAATATGTATTATGTAATAATAATGTATTTTTAAAAAAATTTGTTTTATGAAATACAACGAGATGATGTTTTTATAGAAAATATTTTTAAAAGTAATAATTGATGTAAAAAATTCCACTCAAATCGTTATTAATAATTATAAATAAAATTAAAATATACTTAATTATAATCTATCTATCATTTAATCCCCTGAATACTTTTGGAATTCTCCTCAACCAAAAATATTGAATAATTAAACCCTAGGCTAGTTTTATAATGTCCAATCATAAAACCCTAGTTTGAATTGTTTCTAAGGATGTCTTAGGGTTAGTGGTGAATAAATTACCATATCCATATTTAAAATTATTTTTAATTTATTTTAATGAATATATTTATACTCTATAATGTAATCAATATTGTTATGGATTTAATGATTAAGATCATGCTCTTATGACTCCAACATTCCCATCCTCACATCTAAAATTATTATTACGGGAATATTTTCTTTTAAATTAAAAAAATAAATTCACAGATTTTAAAATATTATTTAAATAGAGATAATGTATTCATAACAAATAAATTAAGAAGGTTATAATTACATTTATTACTAATAAAATATAATTTTCCTTGAATAGTGCAATCATCATAGAAACAACTTGAATACACAGAAGTCTAGAAATGGTATAACCCAATCAAATTTATACTTTTAATTTCAATACCAGAAAATATAATTAGTGAAGAATAAATATTTAATAGATTAGATAAGTGGAATATAAATGTGGAATTTTATATAAGATCAACAACACATCAATGAAGAAGAGTAAACGAATAACATTATAGAGGAGATCATAGCATGAGATAATATGTCCTCTAGTGGAGTATAAATGTGTTAAAGAACCACATACCATCAATGAAAAATCAATTAATTTATGATAAACCAAAATAAAATGAGAGACACAGACATTTATACAGTATAAGGGAGGACAAGGTTACAAGAGTCCACAAAAATTATAGAAAAATATTTTAATCCAATTCTCACCAACTTATTGCCCATGAAAATATTCAAACAAGTTCCCCCATATAATTTTTTTATCGGATTAGATCCTATTTCTCCTATCTAAATTTGAGGCCATCCAAACAAATAATAAAGAATATAATACCTAAATGGTGATGTGGAATCCATTTTGATGAGTCCAGTTTATCATAGACCAATGACCCATTTTCTACCATCAAATGTGACATCCAATAAGGTCAATTTAAAGGAAAAGTCTAGACCATAGAGTTAATAATTTCATGGAATTTCATATTGTAATACGATCCATATTTTTCATTTCCATAAATACTAGATTATAATTTAATGGTTTAAAATAATATGTTTTATCAAATTTCAAAATGAATGTTATGAGATTTTCCTTCAGATTTAAACATATTAATCACTTCCCAAAAAGATAATCCAGAATCGTAGCATCTTTCATATATTAGAGCTTCACTGTTAGTGCTATAATGACTCCCATGTCATTAATATTAGTGAGTTGATCTCCAGAAGTTAGTGGCTAAATCCAATTGATAGGGTTCAAGAGTTTTTGAAAGAGATCACTTGTTCACCTTGAGATCAAAGGAATAGGGAGTAAATAAGACAACTCTAGAAGGATATTAAAATTGATACATGATATAAAAAAATAAATAAAGGATCTAGGGTAATACCTACAATTCTAGTTTATGTCTAAGTAATTTCACCTATTTTTGTTTGATGATATACTATTTATTATGATGTATGATTTCATACACCCCACCATCCTAGTTGGGTAAGAATCAAAATCCAAAAATGTTTTGGGTTTCATGTGTTTCCCTAATATATTGGGTGGTGAGGTAACAAATGGGTCACCAATATCAATTTACTACTCTACCTTAATATTTTTATAACATGTTGGCATATCCTAGTTTTGTTTGATTCTAATATATGGTTTGTGTTTATATGGAATTTATGGAACATCATTTCAATATACATATCTATGTGGGTTGTAGTGTCTTGAGGTCATATCATTTACATGTTAAATTAAAACTATTACTTCTTACTTTTCAATTAATTTAGATTTATAAATCACAAAAAACAATTTAAAAACCTTATTTATTATCTTCTTATACACTAATTGTTTTCGAATGTTTTTTAGAAAAAATAATCTTCACTGATCATTGAAATTGTTTTAATGAAAATGTAGATTATCCTATTATTATTTAATAAAATCCATCAGAATAAAGTAGTGTCTTAAAAATTAGAATTTATGTTGTTTTATTAGTTGTTAGACCTATGTCTCACTAAAAAAATTCATCACCATCAGAGTAACTATGGTACTAATCCATAAAACTAACTCTAATACGTTTATCAGATTCAAAATATATAAGAAAGTCCATTAGACTATACAATGTTCATATTTTGTTTAATTATAATTAAATCTATTTTAAGGAATATAACTTATCATTTTAATATTTCTAAATAAAACAATATTTTATATTCCATTACAGATGATATTTCAAATGCAATATTTGAATGTCCATTGAAACAAACTCTGAAATATGACCATTGAGAGTTCACCATAAATAGAAAATAACTTGAAGAGTTGGGAGCTATTGAATTTTAATAAATTGACTCCTATAAATATTTATTAGGGTGAAATATTCATGCTAAGTCCATGTAATACATTAGATAGTTGTCATTCTATGGAACCCTAGTTAGGGTTCATTACAATAGATTTTTTTTTCGTATTCTATGTTCAATCATTGTACCTATTATGGGATTCTTGGGATAGGAAGATGGTAAATCCTATACATTAGATCGAGGACTTATAGTTTTAGGAAAAAATACAATGATCATCATATCGAGGGATCATGAGGATAGGATGATATAAATTTTTTTTTAATTGTATTGAGGTATTTCCTAGCAAGGAAAATTAATATTTATAGTACGTATAAAACTATAGATACTTTTAGTTAGGGTTTATGACTACCATTAATTTTAATTTTAATGGTGTGACTTATTTTTATATAAAGTGTATGTCAATATTAATTTTATAAGATATTTATTTCATGTTTGTAAAAGATATATTTTTCAACTGTGTTATGCATTACAAATTTAGTTGTAACAATTATATTTATAATTAACTAATAATCTATGTTTTTTTGATAAATTAAAAAAATTCATTTGTATAATCATAAATTTTTTGATCATGAATTTAATAATCAGTTAATAATACAATAATTTATATAATTTCTTTACGTAATGTGCATTGTGAATTGTGTTTAATTAAATTTATAAGCAACAATTCACCCAATCTTGTAATTATTTATATAATATATACTCCCATAATCCAACAACTGGTATCATAATATGTTATACAACTTTTAAATGATGAATTTTTACTTGTTCTACCAACTACTAGTTTTTTATGTTTTTAATATACATCTTTTTTATAAATTGTTATACACTAATGAGTTTATAGGAAAAGAGAGTTTTTTATTTTTTTTGTTGGAAGGGGTTAATATTCAAACCATTGAAAACATGAATCTAAGAAGACCATAAATATTTTATGGTACTGACAATGAGTATTGAAGATATCAGATAAAAAATATTTTTATCAATACTAGAGTTTATAATGT
This sequence comes from Viscum album, assembly GCA_963277665.1. Taxonomy (NCBI): domain Eukaryota; kingdom Viridiplantae; phylum Streptophyta; class Magnoliopsida; order Santalales; family Viscaceae; genus Viscum; species Viscum album. The sequence continues at coordinate 537,112,596 of OY728156.1, forward strand.
TTTGTTTCATATGTGAAATTTAATGATTCATGATAAAGATGTTACTACTTTTAAAAGTTAATAGAATTTGTTAAATAAAATAAATTATATAGTAATAAAATATATTTTTTTTCATGTATTAGTATTTTATAAAGTCATATTTCATCTTATGAAGTTGCTAACCATATCTGGAAGAAGATATAAGTCACACATTTTGGTACATTAAAATTTATTGAAATAGGAAGTGAAAAGATTTATAATTATTATTAATCTTGTTATACATGGTGAGATAGTTTCCAATATGAATTTGTTTTACAATTATTAATTTTTTAAATTACCTTAGAGAGAAGGGTATTAATGATAATATTTTTGTTGAAATTTGTATAGAAATTATTACAAATGAGTGGGAGTCTAAAAGAATTTACATGGATGAAAAAACGACAGTTACAAATCTAACTCTTTATGAACTTATTGGTACCCTTATGACATATGAAGGAAAATTAAAGAGTTATGATTAAAAATCTAAAAATAATAAAGTAAGAGTTTCTTTTTTCAACTACTTGTACTATTTCTACTAAATTTCAGTTATCAGAGAATGTTATAAAATAATAAAATAAGAAGATAATTGATGTTCAATCATATTCTAGTTCATCAGAACCATTAAAAATGAATTGAATAATCATGATTGATGGTTTAAAAATATTTTTGGAGTAAAATATTTTCATTATATATAAAAAAGAGTCATAATTAGAAATTTGAAAATAAGTATTCTGAGGTTAGTTGTTATGAATAAAAAAACCCTAGACACATTGGACATGATTTTCTTATGAATAAGAAAAATGAAAGGAAGGATTGAAATTTTTATTCAAATGGAAAAAATATTACAATTCTAATCGAATGAATGTTATGAATTTTTATAATAGTTGGACTTACATGGTTGGAGATGTTTATCTAGGATTTTCATTAGATAACAATAATTTAAGACAGGGGAATATTAGATATTTTTCTGAAAAACATTTAGTAAAACAATCTTTAATGTCTGAGTTACACACTACTGAATCCCATAATAATATGTCTTTACGTGAAAAAATCATGATTATACTAATTCTATGTCATATTTTAAAGAATATTAATCTGTAGAAGAATATAATACTATATATTGTTACGAGGATGTATTTAGGTTTCCTAAAAAAATTAAATTGGAAATTCTAATTTTTTTAAAAACATGATAATGGAAGAGAAATATCTGTTAAGGCAGATTAAATATTAACCCTGTAATCTAATGAAATATAATATATTTCTAAATACCTTGATAATTTTTTTTAAAAGTCATATAATTTCAAAATATATTTTAAAATATGTTTTATGAAAGATTGTTTTCAAAATTATTTTGAAAACATAGATCTAACACTACTACCAATTTGAACAAAAAGATAATTTTAAAACTAAAGTTTTTAATGTATATTTTGAATAAACTACTATGAATTTTTACCTATGAGAAAAAAAATTTATAATATGTAAAAAAAATTAGACCTTGAACTAATAATTTGTGAATGGGTTATACAAATCAGAAACATTTCTTTTGAAACAATTATTTTATTTTTAAAAGTGTACCATTTTTCACAAGATTCCATATTTGTGGAAATTTGGAAAAATAAATTATTTAAAAAGTGTTTAATAATTAAGTTTTTCTATTGAATTATTTTTAAATAATTGACATTTTCTAAATGATGTAATGTTGGGAAATTATGGTTAGCTAAAATTTTATTTTTAGAAAATAACTGACCAAAGAATGTTTGGGTTTCAAAAATATATTTTTTACTTTTATAAAAATAGAGTTAGTTATAATAAAAAAACAATTTAGTAGATGGAAATTGTTTTCACAAGTTATATGACAGGAAAATAATTTTTCCTCAATAATATCATTAAAATTAATGGTTGAAAAGTAACCTTCGTAGATAATTCACCATGAGAGATTATCAGTATAGAAAACATTTTACTTCACGTAAAATATATTATTTCAAATTTTTTATTTATTACAGAGTATAATCAGAACCTTACAAGAATAATACAATAATGTGATGAGGGTTATATTTTAAATTGTAGCAATTGAAAATATATTGTACATAGTTCAAAATATGAATCCATTCTTTTTGTCAGTCAACATGAGAATGTTTACACTCTAAACAAAAAAATACATTAGGATCCCAAAAATACCTTTCCTAAGTGCAATGGAAGATCATTCATGGTTATTTCATAGAAGTTTAGGAAATTGTACCCCTTTAAACATAGTTATGTTAAATAAAAAAAAGTAATTGTTATGAACCTACTATAAATATGGTTTGACAATTCTAAAGTTTTTTATCCTATCAATATAGAACGGAACAGAAGTCATGTTTTAAATCAATTAGTGAAGTATATACTTATGATGAAATATAGTTAGAACACATTAACTTATTTGGTCCAACATAACCTAGGAGTATTGGCAGAAAAATCTATGGATATGTCTTAGTTGATGATTAAACATTATACACATGGGTCTATTTTCATACAAAGAAATTGGAATCCCTTAGTTATATTAAAATATTTGTAGATAGTGATAAAATGAGAAAAATTTCTCTTGTATAAAAATTTTTATTGATCATGGTAGAAATTTAAAATTAATTATTTTTAAATCTTTTATAGTAAGAAATGTACTATATAAAAATTTCAATAACCTAGAACCTCATAGAGAAATTTTTTAATTGAAAAAAGAAATCGGGTTCTTCTGGATATTATTATAACCATGTTCAATGAATACTAAATTGCTAATTATTTTTGTGAGGAAGCAGTTAGTAAAACCTATGATACTATAAATCACGATTTAATTATAGATTTTATGTAACACCAGAGACATTTATGTGAAATATTTTGTTTTTATGTTATATAAATCATCAAAGAAATCTTTCACTACACAAAACACTAGCTTGGCTTGATTTACACGCAACCGCAGCCTTCCTCGATAGCTTGGGTCGTATGGAATACCGAGTTTCACTAAACAATGATATGCTATTAAAATATTATTTAAACTAGCCGTTATGAATAGTAATAACCACTTTTTGAAATTTTATAAAGTTTATTTTTCAAAATTGACTTCATTTTTTGATTCAGAATTTCGAAATTAGCCTAGGGTGAAATTTTGGTATTTTTCTGAGAACATTCAATTTTTGATGAATAGTGAAACCACTAAGTGGTAGTTAAAAAACAGAATTTTTCATAAATCATAATTTTACCGCTTCTGTGAGTGGAATTTAGAAAATCTTAGAGACACGGTTGATGTTAGTAAGTAAAATGTGGTTCAATGAGATGAAAATAATTTTTTGGTTAATAGTAACTTTTACATTTTTTTTCCACGGTTAAAAGTAAATAGGGCAATTAAGGGTAAAAATGATATTATTATTACCCTAACACAAGTCCTAATTCTATTGGACAAGTGTAATTCGACCAAATACAACATTAAGAATAAAATATGACCATTTAGGCCCACTTGGATTAGATTAGGACATTTATTATTAATTTATTTAAAGAATGGTTCAAATAGTTATAATCAATGTTTAATAAGTAAATCATTTTTAATATGGGGTTATACATATGATAAATTCGACTATAAATTTTCATTGGAAATCTAAAAATATTTTCTACATAATGGTATTTTATTTGTAATTTTTAAACATTAAATAAGTTAATTTATTTATGACACAATGATGATGGAGTAATTATCTTATTAATGATATATTGACATAATAGATGTTATAAATACCCAAATAAATGTAATTTGAGACTTTTTATGAATTACACAAATTTTCTAGGTTAATATGACATGTTATTATTGATTTAAGTAAGTTTCATAGAACTAATCATTCTGTTATGATTTTCAAAAAAATCAATTACTAAATAGTGTCAAAATTGACATAAAATAGTTTTAAAAAAAATATTATATTATTAATTATTATTTTATTCCTAAAAATATAAGGTTCCGCCAAATTACATAGATAAGGATATATATATTAATAATAAACAACTTGGCGTTCTTTTGGCTTGATATAGTATGTTTATTAACCTTATAGTGTAAGAAAACAAGAAGACATGGTAAAAGTTAAATTATCTAACTTAAAGTTAAATCTAAATGATAAGGATAAAATTGATACCTAAACATGTCTAAATTTTATTTTATGAGAGTATTTAGACCCCTAACCACTTTATCTTATAAATATATCAATTTGGAGCTATTAAAAACCGAATTTGACTTTATAATAAAATAATATTTTTAGTTATTCCAAAGGTGCCCCTCTCCTCCATTATAAAAGGGCACCTCCTCCCCCTCTTACTCACACCACTTTGAGCCTTCAAGCACGGCCAACCCCTGAAAATTTCTCCTATCCACTTTCCTAGAAACATCCTAGAGGTTCTGGTATTCTTCAAAGACCTATTTTAGTGCCCTAAAAGGAGGTCTCAAAGAAGCACTTCAAAGAAGAGGTAATGTTCGTTACCGATTCTTTCATCTTTATTTCTTCTTCCACTTCATCTTCTTTAGATGTTTCATTATGAAGTAATAACATAAGTATCAATAATAATCTTATATGTTATTATAATTATGAAACAACCCTATTTCACCATCTATCCATCCTACGAAAAAGAAATCACCCGCGTGCGTACGTACGGAATACCGTCTCCAAGCCGTGGTGTAATCTATTTTCCACCACCACCATATTTGGATGGGTATAATGGTTTAAATAATGACTATATATGACTATTATAAAGTGATATTTATTTTTAAATAGTATACATACACTCCAATACAGTTCCACTATCACATGAATGATATCATCACTCGTGCGTACGTACGGAATACCGTCTCCACGATGTGATGCGACTCGTTCTACATGATCAGTATTTCATAATGATTATATAAACGAATTTAATGAATGAATATGATAAATATTACACTAATACAATTATATAAATGAGGTATCTATAACCTAATGAGAATAATAAGAATTTATTCGACAAAACATGCATAAGATCAAAAAGTAATAAACACCCAAATAACAAGTAGTAATAAAATATTACTAATTAGAAGCTACGAATATGACCATATATGATATCATAACAATAATTATGATTATTTAATAAGTAAATAACATTATTTAAATCATTATACAGGAGGTTCGGACACTTACGAAGTAAATCGAACCTAAGGTAAGGGAAATATTACAATCTCATTTTTATCCGGGATTGTTTATACTTTTGGATTTACTGGGGTGTATTTTATCATCCACATCAATGTTTCATCAATATGTATTATTTATTTCCTTCTGAAATATTTTATATTCAATTTTACCCTTCGGTGAGTTTTTAGTAAACGATCTGAAAGGAATCTTTTGTCGTTTTTCGTACGAGGTACTTTTTGACTTTTCTGACAAAAGTACGAGAAGAATGTTTTTTTAACTTATACGACCCGAATGGATTTTTAAAAAATTATTTCTAAGAAGATTCCTTTACAAGTTCCAATGTTTATTTTCAACCAACTTCTTTTAGTTTAAAATTTTATTACATGTTAGGAAAGGAAATTTTTTTTGAATTTGAAAGGATATTTTCCTCATAAATGGAGTTCAAGTGTTTTATCAAAATTATTTTCTATCTAAGATAATATAGGGTTCTGTTTATATCCTTATTATTACATTGATTTGATTATGTTGTGATGGAATTATTTTTATTAATTCCTTTATCTTGTATGAATTGTTTGATAATGTCACGATGTTTAAGATTCTTATTTTTATTACATGGGTTATGCAATGATGTATGATTTTGTGGAACACATAAGAATGGTATCATTATGAGATGGGTGTGACCTATATCTCCCTCCAATGCATTGGGTAAAGATATTATATCTCATTAGAGATACATGGCAGGAACGGTAGGTTATACTGGTTCAGTGAAACAGGACTGAAACGAGGAGTGAACTCGGTTCAGAAATAGACATTGTCCACTAAGATAGTCTTGGAAATGATTCTTGACTTATAAGAAATGATTATCTATGATTATGTGTGTATTCCACAATGTTTCATGTTATATGTTATGATTATTGGGATTCCATTTCACTACTATGATTTATCCCATGTAATGAAATTATTCTCTCTTTTGCAGGTTAAGATTTCCAAAAGTTATGTTCTTATGAATATGATGTCATTGATATTTCTTTTGTTTACCCTTACTGAGCATTTGAGATCACCCTTTTGTATGTTTTCTTTCCCTAGGTCAGGAAGAATTTTATTAAGTATGATATGCCAAAAGGGACTATAGATATGATGAATTAAATGGGAGATAGTGTAGACGCTTTATGAACCAGTTGTTTATATTTCCCAGTTTCTAAAGACACTATTCCTATACGGTCCATTTGTGGTTTTTTATATGTTTTTAATAAGTTTGCTTCAATTTTGAAGTATTAAAAATGTATGTAATGTATGGGTCATTATATTTGGTATCAGAGGAATGGCATAGTCAACCTTTGGAAACTAGGATGCGAAATCCATAGTAAGAACCCTAAGGATATGATTAAGCATAGAACACAATCTTACTGTTTTAGAAATGGCCATGAATAACCTTGGATAAGACCTTATGTGTGAAATTTTATTCTTGATTATGTGGTTTTCCTATTATAATTACTGTTGCTCACACTATTCTTCTTGGTTTTAGTCAATTGCTGGAACCCGAAGGAACCATGTTAATGCGGAATGTGATGGGCAATGCAATGATTGTACCCCTAAGCAACCAAATGTTATGGGTGCTGGAATGAAAAATCTTGTAGCCTTTCTCACACAACTTTCTCAAGCTATGAATAATGCAGGACTTCCAAATGAGCAAAGGAAGGAGAAACATTCTATTTAATCCTTCATGAGACAGCGTCCACCTTCATTTAGTGGGTCTACTGATCCATTAGTTGCTGAACAATGGATTAGTAACACTGAAAAGATATTTTCAGTTCTTCAATGTTCTGAGCATGATAAAGTCATCTTAGCAGTGTATCGTTTGGAAGGTGATGCTGATCAATGGTGGAATCTTATTATGAATACGATGCAAAGGGATGAAATTGAGTCCATGGAATGGGACGAGTTCAAGAACTTATTTTTCAATAAGTACTTCCCTCGTATTCTCCAAACCTTGATGGAGAAAGAGTTTCATGAACAGAAGCCAAAGGATGATGAATCTGTTGGTACCTATGATGCAAATTTTACAAGACTTACAAGGTACGCTTCTGGTATTATTATCCAACATGAGAGTAAGGGCGATCGATTATTTAGTGGCTTAAAACCATGTCTTTGAATGGCCTTTGCCATAAGGGACTTCAGTAACTATGAAGAAATTGTTCGATGTGCTCTCAAATTTGAGATGGAGATTAGAGTAACCCATCAGTCATATGGGTTTGATAAGAAGAGGAAAATGGAATTCGAAGGAAAATCTAAAGAGAACACTGAAAAGATGATGATCTTTCCCTTATGCACAAAGTGTCGAAAGAAACATGGAGAGAGTTGTCTTAAAGGGACAAGTAAATGATTCAAATGTGGAAAGGAAGGTCATCGGGCATTTGAATGCCGCGATGATGGGAAGAAGATGTCTAATGAGGCAAACAAAAGAAGGGATACATAGAATGAACCTACTACACAACAATGTTTCAAGTGCAAGGAGATGGGAAATTATGCCAATAAATTCCCTAATCCAAGGGTTGATGATGATGGTCGACGTCAACAAACTCTTAAAGCAAAAGACAAAGGAAAGTCACATGCAATTTCTATCAGCGATGTGGAGTATGATAATGATGTGGTGAAAGGTACACTTACCATACACTCTCAAGTAGTAATTGTTTTATTTGATTCTAGATCCACCCACTCTTTTATTTCTGAAGAATTTTATAAGGGTATCACCATATTACCTCAATAATTAGATGTTGAGTTAGCTGTGACAACACCTAATGGCACAACAGTAACATCAAAAGATTATAATTCTTCTCCGATTGAAGTTTATTAGAAAGTTCTTCCTACAAATATTGTGATCCTTCATATAGTGGAATTTGATGTGATTCTTGGCATGTATTGGCTTTCTTTATATGGAGCTCATATCAATTTCCAAAGAAGGGAAGTCACATTTCATATTCCAGATCAATCTATGATCGTCTATCAATGCAAGGATGAACATAACCTTATAGTGGAAATTCCTTCTACCTTATGGGTCTTGATTCCACTAAATGAAGGTTATTTATCTAAAATGGTTGGTGAGAAACCCACGATTAATAATATGCCCATTGTACGGGAGTTTTATGATGACTTTCCGGAGTAATTACCGGGTCTTCCACCAAATCGTGAAGTTGAGTTATCAATAGAACTCGTACCGGGTGCTTTGCCTATTTCAAACGCACCTTATAGAATGTACCCAATTGAGTTGCAGGAATTGAAGAAGCAAATCCAAGAGAATCTTGATAAAGGATTCATACGCCCTAGTGCGTCACCTAGTGGAGCACCTGTTCTATTTGTTAAGAAGAAATATTGATCAACGAGACTCTCCATTGATTATCAAGAACTTAACAAGATCACTATCAAGAACAAATATCCTCTCCCACGCATTAATGACTTATTTGACCAAATACGTGGAGCTTAATACTTTTCCAAGATTGATCTTCGTTCAGGGTATGATCAATTAAGGGTCAAAAGGAAGGATATACCAAAGACTGCTTTCCGTACAAGGTATGGACACTATGAATTCATAGTGATGCCATTTGGTCTTACTAATGCCCCTGCTATCTTCATGGATCTTATATATAGAGTCTTTAGAGACTATCTTGATCAATTTGTGGTAGTCTTTAGAGACGATATTCTTGTCTATTCAAAGAGCAAGGAAGAACATGAAGATCACTTGAGGATTATATTGAATCCCCTGAGAAAGGAGAAGTGTTATGCAAAATTTACCAACTGTGAATTTTGGCTTCAAAAAGTTTCATTTTTGGGTCACATAATCTCAAAAGAGGGGATATCTGTGGATCCAATGAAAACAGAGGTTATCAAAAGATGGTCGAGACCAACAACAGTAACTGAGATCCGAAGATTTCTTTCTTTGGCTGGATATTATCGACATTTTGTGAAAGATTTTTCACGATTATCTAATCCACTCACCATGTTGACTCGGAAAGGAGTTATGTTTGTTTGGACGGAATAATGTTAAGAGAATTTCAAGGAGTTGAAAAGAAGGATATCCAGTGCACATGTGCTCACACTGCCTTGTAGTGGAGAAAGGATTGTGATATATAGTGATGCATCCAAGAAGGGATTTGGGTGTGTTCTTATGAAAAATGATATGGTGATAGCTTATGCCTCATGGAAGTTGAAAATACATGAGAAAAATTACCCAACACATGATTTGGAGATAGCTGTGGTAATATTTTCATTAAAGATTTAGAGGCATTATCTTTATGGAGAATGGCGTGACATTTATACTGATCATAAAAGTTTAAATTATATTTTCACCCAAAAGGAGCTGAATATGCGTCAAAGAAGATGGTTGGAGTTGATTAAGGATTATGACAGCTCAATCCATTACCACCCTGGAAAAGCAAACAAGGTGGAAGATACATTAAGTCGACAAGACCATGCCAGTTTAACAATGATGAGGGTCACAAAAGATCCAATATTTATGGATTTACAAAGGATGGATATTGGAATTATAATGGCACGGGAAAAATATTATCTTTCTCAAAAGAATGTTAAACCATCTATACTTGTGAAGATTAAAGAGGCACATAAAGAAGATGTCAAGTTACAAAAGAACGTGAGAAATGTTCCTGAATTCAACTTTGATTGTGATGGGATAATAAAGTTCAGGAATCAGGTTTGTATTCCTCCGATCCCGGAATTAAAGAAGGAGATGCTGGATGAGGCTCATAGTTCTTCATTCATTATTCATCCTGGAAGCACGAAGATGTATAGGGACCTGAAAGAGTACTTCTGGTGGGATGGCATGAAAAGAGATGTTGCTGAATAAGTCTCTCGATGCTTGGTTTGTCAGCAAGTTAAAGATGAGAGACAAAAGTCTAAGGGGATGTTACAACCATTACCCATACCCGAATGGAAATGGGAAAACATCACTGTGGACTCAGTCACAGGACATCCTAAAACATCCAATGGCAATAATGCTATCTGGGTCATAGTTGATCATCTTACCAAGTCCACACACTTCATTGCTATTAGAGATTATTTCTCTCTGGATCAGCTTGCTAGGATATTTGTAAAGGAAGTGGTGAGATTGCATAGAGAACCACTTTCAATTATATCTGATCGGGATCCATGATTTACCTCGATGTTCTGGAGAAGTCTTCAGCATACTCTGGATACAGAGTTGAGTTTCAGCACTGCTTATCATCCTCAGACAGACGGTCAGTCTGAGAGAACAATTCAAACTCTAAATGATATGTTGAGAGCTTGCTCTATGGATTTCAAAGGTGGTTGGGATCAACACCTACCTTTGGTGGAATTTTATTAAAACAATAGCTTTCACTCTAGTATTTAGATGGATCCATATGAAGCTCTCTATGGAAAGAAATACAGGACCCCAACTTGCTGGGATGAAGTTGTGGAAAGAAAGCTATTAGGACCTAATCTCGTTGATGAAATGGTAGAAAAGGTCAGATCTACTCAACATCACATAAGAGCAGCTCAGAGTCGACATAATAGTTATGCCGACAACTAAAGAAAAGTCCTATAGTTTGATGTGGGTGATAAAGTGTTCTTACGAATATCTCCCTGGAAGAGAGTCATGATTTTTGGAAAGAAGGGGAAGTTGAGCCCTTGATATATCGGTCCTTTCGAAATACTGGATCGTGTTGGGAAGGTAGCTTACTGATTGGCGCTTCCACCCAATCTCTCTCAAGTTCATGATGTGTTCTATGAATCTCTCCTGAGAAATTAAAAACCTGATCCTTCACATGTACTTAGCACAAAAGTTGTACCACTGGAGAAAGATCTTTCTTATGAAGAACATTCGATAGAGATTATGGATCATAGCGAAAAAGACCTATGAAGCATGACCACTCGATTGGTGAAAGTTTTATGGAGGAACCACCAATTAAGATAAGCTACATGGGAGATTGAGGATATGATGAGGGAGAGGTATCCTCATCTGTTTGTTACAAAGTGACGAATTTCGAGGGTGAAATTCATTTTAAGGGGGATAGAATGTAACACCCGAGACATTTATGTGAAATATTTTGTTTTTATTTAATAAAAATCATCAAAGTAATCTTTTACTACACACAACACTAGCTTGGCTTGCTTTACATGCAACCGCAGCCTTCCTCAATAGCTTGTGTCATACGCAATATGGAGATTTACTAAACAATGATATGCTATTAAAATATTATTAAAACTACCCTTTATGAATAGTAATAACCACTTTTTGACATTTTAAAAATTTTATATTTCAAAATGGACTTCATTTTTGGATTCGGAATATCGAAATTAGTCTAGGGTGAAATTTTGGTATTTTCCTGAAAACATTCAATTTGTGATGAATAGTGAAACCACTAAGTGGTAGTTAAAAAACTGATTTTTTCATTAAACATAATTTTACCTCTTCTGTGAGTGAAATTTTGAAAATCCGAGAAACATGGCTGATGTCAGTAAGTAAAATTTGGTTCAATGAGATGAAAATAATGTTTTGGTGAATAGTAAGTTTTTACTTTTTTTCCACGGTTAAAAGCAAATAGGGTAATTAAGGGTAAAAATGATATTATTATTACCATAACAAATGTCCTAATTATATTGGAAAAGTTTAATTCGAACAAAAACAACCTTAGGAATAAAATATGACCATTTAGGCCCACTTGGATTAGATTAGGACATTTATTATTAATTTATTTAAAGAAGGGTTAAAATAGTTAAAATCAATGTTTAATAAGTAAATCATTTTTAATATGGGGTTATACATAAGATAAATTAGACTATAAATATTAATTAGAAAGATAAAAATATTTCCTAAATTATGGTATTTTATTTTTTATTTTTAGAGATTAAATAATTTAATTTATTTAGGACATAATGATGATGCAGTAATTATCTTATTAATGAAATATTGAAATAATTGATATTATAAATACCCAAATAAATGTAATTTGAGACTTTTTATGAATTAATCTAATTTTCAAGGTTAATATTACATGTTAGTATTGATTTAAGTAACTTTTTTTGAACTAATAATTCTGTTATTATTTTCACAAAAATCAATTACTAAATAGTGTCAAAATTGACATAAAATGGTTTTTAAAAAAAATATTATATTATTAATTGTTATTTTATTCCTAAAAATCTAAGGATCGTCCAAGTGAATTATATAAGGTTATATATATTAATAATAAACATCTTGGGGTTCGTTTGACTTGAAATAGTAAGTTTATTAACATTATAGTGTAAGAAAATCGGAAGACACGGTAAAAGTTAAATTATCTAACTTAAAGTTAAATCTAAATAATAATGTTAAAATTGATACCTAACCTTCTCTAAATTCTATTGGATGAGAGTATTTAGACCCCTACCCACATTATCTTCGAAATATATCAATTTTGAGCTATTAAAAACCGAATTTGACTTTATAATAAAATAATATTTTTAGTTATTTCAAAGGTGCCCCTCTCCTCCCTTATTAAAGGGAACCTCCTCCCCCTCTTCCTCACACCACATTGAGCCTTCACGCTTGGCCAATCCCTGACAATTTCTCCAATACACTTTCCTAGAAACATCCTAGAGGTTATGGTCTTCTTCAATGACCTATTTTAGTGCCCTAAAAGGAGGTCTCAAAGAAGCACTTCAAAGAAGAGGTAATGACCGTTACCGATTCTTTCATCTTTATTTCTTCTTCCAATTCTTATTCTTTATTTGTTTCATTATGAAGTAATAACATATGTATCACTCATATACTGATATGTTATTATAAGTATGAAACAACCCTATTTCACCATCTATCCATCCTATAGAAAAAGTAATCACCGCGCATGCGTACGTACGGAATACCATCTCCACGCCATGGTGTAATCTATTTTCCACCACCACATTACTGGGATGGTTATAATGGTGTAAATAATGACTATATATGACTATTATAAAGTTATATTGATTCTGAAGTAGTATACATACACACCAATACAATTCCATGATCATAGGAACCATATCATCACTCGTGTGTACGTACGGAATGTTGTCTCCACGATGTGATGTGACTCGTTCTACAAGATCTTAATTTCATAATGATTATATAAATGAATTGAATGAATGAATATGATATATAATACACTAATACCATTCTGGAAATTTGGTATCTATAACCTAAAGATAAGAATAAGAATTTATTCGACAAAACACGCATAAGAACAAAAAGTAATAAACACCCGAATTACATGTAGTAATGAAATATTACTAATAAGAAGCCAATAATATGACCATATATGATATGATAACAATATGTATGATTCTGGAATAAGTTAATAACATTATTTAAATCATTATACATGAGGTTTGGACACTTACCAAGCAAATCGAACCTAAGGTATGGGAAATATCACAATATCATTTTTATCCGAGATTGTTTACACATTGGGATTTACTGGGGTGTATTTTATCATCCACATCAATGATTACTCAATTTGTAATATTTATATCCTTCTACAATATTTTATATTCAATTTTACCTTTTGGTGAGTTATTAGTAAAAGATATGAAAGGAATCTTTTGTCGTTTTTCATACGAGGTACTTTTTGACTTTTCCGACAAAAGTACGGGAATAATGTTTTTTTAACTTATACGACATGAATGGATTTTTAAAACATTATTTACAAGAAGCTTCCTTTACAATTATTCATGTTTATTTTTAATAAACTTCTTTTAGTTTAAAATTTTATGACATGTTAAGAAAGGAAAATGATTTTGAATTTGAAAGGATATTTCCTCAAGAATGGAGTTCAAGTGTTTTATCAAAATTATTTTCCATCTATGATAATATAGGATTCTGTTTATATCCCTATTATTACATTTATTTGATTATGTTGTGATGGAATTATTTTTATGAATTCCTTTATCATATATGAATTGTTTGATGATGTCACGATGTTTAAGAATCCCATTTTTATTACATGGGTTATGCAATGATGTATGATTTTGTGGCACACATAAGAATGGTATCATTAGGAGATGGGTTGGACCTATATCTCCCTCCAATGCATTGGGTAATGATTTTATATCTCATGAGATATAAATGGCTAGAACGGTAGGTTATACCGGTTCAGTGAAACAGGACTGAAACGAGGAGTGAACTCGGTTTAGAAATTGACTTTGTCCACTAAGATTGTCTTGGAAATGAGTCTTGACTAATAAGAAATGATTCTCTATGATTATGTGTCTATGACACAAAGTTTCATGTTTTATGTTATGATTATTGGGACTCCATTTCACTACTATGATTTATCCCATGTTATGAAATTATGATCTCTTTTGCAGGTTAAGATTTCCAAAAGTTATGTTCTTATGAATATGATGTGATTGATATTTCTTTTGTTTACCCTTACTGAGCATTTGAGCTCACCCTTTTGTATTTTTCCTTTCCCCAGGTTAGGAAGAAGGATATTAAGTAAGATATTCCAGAAGGGACTATAGATATGATGAAATAAATGGGAGACAATGTAGACGCTTTTTGAACCATTTGTTTATGTTTCCCAGTTTCTAAAGACACTATACCAATACGGTCCTTTTGTGGTTTTGTTATATGTTGTAATAAGTATGCTTCAATTTTGAATTATTAACAATATATGTAAAGTATGGGTCATTATATTTTATGAATAATACTTTTTAAGAGTTTTGAATAAGAACCAAACCAGATGTTTTTACATAAAATTCTTTTTATTCAATGTATTCATCTTGAATATTAAAGATAATTTTTATTGGTTTTCAACCAAATTTGATCGTTGAATATTTTTTGGTTATTCCACTACAAGTACGGTATATATAGTTTTGAATGAAAATTATTTTACTACTAAAGAGACAATAAATGTTATGTTGTATAAAAATATTCCATATGTTTCCAAAAAAACATCAACCTACATCTACAAATTCTATTTCTAAAACAAAATTTAAACCAATAGTATAAAATAATTATCATATGGAAACAATTTAGAAATATTTTGTTTATGTTTTTAATTTTTCATATTTTCAATCCATTGTTTGATAACATACCTTTAAAAATCCAAGATGTCAGTTGTTTTTTAGGAGTCATCCTAGTGATAATATCATTGGTGATGTAGATAAACTATTTAAAAATAGATGTTCCTTGAGAAATTAAATTTAACACAAAGGTATATTTTCTCATTTTTAACCAAAAAATACTGATGTGGATCTGGGTGTTGTGTATTGAATAAAATCTATGAAAAATTAAAAAACAATGAGTTGAAATTGAAAAAAGTATTGAATTTAGTTTGACAACCTAAATAAATTCCTAAAATTTTATTAAAATGCATTTTTGGAACATATGTGTTGAAAATGGAATATTATATAGAAATAATGATATAATTATTTTACGGTATATAACCAACAAGGAGGAATAGACTATTAAGTAACTTATTCTTTGGTAAAAAGACTGGAAGTTATTTGGATACTTCTTGTCTTTGTAGCATTATTTAATTTCAAACTACTAAAATTGCATGTGAAATGTGTGTTCCTTAATTCTTATGTTTATGATGATTTTTATATGTAACAACACATTGTTTTAAAAATTAAAAACCTTCATAATATTTTATGAAATGTACCATGGAACCATATGGACTGCAAAAGGCCCCTAGAGCATGGTATGATAAGTAAACTTGATTTTTAGTACTAAACAATTTTATTAAAGGTGATGCTAATCCAAAAAAATTTATAAATTATATTATAATAAAATATATTTTTGTTAAAATATATTTTGATGATATTATATTTTGCTCGACTCAAAAATATTTAACAAATTCCAGTGTAGATCTTATGAAATCTGAGTTTGAAGTAAATATGTTTGTTGATTTAACATACATTCTAGGTATTAAATTATCAAAAAATGTAGGAGGTACATTTATATAAAATCATAAGTATATAAAAGTACTGATTATGAAATCCAAGTTTGAAAATACTAAATCTAGTTGTACTCCCATTGGTACATCTAATATATTAGATCTTGATGAGTTTAGAAACCAGTTGATCAGAAGTTTTTTAGAGGTTTGATTGGAAGTTTACATTGCATAACATCTAGTTATCCAGATTTAATGTTTTTAGAATTATAATGTGACATATTCAAATCCAATCCAAAATTATTACATTAAACCTATAATACAAAACATTCGTTTCCTAAAGGGAACTATATATTTAAGATTATTATATTCTTCTGAAAATGTTTTTCAACTAATATGTTTTTCTGGTGATGAATTTAGTAAATGTTTAATTTGTATAAATGTACAAAAATAACATATCATTTCATAGAATACTCATTATATTATATTCAATGTAATAAACTACACTAATTTTCAAATTCCACTGTTCAAGAAAAAAATGTGGTTGTTGCAAGTTATTGTGATCGAGTGTTATGGACGTAACACAATTGAATAGACTATGACATGATTTTTACTAAAACTAAAATACTTTTTTAAAATTGAAGTGAAATTTCTATAGGAAATAACCTATGACATCACTCGCATAGAAATCACATAGGTATAAGGTACCATTCTTTTGGGATAACACAGACAAATGAGATACTATTTTATAATTCATCATAATGTAAGAACAAATTGATGATATTTTTATTCAACCACTATGTTCCCATTGAACTTATTATATTAAACAAAATCTAGGGTTGACCAATACAAAGTGATTATTCATATCTACTTCTTATTTAATAATATCTTTACAGTAATGAACTTATTTCAATAGGGGGGATACATTTATTTTAAGTTTTATAGTTTTTATGGTTTATTAAATGTTTCTAGTTTTCTAAAATGTATTTATTGTAATAAACTTATCAGAATAATGTTTTTATAAAATATATAAACTAAAAATGTTTATAAATTTTTTCAAACATTGTTACTATCAGGACCCATCCTCGGGGCCCGTGTCGGGACTACCCCAAGCCTGCCTTCCATAGGCCAGGGGCTGGTGACTAGCACCAAGGAGTAAATCCTGCTAAAAATGGAAGGCATTGACTTTGTAATATAAACAAACACCACAAAGAAAGAAAGCAGCTAGAAGTAAACACTAATTAAAAATTGAGTACAACATTATGTGTGGAAAAGTAAGTGGTCCTGTATACAAACCCAAACTGAATGTAAAGTACAACTGGAAGGGAAAGCAGAAACTGTAAAGTAGAGCAGCAACGCCAAGCTATCCACTAGAAATCCCACCTGAAGGGTGGGTACAGATAGCCTCCTCCGCTCCTCACGTCCAGCCGGCCGCTCCAAGAATGTCCCGCCCAGTGGTCCACCTCCAGGTAAAGTTATACTCCGCATGCCTCAACCACGATCAGCGCTGTCTGTCATCTGCAACCAACACAACGTAGTGTGGGTATAACCTATGCAGGGGTGATTATAAGCTACTCAGTAGGGACCCCGAGACCCCTGACGGTCTCCCAAATCCACAAAGGATAATCCACAAAGGAAAGATGTAATCACGAAGTATCATCCGACACTGCTTAGGTATATGCCCATACATATACCTAAGTCATCAATTCTCATTCGGCTCCAACATCTGAGCCCAAGTACAACCCAGTCCACACAGGAAAGAAAAACGAAAATCCACACAGGATAGCACAACACAATCCACATAGGAAAGAAAAACAGGATTCAGCTCATACAGGTATACTTCTTCGTATGACGATAGAGATGATCAGTTATATCCACTGATTAGTCTAATCTGTCGGACCCACAAAGTATCGATTGGTACTAACCTCTGCAATGACCCACATAGGATCTGACCCACAAAGGATCGATATGTAACTAACCCTGCAAAGAACCACACATGATCGGACCCACAATGATCTGTAGGCGCTGGCTCACAAAGAACCGTTGAGCGCTGCGCACACAGGATCGAACCCACACAGGATCGGTAGAACTGATGCACATAGGATCGCTGAGTGTTGTAGTCATCGCCGTCAAATCCAATGAGGATCTCTGTACAGTTTTTGTCGTCGTCACAGTCGTAACGCAGCCAGCTCTAGGGTTCCCGCACACAGCAAACTCGCTCGGGAGGGTCAGCTCCACGAGCCGAGGGTCTAATACATCAACTGACACATAGTTCAGAGTTGATTTATCCAAAAGTTCCATATCGTCAATAGGAACTCAACGTCGCAGACTGCGTGTCAATCAGACGCCCGGTTTGAGAGGTATTGGCTTTTTCGTTCCAGGGGCCCAGTTGGTTTTTAAGGCAAAACCAACCCGACCGCACTCCACCTATGTCCAAACCTCAGTCGGAGTAATCCAAAAGACCAGTCTCACTACAAGAAATCCATCAAAGTCGACGGAACGTCAATCAGACGTTCGGAGCTTAAGATATGAGCATTTCCGCTCCGATGGCCCGGTTGGTTTCGTGTACGAACCAACACGGCCGAACCCAAAGTATCCCGAAACCTTGAGTGTGATATACCAAAACGACCATCTCAATCCAAGGATCACATCACCACTGAAGGTGCGTCGATCGGAGATCCATAGACCGAGATATGGGCAAAAGACCAAAAAGGGTCCGAAAACGGGGGTGTCGGGCCCGGACCGACCCGGCCCGAGACCCCCTGGGTCGGCCCAACAGGGCGCGGCCCGGCCCGGCCTAGCGCACAAGCGCGTGATTCCAGTTGGCTCGGCCGAACGGCCAAGCCGTTCGGTTTGTGGGAGGTGGGGTGCTTCCCCCGCATTTTGTAACCGCGGCGCCCCTTAATAGGAGCCGCTAACTGGCTGGCTGGGGGTCTGAACCCCCGGTTTTTCACCTGTCTGGCCGGCCTGCCCCGGCCAGCCGGTTTCTTCCACCACAGGACTGGCGATGGCCGGTCCCCTCCCTTCTCTAACGCCGGCGGCCCATTTCTGGCCACCGGTCCTGCTCCGACGCTAGCGGCCCATTTTCGGCCAACGGTTCCCACGCTCCGCCGCGGCCCGGTACCGGCCGAGGTCTTCATTCGTCCGATGTGGCGCGACGACGCCACACCCCTCCACTGAGGCCCCACTCTGGCTGTGGTGCTTTTTCGGTTCTCCGACACGGCGCGATGGCACCGCGACTTGGTTCATATTATTAAAATTGCAGCGTGTCGGCATCGCACATTCATGTTGTCCGTTCCCACGCATTGTGACAGCACCACGTCACTTCCCGTCATACCGCAACAACATGAAAATAAAAGGTATGAGGGTTGACCATGTTTGTGCAGTCCGGCCTCCTCCCATTAATTGATAGCATGCGGTCCAATTGTATGTGGATAAAGAAGGGGAGTAAATCATGAAAAGAAATCGCATAAACCCCTACCTCGTGCGAGTTTGAACGGAGGTTCGTCGAACGATAATTCGTCGTGGAACGAGACATCGTAGAAGGAGGAAGTCGTGTCGCGGATGTCGACCTCCGAGGAAATCAGATTTCATCGCGTTCTTCGTGGAAGAGAAAGAAGTTCTCAAGTTCCTTGGCTTTTCTCCCAATGTTCACACAACAAGGTTTCCAACCACAAATAAAATAAGTTCATCTCTTATTTTGTTAACATAAAATAAACTTTTGAATTTCAAGAGTTTGAATTAATTCCACTTAATTAATTCATGAAAATTTATCATCAATAATGGTGAGTTGAGGGGGTTTAAAATTGTGAAGGGGTATGGTTCGTGTGGGCCCCACCACCCTCATAACCTCCCTTGGGAAGTTGGGTAGTTACCCAACTTCCACCCAAAGCTTAATCCACATAAAGTAAAAATAAAATTGTTGCATAAATTTTATTTTACCATCCAAATAAGTTAAAAACTTCTCTAGTGTAAACGCAACTCCAGAAATGGCGTTCCTAATCGTTTACTGGCGCTACAGTTCCATCGGTGCCCTCGGAATTCGATTTTGAGCACCGGTTCAAAAGTTAGAATATCCTGCTCGTTCGTTCACTGAACGTACATGAGCTAAACTTCGGATAGATATTCTGGGCACACCTGGACTCGGAATCAAGTGCCATCAGAAACTATGTTCTTATAAAATCCCAAAGAAAATTAAGAAAAAAATTTCCTTGAATTGTACGGGCCATTACATTACTCCCACCTCAGGGCTTTACGTCCACGTAAAGATACATCATAATCTAGGGAAACAAAAGTGGGGACTGAGCATGAATCTGAGCCTCCCGCTCCCAAGTGGTCTCCTGGAGGTTCCTGGGGTCCCATTTGATGTGCACTAGAGGAATCGATCGTCCGCATAGGACCCGCTCCTGTCTATCCTCGATCTCCACCAACACCTGCTCAAAATTCTCCCCATCATCAACGTCTAGCTCCCCATTGTCAATGATGTGTCGGGTCATGCACGTATCTCATCAGCTGTGATACGTGGAAGACGTCGTACACCCGTTGCAACCGAGGTGGTAGAGCCAGGAGATAAGCTACATCGCCAATCCTATCGAGGACTCGGAATGGTCCGATGAAGCATGGAGACAACTTGCCGCCTCGTCCAAATATCTGTATACCACGTTGATGTGAAACTCGCAAGAAGACGTGGTCACCATCCTCAAACTCTAGTGGCCTCCAACTCCTGTCTCTATAAGACTTCTGCTGGCTCTGAGCTATACTCATCCGCACCTGGATGACCCGGACCATCTCTATCGTGGCCTGGACCATCTCCGGTCCCACAAGTGCTAAATCCCCAAGGTCTGTCCAGCACAAAGGAGGTCTACAAGGTCGTCCGTACAACGCCTTGTATGGTGCCCTCCCGATGGTGGAGTGGTAGCTGTTGTTGTAAGAGAACTCCACCAAGGGTAGGTGGTCCTCCCAGCTGCGACCAAAGTCGGGGACACTTGTGTGGAGCATGTCCTCGAGAGTATGAATGGTCCTCTCCTTCTGAGGGTGAAAGGCTATGCTCAGACGTAACTGTGTCCTGAACGCCTCCTGCAACCCCTTCCAAAGCTGTGAAGTAATGCGAGCATCTTGATCAGAGACAATAAATGATGGCACACCATGAATCCGTACAATCTCTAGAACATATATACATCCCAGGCTATCCATTGAGCCCTACTCCCTGATGGGTATGAAGTGTACCGACTGGGTGAGTTGGTCGAAAATCTCCCAAATGGAGTCATGACCTCTGGAAGTGCGTGGAAGTCCAGTCATGAAATCCATAGATATCCCATCCTACTTCAACTTCGGGAGCTCCAAGGGCTGTAACAAGCCTACTGGTATCTGGTGTTCTACCATCACCTGCTGGCCAGTGATGCATCAAGAAACGAACTCTACCATGGCCTTCTTCATGCATGGCCACTAGTGCTGTCGTCTGAGATCTTGGTACATCTTCGTCACTCCAGGATGTACCGCCAATGTAGAAGTGCGAAACTTTCTTAGAACCTCCTCTCGTAAAGAATCTGGTACCAAGGTACGTCCTCTGAAAAGGACGTCGTGCTCTTCTCCAAAAGAGAAACCATCAGGTGCCTGTCCTGAGGATATCTGTGCATGCCACGTCTCATAGTCAGCATCCCCACAATGTGCCTCTCTGACCCGCTGCAATAGTGGAGGGGTGACTGTGAGAGACTGAAGGAAGGCTGCTCCATCTCTATCCACGAAGGATATCCACAAAGCGGCTAGCTGCTCTGTCTCCTCCTCATGTAGCTGAATGTCCATCCTCCTGCTGAGTGCATAGGCTACTACGTACCCCTTCCCAGGAGTATAGACAATCTCAAAGTCATAGTCCTGGAGGAACTCAAGCCATCACAATTGTCTCATATTCAGTTCCTTTTGAGATAAGTTGTATCTGAGACTCTGATGGTCAGAAAAGACTGTAAAGCGCTCGCCCATCTGGTAGTGTCTCCATGTCTTTAGAGTAAAGACAACTGCTGCTAACTCCAGGTCATGGTTAGCATCGTTCTTCTCATGCGGCCTCAACTAACGTGATCCTTAGGCGATCACTGCCCGCTCCTTCATCAGGACACATCTGAGTCCGGTCCCTGATGCATCGCAGTAGACTATGTACTCTACTCCCTCCTCAGGAAACCTCAAAATAGGTACGCTAGTCAATCTCTATCTCAGCTCATGGAAGCTCTACTGACATCTGTCTGACCACACAAAGGGTTTCCCCTTCTTCGTAATAGCTGAGAGTGGTGCCGCAAATCTGGAGAAGTCTGGCATGAATCTCCGATAGTATCCAGCTAGTCCCAAGAAACTCTGCACCTCCGTCATGCTCCTGGGTGGCTCCCAAGCTAGCACAGCCTCGATCTTCGCAGGATCCACCGCAACTCCCGCTCAGAGATGACGTGTCCCAAGAAGTGGACCTCACGTATCCAAAACTAACAATTAATGATCTTCCCATAAATCCAGTGCTCTCGGAGTGTGTCGAGTACAACTCGTAAGTGGTAGGCGTGCTCCTCCTCAGTGGTTGAGTAAATCAAAATGTCTTCGATGAAGAGCATGACAAATCGATCGAGGTATGGCTGAAAGATACTATTCATGAGGGCCATGAAAACTGGTGGACCATTGGTTACGCTGAATGGCATAACCAAGAAATAATAGTGGCCATACCAACAGCTGAAGGTCGTCTTCTGCACGTCCTCATCCCGAACTCCGAGCTGATGATAACCTAACCTGAGGTCTATCTTTGAGAACCACCGTTCTCCCTTGAGCTGATCGAAGAGGTCATCAATCCTCGGTAGCGGATACTTGTTCCTCACTATCACCTGGTTCAGGAGACGAGAGTCGACACAATGTTGCAAGCTCATGTCCGCCTTCTTGTCAAACAAAATTGGAGAAGCCCAGGGTGAAACACTGGGTCGGATGAACCCCTTGCCCTACAAGTCCACCAACTATACCCGTTGCTCTCGAAGCACAGCGGGGGCCATCCGATATGCTGGAGTCAATATCGGGGCTGTCCCAGGGTATAGGTCAATATAAAAGTCCACCTCTCTTCAAGGAGGTAGTCCTAGAACGTCATCGGGAAAGACGTCTGCATACTGATCCACCACTACAGGAAAACCAGGACTCCTCACGTCAACTGCTCCTATGATGAGGCTAGCCAACTGATGAGTGATGGGTTGTCCTCTCCTTTGAGGAAGACCATCCTGTTTTGCAAAGGCTCCCTTCTCGCTGGTGAAGGTGAACCTGCTCCCATCGGTGCGTACACATCGCACCAAGTATGTCCCGCCCAGTGGTCCACCTCCAGGTAATGTCTTGCTCCGCAAGCCTCAACCATGATCAGCACTGTCTGTCGTCTGCAACCAACACAACATAGTGCGGGCATAGCCCGTGCATGGGTGAGTATAAGCTACTCAGTAGGGTCCCCGAGACCCCCTAAAGGACCCCAAAATCCACAAAGGATTATCCACAAAGGAATGATGCAATCATGAAGTAACATCCGACACTGCTTAGGTATATGCCCATAAATATACATAAGTCATCAATTCTCATTCGGCTCCAACATCCAAGCCCATGTACAACCCAGTCCACATAGGAAAGAAAAACGTAAATCCAGACAGGATATCAGAACACAATGCACATAGGAAAGCAAAACAGGATTCAGCTCACACAGGTATACTTCTTCGTATGACGATAGGAATGATCAGTTATATCCACTGATTCATCTAATCTGTCAGACCCAAAATGATCGATAGATACTAACCCCAGCAATGACCCACATAGGATCTGACCCACAAAGGATCGATATGTAACTAACCCCCGCAAAGACTCACACAGGATCAGACCCACACAGGATCTGTATGCGCTGGCTCACACAGAACCGATGAGCGCTGACCCACATAGGATCGGACCCACACAAGATTGGTAGCACTGATCCACATAGGATCGCTGAGTGCTGTAGTCGTCGCTGTCGAATCCACCGAGGATCTTTGTACAATTGGCGTCGTCATCACAGTCGTAACGCAGCCAGCTCTAGCGTTCCAGCACACAGCAAGCTCGCTCGAGAGGGTCCACTCCACGAGCCGAGGGGCTGATACATCAACTGACACATAGTCCAGAGTTGATGTATCCAAAAGTTCTATATCGTCAATAGGAACTCAACGTCGCAGACGGCGCGTCAATCAGACGACTGGTCTGAGAGGTATTGGATTTTTCGTTCTAGGGGCCCGGTTAGTTATTAAGGCAAAACCAACCTGACCGCACTCCACCTGCGTCCAAACCATGGGCAAGGTAAGCCAAAATATCTGTCTCACGAAGAGAAATCCATCAAAGTCGACGGTACATCAATCGGACATCCAGAGCTTAAGATATGAGTGTTTCCGCTCCGAGGGCCCGGTTGGTTTCATGTACGAAGCAACTCAGCCGAACACAAATTCTTCTCTGAAACCTTGAGTGTGATATACTGACACGACCATCTCGATCCAAGGATCGCATCGCCACTGATGGAACATCGATCAGAGGTTCGTATCCTGATATATCGGCAAAGGACCAAAAAGGGACCGAAAACAGGGGTTTCGGGCCTGGACCGACCCGGCCCGAGACCCCCTGGGTCAGCCCGAATCGGGTCGACCTGACCCGGGTTCGGGTCGTCCCGGCAGGGTGCGGCCCGGCCTCGTAGCGCGAGCTGGCTCAGCCGAACGGCCGAGCCGTTCGGTTTGCGGGGGGGGGGGGGGGGGGCTCCCCCCCCCCCCCCCGCATTTTCTGACGACAGCCCCCCTAAATGGGGGCCACTAGCTGGCCGGCTGGGGGTTTGAAACCCCAGTTTTTCTCCTGTCTGGTTGGCCAGCCCCGGACGGCCGGTTTCTGCCGACACGGGACCGGCGACGGCCGGTCCCCACCCTGCTCCGACGCTGGTGGCCCGTTTCCAGCCGCTGGTCCTACTCCGACGCCGGCATCCCATTTTCGGCCGGCGGTTCCCATGCTCCACTGCGTTCCGGTACTGGTCGTGGCCTTCATCCGTTTGGTGCGGCGCGATGGCGCCGAACCCCACTACTGCGGCCCCGCTCCGGTCGTGGTACATTTGCACTTCTCTGGCACCGCGCGACAGCACCACGACATGGTTCATATTTTTAAAAACGCGGCATGTCGACATCGCGCATTTATGTCGTTCATTCCCACAAGGTGTGACGGCACCGCATCACTTCCTGTCGTACAGCAAAAACAAGAAAATAAAAGGGAGGAGGGTCGGGCGTGTTTGTGCGGTTCGACCTCCTCCAATTAATTGATAGTATGTGGTCCAATTATACATGGATAATGAAGGGGAGTAAATCACGAAAAGAAATCGCATAGACCCCTACCTCATGCGAGTTTGAACGGAGGTTTGTTGAACGAGAATTCGTCGTGGAACGAGACATCGCAGAAGTAGGAAGTCGTGTCGCGGATGTCGACCTCCGAGGAAACCGGCATTCCTCGCGTTCTTCATGGAAGAGAATGAAGTTCTCAAGTTCCCTGGCTTTTCTCCCAAATTTCACACAACAAGTTTTCTAACCACAAACAAAATAAGTTCATCTCTTATTTTATTAACATAACATAAACATTTGAATTTCAATAGTTTGAATTAATTCTACTTAATTAAATCATGAAAAGTTTTCATCCATAATGGTGAGTTGAAGGGGTTTAAGACTGTGAAGGGGTGGGGTTTGTGTGGGCCCCACCACCCTCATAACCTCCCTTGGGAAGTTGGGTAGTTACCCAACTTCCACCCAATGCTTAAACCACTTAAAGTAAAAATAAAATTGTTACATAAATTTTATTTTACCTTCTACATAATTTAACAACATCTCTCATGTAAAGGCAACTCCGGAAATGGTGTTACTAAGCAATTACCAGCACTACGGTTCCATCGGTGCCCTCAGAATTCGATTTCGAGCACTGGTTCAAAAGTTACAATTTCTCACTCGTTCGTTCAATGAACGTACCCGAGCTAATCTTCCGATAGGAATTCCAGGTACACCGGGCCTCAAAATCAAGTGCTGTCAGAAACTGCGATCTTATAAAATCCCAAAGAATAATATGAAAATTTTTTCCTTTAATTTTACAAGTCTTTACAGTTACCATTGTAATCAGTTATTATTATAAAATCTATCGATATTGTTTTTTTATTAAAATATTTTAATCAGTTTTTATTATAAAACCATCACAATTATTTTTCCTTAAATACTATCATAATCAATTTTTAATAATCTATCATACACATATTTTTAAAAAAAACTAAGAAGAAATTGTTATCCAAAATGATGAAACAATCTAATCCAAAAGTTACTCTAATGTTCTTTTTAGTTTTTACACTATTCTATTTCATTTTTTTATATATTTTGGGGATTGATTATTATTTTAGTTTTAATATTGTGTCATGTTTTCAAACTCAATCATTTTCTAATTAGGCTATTAAATATTCTGTTGTAAAGATTTCTTCTATATTTTAGAGTTTAAATAATGATTTAAAACATTTATCATGTAAATCTCATCCATCTGACTACATAAAAATTAATATAACACATTTAATGTTTTTGGAATATGAAAAATCTATTCTATTTGCCTATATAAAGCGGTTTCACCCTATTTTCCTCCTCGATTCTCAGATAATTCTCTATTGAATCTTATCAATCTTCAATGTGGTCAGTTCGATTGTTTTGACATTTTTGTGATCTCTTCCATAAGTCTCACTACGATGAATACTGTGGAGGATTTCACAAATAAGAATGTTTTTAGGGAAATAATCATTGAATGAAAGTGGAATGAAATGTATGATTATATTATCAAAAGAATTATTTATTTACAAGGATGAAAAAATTTATGTGCAGTAAAATAGGAAAAGGATTTTGATTTGTATTATCCTAAAATATTTAGAGAATTTTATTACTAAATTGACTTCATTATAGTAAATAGTAAGTATCATAATTATTAATCATTAGTTTCAATGAAATATATTATTTCATATAAAATACTATCATAATTCTTAGGTGTTTCTTTGAGAGTAGAATCTTATCTTTTTTCACATATTATTCAGGTCAAACATGGTTATTTTGAGAAAAATATGGAAAAACATCTCTATTTACTTATTTTGAGAAATTTGGGAATGTATCAAATATTTCAATAGACACTCGGTCGGTAAAATTATGGATGTAGGGGTACCTCATCCATAAGAAGGGTGACCGATACACCCTTAAGTTATGAGATATCTTTTTTTTGGACATCATGACAAACTTGAGACAAACTAACATGTTAAAGATAATTTTCATTATCATTGAAGCAATCATAAGTGATTAAATTAAGTCTATGATAATTATGTTTCCTTCTTTCATCAATATGTTTCTTGTGAATGTTATAAATCTTATAAAAGCTGAGAACAAAACCAACCATGTATGAGAAACTATTTATTTTATTGGTAAATATAAAATTTCAAGAATGAAATTTGTTTTTGATTCAAAGGAAAAGAAGTATGTTGATTAGGTTGGATGTGATATATATGAGGCACAACCTTCCACGAAAGCAGAATATGTAAATAAGAAATTAAAAGATGATTATTCTCCTCTAGAGAATTAAAAAACCAATGAAAAGGAAATGATAGATGATGTTTTTTTTAAATCATGGAACATAAGCACAAAAATAAATTAGGGTATCCATAGTTTAAAAATGATCCAGCTAAGGAAAAAGATTTAATAATTCATACATCAGATTAATTGAATGAAGTCAAAATGAAAATGCAACAGAAGAGAAGTATGATAGAATAATTATTTTAAAATTATTCTAAAGGGTGTTGAGAGGGATTTAAAAAATACAAATATATAATTATATCATATCGATCAATTCGATCCTTAAGTTTTAAATGTTTTTTATGAAAATTAAGATATTCTATTAGTTTTACCTTTTGTTAGAGAAAAGGGATGAAAAAAATGTCCCTAAATAATCAATTCTAGAGGATGTTCATAATTCTGTTAATAATGAAAAATAATTAGTGTCAATACATGATAGAAATCAATTTCTCTGAATAATAATAAAATTTGAGAAAGTACACGAGGAATATAGAGAATAAGATGATGGAAAAGAAAATTTTGAAAAAATAAAAAGATGAAAAAGAATAAATAGAGAATTACATTTAGGTAGAAGAAGAAGAATATAGTTATGAAGAAATAGAGTATAATACATAGTTAAAGAAAAAAGAATCATCAAAATCATCTACACATCCTTATATTTACCTTCTCAATCAATTATGGATGCTCATTTAAATTGAATTGATGAATAAAAATATTCTAAAATGAGCAAACATTTGTCATCATAGGATGATGAAAATTCATTATAAAATAATGAAGAATAAGATAAAAAATTGAAAACATTAGATTTTAAAATTTTTGAATCAAATAAAAAGTTTGATGTTTTAGAAGTTTCCAATGATGAGAAAGCTTCAATGAATTGAGAGGAAAAAGTCTCCAAAGGACTGAAACCTAATGCTGCAACATCAAGATTGAAACCTCCCAAACCATCATTATATTCACTGGACTCTAAGGATAATGTTGCACAAAATGGTTTTTCATTAATTCTATAATAGTGGATAAGGTTATATTAAACACTTCCTTTTTCCCATAAGCTATAATAAAGATGAATATTATTTCAGAAAATTATCAATGATAAATCAGTGTCATTTAATGGTAAAAAAAATTATTAACTATATTAAGGAAGACATGAAATTATTTACTAAAATCTAATAGTCTTAGAAAATATTATTTAATCAAATGAAAAATTAGGTCAGTCATGTGGATAGAGATATAATGGAACATTAGGATCAATTTTTTTATGTTCTGAAGTTTTTAACTGAATTATTTAAATATTTTCAAATGCTTTCTTTAGATGTTTTTAATAGAGTAAGTTACATTGATGATTTCCGATACATAATTAATAACTAGGGTCAGGAATTAATTCTTTTTGAAATAAATAGTTTGAAACATAGTGTTAGAGAATATGAGGCTCATATCGTGTGAAGGTGAATTAATCCTTATGAATAAAGAGATCAAATAGATAAATGTTGAGGTTAAAATCCTGATGATGTTTTTTTTGAAATCATGTTGTAATTAATGAAAAAATATCCAATTTTGAGAAGGATAATATTATGATAAAAAAAATTATGTAATTTGTTAAGAACCTAATAATGAAATAATGAAAACTTTTATTTTAAACTCTTTGTATATTTTTATCAATCATTAGAATGGTTGATGGACATGGTTATATTTTCATCCAATACTCTATGTTTAGAATATTTTAAAATAATTTTCTTTGTATGTTATTTGTATTATTTTGTGGATGATAATTTGGTGAAAAAATAATTATTTCCTATATTTTTATTTTTCTATCATTTCAACAAAATTTGGTAAATTTTACATTCTTTTTGAAAATATCAAAGGGAGAGAAAATTTTGAAAAAACATTATAATGAGATTTTTGAAGGAAGATTGTTCTGAAATGGGTGGATAATACCATAAGTGGTATAATGACTAATAAATTTTATTTTAAAATAATATATTCACAAACACAGGGGTTGTTATGAATTATATCTTAAAGGTTCTTAATAGAACAAAGGGCTATTATTTTTTCATATATATATTTTCAAAAATTGTTTTTGTGCTTTCCAAAAAGGGGGATGTTGTTGAGTCAGAAGTATTAAATTTTAATTTTACATTCCTTTATGTTTTTAAATCACAAACATATTCTAAAAATGATGTTTACTAGAGTTTTATACCCCAAGAGTTTAGTGTGTTTTGAGGAAAATATAATTTTTTTTCCAAACCATGAACTAGTACAAATGACCAAAAATATTAACATATAATTATTCAATATGATCCATCATATTTAAGGTTTTCCTGATAAATCATATAAAAAATTGGTTTTATCATTGTTTAGACTTATGTTTTACTAAAACAATTCATACCCATAAGGATAACCATGGTACATATACACTATATTAACCATTATACATTTATCAAATTGAAAATAAATAAAAACTATCATTAGACATTAAAAATATTATGTTTTGTTTAATTATTATTATATATATATCATATTTAATAGAATTTATCATTTTAATTATGATAAAAAAATAAATTTTTCTCATTTAGTTACATATTATTAATTGTGTGAAATATTTCCAGGGACATTTGTAACAAACTAAGAAATATGACCGTTAATATTTCATCTATATATCCATTACTTTTAATATTTGGGAGATGGTAAATTTTCATAAATAAATCTTTATAAATATTTCATATCATTAAATAATAATTCTTATTGTTTTTAATAATTTAATAAGTTGTTGTTCTATGTAATATTTGTCATGGTTTTTCCCATAAAAACTTTTCTATTATATTATATATTCGATTATTGTACCAAATGAGGGGTTTTAGGTGTAGGAATAAGGTGAATCTAATCCATTTGATCGAGGGCTTACGAGGCTAGGAATATAGATGTGGATCATCATATCAATGTAATCTAAGGCTATGAAGATAATTATTGTTCTGATGATCATATAGTGGGATTTACTAATAAGGAAAGACAGACCATATAGTACATATAAAACTATGGATACATAGATTCAAGGTTTATTACTACCTTTTCTATTAATGTTAATAGAGTGAATTATATTAATATAGTAGGTATTTTATACTTACAATTATATGTTTTGTAAATTAGGTTTGTAAGAGATATATATTTCTTCTATGAATTGTATTATAATGTTAGTTGTAATAATTATATTTATAATAAAAAATTTAATAATGTTTCTGTGATATTGATAAAACATACTATGATATAATCATACATTTTTGTGATTCTGTTTTTAATAATTTGATATTCAAACAGTGATGACTCTGATAATTTCACGTAAATGTTAATTGTGAATTGTCTTTTGTTTACTTTTTCTACTATAATTCACCCCATATTGTATAAATAATTATCATAGTTACTCACATAATATTACAATACATATATTTTGGATGCAGTGAGAGTTGTTTCAATAGGTTTAAAAGCACAAGAAGTGTAATATTTATGTATAATGTATGATACATTTTGTGTGATAGCATTCACACTGGTAACTTTGATATGGATGTGATATGTCAGAGTTATGTGTTCATGGGTTGTTAGAGGAGATGTTGATAGAGATTTTATATGGTTTCCAAAATAGGTAGGATGACTTATTTAAGGGATTGAATAATAAGACATTCATCATTGGTGTTTGAGAGTGGCTAAACAGAAGAGGAGTGGAATCTTGATTCCTTTCATATTTATATGAATTTGATATTAAACATATTAATTCAATGAATTATTTTGTGAGAAATGCATTATGTGTATGTGATATAGTTTTTATTTATTAGGTAATGAGTTGGATACATTTATTTATTCACTATGATTTATTATGTATCTTTATAATTTTCATGACATGTTTTAGGAAGGATCCTACTGGGTATCCCTATATGCTCACTATATATATATATTCTTTTTCCATTATATAAAATATAGTTGGTGATCATGTTGGGTGTCACTAAATTATGGATTTGTTTAAATTATATTGGAGTTTTTTTTTCAATGACGGTATTTGTTCTTAGATTTTCATTATTTTCATTTTGTATGAAATTACATTCATTTAATAGAATGGTGTATCTATAATTTATATTATGGAGTTTACTGGTGGATCATATCACTCACCCTACATTATATGTGGATGAAAATGTCTTCTATTTCGGTGTATTTAATAACTTATGAGATATTTTTCAACCTATGACCTATTAGAGGTGGTCTCTAAGGGAATTCATCATCTTCACTACCATCCTTAAAGCAGTATTAGTGGTGTAGGATCATGGAAAATAGGAATATCACATCATCTCTTACCCAATAATTAGTTAATATATTAGTTATTTGGTCAAAATTCACATCCATTAATGATTGGGTCATAAACGAGGAATTATAAAGAAAAATATGAAATCCATTAATATAATATTTATTTATATCCAACTTTGAATGCCACTAATTTTATGAAATATTATTTATTTGAGTCTCTTATAAACTCACAGGAAAAGAATATGAAAAACAACCCCACATAAAAATTGTAAGATATTCAATAGAAGTTATTCATTAGAGATGGCCATTAATATTCATAATATCATGTTTCATTAAAAATGAAAATATTTTATTAATATTTTAAATTTTATATTATTTCATAATTCTCCAATATGGTAAAAACTAAAATAGAAAACATTATTTGTAAAAAAATATGAGTCTTTTAAACATAAATTAAATTATAGAATTTTTTTATTATATATTTCTCTAATAACAAATTAACGTTATTCTTAATATATAAAACAATATTTAATATTTACATAGTTAATTATATTCACTAATATTTTTCGTAATAGTTTTTATCTTTAAATCCAATTAGTTTTTCATGCTTCAATAATTATATATATATATATATCTAAAAATAAAAAATTATTTAATTGTGTTTTAGGATCTCAATTATAGATGGTGCATTAATGGTTTTGATTTGAGATAAAGTTAATCTTTTTTTCCTTTTAATCTTATAACGATAAACCATTTTTCTTCATTAAAATCATACAAAATTATTTTAAAATTCAACTATTTTTAGGAATACAAATTATATCCAATACATATATCAATCATTATTTTTTTGTTGAAAACATGATATTTTTTACAATAAAACACCCATTATATGTAGTTCAACATTTTATTTCATGTAATATTAAAATATAAATATATATATTATTAAATATATTTATTTTTATTAAATAATTTGACATGAATTAATATCTATATAAAAATTTATTTATTAGTCTATGTGATGAATTTTAAAAAATATTCAAACTATAAGACATTGATAAAAACGTTGAAAAGTTTGAAGCAAGTTTTAACTTACGGTAATCATTATAGTATTAATTTTCTTAATAATTTAAGGATAAAATATATGTTAATATATAATATCATATTAATTTGTATTTTATAACACACAATAAAAAATAATTGACATATTAAAAACACCTAATCATATTCTGATACAAAAACCAATTATACAATTCCCTCCACATAAATTAATAATGACTTATATATATAAAATAATATTATTTCTCTTTAAATAATCATTTTTCTTTTGATAATTATTTTTTAAAATTTTATGACCAATGAAGGTAAATTATATTTTGAGGAGTTTTTATGACACGAGAAGATGTTAAAGAGTGATTTTTTACACAATTATAAATGATTATGATTGAAAGTGGTGTTTTATTTTTTGTATTAAAATAAATCACATTTTTTCATTGGTAGAGACAAGATATTTATTGTATTTTAAGAGTGTTTCAATATTTATCATGTGATTGTTGAATTTAAGGATGAAATTTATAGTGAATTTTGATGTAATAAGTTGTTTTATGCCATTAGGAGAGAAATTAATCATGAGGTTTAGGAAACAATTATGTATTTTATGTGTTAGTAAAATGATCTATGATGTGTTTAATAAATATGGTAGGGGTGGTAAATATTATTCCTAGATATTTTTGAAAAATTATTTCGACATAAAATGGAATTAAACCAAATAATATTTGAAATATTATATTCTCTAGAGTAATGAAAATTATCAAATATGAATGATATATCATCATGGATTAATACCTTATTGAAGGGAAATGGGTAGTGACCATAGATCCCTGATGGAGGATGAAAGAAACTAAGATGAATTAATTGTTAGAAATTTATTGGGGATGTTCTTTTTTATTTAGAGGTCATGGTTTTTCAAACCATGTTATAAATTATTTCATTCATGGATAAGAAAATAATTGACTAAGAAGGCCACGTTGCATTGATTGAAATTGTGATTTTTAAATTTGAGGGGAAATTTTGTAGAATTTGGTGTGGTTGAAATAAACCATATCATGGTTTAGTATATATTGTAGTTTTAATTTATTTTGACGTCATGTCTTGGTGTGTAGCACATATTTCTACTATAAAATGATCCTAATTTCCATAGATCATATTTTATTGTCTATGAATGTAACACCCCAAAATTTTATGAAAATTATTATTTTTAATTTCATTAATGTCTTGTTTTGTATGCTACACCAAAAGGAGGTTTCATAACACGCATCCTTGACTTTCCTTTAATTACACGCAATCGCGACCTTCCTCGATAGCGTGTGTAGTACGCAATAACGAGTTTCACTAAACAACAATATGCTATTAAAATATTATTAAAACTTGCCGTTATGAATATTAATAAGCACTTTTTAAATTTTGTAAATTTTATTTTTGAAAATGGACATCATTTTTGGATTCGGAATATCAAAATAATCTTAGGGTGAAATTTTGGTACTTTTCGAATAACTTTCATTTTCTGATGAATAGTGAAAATTACTAAATTTTAATTAAAAACAAAATTTTTAATCAAAATAATTAATAGTGATAAATTATTAATTTGAGTGGTTTTAAAGTATATTTAGAATATATTTTTACAATTTAATACAATTTTGGTCATTGGATGTAATTTCACATTTAAACCAGTTATAAATAGGTGTAAATCTTTTGATAGTTATTATCTCTTAAAAACACTCTATTTGTTTTGACGATGGGAATTAATTATTAAATTAGTTAATTTAGCTGATATGTTTTGAATTTGATAAAATAGAAATCATTTTTGAATTCATAACATCAAATATAGCTTAGGTCTAATTTTTGGTATTTTTCAGGAAACGTTCATTTTTTTGATGAATAGTGAAACCACTAAGTGGTAGTTAAAAAACTGAATTTTTCATAAAACATAATTTTACCGCTTCTGTGAGTGGAATTTCAAAAATCCGAGAGACACGGTTGATGTCAGTAAGTAAAATATGCTTCAATGAGATGAAGTTTTTTGGTGAATACTATCTTTTTACTTTTTTTTACCACGGTTAAAAATAAATAGGGTAATTAAGGGTAAAATGATATTATTATTACCCTAACACATGTCCTAATTCTATTGGATAAGTGTAACTCGACCAACAACAACCATAGGAATAAAATATGACCATTTATCCCCAATTGGATTAGATTATAACATTTATTATTAATTTATTTAAAGAACGGTAAAAATAGTTAAAATCAAAGTTTAATAACTAAGTCATTTTTAATATAGGGTTATACATAAGATAAATAATACTATAAATATTCATTAGAAATATGAAAAGCTTTCCTACATAATGATATTTTATTTGTAATTTTGATACTTCAAGTAACTTAATTTATTTTTGACACAAAGATGATGCAGTAATTATCTTATTAATGAAATATTGACAAAATTGAGGTTATAAATACCAAAATAAATGTAATTACTAAATAGTGTCAAAATTGACATAAAATAGTGTTTAAAACAAATATTATATTATTAATTTTTATATTATTCTTAAAAATCTATTGTTCGTCCAAATCTCTTAGATAAGGTTATATATATTAATAAAACTCAACTTGGGGATCTTTTGGATGTATATGGTAAGTTTATTAACTATATAATATAAAATTACAAAGTAACATGGTAAATGTCAATCTAATTAACTAAGAGTTAAAACTAAATGATAAGGTTATTATAATGACCTAAACTTGTCTAAATTCTATTGGATTAGAGGATTTAGACCCATCCCCACCTTAGCTATGAAATAAATGAATTTGGAGATATTTAAAACCGAATTTGGCTTTATAATAAAATAATAGTTATAGTTATTCCAAAGGTGCCCCTCTCCTCCCTTATAAAAGGGAACCTCCTCCCTCTCTTCCTCACACCACAATGAGCCTTCATTCTCGGCCAACACCTACCAAATTCTCTTCTCCACTTTCCTAGAAACATCCTAGTGGTCCTGGTCTTATTCAAAGACCAATTGTATTGCCCTAAGATGAGATCTCAAAGAGGCGCTTCAAAGAAGAGGTAATTCCTGTTACCGATTATTTCTTCTTTATTTGTTCTTCCACTTCTTCTTCTTTAGTTGTTTCATTATGAAGTAATAACATCATTATCACTCATATACTGATATTTTATTATAATTATGAAACAACCCTATTTCACCATCTATCCATCCTACGGAAAATGAAATCACCGTGCGCGCGTACGTACGGAATATCGTCTCCACGCCGTGGTGTAATCTGTTTTTCCAATACCACATTACATAGACGGGTAAAATGGTGTAAATAATTACTGTAAATAGTTATTATAACATCATAATAATTCTGATATATTGTCTCATCTACTCCAATTCAATTCACTAATTATGGAAACGATATCATCGCTCGTGCGTACGTACGGACTACCATCTCCACGACGCGATGAGGTTCATCTTCCATGTTAACCGTTAAAGAATGATTATAAATCATATATAAGCTATAATAATGAAATATATGACATTATAAAGCTACTGTATTTATCTATATATATATGTATGTCATCTACTTAATTCGATTATACTCAATAAGGAAACGAAAACAGCGTTCATCCGTACATACGGCCTACCGTCTCCATGAACGGTGTTTTTCTTTCCATTTATTGATCTATAATATATATGTATATTATGAATTTATATTATATATAAATCAGGTTTTATATTCTGGAATTAAGTAATCATGATCTAAGTAATCACTTTAATAATTACAAGTCAAATCATGGACCATAAATAAAACGATTTTACCCAAAACGCTCTTTAACATGGAATTTACAAAAGAACGGGTAATATAATGTCATAAGTAAACCATATATGATATCATAACAATGCGTATGATTCTGGAATAAGTCAATGACATTATTTAAATCATTATGCAGGAGTTTCAGACACTTACGAAGCAAATCCGACCTAAGGTATGGTAAATATCACAATCTCATTTTTATCCGAGATTGTTTATACTTTGAAATTTACTAAGGTGTATTTTATCATCCACATCCATGTTTCCTCAATATGAAATAATATTTCCAACCACATAAAATTTTTTAAAATCCAATTTTACCCTTCGGTGAGTTTTTAGAAAATGATATGAAAGGAATCTTTTGTCGTTTTTCATACGAGGTACTTTTTTAATTTTTCGAAAAAAGTACGAAGAAGGTTTTTTTAACTTATACGGTGTGAATGTATTTTTACAGTTTTATAAAGCCTTATTTTCATGAAGCTTCATAGAAAATATTTCATGAATATTTTCAAAAAAACCTCCTTCTTTTAAAATTGCATGGCATTTTGTGAAAAGAAAATGATTTTCAAGAAGAAATGATATTTTCCTCAATAATTCATTTCAAATGTTTTATCAAAACCATTTTCCATATAAGATGATATTATTTTCATATGTGTATGTTTCAAGTATAATGTCCCTATGATTTACATGGTTTCACTTTTTGTAATATGAAAAGATATCAATTTATTTAATATGGATTATTAGATGATGAGATGATGTTTATGAGACCCATTTTATTCTTTGGGTCATGATGAATGTTTTAAGTTTATTTTGTGGAACAATAAATAATGATTTCATTATGAGATTGGTGGGACCTATATCTCCCTCCAATGCATTGGGTAAAGATTTTATATCTCATGAGATAGACATGACTGGAACGGTAAGTTAATCTGGTTCAGTGTTACGGGACTGAAACGAGGAGTGAACTCGATTCAGAATGGGACTTTGTCCACTAAGATGGTCTTGGAAGGAATGCCTTGGCTACTATGGAAATCATGAAATTTGCATAATGGTTGCCACAATTACATGTTTTATTCTCATGCCATTCTATCATTCATAATGTTTATTTATTATATATGCCTTACGTACTTACAAGATTCATTTCTTTGCTCAGGATTTTGATGGTTAGATTTTATGTTCAAGTTTTTCATTAAAATAATTATGGATTGTTTTATGTTCTCTATGTTTACCCTTACTGGGCATTTGAGCTCACCCCTTTTCTGTTTTCTTTTCCCCAGGATGTAAAGAAAGTTTTTAAGTAAGAAAAAAAATGGAAGATCTTTATTGGGAGATGTTGAAGATCTTTCACCATGATTAGAAGATTTTATTCTGAGTTTCCAAAGACACTAAACTATTACGGTCCTTATGTGTCTGTATTTCTTATGTATTAAGTATTCCGAAAAATTAATGTAATGTCTTTGTACTTCAAGCTTCGGTCTCTACAGTTGGTATCAGATGCAAAGGAGGTAGAAATGTATCCGATCCTTGGGAACTCTCACATGTGAGCGTTGGACGAAGCATGGCTCTCCGCCCAAGGGCTTCATGAGGAAATGGCTGCCACTGGGGATGGTGGTGTGTCCCGCCCAGGGGGTGTATCCACCCATGGATTTCCCTGATAGGTATCAATTATAGTCCACTGGAAGTAATTCCTGTCAGCTATAGTTGGTATCAGATGAAAGGTTTCGTCAACCTTTGGAAACTAGGATGCAAAAACGTTAGTGAGATCCCTAAATATATTAATATTTTATGTCTAGGGATGTCCCTAAATATAAGTATACGTATAGGATATAGTCCTAGAACAATGGTAACGATCATAGAATTTAACCTAAGATGTTAGATATTGAGGGTACTCCCTCTTTACTATGTTGTTTTCCTTAGTGTGATTTTTACCTCTCACACTATTCTTTTTGGGTTTTAGACGATGGCTGGAACCCGAAGGAACTGTGTTGATCAATGTAATGGACAATGCAATGATTTTCCTCCTGAACAAAAAAATGTTATCGGAGATGGAGTGAAAAATATTATTGCTATACTTAGACAAGCTATGAATCATTTTGTACTTCTAAATGAGTAGAGATGGGAACAATATTCTACTAATTCCTTCATGAGGAAACATCCACCTTCTTTCAGTGGGTCTTCTGATCCACTTGTTGCTGAAGAATGGATCATTACCACAGAAAAGATATTTTCAGCTCTTCAATGTTCTGAACATGATAAATTCATCTTAGCAGTATATCGTTTGGAAGGTGATGCTGATCAATGGTGGAATCTTATTAAGAATATGAGGCCAAGAGATGAAATTGAGTCCATGGAATGGGGCGAGTTCAAGAACTTATTTTTCAATAAGTACTTCCCTCGTATTCTTCGAAATAAGACGGAGAAGAGTTTCTTGAACTAAAGCAAAAGGATGATGAATCAGTTGGTATAAACGAACCGAATTTTACAAGGCTTGCAAGGTATGCATATGGCTTTATCATCCAACTTGAAAGTAAAATTGATCGATTCTTCAGTGGCTTAAAACCAAGTCTTCGAAGGGAATTATTGAAAAGATACTTCAGTAGCTATGAAGAAATTGTGCGTTGTGCTATGAAGGTAGAAATGGAAGTTGGTGTTACTTATCCATCTCATAGTTTTGACAAGAAACGAAAGATGATGTTCAAGGAGAAATCTCAGAATAATGGTGAAAAGAAGATGAATATTTCCTTATGCTCAATGTGTGGTAAGAAGCATGGTGGAGATTGTCTTAAAGGGACTAGAAAATGTTTTATGTGTGGAAAATAAGGTCATCGAGCAGCTGAGTGTCAATGTAATGGAAAAAGGGTTTCTAATCATAATGAAAATACTGCAGAGAACACACCACCAACACTTCAATGCTTCAAGTGCAAGGAAATGGGGCATTATGAAAATAAATTCCCTAATACAAGGGTTAGTGATGATCGACATGAGCAACCACTTAAGGAAATGGACAAAGGGAAGTCACATGCAATCACTATTGGTGATGTTTAATATTACAATGATGTGGTGTAATGATTAAGTGTTTATGTAATGGGATTCCAAAATAATGTTGTATATAGTATCATGGAATATTGGAATATTTATTTATTGGTCTATTGTGGTATTCAATAATTTTATGGTATCAGTAACAATGGAAAGTGATTGAAATATTTTTGGAAATAAGATGATATGCTCATAATGAATAGAAAACGAGAAAGTGAAATGTTTAACAGTATTCATAAGCTCATGATTGATATAAGGACTAAGTGATATCATGATTTGATTATAAATAATTTTTAGGATTTTGGTTTGTGGAAAGTGTTAACTTTTAACTGCATTCATGTTTTCATTAAGGTTCAATGGGTATTCATTCTTCAAGAAAATAAATGATTAAGGTATTTACTTGTTTCTAATTTGACCAACAAGATATATCTTATGATATATGGGGATAAATGATGGAATTCACGTGATTGTTATGTGACATTACAAGTAATCATTTTCTTTATACTATGATATTGGACCAAAGTATTTTAGATAAGCCTAAAGTTTGGAATTGATTATGTTGGACATAAGTTAATATTTTTCGATATTATTAATGGGAAGTTATAGTAATATAGTTTTATAAAAATGACAACCTGCAGGACTGGCGACAACCCATCGCGTCGGACAAGGCTCTGGGAATCGAACCCACAACCGAAGTCCGACTGGCCTTTATCGCCTACCAATGGCCTACAGGAAGTCCTTGTTTAGCAGAAACTAGTTTTATTATACTAAGCAGTATAACAGAAGAAGTATAAGTCCATTTTAGGAACCATATATGATTAATCTCTCTATAGATGGACTTACATATTTGTTTGATAAATTTTCTAACCTTTGGTTTGAGACAGATTGAATGACCCCTCATTCTATCAAATGATCTGCTGACACATCACGAATGACAAATTCAACTTTATTTCTTTAAGAGAAGAAGTGGAAATTTTCCAAAGAATGACTAACGGTGAGACTACACCAAAATCATGAAAGTATTTCTTATAATTCCAAATTCATCAACTTTAGGGAAATGATCTTGAAAACCAAAAATGTTGTCCTAGTGCACTTATATCCGATGAATTAGATGGTACCTTAGATCATCACAAATCTATGGATTTTTGATTTCTGGCTTTTCCATAGCCATGTTCTCTACCACTCTCCACCAGAACATGATGGTTAGATTTCTCTTCCATATCCATATTTTTATCTATGTGGAAACCCAGTGATTAGTTTATTTGGGTAACCGTTACATTTCATACTTTTGTTTATAAAGATTGTTTTTGGTATTCCTTTTTATGATGTGTGTTTCTATTAAAGAAACATTCGATGAGTAAACCATTTATAACCCTGACGAATTTCGAGGGCGAAATTCATTTTAAGGGGGGTAGAATGTAACACCCCGTAATTTTATGAAAAATATTCTTTTTAATTTCATTAATGTATTGTGTTGTATGCTACACCAAAAGGAGCTTGCACAACATGCATCCTTGACTTGCCTTGCATTACACGCAATCACGACCTTCCTCAATAGCGTGTGTAGTACGCAATAACGAGTTTCACTAAACAACAATATGCTATTAAAATATTATTAAAACTTGCCATTATGAATAGTAATAACCACTTTTGAAATTTTGTATATTTTATTTTTCAGAATGGACTTTATTTTTGGATTCAGAATATCGAAATTAGCTTAGGGTGAAATTTTGGTACTTTTCGGATAACTTTCATTTTCTGATAAATATTGAAAATTACAAAATTTTAATTCAAAACAACTTTTTTAATCGAAATAATTAATAGTGATAAATTATTAATTTGAGTGGTTTTAAAGTATATATTTAGAATATATTTTTACAATTTAATACAATATTGGTCATTGGATGTAATTTCACATTTAAACCAGTTATAAACAGGTGTCAATCTTTTGATAGTTATTATCTCTTAAAAACACGCTATTTGTTTTGACGACGGGAATTTATTTTTAAATTAGATAATGTAGCTGACATGTTTTGAATTTGATTAAATAGACATCATTTTTGAATACATATTATAAAATATATCTTAGGTCTAATTTTTTTTATTTTTCTGGAAACTTTCATTTTTTGATGAATAGTGAAACCACTAAGTGGTAGTTAAAAAATCGAATTTTTCATATACTTAATTTTACCGCTACTGTGAGTGGAATTTAAAAAATCTTAGAGACACGGTTGATGTCAGTAAGATAAATTTGGTTCAATGAGATGAAAATATTTTTTGATGATTAGTAACTTTTTAATTTTTTTACCACGGTTAAAAATAAATAGGATAATTAAGGGTAAAAATGATATTATTATTACCCTAACACATGTCCTAATTCTATTGGATAAGGGTAATTCGACCAAAAACAACCTTAGGAAAAAAAATATGACGATTTAGCCCCACTTGGATTAGAATAGAACATTTATTATTAATTTATTTAAAGAAGGGTTAAAATAGTTAAAATCAATGTTTAATAACTAAATAATTTTTAATATAAGGTTATACATAAGATAAATTCGAATGTAAATATTCATTAGAAAGATAAAATATATTTCCTACATAATTATATTTTATTTGTAATTTTTATACTTTAAATAAGATAATTTATTTATGACACAAAGATGATGCAGTAATTATCTTATTAATGAAATGTGGACATAATTGATGTTATAAATACCCAAATAAATGTAATTTGAGACTTTTTATGAATTACACTAATTTTCTAGGTTAATATGACAAGTTAGTATTGATTTAATCAA
This sequence comes from Viscum album, assembly GCA_963277665.1. Classification (NCBI taxonomy): domain Eukaryota; kingdom Viridiplantae; phylum Streptophyta; class Magnoliopsida; order Santalales; family Viscaceae; genus Viscum; species Viscum album. The sequence continues at coordinate 537,155,285 of OY728156.1, forward strand.
ACTTTTTTGAACTAATAATTCTGTTATGATTTTCAAAAAATCAATTACTATATAGTATCAAAATTGACATAAAATATTTTTTAAAAAAAATATTATGTTATTAATTGTTATTTTATTCCTAAAATTCTCAGGTTCGAAAAAATGAATTATATAAGGTTATATATATTAATAAAACTCATCTTGGGGATCTATTGGATGTATCTGGTAATTTTATTAACTATATAATATAAAAATACAAAGTGACATGGTAAATGTCAATCTAATTAAATAAGAGTTAAAACTAAAAGATAAGGTTAGTATAATGACCTAAACTTGTCTGAATTCTATTGGATGAGAGTATTTCTACCTATCCCCACCTTAGCTTCAAAATAAATCAATTTGGAGCTATTTAAAAACGAATTTGGATTTATAATAAAATAATATTGATAGTTATTCCAAAGGTTCCCCTCTCCTCCCTTATAAAAGGGAACCTCCTCCCTCTCTTCCTCACACCACTTTGAGCCTTCATTCTCAGCCAACCCCTACCAAATTCTCTTTTCCACTTTCCTAGAAACATCCTAGAAGTCCTGGTCTTCTTCAAAGACCAATTCTATTGCCCCAAGAAAAGATCTCAAAGAGGCGCCTCAAAGAAGAGGTAATTCCCGTTACCGATTCTTTAATCATTATTTGTTCTTCCACTTATTCTTCTTTAGTTGTTTCATTATGAAGTAATAACATCACTATCACTAATATACTGATATGTTATTATACGTATTAAACAACCCTATTTCACCATCTATCCATCCTACGGAAAATGAAATCACCACACGTGCGTACGTACGGAATACCGTCTCCATGCCGTGGTGTAATCTGTTTTTCCAATACCACCGTACATGGATGGGTAAAATGGTGTATATAATAACTATAAATAGTTATTATAACATAATACTAATTCTGATATATTGTGTCATCCACTCCAATTCAATTCATTAATTATGGAAACGATATCATCGCTCGTGCGTATGTAGAAACTACCGTCTCCACGATGCGATGGGATTCATTTTTCCATGTTAACCATTAAAGAATGATTATAAATCATATATAAGCTATAATAATTAAATATATGACATTATAAAGCTACTGGATTTATATATATATATATTTTCTATGTCATATACTTAATTCGATTATACTCAATAAAGAAACGAAAACAGCGTTCATGCGTACGTACGGCCTACCGTCTCCATGAATAGTGTATTTCATTCCATTTATTGATCTATTTTATATATATATATTCTGAATGTATATTATATATAAATCATGTTTTATATTATGGAATTATGTAATCATGATCTAAGCAATCACTTGAAAAATTACAAGACAAATCACAGACCATAAATAAAACGATTTTACCCAAAACGCTCTTTAACATGGAATTTACAAAAGAACGGGTAATATAAAGTCATAAGTAAACCATATATGATATCATAACAATGAGTACGATTATGGAATAAGTCAATGTAATTATTTAAATCATTATACAGGTGGTTCAGACACTTACGAAGCAAATTAGACCTAAGGTAAGGGAAATATCACAATCTCATTTTTATCCGAGATTGTTTATACTTTGAAATTTATTGGGATATATTTTATCATCCACATCCATGTTTCTTCAATATTAAATATTATTTCCAACCACCTAAAATAGTTTAAAATCTTATTTTAACCTTTGGTGAGTTTTTAGTAAAGGATATGAAAGGACTCTTGTCATTTTTCATACGAGGCACTTTTTGACTTTTTCGACAAAAGTACGAAGAATGTTTTTTTTAACTTATACGGTGTGAATTTATTTTTACGGTTTTATAAAGAATTATTTTCATGAAGCTTCCTCCAAATGATTTCATGACTATTTAAAAAAAATCCCTTTCTTTTTAAATTGCATGGAAATTTGGGAAAAAATGATTTTCAAGAAGAAATGATATTTTCCTCAAGAATTCATTTCAAGTGTTTTATCAAAACCATTTTCCAACTATGATGAAATTATTGTCATATGTTTATGTTTAAATTATAATTTCTCTATAATTTACCTGGTTTCACTTTTCTTATTATGAAATAATATCCATTTCTTTTATATGGATTATGTGATGATGAGAAGATGTTTATGAGACCCATTTTATTCATTGGGTTATGGTGAATGTTTTAAGTTTATTTTGTGGCACAAGTAAGAATGATTTCATTAAGAGATGGGTAGGACCTATATCTCCCTCCAATGAATTGGGTAAAGATTTTATATTTCATGAGATAGACATGACTGGGAAGGTATGTTAATCTGGTTCAGTGTTACCGGACTGAAACGAGGAGTGAACTCGATTCAGAATGGGACTTCTTCCACTAAGATGGTCTTGGCAGCAATGCCTTGGCTACTATGGAAATCATGACATGTGCTTAATGGTTGCCACAATTTAATGTTTTATTCACATGATATTCTATCATTCATAATGTTTATTTATGATATATGCCTTACATACGTACAAGATTCATGTGTTTGCTCAAGATTTTGATGTTTAGATTTTATGTTCATGTTTTTGCATTCAAATTTTTATGGATTGTTTTATGTTCTCTATGTTTACCCTTACTGGGCATTTGAGCTCACCCGTTTTAAGTTTTCTTTTCCCCAGTATGTAAAGAAAGGTTTTAGGTAATAAAAATAATGGAAGATCTTTAATAAGAGATGTTGAAGATCTTTCACCATGATTAGATGATTTTATTCCGAGTTTCCAATGACACTAAACTATTATGGTCCTTGTGTGTCTGTTTTTCTTATGTATTGAGTATTCCACAAGAGTAATGTAATGTCCTTGTACGTCAAGCTTTAGGTCTCTACAATGGAAGATGGATTATATCTAATACTAATTGTTTATGTATATGATTATTGATGTTGAGGTGTTGTTTTTTTGTAATTTTAATTTAACATAAAATCATTATGTGGGAGGTTTTGTTGGTATTGTGTGAGAGGAGTAGATTATTATTAAAAATAATATATAAACACGATAGATAGAAATAATATTAGAAACTAACAAGAGGTAATTTAGTATTATTATTTATGAACAAAATTCATTAAATATGACTCATTACGATGTGAAAATCATTTCATTATTGGAGAGAATCAGTGTTCTCCTAATAAGACTTTGAAATATTTTTTATAATATCTATAGAGTTGGGCATTGAGACGACGTGCAATTCTGAGGCCCTGTCTGCCTGAAATATATTTTATAAAAATTTATGTGTTTTCATATAATGCATGTGTGGTTAAATAAAGAGAACAAGATATCTCTTTAACTATTTATCAGAACATAAATTCGAGACAATGGATGGGTCCGAAATGCAGTGTGTCCCCTATGCGCGATATAAAATAAGTGGGTGTGGGACGTTTGGATCCCTCTCTCATCGCCTGTGTATTAAATGGATAAATTAGAATTTTAATTTATTCATTTAATAGATCAAACCAAAATAACTAATGGAATAGGGAATAGATGAAAAACATAAAGCTACCGATGAGCTCAGAACATATGTTTTACACTAGGTAGGGCCTAATGTTTGTTGGTGTCGGGTGTTCGGATTATACTCCATCATTGGAAAATAATTAAATAATTAAATGGTTATTTATTTAAACATATTATTAAAAAAACTTTTAACCTAATTGAGAGTTATATTTTCTCATTTTAGAAGAATTCTCTCATAACCTTGAGACCACCAATGAACTCTCTTCACCTTTCCCTTGACGAATGATGAAAAACAATGATGAAACATTTGATGAAAGAATATCTTGGTGTGATAAATCAATGGATATCCACCTCTATTGGAAAGCATGTTCTACATTAGAAAAAGATTCATGTTATAGTTAGGACTCGTCAATGGTTTCATTACGCCTCTGATTAAACATTTAATTTTTGATATTTGAATCATCAATCTGCGCCTTCGTGCATGATCTTTAAAATTGAAATAAAATGCTATTATCAGTTTATAATTTATTATTATTGTTATTTATTCATCCTTCTAATGTAAATGTGTCAATGCTAATCTGAACAATAGACAAGGACAATTTTTAAATTTTTTCAATCATGATATTATCTTTATTCTCCCACTTTTCATCACCATAATTTATTATGGTCAACTGTTCGTCAAATACCCGACAATGAATTTCTATGAAATCAATACTCCACACATTAGATCATTTATGCGGAAAAAGATTTGTGATCAACCAAGATGCAATATGGTTTGATGGGTGTTTGGAAACATATTGAGGACTGGTCGAGGGTTTCCACACTCGGTTTGGTGGGATGGAGGTGCGATGCTTGGAAAGAGTTTCTCGAGCAGATGTGGTCAGGTTTCGACGACTGAGGTGGTTTAGTGGTGTGTGGAAAGTCAAAGGCGGCTTCGGCCGGTGGTCTGGCTACACAGAAGGTAGTCAGGCCGTAGAGTACGAGACCAATGAGGGACGACCATGGAGCCGGGTGGCCGATGTGAGGCGGTGAGGTGGTTCTGTGCTATTGATGGCATGGGCATGCGGACCAAGATGCAGTGGTGCGGTATGCCGCATGCAACCACAATGGTTACAATGGACACATCGGGTACAGAAGTTTGGCCACTATAGTTAGAGGCCACGTGAAATTTGGGGGAGTTAATTGGAGCTTGAGAGAATCGTAGAAGAAGAAATAATATCAGAGAGATAACGTGATAAAAAAATGGATAAATAATAAAATAAATAATAAAAGGAAATAAAGGGGTGGGGCACTACATCGGTGTGAAGAGGGAAGAGTGTGGGGAAAATGTGACCACCTCATTCTTTAAAATAAAATTTATGATTTCTTTTAATAATAATATATAATATTAGTATTATTGTTTGGATAAATAATTGTATATCAGTTATATATTTTAATTGAGATATCCGGTTGATGAACCTTCCGTGGTAGTGTGACCCTAACTTCATGATGAACATTCCAAGTCCAATATTGGATGTATTTATCATGTTTTTGGATTGGGTACCTTAAATTCTCAGGAAATAATATATTTAATATTATTATTAAAACATCAACTCGTCATAATTCATGCGTGCAACATCTGATTGACTTCACGCAATTGGGAACATGATCCCATCATTAAGACATTCGATTCAAGTTTAATGTTGAATATTAAATTCTATCTTGTGCATCGGGACTTCATAACACCCAAATAATGATAATAATAATATTATTGTTGTGGAACATTGCATCGATCATAACTCTCTCATACAACATCGGATTGGCATACTGTCAGCGGAATCATGACCTATATAATGAGACGGACCATTCAAGACTAATTCTAGGTGTTTAACCCAATGATTAGGTGTAGACCCAATGAATCCAGTTTTCACACATTATGGTGGAATTAGACTTTTTCATCGGGTATCTGTTCTAGGCAAACGAGTAGTTAATCTTGTGTGTTTTTAATAGAAGATCAGAACAGTGTGATCCATAAATTTTTTTCAGGACAAAAATGTGTTCCCCACGCAACTCCATTCAATCACAATGTGGTGATATATGACATTTCAATCGTATGTCCATTCATAGTGAATTAATGTTGATCTTGTATGTTTTACTCCAAAGATCACAAGGGTATAATCCTTTTGGTTATCCAGCTCCTTTGGCGGAGGTCTATGAGTAAAAGTATGCTTTTTCACTTCGCATTAACAATGATAATTTCACACTCGTCAGACTTTAGGATATTGATTTCATATACTCTAGGAGTACACTTGAACGCCTAAGGAGTACTTGTTTCGCAGTTTATTTCCAGGGTATGGAAAAGTACACGACCAGGCGAAGAGGTGAGGCCACAAAATGTGTGGTCACAACATGCACCGTGTACCACTTTACGAATCTTCTATCTCTCATATCTCATTCATTTGGACTCAGAATTGGAATATGAGTAACCTATCCTGAGTTCTTTTCCATTTATAATGGGATTGTTCCCTCCATAGTGTATTTTGAGATATGATGGGGGATGTTAATGGTTCGACGCCTATTCAGGGAGACACCAGATGACTGAAGTGGCATGTTTTCTATGATATACCATCTAGCAAGGATGATCATTGTTCCTTGATTCTTTTATGAGATGTACCATCCAACAGGGATGATTAGAGTTCATTGATGCTTTTCCATGGGGTACCATCCTGTGGGGATTATAAGAGTTCGTTGATCATTTTTCATGACATATTATCCAATAGGTATAATCAGTGTTCCTCACTCCATTTCTGAGAGGGACCATCCAACAAGGATCAGAAGTGATCCTTAGGGCATCCTGAGAGGTACCATCCACCAGGGATAACCAGTGCAGTTCCGGGAAGACCCTCCCTCCAGGCCAGGTAGTGTAGTCCCTATGGAGATACCGGGATGACCCAGAGCATCGTCCCTGATGAGATACCAGTATGACTAAGAGCATAGTCCCTGTCGAGATACTGGGATAACTCTGAGAGTAGTCCCCGAGGGGATATCGGGTTGACCCAAAGCGTAGTCCCTGACAAGATACCAGGCTGACCCAGAGCGTAGTCCCCGACGAGATACCGGGCAGACCTAGAGAGTTGTACCTGATGAGATACTAGTGTGACCCAGAGAGTAGTCCTTAATGAAATAGCAGGATGACCTAGAGTGTAGTATCTAAGGTGATATCAGGTTGACCCTCCCAACGAGTCGGGTAGCATAGTACTTGATGGTTCAAAGTTGTCCCTTGACCGTGTGACATGGTCGCGAGGCATGGTTTGACATACCCATGGACCCACAAAAAGTATGGGATGTTTAGCTGCTGATACGCGTCCTTGAGACGTGACCTAAATCCATGCAAGGAAGTAAGTGCTTCCCATAGTGGATGGTATCGAGTTGTGGTGATTTGGTCCCCTTTGAGTTGGGCTTCCTAGGAAGATGTGATGAGGTGTTGGGATTTGTAGACGACTTTACTTGGAACTATTTCCTACTCTCATTATTAGGATGATTTCTGAGATGGATATCCCATTAACCCCTCATGTAGGTTTCTTTTAATGAACACACACACACAAACACACACACACACATATATATACCCCATTTCCAGTGCCCACTCCTAGGGCTTTGGCTACACCCCTTCCATGAGAGGTGATGAATCATGGGGTATGTCACATTCTTTTCATTTCTTTATTCTCGTGGTTAGACAAGTCCACTCTCCAACTATAGTTAGAGAATAATTGATGGGGAGTTCATCTCCTCACCATTTTTATCTCCTTATGTTTGGAAGAGTCTACTTTGACTCGCTTTTTGGGTTGAGCAATAATCTTGATCACTTTTACTATACCTTGTTCCAAAACTAGTCTTCTTCTATTATATCTCTTACTACTCCTCAATTCAGTTTCTCTCTTTCTGCTCCCTCGAGCCTTTGGGTCATCCTATTGGGTATTCTCATACTCACCGCTGATTGGGCTTTTCCCACTTATGATGTTCCCTTACAGATGATGGAAAATTTGATCATGATATCAGAGGGGCTTAGGGATATGGGGTGTGTGGATTACATGTGGTGGTTAAAGTTTGTGATTTAGGAGTGAGAATCTCCCAACAATTTTAATTTTTCACTTAATGTCGGGTTGTGGTTCTTTTCTAGTAGGGTGTGTATTTTTCCCCATTCCCATTCAACTTTGCTTTCATTGTACTTATACTGTTTAGAGATCGATACAAATATGTTTGATTTCAAATATATAAGAGTTTTGTATCATTATTTTCTATTGCTCTACACTTTTTAATTGAGTTTCATGTGTTTGTGGTAATAGTTTTTTAAAAGAAGGCCTCCCCTTGTATTTTGTGACTTCGGTTCTAGTATCCATCCCCTGGTCTATGGAGGCAAGCTTTGGGTAGTTGCGGCTCAATCCCTGGTACAGGTCGGGACATGAAAATTACATTGATGTACATAGACTAACATGGTTGTTTAGGTTCTATTGAGTATATTATTATCATTTGGTACAAACACTAATTTAAAAAAAATTATATCTATATAAACCATAAAAGAATATTTTAGGTGATCAAAGAAATCTCTTTGTCAATTTATTTTTAGATCTCAAATTATCAGTGACAATGTGTAGATTTATTATTATATTGGAAATAATTTTTCGTTTCTTCTTGGCGGAGAACACTATATTTTGTATACTATCTATTAATTTTTTTTAAAACCATAGGAGTATATTAATTATTATATGGTAAAGTTCTATTCACTTTAGTTCAAGGATAAATACTCCTCATTATAAGCATTGGATTAGAATAGAATATTTCATGATAATGGATGATACCATGTCATGAAAAATTAGAATCTCATCTTTATGAATGATATAATAAAATTTCCACCTTTCAATCACAAGATTTCAATTCAACACATTGATATAATAAAATTATGAAAACCATTTTCAATACCAAAATAAAAGAAAATTAAAACATGGTATTTATTTTTATTTTAAAAAGAAGGTATGGCTTGTAGAGGAAGCTGAAACTCAAATAACGGTCACGGCGGCAGAGAATTCATTGTCTCCACATACGTACGAAAAAAACATTCCCTTTTTTCGTTTAGTAAAATGCTTCTAAAAAAAGATTCCTTTTGGATAAACGTAAAATTCAAAGGGGTTGATACACCGTATAAAAGAAGGTTGTGTATAAAACAAAATATGCCTCAATGAATGGAGATTGAGACGAAGTCCCATACCTCGGGTCCGACTTGACTCGATCGTTCTTTAATGTCCTGAATAATAAACTAGAGTTAATTTCTACTTGCTTAAGAACCTTTTTCAAGTTAATTAGTCCTATTATATCACGTATTACCATGTCATGAACACTATGTAATTATTTAAGATAAAAACGATCATTTTAACGATCATTGGTACTTGAGTCAAAAATAAACACTTTATAATTAAAAGTTGTTAATATATCCATTATATCATGAATGGTATTCATGATTTAGATATCATATATGTCATATATATCCAGTACATTCATGAATTTATAATATTACATAATCATTTAGAGGTAAGAAATGAAATGCACCGTTCATGGAGACGGTAAGCCGTACGTACTCATGAACGCTACTTTCATTTCTATTTCGTATTTTATAGAATGGAATCATAATGATATAAAGGTATACTATAATTCCAGTATAATATCATATATAATATCATAGTTCCATCCTTTATATGTCCCACATATGGTATTTAATGAATCAAATCACTTTGAGGGGGCGGTAGTCCGCACTTCCTTAAATGAAGATATCGCGTTTACCCATAATAGAAACCATAAGGGTATGCCCAAAATGAAAAATACAGAAGCTTAAGGAAAACATAAAAATATTATATATCATATATAAATATAGTGACATCTTAATGGCCACATTTTAAGGTGTTAAAATAATGTTGAACAATCATTGTTTCGGGAGGCATAAATTCCCCATCCAAGGAAACAGTATGTTCGTTAACCATTAGATGTAGGTGTGTGTAAGTGTAGCTCGAATCCTTATTATAAAAACATCCTAGTATATTTAGGATACTGGAGTTGTTATAAAAGAAAATAATAAAAAGAGTTTAGGGGGTTGGAGAAACAAAATAAACAAAAGGACTCAAAAGAAGACATTACCTTAAAATCGGGTAACTCCCTTTGGTTTGAGCTCAAAGGCTTCCTTGGGAAGACTTCTGCCCAAAGTGAGGCTTCAAGGAGTAAGAGAGGGTAGTGTAGAGACAAAATGGGCAGGGGTCGGCCGAGCCAAAGGCTTTGTAAGTGTGGGTAAGGAGGTAGAGGTGGGGGCCTTTTATAAGAGGAGAGGAGGGGCACTCTTGGAAAGTAAAGATAAGTTACTTTATTTTAAAATGATTTTCTGATTAAAAAGTCCCCACATTGATATAATTCGATGATAAGGTGATATGGGTTCTAAATACACTCATAAAATGGGTTTTGTCCTTGTGTAGGTCTTATATTTTACATTATCTTTCCATTTTATTTAAATCGTTAAATAATGAGGTCATCGCTGCATCATCATGATGTCATAATTAATTTAATTTATTTAATGTCTAAAAATTATAAAAAAGATACTATGATGTTTTAAATCTTTTTATATTTATAATGAATATTTATAGTCAAAAATATGACTTGTATAACCCCATGTAAAAATTGTTTTAGTAAAATAACTCATGTTTGTGTCATTTTTACTTTAACATTAAATAAAAAGTTATTTATGTCATTTACCAACCAAAGTGGCTCCATGGGGTCCCCAAGTTGACCCATGGATTTTCATGGTCGTCCATGACACATCCAATAAGGGTAGGACATGTGTCTAGGTCATTTCAGTTTATTAAAACATTATTATTACCTTAAACTACACTAATTAACTCTAATCGCGATTAAAAACATAATAAGTTACTATTCACCAAAAAATTATTATAATCTCATTGAACCACATTTTACTTCTTAATTACAACCATGTATGTCGGATTTTTGAAATTCAAAACACATAAGTGGTAAAATTTCATTTAAACGAACAATCAGTTTTTATAAGTACCACTTAGTGGTTTCCCTATTCATCAAAAATTGATGTTTTTCAGAAAAATACAAAAAATTCACCCTAAGCTATATTTGATATTCCGAATTAAAAAATGAATTCTATTTTACAAAATTCAAAACATATATGTCACATTAATTAATTTAATAATTAATTCCCGTTGTCATGACAAATAGCGTGTTTCTATGAAACAATAAGTATCAAAAGATTGGCACCAGTTTAAGTCCAATTTCAAAGTGAAATTGATTCCAATGACCTCCATTGGATTAAATGGTAAAAATATATTCTAATTTAACTTTAAAACCAATTCAAAATATAATATAATCATATAAATAAATTAGATTAAAAAGAATTTTTGATGTAAAATGCAGTATTTTCTACTATTCATTAAAAAATGAACATTGTCCGGAAAATACCAAAAATTTATCCAATGTAAATTTCAATGTCCCAATCATAATGAATATGTTTATTTTGAAAAATATAGATTATAAAATTGTCAAAAGTTTGATTTAAAAAGGGTTTTCCATCAAAAGGCAGTAAAACAATCTTTTAAGAATATTTGTGTATTCCATTCTTAAGATTGGATTTATTTACATTTTAAGCCTCTAAAACACTATCTAATTAATTAATAAACATAGAAAAAAATATATATTTTTCATTAATTACTTGGGATGTTACACTAAACACTCAATATCATAGAACTAATAATATATAAATATCCAAACATCTATAAACAAATAGAAATTAAAATATGCAATTGTAATTAAAAATACAAACAGAAAATAGACAAATAAATATATAATAATGATATATCATGATGTACTAGGAAGGTTATATGTAGCACCATATGATTGAGGTATGTATACTTTTTATTCTTTTTTTATGTGTTTAATGTTCTTAGAATGATTTTGGAAAAGGCTGGGAGAGTTTGATATGTTTTTTAATAAGTTTAGAGGCGTTTTAAGGTGGCACAGTTTGAGCACAGATAAGGGAAAATGTGCGAGATGAACCATGTAGGTAGTTGGGTACACGCGGTTTGTGCATGGTTTTCCTAACTGTGATATGTGGGAAATGCACGGTTCCGCATTAAGGTAGCAGTAGGCACAGAGTTAGTACACGATTTGTCTCACTATGCGAGCTAACCATGCAACCCATTAAAGTTGGTTGTTGTAAAACAGGGTTAGTCAGGATTTCACTAGAAACATCTAAACTCTCTACCACTTGATATTCACTTGATATTTCCACTTTTCAATGTCTATGGGTGCTCTATCAATCATTATGGATGGTTTTTGAAGGGGTTTAATGATGGGCTGAAGGCGGTTCATCTCAGGTAAGTCTACTCTCATGGTTGATTTGTGTTTTTCTCTAGATCTAGTCTTCAATATCTCCTATTTTTAGATCTAAATTAGTTTTATGAAGATCAATGGTTGTGGTTGCCAAAATTGTTGATTTTAGTGCTTTTTGGTTATAGGTAAGGAGACCTAGAGTGTATTTGGTGGAGCGTCTGTTCGGATTTGTTGTGTGGTTTCTTGTGGGTCAACTTCGTAAGAACCTTAAAGGTAGGTGGCTTTTCTCATGACTCCACATTGTTAGAACTAGAATTATTCATCCAATTAATTAGTTTCCCCTGAATTAATTTGTTATTTTATGTGGGAAATTTGTTATGAATCCCTTTGGTATTTTATTGGGGATTCTAGGGGAAAATGGGTTTTTCTATGAATCTTTCTTTTTGTTTAATGTTAAAACGTTGATTTTAAAATTGGTAACATGTGTTGTTTTATGGAAATTGTAAGAGAAAATTAATTTCAATAGAAATGGATTGCTTAATTGAAATGTGATATGACATGGATGAGGCTTTAAGGGATTATGTGATTATGAAATGGTCATTGGCATGTTGTAGTAACCTCGTTGTGATATAAAATTGGTTATTCTGTTGTACATTTTATGTTTTTTATTGGATTTATTTGAAGTGGGTGTGGAGTACCACTATCAAAAGAGGATGGAGAGTGTATAGAAGGGTCTCTATCAAGGATAGGTGGTCAGGAAGTACCACTTGATTTGGAATTTAGTACATGGGTTTGGAAGGAAGTTCTATAGTGTTTGTTTCCTTGTTGTGTGTTTCTATGCAAGATGAAAATTGATGTGATAATGTAAATGTGTGAAATATATTATGGCATGGTTGTTTGGATTTCCCATGTGTTGCGGGATTTTGGGTGAAAATGTATTGGTAAAGAAGTTTTTTCCTTGTTACAGGTTGTTTCATGATTTAATGTTTTATATAATATTTCTTATATAAATGTGCTAAAATTTATTTCCTAGTTGAGTGTGTAAGGAAGTAATTTAGGAAAAAATTACTGAGTATTTGTAAACACCCACAACTTGGGACCTTTGGTACTTTTTCAGATGTCATTTTCTGGGACACAGGTAAGGGTAAACCATGTAATTTTTCCAGAAATTAGATATGATACTTTTGTGATGTCGGGGTGAGTGGAGCATGGAGATTGGCGTTGAAATGTGTAGTTTATCTTGGTTTACTATGGGTATCGTTTGTAGTCATCCAATTGGTACTGTGATTTCGGTTTAGTTGTATTGGTATTTGACATTTTTTATGGAAAAAATGGTTGTATTTTTGAAATGTATGGTTTGGGATTCTATGTAAACATTCATCGTGTGGTTCTGATACTAATGTCATGTTTGGGTGGGTGTTCAATTCAAAGTGAAAATTTTCCAAAATTATTGTTGAATCCATTTTCATTTATTGATATACTTTGGCACCATGGGAATGACTCTTAAGGACAAGTATCATTCCTCCATCTCAAGAAAATGAGATAGGGATAGATGTTACATGTGGTATCAGTTTGTTCGGTCTTTGGATTTCATGTGAAAGATGTTTTTAGGTCCTTTGGAATTAACTAGTTGTCTTGGTGTTGAAATTTGTTCTTGGATATTACTTCAATTGATATGTTACCATGGTGTATGATTTTTGGAACTTGGAATGTTTACAAAAAAAGGACATATCTAAACCATTTATGAGGAACATCATGTTACTAGGATGATGGGTACAAAAGTGCATGGAGACACTTATAGGCACTACATATCTCATTTTCTTGGCTGTATCCAATGAGTTAAGCGTGGCATGAATTGTATAAATGACTTCCCATTAGGCTTCACATTTCATTAGGTTATAATGATTTATGGTGTGATATTATTGTTTGGATTTTGATAAATTTGAATTGGGTTTCAAATAATAAGGATTTGAAACAAGGAAACTTGTGGTATTTTGAAAATTGGTTGATTTTCAAAAAACTGTGGATTATTCATAACAGTACAATATGGAAAATGTGAACTTGTGGAAATCTTGATGGTGATAGTTGCAATATAATTAATTTGTAAATAAAATAGCCTTTCTTTTTAATGGATTTGGACTTATGTTAGTTTTTTGCATTTATTGAAATGGCATTGAGTAGGCGATGTATAGACCAACTATAGAAAGCTATGGAAAATGTGGTGGCACCTAATCCCCATGGAACAAGAATCTAGTGTAGAGTATAGTGCATGACTTAGAATATTTGGAAATTAGAAATATTTTGTATGAACTAATGCATGTGGATCATGCGCTTCAGTTTCAAAGGCATAATACAACCTTGTTTAGGGGTGATTTGGAGATAGAAAGGGATGAAGGATGGTTTAAAAAAATTGATATATGAATTATTGAAAATACCATAAGAGTTCAATGTGTATTTAGCCGTGTATATTTTGTAAGATCATATTATTTTATGGTTGGAGATGGTAGTCCACGTTAGGATGGACCAAGGTGTGACATGGGAGGGATTTGAGGAATTTTTTAACAACAAAGTGTACCCTCATTCATTCCAAATTCATAATATAGAAAATTCATTCTATTTGAAGTACGAGGACATTGATGTAATGAAATATGAAACTATTTTTATGATCTTAGTGTGGTTTTCACCCAAGGTGGTGGGTAGTACATTGTTAAAGCCATGATTTTTTCAACATGGGGAGAACTAGTAAATTTGTTTCAAGATAGTAGTGGTGTGTATAAATGGTTACATGAAAAAGGTGAATAGAGTTATGGTGGATGAGCAGGGTCATTTGGGGACTATATAAATGGGATGTATGTTGGCACCCACTAGGAATAGTGGGATCTCGAACACTGGGTTCAAGTGGAGGAGGGATACTTGTTTCCAGGGTGGGAGTACAACGCAGAATCCGGAGTTTGGAACGGTGAAGCTTCCTCTGAAGCCTCAATGTATGTCGAGATGTTTTCATTGTGGATCTACAGGGAACACCATGTGGTACTGTATAGAACAACTTCAATCTTTTCCAAATTGTATGGAAATGGGGAATCTCCAGCGTTATTGTCTTAATACTATGAGGATGGGTGTCCATGACAATCCTCAAGGATTGCAATGGTCATATGTCGTGATGGGATGTGGGTAGTAGCATAGTCCTCATTAGCAGAGAAAAGTGGGTCATGGTGATTCTAGGAATACCACGATTCCACATCAGGGAAATAAATAAAAAAACAAGGAAGGTATGTAGATTTTTGGTGATGGGCATGTTATGGTGGATGAACAGTCGGGACCATCCACAGTGTGAGGTATGATTCTTTTAAATTCAATGTTGATGATAGATTTATTTAATACAAGTGATTAAAATTGTTTTATTGCTTCTCGCATCACTGATTTGTTCAGTTTTCATGTTGAAATTATACCTTCTGTTTGGAAAATACAAACTGCTATAGGTCATAGAGAGTGTTGACCTTTCTTCTATAGAGAATGTTGTTTAGTTGTGGACAACATTGAGTTGATGTGGGATTTCATAGTGCTTGAGATGTATGCATATGATATAATCCTTGGTATGGAATGGTTGGAGATGTTTAAGGTTCACATTTATTTCTATGCATGAATGGTTAGTTTTACAATAAGGAATGGAGCTCAATATATCTTTAAAATGGAGAAGAATGAAATGCTGGGTGTAGTGGATTTGTTGGCTCCAGTTGATGGCATGCTCTCGTATCAGTTAGAAGCATTTTCATTGGAATTAATGGAAGCAGTTGAGAAAATATTTTTTCAAGTGGTGGTGGATCAGTTTCATTATGTATTTCACTAAATAATTATTAGGGTTTCCACCCACTAAAAAAATGAGTTTACAATTGATCTCATTCCAGAGACCAGACAAATCTCACTTCTCTCTTACTGTATAACACCATCATAATTCTGGGAATTAAAGATACAATTAGAATAGTTTGAGAACAATGGGTTCTTTTAGCTATGAACAACTCTATGGGAAGCAACAGTTTTCTTTATTTAAAAGGATGATGGAACTCTGTTCCTCTCAATATATTATTATAGATTTAATCAGGTTATAATAGAAAATTGAAATACACTTCCACACATTATTGATTTTTTTGACCGATTGTGGGGATATAACCTATTCTCCAAGATTGAATTGAGGTTATTATATCATCAAATGCGGGTTAGGATGGAATATATTATGAAAACAACTTTCAGAAGTAGATATTACCATTACAATTATGTGGTTATACCCCTTGGTCTTATGAATTCACTTGCAGTTTTCATGTAATTGATGATTAATTTATTTTAGAGATATCTAGATTATTTTATGGTAGTAATTGTGGATGATATTTTGTTTTATTCAAGTACAAGGGTTGACCATGAGTAACACTTGATGATAGTGTTGGGTATCTTAAGGGATTATCGATTGTTTTCCAAATTTTCAATGTGTGACATTTTGATAAAAGAGGTTTGTGTTCTTGGCAATGTTATTTCTGAGAGGGGTGTTTCAGTTGATCTTTAAAATATAGAGGCTCTTATCTCATATAAACTACCAAAGTTTTTTTTTATATGAAGCCTCCTTGGTCTAGTGGGATATTATAGATGATTTGTTTGTGATTTTTCACGATTTTAATCACCAATAATATCTTTGACAGGGAATAATATCCAATTTTAATGGGTTGAAAAGTGTCAGAAATTATTTGAAGGGCTAAAGGGTCACCTTACACCAACATCAATTCAATTTTTCCCCAAACTAGTGAAAGGGTACATGTTGTATTGTGACACATCGAGATTAGGATTTGGGTTTGTTCTAATGAAGGGGGATCATATTTTTTCATATGGCTCATGGAAGATGACGTTTCCTATGAAAAACTACCCAATAATTGATTTGGAACTGGAAGTAGTGATTCCTGATTTAATAATGTGGTGTAATTATCACTTCAGTGTGAAATTCATGGTGTTTAAAAATAATAAAATAATAAATCAAATTTTATCCCAATAATATTTGAACTTAAAGAAAAGAAGATGTAAAAAATATCTCTATATGTTTGATTTCGACATAATGTACACACCAAGCAATGGAAATTTCGTGGTAGATGCATTAAGTAGAATATCACATGCTCAGTTGGTGAATTAGGAATCAGATCAGTGGTAGTTTATTTTAGTCTTATCCATCATGTAGATGGAATTTGAGGAATAGGATGGGAGAGTAGTCCTCTTTCTAGTTTTGTTGGTTCCCGAATTGGTTGGTTTGGTAAAATAGGCACAACCATCTGATTCTAAATGTGTTGAAATGTGGTCGTAACTCAATGGTGGGGAGAACATTGAGACTTAGGATCAAAATGTGAATACAATCTTGTTTTCTCAAAATCAGATGGTGATACCAGTGGAATCATAGGAGGAACTTCTCATGGAATATCGTTGTTCTAGGGGGGATGTTGATCCTGGAATTTAAGGATATATACCGTGATGAAAGTGTAAATTTGGTGGGATGGTATGAAAATAGAAGTGTCTGAGTTTGTTTCGAGATGGTTGAATTGTTTGCATATCAAGGAACAACATCAACGGCTAGTAGGAATGTTGTAGTATTTACATATCCTAGTGTGGAAATAGGAAGAAATAGTAATGGATTTTGTGATGGGTCTACCATGAATGGCCTGGAGACACAATTCCATATAGGCGATTGTGGATCTACTCACATCGTTAGCCTATTTCATCCAGATTCATGAATAACATATGGTGGAAGATATATCCAAAATTTATATCTAGGATGTGGTAAAGTGTAGTGCTGTTCCTTCTTCTATTGTATCAGATAGAGATCCAAGGTTCACATCTTGTTTTTATAAATCCTTGTAGCAATCCCTTAAGACACAATTGACGATGAGCATGGTGTATCATCCATAGACAGATGATCATTAAGAGAGGACGATACAATATTTGGAGGATATCATAAGGGATTTTGTCATATATTTTAGTGGTTTATTGGCGGGGAAATTACCATCTTTGGAGTTCCACTATAATAATTGTTATTAGGTTTTAATACATATGGTTTTGTTTGAGGCATTATATGGGTGTCTCTGTCATTCTCCGTTATGTTGTGTGAAAATGGTTGGTATATTGATGATCAGAACAATCCATGTCCATGATACTATAGAGAAGATCATTTTGATCAGAAGGACGATGTAGACGTCTCAATGTCATTATAAATTTTACGTGGACCATCGTCGACGACATTTGAAGTTCAGGGTGGGAGACCTTGTGTTTTTGAGAATCTCTCCATGGTTGGGACATCGTTTGTTTAGAATGATGGGTAAGTTATCTATGAGGTATATTTGATATTTTGAGATACTTGAGCAGATGTTAATGTTGGAGTATTGGTTGGATTTTCCACCATGGTTTAGTGCAGTTCAAAATGTGTTTCATGTGTCGCAGTTGAAGAAGTATAATCTCGATCGTGACCATGTGATTTGTTTGGAACATGTTGTGCTAGAACCGGATACATCCTTGGTGCACATTCCAGTGTAGATTGTAGATAGGTGGGATAAATTCATTCATGGTAAAATAATTGGATTCTTTTGGTTTTGTGGTATCATGATCAGATTTACGAGGAGACATAAGAGTGGGAGAACGATATGGTTGAGTAATGGCCTAAGCTCTTTCTATAATGAGATGAATCTATAAATTACAAGGATAGAAATTACAACAATGGGGATAATCAAACATCCCATTTTTGAGGTATATAGAAATTTTTATCCCTTTTTTACGTGTTTAAAGTGATTGGGATGAGTTGGGAATAGGTTGGGAGAGTTTAAAATTTTTTTGAATAATTTTGGAGGCCTTCTATGACGGCACAATTTGAGCAGAGTTAGGGGAAACCGTGCGAGATGAACTGTGCAAAAAGTTGGTTACTCACGGTTTCGGAATGGTTTTACTAAAAGTGTGGGGTATGCCATATGTTGTTCCCCTTCAACGCATCTGTAGATGCATGGTTAGTGAACTATTTGTCCAATCATGCGAGCTAACTGTGCGACCCATTAAACTTGTATTTTAAACCGCATTATTCAGGACTTCCAAAAAATTACCCTAACTCCTTCCCAATAAATCATCACTTAGTATTTACTCTTCTCAAGAGTTATGGTTTCCCTATCACTCATTTTAGAAGGTATTTAAAGGTGTTTCTTGGTGGTTTGAAGTTAGTTCATCTTGTGTATGTCTTTTTTCTTGGTTTTTTGTGGTTTTCTCAAGATATAATCTTCCCTCTCACTTTGTTTTCTAGATATTCATCAGTTTAATGAAGATATTGGGTTTTAGTTTAATAAATTATTTATTTTAGGGATTTTTGGTGATAGGGAAGTAGACCTATAGTGGTTTTGGGGGATCCTTTGTCCATATTTCTGGAGCTATTACTTATGGGTATATTTTTCCGGAACACTAATGGTAGGTGGATTCTCTCACAACTACACTTTTTTATAACTAGAAGTCTTTATACAATTAAATGTTTTTTGTTGAATTAATTTCCGATTTTGATGTGTGAAATTGTTTAGGAATCCCTTTGATATATTTTTTGTGATTTTGGGGGAAACCGGGGTTTCACAGTGAAATATTCTTGTTGTTGGAATTTAAAATGATGATTTTAAAATTGGTAAATTAGGCTGTTTTATGGAAATAGATTATGGAAATGATTTCAAAGAAAATGGTGTTGCTTTATTGAAATGTTATATGACATGGATGATTCTCCAAGGGATTTTGTTATTATGGAATTGTCATTGGCATGTTGATGTGGCCTTGATGTGTTTTTTATATGGTTATTGTCTTGTGTATGTTATGTTTTTGATTGGAATTATGTGAAGTGGGTGGGGGTACCACTATAGAAAGATGATGTAGAGTGGATGTAAGGGAAACCATCATGGATTGGTGGGTTGGAAGTACCAATTGATTTGGAAAGTAGTAAATAGGTTTTGATGTGAATATCTAAATTGATTTTTTCCTTGTTCTGTGTTGCTATTCAAGATGAATATTTCTATGATAGTGTGAAAGGTTAAAAAGAACTGTGTCATAGATCTTTGTATTTCCTATGTGTTGCGATCATTTGGGTGAAAATTTCTTGGTAAAGAAGTGTTTGTCTTGTTTTTTTAGAAAGGTAGTGTTCCGGTCAATGAGAAAAAAACCAAAAATTAATGACAAAAAAAAGATTACATAAGTATGAAATATGGAATTATGTTAAAATCCCTAATATAAGGATATAGTAACTCAATAGAAAGACCATTCCTTCAAATCCTAGCATGAAATAAACCCATATTGGAAAGCCCATCAGCAATCCTGGTGGTTTCACGATATGTGTGAGTGGCGATGAAGTTGATCTCAGAAAGAGAGTTCAAACAATCAACCGAGAGAGTAGTGGGTTACCAGGAAAGACGAATGGTACCACTCCAGATGTCCTGGATAATATTAGTTGATTCACTCTCTATCCAGATGTTGTTCCAGTTCTGGTGCCTTACAAAAGTGATAGCATGGATAACACTCAGAATCTTCGCTTCCAGTGAGGATGTAGTGCCACAACATCCATAAAAGCATCCAAGAGTCTGATCCTGGTGATTCCTGAATATATCACTACAACCCGCTGGGATGAAGCTTCAATTTGAGGCACCATCAAACTTAAATTTTATCCATACTTGGGGAGGATGAAGCCATGACACTTCAAAGGTAGTCTTTGGATGAGGATATTTCCCATTCACTCCAATCCGAAGAAGGATCCCAAAATCAAGAACTGAGTTGCTGCATTAATCCTATTGAATCATGTCTGTCTCACAGATGGCCATGAGAATTTTAATTTTACCTCCATTCAGCATGAATGGTTTATTACAAAAAATATAATTGTTTTGAGTATACTAGATTAACTAAAGAAGCTCTGCAAAAGCTACAAGAAGAAGATTTTTGATCTGTTTGGAGTCAGAAATTTCCATGCCCCTTTGAATATGCAATGTAATAGAACTATCCAACAACCATCTACACTCAAAGATGTATGAAATATAATTCTAGAGATTAGTTTCCATATCACAAGAAAGAACAATATTATTAATACCCCCTCTATGTTCTTTACACAATCAACATTTGGAGAATAGATTAACCACAATGGTTTATAAGAAATAATCTGTGGGGATTCTATAATGTGAAATGCACCAAATTAATGTGAATCATAATGATTTATGCATGGTTTTATTATATTTTTTTAATCTAGGAATGATTGTTGTCTTCATTAATAAACATATGATTTTCGTAGTTTTTAGAATCATGAATTCCATTGTGAGAAGCTTCCCAAATTAGGAAACCATTTGTATTATTGAAGGGGTATTTCTGAACAGTTTGTTTTATATCATAAGGAATTCCAGGGTTTGGAATGATCATGACATTATTTATGGTATCATTATTGAGAAAATTAGGGTGGTTGTTGGACATCAAGGAGAACAAGGGAGCGTGAGTCCAATTATAAAATTAAAATCTTAAATTAGAGTCCTTACTATCCATCCATCCAAAAATATCCAAAATAGAATTGAACTTGTTATTATTAGAAGGACAAATAGAGGAAGTACGAATGTTGGACTGATTGTTTATGAGTTTATTGAGAAATTCATCTCTAAGAAAATTCTTAGAGGTAGAGTCATTATAAATTAGGTTCCAACTAAGCTTATCATGGAGAGGTTCATTGAAATTAGCAAGACTCTTAATAACCACACCTATTTTATCAATTGGTTTATAGTAGGTATCCTAGGGGACAATAACCAATTTCCTCTCAAATGCAGTACAACTCCAAAAAAAGTTTTTAATGGCGACATTGATGCACTTTAACATACCTTTCTTCCATTTATAAATCATCCTATAGTAGACCAATTCAGAAATAATAGTGGATTTAACCAAGAAAATTCTCCCAGCCATCGAAATATTTGAGCCCTTCCAGGAGGAAAGTTGTCTAATCTTTTCATCATTGATAGGAGGGAAATAATTTGCTTTTGGTCGACACAAGAAAATATGAATATCAATGTATGTAAAGGGTAGAGGACCCTCTTTGACCCCTATAAAATTAGAAATGTTGCATTTTCTATAGGGGAATAGAATTTACCAAAATATATATAATATTTATTCCAATTTATGTGTTGACCAGCCACATCATGGTAACGAAGGAGGATATTTTTAAGATTATTGATATTCTCTTTGTCTCCTTCAACAAAGATAATTTTATCATCGACATAAATAAGTATTAGGGGGGATATGTTTCTAGAAGCCGTTATAGGATTGATATTTTGATTTTCTGTAGATTAAATGAGCAACCTACTGAGGTAGTCTTTAGAAATAGAGAAAATAATAAACAAAATAGGGTCACCATGCCTAAAAATATTAGAAATTTTAAAATAACCACTAGGTGAACAATTAAAGAGAATGGAAATATGTGCCAAATTGAATAGAGTTTTAACCCTATTAATGAATGTTGCATTGAATCCCAACAGATTAAGGACCTTAAAAATTAAGTTCCAATCAATGGTATCAAAATCCGTAGTCATATATTTCTTAATAGAAACCTTACCACCCCTAGTTTTCCTATTTAAAAGGATAGGGGACTCCGAGGAAAGACAAATACATTCATGGATGGATCTTCCCTTGATGAATACAAATTGGTTCCAAGAGACTATCCTATTTCTAATCACAATAATTATATTAGAAATCAATTTAGTAATGATCTTGAAGAGAGAGTTTATAAGATAAATGGGTCTGCAGATGAGAATTTCATCAGCATTATTAGTTTTAGGGATAATGTGATGAAATTAATAATTAAGGCCATGTGGAAGAGTACCTCTGGCAAAGAATGTTTTCACCATTCGGAAAACATCATCATTAATAACATCCTAGTGATTTTGGTAAAATCCATTATTAAATCCATCTGATCCAGGGGAACTATCCAATTTTAGGCTAAATATTCTATATTTGATTTCATGATCAAGAGGGGTGCTATTATGTAACAAGTTATCCTCATCAGTAACTAAAGATGAAATAACACTTGTCCTGATTTCCCTTTCTATATCAGTTCCATTGAAGATATTGTAAAAGTGAGAGACAACGTGGTTGACGATTCTTTTATCAAAATCAAGAATCTCCTCCCCATCTATATGGCATGTAAGGGGCATAAAAGCTTTCCTCACTATTATAAGGTCATTATTGAATTTAGTATTCTTATCCCCATCACTCATCCATTTGGCGTTAAAGTGTAACTTTTTATCATTATCCATAAAGTTAAGTAAATTGATAAGATTAGAGGAAATATTTTTTTTTGTGTTCAATATCATGAGAAAATTTATAAGAGGAATTATAGTTTTTAAATTGAGTAACATCCTTTTATAAATAGTTGATAATATTATCGATTTCATTAGATTTTTCTTTGCACCATTTATTTAGGACATTTTTCATCATTTTCAATTTCAATGGACAAGAAAAATAATCATTTTGATCATGAATATTATCTCATGTGCTTTTAATGACATCCCTATTATTAGGTGTAGAAGACCAATCAATATTAAATATAAATGGAGACCTGGGTTTACTAGGGTTATGTGTCAAACTAACTAGAATAGAGTGGTGATCAGAGGAAATATTCACAAGGGTAATACATGAGATGTTATCCCATTTTATCAAGCACATGGTCATTATTAAACACCATATAAAATATTCTAGGGATGATCATATTATAAGTTTTACAAAACCAGGAAAATTTAGCACCAATAATTTATTTCTATAATCTTATTTAGTTCAATACAAGCTTTGAATTCCCAAGAAGAGATATAGTCATGAGTAGGGCCATATTTTTCACTAGGATCCAGTATAGCAATGAAGTCCCTGACTAAAAACCAAGCGTTATGAATTGTGTTAAGCAGTTGGTATATTTCATTCAAAATATCTCATCTATCTTCATATCTATTGTTGGAATAAACATAGGTAGGGTAGACCTGAGAATTTTCAAAAATGTTACCACATTTAATAGATTAGTTAGTAATATTTTAGATATTAACATTTTTAAAAGAGGAATGAGAAAAAATCCATAAATATTCACATGATATACCATTATTAGAATCCCCTAGGAAGGTATACCCAATGGGGGAAGCATGCTGAAATGTAGAGAAATAATTTAGTTTAGTTTCAACAATTGCAATCATTCTACGGGAAAGAGTGATGATAAATATCTTAAGAACATTAAAAGTTTAGAGGTTATAAATCCCTTTACAGTTACAAGATAAAATATTCATTTAACATTTTTTTAGGGATGTCCTAACTTTTTTTGAGACCAAGGCCTTTGACCTGGTTGAAACCCCAAAAGTAGACTCCATTGAGGTAATATTTTGTTTACTCTGCAAAGCCATATCTCTGTCCAAAGGGGCTTGATGCTCCTTATTTAAAGCCTATATGTTAGAAGATTGGGAATCTAGAATTTCAGGAAAATGAATATGGGGAGAATTATTCATCTCTCCATATTCTAATTGGGAGGTGTCACTAATTTCCTTCCTTGTATCCCTACTAGAAGGTGAAGACAAGAGGGATGCCTTATAATGCAGTGCAACCTTTTTGTTACTATCCACAGAATTAGAAGAATGATGAAAAACTGTTTCATCACAAGTTTTAAGAGCATCGTGTGAGGGATGTTAAGGGGAAAGGCATGTAGCTCCTACATATTATAACCTAAATTAGTAGGACCTGTCTTTTTATCTTGCAGATTAGGGAAATCCTACTGAGTATTTGTACTCACCCCTACATTGGCACATTGATGCTTTTGCAGATGTCATTTTCCATGACATAGTTATGGTTAAAGAATCTCATTTTTCAAGTAGTTCGACATGATGCTTTGGTGATGCTGGGGTGCTTGGAGAATGGATCTTGGAAAGGAGATGTGGACTGTGTATTTGTATACTATGGGTATCTTTTGTAGTCTTCTTTTTGGTACACTGATTTTGGATTAGTTGTATTGGTCATTGGGATTTGTTTTGGAACAAGTATTTTGTCCTTTGGATATGTATGGTTTGGGTTTCTATGTTAACATGCATAATATAGTTTTGTTAGTAATGGATTGTTTGCATAGTTGTTCAATTCAAATGGAAAATAATTCCCCAATTATTCTATTATCCCTTGGCATTTATTTCCATCCTTTGGCACTTTGGTAACATCTCTTAAGGCAAGTATCATTCCTCATCCCTCTCAATCCAATGGGATGGGGAAACATGTTACATTATATGAAATATCAAATAATTGGATATACCAATAGGATAATCATATTAAAAATATAAACAAAAGAGAAAGAAAAAAAAGAAGACCCGACACCAATTTGGACCCTCTACATGGCTCTATCTCAACCCCATCGAGCTCATATAGTTAAATCTATTATTCAAATTGGGACTTTTATAATAAACACATGGGTTACATATTCACTAATTTTCATGTGTAGGGTCTGAGTATTAATCTTATTAGGGAACCAACAATTAGGTCCCTAATATATGATAAAATATACTATGTATATGAAAGATGAAATAAATAATGATATAATAAACAACATTAATGAAATCACACAGGGCCATATTGAGTTATTCTGGCTAGAAAAATAGAAGACACAAACTAATTCAACCAATAATACTGAGTCATGATGATCTGGTGAGGGATCCCATACTATATTGCATCATAGAATATAATACATGATACCATGATTAAAATTATCATGCATTGGGAGGGGGCTAAGAAGTCCAACATCCTCCAGAATAACCTATCTTTATTTTAAAAACATGTACCTCTATAATAACAATAAGTGATTTTGAATAATGGGAATGTTCAAATATATCTAATCCCTTAAGAATAGGGTATTAATATTATAACTAAACATTAGTTCATAATAATGAGAAGTTCATATAATTCCAAGGAATGTACAAAAAAATATAATCCCATTGGAAAAAATAAACATTTGTAATGATGGGATGCCTATCAATAAAAATATAATGTGCATCTGAATCATGGGGTGAAAACGTGTTGCTTCATGTGAAAACTACATCAAAGATTGGTAGGATAACAACAAGAATATTAATTAAAAAAACATCCCCTGCCTTGGAACTTTTTTAACATCCAATATATCAAGTGATCTCCCAATCAAGGATCACACCCAGTCTCTAGTAACTACTGACATATCCATATTTACTCATGAGATGTATAATATAACTCTATTATGCCTGGGGCTAAGAAATTACTCTTCTATTCCATAACAACCATAATGATTACACATTCTATAGGATTTATCCAGTATGGTTTGAAGCGACCTACTCAGTCCGCACATCCAAACCCCAAACCTTCTATAATATTCATAATTATTATAAAACATTTTCCAATCAATCTAACAAGTAATAATATTTTAAACTCTTCATCAATCCAACCTATTGATCTACCCTATGGTTACGTACTCACTAATTCTCATCAAACCATCCAAGAATCTACCAAAATACCAAAGGAACTACATCTTATCGAATACATCGTAGTAAAACCCCAACAGTGGGACCATCATTAATGAAATTTATTGACATATTAAAAGAGAGGGACCTTTTAATTAGAATATAACCCTTTAAATCCCCTTACATGTCATTTAACACCCAATATCTCACATCTTAAAAAAAATCCTACCAATTCTCAATGAGAAATCAGTTCCACACTAAATCTATAAATATTACCCTGAATTGGATTTTTGATATCCCTACGGTGTCATTAATTCAAATGGAGTTACCAAATATTGAAATATAGAAATTTTAGGAAAACTAATCACTAGACAGCATGGTAGTATAGGAAGTGAAGGCTTGAGTTCAAACCCTAGAGGCAATGTTGGTGTAAATACATTAGTTTAACAATAATAAACTAAACAATGTTTCAAAAAAATATAATCTAATTTAATTAATGTAATAATGATGATTTTCTAGTTAAAGAATATGAAAATTTAAAATGTGATTTGAAATTATAAATATATTTTAATGATGAATTAAAGAATAAAATGATGAATCAAAAAACACGAGTTCTTGGAATAAATTTTAGTTGAAGCTAATGGACAGGGTAAACAAACTAAAAATCATTGAATTCCCATTTTCTCAATGGTCAGGGTAGATTAATTATTTTGATGATTGGGTGACTTGAAACTATTTCTTGAACATATATATAACACCTCCCAAGGGTTATGATGAGTGTCTTCCACTAGTATATGAAATAATATATGTCTCCCCCAAACATCATACAATGGTCACACATGAATATAAAAAGAATAAATTAGAGAAGAAAATAATACTATAATGATCCAAATGAATTTCATTTGATCATAAATTACCGAAATACCATCATTCCCACTTCACTATAATTTCATTTAAAAAATTTTACCCGTCAAACTATCCTTGAGGGTGAATGAAAATAAAAATCCTATCCTAATCACAACAAAAACAAATTGTAATACCATTAAGAACCCCTCTAACTATTATATATATCTTTTGATGAATGAATGATTCCACAAGTATCGTAGAACTCTTATTTATCAGGGAACACTGATCTTGGATCCAAACTCCCCAGAAAGAGTTTCCTTTGTATTTGTCATATTTAATCCTAAATGTATACATTAAATCCAATATGAAGTCCTCAATGATTATGAAAATTCATATCATTAATAATACTATTGAAAATATTAGAACAAAGTATGTTCGTTTATAATAATGGGGTTGGATTTAGATTGTTATCAATCTGCACAAGGATGACCACTGAGTTTGCGAGGAATGTAGTCTTTTGATTGAGGTAGAAATAAGTATTGAAGGTTGCAATATTTCCAAATTTATTCCAATTTTTAGTGCCTCTAAATTAGAAATATTCTCATACGAATTCATGGAATTAAGAACGTAGAATGAATCCAGAAAAGGGAGAGAGCGGCATAGCCTGGGACACGGACAAAATACAATGTCAAGGAATTGTTCACAAACCACCTACGGAACAAAAAAAATGGTACACAAAGTGGTTATCAGATCCAAAATCAGTTCACAACGAAAGTATGAGGACATAAGATTGTGGTATGTAGAATATTGGAGTTTCAAAGGATTGTTGCAGTTTGTGAGACATGAGAGTTATGCAATGGATGATGTAACACATAAAGGATTTGGTAAATCATGGGTTAATGGATTTTAGGCTCCATTTTTTCCTATATAAGGCACCATAATACTATTCTTTAAAGTGTTAAGATGGAGATTAAAATTTATGGAACAAATTTGGTGAAGTCTAAAGTGGTTCACAGAGGAGAAAACTGTACGCAGAAGAGATGATCCGTGTAAGGAAAAATAGTCTGCGAAAGAGAGTGCGGTATGTGGTGGAATCTCTCATTGTACACGGTGTAGCAGAGGAAGTATGTGAAGTAGGGGTTTTTGTGGAAGGTGATTTTAGAAGGAAGTATATATAGTCAGTATGCATGCATAGTATGTGAACTAAGTAGATAGAGGCAGTTTTTGGAGGCGAAATAAGGATATTGTTCAGAGAGAATAAATCTACAAACCATACCCACTACTCAGTACACAGAGGAAGTATTGTAGTACACGGAACAAAAAAGAGAATCCTATAAAGTGACCAATCAATTTTAGAAATTATTTTTCATAACCTGTCAATGTGGGGAAAAATTATATAAATCTATGGAAGAAAACAAGACTTCAAAAGAGCATCCATTTACATTTGAGGATGTATGATTTAATGATATACCATTGAAGCTACCTTTATGTCGATAAAATGAGTAAAGATTCTTCAAACATAGTGAGAAAGGGGGAGTAAATGAAGTGACTAGAAGGTCGTATTGTTCAATAACATTAACCTTCAAATGTTAGTATTCCTGGCATAATGTGACATTGTTAAACTCTTATAATCCAAAAATTTTTTAGATTAAATGTTTTTGGTATGAACAACACACTATCATCATATTCTTCTTCTATGATTTTCTTAGTGGTGAACTAGGTAATATATCTTGGTCATTTTGTATCATGTGATAGTTTTTTTAAACATTCTCTTTATAAATGTTTAAAAGGTTCTTACAAACATTGGAACTAGATCCATCAGTTTAAAAGAAAAAGTTGATACCATGATTCACCCCTCCGCTCACAGGGTGTTCCAAGGTCATTCAAAATATATTTTAACGATGTTATTAAAGGGTTCATGACAATAGTGGTGTATAGCTACACCTCCATAATTTGATTTATTGATCATTTATAGTGTGACTTAATTTTACAATATGGATCATAATAAAATTTTCCTTCTTATTTGGTCAACTCATGAAATGAATTTAAATTGAAGTATAAATATGTTATAAAAAGTTCAAAACAAGCTATGAATTGTTATATTTTTATAATTGGGATTAAAATGTGTTTTCGATAATTTATTTCCTATGAATCGATAAATTATGGCCTTGAAAAACATGATTCATTGTCAAACACATTTTTTCATGTAATTATTTTCAAGATATACTCCTTGGTGAATTTTTCTAAAGGACTGTATCCGCTTCATTTTTCACTTCTCTTACCACATTTATAATGGTCCATTAATGGTGAAAATTTATGTTAACAAGAATTATGGTATATTTCATCATGGTATTTGAAATCTATTTTTTCTTGAAATGTTACATGACTTGTTATATGTAAGATGAAATCATTTTTTTCATTAATTGATCATCATTTATCATTTTTTTCAACATTCATTGTTACCTAACATAAATCTTAAAACAAATCAATGAATTTTAATATCATCATGAATGATAAATTAAATTACATGGATCTATATATTTAAATACCAAAAAAAGTATGCATGAAATGTAATTATCAAATTCCCCCCACCCACATAAATTCAGACATTTCCTCTATAATGAAATCTAAAAATAAAATAATTTAGACTCACATTATCATGCATTTAATGAAATTTAGATAAAATATATAGTTCAAATTGGGAAGGAAAGGACATGTATCAAATAGGACAAATTAATTAACACCTCACCTTTCCAAATAAATAAGTAAACTAGGTATATTAGATTTCTACTTTCTAATTTAACATTCATCCCATTAAAATTTTAAATTCTTTAAAAATATTATTTCCACTATAAATTTAACTCCTTTAAAATATTTTCACTCATAATCATGTGAAAAATGTAAATGTAGTTTCTTCTTATACATTGAACCATTCTCCATACCATAGGATTTTAATGCATCTAATTCATCACCCCCTAAATGAAAAATGAAAAATTATCACGAGGGATTAATTTTTAGGTTAAAATAACTATATGTATTTAGGTTTTGTAGGTAATGGATTTGAATATAAGTACAAATTATAATGGGGATTATCTCTAATGAACTTTTCATTATAAATAGAAACTGTTCAATGAAAAATAACCTCTATAAAAGGCATATCCCTTTTCACAAATAACTCAAATTAAGAACAAGAGATAGTGAAGTGGAATGAATGAAACTCCCTATTTTATTTATATAATTTAAATATATTTTTTTCAATTTAATTATTGTGATAAATCTAAGTCGTCCAAAAATCACCTGTGTTCCCTTCCTGATTCTATTTGTAAATGATTTAATATTATCATTGGTCAAGCAATAGTGTTTTTTGAATTTCTCAAGACACAACTAAATTTATTTATGTGAGTGAGTAATTAGTGAAATATAGGAAAATAATTATCCATTCCCAAATTCTCATGATAAACATACCCCAAATTTAGATATTTTAGAATATTCATCCTTTCAACCATTTCACCATATATCCCAAAATCAAAATTTTGATAATCATGAAAAATATTTATAGTGGGGATGGAAAGGATAAAATAGGTTTGATGTGCGAATCTTACCCAATAATGTTATTCATAGATTCTGTGGGATTATTAAGGATTAATTAATAAGTAGGTCTCAAAATAGGTACTTATTAAATATATTCATAAATCATATTAAATGTGTCTTTTTACAGTCATATATTTGAAAAGATACAAACAATGTTTTGGAAGTATGAATTTTTTGGTCACTTAATAAATGTGATCATGAAAATAATGTGAAATATAAGGTTAAAAAATGTATTATATATGAGAAAAATTTATTGAGACACCTAATCCTAGAAATAAACACTAATAATAAAACCAATATATCAAAATATTATAAATTCAAGGAAGGATAAATATTAAAAAATATATTTTATAAAAATTATCCATTATCATTAAACAGTGAATTTTGAAATATAAATCCACATGATTTTATATACTTACACGTTTTTTATTATTATAATTAAATTTAATTGGAATATAAATGTAAAACAAGGAATGAAATTATACTAATCATATTTTCTTTATCGTAGTTCAATGATGAAAGGAATATGTAACATATGGAACAGAATATGATGTTACAAAACAATTTAAATTTTTTAGATAACAATAAAATAGGAAATATAAACTCATATTCCCCTTTCATTGATTCTTTAAAATGGGTTTTAAATGTTTTTTTAGTTTTTCCCTTCATGTTTGACCTGAAAAATTAAACATCTAATAAAATAAAAATTCCCTATAATTAATGCTCCAAAATATATGGGAAATTGAATCTAATGAAAAATATAAAATAAAATCCTATGAAATAAATTAATATAATTTCATAGAATGAAATAAAAAACTCTTGTTCCATCTATGAATGTTCTCTTTTTTAACATTTATTTAGTTATACCATGCATGGTTTAGATAATCATAGTGTGGTATAATGATAACCATATCATGTTAATGTAATACATACTTTAACCCACACCTAACTTAGCTTTCCACCTAATTGTTTTTTATGGTATGGAATTTCTACAATTTAACCAATGTTTGGATAATTTAAATGTAATTTAATAGAATTAGGAATCTATATATACTTGAGAAAATTGTGTTTTTAACTACTAGATATATTTTTTCTACATCTATAATGATAAATTCATGTTTCACAGTGAGTTACTCAATTTAGTATATTGGTACTACGTTGTTATATTATGTATAGTCATTGAAGATTGAAGATACTTCTTCATATTCCTGTGGTGCTCCTAAATAATAAATAAATTATTTGGAAACCAAATTATCCTCTTATATTTATTCTTTATCGCATTTCAATATCATTTTTCATGAAATATATGAAATAACATAGTAAAAAAGTCAATTCTTCTTCTTCATCTTATTGTTTTACTATAAATTATTCATTTAACTACATGATTTATATAGAATGATCACCTTCTCGTTATTCCTCTAAACCTATAAATTATAGAGCCTCATGTATAAGAAAAAAATAAACCTTTGAAGTAGTACTTTAATTTACATAACAACCTTGTTTATTTTCTTCTGACAAAACTCATTGGAAATAGATTACATGATATGGGGTGTTGCCTATTCCTTGATAAGGTATGTCTATAACAATATTGCCTTGTAGACGCCGGAAAAGTCCGTTGTTCCCAAACGAAGCTCCGGATGCGGAAAGCGAAGTGATATTTGGAGTCAGAGGCACGTTCCGGAGGGCCCGGAGGACTTGCACGAAATTTCAGAGGCTCGCGCGCAAAGTTGAGTCGCGGCGCGCAATCCTCCCGGGATGCACGCAATGCGCTGGGCCGGCGCGCTATTTTGCGCGCCCGCGGCCTGCGCGGCGCCTTTGCGCGCTGGGTCCTGATTCCGCGCCCGCGAGGCGAATTGCGCGCCCGAGACCGGATTCCGCGCCCGGGGTTGCCTATAAATATAAGGCGACCCCCGACGTTTTGAAGGTTGCCGGAATCCGATGCGTCGCTCGTTCGCGCAATCCAACCCCTTCCGCGCGCAATGCCGATCTTCAGGTAACCTCCTTTCTTTCGCGCAAAAGAGCCTTGGGGTCCGCCTTCACGCGCAATCCCCTTGGCTCATTTCCTTTGAATAAATTTCAACCCAAAGGCCTTTGCGCGCAAAAGAAGCCTCTTGCGCGCAATTGCCCCCGGGTGCGCGCAATCCAGCCCGATTGCGCGCACCCCCCATTTTCAAAGTGGCCATTCGTTAGAGAATGAGCCGTTGCCCCCGCGCGCTACCCGAAGCCCGGTGCGCGCAATCCCAATCATCCGCGCGCGAAGCGTTGGCCCAATTGCGCGCCAGCCCGCCATTTTGCGCGCCGACCCGCGGTTTTGCGCGCAAAGCTCCTCTTTTGCGCGCAATCCGCCAGGGTCGCCTCCCTTGACCCCCTGAGGGTACCCGCCTGCGTGGCACCCGACGGTCTTCATCCCGGGTGCCCGCACCGTGCGTTGTCTTCCCGTGCAGCCTTCCAGGCTCGTGCGAAGTGACGCGGACCCATCGGCGGCAATCATCGTCCAGCATGACGTTAAACTGTGCATTCGTCCAGCATGACGTTAAACTGTGCATTCGTCCAGCATGACGTTAAACTGCCCATACGTCCTGCACGACGTTAAACTGTACCTCGTCCGAGCTACAAGACGTTAAACTATTCAGCATACGTCCAAGCTGCACGACGCTAAACTGCCTAGCCCCCATCGTCCGCGCTTCAAGACGTTAAACTGCCAAGTGTTTCGTCCTCAACACACGACGTTAAACTGTGCTTCGTCCGGCAAGACGTTAAACCGTCCGCTTCGTCCTCAACACACGACGTTAAACTGTGCTTCGTCCGGCAAGACGTTAAACCGTACGCATCATCCGATCCCGTGCTCTACACGCAGGGTCTCCCCGGTTTGGACGTGGCCCCCACCCGCTCGTCTCTGCAGGGATGTCGGGATTGTCCCGCTTTTGGGAAGATTTAATGGGAGTGGCTTTTCCCTACGGGGGCAGGGTATTACAAACCCCTAGTTTCTCGTGGGAGGCTGCACATGTGTATCTCCATTGCGCCTCCCCGCTGCCGAAGCCAGTAGAGGGTGTGACTGGGATCGAGGTGTCTTCTGCTTTCGGTCCAAGTCCCTTCCAACTGAGTTTTGCCGCATCCGGGCTGCCTCAAGTGCGTAAGTCCTGACAGAATGAACTACGTGGACTTTGATCCCTGTCTTCTAAACAGGGTACGTAGGAAGCCTTCTTGAGGTCCAAGCCCGCCACCTGGTCGTCCCGGTCGTATTTACGTCGGTTCGTCCATCAGTGGACCCCTCCAGGGTTCACGCTTGCGTCGATTCACCTATGAATCCGCCCCTGTGGGAGACTGCCCGTGTGTATCTCCACGGTGCCTCCCCACAGCCCCCCTTTTCCATTTCTCCTTTTATCGTCCAGCATGACGTGAAACTGTGATCCACCCGGCCGTTCCATCCCCCTCTGTGCGAGGTGGTTCGGTTCAATCCTCCGCCCGGCGGCCTCGACCTCTTCGTGAGTCGGCTTTCCGACGTCCAGCATGACGTTAAACTGTATACCCGAACTACGTTGACTTTGATTCGTGCTAACGCGCGGTACGTAGGAAGCCCCTACGGGGTCCAAGCTCTCCACTCCATCATCCATCCTGATCCTTACCCGGGCCGCCACATCCAGGTGGGGTCATGCCACTTCACTCCACTCCATGTTACTTGGGATGCCGCCCATGTGCTGGCCCCAGCGTCGGAGGTTCCCCGCAAGGGGTTCTGTCACCTGATCCACTTTTCGTGTTGATCGGTCCGATGCCGTCCCCGCTGGACGTTAAACTCGCGGCATACCCCGTGTTAAACATGGGAAGCTGAGGAAAACCTCAGGTGACACAGTTCCCTGCACCCAGTACGGGATGCCTCAGGTCATCATGCCTTCGAGAAGCCCTATTAGGGACGGAAGACAGACGTGCAGAGCCGCAGTGTTACGACACGCCCCCAGCACCCAGAGCCACCCGGCCTTCTCACCGCAGGTTGCTGCCCCGCCCAGACTCCTTGGAGCGTCCGGGCGGAAGCAGCGTAATTAACCGGTGTCCATGAAGATATGGCGCCGGGAACGAGATTCACGAACATTCTTAAGTCTATGAGGGAGACCCGGATTAGGCGACGAGTTCCGAGGAGACGTCCAAGGAAGGAGGAGCCGACATCCCATCATCCCGGTTTTGATCAAGGAGCAGACGCCCCTGAATAAGGGACGAATGCCGCCCGCCCTTGGAAAGCGGGACTGTGGGACCACAAGCCATGCGCCCATCCCCTCGGGTCGACGGGTGCACGCGCGAACGCGTCCTGGCGGAACAGCGTAACCCGACGCACATCCGCACCGAAACAGAAAAATGGTGAACCCGACGTGAATCTCTTCTCCTCGATACGAAGACCGATGGCTTTCAGAGGTGTTGGAAGACCGGCATGTTGCCCGGCCAAGCATTCAGTCTTTCCCGCCAGGGGCTGGGGAAGGGAAATCGGGAACTCCGTCTCACGACGTCGATGGCCTGGGTTCCCCCCCACAGATGGCGGGTGTTGGGTACGCTTCGGTTAACACCGTCGAGCTGGTAAATCCCTTTTCGGTTCCCGACGTTGAAGAACACCAGGTGGACCTCCCTAGTGTCCCCGGTCGTCGCTACCGTCGGAAGAACCGCAGCAACAGGAGTCGCCGGGGCACAGCCGTTGGTACCTCCAGCCAGGCCGTGCACGCCACTGAGACTAGGCAGCATGCTCAAAACCGAGCTCAGCGTGCGCAGCCCCCCCATCCGGGGATGACGGATTCGCCTCTGCCACTGTTTGTGGTGTGGGACCAGGCAGAACCGCCTCAGCCGTGTCGCGACCAGCTCCGCCTTGCCACGAGTCCATCCCGGCCTCCTGACTCCAGTACGGCGACCATTTCCCGGACTGCGACCAGTGAACAGCGAGATGCGCCAAGTACCAGTCGGCCACCGATCCAACCGGCAAGGCCCGTCATGCCACCAACCGCAGAGCAACCTCCTGCAACCAGGGGCTCGCGCTTGGCCAAAAAGTATGATGTCCTGAAGCACTTGGCCGACATCCCAGCAAGGCTCTCCATCCTTGAGGCTCTGCGCATGTCATCTGAGATGCGCGAAGCACTCGCTGAAGCCCTGAAGAGCCCCCTCCAGTTTGAGACAGAGGTTGCGGCTGTAGAGGCCTTTCACGCCGAAACGATCGAGGACGCCGAATGTCAGGCAGTTATCTCGTTCTCTGGTAAGGATGAAGACCCTCCTATACAGGGACATATCCGTCCGCTGTATGTCACCGGCCAGTTCAATGGCCTTGAAGTCCGGCGCTGTCTTGTCGACATGGGGTCCGGGATTAACCTGATTCCAACTCGGACGCTCCGGAGATTGGGGTTGTCTGAGGATGACTTGATTCCCTCCGACCTCAGGATCCAGGGGTACGACCGCACCGAGCAAACCCCGGTCGGCAAGATACGTTTGAAGACCCAGTTCGGTGACTTGGTTGCCAACACCGAATTCATGGTAGTCTCTCAGGACACTGCGTATAACGCATTGATGGGCAGGCCATGGCTTCACCTTCACGCGGCGGTTCCCTCGTCATACCACCAATGCCTCAAATACTCCCTTAATGGTCGAGTAGGCGTGCTTCAAGGAGATGCCTCTCCTTTTGCCTCATGTGAAGCCCGCTATCTGGACGCGGACTATTACAAGAGCAAGGATAAGCAGATCCTGGCAGGTGAGGTTGAGCCTGTCGCTGTTGCAAGCGATCCCTGGGCAAGTCTGGATGACGCTTACGTCCTCTCGATTCACCGGTTGGACGTCGCCATGGTCTTGACGGTCCGCGAGTCTCCTGATGAGATGGCCGCGACCGCCCGCGCCAGCACCAGTGGCCCAGCAGGATCTGGTAGCCCCAATGCAGTTTCCAACGCGGTCTCTCCCGTGGACGATCCCTCCCCGAGCGGAGAGGATATGGAAGACGCACCCCCAGCCTTTGAGGAGGGCGTCCCCGCCACGGTCGATGAGTTAATACAGGTGAACCTTGGAACCGAGGCCGATCCAAGACCCACATTGGTTAGTGCCGCCATGCCCTCTGAGGAGCGGCAGAAGTACGTGGACTTTCTCAGGAAGCACCGTGATGTGTTCGCTTGGGGCTATGACGAGATGCCGGGGCTAGATCCTCAGGTAGCCGTCCACCGCCTTGGTCTCCCGGCGAACCATCGCGGGTTCAAGCAGCCTCCCAGGAAGATGCACCCATCCCACGGTGCCATGGTTGAGGCCGAAATTGACAAACTTATCAAAGCCAACTTCGTGAGGGAAGTTCAGTACCCCAAATGGCTGGCCAACATTGTGCCGGTCAGGAAGAAGAACGGGCAGATTAGAGTCTGCATCGACTTCCGCGATCTCAACCGCCACTGTCCGAAGGATGATTTTCCCCTTCCAGTGACAGAGCTGTTGATTGATGCCACGACAGGGTTCCAAGCCCTCTCCTTCATGGATGGATACTCCGGATACAACCAAATTCGGATGGCCCCTGAGGATGAGGAGTTCACTGCCTTCAGGGCCCCCCAAGGTACCTTTTGCTACCTGGTCATGCCCTTCGGCCTGAAGAACGCAGGTTCCACCTATCAACGGGCGATGCACCGCATATTCAAGCCAATCCTCGGCACACTGGTGGAATGCTACGTCGACGACTTGGTTGTCAAATCGCGCCAGCGTCAGGACAATCTCAAAGATCTTGAGAAAGTGTTCAGTTTCCTCCGGTCTCGCTGCCTGAAGATGAACCCGTTGAAGTGTGCCTTTGGGGTCACCTCCGGAAAGTTCCTTGGATTTGTGGTAAGATACCGGGGTATTGAGATCGACCCAGAGAAAATCAGGGCGATTAGCCAGATGCCTCCCCCAGGTACCGTCCGGGAACTGCAAGGGTTCCAAGGCCACTTAGCCTATATACGCCGATTCATCGCGAATCTGGCCGGCAAGTGTAA
Organism: Viscum album; assembly: GCA_963277665.1. Taxonomy (NCBI): domain Eukaryota; kingdom Viridiplantae; phylum Streptophyta; class Magnoliopsida; order Santalales; family Viscaceae; genus Viscum; species Viscum album. The sequence continues at coordinate 537,193,034 of OY728156.1, forward strand.
GCCCTTTTCTCGTCTCATGAAGAAAGGTGCCACCTATGTATGGGATAAAGAGTGTCAGACCGCTTTCGAGGAAATCAAGCAGTACCTGCTTCAACCTCCGGTCCTGATGCCGCCCGTATCCGGAAAGCCGCTGGTCCTTTATGTGACCGCCCTGGAACGGTCCCTGGGTGCCCTTCTCGCCCAGAAGAACAACGAGGGAACAGAGAATAGCCTCTATTACCTCAGTCGCATGCTCCTCGATGCGGAAGTTAGGTATTCCCCCATCGAGAAGAGCTGCCTGGCGCTCGTATTTGTCGTACAGAAATTACGGCACTACTTGCAGCACCATGAGGTACAGTTGGTTTCTCGGGTAGACCCGTTGAAATATATCCTGAGCCGGCCTATGTTGACTGGCCGCCTAGCGCGGTGGGCTGTGATTCTCCAGCAGTTCGACATCAGGTATGTGTCTCAGAAGGCTATCAAAGGGAAAGCATTGGCAGACTTTCTGGAAGCTCACCCGACCTCCGCGGATCAGCCGCTGGATCTAGGCTTTCCTGATGAGGCCATTCTCTCAGTTGATCGAGCCGATCCATGCTGGCAGATGCACTTTGACGGTGCATCCCGGAGCCCCACCGGTAGAAGACTCGATAATCCTAAGCTCAACAGAGTGGGCTTGGGCATCGTCTTCATTACCCCGGAGCGAGCCGTGCTGCCATACTCTTTCCTGTTGTCAGAGGGCTGTACCAACAATGAGGCGGAATACCATGCCCTCATCACCGGCCTCGAGTTGGCTCTCGAGATCGACGTGCCTCGTCTGTGCGTGAATGGGGACTCCGAGCTGGTCGTTAAGCAGATCAATGGCGACTACGTTGTCAGGAAGCCGGAACTTGTGCCATTGTTGGAGTGCACCCTCCTTCTGATGGCCCGGTTCCCTTCTCGGCCGGAAATTGTCCATGTTCCCCGGTCGCAGAACGGTCGAGCAGATGCTTTGTCCAGCCTCGCTGCGTCACTTGCGGAGCCTGAACAGGACAACCTGATCGTCCGCGTGACGCGCCGCCGGCTCATCGCTCCCGTCATCCCGGAAGAAGATCGCGGCCCGTTGGTAAGTAACCTCACCACGGTTGCCCCTATGCCCGGAGCCCCGAGTACCCCAGATATGACAGTCGGATCAGCCCCTGATTGGAGGACGCCTTTGGTTGAGTACCTCCAACATGGCATTCTTCCATCGGATCGGGCCGAGCGCGAGCGAGTTCGATGCCGCGCATCGCAGTTCGTCCTCCAGAGCAGTCCCGGCCTGGAGCAGATCCTCTACAAACGCGGATTTGATGGTGTTCTCCTCCGTTGCCTTCAGGGAGTTGAGATCCCACGATTCATGCAAGAGGTTCATGCTGGTTCATGTGGCGCCCACCAGACTGGGCCGAAGCTGTCCCACCAGATTCGGAGGTTGGGATACTTCTGGCCCTCTATGATCCATGACTGCATCGAGTATGCCAGGAGGTGCCATGCGTGCCAGGTTCATGCGAACTTTGTGCATCGGCCGCCGGAGCCTCTCCATACCACAAGGTATTCCTGGCCCTTTGCAGTCTGGGGACTGGACGTCGTGGGACCTTACCCGCCGGCGACAGCTCGCCAGTGCCGGTTCATTCTGACCGCTACGGACTTCTTCTCCAAATGGGCAGAAGCGATTCCGCTCAGAGAGGTCAGATCCTGTTCGATCGCTGACTTCGTGACCTCCAACATCATCTATCGATTTGGAGTGCCTCACGCTATCCTCACGGATAACGGAACCAATTTCCGAGCAGCCGAGTTGAAGAAGTTGTACACCAAGTATAACATTCGCTCGAACCATAAATCTCGCTATCATGCGCAGGCGAATGTTCAGATCGAGGCGTTCAACAAAACCCTCTCTAACATTCTGCAAAAGATGGTTGGTCAGAACAAGAAGAGTTGGCCGGACAAGCTCCCCAACGCCCTCTGGGCTTATCGGACGACGACTCGCAATTCCACCCAGATGACCCCTTATTCCCTGGTGTATGGAGCTGAGGCCGTCCTGCCCATCGAGATCCAGTTTCCGTCCTTGCGCACTGCGGTCTACGACCAGCAAGCGCCGGACAGAGTTGCTGAAGCCCGTCTAGTCGAGTTGGAAGCACTGGATGAGAATAGACTTCGCGCTTTGCACAACTTGGAGAGGCATCAAAGCAGAATGGCTCGAGCTTTCAATAAGAAGGTTCGCCTCCGCTCCTTCCTGCTGGGTGATCTAGTGCTAGCCCTAAGAGCGCCGATGATCCCCGGCAGGAAGCCGCCCAAGTTGGAGCCCAAGTGGGAAGGACCTTTTGTTGTCCACAAGGTCTATCCCAATGGCGCGTACTCCCTAGCGACTATGGATGGTGAGCGTGTCACTCCTCCCACCAACGCTAGGTTCCTCAAGCAGTACTTTGTCTGAGTGTACCAACGTCCAGCATGACGTTAAACTGCACATTTGTCCAGCAAGACGTTAAACTGCACATACGTCCAGCATGACGTTAAACTGCACATTTGTCCAGCAAGACTTTAAACTGCACATACGTCCAGCATGACGTTAAACTGCACATTTGTCCAGCAAGACGTTAAACTGCACATACGTCCTGCACGACGTTAAACTGCATTCGTCCAGGCTACAAGACGTTAAACTGTTCAGCATTCGTCCGCGCTGTAAGACGTTAAACTGCCAAGTGCTTCGTCCTGCATGACGCTAAACTGCACTGCGTCCGAGCTACAAGACGTTAAACTGTTCAGCATTCGTCCTGCATGACGTAAAACTGCCCCTCAAGAACTACGTGCGGCTTGATTCCCATCCTTATGGGATACGTAGGACCGCCTGAACATTCATGTTTCAGGCCCAGCCCCATCCTTCGGGAATTTCCATCCCATCCCGGGCCCTTGGCCCAGTTGCCCCCGGGTGTGCGGCGTATGGTGTGAGCGCGGGGCTATGCCCTCATTCACGTCGGTTTTCTCGTCACGCTGTACGCCCCCCCCCCCCCCCCCCCACGTTTGGGGATGCCTTCTGCTCCCCCCTTCCTTTTTTATCTCTTTTCATCCTGCATGACGTTAAACTGCACTTCAAGAACTACGTGCGGCTTGATTCCCATCCTTATGGGATACGTAGGACCGCCTAGACATTCATGTTTCAGGCCCAGCCCCATTTCCCGGGAATCTATATCCCGCGTTGGGCCTCTGGCCCAAGTTCCCCTCCTTTTTGTGCGAGGCGTATCGCGTGAGCGGGGGGTCATGTCCTCATTCACGTCGGTCTACTGGCCGCGCCGTACGCCTCCCCCGTGTGTGGGACCACCTCACACCTCTCATCGTCCTGCATGACGTTAAACTGCCTCTCCAGAACTACGTATGGCTTGATTCCCATCCTTATGGGATACGTAGGACCGCCTGGACGCTGATGTTCCGGGTCCAGCCCTGTCTCCTGGTTGATCACGGGGATCTGCCCTCTTGGTTGCTCTCAGGGTGAGTCCTCCGACCCTTTCCGGAGATCTGTTGACATGTTTTGGGTACTTCGGTCTAGGACTTGTAGTGTCAGATTCAATCCAGACATGTCCTGTGTTGCTTGTCAGGCCTCACGCTTCCTCTTGTTCGAGCCTTCACTCAAAGGGATCCTCGTTGGCGGTTTGGGTACGATGCCTCAGTGCTCTCCTACCGCTCCGGGTCGATTTACCGGCGAGTCCTGGGCCGCAAATCGATATGAATCCTGCGATTGAGCGGTTGATGCTCGTTTGCTTGCCCCGTCTTAGGCTGACGCGATCGGATGTTGTGTTGCGAATGCGTCAGCAACATCCTTGATCGCCATGTCGGCTCTTTCAGGCTATGAACATTGGTTGCGCAGTCCTCATCACACTCCGCCTTTGTGCGTCGTAGTGGAATCTTGACACTCTCTTCATACTGACCTCCAGTACACCTCTACACGTTAGGCAGACCAACCGGGGTAATGATGTCGTTCGAGGCTCCCATGATCTGAGCACCAGGGATATATGCGGATATCCTCCCTAAGGGCCATGCGTAGCTGGACCCTCGTCCCCATAAGGAGGAGGGAGTCGCCCGAACAATCACGTTCTGGGCCCAGTATATCTGGAGGCTAGCATCTCTGCCCCTCGGGTGATGGACATACGCAGGCCCCTATCCCAAGACTCTTCTCCGGGAATCGTGCGTGACCACAGGGCTGGGTATGTTCCCCCCTCCGCCGTGTCCGCCGTACCGCAATAAGCGGATTCCCCCATGGTCCGAACCACACGACCATAAACTGTGTTGTCTGGTCCTACCACACGACCGTAAACTGTGATCGTCTTGGCCGCCCGACGAGAAACGGCACTGCATCGTGATGTTCTCCTCGGGGGACACTCATGTTGGGCGCTGGTTAATAACCACGCCATTCATCAATGCCTTCCATGGCTTGATTATTGTGGCGACGCCAGAGATTTCTCAATCACAGGCGCGTCGCCGCACAAAGAAAAACCATTCATCTTTAAGGACAAACAAGAAATATCAAATACCGCTTCTTCTGTGTGCGAGGGTCAGACCCGCACTCTTCCCCGCGCTGGTGCCCGATTGTGTTGCGCCGCGCTTCAAGAACTACGTGCGGCTTGATTCCCATCCTTATGGGATACGTAGGAATGCCCGGATGTTTGAAACTTCGGGTCCAGCCCCCCACCTCTTAGAGATTCCCCCTTCTCTGGGGGATCCGCCGCCTTCAGGTCACCCTCAAGGCGTGTTCCCCGACCCCTTGCAGTGGTCCACCGGTGTCAAGAGTACTCTGGTTTATTGCCAGGAGGGTCAGGATCCGCTTGGTCAGGTTTCCTCCGCTTTTCAGGCTTCGTTCTCCCTTTCATTCGGACCCATCGTCTACGCCCTGGGTGGATCCCCCCGTGAACGGTTCGGACACAATGCCTCAGTGCTCTCCCACCGACTCGGGCCGGTACCCCCAATGGCCTCGGGCAGCAAATCGATATGAATCCTGCGATTGAGCGGTCGATGCTCGTTTTCTGCCTCATTCCACCAACGGTTAGTGCGATATTGATGCTGCTTTTCCGCCACGGTCGGCAGTACTCCCATATCGTTACTCCGGTGCCCCCAGTCCTTGAGTGAATGGCCGCATGATTCACATTTTCCACCTCCCATTCTGACCAGGTGAAACCTCGACACTCTTGACACTATCCCTCAGTGCATCTTCGCATATCCAGGGGATATGACCACGATGTGGCGTGCTTTGAGGTCCTTATGGTCCGAGCTCTAAGACCTTAAACTAAGATCTCTCCTTATGGTCCGAGCTCTAAGACCTTAAACTAAGATCTCTCCTTATGGTTCGAGCTCTAAGACCTTAAACTAAGATCTCTCCTTATGGTCCGAGCTCTAAGACCTTAAACTAAGATCTCTCCTTATGGTCCGAGCTCTAAGACCTTAAACTAAGATCTCTCCTTATGGTCCGAGCTCTAAGACCTTAAACTAAGATCTCTCCTTATGGTCCGAGCTCTAAGACCTTAAACTAAGATCTCTCCTTATGGTCCGAGCTCTAAGACCTTAAACTAAGATCTAGCCCTTATGGTCCGAGCTCTAAGACCTTAAACTAAGATCTACCCCTATGGTCCGAGCTCTACGACCCTAAACTAAGATCTCCCCAAATGGGGTCCTACGTCCTGCACGACGTTAAACTGCACTCTCAGAACTACGTTTGGCTTGATCTCCAGCCTGATGGAGTACGTAGGAACGCCCGGGCATTCCGACTCGGGTCCAGCCTCAGGGATCGTTAAGTCCCGCCCCTCCTCGTCGCCGGCCGTCTGGCCTGACTTCGGGTAGAGTGGTGCAGTTGTGATATTCTCCCTGATTCAGCTCGGGATGCCCCATCGCAAGAATGGGAAGCGACGGTTTCCTCGTCAGAGAGGTGCTGTCTGAGAATTGAGGTGACTCACGGCCAGATTAGTGCATCCGCCTAATGCGCTCTCCCCACGGTGGCGCAATTTTGAGAGCGTTGGATTCTGTCCGAACAAATCGTCACTTCTTCCCACGCTTCGCATGCCCTGTTGATCTGGATTTCCACCCTTGTGTCTGAAGGAACCCCAAAGCGGTATTCATGATGACATGTGGTCCGCCTCCTGCAATATGAATGATGGCCTTTTTCGGTCCGTCTATTGCAGTTGTTATGGTCGATCCACTGTCCGCCTACCATCTTGGGCATTTCCTGGAAGGCCGACCGTTGTGGATGTCTGGATTCGGGACGCGCGATTCACCCTTTCTCATTTCCCTATGTTCGGATAAAATCTCAACGCCCCTAGCATTGTCCCGCTCGTGTGTTGGAACAGGTTGGGGGGATGGTACGTTGATTAGGTCTGAGGTCTCCTTTCCTAGGAATGACCTCCCTCTTTTCTCCAGAAATCCAGGCCCAATTATGGATGCCTGATGCTTGGTTAACACTCCCGCAAGACAACGAATTGTGGTTGAGCATGTTAAACCAAAAGATGCAGATAAATATATTGATTCATACAGATGGATCAAAGTAGCGGAAGCAAATGTTTTGGGAATGGAAAAACAAGGCCCTTAGGGATTAGCGTGCTGAATGAGTCTTTCTAAATGCCGCTACCCTTTGGCTGGTGGCCTCCAGAGCTGCTTCTCGCTCTCTGCATGCCCTCTCTTCGTCGGCGGTCGCAGCGCGCAGTTCGTCGATTCTGGCCTGTGCACGCTCCCGCTCGACCTGAATTGTGACCATCTGTTGGCCCGCCTCCGTCAGCTGTACCTGGGCGTCAACCAGCTGGGCTGCTAGTTGCTCCACAAGCTCGGTACACGTTGCGACGAAGGCCTCCTTCTCTGCCGCCTGCCCTTCGAGGCGCCGGACTTCCTGCTCCGCCGCGAGGAGCGCCCGCGTGCTCTCCGACATGTCCCGACTTTGTGTGACTTCGGCACGCCGGCAGCTCTTGCGCATCTTTTCGTCCATGAAATCACGGACCGTTAGATGGAGGTGTTGAGCATCAGCTCCCCCGGCACACAGAAAGCGCAGCCAGGTTTGAAGTGATCCCATGCGCCCCAGCCACTCCGACGGGTCTCGCTTGAGGAAGCGCTGGATGCACTTCCACCCCCTACGGCGCGTTATCCGGCTCTCCTCGACCGCCTCCGTGTCTGAGTCGTCCATCTCCTCGGTATCGGCAGGCCGGTAGGCAGGGAAGGCAGCCAGCAGGTCTGTTGCAGGGTCCGCCCCTGGGAGGTCCTCACGAGGGATAGGTTCCCCAACATCCGGGCGACCTTCTTCTCTCTCCCCAGCGGCGCGGACACCCTCGTCAGCCCCCAACCTCTCTCCGATGGCAGCACCGCCGACGTCCGCAGCCCCTTGATCAGCAGTTGGTGGGGCCGGCTCGGTTTGGGAAGTCTGTTCCGGAGCAGGCGGCATGTCTGCCACCGGTCCACTCGTGGATGGCCCGGGTTCGGCAACCCGATGAGCCTCCAGTGTTGAGATCACTGCGCAGGACATGCCATGGTTAGTCACGGATCGTCAACGGCAAGCACCAGCAGTAAAGTAGGGAGACTTACGGGAGTTCAGAGCGTCATCTTCCGCTATCCCGGTCGCCGCAGGAACAGTTGCAGCAGGGGACCCTTTAGCGCTTGTCAGTTCGATAATGGGTGCCTGGCCCCCGCCTTGTCCTGCTGGCGCCTCTCCTACTCCCGCTGAGGACGCCTGACCGACATCCGTGTGCTCCTGAGAAAGATGGAGAAATGGGTTAGAAGCTGCATAAGAGAGTGGATGAAGCAGATTGAGTAGGGATAGAAGCGGACCTCGAGGAGCTCAGCGACATCAACGTCGTCAGAGCCGGCCACCTCGCCGCTCTCCCGTGAGCTCCCCTGATGGGATCTTCCCTCGGAGCCTTCATCCTCCCCCATTTCCTCCTCTTCTTCGGAGTCGCTGCTACTATCATCTTCTTCCGGCGGCATCTGTTCCGGAGCGGGCTCGAGACCGAGCATCACCTTCACCAGAAGGGATGGCTCCGCGCGCTGACCACGTTGGCGCGCGTACTCGTCCATGGCCGTCAGATACGCATACTGCCGGTTGAAGTCCACTCTGTCGGCAATCTGGAGGCGCCCGACCTCTGGCAGATAGATTCCTTCTCTGAGTATCTTTCGCCAGATGGCGTCGGTCCCCAGTGATTGCCGCAGAGTCATCCAGGCCGACCACAGCGCCGGGAAGACCGCATCATGGGAAGGTTCGAGCAGACGTCTCACCTGCTTCCCGGGCCGCTCGTCGACCACCGCACGTTCCCCCTCTCTGGGCGCTGAGGTCGTGGCGGCAGCTCGCGATGTGCCCGCCGCCGAAGTCCCTGCCCGCGCCGGCTCCACTGTTTGGCGCACCTCCGTTCTCCCCCGTGTGGCGGCGCCTCGCCTCCTTCCTTGACGCCCGGTCTCCGCACGGGTAACCTCGAGCCGCCGAACTAGCTTCCGCAAAAGCCCCTTGGGGTACGCGATGGCCCAGTGTTCGGCGTACTCGGTTGCCAAGCCTGCGTCAACTCCGGTAGGAGGGAGAGTGATGACGTCGCCAGAGCCGAAAGCGGCAAACATCAGCCACATCTGGCGAAGGACGCCAGGGTTCGTCTCCTCCCGGACAGCAGTGAATACCCTCTTCGGCATCCGCTGAAGGCACCCGAACTGCCTGGCGAACCGGGTCGGCACGTAAGGCTCGCAGATCACCTTCCCGTCGATCCGATCCACGAGCACCCCGCCCCGCATGTTCAGGAAGTATTCATGCTGCTCCAGCGGACCCTGCCCATTTTCGATCATCTGGCCGACGGGAGTGGGGAACAGACTGAAGTTGAAGTTGGCATGATTTCCAATCCGGATCCGCACGCCCTCCTCACTTAGGGTCATCGGAGCGACCCCCGCGATGTTCAGCAGGGAGGGTCGCAGGCCGTTGCCCGGAGGAATGATGGCGTTCGGAAACGTGTACCCACCGAGGTGAGCAGCCACCCAGCCGTGGAAGAACTGAAAGGGCCCACAGATCCTTCATGGCGACCCCCCTCGTGAGATGCGTCCCAGGATGGCATACAGCCTCGCCAACACTGGGACCCCGAGGTTGTATCTCTTGTTGGCGGCCATAGCGCCCGCCATCGCCAGTGTCGCCGGGCGAACGCCCATTCTCGCGTCCCGCACTGGCAGGAGCCACCCACTCAGAAAGGCGGCCAGGAACGCCGCGTACCGGACATTTGGGTCCCGGGCCTCGATGACGCGGTACCCCCATGAGCGGTAGTCGCCCGTCTCCAGGACCCGCCAGTATGACCCGTTCCGGCTCCTCTGAGCTGCGGTCGGGCACCGCTTCCCCCTACCTGGCATCTTGACCGCTGGGTCATGCTCCAAGAACTGGCCGAACCACTCTTTGTAGGCTATGTCCTTCTGGAAGTCCTTGATCCCAAGCCGCTGCGTAGCCAGGTCAAGGAGATGCCATGTCAGGATGGGAGTCCGTTACCTGTCCTCCCAGGTGTTCTTCGGTGGCAGGAACTCATCGTATTGGTAGCCCTCCAGCGGGATACCTCCGATGCAGTGGATGTCCCAGAGACCAATGCCGACCTCCCCATGGTGAAGATGGAAGGTGTTGGTATCCGGAGACCATCGGGTGAACACCTCCGGCCCGAGCTCGGACTGCTGGTAGAAGTGGAACTGCGACGTCCACACCGCCTCGAACAGGCCGATGTACCGCAGCTCCTCTGCGAAGTGATCGCAAGTGTGGCGTACCCAGAACGCCCAGGCCCACTCACTGGTGAAGTTGCCCCCAGACCGCAAGTCCCAGTCCTTCAGCCAGCCCTTGGTGTCGTCCGTGACGCTCTGGCGATATATGCTCGAGTAGAGGGCTGGAGAATTCTCCGCAGTAGGCTCACCCCCATCAATGGTCCGCGTCCTCGGGTTCAGGACATAGACATCCAAGTGCCTGGTTTCCCTGGCAGGATGCCCATTGTTGGTGATGTTATAGCGGGGAAGCTCGTCCTCCCGAGTCACCCAGGTCCGTGGCGCATCAACCTCGAACCCTGGCACCGGAACCTCATCAAGGATGCCGAAGTTCCAGAGCGGCAGGTTGTCCGACAGTGGATATGTCTTCTGGGCCGGCGTTAGTAAGTCGAACAAGGATTGATTGTTGGAAACAATCTCCTTGGCTCCGTAAACCTCCTCGTTCGTCGCCATCTCAGCCCTGCGAGTGGCGGCATCCCCCTCATTTCCTCTGTGCGCGGCCATCTCAGAAGTTTCGGGAGTCGTGCGGGTTAAGGGATGAAGCGTGCGGGATCGGACGAGGCTGGTAGAGAAGTTTGAAGGGTGGCGCGCAATCCAAGTGGACGGCGCGCAATTGGGAAGAATGTCGCGCAAAGTTCCGGGTTTTCGCGCAAAGACAGGCGAATTCCGGACGATTTTGCGCGCCGATCGGGCGAATTTCGCGCCGGAAAAGGCAATTTCGCGCACGAGAGTGGTGGAGCCTATCGCGCGGAAGGCCTGAGTACGGAACGCGGGACCCAGGGCCCCTATTTATAGGCGAGGCCGGGGCCCGCGCTGCGCGGAAAGCGCTTTGCGTGACCGCAGTGGCGAATTTCGCGCCCGATGCCCCTTTTTGCGCGCCTAAGTCCCGCGCCGCCCAGGACTTCGGCATTCCGGCGTCTCCCACGGAACCCGATCGTTGCGGCCTCTCGCCGACCAGATTCCGAGGGGGGGCTTTTGTAGACGCCGGAAAAGTCCGTTGTTCCCAAACGAAGCTCCGGATGCGGAAAGCGAAGTGATATTTGGAGTCAGAGGCACGTTCCGGAGGGCCCGGAAGACTTGCGCGAAATTTCAGAGGCTCGCGCGCAAAGTTGAGTCGCGGCGCGCAATCCTCCCGGGATGCGCGCAATGCGCTGGGCCGGCGCGCTATTTTGCGCGCCCGCGGCCTGCGCGGCGCCTTTGCGCGCTGGGTCCTGATTCCGCGCCCACGAGGCGAATTGCGCGCCCGAGACCGGATTCCGCGCCCGGGGTTGCCTATAAATATAAGGCGACCCCCGACGTTTTGAAGGTTGCCGGAATCCGAAGCGTCGCTCGTTCGCACAATCCAACCCCTTCCGCGCGCAATGCCGATCTTCAGGTAACCTCCTTTCTTTCGCGCAAAAGAGCCTTGGGGTCCGCCTTCGCGCGCAATCCCCTTGGCTCATTTCCTTTGAATAAATTTCAACCCAAAGGCCTTTGCGCGCAAAAGAAGCCTCTTGCGCGCAATTGCCCCCGGGTGCGCGCAATCCAGCCCGATTGCGCGCACCCCCCATTTTCAAAGTGGCCATTCGTTAGAGAATGAGCCGTTGCCCCCGCGCGCTACCCGAAGCCCGGTGCGCGCAATCCCAATCATCCGCGCGCGAAGCGCTGGCCCAATTGCGCACCAGCCCGCCATTTTGCGCGCCGACCCGCGGTTTTGCGCGCAAAGCTCCTCTTTTGCGCGCAATCCGCCAGGGTCGCCTCCCTTGACCCCCTGAGGGTACCCGCCTGCGTGGCGCCCGACGGTCTTCATCCCGGGTGCCCGCACCGTGCGCTGTCTTCCCGTGCATCCTTCCAGGCTCGTGCGATGTGACGCGGACCCATCGGCGGCAATCATCGTCCAGCATGACGTTAAACTGTGCATTCGTCCAGCATGACGTTAAACTGTGCATTCGTCCAGCATGACGTTAAACTGCCCATACGTCCTGCACGACGTTAAACTGTACCTCATCCGAGCTACAAGACGTTAAACTGTTCAGCATACGTCCAAGCTGCACGACGCTAATCTGCCTAGCCCCCATCGTCCGCGCTGCAAGACGTTAAACTGCCAAGTGTTTCGTCCTCAACACACGACGTTAAACTGTGCTTCGTCCGGCAAGACGTTAAACCGTCCGCTTCGTCCTCAACACACGACGTTAAACGGTGCTTCGTCCGGCAAGACGTTAAACCGTCCGCATCATCCGATCCCGTGCTCTGCACGCAGGGTCTCCCCGGTTTGGACGTGGCCCCCACCCGCTCGTCTCTGCAGGGATGTCGGGATTGTCCCGCTTTTGGGACGATTTAATGGGAGTGGCTTTTCCCTACGGGGGCAGGGTATTACAAACCCCTAGTTTCTCGTGGGAGGCTGCACATGTGTATCTCCATTGCGCCTCCCCGCTGCCGAAGCCAGTAGAGGGTGTGACTGGGATCGAGGTGTCTTCTGCTTTCGGTCCAAGTCCCTTCCAACTGAGTTTTGCCGCATCCGGGCTGCCTCAAGTGCGTAAGTCCTGACAGAATGAACTACGTGGACTTTGATCCCTGTCTTCTAAACAGGGTACGTAGGAAGCCTTCTTGAGGTCCAAGCCCGCCACCTGGTCGTCCCTGTCGTATTTACGTCGGTTCGTCCATCAGTGGACCCCTCCAGGGTTCACGCTTGCGTCGATTCACCTATGAATCCGCCCCTGTGGGAGAATGCCCGTGTGTATCTCCACGGTGCCTCCCCACAGCCCCCCTTTTCCATTTCTCCTTTTATCGTCCAGCATGACGTGAAACTGTGATCCACCCGGCCGTTCCATCCCCCTCTGTGCGAGGTGGTTCGGTTCAATCCTCCGCCCGGCGGCCTCGACCTCTTCGTGAGTTGGCTTGCCGACGTCCAGCATGACGTTAAACTGTATACCCGAACTACGTTGACTTTGATTCGTGCTAACGCGCGGTACGTAGGAAGCCCCTACGGGGTCCAAGCTCTCCACTCCATCATCCATCCTGATCCTTACCCGGGCCGCCACATCCCGGTGGGGTCATGCCACTTCACTCCACTCCATGTTACTTGGGAAGCCGCCCATGTGCTGGCCCCAGCATCGGAGGTTCCCCGCAAGGGGTTCTGTCACCTGATCCACTTTTCGTGTTGATCGGTCCGATGCCGTCCCCGCTGGACGTTAAACTCGCGGCATACCCCGTGTTAAACATGGGAAGCTGAGGAAAACCTCAGGTGACACAGTTCCCCGCACCCAGTACGGGATGCCTCAGGTCATCATGCCTTCGAGAAGCCCTATTAGGGACGGAAGACAGACGTGCAGAGCCGCAGTGTTACGACACGCCCCCAGCACCCAGAGCCACCCGGCCTTCTCACCGCAGGTTGCTGCCCCGCCCAGACTCCTTGGAGCGTCCGGGCGGAAGCAGCGTAATTAACCGGTGTCCATGAAGATATGGCGCCGGGAACGAGATTCACGAACATTCTTAAGTCTATGAGGGAGACCCGGATTAGGCGACGAGTTCCGAGGAGACGTCCAAGGAAGGAGGAGCCGACATCCCATCATCCCGGTATCGATCAAGGAGCAGACGCCCCTGAATAAGGGATGAATGCCGCCCGCCCTTGGAAAGCGGGACTGCGGGACCACAAGCCGCGCGCCCATCCCCTCGGGTCGACGGGTGCACGCGCGAACGCGTCCTGGCGGAACAGCGTAACCCGACGCACATCCGCACCGAAACATGCCTCTTTAATTTTCATCAATTTAACGACCTCAACGTATTGCATATTATCCTTCAAATGGAAGGATAATATGTCTTTGGTTTTTAGAACACATTTCAACCGTATCATCACTACCAAAAATAACCATGTGTGTAAAAGTAATAAAAATTATAAAATAAACCACTATGTTTAAATAAGTGAATTGAAATATATTGTAATATACATTCTCTAATATATTATATTAAAATATTTCTTTATGCCTATAACCAGAAATGGTTCATAAAATTATGATACACCTTAAGGCATCATTTATTATAATTGAGTTACTGAATTTTTTAATTTAAAAACATGAATAATAAAATAAATATACTTCAAGGAAGTATAAGAAGTTAATGTCTGAGGTCAGACCCATAAATACAAGGATAGATAAAATATATTATTTTTCTAATATGAAGCTAAACTATGATTTAATAAAATGTAAACTATAATAATTAATGTAATAATTTAGATGTTGTTGTTGGGGGTTATGAAAAATAAAATGTTAATGGTAATTAAACATATAGGTTTATCATGAATTAAAATATGAAATGATGAATCAACAATCATGTGTTGTTATAAGTTAGTCTAGGTGAATCCAATGTTCATGTAAAAAAATATACAAATCATCAAACTAATAATTTCTCAATGGTCAAGGTAAATCGGTTATATGGATGATTAGGTTTTTTGATACCATTTGTTAAATATAAAAAATAACCCACCTCAGGTTCATGGAATGGTAATTTCCTTAGTTAATGCATTAAATTAAATCACTCCCTTGCCCATCACATTAAAGTTATCCATGAATAGAAAAAGAAGAGAATTGAGAATTGAAACATGTAATAAAGTCCCAAATGAATTGAATTCAAATATAAATTTACTTAATAAAATCAAACTCCATTCACTATAATTTCTCTTTAAAAATTATACCCATTATGCTTGTAATGCATGGTTTGGAAAATAAAAACCCTATTATATTCAAATATTCACCCTCTGGTCCTAGAAACAACACCTTTAGGAATTGCAGAGATATCAAGATGAAAGAAATATTTGAAACACCACAATAAATCACATATTTATAAGAATATATAGAACAATGGGTCAGATATCATGTACTAAATTTTCATTGAAAATTGTTTCGTGGAATTGTAAAATTCCATTTTTGTTTCACATTAATATCCTTAAATGTTATAAAAAACAGATATTTAACTCAACATTTGATGATGGGTTCACAATGTGAGTGAAGAGTTCATGGAATGAATTGTGAATCATCTCTTTTTTATAATTTTATTAAAACTCTAATATTGTTAATGATGATCATGTCATGAATCAGCATGAAATTTTCGTTTTCCATCGCTTATGGCATGATGAGAAATTAATTCATAGTGTAAATAATTTATTTATGTATGAAAAAATTATTAACTTATTATATAGTTATAATGGGGTAGTAAAATTTAATTATCTCATTTTTTCATTATAATATCTTGATTTTAGGAAAGTAAAATATGATTTATGGCATGATAATAGTGTGACATCATGATTTTTTGATATATCCTCCTAGATGAGTTTTTTTTCTTTTCTTCATGTGAGGTTTCACATCTATTATCACATCATGAATTTTCCATTCATGATTTGAATTAATATATTCCATCATGTTATGATCTATTTCTACTTGGTTCATAAAATTCATGCTCTTAAATTGGCCCATGACTGGCCATAGTTTGAATGAAATCATTTTCAAAGTGAATTCATAACCATTTAACTAGTTTTGTGACATTCATTTTATCCTACCAAAAATAAAAAAAATCAATAAAATATATAATTACTTAAAATAATAATAAATTAAATAACAGAGATGTATGTATTTATAAACCAAAAAATGTATGCATTGAATTTATGTGTCAATTTTCATCCTAAAACTTTTATCCCATCCATAAAAATAATTATTTATCCTATAGTCAATGGTCAACTATGTGTCTATAGCACTTATTTAATTTACATATACCTTGGTGTTGTAATCAGTAAGAGGTACTATAATTCTTATAAAAACTTAGTGACCCTTAAACCACAACCAACTACAATTTAAAATTCTATAGTATTTCATTTACACTCCTAGAAGAAAAATAGTTTTTATTATTTACCAATTTGATCAATAATTTAATAATAAATTGAAAATACCTTCATATAAAATAACATGATCATATACATCAATTAAAATGATGAAAGATTGCGAATGTTCCACTCTCATTGATGTAGTGTAAAAACATTATTATTATTATTTGATCTAATTCATATTTTTAAATATTTTATAATTATATAATTTAAATCACGTCAAACAAAATGGAATGAATTCGATAAAGAGGGGTAGATAAAATTGGAAGCTCATTACTCAACATAGAGTTATGAACTAACACTAATGTGGCATACATTGGTGGTGGTAAAATATGGAAGACATAAAGATAAAAGAGGATCCTCCCAATCAAATTGGTTATCCAAAAATCAAAACCCCTACTTTTTTAATAATCCTCCGTAAAATTTTAAAAAATACCCCACTTAAGAAGGGTTTAATGTCCTCCACTAGACTATTAGTAGACTGCCACCAAATTTCTGGTGTGATACTATGATATTGGTGAAATTTTAATGGGATCTCATTGAAAAGGTTAGGCGAATTGGTAACATAACCATCATATTTCACTTCTAGGTGATTAATATATATGTCCAATAGTTATTATTTTTATGCACTAAGTCTTAACCCCTGACCCATACCTTGCTAATTGCATTTTGTTTTTTACTTCATTTTTCCCAACCTTGAAACCTTTATCCATTGTCTCTAAACATAACAAAAGCCGCATACCTCATGTCCTAAATATAATAAATAAAATATAATTCTTTTCCAACAATTAATGAAAAAAATTCACTATACTATCAAAAACATAATAACATGGGTATTCACAAAGTCTTTACCATTTGTAATATCATTCCCATAATGTATTTATGAACATACCCATACCTCCAGTCCATCCATTAGAATTTGATACTATTGTTCAATCATTATTTCACAATAGATAAAAGTGTTTTATCTAATAGTAAGATCCATATGAATAAATTTCTTCATACATGTTCTACATTGGTATATTCTATACATTTATCATTTAATGATACTCAATTATATGAAAAATAATTAGTTAGTCCTCTATCAAATTGAATTACTCCAAAATCACTATTTCACACTCACTTTTTTGGAGTCAGTGACATAGAAAAAACTGATACGTACTTAATAAAAACATCTGTTTAATTTTTTAAAATTAGTATACAATTTATCACCTCGGGATTTTTATTATATGGTACATACTATGTGATAATTTATTAAGAATGACCATCGCACTAAAAGATCATAGAACTTCTCTATTATAATGCGAACCCAGGAGTGAAAAATAAATATTCATTAATAAAAATTCTACCCCCATATGATATAATCTAATAGGTTAAACATGATAAAACCTATTATAGGTGGAGACACATAGGACATTGATGCACCTTTTAATAGTGTAAAACCTTTTTAATTTCCATTGCAAGAGATTATGAGAATACCACACGTCAGAATGAAATCCACAATTATTAATGTAATTTGATGTTCCTATATGTGAATGTCTTTATTGATACTTATAATTAAATATTATTATTAATGGTTATTATTAGTCATGTGGTTTTATGTATTATTGAATAATGTGAGGATATATGTTCATAGAAAAGTAGGATATGTTGGCTATGTGAATAATTATATTGAATTAATGACTAATGTGAGAATAGATTTACCATTTATATTCTATAATAGATTTTTATATATAATTAAATTTGATAGAAATAAAAAACACAAATAAATCCTTTTCTGAGGTGTTTTATGAGAATGTTTATTTTTTTGGAAACATATACAAATGGACCTTGAGCACACATATTGATAATACCAGCATACAACATGCTTGATTATAGATATAATGATAAAGAGATTATTTAAAAAATTAACCATAAATATGAGGTTTTATTTTATTGTGAAATTAAATTACATATTTAAGTGTGACTTAGATTATTTACAGATGATAACCTAGAATATTTAAATGTGTTACCTAATTCCATCATGAAAGAGGTCTAGATGGTCACACACTAGGTGTATCCAAAACCTAAGTCATATGATAATATTTTTTATTATTTAATATGTCAAATAAATATTAATCATTTTCATGGTTTAATTATTATTCATGCTTTACTGATCAGATATATTGCATCTGTAGTTAGTCAAGAGAAATTTTGTGGGGAGAATATTTAATAAATATTTATTTTTATTTATAAAATATAATATTTATTTATTTTTTGTAAACTAATGTTGTTATTTTTATTTAGAAAAAATATTCTCTATTAATGTCCCTATAGATATTTTAGTGGAATGGAACAATTATTTTAATCAGTTGGTAACAATATATATTAAATAATTCTATAATAAATTTTAAACAATTCATTCAAGAATTAATAATTAATTAAATTTATTTATTTTCTCATGTCATGAAATAATAATAATATTATTATTCTATATGTAGGAATCTCTTGGGAATATGTAAATAATATGATTTCATTTTTAGGTATTATTTTATTGCAATCCCACTATTTAAACCCTATTATATTATTTTGAACCATAAGGATGGCCATTTGTGTTGTGCACATCGACACTGAGAATTTTCAAATTCCATAGAGTGACTATATACAATATAGAAATCAATAATGGAGACATATCCTCCTCCACGAAACGACATGATTCTATAGAGATGAAGGAGAATCATATTTTTAAAATATTCTAAAAGTGATCAAGGTGGAATGATATAGGAATTATGAACTCTTAAAGATAGTACCCATAGATTCCAATGGTTATGTTCATAGGTTCATTATACACATGTGGATCCATATTAGAAGGAATAAAAACTTTTTTATATTGCCATAATGATATTATGACATTGATATGATGTCATATCCATCATCAAATAAATAATTCATCCCAATTTATTTCCTAAAATATTTAAATTAATTTCAAATCCTTAGTTGACGATCCAAATTTGTTTTTCGAATTTTCTTATAAAATTTATTTTTTGACTAATTTATATTGGTCACCTCATTTTTGATCTATGAACATCTTATATTGATAATAATTTAAAAAAATGATTATTTGGACATACCCCACTGGCACTTCTACAATGCTCAAAACCTTCAAGTGATATCATGTCAGTCTTATAATAATTTATAGTCATTTAAATATAGATAATTGATTTTATCATTTATCATTAGATTTCAATTTATATGTAGTCATTATTTAATATTAATCATAATATATTTGTAATGTACCAAAATTTTTCAATGTAAAATTTTAAAATTATGTGGGAATTATTTCAAGACCAGGCTTTGAGACGACATGAAATTATGAGTCTTGATGAGCCCTAAAAAGTTTTGAATTTAGTTAAATAATTAAATTATGCGCGCATTTGTTTTTCCTGAAAAATTGGAATAACTCTTGAACAGGAGCTTGGATCAGAAATCTGAGGGCACCGTTATGTCCAGAGCAGCAGGTTTACCCTAGGAGAGACATAACATCCGCTGGCACATGTCAGTGGTGAAATACTGTTTTTGGACGTAACCGTAATAAAATATTTAATTAAAATATTTTATGGCGGCGAATATCTTTTTATACTTTTTAAATAAAGGCTTTAATAGGGGTCTAGGGTTATATACCTCATAACCCTTAAACCCATGGAGGCTATGGGAATGCTCTAGAGGAAACCCCCAGCGCGGGGACGACGTTCTTGACAAATTTCACCAACGACGACGACGCTGCGACCAGATCTTCTCCAATGAACTCCGCAGATCTAGGTAGGATTTTTTATTTTGTTTTCTTTTCCCCATTCTTGATTTCAACAATGAACACTGACTAATCCACGAATATATTATCACGCGGATCGATCGTGTTTGTGAGATTGAATTTTTGTGGCAATATGAGGATTTTATTCTTGAAGTTATTTTGGTTTCGTTTAATCTCCAAACGATGATGAACCAATATTGACACGAACATAGATTGAAGTTCATCCCTCTCTATTTTTTGTTATTTTCTCCATGATTTTCTTGTGTTCATCATGCATGTTGTAAGCGTTCTTCATGGTGGTGTGAACGATGGATAGTTGTGAATCCGTTGTGCGATGAAACAATCCCAAATTGATTATCTAGAACCACAACAACCCCATGGTGGTTCGACAGCAGTGGCGATGGATGGATCGAAGTGGATCAGAAGATATCGGTCTTCGACCGATTTCCTTAAAGATGACAGAAATTGGATTTTGGAGCCGATATATGGTCTAAAACCCACGGATTCAGAATCACGACGATGGGGCAACCCATAATCTTGGGATTCATGGAAAACAGACAAGAGAAATGCTATCTGAAGATCCGGTTGAGGAGTGAGGAGGAATACAGTGTTTCAGAATATTTTCAGACTACACGTCATGTAGTGTGGGCTACACGACATGTGTTCATCGGTGGGCCACCTGGCGTGTACTACAGACGTACACGGACATGGGTTGGGTACACGGCCAAGGACACACCATGTATACCCTATCCTAGCGAGATCATGCTAGACACACGGGATACCCCGTGTATTAGTACATGAGTCTAAGACACATACGAACACTGTGTACGGGCATATGGCCAGGGTATAAATGTGTTTCCCCATTGATAGGTCACTATGTTTTATTAGACCTACATGCCATGTATATGCTTTCCAACACGACTTCGACACCATACACTGACCGTTTACATGGGAATTACCTGGAGTCAGGGCACAGAACATGTGACCCTTCTACACACCGTGTAGCTGATTTTTACACAGCACGGACTGGAGACACGGGTTGTTTACATGGGTAGTACCCAGAGTCAAGGAACACAACATGTAACCATAATAAATTCTGCCTAACTTGTTTTACATGGCTTGAGCTAGTTGTCTTCTGTGACTTGGAATAGATTTCATTGGGTTCATACCCAAGCTCTTTTCCTTAAAGGTTTCTGATATCATTTCCTATGTATAGAAGTATGTTACCTTCAGTAGGACATCCTGAATAGAGTTGTTGGAATCCCCTCTATGTGACTTGGAGCCGGATACTCTATTCATTCCTTGTACCCTAGGTAGAGTTCTTGGTATCGGCAAGACCAACTTTACCCGGGCACCGATCCTCTGTTTATCAGATTACCTAAGACTAAGTTATTGGAATCACCCTAGTGCTTTTGTTTATGATCCTCATATGAGCATAATATTCTCAAGTACTTATGGAGTGTGTTCTCCCGGAACAAGTACTTCATATCTCTCTCTTTAGACATAGGAGTGTGTTCTCCTTGTTATGTGATTAGTAGAATCTTCAAGCTAGAACATAGTGGTGTTTTCGTGATAGTCGATTGTGTATGAGTATATCTGGATTTCATGTTATATGTTTTGTAAACATATACTGTGTAGAGATGAATGTGTCATTCCTTTGTGTTATTTCCTTTGTTTTATTCCTTTGTGGTTTCGGGGTGTCCTACTGGGTATTGTTATACTCACCCATGCACTGTCATTTCCTGCATGTGTCGTTTCTTGTGCAGATGAGCAACCATTTTACATGATTCTAGGTGGACCAGGACCAGACAGTGCTCAGTGAGATCAAGAGGGATAAGTTGTGTTCCTATGGCTATGTATTTCAGTCCCAATACCTTTCTTTATCGGTTGGACTTTGTTGCTGATTTTATTTTGGTTGGATTTTACTTTTGGCCCATGGATTTACACTACTATACATTACATTCCTGTAGTACTCTATTGGTTGGTATTTTAGTGTCAACATTTATTTTCATTTTCAGTAGTGTTTACTTTTCTTCTTTGTGGTATTGGAGATGTGTATGTTTATGTGTACAGGTTTATAGAAAATGCCTCCTATGTTAGTGACATGCCTACTCGGTGCTAGAGACTAGCCCCTAGCCCATTGGAGATGGGCATGGGATGTTGCGGCATGGGCCCCACTGGGACAGGTCGTGATAGAGTGGTATCAGAGGTGGTCGGTTCTACATTAGGACCGAGAGTCTTTGAGTTGTTTTGGGGAAACCGTGTTAAGTGTTTCCAGTTCGACTTTCTGGCCAAGGACACCAATGTGGGTGCGGGTGGCCGATGAATCCATTCACCAGGACTCTGATAACTTTATTTTCGACTCGAAACATTAGAACACTAGTTGCATGAGAAAATAATAGTACATGCATCATAAAGTAATGGTTTGGTGTTTACATGTACTTCTAGATTCAGCTCTCAAAATAAACTCACTGACTAAGATACATATTGTTTCTTTACAGGATGCCTCCGCGATGCGCACCCTCTAGGATCCAGCATCCCAATAACGAGGATGACCCACTCAGTGATAAAGCTTCGATACAAGGACCAGATCCCCCAGTTTTACCATTGGTTGGTGTGCCAGTTATTCCACTACCTGTGGAGCAATGGTTAGTTCCTGCTATACCAGTAGAGGAGGAGCGCATGCTCAGTGCACTCCACGAGTTTCATAGACAGAGACCCCCCTAGGTTTCAAGGTGAGCCTGAAACTCAGGGAGAAGAGGACTGTCTTGCGGTAGTGACCAGAGTCTTCCATTTGGTCAGAACACTAACAGATTAGATGGTGATCATGGCATGGAGCCTTATGTAGGGCTCGACAGGGAGATGGTGGAGTTTGGTTATCCAGACCCACGATGAGGCGACTCTTGCAAGGTCAAATTTTGAGCGTATCTTTAGAAAGGAGTTTTCACTAGTTACCCTGAGAGCAGTGCGTATTTAGGAGCTTCTTCAGCTCCAATAGGGGACCATGATAGTGGTTGACTATTCATCGACATTTACCGACCTGTCATGGTACTCAATGGTTATGGTCAAGGATCAGTAATTCAAATATCAATCTTTTGAGTATGGATTTCACAGAGACATCCGAGCTATCATCATCCCTATGAGCATTCCTACATATTCTGGGGTGCTCGAGTGGGATTTTTGTCATTGAGAATTCTTAGAAGAGTAGAGACGGCCAACAGTTTCCAGTAGAGAGAGAGCTAGAGAAAATACCTCGACAGAAGGGAGCCAATGTCAGGGACCCAGGCATGAGAGGCGTTTTCAGAGGAGACACTAGGAAAGAGGATCTACTGTATAGGGTTCGCAGGGAACATCTAGCCATCCTTGTGAGATGCAATGCTACTCATGTGATGGTAGGGTAAATGTCACTCGAGATTGTCTGACCCACCATATTAATGACATGAGATCACTAGATGGACCACCGAGGAAGAGGCAACATGTGGAGCATATAGATCCGTGGGGTGGCAGACGTGGTAGAGTAGCTGGGAGAGCAGCTGGAGGTGGTTTTCATTTTGACCTTTTAGCACCACAACCCCCCAGAGGTCCACCACTGGCTCAGGGAGATGGTGGAAAGAGCAGGGACAACTGCAGGTAGTGGAGGCTTATGTCCCAAGTACTTCTGGAATGATTAGAGGTAGAATCTGTGTCTTTTCTACATTGGCTACCATACTGATAGAAACAAGTGCTAGACATTCTTTTCTGAATGCTTATCTTTTTCGATACCTTCAGATTCTAGTGGACCCCTTGACTCGACCCTTACACATAGAAACACCGCTTGGAGAAGATTTTAGAGATCACACACCTTTGCCGGAAGTGTGACATAACCCTTGGAGGTGAGATATTTGGTTGGATCCTCTTGGTTATAGTGTCAAAGATTTATGATGTCATTCTTGGTATGGATTGGCTATCCACAGTTCAAGCCCAGATTTATTGTTTTAGTTGAAGGGTGTGGTGTGTCCGCAGTGAAGGAATGATGTTCTCCTTCGTTGGTGAAAAGGAGACCCATGCATCTTAGAATGGACTCGTGCATAGGAAGGTACAACTGATTTCACATCAATTGGTTGTCCCAACCCTTTGTGCAGTAGACTTTACGAGTTTCCAGTTTACAGGAGTAGTGGCTGAGTATGAGGACGTCATTCCGGAGGATTTACTCGGACTACCTCTCCATCGAATGATATATTTCTGCATCGATTTGCAACCCGGGATGACACCGATATCAGCATCAGCATATCAGATAGCTCGTATAGAGATTTGTGAGTTGAGAGTGTAGCTGGGATACTTACAGAGGAAGGGTTTCTTGAGACCCAGTGTTTCACCCTAGGCGGCCGTAGTGTTGTTTGCTAAGAAGGCTGACAGGTGCATGAGGCTGTGTGTGGACTAAAGGTGCTTGAATCAGGTGACTGTGAAGAAACGGTATCAAGTACTGATGATTGAAGACCTCTCCGACTAGTTAAGAGGGACTTGATGGTTCACAAAGGTTTCTCTACGATCAGGATATCACCATTTGTGAGTACGTGATGATGATATGCCGAAGATGGATTTTAGATGTCTCTATTGTCACTATGAGTACTTGGTGATGCCCCTCAACATGGAAAATTCTCAACAATGTTTATGGGACTCATGAACCCTATCTTTCAGCCCTATCTAGAATGGTTCATAGTGGTCTTCATCGATGATATCCTTGTGTACTCTGTGTCTGAAGAGAATCATGAGAGGTACCAAAGGATAGTACTGGACACACTATGAGAGCACCATTTGTATGGGAAAATCTCAAAGTGTAAATTCTGGATACAAGAGGTCCACCTTTTAGGACACGTTATCTCCGCAGACGGTGTAGCAGTGGTCCCAGGCTATGTAGAAGCAGTTTTAGCATGGGATCCACCCCAGAGCGTCACGGAGGTGCGAAGATTCCTTGGGTTGGTAGGATATTATCCAAGGTTCATTCCCGATATCACTAGGATTTTAGTACCCATGAAAGCCTTGACCTGAAATGGGAAACCATTAGTGTAGATCGAGAGATGCCATCAGGATTTTCAGCAGTTGAGACAGAGTCTGACGAGCACCCCTATCTTGAGACTACCAGAAGAGGGTGTCGAGTACAAAGTGTTCTGCGGCGCATCAGGAACCAGGCATGGTTGTGTCCTAACGGAGAGGAAAGCAGTGATTTCTTATGGCTCACGTCAGTTGAGGCCAAATGAGCAGAACTACGTGACCCATGATCTTTACTTGACAGCGGTAGTCATCACATTGAAGATGTGGCGGCATTACACGATGGGCGAGCAGTTTACCATCTACTCTGATCAAAAGAGTCTCAGATATATCTTTTCATAAAAGGATATGAATTTAAGGTAGAGGTTATGGATTTAGTTTCTCCAGGATTACGACTTCGAGATAATTTACACTCTTTCGAAGGGGAACGTTGTGGACGATGCTCTCAAGAGGAAATCAAGTTCACAATAGTTGTATGAGGTGAAGAAGAAGTTGTCCTCTTTACAGATGTCCTTCATGGATAGAGATGAGGGAGCTTGCCTTCAATTGACGATTGTTACCCCTCTAATCTTACAACGAGTTAGGGAAGAACAGCTCGAGGATACTAGTTGTGATACTCTACGTGCTCATATATCCGTAGGTGCTGTTGCTGATAGATATTCAAAAGGTGGGGAGCACATTGTTCTTTTCAGATGGCGCACTGTAGTACAAGAAACATTGCGGGAGGAGGTTCTGTGGAAATTCCATAAGTCCCATTTGGCAGTGAATCCATGCATGGAAATGATGTACCTGGACATCTGACGTCAGTTTTGGTGGACAAGAATGAAGAAGAGTGTGGCATTGTTTATTTCTTGGTGCCTTACTTGTCAGCAAGTAAAGGCTGAGTATCAGGTTCCAGCAGGTTTGACACATCCCCTTGAGTTTCCAGAGTGGAAGTTGGATGGGATATCCATGGAAATCATGACGAGTTTTCCATGTACTTCCAGGGGATATGATTCCATATGGGTGATCATTGACTGACTCACCAAGTCGGCCCACTTTCATTCCATACGAGAGCATAGTTCAGAAGAGAGCATGGGATCCCTCTACTTGCTGGAGATATTATGACTTCTTGTAGTTCGATCCACGATCTTATCATATCATTATTCTCATTTCACATCCCGGTTGTGGAAGGGATTGCAGGATGCTTTTGGGACTCAGTTACGCTTGAGCACAATGTTTCATCCTCAGACTGATGGACAGATAGAGTGGACCATCTAGGTTCTGGATGATATGCTATGATCATGCATACTTGACTTTGTTCATAGTTGTAAGGATCACCTACAACTGGGGAATTTACTTATAACAACAGTTATCATTCCACTATTGGAATGGGCACATTAGATGCTTTGTACAGGCAACCTTGCAGGTCACCACTTTGTTGGACTGACCCAGGAGAGTCATCACTCATGGGGCCAGAGAAGGAGCGAGCTACTACAAAGAAGGTGCAGGTCATCCATGAGATAATGAAGACCACATAGTGTCAGCAAAAGTCTTACGCCGACAAGAGATGGAGGACCTTGGAGTTCGAGGAGGGAGACCATGTGTTCCTTTAGCTCTCACCTCAACGGGGACTATGGAGGTTTGGGTGATGTGGAAAGCTATCTCTGAGGTTCATTGGACTTTTTTAGATTCTAAGTAATGTTGGATAGGTGGCTTAGCACTTGTCTTTACCTCCTCAGATATACTAGGTACACAACATCTTCTATGTGTCGCACCTACGGAGGTACATGCATGATCCGTCGCACGTTATCGACTGGGGCGAGCTGGACATCGATAATGGAGAAACATTTGCTGAGTAACCAGTAGAGATCATGGATTAGTAGGAGATGATCCTTCGTGGGTGAGCTATTACCTTGGTGCATGTCCAGTGGCAGCACGAAAATCTCCAGGAAAGCACGTGGGAGCAGGAGGCTCAAATTCATGTGCAGTACCCGCATCTTTTTATGTAGCCTTTGTTTTGGATTTTCGAGGACATAATGCCCTATGGTGGGTGAGATGTAATATACTGTATTTTTTCCATTTATTATTTTAATATTATGTGGGAATTCATCCGAGACCAGGATTTTTGACGGCGTTCAGTCTTGAGGCCCGGTCATCCAGGAAAGAATGTTTTAATTTAATTAAATAATTAAATTATGTGCACGTATGGTTTTCATGAAAAAGTTGAATAACAACTGAACAGGTGCTCGTATCATGAATTTGTGGGTACCGTTGCATCTAGAGCAGCGGGTTTACCCTAGGAGAGACCTAACATCGACAACCACATGTCGGTGGTGAAATCCAGTTTTGGACGTATCAATAATAAAATATTTATATAAAATATTTTATGGTGGCGAATAATTTTTTATCCTTTTTATATAAAATCTTGTACATGGGTCCCGTGTTACAGACCTCATAACCCTAAAACCCCTGGAGGCTCTGGGGAATCTATGGAGGAAACCCTAAGCACGACGATGACGTTCTTGATGAATTTCGCTGGCAATGACGACGCAACAACCAGATATTTTCCAAAGAACGCCACAGATCTAGGTATGATGTTTGATTTTGGTTTATTTTCCCCGTTCATGATTCCTAAGCTGAACGTTGACTAATCCACAAACAGATTAATTCGCAGATCGATCGTGTTTTTGGGATGTGATTTTTGTGGAAATTTGTGGATTTGATTCTTGAATTTGTTTTTTTTTCGTTTAATCTCCTAATGATGACGAACCAAGATCGACATGATAATTGATCGAGGTTCGTCCCTCTTGATTTTGTTGTGATTTTCTCCCATATTATCTAACATTATTCATGCGCATTCTATGTGTTCATCGCGGAGATGTGAATGACGGATCATTGTCCATCCATCACATGACACAACGATCACAAATTGAAGATCTAACACTAGAAAAACCCCATGATGGTGCAAATACGGTGGCGGTAAACAGATTGAAGTAGATCATAAGACATGGTTCTTTGAACGATTTTTACACGGATGACTAGAATCGGATTTTGGAGTTGATCGATGGTCCTAAACCCACAGATTCACATCACAACGACGTGGCGAACCATAATCTCGAGTTTCGTGGAAAACAGACATGGGAAATGAGATCCACGGATCCGACCGAGGCGCGAGGAGGAAGACTGTGTTTCTGAAAATTTCCAAACTACACGACGTGTAGTATGGGCTACATGTTGTGTGTTCGTCGGTGGGCCACCTGACATGTACCTCAAAAGTAGACGGTCATGGGTTGGGTACAAGGCCATGGACATGGCGTGTATACCCTTCCCTGGTTAGACCCAGCCAGATACATGGGATACCTCGTGTACTGGTAAATGGGTAGGTGACACGGATGGACACTGTGTACGGGCATACGGCCAATGTACACGGGTGTTTCCCCATTGGCAGGACACTGCGTGTGCTTAGACATACACACCGTGTATATGATTTCTTACACGACTTTGATTTCAGACACGAGCCGTTTACAAGGGTAGTACCCGGAGTCAGGGCATAAGGCGTGTGACCCTTCTACACACCGTGTAGCTTATTTTTACATAGCTTGGACTGGAGACACATTCCATTTACATGGGAAGTACCCGGAGTCAAGGAACATGGCGTGTAACCATACTACATGTTGTGTAACGTTTTTGACTGGGCTTGGGAAAATTTTCATCTATGACTTGTACTGACTTTATTAGGGTTTGTACACTTTCTCTTTTCCCTGAAGGTTTTTAGTATAAGTTCCTATGTATTGGAGTATGATAGCTTCAACAGGACTTACTGAATAGAGTTTTTGGAATCCACTCTTTGAGACTTGGATTCAGATCATTTATTCATTCCAAGTACCCTAGGTAGAGTTCTTGGTATCAACGTGACCAACATTACCCGGGCGCCAATCCTCTGCTTAGAAGATTAGCTCAGACTACGATGTTGGAATCACCCCAGGGATACTGGTTGTGATCCTTATCTGAGCATCATATTTTAAAGTACATGTTGAGTGTGTTTTCATGGAACAAGTACTTCTTATCTCTCTCTTCAGACCTAGGAGTGTGTTATCCTTGTTACGTTCTTTGTGGAATTTTCGAGCTAGATCTTAGTGGTGGTTTTGATATAGTCAATCGTGTATGAGTATATATGGATTTCTTGTTATATGTTCTATAAACATATACTTTGTAGATATGAAAATGTCAGTCCATTGTTTTATTTCCTTTATTTTATTCCATTATGGTTTCAATGAGTCCTACTGGGTACTGTTATACTCACCCCAATATGGGATTTTCCTTCATGTGTTGTGTCTTGTGCAGAAGAGCGAGCATTTTATAGGATTCTAGGTGGACCAGGACCAGACTGTGATCAGTGACATCAGGCGGGCCAAGGTGTATTCCTACAGCTACATATTGTAGTCCTAGTACCTTTCTTTATAGGTTGGACTTTGTTGAATATTTTCTTTTGGTGGGGTTATACTTTTGGCCTAAGATTTTCCACTAATATGAATTGCTTTCCTGTCATACTCTGTTGGTTGAGATTTTAGTGTCTGCATGAATTTCCATTTTCAGTAGTTTTTACTTTTCAGCTTTGTGGGCTTGGAGGTGTGTGTGTGTGTGTACAAGTTTATAGGAAATGCCCCCCATTTTAGTGACAGGAATACTCGGTTCTAGTCACCATCCCCTGACCTATTGGAGGCGGGCTTGGGGAGTTGTTGCACGGGCCCCACTGGCACGGGTTGTGATGATATTCTCTCCTCCCCCATATTTTATGAAATAGTACACCGTAAATGGAAAATTATTCAACAATGAACATTAAAAGAACTTATTTGGAGGGGTCGAGGATTCTAGATAGATAATACAACTATACATAGTGTGTATCCCATTCGTACATGTTGTTTCTCTATGTTTAATTCATCTAGAAAATCATGAATTTATTTATAATAAATATACTTATTATTTATCTATTACATGAATTGGGTATTTAATACACATTGTGTTGACTAGGCTATCCTAATAAAAAACTACTCGTAATATATGGCATGGAACATCCATACATGTCGTTATTTCCATTAATAAAAGATGGGTTATGTATTTTATCATGACCTATATAACTGACAACCATGTAATTCAGAGAACACTTGATGTCTAACACATTTAAATTTATTGTAAAACATTAATTTTTGTGGCAAGATAACACACCCATTACCTATGCATGTGGAACAGATGGATGGTGAATATTTATACATAATGCATAGCTGGTTATTACACACAATGGTTACTACATATTTATACCATTTAGGAATCAATTTATTATTCCATTTAAACATTATCAACATGTGTCCCGAGTATCATTTATTTTACTTGTACAT
Source organism: Viscum album (assembly GCA_963277665.1). Taxonomy (NCBI): domain Eukaryota; kingdom Viridiplantae; phylum Streptophyta; class Magnoliopsida; order Santalales; family Viscaceae; genus Viscum; species Viscum album. The sequence goes on from OY728156.1 coordinate 537,222,792, forward strand.
TCCATGAGATAGATAATATATATATATATTAAATGTCTATTTTTTATTACATATTTATAATTTCATATCATGTATAAAAAATAATACAATAATAAATCCATGGAAATTAAACCATAATATTCTATGTAAATAACATGAGTTCCATGATTCAATAAGTTCACATGTACATTCCATAAAATTGCTTCTTAATATGTGTATGGTATATCCACATGAATAAATAGTATACAAATATAATACACTCTAGGTAGTTATAACATGTACTCACAATGTCTCCTCTAAGGTTTATTTATAACATTGTCAATATTAATTTTTTTTATTTGATTAAACTTTTGATGGATATGAATCTGAAGAATATTTGGATGAGATCTAAAATAAAATAATTGATTAATTAAACATGATAATTAATTAATTGTTGTGTGATTTATCATAAATATAAAAAATTTGGATTAAATGCTATTTTTTTAAATTTGCAATTCACTAAATTTATGTGGATTATCATAAGAATAGAGAAAAAATTATATGTTATTGGTTTCCGTTTAATTTATTATTAAATTAAATTGGATGTTTACACATCATCCCTACTCTCATTGTATAATGGTATGTGTGCCCATAATTATTTTTTATGTAAAACCCATCAACCAGTCTCTTGTTTCCCCTAACCCATATATGAGTAAAAGAATAAATATTTTATGGGGCTCCATTTTGAGCGGAGTTGGTTCATGTTTAGAGTTTTTGATAATCCAATCCAAGAGATATATAGGAGTTCATGTGGAATTTTGTAACACAAACCATATCATGGTTAAATTTGTTTCCCCTAGATTGATGTCAAGTTAATCATATCCTATATAATCTATCCATTAGTAATAGATCATGATATTACCACTCTTATTAAGTTAATCATGTCATGTTTTATGGATTATTTTATTATGGATGATTTTCATTATTGCATGAATTAATTAATTATCAATAATGAAAGATAGAATTAAAATAAAGTCAATTATTTTTTAATATTATATATGACATGGTTAATCACATAATTAAATCCAATTAATTTTAAAAAGCATGTACTAAAGGTAGAATGGTATATTTATATAGAAATTATTAAAATACCTCAATTATATATATTAATTTTATATATCCTTCTACTAACATTGTAGTAATCTAACCATGGTTAAATGTTATTGATCAACCTATAATAGGATGATTTCAATTATCATGTAATTTCTATCTTGTGTTTTTGGTTGAATTAATATAGTTCCCACTATTGGTTTAACACCTATGTGATTCATTTTAAAAATACTATGGATTGATTTGAGGATATCAATGTTTTGGATTTCAGGATTGGAGAGTCCACTCAACTAGAAAAGGAACTGTAAGTTAATGTAGTTGTAAAGTTAAACCTACCTAAATTCTTATGTATAATTAGGTATACCTCTATATAGGTCATGATAAATGGAATACAGATCCTTTACACAAAAATAACGAAGAAATATCATATTTCAAGACCAATGGCGAGGTCTATTATGTATTGATAAAATAATTGGAGATTAATAATTTTAAATATTTATTATTTAGTTTTAGATAAAGTACTAAAATTTTACTCTTCTTAATTGTAGAAGCAAAAAATTTGTCTTCAACCATATCATTACAATCCATACATGATAATGATAACCTTATCTACCAAAATAATTTATATTAATTTATTGGATGGTTAAAAATTATTATATTCCATGAATGGAAATTATATGTACCAAAAAACCTATTCATGATTTGCATATAAAAAATGTTAGTGAGGAAGAATTGTCGCTCTATGGAAAAATTTCGGATGACACCATAGATTTCTAACATTTCATTCAATCATCATTGTAAAATAATATTTTAAGGATATATGATAATATGGATGTGTATAGCATGATGTCTTACCACTATGATGAATATCATGAGACAATGAAATAAGAGAGATATGAGATCTCCAATTCACTGTTCACATGCATTCTTGGATAGTTGGTGCATAGTGGGGATTATGAATTCAAAATGATTATATATATAAAGAACTTATATATTATGGGCATTAAATTACGAGATGAATTTTTTGTAGATCTCGTCTACTTATTACTACCAAAACCATTCTAATGTTTTATTATTACTTATAACATGATTAATAGTGAGAATACTATTTTAGATCTTCTTAATCTCACAATACATGTTGAAAATGACTTGGGGAATGATAAACCCATATTCCCTATAGTGTAAATTAAATATAAGAACTTGGAAATGGGGACCAAGACTCAAACTACTGATAAGGATCCTAAACAGCATCCTACCAAGAAGATGTAGATCCAAATGAAGTTTAAGAAAAAATAAGCAACATGTTTTTCATGTGGAAATCCAGGGAACATGAAAAATAACTACAACTAGAAGAATGTGTATGCTTAAGGTAAATTCATTATCAAGTGTAATATTTCTATATGCTCAAACTAGGTTTTAGATATATTTTTTGGAGATCACATGTTCATCCAAATAAAGGAGATAATTATATTTTAATGTATTTTTCAAAGAGTTTTGGATATTAATGTATTGAATGAACCATGACTTGATACCTTGGAAGTAGGATACTACCACCTTTCATTTCCAATTTGAATGATTTTGGTTTTATCAATTATTATCTATTACCCATTGTTTCTAAAATACTAATATAAGTGTCTTTCCTCCACATTGATGGAATTATTTTTAAACTTAGAAAATAGGGTGTGATTCTATTAAAAAGTCATCAATTGTATTAGTATTGAGTAACTAAACAATGGTATCTATGTATTAGATTATAAAAACATAATATCGGTAATAGATAAAAAAATTGGGTTTTCATGAATCATATAACACATTGGAAATGCATCACCATCTTGGTAACATAAATCAAAAGAATCTAAAAATGATTTATCAAGATTTTTATCTAGACTAAATTGAGATAATACCACTTGAATGATTTTTTGATTATTTTTAAGGGAAAATAAACAAAAGAACATTCTGTGGATCAGGTGAAAGGGTAGCATATCTTTTAACATAGGTACACAATCATGTCTTTGGACTATTTCCTTTAAAATATAGAGTTGGATAATATTACTTGATAACCTTCACTAATAGTTTGAGTATATATTTTTATATCTATTTATATGGAATAAGTATAAATCATTTGATAAATTTAAAGAATTCATGAATAATATAAAGAATCAACATGGTTAGAAGATAAAAAATCCATGATCCAATTGAGGTGGTGAATATCTTATCAAATCATTTAGCAACATTCTAAGTATTTTTGGGATTCTATACAAAAAAACATCACCTTAGACACCATAATGGATTTTTTTTGTGAAAGGAGTAACCATACCATTATTTATAAGGTAATTTTAATGATGAGATATGTAGATCATCCATTATCCTTTTAGGGATATAAATTATATTTTTCAACACACACTATAAACTGTGTACTCATAATTGTGGAAAATATAATTACATATGAGTTAATATATGGAATGATATACTTTTGTCCCACACTATTGTATGGGGATGATAGTCATTTTTAAACATATTTAAAAAAAACTATCACCTCATGTAATTGAGAGAATATTTATATTGTATCCTAATGAAATAAGGGGATACAAAATATACAACCCCGTAGAAAAAATGTGACTATCAAAAGAAAATACATCATTCTTGATAGGGATAACATCCTAAAGAATAAAAAAGTAGTATATTTAACATTTAAAATGTTGATACTCAGAGTACACAATATTTGGTACTAAAACAAATTCCATTGGTCCTGATGGAAGACAATTTTAAAAAAAAAGTACTATATTGGAGAACATGAGAGTTACAAGAAGAAGAAATAAACAATTTTATAGTCATCAGAGATGGTGACTCATTGTTTTTTTAATATAACGAATCTATCTCCTACAAAGAGGTAATATAGATCAGATAAGAAACATGATGGAAATAATCAATGAATTTTGAGATGTATTGAATTTATCGAAATCAATTTTTGGTTATTTTAGGTTTTCTAGTTGATGTATGGCTTATTGGGTTCAGATTGGAATTTAATAGAAAACTAGATAAGGAATAAAATTGAAATACCTATAATGCACAGAAAATATGTTATGTGATTTAAAAACTACTAGTGATTGATTTTATGATAACATTCTCTCTAGTTTCCATGTTTAGAACTATAGAAATCATACTTTCTATAAATGATTACTATGACTATGAAATATTATATATGGAAGTCTAAACAACATTCTTTAATGGTAACCTTATGGAAATGGATATATGATTCAACCAAATATGTGTATAACTAATAACAATTCTGAAAAGGTATGAACGATGAATAGATCAATTTTTTTTTGATGTAAGAATCTACATCATGGATTATTCAGTTTGATGAAGCTATAAATAATTTTTTTCATTAATAATGATTTTGATACATTTGTTAACAATATGTTTATTTGGATTGTGTTCTTTATTGTAGTGGATTATTTCAATGACATACGGAAATTATGAACTTGCATTATAGTAAATTAAGGAATAGTTATACACATGAATATTCATAAGTATATCGGTTAAATAGCCTATATTTTATGAATCAAGACCATTTGTGATAGATTCAAGAGGATTTTTGAATATGTCATGGTACTGTTGGAACCATGGTCTTCTATGCACGATTTGGAGTATGGTTTGTGTTTGTTGTCAATCATCAATGGATGTTCGGATCGTGTACCAGCAAAGAAATCATACCGTTCAAGCAGACAACAATATTGAAGGTGGCGTTGTTTCCCATTGTTTGCAAAATTTTTGGGGTCCAAAATCTGGAATTTTCTGAGCATCGTGAAAAGTAAATTTCCATGAAGATAATAATTAAATATGGGAAAGTCATGATGTTTTCAAAGAAAGGATGAATGGTTTGGAAATCACGAAGACCAGAAAAATGGAGGTGGTGATTCTTCATGATTATATCAAGCTTCACGAACGGAAGAGGATGGGGAGATTCGTGGCGATGAAGGGATTTTCGAGGGAGCTATGCAGCGAAGGCGAAAAGGAATGATGATGGTGATACTCCACGATTACGACGAGCTCCGTGAATGGAAAATTTCTTTAGTGCTTCGTGATTTTGAGAGAATTTTGGCGAGAACTTCGGAGCTTCGCGATTTGAGCTGACGTGGCACTGGATTCGCGCAGAAGGGTCGAGGGTCAGTGGAATCTCTTATAAATAGAGGCCGACCCCCTCAAGAGAAGTAGAGAGAATTTCAGAGAAAATCCTTTGTTCTCGGTTCACAAAGGTCACACACGAAGGCAGTATGCTTCACAAAATAGGAGCTTCACAGCAGCTATTCTAACTCCGCAAAAGTCGTGCGCCCCGCGTTGGCTCAGTGAGATTCACAAAGAGGCAGGAGCTCTGCGATAGCCAAGCATTGAGAAGGCTGGAGCATTGCGAGAGTGCATCACGATTAAGCTTCGCGAAAAGGCAGGGGCTCCGTGAAGGCTTGTTTGATCTTTGTAAAAATTGGAGCCTTGCGAAGTAGGGTACTTTGTGAAGGCCTTTTCCAAAGGTTGTTTTCCCAGTGGACAAAGTAAATAGGGGTATTCATCAGTGGTTGGAATTTGGACATTAACAGAGAATTAAATCAGGACTCTGATGCAAGAAAAGTCTCATGCTGAACAGGAGACAATGAAATTCATGTATATCAATTGAAGAGACCTTCACGTCTATATATTGAGTGTGACTTCACCAATGGTAGTGATCTAGGGGGAGTCAACGAGAGTGACATGAGGGAAACAGTGAGCTATCCATGAACCTTTGTAAAGGCAGTGAGCATGGGACAGAGTGACTGTACCCGAACAATTGTAATCTCCAGCTAGTGAAGCATAGTGTATTTTGGTACGATCGACAACTTGTCGGCGTATGCTCCTTGGATGTATCCTTTAGTGGTTAACCAAGTAAAAAGGGATATGTATTCTCTGTGCATGTGCATGATTTCTCTCTGATCATTTTCATTATAGAGGTTCAACAAGTTCCTACCAACGTGGGAACAAGATCCACAACATTAAGAAGAAAATGATGTCACCCTGATTCACCCCTCCCCTCTCAGGGTGTCCTGGGTTCTTTCAAGTGGTATCAGAGGGTAAAAGTTGCTGGTGTTGAATCTTACCTTTTTTCGTCATGGAAAACATAGTCAATGTTAGGGGAGTCCCTCCCTTCAATGGAAGAAATTTCCAGATCTGGAAGAACAGAATGAGATCTCATCTAAGATCTCTTGGAATGGAAGTTCTCTTTTCTACTATGCAAGGAATACAAATCACTAATCCAACAAGCCTAGCTATGACTGAAACAGACATGAAACTTCTTTATGCAGATGCTAAAGCACAGAATGCACCCACTGCAGCACTTTCTGATCAGATCTACCTAAAAGTGATCAATTCCACCTCAGCAAAATTCATTTTGGATAAACTTGAGAATATTTATGAAGGATATAGCAAAGTGAAGGAGGAAAAACTATAAGTGATGCACAATCATTTTGATGATCTGAAGATGCATCCAGATGAGAATGCAGACTCTTTTTTCAATCGAATTACTGAAGTGGTTGGAGCAATATGGGGTATTGGCGAAGAAATCAAAGACATTGATATTGTAAATAAAATATTGAGAAGAATTCCACCTCTGTATAATGCGAAGGTGTCAGCCCTTGAGGAAATAGATCTTTCCAAACTTTCTCTAGATGATCTACTGAGCATCTTGGTAGCATATGAAATGAGAGTCAAACTAGAAGATGCTACGACTTGGGTGAGCAAGGAAATGGGATTAAAGGCCATTGAAAAATTGAAAATATCAAAGGATAGTAGCGGTGAAGATGACAAAGAAAAAGAAACTCTTTCTCTCATTGCAATGAAGTTCAAGAAGGGGAATGGGAAATTCAAAGGGCTGTTACCTCTCGCGTGTTTCCGTTGTGGAAAAGTTGGGCACATTTCCTCTCAATGATTAAAAATGAACAATGATGAAGATAGTGAGGATGGAAACTTCAAGAAGCATCATAGAAGGTTCTTAAAAAAGGGAGACTTCAAATCTGGTAAGAAAATGCAAAGTAATAGTTTTTTCTATGAAGAGGAAGAAGATGATAATGAATTATGTGATGAAGAAGAACCAGAATTCAAAACTGGGAACTGTGCTTCTATGATGGCCACTATTGAAATGTCAGAAGATACTGATGGAGAAAAACAACTAAGAAATTGTGTTGATCTTGAGATGCAACTTAAGGATGCAGTTAGTAAGCTTAAGATTAAATGTAAGAGCTGCAATAAGTGGAAATCAATTGTAGAAGAATCAACTAAATACATTGGTCACCTTGAAGCTGAAATTTAACGACTGGAAGAGTTTGTGAAGATACAGTCTAAAATAATTGAAAGAAATGATGATGTAGTAGATATGAAGCTGAGAATTGAAGAGTAGGAAATGGTCATCAAGGACCTCACCTCCAGACTGGATGAAAAATCCATGACTGCTGATGGTCTTGAGGAGGAAGTAGTTATTCTAAGGAGTAAACTGGTTACTGAATCAGTTCCAAAAGAATCGAGGAAGAAAATACAGTTTGGAAGATTCTCATATGCAGAATTACTAGCAAGATCCATGTGTGGTTCAGATGGGGTTGGAAAAATCTTGAGTGATCAAAGACCCGCTTGCATGGGAAAGAGTGGAATTGGCTGTGAGGCTGAGACATCAACTGCTGGAAGTGAAAAGATACAAAAGAAAGATAAGATGGAATTTGAACATGTTGAAACGTTACCTAGAGTTCCGAAAATAGAACCCTCAATCCAATCTAAAACGAGACCTGAAAATTATCTTTAAACATTCAGAAATGACAGACAGTCTTACTATTCTCCCAAGGAATAAGGTATGAGGAGAAATTCAAGTGAGAAGAAATTTCTTATAATGAAGTGTCAGTTATGTGGCTATCTGGGCCATACCATGTCTTATTGTGAAGAGGCAAGAAGCTATCTGAATGGAGAAGATATAGAAGCTCAACAAAGGAGAAAATTTTCATATCCTAATTCTTATAAAAGAAATAATTTCTAAGGATATTGTTTCTGTTGTTCTAGCATTGATCATAAGGCCGCAAATTGCAGGTAGAGAAGGGACATGGACACCACATACCGAAGTTCAAGACAAGTCAAGTCTCGTCAGCAAGACAGTGTTTCTCTTTCAAACAGGTTTTCACCTCTCAAAGAAGACTTTGACTATGATGAACCTGGGTATGCAGAAGATATAATTAAAAGGCCATTAGTTCTTTATACTCAATCTAATGTCTCATCGAATGAAATGAAGCAGATTGAGAAATACAACCTTGCAGAGGTGGCCTTCAAAGCTAAAAAGAACAACAGTACCTGGATTCTGGATAACGGTTGTTCATCTCATATGATAGGTAATGTCAGCCTACTAATGAATATCATAAGCAATGTCTATGGTACAATATGATTTGGTAATTATGGGGCTCTGAAAATCAAAGGGAGTCAAATTACCGAATTAGCTAATGGAGAACTAAAGAAGACTGAATTCCATTACGTAGATGGCCTACGTCATAATCTCTTCAGTGTGAGTCAACTCTGTGACTCATGACTTATAGTTACGTTTAATCAGAAAGGTTTCACTATCAAAGGAAAGACTTGAAATTCACTTATGAAGGGATGAAGAACAGAAGGCAACTTGTATCAGGTTGATAGTGAAGAAAATGTATGTTACATGACTGTTGAAGAAGAAAACAATTAGTGGCATCGGAGACTGGGACACATCAATCAACAAGACATGGAGAAAATATCAAAATTGGGAATTGTCATGGAAATTCCCAACCTGAAGTGTGTGCGTGAAAAATCTTGTGATGCTTGTTTTCGTGGGAAGCTGGTATGAAGTTCATATCATCCAAAGAAGAAAAGGGAGTCTCACCTTCTTGATCTGATTCATACAGATGTTTGTGGGCCAATACATGTTGCTGAAACTCATGGAGAAAGGTACATTGTCATTTTCATAGACGATTACTGTATAATGGCATGTGTGTTGGTCATTCACAGGAAACGATAAGTCCTTGACTGCATGGGAACATATCGGTGAATCGCCGAGAATCATACTGAATGAACAATCAAAGTATTGTGATCTGACAATGGAGGAGAATACACATCCATTGAATTTGAGAATTATCTGTAGAAGCATGGGATACATCATGAGGTAGCTGCTGTGAGAACTCGCCATCAAAATAGAGTTGTTGAACGTAGGAATAGACAAGTGAACAACATGGCACGAACTATGCTGATTGAGAGTCGTATTCCATGAAATTATTGGAAAGAGGCTGTTCAAGCTGCAGTGTACATTCAGAATCGAACATGAATTTATATGGGTGAGACAAAGACACCATATGAATTGTGGCATTGACATAAGCCTTCTCTAAAATACTTTCGTGTCTTTGGAAGTAAATTATTAATCAGTAACAAAGAAGGAAATCAATGGAATTTTGGCGACAATGCAGATGAAGGAATTTTCCTCGGTTACTCAACGAACAGAAAAGCCTACAAATGATTCAACAAGCATTTGGGAAGGATTTTTGAAAGCAGTGATGTTAAGATAATTGAAGAGAAAACCACAAATGCGTCAAAGACGTCATATGCTGATGTGATAGAAAGTTCAAAAGAATGTGAACGTGAAGAAAATACAATTGCAGAAATAGAAGAAGCTGTTCAAATCACTCAGCAGTCACATAATGATGTTGACTCTGTAGAAGAATCTGTAGAATAAACTATGGCTGAAGAGAATACTACTGAACCTCGCAGGAGAAATCGAAGAGCTAAGATTGATCCATCCAACATAATTAGGGATAGGAGTGCACCCACTCAAACAAGAAGGATGCGGAATTCCACGCAATCGGCATTTCTATCAGTTTTAGATCCATCCTCATTCGAAGAATCTAAAAAAGATAAATATTTGGTGAAAGCCATGAATGATGAATTAGATCAGATTGACAAGAATCAGACATGGAATCGTGTCCAGAGACCCGAAGGTCACAATATGATTGGTACCAAATGGATCTTCAAAAATAAGTTTGATGAGCATTGAAGTGTCATCAGAAACAAGTCATGACTGGTATGTAAAGGATACTCCCAGATTGAAGGCATTGATGTTGAAGAAACCTTTGCTCCAGTGGCTATACTGGAGTCAATCTGGATTTTCCTTGACACGGCACTCGAAAGAGGATATAAAGTATATCAAATGGATGTCAAGACAATATTCTTGAATGGTGTAGTCGAAGAAGAAAACTACATTGAACAACCAGTGGGATTTGTTTTGGGTACTGATGGAACAATGGTCTGCAAACAGAAGAAAGCTCTATATGGTTTGAAGCAGGCACCATGGGCGTGGTACTCACGGCTAGAATCATATCTCAAGAAGTTGGAATTCAAAATAGGAGGAGTTGATCACAATCACTATGTCAAAAATTCTCTAAAAGATCAATTCATGGTTCTTGTATACATTGATGATATCATATTTGGTGACAACAGGCAGAAATCAGTGGATGAATTTTCCAACCACATGAAATCAAATTTGGAATTTCTATGATTGGGAGGCTCACATATTTCTTGGGGCTGAATGTGATTCAAAAAAAAGGAATACAGTTTCATTTCTCAGAAAACATATGCCAGAGAGCTGCTGAAGAAGTTCAATATTCAAGACTCCAAACCAATGTCAACTCTGACTGCAGTTGGAAATAAACTTAGAAAGCATGAGGGTGGGAACTCTGTTGATCCCACCATGTACAGGAGGATCATTGGAAGCCTACTGAACCAGATAGTGACAAGGCCTGATATTGTCTTTGTAACATGCCTTGCTGTCCGATTTCAGAGAAAACCAAAGGATGAACATATGGAAGTAGTAAAAAAGAATAATGAGGTACATTCAAGGTACACATAACTTCTGGTTAGTTTTTTCTACAGGCAGGGACATTGAATTATCATCGTTTTCTGATGCTGACAGGGATGGTGATGTAGAAGGTAGAAATTCCACTATTGGTGGAGCTTTTTATATTGGGCATAAATGTATTGGCTGGTTGAGAAAGAAACAAGAAAGTACTTCTCTTAGTACTTCTGAAGCTGAGTATATCTCTGCCACAAAGGCATGCACTCAACTACTTTGGATGAAGCAGCAACTAATAGATATTGGTGATAAGGTGCAACAACCATTGGTGATTTACTGTGATAACAAAAGCGCAATTGATCTTACGAACAATCCGGTTCAACATTCTCGTAAAAAACATATTGAAATATGGTATCATTTTATCAAATAAAAGGTTGAACAAGGCATGATTAGAATGGACCATGTTGGAACTGATGAACAGGTGGCTGATATCCTGACCAATCCATTGTCTGCGGCTGTGTTTGAGAAGCATCGGTTGAACCTTGGTGTTCAACAACCTCCTACTTCATAAAGAGGATCCAAAATTCCCCTCTCCCTGTTTGTTATAACTGTTTTAATCTGTTTATGGTTGTGATGTAGGTTTATGGGGGAGATACTATCTAGGGGGAGTATGGTTTGAGCTGAACATGATAAATTTACTAGTCATTGGATTTATTGTTAATGGGGGAGAAAGTAGAATGGAATAAATTCAGGAAACTTCTGTGATGAGAATAATGAGAAGGAAAACAGTGGAACCCAATTCATGCCTCCTCTCTTGTTTTCTACACCGAGCTTTGCTCACATAGACTTAGAGTGTTGGCTGAGTTCATTCCTGCATTTTTTATAGAGATCTATTGAATTTATATTCTGATTTCCAACAAACCCAAAGAGGGAGATTGTTGGAACCATGGTATTCTATGCACGATTTGGAGTATGGTTTGTGTTTTTTTTCAATCATCAATGGATGTTCGGATCGTGTACCAGCAAAGAGATCATACCGTTCAAGCAGACAACATTATTGAAGGTGGCGCTCTTTCTGAGTGCTTGCCAAATATTTGGGGTCCCAGATCTGGAAGTTGCTGAGCATCGCAAAATGATAATTTCCATGATGATAATAATTAAATATGGAAAAGGCATGAATTTCTCAAAGATAGGATGCATGGTTTGGAAATAGCGACGACCAGAGAAATGGAGGCGATGATTCATTGTGATTACATCAAGATTCGCGATCGGCGGAGGCTGGAGAGCTTCCCGGTGATGAAGGGATTTGCGAGGGAGCTACGAGACGAAGGCTCGAAGGAATGATGATGGTGATACTCCGCGATTATGAGGAGCACCGTGAATGGAATATTTCTATAGTGCTTCGTGATTTTGAGAGAATTTCGGCAGGAACTTCAGAGCTTCGCGATTTGAGCTGACGTGGCACTGACTTCGCGCAGAAGGGTCGACGGTCTATGGAATGACCTATAAATAGAGGTCGACCCCCTCAAGAGAAGTAGATAGAATTTCAGAGAAAATCCTTTTCTCTCGGTTTGCAAGGGTCACTCGCGAAGGCACTGTGCTTCGCGAAAGAGGAGCTTCGTGGTGGCTATTCTAGCTTCGCGAAAGTCATGCACCCCGCGTTGGCTCAGTGAGTTTCGCGAAGAGGCAGGAGCTCCGCGATAGCAAAGCATTGTGAAGGTTGGAGTATCGCGAGAGTGCTTCGAGATTGAGCTTCGCGAAATGGAAGGGGCTCTACGAAGGCTTGTTTGAGCTTTGAAAAATTGGGAGCCTTGTGAAGTAGGGTACATTGTGAAGGCCTTTTCCAAAGGTTGTTTTCCCAGTGGACAAGGGAAAAGGGGGTATTCATCAGTGGTTGGAAATTGGACTTTAACAGAGCATTAACTTATGACTCTGATGCAAGAAAAGTCTAATGCTGAACAGGAGACAATGAACTTCATGTCAATCAATTGAAGAGACCTTCACGTCCATAAACTGAGTGTGACTTCACCAATGGTAGTGAGCCAGGGGGAGTCAACAGGAGTGACCTGAGGGATGCAGTGGGATATCCCTAAATAGTTGTAAATGCAGTGAGCCTGGGACAGAGTGATTGTTCCCAAACAATTGTAATCTACAACTAGTGAATCATAGTGGATTTTGGTACGACCAACAACTTGTTGGCGTATGCTCCTTGTACGTATCCCTTAGTGGTGAACCAAGTAAAAAGGGATATGTCTTCTCTATGCATGTGCATTTTTTCATTCTGATCATTTTCATCATATACGTTCAACAAGTTCCTACCAACGTGGGAATATGATCCACAACTTTATGAAGATAAAGTTTTTACCCTGATTCACCCCTCCCCTCTCAGGGTGTCTTGGGGTCCTTCAAGTACATATATTGACTAGAATTTAAATATCATGTGTGTATTGGTTATGGGGTCACAAAGTATTCAACATTCTAGGAAAATGTGTCCTCAAACATAAGAGATAAAAAAGAGAATGAGTAGGATACCATAATCTTAAAAGATAAGTTCAGTCATGTATGTTGTATTATGTACTAGGCTTGATGTTACATTTGCATTGATAATGGTTGGTAGATATCAACCTGATACATGTGAACCAAATCACTCTTCTATTAAGGATATATATAAGTATCTGAGAATAAATAAGGACATTTTCCATGTGCATGGAGGATACATGGATCTAGTCATTTGGGGTTATATAAACCCTAACATTCAAATATACAAGAATGATCTAAATTTATAGTCAAGACATGTCTTCAGTCTCAATGGAGGAACATTGAGATGGATGTTTTCAAAGCCACTAGTTGTTAGTGATTATATAGTAGAGTCTAATTATATAATATATTCTAATGTATCCAAAGATACGACTTGGATATATAAATTTTAAAATAATATATATGTTGATCCAAGTATTAATTTCACAATCACATTATATTTAAATAATACTATAGTGATAGATCTTTTAGTAAAGTATTGGTCACATCAAAATAAAAAGAATCTAAAAGTTTCATGTCTTGAGTGCTTTTTCCTTAGAGGGGTGAATTTATATTAATCAATGTTTACATATAATAAAACATGGTGGACCGATAGAATAAAAATGTACCTCAATAGATGCATGAATATCATGTGTGTTCTGGCATACAAATGGTTGAAAACAGTTGGATCTAGTACATATGAGAGTCTGTTTGAGTCGGTTCACTAAACAAAATTTAATTTAAATTATAATAATATGTATTTATTTTTTTTAATATAAATATACATGTTATGAAATAATTTTTGTTCTTATAGAAAACATAAGATATGTTATTGTACTAATAGAAACTATCATAATTAAAGGTCGTAGTAGTTTCACTCTATGATGAAAACCTAGATGTTATGGGAATTTATTTATAATTATAGGATCTGTAGCAGGATGATATAATTTAATATGAAAAAATTTTATAGGAAATTAGGGTTGGAGAATAATAGTACCCTAGGAAACTTTGTCACAACATTAATCCATGTTAATTTCTAATGCATAAGATTATGAGAACATAACCCGCCAGTAGGAAATAATTTTTTTTGTTTTATTGGATGTTTCTATCTACATGAATATTAATTGATCTTTACAATTTAATATTATTATTAATTATTATGTCCGGGCATGTAGTTCTATGTGTTGATGAAAACTGGGATGAAATATGTCAACAATGAGGTAGGATATGTTGTTTGAATCACAACAAATATTTCATGAATGTATACTGCGATAAATGAGGTTTCCCTTCTATAATTTATTGAAATTTAATATATTAGGAATGTTTTATGTCATAAAAAATCCAAAATTAATCCATGGTCACGAGGTTATATGGGTATCTTTATTTTTAAAAATTCAATGAATGAAACATTGATCACATTGGTTGATGAATGGAATATCCAACCAGCTTGATTAGAGATATCAATATAAAAGAATTATACTACATAGTAAGCCCCCATATATCGTTTTATGCCATTAAAACACTAACATATTTTACTATGGGTTCCTTTGAGTATTACTAGATTCTAACCACGGAATTTGGGTAGTTCTAGCTAATTCATTTAAGAAAAAGTCCTAGAGGTCCATTGACAAAGTGTATCAGTAACCTTAGTTTTATTATCATAATATTTATGATGGAACATGTTAAAAAATATTATATTTATATGTGGTTGTGGTTTTGAAATTAATCTATTTTGTTTGATAACATATATTTTCTCAAAAATTATTCTAAAGAATATATTTGCCAGAAGAATATTTAATAAATAATTATTTTCTATTTATTTAATCTAATAATAAATATATTTATTTTTTAATAATGACGGGAAATATATTAATTAAAAAGTCATAATTATTAAATACTGGATAAATATTACGGAGTAATAGAGGGATCTGTTTAATAGTTTAGTGAGAAATAATATATGTTAAATGTTATTTGAATATATTTTAATTAATTTAATCAAGAAATAAAATTTAATTTATTATTTGGGTTTTCACATGTCATGAAATATTATTATTATTATTTTAATGGGGTTTTGTAGGGATTATAAAAAAAAAATTAAGCCCTAAATTTAATAATTATTTTCTAAATATAGCACTATTTATACCCAATTATATTATATCCAAACCTATTTCTAGACATTATTGTTGTGAAAAAATTAAATTGATAATTCTTCCAACCCCTCGAGTGATTCTCTAAAAGAATGCTACGAAGAACGCAGAGTGATACTCCTCCACTTCACCTATAAATTTTTTAGAGATCAAGAAAAAAACATTCTGGAATTAATTCTTATTGAGATTAAGTAAAAATGATGAAAGTGTTAGGATCTACCATTATTACACCAGAATATTCTTATACAGACACAAAGAGGTTCATGGTACATGTGTGGATCAGCTCTTGAGGGATTCAACATGTGATTCCTATAAGACAATGAAAATACAACATAGATATGCATTACGTTCCACTATCAAATAATTAATTAATCATAATGTACTTCGTTAACTACTTAACTTAATTATAAATTATTATGTGATGATCCTCTTCTTAGTGTAATTATTATCATGTAAATGAATATTTAATTAAATTATTCTGGTAGGAACGTTTATCATTGATGTACATCTCAGTTTAATAATGTATTAGTAGAAAAATATGATTTGGGAATTCCCCAATTGTGATTTCGCTATGATTGGAATCTCCACATTTCACCATACTCAATTATTCACAATAAACATCGGTCATTCCTGCACCATAATGACCTATTATAATATCACTATATCATGATCCAAACAATGATCGATTCTTAAAATTAATATATATTTCCTTCATTGGAGACATTGTGAAAACACTTGGCCATCGACATCCATGATCATTTCTATCAGTACATGATCATACTCATGCAATGTGTACTGATATGTATAAAACCCAGGATATAATACAACCATTACTTGATATCTATATCACTACAGTTATGAAATGAATGGTAATTACCAAACACTTTAGATAAATCATAAATATGGTATTCTTCGAGAATTATATATGAATCATCCAATTTTCACATAAATAGTAGTGTTAGAAACATAATCTCCACATTGTTTAGTCTTTGACACAGATTAATCTAGATTATCACCTCCGCTGACCCTATAAAATTGGTTTACTCCAATCTCAAAAATCCAATGAGATCACTATATAGAATCCCAGATGATAACATCCACACATTAACACTACATAGTCTTAGTTTCTACATTTCTCTCCATAAATAAATTTGATTTAGATATTAATAATTATCTAGTAAGACCCAAGTATAATTTCTTAATAATAAAATATTGTTAAATATTGAATATATTGATGAAACAGAATTTACCCTCTCGTATTGGCGAACTAAATAAATAAATAATGCAGACTTTGTTTTATTTTTTATAATAAATCAAACTCAACATTTACTATATTATTTATAAATTTAGTTTCATATTCTCAGTAATGAATTTTATTATCTAGAATGGCAATTTTTCCCTTATCATTTGATATCCATGGTGTCTTTATTTCAAATTATTTACCCCATGTCTCATATTAGTGTATATAAACCAAGAATTATTCATTTCACTATCATGTGTGACTGTATCGTTTTAAGTTTAATTTATTTTATTATTAATTTAATTTTTTTTAAAATTTTTTTAATTAATTAATATTAATTATGATGTTTTTTTGTGTTTTATGTGTCTCACATTTACCCCCACAGAGTATGGGAAACCTCTTTGAAACCATGCAGTTAAATTGTCACCTGACAATGGTTTAAAAAAATTAGTCTGTTTTTAGTAAATTGGAAAAATTCATTGATGTATTAGTGTGATATACGTTGGGCAAAGGAAGTGAATTACATATGTTTACAATATGGATTAATTTTTTTTTGGAAAATTGTGTGGTTTTCTTTAGTTTTAATGTTTTTTATATTTTGTTTTCATTTCTTTATTTGTTTTTTTTCTTCCTCTCCCTTTACATTCCTCCATATTACAAATGAAACAAATTACTAAAGAGAATTCTCATGAAACACACATGAAGCACCAATAAATACCATTAATCCACATTATAAGTCACAAATGGACTCAATCATTTAATCCCTTGTAAATTTAACTAACCCTATAAATGATATTTATTAATAATCCATATAGATAAATATCCAACCCCGAGTTGGTAAACCCTCATATAATCGTCTATCATATAATCCACCACATGTAATTTGGAATTTTATGTCATCAATCCTATTCTTAAAAACTAAATTTACTAACAATAAATTTTTTATATGTCAAACACACCCCTAACAGGGTGAAAATCATACTATAATTCTCATAACACCGAAGTCAACACACCTACCAATCCCGAACATTAAAGTCCCTCTATAAATCTTAAAATATATACCTATAATCTACTCATCCATAATCATACCATCATTAATACCTTACATGTAATTGTAAACTCACTCAATTGCTTATATGTATAGTGATAATGAACCAAACTACTTACTGAACTACACATAAACAATATCTCATTTATTGTAAACATAAAATTCCCTAAAAACATAACATAAAATCCTACCAAGATTAATATTCTTATAACTGTGCAATCACAATCCACCATATCTTGGCTAGGAATCTAAAGGATCCTACCATATAATCATAGGTAAATTATCAGTAGTTCTATCTGTGATTTATACCCTAAAATAAACCAAGTCACCTATTTCCTATTGTAAACTATATTAAATGAATATAATATCTATAAAAACCATAAGTATTGTACATAAATCATGAAACCATCCACTCATATAGTAACAGTACTACATAAACCAAATTTTAATAACATAATTTTAAGTAAGTAACATGTACACAAAACATAACACATGTTTTACTACATAATCCAGTGAAATAAACTATTCATACTAACAATTTAATACATTATTAAAATTTTTAAATTAACCAAATATTTTTTATTATAAAACATTTTAAATTATTTTCAACTTATTTTTTTCAAAATCCATGTTCCCTCCAAGAAACAACTTTCCAGTTACATGTAATCATGCATAATTCAGATAGCATATATGATGAGTATAATGTACATATAAATACTCTTCAAACCCTGCAAACAAGTAAAATAGTAAATCAATTACTATATAATCACACATTAACAAAATTAAAATACTAACATCAAAAACCTAACAAAAAATTGAAGAACCATTTTAACATGGTGTTTCACTGGAAAAGTGATCAAAAATAATAAACTGAATTTCCATTCCATATTTTTACCATTTCTATAAGCATCCATCCCATCAAAAAATATTTCAATAAAAGAATATATGATCCTAAACCCATTATAATTCCCTAAATCGTTTTACCCATATATTGACTAAGATGATAGTTGTACATGAACATATGTGTAAATTTAGATATTCCAAAGTCCTCTAATTATAAATAAGTGTTTGATCAATAGTTTAGAAACCTGACACTTTTAATCATATAAACCAACAAAAGATAATGTACCAAAAAACCATGAAAAATGAAAATTAGAGTATAAAAATAGAATTTTTTCAATGTGTGACCAATTATATGATAAATATAAACCACGTTAATATTACAGTTGACTATCTAGTACGTAAATCACATACCAAAATGGTTTCTCAAACTATTTTAACTTATATAAAAAAATAAAAAAATAAAAAAATAAAATATGGATTCCCAAAACCAATCATGAACCCACAATCATTCTCATATCTAGTCCTATAAATCCCCTCTATCTTGATAACCTACCCAACATGTGACCTATTAATTAGATAATATTTATTCACATCCACCATGATTTACATAATGGATTTCCGCATAAAACTCTATAGGGATCCACCAATGGTCCTTGAATATATATAAGAACATATCAATTTTATATTTTAAAAAATTTTTATAAACCTCTAACCAATATCTTGAAATTAATATACACATACCATCCTTTTCTAACCCAACAACCACATCACTTAACCAAACCCGATTTGGTTAATATTAGTGAATTTATATAATAATTCTATGAAAACCAAAGCCAGTGGGGTAAACTATGAACAATACACCAATCATGTATACATAATTATACATAAAAAACACAATATATAACTTTATATTTAAGATACCACATACCTTGACCTTGAGATGACCCTTAATCTATTCTAACCCCTCTTTACAAAATCTAGTGAAAATCATTTTCCAGGAAAAAAATATGTAACATAAAAAAGATAAATTAGTAAATTATAAGCACTTATAATTTTGTAATCAATATAATCCATAATTAAATATATTTTAATCAACCAATAAAACTATCTAATCAACATATTTATAGTTAAACTGACATTGTTAGTGTCTAAACAATACATGGTATCCCATATCACTTATGTTAGAAAAAGACCTACTATTGATAACCAAATCAATCATAAATTCATTCAAAACTTACTTAGACCTCTAAATAAAACTACTAGGTGACATAATTCTATTAAAATTGATAAATATGATGTGTTTTTCTTCTTCATATAGACATCATAAACATAATCATAATAAATTGGGTTAAAATTAACCAATTTTTTTTAAAGTAAATATAAATCCCAAAAAATAATTATTATAAATCAGATAAAAAATATTGAGTGGTGGTGAAAAAATTCTAATCATCTACCTTAATCTTGTGTAATGAACCATCCTATAATCACACTGAATTAATAGAGAAAATAATTGGAAGTGTGGAAGATAAAGTGTCATCATCCCTCTAATCTCGACTATACCAGCACAAAAAACCCCTAAAAATATAGAAAATATTCCCACATAAATAAATGATAGTTGTTCTCCTCTAGACACTTAGTGTACCCCACCAGATTATTGATGGAATAAAAAGAAATTGATAGATGGTCATCAATATCCTAGTGGTATGGGAAAGGATCCTACTCCCCTGGGTATCCCACATCACTTCTATTGGGATTCCACTAAGATTTTAGTGGATTATACTATATCCCAGCAAGCCCTAGCCTTTGAACCAATCTATAATAGTTCCCCTGATGTTTTTTATACCCTATTTACAATCTCAAAAACGACCATCTAATTGATATAAAAAATATCCATAATAAATCAGATTCCAATTCACAGTTACTTTGATGTTATTCTAATTTTATAATATACAAATACTTGGTTTTCATTATTATAGAGAATGACCTAAATTTATTTGAACTAGATTACATGGACAATGGGTTAGTGTTTATAAAATGAAATATGATTTATTTATGAATATATAAAAGGGATATAGTGAATGATCATTAAAATCCTTGAAAAATTATATTTCTAATAAATTTGTATAGGATAATGTTTAAAATTCATATTTATATATAAATATTGATGTGAAGTTTAGTAGGCTAAAGTCACGCATTTAAAAAAGTTATTATATTGAAAAAATAGATATCAAATTGAATAAACTTTAAAGAATTTTAGTTATATTATTTTTAGATAATTGAATGTAAATTATCCTAATATGAATGTAGAGGAAGGAATCTAAATGGATTATTTATCACAGAGGCTCTATTAGAATAATTATGGAATAGTTAACAAAACGAAATCTCACTCATTGAGAAAATAAAAGAAATATTTTTTATTTTTAAAAGAAACATTATTTTTCAAATAAGGATGAATAATAATTTGATGATAGTGAAATTGAATATGATTTATCACCAATTGAACTTGTGATAAATTTTTGACTTATAATGTGAATGAAGCGGAGTTCTCCAGTGAATTATTAGAAGAAAAAACATTAATAGAATTAATTATAATGCAACAATTAAAAAAATTTATAATAAAGTTTTATAAATTAAATTAGGAAAACAAAAAATTGGGAATGGAAACTCAATATTTAAATAAATATATGAATGTAAAAAAAGAATGGTAGTTTTAGTTGTTTAAAAAATTTGAGAGTTTTACAATATCACATACCAAGGAGAATATTATAATCAATCATCCCCATAAACAACCATGTAACTCCCCAACCCTAGACTACACCTAAGCCATTGTGTTTTTAATAAAACATGGTGAGAAATTTAAAAAACGAAAATATGAAGAATTACACATAATATTCAACTAAATAAGTTATTTATGGTTTAGGTTTTGGAAAACCAGATAAAAATATTCGTTTCCTTAAAAAACTAAACGGAAAAGACTTTACAAATCTTTCACAAAGTATTATAGCCCAAATATACCAAACCTATATGAATTAAATCAAAACATAAGTTGAGAATAAGAAGGTCCAAATAGGGGTTTTTAGTAGTAATATTTCAAATAAAACCTTTTATAAACTTCCCATTAAAAAATATTAATAAAACATTTTCTTAAAGAAAATTGAAATACATGATGAAAAAATAATAGTTTTCCAACAAGTACCGGTGAACATTTATAGGACATTACCATGGCTAAAATTAAAATTTTTCCAATAATAAGCATTGTTGTACAAAATATATGGTGTTCAGCATATATATCAAGTGTTATTCTAAGTGTACTATTTGTGACTTGTGGAAGTGAATGTACAGAATTTACAAATGAAAGTAATTCATGATCAGAGTTATTCATAACATAAAAATATTAATTTCATTCCATACGAACTATAAATAATAAATTGGAAGATATATTTCTAATTTCATAATATACATTATTTCATGTGAATTTACTTATTATGATACTCATAAGTACATGATATTAACAAGAATATTTTCTAGATGAATACAGACGTGGTCAAATAAATTCTACAAACATAATGAGGGATTGTATAATGAAAGAATGTGTCAAGGCCTTATTAAATGGAATAATTGGCTCAATAAAACACAGATGAATTGTGGGGATTTCATTAATCAGTCCCTAATCCATAGGGCTTTCATTAGTCATTCCCCAACCCATAGGGTTTTCATTAACCGGTCCCCAACCCATTGTATACTATGTCCAATACAGTCATCTTATTTTCGTTAAGGTAATATATTCATAGTGTCTAATACCACTATGAATATATAAGTTATTCACCTTATTAAATGTTAATTATACCACTTTGAATAATTAAATTTATAAATACGTTAAAAATAAGTAATAATGCTTGATTTTGAAAAATGATACTTTTAAGAAAAACCTATCTACATAATATTTAACAATCAATGTAAATGAGTGAATGTTAATAACTTTGTGATATATATTACATGATCAATTCAGGGAAATGATAAACAAACATAAATAAGAAAAATCATGAATAATGACAATTCATCATGGATTGAATACATAATCCGTTCAAACGTAAAAAATATTTCATGTGAGGAATAGAACGCATAATTGTATAAACACACATTAATTGCATGTTTATCTATAAATATAACAAAGGGTACTTCTAACTATTTAACCCAAATATATACATTGAAAATCATTAAAATCCACCACACATCTTACTAACATAACAGAAACCATTTAAACTTATGAAAATATGTGTGAAATCCGTTTATTCATGATGTGATTATAAATGGTTTGTATTGCTAAAACAAATTCCAAATTAATTCATGAAAACCTTTAACAATTCAAAAAACTTTTTATAAATTATTATCAAAACATTGAGAACCCATATTAATATCATGATCAAAACATATACATATATATACATATTGCAGTATGTACTTAAGGGTTCTTCATCAAAACATAATAATATAATACATAATTTATGTATAATAAAAACATAATTTAATCAAAAGTTCAGTATTAGAAAATGTTAATTTTATCCGAGGTTTTGTTATATAAAAAACAATATATAAATATATATAGATATATATATATAATAATACATGCATATTTATAATTTCATCAACAAAAAACACCACTAAACCGATTATAGTTCACATTTATTATGAATTCTATTAGAGTAGATGTTCTGAGTCCATAATCGGAATAAAAAAGTAATATTATATTAAGAAAAAAAAAATATATATATATATATACATGTGTCTATATGTAGTGAATCTAATTTTAGGTAAAATCATAAATCCCTAGAATGGTTTTATTGACAAGAACATCTTCTAAACACAAGAATTTATTTTTCTAAGTCCATCCATGAAAAATCACTAGGATTTAATAACATCCATATAGTTATATATTTATTTATATATATATATATCTATATATGAATATATATATATATATAAATATAGACTATAATAATATAAAATCAAGGAAACACCCAGGACCCTCACAGAGTTCGAAGAAGAAGAAGGAGAAGGACAAAGGTTGATAGTGGCGCTAGAAGGGAAAACCTGTCGGGATCTCGGTGAAAAATAGTTATATTTCTAAACATTATATAAAATATATTTAAGTAAGATATCAAGGTAATATGAGGAACCTCGGTTTAAACATATACTAAGTGTGTTCAGTCTTGTGGAAAAAGAGGAAGAATAAGGGTCACCATGTAGAAAGGTGGTGTCACGGGTGTAGAAAAAAAAAGAAAGGGATGTAGTGAAAGATACTAGTGCAGAATGATAAAAGTGGAAGAAGAAGGTGACTTGGAGGAGATGAGAAGAAGAAATGGAAGACCATGATTATCCATGCCTTGATCACATGACTATAGAGAGACTAAGGGTTTATAAAAGTGTTGAGCAGACAAGATTTAATCACATCCACAAATAGATGGTTATGAGCGACGTGGTTATCGATCGATCGGTTTAACTAAGTGGATGGGGGAGATTAGATCATAGAGATGATTATATGGATGAATAAAAATTTGCAGGAAACATCAATGGTGGAGGTTTGAAGGATGAACCTATTGGACGATCATAATTTCGCATGATGAGATCAGACGGCTAAAACACGATCTCCGTTTAAATAAATCTTCACACATCGAAATGAGAGATATTTTGTGAATTAAATATAAACATAAAGCACCATTATTAGGCTTTGAAATCCCCCTCCCCCATGCCTAGTACTTCCCTATTCCGGGTCTCTATGGTCACGCTTCAATGCCCACCACAACCGTCGTGCTGCACTGCATGGTGGTGCACTCAGGCAAACCCTTCTGCACTCCAGTGTGCGTTTAGGGCCTTAATATGCATGACTGCACATGTGACATAGCACACACCTTATTTGATCAACCCTGTGTCATTGTCCTAAGGAATCTATGTGAGATGACCACCAAGTACTTGAGTGGCTTTTCCTTCTAGGTCGCACTAGGTTAGTCTTGGTACACACTAATTTTTTTGAAAAACATAAAATTCATTTTTTATTAAACATAATAATAAGATTATATACATATAATAGTGTATTAAAAAAATAATAACCATTTCACTATTATGGTTAATAAAATCCTAAAGAGCCAATAGTTTTCTTAGTTTCTAAAAATTTTATTTTTAAAAACATCAAAGATAAAAATCGAAAATCAATGATTAATATGCCATAAAGTAAATCCCCTAAATTTTTTATATTTAAAATCAAAAACATATTTTTAGTTAAAAAAGATATTTTTCTTCATCCATGGATGAGGAAGTTTAAGGTAATATTTTAAAAACATTTTAAATAATTAAATACCTACTTTACTATATATAGATAAAATAATAAATACCACTGTAGTCATCAATTTCATTTTCCCAAAGTATTATTTCAAACTCAAGAAGATATTTTTTTGATCCAAAAACCAAGGAGTAACATCTATGTACTTCTCTTGTTATTATATTTAAATCCCAATGGTTATGATTTCAAAATAATTTTAAACTTTAAATCATTATCATTTGAAAATATAAATGAGAGTTAATTACAAACATGCTTAATGATATAACATTAATGAAAAATTAAAAAATATGGAAATCTCAATATAAATAATTAATTAAAAAGAAATAACCAAAATACTCCATGGCTACAAGGTCTTCTAACACTTATATATTCAATGTTCACCTAAAGGTATAAAAAGTCGAATTTACTTTAAGGCCTTTTAAAAACATGATTAGGGTTTTCCACCGTCAAAAACTGAGACAAAGAAGATGATGGTATTCATTCCCCGGATGCTTAGCACAATTTCTATGGTTCTGGCTATAATGTTCTTCATGGTGATGGATCTGAAAAACATTTACTATTTTCTTGGCCCTTTTGTTGTAATTGTCGTTATCCCTATAATTTTGATAGGTATTTTAGTTGGAATTCTAGGTTAGTTGGAGTCTATTATCCTTGATGTAATTTTATTATTTTAGTGATTAATAAATAAAACATTCCTTGTTTTTATTTTGAAATTTGATTAGGATAATATGAATATTGAATGAAGTAAAACCATAAAATATTTCTTATTACACATGATAAAGGTTATAGTTGTCACGTTATTCCCCATACAAAGAATTGTGCCACCACAATTATAAAACATTCATACAAATCAACTAGAAAAACCATTCAGACATTACTCTTGATGTCCCTTCACCACGACCACCACCATGGACAGGCCGCTAACATCCTTAGGTAGATTCCTAGGGTAGTATTCAACTCCTTGACTTCATTGGTCCAGATACAATGTGACCAGTTAGGGACAAACCTATGCATAAAACACTCAACCTTCAAAATAGAGGCATGAGAGGTGTGGATGTTAGAGATTTTAGAGAGGATTATATTCCTATAAATCCCTCGAACTACATCGTGCTTGATAAAATCGATGTCATAGAGTTATACATACAAACTAATGCTTGGAATAGGAAATATGTTGGTCACTCGATGGTCATCGTCCATTGAATCTTCTAGAAATTATCATATGACTTGGTTGTTATCGGCCAAAGTGAATCATAGAAATAGAACTTCATGATACGTTCCTATTTTCTTATATTCCAAAAATTGTGTGTTTTCAAAGCATTATTAGACAAGAATAATCTTTTTTGTAGCGATGGAGGATATTTGGGTGGTTCAACACCTGATGGAGTTGTTTACAAGAAAGACTTGAGTTTTTATAGGGCAGGTATTCTTCTAAACATATGTTGACAATTATAACCTCTATTAGTTTGGTAGGAAGTGATACAATGTACTTTGGTAAACCCACGTCTACCCTCTGAAAATTTTAAGGGACATGTTTTACTCAGTAATGAAAACCCATATTATAACAAAGAATTTATTTTGTAAAATCATATTAAAATATCAAAACATAAAATATAACACTATAAATTTATACAAGGTTTATAAAACTCAATGTTTTACATATCTATTAACTCCCTCTCAAAACTCACTGGTTTGGGTTTCCTACCATCCACTATGATGTCTCTTCATAGGTACCACCAGTGTTGGTAATTTCCCCTATTCCCAGTCAACTAGTAACTAAAGCTATTCAAAACACATCAATCTCTCTAGCCCAGATGTAGAACTTGAAACATAGATCACTGGGGTGTGGAAATATAATGATCCATGTAACAAAAGTATGAAGTGTATGAAGTTGGGAGACATCATTTAGAACTAGATATCGATAATGTAAACTGGTAGACAAATCCTCTCTGTGCAACATATTTGATGTCCTCTTGGGATGAGATATTAATGGCTATGTTAAAGCCCATAAATAGAGCCTAAAGGTATTTTAGTTTACATGAATTGAATATAAATTGAGCATGCATCATAAGGAAATAGTCGAAGACTGATTCTAGGTGGAGTTAAAGTACATGAGGAGAATTGGATACACAGTAGAGGTTTTTTTATGACAAACGTAGGTTTTAAAAAGTCTCATAGCCTTCTAAACATTATTTTCTGACTATAGTCTCTAATATTTCTATTGGAAGAGACAGAAGGATTGATTCATCTTCCATATGAAAATTTTATGAACAATACCACTTAGTAAGATATAATCATTTTTCTAATGTTGTTTTAATTTTCTTGGATTTTCTATATCGATCCTCTGATTCCAACTATCACGCCCCATCCACAGACATCCTCGGAGCTGCTGGTGTTTTTAATAAATCATTGTGTGTATTAACAAAAATAAATGCTTAAAATTACACATAATTTTCCACTACATAATAACATTAAGGTTTAGGTTATGTAAAACCATATACAAATATTACAATCCTTAAAAATATAAATAGAAAAACTCCACAAATCTTCCACCAAGTGGTGTCTCCCAAATCTACTAAATTTGTAAAAATTAAATTTAAATGTAGGGTGAGGATATTAATGCCCAGTGATAGGTTTTTAAAAATAAATATTCAAATAAAAAATTTTATACACATCCCATTAAAAAATTATACATAAAACATTTTCATAAATAAAATTGCAATACATGATGCATAGAATAATAGTTTTCCAAGAATTCCCTGTGAACATTTTGGGAAAATTAAAAGGGATACAATAAATCATGTTCCAATTATAAGAATGCTTATATTAGACCATATGGTGTTCAACATATATATCAAGAGTTATTCTAAATATACTATGTGAGACAAGAGAATGTAAATTTATAAAATTTACGAATGAAAGTAATACATGATAAGAGTTGTGTATAAAATAATAACATTAATTTATTTCTTTATTAACTATTAATCATAAATTTGTAGATAATATTTTTAGTGTCGAATAAAAATTATTCCTTGTGCATTTACTTCTTATGATACCCATAAGTACAAGCTTGAAAAAAATCATAGTCTCCAGCTGAATAAACACTTGGTCAATTAAATAATCTAAACAAAATGAGGGAATGCATAATTCTAGACTGTGTCAGGGCCTTGTGCTCTATATAACTACCAATTCATCGTGGGGGATTCATTAACTTTTCCCCAACCTATAGGTATTTCATTAACTATTCCCCAACCCAGAGGTATTTCATTGATTGATCCCCAACCCATTATATACAATGTCCAATACATTCCTCTTATGTCCAGTAATGTCATATAGTCAAATTATCCCAAACCAATTTTAATATTTATGTTATTTATCTTATCCAATGTGTCCCATACCACTTTGAATAATTAAATTTGGAAATAAGTGAAAATAAGTAATAGTGTTTGATTTTGAAAACTGATACATTTAAGAAAACCCTTTCCCCATGATAGCTAACAATAAATGTATAAGCGTACATGTTTATGATTTTGTGATAGCCATTAAATGCTCAATTCATGGAAATGATAAATGATCTTAAATAAGAAAAATAATGCATGATGACAATTCATTGTTGATTTAATACATAGTCAGTTCAGACATAAAAAAAATACCATGTGAGGTATTGAACGTATGATTATCTAAACATCCATTAATTGAATATTTTTGTATTAATATAACAAAGGGTACTTCCAACTATTTAACCCAATGTTATAAATTGTATAGCATGAAATATAAGACAAACTATACTAACAAAACCAAAACCATTTAATCTTATTAAAATAAGTGTGAAATATGTATATTCATTTTGTGATTATAAAATTGTTTTTATTACTATAAAAAATTCCATATTGATTGATGAAAACCATTCTCATTTCAAAAAACGTGTTTTAAATTCTTTATCAACCCTTTGAGATCGAATATTAATATCAAGTTCAAATCATATATACACACACACACACATATATATATATACAGATAACTGTATGTACTTATGTTTTCTTCATCAATAATTAAGAATAAAATACATAATTAATTTATAATAAAAACCAAATTTAAACAAAAGTTTAATATTTGGGAATCAAAATGTAAACCAAAGGGTTTGTTACATTAAAAAAACTATATATATTTATAAGAATACATGAATATTTTTTATTTCATCAACATAAAACACCGCTAAACCTACCATGGTTCATATTTATTATGAATTCGATTAGAGTAAATGTTCGACTTCATTAAATAAATGAAACTGGTAATGTTTTTTTAAGAATATATATATATATATATATATGTGTGTGTGTGTGTGTATATCTAGTGAAACTAATTTGTGGTAAAATAATAAAAACCTAGCATGGTCTGCATGATAATAACATCATTTAAAACCAAGAATTTATTTTTACAAGTCTATTCATGAAAAATTAGTATGATTTATGAACATCCATATATTTATATCTATATACATATATATAAAAACCCGTAGATAATTCAATGAAAGAAAACACCTAGGACCCTCACCTAGTTTGAAGAAGAAGAAGAGGAAGGACAATGGTTGATGAAGGCACTGGAAGGAGAAAACCCATCAGCTTATCAATAAAAAAATGTGATATTTATAAACTATATATATTATGTATTTAAGGAAACATGCAAGGGAATCAGAGGCACCGCAGTTTAAACAAATACAGAGTCTGTCCCATCTTGTGGAAGAAGAGGAGGAAGGAGGGACACCATATAGAAAGGTGGTGTCACAGGTGTAGAAAAACAAAAGAAAGGGGTGTAGCAAAATCTACTAGTGCTCTATGATACGGGAGGTAGAAGAAGGCGGCGTGAAGGAGATGTGAAAAATAAATGGATGACCAGGATTAGATGAGACTTGTTCTAATGGCTGTAGAGAGACCATAATTTTTTAAATGTTTTGTAGGGACATGATTTAATCACATCAACGATCGGACTGTTGCGAGTGATGCAATGATCAGTCGATCAGTTTAATGAAGGGGACATATGAGATAAGATCATTGAGAGGATCATATAGGTGAAGAAAAATTTGTGGGTAACCGTGGTTATGGATGTTTAAAGGAAAAACTAATTGGACGGTCCAGATCTCATGGCGTGAGATTAGACAGCGGAGATACGATCTTCATTTAAAAACATAATCCCACATTGAAAAGAGAGATATTTCTTGTTGGATTTATAAGCTAGAAGTTCCCACATAAGGCTAATAAATCCGCCTACCATCTCCCCAGTACCGCCCTATGTTGGGTCTTTGTGGGCGCACTTATGCGCCCACCCCTTCCGTCATTCTGCCCTGCACGGTGGCATCCTCAGGACAACCCTTTCACATGCATGTGCAACATAAAGTCCTTAATATTTATGCATGGGAATGCGATATATCATGCACCATGCATGCACAAGCCGATGTCATTGGCCTAAGGGATCTCAGTGAGATTCCCACCAAGAACTTTTTTGGCTTGTCTTTCTAGGTCTCCCATAGTTAGGTGGGTTACATAATTAATTTTTAGAAAAATTATTATATCATTTTTTTATAAAACTTATGAATATGTTTATATATATATATAATGGTTTCATAAAATAAGATAATATAAATTATCTATTCTGGTTAAACAAAATTTTAAGGAACCATGTTTTTCATTAGTTTCTACACATTTTAGTTTTAAAATCATCAAAGTTCAAAATCAAAAATCAATTTTTAATATATCATAAAATAAATACCATATTAGTTTTATATTCAAAATCCAAAATGTATTTTTAATTTAAAGGATTCTTTATTACTCTAAGGATGAGGACATTTAAAGATAACATTTTAAAACATTTGAAATAATTAAATACCTAATTCACAAAGTATATATAATATACTAAATACTGCATAATCATCAATTTCAATTTTTAAAAGTATACATTCAAACTCAAATAATTTTTCTTTGTATGAAAAACCATCAAGTAACATGTGTGTAGTTCTCTTGTTATTTTATTTGAATCACATGGTTTATGATTTAAAATCCATTTGAAACAATAAAAAATTATCCTTTCAAAATATAAATAATTATTAACTAAAAACATATTTAAATATATAACTTTAATTCATACTTAAAACACCATGAAATATCTATATATTTAAATACTTAATATTAAATAACTAGAATACCCAATGGCTATAAAGTTTTATAACTGTCATAGATTCAATAGTAAATTAAAGGAGGAAATGAACAAATTTACTTTATGGCCTTATAAAAAAATGATTAGGGTGTTCCATCTCCAAAAACTGACACAAAGATTGGTGTTCTCTTCATTCTTATGATGCTTAGCACAATTTCTATGGTTATAGCTATAATTTTCTTGATGGTGACAGATCCAAAGGACATCTACTATTTGTATGGTCTTTTTTATTAGGTGGTATCCCTGTGATTTTGATATTTCTGTTAGTATCAATTCTAGGTTAATTTAATTCTATTAGAATTAATGAAATGTAATCGTTTAATTGTTTAATTAAATAAAAAATTCCTTATTTTTATATTGAAATCATTTTTTGGATAGTATGTGAAATGAATGAAGTAAATCAATAATATTTTAATATTACACATTAAAATGGATTGGGGTGTCACATTATCCCCCCATTAAAGAATATCACCATATTAATTATAAAACATTCATACACATCCACTGAAAAAACTAGTTAGACATTACTTCTGACACAGATTTCTAGGGTATTATTCAGCTTCTCGACATCCATGGTCCATATTCACTATGAGAAGTTAGGGTCAAAACATTTCATAAAACACTTGTCCTTCTAAAGAGAGTCATGGGTGGTGTTGAAATTAGGGATTTCAGAGTGGATTATTTTCCTATATATCCATTGAACTACATAGTTTTTTAGAACATTGATGTTGTAGAGTTCCCTATACATACCAATGCATATAACCAAGAACATGTAGGCCTCTAGATTATCACCCTCCATTGCAGCTTCTAAAATGTTTCTTTTTCCTGGTAGTCATCGACCTAATTGAAACATAGAAAGAAACCATGATAATTTCTTCTTTTGATATATTCAAAAAATTGTGTGTTTTCAGAACGGTAATAGATGAAAACTATCTCCTTGGTAGAGATAGTGGATTTTTGGGCAGCTCGACACCTGATGGAGTTGATTTCAAGACAAGTGTATGTTTTCATAAGGGTGGTATTTTCTAAACATGTCTTGTCAATTATAATCTCTATTAGTTTGGTAGGAAGTCATACGTGGTTTGTTGGTAAACTCATATCTTCCATCTAAAATTTTAAGGGACATGTTTTACTCAGTAAATATTAATGACATTGAATCAAACATGCTATTATATAAAATCATATTAAAATACAAAAACATAAAATATAACATTATCAATTCATACCTGGTTCATAAAACCCAAGGTGTTATATAATAATTCACTCACTCTCACAACTCATTGGGAATGATTTCCTGAAATCCTCTATAATGCCTCTTCATAGGTACCTCCAGTGTTGGTGATTTCCCCAGTTCCCAGTCAATCGAATCCAAAAAGTGGTTCCAAAATCTTAGATCTCTTTGGTCCAGATGCAGTACGAGAAACATAGATCAATTGGGTATGGACATCTAAAGTTCTATCTGAGAAATCATGAATTGTATGAATCTAGGAGAGATCTGTATGAACTGTAGGATGATAATATAAACCGGTAGACTCATCCTTAAGGACATAAAAGTCTATAACATGTCTAGAAAGTCTATAGGTCAATATTTGAAAATGGTATGCTTCTTGGAGGTCACCCTCTTATGCAGCTTAGTTGATGTCCTCTAGGGAAGATAAAGTATCAGCTAGGTTAAAGCACTTAAACAGACCATCAATGTATTTTCCCTTACGTGCATATAATGGAAATTGATAATACATGATAAGGAAACATTCGAAGCCTGGTCCTCAGTGGAGTTTAAGTACAAAGGGATAATTGGATGCACAATAGCGGTGTTTGCATGAAAAACAATTGTTTTCAAAAGAATCATAGCCTTATAAACATGACTTACCCACTATAGTTTTTTATATAACTGTTGGAAGATAAAAAAAACATAATTCATATTTCATATGAAAATTTTACGAATAATTATACATAGTAAGACATAAAAAAGTCTTTAATATTGTTTTAATTTTCTAGGAATTTTTAAACTGATCCTCTAATAACAACTGTTACGCCCTGACCCCAGACGGCCATAGAGCTAGTGCATTTCTAATGAAAGATGTTGTGTAATTTAATAAAAAGGAAACCTGAGGAATTACACATCATTTTCCAATACAAGAGATCATTATGGTTTAGGTTCTGGAAAACTAGATTCAAATATTTCAAATCCTTAGAAAACTAAATATAAAAGACTCCATAAATCTCCCACCAAACAGTGTAACCCAAATCTACCAAACATGTAAAAAGTAAATTAAAAAAGTATGGTTGGAATAAGAAGGCCTTGTGATGTGTTTTAAAACTAATGTATCAAATAAAAACATTTATAGATTTTCCTTTAAAAAGTATTCAAATGACATTTTCTTAAATAAAATTTCAATACATGAAACATAAGATAAAAGTTTTCCAAGGATTATCCATGAACATTTTAAAGAATATTAATAGGGATACAATAAAACAATTTCCTATCATAAAAAATCTTATAAAAAATAATAAGTTTTTATCAAATATATCAAGAGTTATTCTATCTATACTATGTGTGACATAAGAGTATGCTAGTACAGAATTTACAAATTTATTTAATTCATGATTAGAGTTGTGCATAAAATAATAGCATTAATTTATTTCCATACTAACGATAAATCATAAATTTGAAGATAAACATTGGATTTTTAAATAAATATTATGCCATGTGAATTTAATTCTTATGATAGTCATTTGTATGGACTCTTAACCATGAATATTCTCTAGTTAAATACACGCTTGGTCAATTAAACACTATAATCACAATGAGGGAATGTATAATGGTAGACTATGTAAAGGCCTTGTACAATGTCATGATTTCTCTAAATAGAACTACTAATGCATCATAGGGATTTCATTAATCGGTCCCCAACCCGTAGGGATTTCATTAACTGGTCCCCAAACCATAGGGATTTCATTAAATGGTCCCCAACCCATTATATACTAAGTCTAATACATTCCTCTAATGTCCAGTAAGGTCATATATTCAATGTTTCCCATAGCACTTTGAATATTTAAGATATTTCTATTATTCAATGTGCCCCATACAACTTTGAATAATTAATGTTATAAATAAGTGATAGATAATTAATAGTGTTTTATTTTGAAAAATGATATATTTAAGAAAACCATTTCCCCATGATAGATAACTATCAAAGTATAAGTGTACGTGCATATGACTTCATGGTAGAAATTACATGCCCAATTCAAAAAAATGATAGATGTACTTAAATAAGAAAAAACATGAATATTGACATTTTACCGTGGATTGAATATATAATTAGTTCAAACATAAAGATAATATTTAATGCGATTTATTGAACACATGACTCTTTAAACACCCATTACATGCATGTTTATGTATAAATATAACAAAGGGTACATCCAAAAATCTTACCCAAAGTAATAAATTGAAAATCTTGAAAATCAACGACACATATTACTAACATAACTAAAACCATTTGAACATATTAAAATAATTGTGAAATCCGTATATTCATTAAATGATTATAAAGGGTTTGTATTAATACAACAAATTCCAAATTGATTCTTGATAACTTTTCACACATCAATATAGTTGTTATTACTTTTTATCAACCCTTTTATGACCCATATTAATATCAAGATCAATGCATATACACACATATATATATAGACATATTATTGTATGTACATAAGAGTTATTCATCAAAACTTATGAATCTAATATATAATTTATGTATAATAAAAACATAATTTAAACCAAATTTCACAATTTTAAAATCATTATATAATCCAAAGATTTTTTACAAAAAAAATATATATATATATTTTTATATATAATAATACATTTATATTTATGAGATTATCAACATAAATCACCACTAAACCATCAAAGGTTCACATTTATTATGAATTTTATTGGTGTAGAAGTTATGAATCCTTAAATAAAAGAAAACAGTAATGATTTATTAAGGCATATAAATATATATACATATCGTTCTATATGTAGTGAAACGAATTTTAGGTAAATTCATGAAACCATTGCATGGTTTTCATGATAAGAACATCTTTTAAAACAAGTAATTTACTTTTATAATTCCATCCATGTCATTAGTATTTAAGAACATATTTATTGTTATATTTATGTATATATATCCATATATATATATAAACAAACCATAAAAAATAAAATCAAGGAAATACCTAGGACCCTCCCATGGTTGGAAGAAGAAAAAGAAGAAGGGAAGAGGTTAATGGAGGCACTGGAAGGAGAAAAACCATCGGATTCTTAGTGAAAGGCAATAATATTTATAAATTGTATATAACATATTATTAAGGAAACATTCAATGG
This sequence comes from Viscum album, assembly GCA_963277665.1. NCBI lineage: Eukaryota > Viridiplantae > Streptophyta > Magnoliopsida > Santalales > Viscaceae > Viscum > Viscum album. Next base: position 537,258,442 of record OY728156.1, read on the forward strand.
AATCCAAGGAACCTCGGTTTAATCAAATATTGGGTGTGTTCAGTCTTTTGGAAAAAGAGGAGGAAGGAGGGTCACCATGTAGAAATGTGGTGTCACAATTGTAGAAAATCTGAAGAAAGAGGTGTAGCGAAAGCTACTTGTGTGGTACGATGTGGGATGAAAAAGAAGGTGATGCAGAGGAGATAAGAATAAGAAAAGGACAGCATGGATTAGTCACTCTATGATCTAATGGTAGTATAGATAGCATATGTTTTTAAAAGGGTTGGGTGGACATTATTTAATTACGTCCATGATCGGATGGCTGCAAGAGACGCGTTGATCAATTGATTGGTTTAACGAAGTGGACTTCAGAGACTAGATGCAGGATAGGATCGAATGACTGAAAAAAAATGCGGGGAAACCACAATAGTAGAGGTTCAAAGGTAGAACCGATCAGATGGTCTATACCCCGCGCCGTGAGATCGGACGACTGAGACACGCTCGTCTTTTAAAAACATAATCCCAAACCATAATAGGAGAGATTTCGGGCTGTCTTTATAAGCATGAACTCCTAGATTAGGCTCATAAATCACCCTCCCCCCCTTCATGGTACCTCCCCCTACTGGGTCTCTGAGTGAGGGCTTCTACGTCCACCCCTTACATTATGTCGCCTTGCTTGGTGGCACTCCTAGCAAAACCGTTTCACATGCCCCTGCATGTTTATGATCTTAATATGCATTAATGTGCGCGGGACTTAGCATGAAACATGCATGCACTGTCACGAACTGAAGCTATTCACCATCTAAACCAGCACCAAACCCATTCCATGACACGTCCCAAAGGGCATTCATGATCCCCACGAGCTGGCACAAGTTCTCAGGTATCCTAAAATGAAAAATTTGAATGATTTACCAGTGTTTATAAACATAAAATTGCAAATGAATCCAATGAAATGAATTGGGATTTTTCAAACGAAATCATTTTTTATTAAATTTCCTAATTTAATTACACAAAATAAAACAATTCTCAAATACAATCAAAATGGTACAAATCTAAAAATTACAACCCAAGGACCTCTACATGGAAATATTCACCTACCTCAAGCCATATCCACAACACTGCATCACATTGGACCGCTAAAACAAGAACAATAAGCACAAAAGTTGTGCCTAGACCTGTAACATCCCAAATAAGTAATGAATAATAGATATTTTTATCTATGTCTATTAATGAATTAGATAGTGTTTTAGAGGCTTAAAATGATAATAAATCCAATCTTATGCATGGAATACATTGATATTCTTAAAAGATTGTTTTACTGCCTTTTGTTGGAAAACCCTTTTTAAATAAAACTTTTGAAAATTTTATAATCTAAATATGTCAAAATAAAAATATTATTATGATTGGGACATTGAAATTTACATTGGATAAATTTTTGGTATTTCTATGACAATGTTCATTTTTAATGAATAGTGAAAAATACAGCATTTTACATCAAAACTGCTTTTTCATTTAATTTAATTATATGGATAGATTATATTTTTAATTGGTCTTAAAGTGTAATATGAATATAATTTTACAATTTAATCCAATGGTGATCATTAGGATTAATTTCACTTTGGAATTGGTCATAAACTAATTCCAAACCTTTCATAGATATTGTTTCCAAAAAACCCGCTATTTGTTTTGACAACGGGAATTATTTTTAAATAAAATATTGAAATTTATGTGTTTGGAATTTGGTAAAATGGATTAAATATTTGGAATCAAAAGGTCTAAATTATTTAATCAAGACTCTTTTGTTTTTGGACATTATGAATAATAACGACGGTAATTATCATTAATTATCATGATTAATGAGTAATCGGGTAGTTGAGGATAATAAAATAATATCATAATAATAAAATATGACACCAAAATGTGTCCTTATGCTAATGTTTGCCTAATGTCCGACCATGGGATGCCTTGTGCCAAACTTGGGGGCCCCATGGTATCACTTTTGTGAGAAAGTGACTTTTTATCTTTTTATTTTTAAACAATGTTAAATGTAACAAAGAATGTATCACCTAAGTAAAATATTTTTAATTTTGTCTACATAAATGATCTTTTGGACTATAAATAGTAATTGTAAAGATAAATATATTTTCTACATCATAGTATTTTTTTATAATTCTTAGACATTATTAAATTATTTATGACATCATAAGGATGCAGCGATTACCTCATTATTTGACGATTTAAATAAAATGGAAAGATAATGTAATATCTAAGACCTACACATGTAGAAAACCTATTGTATGGGTGGATTTATTACCCTTATCACCTTACCCTTGAATTATATCAATGTGGGACCTTTTGAATCCGAAAATCATTTTAAAATAAATTAACATTTCTTTACTTTCCAAGAGTTCCCCTCCTCTCCTCTTATAAAAGGCCCCCACCTCTACCTCTTTACCCACATTTACAAAGCCTTATGCTCATCCATACCCTTCCCATTTTGTCTCTAAAAATACCTATATTACTCCTATAAGACTCACTTTGGGCATAAGTCTTCCCAAGGAAGCCTTTGAGCTCAAACCAAATGGAGTTACCCGATTTTAAGGTAATGTCTTCACTTGAGTCCTTATGTTTTATTTTTCTTCTCCAACCCCCTAAACTATTTTTATTCATTTATTTTGTAACAAATACAGTATCTTCAATATACTAGGATTTTTTATAAGATGGATTCGAGCTAAATGTACCCACACCTACATCTAATTGTTAAAGAACATACTGTTTCCGTGGATGGAAAATTTATGCCTCCCGAAACGATGATTGTTCAAAATTCTTTTAACACCTTCAAAGTTGGCCATTATGTTGACACTATACTTATATATGATATATAATATGTTTATGTTTTCCATAAGCTTCTGTATTTTTCATTTTTGGTATACCTTTATGGTTTCCATTATGGGTAAACGCGATATCTTCATTTAAGGAAGTGCGTACTACCGCCCCTTCAAAGTGATTTGATTCGTTAAATACCATATGTGGGACGTATAAAGGATGGAGATATGATATTATATATGATATTACACTTTAATTATAATAGAAATTTATGTAATTATGATTCCATTCTATAAAATACGAAATAGAAATGAATGTAGTGTCCATGCGTACGTACGGCTTACTGTCTCCATGAACAGTGCATTTCATTTCTTACCTCTAAATGATTATGTTATATTATAAATGCATGCATGTACTGGATATATATGACATATATGATATCTAAATCATGAATACCATTCTGGTTATAATGGATACCTGAACAACATATAATTATAAAGGGGTTATTTTTGACTCAAGTACCAATGACCGTTAAAACGATAGTTATTAAATTAAATAATTACATAGTGTTCATGACATAGCAATAAGTGATATAAAAGGAATAATGAATTTGAAAAAGGTTCTTAAGCATGTAGAAATTAACTCAAGCTTATTATTTAGGACATTAAAGAACGATCAAGTCAAGTCGGACCCGAGGTATTGGACTTCGTCTCAATCTCCTTTTATTGAGGAATATTTTGTTTTATACACAACCTTCTTTTATACGGTGTATAAACCCCTTTGAATTTTATGTTTATCCAAAAGGAATGTTTTTATAAGAAGCGTTTTACTAAACAAAAAAAGGGAATGTTTTTGTCGTACGTATGCGGAAACAATGACTTCTCCGCCGCCGTGACCATTATTTGAGTTTCGGCTTCCTCTACAAGCCATACCTTTTTTTAAAGAAAATTAAATACCATGTTTTAATTTTATTTTATTATGGTATTGAAAATAGTTTTCATAATGTTTTCATATCAATGTGTTGTATTGATATCTTGTGATTGAAAGGTGGAAATGTTATGTTTCCTTTATGCGTGATTTATGTGATACGATTATGTTGAGGTTCTTGGGAATTATTATGAAGACCGGTGGTTCCGTGATAAACTAAGGTCGGGTGAGCCCGTAATAGCTCTCCAATGCATTGGGTAAAGAGAAGGAGTGAAACATTAAGGTTTCTCCGAAGAGATTTAGGGAATATACTGTGATCGGTATTCCAATCGTAACCAAGAGGGTTACTCCATACGTAAGAATGGTATGAATCGCTCATGTTACCTTTATGTCTTATGATTTCTATGGTTTATTCATGATTTGATGAGGTATGTTAACGTGCTTATGTTTTATGGGTAACGTATGATTTCATTCTTATGTATATATGTACCCATGTTTCCTTTCCATATTTTTATATCCCTTACTGAGCTTTTTATGCTCATCCCATGTTTTTTAAAATGGTTTTAACATGTCAATGGAAAGGTACTTGATATGATGATTGTGTCAAGGAAGTGTCAAGAAAGAATCCAAGTTTTATTTTAAATATGTTTCCATTGATGGGAATGAAGAAAACTATCTTTATGTAACCACTTTGATTATATGTGGAATGTAATGCATGTTTTATGATCTAATTCTCTAAATCTCTAAACCCGAAAAGATCCTCAATGTGTAATCTTGTAATAACTCAAGATTAAGTCAGGTTTAAGGGTGGGGCCTTATAGTTGGTATCAGAGGTCGGTTTAGATATCTTTAGGAGTTATAATTCTATTAAATTATTATCCAAAATTTTTTTATTGACAAATTTAAATGATATAGCATTTGAAGATTACCATGCTGCTTCGTCTAAGACATGTTTGTTCAGAATGGTTTTTCGCAGAGGAAACAAGGAAGCAGTGCTAAGAAGGCATACAGAAGGAAATAACCTTCCAAATCAGCATCCTGAGATGGTCAGAATTGGAAATGAACAGTTTGTTGCAGTAATGGTGAAGTTGACTCCAGCGATAAATGGTGGTGGTATCCATGTACGCGATCAGCCAGATCAACCACATAGGAACATATCAGTGGAGGAACATTTCATGAGGCAACATCCCCCATCATTCAGAGGATCATCTGACCCTGTGTTAGCTGAGGGGTGGATTAAAGCACTGGAGAAGATTTTCGATGACATGGGGTGTTCATACAATCAAAAGGTTAGTCTTGCTATTTACCGTTTGGAGGGTGAAGCAGATCAGTGGTGGTTGATGGTTACAAATATCAGGTACACTGATGAGATTGATGCTCTTGAATGGGATTAATTTAAAGGTATGTTTCATGAGAAGTATTTTCCTAAGGCTGTTCAACTTAGGATGGAAACAAAATTCTTGGAATTTAGGCATGAGGAAGACTCAGTGGCTACCTATGAATAAAGGTTCACTCGATTGTCAAGGTATGCTCCAAATTTTATCCGAGACCTTGATAGTAAAATCAATCATTTTTACTCAGAATAAAATCCAAAATATCAATGGTCATTGGCTTCTCGTGAGTTTAAAAGTTATGAAAAGCTTGTTCGATGTGCTGAGAAGGTGGAAATAGAGTTTTCCGATGATCAAGTGTTCTATAACAACAAGCAGAAGAAGAGACCGAGGTCGCAAGAGAAAGGGAAGAATTCTTCAAAACGGTCTAATGGTAAGATAACTAAGTTTCCAGTTTGTGATAAATGTGGGAAAAGGCATGCTGGGGAATGTCTTCTGAATTCTGGAAAGTGCTACCGATGCGGTAAGATGGGACATAAGTCTCGTGATTACACTGAAAAAGATCAAGGTGAAGGTAATACCAAATTTTATTTACAGTTAGTGAAATTTTTTATGTGCAATGAGATGGGTCACTATGAAAACGAGTGTCCGACAAAGAGATTGAGTGATGGGAAGCAGTTAGACTACAAGTAGAAAGGGGTGGTGAAATCCTTTGTAACTAATTTCACAGATGTCGGGCCATCAGATTAAGTTGTATCAGGTACTTTGTTCATTTATTCAGATTTTGCCAGTGTGTTGTTTGATTCAGGGTCTACAGATTCTTTCATCTTGGAAAACATTTCTAGTAAAATAGGAATACCATCTCAAGAAATGACTCTTGAACTTCTGGTAAAAACACCTGGGGGAAATGTTGAGGCAAGAAGAATTTATAATAATCTTCCTATCCTTATCTATAGAAAGAACCTACTTGCAAACCTTATTGTTCTACCTCTAGTAGAGTTTGATGTGATCCTGGGTATGGATTGGCTCTCTATTTACAATGCTATGATTGACTGTAGAGATAAAAAAGTTTGTTTTCAGAAAGACTTTCAGTTTGTGTACAAGAATGAACCCTTACTGTTGATAACTTATCCAGAGGCCATGAAACTTGTAAAAGATGGAAATGAATGTTACCTTGCACACATCGTTGAAAATAAAGGAACTGTTCAGATTAATAATGTGCCAGTGGTAAATGAGTATCCTGATGTTTTTCTTGATGAGTTTCTTGGAATAATACCAAATCAGGAATTTGAGTTTACTGTTGACTTAGTTCCTAATGCTAAGCCAATTTCAAAACCCCCCTATCGAATGGCTCAAATTGAACTTTTAGAGTTGAAGGAGCAATTGCAAGATTTATTAGAGAAAGGTTTCATTTGACCTATCATGTCACCATGGTGTGCTCCTATTTTATTTGTTAAAAATAAAGATGGTTCGATGAGACTATGCATTGATAATAGAGCCTTGAATAACATCACTGTTAAGAAAAAAATATCATATGCCTCATATCTATGATTTGTTTGATCAGCTCCAGGGAGATCAGTTTTTTTCACAGATTGACCTGATATCGGGGTACCATCAGCTGAAGTTAAAGGAAGCAGATGTTACGAAGACTGTGTTTCGTACAAGATATGGCCATTATAAATTTGTAGTAATGCCTTTTGGGCTAACCAACGCACCTGCTGTATTCATGGACTTAATGAATAGAATCTTCAATGAGTTCTTGGATAAGTTTGTGGTGGTTTTCATTGATGATATTTTGGTGTTTTCTAAATGTAAAGAGGAGAATGAAAAATATTTAAGGGTTACCATGCAAACCTTAAAAGAAAATAATCTGTATGGAAAATTAAGCAAGTGTGAGTTTTGGTTGCAACAAATTTCTTTCCTTGGTCACATTTTTTCTAAAGACGGGATTACTGTTGATCCTGCAAAAACAAAAGTTATGGAAGACTGGCCAAGACCCACAAATGTAACTGAGATTTGTAGTTTCCTTAGTTTGGGAGGCCATTACTGAAGGTTTGTTAGAAATTTTTCACAGTTATCTAATCTAATGACTAAGCTAACTCGGAAGGGTGTTAAGTTTATCTATAAAAAATAATGTGATGATTGTTTTCAGGAATTGAAAAGAAGATTGGTGAATGCTCTAGTTTTGGCACTACCTTCCAGGAATGGTGAGTTTGTTATATACAGTGATGCTTCATTGAAAGGACTTGGTTGTGTCCTAATGAAGAATGATCAGGTAATTTCTTATGCTTCATTACAGTTGAAAACTCATGAGGTAAATTACCCTACACATGATTTGGAATTAGCTGCTGTCGTTTTTGCTTTAAAAATTTGAAGGCATGATTTGTATGTAGTAAAGTGTGAAATATATACTGATCACAAAAGTTTAAAGTATATATTCACTAAGAAATAATTGAACATGAGACAGAGGAGATGGCTGGAATTAATCAAGGATTATGATTGTACAATTCATTACCATTCGGGAAAAGAAAATAAAGTGGCTGATGCTTTGAGTCGAAAAAGTAATGCTTCATTAACCACGCTACATTTGGAACAAGATCCTTTGGTTTTTGATTTGATGAACATTGGCATAGAAGTTGTTGGCGCAGAAAGATCTTCTATTTTGTTTCAGGTATCAGTGAGATCATCCCTATCATACAGAATTAATCAAGAACAGAGAGAAGACATTGAGTTGCAGAAAAAGGTAGAGCTGGTTCAGAAGGGTAAGTTTCCTGAATTCAACATTGAAAATGATTGTGTTTTGAGGTTTGGGAAGAGATTATGTGTCCCTGGTGATTCACAGTTGAAGAATGAGTTGTTATGTGAGGCTCATAGTTCCCCATTTTCAGTTCATCCTGACAGTACTAAGATGTATAGGGATCTGTGGGAGTATTACTGGCGGGATGGAATGAAAAGAGATATTGCTGATTTTACTATGAAGTGTTTGACTTGTCAGCAGGTTAATGCAGAGTGGCAGTTACCGAAAGGGATGCTTCAGCCTTTACCAGTGCCAGAGTGTAAATGGGAAAACATATCCATGGACTTTGTTGTGGGATTACCGCAGACATCTCGAGGTAATAATGCAATCTGGGTTATTGTTGATCGCTTGACTAAATCTGCTCATTTCCTTGCTATACGAGATACTTTTTCCCTAGATCAACTTTCCCATTTGTTTCATAACGAGATAGTCAGGTTACATGGAGTTCCTCTCTCCATTGTATCTGACCGTGATCCCAGGTTTACTTATAACTTTTGGAAAGGCCTTCAGAAGTTGTTGGGTACTGAATTAAATTTTAATACAGCTTTTCATCCTCAATAATATGGGCAGTCAGAACGAACAATTCAGACCTTGGAGGATATTCTACGATCTTGTTCGATAGATTATTAGGGATGTTGGGAACAACATCTTTCTTTGGTTGAATTTTCATATAATAACAGTCTTCATTCTAGTATACAGATGGCACCATTTCAGGAATTATATGGGAAGCGGTGTCGAACTCCAGATTTCTGGGATGAAGTGGGTGAAAGGAAGTTGATGGGACTAGAATTGGTAAAAGAGTTGGCAGAAAAAGTCCAGCTGATTTAGAAACACATGAGAACAGCTCAGAGTAGGCAGAAGAGTTATGCATACAACAGGAGGAAGGATCTCTCTTTTGAGGTTGGTGATCATGTTTTTCTCAAAGTATCACCATGGAAAAGTGTTATGCGATTTGGTAAGAAAGGAAAGCTGAGTCCAAGGTTCATTGGACCATATGAAATTCTGGAGAGTGTTGGATCAGTTTCTTACCTAGTGGCTTTACCTTCGAGTATATCTCAAGTACACAATGTTTTTCATGTTTCGATGATGAGAAAGTACATGCCAGATCCATCTCATGTTTTGAGTCAAGAGGTAGTTCATCTGGAAGAGAACCTATCTTATGAGGAACAACCGGTCCAGATTCTTGACCAAAAGGAGCAAGTGTTACGGAATAAGGTGATTCATCAGGTAAAGGTTTTTTTGGAAAAACCACATGATTGAAGAGGCAGCATGGGAATCTGAAAATGTAATGAGGGATACATACCCACTTTTATTTGATAAGTAAATAAATTGCGGGGACACAATTTTTTAAAGGGGGGAAGGATGTAACATCCAAAGTAAGTAATTAATAATAGATATTTTTATCTATGTCTATTAATGAATTAGATAGTGTTTTAGAGGCTTAAAATGAAAATAAACCCAATCTTAATCATGGAATACACTAATATTCTTAAAAGATTGTTTTACAGCCTTTTGATGGCAAACCATTTTAAAACAAAACATTTGACTATTTTATAATATATATTTGTCAAAATAAACATATTCATTATGATTGGGACATTGAATTTTACATTGGATAAATTTTTGGTATTTTTCTGACAATGTTCATTTTTTAATGAATAGTGAAAAATACTACATTTTACATCAAAACTGCTTTTTCATTTAACTTAATTATATGGTTAGATTATCTTTTTAATTGGTCTTAAAGTTTAATATGAATATAATTTTACATATTAATCCAATTTTGGTCTTTAGGATTAATTTCACATTGGAATTGGTCATAAACTAATGCCAAACGTTTCATAGATATTGTTTAAAAAAACCCCTATTTGTTTTGACAATGAGAATTATTTTTATATCAATTATTGAAATTTATTTGTTTGTAATTTGGTAAAATGGATTACATATTTGGAATCAGAAGGTCCAAATTATGTAATCAATACTCTTTTGTTTTTAGACATTATGAATAGTAACGACAGTAATTATCTTTAATTATCTTGATTAATGAGTAATCGGGTAGTTAAGGATAATAAAATAATATCATAATAATAAAATATGACACCAAAAACTATCCTAAGGCTACTAGTTGTCTCATGGATGACCATGGGATGCCTTGTTCCAAACATGGGGGCCCCATGGAATCACCTTTGTGAGAAAGTGACTTTTTATCTTTTTATTTTTAAAGAATGTTAAATGTAACAAAGAATGTATCACCTAAGTAAAATATTTTTAATTTTGTCTAAATAAATGATATTTTGGACTATAAATTGTAATTGGAATGCTAAAAATACTATCTACATTATAGTATTTGTTTTATAATTTTTATACATTAAATAAATTAAATTATAAATGTCAACATAATGATGCAGCGATGACCTCATTATTTGACGATTTAAATAAAATAGAAAGATAATGTAATATATAGGACCTACACATGTCCAAAACCTATTTGAGGGGTGTATTTAGAACCCGTATCACCATAACCTCTAATTATATCAATGTGGGACCTTTTGAATCCTAAAATCATTTTAAAATAAAGTAACATTTCTTTACTTTCCAAGAGAGCCCCTCCTCTCCTCTTATAAAAGGCCCCCATCTCTACCTTTTTACCCACACAGACAAAGCCTTTGGCTCAGAAAAACCCTGCCCATATTGTCTCTCCACATCCCTCTCTTACTCCTTGAAGACTTACTTTGGGTAGAAGTCTTCCCAAGGAAGCCTTTGAGCTCAAACCAAAGGGAGTTACCTGATTTTAAGGTACTGTCATCACTTGAGTCCTTTTGTTTTATTTTGCTTCTCCAACCTCCTAAACACTTTTTATTCATTTCTTTCGTAACAAATCTAGTATCTTCAATATATTATTATGTTTTTATAAGAAGGATTCGAGCTACATTTACACACACATACATCTAATGTTTAAAGAACATACTGTTTCCGTGGATAGCGAATTTCTGCCTCCCGAAAAGATGATTGTTCATCAATTTTTAACACCTTCAAAGGTGGACATTAATATGAAAATATATTTTTATATGATATATAATATGTTTATGATTTCCTTAAACTTCTGTATTTTTCATTTTTGGAATACCATTATGGTTTCCATTATGGATAAACATGATATCTTCATTTTAGGAAGTGCGGACTACAGCCCCCTCAAAGTGATTTGATTCATTGAATACCATATGTGGGACATATAAAGGATGGAGTTATGATATTATATATGATATTACACTGGAATTATAATATACCTTTATTTCATTATGATTACATTCTATAAAATACAAAATAGAAATGAACGTAGCGTTCATGCGTACGTACGGCTTACCGTCTCCATGAACGGTGCATTTCATTTCTTACCACTAAATGATTATGTAATATTATAAATGCATGCATTTACTGGATATATATGACATATATGATATATACATCATGAATACAATTCTGGATATAATTTATACATGAACAACATGTAATTATAAATGTATTATTTTTGACTCAAGTACCAATGATCGTTAAAAGGACCGTTATTAACTTAAATAATTACATAGTGTTCATGACATGGAAATAAGTGATATAAAAGGAACAATGAACTTGAAAAAGGTTCTTAAGAAAGTATAAATTAACTCATGTTTATTATTCAGGACATTAAAGAACGATCGAGTCAAGTCGGACCCGAGGTATGGGATTTCGTCTCAATCTCCTTTAATTGAGGCATATTTTGTTTTATACACAACCTTCTTTTATACAGTGTATAAACCCCTTTGAATTTTATGTTTATCCAAAAGGAATTTATTTTATAAGAAGCGTTTTACTAAACAACAAAAGGGAATGGTTTTGTCGTACGTATGCAGCGACAACAACTTCTTCGCCGCCGTGACCATTATTTGAGTTTCGACTTCCTCTACAATCCATACCTTCCTTTTAAAAGAAAAATAAATACAATGTTTTACTTTTATTTTATTTTGGTATTTAAAATTGTTTTCTTAATGTTTTCATATCAATGTGTTGTATTGATATCTTGTGATTGAAAGGTGGAAATGTTATGTTTTCTTTATGCATGTTTTACGTGATACGATTATGTTGAGGTTCTTGGGAATTATTATGAAGACGGGTGGTTCCGTGATAAACTAAGGGTGGGTGAGCCTGATATAGCTCTCCAATGCATTGGGTAACATGAAGGAGTGAATCGTTAAAGTTTCTCAGAAGAGATTTAGGGAATATACTGTGATGGGAATTCTAAACGTAATCAAGAGGGTTACTCCCTACGTAAGAATGTTATGAATGCCTCATGTTACCTTTATGTCTTATGATTCCTATGATTTATTCATGATTTGATTAGTTATGTTAAAGTGCTTATGTTTTATGGGTAATGTATGATTTAATTATTATGTATATATGTACCCATGATTCCTTTCCATATTTTTATATCACTTACTGATCTTTTTATGCTCATCCTACATTTTTTGAAATGTTTTTCACATGTCAATGGAAAGGTACATGATATGATGATAGTGTCAAGGAAGTGTCAAGAAAGAATCCATATTTTATTTTAAATATGTTTCCATTGGTGGGAATGAATAATACTATCTTTATGTAACCACTTTGTTTATATGTGGAATGTAATGCAAGTTTTATGATCTCATTCTCTAAAACTCTAAACCTGAAAAGATCCTCAATGTGTAATCATGTAATAAATCCAGATTATGTAAGGTTTAAGGGTGGGGCCTTATAAGATCTGCGGAAAAAATAAGAAAGTCTAATTACACTCAAATGTGTATGTAGGGTGTGAGACAAATCCAAGTAGGACACCACCACTAATATATTCCATATGATAAACATTCAATGATGAAAAGAATGCATGTTTTCAAAAAAATTAAATGCTAGTTACAATTTCTAAAATAAGAAACTTTAAAAATTTAAACAGTTATCAAGTTGGATATGATAATGAATAAACACTTTTAAATTAAATTACAAATCTAATAAAATCCATATCCAAACATACCGTATGCTTAAAGTAAGTTTAAATAATTGAATGATCACAAGCAATAGAAAATGACCCTTAGGCACTAGCTTGTTGTGCGTCCCTGTTACCTCGTATCTCTGTGAGAGTAACCATCACAATATCTGTTCTAGTGAACGAGCCACTAGTAAGGAACATAAACATCACCTAGTGGTCCCCAATCATCATCATCATCCAGGTTTAGTTAGTGTTTTAAGAATCAATATTGCTATATGAAACTGAGTCCAAACCCCAAGGGATCACTATCATACTAGTCCACGTCCACCAACCTAGATACATGAGTTTCCCTCTGGTTCTCAAGCAAGTACAACAAGCCAAAAAATATAATTTGCACATAAAAATACTAGTTACACATTAAACAACAACCAAATATCCCACATGCACCTTACAAAAGAATAAAATCCCTTTTTTTATTGAAATAGATTTTGAAATCCAACTCACACGAAAATAGCCCACACCACATTCTGCATATTTTTGACAACTCGACACATACATTAACAAATATTATAAAATATTTTCTTAGATGATAAAATCACATAACAGTCCACTCAAATTTTACATAATTCAATTTTCATAAAAATAATCCATTTTTTACATCACTTTCAAATTTTAGTAATTTTGTTAAACCTATTTATAAAACATTTCCAAGAGGATACAAATCACATGAAAGCCACATTAAAATTTAAAATTGACCATTTAACAATAAAAAAAAAAATTCCAATATGTTTTCACCTCGTACATTAATCATTAACCCATTCATATATTCCATAAGAAAATTTCAATGATTATACCCAATCATTGCACATAAAACCAATTTTAAAAACATATTTCAGGGACCAAATCACTCAAATACCAATCCAAAATAGAATTTTTGGCCCTAGAAATAATTAATAATCCAATCTTATGTATCATAAAATCACATTGAATAATACCAAAAAATATGCACATGAAAAACACACATTTTCATAAAGCACATTCAAGAGGCATAACATGTTTTTACACATAAAACACATTAAAAACCCTCTTTAAAACCCAATGGAACGCGAAAACCCTACCAAATCATAATTGGAAGATCTAAAAAGATTTTGTAAACCAATTTAATATGTTATAAAATACATCCAAATAATACCCCAAGAGTTACACATGAAAAACACCCAATTTCGATCTAAAATGAAACTATAAAATTAAATTCATAACCATATCAATCAAAAAAAGCATTCACACCATATAAAACATATGTGGAATATGAAAAATGAGTAAAATATAGCAGCTACCTTATAATGATATATGGTGTGAAACATCAACCACACCACTGTCACACTACAAGGGGGTGAAAACCACCCCTAAACCACAAGACATGACCAATAATAAAATAAATGAAAACCTATGTGAGAAACCTAACTTATGTACATTTTAGACCATCATTAAAGAGGGAGTAAACCCTATGGAAAATGGATGAAACCAAGAAGGAATCATTTAACTTGAACAATCTTGAAGAAATCACCCCAAATCTAACAAATGTTGAATCTCCAAGCTACGAAAACTGAATAGTAGGCTTCGATAAGGATAATTTTGTTATATGGGGATATAAATTGTTGATAAAGTGTGAAATTTAAATGGATTATTAACGAATCAAATTACCCGCTCAAATATGGATGTTTTGAGAAACCCTGAGAGTTTTCGCCCTAATCCGCAATCCAAATGAGCTCAATATCATCAAAATAGATAATTAGAGTGATCCTAGGGTTTTTATTGATTTTTATGGGAGGTTGAATCACCGAAAAAAGTATAAAATTAATGAGATACTGACAAACTAAAAAAATAATTAAAAGTAGGAAATTCACTTATGGGTTGGCCCAAAACCTTAATAAAAATCCCAAATCAATTATTATTATAAATTTCTATAGGGTCTAAATTTATATGGGTGTTTTAATATACAAGGTGATTCTAATTGTGAGGTGAAATGGGTGAAAAATGTTGTAAAATTAATGAGTTATAAATCAAACAAATTTTTGTTTATAATCTAAAAATGGCTCACAGTTTGGCCCAAATTTTGAAAACTCACCATTTCCACCAAAATGAATGGGAAACCACCAAAACTATGAAACAATAGAAATTAAATGATAAATAAATTTAAAATAAGTCATGAGTGTGAAAATTCTCCCCACTATAAAACATTCCACCATCGGAAATCCATAGCAATTCCAACGGAAAAAACTAAACCCAACTAAAAGGACAAAATGGACTCCTTTGCCAAGTTTCACCCATCCGCAAAAGGCCAAAACACCTCCAATTGATCAATCATGGAAGGAATACTTTCACAGACCAAAATATACACCAAATCCTAAAATGATCACTTATATTCGATTTTATCCCCAAATAAAACTCCTCAATCACTATATATACAAGATTCAACAATTTCCCCAAATGAACAACAATAACAAACAAGGTTACACATATCTTATTTTAACCAGAGCATTGGGCATTCTCCACTCCCAAAATTTACCCAAGGAAGATGGAGTTAGTTATATATCTATGATAAATACTACCTACCTACAAACCAAGAACAAGTACCAATCGCAGTTACTAGTATGGGGTGACACAAATGGGCGCCCCACTATAAGAGACAACTCAAATTTTCCCGAGATAGGATCGGGACACTAACAGGGGGAGGCCCGAATGGTATTCTCAGTACAGGGTGTATACATTCATTAAAAATTTCCAAAGGAACATAGATGAGAATCATAGCGGGTCTACCTACTATAACAACCAACCATCTTAACCAATCAATATGGTCCTACATAGGAAGAAACCAAATTTAAAGAGTTGGGATAGTCGCGTAGTTAATACACATAGTTTGAGAAATCGTGCACTAATCATGTGAATCATTATACTTGCATGGTTTTCTAGGGTACAGTTTCTACTAACCATGTGAAAACCTTGTGCTCAACTTTTCTTGCCAAATTACCAACCATACTCTAAAAACACAATGGAAACCAATGGGGAAAAGAATGACATTGGATGATAACAAAGACAAATGGTCCTCCCACCTCATTCCATCAAATGGGATAAATGAAATAAATATGGAATCCTCAAAGGATTAATCTATTCCATATCATTGATAATGAGTATAAGACATATTACTAGGTTGTAAACAACCATGGGATTTCCCCTAAAAACAAGACAACTTCACTCTAGGACCAATGGCAAGAGCTGAAAAGATTGAGGAATCTTTGTCCTCATAGATTGGATTTGGAAACCCCTAAACTAAAATTGTACTTTTAATTCAATGAAAACTATACCCTAATCCCAGACGAGTTCACCAAGACATAACACATTCCAAAACTAACATTACCCTAACCCGCCATTTCACTGAAATAAGGGATTATAAGATACAAACAAACATCACACCTTGTTTCTTCAAGTGAAAAACAATAGACGGAAAGGAAACATATAATCACCTTTCACTAAAATAGAGTATTTTGATTTTTTTCCATTAGATACATACTCCCACCATGTCAAATACTCTCAGAGGTTTGCACGACCTTCACCGTTATAGTCAACAAGAACATGACATCATAAGGCATCACTAAACATTACTATTGCGACTAATTGAAACAGTACATGGAAGGGGACTTTATGCCAAGTCCCCAAATAACACACAATTCTAGAATGTGGCCATAATATCCCCTCTGACAAGATTTCCCACACTAGTGGTTTAACATAAACCCTAGATTCGATGAGACTACAAAGGGCCCAGAGGCCTTCTTAGACACTATCTAGATACTCATCCACACTAACAACCCCAGACCACTTCAACCTTCAACGAAACAGGTAACAAAAGAAACTAAGGCCACATTCAAAAATCCATGAAAACCCTCTTGCTATGAGAGGGTCCACAAAATTATTAAAGGATATGGTTTAAACTCAATCACCAATGCTCAAGAAAAGGATTCCATATTTTGATAAAATTGAGGAATTTTCAATGGAGAAACAATCCAGGTTGCAATTCAATCATTCACTAACCCTTAATGGGGGATTACATTATCCAATGAAATAACCTACGGACCAAACCATACTAGAACATTGGTCAAAATATGCCAAAACCATAACCGAACACATGTGGGGAACCACTGTAATGGCTTCCCGAATGTTTCATAGAAGTGACCACTAACCATCCCTTCAACCTAGCATACCGAAAAAACACAATCCCAAAATACGGTTCAAATGGGAGGGGTTCTTGGACTCAAAACATACCACAATATCAACATTTAAAAAAAATTAATACACACCTTCCCAAACTAGTCATCAATACTTAAAGTTATCCTTTAAAAAAATTTCTTTAAAAACATACAATTCATTAATTAGCGTATCCACCAATTGTACCCCATGTGCCTCATACATTCATGTTTCTGTTCCATAGAAGGCACCATCCTCATATCCATCCCTACAGTCATCTAGTCATTCCATTAACCAACCATCATCCCACATAACCCCATTCATTTGGATGGCCATGGAAATAAAAATGTTTAAAGAAATTTTTATTTCCACTTTTAAAAACTAGAAAAATCAACCAATACGTCCTTTTTTCAGGACCTCTAACCAAAAAATTAAATTCCAAATAATTCAAATGAATAAAAACATTCAAGTCATATACATCAATTTCAAAACATCACTTCCCATTAAAACACATTTTAATAGTTTTAAAATATTTATTGGGAACACATTTTCAAAACAAACTTTAACATAATTTCATGCTTTCAGAAGAGGTGTAAACACACCATTTCCCATTTCAAAAACAATTCTGAAAATTCAATTACACCATTTCAAAAATCAAACCATTCCCTATTTATTATAAAATCATTTAAATGAAACATTATTAATCTTAAAACCAAGCCATTATTCTTTAAAATCAAACTTCCATGATTTCACAACTAAAGATCACAATACAATGCGAGGGGAAACTAGTTTCCGTATGCGACTTGGACATATAGTGGGAGTCCATATTCCAATCACTTCACTAACACATAGATTTCTCTAATAAAATATCCTTGGCACCACATGTCCTACTAGGCCCTATGAGCTCACTGATTCCACTAACCCAACTCTTTTTTCATTTCCCATATTCCTCATTAATCCATGAAAACCAAATGAATCTGACAAATACTGACTTCCCTTTGAGATTAGAATCATGTCATGGGGTGTGACAGATATGCACACTACCCATAACTGGAATGTCATATATTGAAATTCTTATCACCATACTATCCTCACTGTTCCCCATATAACATGACCCAAAAGAGCAAACCCCCTTTGATATAATTTTCTCACGATGTGAATCTGGTCACCATCTAAACCGGGACAACACCAAGCCCATGACAAGTCCAGAAGGGAATTCCCAATCCCCATGGGGTGGTACAAGTTCCCGTGTTTCATAATCTAAAAATTGAGAACAATTTATATGAGTTTATAAACATAAAACAACAAATTAGTAAAATAAAATGAATTTGGATTTTTCAAACAAAGTCAACATTTATAAAATTTCATAATTTAATTACACAACATTAAACAATTATCAAATACCATAACAAAATTAAAAACATGAAATGAAATCCAAAAAAATTACACATGGAAAGAGGAACAACCCTAAACCCATCTCCACAACATTGCATCCTGTTGGACCACTAAAACCCGAACCCTATGCCTATAAGTCGTACCCAAACTTGCATCAATAAAATCAGAGAGTCTACATACACAAAAAGGTGTATTTAGGGGAATATATAATTATCCTCAAGGGTTTACCTTTTATATAGAACATGGAATTTATTTTTATGTGTGGTTGAGGGATCTTTGGTAATGTGGATCAATTATATTCCATGCTCACAGGTTGAATTAGGGGCCTTAGGTTTTTTTTAGTTGGGTATAGATTTAGTTATTATAGTCATTATTTATTTAGTTGAGAAAGTTTATTATATATGACAAGAGTTGGGAAATTATATTGATATAGGAGGAAAAATATAGTTTATGGTATTTATAAATACCACATGTGTATTGGTAAGGGGTATATAATTTTGAAAAACACCATGGGTGGGTTTTTAGGGAGAGTGAATAACTAATTTACTATAGATTAAATGAGGAAATGACAAGGAATTATAAGAAAATATTTTTGAGTGTTAGGATATAAAAAAAAAATTTGTTTGAGATACTAGAGGAGTGATAGTTCCTGTCCAGTGTATACTATTCATAGTATTCAAATTATCCTATCCTTATTTTAGTTGAGATTGTATAAGAGGTTACGGTTATCACCGATAATCATTTATAAAAATAGAGAATTTGAAATTCATAAAAAAGATTATCTAAATTCATATATCGAGTGAAATTTCATGATCTACATCTAGGGTTTATTCTTATTTGAATATGATGGTTTGTACCATAGTTCCCTGATTAGTAGTTATTTTTTATCACTATGTTTAGAATTTTTGTAAGTTTAAGATACCAATTATAAGATACCTTTTTCCCATGGTCAAAATGATAGATAGATTGCGGTTCTATATATATATATATTTATCATTCATATTCAAAATAGAGGATATCTTTGGATGATCTCTAGATTTCTTTAGAAACTGTGGTTAAACTGACATCCTGACATGGATTCTTATATATTTATTTATAACCCATGGTTAGATGGAAATCATGGAAAGGATTTCATATGACATTAATTTATATTGTATGTGGTTATCCCATTATCTATTATGATATACCATATGGTGTTTCATATTTCAGTTTTAATAAAAAAATTCATCAAAGATTAGATTTTACAACCTTATCTGTCATCATTATTATAATGGAAATGTATCTCTATAAATGATCAAACCATGTATGGTTAGGAGTCTTAGTGGTCTTCTTAGTACATGATGACATGCACAATTTTCGTACTTTTAGTTCATTATTTTTTTATTTATTTTTTCCATAGTCCCACATTTATGTCATGAAAAATATGAAGGTATCCATTGGTGGTTCCCTTCCCTAACTTATTTCTCACACCTAAAATGTGCATCAATGTTGATATACAAATATTATGTTTTATTTATTGGTTATAGCACCATTTGGGTTGAAGATCAAATTTTAGTATCTTCGTACAATTTTCATATGTAATCCAAGAGAGCATAGAGTTGTGGTCAATCCTGTCATGTATATTTTTATTTTTTTTATTTTTTATGTGATAATCCTATTAACAATCTCTTTAGTTGTGTAATTCATGACTTGTATATTTTTTCTAGCTTGGGTGTATGTTTATTTTGTTGGGTTTTTTTAGTTATTCCTTATGCATACTGTTATATTTATTTTTGGATGATGTTTTTTATATTTCCTAATATTTTCTTCCATGATATAATTAGTATAGTCTCCCCAATGTCATTTAAACACTCTATATACTATATGAAACCTATAGAATACAATGAAGTATTTTTGAGGTCATGTGTCACCCACATATATTTCACAGTTTTAAAAGATCATGGGTGGGGAATTATAAAATGATTGTGAAACATTATTTTCTTCAATACAATACATGGGGACATTGTATATAACATGTTTAATTGAGATCCACTTAACTAGTGACATGATATGATGGTTCTCATTTCCTCATGATTTCCAATTCATATGGAAGAGGCTTCTGTATAGTGTTGACAATGTAAATAAGGAATAGTGGGGAGACAATAACCTCTTATTAGAGTGGCACAAAAAATAAAATAATAAAAAAACCACATAATCATATAAACATATTACATAAAAAATAAGAGGAGGAATAAATAATAGATTAACTAAATTATAATCAATGTCAACTAAGAGTTGTCATATACATTGATGCATGACATACTGATATACAAAAGGGGGATATGGGAAATTCATATACAACATGATATACAAGATAATGTTTTTCTAACTATTCTTCTCCACTATAATCATGTGTATATTCTCGGTCATATTCTTCTATGATCCATCTATAATAAAAACATACCTAATCCCAATAGCAATGTGTCTTCCCTTATCTGTTCTTATAGAAATGTAATATACTCAAGTAAAAAATTCTGACTATGTTGGTTGTGAGATAAAATAATATTACTCCACTAGTAATAGTGAATATAAGCTATTCTACATGTTGTCATAACTAAATAGTGTTAAAATATAAACCTAAAAATTAAAATGTTCTAAAATAAATAACCATCTTTCTCAGATTTCTGTAGGACACCAAGAGGCTCTACCTGAATTGCCTAATGGCCAGAATGAGTTCATGATTATTAACTTTCTTATCACATGAAAGGGTGAGTGTTCCAACATGTCAACACTCGAATGGAAGGACATAGTGCATCATTTCCACCATCCAAATAGTGTATGTGGTGTGATATTTCATGCTCATAACCTGATGTATGGGTGCATGTAATATTAATGACCAATATACCCCTTAACATCATTCCACAACCCATATCAAAGGATTAATCATACTTATAAAAATACATATGAGGCTATACATCTCAATCTTTATAATAATCAATCTCAAATGTAAAAAATTCATAATAATTCAATTAAGTAATTTGATTAAAACATTAAGCAATTGTTATGCCCAAGCTAGCCTTAAAATGTGAGTTCAGTGAAACCATTTAATCAATTTTATGGAATGAAAACTAACATGAATAAGGTAATCCATTTAATTTACCACCTAATGATGATCAGATTTATATGTCTGTAGGGGAGCTAAGAAGGTTTCATTACTGAAAAGGGAAATCACCTACATGGGTAATTCAACTCATATGACAGGCTAAGCACTTAGGGTGTTCCTTAGGTTCAATAAACAAATTATATAACAGATGAACTACAATTGATGATCTAATATGAATGCATATAAGGTGATATATTTATATATCTAATTACATATAAGAGGGAAATTCAAGATAAAACACCCATGGGTTGTTTATTATTGAGGTAAACAATCTCAAATACAAACAAAATTGATCTATGTGCATATATCAAGGTGATAAAATCAACTTAATGTGAGAAACTAAATTAAATGACAACATACAAAAATTAATGGAGTGGGGCATAATGGAAAATCTACAAAAACACCAAAAATCATTGGAAAATGATGAGATATACATTCTTAGGACAAATGATGACTAATCTTCTTATGGAGGCCTTAAATTTAATGTAGGTATGAAGAAAGTGAATAAATGATCCCTATATAAGAAATTATGGAAATTTTTATTGCATATAAATAGTTAAATAGACATAAGGATAAATATGGATTGGAAGAGAGAGGATTTTAGATCTTATCGAGATGGATTTGATGCTTGTGATAGATCTTGATTTGGATAATAAATGAAGAAGTCATCCCAATGCCTAGAATGATTGAGGTGAGAACTATTGCGAGGGAGATAAATGTTTCAACATCATGAATTATATGTGATTAAGAGAATGTTATGAAAATAATATCATTAAGAGTATTTTGGATTGTTCATCCTTAGAATAGGGTGAACATGGATTGGCCACAAAATTTGGATAAACTCTATGCACACCATGCTCATGAAACTTGATAAGGAGAAACTCTACAACGTTAAGGTACATGATATCCTTAACCACACACATGATGTGAAAACCCCATTATTAAAAACAATATGTGGCTCTTATTTCCATGTTCCTTAGGTTACATTGATTCTAAAAAACTGTGTGGAACTTTCTCCCCCTCTGTTTAACTACAAAATGTTAGTATCTAATATTAAGGCATGATGACACCTTTTATACTAATCATGAATCCTAGTTCTTTATTCCAAATTTCCATTGATCTTGGTTCATAAAATCCATAGAAATCCTCATGACTTCTGTGACTCCATTGATTAATATCGGATGTTCCTTTAAAAAAATCCATACCTTCATGAACATAATTGTTGTTGACACCTACCCTACATAAAGAATCACCTCTACAAGTTAGACTTCTGAGGGTAAAGAGTTGTGATTATCAAAGGGATTCATCCATGGATCTCATATATC
Source organism: Viscum album (assembly GCA_963277665.1). Lineage (NCBI taxonomy): Eukaryota > Viridiplantae > Streptophyta > Magnoliopsida > Santalales > Viscaceae > Viscum > Viscum album. The sequence continues at coordinate 537,281,402 of OY728156.1, forward strand.
CTCTTCACATTCCCATGGCTCATCCTATACCCAGCTATACTTTCATACCTCCTATATGAATGGAACTGACATGTTTTAGAGTGTCTTAAAAATTTGATCCCAAAACAAACTAGTTAATTCGTGAAAGAATAATATCCATCCAACTCAACATCACCAGTATGTAAGATATGTGATGAGTCTGTATGATATTGAATAATTTGTGACTTGTGAAATACATCATGCATTGACTAGTATCATTGAATATGTTCATTATTGTAAGAAAATATTATGATCTAATTCAGAATCATTAGTGGTCTAATAAACATGTGTGAGAGTGTTCTATTCTTCTGAATATGTATATGGACAATACTGGTAGAGAATGTCAAGAAAAACGGGTCTCTGACTTCGAACATCAGAGGTTTCTTATATAGGTTGGAATATGACTATTGTTTGGATCAAGATATCATTATGAAATTTTTGATCAATTAAAACCCATCTACAGTCTCCTATGTGAGACTTGATCTCTGAATTGCTACCTACCCTTACTCTAACCAGAACGAAGGTGAATGTAACGTCAAAACATATAAGGCCTCATAAGGATCCATCTCGATGGAAGACGTTAAGAATTTATTATAAGTGAACTCAATGAGGGAATTGTATTTCTCTGAAGAACCCTTGAAGACAAAGAAATATAAACAATGAAATTCCTCTATCACTATAATCGTATGATCTATCTATCCACTGATTTTAGGGTTATCTAATGTTCTTAGAAGAATATACAAACCTAAGGCCTTATGAAACCCCTTCATAAATCATTACATAAAGAGAGTGTCTCCTTCAGAAATGATTGAATGATGATCTCCATGAAGACGTACTACCCCCTGATGTACAACATCCCATGATGATCCACTAAGAAGGTATCTAAAATAGGTAAAAAGTGTACTACTTTGATCAAATGAATAAGGATAACCAATACTGTATTGTCAAAATGAGGTGATCTAGGTAAAGCAGTCATGAAATCCATAAAAATGTCATCCCATTTCCACTCAGGAATGGAAAATGACTGTAAAACCCCAGTTGGTCTCTATTGTTATAAATTCACCTAATGATACATGGGACACCAAGTGATAAAGATAATAATCCCCCATTTAATACCAATCCACAAATACTAGAACCATTGATCACCATACAACATGGAGACATTGGGATTAACATACCAAGATGAGGTGAAAAATTTCCATTTGAACCCCTCTCTGATTTATTTTGGGATCCGTACATGGATATGGAATAATATAGTATCATTATCATTCTTGTTCTAGCCTAAATATATATAATCATGTAAAATTATTTCCCATTGGTCAAGGACATTTGGATCAGATAGCTTCATCATTCTGCCAAAGTTTATAAGATTGGAGGTCATTACAAATTATGTATTTATAGATTGACCTTGAGCCTTTTGATCCTCAATTTGGATCTCCGAGAATAAGTCCATTAGCCGATATTACCCACTAGCTTCCTAAACTACATGTATGTCATTCTTCTAGATTATTGAATTTACAACTAGGATTCCCTTACCAGGTGTGTAGGAAACCTCGAAATCAAATTACTGTATGTACTCATCCCACCTTCACTATATGAGATTTAGATCCTAATGAATAAAAATTTACATGAGGTTTTTGTGATCAATGAATACCACCAAATTCTCTATATGTAGATTGTGTATCCCTAAACATATATCATAAAATAAAAATGTATAGCTCACGGTCATACATTGGGTAATTCCTCTCAGGATGCCTCAACTGAGGATACCCATATGATACAACTCACTCATCCTGCATTAGAAAAGATCCATGTCTAATACCAAAATTGCCAATGTATATAATATAGCTCATTCCTAGGTCCGATAAAAGCAACAATAGTGAAGAAGTCAAATTATCCATCAAATCATGATTGGCTATTTCATAATATTATCATAATACAAATTTCACACATATAGGTTTCAAGACCCTAAGTGATGCTACAAGATGTGAAAAATTCAGTATGAACCATATATAATATCTTAATATCCCATAGAAGCTATTTATTTCATAAATGTGATTTGGATACTTCCAAGAAATAAAAACTACCGCTTTATCTATGTCTATGGAATCTATTGATTTTAGGATGATATGATGTGGTATGTTGTCTTTATCAATCCAAAAGTGGAATTTACTAATCATGGAATATAGATGGGCCAATCTCAGTGTATTTAGTATGATCTCAAGATGGTCATTATTGTCATGTGTGGAGTATGAATATGGTAAGATATCATTAAAAAAGACTACTATGTGTGGATCTAGATACGAGATGAGAACTTGATTAATTAGTTCCATGAAGAAGAAATGTTCATTCGTGAGACCGACCAACGTGACTAGGTCCTCATATACACTATACCTTCTTTTGAATGCTATGTGATGTATGTTTAATTACATGACACTTTTCTTATGAAAACCCAACAATAAATATATCATTGCAAACACAATCATTCTTCAGAGTGGATGAAAAGAACATCTATCTTTGGAAGTGGATAATAATTATTTATCATGAGATGGTTCAAAGAATGGTAATCCATGAAAATCTTAATGGCATCACTTGCCTTATTGGAGAATGGGACTGGTGAAACCGAATGAAAAGTAAGGAGGTTTATGAATCCTTTATCCACTATATCCTCTAACAATTTATTGAGCTCCATAATCTCTATTGTTTCTAACCAATAATGTAGAATGGTCATTAGTGTTGGTGTCATGGAATGTTCAATGGTGAATTCTACATATCTCCCTAGTGTTAGACCATAAAATTCATCTTGAAAGACATCCAATAAATGATCCAATACAAGAGGGAAAGCTGACAATTGTAACCCCATATCATCTACGAAATGTCTAGGGATCCATGCTATCACACAAACCAGCCTCTGTTTCATGGGACCAGTTCATGTCCCCCTGAAATCCCATTCGCCCTTATTTATATTTCTACTACCTAAGGATATGTAAACATTACCCTATAAAGATAGCAGTCTATATGGTAATTATGTGGAACTAACCAGTCTATCAATATGATTATGTAAAATACCATCATGTAGAGGATGAAATGTTTCCATATGAGGACATACATTCTAATATAAATGTAAGTATCCATACAACAGATAACACCCTCTGTTTGAAATCCTAATAGGGTATCAAATATCCTTACACCAGGAATATGTTCTATCTAAAGGACTATAACTTCAATAATAGTATTAGATATAAATGATTGATATGTGCATATAAAAAATAAGAGGACACTAGAGTGAATGATACTAGAATAATACCACGTACAGTTGATTATTTGATGATCTACTCGTCATGTATATTCCATAATTCATGTAACTAGCATGTACAACATCCCTGAATCACAACCTAATGGCCCTGAAGAATCCCTATATAATGGTTTTAATTATCATCTATCTGACTAACTGTAGCTGGATCCCCACCTCATACTGAGCAGCCTGTGGTATTTCAGTTTCCTCTATGCAATGATACTACTGGCCTTTCTATTGAACAAGGAGTATGAGTAGATCCTCACACTTTAGGGTTATAAAGGGAAAGTCCTTTAGAGAAATTGTATATGGCCCATCCTTCTACAACCACTATATTATACTATATCAGGTAATACATATGGATTCATATTCCTTGAATTCAAGCACCAGTGGAATATCAAAAATATATCAGCATGAGGAGCCTAAAAGCTTCTACCTCTACAAGTATCCTCAAAATTTTGTTTCTCCAAAATCAATAACCACAAATAGGTATAGGTGTTAAAAATCCCAGACCCACACTATCTGTATATAGAATTGTTTTATTTTTGATAATATCATGGTTGATTATTTTAGAAATATTCGTCAACTTGAATACATTTAATTATTATCTGATAGTGTATACAATTATATATTTAATTCTCATGACAGACATAAGATCATCACTTTCTAGAGATGGAGGGAAAATTTTTAGAATAGTGAAATAAGTATATTATTCCATAAGAATCATTATTACAGACTATAGTTTCATGAATTATATAGCTGTATTAATTATTATAGCATGTGGAATGATATATTCTAAGAGGATAGTCTAGAAATCCACCTAGACCATATTATGATGCTGATACTTTGGGGCAATAACTTCCAACCCCCACATGGAATAATCATATAACATATAATATGAATGATTTACACTATGATATGGATGTATCTCAGAATGATCAAATATAGACAGAATTGATTTGAGATATGACTCATTCGCGTATGTTCCGTCATCCCCCAAAATGGTTGGATGATGCTTCTATAGTCTTTGTTGAGTCAACTCTACATACTTAGGGAAGGATTAGAATCACCATTAAAATTTTGTAACATACACATAAATCCATATGGAATCTAGGAGATAGTGCCCATATCATGAATAGGAAAATGTACTGTGGCACTATATGAGAAATCACTGGATGATCAAGTCTTATTATCTCTATTTCATGGTCATTATAGAATTTAGGGTGTATGAGTGGAGTATGTTATGGTTTCATGATGCTACAATTCCAAACTCACACCATAGAAGATATTTTAATATTTGAAAATATTACTGAATGAAAACTAGGGAAGTTTCATAGCCTTTATATAGATAAATCATACCCCTTTTCCAAATTCTACATCCAAGAATTAGTAATAGATTAATACCATAATCTGCAATATAAAAATAAGATACATACCAACTACCAAAAAATAATTCAATTTTTAGGTGTATGTATTTGTTTCATATGAATAAGATAGATTTTACTATATTAAATGTCATATTCCTTTTAAATTATTCATTATCAAATACGTAAATCCATTTAAATGGTATAATTAGATGGATACGAATTTCTAATCCATATGGGTCTATACACTTTATTAACCCAAATATGGTGTCCATATAACCCATACAAAAGCATGTTCTAGCCCATGTGACCAATGGTCCATGGCTCAATGTTCAATAATTAATTGCTCACAGTGTATACATTAACCTATACTGGAAAACACTATTGGTTTAAAGTAAAAACTATAAGTTTCAATTGTGTTTCCCAATCTTTGTAATAATCATCAGTACATATTCATAGGCAATACATGCACTGTAAATATTCAATATGAAAATTAATGCTGGAGGTGTGGTGACATGCGAAATGCATGAAATATTATTCCTATTATAACTGTAATGGTTCTTCTATTGAGACACCCTCATTTCATTAAACCTAGTTAAAAAATAATCATTTCAACAAAAATAATAATAACACCATTAAACAAGTATGTCACCCAATGGAGAAGTCATATTGACTATAAATGGAATAATCAATAACTGCAATTACCCATCCTCTATAAATTTGGGTTTACCCTATACATGGGATAGATACATCCATGAATAGGGTATATTAAAAACTAAATTAACCCATATTCTCATAAATAATACCATATGGGCTGAAAAAGGATAAATTTATTTGATACCACTTTGTAACATTGTAACCAAGGATCCACTGAAACCCTTCCACGAGCTAATGGGACACATGGCCTCAAGAATGACTCCCCATATGAAAAAGGCTTCTTACTGGTATGGAGGGTGTAAAGGTTGTATGGGGGGATAATATACATTTTCATCAAAGTGTTACATTTGATACAACCATAACCATACAGATGAAGAAGAATATAAATAGAACGAATAAATAAGCAGTGGAATAAAAAACAACCAAGAAATTGAATAATAATAAAATACTTCTAGGGTATGTCATATACATGGATGCATTCATATTGATATGAAAAAATATAATAGATTACACGAATATACAAAACACTACAGAAACTATAAAAAGGAAAAAAATATACTCCACTATAATCTCTAGAATATGTTTGGTCCTCTACTCTTGTACTCCATCTATAAGAAAAAAATTTCAATGATCTCTAGCTAGGTGTTTTCTATTATCCATACCTATAAATAAGTAATCTACATGGGTAATAATTGACGACTGAGTTTGGGTTAAGAAAAAAATTCAGTGGGCTCCAACCAATGATGTCTAGAATAAATCCATGTAGTGCTCATTGCTAAATACTGTGTATATGTAAAAAAAATAATATAAAATTGTTGAAATAAATTAAAATCATTCTCATATTCCCAGAGGACACATAGAGGCTCTACCTACATCGACTATTGAACAAAATGAGGATTTGATTGAAATATATATATATATATATATTAATAGTTTATATATATAGAAAAATTAGGTATTTCATCCACATATATGATCAAATTACAGAAAAACATAAGTGGACAGATACCTAGAATATTCAGCGCTGGTAGGACAAGGGCGTAACTCAGAACACCATAACTATTCTAAAAAAGACTATAATATCGAACAATAGAGCACATTCTATACAACTCATATTGGTTGAGAGATGTCTTGATTTTTAATCAATAACATGAGTGTTCCATCATTTCAACACATGAAACCTGGGATGTGGGGCATCATGCCCACTATATAAATAGTTTTAGTGGTGGAAAATGTTGTGATCAACAACCAATGTAAGAGGGAATGTATTCATCATACCCAATAGAACCATTACCAACATTCCGCAGCTTATATAAGAGGCATAATCACATACTTAATGATTGGCATGAGGAAATATTTCCCTTTCATTATTCATATCAATCCCAAATGCATATGATGAAGTTTAATTTAAATATGAAATATGATTAAAAAATGAATTAATCAGTATAGAAAAGCCTCCCTTCCTATGTCAGATTAATGAACCCATTTAATAAATTTTATGGAAACCCAAAATGAATAATCCATCCCAAATTAATATAATCCATTTAATTAACCAACACATGGAGATCAAATTTATAAGTCTCAAGGGGAGCTTATAAGGTTCTATTTCTAAATGGGAAATTAACTAAATGGTTAATTTCACTCATATGATGGTACATGCACTTTGGAGGTGCCTTGGGTTTTATAAAACAATTATATAATATAGGAAATTCAATTACTGATACATGATGAATGATTAAAATTTGATACAAGATTATATTCCATTCAGTTAATTATAATAGGGAATTCAAGTCGACAAACCCCCTGGGTGTCTTTAGCAAATGTCCACATCCTATAATATACAAAAAAAATCAAAGTTCATATATAAAGTTTCTAAAATAAAATAAAAATTATGATATCAATTAAAAAAACACCATTAAATGTAAGACATGTGGAACAAAGAAAAATCCCTGATGACGCAAATTGTTTCATGAAAATGATGATACCCATACCTTAGGGCCATCAATGACTCCACGCCCGATGGTGGACTCAAATTCGATGTAGGATGGATGAATTTTTAAAATATATATATATTTGAAAATATAGAAGAAGATATTTAATGTAAATAGTGTATGCATATAAGGATTATCATAAATAAAGAGAAAGATGATTTTAGATATTACCGAGATCGATATGAGGCTTCTGAAGGATATCGATAAAGAAAAATGATGAAGAAATTATAAAAATAAATAGATTATAAGAGGTGGGATCTCATGGTAGGAATATAGATGAATCATCTTTTTTAATGAGATGAGAGAATTAGAGGGTAAATAAAATAATTTCACTAAGGGAATTTTGGACTATTCAACTTCAAAATAGGGGGTGCATTGGTTGGATTATTTAGTTTCCCAAACCATGTGAAAATCATGATCAATCCACTCCTTATGTAAATGTAACACATGATTTAGGCATGCTATTTCATCAATGATGCAAAAAATATGAAAACACACAATCTAATAAACTATAGGTCACTCACATGGCCATACACTGGAATCACAAGGTTGCAAAATAACTGTGTGACCCTTGATTATCCAATTTCATCCCACACATTTAGTATATACCATTCATGATAAGTTTCACGATATATATTTAATATGTGGACCTATATATTTCCCAATATATATGGTTTTAGGCTCTAAAAACCCACGAACACCCCCGTGACTATTGTGGTTCCATTGGGTAATAACATAAAGGCATTTGAAAATAATTCAATTTAAAAAATGTGTTGTTAATTCATGAACATATGTTTTGTTACATTTTATATGGATGTAGGAATGGAAATGAAATAATAATGAGACTAGAAATGTGCTTTATAAACACCTATTTAATTAAATTCCCAAGTTACATGCATTTTATTATTTTGGTTGTTAGTTATCATAAAAATCATTCTATTTCTTTAATGTATGATGTTGTGGGCATTAAATTACTATTTTCACTCATATCCAAGACAATAAATAATTGTGTTCCAATGAATAATACATAGTACAATGTTTTATTTAAGATGTTCATAAATTGTTATTTTTGAAAAGGGGGTTTAGAAAGAAAATATATTTTATAGAGCCATGATGGATTGTGTAGGAAAACTTAGAGAGGCGGGTGGAGAATCTGTGTACCCAAAATTTTAATGAATATACATTCTTTGCAATGATTCACTCATATTTTCAAAAAAATTCCAAAATTAAGGAGAATAGATTTATTATGTTCTCTCAAAAATTACATACACATGAATTTAATATAATAATAGATAAAAAATCACACACAGATTTTTACACGGATTAGTAATATGACCCACTCTATAAAGTGATCCTCCTTATATTGTTTCATATATTCCATTATTAAAATATCTTGTATTCATTATAGATTCCTAGAATTGGAATAATATTTTTATGTGGAATGTAAATAATCTTCCTAAGTTAATGGTTTCATTAATATTGGTTCGAACTGTCTTTAATGTAAATTTTTATACTAGATCCTTTTTTTCTTTATGATATATTCTAGAAACACTGTTAAAAATATTTCTCCTTTATAGAAGATGCTTTTTCATCAAAAAAACTTATATTCCCTTTACTGTAACTATTTTACTACTACCATGTAAACAAGCTTAAATGTATATTATCATTATACGACACAATATGTGGAGGATACAACATTTACTCCAAATCACAACTTTTCAAAATGATCGAGTGATGAATTTTTCAAAAAAATATAGTTGCCTTCATTCCTACATAATCATGTGCTTTAGTAGATTCTATTTCAGTAAAAACAAACTTAGCCATAATGTAATGTGTGAAGGTGTTTCACCAAACTTCGTTAAGAATAATATATGGAAGAAATAATTTTCACAACATTAACATTTTTGGTATTCTTTAATTCTCAATCACTGTTAAATTACAAGTAGGATCTTCTGATATTCTTTTTAGCTCTAGTCTCATAAAAATAATATTTCATTCATGGTGTTCATGGAACTGGTAACCATAACACATTAAATTATGATCTATATTATATTTGGAGCTTCATAATTATGTTTCATGTATATTTTCACCAGAATATGTGTATATATGATCGCATTCATGTTATTAAAATTTACAGGTATACATTGGATAATACATACACTCAGTACCTTATATTTTTACATATGCATGATCTATAAATTTTTTTAATAATTCTATGAGTGTAAAAATACTATCCACTTATTTTTATAAAAAAAATTCACATGATTTACACATTTTGTCTCCACGTAAATTGAAATATCATAGATTAATGTGATGTTCATGTACTATCCACGATTATGTGAAATGAATGATAATTCATTTCCTTAGAGAGATCTGAGTGTGGCTCATGATCCTTATTTAAGTATACTATTATTTATAGTGTTTAGAATGACTTCTATGTTCTACAACTTCAATGGAAATGATCACATGATTTCAATGTCTCTTTTTTATGAATTCCAAGGGATTATTTGATATTTTATTCTTCAATCACACTTTATTCATAGAAGGTAGTCGATAGTCAGCATATTTATCCAAATTACTTCATGTAATAAATTGTTCATTGAGATTTACTTTCGTGTGAGAAAGGTTGTATTTGTATATTTTCCTCAAACTCCTCAAAAGATTTTTGTTTTATGATACAATGGTTGTCTATGGATGTATATCAAACTCTTTTCGACATCTTGATATCCTGAATAATTCTTCTTCAATAGATATTATATATGCCTATGGGATCACCATTAAATGAATATGGGTTTTCCATTGGTTCTTCCTTCAGGACTTCTTGTAACAAAGATTGTTATCTGAGATCTTCTTCATGTAATCAAATCACGCAGACTTATATTTCAACATGTAAATGAAGAATCATGATTGTCACAGTTCATAAAATTTATTTTGAATCTAATGGCTATATTTTCATGAGATATTTCTCAGTCTATCAGAGAGAATCAACTATAACTCTCAGTTTAGCCAATATATATTTAGTAAAATTTCCCCAACATTCTCTGATTTTGAAGGAAAAACAAGCAATCATTAAAAATCAGAAAATGATATCAGGATATCATGACATATGATAATATTGGATTCTCCTAGAACATTCTTATGAACATGTGATCACATGATCACTTCACTTGATCATGAAAAAACTCGATTCTTTGTGTGGTTTTCTATTCTTCATGTTATGCCATTCCAGAAAAACAATAGAAAAACAATATATACTCCTGTATTTGTTGTAAATACTTTAGAATAACTAATCTTATAATATATCAAAAATATGGGAAATTCACTTGATGAAATATAAGTTTATTATCATGTGTTGATACTAATTGATCACATCAATTTTTCTATTGACAATTCTTGTGAAATCATCTAAAAATCGTCATCTGAATCAGTTTTCAAATCATTAAATGAAATAATGAAATTGATTTCAATAATTTTTTTGATACAATTGAGTTTGTGTCAATGTATTTTAGTGTCCATATGTCTCAATCTCATGAGAAAAATTATCCAGTTGTTGAAGGTAGAAAAATATATCATTTTCCAATATGCACTACATACAATTGAATTTTAATTCAATCGACATGGGATTTAAATTGGTGGATAAAATCATGTTCTACAAGTGGATGAATTTATTACTATATTTTTAAATTGAATGAAAAAACCTACATATTCCCTATACCACGTTGAATTCTTTATCATGATCCACTTTGGATTATCATTTAACATGTGAATGCTATTTGGTTGAGCCAAAAACTTGGTTTGAAACATGTTCAACATGAACAAACTATCCATCGGGACCTTTCCCTCGTGATCTTCTTTCCCACAGTATAAAGGCATGTGGGTTCCTGTACTTTGGGCCTTACACAATGGATTTCCACATATAGCTAGAACTATGCCTTTTACATCGCACGTGCTTGGCCACGACTACTCTATTTAGGAATGGTTGACCTTTAGGTCCCATATGGGCCCTTGGATTAGTGGTTTTGGTAACTTTTTTGTTTTATAAGATTTTTTAAAATGATTCATACATAGAAATAATCAAAGTATTTAATTTGCTAATATTCCATTGCAAAACCTTAGTAATCTTTTTAAATGTATTTAGCTAGAAAAATATCAATTTCTTATTGAATGAGATTTTTTATTTTTCAAAACATTATTTACTCAATTTGAAAACTACTTAATATCATTTTATAATCATTTATGATCTCATCAAATAGTAATTATAATTCTTAATAGAGATCTTTAAGCATGAAATCTGATGTCATATGAAGAATTAATAAAACATTGCTATGAATTATAACCATCAAACTTCATGAATATACTTCAAACTCTTTACATGAATACTCACGAATAATATATGAACAGTTTCCATGATTTATCACTATTAATATATAATTTCATCAATTAATGTCATTTTTATTCCCTTTTATATATTAAAATAAAATACAATAATATTCTTCACTCATGCACATGTGCTTCTCAATTATCCCCCCCTTGGGGCTGTTGTGAATACAATTTCCTTATATTCATTGTCCCTTCCCCTATTTTTGAAAATAAAATAAAATGATTAATATATTTGTTTTCATAGTATTTTAAATAAACATGGAAGCTAAGTCTCTTTTTTATTAAAGAATAATGGTACCACATGGTACACCTAGAAAAGGGCCTTTAGTTACTCTATTCTATGTCTATGTGGGACACAGTAGAGCATAATATAAGATTGATAAAACCAATTTTGTCTATTATATCCTTTAAAAAACATGAATGAGATATCATGATCATATTTATTTCTCATGGGAAATGGTTGTTAAATTTTTTTATTAAGGAATATATTCTCCTAGACACGTTAGTAAAAAAATTCATGTTCATGAATATTTTACTCCCCGTTTGAATGATATTAATCATCAATCACCACTCCCCTTGATGCAGATGTATTATATAATCAATTCAAGGGAATGAAGTGTAATTTGGTTACCAATTTTTCAACTTATATGGAGATGAAATGATTATCCCAATATTCATGAAACAATCCTCGATATCATCTCATTTTTTTTATTCCACATAAAGGGGTGCACTCCATTCGATTTAACATGGTGTAAAATATTCTTCAAGATGTTGAAATTGATTATCCACCACTTTGGAATAATTAAAGTTATTATTAGATATTGAATAAGTGTTACAACTTTTTTTATTCAAATTATAAGACTCATTTCTCAGGTTGATAGTGTAATTTAACTTCAATTACCTGAAATTTAATAAAACTACTACACAATAATAAGGGGATAAGTTGAAAAATTTGTTATCATATAATATGTGAATTAGGGATAAGATTCTCCTCTAAATCTGAAGGCTCAGTTACTTGTATCATTAAAATTTCGTGTAATCAACTTGCACTTGTATCAATAAAATTTTACATTTTGATCTTTCATTGATTACAATGATTCTTTATTACCATTCACCATTATACCAGGTGGTTATTTTATCCTCACCTCTTCTAGAAGTGAATTAGGTTCCATTGGTGCTTGTTTTTTTATATTCAACATCTCCGTTTATGCTGGTAGAATATTTATACAATTTTTTTCATTATATTCAGTAGACTTTCACCTTCCAATTGTTTTTTGTGATTGACATAAGTTTTCATTTTCTAATAACCTATAATGAAATTTTAGATCATCATGTGAAACAATCTATTTTACTTATTCTTTTTCATTATCATTTAAATCATATTAAACATTTTTCATATTTTAGCAGTTTTTAATTTCTTAAGAAAAATTATTAAGAAATCATTATTAACAATTTCCACCTCAGAACATCCATGTGTCTTATTCAATGTTTCAATATAACCTTTCATGTATATATAATTATATTATTTTTCATGAATTTATTCAATAAATAGTATCTTCATATTTCCCTTATGTTTTTTTATCTACTAGATTTATTCGTTCTTACATTCATTTCCATGGAATATTTATTATGGTCCATTATATAACCTCTCTTTACATAGTAGAAGTATATTTTCTTGTTTGACAAGAAACTATTTGTGTCCAACAAATTTTTATTCTTATGAATAGCTTTCTTAACTGATTTATTTAATATATATTTTTTCATATTCCCCAAGGAAGACCTTTCAACTATTTTATTCCATCTAAATTTATTATTGTATTTTATTCTCATCAATATATGAATATTTCATGGTTTAAATATACAATAACTCCCCTTCAATGTGATGAACTATGTTTTAATAATAACACAAGTATTTAAGATGACCAAATCTATTATTTATATATATATATTCATCATCATTTGTTTATTTTGATTTAGTTTTGTAGGTTTATATATTTATATACTAATAATTCATATGAATGATGATCTATTATAATTATTTATGTACAGATATAATACTCCAATAATAAATGGCCTGATTCCCAAATTATTTGTACCACCAACAATAGCCAAAAAATATTTATCCTCTACATATAATAACAATCTCACTAGATTTAGTTCTTTATTATTTATAGATTTTTATATTCCATATTTGGAATATCATTTTGAGTGTTATTTTTCATGACATTAATATAATAAACCCCTTGTGTTCTGGTGGGTTTTTAAAATTTTTAATCAATCCATGCATTCCAATATATTAGCATTGACCATGCACTAATTTATGCAACTAAATTACTGGAAACAAAATTAATTGGGTTAGGAGTTACCTTCCTCTATGGAATTGTAAATTATTAGTCATGATATTATTTTGAGTTATTCATTCCAAAATTAAGAGTCTATTTAGAGTCAATAGTCTCATAAATAGTTTTTATCAAAAAATTCTATTTTTTATGTTTTATTCCACTCTTTTGTTTGGGTGGTAGTTATTTTCAATATCATTGAAAGTTTCAGATTGTGTATCCATAAAATTTATCAATTTAATCACTAGATCATGACAATTTATAATTATGTAATGAATCTGATTTTAAAATGTCATTAGTTTTCCTTCTCTTTCACTTTTCACCATAATAATATGACCTTTATTCTATTCACTACCTCTAATTATAGTCTCTTCAAGTCATGTTTTTCTTATAGCACTAACTTCTAATTGGGATTCCTTGAAATTGATATTAGCTTTATGAGACTATTCTAGATCAGAGAACATACGCATATACTCTTCATGAAACATAGTATTTTATTCCACTAACATTTCATGCTCTTTAACCGTACCAATTTGGTATTCATGTTGAGTATCTTTGATTTTATTGTAGACAATTCACAATATTCCATGTGCACGAATCACTTCACAAAAGACATGATTACTCACTATGCTATTATAACCATGCCATTGTAGTTATTCTTAAAATATTAAAATAAGGTATATGAAAACATTTCACCTTTTTAATTTCATTAAAATTGTATCCTCGTGTGATGTTATTTATTCATCAGGATGTGATTTGTTGTCAAAAATACATTTGAATGAAAAAATTATATATGAAATAACTTCCTCATGAACATTATTTATAAACCATTCAAATTTAGAGTGGATGTTTTCAAATATTGTAATAGATTTATCGTCATCATACACTCCACAGTTTAAGATATAAAAAGGTTCATTGTGAGATAATTTGATAGAATAAAATTAATCTATATATTTTTTCTTTAAGAATTTTCTCAATCTCATTACATTATTATTCATCATAATTTTTTGAGTCTTGGAAGGTACTTGATGTCTTATTCAATAAGAGTAGAGATTAAATATTCCACTATAGTTTCTTCAGAATCAACTAAAAATTTTGAATTCATATAAACAATATAACAACAATTGGGATAAAAATATTGATCTAATAAAAGGTGTAACTATGCTCTTATGCCACTTATAGTTCACATATTCATCATGCGAGGACACTAATAGGGGGTGAATCAATGTACCCCAATTGTAAAAAAATTTAATTTCTTTTAAATTATACCCTCTTACTCTTGAACCACCATCCTTGTTAAGTGGAATGGTTATATTGTGAACTCTAAAAAATTACATAATCATGAAATATAAATAATTGAAGATATAATAACACATAAGAATTTTTACAAGGCTTGGTGATAATACTTACTCAATGACATTATCTTCATGTGGTTATTTAATGTAACCTCTTATATTGTTATATTGGTTTCAAATTTATAGATCTGGAAAAAAATTGTTTATGTCATACAAAAAAATTATTCATGAGTTAGTGGTGTTATATATATTAGTAGAATCAGTTTTAAATGGAGTAGTTTATACTTGCACCACTTATTATCAAAGAGATACAAAAAAAATCAGAATATAATTTATTTTCTACACCAGATGCTTCTATATCAAATGAATAATAATATCCCTTAACTATATGTATTCCACTACAATTGAATAAATAATATTATATGAATGTTATCCTTATACTCTTTAATGAATGGAAGACACGACTTCCACTGTAACTCAATATCATTCAGAATGTTAAACTAATGAACTATTCTACAATGTTTATGTTGTCTTATTCTTTAATTTATCATGTTATTGTGTATATGCTCATTAATTCAACAAATTTATCAGCCTCAGTGTAATTTTTACAAGGGTTGCACAATACAACTTAAACAATATTATATGAAGAAAATATTTTTACACTATTATTTTGGTTTCCTTCTTGAATACACAAAAACTGTCAACTCGCATTTAATATCTACTAGTATTATGTCTTGATTCAATCTCCAATCAAGAACAAATCATGAATGATTTTCATTAAATTGTAAACCATAGCACATTCAATTATGATATCTATTTTATTATGGGCATCTCAATTATGATTTTAGTGTTTTTTCATGTGTTCTTTTGTATGGATGATCGAATTAAGTGCTTCATGTGTGAATGTATATACTAGATACGACATAAACATGCTACGTTTTATTTTAACATGTACATGATCCCATGAAAATAATTTTCACATGGACGTGAGTGTGAAAATACTATGAATTACTTTTTGAACATACAATTTCACATACTATATTAATATTTTATCCACATCACATGATAATTAATTAATTCATATGAAGTGCATGACATGTCCATGGTTATGATTAGTAAAAGATATCTTCATTTCCATCATATGATATGAGTGTGGATAATTATTCTTTTTTGATAACACTATTATTTTTAATACATGGAATGAATTCCAATTGATACTCATCCTTTCCATGAAATGATCACATGATGCCACGATCTCCTTTACATGACTAGAATGGTTTCACATTCTACTTTATTATTTAATCATTCTACCCTCAAATAAGGAATTCATGTGTAATTTTATTTCTCAAAGGGAATTTACATAAGAAATAGAACTTCAAGAGTTACATTCATGTGACATAATTTGTTTCCATGAATCTATCTCAATATCTATAAATGATATCAGTATTTTATAGGTTTTTAATTTGTGAGAAAATGTTGGTTCATGGATTAATCTCAAACTATGTGCATGGTCAGAATGCCTTGTGGACTTCTCCTTCAAGTGTTAGTAAATATTTATATGTTACCACCTTCATAATATAAGGAATTATTTGAATGTTCAAATTTTTTCTTTCATGTAACAAAGATATATTCATGAAATATTCGTTTCAAAATCTAATCATAGTGTCTTCTCTAAGCTCATTTGAATAAATCACATGGATTCTAATTTTCTTTCACATTTAAGGTTCCAAAAATGGATCTTTCTTCATGAAATATTTCTCGATCTATTAAAGAGAAGAATCTATGACTCTAGGAAGACTCTATATATTTTATAGGAATGTTTTGATCAAGTATATCCTAGTTTTATGGAGGATCAAGGACGCAATACAAACGAACTCATTTATATTAAAATATCATGAAATCAAAAAATAATTTATTATATAAGAATTTATGAGGGATCATGTTATCTCAAGATCGCATCATTTTATTAGGGAATCAGCTGAAGATTCACATGTCTTTATTTTATTCATGTGATTGCTCGCCAGACAGTTAATGGAAAACCCTTTATATACTCCCTTATTTAGTTGAAATATATTAGAATAATAAATTTGATAATATATGTAAATGTTGGTCCATTTTCGTGATGAATGGTATATTTTTATTCTTGTGATAATATCACTATATCCTATGAAATCTTCATATAACTCACAGAAAATCATGAAATGATCTTTTTTGATGCCATATGTTCTTATGAAAGAAAAAACAATCATTGGACAAATCATCCTCCAAATCATGACATACATGAAGTACATTGATTATATAAATGTGATTAATACAATTATGTTTTTATATATTTTTAAGGTTTTTGGATGTCTCAATATAATGAAAACAATCCTTAGGTGACTGAATGTAGATTAAAATCTATTCTTCGAATAGGCACTGCATAGGATAACATTTGAAATCATGAATAATAAATTTAAATAGAGGGATAATATTTAGTTGATACAGGGGTTCCGGTTATATATTTATTTTTAACATGGATGAAAATTTTACATGCGATCCTAGTCCCAGATCGAATTCATTATACGACTCCTCTATGGTTTATCAATAAATGTATTACCACTATTCGGTCTATGTCAAAATGACGTTCAGTACCCAATGTAAATGATCACACACCCCACCTGGCTAATGACCCTATAGGTTTCAGGAACACATTATTCATGCATATAGGCACACACACTCTAGACCTTAAACATATGCCTACCCATATATAGTGGGAGTTATGCCTCCAACTGCCCATGGGATTAACCAGGATTCTTCCTTTGGTAGTGGTCGACCTTCATGTCCAACATGTTCCCATGGTAGAGCGTTATATGAATTTTGTGTGTTGGACCACATTTATTAATACGTGGAATATATATATATATATAATATCAATCATAAAAGAATATTCCATAGAAACCCATTATCAATCTTTTTTAATTTCTTCTTCATGAAAAACATGAATTTCAATGTGCATGTTATTATTTACTCTTATAATTTTTTTTGAACTATGAAAAATATTTAAGAACATTTTTTTAACATTCAATATCACTTTAAACAATCATCATATTTCCAAACATAATAGTTCATGCATTACATGCAATTCCATTAGATGAATCCATAACAAATATATAGGAATCACTATAGTCATCCCTCAAGAAGGTATCTCAAATGTATTCCATTATTAATTAATAATCATGGAGGAATTATTTATATAATTAACCTCTAACTGTATAAGACTTCATTATATAGTAAATTTATATTATTTCTTATATATTGACAATAAATACATCTATACTCATCACCCATCCATAAGATATTTTCATAATAGTTAAAATGTCAAGAATAAGGTATTTTATGTTTTAAAAAATAATTAATTGAATATAATGGTAAGGGATCTATGAGATGTTTTCTGAATATTTTAATTTATTTACAATTCATATATAGTGTTTGATAACCGTTATTTCATATGTTGAGGAATTATATTCATTTGGTATTGAATTGTACATGAATGTTATTCCTAGGATACTTGTTAGGATATTAATAATATGATTTAGTTAATTAGATACCCTTGATAGTTTTTCTAAACAGGCATTTCTGATTTATTGCATTAATAGGATGTAAATCACAAACAATTATTGAGATTCCATGGTTATAACCATAGAGAATGACCAGTTATATTCATATCATAGTTGAACCACCCCCAAAATCAATTATAAAATAACAATAAACTATATATCTTACCAAAAAATGTCATTGGGATTTATATGAACAGTTATATGTAAAAGAAATATTATTATTAAAATGAGACAATTATAACCAAGTAGTGAAATTGGAATTATGAATAGAAACAATAAAATTATTATTTTCAGAAATGATTTATATAATTTAATTTTATTTATTAATTAATAATAATAATAATAATTTTTTAGTAAAGTAGTTTTATGCTTAAAGATGCAATTTTAGAAAAAAATATTACATTTTTTTCGCCTATATTATAAGGATTTTATACAACATTTTAGAATTTTGATGATAAAAATTATAAATTTTTTTAAATATTAATATAAAAATTGGATTGGGACTATCTTGTTGGATCTTCCGAAAAACATTGTTTTTTTTGTAAATAGTGTGAAATACTATTTGTTTTGTCAAACATTCTTTTCATTTTTATAAATAAGGTAATATAAAAATACCATTATAATTAAGATTAAATTTTATTATAAAACTATATCAACTTTTCCCAAAAAATATTCATAGTTCCATATAAACCAACAATATAAATGATTCTGGTATATGTTCATTTTTAAGCTTAATATCATATTATTTATAAATGGGGATTCATTGATTTTTTTGCATTTATATTAAAATATTGTAATTATATTCATTCAAATTTAATATTTTTCAATTAATTCAATATTTATAATTTTTTGGACCAAAAGTATTAAGGATATCTCAATATTTTTTGCCTTATTAATCGTAACTATATTAAATATTTAAGACCTCATTAAGGGTAAAAAGGGATATAACTATGAAATAAGTCATATAACCTCCATTGTAGAAAAATTCATCTTATTAGATGAGAAATTATAGACCCAATCCATCCTATATATTAAAATATTTTAATTCCTTGCCAATTTCACTTGGTTATAACATTTATATTATTTTTAGAATAGGATAAATACAACATTTTAATTTTTTATTATAATTTATATTAATTTATTTATAGGTATAATAAGAAGTTATGAGTGAATATTAATGTTTATTATGAAAGTAAAATATTTAACCTTTTTTTTTAATTTTTAGAGATTATATTATTACTCTAAACACTTATAAAATCCTGATATAGTGATTTTGCAGGCATTAGAAAAATCATGGTAAATGTTTTTAAAAATAATAAAATCAACATTTTCTAGATGGATTATGGTATGAAATGTATTTAATAGGTAATAATGAATTATAAATGATATTAAATGTGTCTATATTATAATTCAATTACTATATTAATGACATTGAAGTGAAATTAAATGAATAGTCCCAAAAACGTATTTAATGAAATTTTATGATAAACTATATGTTTCTGAACGATTTTTAAAAATATATATTCATTATAGATAATTATGATGGAAATGGTACAAAATTTCATAAATGTGATATTTTTGAGCCACTTTTAACCACATAAGTAAATTTGTCGCACTTAAAAGCTAAAAAAATCTATTAATGCAGGTAAGGTAAAAATGATTGATGGTGTAGTGAAAAAAAATATAATGATTAAAATTATTCATAAAAATATCAAAAATTTTGTCAGATGAATAGATTTATAATGTATCATACACTAATATCTAAATAATTTCCATTTCTTTACTCATTACATGATTATGATATATATATATATATATATTATATTTAAATCGTTTAAGTAATTACATGTGTATCATTTTCCTCATAAATAAAATAGTAGATAATTTTCTATTTTATTCAAATATTATCACACCTCTAGCTTAAAAAATACATTAAGAAATACCATAACAACAACCTTCAATTATTTATATATCTTAGTGTCTTCTTCTAATACTATCTTAATAATTCAAAATATATAATCCTAATGTGGTTTCTCAAAGAAGAGGTAATCCACTTTACCGAATCATTCAATGTTTGTCCCTTCTTATAGTTCATCTAAATCAATTTTACCCAACCTAAAATAATGAATCATGTAATAGAATGATATTTATATTTTATTAATATTCTGGGAAAAATAATTTTCCATCTCCTTTCCATCCTATGGAAAATGAAAACATACCTCAAGTGTATGTATGGCTAACCTTCTCTATGTAGTGATACAATTCATTTTCCATCCCTAATTGACATGCATAGTTATAAATATTGATTAAGGAATATATAACATATTTTTCAAATAATTATTGTTATGATTATATATATATATATATATATATATATCATTTACCTTGTTACCTTTCCACCTATTTAAAAATGATATTATCGCTTGTTTTTACGTGTGGACTTTTTCCTCCACGAAGCGATATTAGGATTTTTTTTTAAATTTCAAGGATAATTATAAATATGTATGTAATGAATATTTATATTTATATATCAAAATTATAACTATTAATATTATGTGACCATGATCATATTATGGGGAAAATAATTTTCTATTCCAAACATACATGAAAATTGAGTAGTTGACACCCAAATAAGGATGATAATAAAATTTTGTTAATGATCTTGTGGTAGGATGTTATAAAAAACCATGAATTGTCTTTTAATAGTGAATATAATTAAGATATATAAATATAAAAAATTTAATCTAATTATACAAGAGGTTAAAATAACATATGAATAAATTCATACCTGAGATTAGGGGTTTCTTAACCAAATTTTTTGATTAGGTTGTATTAATTATTCAATGTACATGTAATGAAAATATTATATGTGTGATGAAATATGATAATTTTATATTTTATTTCCACTTGTTTTATTTTTATTTAATATTTTTACAAGTAATCTCTGTATTTATTAATTCTAAATTCTATATTATCATCATTTTAAGGGGTTCTCTACCACTTCTGTATCTTTAAGACATGTGAAATATTCACCACTTGATTATTTTTTCGGGTGACTATACTATAACATTGAAATTTTATATCATTAATATATATATATGTGTGTGTATTAATTATATTTAATGTATCATTTTAGGTAATTTATTTTAGGAGAGTTGTGAATACAATTATAATAAATCAGTTAAAAATAGTTTAAAATCTCATACTTGTATAGGATTTATTATCATCATGTCTACATTAGGTGAATTATATGATCATTATATATTGAATCCCATTATTTTATACTCCTCTATTCATTTATGAAAAATAAATGTTTTTATTTAGTTTTCCTATCTCTCTAAGTACAAAAATTTTATACAGAATTTCTTTAAAGAAATTTGAGTATGTTTTTCTATTCGGCTTAAAATAATTATATTAAATGCCTACAATTTATTTTAGTATGATTTGAAAAATATATTTACAATTTTATAATAATGGATTAAAATAATTTTTAATCGTTTTTACAATATGTGAAGTAGATTAAAAAGAATATTTTTTTTAATAAATGATGTAATTTTTACCAATGGTGTGGAAAAAATATTTGTTTTAACATTTAATCAAAGAATGGATTTTATAGCTATCCTGAATGTTATTTTTTTGGATTTTTTAAAATTATACATAGTTATTTTCTATGAAAATTTAATGACTAATATTGTAGAAAATTATTTAATTTTAGATAACTGATTTTAAAATTAAAAGGTTATTTTCCTCAATAAATGTTTTATTGATGATTGACAAGTATTCCTAATTATTTCGGAATGAAATGATGAATATTTTTCTTTACTAAGGATATTATATAATGGTACTGTCACCCAAATTTATATGGATGTATTATGACCATCTAGATTTATTTTTTTCTATGTACAATATTATCATATCTTTTGGAATTTTCTCAGTATGAATGTTCAGGTTGATTATGGGTTGAATTTTTAATAATCTCTTTTATATGATGAATGAATTGGACTTATTAAGTGATTTTTGGGGTCTATTACATCCCCTAAATACATCATTAGGTATCATGAGACAAAATAGCTTATGTATTGTGTGTATTTCTGCTTATTTATTTATAATTTCATTGAATGAGTCCTTAATAGATTATTTATGTTGTCTTGGTGGTATCGGGCTTGAGGGGGCCAAATTTTGGATGGTTTTTGTTTTAATTTTAGGTTTTGAATTTTGAAGTCATCTGGATGTGGGATGTTGGGATTCTGATTGAATGAATGGTTTCCACTATCATAAATTTGGTTTCATAAAATTTAAAAAATAAGGCATTTTGAGGAATTCATCCCTGGTTATATTTACCATGTATTATATTAGTAATATGAAATAATTGATTATGGTTTATCTTTTCCATATTACTCATGATTTATTTTTAATTTGATTGCTTCTATTATACTCCATACCATTCTTAGAATATGAACTCACCATTTATTTATTTTTATTTCCCCCAAGAAACTATAACGGGATCCATTAATGATCCCAGGGATATACTAGAAGAAATCCCATTCTCAATAGAATTTGAAGTTGTATTTCGTGATATCAAATGAAATTTGGAAGTCATGCATGAATCTTGTCATCCATGATTTGTATTCTATTTTATCCTTCATCATGATATATCTTATATCCTTAGACAATGTAGTAAAAAAACCACAAAATACTAGTTATTGGAGTTTTGTGGTTATGGTTGATTTTAAAAGATATTTAGTAGGACCCTTGAGAACAATATTTTTGAATATAATTATTAGAAAACATAAATCTTTTAAAGATTATATTGATAAGTATATATATATGTAAATATCATGAATAATTTTAAATATATATATTTTTCAGTTTTAATAGAAAATATATCCCTATATAGTTACTTGAAAGATGATGCATGTATGAAATCAGTTTTTCACTCATGTATTGATAGTTTAATTCTCAGTCTAAACCTTTACATTGGACCTAATATGGATTAATGACTAGTTATTAAAGGTTTTGTGGGTGTTCGGGGCTTGTTTAGATCCCAAAACACATATTTTTGGGAAAACGGTCCTGGAAAACAGTTTAGAGTAAATCGTGAATGAATTACGCACAAATTAGAAAACTATGTAGATTACATTTTTCTAGATAGAGCTGGATCACACAGTTTGCTTATGGAAGTGCAACCAAACAATGAAAACTCCCCATTTTCCTAGGTACCTGTCCATGGCTAGCACACGTCTAGATCAAACCGTATAGAGGATGTTAATTTAGGCTAAACTATCTCACATGATTTGGGCATAGATTGGAAAATGGTTCGGACAAGTCATGCGTAGGAAAACATTTTGGGTAATGTATCCAAAATTCCACTAATTATCTATTTTAACCCTTTTCTTCATTAATCTGAGAACTAGTGTGATTAATCACTTTTCACCTCATCTTGGAGATTTTTATGGAGGAATATTTCAATCAAGAGATCCCCTTTGTCCAGTATCCAATCGACCTTTCGTTAATCACGTTGGATGCACAATGGTTAGTAATCATGTCATTTTTAGACGTTTGTCTTATCTCGTTCTCTTGACCCAGAAATCACCAGGTGGTCATTCTTACCATTTCTTAGATCTAATCTAATCTAATCCAAATCAAGGGCCAATACTGGAGGAGGAGAGTCATACAATCATAAATTGGGTGGTCTATAAATCATCCCTAAAGTTTTATCATTTAAGAATACTCATGTGTGGCCCGCCGATTTCATCATAAGTTGTTTTGTAAATATACATTCAATGATTTTACTTGTTAGAATTGTATATTTATTCTCTTTCCAAATATGTGACTAGTTTTTAGTATTTATACCCACAACTCAATCTGCCCCATATTAACAGTTATGCCGAAATATGGTTTTAGTGTTTCGGTACACATGATCTACTATTCAGGTGTGTATTTTCCTGAACATATTAAAGGTGAGCCTTCGTATGATAAATGTGTTGTTATTAATGAGAATTATAAAATTTAATATTCCATGTATGCTCACCACATGAACTACCTAATTTAAGAACATAAATTGATTATTAAATGAAAACGTGAAATGGAACATATACTTAGTATATAAATTGAACTTAACAAATATGATTGAATAAAGGTTACATGTCTGTATCACCCCTTGACATATTTATGATTGTAGTAGAGTGAACCTCAATACAAGGATAATAGATTGAACCATAAATATACATAGTATATTTAAGGAAGTTAGTAGACTGAATAGTCCATAATGGTTAATTATGAGTTGATTAAATAGGGCAACACTACATGGACTATCCACTCTAATAGAAGACAAGGCCTTAACCTAATGAATGATCACATTATTACAATATCAAATAGGATTGGATGGACTCAATCTCTCCTTGAATTCTAAGAGAGGAATACCCTGGGACTCGGGAACCCCATTCCATTACAAGGATGTGGGTTTCTAAGTTTGATACCCACCAAAACTATTGTTCTTGTCTATTCCTTTGATGCCCAGTATACTACCAGAAAATCATTTACATTATTACAAGATACCACAGATAAACTCATTGGATCCATCATTGACAAGTATGTTCCCGGGAGAAATCCCATAAAAACCTATCCTCACATAACCCCATTTTATCTTGGTCGATCTCCATGGACTCGGTAGGAGCCTTATTGTGGAAATACATTGATTAATATTCTTGGATTACATTATTACCCCCAGCTAGACTCATATAATACTAAGTTATCATTCCATGATTTCTACGTTACCTTGGTATTTACCTTGGAACTCCCTCACTAGATATCATTTTCATGTTTCCTTGTTATGTCTTCGGACATTCACTACTTATATAATCACGAGATGATGTCAGTTCAGGGTATGCCTCATGTGACCTATTATCATTAAATGGTAATTAAATAATTAATTAACTGGTTACATGTACAGACACTAGTGGAGGGATTAATCAGGTACTTATATATTTTTTTATATTTCAATTATTACTTTACCTTATATTCATCCATGCATAATTCTATATTCATTATAGTGTCAATATGTTATAGACATCGTTGGTGGTGGCCCACAAATATTTATCTCACACCCTCTTCAGGTGTTGTTTGTTAACTGGAGTAGATTACATGGTTTCAGTTGTTGACAAAGGGAATCATACATCTTAAATCCATATATTTCATTTTATTTAAGATTGATCTTGATAGTAGATGACCACGATGGATCTCCAGATGCTTAGAGTAGCCTTTTTTTCTTTTAACTTGTGGAACATTTTATTCCTATTTCCTTTTATCCATGATTTCTGGTTTTCTAGTGACATGACATTAAATCATCATTGTTTCAGTAGATACAGTAATTTTAATTCTAGATTATCTATTGCATCAATTTTCTTAAGAAATTTAATTACATTTCATATGAAATTCACTTTTAATTTATATTATTTCCTCTGTGCTTCAATCTATTTATTAGTGAAACCTTTCCCTATAGACACACCATAGGACCTCATTGCTAGTCGGATGCCTCTAGCATTTTGGGAGATGCGCTTGAGGCCATGTGGCCCACTGAACAAAGGGAACCAGTTAAATTCAATCCAGGTCTAGAATGTCACAAAGTAGTATCAGATGTTGTTTCATTTATTTATTATCTATTTGGAGAAATATATTGGATAATAGGATTTCTTAGGGACATTGTTATAACATGTGATTGGGAATTCTGAACCCTTGTTCGGAGTAAAAACCAAATTTTCGAAATTATAATTGTTCTTCAGCACTCTCCTTTAATAAATGAAATTATTTCACCATTGGGTGATGCACATGTTGTGTGGTGTTTTTTATTATTACTATGTTTGAGGATTTATTTCATCCTTAGGATGATGATATGAGGGAAAGGAGTATTATTACATGCATAATAATTGGCACCTATATTTCACATGTCATGCATATTGCCATCCCATATAGGTCCATTTCACTACTTTTAATTGCTTGATATGCTTTTGATTGTTGAGTGATTTTGTGATAGTTTACTTTTACTTGTATTACTTTGGATTCAATTGAGTGATATCATGACTAATTCATGAGGTGGATGGGCCCTCATGGTGTTGGATGAGTAATTAATTGAGTCGATCCATTATTCTATAAGTGAGTGGGTGTCATTTTTAGTGATTAGTGTATAGGAATTAATTTATTAGTAATTTATATACATTATCAATTAAATAATGATATTAAAAATGAATTGGTTTAAAATATTTATCCTTCCTTGTCGTGTCTATGAAATGTAATGATGTGAACCTGGAAATTAACTACCAAATGACATGAAACATAAACATGAGCACATACAGATACTTGGTCATCTAAGCGGGTGGTAAGAGGTAATATGCATTGGGTAGAGAGTTTTATTATGTTAAAATTGCTTTAGAGATTCTATCTTATTCTCCTAATATTATCATAAGGTGTCTGTCTGAAATTTTTAGACTAAGGACACCATGATGTCCACATGTCATTCGCTTTGAGGGTGGTGACGACCATGCTACAAACATGGTGGGACCTGAGCCACCAATATTACCACCAAGAGTAACATTTGAGGCACCAAATGATATATGTGATCATGGAATTGATTCTCAAGTCCGTGACCGTTTTCTACATCTGATGCAGTCCACTGTTGGTGCTCCATGGGTTGCACCTACGATGGTTGATTTGACCCACGAGTTCAAGAAGCAGCATCCTCTCACATTCTAGTGGATTAAAGCTCTCTAGATGATGAGTCTTGGATAGAGTAAATTATATATATCTTTGATCATCTAGAAATTCCTCAATAGTGGATAGTTAATCTTGATATATACATGCTTTGGGATTTGTCCAAGCATGTGTGGGATGTGGTTACCAAGGCCAGTCGTCATCAGGGTGTGTAATGGGTTTATTTATAGAATACCTTTTATGATGAGTTCTTTCCTCAAGAACTGAGTACTGATAGAGCCAGAGAGGTCATTCATCCTGAGAAGGGAACGATGTCATTTATAAATTATTAAGCATCTCTCACTAATTTATAGCACATTTCACCACTTCTAGTCGGTGATGAGATTTCATGTGCTAGTCATTTTGATGATGGGATTCAGTACGCCATTTAAAATTAGGTGAATGTATTTTTTCCTTCCTAACTTTTATGAAATAGTTAATCCGACCCCTATCACTGAGCATATCCTGAGGGATGGAATGAATATCATGTTTAAAAGTTTAGTGTCGCATCAGGCTTGTAGTTCAACAAATGGAAGGAAAAATTTTGTTGTGGCTTCTTATCAGTGATGTGGTATATAGAGTATCCAGTTTGATAGCTCTGTGGTGTGGCATCAGTGTGTAAGACCAGACCATAATATGCCCCAATGTGATAGAGACCGTATGGAGTGTTGGGATTTTGATCGTATGGGTAATCATTAGTGTATCTAAAGAATCTTTCATCAATATTAAAGTGAAAAGGTATTAGCATC
Organism: Viscum album; assembly: GCA_963277665.1. Classification (NCBI taxonomy): domain Eukaryota; kingdom Viridiplantae; phylum Streptophyta; class Magnoliopsida; order Santalales; family Viscaceae; genus Viscum; species Viscum album. The sequence continues at coordinate 537,309,834 of OY728156.1, forward strand.
AACTCCAAATTCATGAGCTAGATCTTTTGTGCCTCATCAGACATGGAATTGGAATAGCACCGATAGGTCTGGAAAAGGAGGAGCTCATGGCCAGGGTAGTCTTAACCCAAATTACCAGCAGTTCTAGTTTAGAAATCATGGTCGTGGTAGCCCATATATTTCACATGGTCCAGGATCAAGACATTTCCATGCTTTACAACCTTTAACTGAGAATAAGATAGTGGGACCATCAATATTTTTTGGTAAAATTCTAGTGGCCTCCTCTATTTTCATTTCATTTTTCGATACTGGCTCTTGAAAATATTTTATTTCTATATCTATCGTGGAATGTCGTAGACTAGATATACGGTATCACTATGGTGTAATTACCCACGATAAAACATTTAGAATATATATGGAGGGAATACGACTATGAAGATTCTATCCCCTTGAGGTAGTTAGTTACCCTTTATTGTAGAATCTATTTGTTCTCTAGATAAAGAGCATCGATTTCATTATCAGGATGGACTGGTTAGTCTAAAATCACACCATTATAGATTGTTATCACCACAGGTTCTCCATTATATCAATATAAGGGAGAGATTATCTTTTCTAATGTGAGTGAGATGTCCACGCTATGAGACATGGACCAAAGCATCATGGTCTAGGTGAAGTGACTACCCATATTGAAAATTATTTCAGTGAGGATCATGGTTTTTTTCAAACATATTTCCATATAGTAGTTGATCATTTCAGTGAAGTCTATCTCAATGAATTTTCTAGCTTACCTCCTAAGATAGAGAAAGTGTTTACAAGAGAGATTGTTCAAGGATAATAACTAGTGTCCACTCCTCAAAAAATTATGGCACCTAATATGCTTCAGGAGCTAAAGCGACAGATAGAGGACCAAGATACGAAAGGCTGTATACATCATAATACATATTCTTGGTGTTTTCCCATGATTTTATCCAAGAATGAAGATGTAAACATACATTTATTCGTGGAGTAAAAAAGTTTGAACCAGATTATGGTCAGGAATCAATATCCACTTCGTTGAATAGGTGATCCCTTTGAATATTTCTGAGGAGTACTGATTTTCAATAAGATTGGCCAGAGATCGGGTTATCATCAAGTGCAAGTTAGACCATCAGACATACCTCATAAAACATTTCATAGCATGTATGGACTATATGGGTATCTTTTTGTTCCGTTTGGTCTTACGAATGCACCTGATATTTTCATGGATTTGATGAATAGGGTTTTCCACCCCTATTTGGAATATTCTTTTGTGGTCTATGTGGATGAAATCTTAGTGTATTTTCTTAGTCGTAACATCCCTGAAAAACATATTGATATCATTTTTAGTACACTGAGATAGAATGAGCTTTATGTCATGCCAGCTATGGTCGACTTATAGATCAAAAAGGTCCACTTTATGGGTCATATTATTTCAGAGCTTGGAGTATTTTTTGACACAAAAATGTTAGTGTTGTATTTTCATAAGAGAAACCAATGAACATGTTTAATATTAAGAGTTTCTTAGGGATCATTGTATATTACAGTCATTTCATAATGGACATCTCACATCTTGCTTCACCACAAATTAGTCTTAAAAAGAAGGGTGTCATGTTCCTGTGATTAGAGGCATGTGAGATAACCTTCCAAAAACTGAAAAAGAGGCTCGTATTGACATCGATTATAATTCTTCTAGAACCAGGTAAAGGTTATATCATCTTCTATGATGAATCATGCATTAGACTAGGAGCATTGTTGATATAGGTAGACAAAGTCGTTGTGTACAGATCTCGATAGATGGGGCCTTAAAAGAGAAATTTCCCAAAGCATGACCTTGAGATAGTAGCAGTTGTCCATGCCTTACATTGCTGGAGACATAATCTACTGGGTGAGAACATTGTGGTGTATACAGATCACAAGATCCTAAATTATATCTTTTATCATTATGACATGAACCTCAGATAATGTACATTGTTTGAGTTTGTACAATATTTTGATTTTTATCTTTCTTATATGTCTAGAAAATGAAATGTGGTCATTTAAGCACTGAGTCAGAAAACTCAAACACAATATTTACATGATGCTAGTGATGAATAGAAGTTAATTGACATATTTTATGAACATCATCTAGAGTTTTATGATGGTCATAAGTAGCCATACCTCTCATCTTTAACAGTTAAATATTTCATCGTTTAGAATGTGAAGAGTATAAAGTTTTAAAATCATGAAGTTTTGGTTCTCCGTGAGAGTATATTAGGAGATAACCTAATTCTTATTTGGTTTTTGGATAGAGATGATGTCCTGCATCTATGTGGATGTATCTGTGTTCCTGCGGATATGAGATTTGAGTTGATGTATGAGTCCCACACTTCTCAGTGGGCATTTAATCTAGGAATCTCGAATATATATCAATATATGTGATGCCAGTAATACTGGCCAAGAATGAAACATTATATTTCAGGCTTCATCACTAGGTGTTCCACCTATACGTAGGTGAATAAAGAAAAACAGAGACCTAAAAACTTTTTATAGATACTTCCATCCCCCTAAAGAAAATGGTAAGATGTTTTTATGGTTTTCATAGTCATCTTACATAGGTTCAAGAAAGGGTGGAACACTATCTTCATAGTCATTGACAAACTAATGAATTCATTCCACTACATTTATATATTGGATACATTATGAAATGATGATTTGAGAAGTCTCTATGTCCCTGAGATCATATGACTACACAAGAATACATGTACTATCATTTAAGATATGGATTATTGTTTTGAGTCATGGTTCTAGGAGGGTTTTAAGAAAACAATGGGGAATGAGGTAATTCTAAGAACAACTTTTCACCATCAGGCCGATGGATAATCACACTGAACATTAAAGGTTCTAGAAGATATTCTACGAGAATTTGTCCTTGATTTTGGAAGTTCTTTAGGGAATCATATTACTCTTGTCACGTTATCTTATAATAATAGTTTTAATGGGATGATTCAGATGCCTCATTTGGAGGCCTTATATGGTAAAACATGTCATTCACCCTTATGCTGGTCAGAGGCAGGTGAGTCAGCCTTACTAGCTCCTCATCTTATTCCAGAGACATCAGAACTGGTTTAGATGATTTGGAAGCATTTGACTACTGCTCGCTCTAGACAAAAATCTTATGTCGATTGTCATTAAAGACCTAGTTAGTTGGTGGTCACACATACTTTTTACATTCAAGGATCACAGAGTACATGGAATAAATAGTTAAGGACGTAGTAAAATAGGTTGCCACTTTAGGATTGGTTGTTTGAGATCCAAGAGAAAATCTGTCAGGAATCCTATTAGTTACTACTACCTCAGTGGTACCATGTGATGAACAATGACTTTCACCTCTCATAGATTTTCAAATATCATGTCTACCTATCTCATACCTTCAATCCTGAGGATGTTGAGGTAGATGTCGATGATACCTTTATGGAATATATATTATGAATCATTGACTGAATCATAAAGGCTACCATAGGAAAGTATTTCCTTCCTATACGGGTTATATGGAAGCACGACCAAGTATAAGATGAGACATGGGAGAGGGAAGTTGACTTATGTTCCCAATGGCATGTGTTGTTCATATATAGTTTCTCTTTACCCTTGGAAGGATAACTTAGGGGAGAGTTATTTTAAGGTTGGATGACTGTAAGAACCCAGTCATCGCATAGGCATGGATCCTATATGTTTAATTCTAAACCATTATATTGAACCAAATATTGATTCTAACGAGTTAGTAATGGTATTGAGGGTTTCAGTGGCTTGCTCAAGGCCCATAACAATATGTTTTTGGGAAAATAGTCTTGGAAAATGATTTATAGTAAACTGTGTAAATTTTGATTTTTGGGATAGAGCCACCTCTCAGAGTTGGTGCACAACCATGCCGCTTAACCATGAAAACACAGATTTTTCCTTGGTAGTCGTGCTTGGATTTTCATATAGTTTTATAAAAACATTCATAAGATGTTATTTCGGGAAGAACATTCTCACAAGGTTTGTACATGGTTTGACAAACTATGCAAAAAGAACTTATAGAGGCCAAAATTTTGGGTTAAATATCCAACATTCCCATAGAGATCTATTGACCCCCTCTTCTTCCCTAATATGAGAACAAACCGTATTAATACCTATTTATATAATTTTGGAGCCTTTTGAAGGCCTGATATAGGGATCAAGAGATATCCCTCATTCGGCATCTGATCGAGCTTCTTTTAATCATGTAGGATGTGCAATGGTAAGTACTTGATTTCTATTAAGACATTCTTTTTCTCTCTTACTCTCACCCAAGATATCGTCATTCGATTTGTTCACCATTTTATAGATCTACTCTGATCTGATCAAAATAAACTACCAATACCGTACATGGAGTGTCATAAAACCATATGGTTGCTGGTCTATAACTCATCTATAATTTTTGTTGAGTTTGTAATATTCATGTGGGGCCCACCTATTTCATCGGAATATGATTCATAAATATACATGACATGATTATACATGTTATAATCATATGGTTATTTTCCTTCGAAATATGTGAATAGTTGTTAAGGGTAACAGCCACAACTCAATATTCCCCATACCGATGATTATGCCATAATTGGGTTTTAGTGTTTTAGCATGTTTGAGCCACCATTCGGGTGTGCCATTAAATGACCTTCCTAAAGGCGATCATTTCTATAATAACAGGTTTGTTATTAATGAGAATTGAATAATTGAATGTACCATGTATCCTAACCACAGGACCCATCTATTGTATGTTATTCAATTGATTATTAAATGAAAAATGATAAATGGAATGTATACTAAGTATATAATTTTGACATAACAAATAATATTGAATAAATTTTACATGTCAATAGAACCCCATTCCATATTTATAGAAGGTAGAAGAGTGAACATAAATAATTGAATATTCCTTAATGGTTAATTAAGACTTGATTAAATGATTTCAGTGCTACATGACATATCCACACTAATATAAGACAAGGCATGAACAAAAAGAATTAATACATGATTACAATATCAAATAAAAATGGACTAGCTCGAGCTCACCTTGGATTATGAGAGAAAAATACCTTGGGACTTGGAAACCCCATTCTAATTCCAGGATATAGTTTTCTTATGTTGATACCTAGAAATACTAAAGTTATTTTCTATTAATATGATTCCCGGTATTCTACCATAGGTTTCTTTAAATTTTTACATGATACCTCACATACACTACTTCGATCCAGCAATGAATTGTAGGTTCCATGGTGAAACCTCATAGTGCACTATCCATACATAACCCCATTTTACCTTAGTCGATCACTTTAGACTCGGTAGGCGCCTTATTGTGGAATGACTTGGATTATGATCCTTGGATTACACTCTTACACCATAGAATGAATAAGACACTAGTGAGTCATAATTCCATGATATTTACATTACCTTGGTATTTACCCTAGAAATCCCTCATTAGGTATCAATTTCTAGTTGCCTTATTATGTCGTAGGACATTCCCTACTTATACAATCATGAGGTGATGTTAGTACTTGATATTCCTTATGTGACCTATTAGAATTAAATGGTATTTACATAACTAATGACACGTAACATGTTCAGACACTAGCTGATGGCTGATGTAGCTATATTGGTATTTAGTTATATTGTACTGATTTCTTTACTTTATATATACATGCATTCACACCACAAAATTTCATTAAATGGGTTGGATGTTATAGGTAACATTGGTGGTGGCCCAATGAGATTAATCTCACTCCCTATCTCAGCACTGTTTGGTTCCCAGAGTAGATAACATGGTTGCAGTTGTTGACAAAGGGAAGAATACAACTTCAAACACATGATTTCATGTTTTTTAGGATTGATCTTGATGGAAGATGACTGATTTGGATCTCTAAATGCTTGGAATATATATTGTTTTCTTTTACCTTGTCAAACATGTTATTCCTATTGGATTGTATCCATGTAATCTAGTTTTATAGTGATATGACATTACATAATCATTCTTTTAGTTGATACAGTTATTATAATTCTAGTTTATCTATTGTATCTGTTTACATCCACAATTTAATTACATTTCTTCCAGTATTCAATATTCATTTATATTACTTCCAATGTGCTACACTATGATAATGATGGAATAGTCTCCCCTTTATCACACTGTAGGTTCTCACTGCTAGTTGGCTGGCTCTGGTGTTTGTGGAGATGTGGTGGAGGCCATGTGTCCCACTGGGCTCGGGGCCCACGTTAAGTGGCATCCGGGTCTTAGATGACACAATGCATATGTGGAATAATTATATGTACAAGTAATATAATTTAAAGGGATAAATTGGGTGTTAAATCAATGAACACTGGTGGATAATGATTGAATCAAAGACTGCATAGTTGAATAGTCACTCATATGGGATATCCATAGGTTAATTCAAATTTTGTTTTGTACCATTATGATAAATGGGAGGATTAAACCTATCAAGATTTTTTATATAAAATAAGTGATTCCAGATAATACTGAACTATAATTATATAATAATATGTATAATGGGATATATACCACTTTCTTTGTATTATATGATGTGAATTTAAAAAGATTAGTGATATTTTTGGAAACCTTTATGGGGTTACAACCCTTTGGTTTAGTAATTGTTTTAGTGAAATGATTTATTTAAGAATGAATATTTTTTTATTTCTTTAGAAATAAATTATAACTTATTGATTACTCTTAGGTTCAATAAGATATATTATGCAAATATAGTTAATGTTTAAAAACATGTTATTACATTTTTGGATGATTATATGATTAAGGTAAAGAGAATTTGAGGAATACTAGGTGAATTATCTTTCAGATGAATATATGATTTTATTGTATATTTTTAATGTTTCAAGATATTTATGGAAACCATTTCTATATTTTAGAGATAATTTTATTATGAATATAAATTTTTTATATGATAATTGGAGGGATTGATTTTATTTTTGGACAAATTTTATGTCTACATTGGAGGAATATACTATCAATTTTTTTTTGGATTTCAATTTTTTCCGGAATAGTTCTAAGAGTTATAAGGTAAAATACATTTGGAATTTATATATTTGAAACTTTTGTGGTATTTTTTATGCTCTGATGAGTAATATATTGATTCTCAAAATAAAGGTTTTTTCATAGTTGATTTTGATTCAATGTGGGAAAATTGTTTTGGTTTTATCTATAGATAGAATGTATAGATTTCCATACATTAGTGGTTATTATAATTCATTTAATGTTAATATTAATGATTAATATGTGAAAACATAATATTGAATATTCATTTTTTATTGTTATAGATGAGATAGATGTAGAAATTTATTGAATCACAAAAGATGAATTAAATTTCATTTTTTAAATTCATTAAAAGTGTATATTATAAAGTACTATATATTTATGGTAATATAATACATCAAATCTAGGAAAGGATTTAGAAAATAAAAAATTTATACTATTAAATTCATTTCATCTGAATTTATGGATATCTGTAATACCATAATAATTTATGGTTGTTGTTCATTATCATTATCATTATCATGTTCTATAAAACTCGCTGTTATTCCTAGGGTGTTATTTTATCCTCCATATCAATAATTTTATTTAACTACAATTTCATTCTTATCTAGGAATAATATTATATGTTATTTAGGGTAATTGTTTTGATTCACACTTCCCCTTTACAAAGGATGTTTATTATTCCTTTGTTGGATCTGGATTTTCTATCAATATATATTCAAATATTGAACCGTTGACTGTCAAGATAAAAAAAATTCAATGATGAATTTTATTTAAGGGGGAGTGTGGGTATGTAAGACCCAAATATTTTAGTCTAAATTGATATGAAACTTGATATATTTCATAACTCGTAGTAAAAAATTTATGTTAACATTCATATACAATGAAAATATTTTTACTTAAAAGTAACCAATATAACATAGTCATTAAATTGGTGGCATGAATATGAATAAACATAATAGTAAAAATATTTCAAAATATTTTATATAATTAAAATTTATTAATTACTGATAATAAAAAATTACATATTTTATAGTAATATCATATTGTGCTTAGAAACACATTTTCATAAAAAATGGGTTTTATTATATTTTTTCCCCTGATATTATAATAAATTTATTGAAGATCGATGGATTATATTGGAAAAATTTGATATCATTTTTTAAATATTCATGTAATAATTTTCCTAGGATGATTTTTTGGATTATTTTTAAAATAATATTTTTTATGTTCCTAGTCAAAAATACAAATTTGTGTAAAATTATCATATATTTTATTTAAATAATGTAATTTAAATTTACCATTAAAGGTTATAATTGTTTTTAAATTAATATATTGTATGTTTTATTAAATATTATCTAAAAAATTCTATATGAATCAATATTATATTTTACATTGGAAAATTTTCATTCTTTTGCTTAAAAACCCAATTTCCTCAAAAAAACATTTTCATAAAATTTTAAAAATTATATTTAAATTAATTTATAACACTTAAATAAATTTTATTTTAAAATTTTATTTTATATTTTTAATCAGAAGGTTTAAATTTGGTAAATATTACTCTATTATTTTTTTGTTATTATGATTAAAAATTGTGGTAAATATTTGTCATCTTGTTAAGGATAAATAGATTTTTAAAATATGAGATAAGGACTGAAAATATCAATGACACCATCATTTATCAAATTGTATGAGTTTATTTGTAATATAAGATATCCTAGATACTAAATAATGGAATTTTATTCCCACTTTCTGTGATTATTATATTAAAATTATTCTAGAAAAAATGATAAAATAAAAATATCACATTCTTTTATTTAATTTACCTTGTATATTTTAATTGCGATAAAAATATGATATGAAAAAAATATAAAATTTAATTTTGAACTTTATTAAATTATTTTTATTATAATATTTATTTTTAATTTTTAGAAATGCCATATCCAACTTAAATAATTACTTCACACCTACATAGTACTTGTGAAGAATATAGATAAATCAAGGTAAATGATTTTAAAAAATAAACACCTAATATTTTTTAGAATAATTTTGGTTTTAATATAAATTAATATGTAATTATAAAGTATAAATTAATTTAAATAATTTAATAATCAATTTAAATAGTGGTCTTGATGTCTTTGAGGTCAAATATTATGAATTTCCCTAAATACAACTTTAATACTTTTCTATGATTAAAATTATTTTATAAAATGATTCTAAAATCCCAAAAAACTTAAATAGGAACATTAAGATGTTAAATGGTCTATGATTTAATCTATTTTTTCATTTGAGATACAAGTTTCATTGTATAATTAATTTCATGACTATTAAATGACAAAATATCATTTACATCAGTTAAGTTTAATATGTTTTAACAAGAGGGTAAAATCAAAAGATATGGTTTAAAATGAAACTTAAACATGTATAAATTTTTTTGGTTGAATGTATTTATATCCTTTAATGTCATAAAATCAAAATTATATCTATTTCATTAAACTCTACATGATTATGATATATATTATACATAAATATTTTAAGTAATTAAACGTGTTCCCATTCCCTCTCTTATAAAAGATAATTCCCCATTTTATTTTATCAAAAAATATTGAGTAATAAATCTTGTACATGCTATTACATAAAAAAATATCTTACTTTAATTTTTATTAGAGCATATGTTCCTCTCCATAGACCATCTTAACAAGGCTTAAGTTTTAAACCAAACGAGTTATCTTAAAAAGGCGGTAATTGTCTTTACATACTCCCCCAACGTTTATTTCCTCTACTACATAAAATAAATCCACTATAACCATAATAAAATAATTACTAAAATATAATCAATTTAATGATGTTTTAAATTCATATATAAACATTCTCACATCATTTCCATCCAATTGAAAATGGAAAATCAATAATGCATATATACACCCTAATATTTCAATGTAGTAGTGTAATTTATATTAAATCACTAATATATATGTATGGTTATAAATATATTAATAATTAAAATATTTTTAATATTTTATATAATTAATATTTTTATAATATAAAATATAATTTACCACATTACAATTTAGCTTGTTAAAAATGATAAAGTCACACTTATTTACATGTGGTCCACCACCTCCATGAAGCGATGCGATTCATTTTTCATGTGTATATATCAAATATTATTCTATATATATATATATATAATTACTATATATGATATTTATATCATTATTATTATTTTTTAGATTATGGAACAATGATCAATATAATGGACCACAGAACAGAATTGAATCCTATATGAAAAACAATGTGATTAACACCCAACATAACGATGATAATGAATAATTTGTAATGAATGGTTAGTAACATGTTATAAGAAAAAAATGTATTGTATTAGAAATATGATTAATATTCTTGTATAAAATTATATTAAATAAAAAATTATTTTAAATGTGGTTATAATAAAATATATAAAAATTCAGACTAGAGGTGAGGGGTTTATGAACTCAATTTATTTTCATTGGGTCATACAACTTCATCATTACCGATGTTATGAAAAGATAATTCATGATATGAAATCATAATATTTTATACTTTTTTTAATCATTTTTATGTGGATTTAAATTTTTCACATTAATAATTAATTGATTACTTTTTCACTTCAATTTTATGATCATCATATGTGTTTCTCATCACACTTTTGTTTTTATGAGACATATTCTGTATTCATCAGTGGATTATTTTTTGTGTTTTTTATACTACCCATTTGATATTTTATAGAGTGAATCTATATTTAATATTAATATTTAATATTTTAATTTTTGGTTATTTATTTTATGGGTTTATGATTCAAATGTTACCAAAAATAGAGGGGTTTATTTTATAATCTCATATATATTATTTGTAACACCCCAGGTAAATAAAGAATATTAAATTTTTATATTTATACATATTTTTTAAAAAAATAATAATATTACTTTAAAGGGGATGCAATGCTCGATGGCGTACCTAACACGCAACAACGAGTTTCTTGGGAATCTTACGTTGCACTCTAATAATAAAATAATATTATTTTAAATGGTAGTTAACATGTAGCCATTGTATTGGAGGGAATGGATATAAATAACTAAAATATGATTATATATGTTTTTAAATGTTTTTACATTTATCCAATAAATTATAAAGGCTTAAAATACGGAAAGAATTCAATTTTAGGCGTATATGCCCTAGTTTTCACTAAAGGCTCACTTATCGCCTTTTGACGGAGAACCGTAATTAAATATAGTTTTTTTCACACTTAAACATTCTATTGGACCAAATAAAACTCTTCTTAAGAATCGGGACATCAAAAATTTACACTGTGTAAATTTTTGTTTTCTTTCCGATAAAGTTCATTTTTTTAATGAATAATGTAAAATGATGTATTTTAATTCAAAACCTCTTTTGAATCTAATTTATTTATATGATTAGATGATCCTTTGAATTGGTTTTAAAGTGACATTAGAATATATTTTTACCATTAAATCCAATAGTGTTTGTTGTAATTAATTTCACTTTGAAATCAGACTTAAACTACAGTCAATCTTTTGATACTTATTGTTTCATAAAAACACGCTATTTGCTATGACAGCGGGAATTAATTATTAAATTAATTAATGTGACTTATATGTTCTGAATTTTGTAAAATAGACTTCATTTTTGAATTCGGAATATCAAATGTAGCTTTGGGTGAATTTTTGGTAATTTTCTGAAAAACGTCAATTTTTGATGAATAGTGAAACCACTAAGTGGTACTTATAAAAAATTGATTTTCTGTTTAAATGAAATTTTTCCATCTTTGTGTTTTGAATTTAAAAAATCCAACATACATGGTTTTCATTAAGAAGAAAAATGTGGTTCAATGGGATTAAAATAATTTTTTTGGTGAATAGTAACTTATTATGTTTTTAATCGCGATTAGAGGAATTAGTGTAGTTTAAGGTAAAAATAATGTTTTAATAATATTAAATGACCTAGAAACATGTCCTAACCTCATTTTATGTGTCATTTCAGACCAAGAGAATCCATGGGTCAACTTGGGGACCCCATGGAGCCACTTTTGTTGGGAAATGACATAAATAACTTTTTATTTAATGTTAAAGTAAAAATGACACAAACATTAGATGTTTTAATAAAACAATTTTTTCATGGGGTTATACAAGTCATATTTTTTACTATAAATATTACGTAGTAAGAAAAAAATATTTCCTACATCATATTATTTTTTTATAATTTTTAAACATTAAATAAATTAAATTATTTATGACATCATGATGATGCAACGATGACCTCATTATTTAATGATTTAAATAAAATAGAATGATAATATAAAATATAAGACCTAAACATGTCCAAAACCTATTGGATGGGTTTATTTATAACCCTTATCACCTTATCCTCGAAACACATCAATGTGGGACCTTTAAAATCCGAAAATCATTTGAAAATAAAGTAACCTTTTATTACTTTCCAAGAGTGCCCCTCCCCTCCTCTTATAAAAGGCCCCCAACTCTACCTCCTTACCCACAAATCCAAAGCCTTTGGCTCGTCCCACCCCTGCCCATTTTGCCTCACCACATTCCTATCTTACTCCTAGAAGCCTCACTTTGGGCAGAAGTATTTTCAAGGAAGCCTTTGAGCTCAAATCAAAAAGAGTTACCCGATTTTAAGGTAATGTATTCACTTGAGTTCTTTTGTTTTATTTTTCTTCTCCAACCCCCTAAACTCTTTTTATTCATTTCTTTTGTAACAAATACAGTATCTTCAATATACTTGGATGTTTTTATAAAAAGGATTCGAGATATAGTTACACATACCATCATCTAATGGTTAAAGAACATACTGTTTCTGTGGATGGCGGATTTCTGCCTCATGAAACGATGATTGTTCAACATTCTTCTAACACCATCAAAGGTGGCCATTATGATGACACTATATTTATATATGATATATAATATTTTAATTTTTTTACATAAGCTTCTGTATTTTTCATTTATTTCATACCTTTATGGTTTCCATTATGGTTAAACGCGATATGTTCATTTAAGGAAGTGCGGGCTACCGCCCCCTCAAAGTGATTTGATTCGTTAATACAATATGTGGTACGTATAAAGGAAATATTTAATGATATCATATATGATACCATACTGGAATTAAAATACTATTATGTATCATTATGTTTTAATTCCATTAAATATGAAATAGAAATGGAAGTAGTGTTCATGCTTACGTACGACTTACCGTCTCCATGAATGGTGCATTTCATTTCTTATCCCCATATGTAATGTATTATTATGATTACATATATATAATGGATATATATGATGTATGTTACATATAAATGATTAATATAATTCTTGAATTAAAATATACATACCTCTCATATAGTTTTATTTCCATTAATATGACATAGAAATGAATATAGCGTTCATGCATACGTATGGCTTACCATCTCCATAAACGGTGCATTTCATTTCATTCCTCTAAATGATTATGTGATATTATAAATACATGTATATGCTGGATATATATGATATATATGATATCCAACTCAGGAATTTCATTCTGGATATAAATAACCTTCGACCACACGAACAACATGCAATTGTAAGAAGTCCACTTTCGACTTAAAAACCATGTATCGACAAAACAAACATTATTAACTTTAATGATTACATAATGACTATGACATTGTAATAAGTGATATAAATGGAATAATGAACTTGAAAGAGGTTCTTAAGGATGTATAAATTAACTGAAGTTTATTATTCAGGAGATTAAAAAACGATCGAGTCATGTTGGACATGAGGTAAGGGATCCTACTCCTCTCTTTCTTTTTAAGTACACTCTTTTATGTAATTACTTTTAAAGATCATATTTCTTCTTATTGGGATGTTATTTTATGTTACTACTACTGTAAGTTTTATGTTAATATGATGAGAGACCCAATTCTCTCTCATCAATCCATTTTGGAAGTTTTGAGTGGCGTCGTTAGGCTGCCGAATTTTCGTAATAGATCTAACCTCTCTCTTTCTTTTAAGTACACTCCTTTATGTCACTTCTTTTAAGATCCTCTTTGTTGTGATAGGGGATGTTCTTTTATATTCCACTTTTTTTAAACATTATTTTAATGTGATTAGAGACCCTATTTTATCTAATTAATCCCTTTTTGTATGTTTAATGTGGCGCCGTTAGGCTGCCGAGTTTTCGTAAGGGATTTTTCATCTCACTTTTATTCCCGTGAGATTTAAGCTACATTTTCTACAATTTACTTTGAGTGGTGTATGTACTACCAATTATTTTACTCATTGTGTAATATACTTTCATTTATGAGTATTTACATCAATTTTGTATTGTCCTTCTTTCACGGGGTGCATGTCTCGAAATATACCCATGTCGGTAAGGGAACCTTTCACCCTCCTCTTTTTGTAAAAGACTTCTTTTTGTTATGTATTTTAATTAACATAGTATTAGGTTGGGATATGTTCTTCTATATCCTTTTTGATTTAAACTTTATGTCCATGTGATGAGATACCCCTTTTTTATTCTCATCAACTCATGTTCTGAATTTTGTAGTGAGGCCGTTAGGACGTCAATTTTTTGCAAGGGAACTTCTTAACCCAAATTTTATTCTTTTGGATAATCTTGTACTTCTTGAATATGTCATTCTATGAATATGTGTGAATAACCTCTGATTGTTTTCCACTTAATATCCACTTATATTGGGTGTATTCGTTTGTCACACATAATTATGTAATTGATTTATCCTTAAACCAAGGATACCGTCTTTGTAAGGGACTTCATCTCAAACTTCTTTCATTGAGGCACATTTTTGTTTTATACACCACTTTCTTTAATACGGTGTATAAACCCCTTCGACTTTTACGTTTATTCAAAAGGAATCTTTTTATATGAAACATTTTACTAAATGAAAAAAGCGAATGTTTTTGTCGTACGTTTGTGGCGACAACGACTTCTCTGCCACCGCGAGTATAATTTGCTCTTTGGCTTCCTCAACAAGCCGTAATGTTTTTCAAAATAAAATAAATACCATATACTTTTTTTTATTTTTGTATTGAAAATGGTTTTGATAAAGGATTCTATTATATCAATTTATTTAAATGATATATTGTGATTGAAATGTGGAAATGTAATCATTCATTTATGTTGGTTTTATGTGTTATAATTTTATAATGGTACTTGGACATTTTACGGGTGGTTACGTGATAAACCATATGACGGGTGGTGCCGTGAAAATACCAGGACCGGTGTTTACGTTATAACATCCAATGCATTGGGTATGGAAGTCGGCCGTATGGCTATTCCATTAAGTATGTATGGAAGTTGGCCAAATGGTTATTCCATTAAGTGATATGTGTGGAAGTCGAACTTATGGTTATTCTACTTAAGTATGTTTATGTCCCAAGTTACCTTTATATGTTATGTGATCTTTATATGGGTTTTATGGTAATATTTTGGTTACAGAAGGGTATGTAATGAACTTTTATTCAGTGAAGAGTTTTTTACTACTTCGAAAAGGTGAAAAGTATTACTTTGATAAAGTATACATGGTTTAGTTGTTGTTTTGGAGAACTAACAGTTTTCATTCTTTGTGTATCCCTTACTGATATTTTTATGCTCCTCCCATGTTTTTGAAATGTTTTTCATAGGACTTAACGTGGAATAGGGTCAAGGATTGGATCAAAGGAAAGTCATGCTACCTAAAAAATGGCACTAGACATCATTATTTTAAGAGTTTTTATTTTATGGAAACTTAGTAGAAGTTCCTACTTTGTAATTTTTTTGAGATGTAATAGTTATGTCCTGATTCTCTAAAACTCTAAACATGAAAAGATCCTCAATGTGAATTATTAATTTAATTCAATATTAAGTAAGGTTTAAGGCTGGGGCCTTATAGTTGGTATCAGAGGTCGGTTTAGATAACTTTAGAGGTCAGGGTATTTTCTAAGCATAGGTGACAGTACCAATCGATGTATAAGTTCAGGTAGTAATTATAAAGGTAACCATTAGAGTTTATACGATCCTTACTTTTGAGGTATTATGGGTTACTATATGTTATGATGGATGTGAAAGGCATGAGATAAAATTGAGGATGAATTATGTTATGGTTATTTTTGATGATTTTATCACTTTTTTGGGAATTATTTGAGAATTATATAGTTTTGGAAAACGGACAACATGTAGACCATGTGACAACCCGTCGCGTCGGACAAAGCTGCGGGAATCGAACCCACAACCAAAGTGAAACTGGTATTTATCGCCCACCACTTGACTACGTGAAGTCCCTGGTTAGTTTGAACGATTCGTTTTAGTTAGATGATTTTATGAATTAAGAGTAAGTTGATTTTGGGTTATCTATTGAAATATATTAACCTATCATGGAGGATATGTGATTAGGTTAATTACTTTTCAATACGAGACTTTAAGAGCAACTGATGTTGTCTGGAGATAAATGTTACAATTTAACTTGCAGGACTATGTGACTAAATCCTTAAAATATTTGGGTTTCAATCTTATATTGGTTTAAATTGAAAAATTTTATGGACAAATTGTTTATCGAATGTTCCTTGTTGAACTTTGGGTTTTGTTTGAAAAATTTTGAGATTAAGAATAGATTTTCTTTTTATAAAGGGTTATCCTTTTCTGGATTATCTTATCTTGTAGTAACCTTTTTGGTTTTAGTTTTGGTTAAGGTTTGAAGATATGGGAAATGTATAGTTATTTTTTTGTGGATTAGGTGCTCCTCTAGAAGTTGTTTATAGTTATCTTAATGCGAAAAAGTCTTCCTAAATACTCGTCTTTTGGAGAAAGTATGAGTCTGTGTAAGAAATCGAGTAAAAGTTGAATGTAAACATGTCAAGTAAGTATGTTTCCTTATGTTTTAGTTAAGCTCAAAAATAAATTCCTCAATAAAAAGTAACTTAAAACCAAAATGTTGTCTATTAACTTTTCCTACTAGGGAACCCAACACCGTTTAAACCATCAGAAGTTTGTGATTTTCTTATTGTTAACTTTCTCCTAAACATGTTTTCTATCACTCTCGATAAGAACATGACCCTATGTTTTATCTTCCATGTCCAGATCTTCCTACATGGAATCCTAGTATGGGTTAACTCGGGTGACCTCTGTACTTATATTTCTTAATTTTTAAGTGATTGTTTTACCAACCCTTGTTTCGATGTGGGATTTTCAATGAGGTTTCCAAGCCCAATTTTAAAATTGCGAGGACGCAATTTCCAAAAGGGGGGAAGGATGTAACACCCCAGGTAAATAAAGAATATGACATTTTTATATTTATCCATATTTGTGAATAAAATATTAATATGACTTTAAAAGGGACACTATGCTCGATGGCGTATCCAACACGCAACAACGAGTTTCTTGGGAATCATACGTTGCACTCTAATAATAAAATAATATTATTTTAAATGGTAGTTAACATGTAGCTGTTTGACGCACGCCTGTCGTAGGGCGTGGAAAAACAATTTTTTCCTAAGTTAAAATGTAGTAATGTGGTTGACCTAGGATGTCTCCCGAAGAGGAGTGCACACAAAATGGGTTGTCACTTTAAAACAGGGGTAAAAATGTTGTGAACGGAAATATTAAATTAAAATGATTGAAAAACAATGAAATTAAAAGGGTGATTAGTTCGGGGTCGGTTTCCTAATTATAATGCTATCCTTGTTAAATTTAATTCAAACCTCTTCTTCTTAGTTTATTAAAGTGAGTTTCCACAATCGTTTCCTCTCACTTCCTTGGTAAAATTGTTATTGTGAGAGAAAACCTTACCAAGATCTCGGTTTGGTCAACTCTCCTTCCATGTGTAAAATAGTTTTATTGAATATACTTAATTGAAATGGGCAATACCCGATCGGGTTTTGTTTATCCCAAACAATCAAGAACATTCACTACACCTTTTACACGTACTGATGATCGTCGAGTACTTCACCACTAATCCCTGGTTTATTCCATCGTATATAACCCAGAAATTAGTGGAGGGAGATATTGATTATTTTACCAAGGCAAAAATCAATAAAAGAATTAATATTCAAGAACGATTGCAATTGATTATAAAATCCTCTATAAGAAATTGAAAACAACTTTGAAGAAGAAAGAAATTTATTCAATTGCGTCCAAGAACTCAAGCATTACAATGTAGAAAACCATCCCTTCCCCAATCACTCCAAATGTTTACCCCACCATGGTAAGGGTAATCGAGTTGAATGAGGAAGAAGAAGGCATTACAAAACTATGAGAAAGAAAATAAATAAAAAATAAAACCTAAAAGATCTTCTTCTTGGTGTCCCGGAAGGAATGGGGTGGAGAATGGATGCCTTGAGAGGGTGGAGCTCTCCTCCTTTTATAGACAGAATGTTTCCCCCGAATGTCGACGCGTTTTAGCCCCATTAAACGACATCTTAACGCGTTGAGCCCTTCATTAATGTTTTTCATAATTCCCTTGTCCGTGTCTCCTAAAACTTCCATCGGATTTGGACATGTATTCCGAGAGTTATGGACGTTTTACCTTGAGCATTTATTCTGTCCAGTCAGACTCTCCCAAAACGAAATCCTCCTGATTAGGGTGCTTTAATGGCCCCATAAACGGCCAATTCACTCGGTGATTCCTTCATAAAAGATTTACAAAACTCCTTGTGCGTCCACCCACCGAATTTCACAATCATTGTCCCCACAGTGGATGAGTTATGGATCCCACATCAAAACTAGGCAGAACTAAAAACATTTTTCATGAGCCATCTTGTGAGCTTTGTTTGAGCTTCCATATGGCCGATTCAGATTTTGGTCCAAATATATTAAATGAATCCCTGGATGTTTAGAATCTGAAAAAGAAAGAATTGTGCAATTTGGATCAGTTTAGATAATGTTATGGCCCATCTACCGAAATAAGTTAAAATGCTAAAAATAAAAAATGGCCAATTTTTACTATTCAGCTCAAAATAACACCATTATCATAAAAATGAAACAATTAATCTTAGAGGAACAATTTTGTGGGTTTAAAAAAATGATATTAAATATAAAATAATTGAAAATATTTTCTCTATCAATTCCCCCACACTTAGCACTTGGACTCCTGGACAAGTAAAAATCAAATCAAATCAAAATCAAAACACATATCAATGAGATCAATCAAATCAATTTCAAAAACAAAAAGATATCATGCCTCAACAAAAACTGTTATTTCAAGTTCTCCATTTAAGATTTTAATATATTTCCACTTCATTTCTTATCCCATGCACACAAAACACCTACCTCACATGAATTTTCTCTCATCTCACAAATGTAAAGGCCGAACAAGGTTTTTCTCATCCAAACTCACACAAGAGTCACCATAGGTTTGATAAATTCCTACTTCTCCACCCGATGTGAGTCAAGAACATGTGTTTCTCATGAGGACTTTTCAGGTTTGTTTTGTGGCTTCCAGTTGGTAGGATTTAGATGTTTAAAGTTCTGAGGCCGAAAAAGGAAGGCTTGGCTCTTATTAAAGCAAAATTGCAAGATTCTAGTTTTCACTCAAATATGGTCCCCTTCACTTACCCTTTGTTGAAAATAGGCTCCATCATAATTCAATCAGCTCATCAGCAAACATTTCAATCTTTTCAAACATGATTTTTTTAAATCTCCAGATAGGCACAGCTTTCTTTTTACATTGGAAGCTCCAGAAAGGCACAACTTCTCTTGTCATAAAAGCTCCAGAAAAGGCACAGCTTTCAATAGAAAAATTTTTCAGCATCACACACATCTCTTCCACAATTTATTTTCCACCCAAAGTATAACCAAATGAGGTAGTACACCACAAGACATCTTCTCCCACACTTATGTTCAACAAGATCAAGCAATTTTACTTCAAGAGCAGGTATGATAGGGAAAATTGGCTTGTAATGTGGCTAACCTAACAGGCAATTCATGGATACTAGGGGCTACAATGAAGGATAAATGTAAAGGTGGGCCATAATGAAAAGGATTATTTTGAAAAGGGGGCTTCAAACAAAATAAATACCTCAATCATTTAAAACACACGTACCCCAACCCTCAAGTTTTGAAAGGAATAAATCAAATTCTAGTTAAAGCAAGTATGGTCTGGTTCTCTCAAGAAATGAGGTGAATGAAAAGAATATGAAAAAAATGGTTCAGAAGCCTCACAGGAAAGTTATTTCAATGATATAGACAGTGAAATATGGCATGGGTTTCAAAAATTAGTGTACTTTTCATGAAATTCTAAAAGATTTGAACTTGAAAAGAAGTCATTTCAGCATTCATTTAAGCTCGGTTTCATGAAATAGATTGGTTCACTCATTGACCTGGGTTTCAAAAATGGTATTGATAATCTTTTCAGCTCAAAAGTTTCAGAAACACACCAAAAATTGAAAAATAAACACACAAAAATTTGAAAACACACAATTTATTATTTTTTTTTTGAAAACGAACATTTTTATTTTTGAAAACAAACATCAAATAAAAATCATATACTACAAAGGTTCCCTCCCCCACACTTAAACGATGTAGTGTCCTCGATGCATTCAAGTGGATTTAACATGTAAGCCAATTTTCAAATTAATCACAACATCAAGAAAGTGTGAAAGAGAGGTACAACCTGATTTATTCGTAGTGCAACATTGAGTTAAGCTTCCAAGTGTTGCACTCTGAAAACCTACAAATAAAAGAACAAAATAAAACATAAGATATTTATTGAAAGAAATAAAAATAGAAATAGGATGAGAATAGAAGGATAAAACTTGGTTTAATCCCCCAAGTGGGCCCTGGGTTTTGACTGCCTCCAGTAGGGAAGTTCTAATCGGTTATCCCCAATCTGATGGTGGATAAGGTTTCTTTGATTAGAACCACCACATGTGGCTCTTCCCAGCTTTCATTTCATTGTTCTTGTTGAGGAGGACTCCATAGATAGAGTACACCGGATCCACCCCCTTCGCAATGTGGTATACTGTGCAAGGTGGGGGTAGAATGAAGTAAAGAGCCTCCTCCTTCTTGGGTTCCTCATGAACAACATCTTCTTTATTATCCAGTGGTTTCTGAAGGTATGATACATCTGGGGAAAAATCAAAGGGAATGTCAGAGTTTAATTCTATTTGAAAAAAATTAAAGCATGAAGAATCAATATCAAATTCTTCCCTTTCAAAGTAAGCAGCTTGTGCCTCTAAACAATTCACTTTGATCTTCTCATGTACTCCTTCCATTAAATTTTCAACAGGTTTGGGGAGCACCAGATGTTCCTCTTCAGATGCATATTCTCCCTCCAAGGAAATACAAGTGTTGGATGAATCTGAAAAATTAAATCAAGGGGAGGTAATACTCAATTCAGTTTCAACAATATCAAAAGATAATGAGTTTATGAAAGGATTAACTCCCTGAGCCTGTTTGGATTCAATTTCTTCTTTAAAGGGATGTGGATCTTGGAGTTGAATTTCCGTAGATAGAGGTAGGTAGTCAGACTCCTCTATCTTCTCTTCAAATTCCACTACTTGGTTGGTTTCTTCCTTCAATGTCGTTGAATCATCTACATTATTAGGAATAGTTGGATCAAGATGTTCCTCAAACTCATTCCAGAAGTTATCCAGATCTTTTTGATCTCCCATATGTATTTCAATTGCTAAACCTTCTTCATCAATCTCATCCAACATTGATTGAGATGGGTTCAATGGATCTTCTTTTAATTTCATCAATGATTCCATGGGTTCTTCAACTTGAAGGATTTGTGGGGATACTTCTTCCATCAATTTTTATGGTTCTGGTTCTTGTTCTGGATCCATTTGTGGATCCTGGGATGCATGTACTTGTTCCGCTATCCACAGTATTGAGGTCTCTAGGTTTTGAACTATTTGACTAATTCTTTCAAATTCGGATTCAATATCCTTGTGAAATTCTTCCTCTTTGTCTTGTACATTGATCATTTCTTGATAAAATTCTGGAAAATACTCCTGAAGTTCAATTAATTCTCTTGCCAAACCCTCCAACACTGGTTATTCTATGTTCTCTTTAAGGTTTTCAATGAGATCCTTGAATTCATCCTCTGTTATGATTTGGATTCGAGCTCCCTGAATTTTTTTATCCAAGAAAGAAACTTTATAATCTATAGACCAAGGAGATTCAATAATTGTTTCTCTCACTGGTGGGTAATTGTTCCATGAATTAAAGAAATAATCATTTTAAAACAACATGGCAAAAGAATTTTTTTTATATTTTTTTTAATTGAAAAAGTCAAATATTAACAATTAGTTTGTGGTGCTACCTCCCCGGCAACGGCGCCAAGATTGACGCACGCCTATCGTAGGGCGTGGCAAAACAATTTTTTCCTAAGTTAAAATGTAGTAATGTGGTTGACCTAGGATGTCTCCCGAAGAGGAGTGCACACAAAATGGGTTGTCACTTTAAAACGGGGGTAAAAATGTTGTGAACGGAAATATGAAATTCAAATGATTGAAAAACAATGAAATTAAAAGGGTGATTAGGTCGGGGTCGGTTTCCTAATTATAATGCTATCCTTGTTCAATTTAATTCAAACCTCTTTTCTTAGTTTATTAAAGTGAGTTTCCACAATCGTTTACTCTCACTTCCTTGGTAAAATTGTTATTGTGAGAGAAAACCTTACCAAGATCTCGGTTTGGTCAACTCTCCTTCCATGTTTAAAATAGTTGTATTGAATATCGTTAATTGAAATGGGCAATAACCGATCGAGTTTTGTTTATCCCAAACAATCAAGAACATTCACTACACCTTTTACACGTACTGACGATCGTCGAGTACTTCACCACTAATTCCTGGTTTATTCCATCGTATATAAACCAGAAATTAGTGGAGGGAGATATTGATTATTTTACCACGGAAAAAATCAATAAAAGAATTAATATTCAAGAACGATCGCACTTGATTATAAAATCCTCTATAAGAAATTGAAAACAACTTTGAAGAAGAAAGAAATTTATTCAATTGTGTCCAAGAACTCAAGCATTACAATATAGAAAACCATCCCTTCCCCAATCACTCTAAATGTTTACCCCACCATGGTAAGGGTAATCGAGTTGAATGAGGAAGAAGAAGGCATTACAAAAATATGAGAAAGAAAATAAATAAAAAATAAAACCGAAAAGATCTTCTTCTTGGTGTCCCGGAAGGAATGGGGTGGAGAATGGATGCCTTGAAAGGGTGGAGCTCTCCTCCTTTTATAGACAGAATGTTTCCCCCGAATGTCGACGCATTTTATCCCCATTAAAAGACATCTTCACGCGTTGATCCCTTCATGAATGTTGTTCATAATTCCCTTTTCCGTGTCTCCTAAAACTTCCAGCGGATTTGGACATGTATTCCGAGAGTTATGGACATTTTACCTTGAGCATTTATTCTGTCCAGTCAGACTCTCCAAAAACGAACTCTTCCTGATTAGGGTGCTTTAATGGCACCATAAACGGCCAATTCACTCGGTGATTCCTTCATAAAAGATTCACCAAAACTCCTTGCGCGTCCACCCACCGATTTTCACAAGCTTTGACCCCACAGTGGATTAGTTATGGATCCCACATCAAAACTAGGCAGAACTGAAAACAGTTTTCTTGAGCCAACTTGTGAGCTTTGTTTGAGCTTCCATATTGCCGATTCAGATTTTGGTCCAAATATATTAAATGAAGCCCTGGATGTTTAGAATCTGAAAAAGAAATAATTTGTCAATTTGGATCAGTTTAGATAATGTTATGGCCAATCTACCGAAATAAGTTAAAACTGTTAAAAATCAAAAATGGCCAATTTTTACTATTCATCTCAAAATAACACAATTATCATAAAAATGAAACAATTCATCTTAGAGGAACAATTTTGTGGGTTTAAAACAATGATATTAAATATAAATTAATTGAAAATATTTTCTTCTATCACTGTTGTATTGGCAAAAATGGATATAAATAACTAAAATATGATTATATATGTTTTTAAATGTTTTTACATTTATCAAATAAAAGATAAAGGCTTAAAATACGGAAAGAATTCAATTTTAGGCATATATGCCCTAGTTTTCAGTAAAGGATCACTTATCTCTTTTTGATGGCGAACCGTCATTAAATATAGTTTTGTTCACTCTTAAATATTCTATTGGACCAAATAAAACTCTTCTTATGAATCGGGACATCAAAATTTACATTGTGTAAATTTTTGGTATCTTTCCGATAAAGTTCATTCTTTTAATGAATAGTGTAATATGTTGTATTTTAATTCAAAACCACTTTTTAATCTAATTTTTTTATAGGATTATATTATCATTTGAATTGGTTTTAAATGAGAAATTAGAGTATATTTTTACCATTAAATACAATAGTGGTTGTTAGAATTAATTTCACTTTGAAATCAGACTTAAACTACATTCAATCTTTTGATACTTATTGTTTCATAAAAACATGCTATTTTCTTTGACAGCGAGAATTAATTATTAAATTAATTAATGAGACTTATATGTTCTGAATTTTTTAAAATAGACTTCATTTTTGAATTCGGAATATCAAATGTAGCTTAGGGTGAATTTTTGGTAATTTTCTGAAAAACTTCAATTTATGATGAATAGTGAAACCACTAAGTGATACATATAAAAAACTGATTTTCCGTTTAAATGAAATTTTGCCATCTTTGTGTTTTGAATTTCAAAAATCCGACATACATGGTTGTCATTAAGAAGTAAAATGTGGTTCAATGGGATTAAAATAATTTTTTGGTGAATAGTAACTTATTATGTTTTTAATCACGATTAGAGGTGATTTGTGTAGTTTAAGGTAAAAATAATGTTTTAATAATATGAAATGACCTAGAAACATGTCCTAACCTCATTGGATGTGTCATGTCTGAACAAGAAAATCCATGGGTCGACTTGGGGACCCCATGGTGCCACTTTGGCTTGGAAATGACGTAAATAACTTTTTATTTAATGTTTAAGTAAAATCGACACAAACATTAAATGTTTTAATAAAAAAAAAATTTCATTGGGTTATACAAGTCATATTTTTGACTATAAATATTAATTAGAAAGATAAAAAGATTTCCTACATCATAGTATTTTTTATAATTTTTAAACATTAAATAAATTAAATATTTATGACATCATGATGATGCAGCGATGACCTCATTATTTAATGATTTAAATAAAATGGAAAGATAATGTAAAATATAAGACCTACACATGTCCAAAACCTATTTTCTGGGTTTATTTAGAACCCTTATCACATTATCCTCAAAACACATAAATGTGGGACCTTTAAAATCTGATAATAATTTGAAAATTAAGTAACCTTTTATTACTTTCCAAGAGTGCCCCTCCCCTCGTCTTATAAAAGGCCTCCACCTCTACCTCCATACCCACACTTCAAAAGCCTTTGGCTCGGAAAAACCCTGCCCATTTTGCCTCTCCGCATTCCTCTCTTACTCCTAGAAGCCTCACATTGGGCAGAAGTCTTCCCAAGGAATCCTATGAGCTCAAATCAAAAAGAGTTACCCGATTTTAAGGTAATGTATTCACTTGAGTTCTTTTGTTTTATTTTGCTTCTCTAACCCCTAAACTATTTTTATTCATTTATTTTGTAACAACTCCAGTATCTTCAATATAATAGGATTTTGTTATAAAAAGGATTCGATATACACTTACACACACCATTATCTAATGGTTAAAGTACATATTGTTTCTATGGATGGCGGATTTCTGCCTCACGAAACGATGATTGTTCAACATTCTTCTAACACCTTCAAAGGTGGCCATTAAGATGACAGTATATGTATATATGATATATAATATGTTAATTTTTTACTTAAGCTTCTTTATTTGTTATTTATTTCATACCTTTATGGTTTCCATTATGGGTACACACGATATCTTCATTTAAGGAAGTGTGGACTACCGCCCCCTCAAAGTGATTTGATTCGTTAATACCATATGTGGTACGTATAAAGGATATATTTAATGATATAATATATGATACAATACTGTAATTAAAATAATATTATGTATCATTATGTTTTAATTCCATTAAATATGAAATAAAAATGGAAGTAGCGTTCAAGCGTACGTACGACTTACCGTCTCCATGAATGGTGCATTTAATTTGTTATCCCCAAATATAATGTATTATTATGAGTACATATATATAATCGATATATATGATGTATGTTACATATAAATTATTAATATAATTCTGGAATTAAAATATACATACCTCTCATATAGTTTTAATTCCATTAATATGACATAGAAATGAAAGTAGCATTCATGCATACGTACGGCTTACCGTCTCCATGAACGGTGCATTTCATTTCATTCATCTAAATGGTTATGTGATATTATAAATAAATGTATATGCTGAATATATATGATATATATGATATCCAAATCAGGAATGTCTTTCTGGATAAAACGAAACTTTGACCACACGAACAACATGTAATTGTAAGAAGTCCACTTTCGACATAAGAACCATGTATCGACAAAACAAACATTAATAACTTAAATAATTCATTAATCTATATGACATGGTAATAAGTGATATAAAAGGGATAATGAACTTTTAAAAGGTTCTTAAGGAAGTATAAATTAACTCAAGTTTATTATTCAAGAGATTAAAGAACGATCGAGTCAAGTCGGACCCGAGGTAAGGGATCATACTCCTCTCTTTCTTTTTAAGTACACTCTTTTTTGTCATTCCTTTTAAAGATCATATTTATTGTTATTGGGATGTCATTTTATATTAATATTACTGTAATTTTTATTTTCATATGATGATAGAGCCTATTCTCTCTCATCAATCCATTTTGGAAGTTTTGAGTGGCGCCGTTAGGCTGCTGAATTTTCGTAAGAGATCTATCCTCACCCTTTATTTTAAGTACTCTACTTTATGTCACTTATTTTAAGCTCCTCTTTGTTATGTTGGGGGATGTTATTTTATATTAATCTTTTTGTAAACAATATGTTAATGTGATGAGAGAACCTATTTGATCTCATTAATCCATTTTTGTATGTTTTATGTGGCGTCGTTAGGCTGCCGAGTTTTCGTAAGGGATTTTTCATCTCACTTTTATTCCTGTGAGATTTATGCTACATTTTCTAAAATTTCCTTTGAGTGGTTTATTTACTGCCCATTATTTTACTCATTTTGTAATATACTTTCATTTATAAGTATTTACATCAATTTTGTATTGTCCTTCTTTCACGGGGTGCATGTCTCAAAAGATACCCATGTCGGTATGGGAACCTTTCACCCTCCTCTTTTTGTAAAAGACTTCTTTTTTTATGTATTTTAATTCACATAATATTATGTTGGGATATGTTCTTCTATATCCTTGTTGATTTAAATTTTATGTCCAAGTGATGAGATACCCCTTTTTATCTTTCATTAACTCATGTTCTGAATTTTGTAGTGACTCCGTTAGGCAGTCAAATTTTTGCAAGGGAACTTATTAACCAAAATTTTATTCTTAGAGATAATCTTGTACTCCTTGATTATGTCATTCTATGAATATGTGTGAATATACTATGATTGTTTTACACTTAATATCCACTTATATTGGGTGTATTCGTTTGTCACACAAAATTATGTAATTGATTTATCCTTAAACCAAGGATACCGTCTTTGTAAGGGACTTCGTCTCAATCTCGTTTCATTGAGGCACATTTTTGTTTTATACACCACTTTCTTTAATACGGTGTATAAACCCCTTTGACTTTTACGTTTATTCAAAAGGATCGTTTTATACGAAGCATTTTACTAAACGACAAAAGGGAATGTTTTTGCCATACGTATGCGGCGACAACGACTTCTCCATCGCCGCGAGTATTATTTGGTCTTTGGCTTCCTCAACAAGCTGTAATGTTTTTTAAAATAAAATAAATACCATATAATTTTTTTTGTATTTTGGTATTGAAAATGGTTTTAATAATGTATTCTATTATGTCAATTTATTTAAATGATATATTGTAATTGAAATGTGGAAATGTTATCATTCCTTTATGTTGGTTTTATGTGTTATAATTTTATAATGGTACTTGGACATTTTACGGGTGGTTATGTGATAAACCATATGACGGGTGGCGCCGTGAATACCAGGACGAGTTGTTACGTTATAACCTCTAATGCATTGGGTATGGAAGTCGGCCGTATGGATATTCCATTAAGTGATAAGTGTGGAATTCGACCTTATTGTTATTCCACTTAAGTATGTTTATGTCCCAAGTTACCTTTATATGTTATGTGATCTTTATATGGGTTTTATGGTAATCTTTTGGTTACAGAAGTGTAAGCAATGAAATTTTATTCAGTGAGGAGTTTTTTACTACTTCCAAAAGGTGAAAAGTATTACATTTATAAAGTATACATGGTTTACTTGTTGTTTTGAAAAACTAATAGTTTTCATTATTTGTGTATCCCTTACTGAGCTTTTTATGTTCATTCCATGTTTTTTAAATGTTTTTCACAGGACTTAACGTGGAATAGGGTCAAAGATGGGATCAAAGGAAAGTCATTCTACCTAAAACATTGAACTAGACATCTTTCTTTTTAAGAGTATTTATTTTATGGAAACTTAATTGAAGTTCCTACTTTGTAATTTTTTTGAGATGTAATAGTTATGTCCTGATTCTCTAAAACTGTAATCCTAAAAATATCCTCAATGTGAATTATTCATTTAATTCAATATTAAGTAAGGTTTAAGGCTGGGACCTTATATTATTGATTGTTTATGTTTAATTTTTCATTAGGAAAATAAAATGATACTTATATCAATAAAACCGTTCTATTTAATTCTCCAATGTTTATTTCAAGAAATGAATTGTTTTCTTTTCATTTTACTCTCTCTCTGTTAAAGTATACAAAGGTAAGAAATAATTTATTCCATAAAAATAGAATTCGTTTTCCTATTCAGTTAATAATACCATTATTATATGTTGATATTTTCTATTAAATGTTTTCCAAAAATGTTTTTAATATTCTAAAATTATTTATTATTATGATTTTTATCCAGGACTATATTTTAATAATAATATTTTAAATGAATCTTCATTATTTTTATAAATGAGCTAATTTTTTCCAAATGTGTACAAAAATATTTATTTTAACATTTAATGAATGAATGAAATTTTATACCATAGTCAATATTATTTTATTTTATTATTATTTTATTTGTTTACATTATTATTAAAAAAAACAATATGTAACATAAAGATAAATTTTTGATTTGAGTGAAACGATTTCAAAATAATAATGGTTTTTTAATCATGAATGTTTCCTATGTTCTTTTAAATATATTGTCATATATTCTACTATACATTTATGAATCTTATTATTTAATAGGTATATGATATAATTATACCATCGAAATTATTTATCTAGATAGATGATGAACATGTTGTTCTATTTCTATTATTGGGAAAATATATTCATTTTTAAGATAATTATTTAATAAGAATTGTTATGTTGATTATGTAGTGAATTATTATTAATTAATTTAAAATGATTAAGGAATTTTAATTAATACGTAATAAATGAGACCCATTATAGTCACCCAATGCATCAGTTTTTCTCATGTGAGAAACTTTCCATTGTGTCTAGTCTATATCTATATAATTATTTATGATTCCTAGATATGAAAAATTGAAGATATGTTTATGATGTCTTGTAAGAATTCCTAGATTGTATAATTAAGAAGTCAGAAATTATGAATTCCATCATTTTGAAATTTTTTATTTTAATTCATATGGTTATTTATATTAATTTTTCATAAATGGATATATTTATATTTTGTAATTTTATTTATATGAATTATTTGATCATTATTTATCAATTCCTTATTATTTATGCTCTAATTATTATTTGATAGCTTATGTTGTTTTATTTCCATTACTGAAAATCTACGTTAATGATTTTTTTGTTTCCATCTCTGAGAAACAATGATGGGATCTATGAATCACTCCAATTAATTACTAAAATAAATTATATTCTTCTTACAATAGTTTTATGTTGTATTTCATGTTTAAAATGTATTGTAATAATTGTGTACATTTCTAATATCCTATGAATTCAATAATACTCAGTCATTTGGTATTTGATCTAGTGTTTCATATAACTATTTTATAAGACTACAACTAGCTTTAGGTTATCAGTGTTAAGGTGCATAAATTATGACCAATAAGTTGGTTTTTGGGTAGACTAATTATTTTTACTTGTATGGTGATTTTGTGGTATTTTTGTAAGACGGTTGGTGTATTTAGTGTCATTTCATAAGATCATTATGAATAATAAAACATAGAATTATTTTTGAGTGATAACGATGACATTCAATGGAACCATGATTTATTTTTTAGGATTTTGAGCCAAGAAACTGTGATGCATGACTCATATAAATATGATTCATACTATATAGTCAGGTGGAATAGGAGTGTATATCGCCTCATGATATGAAATCGATCACTTTAAAAATGTATAAGAACAAGTAAAATGATTCCTCGGAATTCACTCTAGTTTCAGCAAACGATGGAGTGTATTTGTAGAATATAAAGTGAATTTGTGACAGCTAATGACTAAAACAATTTGGGTATATATGAGGCATTTTATAGATGAGGGGATTTAATAAAGGACATGTGATATGTCTATCTATAGTTCCATGGGTTATGGAAAATCCATGAAATGAAAATTGACTATGAAATTGCCTATGAATCTTTAGTCCCCAATTTTTTAGAGTAGATTCATGTGGATTTATATTTATTTATAATAAGATCATGTATGAGGTGTTATCTTGGATGATATGTAACACTATATGTTTGTAAAAGAGGTAGGATGTGACCATAAATTTGTATGGGGTAGTGAATTGGACAATTATTTCCCTTATATGGTAAGATGATGATTAATGGGGATTTGGAAAATTTCATAAAAATTTATATACAGACATATATTGATGTAACTATTATAATTGATTAATGGTGACAAAATTCATTTGTTTTAGTGTGTTCCTTTCATTAATTTCAAACTGTGTAATGGAAAAATATAATGATAAAAAATAATTTTATTTGGTCATGTCTTTTATTATTAAACCCTAGAATGATGAGTAAATTGGTCATACGAGATCATACAAGAATGGTTATTAAAAAACAACATATAGGATATGAATGTTTTCAAGATAAGTTAGTTATGTGGGATTTTATATAATTCAATTTCTTATAGAGAGGAGAAAACCATTGTCAATTTGACAATATAACACCTAAAAGAGATCTGTCAAATGATTTACACAAATATGGTGAGTGTGTTCAGTAGTATTCCTAGTATAATATTTGATAATTATGAATATTAAATTATAGAATAATGTTATAGATAATTATATGATATATAGAATCATCTAAGTCATTGGTGGATATGTGACCATTGAGTAGGAGGATTCATGGCATGGTAGAACCTATCAGTATAATATAAATGGACCATTCAAGATTCCAGTGTGTGAGAAGAATAATATATCCAAATATTTTTTAAATTTTATAATTTTAATTGATCTAAGGAGTGTATTTATATTTATATCCTTTGACGATAAACTCAATGAAGGATTTGAATAATAGTTTGAGTGGATCTAGGATCAAAATCTCTTTGGTGATTACAGATAGGGTGTGGGGAAAAAGGGTTGATTTGGGATGTTTCAATGATCATTTCACCATGAAAAGATATTTGAATCTAGTGAGGATGTTAGAGGGAATTCATGATGTTTCTTTCACTAAAGACATCACAATCATAGAGGGAAATTTGGCATTGTGTTATGCCCACTAAGAGGAATTGATGAATTTTGGGTAGAAATGAATTGACCAATATTTATAATATCTAACATGGTATGATGTGGTAGATTTAACTTAAAATGTGTTTTTTTAATGGATGATGGGTATTAAGGGTCAAGGTTGAATTTTTAGTAAAAATTCTGTTGTCTAAATTACGTGTGTATAGTAGTATTGAATCGATTTCAAAATAAAATTATGGAGTGGAATTTATTATAGATCAATGTACTGTCACTTCAAGAAGACTAGGTTATATTCACCAAACTATATCCATAGTTTTCCCAAATCGTGGATATATGTAATTATGTCAAGGCTATAGATACAATTATAATATACTATGGCTGTTGAAAATTATTCCAAAGGCAACAACCATGTTCATATAAAACCATGGAAATAGAATATACCTATAACCATAGTTTATATAAATCATTCCTAAAGGTTTCATACCGAATTGAAGGAACTTTTTTTGGGGGTAAGCCTTTAGTAAGACCTATTGCAACTATTTTTTTCTTATTACCATAGTTTTTCTTCTCATTTTCATGGTTGTATTAATATTCACGTGATTTTTTACTTAGGAAATCCATTAATTTCCTTGGGATATTTTATTATTATGATTGTTTTACACTTTGTGTGGGTTGCATGATTATTTAAATATTATGATTTGATGGGTGGGAATTCAAATATATATCTATCCAATGCATTGGGTAATGTGGTTTACCTCATGCGATTATCTATCTTATTTGGGAACATGGTAATATATTTGTTTACAATCATTATTGTATATCATAGAAACTTATGTCATACATGAACATTATACTATATTTGTTCGAAACGATGTGTGGTATTTAACCACAATGATGTGATGTTTCATTATTATACATCGCCACATTCAGTGCCATTACCAAATATTTCCTTCAATATTATTATGACGATCCTATTATTATGATTTAATGATGAAAATTATTCTCATCCATGATATCTTAATTTATTTCAAATATTCCTCCTCTTACTAGACATTTATCGCACCCCATTATTTTATTTATATCAATTGGTGACTAAATGTACGATGGTGAACATTAGGGATTTTTAGTGGATAAAGAGGAAGGATTTTAACAGTTTTTATGTTTTTTTCACTATAAGTGATGTATGATCTTAATTTTTCCATGATACTAAACAATTATATCCTTTATTTTATAACTATTATGTCTTTTATCATTAAAATTATTTAATATTCATGAATTAAAATGCAGGTTTTCTATGTGCCTAAATAAAAAAAGTGTAGAATAACTTTTAAAATTATAAAATTACATTATTTTCACAATTTAATTCAAAAATCAGAAAAAATACAAATACAATGAAATTTAAATATATATGAAATATTATTAGGGATCCAATGATTGAAAAAATTATAAAAAATAATGAAAATATTACCTCTATTAATTCTCCCACACATAACACTTAGACTCCTGGATAAGTGATTACTCAAAATAAATTTCTATTGAATAATTCAATACATTTCAATGATATTCACATGATTAAAATCAATAAAACAAACACATAATTCATTTTAAACAGCATTAATTAAAAAATTTAGAATATGTTAACTCATTCAATTCTAGTTTCTTTCATTATTTTGAGAATGAGGATGTCTACCACAATTAATTTCCCATGAATAGAGGATTATAGTCTTTGAAAAAGTTTTCCTCATCCAAATAAATGAAAGGGTCTGAAAAATTATGAAAAATTTCTAAATATATGAACAAATGAGATAAATAATGTTCTCTATCACTAGTACATAGAAATTATTGTTCTAATGGTTTATGGTTAGTGGGTTTTAAATGAAGAAAATTATGAGGTAGAAGGAGATGGATAATCACAATAGTGGAGAAAGATTGCATTATTCTAGTTCCCACTCAAGAATATTCTTATCATATTTTTTCATTAGGAAAGAATATTAAAAATGACTTTAAATTTTTTTTTTTGGAAAACCCACACCTTTTTCATTTTTAGTGGAAATGGGACACAAATTTCATGTTAAAATTTTGATTTTTTTTAAAAAACCTTGATCGGTAAATTTATTCTTTTTTTCAATTTTTTAGAATGGTACAAATATGTTTATAATTAAAATATCAATAATGATAGAAATTTCAGTATAATAAATTTTTAATATAAATCACATCTATTTATAATTTTATTTTCATGAAAAATTATAACTACAGGAAATAAAGCCCCACAATATATCTCTCCAACACTTGAGATATAATAAAACCATGAAATTCTCTTCAATAGTGGGTTATAAAGAAAAAATATAATGTAATAAGGATAAATAAAAATAATTTTATGGATACTAATGGCTGAAAAGTATTTAATGTGAAATGTAGGATGAATAAAGAGAGTTAAAATTTTTAATATGGGGCTTTCTCCCACAAATAAATTTCCTTAATCATTTTGAACACAATTTTTTTCACGAAAAGATGTTCTAAAGGAAATATGAAATGTAATCATTAAAATAATAATTATTTGGTACACTGAATAAGTGGATTTATTTTTAAGATTATGTGAAAATTATTTTGATTCCTTATAGGAATTTCATTGTTGGATAACATTCAGGGAATTGAAATTAGAATTCAATGGAGATTTCATGAATTAAAAAAAATTATATCTACAACACATCACATTTAAACAATAATTTTTTATCTAATAAATGTAATTTGATTTATGTAGATAATTTTTTTATAGAAATTTTTTTAGATAGAAAAGAAATGAAAGAAAAATTGAAAACAGAAATTAGAATAGAAATTGCATAAAAATACATATCTACTAATGATTTTCCTACCACACACTTTATTTGTAATTTACTCATTTTACATAGATATTAAGAGAGTTGAAAATCATTATGATAATAAATGAAAAAAATAAGTTCGAAGGAAAAAAGTGACAAAATTTTTATTATATATAAACAGCCTTAGGTTATCCTCCTAAATCCTATATAATGGGAACATAAAAAAAGAAAAAATGGTGATGAATTTTATTAAAACCAATGAATAAATGATAAAAATAATGATAGGGGAAAAGATCCATGGTTTCAACACCTGAGTGGGTTTTAGTATTTCACTATCCTTAATCATATAGTTCCATAGTTTTATCCTTCAATTTACGATTGTTAATGTTTCTTGCTCACAAAAAAATGAAATATCTACAATATTTTTTATCTCTAAATGGATTTAGAATCTATGAAAATAAAATTTATTCAGGATCCAAACTATGAATTTATAGTTATAATTATATAGTGCAAGGTGGGAAAAATTGTAAAAAAAACCTCCCAAACATTTATCATCACAAACAAACTCCACTAGTAGTTTTAATTTAATTCATTGAAGAATTTAATATTTAATTTTATAATAGAACAATATTCTATGAAAAAATGTTCAGTACTACTATCCTCATGGGTACAAATATACTTATAAATTGAGCATACAATTCATTCTTCATTTACATCTTTCACATCCTCTTCATTAGATTATATAGTACTCTAAAAAAAAGTATGAATAAAATATTAATTTGTTGAAATGGATGACAATTTATTATATAAATTATATGGAAAAAGAGAATAAAAAATTGATAAATCTCACTTTATTCGCTCATGAAGAATATTTTTTTAATAGTGGACAATACTTGTATTGAATTTTGGAACCAACATAGGTTCGTCAAAACACTCTAAAAAATATGAAGGGATTATATGTTTCTACTTTATTACCAAAATTTGATA
This sequence comes from Viscum album, assembly GCA_963277665.1. NCBI lineage: Eukaryota > Viridiplantae > Streptophyta > Magnoliopsida > Santalales > Viscaceae > Viscum > Viscum album. The sequence goes on from OY728156.1 coordinate 537,345,504, forward strand.
CAAAGTCTATAAATTTTCCATTTCAAAAAGCAGGACATCACATTGAATTTCATATTCAACAAACGACATCCTAATAATTTTTATAATAATTTTTATTTCTCACATACATGTCCATTATAAAATTATAGATAATTTCTACCATTGAATTTTAAAAATATGATTAATATTAATATTTAAATTCTCCCACAATTGTTTCTTCAATATAAAAAGTTGGTGGGAAATGACTTTCATTTTTCTGATCTTCTTTTGAGTTTTTAATTCCTTTAATTATTATACTGTTCTGGAAACAATATCAACTTCTTTTATTAAATCTCACCTAATGGAATCAATTTTTTAATCAAAAATTTTTTTTTATGAATGATTAAAATAGTTTCATTGAACATTATTGAAATTTCATTGAACATGAAATAATTTTATTGGAATTAAGGTTTAAAAATTATTTCACTACTAGAAAACTCTATTTGTATATAACTAAAAAATAATAGGACTTGTCTATTTGGAAATCAATTTTTTTTGTTATAATAGTTAGAAATTAGATTCCAAAGTCCCATAAAAAATAAAAATAGATTATGAATCCTCCTTAGAAATTATCCCTGTGATGATATGATTATTCAATTGGGTTACCTCATTTAAAAATTTCCCCTTATAAAATAGATCACAATAGTGAACATGGTATTATACTATGTGATGTTTGAAGAATTTTTTTGACATTGCCATTTTTTAAATTTATTTTTGTCAATTTGATTTTTACATTGGGGGAAATGTTTGTATAGAAAAGGATAACAAAATTAAGAAACGATATTCAAAAAAAATTTATAAGTTAGAAATTGGAGAATGTATAGACTATAAAATGATGAGATACTAAAATTTAGTTAGAAGCAATGAACAAGACATTAACCTTAGATACTCCCATCATCCTTCTTTAATTGAAAGATCAAATTACCCATCTCGTTGATCAATAAGATAAATCCATGCAAGAACCCATATTTCCTAAACACCATATCAAAAAATAAAATATTTGTGTTTAACCCCCTTATAAAAGTAATTTGATTTCACAAAGACTACCGAACAACTAAAACAAATTAAAAATATTATACTCAATCGTGAGACCTCATACAGATATATTTTAAAACAATAAAATTATTTAAAAATATTCATTTGGTAAACAGTAACATAAAAATTACATGAAATTAAATTCTATATTTAAATGTGTCCTCCTTAAATCATGAAAATAAATTTCATAAAAATATTATACGAATACACGGATGTGAAAAACTAAAAAGGGAAGAAACCTAAAATATAATCTTCTACCACCTCTTGATGATTATCCCTTCATGGCATGATTATATTATTTGATCTTCTATCTCCTCGAGAAGGATCATATTTTGTAGCCATGTTAAAAATACCCAACCATCCTATGAACTCAAAGTAGAGAACTCAATTTAAAGGAAAAATGGTGTTAAATTGTTATGTATAATTTTTATCCATTAGATTTTTTCTATATTTAGTCTTTGTATGAGGTCAAATAGCAATGGGGTTCTTTCGTGAATATATTTCCTGGGATATTTTTCATTACCATTTAAATAATTATTTATGTTTTTTTTATTTTTAGAAATATTAATAGCTTAATTAATAAGGTTATCTATTTATTTATGAATACCATCTTCATCTTCCTCCTCCTTGGTGCATTCAAACATAGCCTTAATGGGGAATTGCAAAATTGGTATTTAATAAAAAATTTCTTTGAGTCATCATTTTTTGGATATAATACCCTCATTTATAATTTTTTATATTTGGTTATTACAAATTTACTAGAGGTTGGAAAATTAATATCAACCATCCATATTTTGAAATTTAACAATTTTTTGGTTCCTAATATGATCAATCTAGAGCTTGGATAAGTGTGAATAACTAATGACCACATTTGAAGTAATGATAAAAAAACTGTTTCTATAATTAGATTAGTAATGAAAAAGTTAATCATGAAATAAACACGTTTAGAAAATCTATTTCAATTCTATAGTAAGAACATTTTCAAAATTTAGCTCAAAAATCATCAAAATTTAAAAAAATGATTCAATTTCAATAGTTTGGAGATATTAGTGGAGATTAAATCATTCTAATACATATAAAAATTAATTAAAATATAATCTATATCAATAATTATCACAACCCATCTGCTAGGGCCTATGTCGTGACTACCTCCAGCCCCACTTCCATTAGCCAAGGGCTTGTGACTAGCACCGAGTAGGCATATCCCAAAATGGTAAGGTATTGCCTTTAGACATGTACGCACCCAAAAAGTTCAATCTTTGGAATGTAAAAAAAAATTAAACCACAATTTTCACTGAGACAACGAATGAAAGTATAATAAAAACTGAATGTACAAATGGGAAAGAATACATTCCCAATTATACAATGGAATGTACAACAACCATGATTCCTTTGTTTGAGTCCCTACCAAAATGGTTGGTCAAGGGTTCCTTCTTGTAGCCATAGAAGTTTTCTCGTCCATTCTATCTCAATGATAACCACCTGGTCTCAGACCATCAATGTCTCCTTCAAAGAATTAATCACCTATACAAGACATGACACATGTGAGAGAAGATCCTGCTGTGGTGAGTAAAACAATACTAAACAGGGGCCCCAAACCACAAAACAAAGAACACAAATTAAGACAATAAATCAAAGACAGCTCAAACTAGGTATAACTGAATGTACAAAAATTAAAATTATCATTTTTAAATATGAATCATCTTGTAGAGATGAGGGACTCATCCCTATTGAGTCACTGAGGTTCGCTCGGTATGTGGAAAATTGAGGATCACTATGCTACTGGAATAAGTAGGTCTTATGGCTACTGAACCATCGAAGTCCATTGAGCTACTGGACCATTCAGCTCAGCTCTCCTACTGGACCAATGAAGTTTCCACTGATACTGGACCACTAATGTTCGCTGCATTACTAGACCACTGAGGTCAACCAGTCTACTGGACCACTGAGGTCCACTAAATTACTGGACCACTAAGGTCTTCTCATCTACTAGACCAATGATGTCCACTTGGAAAAATGGACCATTGAGGTCCACTACGATACAAGACAACTAATGTTTTCTCAGCTACTCAACCACTGAGTTCTTCTCTCCTATTGGACCACTGAGGTCCAATCGACTCCTGGACCACTGATGTCCTCTCAAAAATTGAACCAACAATTTCCACTATTCTACTGCGCCACTGAGGTCCCTCTCTTCACATCGTTAATGTCAAAGCCAGCCATAGTATTCTCGCTCATAGTGCTACTGATTATAGAATAATCCACACCTTAGGACATCAGTCACATATCAACTACCATGAATTCTAACGTAGAGTACATCTACAGGTCCATCTCATAGAAAGGGTCACCATGCCTCAGACGACTCATCAATTGGACACCAGGTCTGAATGATACTGGTGTTTTAGTAAATGGTTTCATGTCGCCTCTAGGCCTGGTCTGACATGGTCAGACTGACCCGACCAACCCATCTTAGGGGGTCGCTTATGAACCGACCTAGTTATGCTCTCCTGACCCATCCCGGTTGAGTATGAGCCAACCCGGTCCTACCTGTCCCTATTTCCAGACCCATTAAGCCTTACTTGATGCGGTTCGGTTTCTCCGTGGGTCATGGTCGCTGGGTCGCATAAAATCCAGGTTCTCATCCGGTCCAATATGACTATGTCAAACTATTTTTCACCATCCCGAAAACCCATAAATCCAATTACCCATATGTACCTACCGACAATTTGTTTGGTTGGTTATTCCCAAGGTCGGACTGCCCAGCATCCCCGTTTACTCCATTAGCCTAGCCCGCATTACTGGGTGAAGTTGGTTCAAGGAATGAGACCTACTAACATTCAGTTCGCATAGTGAATATACTTGATGACACTGACTTCTTCCCTCCACATGAAGTCTAGTATTGATCGCGTGCTAATGCACAACGCGACTCACCCCACAGGCTGCACCACCTAACTCTGTGCCTGAACGACACTGCCACCCTGCACCACTATTGTCCCTATGGCCACAATCTCCACCAACTTAGCGCATCGCCTCCCTTCCATGGCTATCAGCGTGCCATCGGTCTCCTCTACGAGCCACTATAATTTTTGTAGTGGTCAGTTTAGTAATCCAGCTATGCATTTGGGCTTCTTGGGGAGTAACTATCACTTCTATATATCTTCTGTCCTTTTACGATTAAATTTGGGGTTCTAACCACATTTATAACCTCCCATCAATAATCGAACATGACCAAAGGAGTCCATCAGGGAATAAATCAAATGGGAGAGGATATCACAAGAATCACCTAAAGTGAATAATTTTTCCTTTGTTCATTTGGCCTTCATTCATCACGTTAGAAAAAGAGAAGATATTGAATGGTCAGAAGTTATATCCCACATTATTTAATCCCCACATGCCAAAATCACATCCCCCATATGCGATCCATCTAAGGGTCAACCTTTTTGTCATTTGGCCAATATTCATCATGCAAAAAAAATAATTAGGAAAGTAAATTATTCACGTAGAATTAAACAAACCCCTATCTGGAAAATAGGATTGGTCAAACTCTGGGTTTGACCATTATTGGAGATCAATTAAGAGACTTGATGACCTATTGTCTCATCAACCCTTTATATATGATCCATCATCATTTTCGATTCATTATTTTTCTTCATTCATTGCTCTCCATTGTAATTCTACTAGAGACTCAGAGAAATCTCCCGGTGTTTTCCTAGATCCCTTATCTCTAAATATCCATTAATGGATAAAACATGTTTCAATGATTCTTTTATGTTTTTTCATAATGTAATTACAATATTTCATTTATGAAATAAAATTTATGTTTTTATTGAGTTGAAAAATTGTTACCCTTTTTCATTTATGAATTGAAACAGATCACTCAATGTTGTGTTGTAGTGAAACAGACATTTTGAATAAAATAATATTTTCTATGTTTATATAATTACCAAAAATTAATTATTACCCTCAACCCAGGTTGGTCTAGTTTATTTCATGCATAATGAAAAACACATCCTCATGAGTCCAATAGTATTTTTATATTTCAAATCAGAGTTATCATTTATGTTTATTAAGAAACAAAATAATATGTATTTAATTATTTTATTTAAGGTCACATCCAAAAAACTGCATTCAACATTTGGCCCACACTTCCCAAAGTAAGGATATCCCTATGGAAATAATGTCCTCATGAGTTCAACAGTTGTATCAGATTTCAAATATGATTCTCCATTCAAGAGTTATAAGGATTTTAAAAATAAAGTATTTTTTATGTAATTATTTTATTTACGATTATTGCATTTTCGGGTTTTCTATCTGGAGATTGAAGATAACTGAACATAAGTCCTGCCTATGTTTAACCTGCTATCCAGAATTCAATAGTTCCCTTATATTTCAGATCCGGGAATACATTTTAGAGTTATTCCACTTTTTTAAGAAAACTGCACATTAGCACAATTTCAAATATTAAATTTTTGACAGAACATTTAGGTGAAACTGAGATAGAAAATCGCATGCCATCCTAGCACCTAGTCATAGAATTACCCCTTATAATTTAAAAAAATCTTGGAATTCTGGTACATTACATTAACCCCCATCTTTATGGATTTATGTCCTCATAATCGAAAATAATGGCTAAACAAACAAATGGTGGTACTGAGATCAGATCTAAGAATACCACTATCAATTTTCATTCTGGATAATATTTTTCTACCATCAAATGCACACCAGTGGAACCGAATATCCACGAATGTTGTTCTCTTATCAATCCTCAATCTCATTCAGAGACTCGGAAAAATATGTGATCTCATCATTGCCCAATTTTCTCTAATGAATAAAATGTGATGCATCGTGTACGCATCTCATGCATGAAAATATATCATGATCCCTCTACTAGAAAATATTACTTGGTAGTTAAGAAGTGGGTCAACTTGGGGATTCAGTCAATTGTCACCCAGATGGAATAATGTCTCTAGGGCATATATGGTAAACCCCTCCCAAATTCCATCGATATCTATTGAAACTTTCTTACTGGTAACCCCCAAAAAGGGAAGAACAACCCAATAAAATGATTCATAAAATCATTCTGCTTTTCATCTCAACAGTTTATCCCAGCTTCAACCTATTCAGCCATCCTCGATGTCCACCTTGACACCCACACACAAACCCTGATGCATCATAACACATTAGGATTCACTACTACAAATGGGCTTCCTCTGAAAGGAATAATTTTATCCCCACCTTTCGAATACCTATCAATGGTATTCCCTATAAAAAACTAAGCATGTAATATATCACAATTTGTATTACTGATTTATGCCTCCTTAACTCATATAAAAGATGATAGGGAACATCCAACGACTAGAGATAATATACGTCATCCACATCCATGAAGGATAATAGTAACGAGGCCAATTGCTTCGTTTCATAATTCAACAACTACAAACTGGATCTCCTACTGAAAAAATCTACTACCATGTTCCCTTTAGCATGAGTATAAACTACTTCGAGGTTATAGTCTTAGAGGAACTCCCGCCATCATCTCTATCTCCTTTTAAAATCCTTATGATAGAAGATATACATGAGACTCTTGGGGTTAGAGTAGATGGTAAACTTTTCTCCCATGGAGGTACTATTTCCGTATCATCAATCTGAAGACTACCATTTCCAACTAAAGATCGAGGCACTCATAAAACATTTTCTCCATTTTAGAAAGAATTTTGGACATCTCTCTATCTGTACACATGGTTTTCCCTTCTTTTTTCAATGCTAATATGGGTGCTTCATCTCTAGAGAAGTCCGGTAAAACCCTATAAGAGTTCCCATCCAACCCAAGGAAACTCCACAACTCTGTAACACTCATGGATCTCTCCAAATCAAGATAATCCTTGATCATTGCGAGATCAACTTCAACTCCAGCCTATGAGATGACTTGTCTTAGGAAGTGGACCGTTTATATCTAAAATTTACACTTCTAGAGCTTAGAGTAAATATGGATCAATGTGAGTGTGTCCAAAACCATCCTCAAGTGTATCACATTATCCACCTCAAAAGATGAATAAAATATATTTTCATTAATGAAGACCACTAAATAATAATCTATGTATGTTTGGAATATCCTTTTCATTTGTTCGATGAACATTGTAGGGGAATTCGTTATGCCAAATGTCATCACTATGTGCCCGTAGTGGCTGTAGTGACATTTGAATGTCATCTTCGAGATGTTGCCATCTTGTACTTGAAGGCAGTGATAGCCTGATCTAAGGCCTATAATTGAGAACCATCTCACTCCCTTAAACTTCTCAATGATTTAAGAAATCCTCGGTAGAGGCTACCTGTTTTTTAAGTTCAATTGGTTTAGGCCCTCGAAATCCACCCATAACCTGAAGCCTCCATCATCCTTCTGGGAAACAAACACTGGGAATACACAGGGTGAAATACAGGGCCTTAAGAACACCTCCATTACAAGTCATCTAACTGTACCATCAGCTCCCAGAGCTCTACAAGAGCCATACGATATGCAGGTGTAGATATTAGTGATATACTAGGGTACATATCATTGCAGAAGTCTACCTCTATACGACGTGGTATTCTTGAAACATCTCCAAGAAAGACTTCATCATACTCATCCACCACCATATGAAACTTTTGACTCGTCTCACCTACTAAATTGAGGGTAATTATGGCCAAATGATGAGTGATCTACTGCACCCATCTATGTGTGAGACCATCCTGTGCTTCTCCATTTTACTTCTCACCAACAAAGGAAACCCAATTCCCATCTCTATAGACACACCATAGTGTGCTTCTAAAATAGTCGATCTGAACATGAACTGCTGATACCCAGTATATTCCCTAAATGACTTTGTAAATCCACGAGACCACAACTAGGATATCCCAACCGAATCTTTTACCTCCAAATTATACTAAAACTACCATCGGTAGTGTTTTATCATAAAAACCCCTATCGAAGGAGTCTATAATAGTAAGGATCTATGAAAAGGCTCGTTCATTATCTATGAGATCTAAACAAGGTGCGAGGAATGGAAGGAGTGATTCGAAATTGTGTCTATAAGAACTATAGATAAGGTGGAGAGACAGAAATCGTACCACAGATAATATATAATATGTCATGATCATTGGATTTATTTTTCTAAAGCTATGTTCACCCATATCCACCTCCTTTTGGAGCCTGGGGTTGACCACCTGGGGGTGGTGGTGGTAGTACCTCGTACCCTCGTCCTTCTCATGATTCTTTTCCCACTCCTCGACCAGGACCGCTACTTATATGACCGACTTATTCTGGCCTCTAGGGCTACCTTGGTTGTCCCTCAATAGTCTGATGGTCGTCCCCAGTGTGAGTTAGAAAATCACAAACCATATGTCACTTCCCAATGCATGAGTAACATACTCTTCTCCACTATTGTCTCCCGGTGTCCCAGTATAGAACCTGAATCCTGGGGTCATCCTTCAAATGGTCTGGTCTACTTGGGACACTGCATCTTCTTAATACTACTTAGAATAGATGACTAGGTTTTATATTTCCTGGTAGTAGTTCCCACTGTTAGTGCTTTCTCTGAAAGGATGCTCTCCACTAGTAGATATTGCTCTAGAACCCCAGTTTACGTAGGTATGCTGAGGGAAATCATCAATTACCTAATATCCCAAAAGAGTACCCGCTCAATGGTTCAATCCCTTCACAAAGGTTCTCGTACCATATCCCTAGAATAATGGGAGTGGTCTATGAACCATGAATAGTACTCATCATCTGTCAAGATGCCTTGATATAGGTGAAATAGCTCATGTATGTCCATTGAACATAATTTTGTAGGGAATAAATCCTCCTAGAAAATTTTCATGAATTCATATCATGTCTGGGTCACCTCCTCATGCGTCTAGATCGTCAAACTCCACCAAATCATTAATGATGCCTACATATGTATTGTGGATAGAACATTCATATGGTCAGGTTGAAACCTCACTAAGAATAATGCATGAGCCACTACCTCAAATAAACCCTAAATGACTTGAGGATCTGTCTATCCCATGAACCTGGGTGGTCTCTATCTCTTGAACTCTTGTAAGGCACTAAGCCTACATGCGTGCTCTACTAGTAGCGCTAGTAGTAACTGATGAAAAAAGGGAGGTGGTATCGATGAAACACCAACTGAATGTACCATCAATGGAAAAGATCCATGTATCGAATCCTCAACTCTCTATGGACCATCCTCTTGGTCACAAACAAGATTTATGGTTGTCGGTCTATATGGAGTCATCTTGAATGGTATCATGATGAACTATGATTAATATATTATACCATGTGAGATGACTCTGACTCAGAAAGATCATGAGAAAACATTCCAAGGCACATGAAACTAGTTTTTTCATACACTAAGTTGGAATGTAGAATTCATCATCCTAGTGTATGGATACTTCATCTAACACACTTTCACTGGACTCCCTGGCCTGAACCCGAACTTAAAACACTTTACACTATTTCCCTAAAAGAATTTATAGACTCATTATTCTTTTGGTAGAACCGACCACCATCTGATACAACTTTTTCATAAACTATCCCACAGGATCTTGCCATGAATTTACAAATCCCTCCCTCTATAGGTCATGGTCTAGGGACTACCATCGAATAAGCATATCACAAAAAAAGAATAAATTTCCATTAAACTTTTACGGACACACAAAGATAAAAATATAAAATTTAAACAGAGAGTAAACCATAAATGTCACTAAGAAAACTAATTATAGTACAATAAAACTAAAAGTATAATGGGGCTAGAATACAAACCCAAGACCACAATGGAATGAACCACAACCAAAGTCTGTCTGCTTGAGAGACTGCCTAAATGATATGTGAAAGTTTGCTTCCTTTAGATGTAGAAGGAAACTAATACGTACTGTGTCACTAAGTACCATCTAGTCCCAGACCATCAAGGTCTTCATCAATGCATCAATCTCCCACATGAGTCACGACATGTGCGGGTGAATCTCGTGCAGGTGTGAGTAACATATTACTTAATAGGGACCCCCAACCAAAAAGGAAATACCACAAAGACAGAACACAAAGAATGACTAAAAGCAATTATCTCAAAGAAACAATAGCTCACACTAGGTATAACAGAAATTATATAATGTATGATAATATTTTGTAATGATTAATCCACTGGTACTGCTGAGGGATTAATCCATGATTAGTCAGTAAGGTTCAACAGACTACTGGAACATTAAGGATTGCTGAACTACTAGACCACTAAGCTCGTTTGGGTTACTGGACCATGGAGTTTGGCTCGACAACAAGACCACTACGGTTCTATTTCCTACTGGACCACTGATGGCCACAATGCTATAGGACCAATGAGGTCACCTAAGCTACTCGACCACTGAGTTCTGATCGGCTACTGGACCACTTAGATCTGATTAGTTTCTGGACCATTAACATCCACTAGGATATTGGACCACTGAGGTCAACTCAGCTATTGGACCATTGAGCTCTGCTCGGCTATGGGACCACTATGGTTCGCTCGGCTACTAGACCACTGAGGTCCGCATGACTAATGGGCCACTAAGGTCCACTTGGCTATAGTACTAGGTTGGTTGAATTGTCTACTAGACCATCATTGTATGCTCTCATACTAGGCCACCAAGGTCGTACTCATCACATCAGTTCTGTCACATCCTGCGATAGGATTCATGCCCATAGAATGCCTAATTTCGGGAGTATCTAATCCTTTATCCATCGGTCAAATATTCACTTCCACAAAGTCTCACATAGAGTAAAACCAAAGGACCGTATCATCGCAAGGGTCACAACACCATAGAAATTTATTCAATCAGACATCTAGTTTAAATGATATTGGCGATTTTGTAAAAAAGGGTTGGTTGCATCTGATCATACTCTAACGTGGTTGGAACAACCTGACCAACTCAACATGGGGGTCCCGCAACACCCGAGCCAGTTCAGTTGACTCGACCTGACAGGGTTGAGTCTTGGGTCAACCCGGTCTGGCCTTCCCTACTTCCCAAGCCCATTGGTCCTCACTAGACATGGCATGGTAAGGATGTGGGTCCAGCCCTCTAAGTCGCCTAGAGACCCAGTTCTCATCTAGTCTGATCCAACATAGTCAGACTGGTTCTTACAATCTAGACCAACCAATGGTCAGGTTTCCAATCCATCCAGACATATAATTTGGAAGGTCAATTCTTCTCTAGCTCATGCTTCTTAGTGGCTAGGTTTACACCATCAACCTTGCCCTCATTGGAATGCTGGAATTTTTCTAGCCATAGGGCCCACTGTCGTCAGGTTGAAATAACCATGCAGCCAGCTAAGGTAGTCTGACTCCATCAATACAAGATCCAATGTGGATTGATTTTTAGTACATGTCGTGGCCCACCCGAGGGGACACTCTACTTTTCATGGGGCTCGAACGACCCCCCCACCCTACACCGTCATAGCCCCTACTAACCACCATCTGCACTGCCTCTCACATGTGTCCACCATTACGGGCCACCGCTAGAACCGATGCACCATTTTTCTTCTCTGTAGGCTACCATAATTGTTGTGGTGGTATGTTTCCAATTCCATCTCCACTTCTGGGATTCTTTGTGTCTCACCAAGACTTCCATGTATCTCAAGTTCCCTCGCCATCGATCTGGGGATCTTTCCACATTCAGAACCTCCCATAAACAATCCAACATGACCACATGGGTTATTTATAGTGGAACACATGGAGAGAGGATATCACAGAAACAACCAAAGCGAATAATTATGGCCTTGTTCATTTGGAAATAATTTTTTGTGTCAGAAAAAGGGGATATATCAAATGATGAAAAGATATACCCCCCTTTCCTTAATCCCCGCATATCAAAATCCTATCCCGTATATGAGATCGATCTATGGGTAAACTTATTCATGGGTTTTCCCATGTTCCTGGTTAAAAATAATGAATGGGGAATAGAAAGGATTCAATTATAATTAATGAAACCCCATCCTAGAAAACTATATTGGTTGGATTCAGGGTTTAACTATCGTTGGCGATCCATTAAGGTATATCATGATCCGTAATATTGTCATCCCTTGATCTATGATTTGTCTTCATTATTGATTCGTCAATTTTTTGTTCATCAATTTATAATAGAAATGTTCCTAAGCCTCAGAAAAATCTCTCAGGTCGTTCCTATATTTTGTAGCTCTATTTATCCATTAAATGATGAAATATGTTTCAGAATTTCTATTACATAGAATCATCATGTCATAATACTATTTCATTTATTAAATAGCATTTCTATTACCCTTGAGTTGAAATGATGTTACCCTATTTCAATTGTGATTTTAAATAGTGTACTTGACATTTCATTGTAGGGAAACAATTTATTTGAATAAAATAATCATTCTTATGTTTATTTTATTTTATCATTAAAATTACCAAAAAAATAACTTTTACCCTCGACCCAAGTTGTTCGAGGTTGTGCCTCAACTAAGGAAATCACACACTCAAGATTTCAACGGTTCTCTCGGATTTCCAATCCGAGTTACCATTTCTTAGTTATCTTAGATAATATTATCATTATTTTCTTATTTTAATTATGGTAACCTCCAATGACAACTTTACATAGTTGGACCGCACTGGCCTGTGTTAGGCTCCACCAAAAGATATAAATCCCTCATGATCTCAACGGTGGTATCAAATTTTCAATATGACTCACCGTTCATGAGTAATATGGATTGGAAAAACAAAATATTTTTTATTTAATTATTTTATTCATATATATGCCCTTTTCATGTTTTTTCACTCGAGGCCTGCACCGACTAAGATTAAGTCTCTCCTTGGGTAATCCCATCATCCTGAATACATCAGTGCACTTTGAGATTTGATTGAAAAACCAATTTTATAGTTATTCCACTTTTTCATGAAAATTTATTACACGTAATATTTAAAACATAACATTTTCTTATGGACCATTCTAGGCACACATGGTCTCTGAATCGCACGTCGTTTTAGTTACTAGTCTCAGAATAATATCATATAATATTAAACAAATTCATGTAATTAAAGGATATTATAATCATTAAGTTTTGGATATTTTATTAACATCGTACAAAGTATCCATTAGTATAGAGTATGTGATTTCATTGAATGAATATTCTATAGTAGGGTTAATGTTGTTACGTGGACCTATATGATATGGAATGCTCCATTTATAGTGTAAATAATGGTTTGAGTAGCGATCTTGATTGAGAAAAAACATATCGTTCATGAGCTATTTTGAGGATTTGTTAATATAATTTAATGTATTTTTTTATTGATGTTGTCTTTAACTTATTGTTATTGAAAATTGATTAGTAAAAAAATGAAATCCTTGGATTCCATGTCCCCTTTTATAGGGTAGAATCGATTAAGCTCGTGAAAGTGACATTGAAATATTATTATTATTATGTTCTTGGTAGTGACAGATAACTCTAACTCAAGGTTGGTTGTGTAATATACATAGCGATGTGTTGACTTATGAACCTATGGATTAATTTAACCATAAATTTATTGAAATATTGTCTTTATTATGTAGTGGTTTATAATGTATATTATATAAGACAGTATTTGGAAAATTCACTTAACACATGTTAAGAGAAAAAATATAGGCACCATAAACACATAAAGGGTGTTGGAAATCAGTATTATTATTGGGATGAGAACCTATGGAGAGTTATTTAGAATAGTGTGTAATGATTTTAGTATGCAGTAATGTGGGATATTCTCTAGAATTGTTGGATCATGGGTCTAAAATTTAGGATACATGAAATAAGAGACATGGTTAATACTTTTTAATATGTAGATAATAAGAGGTTTATAAAATTAACGTTTTTTTACTATCCTAATCAAGATTTAATGTTTTATACTTGTTAGGTGACACATAACCCCGATGGTGGTTCAAATGTTTATGAATATAGAGGTAATACACATAGTTTTCCTAATGTGTCTATCCAGTGATGTGTCATGATCTACAATTTGGATTTTTTTACCATGGTGTGTTGTGACCCTCTTCATAGATTGAAATTAATATATTATCACTCATCGATATACATGATGTCTTTCTAGAACATCATGTAGCATATAATTATTATCATATTGTTCATACTAACTACTATTTAATGTTATTATATAGAATGTTTTAGTTCCCATGATAAAATCATCTAAAATTACAAGATATTATCAATATTTAATTATCATTCATAGTTGTTATGAATATATTGGTAAAATGACATATTAAATTCATTGTAATCATATATTGTTTGAAAAATATATAGTTAGGGAAATATAATAATAATCTGAAAAACAATCAGTCCTAGAGGTTGTTTGATATCATTTTTTATCTCTATAGAAAAAATGGATAAAGAAAACTAAAAATGATCAAACTGAACAAGGCATGTTGCCATGGTGGCTCAATTATCACATAATAAACCAACATGTTGTATTTTAGGTAACATATTTTATATTTATTTATTTATTTCCATTCATACTGTAACACCCCGAGATTTTATGAAAAATATTCTTTTAATTTCATTAATGTCTTGTGTTATATGCTACACCAAGATTACCTTGCGCTATACACAACACCGTATTAGCTGGCAGCATACGCAACACTATTCTTGGATCGTGTTACACACAATTTTGATAATATTTATTCTACACAACATTGAGTATACACACACACACATATATATATATATATATATTCAATATATAAATGAAATATGGTTGGATGATGTTATACGAAACAATGAAGGATTCTTGCACAGCATGCAACCCTGACTTGGCTTGTGTTACATGCAATCGCGACCTTCCTCGTTAGCGTGTGTTGTACGCAATACCGGATTTTACTAAACAACGATATATTATTATAATATTATTATGAACTAGCCGTTATGAATAGTATTAAATAAATTTTTAATCTTATAACATTATTATTCATCATACACATTTTCTAGAAAATGGTATAAGAACAAAATAAATTTTTCAGGTAAAATAAGTATTTATCAAAAAATGCAGTTTTGCCGCCTTTTTATGGCACACCCACATTAAATCCAATTTTTGACATGTTTATAAGTTGAATTCACAAAATAAAATTATTCTTTGGAATCATGAAATAAAAATTTACTTTGGATAAATTTTTCATATTATTATGGTAACTTTCATATTTTGATAAATAGTAAAAACACACTATATTTTAATTAAAAACAACTTTTTTCATCGCAATAATTTATATGGTTAAATTATAAAATTTAATGGTTTTAAAGTATAAATTGAATATATTTTTAACATTTAATATAATACATGTCATTAGCATTGATTCTACCTTGAATTCGTAGGAAAAATCAATTCCATCTTTTGCAATGTTTTAAATAGAAACCCTCTTTCTTTCGACAACGAGATTAATTTTAATTTAATTTATGAAACTTTTGTGTATTGAATTTGGAAAAATGGGTTCCATATTTGGAATCTGTGGATCCAAATTATGTTAATAAGCTACTTTTTATTTTTGGGAACTACGAAAAGTATCTACGGTAAATTTTATTTACCATAGTTAAAGGTAAATAAGGTAATTAAGGGTAAATATAATATTATAAAATCACCCAAACACATGTCAAAATCTTATTGGATGACTAAAATTAGACACATATCACCTAAGGGTCGGATTAGATTCATTTAATGGACTTTTTCCAATGAAAATAATTTAATTATTATTAAAACAAAAGAATGTGACAACATGTCACTTTATTAAATCTTATAAAGATAATAATTTTAATTTAGTGATAAAATTCATGTAACCTAGAACATGAATAGTCTCCAGAAATCTCATACAATTATCTACATCATAGGAATTTATTTATGATTTTTAGGGATTAAATAATTTTCATTTATTATGACAGAAAGATGATGTAGTAATTGTCATATTAATGAAATATTGACATAATTGATGTTATAAATACCCAAATAAATGATATTTAAGACTTTTTATGAATTCCACTAATTTTATAGGTTAATATGACATGTTAGTATTGATTTAATTAATGTTTTTCTAATTAAACATTCTGTTATGATTTAAAAAAAACAATTACTAAATAGTATCAAAATTGACATAAAATAGTTTTTAAAACAAATATTATATTATTAATTGTTATTTTATTCCTAAAAATCTATGGTTCTGCCAAATGACATATATAAGGTTATATATATTAATAATATACAACTTTTGGTTCGTTTGTCTTGTTATAGTATGTTTATTAACCTTATAGTGTAAGAACACAAAAAGACACGGTAAAAGTAAAATTATCTAACTTAATGTTAAATATAAATGATAAGGTTATAATAGGAACCTAAACTTGTCTAAATTCTATTGTATGAGAGGATTTCGACCCATCCCCATCTTAACTTAGAAATAAATTAATTTGGAGCTATTTAAAACAGAATTTGTCTTTATAATAAAATAATATGTTTAGTAATTCCAAAGGTGCCCCTCTCCTCCCTTATAAAAGGGAACCTCCTCCCTCTCTTCCTCACACCACTTTGAGCCTTAAAGATCGGAAAAACCCTGAAAAATTCTATTCTACACTTCCATAAAAACATCCTAGATGTTTTGGTCTTCCCCAAATACCAATTTTAGTTCCCTAAAAGGAGATCTCAAAGAGGCTCTTCAAAGAAGAGGTAATGTCTGTTACCGATTCTTTCAAATTTATTTCTTCTTCCACTTATTCTTCTTAGGTTGTTTCATTATTAAGTAATAACATCAGTATCACTAATATAATGATATGTTATTATAAGTATGAAACAACCCTATTTCTCCATCTATCCATCCTATGGAAAATGAAATCACCGCGCGTGTGTACGTACGGAATAACATCTCCACGCCGTGGTGTAATCTATTTTCTACCACCACCATACTTGGATGGGTATAATGGTGTACATAATAACTATATATGATTTTTGTAAAGTTATATTGATTCTGAAATAGTATACCTACACTTCAATACAATTCCACGATCATGAGAACGATATCATCGCTCGTGCGTACGTACGGACTACCGTCTCCACGACGCGATGAGATTCATTTTTCACGTTAACCATTCATGAATGATTATGAAGTATATTTAAAAATTATTCATGAAATATATGACATAATAATGATACTGGATTTATGTGTATATATATGTATGTCATCTACTTAATTCCATTCAACTCAATAATGAAATGAAAACAACGTTCATGTGTAAATACGGCCAACCGTCTCCATGAACGGTGTATTTCATTCCATTTACTGTTCTATTATATATATGTATATTCTGAATATATATTATATATAAATCATTTTTTATATTCTGGAATTATGTAATCATGATCTAAGTAATCATATGAATAATTACAAGTCAAAACACGGACAAAAAATGAAACGATTTTACCCAAAACACTCTTTAACATGGAATTTACAAAAGAACGGTTAATATAAAGTAATAAGTGAACCATATATGATATCATAATAATTGGTATGATTCTGTAATAAGTCAATAACATTATTTAAATCATTATACAGGAGGTTCGGACACTTACGAAGCAAATCGGACCTAAGGTAAGGGAAAATCTCACAATCTCATTTTT
Organism: Viscum album; assembly: GCA_963277665.1. NCBI lineage: Eukaryota > Viridiplantae > Streptophyta > Magnoliopsida > Santalales > Viscaceae > Viscum > Viscum album. The sequence goes on from OY728156.1 coordinate 537,363,212, forward strand.
ATCCGAGATTGTTTATACTTTGGTATTTACTGGGGTGTATTTTATCATCCACATCCATTTTTCCTCAATATGTAATATTATTTATATCCTCCTACAATTGTTTAAATCCAATTTTAGCCTTCGGTGAGTTTTTAGTAAAGGATATGAAAGTAATCTTTTGTAATTTTTCATACGAGGTACTTTTTGACTTTTCCGACAAAAGTACGAATTTTTTTAACTTATACGTCCTGAATGGATTTTTAAAACATTATTTCCAAAAATATTCCTTTACAAGTTTTCATGTTTATATTTAATCAACTTATTTTAGTTTAGAATTGTATGACATGTTAAAGGAAAATAGTTTTTGAAGTAGAAAGGTAATTTTCCTCAAGAATGGAGTTCAAGTGTTTTATCAAAATTATTTTCCATCTAAGATAATAAAGGGTTCTGTTTTTATCCATATTATTACATTGATTTTATTATGTTGTGATGGAATTATTTTTATGAATTCATTTATCTTATATGAATTGTTTTATGATGTCACGATGTTTACGATTCCCATTTATATTACATGGGTTATGCTATGATGTATGGTTTATGATTTTGTGGAACACATAAGAATGGTATCATTATGAGATGGGTGGGACCTATATCTCCCTCCAATGCATTGGATAAAGATTTTATATCTCATGAGATAGACATGGCTGGAACGGTAGGTTATACCGGTTCAGTGAAACAGGACTGAAACGAGGAGTGAACTCGGTTCAGAAAGGGACTTTGTCCACTAAGATAGTCTTGGCAATGAGTCTTGACTAATAAGAAATGATTTTCTATTATTATGTGTGTATGACACAAAGTTTCATATTTTATTTTATGATTATTCGGATTACATTTCACTACTATGATTTATACAATGTTATGAAATTATGATCTCTTTTGCAGGTTATGATTTCCAAAAGATATGTTCTTATGAATATGACGTGATTGATATTTCATTTGTTTACCATTAATGAGCATTTGAGCTCACCCTTTTATGTTTTCTTTTCCCCAGGACATAAGGAAAGGATTTAGGTTTAAAAAAAAGAAGATCTTAATGGGAGATTTTGAATATCTTTCACCACGATTAGAAGATTATATTCCGAGTTTCCAAAGACACTAAACTATTACGGTCCTTGTGTGTGTGTTTTTGTTATGTACTAAGTATTCCGCAAAAGTAATTTAATGTCCATGTAAGTCATGCTTCAGGTATCTACAGTTGGTATCAGAGGAAAAGTTTAGTCAACCATTGGAAACAAGGATGTGAAAACATTAGTAAGATCCCTAGAGATATTTCTATGGTATGTCTAAGAATGTACCTAAGGATAAGTATACGTATAGGATATAGTCCTAGAACTATGGTAAAAATATTAGATTAAACCAAAGATGTTAGATATTTAAGTTACTCCCCTTTTATTATGATTTTTTCCTCTCACACTATTCTTTTTGGGTTTTAGAAAATGGTTGGAAACAAGATGATTCACGATAATGGAGGATATGATGGACAATGAAATGATATTCTTCATGAGCAACCAAATGAAATGGGATTTATTATGCCGAATTAGCAATCTCATAATATGATCAATAAATTAAAATTTGTTAAGTTTCCTAACTCGGCTAATAAGATAAAGAAGGAGTTTCATGATGATCATAGAGGAAAGATAGTTCAATTTCGCCTATGTAAATCACGTGGGAAGAGGCATCAAGGATAATGTTTCAAAGGAATTAAAAGATGCTTTGGGTGTGGAAAAGAAAGACACAAAGCCAGTAAGTGCAAAGGAAAAGGTTCATTTTACACCAGGGATGAGGATAATGGTATTGCTATGACATCAACAATGGTTAAATGTTTTAAATGTGAAATGTATGAGCATTATGCAAACCAATGCCCTAAGGGAAAGTCTCATGAATAGAATCAGTATGGTCGTATGGGTAGTATTTATGTTGATGATGATGAAGAGACTACAAATGATATGTGAGATGAATGAATTGTTGAAGCTCAATCAATGGTTTAAGAATGTAGTGGAATGATTACATGTTTGTCATGTGTAATGTTGTATAAGTAATCTCATTGTACTATTCAATAAAGAGACATCTAAGGATTGTTACATTGTTTTCATTCCTTGAGTTTTGAAAGTGTATGATTAATGGTACCATTATCCATGAAAGGTTATTCAGATATTTTTGGAATGTAGATGATATGCGCATAATGAAGGGATAAGGAGAAAATTAAATGTATGACAGTATTCATGAGTTCATGACTGATATAAGGAGAATGTTATATCAAGGTTTGAGTATATAGAATTTTTGGATTTTGGTATGTGAATAGAGTTAACTTTTGACTGCATTCATGTTTTCAATAAGGTTCAATGGGTATTCATTCTTCAAGAGAATACATGATTAAGGTATTCAAATGTTTATAATTTGAACAACAAGATATATCTTATGATATACGGGGGATAAATGATGGCATTAACATGATCATTTTCTTTATAATATGAGCTTCGACCGAAGTATTTTAGATAAGCCTAAATATTGGAATGGATTATGTTGGACATAAGTTATTATTGTTTAAGTATAAAACAATTTTTATATTGTTGATGGGATGTTATAGTAATATAGCTTTAGAAAAAGGACAACCTATAGGACGGGCAACAACCCATCACGTCGGACAAGGCTGTGGGAATCGAACCCACAACCAAAGTGCGACTGGCCTTTATCGCCTACCACTGGCCTATAGGAAGTCCCTGTTTAGTAGAAACTAGTTTCATTATGATATAATAAATATAAGTCCATTTTAGGAACTATATATGATTAATCTCACTATAGATGGACTTATGTAAGTTTTGATAACTTTTCTAACCTTTTGTTTGAGACAGATAGAATGACCCATCATTCTATCACATGATCTGCTAACATATCATGAATGAAAAATTCAACTTCATTTCATTAAGATATGAAGTGTAAATTGTTCCATCCACAAACAATAGTGAGATTGTACCAAAATAAAGTAATTATTTAATCTAATTCAAATTATTCAACTCTAGGGAAATGATCTTGAAAACCAAAAATGATGTTCTAGTTCCCTTATATACGATGAATCAGATGGTACCTTAGATCATCACACATCAATAGATTTGTGATTGTTGGCTTTTTCATAGCCATGTTCTCTACCACTCTCCATCAGAACATGATAGTTAGATTTTTATTCCATATCCATATTTTCACCTATGTTATCCTACGTGGAAACCCAGTGATGAGTTAATTTGGGTAACCGTTACATTTCATACTTTAGTTTTTAAAGCCATTTTTTGGTATTCCTTTTTATGATGTGGGTTTCTATTAAACAAACTTTCGAGTAGTAAACCCTTTATAACCCCGACGAATTTTGAGGGAGAAATTCATTTTAAGGGTGGTAGAATGTGACACCCCGAGATTTTATGAAAAATATTCATTTAATTTCATTAATTTCTTTTGTTATATGCTACCCCAAGATAACCTTGTGCTATACACAACACCATATTGGCTGGCAGTATACGCAACACTATTCTTGGATCGTGTTACACACAATTTTGATAATAGTTATTCTACGCAACATTGAGTATATATATATATATATTCAATGTATAAATGAAATATGGTTGGATTTTGTTATACAAAACAATGAAGGATTCTTGCACAGCACGCAACCCTGACTTGGCTTGCATTGCACGCAATCACGACCTTCCTCGATAGCTTGTGTTGTACGCAATACCGAGTTTTACTAAACCAAAATATATTATTATAATATTATTATTAACTAGCCATAATAAATAGTATTAAATATATTTTGAATCTTATAACATTATTATTTATCTTACACATTTTCTAGAACATGGTATAAGAACAAAATTAATTTTTCGGGTAAAAGAAGTATTTTTCAAAAAATGCATTTTTGCCGCCTTTTGATGGCACACCCACATTAAATCGAGTTTTTAACATGTTTATAAGTAAAATATGACAAAATAAAATTCTTCTTTGGAATCTTGAAATAAAAATTTACTTTGGATAAATTTTTCATATTATTCTGTTAACTTTCATATTTTGATGAATAGTAAAAACACGCTATATTTTAATTAAAACAACTTTTTTCATCGCAATAATTTATATGGTTAAATTATAATATTGAATGGTTATAAAGTATAAATAGAATATATTTTTACCATTTAATATAATATATGTCATTATCATTGACTATACCTTGAATTCGTAGGATAAATCAATTCAATCTTTCCAATGTTTTAAATAGAAACCCATTTTCTTTCGACAACGGGATTAATTTTAATTTAATTTATGCAACTTTTGTGCATTTAATTTGGAAAAATGGGTTCCATATTTGGAATCAGTGGATCCTAATTATGTTAATAAGCTACTTTTTATTTTTGGAAACTATGAATAGTAACTACGGTAAATTTTATTTACCATAGTTAAAGGTAAATCGGGTAATTAATGGTAAATATAATATTATAGAATCACCCTAACACATGTCAAAATCCTATTGGATGACTAAAATTCGACCCATATCACATAAGGGTCGGATTAGATTCATTTAATGGACTTTTTTCCATGAAAATAATTTAATTATTATTAAAACCAAAGAATGTGACAACATGTCACTTTCATAAATATTATATGTATAATAATTTTAATTTAGTGATAAAATTCATGAAACATCGAAAATTAATAGTCTACATAAATCTAATACAATTATCTACATCATAGAAATTTGTTTGGAATTTTTAGGGATTAAATAATTATCATTTCTTATGACACAATATTGATGCAGTAATTGTCTTATTAATGAAATATTGACATAATTGATGTTATAAATAACCAAATAAATATAATTTAAGACTTTTTATGAATTACAATGATTTTTTAGGTTATTATGACATGTTATTATTTATTTAATTAATGTTTTTCGAAATAATCATTATGTTATGATTTTTAAAAAAATCAATTACTAAAGACTGTCAAAATTGACATAAAATAGTTTTTAAAACTAATATTATATTATTAATTGTTATTTTATTCTTAAAAATCGAAGGTTCGGAAAAATGACTTAGATAAAGTTATATATATTAATAATAAACAACTTGTGGTCGTTTTTCATGTTAGAGTAAGTTTATTAACCTTTTAGTGTAAGAACACAAAAAGACATAGTAAAAGTAAAATTATATAACTTAATGTTAAATCTAAATTATAAGGTTAAAATAGGAACCTAAACTTTTCTAAATTATATTGGATGAGATAATTTAGACCCATCCCCGCCTTAGATTATAAATAAATCAATTTGGATCTATTTAAAAAATAATTTTCATTTATAATAAAATAATATTTTTAGTAATTCCAAAGGTGCCCCTCTCCTCCATTATAAAAGGGCACCTCCTCCCTCTCTTCCTCACACCACATTGATCCTTCATTCTCAGCCAACCCCGGACAAATTCTCTTCTCCAATTCAATAAAAAAATCCTAGAGGTTGTGGTCTTCCTCAAAGACCAATTTTAGTGCCATAAAAGTAGATCTCAAAGAGGCGCTTCAAAGAAGAGGTCTTGTCCGTTACCGATTCTTTCAACTTTATTTCTTCTTCCACTTCTTCTTCGTAGGTTGTTTCATTATTAAGTAATAAAATCAGCATAAATCATATACTGATATGTTATTATAAGTATTAAACAACCCTATTTCACAATCTATCCATCCTACGGAAAATGAAATCACAGCGCATGCGTACGTACGGAATACAGTCTCCACGTCGTGGTGTAATCTATTTTCCACCACCACCTTACATGGATGGGTATAATGGTGTAAATAATAACTATATATGATTATTTTAAAGTGATATTGATTCTGAAATAGTATACATACACTTAAATACAATTCCACGATCATGAGAACGATATCATCGCCCGTGTGTACGTACGGACTACCGTCTCCACGATGCGATGAGATTCATTCTCCACGTTAACCATTAATGAATGATTATAAAGTATATTTAATAAGTAATAATGAAATATATGACATAATAATGATACTTGATTTATGTGTATATATATGTATGTCATATACATAATTCCATTCAACTCAATAAGGAAATGAAAACAACGTTCATGCGTACGTACGACCTACCATCTCCATGAACGGTGTATTTCTTTCCATTTACTGATCTATTATATATATGTATATTCTGAATATATATTATATATAAATCATGATTTATATTCTGGAATTATGTAATCATGATATAATTAATCATATGAATAATTAAAAGTCAAAACACAGATGAAAAATGAAAGGATTTTACCCAAAACACTCTTTAACATGGAATTTACAAAAGAACAGTTAATATAAAGTAATAAGTTAACCACATATGATAACATAATAATTATTATTATTCTGGAATAAGTCAATAACATTATTTAAATCATTATATAGGAGTTTCGGACACTTATGAAGCAAATCAGACCTAAGGTAAGGGAAAATCTCACAATCACATTTTTATCGGAGATTGTTTATACTTTGGTATTTACTAGGGTGTATTTTATCATCTCTATCCATGTGGCGTCAATATTTAATATTATTTATATCCTCCTACAATTTTTTAAATCCAATTTTACCCTTTGGTGAGTTTTTAGTAAAGGATATCAATGTAATCTGTTGTCGTTTTTCGTACGAGGTACTTTTTGACTTTTCCGACAAAAGTATGAAGAATGTTTTTTTAACTAATACGGCATGAATGGACTTTTAAAACATTATTTCCAAAAATCTTCCTTTACAAGTTTTCAAGTTTATTTGTAATCAACTTCTTTTAGTTTATAATTGTAAGACATTTTAAAGGAAAAGTGTTTTTTAAGTAGATAGGATATTTTCCTAAAGAATGGAGTTCAAGTGTATTATCAAAATTATTTTCCATCTAAAATAATAAAGGGTTCTATTTTTATCCATATTATTACATTGATTTGATTATGTTGTGATGGAATTATTTTTATGAATTCATTTCTCTTATATGAATTGTTTTATGATGTCACGATTTTTAAGATTCCCATTTTTATTACATGGGTTATGCTATGATGTATGGTTTATGATTTTGTGGCACACATAATAATGGTATCATTATGAGATGGGTAGGACCTATATCTACCTCCAATGCATTGGGTAAAGATTTTATATCTCATGAGATAGACATGGCTGGAATGGTAGGTTATACTGGTTCAATGAAACAGGACTAAAACGTGGAGTGAACTCGGTTCACAAAGGGACTTTGTCCACTAAGATAGTATTTGAAATGAGTCTTTACTAATAAGAAATGATTCTCTATGATTATGTGTGTATTCCACAATGTTTCATGTTTTAAGTTACGATTATTTGGATTTCATTTCACTACTATGATTAATCCCATGTTATGAAATTATGATCTCTTTTGCAGGTTATGATTTCCAAAAGATATGTTCTTATGAATATGACGTGATTGATATTTCTTTTGTTTACCATTACTAAGCATTTGAGCTCACCCTTTTATGTTTTCTTTTCCCCAGGACATAAAGAATGGATTTAGGTTTTAAAAAAAGAAGATCTTTAGGGGAGATTTTAAAGATCTTTCACCACGATTAGAAGATTATATTGAGAGTTTCCAAAGGCACTAAACTATTACGATCCTTGTGTGTGTGTTTTTGTTATGTACTAAGTATTCCGCAAAAGTAATTTAATGTCCATGTACGTCAAGCTTTGGGTCACTACACATACAATGGTATATCATGATATATACAAACAGTCCCATTTGTGGTTCCCTAGTGAAATTTATTTCTCACAAACTATAAGAGAACCCTGGTGGCACAAATACCTTATGTATGATATAACGGTATGGCCATATTGTGGGTAGAATACAATCCAAAAATTTAATAATTCATTTTGGTGACATGGTTGAGGAGTGGCTCAAGGTTGTGGGGAAGCCTCTATGTGTATTTCATTATTTAATTTTATATATAATATGACCAAATCAGTAGGATTACTATTGTTTTATTAGATGTGTGACTGATATATTCTTTTATTCTAGATTGAATGTGTAGTTAGTATTTTTATGGATTAATAATATCTATAATTCTATATACTGGCACTTATATTTAGTGTTGGATGATGTTTTTCTATTTCTTATAATATATTTATATAGTATAAAAAATAAATTCATTTTATTGTTGGACAATGAATCTCACCAGTATTCAAAAAACATTGGTTTATTGGTAATCACATATATTGCCATATATAATCTCTAACCTGATAACTGTTTAGGAGGATCTAATCAATGGCCTTATACCTTATTTTTAGGTAGATCATATGAAGTGTTAATTAAAATAAACTATTTATCAATGATAGGGAATAAATAACAAATTATGATACACATTGAGATGATAATTCTAGAAGATAAATATAATATTATATGTATTTTTTTTGTTGAAATAGTCATTTTATGTGACTATATATTGAGAATCAAAGCTCTATGTGTGAATAAATAAAATTTTACACATTGAGAATTCATTGCCATATATTAATGTCGAAATAATATTTCAGATGATAGATAATTTTTATGACTGATAGAAATACTTCAATTTCATGGCGGGAGAGAATATTAGTTTCACAGAAAAATATAATAATAATTAATAGAAAATATTTAATAGGAATATTTATTGGAATAGAGTAAAATTCTATAATTTTAATTTCAAAATCAATGGAATGTGTTGTTTATTTTATAAATCAAGGTATTAAAATGTATTTTTTTCATTCATTATGAATTTATATTAATATAAATAGTGATTAAATTTATTATGTGGTTTATGTATCTTTTCATACTAATTTGTAAAGAAGTACGTTTTTATATGAATCAAATAATTTTCATAAAACATTATATGTGTAAAAGTATGAATCAAATTTCAATTTATTTTAATTGATTAATAATTTTTCAAGGGTTTTTATTATCACCAGTAATGTTCTTCAGGTATTTTATATCTGAGATGTTTAGATTAATATTATAATTATTTTATTCTAATAATTTATTGGGCTTTTATTTCTTATGAGTAAAATATACTACTCATCACTTGTGAAATTCATTTTTCCAAAAAACACATATAACACTACCATTGTATTGAAAATTGACTCAATTATTGCTATTAATGGCTTTTAAACTATTAAAATCAAAACTCCTTAAACCACTATTCCATACTAGATAAAGTGGTTGATGTCAATAAAAGGGAATCATGTTAGTATCAGTCACATATTACGTTAAGATAACATTGTGTTAGATTCTATTCGAATGAAATTGGTTAAATATGAATTTTCATACTTATATTTATCTATCATTGACCGTTTTATGTGTTTTCATCATTAAAATTTCATTGGACACATTAATACACCTGATGTGTTCCCTAATTTTTACCATCATTATATTTTTTTAATTTAATCTATATGGTTTCATGACCTACTTACGGAAATGATTCTAATTATTATTATTGAAATTAAATCTGCAACTGAGGGGATATTAATGTGTACCCATCTCTAGGTTCATAGTTTTAAAATCCTAGACTTAACATTTGAAATCAATTATAATTGTGAGATGATGGATATTAATGGATTTTTTAGGGATCTGTCTTGTTGGGGGAATGTTGCGTGGAAGGTGTGTGTGATCATTATTTGGAAAATGTAGTGATTGTAATGAACCGATGGGTAGAGGTAGCAATGCATAATAAAACCAATGGGGGTAGGCTATAAAATGATCGGGCTATGATTGTGGTAGATAATATTGGTGGTTATTATTGTTTCATAAAGTTGGATAATTGGTCTACCATTGAAACTTCTTTCATGGACATTGTCTGTTGGGAATTCATGTCATTTAATCGTATATTTACATGTCCTTATGAGTTCTTTCCAATCCCAGATGGAATGGTTAATACATGATACACTATGTTCAACAGTTGTCTATGTGTGTGTGTTTTAGTATGTAATCCCACGACACACAAAAAATGTATTATTATTATTAATTGTTTCAATTTATGTGTTGTATTGGTAGGACAACCCCTTTCCCCTTTGTTTTTCTATCCCAAATATGACATTCCTCTCCCCTCATGTCTCCTCCATGTGTAACCTCACCCCTCTTATTTCATTTTTCAAAATAAAACATAGAGGTATGATAATAAATTTTTCTCCTCCATTTTTATCTATGCCACTTACATTCTTTTTATACATTCATACATTCTATAATATAGAGTTTCATGATATCTAGGTAGTTTATTTTGGGGTTTCTACATGGGATGGTGAAACAATAATTTTTTTTGGTCTTCTACCCTGTAATAGATGTGGGTACCTAGGATAACGGTATACACTAGATTCAAATCTCGTGGAATAAATAATAAGCTCTCTAGTGTGTATGTAAACACCTGGGTTCTGGTATATCCATATTTTTTCCTTTGGATAAATTATGACATTTTGTCTATGATATATTTGGGGCCAATTCTTCATTTTATAATGTAAACACATTATTCTTATTTTTTTCGTTGATTCGGTAAAGGGTTTGGTGTAATAAATCTTTTTCATTTAATAAAAACTATTATACATGCTTTTAAAAAATAATATTTAATTTTATTTAGTTTATTTTTTATATAAAAAAATTCAATGATTTTATTATCTTAGCTATTTTATTTAAGATTGACATGGAAAGAGAAAGGGTTTAATATAAATAACTAAATATAAAATATAAAATTTAAATATAATTTATTCAATTTATTGTAAATTTAGATTCATAATGAAATAACTAGAAGTGGTTTAATATAATGTTAATATATAAATTAAAAAATATTGTTGACTATATTTTCAAAGATGTATTTATTGGTTATATGGATGTTTGTATTACATAAAATGTTTTACCCTTTTAAAATAAATTAATCCATAAACTTTTTATGTAATGTATCTCTAATTATGTTAAATCCTTTATAATAGAAATAGTTTCATTAATTAAATATGTAATCCATGGATTCCTTGTTATTAAATAAATAATTTGGGGAAATAAGTTATAAAGGGTGTACTAGGGGGATCATGACTCATACATATTATAGGTAAATATTTTTTTCCTTCCTAGGGAATTACATGTAATACCTACCAAATTTAGGTTCACACTAACACATGGTAATCCATTTCTATTTGATGGGTTTATCCTTTAATTTTATAATTTCCATGGGTACATGCTAGGGTATTGTGATAATCTTAAAGTGGATATTTCTCACAATTTTGTTTGTATTATATGGGGATGCTAGTTTTTACAGACCCCATTCCCATTAGTTTTATTCTCAAGATATTATGGTGAAATAATTGATTTTCATATATACCTTAATGGCATATTTTACACACACACATAAAATTTTTGTAAATGTAAATTATATTTTTTAATTGTTTTTTTATAAATGTAAACGTTATTTCATATATTATTGTTCAGAATAGCCTGATGGATTATTCCAAATATAGAATGTTTATAAAACCCTCTTAGGGAATTTCCTTATATGTATATCTATAATAAAACATTCATATTCACTTCACTACACATATATATATATATATATTTATTTCCATGTTTTTTAGGAATTGTTATATCATGGTTCATAATCATGGTCATTAATTGGAAGAATTCCTACCCAGTTCATAGAGTTTTAGTTAATTATGGACAATGAAGAATAATTTCCACTTTGAAAACGTGTTTCTTATTTTATAATTTCATTTTGGTGGTTGATATTGAATATAAAAATTGTTATTGTAAAACATTAATCATTCTCATGTGAATATTTTTTAATTATTTTTAATTTTACTTTCTTGATGAAATCATATGTATGGATGAGTTTATTTTTAATTAAAATAATTACCCCATAATCCTAGGTCATAAAACACCACTTTTCAATAGCCTCTAAAATTTTAAGAGTACAGAGTTATGGTTAGTGGTGTACCTTATTAGGTTTGAGGTAAATTAGGGGTGGATTTTAACATAGAGTATTTATGGAGAAAATATCCATGATACTTTTTTTATAATTTCATATTTGAGAATAAATCTTTAGGTCATAAAAGTGTTGTATGTTTTAGATAAATTATTAATTTTTGGTATTATTAAACCACATTCATCTATCATAATAGTATCTTTCATAAAAATCATTTATCTGAGCATCAAGATTACGATAAAAGATAACATATATAGTGAAAGGGAGAGACATTGATTTTTTTACTATATGTATATAGAGATGATACTCATTATATGAATAATAATTAATTCAATAATATAAATGGAATATTTGACAATGATTGAGATCCTCTGACGGCATAGATATTGATGATTTAGAATATGGTGCTGGTTACAATGATCATTGAGTCAATAATGTTGGATATATTTATTTATCAGTATTAAAATTATAATTTGGAATTAATATTGTTAATATTGTTTGATTTTAAATTTGATTGAAAGAGTTATAAATAACTGATAATTCAATTTTACAAAATGTGACATATGGTTTGAGATATATAGTGAGGGGGAGACATGCGTTGAGGTTTGATGAAAATAGATAATTTATTATTTTTTAGAGCCACACATGACTCATATAAAAATATATGTTAGTCTATTGTATATGTAATAGATATTATTATGATAGAGTTAATTGATAGTGGATGAAGGGGGTTACCGTCTAAATCGTTTCTTATATAGTGTTTTGATAATATGGAATAATGAAACGATGATTTCATATATATAGGGGATAATGTAATAAGATGAAGTATGATTCAATAATAATACTAAAATTGATAAAATATGGGTTAGTGTTTTAATAATTAAAATTATTTATATAACATTGAATAAATAGTGATAATACCTGTTTTGAAAATTTTATGATCATGTGTTTTGTATTTAGTTTATATTCTAAGGGAATATGATTTTTGTCATTTAGTGGAAATGCCTAATTTCAAACAGAGCATCAGAACATAATTCCCAGGGTCATAAAGTATTAAAATATTATTTTTTTATTGGTTTTATGGTTTGATATGTTTCTTAGATTACCAAATGAGAACGAAAATCTACTTGATTTGAATGAATAGTTGTGGGAGAGATAGCCTTAGTAGCACATTTTGTGTATGACTTGTACTAAGAATTCAATGTAACTGTGAGAGCTATTTTTATAAGGACATTATTTCTTTTAAATTAAGAAATTTGGTAGTGCTAGTCCTAGATGATTTATAGTATTTTTTATATCCACACACATGATTGACACAAATTTTGATAAATCACACACAATAATTATTTGGGTTGTGGTGTTTGATACTATGGTCTATGCATGGTTTGCACATGGTTTTTTACCAAATATGCATAACCATAGTCCTCATTATAGGGGTAAAAATACTATTTTCCCACCTATATTTAAGATATTTTACCTCTTTTCCTCGATGATTTTGTTAAATGTCTGCCAATGTGTTCTGTCCTCCTTCTCCCCTTACATGGGATGATTCTCCCTCATTATTTGTCTTATTTCATCATCACAAGATGAATTTGAAGAAAAGAGTAGAGTCTACAATCCCACATTAATCTTTTTTCTAATGCCTTTACTCGTAGATATATGATATTTTTTCAATAAAATATTTCATACATTTATGTTGTTCTATTACTTAATCATTTCCCTCATTTTTACTCATATATCAAGAAAGTCGAGCATAAAAATCATGAATTAGTTTTCTCAAATCCTTTTCCCTAAAACCATAAATGGTTATAAAGTTTTTAAATTATGTCACATGTTGTAATTTCCTTGTGTTACACCAAAATTGTGTCACTCAAAAAATTTATTGTCTAGAATGTGACCTAAACTCACATTTGACTCCATGACATTATTAAAGGGCTATGACCTCAACCAATATAAACACTATTAGTAGTTTCATATTATTTACCCTCATTATCAATTGATTGTATTTGACCAAAACATCACTTTGGTGTGTTTGGATTTCGTATTGGATGGGTATTTGTGTAAATGATAAAACATTGCTTATGCGAATCAAAAAATGGTTGGCGTACTTACTATAAATTTCATCATTTATGAGTAAGATAACTAAAGAAATTATTTTATTTTTTAAATTTATCAAATGTTTCATTCCGTATGTTAAATCATATGTTACTCATTTATAATTTATTGTTAAAAAACCCTTGTGGTATGTTGGTTATATTACGTTGACCCCTATATCTTGATATGGTAATTTAAAACCCTTTATGTGGTTAGGACTGGTTTCTTATTATGAAAAAATTGATCATGAATATTTTAAATTAAAAAGGATCTATTATTATATTTGTACTAATAATTTGTGTCGTGTTTCACCTTGTTAGTATATGTTTTAATTTAAATAAGTGAATTATTTAATGGTTGAATACTGTCATTTAACCTCTTGAAATTATAAATTAATTGGTTGATGGAATTTATTGATTGGATTGTAGAATAAATAATAGAGTGAGTCATGATGATTAGAAATTTATTATGGATATTTATCAAGTCCTATGATTAACTATTAAATGTAATGTGATGACTTATTTTTTCAAAATCTCTCGATACCTAGATTCTAATACAAAATTCCTTGGAAAGGATCATAAGGAACAATGAATTTAATTCATAATGGATGTTGGAATTGTTTCTAATCATTATTTTCTATTGAAATAATTGGGCATATCATTCCTTTTTATTTATTTTAAAATATTTGGTTAGATAATTCAAATTTATTTATACTGAATTAGTTTGACTCAACATTCGTATTATTTATATTTAAATATTTTTAAATTACATTAATATTTTTTTATTAAATATGTACAAGTAATTCCTCATTACTCATGAAGGTTGATGGACATGGAATTACCCATTATTCATTTAAATTGTTATTAATTATTCTATTTATCAATTATTTTATTTTTTTGGGCATGACACTCAATGTCCATTTGTTTCGATGCTTAGATTTATATTTCTAATTTATCGTAATGAACACCATAAGATTATCATTATACATTTACTCTGTGGTTATGTACAAAGTGTATGGGTTCTATTTATATGCAATGTAAATTCGTATAGAAATTCATAATTTGGATGAAGTATGTATTATTAGGTAGGGATCTTATATCTATATTGAGCCCACTATGGTTTACTTTTAAAATCATTCCTTATTTTTGATATATTTTCATAGCAATATAGTTAACATTCATGGAATGGATTTTTATTAGACACCATTGGTGCTAGCCTATTGAGTTTTAATTACACATTATTTTGTCTACCATTTGGTTCTAGGATAGAATAATTGAACATATGTTTGGATCAAGGAATATTCCCAATGATGGATAATATTACTTCTATACAATGATATGGTAGAGGAGTATAGTCCTTAGAATATTTTTATTATACCAGTGGAGTTTATTTCTTAAAATTTCATTATTTATTATCATATGTTTTATTTTCTTCTTCCTTCCCATTTTGTATAGAATCAGGAATCATAATTTGTATATGATACTGGTTATTGATTTTGTTCATTTATTATTATTGGGATGATTAACATACACTTCTGAATTTATTTATTCTTATCATGTTATATTGTACGGTGCCAACAACATTCTTATTATTATATATTATGAGTGTTCATGAACTTTATATAGATGGTATAGTATTCCCATCAAATGACGATAAACCCTTGTTGCTTGTAAACCACCACTTGGGTACAAGGAGACACACTTGATGCCATGTAACCAACCAGTTTAGTTATATTCAATATTGTGAACCAGGTTGGGACATGACAATATGGTATCAAAGACTCTTATTTATTCCTTAACTATTTTTTGGATGTATAGATAAGGAAAATAATATTTTATAACATGGTAAATAGCTCATGATATGCAATGGAGAACCCACATATGGGGGAAAGATCATGTTTTCATGGATGGTACCATTCTTCATGTTTATCATTAATAAAATTGATTATCATTTCACCATGAGTGAAATATGTTTTATTTTTAATAGTTAAAAATTTATATAATTTTTCACATGCCCTAGTATGGAATAAGAGTGGGTTTTCCATCCATAATTTCATTCATATAGGATTCACGTGTCTTTTTATTTATTACTTGTATACCATGTGTAACACCCCAAGCTTCCACAGTACGTTTCCCTTTGAATAATGCAATAGCTTGCATTGTACAGAACTTCGATATTCTAACACAACGTGACCAATCAAACTAACCGTTATGAATAGTAATACCCATTTTTTGAACTTTTATTATTCAAAATGGACTTTATTTTTCGATTTATACTATCAACGTTGTCCTTGGGTGAAATTTTGGTATTTTTCTAAAAACATTCATATATTGATGAATAGTGAAAATTACTAATTTTTAATTAAAAACAACGTTTTTAATCTAAAAAATTAATTGTGATAAATTATGAATTTGAGTGGTTTTAAAGTATATTTAGAATATATTTTTACTATTTAATACAGTTTTGGTCATTGGAGATAATTTTACATTTAAACCGGGCATAAACAAGTGTCAATATTTTGATAGTTATTATTTCTTAAAAACATTATTTTTGTTTTGACAGCGGAAAATTAATTTTAAAATAATTTCTACCACTCCTGTGTTTTGAAATTAGAAAAATGAATTACATATTTATAATCAGGAGGTTCATATTTTTTAAATAGGTAACTTTTATTTTTAGACATTTTGAATATTTATTTCGGTGAATATTTTTTTTAGCATGGTTAAAGGTTAAATCTGATAAATAAGGGTAAAAAGTAAAATTATAATAATAATAAATTGCCCTTAAACGTGTCCAAACTCTATTTGTTGATATCTGTACGACCACGGTCATATTTGGGTCCATTTTGGGATCCCATGGAGCCACTTGTATGTTATAGTGACACTTTATATTATTTAAGTTAAAGTAAATATAAAATTGACATAAGCATATATATTTTAGAAAAAAAAATTTTTACATAGGGTTATATATGTTATCATTCAACTATAAATATTCATTAGAAAGAAAAAAATACTTTCTACATAATTTTATTTTTTTTATAATTTTTATTCAAATACTAAACTAAATTATTTGTGACACAATAATGATTTAGTGTTTACCTCATTAATAAATTATTCAAATAAATAAGATTATAAATACTAAAATATTACCCAAAACCTATCCAATTATTGTTGGATTATTTCATTTCGATCATGAGTCTTCTTATATTCATTTATAATGAGTTTTGGACCTTTAGAAACCGAATATCATTATATAATAAAATAATATTTTCAATCTTTCATAAAGATCCCCTCATCCCCCTTATAAAAGGAATCCACTCCTAACCAATTCCTTACACCACTCAATCCTTTTGGATTGTCAAACATCTACCCAATTAATCTCTCTACATCCCTATCCTCTTCCTAGAAGCCTTACATTAGGCATAAATCTCTTCAAGGGTCCTTTTTGAATCAAACCAAAAGAAGTCACCAAAATTAAAGGTAACAATTTCTCTTAGCTTCTTTTGTTTTATTTTACTTCTCCAACCCCTAAACTCATCTTATTATTTTATTTTGTAACAAAACTAGTATAATTAATATACTTGGATATTTTTATAAAATGTATTCTAACTAAACATACACACACCTCTATATAATGGGTGGAGAACATAATGTTTCTGTGGATGGAAACCAAACGCCTCACGAAACGATGATTGTTCAATTATGTCCTACCTCCTCTCATGGTGGCCAATATGATGGGACAGTAATTAAATATGAAATTAATGATATTTAGGTTATATATAAGATTCTTTAATTTTATATTATATCATACAATTATTCCTTTCATCTTGTACATATATACAATAATTTCATTTGAGGAAGTGTGGACTAGAACCCCCTCAATGTGATTTGACTCATTCATACCATACATGGAATGTATGAAGGATCATGTTAATGAACATAAGTAACATATATAATATATTATATCACACTGTAATAATAATATACCTATTTATCAGTTGGGTTTGATTTCCTTTTAAAATGTAAAATGAAATGGAAGTATCGTTCGTGCATACGTACGGATTATAGTCTGCACGAACACGATGAGATTCATTCCCCCATCATATCCGTTCAAGAATAATTCTAATTTGATGTTTAAAATAAATTATTATAGACTTGATATAATCCTATATATGAATAAGATACAAACTATCCATAAAAAACATGGCTTATGTAACAAATCATATAAAGGATAATGAATTAGTTAAATGATGATAATACTAAAATATTATTAACATAGTAATATAAAAAGATCATATATGATACCATATTTATGTATATGATTCTTGTATAATTTAATAACAACAATTTAACTATTATACTGGAGTTTAACATAACCTCTACTAAGGAAAAGTACAAGGTAGGGGTTTATTTCACAATCTCTTCATTATATGAGGTTGTTTATATGTAATTACCTACTGGGACCACTTTATCATCCACATCCATGTTTCTTAAAAAATGTATTTCAAATCATTGTAACTATTTTACATACTATGGTTTAAATTCATTTATACCCTTGTTTGAATTTTTATAAGATGCTTATAAAGGAATCTTTCTATCATTTTCCTAACAAGGTCCTTTTTAAACTTTTCGACAAAATTAAGGTAAGCATGTATTTTTTTAACTTAAATGGATGGTGCAGCTAATTTTTTCCATTATAAAATCAGTGAACATTATATTACAATATTATAAAAATATTTTAAAAGTAAATTTTATATTTTATAATTATGTGACTTTTAAATTATTTCAAAAAAGATATATTTCCCTCAAATAGTTTTGATTTCATCTATGTCAACATCCTTTGTTTGATTTTAAGATTATTTGAAGTTGATTTATTCTGATACAAAACTTCGGTACTGTATTGATGGTTTTGTGATATTTTTGACTATGGATGTGTTATTTTTATATGATTCATAGTTTATGGAGAAATTATTTACATTTAATATGATAGTTTTAATACGAATGTTTATTTTATTTTCAAACCTAATCATATGAGGAATGCATTAGACTTAGTATGTTATGGGTGGAGCCTGCTATAACTCCTCGATGCATCGGTAGGTCTCATGAGACAAACCATTGTCTGGGCACAAGGCCTTGAAAAAATATTATTTGTAGTCTGGGCAGAAGGCCTTGACTATGTGGTTATGATAGTCTGGCATTATGCATTCTATCATTGTGAAAGTGGTTATTGATATTACATGTGATTATATGAATAGTAGAATATCAATTAGAATATGTAAATGGAATTATTTCATTTTATTTTTTCCATATTATTCTGATGGTCATGTTCAAAAAGCTTTTCTTTTAGTTTTACTTTGCCTTAAATGTTTATGCTTATTTATGAATGTTTCTGCTATATTGTTATCCTTACTGGGCATCTAAGCTCACCCCATTCTATGTTTTATTTTTCCCAGGATGTGAAGAAGTATTTTATGAATAACATGTAGGGATAGTATGACATGATATGTTTGTTGTATATGGAGACAATATGTTATTGTTGTTTTTCATTTTATCAACTAATGAATGACATATGAATGTATCTAGTGATTACAAGGCTACTAAACTAATCGATCTTTTGAGAAATGATCTTTTGTGATCATGAAAATGTTATGTAATAATGCACCGACTCCGGGTAACTGGGGTCGGGGTGTTATATTTTGTATCATAAGAAGTTATGTACAGTCCATGGAAACTAGATTTAGATAAACTCTGATAATAGCATAGAGACCTAAGATGGACTTTAAGGATTAGTATAGAAGAACTTCCTAGAATTTTGGTATTGTAGAGATTTTTTAAGATTTTTGAGCAATACATCCATGTCTGGATATGAGCATGTAGAGGCGGTTATAGAAAATATGTAGCTAGGGATAAAACCTGAAAACACCACTCTGATCTAGACTCGAACGGTAACTAGTACACAACAACGGGCCTTACTGAACTCTTGGTTATGACACTCCCAAGGGATATGCTTAGGATAAATATCATTTTCATTACAATCCATTATGAAGGGTTTATGAGTATATACTTCCTCAAAGAAAACATTTTTATTATTATGGATTATATCCATAAACTGTTAAATTTATGTTAAGTGTTTTACATGTTTGGAATTATGTATTTCGATTCATAAACTGATCTATTTTGAGCTATTTTTTAGAAATGGCCCCTTATGGAAGGAATGGAAACCGTATCAATGCATGCAATCCATGTAGTTATTTCCCTCCTTCTTAATATAATTATAGTGGAGTTGGTGATAAAATTGGTGCTAATCAGCTTATCACTATACCAGGACAACTCACTCAGGTTATGAATAATAAACATAGCCGTATGGAGAACCCTGATTCACAGCATGGAGGATCAATGTTAGATCTATTCATGAGGCAAAATCCACCAATACTCAATGGGTGTAGAAATCCACTAGTAGCTGAGTAATGGATAAATTCTTTAGAGAAAATATTCCATGTATTGGGGAGTAGTGAAAGGGTAAAAGTTATCATGGATGTTTACCGCCTCACTGGAGATGTTGTTCAATGGTGGTCATTTATTAAAAATAGGAAAGAAGGTGATGAGGTATCAAGTATGTAATGGATGTAGTTTAAAGAGATTTTTATAGAAAAATAATTTCCTAATGACCATCGAGAAGATATGGAAATACAATTTCTATGTATGTGGCAATAGGGGGATGAGAATGTCGAAAAGTATGAGGCTAACTATACAAGGTTAACGAGGCATGTTGCAGATTATATACGTATCCCAAGAAGTAAGAATGATCATTTTTTATGGGCTAAACCATTCCTCCGTCGAGCATTAGTCTCACAATCCTTCCTGTCATACGAAGATATTGTCTCATTGCTATCAAGAAAAAAAGAAATTCTCTAAGACTTATGAATTTAAAGAAAAGAAAGAGAACAAGATATCTACCGATCACTATGGGAATGAAAATAAGGGGTAGAAGGTAAATGTTGAATATACATCATGAAATAAATGTGGGATGAAACACCCTTGTACATGCATGAAGGGAATTACATTCTTTTATTAGTGTGGTGAAAAAGGACACCAAGATCACGATTGCAAGGGAATGAAATAAGCATCTATTGTTCAATTATAAAATTTTAGGGAGATGGGACATTATGGAAATGAATGTCCAATGCGTCAGGGTAAATTACCTCAAAAATGTACAAGGGATCAGAGACAAGCTTATGATATCACAACTATTATGGTATAATCCCTGAAAGATGTTGTGGCAGGTAACTTAATGGTTTCCTCAAGATTAGCCAATGCTTTATTTGATTCTGGATCATTTCATATTTCATATCTTCCCAGTTTTCTATGAAAATTATAGATTTACAATTTGATTTAACAAGGGAGTTGTCATTCAAAACTCCTAATAGAAGTATCATTGCAACACTTTTTTGTGAATTCGTCCCCATTAGTGCATATAAATATTCCTTAACTATTGATATCATCATCATTCTTATGATTGAGTTAGATATAATCCTCATTATTGAATGGATTTTGGACTATGATGAAAATATTGATTGTAAGATGAAGGAGGTTACGATTTTTTATGATGATGATAAGAAACACCTTATCTTTAGAAAAGAATTGTCACCACCTAATTCTTATCTAGATCCACCCCTAGTAGCTCAACTAGATTCAATTATTGGGGAGGAAGAGTATGAAATGATTGTGGGTGAGGAATGTAATGTCCTAACAGAGGATATACCTATTGTGTAAGAAAATGTAGATGTGTTTTCGGAAGATTTAACTAGACATCCTCTAGAATGAGAAATTGAATTTTCTATTTATTTAATTCTGGGTTCAAGGCCCATATCAAAGCCCCTTATAGAATGGACTCTTAAGAATTAGTTGAATTAAAGAAACAAACTAGAGGAATTGAGTAATAATGAATTTATTCTCCCTAGTGTCTCTCCATGGGGAGCCCCTATCCTTTTTATTAAGAAGAAAGATGGGTCTATGAGGTTATGTATTGACTACATGGAAATCATTGCAAAAACAATAATGAACAAGAATCCACTACCTCGCAATGATGATTTATTTGACCAACTGCATGGAGGTCAATACTTTTCAAAGATTGAACTTTGATCTAGATACCATCAGTTGTGTGTAAAGAAGGAAGACATTCCGAAAACAGCATTTTAAACCATGTACGAGCATTACAAGTTTATAGTAATTCCTTTTGGATTGACTAAGGCACCCTCTGTATTCATGGATCTAATGAACAATGTTTTATGGAATATATCGATGGTTTTGTAGTGGTATTTATTGATGATATCTTGGTATAATCCATATGCTACGAATATCAAGAACATCACCTGTGCATTATCTTGAAGACTTTCATAAGACATGAATTATATGAGGAGATTAGAAAATGTGAATTCTGGCTTCAGGAGATTTCATTTCGTGGCCATATTTTCTCTAAGGATGGAATATCTGTTTCTCCTAATAATAGAAGAGAAATCCACAAATAGCCAGCACCAACGAGTATAACCAATGTACACAGTTTTATTGGTTTAGCTAGTTATTTTCAACAATTCGTCCAGAATTTTCATTGATTGGCTATCCCATTAACGAAGCTCACACGAAAAGGGGTTAAATATGTATGGACAAATGATTGTGAAGAATGTTTTGAATAACTGAAGATAATATTAGTTAATGCTTTGATATTAACTCTACCACCGGGCAATGATGGGTTCATTATTTATAGTAATGCATCGAAGAATGGACTTTGTCATGTCATTATGCAGAATGATATGGTTATTGTCTATGCATCATGACAACTAAATATTTATGAGAAAAAATTTCCTACTCATGATCTTGAGTTAGTAGCTGTAATATTTGCTTTGATGATTTGGAGACACTATCTCTATGGTGAGAAATGTGAGATTTATACTGATCACAAGTGTTTGAAGTATATTTTCTCACATAAAGAACTCAACATGAGGCAAAGGAGATGGCTTGAACTTCTCAAGGATTATTATTGCATGATACCCTACAACTAAGGTAAGGTACATAAGGTTGTAGATTCTTTGTGTAGAAAAGATCATGCCGTTTTGAACAAGAAAGGAGTAGAGAGGTATCCTATTTTCCTAGATGTAGTAAAGATGGATATGGGAATCACCATGGAAGGTGAAACATGAATACATTTTTAAATGGCTTCCAAACCATATATACTAGAAAGGATAAAGGGTTCTCAGACCGGTGATGAAGAGTTTCAATAGAGGATTAAAGCTATGAATGATGAGAGATTTAGCGACATTGTGTATGAAGATGAAATTTTAAAATTTGGGAAAAGACTTTTTGTTCCTGATATACCTAATCTAAAAAGGGAATTTTTGGAGGATTCTCATAGTTACAATTTATCTATACACCATGGTAACAATAAGATGTATAAATATTTAAAGGAACATTTTTTGGTGGGACAACATGAAGAAGGAGATTGCTGATTTTGTGTTAAGATGTATTGTTCTTAAACAAGTGAATGATGGAAGGAAAAATCTTGGAGAAGTCATGCAACCTCTTCCAATACCTGAGTGGAAATGGGATAATATTATGATGGTCTTTGTCATTTTGATACAATAGACTCCTAGAAAAAATGATGCAATATGGGTAATTTTTTATTGTCTTACCAAGTCAGCACATTTTCTTTCTATAAGAAATGATCTACCTTATGAATGACTAGGAAGACTATATATTAATGAAGTTGTGAGACTTCATGGAGTACCCCTATCGATTGTTTCTGATCGTGATCCACATTTTACTTCAAGATTCTGAAAAAGTTTTCAGAAATCCCTGGATACTGTACTTAGTTTGAGCACTTCCTTCCACCCTCAAATAGATGGACTATCAGAACAAACTATTCAAATCATAGAAGACATGTTGAGATCTTTATCAGATGACATTCATTGTATGTGGGATTATTATTTACCTCTGGTAGAATTTTTCAATAATAATAGCTTCCATTCAAGTATTCGGATGGCACCGTATGAAGCGTTACATGGAAATAGATGTTACACACCAACCTGTTTGGATGATGTTGGTGAAAGAAAACATGTAGGCCCAGAACATGTGGAGGAAATGATTGAAATGGTGAAGGTAATCCAAAACCACATCAAAGTAGCTCAAAGTTAGCAGATGAGCTATGCCGATAATCGAAGGAAGGATTTGGAATTCCAGGTAGGAGATCATGTTTTCTTGAAGGTATCCCCATGGAAGGGAGTTATACATTTTAGTAAGAAAGGTAAATTGAGTCCTAGCTAAATATGACCTTTCGAAATTATAGAACGAATTGGGGTTGCAGCTTACCATTTTGCAATGTCGCCAAGTCTCTCTAAAGTTTACGGTGTATTTCACTAATCACTATTGAAAAATTACTTGTCTGACACAACACATGTACATACCTATGAGGAATTAGAACTGGAACACAATCTATCATATTGCAAAGAGTCTTTCAGGATTCTTGATACTAGAGAACAAGTGCTGAGAAACCGAATGACTCATCTGGTAAATGTTTTATGGAGAAACCATACGATGAAGGAGGCAACATGGGAACCCAACGAACTTATGATGAAGAACCATCCGAGTCTTTTTTTGCAATAATATTCTAGAAATTAAGAGGAAAAAATATTTTGAAGGAGGGGAGAATGTAACACCCCATGCTTCCATGGTACGTTTCCCTTTGAATAATGCAATAGCTTGCATTTTATACAACTTCGAGATTCTAACACACTTTGACCAATCAAACTTTCCATTATGAATAATAATACCAACTTCTTTAAATTTTATAAATTTTATCTTTCAAAATGGACTTCATTTTTGAATTCGGAATAACTAAATTAGCCTATAGTGGAATTTTGACATTTTTATGAAAACTTTTATATTTTGATGATTAGTGAAAATTAATAAGAAATTTAATTAAAAAACCTTTTTTAATAAAAATAATTAACAGTGATAAATTATGAATTTGAGTGGTTTTAAAGTATATTTAGAATATATTTTTACTATTTAATAAAATTTTGGTCATTAGACATAATTTCACAATTAAATTGTGCATAAACAAGTGTCAATCTTTTGATAGTAATTATTTTTTAAAAACACATTTTTTGTTTTGACAGCAATAATTAATTTTCAATTAATTTATTTTACTTATGTGTGTTGAATTTATAAAAATGGATTCCATAATAAGAATCATGATGTCAAAATTGTGTAAATAGGTCAATTTTATTTTTAGAAATTTTGAATAATTACATTGGTAAATATTTTATTTACCATGGTTAAAGGGTAAATCCTACAAATAAGGGTAAAAAATAATATTATAATAATACTAAATTACCTTAAACATGTCTTAACCCTATTGGTTGATTCCTATCTGACCATGGGCATCTTTGGGTCGATTTGTCGACACCATGGAGCCACATGTATATGTTAATGACACTTTATATCAATTAAGATAAAGTAAATACAAAAATGACAAGAATATATATTTTTTTCAAAAAAAAATTACATAGGGTTATATATGTTATATTTTATACTATAAATATTCATTATAAAGATTAAAATATTTCCTACATCATGGTATTCTTTAATAATTTTTAGAAATCTAATTAACTAAATTATTTGTGACCCAATAATGATGTTGTGTTTACCTCGTTAATAAATTATTTAAATAAATAAGATTATAAAGACTAATATGATACCCAAAACCTGTCAATTTTTTTTTGGATGATTTCATTTCGATCACGAGTCATCTTATATTTAACTTTAATGATCTTTGGACCTTTAGAAACAGAATATCATTATATAATAAAATAATATTTTCAATCTTTTCTAAAGAGCCCCTCCTCCCCCTTATAAAAGGACACCACTTCTATCCAATTCCTCACACCTCTCAATCATTTTGGATGATCAAAAATCTGCCCAATTAAGCTCCCAACATCACTCTCCTCCTCTTATAAGCCTTACTTTAGGAAAAAAGCACTTCAAGAGTTATTTTTTGGTTCAAACCAAAGGGAGTTACCCAAATTAAAGTTAACAATTTCAATTTTCTTTTTTTATTTTATTTTACTTCTGCAACCCCTAAACACTTATTATTATTTTCTTTTGTAAAAAAAATATTATAATCAATATACTAGTATATTTTTATAAAATTTATTCTAACTACACTTACACACACCTCCATCTAATGGGTGAGGAACATAATGTTTTTATGGAAGGAAACCAAATGCCTCACGAAACGATGATTGATCAAATTATCTCCTACCACCTCTCATAGTGTCCAATTTGATGGAACTGCAATTAAATATTATATTAATGATATTTATTTTATATATAAGATTTTGTGATTCCATTTTATTGCTTACCATTATTAATTTCATGTTTTATTTATATACGATAATTTCATTTGAGGAAGTGCAGACTACAACCCCCTCAAAGTGACACGACTCGTTCATACCATACATGGAACATATGAAGGATGGTGTTAATGAACATAAGTAACATATATAAGATATTATATTATACTGTAATAATAATATACCTATGTATCACTTGGTATTATTTCTTTTTAAAATGAAAAATGATATGGTAGTAGCGTTCGTGCGTACGTACGGATTACCGTCTCCACGAACATGATGAGATTCATTTACCCATCATATCAATTCAAGAATAATTCTAATTTTATGATTAAAAGTAATGTTTAAGGATTTGATATCTTTTTGGATATTAATAATAACAACCTATCCATAACAAAGATGACTTACATAACAAATTATATAAAGGCACACGAATAAGTTATTCGACAGTAATACTAAAATATTATTAAAAAAGAAATATTAAAAGATCATATATGATTTCATATTTAAATATATGATTATTTAATAATTTAATAACTTTCATTTAATTATCATAAAGGAGGTTAACCTACCCACTACCATGGAAAAGTACAACGTAAGAGTTTATTTCAAAATCTCTTCATTATCCGAGGTTGTTTATATGTAATTATCTACTGGTACCTCTTTTTCATCCACATCCATGGTTCATAAAAATCTATTTCAAATCATTCTTAATATTTTACAGACTATGGGTTAATGTCATTTATACCCTTGTTTTAATTTTTATAATATGTTTATAAAGGAATCATTCCGTCGTATTCCGAACAAGGTCCTTTTTAATATTTTCGACAATATTAAGGTAATAATGTATTTTTTATTAACTTATATGGAGTGTGAGGCTATTTTCCGCCATTATAAAATCATTGAATCTTCCCTTACAATATTATAAGAATATTTTCAAATTAAATGTTTTCTTTTATTATTATGTGACTTTTAAATGATTTCAAAAAAGATATATTTCTCTCATATAGTTTTCATTTCATCTGTGTCAACATTCTTTGATTGATTTTAAGCTTAATTGAAGTTGATTTATTGTGATACAAAACTTATATATTGTATTGATGGTTTTGTGATTATTTTTACAGTGGATGTGTTATTTTTATACCATTAACGGTTTTTGGAGAATGTATTTACATTTCTTATTCTTGTTTAAAATCAAATGTTTATGTTATGGTTAAACATATTCATATGATGAATGCATTGCACATAGTAAGTGATTAGTGGATCCCGCTATAGATCATCAATGAATCAATAGGTATCATGAGACAATCTACTGTCTTGGCGCAAGGACTTGAAAAAATCGCATTTGTAGTCTTGGCATAAGGCCTTGACTATATGGTTATGATAGTCTGGCATTATGCATTCCATCATTATGAATGTCATTATTGATATTGCATGTGATTATTCTACTAGTATAATATCCAAGTGAATAAGTAAATAAAATTGTTTCATATTATTTTTGCCATATTATGCTGATGTTCATGTTTAAAAGTCTTTTGCTTTAGTTATACATTTCCTACTATTTTTATGCTTATTTATAAAAGTTTCCGCTATATTGTTATCCTTACTGGGCATCTGAGCTCACCCCTTTCTAAGTTTTATTTTTCCCAGGATGTGAAGAGGTATTCTATGAATGAACAGTAGGTATAGTATGAGGGGATAAGAGTGTGGTCTATGGAGACAATATGGTGTTGTAGTTTTTCATTTTATCAGGTTATGTAAGACATATGAATGCATCTAGTGATTCTAAGGCCACTAAACTAATATATCTTTCGAGACATGATCTTTTTTGATCATTCCAATGTTATGTCATAATGTACCGACTCTGGGTAACTGGGGGGGGGGGCATTACACCTTGCTTGTGTGATTATGTTCCATGCTCATGTGTATATCATTATAGTTAAAATATTTAGTATTCTTATATATTTACCAAGATTGTTTAATTGTTTATAATTATTATCTATATACACTGATTGTGTGATTAATTCTATGTTCTCATATATTCTCTACTAATGTGATAGTTTTCCTTATTGAAGTTATTATGTGAGGTTGGTTGAATAAATTGTCTAAATCAAACTAAATTGTGTTTTCTCATATATCATGGTTATGGAATTCTATCTAAACAAGATGAGATTTATTAAATAAGTGAAATTATTTAAAATTAATGAATTTCCAGCAATGAAATCTTAAAAAAGAATAAATTTGATTTTTTTGTTTGAAAAATTCAAGTCATTTATTATAGATTCCAGTTAAATTGTTTTTTAAATTTTTCATAAAAAGGAAGGCCCTTTCATTATGTAGGGATGGAATCTAAAAAATCCTTGTATACTTGATTCTTCACGTGTTGGTCAGCTTAAGCCCCATATTCCAATGAGATAAACCAACTAAGGGTATGTTTTACATTATAGTAAATGAGTTTTTATTATATTTAAATTAAACTGGATGCCAATTATCATTTATATAGTTTTTCCACCATAAATTTAATATGGATACAAATAAAAATAATCCCAAGAAGAAATTATGGGACCACAATAGGTCACATATATCCTTTAATAGAATGGTAATTGACCCCTTGTGAAGATTATTGTGATAAATAGGGATGATTAATTATATTTTCAATAGATGATCATATATCATTCACATTACTCTATATTGTATTATTACATAACTGGTCTCTAGTAGTTGATAAATGTCAAATCATTTATTTTATGTCTTATTTTTAAGAGATATCAGTAAATTAAAAATCTTCTTATAACAAAATGAGTGTTTTATTCTATATCTTATGAATGGAATTTTCATTAACTATTAATTATTATTAAATCATATGGATATATAAGAGGATGAAATGAAATGATGATATTATTTTAATAAAATCCTTGTAGGTACCTTATAATATAGTCAAAAATATAATTTATAAAATATTTATCATTATAATTCAAACATGAATATTCATATACCTTAACTTATTTAATGTTATAATATATGTGTAGTTTTGGAATGGATAAAATAAATACTTTTAGTGTTGTTAATGGCTCTTAACCTCTTTTATGGGTTAGTGCTAATGTTTTTTTGAGAGTTACCTTGGATGGGAACATAGAAATTTACAACAGATCATTGTTTACATATTTTATTTCATTAGAGGTAGAGGTTATGTAAGTGAGAGTAGTGAACTTTTTTGCATGAATCTAGTCTTAAAGAAAATTAATTGTACTTGTAAGGTTTTAATCCAGTTTCGGTAGAACCCATGGATATGGGTAATTGGTAGACTTTTGAGAGGATATTCTAGACATGTAAGTGCTAGAAGATTGAACATTTGAGTTGTGAAGGTATCTTAGTAGTGGAAATGACACATCTAGAATGATGGGTGGTTGTATAATGAGTTAACCCTCATAAAGGATTTAACATATGTGGATACCCATTGAGTTTTATCTCATAATCCTTTTTTGGTCATTGTGACCCTCTAAGGATCACTCTCAAATGAGGATGCTCAGAGATGATCACGTCTTGGATGGATGATGATTATAATGTGATGAAACATTGTTTATTATGTTAGTTATTCACCAATGTTGGACAATTATACCATGAGATATCTTTTTTTTTCCACATTAGATAATTTTTTCATGATCACTGGGTTCCATGTAATTGTTTCCACTATGTGGGATATACTTCTTAATCTAGAGTCCTTAGGGATATGTTAATGGAACTAGTGGACATATGTTGGTAAATGAGTGGATGTTCTAGGTGGGTGGATGAGAGGTAATTAGATTTGACTATAAACCTAGTTAGAATGTGGTTAAAATTATATAGGTAATCCTACAAGTGTTGTCGGACCAGGTTTATGGATGCATTTAAGGGAATTAATCTTGGATGTACACTCATATCAAAGCTAATGCATCACTGGTGCTGAAGGTTGGAGATATTGTATTTTTGATTAATATAACATTAGTGGAAGTATGTATGGTGATTGGGAATCAAGACTACATATGAATGTATAAATATTTGGATGCCTATAAATTTTCACCAATGGTTTTGTAGTCAGAACATTAATTTATGAAACAAATCCATGAGGCCGAAGTTCATTATTTAAATCATGGAATAGGTAGGGGAATGATTTTCAAGATGTGTAAAAAGAAATATCATATCTTGTAAAAGTTTATGTTCAATGTATCATGTTCATAATTCCATTTTTTGTTGATGAATTTAGTTAGTGTGATATGGTTCTTTAACAAGGTGTATGAGATTGCACACATTTGGGTATAAAAAGTTTGTTTCTCGCTAGTTTCAATGGAATGTATTGGAAATGGAACATCATTGTGTTTATAGTTATGTTCCTAGGATAAAATATTTAAAATATAATGTATCCCAGAATTGGGAGCTAGATCCATGTGGGAATTTTTGGAAATTCTATATGAAGATGGATAACATGTAATTAAGTTGGGTGTAGTGAGGTGAATGGCCTATTGTTGGGAATATACACACAATATTTGGAGATGTGGTTTCAAGTGTTTTTAATATAATGGATAGGATTTTTTTATGTTATCATCGATTTAGAACAGTGATACACTCTTATCTAAGGAATTTTTGTGAACTCTTAGTTAGAGATAATCATGAAAAAATCGTGATGGTGTTTTATGTATTTTGAGAGAGTGTCAACAATATGATGATATATTAAAATATCTTTTTATGTTTTGATATAGAGACTAATTTGGACATTCAGTCACGGATAGGTGTAAATTAATCCATTGTGTTTGGTGTATACCATTGGCATATTGAGGTTGGTGACCCTAAATGTGAGATTAAAATAAAAAAATGTCATGGAAACTATTAATAGGAAACATGAACAATTGATGGGTGAAATTTTCTTTATCACTAAGAGATTAACTAGTTCTTATACATGCCATTTAGTAAATTTATAAATGTATGAGTAATGGGATATATTGATTGGTAATTCATTACATTGGTGTGATGAAATGGATTCTCATAAGATGGGGAGATGGATGTTGGTCTATGATGTGCAACCCTCGTGTGAGAAGGTTTGTGGAACCTGGATACTAGTTGTGAAATGTATATTTTACCATTTAGATAATGTTAGATAAATGGAATAGGTATGAATTTATTAATTGGTATGTTCCTAGTACATGATTTAGTGGAGACATGGGTGGAGTCTGAGTGTGGGTGTTAAGCCTAAAATAGCTAATAATGACCCAAGGGTTTTGGATCGAGTTTGCATTGATGATTGTGTTGAGTTATGATGGTTGTTATGAATTGGTGACGGTTTTTCTAGGATACGTTAGTAGATGATTTTTAAGGCATTCAATGAGTATTGTCAAAACGTTTTTCATTGTTAATTGGAATTGGGCATTAGAATATGGTTTTGATGAAAGTGTAGCTAATAGCCATCTTGTGTAATATTTTTCTATTGTTGGTAAGAATTACCTAAGTATTAATAGGAATCTAGGGGAATTATTTTGTAGATAATTCTGGCGAATGAAGTACCACAGTCCCGAATTATCCATTTATGGAAAGAAACTATACTAGGGTGGACCATAAGATAATTGATTATATAGATGATGATGTGATCCTATATTGGTTTGGTTAGTATTTATTAATCATTATATTTATGTTTCTTTAGTGGATATGTGTCTTTTATTGAGTTTAATAATAATTGCATATGTATTCTTAAAAGTAGTGTTTAGAGTCGTGTTAGGTATTTGAAAACACAATGGGATAATTTGAGAAGGAAGATCTTGACATTATTAAAAAAAGATTTTTATTTTGATATAATCCAAGGCATCTTGGGGGTGATAAATTCTAATGTGGGGAGTTTGTAAGATCTCATGATCTTGATCTAGTTGGAAATCAAAAGGGAATTTGAGTTTATCATTTGGTGGATGGGGACTATTTTAAAACTATATTTCGAATGTAATTACAAGATTTGGAACCACATAGTATTATGTAATTTTATGGAGTTTATGTTTCACGGGGTGTCTCAAAATATTGAATGAGCTTCATGAGATTTGAGCATGGAAACATTAGTTTTAAGAGAGACTACCCTAAGAACATGGATAGAATAGGATTAGTATTAATCATGTGGCATGATCATTCTGTAAAACTATATATGAAATTTTATTTAGGACATGGTTTCTCTAAACCATGTTAGGGGTTTACTGTGAACAATAAATTTTTTTCAGTAAATTGAAGTCCCACTCAGATGGTTCACACATGGTTTCATAATTTGTCTTCCCTACCATTATGGGATATGGTGATTGAGAGAGTGGGATTATTATGGAAAATGCTTATTTTTTCAAAAAATGAGTCCTAATTTTTAATTTCAATAAATGTTAAAAAATTACCATTTATACTCCCATCCCATTTGATTTTTTGCCATATGGTATTACCACATTCATTCAGGGGGGGGGGGCTACTAGTGTTATCCCCGTTACATTCCTTTCTAGGATGACTCTACCTCATTATTGGCACGATTTCATCACCATAAAATGTATTGTAAGCCTAAATGTGATTCCATAACTCCTCATTACAACTATTTCACCTCTTCCTATATGTGTATAAATGTGATCATTGTGTGTGAAAATATGCCCTATTTTTAAGAAGTTTGTTTATTTCTTTGCTTTCTCGAATTTTGACATATATCAAAGGATGATATTGGATGAGTAAGGATTCCTAATCATTATTCAGGTGGTCTATTAGTTTTATGTAAATGTATTTCAATTTTATAAATTGCTTAGAATGTTATGCACAAAATAATTTCTATGTATTGCCACTAAATTGTGTAAATCTATAAATTAATAGTCTAGTTCATGATCTAGAGCCCTCATTGAACTTATTAACATTATTGGAGTGTTGTGTCTTCAACATAGATAACCCCTTTTTTCAATGTACTATCATTTACCCACATCGAAAAATTATTTTAATTGACTAAAACACCACATAGGTATGTTGTATTCACTCCTAGAAGGGGATTAATGAAAAATAAAAATAAATGACATCAGTAAATCAAAATATGGATGGTGTACTTATTTAAACATGCATCACATATGATATATATTACTAATTAAATGGTTTTATATTATAAATTCATGGATTCTTTATTTCTCTATGTTAAATCATTAATTTTTCCTTCTTTTATTAGTATTAAACCACCCCTGGGTTATGTCACTTATGATCTCTTAACCCCTATAACTTTACTATTTAATTGAAAACCATTCAAGTGGGTTAAAATTGTTACTTATTAGACAAGAATAGATAATTGATTATGGATCGTGATCATATATATATAAATAATTGTGCATATATTTCCCCAATATAGAATTTTGTCAAATTGAAATATGTGAATTTTTAAATGGTTAGATACCATTATTTGTCCCCTTGGAAATATAAATGAATGTGTGAATAGAAATAATAGAAATAATTATAAATGAAATAATGTAGTGAAAAATTATTATTATTTTAATGAATATTTCTCTTCGTATATGATTAATTATTAAATGTTACATGACTTCCTATTCTTTCAATATCGAGCGGTACATTTATTCTGATATGAAATACATTATTTGGGATCATAAGGCACATTGAATTAAATTGTTATGTAATGTTTAACATGGATGTCCTCATTATTTATATTTCAATAGTTATATATATTATTCCATATTATTTTTCTTAAAATAGCTAGACATGGAATTACTCATTATCAATATTGAAATAGTTGGAAATATAGTTCATCATTATTTATGTTGAAATTGTTGGATAAGTACTTCCTCATTATTTATATTGAATTTTTTGGACAAGGCATTAATCATTATACATATCTATTTTTGGCCATGTATTTACTCTTTGTTTGATTGATATTGTGAGACATTATGCTACATATCATTTATTTGATATTTCTGGACATGATTCTCCATGTCCAAATGTTTTTGATACTTTGATTTATGTCACATATTTATGTGAGAAACCCCAAAATAATTTTATTTACATTGATGGATTGGTTATGTAACAAAATTCCCAAGCATATTTACATAAATTTTAAATTCTCAGATACATTCTAAATTATGTCTATGAAAGTACAGATGTCCAGGGATCCTATGAAGAGCTTTATACTATCATGGTTTACTATGAAAATGAGTCCTTATCTTTGATATAACAGCATAATGAGATATTTTATATTATATAATAGAATTTTATTATACATCATTGGTGTGGGACTACTTAGTTTTACCAACAAACTTCTCATGCTTCCGTTTCATACCCAAAAAACTACTTATATGATGGTTGAGATCAATAAATGATACTAGTTATCGATGATAAATATTATCTACATGGATGGAGTATAGGAAGATAGAAAAAAACTAGTTTTAAATTTATTAGTAGAGTTTAGTCATTGGGATTTATTTATTTGTTTCATCATGTTTTTTTATTTAATTGTTACTACCCATTTTCTACATCATCATGAAATAATCATTTTTATAGGATACTGTTTGTGGATTTTAGCTGTTAATTATTTCTGAGAAGATATACTTCTAATTCCATGTTTATTTACTCTTCCCTTTTTTTATTGTATGATCTCCATTACTTTATTAGTATCTTACCCTATCAATATGATATAATTTAATAAATAGGGTATATTATCCCCTCTATACCACTATTAACCCATGATGCATGTCTACAACGTTTAGTGTATAGGGTGGTGTGCTCGAGGTCTTGTCTCCAATCGGTCTTATTTTTATTTATATAGTGAACATGGTTGTAAACTATCAAATTTATTGTCATATATTGGTGTAAATCAGTTCCCCTATATGGGAGATACAATTCATAAATATGGGAGAAATTATTTATGTGTGGTGTGTTAATGACTGTGAGTTTTTATATATTCCATCTCCCTTGGAGATTTTTTTAATATTAGACAAGATATTTAAATATAGAATTATATATTATAGTACAATTTGGTCAACTAGTTTATTTATTGTATATTATAGATACATTCTTATTGGATGAATATCTCATCCCCAATATAGGGCCCTTCCCTAAGCATCTATGCTTTCTACCCTCTCTCTACCCTATACCTACCATTATTTCCATACCACACTATGTGAGGTTTGAAACATAATACACATTAAATAGAGAAATTAAAAAGTGTATCCAAAAGAAATATAACATGACATCTAGTGATAAGCATTCCATGAAACTACCTATGGTTAGAATGCGGCCTTGTATCATTTCTATATGAATTAAAATTAAGTATACACACATCTCTATAACTAATTATATATAGTTGGGCTTCCATAATAGAATTAAATTGATAAATAATAATTAAAAAACAACTATTAACTAAATAATGTTTAATATATATATATATATATTAATAATAACGTTGTTAATAATTTTTTTATATTAAAATTAATAATTAAATATTGAAATTCAATAATACTATGAAAAATTCAATATAAATCAACATGATCATCATTGTGTAATATGACCCCAAAAATTTTAAAAAATAAAACCAATAATAAAGAAATTTATTTTCTTCATGAAATAATAACATTACATAAAATATATATTAAAATATAAAATTTTATTAATAAAAATTAAAAAAACATTAGTTTTAAATTGAATTATTATTTAATTTTAAATAAAATTATATGTTTACCAATAATATTTTTTTAAATTTTTCTAAACAATCAATAAAGAATATTTTACCAAAAAACATTACTAATCAAAAAATTCAATAAATAATTTTTTTAAAAATATATATAAATATAAAATTATTAAATGTATAAAAACTATTGGAAAAAATCTATGCAAATTTATTATTTTGAATATAATAAACAAAATTTTAAAAATGAAATATTCTATTGTAAAAGGACAAAATTTAATTTTTTTCAATGAAAATTTAAAAAACCAAAATACATTAAATATATATTAATAATATTGAAAATAATAGAAGTAAAATATTTTATACATT
Source organism: Viscum album (assembly GCA_963277665.1). Classification (NCBI taxonomy): domain Eukaryota; kingdom Viridiplantae; phylum Streptophyta; class Magnoliopsida; order Santalales; family Viscaceae; genus Viscum; species Viscum album. The sequence goes on from OY728156.1 coordinate 537,399,744, forward strand.
TTAATAAATATGAAATGTGATTAAAATATAAATAAAGGTTTTATTTAAAATGAAATATTTTGAAGTGTAATGATGAAATGAAACCCTGATCTAAAACCTAAGGCTCCTAAATTATACAAAAATTCACCAATATAGAAAATAAGAGTTACAAATATATATTTGTTAGAAATACAATGCAAGTATACTGGGACATGATAAAATTAAGTAAACGAGTAATAATAAAATCATTTATTTTCATTAGCATCTTCCAAGACCTTTAATTCCTGTAAAATATGAGTGGTTATCATGTGGATATAGCTGAGATGTTCCTAAAAATTCATCCACTACTACATTAGTCTTAATGAAAGTATTAATTTAAAAATATATATATTGACTAGATGAAAATAAGAGTAAGATTAAATCAGTAGATTATTACATCTCTTCCTTTTAGAAACTGAGATAAACATGAAATATTATTTTCTAAAAAAACATATAAATACACAAAAATGTAAAAATTATATTGTGAAATAAAAAATAAAAATAATATATTTATTATGTTTTAATATATATATATATATTTAAAACGAAATATTGTAATTTTTAAATACATATATTATATTTTAGGATAATAAATAGAAAATTTAAATGTTTTTATTTCAAAATAGAAAAATAAAATCAATGATATTTAAATAATTTTAATGAAATAATTGTTTTAGATTAACATATTATTCATATTTTAAAAAATATATATAATTGTTTTATGAAATAAATAAATAAATAGAATATTATTTGGGGTTACAACAATTTTTTTGTAATTATGGACATTCTCAAAATAGACAAGTCATTTTATTAAAAGTCAAAACCGTTACAAAATTATAAAATGAGAATTTTTACAATAATTATTATTCTAAATGAATGTCAATATGAACATCATTAATCCAAATCATTTCACTAGCCTCCACTCTGTTGTTTTCCAATCAATCATCCAAAATAATTTCTTCAAGTAATGTGGGTGTAATGATGTTATTCTTGGATGAAAGAGATTCCAAAAAATTATACACTTCTCAATAAGCATTAATGATAAATGAAATTTTACATTAATTATTTCTTACACCTCAGTAGCTGAGTCACACTCAAGAAAATAATTGAACCATTGTTGATTTATTTCCACTTCTACCATATTAAGAACCCCAGAAATTCCAACATCCATAGAAGTAGTATTTCCCCATGGTTTATGTAGTTAGTCAAAAGACATACTTTTGTCTTCTATGTAGATGGTACAATAACTAGTAGGACCTACATTTCATCTTTAAGCACCATTCATATTTAATTTAATTAATCCATGAAAAGGAAAGACCCATAAAACATATAATGTACCATAAGGAAGACGAACATTACCTTCAATTCAAAAGAGTTTCTGAAAAATAAAATCATGAAGAGAGTTTTCAAAAAATATATATTGAAAATATTTTCCCCTTTTTTACAGTAGAAATAATCTATAGAAGAGCATATTGATGATAGGACCAGATTCTATCATGGAATATAATTTTTTCAATTTCATATTATATGATATATTTACACACAAGCCGCATAAATAAATTTTTTCATTTTATATGAAATATGAAACTAAAAATAGGATTCTATGTGATCATAAATAATAGAACATTATGCTAACTGCACCTGGAATAGGTCAACCATAACAATCTACTAGGAAAATGCTATAACATATTTTAAAAAGATAAGATAAATTTAATCTTAAAGTTAACTATTTAGAACACTTTTTGAAGAAATAATAATTAAAACAGATTGAAAAAAATTACTAGGAATATTTGAATGAAAAATTCTTCATGAAATAAGAAAATGGAATGAAAGAATTCAAGTTTTCATAAGGTTATTTATCATATAATTGTTACATTTCAATGTAACTTTTTGATGGAAATATTTTGAAGACAACATCGAATTAACAGTGTGTTCCCATATAAAAATGTCATAAAAACCAATAAAATTACTGTTTAATGCTATTTTTTGATCTTATTATGAAGTTTTCCAAAAGGAAATTCAAGATAATATTTAATCGAATTGTTGGTATCAAAATACATTTCATGGGTAGAAATGTTTATTAAGAGAGGGTTGAAAAACCCATTATATTTCTTGAAATTAATATAATAATGAGTATTGTGAATTCAAGGAGTAATTCATGATCTGTGGTTTTACTATGATTGTTAGAAACTATTATTTATTTATTTATGATAATTTATCTAATCTCTCGAAGAACTTTTTAATATTGAAACATGATACTGACATTGAAGGAAATATTGGTGTATTTATAGTGCCCAATTGATCTTTAATGATAAATTTATAAAATTTTGTTCTTTAATGGATTTAGTTTGTAATGAGTATTTTAAATGGGTTTCCAAGATTTGAACATATATTCTAGATTAATGTTAAATATATGGTTTTCTATTTGTGAGAGTGTATTTTAAATGATTTTTGGAAGAAAAAGGTGTTGAGCAATAGTGTTTTCCAAAATTTTGAATTTATGAGAAAAGAAGTGAATCATGTTTGGAACATTGAGAATGATTTTTTAAGGTAGAAACCCACTCTTGAGTCATTCCATTTAATTTGAGATATTATATTCCAGTCTTAATGTGTGATTTATGATATGTGATGAGTGTAAGTCTTGTAAATTATTATGTGATGTAAAGAGTAGAATGCACATATGTAGGGAGATTTGTGGTGGGTTGTTGACTGTTTTTCTGGATAATGAATGTTTTTTGTTCATTTGTGTTTACTTAATAAAAAATCACCACTAATTATAATAGATTATATGGGTAACCCTAGGATCTAATGTGGGTAGACTACGACTAGTAAACTAGATGATACAAAAGTGCTTCTTCTTGATTTTTCCTAGAAGGATTGAGGAAAACTACAGTAACTCAATATTTTAATTATGATTGGAGACTAATAGGGATATTAGGATGTCCCCTACTAGGGTATCATGTATGGGAACACATTTTATCGTGGTTAAAATACCACATTTCATTGAGGTACGAGGATCCAAGGGTCCTATTTGTGTTAATTACGTATAGGGATGGACTATGGTGACAACATATATCATGGTGTTTGTGAAATTATTTTCATTATAATTTTTTAATAAAACATTTCACATTAAAATACTTGTTTTTAATTTAAAAAATATTCCTTTAAATTTGTTTTGTGAACTCATGATTGGAATCTTTTAGTAATATGTAGTGTTATAGAAAGTATTTCCCTAAAAATGTAAACTTTTGAAATGAATTTGGATCGAATGAATAAAACTATATTATTAACTATTATTTTTAAACTTCCATGATTTTGTTTCTTCTTAAAGGAAAGGGAATATGGTGTTTTTGTTCTGTAGCATTTCTACTGAGCATCTCAGTTCTCAAACATACTTCATTTTTATGTTTCAGTTTACTCTAGTATTGGATCTATTTTGAAGAGAGTATAGTTTTTGATCTACGATGCCCCATAATGTCTATTGAGGTATGTCTCATTGATGAGTTTATTCATGTTACCACTACTAGTTTTATATATTTATTTTCATTTAGTTATCTCCTTTTCTAGTTTTATGTATATTTATTTGTCTTTTTTTATGTTCCAAATAATTCCCAAATAGATTCTTTTGAATCCCAAAACTAGTTTCTAGATTATGGGGATCAGGAATTCCCATTAGGTGTTTTCATGGGCTAAATCAGGTGACCAGTTCAGAGTGGACACTGGTTGGTTCTTCAAAAAATGGTATTTGAGGAGTCCCATGTTATTTTGGGTCTCAGGTAGGATAGATATGAGAAATATCAGGATTTGATAAGTAGTATACAATGGACATAAGAAACCCTTTCATACCCCAGTCCTTGAGTTTCCATAGGTAATCCGGGATTTGAAATGTTTCTTTTTCATGGAATATGTGTATAAGGGATAAAAAAGTAAATGAGGAGATTTTACTCGACAATCATCCATAGTGTAGAGAACCATTTACATAACATGTTAATTGTTCCAGATACTTCAGGTCGTTGATGCTCACTTGGAGCATGTTCTAATAGCCATGTTTTTTGGTTATCAGAGCCACTCGTTCCTTATTTTTAGAAATTTTAATGTGATTTATGTTTGGATGTTGTTTTTGTTGGTGTTAGTGGATCTCAAAAATCAAAATTTATTTTTTTGAAAGGCTTTTTCAAAATGTAATGTGGTTATGGGAGTGAAAAGATGATTTTTGAGATCGATGTTATTTTATTTTAATGAAATATATGACTTCAATGGAAAAAAAGAAAAAATGGAAGGTGATTTTGAAATTGTTTTGGGATTTTACAAAAACTTTTTGGAATGTTAAAGAGAAAATAGTTGAGTATTTTGAGTGGGTTTCTTTTATGATAAGTCAAATTTTTATTTTTTTTTGGGAGTTTGTGCTTTACATTTAATGATATATTTTGAAAAAGAGAAGTGTTTTGAATATACTCTTGGTATTCCAATGAGGGATCACATATATGGATGTACGCATGTGGCATATGGATAATTGGTTGATTGTGTGAATGTGTTATTTAGCAATTATCGGGGTATATATATATTTATGAGAAACAGCATGGAATACCAATGGTGGATATTTAAGTTTCATTTTTGCTGAAAATGGTTGTTAAAAAAGTTGGTTTCCATAGTTTCAAAATAGTGAGGTTATTTGCTGTTTTCTTTTCATGTTTGAAATTAATTTTTGTATGCTTTTGCTTTTGAAATGCAAAAAAATGTGTAGAAATAGTGATTTGAGTTTGAGTTTTGGTTTGTGAGTGAAGTATGGGATTTCAGTTAGCGATGATTTTTTATTCATACTTGCACCTAAATTTCATGTGTATGCCTCCTAAAAAGCCCCTATAGCATTCTAGTGACAATATTATAATTTTTTGGTTGTACCCAGACTCATAGTAATGTTGTATAATTTAGTTATATTTTTATTGCTTCATCTTCTATTGAGATCATGATGTATTGAAGGAATCATTATGGATTTTTATAATCATTTGTGTTTTTAGATTTTTGGGAACTCACAATGATATGAGAGCACATACTTGTTCGTGTTCATTTAATGGTTGAAAATTTTATTTGAGAATGAGATAATCCTAGTTCCATTGCACGATGGGTGTCTTGGAAGGAATTTTAGCCCAATTTCATCTGATGGTTTATACCAAAGTAGGTGAAGGCAAGGAATGTGCCAGAGCTTCATAGCGCCGAGAAAGACCAATGAATATTTAAATCCAACATTGTGAATCTCAAAGATTTTATACCTTTCTTGATGAAGATAACATCACATAATTACCTATAGTTTCTCTTATGTGGGGTCTCAGTCCAAGACTTGATTACTGATTCCTTTTTTTCATTTGGGAAGGTTCCCCATATGGGGAGGAGAGAAAACTTGTGAAATATGTTTCTTACAACTCTTATAGTTATATCCATCTTTTAATAGTTGAGACACTCTCTTATTTGATTATAATAACATAGTTTTGAGACCATTAAGTTTCCTTGTCATCATACTTAAATGGTTTATCATGGGTGTTGGTTATCATTTACTGGTTTGAAATTTTAAAAAAACTAGTAGGTTATGGTATTTGAGGAAATTATGAATGCGTATTTCTTTACGTTGTATAATTTACAACTCTACCCAGACTGTAAATTGAGTTTTAGAGCTATATACTTTTTCGATTGAGGGACACACATTAATCTTCTTAGTTTCACGACCACCTTCCATGGCTGAAAAATAGATGGATGTTTTGTTCGTAAGTGAAAAGAAGTTTTGTTCAATGTGGTCTCATGGGTTGAATGATTCTGTAATTTTAATCTCATCAATAAAAGATAATTTCTAGTTGAATATCATCAGCTCATGACTATGAATATGTAGATGATTCATGATATCTAGTCTCTAGGAACAAGTCTTGAAGTGAAGATTTCCATGAACTCAGGAATCATTGGATGTGGGGAACCTTGGTCTAGATTTTTTCTTTCATGCTAGAATGGGGATTGTTTAAGGTTGTCTATTATAGTTTTATTTTTCTTTTATGGGCTTTTTTATAGTATGATGTGTAGAGGTATGATTTCATAGAGGTGGTTTTTTCATTGAATACCCCTATTGGTTGTAAGAAGGCATGATGATCTTATTTTCCTATAATTATAGTGATTGCACCTCATAAAATGTAATCTATTGAATGGATTTTTTTTCTTGTGTGGTTATAATTTTGTTGATCATTCTTGTTTTATGTAATTTTTGTCTTCGAGATACTCGTTTATTGCAGAAATAATGAATCGTGGTCTTGTTTGTGGTGTTGTATGATCTCTTTCTGTGGGTTTTCTTATGTTTCATAGTTTTCAGTTATGGGTTGGATAATACTGTATCAGTCTTTGCTGGTTGGCCTAATCAAGATGGTCTTTAACCGGTGGGGATACCCTTCATGGTTATTTTCATTCCTTCTATGAGAGTTGGTTTGTGTGGGTGATTTGGTAGGTGTTGGAGGTTTCTCCTTTGGTTTATGTTAGTATTTCTAGAGTTAGACTAGGCTGAGAGTCTCATTTTTAGTTGTTCAAGTAATGATGTCGATGTGGGGTGAAAAATCATCATTTCTTGATAGACATTATCCTTACAGTTTCCCATAAAGCTGGATGGGATTGATTGGTGGAGTGAAAATTGACACCGAGTTTAGGATTTCATTGTCCACATTTATTTTAAAATGTGAATTTTAATCCTTGTTCATCTTGGTTAATTTCTAGGGGTAGAATGTTTTTGTGGTAGAGATAATTCTCACACCCTGATTCGGCATCATAAAGGCACGATTATTATATTTACAATTGCGCCTTTTTTTCATAATGATTAAAATTTATTAAATTAAAATTAGAATCAAATAAAATAAAATAAATTGAAAAACAATTTCATAATAATAATCATAATATTATTAGTATGAATAATAAAAATAATATAATTTAGTTTATTATAATCATTATTATCATATTATAAATAATAATAATATTCATTTTAAAATTAATAATAATATTTTTTTTGTTATGTTTTTGTTTTTTAAGGAAACCCATGGTCTATCCATCCTCCCCTTTTACCCTTATGATGAACACCCCCCTCCATCTCCATGAATCATGCACACCCCCTTCCTCCCTACTCATTATTACCCAAGTCAGCCTCCATTTAATTTACAGCTTGCGTATCTAGCCTCCTCCCCTCTAGAAGCTCCTCACATGGCTGGCCTACCCCCTTATTTTATCTACTCGCGTAACCCATCCCCATCTGCCACTCCTCCAGGTCGACCACCACCCCCTTTGACGATCTCCCTCTCCACAAGAGTTTTCTCTCGATTTATATGGGATTCTTGATCAGATATTGAATTTAATCTCCTCTCTACCTTAGTTATATGTTTCCCCTTCCCTATCACCATACTAAAATTTGGATAATTCTTAATGCATATATGGGTTTTCATTTGATTGATTATTATTAGTTAGGGCTCAGTGGGACCCGTCGAGGATAGTTCTATCTACTGTCATCAAGGTCAGTGAGTTCTCCATGGTTTTTGTGTAAGTATTCATCAATTTCTTCATTGTCATATATTTTCAATTTATAAATTTTATGATTTTTTAGTTTCTAGGAATTTATTTTGGTTTTGTGGCTATTTTATACTATGTTTGAGTTGATTGAATTTTTTATAGTGTGAGTGGGGCCTCACTGCGATTTTTATGAACTATTGGTGTTGAGAATCCCTATATATTCATTAATTGTGTAAGGTATATATATATATATATATATCCTCTCATTATAAATATTATATCATGGTTATGGTAATGCATGCAATTTAGCTAGAGGCGTATATATATATATGAATTTTTATGCAAGTGAGAAGTGTCGTTCCCCCTGGTCATCGACAAAAAGTGACATGTCTAAGGTAGGATCCCCATGTATAGCCATTTTATATGAAATCTATGATTTCATGATTATTTTAAAAATATGTTTTATATTTATATATTATTTTCATGCAATGTGGTCTAGTTAGAATTTTTAGAAAAGGTTATTTATTTTTTTACATAATTTATCAAAGCTGTAGTGCATGTTTTTTATGTCGAAACATATTTTGGACTTTGTATAAATAGTGGATTTTTAATAATGCTCAATTGATCCTGAATTTTAAATCTTTAATAGATAGTTCCCTAATGGTTTTAGTGTGTTATGTGTATTTTCATTGGGTTTCCTCGATTTAAACATGTTTTCTTGCATGCTTTAACATGTGTGGACCCTTGGTTCTAGAAGTGTGTTTTTAAATGAATTTTTTATCATGAAGGTGTTGACCAATAATATTTTCTAAAATGATAAAATTCACTGTAAATAACTGAGGATTGTTTTTAAAATTGATAATTCTTTGCAGAAGTGGACAACCCTTCTTAAGAAATTCCCCTCAATTTGAAAAATGTGATGCAAGTATCAATGTGTGATTTGTGATATTTTCCTATTGTAAGTTCTGTGAAGTGTTGTGTGATGTAAAAAGGGGAATACAAATAACAAGGGAGATCATTAGTTGGTTGTTGAATGTGTTTATGGATAAAGAATGTTGTGTGTTAATATATTAATGCTTGATAAAATTTCACCACCAATTAGAATAGAGCACATGGGTAACCCTAAGTACCTAGGTGGGAAGACTAGGATTAGTACACTAGATGATACAGAAGTGGTTCCTCCCAGTTTTTTCTAGAAGGATTTATGACTATAACAATAACTTAGTATTTGGATTATTCTTATAGTCCACTAGGGTTATGGGGATGTCTCCTACAAGTGGATCGTGAATTAGAACACTTTTTTTCATGGTATTTATTCCAAATTTCACTGAGTTATGGAATTTCAAGGGTCCCATTTTTATGATTTAACTATATGGATTGACTATGGGGAAAGTTTATGACATGGTGTATGTGAAATGATTTCCATTCTAGTTACAACATGTTTGTTTCTTCATTGTGAAATCCGTTTTTTAATTTAATCTATTTTATTTTCATTTTTGGAATGTTAATTAATGCCTGGAAACTAATTTTAAAATGTAGTACAATAGAAATACTATCATTAATGAATTAATCTTTTGACATGAATTTTAATTGAATGAAAAAAATTATTTTATTACATATAATTTTCAAACTAGTATGATTGGGGATCTTCATAAAGTAAAGATCATAGGGTGTTATTGTTCTTTAGAATTCATACTGAGCATGTCGGTGGTCTTGCCTACTTGATTTTTCAGTTTTAGGTTACTCTCTTTTTTGTTATCTCTTGGAGTAAGTGTAGTTTATGTTCTGGGGTGACCCAAAAGGGCACTTTAGGTATGTCTCGTTACTTATTTTATAACCTTTTACACTGTCAGTTTGTTCATTTTATTTTCATTTATATATATATTTCTCTCAATTAATGTTTATTTATCTATATTTTACCGGAAAAAATCATTCCCAGTAGGTTTATTTTGATTTTAGACAATAGTTTCTTGACTGCGGGGACTGTGAATACCCATCGAGCCTTGTCACAATCTGAATCAGGAGACAATTTTAGGGTTGGCTCGGGTTTGTTTGTGACAAATTGTTCAGTTATAATCCTTTAACAATTACAGAAATATCCTCTATATCATTTTCAACATTATATGATTGAATATATACATCAAATCATTATTATTAGAATATATTTCCCACATTAGTTTATGTAAATGATGTCTCAAAATTTCAAACGAAAAAAATAAATACTAGTTCAAGAACTTGTGTGTTATAATTTTTCTAATGTGGTGTTAGTTTCCAGAAATATTAATAAATTACATGATCATTATGTATAAGGACACTACCAAGACCATTCAATAAACATAACTATAGAATAAAAATTCACCATTTTAAGAGGGATGGACCAAACTTGATCATTCACTAATCTTCATTTTAGTTATTGAATACATTCAGCACATTTAATTTCCCCGATAAATATAATTCATTTAAATTTAAATTATCCAGTGGGATAGATTTTAATTCTATGATTTCAACAAAAAACAAAAAATATCCTACTAACCCTAGAAAAATAAAATTCTCATTAACAAAAAAATTATTATTTTATAAATAAATAAAATAGGTCCCAAATATCAGATAGTAGAAAATGGTAAAAATATGAAACATAGGGATTAGGTGGTAATAAAATAAGGCATGCCAAAGGAATCTACATAGACATAACCAACACATTTGGGTGAATGATACCAAATCTAAATAAAAAAATTCTGAGGCTCTTACTTAATTTTTATATAATCAGGATGGTAATCTACATTGTAACCTTCGTACAATTTGTATAAAAATATAACATCATTTGGAAGATAAATTTTTCCCATCAGGATGTGGTAAGAGATAGACCATGGGGTGGTGTTATTTCCAAAAATGATATAATGAATCACCAAATATTATGTTGTGATTATAGAAAGAGTTATGTTTTGGGAAAGGCATAACTACATCTCCTTAAGTAGAGTAGTTCCCTCATCTATGTAACAACCACCATGATTATAGAATCTACAGAACGCAATGAGGACTAATCCATTATGATATCAAACTACTCCTTCACTACACATAATGATAAGGTTTAATGACCCATATAAATTAATTTTGAGACCAAAATTATGGGGATTAAAAAAATGTGTATCCATGTTCTAGGAACATCATTTACATCCCATGTGATATGGAATTTTCGCTTATCTTCAATAAGAATTTTCAATGATTTTCTACTATCGCACTCTCTGATCAGTAATACCAGCAACAACACCATAAACATTTAATAGATTTTCATATCAAAAAAGGAACAATGAATGTGTTTATTGCATGACTTATATTTGGTATTCCAAATAGTATATCATTCCAAATAAATCATCACATCGATCATCGTACCCTCGTAATAGTTCAATAAAACACCATACATATGTTTTTGGAGGAACGTGATACCTAAGATGAGTTTAGTGTTTACACCATTAATGTTTCTAAAGTTCCTATAAGCTATTGAATCTCAAAATCTATCAAATAAAAAGTTTCGTGTTGATTCAATATAGTATTTATATAAAATTAATATGTAAATGTAAGAGAGATAATATTCAATCATATTGATTTATCTGTAGGAATGTTATTATAATAATTCCTATGAATTTAGATGTTTTAGTTGATGGGAATTTATTTACTCCAACATAAATCCATACCACCATTGCATTCATTATAGTTCATAAGAGAAATCATTATATTTTTAGGTCATTTCAAATCATTACCCAATTAAATATTTGGAGGATCAATAATTATTCCATGTTTATTTATGATGTGTTCATGGATTGAAATATACTGTAACAGAAAATCAAAATTGTAAATTCTTTATATAACATATTCTCTTTTCAGGATATTATAAAATACTTATATATTTTCATGATCCTAATAATTTTTTCACTAAATAATGATATCATCAATAAAAACCACCACAAACTTGTCCAAATATTCATGAAATACTCTATTCATAATATCCATAGTAAAACTCGGGAAATTTTAATTCCCAGGTAATAACCACAACCTCATAATACATATATCTTTTTTAAACACTATTTTCATAAATTCAACATCCTTTACCATGAGCTGATAGTTTCCATACTATAGTTGAAGCATCAAAAAAATACTCAACTCTCAGGATCTATACAAAAAATTATTAATATGAGTAATGTGATACTTTTCCATAAAAATGAAGTTATTTATAGATCTATAATCCATAAAAAATCTCAGGGAACAATAATTAATTTTTAAACCATAATATAGGTGCACTCCATGAAGATGTTATATGATAAATGTAATCCTTATCAAGAAACTACAAAAACTACCTTTTTAAATCATGAATTTCTAATTGAGAAAATAGACAAGGGGGTTTTAAAATTTTCTTATCATTTGTAATTAAATAAATAGTAAATTTATCTTCCTGATCCATTATAACACGAGACAACCATTGAAGTAAAAAATCTATGCATTCTTTTACTATAGTAACATCATGAATCAACATAATTCCCTTATTTTCTACAATATGTGCATGATTAAATTTATTTATATATTTTTACAATTCTCATTATATATAAATATTATTTAATTTATGGGTTTTCTCATACATAAAAACCAAAACTCTTTATAAAAGAAATACATCTATAGCTCTTCAATCATTCATACCATGGAAAATGTAGAGTGAATACATAACTATAATAACATTAAGCTATAATAGAGTAATTAAAATTGTCTTTATATTTAAAATATTTCCAAAATCAACTTCAATTATATTCATATAATTTATATTTTACCATGAAACACCCCCATTTGTTTTAACTATAAGATATAGATTTATTTCTTTAGGTTGAATATAAAAATTATTACAAATTTTAAAAGAAAATATTTTATTTAAAGACCGCAAAAAAAATATTTTCATAATGTAAATAAATAAAAAATATAATTGATTCAATTTCATTTCATGTCTCAACATCTACTGAAGTAGTTCCAGTGGATTTCAATTCACCTTTCTTGTTTTAGTATTGCTACATCCCATCATCTAGGTTCTTATTTCGATATGCTTGTGCATAATGAAATAACTAGTTATATTTAAAACATTTTATTATCTATTTATTATGATTTTTATTATAAAAACAAGATTTTTTTCATTATTATTACATTTCATGCTCCCAAATATAAAAACATGGGAAGCACTTACAAGACATTATACAGAATTACCAATTGTTATTTTTACAAAAACTACAACAAACTAAAAACTCAATTTTGTTACCATTTTATTTATTTGATATATACTTCCCATTTTACTAACACTTATACATATTTTTATTTTAATTTGTATATACACATTATAAACAATGAAATCCATTTATATCTTCTCATCATAACAAAAATGTATTTCGTGACAATTGAGTTCATAAGAACCCCATAACCATTGATATTTGGGGTTCATCCCTGAGTAAAACTGAATACTATTATTAAAAAGAACGCAACTTATTTATTCTTAATACCTTGGCAATATGTTAAATTTTTCTTCATATGTGGCCATAAAATAATACTAATTTTGATTAAATTGCAAGAATTTATTTTCTATCCAAATTTAAACCATCATAGAAAATTATTTTCCATGAAAAATAATCTCATATTCATCCCATAAAAATTAATATTTTTTCTAAGGATTGCGTTCCCACTACAACTAATACTGGGTAAAATTATTTATAGAACAAAAGAAGTTATTGTCTCATAATGTGTTAAAATATCAAAATGATTCTATTTGACTGATCATGTGGTTCTCTAGCATATATACCACCACTATTAATAGCCAATATCAATTAATTTATCATAGTGACAAGCTTCTCCATTGAAATTCTAACAAATCATTGTTTTTCATTCATAAGTAAATTATCCCCATGTTTTCCTCCATCTAATGCTTCTCTATTCCTTTGATGGAATACCATTTTGAACAAACATATTATCGAAGAAAAAATATGGTTACCATAAAATTCGATATTAATTTATTTTAAACTGTATGTAGAATATTTTTAGGGTTGTTCTATTTACATTTTCCAAACCCCTAATGTTATCTAATCCTTTCTCTAAAACCAATTATAAAGACTCAGACATAAATAGTACATATTTTAATTCCTTAATTATAGAAATCCAATACAGTCTGACATATATTATAGGTTAAGAGTAATATAGATTTATTTCAGAACTCTTATATAACAAACCCATATATTATAAACCGGAAACATATATTAAGAATCCATTTTCCCAAAAAAATTATTTCAAGAAGAAACATGTTTTATTTTAATGATAAATCTCCATGAATTTAAACATGACTTATTATTTTCCTTAACCATCCATAAATCATATTAAAATAGTGTGAAAACATGGGATGTGATAAAGAAATACAGTACAAGACACAAAAGGATTAAAATTTTCATTTATTTCATGAATACTTATACAAAATACCCTTTTCAAAATTAAAATTTGGCTTATGATAAACTTTTTTTCCCTAATAAATCACATTCTCAACCTAAATGTTTCCATAAAAAAGTTCATAAAAAATATTAATTTCCACATAAAAATCATACAATTTTTTTTGAAATCCCAAAAAACTAATAATATATGTATGAAAAAATTATACTTTTCCTTCTGAATGTGTAGAATTTACTTTCTTGTACCCTTTAAAATCATATCATTTTCAGAAAAAATCATAACAAGCATAGAAAAATATTGTAGGTAACTTGAATCATCAATTTAGTGTCACCATAATATACACATGGTAAAACTATCACAAATATATCTAGAGTGACCATCATTGTTAAATTTGAAATATCTATCATGGTAAAATATAGACTAACCATCATAGTATATTCCCATATGATATTAAGAAAAACCTAATAGGTTAAAATTTTCGTTTTACCCAATGTATTAGAGATATGTATTCGGTTCATCCACCAATTGAATATAATGGAACAATCTATCATAAAATTAATTGCCAATATCCATAATACGAATATATAAAATTATTCATTCTAAAGCATTCATTCTACCCCTAGGAAATCATTTTTAAATATTGATTTATCATTTTGTATTAAAACCCTTTATAAAAAAAATTCATAGAAAAAGGGATGTATATGGTTCATTAAAAAAATAATGAAATGTTATAAAGGAATCCAGAGATAAAATAATAGTTATGGTGGTGAGAAAAATTATTATCATTATATATATTAAAACAAAACATTCAATTTTTCTTTTGTATAGAATGTAAAAGCATTCTGTAAAAAGAATCCCTATCAATGAATTTGAATTAAATTAAAAGTTTCAAAATCATTTTATAATAATTAATATCAGTACATATAAATTCAAATATAAAATAACTTTGAACCTATGGATTTTGATGAAATATATGTTTTAATATATAATTTAAAAGAGGATTTCAAAAAATAAAGTACATTACCTTGATTTTGACTCATCACATACATTATTTATCTACCTAAATAATAAACTTATGTCAATTATTTACTTGATTAAGAGAAAATTTCACGTCTATTATTACTTTTGAATCATTCATTACCATTTGTATATGTTTAGATAATCATTTATGTTCATGTTAGTCATTATCACTCTATTAGGTATATAAGTCCAACATGACTTTAGTTGGTTAACTGGAGTCAAATAGTTAATTATTCCATAATCCCGTAAAAAATAAATAGTGATCTAATTATTACCTTTTTAAAAAAAATATAATTTCAAATATATTCATGATATAATATTTTGAAAAATTAATCATGTTACAATCATAGAGATGGTAGGTCGTACATACGTATGAGTAATGATTTCATTTTACAATTATAATTATAGAAGGAAGTTAAGATTGGTTTTATATTTCAATAATGATCATAGTGTCATAAATATAATTTTATTTAATTTATTATATTTGTATATATCATCCATGTGATATGGTGATGAAAAAAATAAATCACATCCATTTGTGGAGGTTGTAGTCCACATGTATGCATGAATGACGTTATCATATTTATGGGAATGGAAAAATATGAAAAAATTAGTTATATTATCCATAAATAATTATAAATATGAAATTAATATCATATATGTAACTCAAATCCATAATTCTAAATACCCATGATAGACACTTATAAAAAAAGTTACAGTGGGTCACAAGGTCGTAGTCTTCCATACACAATTTATTAATTCTTTCCCATTTATTTAAGGATTTAAATGAATTTAGGATATTGAATTAAAATATTTATAATTTATAATATATAAGATAACGATTTTATTAGTTTGTAATGGTTTATGTGGAATTTAATATTTTTAGATATGTATAGTTCACATTTTTTATACTTCTATTTTTGTCTTTAACCTTTATTATAATTTTTGTCAATTATGATTATATTAATGATTCCACACATTAATTTTTAATATTGTTACAATAAAATGAAAAAAATTCTCAAAACTAGACCATATTTTACCTCATTAACCAAATAACATTCAATTTTATGAATCTTATATTTTTTTTATTTTTAAATTATTTAACAAACTATTATTTGTTATAAAATATCATTAATATAAATTTTACAAGTATTCATTCTCTTTGGATTTAATAACATTAAGAAAACAAAGTAACTACAATAATATGAATCTTATCCTATATAATATTTATTTTTCTTCTAATATATTATTCTAGAATATTAATTCAGTAAACTATAATATGTTAATATTATTAATATTGTTTATTATATTTTCTAATTATTACTATATTTATCCTTCTCGTGTTTTGAGAATTTAAGATAAATATTTAATAACTAAAAATTTAGAATAAATTAACACTATAAATATCAGTTATTCATATTTAATATAACTAATTAAACCTAAATATATCATCCAGTTGTCCCTATATTTAAAAAATTGTTGATATTAAATATAAGGGCATGTCATTTTAGTCTTTTAGTTATATAAAATATTATAATGGCTATAATCACATATGAATGGAAACAAATGTACATAAATTAGACCTTTAGATGATTATGGATAATAGATAGTCATAAATAAAAATTAGGTTATGTCATATAGTCAGTATAAAAACAATAAAATATTATTTTTAAATTTAATTACCCAATCCACCTATCTCCATGTAGACGAAAACTAAAATAGTTTCTATTCAATTTGAAAAAATTAAAATATTCATAAAAATTGGAACCTGTGATTGAAAATATGGAATAAATTTTTAAAAATTCAAATAACAGAAGTGGAATAATATAGTTAAGAATTAATCCTACAAAATTAAATGAAAACAATTTTTTAGAAAAATTTACTTTTTAGTAATGAAATAATTTTACAGTAAAATTTGAATAAAATCTATTTTAGAAGAAACAACAATCATTAAAGTAATTATTGTGTTGTATATATTGTTAGTGTGTTTATATGGTGAGAATTAAATGGGATACTAATTGAAGGATGATGTTATTTCATTGAATTATTCTATATAATTCTTCATATGTAAGTTATAAATTATGATTTGAATATAAGAGTTACATTAGGTAAAGTAAACACTAGCATTGACGATTGGAGAGCTATTATTAATGTAAGAACTAGGTTTCAATTGTATTAGTAGAATCCAAATTTCTTACCAAATTTTATAAAGGCGTTATAATGATGATAATCAATCATCAATAATTTTTGGAATTATAGAAAAGTGGAGATGAATCATATTTTTATGATCTTAGATGTTTTATCATCGGATGATTGAATAATTTTAGGAGACCATGAAAAAATTTGTGTTTATATTTTTTTCATGTATTATATTTGAGAAATTGTTGATGTTGGACTATATTTGATTACATCCATCATGGATGGGTTGATGGAATGAATAGTGTTCCTACATAGATGCATTTGAGTTAAGTGAAGCTATAGTGTGGGATACATGATGCTAGAGGTTACTAGCCTAGGGGCGGTGCTATCATTTATTCAGAAGGAGATGTTATTTGATTTAAAGGATTAACTGACACACATAGAATAATAAAGGTACATGGAGGACAAATTGTATATTTATTTGTGACTACAAGTATGGTGTTACTATTTATCCGTGATATAGATACACAATTATTCACGGATGATAGATCACTTTAATCAGTGAAGATTGATCACCCATTAAATTTTTATTCTACTATAGGATACACACATGATTCACATGTGAAAGAGTGTATAGGCCTTCATTCCAAAAATTGTTCACTGAAAGACATAGCTAATTCTTTTAAACACAATATTGACATGATGTAGATTTGAATATTATTGAATATAAAGGAAACATCAATTTCATGTTTAAATTATGATAAAACTAATGAGTTATAGTGTTGAGTAAATTTGTTTTACAGTGACAGTGACAATAATTATTTCATGAAGATAAATAAGTGGATATCAATGTTTTTTAGAGAACTATATCAGGGGACTATTGTACATAAAATTCCTAGACCACACTCATTTTTTTCATGGTCTTAACAAATACTTGAAAGTGGGATTGTGGGAGACATAATGAAATAAAGAAACAAGTGTTCTATTTATTTATAATGGAGAATGTTATATGCAGTCAGTATATTCTTGGATTATAGGATGTTTTGATTCTAAAATCCATGTTAACATCCACACTGAGTTACATGAAGGATTTATGAAACTGGTCTAGTTCCCATTTCATGTGAAACTTGAAGATGATAAAAACAAGATAAAGCGAATGGTTCACGTGTTGCATTTAAAAAAATTAATTTCATGATAATATGACCAGTGTATATTTTGAGTGACTAGAAATATAAAAAGGATGAACATAATCAGTCATGCATATACTCTTACCTGAAGTCAAAATGAAAATAGAGTTAACGCATATACTATCACGCAGAGAGTTTTTTTATAATGAATTTAATGTTATTGTTCCATGATAGAAGTAGAATTGTATAATTTTATGAGAATATTCTATATTAGTTGTGATGTATAAAGATACAATAACATCACATGAAGTATTATTGCAAATTAATATCAAATAATATTGTGTGATACATATAGTACATGTATAATATTTTTGTGAAGGTAATGGTTGGAGAAGGATGAGTACTAATATGAATTATAATATAAAGTGTGTGTAAATATATATTTACTCCTATGAACACATGATTTCATAAGAACTAAAGAAACATTCTTTATATTCTATAGTGTTTATATTTTTTGGGAAATGAAGATTCTATTTATTTATATAAAGATTAAAAAACACCCCATTTTTTATTGCACAAGCAGAGGGTAGAGTTTATATTTTTTCAGTGGTACTGTTAAAACATGTAAAATAACATGGAATTTTATTTCATAATTAGAACAGAATCTCACATATGATAATGTACTTTAATGAGGGAGATATTGGTATTCCATTCATGAAATTATATTTCATGGAATGTATAACTTACATAATGCATGCATGAATGAGACACAATGTCCATATGTTTAATAATTAAAAATACTATTAGATGAATTTTTTTAATCTAAAATAATATATTTTTTTCAACGGAAGAATAATTCAACATTAATTTTTTTGATGATTATCAATTGTTTATTCTTATAATATAGTGAGATAAATTAGAATTGATATATTCTACTCATTTAGATGTTAATAATTAGATAACATGTATAAAATATTATTGAATACATTCATTGGAATTATAAGTGATTTAGTTGTTGATAGAAAGCTCAATATTAGTTTATCATAGTCTCTCAAATATGAATATCAGTTTTCTGTTATAGTGGGATCTTAAAGATAACGTGATCATTTTAATTTTATTAATGTTGAGTTTGCAAACAATAGTGGAATTCCACTATGAATAAAACTAATGAAATTCCAGTATAATGAACATTGGTGAGAAACAAGTATAATTTGTGAAATAGTTCCTACCTACCCACAGTTTTTTTTTCAGAGATATTCCTAGAATAACCACTTTTAATTCAAGATTTATTTATAGTGTAGAATCTAGGTCTCAGATTATACTGAATACCGCATTGATGTTGTCACCCTCATTGAGGGTGAACCATTAAAAAATATTGTCTTGTATGGTTCTTTAATTTATTTCTTTCATGTGGTATAATATTCTATTTAAATAGGTAATATCTATTGACTCTAATAGGTGTATAGGTTGGAATAAAAATTTGATGTAAAAGGTAACAAACAAAGTTTTGGAAATCATGACCCCCATCTTAGTGTACCTTCATGATGAAATGGAAACATGAATTGGTATCATGGAAATGGATACAACTATTGTTTTGTATACATTATTTTTAATTTTTTATAAGATATATATCTTGTACAGAAATTAAATAGAATAATGAATACATTTTCCTCAGATGGAAATTTTATTCTCCATATTAATGAACACCAACAATTATGTTTCTATAAAAATTCTGAGAACATATTTAGGAAATATACAAGAATGATGAGAACTAATTTGAATAAGAAAGATGATATGGAAAAAAATTGTAGTAGTTAGAGTGGTTTCCAATTGTTATATCGACTATCTCAATTGATAATGAAACATTTGATGATCCTATACATGCATTGATGAAGAATAGTTTTCTGGCTCACTCAATTATTTTAATTTAAAATTCAATGATTATATGAACAATGTTCAATCCATGGATTGAAATTATATATAATTTTTCAATGTAATATTTAATGAAATCTCAAATATTAAAATGGAAGAATTAGATATGGATAAATCCTTGGGAAATAATATTCAAATATAATAACATATCAAACAACTTATTAATGATAAATAAGAATCTTTATCACTTTTTATTGAAAATTTATCCTATTTTGATGAATAATTACAATTATTAGAGTGATAAAGAAGTATCTATGATGTTTCTTATAGAGATGATTCACAAACCTAAATAATATCATAAATATGCCTATATTATTAATGAATCTCAATTAGAAATCAAATAGAAATACAAGCCACTCATCTCAGCTATATAATCAAAAGAACAGTTTGTATCGAATTACAATAAAAGAGTCCCATTTGTTGAATATGAAATACAATGTATTATTTTTCATAAGGATTTGATCGAGAATGTTAATATATTAGTGATAAATGTATTGTAGAAACTACTAAGAACCCCTATGAATGATAATGATTCATAATTAGATTATAATAAAAAAAATTAAATGTTGTAATAATTCTATAGCAGAAGTAAATAAAATCCATGATGATCATGTTAAAAAATTTACGAGTCAGTGGGAAGAAAAATTGAAAGCTTTTGAAGATGAGAAAATCATCCTCAATATGACGTGCCTTGTAATGAATGTCAATTAGTAAAATCTGATGGAAACACCATAAAGTAATTTCCAGAAAGAATTTGTAGATATAGTGAAGACACATGATGATCAAATGATCTTTTTCAATCTAAAATGTACATAGTTAGAGGTAATGTTATGAAATATAGGGAAATCTCATGTTGGATCTTCAGAAAATACTGAGATCAAATATTCTACCAAGAGTAATTATAAAAATATTCTTACTCTCGAAAAGTCCCATTAATGTGTAAGGAATATCCTAATATAATATAAATATTAATATATTGTAGGTTCATTAAAATAGATTATCCTTATTCTAGATTTTTCTATTTTTAATTATACTATTTCATATATTATTAAAAGATCAATAATTAATTCTGTACAATCACTGATGATGAAAATTGTTGACAAAACCACCATATCACCATATGTGTATGTGAATAAGATTGGTAATTATTGGTCCATATAAAAGTATGAAATTAATAATTATATTATCCATAAACCATTAGATGTTAAAATGTTGAAAACATGTTTCATAGTAGATGAAAACAATTTTTTTTCTATTTCTAGAATTATTGGAAGTTTGGGTATCAGGCCATTGACTATTAACATTATTTTTCATGTAATTATAATTACATAAATCCATAGTTATTTGGGGAAGAGATGATGTAATTAGATATCCGACATAATTTAATCATAATTCATAGATGAAGATGATTATTCCTATAAAAAATAGATTTTAGTGTCTTTAATTAACATGTTATTATTGGAAATGAATTTTCCATAGTTAAGATGAGTGATGATATATACCATCTTTTCATTATACAGTTGTTGATATAATTTAAATACCACATCCAAAATATAGGAAAAAATGATTATATAAGAAAAAAAATTTATTCAAAAAAACAAATGAAATCTTTGCTTTACTTTATGAAAATTGAAAATAAAATTTTAATTTCAAGAGATGTTATTAGAAAAGAAATACCATATGTTTGATACACATATATTTAGAAGGTGTATAATGTCATGGAATATTGTCAACAACTGTATGACATATTTACATAAAAAATAAAACATGTGAGGAACAAAGGAAAAGTACAAGTGGATTATTATATTAAAAATTATACTCTAATGAATTAGTTGACATGTAAGAAGAAGTATGAGTATCTACCAAATTACTATTTAGTTATATAGCTAGAACTGCTGTAATTGGCTATGAAATTGGAGTAGGAACAAAATAATATGTAAAATAATTGAAAAAGTGATGAATCTTATTCCATTTATGATTTATGTTGAATAAATTAAGAATTAAATGAAATTATTATTTGATAAATAATTCATAGTTATAGAAGGTAAATAATGATGAGTATTCTTATATTTATTCCATGATTGAAGGGATTTTCTAGGATGAGAAATGAATCTCATGGATACTTCTGTAACTGAAAATATAATTGATGAACCTCATTATTCCTTGTTATACATTGCGTCTGTTAATTTGATGAATGCAATTGAATATGGGGAATAAATTTAGGGGGAGTCATGAAGATATGAATATTTTGAACACATTATATGACATCTAGTAATTTATCTATCATGGGGTTATTCATTTTAATTTGAGTTATTATTGTTCTAGGAGTCCATTATTTAAGAAATCTAATCCTAATGATGAATATGGATGAAGCTCATCCATATAGTGGATAAAAGAAAAAAATATTGTAGATTAATATTTCAACATGAATAACATGAATGATTTCTGATCTAGAAATGGATTTATATGATGATTTCATATTCTATAAATAGAAACTTTTAATTAATGAGGTATGTTATCCTTTTAAATTTGAATAATAATTATACATAAAGGGGTGAAAAAAAATTTGATCAAAATTTAAAAAGGATTGATAACAGGGATGTAAATTCAGAGAGTTTATATTTTTTTAATTTGTTAGTATAGATGAATGTAGAATATTAGATGAATATTTTTTGAATAACACATAAATGAGGGTTTTAGTGTAGGAATCTCATTCTAAATAATTTATCAATATATTTGTTGTCTAAACTAATCACTATTATTTTATTCATTAGGTTTGACCACATACAATTGGATATTATTACTTAATAACTCTTTTCATTATGAATCGTTGTTTTCCCCCAATATTAAAGATAAAATTTTATTCCCCTAAATTGAAATGACTTATTAGATGATGATTTTAAGGAAGAGAAGAAGATAATTTCATTTGATTATAGAATGAGATAGGACAAATTCATTCACATACTTATTCTTTAGGATTTCTTTTCATGTAACAGGGAGAAGAAATCATAGACTTTTCTTGTGAAATGGGTATTGAAAAATATATAGGGGGTTGAAGAACCCAAATTTATTAAGTTATTAATTTTTTTAATTAGTTTTGATGTGTTTTTTTCTAATATGTCAATGAGATAATTATTGAATTATGAAATTAATAAATTGAATGATTATTTGAAATTATTTATAAGTAATATGGAATAGTTTTTAATAAATTTTTTTTTAAAAAAACTTATTCTATGACGATTGAAGATATTTTCATAATGTATAAAAACTGTGTCAATTGTGTTTGTATAATTAACATAGTCTTCCACATTTGAATACAATATTATGATAATGATTATCAATCATCAGCAATATGCAGAAATTTATAACAGTGTATGTTGATCATATTTTGATGATATTTTATGTTTGATCATCAGATGATTGATAAATATGAAGAGTCCATGAAAAGATTATGCATTTTTATTTTTCATTTAGTATATTTAAAAATGAATTCATAATGTATTATCATTAATGCATCCATAATGACAGTGATAAGGTTATAAATATCACAAATATAGAGGAAAATGGGAGTATAGTGTGGCTACCATGCAGTGTGGCACATCAGTGGAGGTTACCGACCTGTGGTGGTGCCAATGGTTCTTCCTATGTGAATTGTTAATAAAATTTGAGGACTGAAAAATAGATGTTGTATAATGTTGGTGAACAATGTCTAATTGGTAAATCGATTTGGGACAGCAAGCTTGGTATAACTTATTTATCCACCATAGGGATACATAATCAATCAGGGCCATTATATCTATTTAATCCAAACTTTTAACATCCCGGTTATGGAAGCCACACAGAGGTGCCTCATGCCGTGTTAGTCACATGGTCTCAAGTGCATTTCCCCAAACTCCAGAGGCTACTGACTAGTAATGAGGTCCTTTGGTGTGATAGTGGGGAAACTATTCCCTCATTTGTTAGGGCACACAGTATAAGTAAAAAAACACACAATAGTGGAAGTAGTAAATATCCAAAAATAGTAAACAATGGTAGACATAGATAATGAACAAATAGAGAAATGAAAAATAAATGATTCATGATATATAAGTCTATAAAAACAACAAAACATGTCACAATATTGAATACAAATTGTACAGAACCAATTTACAAAATAAAAGATAAACTGCTCCTCAGTATCGTAAGCCTTGGATTTGTCCCATGATCTCTAGTTTCATAGAATGTCATGTACAAGAAGTGGAAGGGTTCTTTCCCTTATCTATACCCGCAACAATATATCCTATTTGGGCCAAAAATCATGGCCCAAATAGAATGGGAGATAAAATACTAGTAGGAAACTACCTGAAGATCGGTGCCTAAACGCCAGTGAATATATGGCAGGTAAAATTGCAGAAATAGTAAATAGGGAATAATCAGCAGAAAACAATCCACTGTTCCAATATCAAGCAACATCTAACAAGTAGCTAAGAACAAACTGTTAACCCTCTGGGAAGTACTCACAACCATCCCCTATGATCCCACCTAACAAGTAAAGACAACCCTCTGGGGAGCACACTCAGCGTTACCCCTCTGGTTTGGTTATAAGAAATTCATAAAGACTCTATGAGGATGCACTCACAGTCAATTCCCCATATAGTATATGGTAGTCATGGACTCTCTGAGGAAGCTCAAACAATCAATTCCCCTTATATCCCCAAGGTGAAGGACTCTATATGGAAGATCACTTGGCCAATTCCCCTTATAACCTAGGGTATTCAAATACTCTCTTAGGAAGGACTCACCGTCAATTCCTATTATAGTCTAAGGTAATCAATGTATTTCATGTAAAAAAACACTCTCTGAGGAAGCTCACACAACCTATCCCATTATAGTATAATGTATTCAAGGACTCTCTGAGGTTGATCACACATTAAATCCCCTTAAAGCCCAAAGTAATCCTAGGATATCTAAGGAAGCTCACATAGAATATCCTCCTATAGCATAATGCTCAATGACTTTCTGGGGAAACTCACTCTGTCAATTCCCTATTACAGTCTACAACACCCGGTTCACATGGTCTTGTATATGAAAATGGCCTAGAAATGAAATATGGACAAATTAATTCTCCAAAACTACTGGGTTAATCATTTCACAGCATATCAAACATATTTGGATACAACTCTCCATCCTATAACAACAGGCATGGAAATAGGAAAAGTAGCCAAGCTGGCTAAATAGGACCAAACGGTCGTAAACAAAACATTCATGGGGAAAAAATCCAGATAATAGAAACAAACTATATTCTTATGCATTTAACCTCTATATAGCATTCAATAATGGTAGAAAAAACAACAGTGGTAAAATTGTAATCACGCAATACCCCATTCAAGGGTATTGGTGGAAATTGGAAATAATACACCAAGATATTGAACAAAAAGGTAGAAACCACCTACCTTAGGGGTAGGCGATTGCTATATGTGAACCTCAATGCATGAATATCCATAGAACGTTGAAGATCTACAAAAACATCTAAAACGTTCAACCCATGAGAACATGGAAAATAGTAATAATTGGAAAATGTTTCTCTATGAGAAGGAAGAACTCACCGATGTGGGTACAACGCACCTGATGATGTTTGATTTGGATGAAGAATGTAGGATTGGGGGCTTGTCGAAGATCTGTAGCTATATGGGTTCTCTCGGATGAATAGGGGCTAAAAGAATATGGTTTTTTCCATCAGATGTGACCCCGTTATGTTTCACGAAAGAAAAATACATGGTGGTTAATTTTGAAGTACACGTCAAGTACTTGGATTTTCCGTACTCCGCTTTACACGGTCTCCATGTCACCCCACACGACCATGTGTGTGGTCATGACATGGACCTCACGTGGCCTCCTGTGGCAATGAAGTACACATCATGTACTCATAAAATACATGGCATGTACTTCAAATTTTTTGAGAAACACCTCTTTTCTCAAAATATCTAGAAATATGAAAAACATATATGAAAAAAAGATCTAGTTTCATACAAACTTCCCACATTAAAGAAGTCTATCCCCAAATTTCATGAGCGTCTCACAAGAGACAAAAACCAGAACAGCTCTGGCCACTGTGCTTGAACATAAGCATCCCTCTCCCAAATCTTGTCCTATACTCACTAGTGATTCCATAGAACCCGTACCAGAGAAATAGACCGTCCATGGATAACCATTGTACTATGATCAAAAATATGAATAGGATGATCCTCAAACATCACATCAACCCCGTGCTCAACCTCCTCTGGTTGAAAGACATGAGATGGGTCGGAAAATTAATGTTGAAGCTGAGAAATATGGAAGACATCGTGCATAGCTCGATACCCCTGAGGTAACTGCAACTGATAGGCAACTGTCCCAACTCTCTCTAGTACCTCAAACGGAACGACGTTACTTGGAAAAAGAATACCCTCTCTCGGAATCCTTTTCTGTGCCATCCTCGGTGTGACACGCTGAAAAACTTGATCCCCGACCTCAAACTATAGGGGTCATCGCTGCTGATCAGCAAAAGACTTCTGTCGAGACTGTACAGTTGCCATCGTCTTCCGAATCAGCTCTATCTACTATGTGGTCTCTTGAATAAGACGAGGTCCCAGCAAATCTACCTCTTCTTCCTACAACCTAAATAAGGATGCTTGGCATAGACTACAGTACATAGCCTCATAAAGTGCCATCTGAATAGATGCATGGAAACTATTGTTTTTGGAAAACATTAAAAGAGGTTTGTGCTTCTCCCAAGAACCTCTAAAATTCAGGATGCATGCCTGGAGCATGTCCTCAAGCTCCTAAATCATATGCTTAGACTGGCCATCAATCTGGGGATGGTAAGCTATACTCATAGGTACCTGTGTAACCAATGCCTTTTGAAGCCCCAGCTAGACCCGAGAGGTAAAAAGTTTATCCCTATATGAAACAACGATGAGTGGAACTCTATGTAGACATACAATCTCTCAGATGTACAACCATCCAATCTCATCAACATTGAAGGTATTATTGATCGGCAAGAAATGAGAGACCCTTATAAGCATGTCAATGACAACCCATACTGCATCATTCCCAAGAGGAAACCACGACAACCCTGTCACGAAATCAATCGCAATGTTATTCTACCTCCACTCAGGAATGGTTAACTATTGTAAAAGCCTTGCTGGTCACTGATGCTCGGCCTTCACTTTCTAACAAGTGGAACACCTCATGAAGAAACTAATAACATCCCTATTTATACATGGCCACCAATATTGATGGTGTAGATCATGATACATCTTGGTTACGCTTGGATGAACGTCCCAAACTGAGGAATGAAAATCCCACATTAGCTCCTCATCTATGTCTAATGTCACCCATACCCACCCCTGGAAACAAAAGATCTTATCCTCACCTATGGTACATCCAGAAATAGAGTCCTCTCCTGACACATTGTCCCATAGGACTAGTGCCTATGATTCTTATAGCTTCCTCATTCTCACCAGATTAAGAAGTGTAGATGTAATAGATACAAAAGAAAGAAAAGTCTTCCCATGTCTGCCATGTACCTCCAAGTTGATCTCAGAGAACAAATCCATAAGCTACCACTCACTACTGGGATCTTGAATTACCTGTATCTGAGTCCTCCTTCTCAACACATCAGCCAATACATTTTCATTCCTAGGAGTAGAGGCATGCTCAAAATCCAAGGATTTTAGGTTCTCCACCCACCGTCATTGTCTCAAATTCGTATCACACTAGGTGAAAATGTACTTGTGATTTTGTAGTTAGTGAAAACCACAAAATGCTCCCCCAGAAGGAAATGTATCCAATAACATAATGCATGAATAATATCTGCCAACTTCAGATCATGTGTCGGGTAGTTTGTCTCGTGTGTCCTTAAATACCAAGACATGTACACAACAATTCCAACACCCTGTATAAGTACAGATCCTAACCTAATACCAAAAGAATCATAGTAAACAGTATAACTCTTGACTCGATCTGGAAAGACCAGTATCGTTTCTAAAGTCAACCTCCCTTCTAGCTTCTGAAAGGCTGACTCACATGAATTTGACCGTAATAACTTCACACCATTCTTAGAAAGACCCGTCAATGCTTCTGGTAAGCATTAAACATCCTTTATGAAGTGTTTTTAGTATCCAGGTGGCCTATAAAAACTTCTCACCTCAAAGATGTTCTTTAGCTACTCTAAATAAACTACAAAACTCACATTATCTGTGTCTACTAATACTCTTGTCTACGATATAACATGGCCCAGGATGTGAATCTAGTCTATCCAAAAGCATCACTTTGAGATCATAGTATATAACTGACGCTCCATTAGTGTACTCAAAATGATCTCAAGATGGGTTGCATGGTTTTTTCGAGCATGAGATTACACCTTCATATTGTCCTTGAAGACTACCACGAACGAATCCATTTATGGATGTAACACTCAATTCATTAGTTCCAGGAAAACTACAGGCGTGTTCGTGAGACTGAATGACATAAAAATATACTCATATGAAGAATAACTGCTTCATATGGATATAAGAGGAATATTAAATGTTCTAATGCACAACTGATGATAAACAGATCTCAACTAAATCTTTGAGAACACTCGGTCTCCTCGATGCTGATAAAAGATATCATCAATCATATGAAAGGGATATCGATTCTTGACTGTTAACTAGTTCAGCTTTTGATAATCCACACAAAGCCTAAGGGTATTGTCTGCCTTTATTGAAAATAGGACATGAGAACCCCAAGGAGTAGTACTATGTTAGATGAGACCCTTTTCCTGTTATCCTTCAACTGTTTCTTGAGCACCTGTAACTCTGGTGATATCATCCTATAAGGAGGAATGGACACTGGTGCCGCTCCCGGCATAACCTCAATAGAAATGTTTACCTCATGCTCTAGAGGAAAACATGAGAAGTCCTCTTGAAAGACATCCCTAAAATAATCCACCACTGAAGGAATGTTTAAATGCGTAGTCCCCTGGTCATCTAAATATATAATAAAAATCTAGCTGACAACTCCCCTTAAAACATGATGCTCTGGTCCTTCTCTACTTGACTAGGAATCACACTTTCCCTTATAAGGAAACGATCCACCATTTGGTGATACAAAAATCACCCTATAAGGATAGCGATCGACGACTTCCTGGAAGGGAACTAGCCAGTCCATTCCGAAAATGACATCATATCCTTTAATCTATAGGACATAAAGGTCCCATAAGAAGTGATATCCACCATCCTCTATAGGGTACTCCTTGAAATGGCGTACGCTAGATGTTATCATCTCCATTTCTGTGTCAAGCATCAACAAATCAGAAGAAGAAAAGATGTAGAGCCTAAGGCTCTCCACAACAGCAATAGAAATAATGCTATGTGAAGCCACTGTGTCAAAAAGAGGAGAAGATAAAACTGAGGCTACTAAGATAGTACCTCGAACTGTAGAGGGTCCAGGATCCTGATGTTGTTGGGTCTGGAAAACTGCAAATGTCTGTCCTACTCCACGGTGTTGTGACCCTACCTAACAACACTAGGCATATCCACCCTGCTGTCACTGAAAGAACAGTGACTGACTACCTCGGGCACAAACTCCACCTTGGCCTGGATAGCTGGAAGATCTCCAATTCCCAGACTGGTGAGAAACTGGTGGAGATTCTCCAAAACGTGGGGTCATAGAAGAACCCCAGTCTCTAGCTGTTGGAGAAATAAAATGACATAAACGCTGGATATGTCCCATCTTTCCACAAGATCGACACTCCATTGGGACTATCGGGAAACATGGCCTCGTATGCCCACTACTCCCGCACATGTATCACACCACGTGGCTACCAGAAGGTGCATCCCACCTACTATGATCTCCCCATGTGGTTTTAATGTGGTTCTTCCTACTATCAGCTGGAGGAATACTAACATTGGATGTCGAGCCGCTCTGTCTCACAACTCCAAAATCCCTCATATTTCACTCAGTAATCAGTGACTGGTTAATGATTGAGGGTATCAAATTCAACCTAATGATGATCACCTGGGAACAGATATCGTGCCTAAGACTATCCTCAATCTTCCTAGCCAAGAACAACTCATCACCAACTGAAATAACAAGGAAACACTGTAGCATAGTTAAGCGAGCAGAATACTCCATCGCAGAATGAGTACCCTGATCTAGTATCATGAACTCCTAGGATCGATCAGCCCTTAAGGTCTTCAATTACAATTAATCATAAACGATATGATGGAACTCCTCCCAAGCCATATTATGGTGGCATCCCACCTGAGATATGACATCCCACCACCTCTTGATGTAGGCTTTGACCTTCACACATCTCTCTGGTGGTACCTCTATATGCTCAAAGATCGTATGGGTGGATTTGAGCCATGACTCTACATCTTGTGTTCCTCCTTCCCCTAAGAAGGTGGGAGGATGATACTGCTGGAAAACCCACATAAAATCTTCTATCGATGGGGATGGATGTGGTACTCCCTGAAAGGTCTACATATTCCTCAGGAATTCTCCCAAAACAGTTCACCAGCACCTACAACTGCTATACCTGCTGGTGCCATGCCTGTCACGACATGGGGATCTAAAGGAAGTCCCTGATAAGACATATCAGGTGTCTGATCGATACCCTGCAACTGGTGGTCAACCGGAGGTCATCGTGGTGTCATGACTCTGCAAGGTGAAATTTACACTTAGATTAACGATTATAATGTATTGAAGACTGAAGGTAGAAGACGAAAACCGGTGAGAGAACGCATTCATGTTAAAAAAACATGACTACACATCGTGTATTTCCCCTACACGGTGTGTTCCCTTTAGTCATTCATATGGGCGTGTACTCCCGCCACAACTAGTCATGTAACACCTCAAAACACACTGTGAGTTTTCCTAGAACATGGTGTGTACCTAAATCCCCTTTCCATTTCTGAGTCCTTCTACAAGGTTAAGCCACACGTCCCTCCAAAGGAAATACTGCACAATGTGTACAATTCCTACATGGCGTGTACTAGACATGCATCACCTCACCCATGTTTTTAGTGACACGTCCTGACACGTGGCTGACACTACAGAGCGTGTTCCTGTTGGACACAGCGTTTATGTGAAAGGATAAAATTGACCCGTGTTGTTCATGACATGACCCGGTACCTAGGCTAGACTACATGTCTTGTAAAATCCTAACACGTCGCGTATGTGAAAAGATAACACTAACCTGTGTTGTTCGTGACACAGACGGGTACATAGGTCAGACTACACGATATGTGAAATCCTAAAATTTAATATATGTGAGAAGATAACACTAAAACTTGTAGTTTGTGACATTCTCGGGTACCAGGGTCAGACTACATGACTTGCTAAACTTGTACACATCTTGTTCCTACAAGGAATTCCCCATACCGTGTCCCTACCACAAGTCCATTGACATGGTTAAAGATTACATGGTGTGTACCTACGGTACACGGTGTGTACATAAGAAAAAAAATTTCATCCCGAATAGATGAATGCATGGCGTGTAGTCACAACTACACAACATGTATTCTAGATTTCTATTGACAGTTGCCTTAGAAACTACTCTAGAGCCCAAAAAATGCAAAAACGAGCATTAAAAATGATAATTTCTGATATGTGAGGTCCCATACTCCTCGTGAATAAAATCTTGGAATCATATACATGTCCTAACAAGACAACAAGGTGATGATCCCCCATATACAGGTCCATGAGGGACCATAACACCCAATGAACAGAAGTTTGATGTTCATCAAAACAAATATTAAAAATAAAATACCTTTTCAAATAACATGTATTTTTATCAAGTTATCTATCACTAAAAGATGAATATTCTACACAAAATATATCATAACAACATGAAATCTCTTAATAATCCTAGAAGGCATGAAAAAATGCCTGACATATGATTTCTAGAAAGTTCCTATATGATGCATGAGATGCCATACCCACATCTCATCAGGTTGAGACATAAATATAACTTCAATATAATCGACAGTAAAAGAAAAATACATGTGAGTCACCCAATGGTGTAAATCAAATAAAATGTAAAATTGAAAAATCAGAAAAATTGCAATAAACGATGTAGATTGGATTTTCCAAGTACATAGGTTAGCTACTCTCAATAATAACACATTTCTAGGTAGCTACTCCTTCTTATCCCGGGTTATATGCTCCAAAGAGTATTTCATGAAAACATAATTCCTCTGATACCAATTTGTAATGTCCCGGTTCTGGAATCCACCCAGAGGTGCCCTGTACCCGGTTGGTCACATGGCCTCATGTGGATTTCCCCAACACCAGAGGCCACCAACTAGCAGTGAGGTACTTGGAAGTGATTTTGGGGAAACTATCCCCTCATTTGGATATGTACATAGTTGATGTAAACAAACACACAATAGAAAAAGAAGTATATATGCAACAACAGTAAACTGCGGATGACTAAGATAAAAAACAACTGGAGAAATGCATAACAAATGAGGCATGATACATAAGTATAAGAAAACAACCAAACATGTTACAATGTTGAATACAAACAATACTGATCCAATATAAAAAATAAATGATAAATAGTTTCTCTTCATCGCAAGCATGTCCTTGGTCCCATGCTCTCCATCTCCATAGAAAATCAGGTAACTGAAGTTGATGGACACTTTCCCTTATCTCTAACTGCAACAATATGATCTGTTTGGGCCAAAAATCATGGACCAAATGGGGTGTGGGAATAATTACTAGTAGGAAACCACCCATTGATATGTTCCTAACAGTTAGTGAATATATGGTTGTTAAAAGAGTATAAAGTAGTAAACATGGAATACTCAGCAGTAAACAATCCACAGTTCCAATATCATGAAGCAGCTTACAAGTAGCTAAGCACAAATAGGTAACACTCTTGGAAGTACATGTAGTCATCCTCTCTATTAATACCTAACAAGTACCAACAACCCTCAGGGTAGTACACTCAACCTAAACCCTCTATATTGGTTATAGTAAATTCATAAAGAATCTCTATGGAAGTTGTCACAATCAATTCCCAGCATAGTCTATGGTTGTCAGAGACCCTCTGTGGAAGCTCACACTGTCAATTCCCCTTATATCCCCAAGGTCAAGGACTCTCTAAGAAATATGACTTGATAAATTCTCTTTAAAGCCCAGTTCGTTCAAAGACTCTCTGAGGAAGAACACATAGTAAATTCCTCTTATAGTCTAAGGTAATCAAGGTAATTCAAGTAAAACAAAGACAATTTGATGAAGCTCACACGATCTATCTTCTAATAATCTAAAGCAGTCAAGGAATCTACGAGGAAGCTCACAGAGTCAATACCCTTATATCCAAAAGTAATCCTAGGATCTCTGGGGAAACTCATATTTTCGATCCCTCTATAGCCTAATTCTCAATGACTCTATGATGAAGCTCACTCAGTCAACTCCATTTATCTTCTTCTACGCCTGGTTCTCATGGCCCTATATAGGATAACGACATAGAAATGCAATATGGCCAATGTAAACCTACATAAATAATTGGCTAATCAGTTTATAGCATATCAAGAATATCAGGATACAACTCTCCATCCTACAACAATAGGCATGGAAATACGTAACGTATCCAAATTGGATAAATAAGACCAAACGGTCATAAATAGAACATGCATGGGAAAAACATCCAAACCATAGAAAAACAACCCCTTTCTTATTAATTTAACCTCTACACAACATTCATGAATGGTAGGAAAAACAAAATAGGGAAAATAGTAAAAATACAATACCGCGTTCATGGGTATTGGTGAAAATTGCATATAATACTCATGGACTTTTAACAGAATGGCACAAAACACCTACCTCATGATTATGAGATCACTATATGTTAACCTAAAATATTTAATCTCCATAGAATATCGACTATCTTCAAAAACGACTAAAACATTAAACCCATGATTACTTGGAAAAGAAGAGTAATTGGAACACTATGCTCTTGGAGAAGGAAGAACTCACCAATACAATTCCAACACACTTGATGGTGTTTGATTCAGTGGATGGATAGAGTCTCATGTGATCGACAAATTTTTTTGGTCGTACGAGTTATCTAGGATGAATGTGACCTAAAAGAAGATGGGTTTTTCTATTAGATGTGACCCTGGGGCGTTTAATGAATAAAATACGCTACATGTACATTCCTTTTTCATACTCCTCTTTATGAAGTCTACATGTCATACCACATGACCCTGTGGGTGGCCATGACATGGCCTACACATAGCCTCCTGTGGCAATGAAGTACACGGTGTGTACTGATAAATTTCACGGTGTCTAATTAAAAAATATCCAGAAACTCCTCTTTTCTAAAAAAATCCAGAAAAATGAACAACATACCTGAAAAGGAGATCTGAAATCATACAAAACCATTTGATCAACCATCAGTTTCAATTCAACCTCTAGACACCCATGGGGTTTTCATGTGAAAGAGTCCATTATGATACCTTCAAAAAGCATGAAATGATTGATTGATCCTATGATTTTGAACACCGATTGACCATCCAAAATATTTCGACATGAAAAAATTTACATAAATCTTTATTCTCGCCATTAAACTATGATCAATCTAACGAGATGCAGTGTGGATGAAAATTTTTTTATAGATACATGGATTCCCATCATCACATGAACATAAAATGATAGATATTTATGTTTCTTAAAGTATTATCTTGGTTAAATGTTGTCTATAATTACCCATAAAGCTTTTTGTTTTCTTCATGA
This sequence comes from Viscum album, assembly GCA_963277665.1. Taxonomy (NCBI): domain Eukaryota; kingdom Viridiplantae; phylum Streptophyta; class Magnoliopsida; order Santalales; family Viscaceae; genus Viscum; species Viscum album. The sequence continues at coordinate 537,434,714 of OY728156.1, forward strand.
GCTTAACGTATAATTGAGAGTGATTTTTAGGAGAGATAAATCCCAAGATATACATAAGGATCTATGTATTAATGAAATAGAAGGATCCCTGAACTCATTCTATGATTGGTTTTCTTTCTATTTTGAATCCTCAATATAGTGTAACACCCATAAAATTTACATTTAGGGTTTATGAAACACATACTGTGCTTTGTTAATGACTAACTTGTTATTGGGAACCCATAATATTTAGGAATTGGTTCAAATGATAAATGTATGTAATTTTTATTCACATGAATATGATCAGTTTAAGTTCTGATTTCTTAAAAACACATTAATGATCAAGATATATATTTCCATGTATACTATTAAGAAATTTATAAATAACAACCGCGGTATCCCATATACTTTCACAAAAATAGTTTGAGTATAATGCATTAATTGTTATTCATAAATGAAGGTAGTAACACATTTATCATTTGAATAAATTATTAAATATTCCATGTTTTGAGATAATACAAAATAACAAAAACTGAACAATTATTGTAATGGATGATGAAATAATGATGAGTGATATATGAAGTACATGTATAATGTTTCTATGGATGGTTTTATTTTAGAATGTCATGTCCTTATGCCAATCACACTGTAAAATGTGTATCCATAAATATGTATACCCATAAACATGTAATTTTTTGAGCATTTAAGATCCATTCCATATGTGTTGTATGTTATATATTATTTCAAAAAGAAACATATTTTTTAATTTCAAGAAGAAGTAGAAATATCATAAATTGTGTGGTACATGAAGAGCTTGGACTGTATATTTTTTCAGTGGTTCTATTTAAATATGAAGAATACCATGGAATTATGTTGGTTAAATAGAATAGAATCACACATATGATATTTTACATGCATGAGGGAGTTATGATTATGACATGCATGAAATAATATTTCCCTAAAAATATAATTTGAATCATACATTGTTTAATTTCACACAATATTCTTGTGTTTAAAAATTTATAATATTACCAGCACTATTGTTGGAGATAATGAAATATTTTTTTATTAATATGAAGAATTTTAAAACAAGCAGTTTTTAGATTAATATTTTATTCTTTCTTCAATAATTACATTGATCTAATGTGGAAACGATTTATTTCACAAATTTAGTAGAGTAAAACTGGGTGAATTAGAATTTTTTTACAGATTTCATTAATTGGTAGTCAAATAAAATCAGTATAAATGAGAATTTAACGAAATAATTCATCTTAGTAGATTGAAGAGGGAGATCAGTTTTGTCATGGAGTGGAATCATGAATTTTTTGTGATCTTTATCAATGTGTTAGTGTTGTTTTTTTAAAAACTGGTGTAATTTTAGTATAGATGGCACTGGTAGAATTATAGTATAATGAACATTGGTAGGATACCTGTATAATTTGGGAAATGGATCATACCTATCAATCCTGGTTTTTGGGTAATACATATATGGAACACTTATAATTGGGTGATTATTTTTCTATGATTATATGTGTCACAGAACATCCCAAACATAACAATCCTATAGTTACCCACATTGAGGGAGAACCATATAAAAATACTACAACAAATTATTCATTTAATTTATTTCAGGTATGTGTTAAAATATTTTTTATAAATAACTAATATATAATTAAACTAATATGTATATAGCTTCAAATTAAAAAATGGGTAAAAGTGAAAAAAAATTTAGTAAAACCTGGGTATACTTATTCACCCCCAAACCCTCTAACCGTACATGCATAATCTACAGGGAAATATATATTTTAAAAAACATAATTTTGTTAAAAAAATGTAATAAAATATTATACTAATCATAAATTGAATTTTAATTTATAAAAACATTAAATGAAAATACATTTTTTGATAGAAATTTTTATATTTCACCATTCATTGAAAACTCAAACTTTTCAAAAAAATATTCAAATATTTCTGTCAATATAATTTTAACATAATGTATTAAAAAAATTAATTTTATTGTATAAAATTCAATTCTATTGTTTATAAATAAATTTTTTAAATACAACCATTTAATATATAATAATGAAATTTGGTTAGAAATAAATATTCTTTCATTTCCCAAAAAAAATATATAATATTTTTATTTTGATTATAACTCTATATAATATAACTTATTATTTGAATGAAAACATTTTAAATTAATATGACATAAAATATTTAATTTTTTACATTAAAATATGTTATATTTATTTCATGTCATTATTGTATCAATTATAAATTAAGATTCTTAGGAATTTTAAAAACATATAATTTACAATATATGATATTATAGTTAAAATATTTTATATCTATAATATTATTGGTGTTAGAATAAAAAAATGAGTTTGTGGTAAAAAAATTCACAGGATATTTCTTTAATTAATATTATTCTATGAATTAAGAAAAAATGTTTTCAATCGAAATATTAAAAACAAATCATGTAATCTGTTCATGTTTTCTACATTGGAGATAGGGGAAAAAGTGATAACATCCTTAATATAACTATATGAATGAAACATTTCCAGTTTAAGATGAATTTAACAAATTAATTTATTTCATGTTGTTCTATTCCTAAAAATTAAAGTGAAGATTTTTTCATGTGAATGATTATAATCAGAATAAGAATATTGCACTCAATGACTCATTGAGAGTCTATATTAGGAAGAAAAATAAATTTATACCCAAATAATTATTCACAATTGGTTAAAATATTCACATTAATGAGGATTTTATTAAAAAATATTTCGTAGACATGAAATTGAGAGTTTCTAAGATATAGCCTACTTTTTTTACTTGTTTGCTAATTCTAGTGGATAGTGTGATCCAAAGGGATTATATATCACACCATAGACTAGACATACAACATTGAGTGGTGAAACATATAAACCTATCATGTTTCTTTTTTGGTATGATTTTGGTTGTGAGGAAAACAAACATCACTACACTCTAGTAGGCCGTGAGGGTTCACTCAGGATAACTTTAAATTTTAATCTAAATAACTAATTCATCATACATAATAAATCATCCATTACTCTTTTAGGTGGTTTAGAAGGTGGTATCAGAGTGATGTTAACTTTTTATGTGATTAGTTTTCTAAAGAGTGTAAGTTGGATCCGCTTTTCAGAAGAATAAAATTTCACTAATTTCATTTATCTTTTATAGTTAATTTTAATTCGATGAATAGAAGGTGGATTATAACTAGTTAGTGAAAATTTTATCATTTATAAAGTGAAAACATTTGTATATACCTTCATTAAATAAACTATGATGTATTACAATATAGAAAAAAATTATTTCCCCCATTAAATTAAGTATTTCAATTGGAAAATAGAAAAAATAAATTTAATAAATGATGTTCATGATAGAAATTTAATTTTCTCTTCTCTTACAAAAATAGAATTTCTAAATTTCAAAGGAATAAAAATATTAAAAGGTATTTGGGGAAAATCAAAAAATATATATGAAGTAAAAATTAAATAAATGATGAAAAAATTTTAGTTTTAAACAAATCAATTTTAAATATCTCAAAAATCTAGATGATGATAGTATATAAAATATATTCATGAGGGTTAATAAGGTTTTTGTCAGGATTAGATGATATGGGGATTAGTTAGAAAACCATAATGTTGTAGTAACATCCTACATATCATATCTAAATCTATATATAAAAATGTATATTCATTATAAGAAATATATTTATAGTAGTAATATATCTAATGAGATGGAGAATCATAACTTGATCAAAAAAATGTAATAGTTTAAAAGGATACACTCATTAAATCCATGAATGTAGAGAAGATAATGAAGAAGGTTATTGTTGAGGAGGAATCTTGTATTTTAGATTATGATGAATATATAATGGATATGTTTGATGATTTCTTGTTATTTATCATAATAATAAATAGAATATGGTATGGAAATATCAAGGTAAGGTTCTATTTAAATTGTTTTGGGTGTGATACAATTAAAATTTTTTGGAATTAATTATCCAAAATAAAAAAATATGGAATATTGAAATGATGAAGAGGTTTATCCTATATGATAACATTATAATAATGAAAATAAGACATTGATTTATACTAATGATATGTGTATAATGTTTTAAAAAAAATTAAGGAGAAACTTATTTCTTACTGTGAATCCAGTTAATATGGAGAGAAATATGAGATATACAATTATGAATATGTTAGAAAATAGATCATTGCAAAATTAAATAGTAAAAATGTTACATGTGATAAATATAGATTTGAATTTTATTATTAGTATAATAATATTTATTTAATTACATATAAATAATTTAAAGTGTATCTCTTAAATATTCCAAAATTTTTAAAAAAATTCCAAATGTTGAATAAGAAAAATAAGTTTTATAATAGAAATATATATATTTTATAGAAGAAAGATATAAATTTTTTAAGGATATTTATTATTTAAAGATGATTAATCATGATTATAACACCCCTATAATCAATATGAAATGAATAGTCAAGGATAATTATAAGTAATATTACTATATAGAATAATATTTGGACAAAGCTATGGAATAATTAAAAAATTATAAATCTAATTTTCATAACTCAAATGATAATGACAGATAATGTTCTAAAAATATGCAATTTTTTAAAGACTATTAATGGTAATATTATATGGCTGAAAATGGTACTATAAATATTTAGGATTCATTATTGAAAAACAATATATTCATAAAGACAATGTTCCTGGAAAAATTTGTTGATACTAAAAATCAATAAATTGAAGGTGTACAAAAATTATTCCAAAAAATACTAAAACTAGTCAAATAATAAAAGTTATGATTAATTATAATATTATGAAATATTTTATAGGAGTTATAATTTATTTTTTTCCATGAATGTAATGAATTTCTAGTGACTCAAATAATGATGAAAAAACCCTAAAAAACTTTGGAAAAATATTTCTTTTAGAATTAACCAAGACATATAGGGATTATATTGGTACTTTAGAGGAATTGGGATAAATTAAAAATATTCTAATTTATGAAATCCATAACTATATTCCTTTGAGGTTTGGGATGAATGATTTGATGAGAAATAATCCACTTAATTAGAAAAAAAACCATTAATAGATTGAAAATCCTTGACTGAAATCTCAGAACCAGTTTGATGAACATGGATAAGTCTATGCAAGGTGTGGTAACCTCATTCATCATGAAAATTAAAATAAATTAATTCTAAAATACCAAAAATAATGTGGTTCAATAATCAAAATCATTATTATAATAATATAATATTTATGGAGATAGAATTATTTGTTGAAATTAAACTAAATGTATATAATCCCATAGTAATGACCATCTCATCCACGTAACATGAATTAAATAAATAATTTTAATAAATTTCCAAAAAAATTATGATATGAGTTTTAAGGAATTATTAAAAAAAAATTAATATCATTATCCATTTATTTTTATCAAATTGAAAAAATTTCTCTTATGCCTAAAACTAGTAAACCCATAAAAAGTTTATATATCTTCCCGAAACATTCCATATAAGAAACTCTTCTATACATTTAATACTTTTAATATCATAATAACCTTGTGAAAATGAAACCTAATATATGGGTGATATCATATGATTTTTAATATTAAATAGAAGTGATAACAATCAGATGTCATTAGTGAGAATAAGATGATAATATGAGTATAATTGAAATAAATAAGTAACTTATGCGCAAAATGTCATAGATTATATACCATGATATGAATATTATAATAACATAATAAATTTATATTAAATAAAAATCATTCATAATATCATAACAAAAAGAAATAAATTATGAATAAAATTGTGAAATATTTCAAATATGGAAAACGAATTAATATAGGTAATAATTATTTTCATGAGCCACACCATCTATAAAAATTATTTAATGTAACTAAATATACTATTGGATATATATATATATCATGAGATATAAATATTATATAAATGCATTGAAGGGTGATATGGGGCCCAACCATTATTATCCCTACATATTAGTTCCACTGGGAAATCATTTCCTTATCACATCAGAATGAAACCATGGAAATAATACCATTTATAATGTAATTATCCAATGGATATAAAATTTGAATTATATCCTTTTAAATTGGATTGACATAAAGGGATAATTAATAATAATGAATAGATAAACCCATTAAAAAGAAATTGGAATGAAATAAATTCATGAAACATTCTAGGAAATGAATATGAATTCAAGATAATACAACATATTGTATTTAAATCATATAAATAATGTCTATATTTTTATCTGAATAATTTCCCCAATTATTTCATGGAATTTGTTTTAACACTCATCAATTATACTAATGATGTTTTGAGTGTCCATAATGTAAAAACATTGTCATATAACTCATATTTTTATACAGTGGATGCATAGGTAAAAAAAGGTAGTGATGAATTATCAAACTGAAATACAAGGACAATAAATTAGTCATATAATGAAAAATTATGTTTATTAAATTTAAATAATAACATTTATAAAGTATATTACATGAATAAAAAAAGAAAAAGATGAAAAATAATTTTTTGGAATTTAGACAAAATATCTTCTAAAACAAGAAATATCATAGATATTTTGAAATTTTATTAAAAGTTATATTTTATAAATATTTTTGAGAAATAATATATTTAATAATCCATTAAATATTAGAGATTAATATTAATATATAGGAAAAATGGATTATTTATAATGTATTCACATGAAAATGATAAAATGGGAATATTTTCCCATTTTGATGAAAATAGTCAGCAACGAAAATGATTAAAATTTCCTTAAAACATTCACAATAAAATATGTAATATAAAATGAGAATAATACATTATATAATAAAATTTATGTATACTATAATATGAATAAAGATAAAAAATTTAGGTAAATTGGTGGTTCTTGACAGAGAATAAAATATAGTGATAGTTTCACTTATAAAAAAACATTGGGATAAATATGAGTCATGTGGAAATGAAATTTTGAAGGTAAATCTAAAACCGCATGAATATAAAATAAAAATGTCGATAGTTTTAATAAATATAATCTAGATGATTTATCTTTTCAAAAAAATTGTCATTTTGAAAATACTATTTTTAATCAATACCATTATAATTTGAGTAACATATTGATAAAAATACCTTTAAACATTATTAAATTATGAACAAAATTATATTCAAATAATTTTTATTATATGGGTCTTAAAAACAAATAAATATGGTAAAATAAATTAATTTTTTATCAATCACAAAATTTTAATTGAATCAAAATGATTATTATAAAATGACAGTCATGAAATTAATATTGGGATAAATAAACCACATAATTAAATTCATTCATTGTAAAAATAAACTACAAACTCTTGTAAAAAAATTATACTAACTTAATCACCCATTTAATAAAATTTTTCATTTCTATATCCTTGTGTAGGTTTTTTGAAATTTATTTCCTTATTTGAATTATTTAGTTATTTTATAATCTTTATATCATATGTGACTAATCTTTATCCTTATGAACTAGTTTATAGTAGTGGTGGTTTTTTAATTCTTATATGAAATTTCATCATTCAAAAATCATAATATGTATTATAAATATATGAAATTTTATAATTTCATTTTATGTTTTCGTTTGTCATTATCCTTAATGATTGATTAGGTGGTGAACATGTTTTGAGGTTTATTAGTGAAAAAAATGTGTTCTCTTAAATAATGGTGAAATATTTATATTATAATACCAGAAAAACATATTTTAAAATTATTTACCTCATATATTTCAATATGATCATTTCATATAGTTAACCATGTTGTAAATTTATATAATTCGTAAAGTGGGTGGTTAAACCAACCTAAAAAAGAATATAACCTAACTAATGGATGATTATGAGGTTTTTTAGTTTCCATATCATTATACACATTTCATATTGATATCATTTAATGTTTATTGGTTTGATACACATGTAAAAAAATTAATTCATAGAAAAATATATCTTATACTTTGTTATTACATAGTATGAAGAAATCATTTTTCCTTCCTGTAGTGCTCTTTTAGACTATTGAATTTTCCATTTTTTTATTTCTCATATTGTCAAAATGTTGTAAGGTTTTTCATTATAAAATCATAAAAGAATCTTAAAAATAAAATTTATCTATTTAAATAGTTTTCATGACCATCCATGTAAGGATATTAAGAATGGAAAAGTTGAAATTAATCAGTTCATTGAGGTTGTAGTCCACATGTTTTCATAAATGTTGATCTCATTTTTTATAGAACAGGGAAAATAATTAATATTTTTTTATCATTTAAGAATATAAAATATTTCATGAATCATAGAATAATATTTCAAATTTCCTCTTAATACAATCATATCATGGTATTTAAGGATAATGAAACATATTACGATGTGTATGATGATGTCCACATAACGCACAAATGACGGTATAATTTTAGTTAACATAAAAGGGAAAGGTTGTCAATTGTTGTATTTTTATTATAATAACACAGAATTATAATGATACCGAGGATATAATAATATGACATATTAATGTAATTTTGTTAATAAATTGTGAATATAAATTATTAGAAATTTGAAAGGTGTGATTAAGAATTTATACAACCCTTCTTGAATTATATATATTTGAATGGTCGTTAAGACTTTTAGGGATGGTGTTTGGATAAAAAAATATCGTCTTGAAGGTGGATATGAATTATTATGTGTTTGTATTATATGTTTTGGTATGAAATATTTGGGATGTGGTGTGATGGTAAGTAAAGAGATGAATTCCCCTTTTATAATTGAAAAGGGATGACATTTTTTTAACTATAAAAAACATTTAAATAATTGGAAGGCACACTCAATGAAGGCATGTCCAAAATTGGGAAATAATATAGATGGTAATATATAACGCTAATATATCCATAAAACAACCATTCAAAAACATATATTGAGAATGTTGTTTACTCATTACCATTTGATTTTTTTACAAAAATCATTTCATATTTTACCATGGTAACTTTTTTAACTAAGGTCTATTTTATTTTATGAAAAAAAAAAAATTGAAATTTTTTTATAATTTGAACAAAATCATTGGAAATTTTAAATACATTTTTTATTATATTAATAAAATTAATATAAAATATTTTCAAAATACTGAATGTATAATATATTAATTTTTTGGAAACATATAATCAAATTCGAAAATATAAAATATAGGAATTTATATATTAAGAAATATCATTAACATTATTAATTACCATATGATATATAATATTTTATTATAAAAAGGATTCATGTATTTTGAAATAATAATTATTTTTTAATAATCTCATAAATTCATGTAATTTGAAAAAATATTTTATTTACACTATTCTCATAAAAATAATTCTTGTAGAAAAACAAATTAATCATAAGATAATACTTCCATGAATAATAAAAGATGAAGTTATTTTTTTTTAAATTCACATCCTATAATTTATAATTTTTGATTTAAATTTAATATTAATAATTGATGAAAAATAGGTATAAAGTGTTAACGATGGATTTAAAACTGAATCCTCACTCCAATGAAAAATTAACTTAAAAAAAACAAAATTAAAATTTGTTGAGATTACAAGGAAGAATCCAAAATCAATAATAGAATAATGTTAAATTAACTATCGGCAACAATCATTCTTCATATTAGATTTAAATCATACGATATTTTTTCCTAGTATGAAATAAACCATTTCATGTGCTGCCGATTCTATGTAGACATGGAACTACCCAACTCACCGAAGACAATAACTACAATTAGGATGGGGAAAATGTAATAAAATGGAGGATAAAAACCAAGAAATTTCTTACAAGAATCTAATTTATATACATACTAAAACATTCAGACACAAAATCATTCACTATTCCTATAACACCCTGTTACCTAGATCAGGTATTTTTTCTATGTTCCCTATAGGTTAAATATTTGATTATTTGATTTTTCTTGGAATACTTCCAACAGTAGAAGGATACACACTGTGTTTCTGAATTATAAGTAATGTACTTGTTGTTGGTTTCATGTTGTGGACCGGGAGATCTTGTCGTGAATGGGTAGATCATTCCATAATATATTATATGTCATGTACTTGTGGAAAACATAGTGTAGGGGTTAAATTGTGGTGTTCCAACCTGAGTTAATGTGGTTTTTGGCATACTAATCCAGCGTGGAATACATGTTGTGTCCTCTGGGTACACATCTTGACTATCCCATTCCCATCTTTATGTAATGTGTTTATTAGTACCCCCTACTATATTATTCCTATAACTCTTGGTTCTCAACCCTAGATTCTCCCTAGAATATGTTTAGAGGTCCCCACATTCATGTTTGAATTGATCGGCTTAGGATATTTGTTGCATCTACAGTTTAATTACCAGGTAAAGTTCCTTCATTTATTGAGTTTATCTCCATCTCTCCTCTTGAGATTTCAATTTATTAAATAGGGATTGATGGATCCATGTCTCGTGGTGGTGGATCTTTATACTAGGTAAGGTTTATAGGACTTTTACACATTATTTCTCATTGGCAGTTGCTGTTGCGAGTGTCATGCTTTGAGGGAAGTGTTAGGAGGTTCCATCCTAATTTTTGAAATTGATTACCATTGTATTGCATGACATATTTCAATTACTGATTTTAATTCAAATTCTCAATATTTCTTTCAATTTCTTTAATGAATTCGAATTTAATTTAATTGGTGGATTTCAAATTGTTTTTGTAGGGAAATTTGGAAAACCCCAAACATCATTGAACTGGAATGGGGTTGTGGAAAATTGTCTAATTTTATTTTTTTATTTGATGGGAATGTTTTCAATTAAAATTTTGAATTTAATTTGTGAAAATGAATTGTTAAAGTGTTGGGACTAGCTTTGATTGAATTTCAAACTTGCGAATGGAATGAATTCATTTGATAGAAACCTAGTGATTTTATCTTTTGAAAAAAGAATATCTTTGGAAAAACATGTTTTGGTTCTAAATGGAATGAAATTGGAATTTATAAAATGGAAAAATATGAATGATCTTATTTTAATAAGTCTTAAAATAGTTCTCCCATCTTGAAATAGGGAATGCAATAATTAGGTATTTAGGGAGTTAATTTGATTCATTCAATACTATTACAACATTCTAAAACAAAAATTCAGTGGGTGACATCCCTAAAGGGTTTGTAAAGATTTTCTTTTAGAAGGTGTCATAGGGATGTGTGAATACACATTTGTCTGAGTTCCAATATAGAGTGTGTAATACCATACATTGTTAAAAATATCATACCATTGGTTGGATGACAATGTTTCTCTGTTGTATATTTATATTTTAGATATAAATGTATGATAATGATTTTTGGAAGTGCTTTACATGCCTACTCAATTTATATAAACTGTTTTATATAATTTTTTTACATAAACGATTGTTTTAAAAATATTATATCTCTTGTAATGCAAATAATTTTCTTTGATTTTACTTTACATCATTTTGAAAATGTTTATCATGTTTTGTATAAATATTCTTTCAAATTTCCAAACATAATTTTTTTCAAATTTGAAATATTTTCATTGGATAATATATATTTGGAATCTGTTATGGAATATTTGGTGGAATCCAAATGGGCTTAGGATCCCTCCATACTTCTTCCTTCGGTTGTTTGTATATATTATTCTTCCATGCCCGAAAAATGGGAATGGGTCTCTTATAGGTGGATCAAGCTGTTGAGATTTGGACTTGGTGAGTTGTGTCCATAGGTACCACAAGACTATTTTCATTTTTTTATACTTTGATTTTAGTATTTTTTACTTCATGAGTTTTCTTATTCTGGTACTTTACTCCAAGTAGAGTTTTTACATTTGATATGCATACCACCATGTTATCTTTTATTCCATGATTTTTTATAAAAAAGTGTTCCCACTAATACTTTTTACTATACTAAGTGCTAGTTTCCAACCCCTGGGGATTGAGGATGCACTTTAGGTCTTTTCAATGCCAGATTTGTTATCGGGTAACCATGGTACCCCTGATGGTTTGTGACAAATTGGTATCAGAAGAAGGTTGTTCAGCTTTAGTCTTGAATTTATTAAGAATTTCTAAATTATTGCTGTGACATAAGTTGTAGTTGCGATTGAGTTCTTGGATATCTCTCACTAAAATAATCATTAAGTCATTAGGGGTGTTTTGGGAAAGTGGTATTGTGCTTTAGTTCTAATCTTTTCCCTATTGAGATTTTGGTAGAGAGATATACAAATCTTTTTTGTCCCTTCAATTGAGAGTATTTTCTCTTTCTACCTAGATTTTTTGTTAATATAATGTTCTCATTATATCTTCTGAGGTTGTGTAGAATCATTCCTATGAGAAGACGTGGGAATTAGATACAATAAAATGACGCCAATGGACCTCATTATGAAAATATGGTTATTGATCTTAATATTGCTGAGGTGATTATGTGCATTGTCCATGCTTTGGGATAGACAACACCTCCAGTTCCAACTCAGGCTCTAAATATGGATCCTTTGGGGGATATTCTTCAGAATCATCCTTAAGAGATATGACAGTAGAATCCACATATTTTAAAGTCTCTAATGATCCTTAACATTATAATGAATTGATGGTTGAGATAGAATGTCTGTTTTAGTTCTTCGAGACAATGGAAGTGACCAGGGTGAAGTGTTCCACCTTCATGCTAGAGAAATCAAGAAGAATATGGTGGGACATGATGGAGATGATAGGGAAACATGAGGGCTTACAATGGAAAGACGTCAAGTTTCATTTCACCAATCTATTTTAGCCAGAGTCAATGGAGTTGGCTAAAGATGTGGAGTTTTTCAAGCTTGAGAATGTGAACAAATCCATGACTGAGTAATCAAATAGATTTTATGTGTTGGTGATGTTTTCTGCTAATATTGTATCTAATGAGAGGAAAAATGATAAATAGTTCTTTTTGTGGCATTAATCAGATTGTTATTCTTATTTTTTCAGGGTGAATCTTCAAACTTATGTTTATGTGTTCGATAGGGCAATGATGGTTCAGATGGACATGGCTATAATGTTAGGGTAGATGGGAGTTTTGTTCTCCTATTGACATCACAGGTTCCTTTAATGGAAAATGGAAGTGTGATAATCATCATGGCAGTTCTCCGTGGAAGATTCATTCCAGACATTATAAAGAACTATGAGGAAGTTTTTTATGTGTTTTTCGTGTTGATATCCTGGAAATTATGGGAGGTTTCTCACTAATTCACCCAAGAAATGTATCTTATATAGACATTTAGGGAACTTAAGGAGGTTCTTCCATCACTTATTTACTCCATGTAGTGGGATAGAATCATAAGATTCTATTAAAACTATGGGTCAATAAAATACATCAATGAAAATAAGGTTCCATCCACATTAATCCAGAATGATCTTCTTCACACAGTGGAAGTGTCCCTATAGGAAACAGACATAGGTCCATCGACTATGAGACATACCATTACCATTGCTTCTTATTGATTACTCTTTTCGAAACCTGTGTATCTCACACTTTTATTTCAGCACATATAATTAATTGGTTAAATCATCATATGGTGAAACTATCATGTTAATTTTATATTACTATAACACTAGGAACCAAGATAGAGTGGGGTCTCTATAATCTTACATGTGTCTTCTCACTATCAGATGTCTAGATTGGTTGGAGTTTTTTGGTTCTAGATATGAAATTTCATGACATCTTACTCGAGATGGACTAGCTCATTTAGAACAAAGACCAAATTGATTATTATCTTTGACGTGTCTACTATACTAAACCTAGTGGTGTTCCTCATTTTTCAAGGAGAATGGCTCCCAAGGATGAGCAGTGATGAACCTTCTAATATAATATTGGGGAAAGTGATATTAGTGTTTTCTTTTGACCTAGAGTGAGATTTAATGAGTGGTGATCTTCCTCTAGTTCTCACTGAGTTTTATGACATGTCTCCTTTCATATATTCTACTCTTCCATCGGTGATAATGGTTGATTTTACTATTGACTTAATTCTAAGTAATCAAATGGTCTTTATCCCCTCTGACCACATGAAACTAACTAAGCTGAAAGACTTGAAGTATCAGTTTTATGATCTTCTTGAGAAATTCATTATTGATCCATGTGTGTCACCATAGGAAGTTCATGTTCTATTTGCAAATAATGATGGTGTTTCTATTCTCCTATGTGATTATTTTCAAAATATCAATTGAGTTACAATAAAAAATATATATATATTTCCACGAATTGATGACTTTTTTGATTATATAAAAGGGTTGAAGGGGTTTTCATAGATTGACCTTAGATCTGGTTACCATCAGTTGATGATAACCGAATCTACCATTCAAAAAATTAACTTTCATAGAAGGTACATGAACTTTTAGTACCTTCATATTCCCTTTGGGTTATGAAATTATATTTCTATTTTTTTGGATTTAATGAAAATAATTTTCCATGTGTTTCTAGATACCATTGTGGTTGTATTTGTTGATGAAATTATTTCTTACTCCTAGTCTGAGCAGTATCATGTGTAACATGAGAGAATAGTTATGAATATTATACAAAATCAGTACCATTATGGAAGTATTTCAATGTTTGATTTTTAGATTCAAGATATAAAAATCATGGGACACGTGGTGTCTGGATAGGGTGTAAAAGGTGATCCAGAAAAGGTGAAGGCTATTTTGATGTGGGATCAATAACAAAATGACTTTGTGATCTGAAGCATCATGAGCATAGTTGGATATTTCCATTGGTTCATGAAAGACTTCTCAAAGAATGATCATCTGATGACCACTCTAAATGGAAGGGGGTTATGTTTACAAGGGATGAAATATTTCACAGTTCTTTTTTCATGTTGAAACATTTTTTGAAAACTTAGTTGGTGTTGACTTTTACAAAATTTAGGCACGGTTATGTGTTCTTTTCTATTTCCTCAGGTTCAGGCTTGTGATGAATTTTTATATAGTGTGATCATATAGTAGTATATGGACCTATTCAACTTAGGCCACATGAGAATAATTATCCTAACCATGAACTGGAACATTATTCAATGGTGACGACACATAAATGTTGGAAACACTACTTTTTTGGCAAAACATTTATGTTGTATTCAGACCACAAAAGCATGTTTCATATATTCTCTAAAAATATTTGAATATTCGGCGGAGGAACTAGGTGGAATACCTAAAATATTTTATCTTTAACATCACCTATGACCTAGGGAAAGGGAATGATGTTTCTAATTCTTTGAGCATGAATCATCCAACTCATGCAGTGAAAGAGTCTTTAGAAGAGTGAAATTTGATGGCTCTCTTTGCACAGTTGCATATTGGAGTTCAGGAGGAAGGTGCTGATGCATCTTTTTCCAGTGTGATTTTGATATCTTCAATTCTCGAGAAGATTCATCTAGATCAATGACTTGATGATGAGTTCTGTAACATTGGAGAGTCCCTTTATGGTGGGGAGACAGTTGGGCAATTGTCCTTCATCAAATAAAGTGTTCTATGATATCAGAATTGATCCATTGTGTTGTTAGTGGAATGAATTGTAGTGATGGGGGGTTTCCATAATTCATTGTTGGATATGCACCCATGAACCACAAAAATGTTATATGACATGAGGCCTTAGTTCTAGGAGCCATGTATGATATGTGACATTTCTATGTTTGTCTCTTATTTCTAGACATGACAACAGGAGAATGATGAGCACCAAAAACCACCGGGTTTTCTTCCACCACATCCAGTCCCTTCTTGGATATGGTATCATATCTCTATGGATATTTTGGTTTGATTCATCCTACCCAGAGAAATAAGAATATAAAATGGGTGGTGATCCATAGGTTAACCAAGTCAGCTCACTTTTTAACTATTTTTTATACGACCAATGTCTAGTAGTTGGGAAATCATTACGTAAAATAGATTGTTCTCTTGCATGAAGTTAAATCTTCGATAGTATCTGATTGTAGTCCTAATATCACTTCTCTCTTTTGGAGAGTCCTTCATGAGGAAATCTGATCTTATGTTCATTTGATCACGGCCTACCATCCATAGTCGAATGGTGATCTCTTCCAAATTTACCAAATATTTTACGGTTAAACATTCACTTGTAGTTTAGCTTGGGTTGTCGAATCCTTAGATACCTTAGAAGTAACATATAGACACATACATTATATTGATTACTTTCAGATATGAATTTGGAAAATTTGGTTGATTTTAGATGGTTTTAAAAGATTACTAACAGATCTATGTGAATTCATGTTATTATGTTAATTTGATCATAGGTTATTGCTCGTGGTGGATTAGATGAATTGATTTTTAAATTATATCAACTTCATATATTTGTGATGGGTTTTTCAGGAATAAAATGACATCATCACTTATTGAATTAATTCCAACAGACCCTAATAGTAATCATCCATACACTTGAATGGTCAATGTTTAGAGAACTCCAAATTAATGGTTTGTATTAGCATTTGAAGTGTGGGGCTATAAATTCAACAAGGACAAAATTATTTAAAGATCATCAAACAAAATAAAAAGTTAAAAAAAGTGATTGGACATTAATGTAGTGAGAAATAATATCCAATAAAGACCCTTGATTACTTCTTGGGCCATCCCCTATGTGGTTTATACCTCTATTGATTCTATGGTTTCAATGGAAGTGGGATGTAGACACACCATGTAGAAAATGGAGAAGTAAAAAAAGACAATGAAATAATGATCTGTCCACGGTTGTGTGAAAAATTTTAATGATTTGGTGGGAATAAATTCGTCCCATGAGACAAAAATATCTATGTGATATGAAGAATATAAGTATAAAAGGAGATGAAATACTATTATGAAACTATGATAAATTGAACAGCTTACATGAGAAAGAGATGAGATTATAAACACAACGTAACAGCATAACATTACAGTGAAACCAAGCACCAGAGATGAATAAATACACCAACACCACTACCTTAAATTGGAATTTTTGGAGCCTTGGGTCAAGACTCCAATAGTGAATGTCATCCTACATGAGTATGAAAGGATTAGTTTGGTGGAATTCTTGTGGACTTTAGACTTTGGAACTTTTGTCTTGAAGTGGATTCCATCTTGCATCCACAGAATAGAGAAGTATAAATGACCTTCTATATGGGAGAATTAGAGTGTTCCATAGAAGAATAACATGTATACCCATATGTCCCCTAACCACCCTGTAAAATATCATCCCAAATGGTTTTTTTCAAGATATTATCAAAATGGTGGGCTGTTTTTCTAGGCTGCAGAATCTGACACAAAATTTTATCTCCAACTTGGGCCACCTAGAAATCCTTCAAAATTAGAATTAACTCTTGTAAACGTTGGATGAAAAGTTCAAAAATTATTTCATCCTTCTTCAGTTATATTTTGAGAATTAATGGGCTTGGATCATGGCTACTATAGTCTATTTATTGGGATATTGTCCACTTTAGTTTTCCCAGAATGTGATTCCATGAAATCCCATTTTGGTGGTCTTCCATTTTGAATCTTAATGTATTATAAAATTATAAATTATTCCTAATGTAATGAGAAATATTAAAATTAAATATTAAAATAAAACCAAGATCATTGGTTAATTTATATGGTGTTAAAAAATTTACCAAGTAATAGTGTGTTTTTAGAAGGACTTCCAATCATAATGTAAAATGATGTTCAATGTGTAAAATGAACTAAAATGGTGTTTATGAATAAAAAAGAACATCAATATTATATATATTAATAATCAATATTATACTCACTCAGTGGCTAATCACACACCCAACAAGAGTTTTACTATTACCGAGAAAAATATATCTTAAACAAATGAAATTTGAATTCCATTTTAAAAAACCCTTGAATATAAATAGATCACAAAAAAAATATACCAATTAATTATGAATCGCATAAAATATTTTAATACAAGATATTTTCATAATCATATCTCAAGCCCATGACCATTGCTTTTTTCAAATTTATCATCAAATTTCATACAATTTAAATTAGGCATGATGAAGTGTTGTGTATCACAATAGACAAGGGGGTTTATCTTTATTCAAATGGAAATGATGGAAGAGATAGGTGGAATCACATTTATTTATTAAGATGAGTTTCAATTTTTTTTTTCAATTTTTCCATGGTAATTGAAATTTCACACAATAGAGTCAACCCATTATCGAGACTTTTACAATGAATCCCAGGCTCAAAAAACATAGCAAACCATGTGATGCACACATACTCGGGCATTATCTCGAGTTAACTTAGTCAAAAAAATTTCAAATTACCACAAATAAAGACAAAATTACAAAATCTGACCAGACAACTATGGATTCATGATACCCATGTTCCTAAAGCCACAAATTAGATCATTTCATTGCTCTATGTGAAAATATATTGTTTTTTATTGAATAGTAATATTAAAACTAAAATGATCAACAATCCTATGCTATCTATTTGGTGGACCCAGTAAACTCAAACTAATACCCCACAATCTAGAGGACATGCAATGTGTTTTTTTGTTATTAAATGGATAAAATTATAAACGGTTACAAATCACATCAGACAACTGAAATCAAAAACATCTATGCATATGAACATAAAATTAGATTAAAATCAGAATCAAGGTATCAAAAATTATTTTATTTTCAATTTAAAAACATACAATGTGTATTATCATGTTCAATATAAGAGGAACTTTTCCTTCCTCACATTTTTATATAAACAAAAGTAATATTTTTTTTTCATTCTTTTCACCCCCCCAAAATAGAATAGCAATGTCCCTAGAGATTAAAGAAAATAAAATTTTGAAGGTTTGTAGTGGTAGATGAGAAGAGTTATAAAAGGAATTTGAAATAATAAATATGGAACCAAGTCACATGTTGTTTCAAAGTTTATGTTCAATACACTTCTAATTACTCTTTTGATCTCCACGTCACTCGAAGAGTCCTTATCAATGATAATAGTTTGTGTTTATATATACATATATATGCCATTTGTCTAAAAATCATCAAATTATAATCCCAGTAATTTCAAACACCATCACAATTGGATCAAAATGGAAACCCATTGAGGTCCCTTTAAAAAAACAAAAACAAAAGGAAATGGAAAACACACCTGTTTATTTAAGCCTACCAAAGACTGATACTTGGAAAAAGTAAATATTACAATTATATATATATGTGGACATATAAGTTTTAATATATAAGTATATATATAAATAAAATATAATAATGAAACACTATAAGTCATAGGTTATTGGAAGGCACACTCCCATGTCTCCCTTCGGTCCCGGGTTCGAGTCTCTACAGCTTCTCCAGTTGTGAAGGGGTTTGCCGCGTGACCTACGACGTATCCTTTTAATTTTTTTAACAATTATTATTATTATTTATTTTTATTTTAAACTATAAACACTTAAATATAAAATTAACTTATGACATATTGTCTTCATTTTATATTTCTAGGTACTACTCAAGGATCACACTACATGACACAAATGAATATGGTGCTCCTCTTTCATACCGATCCATACTCATAATAGAACAACTGGTCAACAATCAATTTTTAATGGAAAAAACATCCATTAATCCTATTTTAAATATAAAGATGAGTCACGATTATTATAAAAATGAAATCCAAGGGTTTCCTCTCATGTAGTGAATTTGTTTAACGTTGTTATCCCGACATGGATCCTAAATCAAACAATGTTTTCTTGGTTTGTAGTTTTTCTCAATTAACTCAACCTCTGTTTCCTATTAATTGAATATCATAATTAATGGTTTTAACCTATTCCCATTGACCTTGAAAATAATACTCCTTAATGGATCCATAATCCTTAATTCCCCATAGGGGTCCATATGATGCACTATTAATAAACCTGACCATCTAGAACTTAACTTTCTCTAGTCTAAATAATGTTTTTAACTATAAAAGAACAATTATTTTCATGTATCAATGTGTTTATCATTGAGATTCATATATTGGTAGGCTTTTATTCATGATTTATGTATCCTTCACTTTTTATAATCAACCATCTTTCTTTCCTCATGTTCATTAAGATCTAATTTCCTCTTTTTTTTAGCAAAAGAAAAGTCAACATTCATTATTTTGATTTCCTATAATTCTGTATGCTCAATTTAAATAGGTTAATGTCATTATTTTCGATAATCCAACCAATATGGTGACATTTCTAGGATGGTTTTGAATGCTGTATGACATGCCCAAATTGCATCCAATATTTTCTCAGACAAATCTTTCTTAGAGGGATTGAAAATTTTTTCAATAATTTTCTTAATATCCATATTATATAACTCATCTTTACCATTGGTTTGGGGATGGAATGCAATGTAAATATTATGAGTAATCCCAAACATAGACATGAGTGAATATAATGAGAGGTTACAGAAATTGGTTCCTCCATCACTAACTATAGCCCTAAGAATTCCAATTTAAAAAAATATATGATTTTTCAGAAATCAGATCACAACATTATGGTTGTTGTAATTGGTGGGAATTTCCTCAATCCATTTATATAAATAATCAATATTTAATTGGATGTTGAGGTATCACCTAGAGCTTAGTATGGGTCCCATGAAATCAATTCACCAACAATCAATGAATTCAATGTCCACAATGGTGGTGAGGGGCATTTGATTCCTTTTGGTAACGAATCCTAATTATTGACACTGAGGACAACTTTTTCAGATTAGGAAGGAAACATTGGTGAGGTTAGGCTAGTATAAACCACTTTGTATGAACATTTCAGGGTTTTAATTCGTATAAATGTGGCCTCCACATGCCTCTCCATGACAAAATTTTAGAATGGTCTCTTGCTCAAACTCAGGAACACATCTCTAAATTATTTCATCGTTACAAATATTTAAGAGTATATATCATCAAACACATATATTTTTACCTAAAAATATAATTTCCTCTTATATTGGGTCCCTAAGAATTTTAGAATATCACCTGTCACCAAATGGTATTCTATGTCAGCATACCATAGCAAATCAATCACAGAATAGAGGTGCCCATCGAGAAATGAATCAGACAAAGAAATGTGATGTGAGTTGTCCTTGAATTCCATCTTAAAAATGTGATCAACTAAAACCCTTTCAACACCCTTTTTATCCTTAATGGATAATCTAACACATGAAGTCGTAGAACCAACCTAATCAATCATTCCATGACATATTTCTTTTGAAAAATGTATTTCAGGGATGAATGGTCTGTGAAGAAAATTATGTATGATCATAAGAAATAATACATGAATTTATCTAAGGTAATGAAAAATTAATGAAACTCTTTTTTAGTGCTGGTGTAGTTAATTTGTGCTTCATTTAATTATTTTATTGTATAAAAAGTGACACATTGAGTTTTCTCACACCATTGTCATAAGACTGCTCCTACAATGGAGCCACTCGCATCACACATGATTTCAAAAGGATGTTTCCAATTTATATATTTCATGACAGGAGGAGATATAAGACTTGCATTTAGTGTATAGAATAATTCCTCATATATTTCTATTAGTAAAAATAGATCATATATCACCATTATAGTACAAAGTGGTCGATAAATAGAGCTAATATTCCTAATGAAACTTATATAGAAACTAGAATGTCATAAGAAGGACCTCATTTTAAAAAACAAATTAGAAGAGGGAAGGTGATGAATGATGTTGAACAAAGCTTTATCAACATTAATCCATCTACCAGACACTGTAAGGAATAGAAAAAGTCAATAAATTACCATGAAATGGAATTTTTCTAAATTTAGGATGATATTCTTATCCTCGAATATTGACAATAACCTTTCAATATTAATAATGAATCCCTCCAATGTATCCCCAAATATGGATAACTTATTCATGACTACATCTAAACAAACCCCCAAATGAACACGAAGATTCCTATCATGAACTTTTGGAATCTTTCAGGGGAACTACATTACCAAAAGGGAATCCACTTAAAGGAGAAAGTCCGGAATAGATAAGTTATGGTTTTTCCCTTGATCCTCTATGTAGAACTCAATTTGATTATACGCTGAGAATCTATCAATGAAGTAATATAATTGATTAGCTACCACTCGCTCGAGTACTTGACCAATAAAGGGAAAGTGAAAATGGTATTTCTTGGTACAATAATTGAGTATCTTATAGTCAATAAAGACATTCCAACCACTAATGACCCATTTTGAGGGAAGTCCACCATTCTTACTGGTGGTCAATGAAATTCCAGATTTGTTTTGGAAAACAAGAATTGGGCTTACCCACTCAATCTCAGCAATGAGGTTGATGATTTCGACTTTTAAAAAGTAAATAAGTTCTTTCCTTACCCCATCCATATGATTTGGATTTAGTATCCTCTATGGTTCATGAAATGGTTTGGATTCAGACTCAATAACAATCCTATGTCTTCAAATGAGTGGGATAATCCCAGGGATATCAGAAAGGGTCCATCCAATTTCATTATTTTGATTTCATAGGACATCTAGGAGCATCATCACATTATTTTCCTCAATAAAGGATGAAATGAAAATAGGAAAGGATCAATTGTCCCCAAAGATCTCATACATGCGTGATGAAGGTAAGACCATAAATTAGAGATCATATTGGTTATCAATTTCAATGAATGGATGTGACTTTATATTGAACTCACTTTCCTTGTTCAGATTTCTTGAAATAATTTGTACCATATGAAAAGAATATTCATCCCCTAAATTGGCTAGAGCACTATCGTGAATGGGTATATACTAAATGTTATTGATTTTGACCATGGTATCCTTGATTGGTGATTCATGAAAATCATCAATAGAGCTATCTGAAAGAGATTCACACCATGGAGACAAATTCACCTCATGTGAACTAATAAAATCAATATCTTTTTGACATAAACATCATTCAGTAATTCAGTGATGTTCCTCGAGTTCACTATCAACAATACCAGTTCAATTATCCTCATGGATATATTTATCATCTCCAATTTGTGATTTTTCACTTTAAATGTTCAAGTATAGGATCATGTTTCCAAAGGTGTTGTTCATGATCCCTTTTTGGACTCGAGTAACAGAGATTATTTTTGCAAGTAATGACCTAGGATGATTGGGGTTTCCTCCCAAAGACATAATCTTGGGAGATTGTCAAGGGCAATAAATTAATCTAGGTAAATGAAATTTTCAACTTTCACCAAAACATATTGTACGGTCCCCTTTGTAACTCGAACACTATGATCAACATGTTTATGAGTAACATATGTGGGTTGGAGTTCATTGAGACCTAATCGACAATACATGGAATAAAGAATGAGGTTCACACTAGGTTCTAGATCATGAATGGATTTGACAACATTGTTCTCTCCTGTCACAACAATGATGTATCGATATCCTGGATCTTTTAACTTTGGAGGAATGGACACTTGAATGGTGGTACTCAAATTATCAGCCAAAATGAATTTGTTTTTATGTGATAAATTTCTTTTAATAGTGAAAAAATAATTATGTTTCATTTAGTAGGAAGGAATTATTTTGATCGCATCAAGAAGGGGGTGTTCAACATAACTTATGAGAATATTTACCTCAATGTATCATTCATTTCTTGTTAGTTTTTCCTCTAATTCATTGAGGAAAAGGAGAACATTATTATATTTTTTGGTTTCATTGTAGTTCCTTCACATTCTCATTGGGGTTTTCAGAATTTGTAAGCAATTCTTTACCATTTTCATGAGTTGTTGAAGCTTTTAATGGTTCTAGAATGGCATGATCACATTTCTCAATGGATTTCACACTTCTTAAAATAGTAACTACCTTGAGTTGTTCATGAGTGGTTTTTGTGTAACTATATTTCCCATAAATGGTGAAGATGGTTCTACTTGAGTAGGCATGGGTCCTTTCTTGGATTGAATGGATTGTAGTTCAAGATTAACAGATGATACATCTGAGTTCCTTTTTTTCACTTGTTTACAAAACATCTCAAGGATTGGATGAGGGACCAATTGAGTATGAGACTGTGGTGGATGGTATATCCCAAGAGTATAAGGCCCAAGTCTTAAATATTACTTAATCTTGAGTTACTTCAAGAATACACGTTGAGGATCTTTTTAGGTTTAGAGTTTTAGAGATTTTGAACATAAAGCATGCATTACATTCCACATTTAATCAAAATGGACACATAAAAGATAGTACTCATTTTTCCCATCAACGAAAACATATTTAATATAATACATGTATTCTTTCTTGAAAATTCCTCAACACTATCATCACATCATTTACCTTTCCCTTGACCTGTGAAAAACATTTCAAATACTTTTGATGAGCATAAAAAGCTCAGTAATGGATATAACAATATGGAAAGGAAACATGAGTACATGTATACGTTAGAATCAATGAAATTATACTTTACTCATAAAACATAAGCACTTTAACATACCTCTTCAAATCATGAATAAAACATATAAATCAAAAGACATAAAGGTAACTTGACGCATTTATAACATTCTTACGTAGGGAGTAACCCTCTTGGTTACGTTTGGAATACCTATCACAATATATTCCCTAAATATCTTCATAGAAACCTTAACATTTAACTCCTTCGTGTTACCCAGTGCATTGGAGAGCTATATCGGGCTCACCCGCCCTTAGTTTATCAAGGAACCACCTGTCTTCATAACAATTCCCAAGAACCAAAACATAATCGTATCACATAAAACATGCATAAAAGAAAAATAACATTTCCATATTTCAATCACATGATATCAATACAACACATTGATATAATAAAAACATTATGAAAACTATTTTCAATACCAAAATAAAGAAAAGTAAAACATGGTATTTTTTTCCCTTTTTTAAAAAATTTATTTCTTGTAGAGGAAGCCGAAACTAAAATAATGGTCACAGCGAAAGAGATGTCGTCGTAGCCGCAAACGTACGAAAAAAAAAACATTCCTTTTGTCATTTACTAAAACTCTTTGTATAAAAAACTATTCCTTTCGAATAATAGTAAATTTCAAAGGCGTTTATACACCGTATAATACAATGTTGTGTATAAAACAAAATATACCTCAATGAATGGAGATTGAGACGAAGTCCCATACCTCAGGTCCGACTTGACTCGATCGTTCTTTAATCTCCTGATTAATAAAAATGAGTTAATTTATAATTGCTTAATATCAATTTTCATGTTCATTATTATTTTATATCACTTATTACCATGTTATGATCATTATGTAATTATTTAAGTTAATAATGGCCGTTTTGTTGATCATTGGTACTTGAATCAAAAATAAACTTTTTATAATTAAAAGTTTTTCATGGGGTTAAATATCAATTATATCCAGAATTATATTCATGATGTTTATATCATATATATCATATATATCCATTGTATGCATGCATTTATAATATTACATAACATTTAGAGGTATGAAATGCACCGTTCATGGAGACGGTAAGCCATACGTACGCATGAACGCAACTTGCATTTTTATTTCGTATATTATTGAATTGAATCATAATTATATAAAGGTATATTATAATTCAAGTATAATATCATATATGATATAAAAAATGCATCCTTTATATGTCCCACATATGGTACTAACGAATCAAATCACTTTGAGGGGGCATTTGTCCACACTTCCTTAAATGAAGATATCGCATTTACCCATAATGGAAACCATAAAGGTATTACATAAATGAAAAAATACAGAAGCTTAAGTAAAACATAAACATATTATATATCATATATAAATATAGTGTCATCTTAATGTCCTCCTTTGATGGTGTTATATGAGTGTTGAACAATCATCGTTTCATGAGGCAGAAATTGGCCATCCACAGAAACAATATGTTCATTAACCCTAGATGTCGGTGTGTGTAAGTGTAGATTGAATGTATCTTATAACAACATCATAGTATACTGAAGATACTAGATCTGTTACAAAATAAATTAATAAAAATAGTTTAGGGGGTTGGAGAATAAAAATAAAAAAAAGCATTAGAGACGACTTTACCTTTTAATCGGGTAACTCCCTTTGGTTTGAACCAAAAGCGTTTCTTGAAGAGCATCCTGCCTATGGTAAGGATTCTAGGATTAGGAGAGGGATTTGGAGAGTCAAAATAAATAGGTCCTGGCCGAACCAAAGGCTTGAGAAGTGTGGGCAAGGAGGTAGAGTTGGGGGCCTTTTATAAGATGAGAGGAGGGGCACTCTTGGAACGTTACAAAATGTTACTTTATGTTCAATTGAGTTTTGTATTTTAAAGGTCCCACATTGATGCATTTAAGGGATAAGGTGATAAGGGTTCTAAATATACTCATCCAATAGTTCTGTGACCTGTGTAGGTTTTATAATTTATATTATCTTTTTATTTTATTTAAATTGTTAAATAATGACGAAATCGCTGCATCATCATGATTTCATAAAAAATTTAATTTAGTTAATGTCTAAAAATTATAAAAAAATACTATGATGTAGGAAATCGATTTATCTTTCCAATGAATATTTATAGTCAAATATATGACTTTTGAAACCCCATGTAAAAATTGTTTTAGTAAAATAACTCATGTTTGTGGCATTTTTACTTTTACTTTAAATAAAAGGAATTAATGTCATTATCATACCCATGTGGCTCCATGGGGTCCCAAAGATCTACAAATGGGTTTTCTTGGTCGGCCATGACACATCCAATAAGGGTATGACATGTGTCAAGGTCCTTTCGTATTATTAAAACATTATTTTTACCATAAACTACACTAATTACCTCTAATCGTGATTAAAATTTTAAAAGTTACTATTCACAAAAAAATTATTTTAATCCCATTGAACCAAATTTTACTTATTATTGAACACCATGTATGTTGGATTTTTGAAATTCAAAACAGAGAGATTGTAAAATTTCATTTAAATAAAAAATCAGTTTTTTCGGTACCACTTAGTGGTTTCACTATTCATCAAAAATTGATGCTTTTCAGAAAAAATATCGAAACATCACCCTAAGCTATATTTTATATTCCAGATTCAAAAATGATGTCTATTTTTCAAAATTCAAAACATATAAGTTACATTAGTTAATTTAAAAATACATTCCTGTTGTCCAAGCAAATGGCGTGTGTTTATGAAACAATAACTATCAAAATATTGACACTAGTTTAAGTCCAATTTCAAAGTGAAATTAATTCCAACGACCACTATTGGATAAAATAGTAAAAATATATTCTAATTGAACATTAAAACTAATTCAAAATATAATAATATCATATAAATAAATTTTATTAAAAATAGGTTTTGAATTAAAATACAACATTTTTCACTATTCATTTAAAAATGAACTTTATCGGAAAAATAACAAAAATTTACACAATGTAAATTTTGATGTCCTGATTGTAAAGAAGAGTTTTATTTGGTCCAATAGAAAGTATAAACGTGACCAAAACTATGTTTTATGTCGGTTCTCCATCAATAGGCGATAAGTGGAACTTTAGTGAAAAGTAGAGTATATATGCCTAAAATTGAATTCTTTTTATTTTTTAAGCCTTTATCCTTTATTGGATAAATGTAAAAACATTTAACAAACATATATATTAATATTTTAGTTATTTCTATTCATTCCCACCAATACAACGGCTACATGTTAACTACCATTTAAAATAATATTATTTTATTACTAGTGTGCAATGTAAGATTTCAAAGA
Organism: Viscum album; assembly: GCA_963277665.1. Lineage (NCBI taxonomy): Eukaryota > Viridiplantae > Streptophyta > Magnoliopsida > Santalales > Viscaceae > Viscum > Viscum album. The sequence goes on from OY728156.1 coordinate 537,462,454, forward strand.
AACTCTTCATTGCGTATCAGGTACGTTATCGATCATAGATACTCCTTTAAAGTAAAATAAATATTTAATTTGTAAATATTAATAAATATGAAAATGTTTTATTCATTATTTATAAGGGATGTTACATCCTTCTCCCCTTTTGGGAATTGTGTCCTCAAAATTTTATTCACTTATCAAAATAAGTGGGGGTATTTATCTCTCATAGCATTTTCAGATTCTCATGTCGCCTCTTCAACCATATGGTTTTTACACAAGACATTTACCTGGTGAATTACCTTATTCTGCAACACTTTCTCCCTTCAGTCAAGAATCATGACTGGTTGTTCTTCACAAGAGAGATTTTCTTCCAACTGAACTACCTCTGGGCTCAAAACATGAGATGGATCTGGCATATATTTTTTCAACATTGAAATATGAAAAACATTGAAACATGAAAAACATTGTGTACCTGAGATAAACTCGGAGGTAAAGCCACTGGGTAAGCAACTATTCCAACTCTCACCTGAATTTCATATGGTCCAATAAACCTAGGACTCAGCTTTCCTTTCTTACCAAATTGCATCACACTTTTCCACGGTGAAACATTGAGAAAATCATGATCACATACCTCGAAAGATAGATCCTTCCTCTGGTTATCCGGATTACTCTTCTACCTGCTCATAGTTGTTCTCATGTGTTTCTGAATCAACTGAACTTTTTCTGCCTACCAATTCCAGTCCCATCAACTTCCTTTCACCCACTTCATCCCAGAAAGCTGGAGTTCGACACCGCTTCCCATATAATTCCTCAAATGGTGCCATCTGTATATTGGAATGAAAACTATTATTATAAGAAAATTCAACAAAGAAAGATGTTGGTCCCAACTTCCCTGATAATCCATCGAACAAGAATGTAGAATATCCTCCAATGTATGAAATGTATGTTCTGACTGCCCATCTGACTGAGGATGAAAAGCTGTACTAAAATTTAATTCAGTACCCAACGACATCTTAAGGCCTTTCCAAATGTTATAAGTGAACCTGGGATCACAATAAGATACTATGGAGAGAAGAACTACATGTAACCTGACTATCTCGTTAAGATACAAATGGGAAAGTTGATCTAGGGAAAAAGTACCTCGTATAGCAACGAAATGAACAGATTTAGTCAAGTGATCAACAATAACCCAGATTGCATTATTACCTCGAGGTGTCATCAGTAATCCCACAATGAAGTCCATAGATATGTTTTCCAATTTCCACTCTTGCAGTGGTAATGAATGAAGCATCCCTTTCTGTAACTGCCGCTCTACTTTAACCTACTGACAAGTCAAACACTTCATAGTAAAATCAGTAATATCTCTTTTTATTCCATCTGACCAGTAATACTCCTGATGATCTCTATACATCTTAGTAATTCCAGGATGAACTAAAAATAGAGAACTATGAGTTTCTCATAACAAATATCTCTTCAACTGTTAATCACACGGCACACACAATCTCTTCCCTAATCTCAAAACACAATCATTATAAATATTGAATTTAGGCAACTTACCCTTCTGAACCAGCTCTAAATTTTTCTGCAACTCATTGTCTTGCTTATGTGATTTCTTGATTCTGTATGATAGAGATGATTTCACTGATACCTGAAACAAAATAGAATGACATCCTGCACCAACTACTTCTATGCCAAAGTTCATCAAATCCTTAAACAAAGGATCACATTCCAAACACAACATTTTTAATGAAGCATTAATTTTTTGACTCAAAGAATCAACCACATTTTTTTTCAGGATGGTAGTGAATTGTACCATCATAATCCTTGATTAATTCTAGAAATCTCCTCTATCTCACGTTCAATTATTTCTGAGTGAATATATACTCTAAACTTTTGTGATCGGTATATATTTCACACTTTACTCCATACAAATGATGCCTCCGAATTTTCAAAGCGAAAACAACAGCAGCTAATTCTATATCATGTGTGGGGTAATATATCTCATGACTTTTAAACTGACATGAAGCATAAGCAATTACCTGATCATTCTACATTAGGATGAAACCAAGTCCATTCAATGAAGAATAACGGTAAATAACAAACTCGTCATTCCTGGAAAGTAGTGCCAAAACCGGAGCATTCACCAATCTTCTTTTCAATTCTTGAAATCAATCATCACATTCTATTGTCCAGATAAAATTAACACCCTAATGAGTTAGCTTAGTCATTAGACTAGACAACTGTGAAAAATTTCTAACAAACCTTCAGTAATATCCTTCCAAACCATGGAAACTACGAATCTCAGTTACATTTGTGGGTCTTGGTCATTCCTCAACAACCATTGTTTTTTCTGGATCAACAATTATTCCATCTTTAGAAACTACATGACCAAGGAATGAAATTTGAAGCAACCAAAACTCACACTTGCTGAATTTCCCATACAATTTATTTTTTTATGGTTTTCAAAATAACCGTTAAATTTCGTTCATGATCCTCTTTATTTTTAGAAAATACCTAAATATCATCAAAAAAACTACCAACATTTTTCACCTAAGTCAACATAGCCATCATGACAACAAAAAGTATAGTTCTGATTCTAACCATCTCAGGATACTGATTTGAAATTTCATTTCCAACTGTATGCCTTCCTAGAAATTCTGTTCTGTTACCTCTATGAATAACCATTCTTAACACAGAAATATCTTAGGCAATACAACATGGTAATCTTCAAATGCTATATCATTTCAATCATACAATAAATTAATTAAAAATTTAAAAATTTTCTAACTCCTAATGTTGTCTAAATTGACCTTTGATACCGACTTTAAGGCCCCGACCATAAACATTACTTAATCTTGAGTTACTTCAAGAATACACATTGAGGATCTTTTCAGGTTTAGAGTTTTATAGAATTAGATCATAAAACATTCATTAAATTCCACATATAAACAATGTTGATAAATAAAAGATAGTACACATTTTTCCCATCAGCAAAAACAAATTTAAAATAAAACAAGGATTCTTTCATGACACTTCCTTGAAACTATCATCACTTCATGTACCTTTCCGTTGACCTGCGAAAAACATTTCAAAAACATTGGATGTGCATAAAAAGCTCAGTAAGGGATATAAAAATATTGAATGGAAACATGAGTACATGTATACGAAAGAATCAATGAAATCATACTTTACTCATAAAACATAAGCACTTTAACATACATAATCAAATCAAGAATAAAATATAGAAATCAAAAGACATAAAGGCATCTTGAGGCATTCATAACATACTTACGTAGGGAGTAACCCTCTTGGTTACGTTTGGAATACCCATCCCAGTATATTACCTAAATATATTTGGATAAACCTTAACGTTTAACTCCTTCATGATACCTAATGCATTGGAGATCTATATCGGGCTCACCCGCCCTTAGTTTATCACGGAACCACCCATCTTCATAACAATTACCAAGAACCATAAAATAATCATATCAGATAAAACAGGCATAATGGAAACATAGCATTTCCACATTTCAATTACAAGATATCAATACAACAAATTGATAGAATAAAAACATTATGAAAAACATTTTCAATACCAAAATAAAGAAAAGTAAAACATAGTATTTATTTTTTTCATTTTAAAAAAAGATATGGTATGTAGAGGAAGACGAAACTCAAATAATGGTCACAGCGGCGGAAAAGCAGTTGTCGCCACAGACATACGACAAAAAAACATTTCATTTGTCATTTAATAAAATGATTATTTTAAAAAAAGATTCCTTTCGAATAAATGTAAAATTCAAAGGGTTTTATACACCGTATAAATGAAAGTTGTGTATAAAACAAAATATGCCGCAATGAAAAGAGATTGAGACGAAGTCCCATTCCTCGGGTCTGACTTGACTCGATTGGTCATTAATATCCTGAATAATATACTTGATTTAATTTATACTTTCTTAAGAACCTTTTCAAGTTCAGTATTCATTTTATATCAATTATTACCATGTTATGATCATTATGTAATTATTTTAGTTAATAATGGTCGTTTTGTTGATCATTGGTACTTGAGTCAAAAATAAACTCTTTATAATTAAAAGTTATTCATGGGGTAAAATATCCATTATATCTAGAATTATATTAATTATGTGGATATCATTTATATAATATATATCCAGTATATTCATGCATTTATAATATTACATAACATTTAGAGGTGTGAAATGCACCGTTCATGGAGACGGTAAGCCGTACGTACGCTTGAACGCTACTTTCATTTCTATTTCACATTTTATGGAATTGAATCATAATGATATAAAGGTATATTATAATTCCAGTATAATATCATATATAATATCATAACTCCATCCTTTATACGTCCCACATATGGTATTAACGAATCAAATCACTTTGAGGGGGAGGTAGTCCACACTTCCTTAAATGAAGATATCACATTTACCCATAATGGAAACCATAATGGTATGACATGAATCAAAAATACATAAGATTAAGTAAAACATAAAAATATTATATATCATATATAAATATATTGACATCTTAATGGCCACCTTTGAAGGTGTTATATGAGTGTTGAACAATCATTGTTTCGTGAGGCAGAAATTCGCCATCCACAGATGCAGTATGTTCTTTAAGCATTAGATGTAGGTGTGTGTATGTGTAGCATGAATAATTCTTATAAAAACTTCCTAGTATATTGAAGATACTGTAGTTGATACAAAATAGATGAATAAAAATATTTTATGGGGTTGGAGAAGAAAAATAAAATAAAAGAGCATTAGAGAAGACTTTACCTTTTAATCGGGTAACTCCCTTTGGTTTGAACAAAAAAGAATTTATTGAAGAGCTTAGTGCATAAGGTAAGGCTTCTAGGATGAGGAGAGGGATGTGGATAGACACAATGAGTAGGTCTTGGCTGAACCAAATGCTTGATAAGTGTGGGTAAGGAGGTAGAGGTAGGGGCCTTTTATAAGAGGAGAGGAGGGGCACTCTTGGAATGTTACAAAATGATACTTTATTTTCAATTGAGTTTCGTATTATAAAGGTCCCAAATTGATTTATTTCGATGATAAGGTAATAAGGGTTCTAAATATACTCATCCAATAGTTCTTTTACAAGAGTAGCTCTTAGATTTTACATTATCTTTTAATTTTATTTAAATCATTAAATAATGAGGTAATCACTGCAACATCATGATGTCATAAAAAATTTAATTTATTTAATGTCTAAAAATTATAAAAAAACTACTATGATGAAGGAAATATTTTTATATTTCTAATGACTATTTATAGTCAAACATCTGACTTGAACAACCCCATGCAAATTTTTTTAGTAAAACAATACATGTTTCTGTCATTTTTACTTTTACTTTAAATAAAAGGAATTAATGTCATTATCTTACCCAAGTGGCTATATTTAGTCCCCGAAATCGACCCATGGGTTGTCTTGGTCTACCATGACACATCCAATAAGGGTAAGACATGTTTCAAGGTCCATTCATATTATTAAAACATTATTTTTACCTTAAACTACAATAATTGCATCAAATCTCAATTAAAAACTTAAAAGTTACTATTCACCAAAAAAATTATTTTAATTCCATTGAACAACATTTTTCTTCTTATTGAAAACCATGTATGTAGGATTTTTGAAATTCAAATCACAGTGGTGGTAAAATTTCATTTAAACGAAAAATCAGTTTTTTAAGTACCACTTAGTGGTTTCACTATTCATCAAAAATTAAATCTTTTCGGAAAAAATACCAAAACATAACTCTAAGCTATATTTTATATTTCGGATTCAAAAATGATGTCTATTTTACAAAATTCAAAAAATATAAGTTACATTAATTAATTTAATAATTCATTCCCGCTGTCAGTGCAAATAGCGTGTTTTTATGAAACAATAAGTATCAAAAGATTGACACTAGCTTAAGTCCAATTTCAATGTGAAATTAATTCCAATGGCCACTATTGGATTAAATGGTAAAAATATATTCTAATTGAAATTTTAAACCAATTCAAAAGATAATCTAATCATACAAATAAATTAGATTAAAAAAAGGTTTTGAATAAAAAAACAATTTTCACTATTCATTAAAAAATGAACTTTATCGGAAAAATACCTAAAATTTACACAAAGTAAATTTTGATTTCCCGATTCTATAGAAGAGTTTTATTTGGTCCTATAGAAAGTATAATAGTGGCCAAAACCATATTTAATGTCGGTTCGCCATAAAAAGGTGATAAGTGGACCTTTAATGAAAATTAGAGTATATATGCCTAAAATTAAATTCTTTTTGTTTTTTAAACCATTATCCTTCATTGGATAAATTTAAAAAAATTTAACAAACATATATAATCATATATTAGTTATTTATATTTATTCCAGCCAATACAACGATTACATGTTAACTACCATTTAAAATAATATTATTTTATTACTAGTGTGCAACGTAAGATTTCAAAGAAACTCTTTGTTGCGTATCAGGTACGCTATCGAACATAAGAAACCCCTTTAAAGTAAAATCAATATTTAATTAGTAAATATTAATAAATATGAAAATGTTTTATTCTTTATTTACATAGGATGTTACAAAGAGCATATATTGGTTGTTGGATTGGTTGTTTCATGGGTTTTTGGATGGGTTGTTGTTAATGGATAGGATGGTGTTGGTATTGGACTGGTTGTGGATATAATTGGTTATGGATTTGAAAATTTTGTGGATAATAGGGGTTTTGTCCTTGTGGATGACTAGGTTGTTGGATGGGTTGTTGGTTATCCTTCCAACAGAATCCTGGTGGTCATTATACCTTGGATTGAATGTGTTATGGTACCGTGTCTAGTGAATGTTTATATAACTGACCTTAGATGGTGTTCCTCCTAGAATAACATCTTTAATGGAAGAAAATTTTGGGAATTTTCAGTTTTGTGGTCATTGTTTTCACAAGTTCTACAAATACGGTCAACAGTTTTAATTTCATTGACCTTCCTATGATGGATCTTCTCGACCATCCTAGTGAGTGAAAAATGATTCACCCTAAGGCTTTCCTCATCCCAATGTGTTTTAATTCCACTATATTTGGGTGGCTTCTCACAGTAAGATCATGTTCCCCATGTTTTTCTTTGTTCGGGCAGTCCTTCTAGATACTCATAAGTATCAATTGGGGCTTTTTTTAAAGGTTCCATTACACATCATGTCAATGATTTGTATGTTTCCCAGACCCAAAGCTTTATAGAAAATTAGAACATGTCCTTGGATTAAAAATCTATGGTGAGTTACCTTGTTATCTTTGAACTTTTCCCATGTTTCAGAAAATGAATCCCCATCTTTTTCAAAAACATTTTGGATGCACGTTTTGAGTGAAATTATATTTTTATGGAGGACATATTTTTTGTATAATTCTCTTGGAAAATAGTATTAGTAGTGGACTGATGCATGACCTAGATTATTTGACAAATAATTATCTCTATCCTTATGTGATAAAGTAATGAGCCTCATATTAGCTGACTCAAGTTGATGTGTTGGGAACATGGTTACAATAATGTCATTGAACTATTTGACAAGAAGGTATAGAATTTCTGACTCCATCCCCTGGAAGGATGGAAGGTTGTTTGGTACATGAGTTTTGAAGTCATAATGGGCTTATACTAGAGAAAAATTATTAAAGAAAGATTGTTCATTGGTCTAGGAAGGTGTGCGGTAGTCATTCATGGTTTGATCGACTGCATTCCCCATGTTTGGGGCTGCCTCATTTGGGTTTTCATTTTGGTTCCCACCCAGGTTTATGAGTTGGTTTATTTAAAGAAAATCCATTTAAATGGGATCAATATTTGACTCTAGAGTATTAGGAAGATTAGGATCTAATTTAAAGAGTTCCCTTGGTGTACATGACTCCCCAAACCCATTACTATCCTCCCTAACTAGATGAGTTTATTTTTCATGGGTATAAGCAAACATACGTCAAAATAAATAAAAAGAGAGAAATGTAATGTTATGATATTTTTGGGTGTCAAATGAGAAATAGAGGAGAATAGAATGAGTTTTGAGATAAATTACTTGTGTCCTTTGAAATGTCACCAAAATTTTATCTCCCCCCAATTAACCCATGTTTTTAGTGTTATGCAGTCGCTTTTAGTTTAGAATTATTTTTTGATTCCCGAGAGACCACAAAATAACCTACATAAACATACATTATTTGGATTGTATTTGGATATTATGTGTCCAAATTGGGTTGATTTTAGAATGGTTTAAAATATCACTAATGGATATAAGTTAATTTGAATTAAGATAAAGAGTTGATCCTATGTTATTACTCTGGGTGGATTGAATGAATTAACTTTTCAATTATTTCAACTTATTATATTTGAGATAGGTTCGTTTGAGGAGATCAAAGAACATATTAACATACTATTTTAATTGATAAACTCCCTAATAATAATAACCTATACACATTAAGGATAAATTTTTCGAGAACTCCAATTTAATGATTCATATTAGCACTATATGTGTTTGGCCTTAAATTCAACAAGGACGAAGGAGTTTAAAGAGTATCAAACAAAATTATTAATTAATAGATGTTATTATCCATTAATGGAGTGATAGTTAATGTCAAATACATACCCTTACTTCTCCAATGTATAAAACCATAAGAATTTATCCCTCCATTTATTCTATGGTTTCAATGGAAGATGGAAGTACACTGATGAGGGATGAAATGGAGAAGTAAAAAAAAGATAATGAAATAACATTCACTCCATCGTTGTGTGATAATTTCCCAAGGTTTTGTGTGAATAAATTAACACCATGAGACAACAATATCAACATTATATGACTAATAAAATAAAAAAATGAGAGGAATAAATTTTATTAATAATCTAATATAAATTGAACAAAATACATGATAAAGATATGTGATTACATACACAATGCGACAACAAAACACTACAATGAAACCAAGCACCAAAGATAAATAAATCATCAAAAACCACGACCAAAAATAATAATTTTTTGAGCCTTGGGATGAGCCTCCAATATTGAATGTCATCCTACTTGATTATGGTAGGATTAGGGTAGTGGAAAGCTTGTGGATCATAAACTTTTCCACTTTTGACATGATATTGAAGGCATCTTGCATCAACCGAACAGAGGTTTCTAAATTACCTTTTTATGTGAAAATAAGTGTGGTCCCTAGAATAATAAAATTTATCCCTGAATTTACCCTATCTTCCTAAAATAATTTATCCAAAATAAAATATTGGGTTGCGTGATATTATTGAAATGTTGGGCTATTTTTATGGGCCACAGAATCTGGCCTAGAATATTATCTCCAACGTGGGAAGACTTTGAATTCCATAAAAAAATAATTACATCTTTTAACTATTTAATAAAATATTAATATTTATCTACTCTATCTTCAGTTAAATTTTTATAAATATTGGGCTTGGATCGAGGCTGCTACAATCTGTTTTTAGGATTTTTGCCCAGTTTACATTGCCTAGAATGTGTTTCTATGAAAACCCATTTTGGTTGTCTTTAATTTTGAATAATCAAGTTATCCAAAATTATGAATTGTTCCCAATTTAATTTGAAACATGAAAAATTAAATTTTAAATTAAAATCAAGACCAATGGGTATTTTATATGGTGTTCAAAAATTTACCATGTAATAGTTCATTTTAAGGACTTACAATCATAATGTAAAAGGATTTTCAATGTTTAAAATTCATTAAAATGGGTTTTATTAATAATAAATCACATGAATATTATATATATTAGAAATGAACATTATCCCCACATAGTGGCTAATCACACCCCAAACATGTGTTTTTCTAGTCCCGTGCAAAATATATCTCAAGCGTATGAAATTCGAATATCCTTTTCCAAAAAAACTTTTTAATAAAATTTGATCACAAAAAAAACATATACCAATGAATTATGAAACCCATCTATATCATTTAATAAAATATAGTTTCATAAGCATATCTTTAGCCTAATCCCATTCTTTTGTTCATATTTATCACCACATTTCATCCAATTTCAATTAAGCATGATGATGTGTTGTCTATCACAATAGTCATGGGGATTCTTCTATATTCAAGGGGAAATGATGTAAGTGATACGTGGAATCACATTTCAATACTAAGACGAGTGATAAAATTTATTTTCAATTTTTCCTTTCTAATTGAAATTTCACTCAATAAAGTCGACCCCCGAAATGAGACATTGTCGATGACTCCTAGGATCAAAAACCATAGGGAACCAAGTGCAGCCTAAATAATCTAGAATAATCTCTAGTTAAATCAGTAAAAAAAAGTTACATTTCCACAAATATAAATAAAATTACAAATTCTGGTCCCGAAAACTATTGAGTTAGGATCCCCTATTGAAGAAAGCCACGCATTTGGATAATTCATTTCTCTGGGCACAAATATATAATTTTTTTAGTTTTTTATTAAATAGCCATATAAATACTAAAATGATCACCAAACCTATTATATTTAATTTTTGGACCCCATGAATGGATTATAATACCCCATAGTCCAACGGACATTCATTGTGTGTTTTTTATTAAAAGTATTAAAATATAAATGGTGAAAAATAATGTTAGACAACAACACATTCCAAAATCTACGCACATGGACATAAATTTTCATTAAAACCAGAATAAAGGTATGAAAAAATATTTGATATTCAATTTCAAAGTGTGATATTTTAATTATCATGTTCAAGGATAATGGATCTTTTCCTTCCATTAATTTTTCTACACACACAAAATTAATAAAAAATTCATTATTTTCACCTCCAATGTAAATTAAGACTCTCGCTAGTTTTTAAATAAAATAAAATTTTGAAGGCGATATATGTATTTTAGAGGAGTTTTAAAAGGAATTTGAAAAAAAATATGGAACAATCTCACATGTTTTTTTTAAATTTCATGGTCATGGAACTCTTGAATACTCATTTCATCACCATGCCATTCAGAGAATCCTTATCAATGGTGATAGTTTGTATTTTTATATCTGTGATTTGTCAAAAAAACATCAACTTAGCATCCCATGAATCTCAAACACTAACACAATAAGAGAAAATTTAATCCATTGATTTCCCTTTAAATAAACAAAAATAAAAGGAATGGGAAAAAAATATTATGCTATTTAAGCATAGAAATGATCGATACTAGGAACAAGTATATATTAGAATTATATATATATATATAATATATGTATATATATAAATAAATTAGAATAAGGACACAATATAAGTCATAGGATAGTGGTAGGCAGACTCTCATGTATCCCTTCGATCTCGGGTACGAATCCATGTGGATTCGTCAGTTGTGTTGGTGTTTCCCCCATGACCCACGATGTGTGCTTTTAATTTTTTAAATTATTAATATAATATATTTTTATTTTTTTAACCTTAAAACACATAAATGTAAAATTAACTAATTATAAATTATCTTCTTTTTAAAATTCTGGGTATGATATTACTAAATGATCACACCGCGTTCCACAAATGAATATGGAGATCTACTTTCATACCCATTCATACCCATAATAGAAGAACATGGCATCAGTCTAATTTTTTTAAAATATCAAAAAGATTTAATAATCTTATTGGAATCTAAATATGATTTATAAATGTTGGAAACATGAAAACCTTTGGTTGTATCTTGTTTTGTGTATTTGTTTAACTTCATTAGTTTGACATTGATTTTAAATATATAAATTTTTTCTTATTTCATATGTTTCTTGGTTAACTCAACATTTGTTTCCTATTAATTTATTGAATCAATGAATGGTTTTATACTATGACCATTGACCTTGAAAATGTGACCACTTGTGGGATCTTGAATCTCTACTACCCCATGGGGGTACACATGATGCACTATGAATGGACATGGGCATCTAGACCATAACTTTTTTAGATGTAAACAATGTTTTGAACTATAAAATAGCAAAAAATCATGGTTTAATCTATTAATCATTGATTTTCCTATATTGGTTGGCTTTTACTATATCTTTTTTAGCCTTTAATTTTCATAAGCCTCCATCCTAAGTTCCTCATGTCTATTAAGATCTAATTTTCAATTTTCTTCAGCCAAATAAATTTTAAAACTAATTTTTTTGATTTATGAAAATGTATTATGCTCAATTTAAATAGGTAAATTACATGATTTTCCATACACCAACATATATGTTTTCATTCCCAGGATGGTTTTGGATGCTGTAAAATATTCTCAAAGAGAATCCAAGAGTTTCTCAGACCAATATTTCCTAGACGAAATAGTAGTTTCTTCATGAATTTTATTAATATCAAATTTTTCTAACTAAGTATGACAACTAGTTTGAGGATGGTATGTTGTGGAAACATTATGATAAATACAATACTTATACAAGAGTTGAGAGAATGGGAGGTTGCAGAAATGGGTTCATTGATCACTGATTATTACCCTATGAATTCCAAATCGAGAAAATACGTGCTCTTTAAAAAAATCAGATCACAACATCATGGTCATTATAATTTTTTGTAATTTTCTCTACCCATTTCGATACATAACCAGTAGATAATAGAAGGTAGAGGTTTCCCCTAGTGATTTCGAAGGGTCCCATGAAATCCATTCCCAAACTAGCAAATATTCCAATGACAAGAATGAGAGTGAGGGTTATTTGATTCATTTTTAAATGGTTCCAAACTATCGACACTGAGGAAATCTTTTGCATACATGGAAGGAATCCTTAGTGAGGTTAGGCCAGTAGAAAAAAATTCATAGTACCTTTTTAGTGGTTTTATTTGTAGAAATGTGGACTCCTCATACTGCTCTATGATAAAATCATAGAATCTACTACTTCCCAGACATACAAACACATCTCCTAAGGATTTTATTAGGAATGAACATCAAATGATAAGGATCATAAAACACATTTTAAAAAAAATAATGAAGTAATTTCTTCTTAGCTTCGGTCCCTATGAATTTTGGAATGTCACTTGACACCAAAAGGATTCCTATGTCAGTATACCATGGGATATCAGTCTCAGAATAGAGGTGATCATTGGGAAATAAATTTGATATAGAAAAGATATGTGAGTTTTCTTTGAATTCCATACTATAGAGGTGATCAGATACAATATTTTCAAGACCCTTTTTATAATTAATGGTTAAATAGAACTCTTGAAGAAGAAGGACAATTTTAATTAATCTATCCTTGGCATCTTGTTTTTGGAAATGGATTTTTAGGGCTGAATTCTAGGTGAAGACAATGATGGGTGATCCTATGAGATAAGAAATGAATTTATCTAAGGGAAGGACAACAAGAATAATCTCTTTCTCAGTGGTGTTGTAGTTTATTTTTGCATCATATAATTATTTTCTTTCATAATCATTGACACATGTGGTTTTTCACACCATTTTCCTAAGACTACTCCTACTATGAAGTCACTCACATCACACATGACCTCAGAATGAATTTTCCAATTTGAAGATTCCATTATAGGAAGATAGATATGAGCTAACATGAGTGTAGATATCAATTCCTCATATATTTCTATCATCAAAAATAAAGCATCTTTCACCAATAGAGAAAAAAGTGGTAGATAAATAGTGTTAAATTATTAATGATCCTTCTAAAGAAACCATCATGTCCTAAGAAGGTCCTCACTTCCATAACAGTTTTAGGTTATGTAAGGTGATTAATGTTGTCGATCTTAGAACTATAAACTTCAATCCCTCTACCAGATACCAGATGTCCTAGAACATGTACTTTATTTACCATGAAATGACACTTTTACCAATTTAGGATAATATTATTATCCTCGAATCCTGACAAAAACCTTTCTACATTAAAAAAGTATCCCTAAAATGTATCCCCAAAGATGTGGAAGTTATCCATGAATACCTCTATAAATCCCCCACCATGTCTAAGAATATTTCCCATCAAGCACCGCCAAAAGGTTACAGGGGAATTACATAACCCAAAGGGAATTCACATGAAGGAAAAAGTGTCGAATAGACAAGTTAAGGTAAATTTATCATAATCCTCTAAGGATACCTCGATTTATGTATACCCGTAGAATCCATCAAGGATAAAATAGAATTGATGACCTTCAACTCACTCGAGGACTGGATTAATAAAAGGAAAGGGGAAATGTTATTTCTTGGTACATGATTTGAGCTTCCTATAGCTAATACAGACTCTCTAACCACTACTAACCCTTGTCGGGTGAAGGTCACCATCCTCATTGGTGATCACAATAATTACATCTTTTTATGGTAAAACATAAATTGGGATTTCCCACTCACTCATAGAAATGGGGTAGATGATAACCACTTTAAAAATATTATGAAGTTCTTTCCTTACCACATTCATATGATTTGGATTGAGTCTCTGCTAAGGATGATGACATTTTTTGGATTCCAAATCAAGAATAATCTTTCGATTTCTAATGAGTAGGATAATCCAATGGATATTTGAAAGGGTCCGTCCAACATCTTTCTTATTTGATCTTAGGATATCTAGTATAATTATCTCTCGATTGGCTTCAAGAGAGTATGAAATGAAAATAGGTAAGGATCAATTGTCCCACAATAACACATACATTATTTAGGAAGGTAGAACTATAAATTCGAGATCAGATTTTTTGTCCATTTATATAAAATTATGGGAAATTATATTGTACTCAGTTTCATTGTTCGAATGTCATAACAAATCTGGTTCCTTGTGAATAGAATTTTCATCCACTAATGTGACCAAAGCAGTTTCATTAATGGGAATGGACTCAATTTTTTTGATTTCCCCCATGGTGTCATTGATTAGTGATTCAATAAAATCATCAATAGAGCTATTTGATAGAGATTCAAGCCACGGAGATAAATTGACCTCATGGGTCACTTCATCCACCCCAATTTGATAGTTTTCATTGTATATGTTATCTTCTAGACTAATGTTTCCAATGGTTATGGTCATGTTCCCATTTCAAACTAAGATAACAGAGTTGATTGTTTCACAAAACGGACGACCAACGATGATTGAGGGTTTCTCCCTAAGACCGAGGATTGGGTTATTTTCAAGGACAATGATGTCACCTGGTTAAGTGAAATTTCAAAATTTCACCAAAATAACCTTTAAGATCCCCTTTGGAACTCAAACACTATGATTAACATGTTTAAGAGTGAACATCATATATATTTCAACATTAGAGAAATGGTCCATTGAATGGGTGTGCTGACATTATATTCTAAAAGGACATGGATTTTATATGAAAACATACTTTTAAAAGCACACAAGTCCTTATGTTACTTTGGGAAGGATGCAATGGTTTTAATTGAATCAAGAGGTGGGATTTTCAACTTAATCTGAGATAATATTTCCCTCATCATCTCATTAAGTCCTGTTTTAGTTTTTCCTTTCATGCATTGTGGGAAAGGAGTAGTTTGTTTTATGGTTTTCTATGGTTATTGTTCCTTCACATTCACATTTGGTTTTTCATAATATGTGGGTAGTTATAAATCAATTTCACGTGTTGTTGAAGTTTTTAATGGTTTTGGAATAGATTATTCATGTTTCTCAGTGGATTTCCCACTACTTATAATTGTCACTTCATTGGGTAGTTCATGATAGGTTTGTTTTTAACTAATTCTTCCCTTATAAATGAATATCGTACCACATTAGTAGACACATGATCCTTCATGGTTTTAATGGTATTTATTTCAAGTTTATGGGATGATACTTGTGAGTTCATTTTCTATATTTGTTTTCAATTATTCATAAGTATTGGAAGAGGGATATATTGAGTAGGGTCTTGTGTTGGTAGGTTTATACCTAGAGGATAACTTGGTTGTTGGATTGGTTATTCAATGGGTTACTGAATGGATTGTTGGTGTTGGATAGAAGGGTTTTTGTATGGGACATACTGTGGTTGGAACTAGATATGGATTTTAATATTTTTTGGATGGTAGGGGTTTCGTCCTTGTGGAGGACTAGGTTGTTGGTCGGGATGTTGGTTATCTTTGCAACTGAATCCTGGATGGTAATTGTACCTACGATTGAATGTGATTTGTTTATGTGGTTTCTAAAAGTTCAGATAATTGACCTAAACTTGTGGTCATCCATTAAGAACGTATTTAATGGAAGGGATTGTTAGGTATTTGTCAGTCTTGTGGTCATGTTTGTCACAAATTTTGCAAACATGGTCAATAGTCTGAATTTCATAGACCATCCTAAAAATGATCTCATTGACCTTTCAAGTGAGTGTAGAAAGTCCGCCCTATGAATTCCCACCTCCCATAGTGTGTGTATTACAACTTATTTTGGTTGATTCTTATAGTAATGTGATGTTCCCCATATTTGGTTTTGTTTAGAAAGTCATTCTAGAAACTCAAATGCATCTTCTGGGGATTTTGTTTTTGATGTTTCCATTACACATCATTTCAAAGAACTATTTCTTTCTCAGAACCAAAACATCTTATAAAATTCAAAATTATTCTTGGACTGAAATCTCAGGGTGAGGTACCATGTTTAGTGTGACTTTGAACCTTTCCCATGCTTTATTATATGACTCCCCTTATTATTCGTAAAAGTGTTGGATACTCATTTTAAGTGTAATTGTTTTGTGATGGTGGAAGATTTTTTGGTGAATTCTATTTTCAATTGGTCCCAGAAGTGGATTGATGTAGGTAATAAATCGTTTAACCAATTAACATCTCGATTGTAATGTGTGATAGGAAATATACACATCATAGATGACTCAGGATGATGTGGTGGGCACATGGTTTCAACAATATCGTTGATCACTTTGACATAAAGGAATGGAATTTTAAACTCCATCCATTTAAGGTTGTATGGTGGTTTAGTACATGAGGATTATATTCATATTGTGATTCCACTAGGGTATAATTCTTAATGCATGAGGGTACATTGGTCTAGGAACATGTCAGTTAGTCATTCATGATTTGTTTGACATCACTACCCAAGTTTGGGGATGACTCATTTTGGGTTTACATTTTTGTTCCTACCCGGGTAAATAAGTTGATTTGACTGAAGAACATAAATTGAAATAGGATCAATTATTGACTATGGAGTATTGGTAATATTAAGATCTAGTGGAACTATTTCCGTTGGTGAACTTTATTTCCCAAACCCATGACTATCAACCCTAACTAGATGGTTTGATTGGTCACATGTATAGGTGTATATGAGCCAAAAAAAGAAAGGGAAAATGTAAGGGAATTTAGGGTGAGAAAATAGAAATTATCCTTAATAGAATGATTTTTTATATTAATTTGTTAGGTCCCTGAAAATGGGGTAAAAAATTTGTTCTGGCCCAAATCTACCCAAGATTTTAGTGTTAAGCGGTTTCTTATAGTTTAGATGGGTTTTTTCAATCCATAGAGACCTAATATGTGACCAAGATACTTGTACATTCTATGGATTGTTTTTGGCTATGAAGTGGCCAACTTTTTTATGTTTTATATGCATTTAAATGATCAGTAATATATCTATGATTATTCAAATTATGATAATTCGGTGATCCTAGGTTATTACTTGATGTGGATTAGATAAATACCTTCTTTAATTATTTTAACTTATAATATTTGAGATGGGTTCATTTAAGGAGGTCAAACAACATCATCAATTATTGGTTTAAATCCTACACAACCTAACAATAAAAACTTATAAACGTTAATGATTAAATTTTAGATCACTCCAAGGTAAAGGTTCATATTAGCACTTAAAGAGTGCGGCCTTAAATTCAACAAGGACGAAGTAGTTTAATGATCATCAAAATAAATTTTCAATTAGAAGTTATGATAAGAAAATAATGGATAGGGAAATAAAATCTTATCCATTTTCTTTCTACTTCATTATGTAATCCATATGTTTTTATCCATCCATTGATTCTACGATTTCAATGGAAGTGGGAAGTAGACTCATGAGTTAGGAAATGAAGAACTAAAAAAAGACAATGAAATAATGATCACTCCACCATTGTGTTAAAATTTTAAAAGGTTTTGAGTGAATAAAGTAACACCATGGGAAAATGGTATCAAAATGACATGAAAAATATCATAATAAAATTAGAAGAAGATATTTTATTAAGAATCTATGATAAATTGAACATCTTATATGAGAAAGAAATGCCATTACAAACACAAAGTGGCAACATAACAGTACAAATCACCAATGATGACTAAATCCTCAAACAACACTTCCATAAATAAGTATTTTGGGATCCTTTTTTATACCCTCTAATAGTTAAATGCTTCTCACTTGAGTTTTATAGGCTTCGGGTGGTGTAAAACTTGTAGAACATAGACTTTTCCACTCTTGACCCGAACTGGGATCCATCATTCTTCCATTTAAAAAAGGCATCGAAATGACCTTCTATATGGCTAATTAATAGTCATACATTAAATAATAAAATGATTCATTGGATAACTCTTAACATCCTGTAAAATTTCAGCCCATGTTGTATTTTGGTTTGCGAGATATTATCGAAATGGTGGGTTGTTTTGCTAGGTCACAAAATCAGACCCAGAAATTTATCTCCAACTTGGTCGACCTGGAACTACTTTAAAATATCTGAATTATCAAATTTAACTATTGTATTTAATGTTGAAAATTATCTTTTATATTTTTAGTTAAATATGGAGAATAATTGTGCTTTTATCCCAACCGTTATAGTTTCTTTGTTGGGCTACTGTCTAGTTTACATTTCCCAGAATTTGTTTTCATGAAAGCCTATTTTTCTAGTATTCCAATTTGAATCTTCAAGTACTCCAAAAGTATAAATGGGTTCCATTGTAATGATAAAAATGAAAATAAAATATTAAATGAATATAAATACCATTGTGTATTTTATATTGTGTTCAAAAATGTACCGTGTAATAGTGTATTTTAAAAAGGACATACAATCATAATGTGAAATGATGTCAAATGTGTAAAATAAACTAAAATGGTTTTTATGTATAATAAAGCTCATGAATATTATATATATTGACATTTCATATTAGCCTCACTTAGTGGATAATTATATGGATATATATAGAGATATTTTCATATTTTTGAAAATTATGATTTCTTACAACAACAGATAGAAGTATGTAATCAGAATAGTACATTTTGAGGCCTTGTATGGCTGTCCATATAAATTTTAGATGTGTTGGACATAGGTTTATGAATTTTATCTGTTTGGAAAAATCTTGGATCATGATACTACAACTAATTTTCATCTGATACATCATAGGATGTTAATAAAAATAATCTAATATAAGTCTTATGAGGATCTATGTTGTAGCCCTTTGGAGTTTTAAGTTGGTTATTAGGTGTTCTTAAAGGTTTCACCCTGGTTGGGTGATGAATGACTTAGGAGGAAAGAAATGATTTATCATTATTTTGAGGAACCTTTGAAGGTTCCTGATATGGTGGGGAATATTTCACGCCATCTGGAACTTTTACAATACCTAACGTCAACACATAACTTTTTCCATGAATCACATATGAGAAAGTATCCATCTGATCTGTCTCAGGTCTTAAGATGGAGTGATCATGGGATAGATCATGATATATCTTAGATTGAGAAACTAGTAAGGATATTTAATTATAAGACCATGATGAGTCATGGGAAAAAATACATTTGGTTCATGTACTATGGATAAACGGATTTGACAATCAGGAGATGTGGGAAAGTGAGGAATCGATGAGAGAGAGCGGTGGCATCATCTCTTTGGCATAGAAGCTTCTTCATAGGATTTATGGGGGTAGAAATTTTTTATGGTGGAGAGGTTATAACATGCCATTACTATGACTGGGTATGTTTTCAAATTCTTTTAATATCCATTTTAGTAAAAAATCCTTTTGTGTACTTTTTCTACATTTATAGGACACTGTAGAATTTGAACACAATGTGTACCCGAATTACACGTCCTGTAGTTGGTACTACTTTTATGTTGTGGATTATGAGATCATGTTTTGAATGGGGAGAAAATTCCATGAGATGTTAAATTCCATGTACCTGAGTTACACATCATTTATGGCTTAAATAGTGTTCTTCCAACCTAAGGCGTCAGGTTTTTTGGCATACATATCCAGTGTGGCCTACAAGCCATGACCCCATGGTACAAATGGTGACTTGGACCACACCATGTATTATGTAATGTGTTTTGAAGTTACAATCATCCTATTATTCCTAAAAATATTTTCTCTCAACCCTTGACTCTACCTAATATATATTTAAAGGCGCCCACCTTCTGGTTCGATCCGATCGGCTTCAGATCATGGTTGCATCTGTGGTGTGATTCCTCAGAAATGGTCCGTCATTAATTTTCATGATTCTATCAATATATCCTCTTGGGGATTGAATGGATTACTTTTAGATTTATGTATCCATGTCTCGCGGTGTTTGATCTTGCTACTGGGAACAATTTCGAGATCATCTACACCTTTTTTTCCATTGACGGGTGTTGTTTCGAGTGTCACGCTTCAGGAAAGAGGTATGTGGTTCCATCATGATTTAACAAATTGATTAACATCATATTGGTTTATTTTTTTCAATTTATGATTTAAATTCAAATTCTCAACATTTTATTCAATTTCATTGATAAAACCCAATTCTAGTGAAATGGGAGAATTGTAGTGGCTTTTAAATTTTATTTTCGAAATTCCCCCAATTCGAATGAATTGTGGTGGGTTTGTAGAAAATTGTTTAATTTAAATTGTGGATTTGATAGAATTATTTTCAATTAAATTGTTTAATTTAATTTGTGAAAATAAAAGGATATAATGATGGAATTAGATTTTATTGAATTTCCAAATTGTGAATGGCTTAAAATGATTTGATAGAAGCCATGTTCTATTATCTTATGAAAAATGATTTTGTTGAATTAAACATGTTTTGGTTTAAAATATAATGAAATAGTAATTTTTAAAATAGAATAATGAGACTTATTGTATTTTATATATTCATAAAATATTTCTCCCATCATGAAAGGAAGAATTAATGAATTTGGTAGTTAATGTAATTTGGATACACTCTACTCTATTAAAACCTCTTAAATAATATATGTCATGGGTCACATCACCGGCGGGTTGGAAAAGAGTATCAATTTACTATTTTAATAGGTATGTGGGAATACACATATTTCTGAGTTCAAATATAGTGTCTAGAATTATATAGTTGGTTAATACTAGCATACATTTTGGAAGAAGACCATATTTCTCACTTGTTTAATAATATCTGAGATATTAATTTATTCTAATGTGTTTTTGATCTAAATTTCTTGCATACTAAATTTATATAAAATATTATATATATATTTTTTACATAATCGATTATTTTGGAAATATTCCATCTCTTGTAAACTAAGGACTATTATTTGAATATATTTTCCATCATTTTGAAAATGTATAGCATGTTTTGTTTAAATATTGTTTGAAATTACCAAATTTATTTGTTCTAAAAATTTGAAATATTTTCATTGGATAATATATATTTGGATTCTATTTTGGAATCATTTCTGGTATCTTACTGGGCTTACCCTCACACCATAATTTTTCCTTAAGGTGTTTGTAGACACTCTTCTTCTAGGAATGATAAAAGGGAAGGGATGTGTTAGAGGTTGATACAACTATTTAGATTTATAATTTGTTATTTGAATCCTTAGGGACCTTGGGGCTATTTTCATTTTTCAGAACATCAGTTTTAGTACTTTGGAATTCTTTCAATTTTGGATTATGGTACTTTACTCCTAGTGGGTTTTTCTATTTATATGTATAATGTCGTGATATATTTTTCTTATTTACTTTTGTGTCAAAAATAATCCACACTTGAATGTTTTATGATGCCAGATGATAGTTTCCAACCCATGGGGATCTAGAATTCACTTTAGGTCATGTAAGGGAAAACCATGTTATTGGGTTACCAGGACACTCAGAATGATACTTAACAATTACAACCTATAAAAATATATAATTTCTATAAGAAGAACAAATCATATTAAGAAATAAACATGCATGAGTTATATTTTTCATGAAATTATCCAAATATATGTTGTTTACCATCTAGCGTCAATGCTTGAATAGAATTCATATGCACTCACAATATCCCCATTTCCACTAACTACAAGCAGTAGTAGGACCAAGCACATATTAGTGTATTATAATACAATTTCATATTACATATAATACCATTCTCAATATTAGACATTATTCATTTACATGTTTCAGAATATGTATCAATAATAATAATTATATCTTCATACATTTTTAGTGTCCTTTCATAATTATCATCCATCATTTATCACAATTACTATTAATCTTGTCCTAAATATGTATATTTTCATTCATATTTTCTTCCTATTATTCCATATATGTCATTGAAAATAGTCTGTATACCAAAATATAGGATATTGTAACAATATTTATCTTCAAATGATATTATTATTTTCTTAACATATTAATTTATAAAGGGAATGACCCACAAAAATCATCTAAATAATTCTATAAGAACATGAATATAATTACTACATTTCTAGTCCATCCAAATTTGAATAATTGATGTTAGCATCTTGTTGCATCATCTGAGTAAAAGGATCCAGATTTATGTCATCATATTGATTATCGTCACCATTTTAGAGGTATTATAGTTGGTACATTTACATAACCTTATTATTAGGGGTCATTTGATTCTTCAAGTAATTAATGATGGAAATATATTCATTATAAATCATTGGTGGTTTTACCAAACAAGTAGATGTGGTCATGTTCATCTACTCATCCTGAGATTGAAACTATTGTAATGATTTAAATTAGATCAATTGGATGTTCTAACATCATTCATTACATCAATCCTAATTTCATCAAAAAATGTATGATTCCCATTTCCCTAAAAACTTCAATAACATGATTGATTTATTTTGATCTTCAGTTTTTTCTGTAATCAACATATTGATTGACATGACTGTTATAAAAATCAAACACAATGGAGATAATACTTTATCTAATCATAACATCATGAAAAATATATTTGATTTAAATATAAAAAGAATACTTCTTCAAAAACAAAACAATTAAGATTATGGTATCATAATCGATATATAGAAAATCATGATTAAAAATATTTAATGATAAATAAATCTAAACTAATATCTAGGTAATATTTCAAAACTATAATTAATAATTAACCTATGAAATTTGATTGGGATTCCTAATAATGTGGCTACATAATGTAGAGTCATAGGATTCCATGAACCAACAAAATACCTAAATAATCAGCTAATCCAAATAAAATGAATTCAAATCATCAAATGGATTGAATGAAAATTCCAATTCATGAATTAGAATAAAACCGTGATTTAAAATAATTTATTTAACTAACCATTACATTATCTTATGTTCTTCAGAAGGGATGATGATATGAAAGAATCAGTTTCCTACTGAAATCATACTCTAATCATAAAAACTCCAAGACAAGGAGGTTCTCTTCCATAGCTCATTAAAATACCACATATTCAATGTCGTTAGAAGAAAATACAATGTTTTAATAAACTTCCTTAGAGAATTAATTCTATCTGTGAAGGCCATACAATTTTACGTAAAATGTGTGGTATAATATTTCTTAATGTTCTTTTTAATTTTCCCATCCATAAACAATTTGAATTTCTAGACAACAAACACACAAGAATCTGAAAAAAAAAATCATTTCTGATTTGTGGCATCCAAAAAAATATCATGTGTGTGATGATTTCACATCCCTCGTCTATGAGATTTTAGATCATAGAGCTTCAACTAATTGTGTGGTCACTATAGAGGGAAACACTCACTCATGGATCTATCTCCATCAAACTAATTTAACCTACTTATATAAAAAAGTAAATTTTTGAACATATGTTTTATTAGTTTTATGCTACATAGATTAGTAATTAAATCTGTGTTTTATATATCAATAACGAATAGTATCATGTTTTTAACATCATATAATTTGTCTTTTAAAAAAATTTATAGAGTAAGAAAATAAGTTTTGTAGAAAAATATAATTATCTGGGTAAATTGATCTTTATTGAAAAAAAAATTTAAATAATTATTTATAATAAAATTAAATAATTTTATAATTTTATAGATGTTAAAATATTTCATTTAATTTCATCAAATCATTCTTTTAATAATAATATTTAGTCTCAGAAAAATAAATTTTTAAAAGGAATTTTTTTTATTATTTTGAAAAAATATATTATTTAAACTCATTACTAAAAACACAAAACTCTAGTATACCTATTTTTCATATATATATATATATATATATCCAATTACTTTTTATCCATTAAACACATTTGAAACAACCATATTTTCATTTACTATATTCAAAATGATTAGATAACATTTATATATAAAGACTTACTAAAATAAGTTATTCAATTATCACCTCATATATCACATTTCCCATTTACATCATTTCTATTTTAGATCGCACAACATTGCTTCTACCTTAATGATTTTATTTTAGATTGTTCATTTTGTTATTATAAGAGTTTTTCTTAAAGGATATGATGATCTAAGGGATTTTTTAGTTTTTAAGATAATACATATTTTAATTTATTATCCCCTTTAATGTATTATAGTTTTAATGGATGTAATCATCAATAATTAGTCATATTCCATTATACGTGATATATGGTTTCACGTACCATTTTTGTAAAATTCATTTATTATTGATTAATGTGTCATTATATTTTTTATATATTACATCCCAATCTCTATTTATGTTTTAAATTGTTTTAACTAAAAAAGGAAAATAATTTATAATATTACCGAAAACATTAATGGATCATAAAAACAAGTTAATTTCATAGAGATTATAAATGGTAGAGTCCATGGATCATAGATAAAAGATTCTATTACCACATGAAATAATTAATATAACTTCTAGATTATATTGAATATTAAAATAAAGTAAAAATAACCTTTTTAAATGATGGATTACTAAATTTAAAATGACCGATAAATAATTTTATTGAGAAAGAGATGGTGAAATAAAAAATTAATATTATTAATGATTAATTAAAGAAATATATTCTAATTATTTATCATCATTGTGATGAAGTAAATTAAGATATTTTTAAGAATAATGGGTTCTTATTTAAGAACTCTTAAAATGAGATATTTTCGATAAGACGATAATAGACTAGATGAAATTTTTTTTCAAGTGGGTGATGCAAAAAAATCATTATATCATAGATTGAATGAATAGAATGAATTGAGACATTAAAGTTAGGGACAACTTTTCTAAAATAAAAATAATATAATCTCCAAAACAGAATATTATTTTGATGTTCTTTTAATGAATTATAATGATACTAGTTGTAATATATATTCTATAATGGTAATATTGTTCAAAAAATACATAAAAATATGGAGGTTTATTTATGCAATATTAGAATCTCATTCATTAAGATGTTCATGGGCCCTTCTGAAAGAAATAAATTATTATATATTGTTAAATTAAATCATTTTTATGTAATTATCTCACATTACTTTTGTAACATTTATGAAACAGATTTATTAGGCATTAAAATACAACAATTTTTTAAAAATATCTAAAAATAATGAGTGTGTTAATTATTTTAAGAGTATTCAAAAAAACAATGTAACTATGTTTAAACATGGAAGGTTTTAGTCATTAATTCAGTAAAAATTGGATATTTTAATATATTGGAGTACTAAAATGGAAGAACATGTGATTTGTGGAGTTATCTTAATATATAATGGTCTTTCATGATAACATTATATATTTTTAGATCCATGGTATTAGTGTGATATTTAACATTCAAATCCCTTGTTTAAACATTAGATATTTAGATAAGTCATCTTATAATATGTATTGAAAAATATTTATCTATTTGAATTATTTTTTTAGACCATCTATCAAAAAGGTAAATGGTGAGAATTTGGGTATGATTGAGTGTAGTAGTGTTCCTTGATTTTTTAAATATACTCTAAATAGACGATGATACTAATGTTATAATAAATATATAGGAATAATTATTGATATTAATGATATTAATTTCTTAGAATATTCAAGAAACTGATTTGTAGATAATTAAACAAGTTATATAAGTTATATTTATTCCGCCTATTTTTAAAAACATCACAAAATTTCAAAAAAATTAATTTTTTGAATATATATATAGTCTGTAGACTAATATTACACAATTATTAGTTTCAATAAATAATGTAATTCCTCTCACGCATGACATACAAGGAAGCTATAGAACTACAATATCTCTATAAATAAATATCAGTTTGTAAAAACTCATATTATTCTAAAGATAAAAAAATGTACTTCATTATTCTATAATATTGAACATAAATATTTTGAAAAATCAATCAACCATCAAGAGTTTTTTAAATTTATTTATTGAAATATTATGTAAAACTACGAATAATGGAACTATGTAGTCTGTTCCAGAACCAGAAAAAAAAATCAAATGATTGGAACAAAGTGTGTGTTCGAAAATACTTTGATTGAAAAAAGAGAATATGTGAGAATTAAAAATAATATTATTGTATAATGGATCATTACAGGTGAAAGGATTTTACATTGATGATAATTTTATTAAAATAATAAGGATTAAATCTAATATAATATTATATTCAATTGAATCCTAAACGAAATATATGAATTTTCAAATGAATTTCGAGTAACCCTCTCTAAAATGGTGAGTTAGAATAAGTGTAATATACTAGGAACCACTATGTTTTATTTATTGAAGAAATTAAGAATAGAAAATCCTGGTAAAAGAAGGATTTATATGGGAGGAATTAATCCCCAATATCTTGATATTATAATTTGGAAACATACCTAAGGAATTTTAATTTTGGAAAATGGATATAGGATAATACTCTCAATATCTGGGATTGAAATTGGTATCACTAATCCTTATTATTATATAGATTATGTCATATTTAAAAAAAATTAAAAACAGATTTTTGATAATATTTGGATGCATATCGAGATTATATTTTAAATTTCTCAGTTTGGGAAGATAAAGTCCTTTTTTACATACACATTTCTCAATATAGAGATCAAATTTTTATTTCTGAAGATATGTTTTATCAAAAACATATTAAAAATTATGAAATGATGGAACCAATGCTTGAATACACTTCAATATATATGGGAACCAATCTGTTTATTGATAACCAATGAAAGGTATTATATACCAGATAATTAAGGTAGTTGAATTAAAAGTTATTATATCTCATATCTTCAAGACCAATATTATTTCATATTGTCACAATTTTATCAAGGTATCAATGTTAACCAAATGTGTACCACTTATTTATAGGAAAATTGATTCTCTAGAACATAAAAAACACAATAGTCTATATATTGAAATATGATTGTATGGGAAGGTTGAATCTATTTAGTTATTAAAATAATGATTGGACATACTATACTGATGATAGAAGATCCACATCCATTATAGATTTATTACATTAGGAGAGGAATGTTTTTTTAGAATTATACCATTCATATTTCATTCACCATAAGAATTTATAAATAACCACATGTGGTAAACCCACATTCAATATTCTAATTAATGTGGATGAAGACAGAATTTTACAAACTCAATGTTAATGTGTTGTTTCCACTTATTTTGAGATTTGATAATAAAAGTGATATAAATTTATCAAATAATTGGGTTCAATAATAAGTAATAAATCACAATTGTAAAAAACTCCACTTCTGAAAATATCTTTTGGAGTGAAATAGACTAATGATAGAATATTTTCACACAAAATTAAAATATTCAATGTCAATACCAAATAATTGTTTGAAGATAAATTTAAAAATATGTTATCGATATTGGTATTTCATTACGACCATAATCAATGATAATTTATAGGGTTCACTAACATCTCTCATATTTTTAATGGATACTTTTATAAAAGGTGGAAAAGTAAATACATCATAAATAATTGTTTCTGTTTGGAAATATCTATATTATTTAAAATGATGAGAATATTCATAGGGGGAGTAACCATTAATATTTGTATCTCTTTAGCGGGAGTATATATTAAGATAGTTTTATTTAAATGGTGTATGCTATTTTTTATTCTTATTTTTTTGGTCTGTTTTAATATGTTTTTATTAAACAATATAAACATATATCTTTATTGGAGGTTCAATTGTCGGATCTATTCCGTTGAGGATATATTTGATGTGATGATGGTGATAATGGTATAGTGTTTATTAAAATGTTTTTGATTTATATATCTC
The DNA here is from genome assembly GCA_963277665.1 of Viscum album. Lineage (NCBI taxonomy): Eukaryota > Viridiplantae > Streptophyta > Magnoliopsida > Santalales > Viscaceae > Viscum > Viscum album. The sequence continues at coordinate 537,490,720 of OY728156.1, forward strand.
AGGATGAAGTTTTGATTGGTGATATGTTTCACTAAGAAGTTATTCATTGGTGGTATATATAATCAAAGGGAATCTATAAAAATATTTTCCAAAATGTTGAACATTTATCATTATTTTCTAAGACAATATGATATAGTTTTTAAATAATTACCTACATTGAGTACTATCTAGTAGGATTAGAGTTATTGAATTATGATTAACCCTTAATAATATAGTGTTTTATATTTATTTATGTTCCTTTTCTAAAAATAAAATCTCAAGGGTGATAATGTTTATACTCTATATTGAGGGATTGAAGAAGTCCCTCTAGAGTGTGGGTTGTATTTAGGGAATTATGCTTGAAGAAGGTTGGGGTGTATGTTATATTTGTATGAAATGTTATTATTGAAATAAATAATTTTTATATTTAAAGGATGATATTCTATCAAATTTGTTTTGGTGATTAATGTTATTTAGAATTTTTTTTAAGAGGATGGAACATATTTAAAACAATTTTATGTGTTCTAGAATTTTAGGCTCAAGATAAATTATAAAAATTATTTAAAATTTCTTATGACATTTAAAATTTCATATGACATGTAATGAAATTTTATATGAACTTTATTTTTATGTATGAATTCCAAAATTTCATTTGAATTCCTGAATGATTATTTATAGTTTATTATTTCATTTGAATTTATGTGGTAGATCATTTAGATTCAATGTCATTTCATTTTACATCATAGGAAAATATAAGAAAATAATATTTCTTTATGATGTAACACGTCATACTAAATTATTGTTTCCATATTCTCTTTTATAATTCATTTTATTGAGAATATTTATATTAAAAGGTGGAACTATAGTGTTCCTTATTAAATGCTACATATGGATTTAAAACCCATTTTTAAGAACCATATCAGTTGATTTCTAATGTCATGTGATTTTAACTTAATCATAATAAATATCAAAATCAAGGATTGTGATGTTGGATGGTGTATAAGAGGTCCCCATTATAAATTTAATTTGTTACATCATAAAGATATCTTGTTGTTTTCAAGGAGATATTTATTTTTGAAATTAATGTCAATAATTATATTATATTTTTTATTTATTTTAATATAGATATTTGAGAGATATTCCATTTAGTTATTTCATCAGTTATGAAGAAGAGTTCTGTTATTTTCATAGATTTAGATATGAGACTTCAAGATAATTCAAATTTAATTATTTTAAAAAAGATATATTATAGGAATGAGACTATAAAATGAATATGCTTTGGATTATTATTCATGTGATATTTTATAAATATATATTCATCAATGAAAAAATGAATAAGTGTTTTGGTAAAAAATATAAAAATTGTATCTGAATGTAATCCATGAAAATAATAATTGAGAGTGGAAGAATATGTATCTGTTACTAAACATATTCCATTCACCATAATAATTTATAAAGAACAACATGTGGTAAACCGACATTAAATAACCTAATTAATGTGGATGAATACATAATTTTACGAGCTCAATTTTAATGTGTTATTTCCACTTATTTTGATATGTGATAATAATAGTGTTATAAATTTATCAATTAATTGGGTTCAATAATAAGTAATAAATCACAATTGTAAAAAACACCACTACTGAAAATATCTTTTGGATTGAAATGGACTAATTTTAGAATATTTTCACACAAAACTAAAATATTCAATGTCAATACCAATGAATTGTTTAAAGATAAATTTAAAAATATTGTATCGCTATTGGTATTTCATTCTAACCATAATCAATGATAATTTATAGGGTTCACTATCATCACTAATATTTTCTATGGATACATTTATACAATAGGGAAAATGTAAATACATCATAAATAATTGTTTCTGTTTTGAAACATTTATATTATTTGAAATGATGAGAATATTCATAGGGGGAGTACCCATTAATATTTGTATCTCTTTAGGGGTAGTATATATTAAGATATTGTTATTTAAATGGGGTATGATATTATTTATTCATATTTTTTGGTCTATTTTAATAAGTTTTTAATTAAATATATACACATATATATTTATTAGATGTTCAATGGTCAGGTCTGTTGAGTTAAGGATATATTTGATGTGATGATGGTGATAATGGTATAGGGTTTATTGAATTTTTTTTGATCTATATATGTTAGGATGAATTTTTGATTGATGAAATGTTTCACTAAGAATTTATTCTTAGGTGGAATCATTTAATCAAGGGGAATCAAGAATAATAGTTTCCAAAATATTGAACATTTATTGTTATTTTCCGAAACAATATGATATATTTCGTAACAAAATTCCCTATATTGAGTTCTATCTAGTAGTATTAGAGTTATTGAATTATGATTATATTCTATTAATTTTGTTTTTTATAGTTATTTATGGTTCTTTTTCTGAAAATAAAATCTCAAGGGGGAGAATGTTTATAGTATGTATTGAGGGATTGAATAAGTCCCTCTAGAGTGTGGGTTGTATTTAGGGAATTATTCTTGAAGAAGGTTGGGGTGTATGTGATTTTTGTATGAAATGTTTTTATTGAAATAAATAATTTTTATATTTAAAGGATTATTTTCTGTAAAAATTGATTGTGTTTAATGTTATTTAGATATTATTTTTTAAGAGGTTGGAACATATTTAGAACAATTTTATGTGTTCTAGAATTTTAGGATCAATATAAATTCTAAAAATTATTTAAAATTTCTTATGGCATTGAAAATTTCATATGACATGCAATGAAATTTTATATGAACATTATTGTTATGTATGAATTCCAAAATTTCATTTGAATTCCTGAATAATTATTTATAGTTTATGATTTCATTTTACATTATGTGGAAGATCATTGATATTCTAGGTCATTTCATTTTACATCATACCAAAATATAAGAAAATAATATTTTTTTTGATGTAACTAGTCCTACTAAATTATTGTTTCCCTATTATTTTTTTAAATTCATTTTATTGAGAATATTTATATTAAAAGGTAGGAACTATTGTGTTCCATTATAAATGATACATGAGGCTTTAAAACCAATTTTTAATATCAATATCAATTGATTTCTAATGTCCTGGGATTTTATCTTAATCATGATAAATATCAAAATCCAGGATTGTGATTTTGGATAGTGTATAAAAGGTCCCCATTATAAATATAATTGGTTACATCATAATGATATATGGTTTTTTTCAAGGATATATTTATTTTTGAAATGAATATCAATAATTATATTATATTTTTTATTTATTTACATATAGATATTTGATAGATATTTCATTTATTTATTTAATCAGTTATGAATAAGTGTGGTGTTATTTTCATAGATTTAGATATGAGACTTCAAGATAATTCAAATTTAAATATTTTGAAAAAGATATATTATATGAATGAGACTATAAAATGAATATGTGATGGATTATTATTCATGTGATATTTTGTAAATAAATATTCATTAAAGAACAAAAGAAGAAGTTTTTTTTGTAAAAAATATAAAAATTATATCTGATGATTCATCCATGAAAATCATAATTGAGAGAGTGGAAGAGGATATATCTGTTACCATATAAAAATCATGAATAAATCCTTTACCGTTGATATTTTTTATACCAATGATGTTGTTTTATGTGTTTATCTTCCTGGAAATTGATTATAATTATTGTTTCCAAGAAATAATAAAAGAACAAGAAGAAATCCCGAAACCAAAAAACCCAATGTTTTTTATTATAGGAAGCCATATTAGTTTTTATCTAAACCATTGATAATTTGAATGTGTGGGAAGTACTTTTGTGCAGTATACACTAAATCATATCCGAGATTCGTGTAAATGAATGTTTCAATGTTATACTCTCCTCTTCGTACTAATATGATGAATCTAATTGTTATTTTATTCTTGGAAGAACCTATATTACACCATAGACCATTATTCATAGAATTTGATGAGAAAATTGTAAATATTGGGTTTTCCCTTTTATTGATTTTCATTTAGGATTGATGACAGAAAACATCACTGCACTATAACAGTTAGAAAATGATCTTTTGGAAGAAACATAAAAAAAATTAAAGATCCCAAAATCACCCAATTTGTTATGTTACAATGATCCTATATATATTTCCCCACATTATTTTATTTTTGGGAGACTCAAATGGGATTAATTTCATTATGATTATGAAAAATAAAATGGTAATAGTAGAATACATCAAATTGTACATGGGGAGTGTAAAGAGTGAAATAGTATGAATGATAAAAATTTTATGAAAATGTAATAAAAATTTGTATATTTCCATTGAGGGTAAAAATTATTTAATAAAACATGGGATTAAAAATTCAGTGTCATTGATAAGAGAATCATAATAAAAGATTAATTTAATGGAAATTTATGATGGTTAACAAAATTTAAAAGTCATCACTTATTGAGAGTTTTGTTTCAATAAATTAATGGGAAGTGATAATATAAGTAGAAGTTAATAGTTAAAAATGACGTATTGTCACAATGGGAATATAAAATTATATGAGAGGTATAATTTTGTATTAAGTATAAATCATGTTATTGTGATCAAAATAAATTTTCTATATTAAAAATATTGAAGTAATTCAATGATAATATATATATATGGGATTCATAAATGGGAGTATATTGGATACTCAATAAAGGGTGAAGTTTACATGGTTTCAAAATTTGATTGACAATGTAATTAAATTTAATTATGTAAATGTAATTGATGAAAACTATATTATCTAATATTTAAATTCAAAACTAGATGATGTTGATGATGAATAAGGTGATATTGATGATAATTTTTAAGAATAAAAAACACAAAAAATTATTAGTTTTCATAGGAAAAATAAAAAGAAGAAGTAAGTGGGAATATAGAAAACAATCGAATATACGTATAAAAACAAGAACAATGATCTAAGAGTATGTAATTATAGTAGATATTAAAATCCTAATATAAACATTATAAATGAGGAGAAACAAGAACAATTCTCTTTTGTTATAGGTGGGGATAATAATATTTGAATAAGAGAAGAAGGATGAATCTTTGGTAAACCCCATTAATGAGGAGTTGGATAAAATATATAATATTCAATAATTGGTGCAAAAAGATCATGAATGACTATATTTTCACCCTAATAATGTTGATTTTCAAGAATAAATACAATGACAATTTGAATGTGATTTAGAATAAATATTAATATTATGATAATAATATTATAAAATTAAAGGCTTGTATATATTGGGTAAATTTTTATTTTTTATTATAGAAGAGTCATATAAACTATTTTAGGTGATTTTAATTAAAATATGCTTTGTGATATATACAATACTAGTAAAATAAAATTCTTAAATGTAGTATTCAAAGAGAAATAATATCTTAAATAACAAGTGGGTATTAAAGTCACCGATGTTGAAGGAAAAAAATTGATATATAATGAAATATATTTTTATTTTTAAGAAAGTATTATATTAGTGGTATTATATATTTTATTCATATTTTATAAAATAATATTTAATAGTAATGGGGTTGATCTGATCCTCTATAGAAAATCTTCAAGGGAACATTAGTTTATGGAACATGTTTTCATTGGTTGTATATTTTTAATAGAAATTACAATGATTTATTTGGAATGTTATAAATATTTATGTGATTAGAGATTTAAAAGTAAATAATGAGTTAATAATATTATTTTCATTTATTTAATGTCAACAAAAAATGTGATTATTCCTGTTTCTCAAGAACCATATTCAAATGAGTTCTTGGAAACATATTATATTTATTATTACAATTTATTTTCAAATCCTATAATGATTGAATGAAAATTTTATAAGAATACCGATGAAAATTCTATTAATCTATATTTTTTCAAAGAATTATTGGAATTTCACTATATATAACAATTTCAATGAATGATATTTCCATTGAGACTTGTTAATTATTATGGTATAAATGTAATCTAATGGATTATCATGTCATTGATGTAAATAGAATCATATGGTTTTAAGTAACACTTTTTAATGGTTTTATAATATATGTAAAAATAATTGATAATTAATATAATATTCATATTTTAATTATTTCAATGATGTCATTGATAAGAATATCAAATAGTGTTTGATCATTCCTTATTGGAAAGACGTGTTTTTGACAGTTTAAAATAAAATTATAAAATAAATTTCCTAGAAAATCAAAAGATGGATATATTTTAGGGAAAAGGAATATAAAATATTTTTTAGAACCTAGGTAATGATAATATTAATATTCATTATAATTTTTAATATTAATTAAATAGTAATATTAGTTTTAAAAATGTTAACAAAATTTAAAATAAAAAATAAAATAGTTTAACTAAATTTTTTTATATGATTTTATGAAATATTTTAAACTAAAAATTATATAATATAAAATAAAAAATATTAATTTAGTTTTATAAAAAATCTTACAAATAACTAATTAAGGTAAATTTTATGTTTTTTTCTAGAAAATATTAAATATTAAAGTAACACATCCGATTATTTTGTTAAAAAATCGATTCAATTTAATAAATTCATAAATGTAAATATCTATAGAATATATTGTCCTGTAACCCATGGATTATTTATTAATATTTAATACAATTTTTAAATTTTAATTTTTTTTTAATTTTTCATATTAGTTAATGTTATTTTGGTTAAAAATTGTTTTTTCTTAAATCTGTTTTAAAATAAATATTGTTTATCGTTTTAATTAATTAATGTAATACTTAATTGGGAAAATTTAAAATTTATTTTATTCATTATATAATATTAAATATTAATTTGGTTTCATATAATAATAATTATTAGTAAAAAATTTAATATAGAAATTTTTTTTTCTAATAGAATTCTCTTATTAAAATATCATTGTCTTGTAGAGTTTGCGAGATTGAAATTAATGTAACCCTATCCACATATTTAACATGAAACTCCATATTTAGAGTACATATTTTTTATAATTTCTAATAATAACTAATTAATTATTAACTATATAATGACTATTATAAATAGTTAAAATTAGTCACGTTGATTAATGTAAAAAAGTGTTTACAGGGGATTTAATATTAATCTTAAGGTAAAAATGACCTATAAACCTGAATAAACGTAATTTTGGGGAAATTTTATACCATATAACTTCAAATATTGATAATAAAGCATTAATGGTAACTTATGACATGAAAAATATCTTTAGAGGATTTCAATCCTAAATCAATTTCACGAGTTCCACTCAAATCACTTATTAAAGACAACCAAATCTTCTTGTCTCTTCTCACCTCAAAACTATTTTGATTTGGGGAAAATATTTAAAAATAACATATAAACATCCCTAATACAATATTTTAATCCATATTTTGTGCAAAAACCCAACCAATTAAGGCATTAAGTGAAAACCAAATAGAGATACCTCACGAAGAGGTAACATTCCCCAATAATCATTTTTTATTTTATTTTTATTCCATAAAAATAAATTTTTCATATAAGAAGATAATATAAATAACATAATATATTAAATATAATCTTTTGTTTTTTATTTGGATACCTACACCAACACAAAAATCAATCAAATGGATAATGAAATCAGCATTCACGTGTACAGTGGACCACCGCCTTAGAAAACGATGTCTTTCATTTTACTATTACCACCTATCACGGTTTGGTATGATGATTTTTATAGATTCTATAAAGGATTTTTATAACATAATTATACCTAATGAATAATTTTATCATATATATTTTATACATTCCATTCTATAAGAAATATGATAATGTCATTACTGTGTACGAAAGACTAACTCCTCATGAAGTGATGTGATTCATTTTAACAACGCGTTACATGAAATTTGATAAGAATAAATTTATTAAAAATATATGTTATAAATTTCCTATTAATGATATTATTGATATATTTATTATTATATAAATATAATATATCATTTTTTTACTTTTTACTGATTGAAACAATGATCCTAATTTGTGGCCATTTGGACTACCAACTCATCAATGTTTTGGGATTCAATTTTCCTCCCCAGATAACTAGATTGATATATATATATATATATATTATTAAATAAAATATTATATATGAAATTATTATCATTCTATAAATATAACTGTTGGTTACCTTTTTCCATATTGATCAATGAAAAATTTAAACATTTTTCATGTGTTTGTGTAGCCTACCACATCAATGATCATAAAATTAGATCATTTTTCATAACCGTATTTAATTATTTTTTTAAATGTATTATATATTATAAATATGATAGTCATTTAATTATTATTATTCTAGTTGTTTTTAAATAATGACCCATTAGAACATAGTCAACCTAACGAAGTAATTATGTACACATACACATAATATGGTCAAAAATTTAGATGTAAATTTAACTAATTTAGTAATTGAAACTAACTTGCTAATAAGTTAAATAAAAGTAATAATTTGTATTAAATATTTTATCAATAAAGTAAATAATTACCATATTTTTATTATTATGGACGGTAATGACATGAAACAAAATAGAATCAATATAAGGGACATAATCACAATTTCCTTTCATTGAGGCATATATTGATGATATATAATGATATATTTTTCAATTTTATTCATTCATGGGGATAATGAATCATATTTTAAAAATTTATAAGGGTGTTTTATTTTAAATCCATCCTCAAAATTTTTTCTTTTAAACTCTCTTATTCTTCAATGACCATGTTGTTTAATTTTATTAATGAAATTGTATATATTGATATAAAATATTTATAAATTACATTTTATGTATCACTATAAATAATTTAAAATAGTTTTAAAATGGATTTTTTTATATATTATATAATTACTATTATGAAAAAAATATAAAATGAATTTTCAATTTACAACATACACAACCATAATGTCTTTTTTGGCACTATGGAGATTATTTTATTTCACAGAATCATTTTTCATGAATTCATGTTTTCTATCATTGTATAAAAATTATTATTTTTTAGTTATTTTGGAATTGAAAATATTTTTATAATGAAAATTGTTTTTTTATATTGATAATTAGGGTTTTTAATATAGGTTTATTTTAGATTCCAATATTAAATTTTTAATGAGTAATAATGATATTTTCATTAGTTTTATGATGAGAAACAGAAATATTTTTTTATATTTAATATATGGTAAATGGGAATTAGAAACTATAAATGGGTATTTCATGATTAATTTGAGTTAACAAATTATATCTTATATGATGCGGCATCCCATAAATCACTATGTGACCCTGCTATAGCATAAATGATGGGTGTGCTTAGATAATGTTCCAAGGCATTGGGTGATGTTCCGTGAATAAACATGAAAGAAGTAGGGATTTACCAAATGTTTTCTCTTATTTATTTATCTGGGATCTAGTTAATTATAACAACTATTTAAAATAGATTAGTAATTTTATTCTCTATGTTACATAGAATGGTTTTCAATTTCATTCATTGGGTTTTACAGGATTGATTTGTGAAAATAAGATTGTTTCAAATGGAATGTTTTATTTATTTTTCTCATAAGACATACATTTAATGGTAAATATTTTATGTCTTTTAAGGCTTTCAAATTACAAAGGTTTTCCTTTTTTATACCCCTTACTAATATTTTTTTCATCCCATTTTATTTAACCATTTTCAGAGTATATGTAAAGGAAAGGATGAGGACAACATGAATTTCATGAAGTATTATCTCGAAACAAATAATGTTTTGTTTTTAAAAGTTTTATATGGTAGAAAAATGGATAATGATGAATGTGTACCCTTTTATTATATGGTTTTGTAATGTTTTAATAATAGTATAATTATCTAGAACACTAAACCAAACAAGATCCTCAAAGTGAAATAAAGTAAATTCAATAAAAAACTCATTATTTTATAATGTTAAGGGATGATTTATTACTATTGGTGTGAAATGATACTTTAGATATATTTATTTTTTATGATAATGTTAATATAATTCCATTGATTCATTTTAACTTATGGTTAAGTTAAAATTATATATAATTTTAATATTACTGGGTTTCTTCATCTAGAATAATTTTATTCAAGAGGGTTTTTATAAAGTAAATTATGAATCTTTAATGGGAATTCCACAAGAAGAAAAAATATTTCCAAAGAAATATCCATTGTTAGTCTGAATTAAAACATAATTATTTTTTGGTTATTAATGTATTATAAAATTTTATAGATATTGGTGGTATGTATTTCAGAGAAGAACCCAATATTTAAATAATGAACATGTATGTTTTGGAAAATTTCATGATGAAAAATCCCTGATCATTCAGTGGATCAGTTTTCTTGGTGATATCCAAATATAAAGATAATTACCTAGATTAGATATTTTAATTCATTGGATAATCAACTAATAAAATTGTAAATATTTATTTTTATCACTTTAAAGGTGAAGAAGGTAGATGGATGCATTTTTTTAATCATTCATGAGAGAAAAATGATCATGATTCTATAGAATCGAAAAAATTATGATGATATATTCTGTGAGAAATATTTCAAAAAAAAAATTTAACTATGAAAAGAAAAAAATTATTATAATAGTGGAAGAAGTTAAGGATTATTTATCTGTATATCAATAAATATTAATTATATTTAAAATTAATGTGATATATTTTTTTCAAGATTAAAACCAACCATGACCAGACCACTGGACTCAATTATATTTAAAATTTATGAATATATTTTACATTTTTATAATAATGGTATGGTTGACTTTGTTGACATCTGTATTCCTCAGGATGATAACATTAAAAAAAGCAAAGGTAATAGGAAAACTATAATAAAACTATTAAATATATTGGTAATCCCCCATATTGATATATGTGTGGAAAATTACATCTCAAGAAATGATTTAAATGTTCTGGGAAATGTTTCTTGTGTGGTTAGTCTGGTCACAAGGCTCATGATTATAAATTAAAATGTCCCATAAAAACAAATAATGGGGTAACCGATATCTATCCAATGGTGATGTGTTTTAGTTCCAATGTGTTGGTTCATTATGTATCATATTTATGATTTCATTTGAACATGACATAAATCCTCATGTTCATAAATATAAATGGTAATAAAGTTTATTTCATACTAATAAAGTTTATTTTGGTCTATCAAATGAATTGGTTCTAGGTTCGTTACTATTGTATTTGAATTATGCCCATACCCTATATGACTCTATATCTTCACATTATTTAGTTTATAAGATATTTTCAAATAAATTTCGAATGTCACCTCGTGAAAGTAATATATATGTTTTTTTAAACTATAGGTTGAAGTATTAAAGGACCCATTGTAATGTCTTGACCCGATTACCATCGAATCAGTGGCCGGACCGGTCTCCACATGGCCTCAAGCACATATCCCCGTATTCTAGAGGTTGTCGACTAGCATCGAGGGTCTTAGGGGGACGCGCTTGAGGCCGTGTGGCGACAGGTCCGGCCACCAGTTCGATGGTAAGCCAGGTCGGGACGTTACAAAGTGGTATCAGAGGGGTTTTCTATTCTGGTTTGTTTTACTGTTTTGGAGACATTAGATAAGGATATGAAGGAATTGGAATTTTGTAATGAGAAATGTCTGGGATTGGCCACCCCGTGCATAGGGAAAATACAAATTGCCTCGAATGAAATTATTATTTTAATGGTTTTTATTATTACTATCGATTTGATTTCACCATTGCGTGACCCACATGTTGATATTGATACAGTTGATGCAATTTTGGGTTCTATTTATATTGTAACCTGATGATATGAGGGTATTATATCTCATGAATCATATAGGAACATTGTTAGAAATCACATTACATGACATCTAGGATGCATTAGAAATGCCTCCTGTTGTGATAGGTACTGTGGTAGTTATTCTATGCTTCTATGATGTAGCATGTTCTGTGTTACAACTTACGATAACATGTTGTTTTTTATCAAAAATGAAATAGGTTGAATTTGTTAAATTAAGTGATTGTAGTTATGACAGTAGTAAATTTTCGGTTGTAAGGTGTATGGCCACCATATTGCTGGGAAAGGGTAACCATTGCAATCAGATTTTAGAAAAAGGGATGCTTAAGCTTTAATCATAAAATGGAATTGGTTTTGATTAAAGGGAGTGAAATGCCAAACTGTAAGGTGTATGGGCACATTGCAGATTAGTAGGTGGCCACCCATATGACTCGATCATTGTATTAGAGCATTTTAATTTTTGAATGTTGATCTATTTTGTTTAATGGGATCCAATTTTCAGTTATTGGAGATTATGGGTGCTTCATGGGTTTGGAAACGACGACCCATAAGTAATGTAATAGAAGGATTCTTTGTGTGATGATTATATGTGTAAAAGCTATTTGATTTTGATATGAAATGTCTTGGCTTTTTGGTACCCTCGTAGGTCGCCTAGTGGTTAAAATTAAGTTGGTTGAAACTTGCCTGTTATTCTTTGAGATACTTGATAAAATGAACAATTACCTAGTGAATTTTTGTTTGGAAAATGGTACTTGACTTGTTGAATTTAATCTATTAATGTGATTAAATTATACATGTGAATAAATATAAAGAGCTTGAAAAAAGGAACATGTAGTGGTGTCCTCTGTTGAGACCTCGTGTGTGTGTAGGTTATGTATTTCTTGTGAGTGCCTTAGAATGGAACCTTATTCATTTTCCGTTGGCTATATTCTTTTTGAAATGACAATAAATGTTATACATTGAGCCCGATGACTTTTTTTGGTTGTGACCAAGTGCTTGGGCCAACACTTGTTTTTCTTGAGGGGCTAGATCTTGGTAAGTATATCCCTTAGAGCATTTGTTCTGGGCTTGCTCGGTGAACTTTCTGATATTTGTTACTGTTTGGGTACCATTGTCCCCTGTATGACTTCAAATTCTAATGAAACCCTTGTTCGGATGGGTGGTCATGATTCTTTTGATCTTGATAAGGGTTTGAGCATCAGGTAATGCTCCGTCATAGTTTGTTAGACATGCCTCGAGCATGGTCTGTCGCCTTGTTAGTCATTTAATCCTTTCATTTTATGCAGTAATGGATTACTTGACATTTCATCATCCAAGTGATTGGTAGAATGGTGAAATATGACATTTTGTTGTATCTCTTGAGCTGCAGTGTACGGTCTCGTGTCATCTCCATGTTAGAGTGACCTGAGCGTTTGAGAATCATGTTGTCCCAATGCTTGGGAAGATTTTTGGAAGACTCGGGTGGTTGGAACACCGATCATGTTGCATTGGATTCATTATACGTTTGACTTGGTGAATGTGGCTCGGAGGACTGATGAACGTCCATTATGTTAATTATGAACATGTCTGCTTATTAGCAGCTAGCCTTTCTCCTTTCGATGATTCCGACCCTTCTAAGGTGGGAAGCATCGTGCCGGTTGAGTAAAGAGTGTCCTTCTGGGTAAATGAATAAGCCAATAAGGACCATCATGAATGATGTGTGGGTTTTTCTCGAATTCTTTTGGGTTTTTATGGTATGGTTGATTGAAGAATGCCTCGTGTGGTAAGAGGAATTGTGATTTGTTGAAATCTTGAAGTGTCGGTAGGTGAAGACGAGTTTCTTCTTTAGAGTCGATCAGGGGTGGTTCGACTGATCTCTTTTCCAGTTTTTGGTTATAAATAACTAGAATTCGTTTTCAATCCACTTTGTGTACTCTTCTACAAGATGAGATTGTCCCCTATATTGTTTTCGTCCTGTAAGTGCTAAGAGAGCATCAGTCTTATGCCGCACTATGGTTTTCAAAAGCTGTTGAGCTTGGTTGTATGTTCCCTTTCAGCATTTCATGTTGCATGCATGGTTTTGTTCGTGGTTTGGTCTTTGAGACCTCACCGAGAGTTAGGTATAAGCATTTTGGTGAACATCCTCTTGGTTAATTTGTGATGCCTTGGGAGAAGGCATCGTTGTTCATCTTATAAAGCGTCGGCTGTTTAAGCTGGGATCTTCTTTAATAGTCATCCAGAGTGGCTTGAATCTTTTCAACATGGGTTTAGAGATCCATGGGGAAACCTACTATTTTATCATTCCAAAATCATTCTAGGTGAGTCGTTGGAATGCTTAGAGTGTTATTTTGAAGGATAGTTCAAAATTTGGTGGATCTGTGGTTTGAGTCTTGGTCGTTTAGTGTGAAAAATCTAAGGTGGGAATTACCTTTTTTTGGTTTCATGACGAGACGACGCTGTGATCATGTCTCTTGTAGAATGGGCTTGGGTAAGAGCATTCGTGTTGGTTGGATGTGAAATGATCATTGGATCGGGTGTTGACGACTTAATAGTCTTTTGTTTAAGTGGATGATCATGGAGAATTGAACATTTGGAAGCATAACACGATAGTTGAACAAAGCTTCACGACCCTTGTAGGTTGAATAATGTGTGCGTTGTTCCTGAGGGCTTTTCGGGGATGAGAAGTTCTAAGGTGGGAAGGATGTAATGTTCCATGTTTGGGACTGGGTTAAAAAGTGGATAAATTGAACTTTTTCAATTATTGAATTGATTATTTTTAGAATTGGGATTCGGAACGAGATTCTGAAGGTAGAAACCTTTCTTTTTAATGTTTTTGGACATGGGAGAATGCACGTTAAGTGTCCTGAATGGCTTGTGGTGTTCGTGTGCGTCTTACCCGAAGGTGGCTGGTTTTTAAAGAGAAATAGAAGGCATGTGATTGGCGCACGGTTTCCAAAACCGTGTAGCCCAAACCGTGCAGCATAAAATAGGGATGCATAGGAGTTCGCACAGCCTGCACACGGTTTCCCCAAACCATGCAGCTAGATCGTGCGGGGTGTGTTGGGTGTCTAGTGGGGGATGCACGGTTGGTGCATGGTTTTCCATACCGTGCAACCCAAACTGTGAACAGCCCTCATTTTTGGGTTTTTTCAATATTTTTTAGTGAGTTTAAAGTTAAAATAAAATAAAAATAATACCTAAGATAAACACTCCTCTCCCCTCTCCAATCGCCCAGATCCACACGACGCCCACTCCTTCCATGGCACCTAGGCCTCACGAGTGCCCTCCCACAGTTAGACCTCCTATCCTCCATTCTAGGAGATTTCTTCTTGAAATCTACATGGTAGGTCACTACCCTCCATTCTTCTCCTTCCTAGGCTTATTTTAGGGATTCCCCTTGCCCTTTTTTCGTTCAGCCAAACCCTAGGGTTAGGGTGGGTTTGTGATTTCGCATTCTTATTTATTTCTCTTGTTCTAGGATAATGCAAATGATCTGTTGGGACTACTTTGGGTGAGATTTAGTGTCTGCCTCAAAAGGCGAGGAGGTTTGCGGTTGTTTCGGTATACCGATTTTATTCCGAGGTAAGGGTTTTTCCCGTTTATTGTTTCTGAACCCTCTAAATTAATGTCATAGGGTGATAATGATCTCCTGGTATGTTTTGCCTTGTGTGGTAGGCTTTTAGAATGTTTTTTCATTGCCAGATATTAGGCGGCCCACCTGTGTATGGGATAGGTCGTAAGTGAAATCACATATGCCTCGTGGGGGAGAAGCATCAGCTCATCGTTAGAAAGTCCCAAGATCCATAGTGAACGTATGGATCCACCTTGAGGTAGGATACCTCTACTTGACTTTAATTTAATGTGAAGTGTTAATGAGTTATTTCGATACTTCTTTAGTATATTAATTATGCATGTTTAGTTTCAATTAATTTCATCCATACAAAGAGTTTGAATTGCAGGGACAAGATTAAAATGGTTGCTCGTTCACTAAACTAAATATTTAACATTAAAACCCCTCAATCAAAGGTGCGCTGTCATAGAGATAAAAGTAGGAAGTATACTGTTATGCTTTCCTGCTTGATCTTTGTGATGCTTGGGTGATAATTATTGATGACATGTTTTCCTCTGAATTTTACCAAATGATTAATGTATGATAATTACCCCAATAATATGAAATGGTTAAACTGGTAAGTAAATGAATTATGGTGGTAAGAGCATGCCTTTGGATAATGGAGTAAGCACGACTTATGTTAATGGAGAATGAATTTGGGGGCTAGCCAAGACCGTACTTGAGCGGGTTGCCTCTTGTACATTATATGAATGTGATGATTCTGTTATTATCATGAAATGGATGCTCAAGAAGAGTTTCCTTATGTATAAATGTGTTAATGATAGTTGAGATGGTTTGACTTTTGTATTTTTTTGATTGAACGTGGTTATAACCATTTATGTGGATATGGGTTTCATGATGGTTTTTGATTGTGATATGACTTTTTAATGCTTACGAGGTAATTAAATAAGTAGTATAATATAAACAAGGTTTTAATGTGAGTATGCACATGTTGTTGCCCCCTAGTGATGATTGTGTGCCTGGATGGGAGGTAGTTATACCCCATTCCGGAGTGATGAGTGTGACAGATACGTGGATGGGTGGGAGGTAGTTATACCCCATGCCAGTGTGACAATACATGTATGGAAGTAGAGAATTCTTACCCCTTGTCAGTGACTTCTAGTGATGAGATACGTGTTTGTATGAGAGGCAGTTATACCCCATGCCATTATTATGAATGTGATAGATGGGAAGCAGTTATACCCCATACCGGTTGAATGAATGTGATTAAAGGGAGGAATTATTCCCCCTTGACAATTGAATCATAGGGATGAGAGGCATTCTAACCTTGTGCCTGCTACTCTTGATACGTATATGGAAGGGAGGTATTCATACCCCTTCCCAGTTGTCCTTTAGGGATGAGAGTCATTCATACCTCGATCCCGATAAT
This sequence comes from Viscum album, assembly GCA_963277665.1. Taxonomy (NCBI): domain Eukaryota; kingdom Viridiplantae; phylum Streptophyta; class Magnoliopsida; order Santalales; family Viscaceae; genus Viscum; species Viscum album. Next base: position 537,507,474 of record OY728156.1, read on the forward strand.
CTTATTAATTAGTGGGAGGCATTATTAACCCACTTTATCTATGATCTAAATTCTTATATATATATATATATATATATATATATATGGTGACATGAGCAGGTTACATTACAGGAAATGAGCCGAAGATGGTATAGGCGTTGGGTTTCCTTAAGGATCCTGGATGGGTGTTGTTATTCTATGTTTTTCTTCTTATTTTATACTACTATACCTTCTCACCGTTAAATTATTATACACTGTCTGGTTTGGGTTTGAAACTAGTGGTGTCGGCCTACTGAGATTTATATCTCACACCCTACTCGGGCCGCCATTTCATTGGGGTACCTGTGTAGACATTCTTGCTTGCAGGACCTAGGTTGTGTGCTATGCTATTTGTTCATGAGGAGTTAGGAGAAAAGTACCAGGGGGAGCTTGGGATGCTCAGGAGAGCTTTGTCAGGCCTTACTGTATTTTTTATTCTTTTACATTGTATTGTAATCATGCTGTATTGTTTCATATTTCCACACTTTATCATTCATCATCCTTGTATCGGGTAAACTGGATTTGGCCACATTTTATAAAAATGATCTCTATTTGTCTTCTGCTGCTATTTTTTCATTGTTTATCTATTACTGTATCCACTAAATTTGTGTTTAACTCTCATAATATAGTTGTGAAACTCTTATAAGTGGTTATAGTCTCCCCACTATCACCTCCCTAGACCCTCGCTTCTGGTTAGCTGCATCTGGCGTACAAGGAGAAATTCTTGAGGCCATGTGGCGACCGGTCTGACAACTGGTTCGATGGTATGCTAGGCCGGGACGTTACATGTAACACACCAATATTTCATTGTACATTATTTCATTAATATAATTCAATAACATGCACTACATGCAACATCAAGTTCTAGCACACCATGACTTACCAAACTATCCATTCAAAAGTAAACTAAGTTTTTAACATTATATAATCCTTATAATTTTATATTCCATATTTTGAATTTCTTAGACATAACGTATGAACAAATACATTTTTTCAGACAAAAGAAGTATTTTTCAAAAAATATAATTTTAGAGGCTTTTAATGGAGTAGCCTTTTTAAATAAAATACTTGAAACTTTTATATATTAAATTTGACAAAATAAAATTCTTCTTTAGAATCGGGACCTATGAATTTAGTTTCAATAATGTTTTTGTGTTTTCTGATAACTTTCATATTTGGGTGAATAGTTAAAAATAATATATTTTAACTAAAAACAACATTTTTAATCAAAATAATTTATAGGGTTAAATTAAACATTTATGATGGGTTGGAAGTAAAAATTGAATATATTTTTACCATTTAATCCAATGATGTTCATTGTAAGTAATTTATCTTTGAAATTGGACAAAAAAATTGTTAAACTTTTGATAGTTATTATTTCTTAAAAATATGCCTTTAGGTATTGACAACGAGAATTAATTTTAAATTAATAAATGAAAATTCAATGTTTTTAATTTGGTTAAAGAGAATTTATTATTGAATTATGAATATAAAAATTATCTTAGGGTTAATTTTTGGAATTTTTCTGAAAAGTTTTAAATTTTTATGAATATTGAAAAAAACTGAGTTATAGTTTAAAAACGAATTTTTGTCTAAATTATTATTTATTTTATTTAAATTTATTTTAGGTAAAAATAGAAACAAATTACATATATATGTTTAATTTAATTCATTTGAGTCAGTTTAAAATAATTTATATATATATTAAAATTTTATTGAACTTTTCACCGTCTTTTACCAACCTCCTAAAAGAATTTGAAAATTCACAATAAAAATAATTTTACAGCTTCTGTGGGTTGAATTTACAAAATATGAGAGACACGGTTAATATCACGAGTAATATTTGGTTCAATAAAATAATTTTTTGGTGAATAGTAACTTTTTACTTTTATTTACCGTAGTTAAAAGTAAATAATGTAATTAATGTTAAAAATGATATTATTATTTTTACCATAACACATGTTCTAATTCTATTGGATAAGTGTAATTTGACCAAAAACAACCTTATGAATAAAATATGACCCTTTAGGTCCACCTGGATTAGATTAAGGCATTTATTATTATTTAATTTAAAGAAGATTAAAAAAGTGTTAAAATAAATGATTAATAACTAAACCATTTTTAATATAGAGTAATACATAAGATAAATTAGACTTTAAATATTAATTATAAAGATACAACGATTTCCTACATAATATTATTTTATTTATAATTTTTAGGGATAAAATAATTAAATTTATTTATGACACAATGATGATGCAATATTTTCTTTATTAATGAATGAATCAAATTAATGGTATTATAAATGTTAAAATAAATAAATTTTCAATGTTTTTATGCCATCAAAGAATTTTATAGTCTAATAAGGCATGTTATGGTTGATAAAAAATATTTATTTTGGATTAATAACGTTGTTATGAAATTATCAAAAAAACAATTAATAAATATTGTCAAAATTGACATAAAAGAGGTTTTAAAAAAAAATATTATATTACTAATTGATATAATATTCCTAAAAACATAATTATAATACAAAAAACATATATGATTATAGTTATGTCATTAATTAACAACATGGGGTCTACTTAGAAGTTTATAGTAAGTTTATTAACCAAATAATATAAAGATAAAAAGAGACTTGGTAAATGTCAAACTAATTAACTAAGTGTTAAATCTAAAAGAGAAGCTTAATATAGTGACCCAAACATGTCTCAATATTACTGGTTGTGTGTTTTTTGACTCATACCCACCATAGACTTTAAATAATCCAATTTAGAGCCATTATAAACCGAATATGAATTTATTATAAAATAATACTTTAAGTTTTTTCTTAAATAGCCAATCCTCTCCCTTAAAAAAGGAGACCAATTTTAACCAATTCTTCATACCGTTATAGACTTTTGGATGGCCCAACCCCTGCCCAAATATTCTCTCAACTTCCCTCAATTTATCCCAAAGTCCTTATTCTGATCATAAATCCAACCTACAGATCCCTTTTGATCCAATAAACATGAAGAACCCGAAGAAGATGTAATGATTTCTCGAACCTCTTTCATGTTCCTTTCTTCATCCACTTCTTCATTATTTATTATATTCATTCTAAAATAATAAATACAGTATCTTCTATATACTGTGATGTTTTTATAATTACTGCACAACTATATTCATTATTCTATCAATCTAATAAATGATAATGTCACCATGCATGCGTACGTACCCATATCGTCTCGACGCCGCAGTGTAATTTTTTATTCAACACTATGTTATTTGGATGGATATAATGATTAGTAATATATATATAAATAATGAAAATAACATTATAATTTCATTGTAAAATTTATATTCCATCAAATTCCACACCTTTAAGAAAATGATATTGTCGCTCGTGTGTACGTACAGATTACAGTCTCAATGATGTGTTGAGATTCATTTCTATATTCACCATTCATCAAAGATTATACAAATATATATTACTAATATGGTTGTAATATATTACATAATAATGATACTGGAGATTTATATATATATATATATATGTACATATATATATTTTATTCACCAAGTTTCGTTTAATACGTTATGAAAATGGAAACAACGTTTATGTGTAAATACGGACTACCGTCTCCATAAATCGTGTTTTCTATTTGATATATATGTCTATTATACATATTTAAATTCTAAATACATCAGATATATAAATCATGTTTTATATTCTGTATGTATTCCAATCATGATCTAAGTGATGCAATCAAGAGTAACAAGTTAAAACACGTACGATAAAGAAAGAAATTATTACCGGAAATATTAATATAACATTAAAATTATTATTAAATGGGTTTTATAAATTAATAAATGAATAATGTATGATATCATTTATATTAATATGGTTCTGGTATAATTTAATAACAGACTATAGTTTTCATACAAGAGTTTAATCATACCCTTGACTAAAGGAATGGGCAAGGTAAGGGGTTTTCATCGCACTCATTATTCATCTGAGATTTGAACTATATTGCCAATATTACCTTTTGTGTGGTGTATGTACTTACCATAATTGTATTATTTGTGTAATACACTTTCATTTATGTATATTTACATATTTATTGTATGATACCTCTTTCATGGGGTGTATGTTTCATATATTACCAAATTGGTATGGTTTAATTTCACAATCTCTTTATTATACATCGTTGTTTTTACGTAAGTATCTACTGGGACATATTTATTATCCATGTCAATGTTTAATAAAATAGTTTTCAAAGGGATTATTTTAAGGTACTTTTAACTAAAACATCATTTAAAATGTTTTAATGATTTATCCTTCTGAACCCTTTTAGTTAATGACCATTTTTCCAAAATGACATCAAGGATTTATTTATATGGACATTAATGTTTTGAAATGGTAATTCTTTCTTAAAGATTAAAAGTGGTATGAGACACTTTCATTAAAAATGTATTTAAATTTATTCCTTTCTAAATTATGTTACTCTTAAATGATTAGAAAATAGAAAGAGATATTTCTCTAAAATGGGTTTTGATTTCATCTATGTCAACATCCTTTAATGGATTTTTAGGTTATTTGAAGTTGATTTATTATTATACAAAACGTCCATATTGTTTTGAAGTTTTTGTGATATGTTTGATTGTGGATGTGCTATTTTTATACCATTTAGGGTTAATAGATAATGTATTGACATTTTGTATCCTAGTTCTTATACGAAGGTTAATGATATGTTTAATCCCTTTTATATGAGTAATGTATTGGACTTAGTAAGTGACAGGTGGACCCCACTATAGCTCCTTGACGCATTGGTAGGTCACATGAGATAATTAGACATGGAATCAGATGAGTCCCTTTCTCAATTTGAAATATGGTTTTGGCCAAGGCCTTATTCATTTTTAGACGTCTTGGTAGTGGCCTTGATAAAATTTTTCAGAATGTCTGGTATTATACTTTCCCTCATTATATAAATAATATTGACGGTTCATGTGGTAATTTGACTAGTAGAATACCCATGATTATGTTTTATTAATGAATTATTTACAAATCTTATATTCTTTCAAAAAAAGTATTCATGTTTATTATTGGTTATGTCATGCGGTTCCAATTATTCACCATGATTAATATTTATGTCATTTTCCGCGGTACTACTTACCCTTACTGAGTGTTTGAGCTCACCCCTTTATTATGATTCATTTTCCCAGGATTCCAAGAAGTGTATTATAATTGATATGCAGGGTTAAGATAAAGGGAATAATGGAATTCCCAAATAACTATTTACGATGTGTTTTATGTTTGAAATTGTAATGTATTGCTAATGTATGTAATCTATTTCCATGACATCTAAACTGATCTGTCCTTCAAATATTTATTCCCTATAATCATTCCAATGTTTTAATATAATGCACCAAATTTGGGTAACTAGGTTTAGGGAATTAAATTTCGTATCAGAGGAATTTTAGAAATAACCTTGGAAGAGAGATTTTTGATAAACTTTGATTAGATAACATAGAACTAAGATAGATTTTGAGGATTATTATAGAATATATTCTTAGAATTTTTGTAATGTAGAGTTTTTCTGAGTATTCCAAGAAAATAAGTCTCTATATGGATACAGGTAGGTAGAGGTGGCTCTAGCACAGATATACCTAGCGGTAAAACCCGAAAAAACTGCTTTGAGCTAGGCTTCAATGTGAACTGATGCATGACAATGGGACTTGCTACACTTTTGGTTACAACACTCCTAGGGGATAGGCTTAGGATAATTCTCATTTTCTTTACAAATCATTATGAAGGGTTTATGAGTATATACTTCCTCAATTAAAACATATTTATCATTATAGATTATATACAAAAACCATTCAATTTATGTTAGATATTTTACAAGTTTGTAATTATTCATTGCAATTCATAAACTATCCTAGATTATACTATTGTATAAAAATGGTACCTAGTAGAAGGAATGTGAACTCTAGTAATACATATGATAAAATGTGTATGAAGGATAATATCATTCACGGTATTAAGCCAACATTTAGAAGGGAAATAATGTCCCCTGTATTCCCAACATATAATGAAATTGTTTCATGTGTTAATAAGATATGTAATGAATTCTTTGAGTCCTATGGATTTGAAGGGGAGTAAGATAAGAAAAGGATGGAAGAGATAAATATGGTTAAAGGGAATAGGTAAAAGAAGAATTTTCCCATTTGTGATAATTGTGGGAAGAAACCCCAAGGAAATTTCTTGAAGGGAATGTTAGTTTGTTATATGTGGTGAGAAAAAGAACACCTTGTACATGACTGCAAGGGTAAGAAAAAGTTTTGAAATGTACAATACTTCATCTATAAGGAGTTGGGTCACTATGTGAACTAATGTCAAAATCATCAGTGTAAGCCCCAAATGATGCTATTGTATAATAATCAAGTTGTTATACTAACACAGATGATGATGAATGATTGTAGTTCTTATGTTATTTTTAGAGAATAATGTCATTTGAGTGTTGTATCCAAAATGTACTAGTTATAATAATTTTGGAGTGTATAAGAATTTTACTGAAGTACTATTTCATTAAGGACTTGATATTGTGTGAAACGAAGAGAAGTGAATCAATAGGAGGTTAATTTTTTTGAAAATATATGGTTGGGAGAATTATAAACCATAATATCGTTCTGATACCGAGGTAGTGATTTTGGAATAATACATGATTGATTAGGATAATTAATATTGGATATTATTTGCTACTTTGATACTCATTAATGATTTTTATATTACATCATTTTTGGAGTTTACAACATTTTTGGATAGAAAGAGAATATCCAGTACTCTATAAGTAATAAGTGATCATGAATGTAATCAATAAGGTTTCATGGTAATTCAGGATGTTTCAGTGTTCTAAAATAATAAATAATGAAGGTGTTAACATGTTATTACGCAGAAAAAAGGAGCATAATTGTGTTTACCTTCGTTATAAATTTTGGACTGTGAGTTTGGACAGAATTATTTTGGATAATTATTGTTTGAGATTATTTTTGGATTGCAATAAAAGGACAACCCGGAGGTCGGGCGATAACCCGTCGCGTCAGGCAAGGCCACAAGACATGAACCTACAACCGAAGGGCAACAAGGGTGTATCACCTACAACTGGCCCACATGATGTCTTGGATTGAATAATGTGGTATTTTTTAGAAAAAAATCTGGTAGATGATTTATAAATTCATTTTTCTAAACCCTATACAAATTGGAAAAATATAATATTATTTTTATGTTCTATTATCTTTTAGAGTGAAAGATGAGTTTGTGGTAGAGATTAGTTAAAGGATGGGACTCTACTTGTCAAGTATGTATTTTTCCTCTTCTCTTATTCTTTGTATAAATTAATTCTTATACTTTTGTGAAGGGATATTAACACAAAAAATGTGTTATCCTAATAACATATGTTTTGTTGAACTGATGGAATTTTAAATCATCATAGATTGAAGAATTTAATGCCTTTGATTATATTATTGTTTTTTATTAATGCCATTAATCATACCTATAAATAATTAAATTTTCCTTTAATTATATTTCTCTAACTGCCACCAATTTGCTTCTAATATATATCATAATTTGTTGGTAACCCATTCATTTCCATTTTCCTCTTATTAAGACTAAATTTTATTGTCCTAATTTCTGTTGTGGGTTTTCCCAAAGGTATTTTCTATTTTCAACCGTTTATTTTTGAAAAATAATATCAAATTGTGAGATGAAATTTATTGAAAGAATGAAAAATGTTACACCCCAAAATATCATAGTACGTTATTTCATTAAAGTAATTCAATATCTTGCACTACACGCAACACTGAGATTAAATTCACAATGACTTACCAAACTAGCCGTTCAAAAGCAGCTACGATTAATATTAAATGAATTTTGAACATTATATATTCCTTATAATTTTAGAATCCATATTATGAGTTTCTTAGACATAATGTATGAACAAATACATTTTTTTCAGATAAAAGAAGTATTTTACAAAAAATGAAATTTTGCCGCCGTTTAATGGAGAAGATTTTTAGATCCATTATTTGAAACATTTATATATTCAATTTGACAAAATAAACTTCTTATTTAGAATCAGGACATGTGAAATTAGTTTCAATAATGTTTCGGTGTTTTCTAATAACTTTCATATGTGGGTGAATAGTAAAAAATATTAATTTTTAATCAAAATAATTTATAATGTTAAATTATACATTTTAATGGTTTGGAAGTATAAATAGATTATATTGTTACCATTAAATCCAATGATGGTCATTATAAGTAATTTCACATTGAAATTTGACATAATCATGTGTCAATATTTTCATAGTTATTATTTCTTAAAAATACACCCTTTGGTTTTGACAGCGGGAATTAATTTTAAATTAATAAAGTGAAATTTTATGTTTTTAATTTGTTAAAATAGACTTCATTGTTGAATTCGGAATATCATAATTATCTGACGGTGAATTTTTGGTATTTTTCTGAAAACATTTAATTTTTTATGAATAGTTAAAAAACTGAGTTATAGTTTAAAACCAATTTTTTTAAATAATTAGTTTTTTATATATTTTTATTTTAGGTCAAAATAGATTCACAATAACTATATATGTTTACTGTAATTCATTGGAGTCAGTTTATAATAATTTTAGATATATAAAAATTTTATTGAACATTTCACCGTCTTTTATCCACCTCCCACGAGAATTCGAAAATTTTCATAAATCATAGTTTTTCTGCTTCTGTGAGTTGATTTTCAAAAAAATGAGAGACAAGGTTAATATCAAGGTGTAAAATTTGGTTCAATAAGATAAAAATAATATTTTGGAAAATTCTATCTTTTTACTTTTATTTACCACGATTAAAAGTAAATATGGTAATTAAGGGTAAAAATGATATTATTATTACCCTAACACATGTCCTAATTCTATTGGATAAATGTAATTAGAAAAAAAAACATTATTAATCAAATAAGACCCTTTTGGTCCACATGGATTCGATTAAGACATTTATTATTATTTAATTTAAAGAAGAGTTAACAAAAGTTAAAATCAATGTTTAATAAATAAACTATTTTTAATATTGGGATATACATAAGATAAATTCGACTATAAATATTCATTAAAAAGATAAAAGGATTCAATAAATAATTGTATTTTATTTATAATTTTTAATGATTATATAATTAAATTTATTTATGACAAAATTATGATGCAATATTTTCCTTATTAATGATAGATTCAAATAAATGGTGTTATAAATGATAAAATATATAAAATTTCAATATTATTATGAAATATATGAATTTAATAGGTTTCTATGGAATTTTTTGATTCATTAAATAAATTTATTTTGATTTAATAATGTTTTTATGACTTTAACAAAAATAAATTATCAAATAGTGTCAAAATTGACATAAAAGAGTTTTTAAAACAAATATTGTATTATTAATTGTTATAATATTGTTAAAAATCTAAGGATCGAACAAACTACTTATAAGATGATTTTTATGTCATTAATGAACAACTTGGGGTTCTCTTGGCAGTTTATAGAAATTTTATTAATCAAATAATATAAAAATACAGAGAGACTTGGTACATGTCAAACTAATTAACTAAGAGTTAAATCTAAACGATAACATTAATATAGTGACCCAAACATATCTCAAAACTATTGGTTGTGTGTTTTTTGACCCATAAAAACCTAATACTTTACATAATCATATTTATAGCCATTAGAAACGAAATATGAATGTATTAGGAAATAATACTTTATGTTTTTTCTAAAGAGCCTCTCCTCCCCCTTATAAAAGGAGATCACTGCTACCCAATTCTTTATAACTAAAATGTCATTTGTTTCGAACTAAACCTTAAAACATATTCTCTTAACTTCCCTAAATTCAACCTATAGGCCTTTTTGTTATCAAAAATCAAACCTACGGAGCCTTTTTGATAAAATGAAAAGGAAGATCCCGGAGAAGAGGTAATGATTTCACCATCCTCTTCCAAGTTCCATTATTCTTCCACTTCTTCTTTATTTTTTATTTCCATTCTAAAATAATAACTCTAGTATAAGCTATATAATATGATGTTATTATAAATATTTCACAACAATATTCATTATTATAGCTATCTTATGAATGATAATGTCCCCATGTGTGCGTACGTACAACTTACCGTCTCCACACTGTTGTGTAATTTTTTATTCAACACTATGTTATTTGGATGGATATAATGATGAGTATTATGTATATAAATAATGAAAATAACATGATAATTTCTCTGTAAAATTAATATACCATCCAATTCCACACCTTTAAGAAAATGATATCGTCGCTTGTGCGTACATACGAATTTCCGTCTCCACGACGAAATGAGATTTATTTCCATATTCGCCATTCATCGACGATTATAAAAATATATATTAATAATATTTTTTAATATATGACATAATAAAGTTAATGGAGATATATATATATATATATGTAGTTATATATATTCTATTCACTTAGTTCCATTCAATACGTTATGAGAACAGAAACAACGTTTATGCGTGCGTACGGACTACCGTCTCAATACACGGTGTTTTACATTTCATATACATGTCTATTATACATATTTATATTCTAAATATATATTATATATAAATCATATTTTATATTTTGTAAGTATTTAAATCCATATCTATGTGATACAATAAAGTGTAATAAGTTAAAACATGTATGATAAAGACATCGATTATTAACAGAAATATAAAATAACATGGAAATAATTATTAAATGGGTAGTATAAAGTCTTAAATGATTAATGTATTAAATCATAAAAATTAATATGGTTCTGGTATCATTTAATAACATACTATAGTCTTCATACAGGTGGTTAAACATACCCTCAACTAAAGTAAAATGCAAGGTAAGGTTTTTTCATCTCACTCCTTATTCCCGTGAGATTGATACCATATTACCACTATTACATTTTGTGTGTTGTATGTACTTCCCATAATTGTATTCATTGTGTAACACACTTTAATTTATGTGTATTTACATATTCATTGTATAATACCTCTTTCATGGGGTGTTTGTTTCAAAAGATATCAAATTGGTAAGGGTTAATTTCACAATCTCTTTATTATCCGAGGTTGGTTTTAGGTAAGTATCTACTGGTACATATTTATTATCCATGTCCATGTTTCATAAAATAGTTTTAGAAGGTATTATTTTAATATACTTTTTAATAAAACATCATTTTAAATGTTTTAATGATTTATCATTCTGAACCCTTTTAATTAATGTCCATTTTTTCAAAATGATTTTAAGGATTTATTTATATCGAAATGAATGTATTGAAATGATAATTCTTTTTAAATGTTTCAAAGTGGTATGGGACACATTGATTCAAAAATTTCTTCAAATGTATTCGTTTCTAAATTATGTGACTCTTAAATGATTTCAAAATAGAAAGAGATATTCTTTTAAAAGGGTTTTGATTTCATCTATATCAACATCCTTTGATAGAGTTCAGGTTTATTTGATGTTGATTTATTATGATACAAAACCTTCATATTATATTAATGGTTTTGTGATATGTTTGACTGTATATGTGATATTTTTATACAATTCAAGGTTAATGGTTAAATTATTGACATTTATTATCCTAGTTCTTATAGGAATATTTATGATATGTTTAATCCTTTTTATATGAGGAATTTATTGGACTTAGTAAGTGACTGGTGGAGCCCTCTCTTGCTCCATGATGCATCGGTAGGACTCATGAGACATCTAGACGTGTAATTTTCCCAGGCCATTTCCAAATTTGATATATGGTTTTGGATGAGGCCTTAATCATTTTTAGACTTCTTGGCTGTGACCTTGAAAAAATGTTTCAGAATGTCTGGCATTATACATTCCACCATTATGGAAATGATATTGATTGTTCATGTGGTCATTCGAATAGTTGAATACCCATGATTCTGTTTTATTAGAGAATTATTTACTCATCTCATATTCTTGCTATAAAAGTATTCATGTTTATTATTGGTAAAGGCATGTGGTTTCAATTATTCATCATACTTAATATTTATGTCATTTTCCGATGTATTACGTACCCTTAATGATTATTTGAGCACACCCCATTCTTATGATTCATTTTCCTAGGATTCTAAGAAGTGTATTATGATTGATATGTGGGGTTAAGCTAAAGGGAATAATGGTGTTTTTCAAGAAATATTTATGCTGTGTTTTATGTTTGAAATTATAATGTAATGATAATGTATGTAATCTATTTCCATGACTGCTAAACCGATCGGTCCTTCAGGACATGATTCCTTGTAATCATGACAATGTATTTAAATAATGTTCCGAATCTGGGTAACTGGGTTCGGGGCATTACATTACTCCAATTATTTTTTAGAATATTTTGATTTTTATCATTTAGATAGTATTTCCTACAAATCTTGATGAATTTTCCATACTATATTTTTATATAATTCTTGGTATCTATAGGATTTCAATTTATAATGATATTATGTAATGAAAAGATAAATATTTTTGGTTAATTGATTTCATAAATTTGATAACATAACACGAAGCTAAAAGACTAATTAGTTATAGAAGTTACATTTATGTAGATTATATTTTCAAAAAAATGAAACTATTCAATATAGTGATATGCTAGTAGTAAATGAATACATAGATGTACTTTCAAATGATTTTCTGATTTTTATTTCCTTCTAGGAGGATGAGTTTACATTTGACTTAATACATAATGACAAGTCTATTTCTAAAACCCTTAATTGAATGGCTCAATTGGAAGAATTTGAATTAAAAAATAATGTGTGGAAGTTATTGTATAATGGATTCATATAATCATGTACATCATCCTGGGGTGATTATATTTTGTTTGTTAAAAAGAGATAAGTTTCAATGAGATATTTCATTGATTATATATCATTTAATAAATATACTATTAAGAAGAAGTATCCTTTTCATATATCAATTATTTGACAGATCAGCTTAAGGGAGATCAATAATTTTTTGACTTTCGAACTGAGTTCAGGGTACCATTAGTTTAATGTGATGGAAGAAAACAATCTGATGATTATGTTTGAGACTAGATATGGGCACCATGAGGGTGTAGTTTTGTAGTTTGGGTAATGTAGCACCCCCAGTTTGTGGTATGTGGCCTTTTTTTATGAATCTCATTTGTGTTTCATGTGATTGATATGATTTGGGAAGAGGTTGGGAGAGTTTGGAATGGTTTTTGGATGAGTTTGGAGGATTTTTAAGTGGTGCACGGTTTGAACACAGTTAGTGGAAACCGTGCGGGTTCCCCATGAAATCGTGCGGACCCTTATTCTTGAGATAGTAGGCCTCACACGGCCCGCGCACGGTTTGCCAAACCGTATGAGGAAACTATGCGTACTCTGGATCTCGAGGCAGTGGTTTGCGCACGGTTAGTGCACGATTTGCCAAACCGTTCGGGCTAACTATATGGCCACATAAAATTAGGGATTTAAAACCTGGCCTCACTCGAGATTTATTATTTACACTCCACTATCCCTCCCACTAGAACATCGCGCGTTTTTTTTTTGTGTTATTAGGGGTTTAGGGTGCTCTGCCACTCGGTTTTAATGGATTTCAAAGGGATGTCATGGTGGATTGAAGGTGGTTTCTCCCGGGAATGACTCTCCTCTTGTTTCTCTTCGGTTTTACTCTTGATCTACATCCCTATCTTTCTTGGTTTTCTAGATCTACAATTGTGGTGTGTAGATCTAGGGATGGGGTTTCCTTGGATGATGATTTTGTGGCTTGTGATTAGTAGGCGAAGGGATCTATAGAGGATTTGGTGGTGCGTTCTTCTGATTGGAGGCGCGGGTGGTTGTGGGTCAAGATAACTGAAACCATAAAGGTAGTTATCCTCTCTCCTGACTCCACATGGGTTTAACTAGTAGTTACATGTTACAATTAAATTTGTTTTGATGGAAATTAATTGTGCGATGATGTGTGATATTGGTTGAAAATACATTTAGAGGTTTTTAGGGAAAAGGAGGGTTTCATGGTGAAATGTTTTTATTGTGAATTTCAAAATGGAGATTTTAAAATGGGATTGTTTGGATTTATTTGGGAAAATGGTTGATGAAAAATTGGTTTTAATAAAGAGGTTTTCTTATTGAAATTGGTCTTTAGCATGGAAAATGATTTTCAATAAATGGTTTATTTATTGAATGGTATTGATATGAAATGTAATTGGTTGATTTCATGATGTTGTGATCTTGGTTTGTCATGTTCTAAATTTTGTGTGGATGTGGACGGGAAGTGCCAATATAAATAAGGGGAGGTATTGTGGACGGAAGGGCCACCATCAAAGTATAAGTGGACGAGAAGTGCCACTAATTGTGAGTGTGTGATCAAGTTGGAATAAAGCGCCACCATTCGTATGTTTTGGTTTTTTTTGTGCATTTTTTTTTTGAAAGATGGAATTTTTCTGCTAATATTTGAGTAATATAATGGCTTATGGCATGTTTTTTGGATTTCCCTTCGTGGTTTGGATTTTGGGTAAGATAGCTCAGTAAGGGCATGTTTTTCTTTTAGAAATGGTTTCACCTAAGATTATTTTATATAAACTATTTTATATAAAAGTGGTAGTGGTTTTATCTTAGTGGATTGTGTAGGAAAGTCATTTGGGGAAAACCTACTAAGTTTTAGTACTCACTCCCTACTTCGGCATTATGGTGTCTTTGCAGATGTCGTGTTCCGTGATGTGGGAAAAGGTAAGGCATCAACAACCTTTAGTTGTGGGTTGTGATGTCTTAGTGGAACATGGAGATTGGAGCATGGCATTGAGATGTGGTGGTGTCATGGCTCATGGTTTCTCTTGTTGAGTCTTCTGTTGTGTACTCTGATGTTGTATTGGGTTGTGTTGGAATGGATGATTATGGATTATCTGGTTTACTTGGTAGTGAATGAGTTTTGATTTTCTGACATGAATCATATATTTTTGGTTGGTTGGTTGGTTTTGTTTCATGGGAAAATCATTCCCCAGTTGTTCCTAGATCCCTTGACATTTATTTCCAGCCTTTGGCGCCTTGGGAACGTCACTTAAGGCCAAGTAACCCTCACCACCTTCACAATCCAATGAGGTATGGGAGGGGTGTTAGCAGTGGTATCAGTTTGTTCGGTCCTTTGGAGTTGATTCTCAGATTTGGCGTTGACATTCATTGTTGTATAATCATTGAGTCGGAATTGTAGCAAGGTGTAGTAATGATGGAACATGGAATGTATAGCATAAAAGTACATAGATAACCCTTTTATTCTAAAATTCTACTTACCAAGAAGTGGGGTACATTAGTGTTTTGGAGACACTTATAGGCATTGGATATCTCATTGTCGTGGGTGTAGCCAATGATATGATCATGACATGCGTGGTATAAATGAATTACCACAAGGATGAATAATTCATTGGGGGTATAATGATTTATTTTGTAATGAGAAATTGTATTGTGAATAAATAGGTATTTTGAAAATGGTTTTGTTTTCAAAATGGTGAAACTGGGGGCAAGGGGAAAATATGAACTGGTGGAAATCCTTGTTGTGATATTATTGTGTAATGTGATTTGAAACAGGATTTCGTGATGTCTACGGAATTGAGAATCATTTTTGTTTGTTTCCTGTTTATTGAAATGGCACCGAGTAGGCGTTGTAGAGACCAACTAGAGGAGGCTGTTGAGAATGTGGTTGCACCTGAGATTCATGTGAACCAGAAGGTAGTGAAAAGCATAGTGCAAGCCTTCCATGATGTGGGAAGTGGAAACAGAGTAGATTAACCAAGGCATGTGTATCATGCGATTTAGTTTCAAAAGCAGAATCCACCCATCTTCATGGGTGTTTTAGAGCCGGAAAGGGTAGATGTCTGGTTGAATAGAATGAACATGATCTTTGAGTTCTTGGGAACGCCGGTAGATTTGAATGTGAAGTTGGCCATATATATGTTGGAATATCTTTTCCTTCAGTGGTGGGAGTTGATAGTCCAAGATGGGATAGACCATGGTATGATGTGGGAAGGCATTGAGGAATTGTTTAACAATTAATTCTATCCACATACGTTTAGAATTCAGCGTACGACTGATTTATTCAGTTTGAAGCATGAACTGATGTCGGTGACAGAGTATTCAGCTATGTTTATGAACATAGTGTGGTTTGCACTAGTGGTGGTGGGTAGCACGTCGTTTAAGGAAATGATATTTGATGCAGGGTTGGAGAATGAAATCCTTTCAAAGATAGCAGTGTTGTGTATAGACGATTACACGGAGATGGTGAATAGAGCCTCTGTGGCCTAGCATGATTTGGTGGGTGCTCCGGGTGGGGGAAGCATCATGGTACCCATGGGGAATATTGGGAACTCTAACACTGGGTTCAAGCGGAAGAGGGACGGTTATTCCCAGGGCGGGAATATGAGATATAATATGACCGTGTGATCGGTGAATCATCCTCTGATTCCCTAGAGCAAGGTGGGATGTTTTTGGTGTGGTTCTACAGGCCACATCAAGCAGGATTGTATGGAACAACCTCATGCATGTAATAATTTTAATTAGTTGGGGAATCTGCAAGGTTATTGTTGGAAATATCCCTGGTCGGGTGCACGTGACACTTCCCAAGGATCGCAGAAATCGTATGCTTTGACGGGGAGGGGGCAGCAGCATACCCCTTGTCAGTAGAGTAAAGTAGGTCATGGTGATTCCCTGAATACCATGATTCCTTAACAGAGAAATAAAGATCAGAGTGTGGAAAGAAAACATGTGTTTGGAGTTGAGCAGGTTGTGGTGGATGACCAGTCGGGACCATCCACAGTTTGAGGTAATATTCTTTTAAATTCTACCTTGATTCAAGTGTTTTTTGATATAGGTGGTTCACACTCTATTATTCATGGCCGTGTGGTTGATTTTCTAGGTTTAAGGGTATTGGTAATGCCATCTATTTTGAAAAATAAAACCCCTCTAGGATGAAGAGAGTGTCTATCCTTCTTGTTTAGATAATGTGGTATCGTTGTGGGCGATTTTTAGATAGTGTGGAACTTATCAATGCTTGAGAAGGATGGTTATGATGTAATCCTGGGAATGGATTGACTGGTGTAATTTAAGACCCACATCGATAATGATGCGCGAACATTGGCTTTTATGACACACGATGGCTTTAGACATATCTTTAGAGGAGAGAGGAATGAACAAAAGGGTGCAATTTGTTTTTTGGAACTAGTAGTGGGTACGTTATCATATCAGTTGGCAGTGTTGTCATTGGAATCAGGAGAGGGTGTTGAGCAGAGTGTTCCTCTGACAGTGGTCGACCATTACATGGATGTTTTCCCTAATGAATTCATTGGGTTACCTCCCATAAGAGAAGAGGAGTTTACGATTGATCTCCTTTCAGGGACTAGTCCTATCTCACTTCCATCTTATCAGATAGCACCAGCTGAATTGAGGGAATTGAAGATCCAGTTGGAAGAGTTAGAAAACAAATGGTTTATCCACCCTAGGTCATCTCTTTGGGAAGTGCCAGTGTGGTTTGTGAAAAAGGTGGATGGAACCTTGAGACTATGTGTTGATTATCCTATACTTAACCAAGTTACGATAAAGAATAAATATCCACTTCCATGAATTGATGATTTGTTCGACCAGTTGATCGGAGCTCAGTGGTTCTCCAATATCGACCCAAGGTCGGGATATCATCAATTGCGGGTGAAGAAGGAGGATATTTCTAAAAAAACTTTCAGATGTAGATATGTCCATTATGAATATGTGTTTATGGAAATTTTTTAACTAATTCACCAGCGGTGTTTATAGTATTAATGAATCAGATATTTCATAGATATCTGGATTTATTTGTGGTGGTGTTTGTCTATGATATTCTTGTGTATTCAAAGAGAAGGGTGTATTATGAGTTGTACTTGTCGACAGTGGTGGAGATCTTGAGGAATCGTCGGTTGTATGCTAGGTAGTCAAATTGTGACTTTTGGATACAGGAAGTTCTTTTTCATGGGCATGTGATTTCTGAAAGGGGCGATTCAGTGGATCTAGAAAAGATTGAAGTTGTTGCCTCATTGCAACCGACAAAGAATGTCTTTGAAATGCGGAGTTTAGTTGGTCTAGCTGGGTATTATCGGCGTTTTGTTCTTGATTTTTTTGTTTGGCTTCTCCAATGATAGTTTTGACAAGAAAAAATGTTCCATTCCAGTGGAACGAACAATGTCAGCAGTGTTTCAAAGAGCTAAAGTGTCGTCTTACATCAGTGCCAATCTTGGTTTTTCCAGAATAAGGAAAATAGTACGTGGTGTATTGCGATGAATCAGGATCAGGGTTGGGGTGTGTTCTCATGCAAGGGAATCATGTGATTGCATATGGCTCACGGAAGTTGAGAGTGCATGAGAAGAACTACCCAACTCATGATTTGGAGTTGGTATCAGTGGTCCATGCTTTGAAAGTGTGGGGTCATTATCTCTTCGGTGAAAAATTCATAGTATATATAGATCATAAGAGCTTGAACCCCATTTTCTCACAAAGGGAATTGATCATGAGGCAAAGGAGATGAATGGAATATCTCAAGATGTTTAATTTTGACTTGATGTACACACCGGGTAAGGGAAATTTGGTCACGAATGCATTATGTATAAAAGAATATGCTCATGGGGTGAAACAGGAATCAGACCAGTGGCAGTTGATGTTAGTTATAGCTGATATGAGGTTGGAATGTTAGGATCAGGGTGATAGAGTGGTCTTGTTTCTAGTTTTGTTGATTCCTGACTTGGATGGCCTGGTTACAAAGGTACATATACCCGATTTAGAGTGTGTGACTGTGGGGTTGAGACTCAATAGTGGGGAGACCATTGAGGGTTGGAAACTGAATGGAGATTCAGTTTTGTGTTTTCATAATCAGATGGTAGTACCGGTTTCTTGAAAGGAGGATCTTCTCAGTGTTTATCATCATTCCAGGTTGTCTATTCATCCTTGAATACAGAAAATGTATAAAGAGTTGAAATTGCAGTTCAGGTGGGCTGGTATGAAGAGAAGCGTGGCTGAGTTTGTTTCGAGATGCGTGAATTGTCAGCAGTTCAAGGAAGAGCATTAGAGGCTAGAATGAATGTTCTAATCTTTACCAATCCTTGTTGGGAAGTGGGAGTAGATAATGATGGATTTTGTCACGGGTCTCCCAAAAACGTTCATGAAGCATGATGCCATTTGGGTGATAGTGGATCGACTAATGAAGTCAGCCCATTTCATCCTGATTCGTGAATCTCATACGGTGGAGGATCTGTCAAAATTATATATTCTGGATGTGGTAAAGAGGTCTGTTGTTCCAGTTTCTATTGTATCAGATAGATATCTGAGGATTACATCTAATTTCTGTAAATCCTTATAGAAATCCCTTGGAACACAGTTGAAAATGAGTACGGCGTATCACCCTCAGATAGATGGTCAATTCGATAGGACGATACAAACACTAAATGATGTGTTGTAGGCTTGTTTCGTGGATTTTGGTGGCTCATGGGAGGATCAATTGTCGTTGGTAGAGTTCTCATACAATAATAGTTCTCAGGCATCCATACAGATGGATCTGTTTGAAGCATTGTATGGGAGGTCGTGTTGTTCACCAATATGTTGGGTGGAAACAGGTGAGTCTTCAATGGTTGGACCGCGTCCTGTACATGAGACTACAAAGATGATCAAGTTGATTAGGAAGAGAATGGAGATGGATCAGAGTCATCAGAAATTGTATGCAGATCATCGTCGACAGCCATTTTAGTTTGAGGTGAGTGGTCATGTGTTCTTGAGGATCTCACCTAGGTTGGGACATCATCGATTTGGGATGCCGAGAAAGTTATCTCTGAGGTATAATGGACTTTTTGAGGTGATTTATTGGGTTGGTGTGGCAGATTATTGTTTGGAATTACCACCATGGTTTAGTGTAGTGCATAATGTGTTTCATGTTTTGCGGTTAAAGAAGTATTAGCCAGATTGTGACCATGTGATTTGATGGAATCATGTTGAGCTAGAAACGGATGATTCATTGGTGCACGATCCAGTGCAGATTATGGATAGGGAAGAGAATGCCTTGCATGGAAAAAGCATCAGTTTAGTTTGTGTTTTGTGGTAACATGGTCAGATTCAAGAGGAGACTTGGGAGTGTGAAAAAGAGATGATCAAGCCGTGGCCGGAGCGCATTCAGGAAAGGGCGGGTTCACTACTTTCCGAGGACAGAATTTCCAACTTTTGGGAGAATGTAGCACCCCCGGTTTGATGTATGTGGCCTTTTTTACAAATTTTTTTGTGTTTAATGTGCATGGGATGAATTTGGAAGAGGTTGGGAGAGTTTGGAATTGTTTTGGATGAGTTTGGAGGCTTTTTAATGGGCGCAGGGTTTAAGGATGGTTAGTGGAAACCGTACGGGTTCCCCAGGAAACCGTGAAGACCATTGTTCTCAAGACAGTAGGCCTCGCATGTCTTCTGCACGGTTTTCCAAGCCCTGCGAGGAAACCATGTGTACCCTGGCTCTCGAGGCATTGGCGTGCGCACTGTTAGTGAACAGGTTTTCAAACCGTGCGAGCTAACTATGTGGCCACATAAATTTAGTGTTATAAAACCCAGGATTACTCGGGATTGTCTCTTTACACTCCTATAACCCTCCCACTCAAGCCTGATGTGGTATTTTGGGTTATCAGGGGTTTAGGGTGCTCTCCCACTCAGTTTGGAGGGATTATGAAGGGATTTCAAGGTGGATTGATGGTGGTTTTTCCTGGGTATGTCTCTCCTCATGTTTCTCTTGTGTTTTCCTCGAGATCTACATCCATATCTTTCTTTTTTTCTATATCTACACTTGTGGTGTGTATATCTAGGGTTGGGATGCCCCGCATGATGATTTTGACGGTTTTGAATGGTAGGGGAAGGGATTTAGAGAGGATTCAGTGGTGTGTTCACCGAATTGGGGGTGCGGTTGGCTGTGGGTCAATATCACTGAAACCCTAAAGGTAGGTGGATTCTCTCCCGAATCCACATAGGGTTTAGCTGGTAATTACATGTTACAATTAAATTCATTGTGATGGAAATTATTTGTGCAATGATGTGTGATTTTGGTTGGAAATCCATTTTCGGGTTATTGGAGAAAAGGGGGTTTCTTGGTGAAATGTTTTTATAAATAATTTTAAAATGGATATTTTAAAATGGGATTGTTGAAATTGATTTGGGAAAATAGTTGATGAAAAATGGGTTTTAATAAAGATGTTGTTTAATTTAAATGGGTCTTTGTAACAGAATGTTATTTTCAATAAATGTTTGATTTATTGAATGGAGTTGATATGAAATGGAATATGATGATTGCATGATACTGTGATATTTGTTTGGATTTTTTGAAATTTTGTGTGGATATGGGTGTGAAGTACCACTATAATGAACGAGATGGATAGTGGACAGAACGTCCACCATTAAAATATCAGTGGACGAGAATTTCCACTAATTGTGAATGGGTGAACGGGATGGACGGATGTGCCACCGTTTGGTTGTTTTGGTTGTTGTTTTTCATTGTTTTGAAAGATTGAATTTTGGTGCTAATATGTGAGTAATATAATGGATTATGGTAATTTTGTTTGGCTTTCCCTTGGTGGATTGGATTTTGGGTATGATATTTCTGTAAGGGCATGTTTGTCTTTTGGAAATGGTTCCTCTTTGTTGAGTCAATAAGGTTTTCCTTATGACTTTTCCATTCCTTCTTGTTTTGAAAATCACAAACACCTTATCTTTAAGGAAAATTGCTTTTGTAAGGAAAATTGCTTTTATAAGGAAAAATGTTTTCTTAAGGAAAAACGCTTTTATAAGAAAAATTTATCCTTATCATATTTTCATTAATATTTTTCTTAAGTATGAAATTCGGATTCACTTTCTCGGAATCATTAAAACTGATAAAAAGCATTCTGTTTTAGGGTTCGGATTCTGGACAAGAACTATAAGGAAGTTTCACTCCGAATTCCGGTTATGAATTCTGACTAAGTTCTATTCCAGATTCAGGATACGAATTCTGAAGAAGAATTCCCATTACGAATTCTAATGAAGAATTCTCATTACGAATTCTCATTACGAATTCTGAAGAAGAATTCTCATTACGAATTCTAATGAAGAAATCCCATTTCGAATTCTCATTACGAATTCTGAAGAAGAATTCTCATTACGAATTCCAATGAAGAATTCTCATTACGAATTCTAATGAAGAAATCTCATTCCGAATTCTCATTACGAATTCTGATGACGATTTCTCATTACGATTTCTGATGAAGAATTCCTATTCCGAATTCCTATTCCGAATTCTCATTCCGAATTCACTCATTAAACAGAATCTGGATATCATTGTTTTATACACTCTGAATTTGTTCACTCCGAACTTTCACTCCGAAATTTCTATTCCGAACCTTTATGTTAGGTTTTAAAACGATGTCGTACTTTCTGTTACACTTACTTTGTTATAAAACGATGTCGTCCATTTTGTTATAAACTAACCGTTGTCTAAGTGACACGTGTACAGGTCCCTCCGAACTTTAAGGAAAATATGACCGTTGGAGAAGGAGCCGACCTCACCTATAAATAGGAGCTCATTTGAAAAAGCTCAAAACGGACGGATGGATGAACATTAGGACTTTGTGCATACATGCTGTTGAAGTGATTTCTAGAGAGAGAGTCTCTTATTAACTCTCAAAGATTCGTGCGACTCCGAATGTTGGTGATTACATTCGAGGGCTTCCGGGGATAGGAAGACAGAGGTGCCGACTACCTTAAAGATCGAGGGCTTTCTTGCTGAGAAAGACAGAGGTTGCCAACTACCTTGAAGTTGAGGGCTTGCGGGGATAGCAAGACAGAGACACCGATCTTCGTATCGAGGGCTTACCCTGGTGTGGGTAAGACAGACTTGCTTGAAAGTATAAATCAAGGGACCTTTATCCAAGGTTGTTGGATACCCTTCTCTTTGGGTTAAAAGACTATTATCTTGTTGCTAGTAGTTTTACTACTCGTTTCTATTCCGCTGTAATTTGTATCTTAAGGAAAGTATAACATTCTTATACTTCCTTACTTACTCTGATTCATTCAGATTCTATACGCTTTAAGGTAGAATCTTATATTGTAACTTTTGTTAAGTTTCAAATTCCGGAACCATATTTCCGGAACTTACTTTTGGAATCTCTTTCCAAGTTTAGTTCGGTGTTAGAGGTGTTGTGAATTTACTTAGTTTAACTTTGTTAAACTTAGTTCTTTCCTTTTCTTAAGGAAACTCTAGTTATTCATAACTAACTTTAAAGGTTCCTAAGGAATTTTTAAAGTATACAATTCACCCCCCCTCTTGTATTTTGAGCATCTCATATTCTATTTCGATCCTACAATTGGTATCAGAGGTTGGAAACCTCTTACTCTATACCATTCTTACATTTGGTATCAGAGCCAAGGTTACTGAAATACTTGTACTCACGTTCAAGTTTTTATTGCTCACTTTTCAATTCCGAACTTTTTCATTCCGGATTATCCATTCCGAACTTTTCCTATTCCGAACTTTTTAATTCCGAATTTTTGTTATTAACAAGTTTGTCTCCAAGTTATTTTCAAGTATGGCAGGAATGAATGTTGGTTCGATAGACAATTTGAATCCTACAAGGCCACCAATATTTGATGGTAATGATTATGAATACTGGAGAGATCGTATGAAGACGTTTGTTATCAATACTGGAGTAGATAACTTTGTCATGCTTACTGGTGATTACAAAATTCCTGACAAGGAAGTCAGAACCTTTACTAACCAGGAGAAGCAAGAATATCAACTCAACTACAAGGTACGCAACACTTTATTATGTTCAATGACCAGAAATATATATAGCCAAATTTCTTCTTGTGAAGCAGCTAATTGTATATGGAAGAAGTTAGAGGTTACTCATTTTGGGACTTCTAAAGTGATTGAAACTAGGAGAGCTATGCTTAGAGCTGAATATCATGGCTTTAATTTTCCTTATGGAGAACCTATCTGTAAAGTACAACAAAGATTTATGACAATCGTCAATAGTCTACAGTCTATGGGAGAGAAAGGTTTAGATGATGAAGCTCTTGTGGACAAGATAATTGACATTATGCCCAATGAGTGGGAATCCAAGAGAACAGCTATAGATGAGAACAGGAAGGTTACTCAAATAACTCTTGATGAATTATTTGGAACTCTTCTACAACATGAGACCAGAATGAAGAGAGATGCTGACAACATCAAGAAGAAGAATGGAAATGGTACTGTTGCTTTTACTACAACTTCGAATCAGATGAAAGCTAAGACTCCTGAGAGAGTAACCAGATCCAAATCGAAGAAAGTCATTTTCCAATCCGAATCTAGTGAAAGTGAAGTTTCAGAAAATGAATTAGCCAATCTTGCTCAAAGGATGAACAAGATAGCTGGACAAAGAAACTTTCAATCCAAGTATAAGAAGAAGGATAGGAAAGATAAGAAAGATGGAGAAGTTACTTGTTATGAATGTAAGAGAGCAGGACATATTAGACCAGATTGCCCTATGCTCAGAAAGAAAGAAAGAAAGGAAAGGCATTCAGACAGGAACAGGAAGAAATATTACAAAGCTAAAGCTAAGAAAGTTTTGAAAGCTAATGACACCTGGAGTGCCAGTGGTGGTGACTCTACAGATGAATCTTCTGAATATGAATCTTCAGGACAGAAGAATCTTGGTCTTATAGCCAGATTACCTATTGATAATCATTGTCTTATGGCTAAGGTACGAAATGCTGAATCATTGACCAATGTTTCTTTAAATCCTAATGATAGTAAGTATTATAACTCTTCTGATGAAGAATCATCTTCTGATGAGGAAAATACTTTACCTACTTTTGAAGAAGTCTCTAGATTTGCTGAACTTCTTGAGATTGAGAATTCCAAACTCAACAAGAAACTTGATAAGGCAAATTCTAGGAATTCTATTCTTACTAAAGAGATATCAGATCTTTCTAAAGATCTTGATAAGAAAAATGCTGATTTTGAAAGTATTTCAAAAAATCTTGAGGAAGTAAGTTCTGAGAAGAATAAACTTTCTAAAGAGTTAGAAAAAGTAATTTCTAATAAAAATGTTTTCGAGCCTAACTCTAGTTCCAAAACTAATGATTTTGAAGATAAAAACTTGGTTGTAAAACTCAAGTCCGAAATTTTTTCCTTAAAGAAGTGCTTATCAAACTTTACCCATGGTAAGGAAAATTTTGATAAGATGTATTCTCAAATACGACCTTTAAGAAATAAATCCGGATTTGGTTATACCCATGCAAAACCTGTTTTCAGCAACAATTATTTTGTTCCTCAAAGTGCCCCATTTTGTACTAAGTGTCAATGTGGTGGTCACTGGGCAAGAAATTGTTCCTTAAACAAAACCCAATCCTTAGGTTTTCATAAAGCTTATTTTTCCAAGAAAATGTGGGTACCTAAGATTTTATTGTCTAGAAATCTCGGATCCAAACAAGTTTGGATTCCGAAAGTCTAACTTTGTTCTTAATTTCAGGAAAATAAAGAAAGTTCCAGCAACAATGTTTGGTACATGGATAGTGGATGTTCCCGGCACATGACTGGTAACAAAAGCTTCTTTGAAAAAATTATCAAGACGAAAGGAGGAAAGGTAACTTTCGGAGACAATGCTAAGGGAGAGATTGTTGGTATTGGTAATATTGTTCTTTTAGGTAAAACTTTGATTTCAAATGTTCTTTTTGTTAAAGGTCTTAAGCACAACCTCATTAGCATAAGTCAGTTATGTGATGAAGGTTACCTTGTGAATTTTAGGAATGATAAATGCTTAGTTCACAATTCCAAGGAAGAATTTATTCTCTCAGCCAACAGGCAAGAGAATGTTTACACCTTAAACTTAGAAGACCTAAGAAGCCAAGATTTACCTTGCCTAAGTGCAATGGAAGATCATTCTTGGTTATGGCATAGAAGACTAGGACACTGTAATCTTAGAAACCTATGTAAACTCTCTAAGAAGAAACTAGTTAAGGATCTACCGGAGCTTAGATTTGATTCTTCTAAAGTTTGTGATCCTTGTCAATATGGCAAGCAACATAAATCTAGTTTTAAGTCAATCGGTGAAGTCTCAACAACCGATGCATTACAGTTGGTGCACATGGATCTTTTTGGTCCTACACAAACTGGAAGCATTGGAGGCAAATACTATGTGTTTGTTCTAGTTGATGATTACACTAGATTTACTTGGGTCTATTTTCTAGCAAGGAAATCTGAAGCTTTTTCTTATTTCAAAAGTTTTAGAGCTCAAGTTAAAAATGAAAAAAACCTTCCATTGAAAACTATTCATAGTGATCATGGAGGAGAATTTCAAAATTCTGATTTTGAAACTTTTTGTAGTAAGAAAGGTATTACTCACAACTTTTCAGCACCTAGAACTCCTCAACAGAATGGTGTAGTTGAAAGAAGAAATCGAATTCTTCAAGAAATAACTAGAACCATGTTGAGTGAATATTCTATTGCTAAACATTTCTGGGCTGAAGCTGTAAGTACTGCTTGTTATACTATAAATCGAGTTTTGATTAGACCTTTTCTTAATAAAACTCCTTATGAGTTATGGAATGGTAGAAAACCAAGGCTTTCCTACTTCAAGGTTTTTGGTTGCAAAGTATTCATTTTGAATACTAAAGATAACTTACATAAATTCGCACCAAAATCAGACGAAGGAATTTTCTTAGGATATTCCACAACCTCTAAGGCTTATAGAGTTTTTAATAAAAATACTTGTACTGTTGAGGAAACAGTACATGTGAAATTTGATGAGTCAGATCCTTTTGTTTTTAAAACTTCCCAACTTACATCTTCGGATGTGTTTTCAAAAACTGATTGTCAACCTTTGTTAGAAGAACCTTCTGATAAGGAAATTGTTCTAGAAGATACTTCTGAAACATTTACCCCAGAAGACTTTCTACCTTATGTTGATGAACAGGTTTTACAAAACCCAAATCAGATGTTTCTTAAGAATCATCCCAGTGATAGTATTATTGGTGATGTAAATCAACCTGTAAGGACTAGAAGTTCCTTAAGAAATGAAGTAGAACATCTAGCATTTCTTTCCCAACTAGAACCTAAAAGCACTGATGAAGCTTTAGGTGATGATGATTGGATCAAAGCAATGCAAGATGAGCTAAATGAATTCGAAAGGAATAAAGTCTGGACCTTGGTTGAAAGACCTAAGGAAACTTCTGTTATTGGAGTAAAATGGGTCTTCAGAAACAAATGTGATGAAAATGGAGTCATTGTTAGAAATAAAGCTAGACTTGTTGCTAAAGGCTATAATCAGCAAGAAGGAATAGACTATGAAGAAACCTATGCTCCAGTAGCTAGACTTGAATCTATCCGTATTCTACTTGCCTTTGCAGCATTCTTTAATTTCAAACTATTTCAAATGGATGTGAAATGTGCTTTTCTTAACGGTTATGTTCAAGAGGAAGTTTTTGTTGAACAACCTCCTGGCTTTGAAGATACAAAACATCCTGATCATGTTTTTAGACTTACCAAAGCTTTGTATGGCCTTAAACAAGCCCCACGAGCATGGTATGATAGACTCACTGGATTTTTGCTTCAAAATAACTATGTTAAGGGAAATGCAGATCCAACCCTTTTTATAAAGAAAGATAAGAAAAATGTTTTGATTGTACAAATTTATGTTGATGACATTATATTTGGTTCAACTCAGCAATCTTTGACTGATTCTTTTGCTAGTCTAATGAAATCTGAGTTTGAAATGAGTATGATGGGTGAGTTAACATTTTTCCTTGGTTTTCAAATTTCTCAAAAACCAGAAGGAACCTACATATCTCAACATAAGTATATTAAAGATCTTCTTAAAAAGTATGGTTATGACAACACGAAGAGTATAAGTACTCCTATTGGTACCTCAAACTCTTTAGATCTTGATGAAGCTGGGAAACCAGTAGATCAAACATCTTTTAGAGGTATGATTGGAAGTCTACTTTACTTAACTGCTAGTCGACCAGACTTAATGTTTTCAGTATGCTTATGTGCAAGATATCAATCCAATCCTAAGGAATCTCACTTAAAGGCAGTTAAAAGAATTTTTCGCTACCTTAAGGGAACCATGGATCTAGGATTATTTTATACTTCTGGAAATGATTTTGTTCTAAAAAGCTTTTCTGATGCTGACTTTGGTGGTTGTAGAATGGATAGAAAAAGTACATCCGGAACTTGTCATTTCTTAGGAGATTCATTAGTTTCTTGGTCATGCAAGAAGCAACATTCTGTTGCACTCTCCACTGCTGAAGCTGAATATGTAGCAGCTGGAAGTTGTTGTGCACAAGTGTTGTGGATGCAACACACACTTACAGACTATGGCTTGAGTTTTACTAAAACTCAAATTTTGTGTGATAACACAAGTGCCATTGCTCTAAGTAAAAACCCTGCACATCACTCCCGTGCAAAACACATAGATATTAGGCATCACTTTCTTAGGGATCACACACTTAAAGGAGATATTATTCTTCAGTTTATCGGAACGCAAGATCAACTTGCTGATATTTTCACAAAATCTTTACCTTCTGATAGATTTGAATATATTAAACAGAAGTTAGGAATGATAACCGTAAGGTAATCTTCCTTAATTAACTTTCTGTTGGAAAAATCTTCTCACAGTAATAAACTCCTTTTCATAGGGGGAGTACATTTGTTTGTTTATTTAACAAAGTTTTTTCAAAATTTGTTTTCAAATTTTTCGGAACGAAATTTTCCGGAATGGAACTTCCGGAACTACAATTTTCCAGAATGGATATTTCCATACAAAATACTTCTGGAATAAAAGTATTCGTATTGAAAATTTCCGGAATGGAATATTTTCGTACTGGTATTTTCATAATGGAAAAACTTTCGTATTGATTCTTCCATATCAAGTTTTTCGTATCAAGTTTTTCGTATTGAGTTTTTTTTTTTTTTTTATTTTTTTTTTTTTTTTTTTTTTTCGTAGTCGTCTTTACATTACCCATTACGAATAACTTTCCTAAGCTAATCCGAAAGGTATGACTTCCTTACTGAAGTTTTCGTAATCATATTTTACTTGCTGGCAGTTTCTTATAGTTTGTTTTCGGTTTTTTTTTAATTTCTTGAATTTTGTTTTAATAAAACCTCAAAAAGATCGGATTCAATCTCTCAACCGTCAGATCTGATCTCAGATCTTTCTAAACCGTTAGATCAACCGAGGAAGTTGAACCGTCATTCCAAAGCCTATATAAAGGGGACCCTATTTTCTCGTCCCACATCGATCTCAAGCTCTTGCGTGCTGAAGCTCTGTCTCTCTGATTTAAGGCTGTTCCGAACTACAGTTTTCCAGTTCCGAACTTCAGTCTTCTCAGTTCCGAACTTCTCAGAGACTTCTAATCCGAATGTCTGCAGAGTTAGCTTCTCAAGAGATGTCTTCAACAAAGCCCATTTCACAGTGGTTAGTCTACAGAGAGCGGTTAGTGCATCCGAATTTCTTCAGCAACTATGATTCTATTATATCAAAGAATATCAAGCTCAATGGCTGGGAAGATGTTGTGATATCAAAAACTGGCAACCAAGATGAAGTTTACCCAGACTTGCTTGTTGAGTTTTATGAGTCGGTTGCTTTCTTCGTGGAAGACAATAGAGAAAAATTTTCCTTCAAATCGTATGGCAAGACTTATAAGCTATCTTACACCAAGGCTGCAAGCTTGGTAGGGTTGAATTATGAAGGGGAAGCTGAGTTTATCTCGCATGTTCTACCAGACTCCTTGGGTAGTTTCAACAAGGAGAAAGCCTTAGAAATTCTCGGACTGGATGATGATAAGGCTTCGAAAATTGCAACCCTATCTACAAACTTCCGGATTCTGGAGTTATGGGTGCAAGGGCTTATTGTACCGAGAAAAGGAGACAAGGACAGCTTGAAGAAGAGTGAGATATACATCTTAGATTTCTTGATAAATCAAAGGAAGTTCAACCTGATGAAGCATATCCTTCTTAATCTTGAGAATTTAAAGAAAGGGAATCTGAGAGCTCAGATAGTAATGTATCCGGCAATATTGTCGAAGCTGATAGTTCGGTGCCTTGAGTCCTTCAAGGTTGCTTGCAGTTCTAAACCGAAAGTTTGCAAGATCATGTTGCTCAGTGATGCAACTCTTAAAAGGATGAATATAGCCTTTGACAAGAAGTCTGGCATGTTTATTGATCTTCCTTCTCAAGAAGAAGTGACTCCGAAAGTGGATGATCCGGAATCGCCTAAGCCGGTAAGGAAGAGGAAGCTGAAAGAAGTGGTAGGTGAAGCTGAAGAACCTAAGTCTAAGGAAGTCCATTCCGCACCTCCTAAGCCTAAGAAGAAGAAGACATATACTGATGAGGTTGCAGCGAAGTGGAGAGCTGACAAGGAAAAGAGGAAGGAAGGAGATCCGCAGTTCGGATTGGATCCCGCAGAGGCTAAAGCTCTGAAAGAAAAGGCTGCTGATGAGCTCGAGAAGCAAGCTAAGGAAAAGAAGCTGAAGAAGAAGTTGTCAGAAGCTGAGGCTGTGCAAGCCTTGTTGAAGTTTAATGAAATGGTTTCAGCAACCATTCCCGTTCCGAGAACTTTTTCTTTGGACTCTCTACCTGAGACTCCAGGAAGAAATCTCGATGATCCGAAAGAGGCTGCTGCTAAGAATGCTGAGGAAGTAGAGCTAGTGGAAGAAGTGGAAGAAGCTGCTGAAGGAAGTGGTGAGACAGGAGATGTGCTCAAACAAGTAGATGAATACAAGGGAACTCCTTCGGAACACCTGTCGCTCCGAACTTCTGAAGCCGAATCTTCAAAACTAGTTACTCCAGTAATAGAAGGAAAGGAAGGAGAGGAAGAAGTTTCTTATCATGGAGAAGAAGAACATCTTTCACTTGATGCTGCTCAGAAAGAAAATATAGAAGTTGTTGATGAGGAAGATTTGGTTGTTCAAGTTTCTGACAGTGAGAAGAAATCTCCGGAACAGGTTTCTATTCCGAAAAAAGATAAGGGGAAACAAGTTATTGCTGATACCCCGAGTTCAGAAAAGAGTATGAGGAAGGAAGCTGGTAGTTCTTCAAAGAGGAAGTTGGAGCTTATTGAAGAAGAAAATTCTCCTAGCAAGATGTCAGATTCGGAATCATCTTCGTTGGGGCACGATTTTGTTGTTCAATCCTTGAAGAAGTTGGTGGGAACCATTCCGACTTTCTCCAGTATTGATTCTCGGTGCCAGATGCTCCAACATACGCTGAATCAGAAAACCGATTCCGTATCAATGGTAATGGATAAGTGTGTTGAGATAGAAGCCCAGTTCAAAAATTTCTTCATTGGTTACGAAGCCCATAAAAGATCTTGCAAAAGGATGACTAGCTGGTCGAAGAAGAATGTGGAAGAGATGAGGTTGCTGGATGAGTTTCAGGAGAATGTTAAGGATGCTTTTCAAACCGAGGATAAGAAGTTTCATGAGATGACTGCATCATTCGATGAGAAATTGGCAGAGGAAAAGAACATTCGGAGTCAGGAAGTAAGAGATCTGAATGGAAAGCTCAACTCTGTTAATCAAAGTTGGAAATTTGAAAGGGATCATCGGATCAATTTTCTAGAAAGGATAAAGTCTCAGGAAGAGAAAATGGAAGCTCAGGAAGAAAAGTTGAAGGCTCAGGAAGAAATCATTCAAGCTCAGTCAGCAAGAATAGTTGCCTTAGAAAAGCAAGCAGAGGAAGATCATAAGGACCTCAAAAAGATCAAGACTATTCTCAAGGGGCTTATGTCAAAGGAGAAAGATCCGAAATAATCAATCCGATCTTTTTGTTGTAATCTGTTTTTGTTGCTGACATTTCAAATTTAATGAGAATCGTGCTTGTTGTTCTGTTTTGTTGTTGTTACTAATCTTTCAGGTACTTTGTTATTTTTTTTTTTTTTTCCATTCCCTCGAAATTCTTTTTGAAAATCACAAAGGGGGAGAAGGAAAAGATCCTTAAGAAAAAGAGGAAATCTAATAAGTGCTTATCAAAGGGGGAGAAAGAAAAATACCCAATGAGATAGAACTCTAATAAGAGTTTGTTTAAGGGGGAGTTTTTATCTTAAAGAAATATCACTCCGGAAATATGAATACGATCCTTAGAGATTCAAAGCCTAAGGGGGAGTTAGTCGTATTCATCTATATTCTTAAACCAAGGGAGATAAGCTTTATTGTGTTTCTTTCTTCCTAGAAATAGCTTTTTTGTAAGGATGTTTGTGCTTTCCAAAAAGGGGGAGATTGTTGAGTCAATAAGGTTTTCCTTATGACTTTTCCATTCCTTCTTGTTTTGAAAATCACAAACACCTTATCTTTAAGGAAAATTGCTTTTGTAAGGAAAATTGCTTTTATAAGGAAAAATGTTTTCTTAAGGAAAAACGCTTTTATAAGAAAAATTTATCCTTATCATATTTTCATTAATATTTTTCTTAAGTATGAAATTCGGATTCACTTTCTCGGAATCATTAAAACTGATAAAAAGCATTCTGTTTTAGGGTTCGGATTCTGGACAAGAACTATAAGGAAGTTTCACTCCGAATTCCGGTTATGAATTCTGACTAAGTTCTATTCCAGATTCAGGATACGAATTCTGAAGAAGAATTCCCATTACGAATTCTAATGAAGAATTCTCATTACGAATTCTCATTACGAATTCTGAAGAAGAATTCTCATTACGAATTCTAATGAAGAAATCCCATTTCGAATTCTCATTACGAATTCTGAAGAAGAATTCTCATTACGAATTCCAATGAAGAATTCTCATTACGAATTCTAATGAAGAAATCTCATTCCGAATTCTCATTACGAATTCTGATGACGATTTCTCATTACGATTTCTGATGAAGAATTCCTATTCCGAATTCCTATTCCGAATTCTCATTCCGAATTCACTCATTAAACAGAATCTGGATATCATTGTTTTATACACTCTGAATTTGTTCACTCCGAACTTTCACTCCGAAATTTCTATTCCGAACCTTTATGTTAGGTTTTAAAACGATGTCGTACTTTCTGTTACACTTACTTTGTTATAAAACGATGTCGTCCATTTTGTTATAAACTAACCGTTGTCTAAGTGACACGTGTACAGGTCCCTCCGAACTTTAAGGAAAATATGACCGTTGGAGAAGGAGCCGACCTCACCTATAAATAGGAGCTCATTTGAAAAAGCTCAAAACGGACGGATGGATGAACATTAGGACTTTGTGCATACATGCTGTTGAAGTGATTTCTAGAGAGAGAGTCTCTTATTAACTCTCAAAGCTTCGTGCGACTCCGAATGTTGGTGATTACATTCGAGGGCTTCCGGGGATAGGAAGACAGAGGTGCCGACTACCTTAAAGATCGAGGGCTTTCTTGCTGAGAAAGACAGAGGTTGCCAACTACCTTGAAGTTGAGGGCTTGCGGGGATAGCAAGACAGAGACACCGATCTTCGTATCGAGGGCTTACCCTGGTGTGGGTAAGACAGATTTGCTTGAAAGTATAAATCAAGGGACCTTTATCCAAGGTTGTTGGATACCCTTCTCTTTGGGTTAAAAGACTATTATCTTGTTGCTAGTAGTTTTACTACTCGTTTCTATTCCGCTGTAATTTGTATCTTAAGGAAAGTATAACATTCTTATACTTCCTTACTTACTCTGATTCATTCAGATTCTATACGCTTTAAGGTAGAATCTTATATTGTAACTTTTGTTAAGTTTCAAATTCCGGAACCATATTTCCGGAACTTACTTTTGGAATCTCTTTCCAAGTTTAGTTCGGTGTTAGAGGTGTTGTGAATTTACTTAGTTTAACTTTGTTAAACTTAGTTCTTTCCTTTTCTTAAGGAAACTCTAGTTATTCATAACTAACTTTAAAGGTTCCTAAGGAATTTTTAAAGTATACAATTCACCCCCCCTCTTGTATTTTGAGCATCTCATATTCTATTTCGATCCTACAATTGGTATCAGAGGTTGGAAACCTCTTACTCTATACCATTCTTACACTCTTATGATTATTTTATATTAACTATTTTATATAAATGTGCTAACGGTTTCATCCTAGTTGAGTGTGTAGGGAAGTAATTTGGGGAAAACATATAGAGTTTTAGTACTCGCCCCCTACTTCAGCATTGTGGTGTCCTTGAAGAGGTCGTGTTCTGTAATGGGGGAAAAGGTAAGGTATCAACCACCTTTAGTGGTGCATTGTCATTTCTTGGTGATACATGTATCTTGAAGCATGGCGTGGAGCTGTGGCGGTGTCATGGCTCATGGTGTTTCTTGTTGAGTCCTCTACTATGTACTCTGATGTTGTATTTGGTTGTGTTGGAATTGATGATGATTGATTATCTGGTTTTCTTGGTAATGTATGAGTTTGGATTTGTTGACATGCATTATATATTTGTAAAGGTTTGATTTAGAAACATTAAAAGAAAACAAAATGTATGGGAAATTTAGAAACTATAAATTTTGGTTGTAGTAAATATTATTCCTTTGAAGTATTGTTTTCAATGATGGTATGACAATGGAAAATGATATGAATTTTGTTAATATTGGATGTGATAGGAAAAGTTCATGGAGATTAATAGATTTCTTCAATTGGTAGGTTACTACAAGAAGTATTCTGAATAATTTGCTCGATTTTCATTCAAATTATATAAATTGACTTCAAAAGTTGTAAAATGTATCTGAAAAATGAGATTATTATTTTTTGGAAAAAAAATTGATTGGTTAATGTTCCAGTTATGGACATGCCTTCTAGAATTGGTGAATTATTCATCCATAGTGATTCTTTATTTAATGGAAGTTATTCTGTATTAATGATGAAAAATCATGTAATTTCTTATGCTTAACTTTTTTTGAAGCCTAATTAGTAAAATTATATTACACTTGATTTATAATTTTCTACTATGGTTTCAGTTTTATGTATTTATAGGAATCATTTATATGGAGTAAAGTGTGAAATATATACCGATAACAAAATGATAAGGTATATATTCAAATTCAATGAATTAATCATGATATAGAAAAGTTGGGTAGAACTAATAAAGGATTTTTATTGCACAATTTATTTCCATATTAGAAAATAAAACAATCTAGCTTCTACATTGAGAAAAAACAATTCTACATTATCCTTGTTATATTTTTTATGTGACCCTTTGGATAATAATTTGATTTTTTTTTTGTCTTGGAAGTCACGGATTCATGGAATTCCTATGTTTTTTTCCAGATTCATTATAGTTTAATTTTTTTCAAATAATTAATAGTATTCAAAATGATAATCAATAATTAGAGGAAATGATATAATCTATTAAGAAGGCTAAGTTTCCTGATTTTAAAAAAGTGATCAATGTGTATTATGATTTGGAAAATGATTTTGTCTACCTTGTGATTCCTTGTTGAAGGTAGAGTTATTGGCTAAAGCTCATAGTTCCCATTTTTCCGTATATCAGGGATACACTAATATGTATAATGAGGTTTCCATATATTACATTTGGGACGGAATAAAAAGTTATATTTCTAACCTTACCGTGACGTGTTTGAATTTTTAGTATGTTAAATATGAGTAAACATTAATTAAGGGGATTCTTCATCATTTTCCAATGCCAAAGTATCAGTGAGGGATCATATAAATGGATAATATGGTGATATTTCCCTGAACATCTATTGGTAATAATTAATCATTTTTATTACATATTGATTAAATAAATTATAAAATTTCCTTAATATTTGAGATACAATAAATTTTTATCATATTTACCAAATATATTTAGAATATATTTTCAGGTTACATGGATTTATTATCTCCACTATATAAAAAAATGATAATAGGTTCACATGTAATCCATAAAAGGACATCAGAAGCCATTTGGTACTAAATTATATTTCAATACATATTTTGATCCTCAATACAATGGACATTCCAATCGGATGATTCAAACAATGTAATAAATGATTCATTCATGTTCATGGGATTACCAGAGAATATGAAATAATCCTATTTCAGTTGTTTATATTTCATATAATTATAGTTTTCAATATAATATATACATGGAACCAATTGAGGAATTAGAAGAATTGTGTTGTTGAAAACTATAATTTTGGGATGATGTGGGAGAAAGGATGTGGATGGGATTAGAGTTGTATATGAAATGGAAGAGAATGTGGATTACATTCAGTGACATATGAGAATATCATATAGAATAATATATTTTATTTGCATAACCATAGTAATATATTTCATTATAGGTTAGTTTTTAGGCTATTGTAAAATATTATATATAAAAAATTACTACCTGTTTAGGTATGAAGGGTAAGTTGAGACTCTAGTTGATTAGACCATATGAAATTACTAATAAATTTCTATTACTTTCATACAGAGTGGCCTTACCTTTGTGTTTATATTAGGTACATAATTTATTTCAGGTTTCAATTTGAATGAGTAGTGTTACCAATAAATATCATGTTTTTAGCATTAATGTTGTTCGATTGGAATACAATATTTCATATGACGAAAAATATGTTCAGTTTCTAGACTGTAGAAATAATGTGTTTCACAATAAGGTTATTTACCTAGATATTGTGTTATTAAAAATTAATATTATTGATGTGGAAAAATGGTAATTGGAATATTCTATTATGGAATGATATACACACTTGTTTAATAAGTTAATAATATTAACATGGAGAAATTTATAGAAGGGGAGGTAATACAAAACAAGCATTTAAGAGTAGAAAAATTTTATATTAGGAGTGATTGAAAATCACGTACTACTTGGGTGAGATTAAAAATTCTAGAATGTTATAACCACTAGACAAGAAATGATAAATGACCACATTTATTTGAAATTTTATTTTTTACTGACTATGTTTTCTATTATCAAAACATTTAGAAGATTTGATAAAGAGGTCCTTTTTTATCACTTCTAAAAGCACTGATAAAGGGACCCTTCATCAGTTCTTATAAAATTATAGGTACTATAGAACATGCCATTAAGAGTACAAAAATTATCTATTAGGAGTGATAAAAATCACTTAATACTAGAGTGTGATTAAAAATCCTAGGATTTTGTCATAACTAGATATGCCCTGATAATTGACCACATTTATTTGAAATTTTATTTAGTAATGATAATTATTTCCATTATCAAAACATTTAGAAGATCTAATAACGTGGTCCTTCGTCAGCACTTCTAAAATTACTGATAAAGTGACCCTTTATCCATTTATTTAAAAGGGATGATCAAGGGTCCCTTTATCAATTATTCTACAAACATTGATAAATAGACCCTTCATTAGTTCTTCTAAATTTACATATAAAGGGGGATACATAGCATGCTTGTAAATTTATAGTACACCACAACACTAGAAAATGTTATCAGAAATAAGTGATCCCAAGTACAAGAAGTTATTATTAATGAAATAAAATTTTCAACAAAAATAGAATAAAAGGACATTGTATTTTATATATTTCAAAAATTAGTTGATAAGATAACACCAATGAGTAAATATTATCAAAGACAATAAAAAACATCAATGTATCTTTACCTTTGTCCCCTTACCCCCACTTATGTAATTTACAAACAAGCCACCCCATTTTGATAAAAATTATTCACTTATATAAGATAATGTTCCTTATGTTAGTAATACTATAATGAAATATATTAAACATAAATTGTTAATTAGAAACTAATCATTGATTCATTCTAGGAACACATTGTATCAAATTTAGTTGTTTTTGATTCTTGCACATCACATTATCTCATTGTCATCATGATGTATTAACCCAATAAAGAATAAGTAAATAATGTTAATATTAAAATGTTAATAAAATTAATTTTGTAATATAAGATATAAAGATGATAAAAAAATGGGATCATTTATCAGTTTTGGCACTGTGATACATGTATTAAACTAAATGCACATTTATATACTGATAACCAGAAATTGGAGTTATACATATCACATTGTGCAACAGATTGAGTATATGCTGTTTCCCAAAAAACCCAAATTACTTATAGATAGTTTTTATCATGTAATAATTCTATAGGAATGAGTTTTATTATTTTATAGTACTTCAAATTTGGTTTTATTAAAATATCATTTTAAGTTGCAAACATGCACTTTGATTCATACATGTCACATATTGCATTGGATTGATATGAAAATTATTCCTAAACATCTAAAATGACTTAGGAATCATTTTCATAAATAATCTATACAATTCTTATATGTTTTATTAGTTTTCATTGAGTGAATCATTTTGAGCTGGAATGCCAATTTCCAACTATCATAGACACATTGAGCCACACCAAACACAACATTTATCAGCTTGAGGTGTGGCTGATTACAGCATGTTATAAATTACATATGTATCATTTTCATAATGTATGAAAGCAATCTAAATGAGTTTTCATTGTTTTGAGGACATCATTTTTTCCTTTTGACTAATTGTAATGTTTATTTTAAATAAAAATGAACTCGGAGTCATACTGACCCCATCATGTATCATATTGATGTTTTGATGACTCCTACATGTCCTATGTAACATATTGATAATTTTACTAATGTATAAAAGTAATCCAGTTATTTTTTTCTTGGTTTTGAGTATCTCACTTATGTTTTTTTACAAAAATGTCATTTTAAACTAGAAACACACACATTGAGTCATATTAGTCACATCATGAGATGGTTTGATGTGAGCTAATTCATATATTTCTCAAATTAATTATAAATCATCTTAATAATTTATTAAGAAAATATAAGTGTGTTTTCTAATTATTATTGAGTGAATAATTTTGAACTATAATTCCCACTTAAAATTGATAACATTCACATTGATTCATACCAGGAACATCATGAATGAAATTTTTGTGGGGAAAACATTTTCATGTCATTAAATTAATTATGGATTGTTTTACTAATGTATTAATACAATCTGAATTTTTTTTACCGTTTTTGAGTATGTTAGATATGTTTAATGATAATTAATGTCATTTTTAAATAAAATTTAACACATTTAGTGATACCAATCACACCGTGGTTCGGATTTCGATGAGGCTAATTCCTAATCATCAAAAAATGGAAATGGATCATTTTCCTAAAGTATAAAAACAATATGATTGAGTTTTCTCCATTTAGAGTATGACACATTTCTTCATTAAGAAAATGTCATTTAAAAATGGATACATGCACTATGATTCATAATATTCACATCATATACTGGTTTTATTTTTCTCTGATTCCTGTAT
The DNA here is from genome assembly GCA_963277665.1 of Viscum album. NCBI lineage: Eukaryota > Viridiplantae > Streptophyta > Magnoliopsida > Santalales > Viscaceae > Viscum > Viscum album. The sequence continues at coordinate 537,546,804 of OY728156.1, forward strand.
ATAAAAAATTTATTTTTAATCACTGTATAAAATTATCGAGACAATCCAAGAGCAATTTATTGGTTTTCATTGAGTGAATCATTTTGAACTAAAATGATATTTTTAAACTAATAATCTTAACATGAGTCATATTGGGCACATAATTTTTTAGAGTGAGGTGATTATGATTCATAAAAATAAAAAATATCATATGGATTGTTTTCTTAATGTATCAAAACAATATGAATGTGTTTTCTTTGATTTGACTTTGTCAATTGTATTTTTTACTAAAATTAATATCCATTTTAAATAGAATGGAACACATTGAGTGGTACTGGTCACACTGTGTACCAAATTGAGGTGAATCAAATTATCACATGTCCTAAATATCATATGGATCATTTTCCTATAACTAAAAAACAATATGAATTTGTTTTCTTGGTTTTGGACATGTCACTTGTGTTTTTTAACTATGATATCATTTTAAAATAGAAACAAGTACATTGAGTCATACAAGTCCCATCATGTGTCATTTTTACATGATAATTATCCATATATAACAAAAAGTTTGTATTAATTGTTTTTCATAAATTATCAAGATAATACCAGAGCATTTTTATATTTTTTTGTGAGTGAAACTATTTGAACTAAAGTTCTAATTTTAAACTGATAAGAGACACAATGATTCATAGAAATAACATAATTTTAAAAATTGAGGATAAGATGATTCCTACATTTCAAAAATAAATTATGGATCATTTTTCTATGTTATCAAAACAATATAGATGTTTTTTACTAGGTTTGGGATGGTTAGTTTTCATTTTTAATAAAATAATTGAGAATTTTAAATAAATACTCACCCTTGGAGCCATAATGGTCGCACTGTACATCAAAATGAGGTGATTTTGATTCTTACATATCCCAAATGACTTATAGATCATGTTAATAATGTAATAAAATAATCTGAATGTGCTTTCTTGGTTTTGAGTGTGTCACTTTTTTTATTTTACAATAATTATATTTTAAAAGGAAAACATGAAAATTGAGTCATAATGGACAAATTATGTCTATTTTTGATGTGGGAATTATTCCTAAACATCCATAATGAATTATAAAACAATTTTATAAATTTTCATGAAAATATGATAATTTTTCCAATTAATTTAGTGACTAATTATTTATGAATAAAAATATCAATTTTAAATTGATAACAAACACTTTAACTCTTTCCAGGAACACCCCTTATCAGAATAATATTCAACTAACTTTGACATATCATAACTAGATTATGGTAATTTTTTAAAAGATCACAACAATATGAATTTATATTCTCAATTTTGAGTACGTAGGCTGTATTTTTACAAAAATTGATTTCAATTCCAAAAAATACTACACACATAAAGCCAAACCAGTCACTCCATTCATTGGATTGTGGGGTGTGTGATTCCTAAAAATCTAAAAAATCTTACGGATAATTTTTATTATGTATTAAAAGCATCTCAACATGTTTCATTTATTATGGGTATGTCACTTTTTTTCTAAAATGTCAATTTAAACTGGAGACATGCACTTTGAGTCATAACCGTCACATCATGTGTCAGTTTGATGTGAGACTAATTCCCAGAAGTCAGAAATGACAAATAAATCATTTAATAAAGTAATAATAATAATATAAGCACATTTTAATCATTTTTAGTGAGTGAATTTTTCTGAACTTAAATGTCAGTATTAAACATATAACATATACTTTGAGTCATACCGAGCACATCATGTATCAGGTTGTAGTGATGATGACTCTACATATCAGATATGACTTACGGATTATTTTAATAATGAATAAAAACAATAAAAATTCATTTTATTGATTTTGAGTATACCATATTCCTTTCTTAAAAAAATAAATCTAAATTATAAATAAAAAGAAATAGTTGGAGTCATATATGTCACACCAAATGTTAGATTGAGTATTCATTGATTCATAAATGTGAAGACAACTTATGGATCATTGTAATAATGTATCAAATCAATATGATTTTTTCTTAGCTCTTAATATGTTATTTTTCATTTAAAAAAAAATTCATTTTAAAGTGGAAACACAAACATTGAGTAATTCAAGAGAAAAGAAATATCAATTTTTTGTCTAAATGTATTCTGCATATCATAAATGAAATTTAATTCATTTTTTTACATTATCAAAATAATATGATTTATATTTCTTAATTAAAAATTAGTGACCATTTTTTAACTGAAATATCAATTCTCGACTCATATTTTACACTTTTAGACAGACCAGACTCACTTTATATGAGATTGAGTTTCGTCAGATTTATACCCATCAAAAATTACTTATTTATCATTTTACAAATTTATATAATTAGTCTAAATGTTTATTCATGGTTTTAGCAGGCCAATGTTCATTTTTTACTAAAATTTTTGTAAATTTAAAAAAACACACCAGGTGACATAACTATCACACTGTACATCAGATTGAGTTGAATCTAATTACTGCACATCCAAAATGAAATATATATCATTTAACTAATGTATCAAATTAATATCAATAGATTTTATTGGTATTTATTATATTAGTTAATTTTTCATAAAATTTAATTTTAAAATGGAAACATGACCATGGAGTCTTACCAATCTTATCGCATGAAAATATTATGTGCAACTTATTCATTCACATCAAAAATTATATAATAATATTTTTCCAAAATTATAAAGACAATCCAAGCAAATTTTATCAATTCTCAATGTGTGACATGTTTTGAACTAAAATTCCAATTTTATGTAGTTAATAGAAACATTATTTCATACCAGAAATATCCTATATCATATTTTGGTGAGGTTGATTACTGAACATAAAAAATGAAATATAAATCATTTCCCTTAAATATCATAATAATAAGATTTTATTTTCTTTCTTTTTAGTATCTCAGTTGTTGTTTTTTAAATTAATTTCAATGATAAATAAGAATACACACATGGAGTCTTAACGATCACAACATGAATCAGAATGAGATGAGGATCATTACATCATGTTCAAAATTACTTTTAAATCATTATGATAAATTTTCAAAATAAAAAAAAACTGTGTTTACGTAGTTTTCAGTTTTTAAAATGTTTTTCTGACTAAAATTTTATTTTAATCTATTAAAAGGAACTTTAAGTCCTAATGGTCACATCCTATTTTGATTTTACATGAGAGTAATTATTACAAGTAAATAATTACTTGTGAATCATATTCCTAAATTATCGAGTCAATAAAGTTCATTTTCATATTTTTCAGGGAGTGAAATAATTTTTAATCTAATAGTCATTTTTAAACTGATAATGGAAACATTCAGTCATATAATTAACATAATGTATCATATTGAGTGGAACCTAGATTCAACACACACACAAAAATCATATAGATCATTTTCATTATGTATCAAATAAATATAATTTTCTTTTCTTGGTTTTGAGTATTTCAATTTATAATTTTTTTAGAAAATTACTATCAATATTAAATACAAATAAACAATTTGTGTTTTTCTATCCACACCATGAATCGAATTAAGGAGAGACTAATTCATACTTTTTAAAAAAGGATTATGTTTTTTCCTAATGTGTCTATAGAGTTAAAATGTGTTTTCCCGGTTTTGAGTTTGTGATGTTTTTTTTGAACTAAAATTTAAACTATAAACTAAAATCATATAGTATTATTCATATCATGAAAAATGTATACCATATTTAGGTGCGGTTGATCGAGTATGATATAGGTGTTGTTCAATCGATTGTCTCCAAAAATACTAAAAATATAGAACATGTTCCATTCTAATAGAATAGTAAACCTCATTCTCCATCAAACACTGCATATTTCTAGTAGCACGAGGTTTCCTCTTCCATCATAAAAGAACATGTTATTTTTTTTCTTGCATGTTCCATACTTTTGATTGAAAAATGTGTATTCCAAAAATATATTTGAAAAAAAAATATAAGAATTTTATAAAAGTGAAATGAAAATTAATTTCTAAATAGTCTATAAAATTATGAAAAAATAAATTAAGTAAGTAGTAGGAATTCACCTTTTTGTGATGGTTTTATTAATTTTTGAACCATTTCATTTTTTTATTATATTAGTTTCCTCCTCAAAGCCCAATCTATCATGAGAATGAAATGCCTCAAAAAAACCACCCCAACTCGATTTATAGAATACAACTATATAAGGAAAAATACCTTATGTTAAAAACAACATAAAAAATATTTAAAACATAACTTCGAAACAAAATATTTATACTACAGTTATTTTAAAACATTATTCCAATCTATAACCCTTTTCAATTCACCCTATATGGAAAAATATGAGATATTTTAGAAACTCAACCCCAATAACATGATATATTTAACCACTTCAGATTAACCTAACATTCATGAGATTCAAAAAATTCTCATACAAATTTTTTTCTTTTTGGGTTGGTGTAAAACAAATAAATATAAATTTTAATCTAAATTTCCTTTAAAAACTAGAATAACACATCATATATCCCAAAATTATACTAAAATTTAGTGTATCGACTTATTTGTTCCTAGATTAAAAAAATTATTAGTGTAAACCCATTTACATTTATTGAATGTACAAAAATAATTATTACATTTATGTTTTTATGAAAAAAATAAAATCTATATTTCCATTTCGCTATAATAGAGTATAAAAACACCATTATAAACCATTTACCATCTTTGATGGTAAAAACATCAGTTTTACCCATTATGTGTTTCTCTACAACAATAAATTTCATTATAAATTGTTTACCCCTTTTTGATAGTATTGAACATCTGTATAGACCTTATAGTATCCAAATGACACAAAAATATAGGGATTGAATTATATATTCTAGGTTTTTGATATAGATTTATATATAATTTTCCATTTTCTAGTTAATGAAAAACTATAACATAACATCATTGTTTTTGGTTAACCAAATTTTTAACATCCCTATTCTCATGTTCATTTTATTAAGAATGATGATGTGTTTTTTATTAATGAACTTTTGAAATGGGTATTTTTATATAATTAAAAAGGACACACATATTAGTGAAGAACCAAGGAAATTTGTTTTTTATGGTGGGTTAGTGAACAAGTATCTATATGAATAAAAAGAGTAGGGTAAACAACTAGAAAATTTTAGTGATTGTAATATTCTATGTGATCTAATGATAGAGTGATTTAATTTCACATCACCTCCACTCAAAATAATCTGTTATAGTAAATCCATTTTAATAATGTAAACATTATACTATACTTTTAAAGATTACATAATCTTTCATGGTATTATATATTGCATATAACTAATGATGGAATAGATCAAATAATTCAACCACCCAAGAAAGTGAATCCATTGTATTGTTCTTTTCTCATATGAAATTCCAACACACATTATAAAAACCTTGAGGGTGAATTAATATAATTTTATTATAAAAATGATAATTTAATTAACTAAAAATATAGATAAGATAATGTGATAACTAAATAATTTTTTTATTAGAAGTCACCTCATTACGACAACAATATACATTTTAAGGCCATGTTTTCTAATCGTTTCAAATTTATTGATATCCTCCATTATAGTTTTCATTGAGAAATATGTCAAAAATATTATATAATAATTTTGATTCTAATTATTCATTATAAAAATATATTACTAACATCACAACGCATAGTAGGTCATAAAAAAACAGGAAATCTCTTTAGTTTTTTGTCCGCAATCATTCTACCACCATGTACATTTCCCACTCATCTCTAAAAAAATTTCCTCTTATTTTATGTTTAAGTTTTTTTAGAAATATTTTTATTAATGGGAAAATATATGAAATTTATTAAGACATACTTTTAATAAAATTTTAATTATATTTTATAATAACATGTTTGAGTATGTTAGACTTTTGATGGTTATAATCTTGATTAGAAAATTTGAAACAAAACATTCACATTCATTTCCATTATATAACTTCCATAACTGCACAATCATTTTAAAAAATGAGTAATATATTTCAAATTCGATTTTATTGTTAAATATTTCAATATATACCATATTTTGTTTCAATTTGATGTAATCCATATGCTTTTTATGATGAATCAATGAGTCAATTCAAGGGTTTATGCTATATTTAGAGAGCTCCATATCATAAATTATTATTTTTAAAACAAATCATCATTTATATAATTTAAATTTTATTTATTATATATTTATTGATGTGTATAGAAATTCATAATACACCAAATGTGTGGTCCATTTTCTAGATATCCATATATTGGATCAAACAAAAATATTTGGGGTATATAGAATGATTTTGATCAATACATAGTTCATCCTAAATAAATGACTTCTAAAAAAAATTAAAATATATTTTATAAGAATATATTTTAAATTTTTACCCCATCATTTTCAGAATCAAAAAGTGTATTGTGCATTTAATTTTTTCTTCAAATGCATCATATATATTGTCTTTATTCATAAAAATTTCATACAATTTCAAAAATTATTTTTCTATAGAAATGATAAATGGATTATTTAATCCAAATATTTCTTCACAATGTTCTCCCTTTACAAAATAGTAATATCAAATCTTTTAGAAAATAATAATTATTATTAACATTAATAAATGTAGATGAGAACATTTTGGATAAATATGTTATGGAACTGTAATGTATGTATATATTATCAAATGAGGTGCCCATCTATTCAATCTTTAGAATCTCACATATAGTCCCGAGACAATCTATGTATGTAAAGAATGTTCAAAATACATTTTCCACATATTAAATGAATGAAATATTGTCATCATTCAATGTGATCTCTATATGAATTTGTAATGATAATTAATGATTCTGTGTAATTTGGGGGAGATGGTTCTCCAAGAATATCCTTTGGATTTCTAGGTCGATTGATTACATTGGCATGATACGAACTTTTATTTCCCCATTTTCATATGAATTTATAAAAAAAATACCTCACTTAAAATATTTTTTTTCATAAACTATTACCAGTTTTTCATAATAAAATATTTGTTAAATACATACCAAATGTATCTTTATAATGTTGACTTATCGTGATATAAATGCTAAAATATCATCATTATAGTTATAATATATAGATCATGATGTGTAATAGTAATTTTAGATATCAGCTATTTTGCTACGAAAATACCTACTATAATGTGATTTTTTTGGTTTTAATTATCATATAGCTTGTATCTAAAGATATTATACACAATACTCTTGTAAAAAAGTTGGTTAATGGTTGTTGATGGATTTAAATAACATATAATAATACCCTATTATAATTTAATAAAATAATTTTATCAGAAGTTGTTTGATTCTAATTATTATGGAACAGTACTGTCAATTTTTTTTACCTTTGGTAAGGAATTAAAATAAAGGGAATGATTAAGAGAATGATTTTTAATGGTTATTTTTTAACAACCCTAGTCATTATTATACATTAATTACCAATTTATTATTTAAAATACAAATAATACAAACTAGAAATGGAGAATAGTTCTATTTTTAGGAATTAGGTACCATATATAACAAAATATAATAATGAATCCATATCCATTATATAAATCCCTTTTAACATGTTTATAATATTATTTCATATATAAAACATCATGGGATAACCATGGGACACACATAAGAAAGGGTTAATCTATAAAGCCTGGTAAGGGAATAAACATGGAATATCATAAAGTGAATAATATATGATTGACAACATAAATATAAAAGGTGAATAAATGGATTAGGAATCAAAATAGAATGAAAAACGAGGTATGATATAGAATTATAATCATAATGGAATCAAGATAAATGTGGAAACAACTTAAAACACTATATCATACACAAATTTCAAGGATAACTGCCCTGAAATCATGATTGAAAAAGTCTTGTAATGGAATAAGCTTTACTTATACTCCCAAAATTATTTCTCATGAGACTACACAACACCCAATTCATTAGAGAGATATATAATATTAGGCACACCCGTCACATTCATTTTGTTCTGATGATGAAGTGTGTTTCCCAGAACGTATATCATGGAGTCATTCATCATTTTATCTTTTACACGATCAGGGAGTGTGGAATATATAAATGTTTTTCCAAATTAATATAATTATATATTTATTATGTTGATCAACCATGATAGGTAATTTTTATGGTATTCACTAGAGAATCATTTTTCAATGGAAGATCCCTGTGAAATTTCGGCAGCAAGACAATGTCAGTTAAAAATTAATAAAATGGAATTCTGAGATAGAATTTGGTATATCATAAGTTTTACATGAAATTTTAATTAATGGTGACATTTAAATACATATCTAATAAATAAATATTGTAATGGTAGTCATAATTTAATAACAAAACATTAATAAGGGGTAGAATGAGAGGGTACCATTCCTTGAGAGGGTGATTCAAAAAGTGAGAGGAGGAGTTTATTGAGATCTTGGTGAAACATGGTAGTAATATAGAAAGGGTATTCAAGAGTAACGGAATTATCATTCTATTTTTAGTATATATAAATGGGAGATTCTGTGGGTTTATATATAGAATGAGTGGTGAATTCCTTATTATTTATCCAATAGATGTTTCAGACACTTTATAATAAAATAACCAAACCATAAACCATTTGATGGTTTTCCCGTGGTTTCGTACAACATGTAATGATTTTAATTATTTTATAAGTCCAGGGGATGAAATTAACAAGAAAATACCCATTATTATTTGTATGTGAGTCATACTCTTAGAGAAATGATATTAAAACCATTAAATATATTAATAGCTTTGGAGGATTCAAAAAGGAATTATAAAATAAATCAAATAAACATGAAATCGAATTAATTTATTGGGAAACATATATTTATTAAATTTTACCATTTATTGTATTTTTTACATCAATATTTTAAATTATGATGTCATAATACAACCCATATATTTATACAATATTTACATTTTACCCAAAAATTCAACTATCTAGAAAAATTATGAAAAATTAATCATGGAATAATTTTGATTATATAATTCAAATAATATTATTAATTATATCAAAATAATTTTCAAAATATCTAAATTCTCACTTTTAAAATAATAATCAAAATTTATTAAGAAATGATGGGTTTTTTGAAATTAACAATTTTGGAACACTTATGAAAATTAAATTTGACTTTAGGAAAATAATATATGGATTTATATTTGATAAATATTATTTAAAAAATTACTTTTTATAAAATATTATTCATTTTAATGATATATTAATTCATCAAAATAAATAAATTAATTAAAATTTAAAATTAATTAGAAATATCATTTTTGTTTTATTGTATAAAAATCAAATTCATTTATAATTTAATGAAATGATGAAAATATTAATATTATTGTATTGAAAAATACAATATAAATTTTCATTTTATTATGGTATTGAAAAACATCCCTCTAATACACCATAAAAAATCTAAGGGTATTGTGCATAATGTTGAGACATTCATTAGGTGGTTCGAAGTACGTGGTTTGGGTCATGCTCTCGATGAGCTTGAACATATCCCTTAAATAGTTTCACTCATTCATATTTAAATGGTTCATATATTTGGATTCATAAAGGGAAATGAAAATAGATGACATCTCGTGCATATTGTTTGATAAATGGGGTTTATATGGTACAATCGTACTGGTTGAGGCCATAACATTCATTATGTTTGTCAATTTGATTTGTTAAAACCATATATTTATACAACTCATGTGATAACTATTAAATAAAATATATTATAAATGGTAATTATTATCAAGATTATTTTAATTATAATATAATAAGAATAATAAAGAGCATGTGTTTTCTATAACCATAATATATAACAGTAAATTTAAATAAATCAAAAAGGGGAATAAAATTTATTACAGTTCAGGTCTTCACAATCATCCCTCCTTAAGAAATTTCATCATCAAAATTTTTATTTCCCACACTAAAACAGTTGAGGGTAACAGTATTTCATCACCTCCTCTAGTTATCATATTTCTACTTTAATATTTTGGTTCTTCTACAACACTTTGACCAGGACTATTGTCTTATTTCGATGAAAATTATCTCTTTAATTTAATATCATCATGAAATTATCATCATCAGAAATATCATTCAACAGCTATATCAACTAGGGATTTATTAAACGAGATGGTTCTACTATATACATTTTCAAGAGGGATGCATAGAATAAATCATGAAGTTTAGATAGGTTGGGTAGGAAGTCTAGTCGATAGGCCACCGCTCTAATGCTATCAAGGATCCCAAAGTGGACGATGTTTCTTGGAATATGATTCACCTTATTTCTTACTATCAACTCATTATTCCATGGAGATATACAGAGTAATTCCATGTCCCCAACATCTAATTATATATATCATATAATACTAACCAAAAATATATTACATCGACTCTGAGTAGCCTTTATGCGTTGGAGAATAATCCCATAATTTTCGACTATTTAATTAACCCTTTAAGGACGTAGATGTTTTTGTTCCCCAAATTCATCCAGTCATGAAGGTTTTCTACACCACTTCTTATTGTGGGATTCTTATGGGAAATGTTGATGTTCATGTAGAAATTTTTATTATGTGATAACTTGAACAGAGGTAGATGTTGGTCTCATCCCTTATTGAATTACATATAACATTCTATCGACATGTCTTCTAAAATCTAAACAGTCCTATAATTATACTCATTGGTTTGACGATGATTGGCCATATTGAATTTCAAGTCAATGGTTTATATCCTATTGAATATTTTATTCTTAGCATTGAGTTATATCATGAATATCGATCAGATAAAATCGACAGTGGTACTCCATATATCCTTACAACTTTTTTGATGTATATCCGTGCAAGTTGTTCGAATGATAAGTACTGTAAAATTATGATTATGTGAGATAAAATTACTATATGATCCTAAACAACCCATATTCCATTGATTATATAACAACCCAGATATTTTAATGAATTAAATAATTAATTATAAATTTAAATAAATAATTGTAAAAAATATTTTGTTAAACTATCATATTTCATTTAATTTGTTTATTTTTCATCATGTTTATTTTTAAATGCATATTGAAATAATATTAATTAATTATAATTTTATGAAATTTATTTTCTTAATAAGATATTTTTAGATAGAAATTTGAAAAAATAACGATAAACAAAGTTAATATTAAAAATAAAATCTTTTTTAAAAGAAATATATTATTATTTTAAATATAATATATATTTATAAATTATTTTTATAACATTAAATTATTTTTGGAATATTATATTTCAAATTATTTTAAAATAAATTAAATTAGAATATTGTAATTTAGAAAACATTGTTTTTAAATATGTGACTAAATATAATATTTTTAAAAAAAAAGAGAAACTTATTTGAGAATTTTTTTTTGAATGTTAACACACACACACACACATATATATATATTAAAATTTATGATATCTAATTTTATGTTTACATGTAAAATTTTATATATTATTTTAAAATATAAAACCTATAAAATTTATGTTTTGAAATTTAAGTAATAATAAAAATATAGACCATTACACAAACATACACATATTTATATAATGATATGATATATATATATATATGTTTGTATTTCTTTGTTTTATTCAAACAAATAAAACTACGATATAATCTATTTTTAATGGAAGGAATAATAAAAAAGTGAAATTGTATATTAAAAATGATGAAATCACGTTTTCGGGTATTAGGGATTCCATTAATCGTCCTCATCGAAGAGATGCGCAATGGGGAGTCTCCGCGCGAGATGAAACATAACTATGGGTCTCATCGAGTTCATGGGAGATTCAGGGCCGACATCGATAGTTTCTTCACTGGAGGTTTGTCCCTATCATCAAAAGTTGATCTTGGTGGTTGAATCAAACCGATTTAGGGTGGGTTCATCTTCTGATGCGAGGCCGAGGCAGAGCATGAAGGATAGAATTGTTAACATCCAGATGAATCTTGAATTCAGTCTGATGTTTTTCTGAGTAGGATGGAGGCCTTCGATTAACATTTTCGGTTGTGATTGAGAAGGGTGGAGGATCTGAACGAGATTTTCGGGAAAACGCATTGCATGGTTCCAAACCACAAATAAGTGTTTACTATCCTAAATGTATGCATTAAATTGAATACCAATTTGTCTTATTTCTAGTTTTTCTTCTTCAAAATATTATCTATAAACCTCTATAGTATTTATCAGAAACATAATTTATTCTTTTGTGATGAGAGTGTTTGAAATGATATTGTATTTTTCTATCGAATGTTTTTCATTCTATGTCTTTCGATTTTGTTTTAATTTATAATGATAGAATTAGAATCTGAAAATTAAGTGTGAACCAATTGAAAATATTTCTTATTTGTAAAATTATAGTTTCCAATTATCTTATGGACATGAATTACATTTTCATTCGTCAGTCCATTTCTTTAGATAATCCATTTTCATATAACCATTACTATCATTGTAAAAACTAAACAATCATATTTGATCAACTAGAATTAGAAAATTATTTGGGGAAAATAACTCTCTTGAAGTTGGAATAAAATAAACATATTTTGTGGAATAAATATGGGGTTTTCAGACGTGTGAATGGAAAGAAATAGAAGAAATAAATCATTTTTTTCTTTTCATCTTGTGTGCATTTTTCTATTAAGGAATTTTTGTCTTGGATTCAATTGTCTATAGCTGCACTGCATGCCATTTGGCCATCCTGCACCCACTGTTTGAAATAAGAAGAATATATTTTCCACTATGAACAAGTGTGGGACATACAATTTATTGTTTTTCAGAATTATTATTTGCTTAAGAGATTTTAATTTTTTTATGTAAAATTATTTGTTTCTTTCATATTTTCATTTGGTTTTCTTGGAACCAAAATCAACATATTTTTCAAAACACTGATAAATTGTAGTAAGGTGATTCCTACTGTAAATATTTTTGTGTATGTTTGGCCTAATATTTATTCATTCTTGAGGAAGATTTATTATTTTTATTTTTGAAATGGATATACATACAATTTTATTTCAATTACATATTTTTATTATGATATTTCTTCAATTAAATATATGCAGTTTAAGGTTGTTTTTTCAAAATTATGTTCAAATTTAGTTTTGTGTAGGAGATTTATATATACTTCCAGTGCAATTCCATTATTATTTTAGAAATTGATAGATTTATTTTGATTTTAAAATTGATTACTTTCAATATTTTTAGAAGAGAAAATTTGGTTTATTTATTTCAAATTTATGATTTTAGTTTTCAAAATTATGTATAGGATGAATTTTTATTAAAACAAATTTTAGTTTTAATATATATTTATTTTAAAGGGGACATCATCATAATAAAAGAATATATATATTTTTATTTTTAAATTTTTTGTTTGAGGATTTAATTTAGGAATTTTAATCTATTAAAACATCTTTTTATAAGTTAGTGATTTTTTTAGGAATGACCATATTCAAAAATTACATATGTCAATTATGAAATTGATTGATTTCATCTATATGTTTATGATTGCTGGTTTGATATTGGAATTAAATCTATGTTAATATATATAAATTTATATATTTACATGATATTAGGTTCTTCAAATCATATATATATATATATCCATGAAAGATTTAATTCATATGAAATGTTATTGATAATTTCTTGTGTGACCTAAAGATTGCATGTGAATATAAATACTTCATATATACGTTACTTTATTTCATGCATAAATGTAAATAAAAAATTATGTCGTCGGAAATTTTTAATCAAGATTGAATTTTAAAAATGGTTGAAATTATAACAATATGAAAATAATGTATGTTATAGAATGTTTAGATACATGGATGATTATAAAAGGTATGCGTGACAAATGTTTGCTCAGAACCAAACATTAAAGTGTAGTGCAATTGAAGTTCATATGTATATATATATATATGTATATATACATATACATAGGTACATAATCATATATATAAATATAGGTGTAATGTGTATTTCAATACTGTAACAGGTTCCCAAAATTTTAAACTCCAATGAAAATTATATGTATGTAAGGCATGATAAAAAACATTTTATAGAAAATTTTTATCGTGAACTTTGTAAATATGATAAAGGGATGGATAATGAATACATACCCAATGTGGGTATGCCCATGATATCATTCAATGATTCAAGTGGCCACATTCCTTTTCTTTTTAAGAGCATTCTTAATAGTTACAACTGAATCACCGGATTAGTTTTAAAATCATTTTTTAAGTATAATTAATTGTCAAATCATTATAGAATTTTGTAATGGTTTCTATACAAATGTATTTATAATTTCATTTTTGAAATTGAATTTTCAAATAATCATTTTTATGGGATTTATCAAAGGTTTTCAAAACCCCTTACTGGGCAATTGAATGCTCACCAATTTTTTTTAATTGTTTTTCACATGTATTTTAGGAGATTATCATAGATGTTCTCACTTATGGTGTTAGCATGTAGTGAAAGCGTAGTGGAATTTTTTTTTGTTCAACTCTGATAATGTATGGTTTTGTCTAATTCTATAGAACCTAGACTAGTAAAAGGTCCTCTTTGATTTAATGTGTTGGGTAATTATTATGTCACTTTTTACATAAATAATATATTACACCTCATTTTCAAGCACTGAGTTTAGAAGAGCGGGCTCGGGGAATTTTAATTGGTATTAGAGGGTGGTTCTACAAAACATTGGAGATTATACATTGTATCTTTAGTAAAAAAATCTAATCATTAGAATTTTCTTCAGTTTGTTAAGTCCCCTAGGCGTTTATTTAATTATGATGATGGTAATTCATAATTTTTTTAAGTCTGACAAAAGAATTGTGAGGGAGCAATTCATTTAAGGGGGGAGAATGTAACAACCCAAATATATCAATAAATAAAATAATTAATTATAAATTTAAATAAATTATGGTATAATTTTTTTTAATCTATAAGATTTCATTTAATTTGTATACTTTTCATCATGTGTCTTTTTAAATGCATTTTGAAACAATATTAATTAATTATACATTTATGAAATTATGTATCCTGAATATATATTTTTAGATATAATATTTTAATAAATAAAGATAATCAAGTTTAATATTAAACATAACATATTTTTTTAAAAGAAATATAATATTATTTTAATTATAATATATATTTATGAATTATTTTTATAACTTTAAATTATTTTTAGAATGTTATATAACAAATTTTTATAAAATAAATTATATTATAATGACGTATTTGAGAAAACATTGATTTTAAATAATTGAGTAAATATAATGTTTTAAACAAACATATGAACTTATTAAAGACCATATTATTGAAAGTTAACATATATATAAATATTACAATTTATGATTCATAATTTTATGATAACATAAAAAATTATATATTTGATTATTAAATATAAAAACTATAAACTTTATGTTCTGAAATTTAGATTAAAAAATATAGACCATTACACACACACAAAGATATATATATTATGATATGATATATATATATATATATGTGTGTGTGTGTGTGTGTGTGTGTCTGTTTTATTTAAACAAATAAAACTAATAAACAATCGATTTCTAATGAATGTAATTAAAAAATGGAAATGAAATATTAAAAATGATGAAATTGGGTTTTCGGGTATTTGGATTTCAATTAATCGTCTTCATAAAATATTGGAACAAAGGGGAGTCTCCGCATGAGTTGAAGGGGAGCTATGGGTCTCTTCAAGTTCGAGTGTGATTCAGAGCGGATATTGATAAATTCTCAACTGGAGGTTTTTCTCCGTCATTAATAGTCGATCTTGGTGGATGAATCCGACCAGTTTAGGGAGGGTTCATCTTCTGATGCGAGGATGACATCGAGCATGAAATATAGAAGTTTTAATATCCATATGAATCTTGAATCAATTCTGATGTTCTTGCAAGTAGGATATAGGCCTTCGATTAACATATGCGGTTGTGATTGAGACGCGTGGAGGATCAAAATGAGATTTTTGGGAAAATGAATCGTGTGGTGCCAAACCGCAAGTAGGTGTTTACTATTCTAAATGTCCACATAAAATTGAATACTGATTTGTCTTATTTATTGTTTTTATTCTTCAAAATATTATCTATGGACCACTATAGTATTTATCAGCAACTTAATTTATTCTTTTGTGATGTGAGTGTTTTTCACAATATTGAATTTTTCTATCCATTGTATTTCATTCAGTGTCTTTTGATTTTGTGGTAATTTATAATGTTAAAATTGGAATCTGAAAATGAAGTGTAAACCAAATGTCAATATTTCCTGTTTGTAAACTGATTGTTTCAAATTTTCTTATGGACATGCACTACAATATCATTCATCAATCCAGTTCTTTGGATAATCTATTTGCATATAACCATTACTATCATTGTCAAAACTAAACAATCTTATCTGATCGACTCACATAAGAAAATTTTTTAGGAAATAGAACTCTCTGGAAGTTGAAATAAAGTAAACATATTTTGGGGTATAATTAAGGGTTTGTGGGACATGTGAAGGGAGATAAATAGAACCAATAAATCATTTTTTCTTTATTCTTTTGTGTATTTTTCTATTTAGTAATTTTAGTCATGTATTTAATTGTCTATATATGCACAGTATTCCATTTGGACATCATCCACCCACTGTGTGAAATAAGAAGAATATATTTTCTGCTACAAAGAATTAGGGGACATGCCCTTTGTTGTTTTCCATCTTTATTATTTGCGTAAGGGATTTTTTTCATTTTTTCATATTATTTGTTTCTTTCAAGTTTACATATGGTTTTCATTCAACCAAAATCAACAAATTTTTCAAAACACTGATAAATTGTAGTAATGTGATTCCTACTATAAATATTTCGGTGTATGTTTGGTATAATATTTATTCATTCTTGATGAAGATTGATTAATTGTGTTTTTGAAAGGGATTTACTTCAAATTTTCTTTCAATTCCTTTTTAAATTAAGATATTTCTTCAATTAAATATGTGCAGTTTATGGTTGTTTTATCCAAATTATGTTCAAATTTAGTTTTTTGTAAGATATTTATTTACACATACATTTCAATTACATTATTATTTTAGATATGGATTGTTTTATTTTTATTTTCAATTTTATCAATTTCAAGATTGTTAGAAGGGAAAATTTGGTTTATTTATTTCAATGTTATAATTTTAGTTTTCAAAATTATGTGTAAGGGGTATTTGTATTAAAACATAATTTAGTATTAATTTTTATATATGTTAAAGGTTAATTCATCATACTAAAATAATTTAGATATTTTTATTGTTAAATTTTTAATATGAGGATTTTTTTTTGGAATTTGAATCTATTAAAACATATTTTTATAAGCCAGTAATTTTTTAAGAATGACGGTATTCAAAAATTACATATGTCTATTATGAAATTGATTAATTTCATGTATATGTTTATGATTACTGGTTTGATATTGGAAGACAATCCATGTTCATATATATAGATTTATATATTTCCATGAAATTAGGTTCTTCAATATATATATATATATCCATTAAGGAGTTCATGCATATGAAATGTTATTGATAATTTGTTGTGTTACATAATGATTTCATGTGAATATCAGTACTTTATATGTTCATTACATTATTTCATGCATTAAAGTAATTAGACAAGTATGTTGTTGGAAATTTTTATTCAAGATTTCATTTTAAAAATTGTTGAAATTATAACAATATAAAAATCATGTATTTTATAAAATGATTAGATACATGGATGTCTATAAAAGGTATGCGTGACAAAAATTTGGTCAGAACCCAACATGAAAGTGTAATTCAATGGATTTTCATATGAATATATATGAATATATATATACATATACATACATACATAATCATATATATACATATAACTGTAATGTGTACTTCAATACAGTAACATGTTTCCAAAATTTAAAACTCCAGTGAAAATTATTTGTAAATAATGAAAGCTAATAAATGTTTAAAAAAAACTGGTTCATGAACTCTATAAATATAATAGGGAGTTGTATAATGAATTTATAGCTAATGTGGGAAGTCCCAAGATATCCTTCAATGTACCATGTGGCCTCAGTCGTTTTGTTTTTAAGATCATGTTTAATATTTTCAACTGAATCACTAGAATAGTTTTTAAAGTGTTTTAAATGTATAATTAATTTTCAACTAATTATAGTATTTTATAAATTTTGTTCTAAAATTTATTTATAATTTCATTTTCAAAATTAATTTTCAAATAAATATTTGGATGGGATTTATCAAAGTTTTTCAAAACCCCTTACTGGGAAATAGAATGCTCACCCTTTGTTTTTACATGTTTTTCATAGATATCTTAGGATATTATCATAGATGTTGTCGCTTATGGAGTTACCATGAAGGAAAATCATATTTGAAAATTTTAATATTGTTTTCAACTCTAATAATGTATTGTTTTGTCGAATTCTCCAGAACCAATATCGATAAAAGATCCTCTTTGATTTAAAGTGTTGTGTAATTGTTATGTCACTTTTTATATAGAAAAAAAATTACACAGCATTTTCAAGCAGTGAGTCCGGAAGAGTGAGCTTGGGGTGTTATAGTTTTCTTTTGATGTATTTTTTTTGCCAACAAATTCCAAGATTATGTTTTCTGAATTCAATATGTGTATGGGTAATGGTTGCATCATCCCCTTATACATTTCTTCTTAGCCAATACCTACTAACATAGAAGGCTCATTGATGTATTCCAGTGATCACATTGTCCTTATTATATGAAATATAGTTCACTTGGAGATCTTGGTAAATCATTGTGTCCCAAATTTCTATAGATAATGTTTATCTATTTTCATAATTAAGAATTTCCTTCTTTATCTCTTAATTTGATGATATACATAGTCATGACCCAAACCATACAAAAACTCTTTAATTAACAATGAAGGCCAATGTTTTCCCATTTATTATAGATTCTAAATTCCTAAAAATTCTGACATGATCTCTTTTAGAATCCTTTATCATATCCTGATGGGATGTTTGAGCAATCAGTTTATAATGGATTGATAATTTTCCTTCTTTTATGAATCCCATGTCCATCCATTTCATATATAATATGATCAGAATAATCTCAATTATTGTAAATGATAAAATTTATGTATCCTTTAGAAAAAGTTTATCTTCAACATTTTTCATCTTATAAGGATGGTAGTGGATTGAGTAGTAATAGTCTTTGATCATCTCTAATGTAATGACCCAATATTTTGTTAATGAAAGTTCGTATTGATCAAATTAAATGTCTTATTATGTAAAATGGTTATAGAACATATGTACGTCATTGGTTTTAGGATTTTGGATTATGAAATACCTTTAATAATTTTTACCATTTTTAATATAGTCATTGAACAGTGATCGCCTTATTAGTACAAATATATGGATTTAACAAATCCAATTTACTCAGAAAAAGGAAGTGATGACCACATCCATCAGAATTTCTTCCTACGAATCCCATTTGTCAGAGCTCAGAATGGAGGTGGATTCCCTGGGCTTTTCATTTTACCATGACCAATCTGAGATTCAACACATTAAGATTGAACATAACTTCCTATGAGAGATATAGAAGTTGATAGATATTGTCACCCTAGTGATTTCATATGAGTCACCCCAAGAGTCTGTCAACATCAGAGACCTAACCTGAGGCCATATGCGGCTGTTATAAGGGGATATGTAACAAGACCCTAGAACCATGATTATGTGAATTATTTTTGTATAGAATAAAGAATATACATACATTTTATTATTGTTACTTTGTAAATATTTTTTAATGTACAAATTTTTTTTTTAGTTAATATTAAATTAAAAAATACATTTTGATGAATTTATGAATTTTTTAATTAAATAATATTTTCAAAAAATATTATTAATAAATTATTTTTTATTAAATATAAATGATCATATAATTTATATGAATACAATTGTAATTTTTATTAATTTTTCATACATGTTTTTTCAAACCCCTTGAATTTTGGATAAATGTCAGTTATTATTTAAAATGTAAAAATTCACATATTTATAAAATTGTTTATATAAAATTAATATAATCTTTTGAATCAAAAGGTAAAAATTATCCAACGATTATTTTTTCATAATTTTCTGAGACAATAATATTTTTGGGTAACACTTAAACACCGCTTAAATATATAATTTGTTTTATAACATCATAATGACCGAATTGTGATGTAATAAAAAACTATAAATGTGGTGTTCTTCCAATATATTTTTTACCATTAAAATAATTTGATTTTAAGTTTGTTTTATTTATTTTAAAATGCTTTAGTAGACCCTCCCAGACATATAAATCATTCTACCTTTTTAAAATTATTTCTATGATGGTGTGACTCTCCTCCATATAAGAAAGAAAAATATTTTAAGAGTTTTGGGCATTTTAATTATAATATTATGTTTAATATTCCCCTATTTATAAAAACATTTTCAATAAGCTTGGGTTGGTTTTTCCTTTTGATTCATTTAATGTGTGGTGTCAAACACCAAAATAAAACCAATTCATTATCTTTTCTTCTCTAGCCCATACAAACTCCCACTTACTCATCACTCAAAGACTTTGGAGCTCAAACAACCTCTATTATCGACTATATGGAATAATTTCATGGTTCCCCAAGCTCCCATGAATCCTCTCTAAATCCTATTCCAATCCACTGGTATCAAATTTCTACGTACGTAATTTCATTCTTTCTTATTTTGTCCAAATTTTCTAATGTTGTTATTCCATTTTAATTATAATTAAAAAATTTAGGGTATGATTTCTCTCCTCCCCCATACTTCCCTCCTTATTTTTTAATTATGGGATATTCTTTCCTCTCTCATTAATTCCTATCATGTAAAACCATTACTATACCGATATTCTATAAGAAATTTATCTCTTATCATTTACATGCAACAAGTTATTTTTTTATGAATATAAAATACATTACCTAGGTTGGTATATATATATATATATATGACCCCCTTAATATCAATTTCAAGAAAATATGATGATACATAACTTTCTCTCTCATCAACCATTTTTATCAATTTTTATGTCACACTGTTATGCTGTCGAAATTGCACCATGATTTTCCAAGCCCAAGTCATTGTGTAGTGGACACCATTCCCATTTCATTATCAATGGTATTAACCATTATACATATTTACATATTGATTATATAGTTTCTTGTATGTATTCCACATTCCTTTATCATTGAATAATTGATAACGTTGAATGATTCTATGTTGTATGATCCATGTGGCACACTTATGCATGAAATGAAATGATTAAGAATGGTGTGCCCTGATAGTTCTCTAATTTTTTGGTTAAAGGATAGTATCATGATGTATCAACTGATATGAGGGTTTACTCATTATAATTCATGTGAAATGAGGGTTTACTCAATCTCCATTTTAGGGAGCCTTTTCTCATTATTATTTCAGGTTAAATGTTGTTACCACATTTCCAGGTTATGATAATTGTTCTATATCATTCCTTTATGTACATGTTTATCTTATGATCCATTGATATTACTATTTCCTAATATGTACTAAATTTTTAATGTTATTACTTTTTTACTCGCTTACTGGGATTTATAGCTCACACTTTTCTTATTCATGTCTTCAGGTTATCTAATACAATGCAAAGTACAAAGGAATGTGTGTGGTCATGTAAAAGAAGTTTTTAATAATGTTGTGTATTTCATGTTTTAAGTTATAATGTAATGTTCCTAATCAGCAATGAAACCAGACCACTCTATCTTATATGTTGTATCAAGTGATTATTTTTTGTAATAAATTATGATTAAGTGTGAAATACAGGGCATGGTAGTTATAGATGGTATCTGAGTATAGGTTTAGTTATTTCTGGGATTAGGATTAGAAAAACCTAGTGAAAGACTTAGGAATAAGAATAAGTAAAATAAAAACGTCCCTATATTATTGTGGTTATTCATTAAGAGGTTAATCATGAAAATAAATTCATGTCTGGATATGTGCACGAAGATTAGGCTTTAGCAGAGATGTGACTAGGGGAAAACCCCAAAAACACAGCATTGAGCTACACTCTAAAGGTAATTGGCACAGAACAATGAGCCTTGTTATACTCTTGGTTACAAAACTCCCAGGGTATATGCTTTGGTAAATTAAGAATCTTATTATTAACCATTATTAAGAAAATAAATAAATTCCCCTATGAATATATGTTGTTAAGTAGATCATATATAACCTAGATTTAATCCTATAAATTCAATAGTTTAGGAAATCAAAGTAATTTATAAGTTATATGTTTTTCCCTTTTTATTACCTTTTATGCGGTACCCATAATTTTTCTTTTATTACATCCAATGGAAAATGATAGGTTGAATCATGAATACAAATGATATAATGTTCAAGGTGATGACTATTCTAATGGGAATCCTAATCCGATGATAGTAGGAATTGAAAACATTTAAATTATAATCTATCAGTTAACTGCTGTTGTGAATAGAATCATGCGTCAAGAGGAAATTTAACCCCCCGCCCCCAAAAAATAATCTGTTCAAAATTGAGAGATTCACAGGACAAAAGCCTCCAACTTTTAATGGATCATCATATCCCTCAATATTTGAATAATGGATTAACTCCATTCATACTCCATCCTTAAATTTTATTAATAAGGGAAGGAAATTATGGCTACATATTGTATTGAGGGTGAAGTTTATAAATTATGTACATTGATCAAAAATACGAATCCCTTTGGAGGAGATAAAGGTGTTGGAATGGAAGTATTTCAAGAAAATACATTTCAAAAAATATTTTCATTGCACCCTATAACTTATTATGGAATTGTATTTCCATGCACCCAAAGAAAAATACCATGAATCCATCAGAGGTTACAATAAAAAATTCAAAAGGATTTCATGATAATCCTCCAGCATTGGTGTTACCCTCGAATGCAAGGTTGACCGCTTCTTAGTGGGATAAAACCAAGCTTATGGAAATCCTTAGAGATCTGCGACATCAAGAGGTATGAGGAAGTTGTCTGATGTTCCCTCATGTTCGAAATGGATATTGGAAAATCTTTCTGTTATCATGGAGATAATAATTGTATGGTTGAATTTAGTTCTTGTTTTCCGATGGATAAATCCAATGGTGTTAAGAATATCCAACACCCCACATTCCAAAGGTGTATAGAGATGAAACCCAAAAATTTCCTGATGTGGAAGATAAAATGATTTAGGTGTGGTAGAGAGGGTAAATGGACATTAACTACCATCATGAAAAACTAGTGGTTGAGATAGAATAGAGGAACACTCTGTTCGACCCTTGACAAGGTTTTTATTGTTTCAACTGCAAATAATCAGGGTTCTTTGAAAACCAATGCCCTATGACAGGGGTTTTAGAGGCAACCAACAACCTCCATGGCAGTAAGGGTGAGATTTTTTCATCACTACCTTCGATGTGAACTCTTACAAAGAAATTGTCACAGGTACTCTAGTTATTCAATCAAGAATAGGAAACCTACTATTTGATTCATGTTATACACATTCTTTATTACCCATAATGTTTAGTAGAACTATGCCAACACCAACAAAAACCATTGAAGTATAGATTTTGATGAGAATATAAAATTGGGAAATAATTTCATCCCATCAATAATACTCCTCCCCTGAATATGTACATGTTGAAGAAAGAGGATGATTCTTCATTAGCACCATCATCTCAGGTGTGGATATTAGAGACCTATGAGAACAGGTATATTGCTTAGATGATTGATTCTAATGAAGAAACCATCCTTGAAAACATACCTATTGTGAGGGAATCAAATAAAGTGTTTCTCATGGAATTGTCGTGTCTTACTCCTAGAAGATATGTTGAATTCCATATTAATATTCCACCTAGTGTGTAACCAATATATATGATTCCACATATAATGGCTGTTGTGGAGTTTGGGAAGCTGATGATATAACTACAAGATAATCTGGACAAGTGTGTATACACCCAAGTGATTGACCATGGGGTGCACTAGTCCTCTTCATCGAGAAGAAGGATGGGTCAATTCACCTTTGAAATTATTATCATGAGATCAAAAAATTTATGATTAATAACAAGTACCCTCTGCCACTAATTGATGACTTGTTTGATCAGATTCATGGAGAACAATACATCTCTACAATGGATTTTGGGTCGGGACATTACCTTGTAAGGGTAGAGAAGGAGCATATCCCCAAGACTTATTTATCATACAAGATACAGGAACTATGAATTCATATTAATGTCTTTTAGACTCACTAATGCTCCATAAATCTTCATGGACTTGATGAGTAGAGTCTTTAGATATTTCATTGAAAAATTTGTAGTATTCATTATAAACGATATTAAAATATACACCAAACCCATGGAGGACCATGAGGAGTATCTAATCAGTGTACAAGAGACCTTGCGAAAGGATAATCTCTATGAAAAGTAAGAGAAGTGTGAGTTCTAGTTGAAGGAGGTATCATTATGGGGTTATACGATCACAAGTAATGGGATATATGTGGATCCCTCAAAGACATATAAAATTGAGGGATGGTCAAGGCAATCATTGGTAATGTATATTCGTAACATCCTAGGGTTTGTTGGATATTATCCCCAATTTGTGATAAATTTCCCAAGACTGATAAACCCTCTTACGAAGATATCTTGGAAGGAAGTAATGTTTTCTTGGTGTGATGAATGTGAAGAGAGCTCCAAAGATTTGAAATGGAGGCTTATCACTGTGCTCTTGGTCACACTACCCAAAAGTGGAAGTCTTTTGTGGGATTTAGTAATGATTCAACGAAGGGAATGGTCTTTTTGATGATGAAAAATGAAATATTAATTTCTTATAATTCATGGAAATTGAATTTTAATGATAAAAACTATCCAACACATCATCGGGAGTTGGATGTAGTACTCTTCCCTTTGAAAATTTGGCAGCATCACCTCTTTGCGTGGAATTTTGAAATACACACGGATAAAAAAATCTTATAGTATAGATTCACACATGAATAGATTAATATTCACCAATAAAGATAGTTTGTGCTGGTAAAATACTGTAACTGATCAATCCATTACTACCCTGGGAAAGAAATCATGGTGGAGGATGGTCTAAGTAGAAAGGACCATGTGATTATCTCATTGATGAGAATTGAAAAGGATCCAATCTTTTTATATTTGATGAATATGGACATGGGAATCATAAAGAAGGGTACATCATCAATTCTTTCACAAATGATTGCTGAACTGTCTCTTTTAGAAAGGTGAATGGATGATCAAATGTGTGATGTGGGAATTCAAAAGAAAGTGAAAACTAATAGAACAGAGAAATACCTAGAGTTTAATGTTAATGTTGAATGAAATATGAGATTTGGGAAAAGACTATGTTTTCAATCAAGATTGGAGTTGAAGACTTAACTTTTGGATGATGTACAGAGTTTGAATTTTTCCATTCACCCTGGAATCCCAAATATGTATCGAGATATCCGAGAGAATTAATGGTGGGATAACATGAAGAAGGATATCACTGAGTATACATCAAAGTGAATGGTATGTAAGTAAGTGAATGATGAGAGTAACAAGTCTAAAAGGATGATAAAACCATTACCCATTCTAGCTTGGAAATGGAAGAAAATTACCATGGACTTTTTCACCCGACTTTTTGAAGACATCCAAATGATGAAATGCTATCTAGGTTGTTGTGGACTATCATACAAAGACTGTGCACTTCATTGTTAATTGGAAGTATTTCTAAATCGGTTAACTAGAAAAGATATATATCTGAGAAGTGGAAATGCTTTCTAGAGTACTACTATCTATTGGATCTAATCAGCATTCATGACTCTCTTCTATGTTTTGGAAGAGTCTTCAACATTATATGAATACAGAGAAAAACATTAGTATGGATTATCATCCTCAAACTGATGGTCAATCTGAGTATTATATCAAAATCCCTGTGGGAATGTTGAGAGCATGTTCAATGGACTACAAATGATGATGGGATTAAGATCATCCTCTTTTTGAGTTCTCTTATAATAAAAGTTTCCACTCATGCATCCAACTTGATTATTATGAAGACATTTATGGGAAGATGTACAGAACTCCGACATGTTGGGATGAAGTTGGCGAGTGAAAACTCCTAGGTCTAGAAAGGGTTTAATAAATGATGCTCATGGTTATGACCAACCACAAGCACATTAATTATTCTCAGAGTCGCAAAAGGAGCAATGTTGATAATCATCGATGAGAGCTGATGTTTGATGTAAGATACATGGAATTCCTATGCATATCACAATGGAAGAGAGTTATGATATTTGGGATGAAGAGATATACAATGACCTGCCAATTCTCATTGGCTTGATAGCTCAATGAGTCATTACTTGTCCTTAAGAGACATCCTCAAGGCGCCAAAAGCTGGCAATAAATACCGAAGGGTTTCAAAATACATGGGGTAAGATTTACCCTTTAACAGAGAACAACCAAGAAACAGAGAAACTAGATAAACATCACCAAAAAAACCGTGTGCTGACCGTGTGGAAGCCCCTGCCTGCAAGAGCCACTGTGCACAGTTTGGTCGTACGGTTAGACAAACTGTGTGCCGACCGTGCGACATCCCCTTTGCCTCAAAACATCATTCTAAGTTCTCCCGACTGTTCAATTCATAACCCGTATCTTTAAAACCATGAAAAGGATCAAGAAATGGTTACATACCAGAAAATGGGGTACTAAAGCCACTGTGCACAGTTTGGTCGTACGGTGGGGAGACATTAGTACCCCATGTTTCTGGTAGAAAAACCGTGTGCTGACCGTGTGGAAGCCCCTGCCTCCAAGAGCCACTGTGCACAGTTTGGTCGTACGGTTAGACAAACTGTGTGCCGACCGTGCGACATCCCCTTTGCCTCAAAACATCATTCCAAGTTATCCCGACTGTCCCATTCACAACCCGTATCTTTAAAACCATGAAAAGGATCATGAAATGGTTACATACCAGAAACATGGGGTACTAAAGTCTCCCCACCATTGGCCTCTCTGTCCCTAGAAAGTAAAAAATCATCGCTTTCCTGAAAGAGTTATGGCCACTGCTCTATCATTTCTTTCTCGCATTCCAAAGTCTTTTCTTGAATATGACCATGTTGCAATTAAACCTACACTAGACCGATTCTTTTTCCAAGAAAGACATTATATTGCTTATCTACTATCTATAGCGGGATGTGTATCAATGAAGCATCAGACTCTAGGTTAACGTGATCCCATCTGATCACATGGTCAGGATCGGGTTGATACATCTTTAACAAAGATGCACGGAACACATTATGCACTGCACTAAGCTGTGGTGGTAATGAAAATTGGTACGCCACCTCACTAACCTGTTCTAGTATCTCAAAAGGGCCTATATATCAACGAGATAATTTTCCATGCTTCCTAAAATGATGTTGTCCAAGCCATGGAGAGATTCTCAAAAAGACATGATCATTCACCACAAACGACAATAGTCTTCAACGATGTTCTACATAAGATTTCTGACGACTCTGAGCTATCACCATCTTCTTTCTAATCAAATGGATCTTTTCCATTGATTATTGGACAAGGATCAACCCAAATAGTGAAGTCTCACATGTTTCCACCCAATAAAGTGGAGAACGACAAGGATGCCCTTACAATGGTTCAAATGGAGCCATGCGTATAGAGGCCTGCTAACTGTTGTTGTATGAGAGCTCCACTAATGGTATGTGCTCCTCCCATGTGCCACAATAATCTATTACACAATCCCAAAACATGTCTTCCAACATCTGTATCGTCCTCTCAAATTTCCCATTCGACTAAGGATGATTCGCCGTGATCATAGTCAACTGAGTCCCAAGGGCTTATTGTAAGGATTTCCATAAATGAGAGGTGAACCTCAGATCTCTATCTAATATGATAGACACTGGTACACTATGTCTCTTTACCAGTTCCCAGATATAGATTTTTAAATGATCTTCCACCGTATGAGATTCACGAATCAAGATAAAATGGACCAACTTGGTTAGACGATCCATTATCAACCAAATGACATCGTGTTTCCAGACCGTTCATGGAATACCTATAACAAAATCTATTATTATCTGATCACATTTCCACACTATGATGTGTAATGATTGTGTCATACCAGCTAACTGCTGATGTTCTTATTTAACTTTCTGAAAAGTTAAACACCTTGAAACAAATTCAACTACCATCCGCTTCATGCCGCTCCACCAAAACCGAGGCTTCAATTCCTGATACATCTTTTCTATACCCAGATGTATAGCCTATCTTGAATGGTGGTAAGCATGAAGGAGTTTTCCTGAGAAGATAAAGTAAAATCCATCTGATCTCGAATAAGATAAACTGAACTCCCATCTAGCTTCCATCACTCAATGGTCTCCCCACCATTGAGTTTTGAACTCATTGCAACACAGTCTACATCGGATGCATGTGTGCCTTTTACTATCTCCACCAAATCAAGAACAAGCACAACTGGAACGAAAACAGCAACATCGGATCGTTCTTCACATTCCATATGCATGTCATCTAGGACGGACATCAACAACCACTCATCTGAAGCTTCCATTGCCAAATGAGCATATGACTTCTTGCTTAATATGTCGGCCACCGAATTTCCCTTAATCAGTGTATACATAAAGTTAGTTTCGAACATTTGAAGATACTCCATCCATCTCCTCACCCTTAAAATCAAATAAAGAAGAGAAAAAACGTGTTTCAGACTTTTTTGACCCTTTTCACGGTCAGCACACGGTTTTTCTACCAGAAACATGGTGTACTAAAGTCTCCCCACCATTGGCCTCTCTGTCCCTAGAAAGTAAAAAATCGTCGCTTTCCTGAAAGAGTTATGGCCACTACTCTATCATTTCTTTCTCGCATTCCAAAGTCTTTTCTTGAATATGACCATGTTGCAATTAAACCTACACTAGACCGATGCTTTTTCCAAGCAAGACTTTCTATTGCTTATCTACTATCTATAGCGGGATGTGTATCAATGAAGAATCCGACTCTAGGTTAACATGATCCCATCTGATCACATGGTCAGGATCGGGTTGATACTTCCCTAACAAAGATGCACGGAACACATTATGCACTGCACTAAGCCGTGGTGGTAATGAAAATTGATACGCCACCTCACCAACCTGTTCTAGTATCTAAAAAGGGCATATATATCAACAAGATAATTTTCCATACTTCCTAAAATGACGTTGTCCAAGCCTTGGAGAGATTCTCAAAAAGACATGATCATTCACCACAAACGACAACAGTCTTCAACGATTTTCTACATAAGATTTCTGACGACTCTGAGCTGTCACCATCCTCTTTCTAATCAAATGGATCTTCTCCATTGATTATTGGACAAGGATTAACCCAAATAGTGATGTCTCACATGTTTCCACCCAATAAAGTGGAGAACGACAAGGATGCCCTTACAATGGTTCCAATGGAGCCATGCGTATAGAGGCCTGCTAACTGTTATTGTATGAGAGCTCCACTAATGGTATGTGCTCCTCCCATGTGCCACAATAATCTATTACACAATCCCAAAACATGTCTTCCAACATCTGTATCATCCTCTCGGATTTCCCATTCGACTAAGGATGATTCGCCGTGATCATAGTCAACTGAGTCCCAAGGGCTTATTGTAAGGATTTCCATAAATGAGAGGTGAACCTCAGATCTCTATCTAATATGATAGACACTGGTACACTATGTCTCTTTACCACTTCCCAGATATAGATTTTTGAATGATCTTCCACCGTATGAGATTCACGAATCAAGATAAAATGGACCGACTTGGTTAGACGATCCATTACCAACCAAATGACATCGTGTTTCCGGACCATTCATGGAATACCTATAACAAAATCTATTATTATCTGATCACATTTCCACACTATGATGTGTAATGATTGTGTCATACCAGCTAACTGATGATGTTCTTATTTAACTTTCTGAAAAGTTAAACACCTTGAAACAAATTCAACTACCATCCGCTTCATGCCACTCCACCAAAACCGAGGCTTCAATTCCTGATACATCTTTTCTATACCCGGATGTACAGCCCATCTTGAATGGTGGTAAGCATGAAGGAGTTTTCCTGAGAAGATAAAGTAAAATCCATCTGATCTCGAATATGATAAACTGAACTCCCATCTAGCTTCCATCACTCAATGGTCTCCCCACCATTGAGTTTTGAACTCATTGCAACACATTCTACATCGGATGCATGTGTGCATTTTACTATCTCCACCAAATCAGGAATAAGCACAACTGGAACGAAAACTGCAACATCGGATCGTTCTTCACATTCCATATGCATGTCATCTAGGACGGACATCAACAACCACTCATCTGAAGCTTCCATTGCCAAATGAGCATATGACTTCCTGCTTAATATGTCGGCCACCGAATTTCCCTTAATCAGTGTATACATAAAGTTAGTTTCGAACATTTGAAGATACTCCATCCATCTCCTCACCCTTAAATTCAAATAAAGAAGAGAAAAAATGTGTTTCAGACTTTTTTGATCCGTAAACACAGTAAATTTCTCACCAAAGAGATAATGTCTCCATGTTTTTAATGCATGGACGACTATTGTTAACTCTAAATCATGTGTTGGGTAATTTTTCTCATGCACCATCAACTTCCTTGAGCCATAATCAACCACATGGTCTTCTTTCATGAGAACAAAACACAAGCCT
This sequence comes from Viscum album, assembly GCA_963277665.1. NCBI lineage: Eukaryota > Viridiplantae > Streptophyta > Magnoliopsida > Santalales > Viscaceae > Viscum > Viscum album. The sequence continues at coordinate 537,577,621 of OY728156.1, forward strand.
ATTGCTGAAGCATCACAATACACCACATACCCATGTCCTGATTTCAGAAAAATCAAGATGGTTGCTGATGTAAGGCAAACATTCAACTCTTGAAAACATCTATGACTATATTATGTACATTTAAATGCACTATTCTTCTTTTTCAATGTTTTCATAGAGGAATCTAGCCGTGAGAAGTCGCAGACAAAGCGTCGGTAATAACCATCTAGACCAAGAAAACATCGTATTTCGATGACATTCATCGGCGGTTTCTAAGAAAGAATAGCTAATATCATTTATGGATCTACTGAAACACCTTTATCAGAAACAACATGGCCTAGAAAACGTAATGGTTGTATCATAAAATCACACTTTGATAATTTGGCATAAAACTGATGGTCTCTCAAGATTTCCAACACTATCGTCAAGTGTTTCTCATTCTTAGCCCTTGTTTTTATTACTCCAATATATCATCCACACACACCACAACAAAAAATCTAGATATCGCTAAAATATCTGATTCAAAAATTCCATAAAGAATTCTCGTGCATTCGTAAGACCAAAAAGAATGACTACAAATTCTTAGTGGCCATATCTTCTTCTGAAGTATGTCTTTGTAATATCCTCCTTCTGAAATCACAACTGGTGATATCCTGACCGCATGTGAATTTTAGAGAACCAATGAGCTCCCCTCAATTTATCAAATCGGTCATCAATGCATGGATGTGGATATCAATTATTTATCATAACATGGTTAAGTTTATTATAATTCACTAATATCCTCATAGTTCCATCTTCTTGCACTTGTGGCATGCTCTCAGTGGTGCTGTAAATTCACGTTTCATGTGATCAGTCGAACCACATTGAAAGCAACCTGCATTACTCTGGGGTTGTGGAGGAAGGTTGAATGATCCCACCATCTGGTTCTGATTCACACTCCCAACTTAGAAGTAGATGTCCCTATCCTGATTTTTCCTAGAATTGGAGATCCCACCCGTTTTCGTGGTTATCATCATGCCACCTCCTATCGATCCCATGATATCACGTTCATCAACTATTTCTATATTCACCTTATCTATATAATCTGTAATACAGAGCATAGCTATCTTCGATAAAATATCCTATTGCAACCCAGATTCAAATATGTGTCCCTTCGGTGATGCAATTGAAGAATAATCTTGTTCAAAGTGCAGTAAATTAATGAATTTAGAGGAATATTCCATGACAGAGAGATTCTACTGCTTCAGGATGAAATAGTATGTTGTCCTCTGGATCTTGAATGTGTGAGGATAGAATTGTTTATTGAACAACTCCTCAAATTCCTCCTAGCCTAGGCCTTGATCCACTGTAGTCTGCACCACTAGGTCCCATCTCTGTCGTGTAAGATCCACCCTCATGTACGTCGCCAACATTAATTTCAATTCTACTAGTGTGATGATGAAATCAAATATACGATTCATCCAACTTAGCCACACCTCTGCCCATTCTGGTTCAGAATCACCCCAAAATATTGGTGGATTATTCTTCTAGAACTGGACAGAATGGTCTACATGCCTTGACTCATCCCTCTGATTCCCTATGTCCACAACATGGAATGCTTGAACGATACTTTGAACCAGCTCTTAGTTCACACGTGGTTCAGGTGAAACCACATTCTCTGCAGCTGGTTCAGGTTGGTTTCTATGACGCCTAACATGTGACATTTTCTATAAAACCATCGCACGTCGTTAGTCTCACTTCCTAGAAAATGAAGTCTTAGCATTTCAATTTATATCACTTCAACTATCACATAATTTTTTCCTATCCATTACATTGTTCCACATGTTCAACTATTTTTGAAAACACCCCGCATACTTTCTGAAAATCCACACATTTTTAAAATATAATAAATATTCTATTTTCAAAATCGTTCATTTAAAAATCAATTTCTACATTTTTAAAAAAAATTCACCTTTCCCCAAATCAAAAATCATTCTTCACAATGAGATATGCCATAATAGTGGTAATTCATTCATATAATGCATGTCATGCTCATCTCATTGGCTAAACCCATGAAAATGAGATTTTCAACCTTCTAGAAGTGTATCCAAAACACTTATGTTCCCAACACCCTGGTAATTTTATGTTCAGAAGAAACGGGTTAGATACGTCCTTTTATGCTACACATTTCTTGTTCTGACAATCCTACTACTGTCTATGATGATCACAAAAGGAATAGAAAAGAAGTAATTTCAACTCCAGGACAAAGAACATCGATGACCACTTGTTATGCAAAGACCTAACAAGCTGATACCATTTGTAATGAATCGCCAATTATAATTGACTTGAGAGCTCAAAGTGTCATTACTAGGCTTTAAGAGACATCCCCAAGGTGCCAAAGGCTGTAAATAAATATCGATGTGTTTCAAAATACATGGGGGCAAATTTACCCTTTTACTGAAAACAACCAAAAAACAGAGCAACTAGATAAACATCTCCATGAAACCACTATATGATGACTGATTTTAAACGAAAACAACACAATCATTAATTTTATCAAAAACCAACCAAATGTACCATAGTGAAAGCCAACTGTAAACATTATAGTAAACAGTGGAGAGACAACTCCATGAATACAAGAAAACAAACCAACTCCATTCTCCATAGGCTCCATGCTCCAACATCACGAACCAATCCATGTATCACGAAGCAGTGCTCTAAACATGTGACACATTATGTTTTCCAATGTCCTGGTATATGAGATCTGCAAAAGCACCAATGTTCCAAAGAAGGTGGTGAGTAATGAAACTCAGTAGGTTTACCCCGATGACTTCCCAACCCATGCCTCTATGATAAAACTTGTTATAACATTTATATAATACAATTTATATGATAAAATTCAAAAAAAAATTCCCAATATAACAAGTTCCACGTCCAAGCCACTTTTCCATCAAAAAATCTTTCTCAAGAAAAGCAACAAACAATGTTTCCAAACAAATTCACATTTCCACTTTGGCACATTCATTCCATTCCACAATTCCACATAACCAACCACGCATGAAAACTGGACCACCCTATTCTCACTAGTGGTGAGTTATCCATTCACTAAGTCGTCACTTAGTGAACTACCTTGACGAGGGTACTTCACGACCTTATTCGTCCCAACCTATTGATAGGGGGACTTCCTGCCCTTATCCATCCCAACCTTTTGATGGGGGTACTTCTCGCCCTTATCCATCCCAATGAATATGAACATATACCACAACCCATGTAATCAATGCCCAAAACCATGTGCGTTCAAAACCATTCAGAAAAGAATCACCCTTATATTTGAAACCTCTTTCCCACATTCGATTTTCCAAATCCAGCAAATCCTTATTTCTAAAATCACAATTTTAAAATAAAAAAACCAAACACTTTGCACAACCATTATTTTTAATTTCCACGATATCATTAAACCCATAAATCATCACTAAAGATGATTTATATCATGTATTGCACCACAATTTCACAATCAAAACGAAGAAAATAAATCAATATGAACTAACCCTTCATGTTCTAAGAAAGTGTAGTTGAGAGTAAAGCCACATACCTCAACAAATTAAGTGAAACCAAGCCACAGATGGAGAACGCTCAAGAACTCCAGGTAAAAACTCCAAAAACTCTCCTTAGATCTCTTCTCATAATACAACCAATACCAAATCATTACATATTTGGCATCCACACCCTTATATGTACCCATAATGGGAGTATATCTAAAAAAATGGGGGAATTGGATTAGTAGATCTAAGTAGATCTATGAAACCGATCAAGACCGATCACATACCTTAAGAATCTGGCATCGATTCGCCATGAGAAGCTTCCAGATCGCCTCTGGAACACTTGGGAGAAGTCTTCCAACCGTCAAGGGAGAGTAATCCAGATATAGGGCCGCTTAGTGGGTAAAACAAGGAAATTAGAAGACAACCGAGTTAGATCCAAAATTTTAGGATCTATGTTTAAGTGACCGCATGGTTAGTCCGCACGGTTTGACAAACTACGTATGAACCATGCATTGGATACTACCTCGACCACCCTTCTCACACGGGTTGGCCGCACGGTTAGTCAATCCATGTACCCACCATGCAGAAGCCACTGCCTCAAAGACCCACTACGTAAGGTTTGGCCGCACGGTTAGACAGACCGTGCGACTTCCCTATTTCCTCAAAACATCATTCCAAGTTATCTTAACCCTCCATTTCACAACTCTCATCTTTAAAGCCATGAAAATCATCATGAAAGGATTACATACCAGAAACTGGGGGTACTAGAAGTTATCTTAGTACAAGGTACATCAGACCTTTTGAGATTCTTGATCGCATTGGAGGATTTTCCTATTGACTAACACTCCCATCAAACCTATCTAAATAATATGATGTATTCCATGTATCTCTATAGAGAAATTACATACTTCACCATCATCATATACTCAATCCATAGGTTGTACAACTGGATAATGACCTCTCATGTGAAGGGAAGCTAGTGAAGATCATAGATTATAGGGAAATAATTCTATGAATGAAGACTATTCCCCTTGTCATGGTGTTGGGCTGAAACTACAAGTTTGAAGAAGAAATGTGGGAATTAGAGGATGCGATCAAGCAGAGTTCCTTGAATCTGTTTTAGTGTGGAAAAAAGAATTTTCAAAGGAAAATATTCTTAAGGGGAATGATTGTAATGACCCAAATTTTTATTAATGATTTTTTTGATCTAATTAAATGTATTATTATGTAAAATGATTATATAACATATATAATTCTTTGATTTTATGATTTTTGATTTCAAAATACCATTAAGAATTGTTTCCCTTACTAATATAAGCATTTAATAGTGATTTCATGACTAGTATAAATATAAAGTGTTAACAAATCCAATTGACTTATATAAGGGAAGTGATGGGCTCATCCACTATAATTTATCTATTTGAAACACATTTATCAGATCATGAAAAGGGTGTGGTGTCATTGTTATTCACTCATGAGGAAGCTTGAGACAATCTTCAACATGTTAAGATTGAACAATACTACCAATGGGAGAAGTGGAAGATGATAGAGATTACCACCTGAGCGATGATATATGAGCCACTGCAAGAATATGTCACCATTGCACACCATAAACTTAGTTCATATACAGGTGTTATAATGTTTTATTTAACAATACCCAAGAACTATGATTATGTGCGTTTTTTGTACAAAATAATGAATATACATTCATTTTATTATTATTAATTTGTAAATTTCTGTTAAAGAACAACTATATTTATTAGTTAATATTCATTTAAAAAAATATATTATTGATTAATTAATGAAGTTTTTAATTAAATAATATTTTAAAAATATATTATTCATAAATTACCTTTTATTTAATATAAATGATCATATAAATTTGATGAATTCAATTGTAATTTTTATTATGGTGTGATACATGTTTTTTCCAAAACCAAAGAATTTTCTATAAATATTTGTTCTTATTTTAAAAATAAAATATCACATATTTAGAATATTATTTAGATAAAATGAATATTATTTTTGGAATCTGGATGTTGAGATTATCCAAAACTGAATTTTTCATAATTTTTTGAGATAATCGAATTATTGGGTAAAAATTAAATACCCTTTAATTATATAAATTGTTTTATGAAATCATAGTGACCCAATAGTGATGTAATAAAATAATATAAATGATTTGTTCAAAAAATATATGTTTTAATATTAAAATAATTTGATTTTAATTTTTTTTGATTTATTTTTAAATTCATTAGTGGACACTCCAAGACTTATAAAACATTTTATCTTTTTAAAATGATTTCCTTGAGGGTGTGACTCACCTCTACATAAAAAAGCCTAATATTTAAATTTTTTTCCATTTCCCTTATAAAATAATTTTTTCTAATACCCATTATTTGATACCATGGACAAAAACCATGGGATGGTTTTTCATTTTGATTTGTTTAATGTGTGGTTTCCAAAACCTAAATAATTATGATTTCCCTCTTTTTTCCTAAATAAAACCACCCAAGCTCCCACTTTCTGTTCAATCAAAGCCTTTGTATCTCCCCCAAAATATTCCATCCTCTCTCTATAATCCTCACATGGCACCTCATGCTCGCAATAATCCTTTCTCAAACCTCTCCCAAGCCTTTGGGATCACACTTACAAGTAAGGGATTTCTTCCTTTCTCATTTTTTACAAATTTAATTATGTTGTTATGGAATTTGATTTTCAATAAAAAAAGTTGGGGTATGATTTTTAACCTCCCCCATACTTCCCTTATTATGTTAGAATTATAGGATATTCATTTCTCTTTCATTAATGGCTCCCATGTACACATGTTACTATGCCGGAATTATGTATGGAATTTCTCTCTTCTCATTTACATTCACGAAATTATTTTGTATTATGAATATAACTTCCATTAAATATTTTGGGACATGTATCTATATGTACCACTTAATGAAAATATCATGTACATATTATGAGACAACCCTTTCTCTCTCCTCAACCATATATTATACATTTTTATGTTACATCGTTATGCTGCCGAAATTCCACATTGATTTTCCAAGAATATTTCATTGTGTATTGGATACCATGCCCAATTCAATATCAAGTATATTAAACTCTATTAAAATTAAATTATTGATTATATAGTTTCATTAATTTATTTCACATTACTTTACCCTGGAATAAATTATGATGTTAATACATCGATTTTGTATGATCCATGCGGAAAACATATCCAAGAAATGAAATGATTAATAATGGTGTTCCTTTATAACACACTAATGCATTGGTTAAACACTAGTATCACGATAAATCATGTAAAATGAGGGTTTAATCCTGATAGTTCAATTTCAATGAGGGATTACTCATTCTTCATGTGCATTGATCTTTGGATCATGCTAATATCATGTTAAATTTTTCTCCAACATTTCCATGTTATGATAATCATCCTATATAATGCCTTTATGTACATGTTTCTATTATTATCCATTCATATTACTATTTCCAAACATGTATATTATTATTCATATTATTCCTTGTTTACTCATTCGCTTGGCTATATAGATCACACACTTTATATGTATGTCCTCGGGTTATCACATGAAATGCTATGTACTAAGTAATGTATGTGGTCATTTAAATGAAATTTTCAATAAAGATGTGTATTTCATGTTTTATGTTGTAATGTAATGTTCATGAGGCCCAAATACACTAGAAATATCGGTCTTCTATTTTTTATGACATGAATATTTTATGTAATAAATTATTATACGTGTGAAATAATGAGTAGGTTGGTTATATCTATCCATTTCATTGGTAAATATTCTACTCTTTATATGAGGATATATACTAGAGGCTACCGTGGTACGTATATATTTAACTCATCTACCAAAATAGATAATTATTCTATAGATTCAATGAAAATGCCACTGTATTCAAATCTAGTTCATGAATTGGTTAGTTCTATTAATGAACTATCAGCTAAATTGATGCATAGGCTATAATTTTATCATGTTTCATCAACGCACAACCCAATACGTTCTTCAAAGAATCACCGAATACCATGAAACGATCTCCACTTTTGTGTACTGTGAGTAAATGTATAGTGATAATCCTTTATTTCAAATCATTGAATCTCACTCCACATACATTATTCCTTGAAAACAATAACCCCTATCAATTTTTATTGATTAGTGGGTTAGAAAACCCTAATAAATTTCTTAAAACATTGATGATGGTACCTATATAATCCAGGTAAAATACCTTTATCTATCATATATGTTGTCCATATGAAACATTAAATTACTTATATCTTTTAAGGGTCTATAAATACCACTTTTTATGATAATATTCTCCAAGAATAAGTATTTTTTAACCAGAACTAACATTTTTTTTGATTTTCAAAAATCATAGCCTTCCCTAATGTCTTTATCATAGTGCTCAGATGCTAATCATTCTCCTCCATTATTTTAGTGTAATTTATAATATCATTTATAAATACAACCACAAATTTTTTAAGGTGATCCCTAATGACTATATTCAACAATTCCATGAAAATTATTATAGAATTATGGAGTCTGAATGGCATTAATATGAACTCATAGTTCCCATACCATGTATGAAATGATATTTTGGGGATATCCACCTTCTTCAACCTTACATTGAAATATCCTAATCGATGATCCACCTTAGAGAATTATTATTTTCCACAAATCTGATTGAATCAGTCATCAATACAAATTAAATGATACTTGTTCTTCATCCACATCTTCATGAGCTTACAATAATCAATTATAATATGAATTTGTCCCTAATTATTATTGATGAGGATGATCGGTCAAACTAAAGATGAATAATTTATGTGTATAAACCCATTTTCCATATTATGTTGTATTTGAATCTTTAACTCTTCATTTTCGACAACTTCTAATATTTACAATTTTCTAGATAATGATAATGCCCAAGGTTTATGATCAATTTAAATTTAAGACACTTTACTTGGAGGAATATGATGATATTCCTCAAGAATCACATCATTGTATTCCCTCACAATGGGTATGTATCAAAGATTAACATTTCAATAAACATAATCATTTGATCTAGTTGCTCTTCATTATTGACAAATAATATCCTTAACTATGATTGTAGTGCTAATAAAGATTCATCCCCATCATTACATTTGTATCGAATAAGAGGAAATTCCATGATATAGAGACTGAATTTCTTCTGGAAGAAATTTATATTATCTATAATAGAGAAAACAAATCCATACCCATAATTTCATAAATTTATAGAAAAGGGAGTATGACAAGATTATCTTGGATGTTCATCCATGAAATTGTGATTATTGATTATTTATATAATAAGGATGAAATAATTATGTCATTTTTTATTTCACAGAGTGCTCTACTTTTATGCCTTGATGCATTGTTTTAATAGTTCTATTGAACTTTCATGATATTCAGAAATGTGTATAAACAAAATAAAAAAGTATGTTCTATAATCATGAATGAATAACTAGCATAACTGTCACCACATTGTTTTTAGGATGTACCTTAGAATTTGTGATGGAAAAATATTTCCCTTTCACCCTTGGAGGTTGTTTTTTGTCTCCGAAAACCCATAGCTAATTTAAATGGTTATCAAAGTGACTCGATTTCATGAAGTTGAAGTAATGAAAAATGCACTAATGGTTGTATGGATAAATTTTTTTTCTTACATTACATTGGTGGGATTCTCTTGTCAAAAATTTCTAGCTATGTTCCCTTCCTGTACTAAAAACATTTCCTCATCCCCATTAAGAAAATTTTATGGAAATTCTTTCCAAACATTTGACAAGTGGGCTGTTGAAATTTATTGGCAATGTTATATTTCTACATCCCACAACAATAATTTTCTCTACTTGTCACTTTTTATCTTGGTGATACTCTTGAGAATCTCCAACATCTATTTCTACTTTAAGGTATCTCCATAAAATTTTCCATTAGCTAGCAAAATCTCCAATCCATAAGGATTTTTGTGTACTAGGATTTAGCACACCAAAGAAGTGTTCAACCTTGAATTAAGGGGTAATATCAAATCCAATGTCGTATGATTCAAGTCTTACAATGTTTTCCTCATACTACCTGGTACATTCAACAATGTTTTTATTAAGGACATAGAAATCCCATTCAATTTTATGTTGGATAGTGCTAGGAAAATATTTAACAATAAAATGAATTCAAAAATTCCTTCCATCACATCACATTATTCTCTCCCTTGGGAAAAATATTTTAGATCAATTTCAACCACTGATCATAATTTCCACATTTATGACAATGAAATAGTAGAACCATCTTTTGATTAGAACATTGAAGGATTTATAATTTCATCCTAATGGAGGTGATCAATTTTCATTGATTTATGGTTCATATGATCAATTAATAGTCAATGGTCATTGTCAAATAAAGGTATAAAATCAAAATTTTTATCTCATAATGTTGTTTGTGTGCTATTCCAGATCTAATATTCTATTTAGAACATGATTCATTAGAGATATTATTATAATAATGTTTACTATTCCTTCTCCCAAAAGGATTGACATCTCATTGGTGGTAGTCATCAGACATCCAATCACAATTTTTTACCCAATTCCACCTATTTCTAAGAATTGGCTAAAATAAGAGGAAAAAATTTTAATGGTTATTTTAAACAAGTAAACAAATAAGTAGTTACACAATGAAATTATTCTGAAAACTTATAAATTACAATTATTTCCTTATATATTGAATTTTTATACTTCAATATATGTTATCAATGATATAATTACTAATGTATATTCATATGTATATTATTTGTTAACATAATAATGGTTTGTAATTTGATTTTGAATTTACAAAAGAAAACCCACTGGGAGTGTCAAACCAAGTTTACAACAAGTCTAGTTGTTATGCCATAGTTTCAAGTTGAGTCTAACTCAACACATTGTTTTTGGGTTTTACCATTGTGTACATCTTTTCTATAGACACATCCACTAGTATAATACATATATGAATATATTTTAATGATAAAAAACTTATTCTATAGTTACCAGAATTTGGGGATGCTTTCTTAAACTTAATCTAATCTCTATGTATTTCACTATTTTTTTAATCCTAGTCCCAAAAATCACAATTTTCATTGTATACCAAATATAAAAAACATGATCAGTATTTTACATTAATTATTAATTTATTAAATAAAATTACTAATAATACTACCCAAAAGATCAATAAGTCTACTGTTTTTGGGAATTAGAATCATTACACAACAACTTAAATAATGAATACATCATCTTAACTGAAACCCACTTCCACATGTTCATAATATTTATTGTAAACTAAAATTTATATGGATAACCTAGTGAAATGCATAATAAAGGGGTGAGATTTAAATCTCAATAAAAGAATAAACATTCCATAATATGAGTGTAAAAATAAATTTCATTAAATAATGAAATAAATGTGTCATAAAAGAAGATAGAATCATAAAAATGAATAGTGAGACAAGTTATAACAAGGTAATTATAATGAAATCATGAAAAATGTAGAGAAAAATAAAAAATATGATTCATAAAAACTTGTTAATGATATCTACTGAGGCATCAAGATGTAAAAATTCAAATAAATTAATCTAGATTACTCTTCTCAAAATGAATTCCCATGAGACTAAACATTTACCAATGTATTAGAACAGTATATAATTCTCGGTGAACTCATCACATTAATTCCAATATCAAGCTTAAGTGTACCAAATGAAGCATAAAACATGGATTCAATAATTATAAAATTTCATTCCATGATCATGGAGTATATGAAATGGGCATGGTATTCACATCAAAATTTCTTTTGGCATGCAAAATTGTGGGAAAAGTTTTTCAGTATAATGACATAATCTATAATTTCCTAAAAAGGGATGATGAGAGAGGAAGGAGAATCTCATTATTATTAAATGAAGTGGCTATTAATATAATAATTGATAGAAACATACCAATATTAGGGATTGGAAATGGAATGAACAAGATAGTAAAAAACACTAATAATTAAAATAATGAGAGGTTACCACACCGTGAGGGTGTGATTACAAACACATGAGAGGAGATTCTTGAGACCATGAGGGCATCTTAGGAGGAATATAATGTGGATAGGTAATATTAAGGAAGTGATTGAATGATTTTAAGTGGATATTATTGTGATATCTGGTTGTTTTATTTTTAAATGATTGGGGAATTATTTATTATTTTGTGAGAAATGGGTTTTGGACTATCTATAATAAAATAATAAAAACCAAAGATAGTCCTATTGTATTTTCCCTTGTTTTCAACAAAAGGGGAGTTGTATTAATTATTTTATAAGGAAAAGTTATAAAATTAAAAATATTATACCCCTAATGATGTATAAGTAAATCATACTATTAATGAAATGATTTAATAACCATAATGTATATTAATGGGTTTGGAGGAATAAAAAAGTCTTAAAAATTTAATCAAATAAACATAAATTAACATTACATTAAATTTAAAAAAATTATTTTTTCATTTATACAAATATAGTATTTATGACATCAATTTTGGGTCATTATGATGTCCCTATAGACATAATATATTTATAAACTATTTTATTTATACCCAAAAAATGGAGTAGCTCAGAATGTTTTGAAAAAATAACCATAAGATAATTTCAACATTATGATTAAAATAAAATATTTATTTTTTAAAAATAATTTTATAAGTATGATCATTCTCTCTATTAAAATTATAATTGACATTTATAAAGAAATGATTGGTTTTATGACAACAATCATTTTTTAATTCTTATAAAAATTATATTTGAATTCATAAAAATTCGAAGAAAATTTATTTATGATATAAATTAATTAATAATGATATTTTAAAAAATGTTATTTATTTCAAAAATACATTAATTCATCAAATTAAATTTATTAATTGGAGATGAAAAATAAATTAAAATATCATTTCTGTTTAATTATATAAAAATTAGAATCATTTATAATGTATTGATAAGAAGAAAATATTAAAATTATTATATTGAAAATTAAAATATAAATATTCATATTATTATGATATTGATAAATATCCCCTAAATACTACAAAAATTTCTCTAAGTGTAAAGTGTGTGACATTGATACTTTAATGGAGAGATTCAACGTACGTGATTCTGATAATTTTCTTTGTTAAAGACCTATATTTATACTAATAATGTGATCACTATTCAATGAATATATTTTCAATTGTAATGATTCTAAACTAAAAATTAAATATGATATAACAGTAACAATTAAGTGAATGTTTTTTCAATAACCGTAATACATAATCAAACATTAAAATATATCAAAAATGGGAGTTTTATTTATAACAGTTCATGTCATTACACATTTGATTCATCATGTGATGATATTTATTTCAATTTTGGTTCTATTTGATACTTTCTTATATATTGGTCATCAAATCTAAACCAGCCTATAATATCCTGAAAATAATCTACTTGGGACTAAAATCCATTAATAATAATATATGTATATTTTTTTGTATTAATATTCTCAAAATTTTTTAAAGGAGACACTCCAAAACCTACTCGATTAATATGACCATATTGATCTGACATCTTCAATAATATTGAATGTACTTTTTCTTTTGATATGGTTACTATTTATTATTTCCTTTTAAACTATATAAAAAACATTTGAACAAAAATATATATTTATTATCTAATACTATTGTAAATCAAATTGAATTAGAATTTGTAAATCATACACATGTTTAACATATTTATTTATTGTATTCATCAACTAGTTTTGCATCATTATTTATTAGGGCGTCCTTCAATAAGACATGGTGTTGGATAGAAGTGTCTTCATATTTTGATTCATTGATATTTATATAGAAAACAATATATTTTATTTTATATAACCTAAAACTTTTATAATTTATTTATAATTCATTACAATTTATTCTATAGTGAAGTGTACCCCATTTATCCATTGTGATAATGGTACACTAGTTTTGATGGTCGTTTTATATTTTCATAACTAATTTTTTGTTTCATAAATATGTAATTTTTAATAAAATTAGATAAAATAAATGTCTTAACAGAATTTACTATCAACTAAAATGCACCTAATGTTATTTATCATCATGATGATTGATGATATTATTCTATGTTTTTTTCATTATAATGATTCCATAACTAACTATTGGGTGGAGCATTACATTCCACTCTTTATTCATAAGATAAAACTGGGTGAAAGTAGTCCAGAAGCCCTTATGGGCTTCTTAGGTGGCCATTAAGACAAATTTTTTTATAGAAATATTCTAAAATTACTGAAATTAGGAAGAAATAATGAAAATTAAATCATGATTTCATTATATATAATTTCAGTAAAATATTGAAATTATATTGAAACATTACCTTCATTTCTTCCCAAAGGATTTCCATTATTATATATTGGGCATGGATCCATTAATATATATAAAACAGAATGTTCCTCATCATTGTGACCCCATGATAAATTATAAACATTGACTTTTGGGGGTCAATAATTTGTCGCGTTGATTCTATCCTACCAAAACATTTATACCCTAATACAATGTCATTATATTTTTATTCAGTAATTTGATGTTATGTTGTTCTTTTTTTCTAATGAACATGATCCTTAACCCCTAGTAATTTTATAGTTTCAGGAAAATTAGTCTATTATTCTTGGATTTTGGAATCATCATTAGGTGTAGAAGACATTTTCTTCCTAAGAACTCAATAATCTTATTGAGATTATGTTAATGAAGTAGAGAACAGAACATATTATGAGAAAAATCATAATATATTAAAAATCAATTTTACCTTCTCATAGAACTCACTTTTCCTCATTGAAGGTTGTTGGGATTCTGATCCTCTATCGAGAATAAAAATTCTATCTTAGTGTTCCCCTTTAACATACATGGAATTTTCAAAATTAACTTTAGAAATAAATGATTATGATCTACAATGAACCAATCATCATGGATTGACATTTCTGGTAAAATAATAGTTTTTTATTCACCCAAAGGACAATTGACAAATTCTTGTTTTTTAGATCTGTGATATGAAATACATATCCTACATGTGATTCCATTAATAAAAGCTTGTTGTTTTCCTCTACCACACTGAAATCTAACACCACGAAGACCATTTTATAATGTTTTAGTGCACTGATATTTCAACCCATTAAATAAAATCATAACATGAAATTTTTTATAATTATTAAAATATATGAATTCTATAATTCTTAAATATGAAATATCCATGTCAATTGGATTTCTACCATCAGAACCCAATATGTGCATCACTTCTTCAAAAATTAAAACTCTACTATATTTTAATGTAATACATTCATCATGTTATTTGGTATATAATTTATTACTTTTTATTAAAAAACCTAGTGTATGATTATAAATTTTCATTTGGATCCCTCAAATTCCATCGATGTCATATTGAAATTGAATTCCTATTTTTAGATAAGTCCTTATTAATTTGATCTCAGAACCATCCTATAAATTTTTGATTATGTGTATCTGATATCCATCCTTCAAACCCTAGTAGAATAAGGTACCCATGAATTTATTTTTGGTTTTCAATGAATAAATCAACATATTAACTAATATGTAAAATTTAATGGTGCACAATCCTTAAATCCCTGATAGAAATTATAAAAACATTCCTACAAAAAATCCAATCACCCAAAAGGTGTCTACATTAATGAGGATTTGAGAGATCAATGTTGTAAACATCATATATATGATAAGTAAATAATTCAACAGCTTAATCAGTATTATATTGTTAGGTAATTTATCATATTCTATGACATCGATTCTTGACATTACCTTTCAAAACATTCTTATACAATTCAATGTGGTACATCCATCTATAGTGGAGATGAAAACATATTTAGTCCTCTATGACCAATTGATTAGTTAGATAGACCATTATATCAAATATTTTTTATGTGAATAACATCAATAATTATCTTAATAATAATTCAACTTCTTCATTTATTATTTGAAGCATTAAAGGGTCAATAAATTTTATGAAAATGGATTTGAAAAAGAAGAAATGTTTGGTTAATGTATTTAACACATTTATTGGAAGAATGAAACACAAATAAAATATCATCAATTCCTGTATCAAAATTTTTAGTTATGTTATTTCAATACTTATAACATCAAATTATTCATTCACATGACATTCTTGATATTTGATGAACACCCCTTTATAACTTTTACACCATTACGGAAAATGAAAAATTGAAATTTTTCATACATGGATATATTGTAAGATGCTAGAGGATAGAAACTATTACATTTACCATTAACTATTAAAAAATAAGCCCTTATAATTAGTTGAGTCATGTACAACCATGCCTTGATGCCATATGTTTTTGATAGGAACATTTAGTAATTTTTCAATAACACTATTAAATATAATTTTTTCTTCATAAGTGATAATAAGAAAATTTATAATATATGAATAATTTCAAAAAACTAATTCAATGAAAATTTATTATGTAATAAAATACTATATTATAATATATTCCAAAAATGGTGGACCAAAACCAAGGTTAATATTAGTTACTTTATTTAAAAGATGACCAACTATTATTGGAGTTCATGTGGAACCTTATCCATTATTCTCATCAAATGCTATCATCAAGGATCGATATTTATTCCATCCAGGAAAAAATTTCTATTCCATAAAACAAGGTATTTGAAGAATGTTTTAACCTAATTTAGTGTGTTCATTCTTCACAAATGGGACACCCTAACATTCCTTTAATGTTATATCCTAACATATTTCCACAAACTAGAAATTCACTTATCATCCCATACAATTAAGCCCCTAATATGAATTCTTAATATCTATGAGAATAACATATTTAAATGCCAATATCCCAAATCTATTTCAGATCATAAATCAATGGATCCAAATAGAAATCAATATCATTGTCTTTTTTATTTAGTCCTTATATAATTATATATAATACAAAATATTTTCTCTTACTATATAACATGGATAAAAGTTATAATTTTAAAAAAAAAATCCATGTACTGTGAGTACAAATCTGTAATCCATCATTATTAATTCCATCTATAGATAATTCATGATTAATGTTTCTTGAAACATTTCCAATTTCAAGATACTCCAAATCAATTTTCTTCCATTAAGGAGAATATGTTAGATAACAAAGGCTCCCATATTTAGATATCGTATCTAAATTCCCTACCAATTGTCCCATGGTTTCTAGACATCAATATAGTCATAAATCCATGGAATTATAGTAAAGAAACCATAAATATTTCAAAGTAATTGATTCATTTTTAATTATAGGATTAACACCACACATATAGTATTTTATAACTGACGCATGGTCATTGTATAAAATGTGCAACAATTTGGAAAAGAATTTATTTTTAGAGATCAATAACATTGAAAATAGTATACATTTTTTGAAATATATTCAATATAGTAGTTTATTTTATTATTTTAGAATATGATCCAAGTGACTGAGTAGTTTTATATAGGTGGTGTCTCTCAATCTTTTGGTGTATTTCAGATTTTATAAATTCATCATAGCTAACAATGTTTTGTATTTAACACAACAAGTACACAATGGTAAATTAGAAATTCTATGTATATTCTCAAAAAAATTTGGAAAATCATGAAGGTCATATTAAATTTAAATATTTATTTTTTTGATGGTATCTCTATCATTAATTACATTAGTATTCATAACAAATGATCAATAATCCCATGTTTTAACCAAATTGGTGTGCACATTTAGTTTTTCACAATGTTTTTTACCAAAAATTATAACTCTCATATATTCAAAAGTTAATTAAACATTCATTCAACTATTCTAAACATATTTTCTTAATAACAATAACATATTCAGTGATAAATTATTCGTGAAGTGCATTGTGAAAACTCTATTAGAAATCAGATGAACTATTTAACTCTATCACCATAAAAATATATCATAAAATTATTGTGTATCCATTTTTGATTCATATACATTTTAATAATATCATAAAATATTCATTTCACCAAAAAATAAACAAATTCACATAAGATATTCATTTTGAAAGGTGGGAGTAATATATAATTATAATATAGTGAACCTAATATTGGATTGTATCAAATTATTTCAGTATAATTTTAAGGAAATGGGTAATAGAATTTAGTAAATAAATTAATCCTCTATGGTAACTATTATCCTTTGAATTTTTCTAGAATTATCATTGGTACCTTATATAGGATGGCTAATTCTCATTGTAGTTCATGAATAATAGGTTAATGTACCAAAGATATTGGGAGGTGTATTAAATAAAATTAAATAATAACTATTTCTAAAATGAAGATGTTGTGGTTGAAAGTTGTCTTCATAACACTAAATTATATTGGGATGGAAGATGGAGAAGAACTTGGAACAAGATATTAGTTTATTACCTAATGATGAAATGTTTCTCAGGCATGAAAGATGAGATAATCATACAAGACATGTTCAGAATTTCCTTACTCTATTATACACCTTTACACATTTGCAATTAGTTGATATACATGATCAAATGAGAATGATTATTTATGATCCAAAATCCACTAAATAGAAAATTACTTCACTAAGACTAGAATATTCTCTCCTTGTGGATAAATATGTATGATATTCTTGTCACACTTATTTTTGACATCATAACAATTAACCTAGTCTATATAAAACGGAAAATTCATAGAACACATCATCGCTATATTGAATTAAAGAATAAGTGGATGATTAAAAAATAATTTATTTAATGGAAATATTTTACTAAATAATAAATTATTAATCTTACAACTACAAACATTTTCAATATTCCATTTTAAAAACAAACTCATTATAAAAAACATTTCGTGAGACCATATATTTTTTAAATTATTACTTACTAAATTAAAATTTATAACCTCATCTCAAAAAAACATTAAAATTTCAGAAATAATCATTGTTAAATTTTTTGACCCCACATTAAATTTGTTTTTTCATTCAACATTTAAATCAACAAATTTTATTCAAAACAATTTTTTGCATATGAACCCACTTTTCTTTAAAAAAATTTAAAATAATGTGAGAAATTTTGTAATATAATTAAAAACCCATTAACAATAAATTAATTTCTTAACATAATTTCTTTATAAATATGTTCTTTTGAAATTTCATCATTATTATAATAACACTGAATCCATTTTAGTTAATTTTTTCAGAAAACATGAATTTTTCATTTCAAAACTGACTTCAACATTTAAAACCATGATTTATTTTTCAAAACAATTATTTAGAATAGGTATAGAGAAAAAAGTTATAAGTAAGAAACCACCCCGTCTAGAGAAAATCTTGATTATTAATAATTTCATAAACATTTCATAATGATGACATGAAGTAAACAATTTTTAGAAAATATTCATAAATTAAAAATTTAAATCTTAACATTATAGTCATGGTGTGACCCACTAAATGTAGAGGTTACAATGGAATTATTTTAAAATTAAATTAATGGAGTATTCATTAATCAAATCTAGTATCATCAAATTTCAAAAAAGAATTCTTAAATCAAAGATTTCATATATGATACAATTTAGTATGGAGTCAAAATCCTGAATGTTTAATAAAATATTAAAGAGGCTAAAAAATATTTTCTAAAAGATAATGAGGTGTTAGACGATGTCTTTCAGAGATATCATTTTTGTGGTTTGATATGAATTTATTGAAATGTAATAAAAATTGTAGGTTTCCTAGTAATCAGGCTGTGATAATGATAACATATTTGGTTTTTGTTTTTCATGGAACTAATAATGATGTTACAAAATGTTTCATGTTATTACATTCTTTTCAGTGTTAAGAAGATCATTGGGGGATTTTAGTTGTTTAGAAATTGAGAAAGAGCATTTAGATACCATGTAGATGGGATAAACAAGGAATTTTTAGTGTAATGTATTGTAGAGGATGACTAAATAATGTCTTTTCATGGGATTGGCTGTAGTGAGATGGAATCAACATCCTGCATCTTGTTCAGATTATATATTTATTCTTGGTATATTCTGTATAGTATGTCAAAAATATTTACTTGTTATAGAATTATTTATTATATGAAATTAATCTTTAAAATTCTATTCTATAACTACTTTAACACATTAATATATTTATGTTTAGGAATTTATATTACTTAATTTCTAAATCATTTTTAGTTTTATAATGGAATGTTGTTATCATATGTTTGGGTTATATTACCACACATTAGATTGATAATGTAAAATGAATATTCACATGAAAAAGCATATAATTAATTGATGGAAATTTCTATTTCTTATATACTTATTTTCTCATATTATGAATATATTTTGTATAACATAATTTATTTTTAAGCCACAAGTTAAAAAGGTATGAATATACTTAAATAAGATTTACATTTTATACCTTGTCTTTTATTACAAATAAAATGATTTCCTTTCACTATAAACTAAATGGATTATTATTAAATGAAAATATATAAACAAGATTTTGGTATTATAGTAATAATGAGATAATGGATGGGTATATTAGGTGGGATGGAATCATTTTTTAGGACAACTTATTTAGTATCACAAACATTTTTTAAATTTTTCTACTAAAAATTTACTTTTTATGTTATAAATTAGTCTATTTTTTCAAAAAATTATATATGGATTATAGTATACATATAACATTAATAATTCGTTTTCATTCATGAAATTTCACGATTAGGTATTTTCATTCTTTAAATATGTTAATTAAAACAAAATTTAACCACAATAACATGATATGTGAATCGTTTAATGAATGATCCATGGAATAAATTAGTATATAATTGTAGTTGATTTTACGCTTTAAAAACATTAAACATTAATTTTAATCCTTTTTTAGTATGAAACATGGTGTATCTAGATATTATACATCCATATATAAGAAATAAAATTTTCAAATAAATAATCATAGAAAAATATTCATTATAAAAATAAATAAAAAATGGAATATTATATAAAATATCATATTAATACATAAAAAGGTCTCCTTGTGAAGGAAAATAATATTAAAATATATAATATCTCAAAATATTACAATAAAGGACCATCATAAAATAATCAAAAGACTAAGACACAACTCAAACATTTCTATATTATTCATGGTCCCCTAACTCCACAAATTGTTCTAGAGATAGACTCCATGGATGACATTAAAATAGAGTTGGTAACCTCAGAACATATTTGAAATCATAAAATATATATGTACTGATATGGTTTTTTATGCCAGGTGTGAGATAGAAAAACAATGTAAGGATTCACCTAATAATCATTTATATTTTATTTATAGAAAATTTCCTAAAAAATAGTGTGAACACCAATTTTTAAAAAATCAGAAAAAGAAAGTATAATAGAATGAAATATCATACATTTATATCTTTTCAAAATCCCATTGTATATACGTTTTTTGGAAAATAAGATACAACCATGATTAAGATAAATTCATTTATACCATAGTTGATAAAAAATAAAAATAAAATCATTCTTTCAAAATAATATTTCCCCAACCAATGGATGAAATCATACATTTAAAAGTCAATAACGTTTAAATTATTAAAAATTTAGATTTTAGAGCTTATAAAACTATATCTATCTCAATTTTATTCATTTAAATAATTTCTATAAAAAAATTTAAAAAAAGTGTAGTCATTCATAAATTAAATATTACAAATAGATCAAATTGGATCCATTAAAAAAATGATGTACAATAATTGTAAAGAAAAATAAATAGGTGAAACTTGTCCATGAAATGTAAAATGGGATGAAAACAATGTGTGTAGCAGGGTCTCAATGATTACATCATCATATAAAAAATCATCATGGGAATATCAATAATCCTATGTTATGACGGTATTAGGCATATACCAGTAGAATCAATAACACAAGGGTTCCCATCTATTACAAAACCATCAGAAAATAAAAATGGATTTAACATACCTAATAAATTAGCTGAAGCAACATAGATATTACATTAATTACAGTATGGGAAAATCAATAATGAAATAATTTCCAGACACTATATACATAAGAAGATCAGTAACATAGTTACCTTGGGTTCCCCTGGAATAGTAAAAGTTGAGGTGAGAAAAAAAATATGAACATCATCAATTTATATATCGATAATAAAACATAATCATTAAACTACATCTCACCTCCAACACCAAAAAATCTCCACATATCGTATCATACAAACATCACATAATAACAATCAACAAACATCCCATAAAATTAAAATATCCTATAAAAATAATAAACAAATAATTTTCTAATAAGGGGGATAAAATAACTGTGAATGAATTTTTTAATAAAGTGATAACAACACATTAATAACTGAATAGGTTAATATGTTATTGAAAACCACCATTTTAATAAACTAACGGTACCATTTATCAATTATTAACACTCTTAAAATTTATCATGAAGATCTATGTATTAAATATAATTTAAAAACATAATAGGTTTCAAAAAATTGAAAACAAATCATTCTGCTCATTGGAGATAACTAATAATGATAAAAATACTATTTTTAAGAAACCTTAAACCATTTTATACATCCTTTGGAAAAATGAATAGGGTAAAAACAATTCTTCATTCATCATACTAATTTATAATATACTCTTATTCATTTAAAAAACACTCAAACAATTGATCACTATTTTTATAAATAAGGTTATAATCCCTAGTAAAACCCTTTCTGACCGACATAGGAAGCATATTTTTTTTATAAACCCATAATATGTATCAAATTGTTATTTACCTCCAAGAATACATTTAATCCACAAAGTTATTACATATAAAAATAAGTAATTTTATTGACGAACAAATACGAGTTATCATCTGCATTCGTTATGTGATATAGGTTGTAGAGGAGATCCAAACTGAGTTAAATCGATTGGAAGAAATCAATAGGAAGCTATAGAAAATGTAATGAATAAAGAAATGAAATTGATGAATCTATTAATTCTCGTGAGTTCTGGAAATTATAAAGAAAAAATCACTTTACATGGAATAGAATCAAGATATCAATATGTGATGAGGAGGATAAAAAATCATTAATTGGATTTGAGCATTGATTTGCCTAAGAGAAAATAGAGATACTGCAAAATCTTTGATTCATTTAAGCCTTGATTTTATCATTCGATTTGATTAAGACTTGATTTGAGCCTTAGATTAGTTCATGCTTAGACTTATTTCTAGGATTCAAGGAGAAGGATTGCCTACAACTGGGGACTTCTACAAAATCTTGAGATATCAGGACAAAAATTAGTGTGTGAGAGTTATTTTAGTAGACCATGGAGACATTTATCAGGAATTCCAATATATCACTAATGAATATAACATTTATCTGAGCTATATTAATAAGGTTTGATAAAAGGTATCTTATCAGTTCTAAAGAAGCCCTGATAAATGATTTATTATTGTAAATAAAAAATTTGTAAATATATTTAAATAATATATATTTATATATTTTAATATTATAGTTATTTAAATATATATATATTTATTTATATTTATAAAAATAATTTTAAAAAATATATTTATTTTTATTTATAATTATAAAAATAAATAAAAAATATATTTATTTTCATTTATAATTAAAAATATATTAATTTATAAATGTTGTAAATATACATTTTAAAATAATTTTATAAATACCCAAAATTTAAATATATTTATTTATTTATTTATTTATGTAAATATATTTATATCATTATATATATAATTATATATATATTTAATAAATAAATATCAATATAAATATAATAAATATATTCATTATTTAAATATATTTTTTATAATTTCTAAATTATGAATATATATTTCTATAATTATATATATTTTTATAATTACATATATGTATTTAATAAATATATATAAATAAAAATATATATATAAATATTAACTATATTAAATATTTAGCGTTATATTTATTATTATTTAGTAATTACTTAAATATATAACTATTTGATTATAATTAAATAAAAAAAATTTAAAAATAATATTAATATTTTTATATGACTATATAAATTTATCTAATTATACACATATATATCTAATAAATTTATATAAATATAAATAAAATTGAAATTTAAAAAAATATTGAATATATTTATTTTTTTAAATATTTATTATATTTTTATAATTATATAAATTTATATAATTATTTATTTAGAATTGTATGAAGAAGTTAAAAAATTGTTTATTTATAATTATAAATAGATATATTTATAAACATATATAAAATACACATTTTTAAATATATTAATTAATAAATATTTATTTAAAAATATATTTGAAACATTATATATGATTATACAATCTTAAATGAATGCATGTGAAAAAAATTGATGGTGTATAAATAAAAATGAGTACACATTAAAAATATTCAAATTGAAGATATGTTTTATTAATTAAAAATATATTATTAATAAAATATTTATATATATTAAAATAAAAATATTAAAAATACTAAAATATAGTACATATATATATCTAACTAAATTATATAAAAGTATTAAATTCCAAAAAAAATATAATTGAATAAATGATATCGAACTATAGTAATATTAAAATCAAATAAATAATATATTCTGATTAAAAAAATAATATATTAAATATTTCATTTTATACGGAAATTGTAAAATAAATACTAAATTTTTAATAAATAACATAAATATTAGGTGTTTGTGTTTCTATATAAGATTTCATTAATTACGTAAATATTTTTTTGTGATAATTTTATGTAAAAATTCTTTGATCATGTATATCTATAAGTGGTCAATGTAACACATGTATGATATATGTTAAATTGAAAAGTAAAACAATATTCAATTACGTCCACTATTAAATGTAATTATTCAGTATTTTTTAATTAATATAAATTTTCAACCATAAAATATGTAACACTAAATATATGACTTATTTTATATAAGCATAAATATTTTTTTGATATAAATTATATTTCATGAAATATAATATACATTTAAATGTATATATTTGAATATATTTTAATTTTAAATGTATTAATGAGTAATTTTATCTAAAAACCATTAAAAAGAAATAAGACATTCATATGTTCTTAAATATTATATTATATTCATTTTATACTATTATATTTAATATATATTATTTATTACAATTTATAATATACATATATATAGATATATATTAAAATTATTAATTTTTATTAAAAATAGTTTCATTAATATATTTCTAATAATTTCGTAATTTATTTGTTTTCAATTTTTTTTGTTAAATTTCTTCAATTTATTCATTTTTTTATTTTTTAGTTTATTTATTATAATGTATTAATTTTATATATCTATAATTAATATTTAATATTTATTAATATTTTTAATCAATATATATATTTATTAATTTATTTATTTATTATCCAAAAAAATTAGGATAAATTTTTTAATATTTTTCTTAATTTCTAATTTTTTATTTTTATTTTTTTAATTATTATATTTTATTCATTTGACATATCTATGTATTTAATAATTACTATTAATTAATATTAATATTATATATATATATATATACACTTTAAATTTATTCATTTTTACAAATAAAAATTTAATCAATAAATTTTGTAATAAATTTTAAAAATAATTTATTTTTAATTTTTTTATGTTTAATAATTCATTTAATTCATGACATTTATCTACGGTAAAATATAACTTAAAATGGGTACCTTTTATTATCATTTATCCAAGCATTGATAAAAGGTACTCATTAGGAGTGATTTGTTTAGCGCTTATAATGGGCACCTTTAGTAGTGCTTATTTCATGTGAAGATAAAGGGAAATCATGTGAAAGGAATGTTTCATTGTATTGGATATAAGGTTTTAACAACCCATGTAATGATAAGATCACTCAACTTTATATTTATAAATATAAATTAGATAGTTATATTACTTATAAAGATGTTATGTAATTTTTAAATCAAAAATGAAAACGTTTATCAAAACTTGTTTATTATATGGTCTTATTTAAAGGAATAATTTCAAAATTTAATGATTTTAATTTGAAAAAATGAATATCAATTTTCAAATATTGATATGAAAATCTACTTTGGTTGAAATTTAAATTTTTTGGAAAATATTGATCATTCATTGAATAGTACCGATTATTATAAAAAAGTCGTTAAATTTTAATAAAATAAGTAATTCTAAAGCCTCAATATGTTTTAATTTTTTTTAATGTTACATATATAATTTTTAGTTATATTTAATCCACATAAAAACTTTTGATTAATCTTTATCACTTTTTAGTAGAAGGTTGTTTTATGGTTTAAAAATGGGTATTTCTAAAAATACTTTTAAAATAAATAGTATTTCTCCTTTTTTAATAATTAATGTAATCCATAATTGGGATTGTTATAAATTAAATATATTTAATAGACATTAGTAAATGTAAAATTATTATTATATGATTACTATTATTTTTTATATAAATAATATTGAGTAACATATTTTAAAAATTACACTTTTTAAAAACCTGTTGTCTCGCAATGTCTGTGAAATTAAAATTAAATTAAAAATTTAAACTAATGTGTATTGAATTTGAAAAGATGGATTCTATATTTTGAATCATAATACTTTATAATTTCTAATAAGTCCAACATTATTTTTGGCAATCATGATTGCTGAAAACAGTTAAAATTAATCTCAATGGTTATGGTAAAAAGACGTTTATTGAGGGATTAAAATATTGAAATAAGAATAATAATATCATGGCCATGTTCAGCCCACTATCATGATATTATCCGTCTTGGGACTATCCTGCATGATTTTTCATTCCTTGGGCTCTGACCCTTAGGAATCCCCCAATAAAAGGCCTCATTATGGGAGATGTATCCACATTACCATATAAAGGGGTGCTTCGTTCTGCTCCTCCTTCAATGTGGGATTGTCGTAACCCACCCCCCTAGAATAGCCCAACATCCTTGCTGGCACATAAAATGGACACTTTCTCTGATTCAATTTGTAACAGCCTATTCTAGCCCACAATTAGGATATTGTCTGCTTTGGGTCCAGCTCGCACTGTTTTTCATTCCCTGGGCTCTGACCCTTAGGAGTCTCCCAGGAAAAGGCCTCAGGATGGGATATGTTTCCACAACACCTTTTAAAGGGGTGCTTCATGATCATCCTCCATCGATGTAAGATTTCCATTACCCACGCTTTGTAACGTCCCGGTTTCGGAAGCCACCTAGAGGTGCCCCATACAGGATTGGTCACCTGGCCTGAAGAAAATTTCCCCAAACGCCAGAGGGTGCCGACTTACAGTGAGGGTATATGGTGTGATAGTGGTGAAACTATGCCCCCATTGGCAGAGTACACAATGGATGTGAACATATATACCAAAATGGAACCAGTAATTATATCATGCAATAGTAATAAATCGAAGACTAGAAATATTAAACTGGAGCACAAACACAAATATATAAATGATGCATGATACATATGTCTGGGAAATAAGACAAACAAATTACAATGCTGGAATACAACAGTAATAAACCAGAGTAATGAAAAATAGATAAAAGCTCTTTAGCATCACAAGCCTCAGCTTGGTTCCATGCTCTCCATCTCCACAAGAAAATCATGTAACTGATGTCGAAGAGAGCTTTCCCTTATCTATACCTGCAGAAATATAATTTGTATGTGCCTAAATGCTTTCCCCAAATAGGGTGTGAGAATAAATCCCATTAAACCAGCACCCTATATATATGCCTAATAGTCAGTGAATATATATGCCATGTAATAAACAAATATTCAACAAACATGGAAATACTCAGCAGTAAAAATTCAACATATAATCTAAGCTGTAAATCATGTGGGTAACCCTCGAGAAAGCATACACACCCAATCCCTTCTAGTTCAGTTATAATAATATACAGAGACTCTTTGAGCTAGCTCACATGTTAAATTTCCCATACAGTCAATGATTAAAGACACTATGATGAAGCTCACTCGGTCAATTCCTATTATACCCCAAATTTAATTTTGCGGCTCTCTGAGGAAGCTCACTCCTTCAATTCCAAATATATCCCAAAAGTAAATTAGATACTCTCTGATGAAGCTCACTCGGTCAATTCCCCCTATAGCCCAAAAGTAAATAGGAGACTCTCTGAGGAAGCTCACTCTATTAATTACCCTTATAGCCCACAAATAAATTAGAGAATCTTTGAGATATTTCACTCATTCAATTCACCCTATAGTCTACTACACCAGGTTCTCACAACCCAATGTAAGTCATTGAAAATAGTAATTCAATATGGCCACTTTAAACCACAAAAACTATTTGGCTAAATAGTCTACAACATATCAAGAATCCCAGATAACATTAATCACTCCATCCTATGGTACTAGGCATGGGAAAACATAAAGGAAGCCTAACAGTCTAAATAGGACCAAACATTATTTACCATAACATGCATGGGCAACCACATCTAAAGAATAGTAATAAATCCTATTCATATCCAATTTACCCCTACTCAAGCATACAAACATTGCAGACAATTAATAGGTTTAAAACACTAGACACACAATACTCTGTTCAAGGGAAATGGTTAACATTTTCAAATATAGCTCAAATAAATTCAACAGAAAGGAAAAAACCCTCTACCTCAGCATAGGGAGATCAACATACTTGAGTCTCAAGGCTTGAATAACCATAGAACGCCGAATATCTATGAAAACGTTTAAATTATTCAATAGTTGGTACCATGAGAAGGAGGAGGAATCATGAAACGATGATCATGCATAAGAAATGGATTACTGAGGTAATCCCAACACAATCCATGGAGATCGATTTAGAGTTTGTATGATCGATCGGGGGATCAGATGAAGATCATGGCCATACGAGAGCTCTCATCCGAACAAAATATATAAGAAGTTGTTTTTGGAAATAAGATGTGACCCCTGTACGTTTAATGAAAAAAAATGAAACTACACGATGTGTATTTTTTGAGTACATGGCATTTAGTTTCCATTTTTTTACACCGCATTAAGCGGCCTCCAGGTCACCTCCATATGGCTGTGTGACTGGCTTATACACAACCAGCACACCGCTACCCATGGTAACCGAGTACATAGTGTGTACTCATATTGTACATGATGTGTACTTCAAAAATTTCTAGAAATACCTATTTTTCTCAAAAATGACCAGAAATGAAAAACATACCTAAAAAATATCTGGATTCTTACAAGCATCCCCAATAAATAAATCCTTCCCCGAATTTCCCTATCAAGATGGTGTAAAAGATGAAACTCCGAACTACTCTGGCCAATGTGATCATACATCATCCTCCCTCTCCCAGGTCTTGTCTTATTCTCACCGGTGCTACCATAGGACTCGTACCATAGGAACAGACAGGCCATTGGGAACCTTCATACTTCGATCAAAAATTTGGATATGATGCTCCTCGAATGATCCATCCTCCTTCGAATCAACTTCCACAAATTGGAAAGCATTATATGGATCCGAGAAGTATTGTCGAAGCTGTGAAACTTGGGAAGCGTTGTGCATATCCTGATACCTCTAAGGTAACTTCATTTGATAGTTAACCGGACCAACTCTATCCAACACCACAAACGGCCTGACATACCTCAGTGAATGCTTACCCTGTCTTCTAATCCTCTTGTGTCCCAACGTCAGTGTGACATGCAGGAAATCCTGATACATGGCCTCAAAGTTTAGTGGCCATCTCCGTCAATCAGAATAAAACATCTTTCATGATTGTGCATTATCCATCATCTTTCGAATCAACTCTATATACTCTATGGTCTCCTGGACAAGACAATGTCCCAGCATAGCTACATATCCTGTCTCCAGCGAACATAAGGGTGATCAGTATGGCCTATTGTAAAAATCATCATATGGTTCCATCTGAATATTTTCAAGAATGATATTATTTTTGGAAAACACAACATGAGTTATATGCTTCTCCCAAGAACCTCCAAAATCCAAGATGCATTGTCAATGCATGTCCTCAAGCACCTGAATTGTATGCTCGGACTAGCCATCGGTCTGGGGGATGTAATCTATACTCAAAAGCACTTGCGTACCCCAAGCCTTCAATAGCCCCTAGAAGACACGATAAGTAAAACTTCTATACCAGTAAGAAACAATGGATCATGGAACTCCATGTATATGTACAATCTCTCAGATGTAAAACCTTCCCATCCCATCAACACTGAATGTCTCTTTGATAGGCAAGAAGTGAGCTACCTCTGTGATTCTGTCAATGAAAAACCAAACTAAATCATTCCCTCGAGGCAGCCATGGAATCCATATCACGAAATCCATCACGAAATCTTTCCACTTCCACTCGACAATGAATAACTACTACAAAATCCCTCTTTTTTCACTGATCCTCCGCCTTCACCTGCTGACAGGTGGAACACCTCATCACAAAACCAACACCATCTCTCTTCATACATAGCCACCAATACTGATGTTGTAGATCATGATACATCATGGTGACACAAGGATGAACTACCCAGATTGAGGAATGAATGTCCTGAATCAGATCCTTGTGTTTGTCAATCGGCACCCATACGGGCCCCTTGAAATGAAAAATCTCATCATCACATATGGTTCATCTTGGAATAAGGTCCTCTTTTGACAAGAATTCTCATAGGACTATGCCTTATAAATCTTATAGCTTCCTCATTCGCACTCGATCTAGAAATGTGGAGGTAATATCCATTGATGAAAGAAAATTTTCCCCCTGACTGTTGTGGACCTCCAAATGCATCTCAAGAAAAATGAACCATAATCTTCCACTCACTGCTGGCCTCCTGAAATTTATGTATCTAAGTCCTCCTACTCTATGAATCAGCCACTGCGTTTCTTTCCTAGGTGTGTAGGAATGCTCAAAGTCAAAAGACTGAAGTTACTCAACCCACATTTGCTGTCAAAAATTCAGGTCATGCAGATTGAATATGTACATGAGGCTGTTGTGGTCTGTGAAAACAATAAAATTACCTCCTAGAATATAATGTCATTAATAGCTTAAAGCATGAACAACTGTAGCCAGGTTGAGATCATGCATTGGGTAGTTCTTCTCATGTGTCCTCAACTGTTGAGACCCATAAAAAACGACTCCTTCACCCTGCATAAGCACATATCCATGCCTGATACATGTATCATCACAGTACACATTATAACTCATGCCAAGATCTGGAAATACTAGCATCAGTGCTGAATTCAACCTCCCTTTCAACTTCTGAAAGGCTGACTCACAAGAATCTGACCACAAGAACTCTGCACCCTTATTGATCATGCCCACCAGTGGTGTTCATAAGTGTTAAAATCCTAGTATGAAACGTTTGTAGTATCTAGCCATCCCTATAAAACTCCACACCGCAAAGACGTTTTTCGGATTCTCCCAGGAAACTACTACAATCAAATTCTCTGGGTCTACTGATGCTCCTATCTATGAGATAACCGGACCCAAGATGTGAATATGATATATCCGAAAGTGGCATTTTGAGATCATATAATATAACGGATTCCCTCTTAGTGTACTCAAAACGATCTCATGAAGTGTAGCATGGTCACGTTGAGTGTCATAGTACAACAAGATATCGTCCATAAAGACAACCATGAAAGAATCCTAGTAGGGATGGAACACATGGTTCATCAGTGACATGAAAACTTCTCGGGCATTAGTGATACCGAACGACATATCCATATAATAGTATAGACCATACCTACTTTGAAGGCTATAAGAGGTCAATCTGATGGTCTAACACACAATTGATGGTAACCGGATCTCAAGTAAATATTCGAGGTCACCTGGGCCCCTCGAAGCTGATCAAAGAGATAATCAATCCTTGGAAAAGGATATTGGTTCTTTACTATTAACTGGTTCAACATCCAATAATCTACAAATAGTCTGAGGGTATCATCTACCTTTTTTGAAAACATGATGGGTGAACCACAATGAGTAGTACTAGGTCAGATGATGTCATTCTTCTACAACTCCTACGACTACTTTCGAGCTCCTATAACTCTGGTGTAGCCCTTCTATAAGGAGGAATGGACACTAGTGCCTTTCCTGGAACAAGCTCAATAGAATAGTCCAACACTCACTCTAGAGGCAATCCTGAAAATTCCTCTGGAATTTCATCTCTGAAACGATCCACCACTATAGGAAATTACATCTATGATGTCCCCATAGAATCCAGATATAGACTAGCAATATGGGTTGTTACTCCTCCTAACCCATGATGCTTGGGTCCCACTCTGCTCAGCTGGACATCCCATTCAACTTTATAAACAAAATATCCACCCTCTGGTGATGTTAAACTCACCCAATTGTGATAAAATTAGATGACTACGTTGAGGAGAACTAGCCAGTCCATTTCAAGAATGACATCATAGTCGATCATCTCCAGGACATAGAGGTCCCATAAGACGTGACACCCACCAATATCAAGAGGGCACTCCTTGCACTGTTTTACAAAAGACATTCTCGTCCCTAAAGGAGTGTCCAACGTCAAGATATCGTTAAAAGAAAAGATACAGATCCCAAGTCTCTCCACAACCGCAATTGATATAAATTTATGGGAATAACCTATATCGAAAACTGAAGAAGCTAAAACTAAGGCTACTAAGATCGTACCACACATTGTATAGGGTCTGGGATCCTGATCATGCTATGTCTTCTCCACTTCAATATTCTGGCCTACATCATGGCCCTGTCATACTTCCTGACCACTCTGATCTATCTACCCTAATGTCGCTGAAATACTAGCAATTGGATACTATGACCATGAACTCCACCTCTTCTTGAATGGTCGGAAGAACTCCAATTCCCAGACTGGTGAGAAACAGGCAGTGCTGCTCTAGAACGCGAGGTCACAGAAGAACCGATGTCACCAGCATCTGGTGAGAAGATCTTACTGAAGCATTGAATATGGCCCATCCTACCACAATATCAGCACTCCACCAGGTCTCCTGGGAAATGTGGCCTCATATGTCCACTCTTCCAGCAGTGGTAGCTCAACACTTGGATTCAAGAAGATTCATCCCATCTACTTTGATCACCTCGTGCAGTCTCTCTAGAGTGCTTCCTGCTATTGGCTGGAGAAGCACTAAACATGAATGCTGAATCACCATGGACCATAGCTCTAGAACCCCACATATTGAGCTCTATTATCAGTGCCTGGTTGACTATAGAGGATATCAATGTCAATCAAAATATGTTCACCTAGGATCAGATATCCTTCCTGATACCATCCTCAAACTTATTTTCCAAGAACAACAAATCACCTCCTGACATTGGCGTGAAACACTGCAGCACTATAAAGTGAGAGGAATAATCGATTATAGAATGAGTACCCTACTCCAGACTCATGAACTCTCAGGCTTGATCAGCCATCAAAGACTCTGGATAGAATTATTTGTAGAAGATGAGTTGAAACTCATCCTAATCCATATTCTACTGGTGTCCCACCTGTGAGATCACATCCCACCACCACTTCGCAGATTCTCGAAGCATGTAGGTAGATATCATGAATTTCCTATCTGGAGGTATCTCCAGATGATCGAAGATTGTTAGCGTGGCTTTTATCCAAGACTCTGTTATTTGGGGTCCTCCAGCCTTTTAGAATGTGGGAGGATGCTACTTCTAAAAGGCCCCCATCAATTCTGACATCAACGGATCGGGAGGCGGTTCTTCCTGAAAGGTCTGCATAATCCTAACAAAGCCCTCTCCGAACTATAAATCAACACCTATCTTAGGTATAACGGCTAGTTCCAAGACTGGAATAATTGGAGGATCTGTTGAAAGTCCCTGAACATCCATATTCGGTGCCTAATCACTACCTTGTAACTAGTGTAAAATTGGAGGACGTCTAGCTAGCATGACTCTACACGGTCAAACACACACCATAGATCAATATTACCAAGGACTAAAAACAGAACACATAATAACGAAAAATGAGAAATGAAACATTCATAGTTTTGGAAAAAATTACTACACAACGTGTATATCCCCTACATGACGTGTTCCCTTAAGACATTAACACAGGTGTGTACTCTGGCCACAACTGGTCTAGTAACACCCCAATCACATGGCATGTACTTCAATCCTTTTTCCCAAAACCAAGTCCCCTTACACGACTATGCCATATGGTTCTCCTAAAAAATGACTACACATCTTGTTCGTACCATACACGACATGTACTAGATGAGCTTCTCTAACCAGTTTTGTTAGTGACATGGCCAGATAAACGGCTCAGAATACACGGTGTGTACTCAAAATATTTTTTCGACCTGTGTTGTTCGTTACACGGCTGGGTACACGATCTACACTACACGGCGTGTTCCATATAGACCCGGAGTGTATTAGAAGTGATTTAATTGTCTAGTGTTGTTAGTGACACAACCTGTTACATGGTCATACAACACGACATCTACATCCAGTACACGGCGTGTCCTACATAAGATTCCAAACCCCGTGTCTCTGCCCACGCAATCTGAGACACGGTTAGCGACTACACAATGTGTACATACAGTACATGGCATGTACATATTGAAAACAGTTTCTTCCAGAAATAAAGAACGCATTGCATGTATTTAACAATACACGCCATGTATTCTGGTTTTTTTTATAGTAAGCCTCAAAATCTACTCTGGAACATAAAATAACACTGAAACTAACATTGAAGTTCCAGATTCTGATTCATGAGGGCCCATGATGTCTGCGAATCAAAACATGGAATCTTAAACATGTTATAAACAAACATAAAATTCATTGTTCCACAAATTTATGATTTATGAGGGCCCATAACACCTCAAAAACCAATGTTTTGCGTTCATTCAATAAGACTTTGCACAAACCAATAAATTATAAAAAATATGGTATTATATCAAGGCATTTATCACAAAATCTTGCATAACTAGGAAAACATCATTCACAACAACATGCAATCTCTAACGCATCCTAAATGGCATGTCAATAATGCATGAGATGTTATTTATTGAATGTTCCTATAAGATGCATGAGATTGAATACCCTGATCTCATTGGGTTGAAATAGAAATAGAACTGAAATAACAACAATGGTAAGCACAAAAAACATGTCTGTCACCCACTGATAAAATCAAATCAATTGTAAGAATTAAAACCCCTAAAAATTTCAATAAACAAGGTAGATTGGGTTTTCACTGTACATGGGTTAGATACATTCGGGCACAACTTATTACCAAGTACCAATTCTATCCTATCCCTAGCTATAGTCTCCAATAAATAAGTTATGAAGAAAATATACCTACCTTTGATACCACATTGTAACATCCCAGATCCGGAACCCACCCAGATGCACCTCGTACCATGTTGGTCACATGACCTCAACCGCATTTCCCCAAACTCCAGAGGCTATCGAATAGTAGCAAGGGTCTTGAGAGTGATAGTGGGGAAAATATGCCATCATTTATTGAGTACACTGAATAAGTGAACAAATATAGAAAAGAAGAAGCATTAATACTACCATCCAGTAGTATACAATAGAAGAATGGAAATAATAAACTGGAGCACACTCACATATATCAATGATGCATGATAAATATGTCTAGTAAAGCATCCAAACAAATCACAATATTAAAATAAAATAGTACTAAACCAAAGTAAAAAAGGAAAATAGACAATGACTCATCATTATCGTAAGCCTCAGTTTGGTCCCATGCTATCCAGCACCACAACAAATCAAGTCCTTAATGTAGAAGGGTGGTTGGCATTACCTATACCTATAGAAATATAATCTGTTTGGTCACAAAATCATTACCCAAATAGAGTGTGAGTCTAAATACTAGTATGAAACCGCCCGAAGATCTATTCCTAATAGTGTGAGATTATATAGGGATGGTAATAAACAATGATTAAGTAATCAAGGAAAAACTCTATAGTAACAATTCCACCTATCTTGTTAGAGTCTTAACACACAAGTAACCCCAAGAGAAGCATACACATCCTATAGCTTCAAGTTATGTTATAATAATATACAGAGTCACTCTGAAGAATCTTATATTGTCAGTTTTCCTTATAGTCAATGATTAAAAACTCTCTGAAGAAGCTCAATCAGTTAATTCCACTAATAGCCCAAAATTAATTTAGATACTCTCTGAGGAAGCTCACTCGGTCAATTACCATTTTATCCCAAAAGTAAATTAGAGAATCTCTAAGGAATATCCCACAGTCAATTCAACTTATAGCCCTAAAGTAAATTAGATACTCTCTGGGTATGCTCACACTGTCAATTCCTCTAATAGACCAAAAGTCTATTAGAGGCTGTTTGAGAAAGCTCAATCTTTTAATTCCTCTTATAGTCTACTACACCTGGTTCTCACTTGACTTTGTAAGTCAATTAGCATAGAAATGAAATACTGTCAAAGTAAACATGTAGAACTACTTCACTAAATAGTCTACAATATATCAAGCGTGTCAAATAACATTAATCACTCTATCCTATAGTACTAGTCATGGGAAAACATCAAGGAAGCCTAACCGTTTAAACATGACCAAATAGTAGTAACTAGAAGATGCATGGGAAAACCCATACAATGCATATAAATCAACCCTATTTATATCCAATTATCATATACTCAAGCACAAAAACATGGAAGGCAATAAACTGGGATAAAACAGTAATAACACAATACCCCGTTCAAGGGTATTTTTCAAAATTTCACATATAACTCATATACTTTCAATGGAATGGAACAAACCACCTACCATGGTGTTGGGAGATCAATATAATCGAGTCTCAGGGCATGAATAACCTTATAATGTCGATGCTCTTCAAAAATGTCTAAAAAATTCAATAGAGGATAACTTGAGAAGGAAGAGGAATTATGAAACAAAACTGAAGTAGAAGGAATGGATTACAGAGGTGATCCAAATAGAATCAACGTCGGTTGAATCAGAGTTCAGATGCTCATTCAAGGACATAGAGGAAGATCATAGTCGTACAGGAGAACTCAGCTGAACAAAACCTATATGAAGATGTTTCTATCAATGAGACGCGACCCCGATACGTTTAACAAAACAAAATACACGACATGTACTTTCAGTTTCCGTACTCCGCTTTAAGAGGCCTCCTGGTCACCCCCACATAGTCATGTGCCTGGCCGATACACATCCAACACACAGCTACACACGGTAACTAATTACACAGTGTGTACTCATAATGTACATGGAATGTACTTTAGAAATTTCCAGAAATTCCTCTTTTTTAAAAAAATGAGAGAAAAGAAAAACATACCTCAAAAGAAGATCTTGGTTCTTACAATTATTGACATTGAAACTTTTCAAATAACCATTAATTGGAAATTTTTCTATCTTATATATTATATTCTTCAGAATATACCATTATTAGGGCCCGATTATAAGGAAACAACATCAATAGAATTTACTACTTCAAAATAATTACAAATGGACACTAACCACACTTATAAAAGGCCACCACTAATCTCCTTTACTCAAATATTCAATAACATTTGGTTCTAAAAATAAAAGAATGAATCACATCTCCACATCTATCCTATAATCCTATAATTCATAGTTCGAGAATAAATCCTTAAATGGATGTTCTTTGGTGAAAACCAAAAAAATTAGTTACCAGATAAAGATTTAATGTTCAACAATGAGTGTGTTTATTTTATTTATTTATCCACACACATAAATTATTCTTATATAATTATAAAACAATAACCTCAAAGTATTATATTTTATAATACTTGTCATGTTTTTTTTCTATTCCTAAAACAATACACAAATTCATCAAATGGGTTTCAAAATTATGTTTTGAGTGTACAATCGACCACTATTTTCCAAAATTATGTCATTCCTTTTTTCCATTACCAATACTCATGGTTGAGTATCATGATGTAAATAACGTATATTTATATATATGATAATTTTAATGTAGTAATACCTTTTTTTAATTATATCACATATTCCCTTTTTATATTCAATTCTATAGGGAAAATGATAAATTCATTCGTTTGTACGGTGGACTACCTCCTCACGAAGTGGTGTGATTCATACACTCTAACTCCTTTGGTAGAAGGTAATAACTGTAAATATAATATATTTTTATGAAATAAATGGTCTATGAATTATAATAACGTAATATTAATCAAAATAAAAATAGCATATATCATTGTATTTGTACCTTTTTCATTCACTGAAAAAATGATAATTTCATTTTTGGATGTGTGGAATACCACCTCCTCGAGGTGATGAGATTCCTTTTTTAATCACCACATAAATATAAACAAATATATATATATATATATGTGTGTGTTTGTGTGTGTGTGTGTATATTATTAAATAATATGGTATTTTTTGTATTATTTTCCTTATTTAATGTGAAATGTTACTTACCATCTTTCAATAATGATCATTGAAAAGTGGAAACGTTACTCAGGCATACGTATGGCCTACCGTCCTGATGCATCTAACATCAATTCATTTTCCATAAAAATAAATAATGATGGGTTTTAAATGTATAATTAATTTATAAATATCATTATTATTTCATGATTATTATTATTTATATGTTTAAATAATTATATCTTTCATCATATTCATCCTACCAAATTCATTTTTAATATATAAACCAAATATGGTCAAATCCATCAATGTAAACTTGATTGAATATGTAAATTTATAAAAAATGATAATTTTTGAATTAAATGTAACAATAATATTAAAACATTCTTTGATGTATGTTAATAGTTAACATGGGTTTATTATTCATGATTATAAGGAAACATGTAACATTTCAGACTCATGTTAAGGGACTTTTCACCAATTTCCATTCATTGGGTAATATTTTGAAATCATGGACCTATATTCATTTTAAAGGTCTATATAAATCCCTTTTGAATGTTTATATCAATAATTCAATAATTATCTTCATATCTATTGTTTTTAATTGTAGAAATTTTATGGGGATAATGATTCAAATACTTCCATGTGATAATTCAATTTTCCTTTAAAATCAACTTTTAATGTTTTCCTTCAAAATATATTTCTCTTCCATGAACATGTTTTTAAATATTTTCATTATAATTTTAATATGAAAACAATATATTTGTAAATTATATTTTATGTCTCTTTTTAATTGATATTCAAATTTTTTCAAATTGAAGCATTTTAGAAGTTTTATACAGAACATTTTGACAAATGAAAAATGGAATGTCATATTATTAATAAACATAGAGATGAATTTTACTCCATTTTGACCATTATATGATTCTTGTATTCATTTTAAATATTTCTGTTTTTCATCAACGAAAACTTATTTTTCCATTTATTTCGGTATTTTTGTATTTAAAACTATTTTCCAAAATAAAATGGAAGTTTTATATTGAAGATAGGGTTTTTAAAAATCGGTATTTTCATATATAAAAGTGACATGTTTATGAGATTAAAAGAGATTTTCGATTATTTAATAATGAACAAGTGAAAGCGTATTTTTTATTAATGATATGGCATTTTATAATTATACCTGATAATAGGGTTCACCCATATATCATTGGGGAGACCACTAAATCATATATGATGGTGCGACCCAAATAGCATTAATTGATCTCGTTATAGCTTAAATGATGGGTAGGTATAGATTGCACTTCAATGCCCTGGTTAATGTAGCTTTTAACAACATTATAGAATAGGGGATTACCCAAAGGGTTTCTCTTATGGATTTATCAATGCACCGATTACAGCAAACATGTGTTTCAAATTGATTATAAATGTGATTCTCTAAGTAATACAAGATAATTTTTTTGGTTGTTTTGGTTTTTAAAGGATTTCATTAGAAAAACTTATGTGTTTAATTTAAAAAAATTATATTTATTTTTTGTCAAATAACAATTATTTAAAGTTAAATATTTATTGGTTGAATGGTTTCCCCTAACGATCATTATCATTTTATTCATATCCCTTAAAAATATTGTTGTTCCTATCCCACATTTGATTTTTTTTCATATTATGGGTAATGGAAAGAATGAATTCAAGATGAATGTATTGATGATTTTCAGAAGAATATTTTTTTTTATAAAACTTTTTTATGTGGATCATAGTAATTAACCACAAACCATAGCTTTAGGAGGGCTGGAATATCCCCTATCTTAATTTGAATTTATTATTGAACAATTATGTTTATTATTCATATTAGTATAACATTCAGATTTAATATCAATTGGCTAGAAATTTTAGAAGCATGATGATGTAAAAGATAAGAATCAAAATTCAAAATGATAAATCAACAGGAGAAACACTTAATATGTGGAATATTATAATCATTTGGAGTGATATAATGGATATGTTATAATAGGGAAGACATATGTTACGAAGTGGGAGTGTATGGAATAAAATTTTGGTTATATATTATCCAGAGGAGAAAAATCATTTATTAAAGGAAAAATTTATATCATATATAATTCAGTGATATAAACGTGGTTGAAAAAATGATATAATTTCAATGTAATCAAAATATATATCTTGAGATATTTTATTTCAACACTATGATTTTGAATGCGGGCTTATTTTGATAAAATATTTCATTATTAAAAATTTGATCATTAAATAACAGATCTTGGTTTCCCCCAAACCAACTCTGGACCATTCCATGATATTTGTTTAAGGAATTCCCAATCCCCACAGTCTGGCAAAAAGCATTTGGGAATCAAACAACACAATAGAGAGAAGTATTGTTCCCAACCTAATAAATGAAATTGAATATATATATTAAATGAGTTAAAAATTTATACAATATATTTATTTCATAACTATAAGAAAAAAACAAACAACAGAAAATGAATCTAAAAAGGCTAATGGTAAATTCCTACTTCAATGGAACCAAGAAAAACAACTACTCCAAATGATGACATGGAAAACTCACAAAATCTATCCCTCACCTACCCATCCAAATGGCACAAACCTCACCACCTCAATATGAATCCATGTCATTTCCTACAGAAGGATTACATACAACCAAATAGGTGTACATGGTGTGAGCTAGTAGCCTTAGTAGGATCCCACCCATGTTTTCCATGACAAGTCACTGTATAAATTTTTTTTATGCTTTCTTAATATAAAACATGGCATGATAAATAGTAAAAATGTTTCATAAAAAACATTGTAAACATTTCCCTTTTTCCACAGTTCTAATAAAAACTATGTATATCAACATTAAAGTATATTTTTCATGTCATTTATCTCAAGAATAAACATTATTATCATGCCTATATATTAATGCCAAATAATAAAAAATAGATGTATATGTGTCACAAAACTAAGGAATATTACAGGTCCAAGGCGAAAACTACTCATAGCACAAAACTCATGTGCACAAACTTGTTCCTAGAACAACATATCAAGGAATTATAAGAATAACCCATGGGTAAACCGACGAAAATGTCAATATCGGTCCCCTATAACAATTAACATAAAAAAAAGGAAATCCCCAAGACAAACCTCCATGATAAACACAAAACAATGGCTTATGGATCTAGGCTAAACCCTCCACCTAAGTACCAAAGTAATCCAATGTACTATTTTTTTCACAATTCATTTATAATCTTTGAAAACTAATTCAAAACCATTTCATAATTCTATTTTAATTATTTAAAAACAATTTCAAAACCATTTCACATTACCATTTCAATTCTTTTAAAATGTCCATTTTTTTACAATATATCAAAAATCAGAGAAAACACATATCTCATTAAAACACATTTTCAACACAAAAAATCCAATCATGCCAATTTAAATATGAATCACTTTGTAAAGAAAAAAAATATACTTTTTCATATGATGGAGACGTAATCACCTACCTCAAAACTCATGTCTCACTTTCCCAAAATGAGATCCATAGACAAAAAAACCCAATAATGAAAATAAAGGCCCTAGAGTCTAATGCACATCCAAATTAATTCAATTTACAAGACTAGGGGTTGTAAGAAGAGAGTAAACCAACATACCTCATGGACGAATGCTTGTGGCAGTATGAACAATGATGAAAATGGACTCTGAAGTGAGATCCCACAATGGGTATAGATGAAACTAAGAAAAAACATCATATTGACCACACATATCTGAACATTCCGACCAATGATGATATCAAAAATAAATGAAATAAATAATTAGAAAGATAATATACCCTTAGAGATTCCCAGCAATTGCAATAGATATCCAACACTAGACAGATCGATCAAGGAGGTGCGGTGTCTCTGTAAAATTTATTGGAGGGACCCTATGTCGAGGGTGATGGATTCATGATATAATAGACCATGAAATAATACCAAATAATGTTTTAAATTAGGATGTGTAATGTTTCACATTGTCAAACTCCCATTCACATCATAAATTATGTACTAGACAAGTATGCTAAAACATCTGTCACCTCAGATTACAAATAAATTATTTAATACATTCATGATGTGAATACACCATTAAAAATGTGTAATAAATGATTGTGTGAATCCATTTTCATGGCTTTAACCTATAATAAATTAAATTGTATATAACCCAATTACATGATGTGAATCCTTCTTAAATCCTTCATAAAAGGATGGTTAAAATTGAAATTACAAAAAATCCAAAATTCACCATTATATGTATCCTCCTAATCTAAAAGGAGGTGAAATGTTGAGAGGGTTAAGGGCGTACCTAATAAATGGTAAAAGGAAATTACGAACTCCCCACCATAAAGAATTTCTATCTCTAGGAAGTAATATGGAATGTATTACCAATAAAGAGATGAGTCCAGTGGTCCCCAATAAAAAATTCACATTCCCATGTCTCATGAAAATACAATACTTATTTCCATAGAACTCAGAACAATAGAATCAATTTCCCGTATTATAAATTAATAAGAGAGTCAAGGTTCTAAACTAGTTTATCTAAAAAAGAAACGTGAGGCCCAATATCAATTTTTTCCCAACACAAGATGTGACTAGGATCAATATGGTGTTTCATGAGATGAGACATGTAGAAAGCATCATGAATACCCAACAAATTAACAAGAAATGCATGATTTTCGCAGTGACCTCAAAAGTTATAATATATCTCAGAGGCAACATTTCCTTTATTCCATGTCAATGATGACACAACTGAGGAAAAACATTAAATAAAACCCATTTAGCTAAGGAAAACTCCAATGGTTAATGACACTGATCTTCATATGATTACTGTTGACTTTGGAATGTTATCAGATGTCTATGTACATCCTGAATCTTTGGGGATGATTACCTAACCAAACATTGTTCAATTGAGGAATATTCTCCCTACTCAACACAAAAAAGAGGCGATCTACTTGAGTTATCATAAAATTCCTCAAATGGATCCATTACGATATTATTTTGATAAATTTTGTTATAAAAAAACTCAAAAAATAGTAGGTGGATATCCCATGATCCTATTAAATCCAAGACACATGCATAACTCATATCATCTAGTCATGGAATATCATACTTCGTCTGACCATCTATTTGCAGATGGAAAGTTGTGCTCAACATGACCTGAGTTCTCATCACCTCTTGGAGACTCCAAAATAATCTCAAGGTAAACCAAGGAACCCTATCTGAAATATTTGATGAATTACTCCCATGTAACCTCAAAATCTCTTGCACATACAGTTTACCAAGATCTTCAACCTTATTGGTGTCTTTAATCAGAATTAAATGAGAATAATTCATCAAACGGTCAAAAACCACCCAGATAGAATTCCTCTATTTGGGGGTTAGTGGTAATTAAGATAATAAAATAAATATATACCTATTAGAAATTTCAAATTGACACATTAATAGGCTTTAGTGTACTAGAGAGTTTCCAGTGCTCTGTCTGTACCCATTGATAGATGTAAGATCGAGACACATGTTCCGCGATGTCACACTTC
This sequence comes from Viscum album, assembly GCA_963277665.1. Taxonomy (NCBI): domain Eukaryota; kingdom Viridiplantae; phylum Streptophyta; class Magnoliopsida; order Santalales; family Viscaceae; genus Viscum; species Viscum album. Next base: position 537,621,174 of record OY728156.1, read on the forward strand.
ATACCAAGCCATCACAAAACCAGCCTCATGTCATAATACATCTTCATAGGGCATGGATGAATGACCAAAAAAGGGCTATGAAAATATTACAAGAGTAAAATTCACAGAGAGTGTAGGATGAAAAAAAAATAAAAAATAAAGGATACAATCTAAAGAGAGATACCAACTAAGAACTGTCTCCCCACTATAAAGGATTTCTCAATCTTTGTAAACACATCATCCTGCTACTTACTCTGTAAAATAGACTCCAATGGTGATGATAATATCTGAAAATTAGTCAGAACCATGCCTCAAACTTCCTCCTGAGCATCTATGTGTAACTATGAAAAAATTACCACAGGGTTCCACTCTTTCTACAATTCCATAACAACTTATGGTAGTAAATTAATGCTAAGATAATTTGAAATGACATTTCCCTTCATTAGGGTCTATGAAATTTAAAATTCAAACATCTAAATCTATTTCAAATAAAATTTGTCTAATATTCAATTATTTCTGAATAAATATATAATTCAGACTCTTATGACCTGAGATGAGAGAAAACTTGTCCAAAAAATATATTGCCTCATGAAGTTGAGCATGTGCATGAATGCAGAGAGCTCTAAATCAGGAGTGAGGCAAATCATTTATTATGGTCAAAGTTGATGAGATCCCTAAGCTTCTACATAATCATCATACATAAGAATGAATCCTAGACCCACCCCTGAAACATCGCATAACACCACATACACCTTATCTATCTCATGTTAGATTATAATTGGAGATGATGAATGATGCCATTCTAGTTCATTGAAATAAGACTGACACTTTACATCCCATGTCAGTTTCACCAAATTTCTATTAAGATCAGTCAATGTTGATGTTGACTTAGAGAAGTCCTTGATTAACCATCAGCAGTATTAAGCAAGACGATGGATGATTTTTATCTCAGATACGTTTTGTTGTTACTTCAATGAAAAACATACTTTACCTTCTCTTGGATACCCTCAAATACAATTTTATAAATTTTATGCCCTATTAAATTAACATAACAAATATAGATACAATATTTCAAAATATTTCCATCAAATTGTTGACTTCTCAAAATTTATAAAACCAAACTCAGATGTTTCTAGTACTCATGTTCGAATTTTGAATTGTCCAAAATGTTATCCATGCAAACTACTAAAAATGTGTTAATATATTCATGGAATTTCTAATTAATCATGGAAATAAAAAATGTCGTAGAGTTTTCTAATCAAAAATTAATTAGAATATTTTCATAATGGACATTACTTACCATAAAATCTATCTTTAGTGTGTCAGACTCTCAAACACTAAGTTGATGAAAAATAAACCGATGATCAATATTTGGAAAAACATTTCCCCATTTAACTGGTCAAAGAGACCATCTACATGAAGCAGCGTATGTTTTTTCATATCCATTAGCCAGTTTAACATCAAATATTCAAAACATAATGAAAATGACTGTCTGAATTCTTAACAAGGAGCATAGAGTATTCCCATGAAAAAATAGTCAAGAAAAAGAAAACAATTTCCCACAGGTTGTCCAACTATATATTGATCACTTTCATATCCACTAGTTCCCTATGATATTAATTTTTCAATATTAGCTACATACCATGAATCAGATCAATCATAAGCACAACCACACTTTATAGGAAGTACAGAGAAATAGTCTTGGAAAATTTCAAAAATGTTTTAAACAATAATGGGAAAATAATCAACAGTAGAGATTCCATAAAGATAAAAATCAATGAATTACATCAAATTTGTGAGCTCGGGGTGGGATGTCCCTACACGACCTGATCTCAGATCCCACTCCCACTGAAACACAGAAGATCTCCCTTCGATATCTTGAGATGAGACTTTCTGGTAAAAACAATCAACATTAGCTCAATGAGCAATAATCCAATCCATACTAATGATGACGTCAAAAAGATCCAAATAAAGAATGAAAAAAATACTAGATGAACTCCACATCAACTATCATTATTTGACAATAACAAAACCAAAACCACTTCTATTTCCACATACTAATAGGTGTAGATAACTCCCCTGCAATGTATATATGTTCTATTGGATGTTTAAGATGATATAATAAATATAAAACCATAAAGGAGTGAGAGGAACCCGTAACAAATTCCAAAATTACTACTAAAGATAAAATAAGAATAGTACATATAATTGTGGTAAGATCTGCATCAGTTTCCCATGGACACTCATATACAATGATAAAATCCTTCACTCTAGAGGCCAATTACTAGATCCCTATAGTATTTGAATCTTTAAACAAAAATACCGTAGACATTGGAGCCAACAAACCCAATCCATAATGAGGCGTATTCATAACCAGGAATATTCATCAAAAGTGACAGGCACATCTATAGTTTCATCACATATTTATAGGATTAAGACAAGAACACATTCTACCTCCACCTTTTCCACACTAATATCAAGTCATAAAAACATTTCCCACTGTAACATATGCTGTAGAGGAGGCCTGATACTGAGACCAAGTACCACTACTCTTGTAATGATCAACCCACTTCCAATTTTTCCCATCTTCTCCACTAAAGAATCCACTTGATATAAGAAAAGAGGTAGAAAATAAAACCATTCCTACCATAATAATTTATTATATAACAAATCTTTCAATAATTTCTACATAGATAGAGCAATTTATCATGAAAACATGTGATATGATATCTAATCAAAAACCATGTCGGTACTTATGAGCCTTCATCTGGTCATTCATCACCATATCTATGAAAAGACATATAAACTTATAAAAATGATTGGCATATAATGGCACTAAATTCTCTCCCAATTACAAATATAGGGACCTAAGGGAATTGACCTACATTAGTGAATTTGGAAAAAATTGCCAGATGAATATTGTATTGAATCTCTTCCAATCCAAGTCTTTGTGTTTTTCTGTGTGGACCATAGAATCCCACTGTCACATACCAGAACACTCGAGTTTAAAAATTTCACACATCACCAAGATGTTCTTAAGTGTCTCCATAATATCTATTTTTTTACTGATCCCATTAATACAGTGCTACACCTTTTCAGGTTCTGTCATTGCATTAATGGATGGTGGTATCTCATGCAAGACTTCCCATGATCGATTGATATGTCTCTCCTATAGCTCTCTGTTTTACCTCAACCACTATGTTCAGAACTCATAGAACATCATGATCGACATAATGAACTAACCATATGATAGTCTCGATATGATTCTAATTTATTGGAGGATTCCCCTAAGGAGCATTAGCTACACCAACCTGGAGAACCCGTAGAAGACATATCAGAGGCATAATACTACACACTGATAGACAGGAAATATCATAGTACATAAAAATAGTATTTCAAAAAAGAAAACCAAAAAAAAATATTTTAAAATAAAAACCAATACTATATTCAAATATTCCAATATCCCATGGAAACTATTGTCTCCTCATGATAACTGATATCTAGAAACTTATCGTAATATACAAATAATGTCTTGAAAATCCTATCTCCAGTCTACTAGATGTCCCAAGAGAGGGAATCTCGATGAAATAGCTCATCTGATACAAAATTACAATGAACTGATCAACATTTCCCCAACCCTAATCCTAGACCATTTTACTATATACTCGAATGGTGTTAATGATCTACATGGGCTGGTGACAAGCTCCCGAGCATCGAACTACAAAACTAAGGGAAGAAATGTATGCATCCTGATCAAACAAATGGAATATATTTACTAAAAAAATGAAAAATAGAATAATTAAAAGATATATATTCTATAATTATAATAAAACATCATCAACAAAAAAATTGAAGATAACAACATTAAAGGAAATGTATAACTACAAATGACCCTTGCAAATGGCTACTCCATACTATGTCATGGACAACTACCACCATCTCACAACTAGAAACCCCACCAACTAGAATGATCCTCACCATATCACTATAGAGACAGTCTTTCCCAACATTGGGATAAAAATAAAGGTCTACACACCACTGAAGAGGTACGTACAGTGTGAGCTAACAGGCTCAGTATGATCCCACCTAGGTGTTCCATACAAGTTTCTGCATTACAAATCCAGTATAATTATTTAAAATAAAACATTGTATGATAAATAGTAAAGTGGGTTTATTAAAAAATTGGTAAACACTTCAATTTTTACAAAGTTACAAAAAATGGTAAATCAATTTCAAAGGACACTTTTCATATCGATGCTACATTAAAAATAATGGAAATACAAAATAGAAGCATAGTTATCACAACACCATGAAATAATACAAGTCCAGGCCACATATTACTTGTACTACAATAATGACGTTCAAAACCCATTTCATATAACAACGAGACTAGGAAGAAGAGTAGCACCCCGTAGATAACCCCCCCCCCCAAATGTCAATATTAGTTCATTAGAACAACGAGCATATGAATTGGAGGAAATTACCAAAACAAACCAACTTGATAAAAAAATGGATAATGTCACCATGTTATACCTACCATCTAAGTACAAAAGGTAACACATGTTCTATTTTCTTCATAATTAATTTCCATGCATTAAAAAGTAGTTCAAAACCATTTAAAATCTTATTTCAATGAATTTAAAATAATTTCAAAACCATTTCAAAATTCAAATTCAATTGGTTGATAATACCCATTTTCAATACATTTATCAACAATTAGGGAATATCCATTTTTCATCAAAACAATTTTCAACGCACACACAAAAATCATTCCAATTTACATATGACTCAATTTGTAATAAAAAACAAGAATATCCATTATCATATGATACAGACAGAACCACCTAACTCAAAACTGAAGTCAAAAATTCTCTCTATAAATTCCCCCAACAATAAAACCCAATGATGACAAAGAAGGATGCATAATCCAATCATCATTACGATTGATTCAATTTAAAAGGAAAGGAGTCTGCTGAAGGTAGGAAGCCTACATATCTTAATGATGAATTCCTACTAAACCACAACCAATGAAGAAAAAGGACTATGGAGTGAGATCACACAATGAGTCTAGAAGAAATCAATAAGAAACTCCATCCCAACAAAAAGAATATGAACACAACATACAATAGTGATATGACCATCAAAGGAAGTGAAGAAGTCGAAAGATGACATACCAAAAGAGATCCCCACAATTGGAACAGAGATCCAACGCTGAACTGATCGATGAAGGAGGAGATGTATATTTTCAAAACACTGAGGAGAGAACCTGGTTCAAGGGTGAAGTATTTCTCAAATAAAATACATATAAAAACTACAAATCACGTGTCTTAAATATATAAACGGGTCATTTCATGACATGAAACTCCCATTCACATCGTGAAGTCCATGCTAGATAAGAATGTCAAAAAATATATCGCATAAGATCATAATCTAGTATTTAAAACATTAATGATGTGAAAACTCCATTCATGATAAGTAATATTTCCTACCATGAATCCCCATTTAGGTATTCTTCCTAGTAGAAATTACATGGCTTGTAACCATGTTACATGACATGAAATCATCTAACATCCATCAGAAAAGACAGGATAAAGTTATACGTCCATAAAATCATTTAATTTTAAATTATAGGTACCCACCCAATATCATAGTAGGGGAAACCCACTCTTAGTTTAATGGGTTTCTTTATAAAATGGAAATGGGATGTTACATGATCAAATAGAGGCTGATGTGTGTTGAAATTTACTTTATATTATCAATAAATTTAAAGGGGAATAATTTTAGAATCTATTTTATTAAAGATGTAAATAATGTATAATTATAGGAAGTTTTTAGTGTGTGAATTTTTTTTATGGATTTATTAGTTACAATTCATAGTTGTTTCGTTATATTATTAATTAATTTTGGATGATGTTCAGTAAATATTTGAGGAGATGAAAAAACGTTTTTGTAAGAAAAACTAATTCTAAAATATTATTTTTTCCTTATAAATATATTTTATGTAATTATAGTTAATTTTGGAATAAAATTTTCATAGTTAAAGAATATTATCACACCATTATAATTTTGAAGTATTATATGAGGTAATATTATAGATGTTATAAATGGAGTTTCAAATAGTAGTTGGATGGCCCAATGAATAATATGATTTATATATGTAAAATTTATTCAATAACTCATGTGTATAGGATCATGATTATTGGAGGAATGATAGGGCTATATGTGGATGGATAATATTCCTTGATATACCTGATATAGTGTAATAACAAAGATTCCATAATTTTTTAGGTTCATAAATCTTACAACATCTTGATGAAATTATTTTAATAGATTATATTTTCATTAAATTTTTTTTGGGTGGTGGAATACCAAAATGATTAAATTTCAAAATATGATTCTATAATATGGTGTGGAATTAATAATTTAACCATAATGGATTTCTTAATAAAATTATACATTTTTTAGAATATATTTATATTCACAACCTTGTGATTTTCAGAATTAAAATTAAATAGAATGACATGATTTTTTAGAGTGTCTAGTAATATAATGTCCTTAAACAATAACTAACCATAAATTAAATCATATTTTAATATTATTAATAATTTTAAGTTATTTAATATATCAAAATTTAATAATATTTTCTCTCATAAAATGAATTATTTTTATAAATTGTTAATAACTAATTTGATAATTATAAATGATATATGAAGAGTGATGATATTCGAAAAAGTGATTAATTATATTAAATTTAATGAATTATTTAAATATAATTTTATATTTCTTTAAAAGGGAGGGATACAAAGACCACAAACAAAGAAGATAAAAATAAGGCTGGCCTGAAGTGATGAAACTCAAGTCCATCTCATTGGATAATGTGTTTTTAATAACATGGTAAGGATCCCACTCTATTGTAAATAATGAGTTCTTCCTATAGAATTACTTAAAAAGAAAACCAATCACCTGAAATGTTCCATTATCTAATAACATTCCCAAAATAGTGATTTGGATAATATTTAATAAGCCTTTCTTAACCTAACAGGAAAATTCACATAGTGGATCTTCTTTCTCTTAAAGGATAATCGAAAAAATATTGAATTTATTTTCGATAACATCAACAAAAATTTTTAACCTCTCTTATAATGAAATATTAGTGTTAATGGATCTAATTTCTACACCAATATAGTTACCTATTCCATGAACCCACTAAATTCAATGAAAATTTGGCCACTTATGTCACTCACTAGGCCTCCAAACTCAGCTCTCAAATTAAGTAAACTCCATTAATGTTATGTTTTGAAATCCCTAGTCGGTGAAACCCACCTAATCCACCTACATTGTTTGGATGGGAATGAATCTAGGATAATATGGCACCTTCTATGAAACCTACATAATGTTGGTGAATTCCACTTAGTAATGATATTCCAACCAACCTCGACAACTAGTTCCCTCGTCTGATCCTAGAGATGAATGTGGGATCATTTTGTACCTTCTCTCACCATGGTTTTTTACATCCCATGGATTCTAAAAAATAGCCGTAAAGATCATGCTACGAATCATCCATTCCTATTTATGAGTTCTCATTCCCTTGAACCAGATAGGTATACAGACTTTCATGGAATAACAATTGTCGATTCTATCCAAAATAAGATGAAATAGATTATTTTGAGACATATTTCGCAAGTCACTATGAAAAAAAATTAAAATTCCTATAATGTAGAGATATACTAAAAAATCATAATAAGTGATTTAAATTTGAGTGAGATATAGAATCTAGAGAGAGAAATTATTTATTAAATGGTTATTTGAATCCCTTTTATGAAAAAATGAGTGTATATGTAGAAGGGGTAAGTCACACGTTGTTTTTATAGTTAACCTATCCAAAAACATTTATCATTATACAATATTAGAGACTTACTAGATATATTGACACATAATCAATATATAATCATTTGAAATAGTACTTTTGGTGGGAACATTCAAGATCAAAGTTGGGATTCAACCCAACCTGACACCTGTCCTAGCCTGTGACATGGTCTGAATAGAATTCTTAATCCCCACGAGCTGAATCTAGTGACATTACATATACCATCACATTTTGGAACTATTTCATCCATAAAATATTCCATTGAAATACCACAATAATTAATCATAACATAATGATCAATATCCATAAAAAAGAGGAATACAACTGTCACATGTTAAACAATTTTACATTTTTAAACAGACCCAAAATACCAAAATGTGTTGTGAACCCAGTAGACCCCCAAAAAACCAACATTCAACAAGAGGTAAATAACCCTTATGACACCTCTACTAGATCCTTCATAAGCTGAAAAACTAGAAATTGATTCCCCCATCACCGCCACAATACATTTTTTGTTTTCCTTTCTCAATAACTAGAATTTCTACATACACCCATGGTGTATTAATTTTGTGATTCAAATACCAATAGGATGAAACCCAAAAGTGATTACAAGAAATTAATATTACATGAAAAATAAACTTACTTGTTTTTAGAGAAAATAAATTTGAATAGAGTAATTTTTTTACTATGAAACTTTCTTTGAAATTAAAACTGGGAAATTAAACATGTCACCAATCTAGGAGACAATTTTAAACATCACATGACCACCACAGTTAATTCCTAAGGCACTAGGGTTTTTAGGGACCTAACATACTCTTACCATAGTGATATAGTATTGAAACCAGGAGCCAAAATTTCATTATCCATGATCCACAATATAGGAATACATAAACATTTAAAGTTCCCTCCAATCATCATCATAGTATTTTTGTTACTATTATCGCCTTAATTCTGTTAGGGTGAAACAGGCCCCATCCCAGCCGATTCACATATCATACTAACCTAGTATTCTATATCATCATTTCATGGATTACAATTATTATAAATTCCATTTAATATGTAACATGAACCACCAAATTCATAAACAAACGTCCATCATTGAAAGAACCAAAACCAAATAATCCTTCTCAATAAGAAAAACATTTTCAAAAACCCCTCATGCATAAATAAATGTAAAACATTAAAATCATCCTTTAGAAGAAAACATTTTCAATTTGAAAATATTTATTCAACCCATGTGACTGCTAATGTCCATTAAAAACATGATTCACACAACCAAAAAAATTCAAAAAGTCATTATAGATGAAAATAAACAATTAAAAACTCATTCAAAAATTCTAAATCATATAATCACCATCCTTATTTCTGGAAACATATAGAGTCTATGGGAAAACCACAAACAGAGCACTTAGACAACCTATAATGGATTGATCATTCCAAAAACATCATGAATCAATAAAATAAGTCAACATTCAAACCTTTTATGTTCATTCAATCGGTTGGAGAAAGAATAACCCATAGAAGAAGGAATGAGTAAGTAAAAAGAAAGAAGAAGTAGATGAATGGTAGACCTTACTTGAAGATATATTAATGATTCCAATACAAATCCCCCAAATGAATGAGGTCTGATTAATACAATATATGGGATTTGCCTATGGAAATGATGAATGACTTGGGTAATAAAGGTGGGAATTCAGGTTATATTTGAATATGTAAAAGGTAAAACTCAACAATTTTATGTTACATTATAGGGCACACCATTTGGCCACATGGTTGTCCAAACCATGCCTCATCAGTGCATCACCCTCCATATAAAGGGGGATGAGGATGAATGATTATTGGGGAGGGGTTCATGCTCTTTTGGTAGACTACGCACCTCAAACATGCCCATTATTTGGGCACATGGTTATCCACACACCTATGGGATAGGCTATATTTCATAAACCAACCATTGTCTAGGGAACACAATATCTCTTGGGATGGTTAATAGTTTCTAACTAACCATGCGCAACAAATGAACCACCTAATATCAATTACAAAGCATCATTTTCACCAAATACTATAAAAGACTAGGGAACCAAGATAATACCTAAATAAACAAGAAAATACCTCATGAAGAAATAAAATATGTGATAATTCTCCCAACTATGAAAAATTTCTACCATAATTAATTCAACTCAATGTTTTATTAGAAAAATATATATATATCCTCATCCTAATATTTATAATCCCATTTCTCATGTTCATCATTTCCATGATTCCGTAAAACCCACATAAAAATATGTAATTCACACAAAGTTCATTATATTTGGAATCAAAAATCCATACTAGTCACTCAATCATATAAAAATTATCCTTTGTCTTCAATTATTCCCAATTTACCCCATGAGACCGATATGGATTATACATATTAATTGTGAGACATGGAATATATCATAAATTTAATAAAATGAAATGAAAGTATAATAATTGTGTCTAATTACTAACAGTTTTAGTAATACCAAAAGGTCTAACATACAATGGATTTAGCTTCTATTTTGTACCAAGATGTCAGTAAACCAAACAAGGACACCTTTAGAAACACCAGTTCACAAAAAAATAATTACAAGGATCAACATTGAAAATAAAAATAGGAATTATGATGGCACTAAATTGCAAATAATTAATGTGTGATCAATGAAAATCTGTCAAAATTCTCCTGCACAAGGATCGGTCAAAACAAAAAGGTCTCACACACCTCTTCCCAGTATAAAAGTGATTGAAACATATTACATTGAAACACCCAAAAAGATGAATTATTAATGTTTTGTGGTAACTATTGTTATATGAATACTATACTCTAAAAATGTATATCCCATGATACTTCAAAATCTAGTACACATGCCCAGAACATGAATTCCAAAATATAATTCACTATCACCGTCCGACCATACTTCATAGAATGGTATGTCATGCTAAACATGATTTATGACCTCTTTTCCATCTAAAGGGATTCCTTGGAATGAGTGGTGAAATATATTTACCTTTTTGAAACAATGGCTTATTAAACACTATGAAGACTCACTATCTCCAAAATATACAATCGAAACAATTTAACTACTTTGGATAAATCAAAAATTTGAATTAAATGGGATGATTTTGTCCAAAGATAAATCACCACACATATCAAATTCATTCCCCAAGGCATAAAAATTTAGAATAAAATAATATACATTGTTACCACATAAAAATTTTATGTAGGAATGGGTAGATGATGAATGAAATTAGAGGGACCAAAATTCTCCCCCTTAGTATTTTTGTAAGTACAAAACAAGGACATTATTTATTATATACATCCTCTCATACCCATCTACCTGAACTAACTACACACATCATAAAACACATTGGTGTAATTATGATTAATGAACAAATATAGAGGTTGGTTATCCAACATCACCATGTTATTTAAAGATAAAAAAACCACATGATGGACCTTGAAAAAAATCAAACCATCTAGAGTTAATGACCACTCTCTTGGCATGTACACCCCCTAAATCACATTCATAGACCACAATCACAACTCATCATATGACTAATCTAGTATAATCATTTATATAATATAGGGAATTAGATGACCACCAGCCAAGAATGTAACCCCACCACACTCCATTCAATCTAGGTGAATTTGTGAAAACATCTCAATTAATGTTCATTAATCACTAGACTCTTTCAAAAATTTCACCTACACTTTACTTCTCAATGCATCTGCTATCATAATAAATTTTCTTGAGCTATACAGGATATAAAAATTAAACAGTTGATGGTACTCAACCAAAATAAGAAACCTAAAATTTAGATGATTCTTGTTGAAAATTAAGCCCTTATTTTATGATCTATGTAGACCAAAAAATTCTCCTAAAAATATAATTATGCCTTGTTTTTATGGAATTCATCACCACTACTAGCTCCGGGTCATGGGTTGGGTAATTATATTCATGTGGTCACAGATAGAGTGAACCACACTCCACCGTATAGTCATTTTCCATCAAAATACACCCAAGACACATACCTGAGGCATCACAGTAGACCATGTATCCCTTTAATGGTTCATTGAAGAAAAATATCAGTTTTGGTTAATCACAATTTATTATATTCAAACAACACCTAACATTCAAGGCTCAAATAATCACTTACCCCATTTGCAGTTATGTGCATTCATGGAAAAGTATGCTAAGAAAAATATCTGATGGACAACCTAAAAATCCTTGCATTCAAAAAATTATCATGATGTTTATGAAATTATTCAAAAGATATAATGACATCATCACTTCGTTCATTTCAAGGTCCACTAAAACCCCACTTTCTAAGATAACATGACCTTAGAAATATCGCATCTCTGATCCAGATAGTACACATGTAAGGCTTATCATAGATGTAATGATCCAAAAGAGTTCCCAACATGGCCATTAAATGATTCTCATTCTCTTTCTCAAGCCTAGAGTAGACTCAAATTAGAAATATGGTACCACCTTTGAGTTCGTATTGTGGTGTTTTCATTACGTGAGGCCAAAAATCAGCCAACATAGGTGAGAAGTCAAAAAATAGTTTATTATATTTCAACGTTAAGTTGATGAAATAATACTATTTGTTTTAAATAAACTTCTTTGTAGGGAACCGGGTGTAGGCTTATAACGTAGGAGAATCTTTGGAGGATCTATAGAGAATTCTTAAAGAAATCTCTCGGTACCGAAGACAAACAACAAGATCCGAGATCAGTATTGTTGGATCACCAACACTAATCAATTCTTGATAGGGAATGATGCTTATCCCAGATAGGGTATTTGATTCCTTTTTTCTTTTACCCATAATAAATTTTCATAATGATCCTGGGTCAATAAAAAATATATTGATCCACGATTTGGTCATTGTAGCAGGATGAGTTATTTATGTCATATTATTGAGATATTATTTTATTCATCATTATTCATCATTATAATGAGAATATATTGAGACTGACATGAAAAAGGATGAGTTCATTTTATCAGGGTGTTATTCATGTTTTCTTCTTCCCTATTCTTGGTGTTCTTCATTATTGGACTATCATAGTCGCCGCTCGACTTTCTCAGAGGCAACAAACACAATGGAACCCCCAATATTGATGGATAACTAAAATATAAGCCAGATATATATATATATATTGATCGGAAACAGAGCATCATAGATACGCCTTTGTTTCAGAAATCCATGCAATATAGGTTTCTTGGTGGTCCGCAGAAGGGAAATATGACACATGTCTGACATTGCTTTATGACGAGGTGGTGCGAAGACAAGAGGTGGAAACCGTGGTAGTGATCATAAAATGAAATAGTGGGCAAAAAAAGTATAGAATTAGGGCTGTAGACATGGTGGGTGTCTACATGAGGAATTGAAGGGGACATAACACAGCTGTGTCAGGGGAGGCTGTTGTGGAAATGACCTTGTTGGATGCAGTTGACTACCTCATTGATTGGGCGAGACAACCTGCTCGCAAGAGGGATGATCTTAGGGAGGTGGGTCATCACATGGGTATCATTTTAGGACCATCAATAAGAGATTGGTCCCAGGTATGTTGGGATGGACCAAGTAGAGATGAGATGGGACTCGTCTGTCCCACCAAGTCGGGTCAGACCTTGGTCAGACATGGGGCAGCTAGACTGAGCTGTAATTGATTGAGACATGATGAGGAAATGAAAACTCAAGCTATTATGTGATGGTCAACCCCATGGGTTTATAGAATGGGTGATTGACTGTGAAGATCGACAATCCCAGTCAGTGGACTGGCCATTTATTTGGTCAACTATCTGAGCGGCCTCTCCAATTTTGGAAATTCAATTTGGCGTAACATTCAAAACAATTGTCTATTTGATGAGCTGTTAGCTGTGTTGGGACCCTTATGATGATTCAATCTATTAATGATTTACTATGTAGGTTTTTTTAGGAGATTTTATAAGACCTAATGGGTTGAGGAGTGAGTTCTCCTAGAACGTGTACAATTCTAGGAATCATTAATGTGGCTGACTGTGACCATGAGATTTTGTTTAATATGGATATTATGTGTCTTATGGTGACTATTTGTCTTATGGAGACTATGTTTCTTAGGATGACTTTGTGCCTTATGGAGACTATTTGTATTATCGAGACCATTTGTCTTATAGAATTGAGTATATCGAGATGTTCTTGAAATATCTATTATAGACATATATCTATGTGGATCTGACTGTTGATTCCTTTTTGGTATTCCATGGAAGTATTCCTTCATGGTATTTAATTTTTGTAATTCTTTTATGGTATTTCTTGGAATTATTCTTTCATGCTATTTTGTTTTTGGTATTCCATTTTGCTATTACTTCATGGTATTTCATCGGGAAATTTCATTTGTGGAATTCCATTATGGTGTTTCGTTTTTGGTTTATCATCTTGGTATTTTCTTTGTTTTATTATAATTTTGGTACTATTTTATGGTTTTAGAGTGCCCAAATGTGTATTGTTTTACTCAATGTTTCACGATCTTTGTCCACACATGTTGTGTCTTGTGAAGACGATCGACTATTCAACATATTAATAGGAAGCCTAGGACCAAGTGGTTCCTTGTGATACTAGAGAGGCTGAGGTATGTTTCAATAGTTTTTCTGATGACAGTCCAAGTACATATAACTGTATAGGTCGTACTTATGGTCAAAAATTATTTTCTTTTCGTGGGCCTATTTTGGACCTGTTTACTTTCTAGTACATTCACTATTGTACTCTAGTTATGGGATATAGTGATTTTCATGAATGGTTTACTTATTTTTTTCACATTTTAGAACTCCAAATTTAGATATGATGGCCTGCATACATGTATATTAGTCTAATGCCTTGAATTTTTTGGGATATTCCTCATTTATTATAGTCATTATCCTCTGGCATATTGGAGGAGTTCATGGGGTAGTCACAAAATAGGACCATCTGGGATGGATCATCATAATGTGGTATCAGAGGAGGTTGGTTCTATATTTGGACTAGGTTCATATGAAGTTGGGATGGGGGTACAATTTTATGTGTTTTGTGTTTTGTTTTTAGGAATGGGAATCTAGTGTTGGTGTGGTGGTCGATGTATACATACACTAGCACTCTATACACATTTTTTTTGACATGGTACACGAAAAAATTTGTTACAGGTAAAATATTTGTTCATCTATCATAGAAATATCAGTTGTTCCATCCTTTTTTTATTGAATAATATATCCAGATATTCTCTATTTACCATGGTACTTCTTGTTTTATAATAGTATTCCACCACAAAGACATGCAACCAAGATTCCATTGCAAGATCATGAGGATGGTCCTCCACGCAACGACATATTAGTACATGGTATTGTAATAGGGATAGAAACTCATTGTGGTTTACCAACTATACAACAACCCATGAATAAACATCTACCACCACAAATACTAGTTGATGATGCATGAAGACTTTTCATGATTCATGATTATTTGAGGCATCAACCAAACCATGATTCACAGTGTTCCATAACCCCAGGAATCTAATGAATGGATGGAGGCAGTTACCTATGACTTTCTCCTTCTGAGGATTCCTTCCAACCAGCTGATAGTCCTTGATACAAGTATTTTCAAGGATATGTGGGGAAATATAAGTCTATGACCCTGAATCTCTAGGTATGATTAAATATATGATATATGAATCTTCCACCATAGCTAAATTTTTGGTAAACATAAGTGATAGATATTCTTTTCATACCATGATCATTTTTTGATAGAAAGATATTCCTGTTGAACCATTGATTTGGACTAAACACTTAAGGACTCTTAGAGGAGGAGATTTGATGATCAAACTCTGGTGTTGATAGTGCGACATTACTCTTGAAGGGTATTGTTTTGGTTGGGATATCATGGAAGAAAAATCGAGCACTTATGACTTCAATCTTGGAATGGACTGGTTATCTATAGTTTGTGCTTAGATTTTCTATTTTAGTTACAGAGTGCAGTGCGTCTGCAGTGATGGAACCATGTTTTCCTTTTTTTGGTGAAATGGAAACACATATAGTGTAGGATGGACTCAAACGTATGAGGGCATATCCAATCACTCATCAAATAGCATGACCCTTGATGTAATGGATGATTTGAGTCCACAATTCCTTATAGTGGTGGTAGAGTATGAGTTAATCATTCTTGATGATGTTTTAAGATTACCTCCAGGTATAGAGGAAGACTTATTCATTGATCTATATCATGGGATGGTTATGATATCTACAACTACATATTCGATGTATCCCATAGATATTCTTGAGATGAGGGTGATGTTGGAGGACTTGTAAAGGAAAGAAATTGTGAGACATAGTGTTTGACCCTGTACAGCTCATGTTTTGTTTTCTAATAAGGCATACTAGAGCTTGATATAATGTTTGGACCTACAGTGTGAGAAATAGGTCACTATGATAAATAAGAATCCACAACCAAGGAATTATTACATATTTGATCAATTGAAATGGGAGAATTCCTTCTTGATGATTGACCATAAATCTGGATATCACCATATAAGAGATAGGATGAGGATATACAAAAGACTTCATTTAGATGTCATTAAAACCACTATGATGTTTTCAGGTTTATTGGTGTGAAGAACTCCCCAGTAGTGTTCATGGGACTCATGAATGAGAACTTTCAACCATAAAAATATCAGTTTTTTTTGTATTCATTGATGACATTATAGTGTACTCGACATCTTCAATGGATCAAAAAAGGCACGGGATGATGATATTGGAAACACTTATAGAGAACATAATTTATTAGAAAATTTCGATGTTTCAGTTTTGGATTATGGAGGCCCATTTTCTGGGATATGTGATTTCAAAGGATATAGTTGCAGGGTATCTGATGAAGATTGTGTTATTACATGCATGGGAAGAACTTAATACTGTTACCAAGCAATAATGTTTCTTTTGTTTGGCTAGGTACTATCAGATGATTATACCCATGATTTTAATATTTGAAGCATCCATGAAAGATTTGACATTAAAGGGACATCCATTCGTAATGAAATAGATGTTATAGGAGAGTTTTTAGTAGTTGAGGCCGATATTGTAGTGTGCCCCCATCTTGAGATTACTAAAGGAATGTACTGAGTGCGCAATGTTCGGCAATGCATCCAGAATGGGGCTTGGTTGTATCTAGATATAGGGGAAAGTGATGATTACATATGGTTCGTTCTAGATGATTCCACCATTAGATCTACATGTCCCATGATACTGACTTAGTTTTGCTATTCTTCACATTGAGGATGTGGAAACACTACCTAATGGGTGAGTGGTTTCTTATCGAATCCGATCACACGAGTGTCAATTATATCTTTTCATAAAAGGATCTGAAATTAATAAAATCATTATGTCTAGAGTTCCTATAGGACTATGAATTTGATATTTTCTATAATAATAGGAAGGGGAACAAGTTTTAATATGCTCTTAGATGTAGATATAGTTAGTAGTTGTAAAACGATGCATTAGAGAAGTTAGGCTCGTTGTAGTTATCAATTATGGATAGAGATGGAGTATCTTACCTCCATTCGATGAATATCACCCCTCCAATATTATAAAGATTCATTGAGGCACTACGAGGGGATACTAACTATAATACCCAATGTTATTAGTTTTCAACAGGGCATGACTGTGATTAATATATTTAAGATGGTGATAATTCCATTCTTTTTAAAGGGAACACACTTTTACTAGTGGTATTGCGGGAGGAGGATCTGATGGAGTTTCACACATCTCTTATGATGCTATATCCTAGAGTGGAAAATATGTACCATGACCTCCAATGTTAGTTTTTGTGTTTGAGAATTAATAAGGGAGTTATATAATTTTTTCTCAGTAAATCACTTTTCCTCATATGAAGGCCAAGCCCCAGGTTCTGTTGGGTATGAATCGACCCCATAAGGTGTCTGAATGAAGTAGGATGGGGTATCGATGGACTTTGTGATAGGTTTACGACATAAATATAGGAGACATGATTCCATCATCGTGATCATTGACCAACTCACCAAGTCATTCCACTTCTTAGGTATTTAGGAGAAAAATTCAATAGAGATATTGAAACACCTCTACGTGAAAGTGGTAGTTTGAATCCAACGAGTTACATCAAAAATAGTATCATATCATGTTTCTATAGTTAAATCCTATTTGTGGATGGGATTACAATAGGCATTTGGGACTTTGTTACTCTTGATCACATAGTTTTAGCAACAGATGGATGTCCAGACAGAGTGGACCATATATGTTTTGGAGGTCATACTAAGGGATTGAATGGTAGATTTCAGCCAAAATTGGGAGGATCGCCTACAACTGATAGTTTTTCATCAAAAAAACCTTCCTTTCCACCATCATTATGGTGTCATTTTTTCCTTGTATGGGTGACCCTGGATGTTGGTACTTTGCTAGATTGACTGAAGAGAGTCATCACCCTTCGGCCCAATGTTCGTGTGAGCTACAAAAAAAAGGGGTGAATCATATATTAGGGGATGAAAAGTGGAAATTGTCAAAATACGTCTTATGATAATTGGTAGTGGAGGCCTATGGAGTTTGAGAATGATACCATGTGTTCATCTTGGTCACACATGAGAAATGATAACATAGATTTTGTTGGGTTGGCATGTTACCTCTGAGGTTCATCTGCAATTTCCGTATGTTATGTATTGTTGGAGAGTTATTATTAAACTTTGGTATAACACAGTAGTTAGATTGGGTGCATGATTTCTTCCACGTGTTACAAATGAGGATGTAAGTGTATTCCCCATCACACATCATTGACTGGGGAAAGTTGCAAATCGATGATGTGTGGGTTTTTCTGAGTACCTGTATGAGATCAAGGATTGATGTTAGAGGCTCCTCCATGGTAGCTATATTCCTTTATATCATGTCCAACAGGCACGAGAGATTATTTAATTGAGCACTGGGTAGAATTTAATTACTCAGATTTTCATGATATTATTTTTAGAAGTTATTTTCCAAAATTCCAACCATGCACTGGGAATATGTGGGATTTTGAGACATGTTCTGCCCAAAAAAATTCATTTAAAAATGTTAATTTTTAATATAATACACATGTGAACTTCTTGAAAAAGTGTAATATCTTTTAAATATCTTTCCAAATGTGAAATATAAGGTAACCATTGAGCATATAATTGCAGTTTTACCCTAGGTATGACCAAAATTTGATCAGTGCGAGTCATCTGAAAAGAAAGTCACCAAGGACGTAACCATAAATAAAATAATTAAATAAAACATTATTATTTTTAAAATAATAATATCTCATGAATGGTTGATTATATCAAAAATTTGAGACAACCGTTGAATTCATAATGTGGTTTTTTCCCTATAAAAGACCAAACACTAGCCAGTGCAGGATGGGTATGAAGAAATTGTTTTTGAACATTTTAATAGATAAAATAATATATGAGTTTATTTTATTTTAATTTTATTACTATGATGTGAAATTTATTATTTTTAAATGAAGAGATAGTTAGGAACCCATGGATAGGCTCATAACCTTGGATATTCCCGGGTGGCTCTAGAGGGAAGCCTTAGAGAATTTTTTCAATGTGAAGAGAATCAACAAGATAAGAGATTGTTCTTGATGGATCACCAATGACAATCAATCCTATATAGATGATGATCCATGTCTCAGGTACTGAGATTATATAATTGTTTCTATTCAACATTTATAATTTGAACAATATGTGTGGTTTAGTACATAAACAGAGTTAACCACAAATCGATCATTATTTTTGGATGGGCCATTGATGCAGGATTATCAGGAGATTAGTTTAATCTTCATTAATATTTGTTATAATGAGAATGGATTTTGGATGACATGAAAATGTCTTAGGTATATTCCATCAGGTGTTCTTTATGATTTTATCTTGCCAGTTCTTAGTGGTTTTCACTTTTAGCCACTCATCGTTGCAACTCGACTATTTGGGAGGCTCTGAATGCAATCGGACCCCCAGATTAGAGGAAAAAAGAAACAGAGGCTTGGTATATGTAGATTGGGAGAATATCAGCATAGATATTTCTTCATTTTAGATATAAAATCATCATAGGTGCATTAGTTGTCGGCATAAGGGACCACCGATGTAGTTTTCTAGCAAGGAAACATAAGGAAGCATGGATATTATGGGTAATGAATGATGAAGTCGAATGTGGGTAATGATAATTGGTGACTGTGGGACACAAACATGAAGAGTTACCACATGTGGAGGTGGTGGATATCAGATGTGACTGCAATGACAACCATTTGTGATGTGGCTAGATACAATATCATTCAGGCTAGATGGCCTCTGTGCGAGCGGGTTTTCCCATAGGAGGTGGGCCGACCTAGGAAGATCGGGTCGGCCCCGAAGAATATTGTCGAGGCCAACAGAGACATATTGAGTTGGGTTTGTCCTAGGGTAGCCGGACCTGGCCACTATCGACTCTAGTGGTTGACCGTGGGTCATGTTTTATGAATGTACCATGTGGTTGTTGTATGTGGAGCTACTATGGTGTGGTCGGTCTATAGGTCTTGTGGCCTTCCTGCTTCTAAAAATTTAAATGGGTGTAACAATCATAGAAGACATTCATTTGATTATAAATATTAACTTTTGTGACCCTCACGAAAGGAATTAAATTGTGAGATATAATAAGTGGTTTTTTTGGGAGTTTGAATATGTCCAACTAGAATGGGGAGTGAGTTATCTCGGAATGATCACACTACGAGAAAATATTTCAATGTCTGTATGTAACCTAGAGTCTATGTGTCTTATGAAGAATATGTTTCTTATAGAGAATGTGTGTCTTATGAAGAATGTGTTTCTTATGGAGACTATGTTTCTTGTCGAGACATTGTGTCTTATTGGATTGAGTATATATGAATGTTATTGATATATTTTCTATAGACATATATCAGTGTGGAGCTGTCTATTCATTCTTTTGTGGTAATTTGTGATTGATTTCCATTATGGTTTTTCCTTTGTGGTATTTTTTATAGAATTATACTGTGGTTTTCTTTAATGGTATTTCCTTTGTTTTATTACTTCTTCATAATCCTTGATTGTATTCCTTCATGGTATTTCCATTATAGTATTCCTTCATGGTATTTCCTTGGGTTATTCCTTTGTGGTATTTCATTTATGGTATTTCTTATGTGGTATTCATGTCTGGTTTGGGGGTTTCCGACATTATATTGTTTTACACAAACCCTTACTAGAATTTATAGCATGTGTTGTATCTTATATAGATTATCATATCTTTAGTAGAGACTTAGGAAAAACAAGACCAGATGGTGCCTTGTGAGTCCAGAAAAGCTGAGGTGTGATCTGATATCATTTATGATGGTAGTCAAAATTCCAATTAAATTATTTTTTGGGCTTGTGGCTACATGATATTTTCATTATGTGAGATTTTTTTGGCCATGTTTACATTATATTACATACACTATTGTAGTCTATTTTTGGAATATAGTAGTTTTCATGCATTTTTTACATAGTGTATTTAAATTTTAATATTTTTGGGTTAGAGATGTGTGATAGAACACATTTACTTTTGGTTAATGTCTCCAATTTGGGGGATATGACTACTTAGTTCTAGTCACTATCCCAATTCGTATTGGATGTGGGAATGGGGTAGTAACGAAACGAATCCCTCTAGGAAGGGTCATGTCATTATTTTATCAGGGGAGGTTGGTTCTACTTTTCTACTGAGAGTCTATGTGGTTGGTTTGGGTGAAAATTGTTATGTGATTCGATTTTTGCTTTCAGGCCAGGGAATAAAGTGTTGGTGGTGAGGCCAATGTATCCATAAACTTCCAGGAACTTTTTTTTGAATTGATAAATGAACCCAATTGTTTTAGGGGAAAAATATTTCATGCATCATAGAGAAAAGGGCTGTGACTTCCATGTCCTTCTTTAGTTAGATCATTAGATATACTGTATTTACCATGGTAATTTTTTTTTATTATAGGATTCCTTCATACAGATAGTTACAAATGATTCCATTATGTAATCACAAGGATGATCTGCCTAGTGATGAAGCATCAATGCAATTGAATGTACAATATCTCTCCCATATAGAGATTACCATAGGAGTCTACTATGTGTGTAGTTTATTTTCAAGGCATTTTTAATGTGGATTGGTTCTCTCTTGATATAGGGGAATGGCGTGATTGCATACAGTTCACCCTATTTGATACCACAAGAGTAGAATTATGTGGACCATGATCATGATATTGTAGAGGTAGTCTTCACATTGATGATTTAATGACACTACTAAATGGGTGATATGATTATCATATACCCTGATCAAAAGAGTCCCAATTATATATTATCTTTGATTTATGTGATCTTAATACAAAAAAAGATATCTAGAGTTCCTGTAGGACTATGTCATAGAGATTTTATATATTCCTATGAAAGAAAAAATGGTGGTAGATTCTCTTAGTATGATATACAGTTCGTAGATTCTAAATAATGAAACATAGTAGTTTGAATTAATGCAGTTTTTATTCTTGGATTGAGATGGAGTGACATACCTCAAATCAATGGTTGTCACCCTTCCACTCTTATAGTGAGTCATAGAGGCACTATTATGTGATACTGACTATGAGACCATATGTGCTCAGTTTTCAACAAGTCATACCCCTGATAAATATTTTAATACTGGGGACATTCCATTCTTTGTATAGGGAACATAGTTGTACTAGTGGAATTTCAGGAGTAGGTTATAATGGAGTTTTAGAAACCCCCTTTAAAGATACATCTTGGTGTGGAAAATATGTATCAGGACCTCTAATGTTAGTTTTGGTGCCCAAGAATGAATAATGGAGTTTTATAGTTTGTTTTCAATGCCTTAAATTTCAGTAGGTGAAGGTCATGACCCATGTTCTAGTGGGTTTAACTGAACCCATTGAGGTTCTAAAATGAAAGTGGGATGGGATATACATCGAATTTTAGATAGGTTTACTGCATACATATAGGGGACACAATACCATCTGGGAGATCATTGACTAACTTACCAAGTCAATATACATATTAGATATTTGAGAGAAGAGTTTAGTAGATATATAACAAAAAATATGTGGGAAAGAGTTATTAAAACTCCATGAATATACATCGATAAAATTTAAAGATTGTGATGATATATTTACATATTAGTTGTGGAAGGGATTACATGTGGTATATGTTACTATGTTATGCCTGAACAGATAGATTCACCAATAGATGGATTGCCAGAGGGAGTGGACCAAACAGGTTCTAGAGGACATGATATGAACTTGCATGTTAGATTTTGGCCATATTTTATAGGATAAACTACCCCTTATAGATTTTGCATTAAATAATAGCTATAATTCTACCATCAGAATGGTACTATTTGGGGACACCTACAGGTGACCATACAGGTCGCCATTTTGGTGGAATGACCTATGAGAGTCAACATTCATGGGCCCAGAGATGATATGTGCAACCATAGAGAATTTCATAGTCCTAAAAAAGTAGATGAAGACTACATAGAGATGTAATAATTATCATGTTGATAGGCAGTAGTGTCCTTTGATGTTTGAGGAAAGTGTCCACCTATTCCACCAGGTCTCACCTCGACGCGGATTATGTAGATTTTGTTGTGGTTGAAATCTATCATTGAAATTCATTAGCCATTTAGAAATCCTACGTAGATTTGGAGAGGTTTCAAGATGCTTAGGTATAAGGTCATAGTTTTATTGGGTTCATGATGCCTTCCATGTGTCGCAACTGAGGAGGTACATAAATGACCCATAACACATCATTGAATGGGGTAAGATCGAAATAGATGATGGAGTGAATTTTGTTGACTACTCGTGGAAGATCGAGGATTGAAATGAAAGGATCCTTCGTGGGAGGTTGATTACATTGGTTCATGTGTGGTGGTAGTAGTAGAATCTATAGGAGAGAACTTGGGAGTGGGAGGATCATATTCATTCTCAATACCCTCATTTTTTTGAGTTTCCCTTATTTTGGATTTTTAGAGATGCAAATACCTATGTTTGGGAGGAAGTAAATACTAAAATTTTACAAAAAAATAAATATATTTTATTTTAGAATATTCCATCAAGGAATAGTGACAATGTGAGATACCAAGACTCTTTGTGCCTAGAACAATTTGTTGAAATATGTTATGTTTTAATGGTACAAATGCGTGAATTTCATTGAAATATAGATAATCCATTAAATATGTTCTAAGATCAGATGTCTTGGGGAACCTTTGTTCTTAGAATGGAATATTTATCCTACGAATGACCTATCTTTGGTTGGTACTGGTCATCTAAATAAAATAGTCACCATGGACTTATTCATAAATAAAATAAATAAATAAAATTGTTTTATACTTAAAATCATAATAACTCGTGAATGGTTACTTATATTGAAATTCATTGACCATAGATGAGATTATAATGTCGTGTTTTCCCTAGAAAAGGCCTAACATCTTCTTGTACGAGATGGCTATGAAAAATATATTTTGAAACTTTTAATGAATAAAATAAACTGTGAATTTATTTTATTTTTATTTCATGTCTATTCTGTGAACTATTTCATTTTAAATGTAGAGATAGGTATGTACCCAGGGCTAGGCTCACAACCCTGAAGATTCCCTAGAGGCTCTAGATAGGATCATTAGAGAATTTTCATGGCAGTGTGGACAATCACCGAGATCAGAGATCGTTCTTCACGTATCGCCAATGACAATCAATCCTCAACAGTGAATGATCTAAATCCTCGGAAGGGATTTTATTGAATTGTTTCTTCTCTCAATTCATAATTTCTAATACAAATGAGGTTAAATTCTGGAAAAGGTTAATTTGTAGTTCGATCCTTTTTGTGGGATGGGTCATTGATGCAACATTATACGGATATTAATTTACTCTTAGTCATTCCTTGTTCTGATGATAACTAATTGAGGTTGACACGAACAAAGGCCTAGGGCCATTCCTTGGGGTATTATTCATTCTTTTCTCTCACACGTTCATAAGGTTCTTTTCTATTGGTCCCTCATGGTTGTGGTTAAATGTTTCGGGAGGCTCTAAATGTAATCAGACCCCCATATTAGAGGAACAATAAATAATAGGACCTATATATATTGATCGGGAACCAATCATTGCACATATGCATTCGTTTCAAAAACAAGATCATTATATGTGGCTCACTGGTCCAATGAGGAGACCGACAATGTGATTGTCTATAGAGGTAGCTCATGAAAGCATAGTGATATGAGGTTACGATTGTGGGACATGGTATGTGGAGACTGATATCCACAGATGCAACATGTATCAACGTGAGGAGGTTGTTCCTATGGGATGCATCTGCAATAGTCGTCGTGTGTGACACACCTAATGACCATATTCATTAGGCAAGACAACCTATGAAAGAGCATTCTAGCCCAGAGGAGGGTGGACAACCATCACAGATTGGGTCGGCCCCTTTGAAATGGGATGGGCATAGTGGATACAAAACTATTCTGGTTGGACCTGTGGTGGCTGAACTGGACAATGGTCAACCATGGAGTTTAACCATGAGCCAGGGTCAACAGAGCTACCACATGGCCATGACATCTCAAGCTGTTGTGACACTATTGGTCTGTATCCCTTGTGGACTCAACCCTTCAAAATATTTAAATAGGCTTCTCATTCAAACTGGACATTCATTTAATGATCTATCTTCATAGTTGGGACCCTTATGCAAATATTGGAATTCTGAGATATAGAAAGTGGGTTTATGTTTGGGTTTTAATATGACCTAATGAATTGATGAGTGAGTTATCTCAGAACGATCACACTAGGAGTAATCAATTTTATGGCTAGATGTGACTTAGAGTCTATGTGTCTTATAGGAATCTATGTTTTGTTATAGAGAATGTATGTGTTATATAGAACGGGTTTCTTATGTAGACTGTGATTCTATTTGAGACTATGTGTCTTATTTGATTGATTATATTGATTTTTTCTCATATAATTTCTAAAGAAATATATCTATGTGGAGCTGACTCTGAATTACTTTGTGGTAATCCATAGTGGTATTCCTATGTGGTAATACCTTTGATGTATTATTTGTGGTATTATATAGTTGAATTCTTTCATGGTATTTCCATTGTGGTATTCCTTTTTTGTATGTCTTGGTTTTATTCCTTTATGGTATTTCCTTGTGGAATTACATAATTGTATTTCCTTTATGGTATTACTTTTTTGTATTTTCTTTGTGGTATTCCATTGTGGTATTGAGGTTTTCGAGTGAGTATTGTTTTACACACCCCTATACAAGATTTTCTCACACATGTTGTCTATTGTATAGAAGATCAACACTTCGATAGAGATCCTGGAATAATAGGACCAGACAGTGCCATGTGAGATCATAAAAGTTGAGGTGTGATATGACAACTTTTCAAACAATAGTCCCAATATCTCTTACATTATAGTCTACACTTGTGGATACATACTCTTTTTTAGTGGTCTTGTTTTTTCCCTGGTTAATTTCCAAAAAATTCACTATTGTACTGGTTGTGGGTTGTATTGGATTACATGCATTGTTTACTTAGTGTTTTTCACATTTCATCATTTCCAGCTTGGAGATGGGTGTATGTGTACATGAAATTTATTCTAATGCCTCTAATTTAGGCGATATTATTATTTGGTTGTAGTCACCAGCCCCTGGCCTATTGGCTATGGGCTAGGGGTAGTCCTAGAATGAGCCCTTCTCGGACTGTTCATGACATATCATGATAAAATATTTAATGAATAAAAACAAATAACCAATGTTAAACATTATTTGAAGTAATATATAACACAAAATAAATAAAACACTTGATAATGTTATGATAATACATATAAAAACTGAAAATATGAAAAATATATAATGAAAACTAAAATAAAAATAAAAAGTAACAATTATATGGTAATTTTTAATTACACAAATCAAATTATTTGGAATTTGGATAAATAAAATATGTAATTTTTTGAAAATATAAAATATATTTATTAATATTTTAAATATCTATGTCGGAGGAATAAAACAAATAAATATTTCTAATTATCAAATCTCAATTTTTTTCTTGGAGGAACTATATATTATCCTCCATTTATATGGTTAGAAAACCATGTATAATTCAAAACTTCTCTAAATTTTTGTAATTATAAAAAAAATAATATTTAAATATAAAAAATGATTTCAATTAAATTAATAATCAACATTAAATTTCATTAAGATATAATCATACTGAAGATAAACATCTTATTTCAAAACCTTCTTAAATATCCATATTTCAAAAACTAATATCAATTATCCACATTATAACATTCTAGGAGAATAATAAATGTTTTTCTTATTGAAATAATAATAATAAATACTTCATAAATCATATTTTTATAAAAACTAAATTTTTTAAAATTATTTTATCCTAATTTATTATGTATTAGATGTTTTAAAATAATAATATAATCCAAAAATATATATATAAATTAAAAATTCCAACATTGAAAATTCAAATTTTACATTTTAGCTAACTATATGGAAATATGATAATTCAAACCTATGAAAAATCATTCTAAAAATCCCCTTGAATTAAAAATTATATGTAGATATCAATATATATAATAGTGTCCAAATTTTTCTAAATGATCCAGATCACTTTTTTTGTCATTAATAATGTTTAAAAACTAATAATAGCTAAAAAAGGAAAAAAATCAAAGAAAAATAACCAAATTGAAATGAGTTGACCCCCTCCCCCGCTTAATGGATGAATTCTTTAAATCTGTTAAAATAATTTAAATATAAAATGAAAACCTCCACCATAATTCTTAATTATAGAATTTATTTAAAACTTATTTTATGTAAACACATTTAAATATATAAATAAAATTTAAAAACTAGTGTAACACTTCCTAAATTGATCATATATTTTTAAAAAGAATAATTCAAAGCATTATGAGAATAATTTTAATTCTAGCCATGAACATATCCAAAAGAATAGTATAATGTATGAAGGGGATGATAAAATGTCTTATAATATTCAATGAATTTTCAATGTAATAATATTATAATATTATACAAATAAAAAATTTTAAAATTAATATATCATATTTTCAAGCAATATATACATAAAAATGTTAAACAAATTAATGTTAATGAATAAAATATAAGATATGGTAGAATCCAAGAAAGATATAAAGTATAAATGACTATTATTATAAATTCATATTTCAACAGATAAAAATACAATTCCTTGCATGATGAATATATTAATTACATGTCAAATATTACCAGGGTATAAAAAAATGGGTTAATTTTAAATGATTTTTAATAAATACTTTTACGAACCGATGTATTATATGGTTTTAAATGTTTACAACAAAATCATATTTTTACATGAAATTCCATTTTCGAACAAAATATTGAGTGAAAAGCAATGAAAAATCACAAGAATAATGTCCATAATATCTATATTTAAAATAAAATAATGAGAGTATACCAAACGTTCGTTCAAAAACATTTTTCTAAACATAATATAAACTAATTAATGACAACATTATTTCAACAATAGATTTATTGAAATAAACAATATATCTGATATAAAAATTTAAACCACATTTATTTAAATTTTATTTTAAGTATGATACATATTTTCATAAATCATTATGTAATTCATTCATCAACACACCATTTTATTTTTTTAAATTCCTAATAATCACAAACATTTCAATATGCGGAAGATAATAAGTTTCTAGGAATTTTATTCTCAATATATTCTTATTGTATATATCGTAATAATTGAACATGTCATCCAATAATTAATTAAATCTCCTTTCATGATATTCATTATTCAAAAAAATACATCTTTATATCTATAATTTCCATGTTTAAGTTTCAAAATTTTAGAATAAAGTTTCATGTTTCTCAATTTATAAATTTCAAGATGTAAAACCATTTTATCATTAATAACATTAATGAATCGATATTATAATATAATTATATTTTAACAAAGACATTTATATTTATTTTGAGTGATTCATGTATGGAATTATTTTCTTTTAATTTAACATCATATGCTTCTCACATTTCAATAAGATCATAAATATTTGGATTGTAATTTTATGAAATGATAGAATTCATAGAATGAGAACAAAAATTACTATTTTTACAAAAATAACTCACACAAATACATGTATATTTTCTCTCATATGTGAAAATATCATTTTAACAAAGAATATGGAGTTGAAAATGCAACATTAGAATATTTTTCCTGAAATTAATCATTATAAGTTTCTTTTGGACATTCATCCCAATTGTAAAAGAATTAATATTAAATCCATGTAGTTATAACTTTATTATTCTTCTTCTTGACGTTCATTTTATTTTTTAGATTTTGAACATTGGGTTTAATATGATCTTATTTCTGTAACCATAATAAAATAAAATTCAATTAATCTTAATTCAAATGTGACTCCCATTGAATGAAATCTCATTCATGAAAATTAGGTTGTTACCTTTTAATGGTTACATTTTACTTTTTTATGTGTTAAGATGTTCTGTAATTGGATTTCATATGTATCATGGAATCTAATTTATTTAAAGGTAGTTGTCTCAATAATATAATTAAGATCTTATTTCATAGAATCTTCACCATAAATGAAATTTGGTGGATGTATTATATTCCAACAAATAATACTTATCAAATTATCAATCATTGAATATGATTTATCTGTTAGTTTTCTTATCGAATAGGGTAAAAACTTGTCATAATAAATATATAAAAATGAAGAACATTATATCCTCCTGATATCAAAGATATTATTCTAATTGTGTAGTTTCAAATACAGTGACAAAATAATAAATTAAATATAATGGTCATTATAAGAAACACTATTTAGGTATTATGAAAAAATATAAACTTATCCTTATAAGATCCTACATCTGATTGGAATTGTTTTTTCACAGAGAGGTTATGCTAATTGAAATGGTGGGGGGAAATTTCCTTTCATTAAAAAATTAATCAGAGTATAAAAATTATGAACGGAAATTGAATCAGTCATATAATAAACATTTAAAAAAAATATGAAATTATTGAAAAAAGGGAATAATTGACTGTAAAATATAAATAGAAGAATTTTAAATTAGTTCAGATCTATATGGTCTTATGTTACTAATTCATGAACCAAACCAGTTTGTGAAACCCACTATGGTATATCACTTTTGAAGGAGAGTGAGAACTAATTAAATATTTCTTTCACACACATGGATGATCAAACAAATTCCATTATCATTAATGGGTTTATAAAAGACCTATCCTTTTACAATAGAATAGAAATAATAAAATTTTATGGGATCAATCATAACATCTTTAAATTTTTTGGGTATTATGGAACCTATTATATTAAAGGAGAAAACCTAACCCAATATATTATTTGTGAAAACCGAACATATAATTTAATAGGATCATACCTAACCTCTTCTATGTTATGTTTCATGTGTAACCAAGTCTTTTAAGGGAATTCAAAAAACATTGTCTCCGTCAGGAGTAGTCTTTTCCTTATCAATTTAATGGGTAAAGCCAAACATAGTCTTCTAAGAGGATAGAGATAGAAAATATTCTAGGAGGATAGATCAAAACCATACATACCTTTTATTAGGGTACTATAACATCATGTATAATGCAATATGTGAGACAATGCACCCCAGATTTTCATAGTATAAATAATGAATAAAAATATTCCACCATGTGAATGATCATTAATAGAGATTATTGAATTTGAATCTTGGAATGATCAGGCCCATTATGAGTTGAAACAGTGATACTAGAGAAACCATTAGTTTACATCGATAAATAGATGAAAAATGTATCTCTAGGACTCAATTTTGAGCAATGTAGAACATACAATAAAACCATATTCATGTATCATTTTTTCTACTTTATTGTTCTGAAATTTTTATTCACGAAAATAAAAAAAATTATTAATTGTGGATGCCACAAATACTACTTCACAAATTCTAATGATAAAACATTCAAATGGAGGTATCTTTTAATTATCATTGATGAATGGTAAAACTAAAATAAATATTTAAAAATTTTCTCGTATGAATGATAATCAATTAAAACAAAAGTAAATATATCCAAAAAATGATGAAAATATATAGGTTAAATTTTTAACATTACTTATTTGATAATAACTCCCCATTTTCTAAATAAATTTTATGAAACATAAATTTTTTAGTTTCCTCTTAATATTATTTAAGACATAGGCAGTAGAGAGTGAAAAAAAAATTAAATTGTTAATATATTTTGCTAATAATCTATATTAATATCCTCGAAAAACATTCAGACTAATTTAAATACACACCCTTCATATTCCAATCATTTCAAATTTAAATATCTCATGTTCTTTAAAATTAATTGAGAATATTTATACACACTTATTACCTTGAGAAATTCACAAAATTATTCATAAAACAATATAATTTTTTTTGAATGTTAATATTATATCTTCTAGATAATTTTGTTGCTTGAATTTTAATTTCTTTCCCCATTTTGGGAATAGTTTGTAATTATTTACCCAAAATCATTAAATGATTTGGGTAAAATTAAAATGCTATAAGTTATAATAACGTGAAATTTATAGAATAAAACTATATTTATAGTTGGTATTGATGTGATGTACACACCATGTCCTATGAAAACATATTTTCAAATATTTGGAAGTCATTCATGCAATGAAAAAAATATTATACTATTTATTATCCCACATTGATGAGATTTACGTATACAATAATCAAGATATGATCCATGAAATTCCTTCATTTATCTTCATTTTCATCCTAATTAGATGTGTCTGTAACACCACTGTTTATAAGTCACATAGGAACTCACTTTACTAATTATGATTCATTGATCAAAAATATTATTATCTCTTTATTCCCATGCGTTATTTCTCTTTGATTCCGATGTCAGGACCACAAATTATGTGATTCCCATAGTGAATATTCATTATTATAATTTGGTTGTGAGTCCATATACAAGAGTAAAATTTATTGTTCATTCACTAAAAAGAAAATGTTGTTTTTAATTGAGTAATTATTCCCATAAAAAATAAAATTAATGAAAATTGACTCTCCCACCAAGTAGAGAGGTATAAGAGTGTATGTAGATAATTTTGGAAGAAAATTATATAAAAATACTTATGTTTTATTTATTTATTTTAGTATTTTCACTAAAATGTAACTCTTAGATTTATTTTTGACTTTTAATAAATTCTATGAATGTTTAATGGGTATACTCACCCCCTCTATAACATAATTCCATTACAATTATAGACATTAAAATTTGTGCCAATGTTTCTTGAGGAATTTATATATTTTAATTTTTTTAACCCTTTCATAGACCTCACATGGCATAGGAAAAATATTGAAGAAGGAATAAATAATCATAAATGATGTTTGGATTCCTCAAAATCCAACTCTCTTTGATGGAAACACTTATATATTCTGGAAATAAATAATGTATCCATATCTAAATAATTTATTTAAATAACACTAGTTTATCAAGAAATGACTAAGAAAACTACTGTAAGATAACCTGAATACTCTTACAGGAAAAGAAATTGATAGTATAATTTTATGTTCTATGATTAAATTATGACTGTTTTGTTATGTGTATACATATATGAAAATCCAAATATATTGAATATTATACAAGTTACAAACCATGGATGAAGAATGTTTATTTGATCCCAACATGGACTAATTTAAGATGAGATTCAAGACTTTCAAATTGATAAAGATGAATTTTTAAACAAAATTTTAAAAAGATTTAGAATAATTTTTAATAGAATCAATTATTTTTTAGAAACATTGTAAAATATAGAACATTATAAATGATTTCAATGGGAACCATTGAGGAAATTGATAACAAAGATGATCTCCATTAATGATAGAATAAAATCAAAGAGTGAAAACTTGATTTATTTATAGGATCCAAACATCAATAAGAAATTAAATTGATAATCTAAATAGAAGAGGAGACAATGAAATGAAAATTTGGAGCTTCTATATATATAAATTTAGTTTCTCCTTACTCTTATAGTTATAAAATTCATAATATTTAAAAAGAAGATATGGTTTATATTGTGATTTAGGGCTATAAATAATTTGAGAATGAATGGATTCTGGATTAAATTTAAAATATATCCTTAAAAGGAAAAATAAAAGGGAGATAAAAAATGTAGTATTAATTATGAGTCTTCATATTTTTCTTTTTTTGAGTTAAAAAATTGTAATTTAAATCCTAACAATCTAAAACTAATGAATACTGGAAAATAAACATATAATGGAGGGATGTAATCAATAAGATGCTGTATTTTCACAAAAGAATATTATTATAGTGAAAAATTTATAAATGAGAAATGATTTACATAATATTGGTATATGGATTCTTCTCATGAGTTTAGAGGTTGACTTTTTTATTCAATAAGTTTTAATTCTAAAAATGATTTGGAAAATTCAAATGTTTTAGATTTAAATTAATAAATTTTATGGTTTAGAAAATTATTTTCAAGGATTCCATTTTAAATACTAATGATAAATAAAATAATTAGAATCCTAGTTTTTTAATATAAATATAATTTAACATAGAATTATAAACTATGTAATACCACATTTTATTCATTATAATCAATATTATTATTTGAAATATGCTAATTCTTTGATTGAAAATTTGAAATTTTTTTTTGGAAGTCATACAAATAATTTTTCAAATATTATTCAAGATTATTTAAAATATAGTAATTTTATTGATTTTAATAATATATGATAAAAAATATTGTAATTTTATGTTATATATTACTCTAAATGTATCAAAACCATTTTGATACTAGTAAAAATTGTTATACTTATACTATTATAAGTTACCAATGTGGCGTGAAAGTTCTCTATGCGAGGGATTTTTATATTAGATTAAATATTTATTTGGCATAAATAATACTAATATTTATATATAATTTTCTTCTAGAGTACCTTTCAATTCATGTTTAATTATTTGGTGGGTACTGAAAAATTGTTATAGTAACATGATTGTACCCAATGTTCATTGCGTTAAAAATTAATAATGTAATTGACTTTTTATGTAATTTGCATCAAAATATCAAGAATGATATAGGGTACATGTTTAGTAGATGCTGTAGGAATATGAATGGAGACCATAAATTTTTATTACTTATAGAAAATTTATTGGAGTCACTCATAAATTTGGATATAATTATGAAGGAAAATTCAATGGTTTTGTTAAAGGAGATATTTCAAATTCTAAATTTTCTTTAAAGTTTTATATGTTAATGGTTTAATAAATTTTTTAATTATTATATCTCTATTATGTTATTATATAATAGAATTAATATTTCAAAATGAATAGGGGATTGTTTTTAGGGATTATTCATTATTAATATATGATAATCAAAATGAAAATATTTATACTATTGATTTAGTAGAATTAATATTTCAACATATTAAGTGTCTAAATTATATGTAGATATATAAAATTCCTTTTAATTTATAATTATGACATGTTAATTGAAAAATATTACAATATATCTCTTAAAAGGAAAACACACTACAGTTACCTACCATGAGGAACGAATAGCTTCATGTTTGCAATGATTTCATGAATGGGAAACTATATAAATCATATTTCAAAACAATATATATAATATTTACTAATATATTTTTGTAGATATTATAACATGGATTATTTATGCTATCTGTAATTTATATCCGTTGAAGAAAAAAATATACTTTAGATAGTATTTATTATTATATTATATTTAAAAGTTTTTTATTTCATGCACATCAAAATGAGAAATTATATAATTTTTATAATTTTTATAATTTTGTTTAAAATGAAACTTTTGTATGATTATTTCAGTTTTTAGTGATGAAAAAGGTGAATTTTATTTTTTATAATTTTATTTTTTTGTGTGAACGGTATTATTATTATCATAACATTTCTATTCTAGAACACCATATAATAATTTTGTTATAGAAATGATAAAATATAACTCTTATTAATTATACATTAACTGGGTTATCTAGATATAATATACATATTTGTTTCTTTTCTGAGTTCTTTTTAAAAAAATTTTATATATAAAATAGACTTATTTTTAGATTTTAATTTAATAAAAATACATATTAATGTTTTAATCCTAGAATAGAAAAAAAATTATATTAGAGTTATTTGTTTTAAGAAGGTTTATTTTTTATTTTGATCAAAAATTGGTTAAATATTATACTAAATGTGATAGAGGGATTTTTCTTTTTTTACTATAATAGTAATGCTTATAGAGTAATGAGACAAACGTATATATATATAAAATTCCTCTTTTGATTTAAATATATTTATTATTATGTAATATGGTTATAGAAAAAACATGCATTTATTTGGTTTTATATTATTATATCATATTTAAAAGACAATTAGGCATTATTAATGAAGATAATATAGTCATTAAACAAAGATCACATGATTAGTATACATATATGGTTTTAACAAATAAAATTGACAAAGAAAAATAATGTGATGGACTGAAACAGTATGATAGTGCCCGCTAAATCCAATTAATAAATGATTCCATGATATATAAAATCAGCGGGATTATCAAGTAACCAATCCCAATTTGAGATCCAACAACTTCCTAATGAGCGAAACTACTTATGAGTGAAGTTCAAGCACATCAGGATCACAACCCAAACCATGTATGTTGAACCATGCCATGAAAGTGTCATCATCACACACCTTACTCATTGGTTTTTTTTGGTTTAATATAGTTATGTGTATCAAAAAATTTTAAATATGAGTATGTATGTTATATTGTATAGAATGATTATTTTATTTTCATCATATTTTTGTTACATTATAAATGATTTTTATTTTGAGACTATAAAACATGAATAATATTCAATTAATGATTTATTATGATGAGTTGATTTATATTTTTTAAATAAATATCATTTTAATATCATTTCTAAATTATATTTAAATATAAATGACCATATAAGTTTTATGAAGTCAAATTTTATTTTAATAAGGGTTCAAAAAATGTTATTGTAAAAAAATAATTTATTAATATTATTATATAATATTATAAAATAGAAAATTAAAATATTTTTGAAATTATTTCGATGAAATTAATAATATTTTTGGAATCATAATAATTATATTATTCCATAGTTTATTTTTCATAATTATTTAAATAATAATATATTCAGGTAAAAATTAAATACCGTATGAATATGGTTTGTGTATTATGACATCATAATGATCTAAATATCTGTTAATAAATAATATAAAAGGTATCCATGATCAAATATATGTATTTATTTAAATAATGATATTTTATGTTTATTATATAAATTTCATCAATCCATTACGAATCATAAAATCGATTTACATATTTTTGGGTTTTAAAATAATTTTATTATGTGCATGAATCACTTCTACATAATTAAGCATATTATTTTATTAATCTAGGACCCTTAATTATAAATTATTTAAAACACTATTATATTTTAGAATCTATTTGAATAAACAATTACAAAGTTTTTGGTTTTGGTTTTTTATTATTTATAGTCAAAAACCCATGTTTGAGAAATGATAACGAAATCCCCAATCATTTTTAATATAAACCCACCCAATATCCCATTTATCATCAATAAAATTCTATGAAGAATTTCCTTAGTCCTAATTACCCTCTCAAGAGTACTTCCATGGTTCCCCCAATCTCTCGAGAAGCTCCTCCCATGTATTTGGAGTGACATACTCAGGTAAAGGATCCTCACACTCTCTTCTTTATTAATGTTTATTTATAATCTTACAAATTCCAAATGGTGGTACATGAATTCTATTCTACAAATTACAATCCATTTTATTTAAAAAATTATGAGTTACCTTTTTTATCTCATAATATAATTTAATGAAATTTTATGTGACGTCGTTATGCTGCCGAAATTTCACCATGATTTTCCATGCCAAAATAACTATGTAGTTAATACCTTACCAATTTGAGATCAAGGGTTTTAAAAATTATACACTTATAAATTTTTTAGATAGGGCATAAATTTATTTAATCCACACTCATTTGAAATGTAATAGAAAAGTATGATAAATGTATCCTTGTCATACGATCAATGTGGCACATTTAAGAATGAGAATGAAAATAAAAGTGATTGGTGTATTGGGAATTATATAACCCCCCATTTCATTGGTTAATGTGTAGAAACACGAGACATCATTTTGAGACCTTGAGTGAAATTGATTACATTATGGGACTTTTTCAATAATTATGTCTTTGTAGTTAGCCATGACTTATGTTTTTTATGCATTGTTTAAAGTTTTTTCCACCTTTCCAATGTTTCCTTTATATTATCATGATATATCATGTATTATTATTCATGTTTATTATTATAAATCCTTTTATGGACCATTGATATTCCTATTATCTAACATGTTTTATTCTCTTTATGTTATTCCTTGTTTATTTTTTACTAGACATTTTAGCTCCCCCCATACATAGGTAAATCCCATGGATACCCCATGTTGTTTTAAAATACATTGAATATTATGATCATATTATAGATTATTTTGATAAAGTTTTTGTATTTTATATTTTATGTTGTCATAAAATGTACCAAATTCAAAAATACAATAATCTACTTGATATTTTATGTTTTATTTAGTGCAATATTATATAATAAATCAATGTATTAATGTGAAATAATGAGTAGAGTGGTTATAGTTGGTATAAAAGGAAAAGTGTAGTTATTTTTTGGATTATTATTAGTACGTGTCAAAAAATAATTTGGGATAAGACTAATTATTTTTAAAAAATCACTAAAATTTGTTACGTATAGAGTATGTGTTTTATCAATAATATAAATCCTATTCTAGATACTACATGTGGAAGTGGTTATGGAAGAAATGTTCCTAGGGGTGACAACATCGAGAAGTTGTTGGGATCTATTAAACCTCAAACTGTTGAGAAAATATAAATTTATGATGTTTGGTTAGGGAAAATATTCATCCACCCATTCAGGATATGACTTCTTCTCATGCTGCACAAGAACATGCCTCCACAAAATGGATTCCATTTGAGAGGTCAGAATCATCATTATGTTGAGGAGTTATGGATGTACTCTAGTATGGTAAACCAACAATATAATAGGATTGAGAGTGTCTTGATAAGGATTCATTACATTCATATCTCATTATCTTTAGATTCACGGAATGAAAAAATTATCACCATGTATGAGGAGAGTATTTCTCTTCAATGGAGGGGATTCATTCTCATTTTTTACTTATTGGTTATATATACTAAATTCTTGGATTTGTATCCAACCATATGCCCATGTATCCCTCTTGTAATAGGATCAACTCCGACATAATATGTGGGAGGATGGATATTCATATTTTTTTGATGATTATAACATTTGTGAATGTTTCCCCAAAGTATACACTTGTCGATCTCTCTAATTTTATGAATCTCATTCTCGTATTATGCTATTGAATTATAACCTTAAGAATCAGTGGTTCCATGTTTTCGAATCACCTTTGATTTTGAATACTTAAAACCACAGTATGTAAATCCAAATTATCCTACAGTTGGGGTATATTTTCTATATTGAATCCATATAAATTTTCATCTTGTTGCACATTATTTGATGTGTTGACAATGATGAATTATTCTGAGGTGTATTCAGAAATTGTTATTTTTCATTTCATTCAATGCAATAGAGTGATTCTACACTTCCTCAATTATGGTCATTTTTTTGACCCCTGACCATACTGGACTTTCTTATCTTATATAACCTATGTGAATTGAATGCTTTCACTATATTTTCCTCCAATATTTGTTAGTTAATAGTGACCATGATGGAGTTTCTGTTTATAATTTCCCAACATTCCCTGAGTTATTGAGGTATGTTTTGTAGTGGGAGGAATATATGGGGGTCCAAACATTGATATTTACCACCTAACAAGAGGGA
The DNA here is from genome assembly GCA_963277665.1 of Viscum album. Lineage (NCBI taxonomy): Eukaryota > Viridiplantae > Streptophyta > Magnoliopsida > Santalales > Viscaceae > Viscum > Viscum album. The sequence continues at coordinate 537,660,110 of OY728156.1, forward strand.
TAATTACCCCCTCTATTTATAATGATTAAAATTCCCCTATCCATATGTGTTTCAGACTGTTTGGTACAACCATTTTATTTTTTTGATTAATTTGATAAGGATTTTAGGATTACAGTCATGGAATTTATGACTCAGGGGATGAGAATTGTGATATAGATACACACATCCTAGTATTCTTGGTCGAATATGGAACTACCACTAGTTTTTGGATGCCCTTTTTTGGGATGTGATGAACATTGCGATGGAGATTGAGATATAAATTCAATTATCCCTGTGGGCTATGATTGGTTTTTAGTTTCCACTAATACATCATGAATCCTCTCAGGGATTTAAGATCCATGATGTGGAATTGGTGGTATGTTTTCCCTTGTTTGATAGGTTGGGTTCCCTTATGGATGATTCCTATGTAAATAGAAAATTCAATCCATTTCATTTTGAGAAACTGTTATCATTTATTAGTTGGGTGAAATGGAATCCCATGATAGGGATTATTTTTTATAGGATATTGATGCTTTGGAAACCTATTTTCATTCTGGGTATGAAATAAATTCATGTTTTTTTGAGGGGTAATGTTAAAATATCTTCAACACACCCCTCCATCATTTGTTGTTTCTTAGATTCATTAATTATTTATAATTATATTGTAAGGACCAACTGGTTTTCATGTTACCTATCAACATGATCATAATAGAGGCTTCAAAATTATAGGATGACATATCGAGGGAGTTATGTTATTCAATGGGTGTGGTAATATGTAATGCTATATAATTTCCCCATAATTTAATACAAAAATGATGTGGTGTCAGTTATCAGTTTCATAGGAGTTTTGATTTAATGATGGTAGGAGTTTTTTTTATTATCTCTATTCCATTCTGATTCTAGGTCCATATCCATAAAAATAAAATCCCAGTATAGGTGACAATAGAGTATATTGAATTTATTAAGGTTCTATTAGTATCATAGAAAAGGAATCTTCTAGACATCAATTTCTGATTAGTTTCCAACAATTTTTGGTAGTTATTCCATGGACACCTAATATGATATGTATGTGATATGATAATCCAATGTGACGGTGGTATAGAACATGGTTGAGTTTTTTAAGAATATCCATATCAATATGTCAATATCATCATCCTATTTTTCACAATTACATGGATCCAATAGGTAATACCATAAAAGTTTCTTAATGTTATTGCTACTAACTGTAGTAAAGTGTTGTTGTTAGTTGGTTCTGAACTATATACAGTTTACCCTAGTGTTTGTAGAACCACACCATATAATTGTTTCAGTGTTTTGAACACCTATGTATATATGGTTTGACTGTAAATGGGACTATTTCCTTGGTGGATGGAGATATCACTATGGAAAAAATGACCACGATAGATTTTAGTATTATATCCTATATGATCCAAATACTTACAACCATGATGACGACAATAATGGTAACAGCTTTCTAATAATTCATTTGAATATTTGATAGACCCTCCTTGTTTTGAGAATGTCTCTTATATGGACTCCAGGAAATAGTCAATGAGAATATTATAGATACTAGACCCATTTATCATCATGTTTACAATATTTAGACATAAATATTTTAATTGATTATGTATATGAACATGTTTTATGATGGTTGCTGAAATATGTTGATAACGTTTTGGTACTATGAGAATATGAGCCTACTACTAAGAAGTATCAATAGTATGATGATGAGATTCATTATTATCAATAGGAATATTAGCTTGCCTATGGGTGTTTTTCAAAATATAATGGTCAACGCTAGATTAAACAAGGATATGATCCTAATTTGAATATAAATTCCTTCCCAAAATATTTTAATAGGCCTCCAGAATTGGATAAGGGATACGAGAATCCTCTTTAATAGCCTTTGAAAGATGCTGACACAATCATTTTTTGGAATAAGTTGAGTTAGAGGTTTGGAAATTTGAGATACAAAATATTCATTGAATTATCATTGATAGTTAATTGAGATTTTCCCAAGTAATGTGTCTCTCTCACTTTGTGAGCCCTCATTGGAATCGAGAAATGATACAGGTCTGTTGCATTAAGAGTATGTTGTTGGACAATTTTGAATGGAATATGAATCTTTCCAGAGGTGTGTTTCAGTCTTACATGGTGAGTCCTATTTTGATTTAGAATATGAGCTAGGTCTGGTGACTTTTTGAGTATTCCATTGGTATTTTTTTGACAAGAAGGTGTGCCTATTGAGAGGAATGTGTTGCTCTCACTATGTGATCCCCATTTGGAAGGTAAATGTGAGCTTAGTTCAACACATTTAGATAATGTTGTTTTTATAAGAATATTTTCTTTTTTTAGGGAATGTGTTTCTCTCACATGGTTTACCCCAGTTTGAAAGTGAATATGAGACAAGTACGATGCATCATCATTTAGAGGAAGATAATGATATTCCTCTTATATTAAAGCAGGAATGTTATATTTATTTGAAAAAACAAATTGGTCATGCTTATTAGAGTGTTGTGATACCATGGATGCGTGGATTGGAAAATATTCTTGTCCACGTAAAAAAATATGTTCTTATTTATTATTATAGAGTTCATTACCAATTAAATAATTTAGTTATACTTAATCAAATTGGGAAAATGAATATAATCCTACATGTTTTCTATCATCAGTATATATTAGAAAAATTTATCAATATAAATGTTTATATAAGACCTCTATTTCCCTCCATAGTCCATTAGAAAATTCTAATTAACATAATGAATAGAGGTATGAACATGAAAATATCCCATGCTTTCGGTAGTAATATACCCTTAGACTGGCTCTGAGTGAAAAGGAATACGATCCTACTCCCTTGCTACAACCAAAATATTCCATTGTGATCTATTGTCAGAAGATGTTATACATTCTCTCCCTGAATTATCTATATATTTTTCATTCCTAATGTGTCTTCCTTGGTGAAAATGCATTATTATTTGTGGAAATGTGTTGGGTGGTCCACTCGACAGGTGACTGAGTGGAATCAATGGAATATATAATTTGATTTCAGTTGGCAGGATCCCTCCCCAATAGATTTTGAATCAGAATGAATCCATAGTTGACACATTAATATACATTCAATGAATACTGAATGTGGTAATTTTAATACTCTAGGGATATTATTTCAAATATATTTGTGATGGAAATGTGTTAAAATGGATTTTTTGAAGCTTTCCTTCGAAGATGAAGACATATTAGATTTAGTTTTTGGATCTCCTTTTATGAAGCATCTAGGGTTTGGATTTTATTTTGCTGGTGGTGTTTTGGGAACATTGCATTCACCACCTTCCAATGACAGATTCAAGTGGGTGAGTTCATTATGTGACTCGCATGGTTTGCAACAATAGTTTATTTTCAAAAATCGTCCCAATATGATGAACTAATCATGCATTAGGTTGTTGTTTATAATATCAATATCTACATTCATGGAGAAAATAAGGAATAAGGTAACTGATCAGTGAACCATCACATTCAGGATATGTTCTCAATCAAATATGCACTAGTAATACAAGTTTTCATTGTTATTCCTATTTTTGTAATTCATCTCTTGTGGACATATCACAATAAAGGATGAATTATTTCATGTGAACCCTTGTAACATTTGGTTAATCTATCATATTTGTAATTTGATATATTCTTGTCTAATTCAGTATTTTTTTTCATATTAAATATCACAAGGAATAGTTGGAAAATGTTATAATGACAACTGGGTGGTATATCATTGTTATCCTTTGATGGAAATTGAACAATAAATTTTTTCACATCAGGTTCAATATTTAAATTTCATTAAAAAAATACATCAATGTTTTTTATGGTTCATTGTTCTGGGATTAATGTAGGAATAATCCCATACAATAGGTTTCCCATGTTCTAATCTTCCATTGAAACTAACAATTTTTCCATATCCATAATTTAGTGGAGGCCTAATTTATAAAGGTAGTACTTCATTCATGGTATAAGAACCGATAATTATTAAGAGATCACATAATTAGAGATGATTGGAGGTTGGTATCATCACATTCATTATTGGGGAATGGTTATATAATCTAGGTCTCTCAAATAGATATAAGATATGTTCTAGAATATCTTCCTCATCCTGCCATAGAATCGTTTCCCCATTCAAAATAATCATGGGATTAATATTTTTAGTCACAATTTGGGGGTCGTATTTACAAGAACATATGTATATATATAAATGTTTTCATCCATTTTAATTATTACATTGAAATGTGTATCTTCTTATACATTGAATCCATGTGACCATGTACTTTGGAGACTACAACTAGCATGGGAGGTGATTAATATGTTGATGATGCGATTGAATTTTTATAATGAGTCTTATGTATCCCATATATAAATTTAATCAAAACCATGTAGTTCATTGAACCTATGTAGTTTAACATCATGTATAAATGAAATATATGAGGTCTCTTAGGTGCCAAGTGTTGAGCTCGTTCAATGGGACAGAATCCTAGATATCCTAAATATTGAAGGAATCATGGTAATAGAAGATTTATTAGAAAACAATTAATTAAACTAAGGTGGATTCCCTTATATTTGGGATATCATGTAATTCAATTGAATGGGGATTACTCACTGAGGATTCCCTACAGGTAAAGGTTCATGATTCAAGTGATAAGACCCTTTAAAATCCCTTAGACGGAATGATCCAAGATTAGTGTGAGAAACAATGAATTTCATGTAATCACTCTCACTACATAAAGTTATAAGATTTAGGATTTGTGGTGGTCCTTATGGTGTGTCAGATATGCATCTTGGGCCCTTATTAAGGAATCATGGATATCTAGTTTATTGTAGGACATAGTGTTAGTGTAGTTCTATTTTCTTCTGAATTTGGAGGAGGATGTGGAATAATGAATATCCCATAGTATAGATCGGGTCCCATTGAATATAATATTAGATCCCTATATGTTATTTAACTGATTTGTGTTTTTATTTCCTATAGAGACTCAGGGAGGCATCCTATATGTCCTGAATATAGAAGGATTCATAGATTGAATAGTTAAATTTGATTCCCAATATGCTAATGGAAGATAGCTAATGACCTACCCCTAAGGTATATGGGGTCACCAAAAATTAGGATATTTGGGATATGAAGTTACTTACACTGAGGTGGATTAGCATTAGATCTCAAGCCTTATAGAGACATCATGCTTATTGTAATTATAACAGAAATAAGAGATCTCATATTTTAACTTTATTCCCAATCATCTGATGGATGAAGCATAGTTCTAGACCTCGAGGTTGGGGGAACCATGGTTTCATATGTTTCATATATGAAGGGAACTACACATAGGTGTATACCCATTAGAGATCGAGTAATATGGAAGAATCTTATGTATCATGATTATAGTATAAATCAGAGTTCGTATAGTCCAATTTGGGATAATGCCCAAGTATGTCATTTATGAAAGAATATCACATACAAGGTTGAAAGCCTGACAAGTCCTAATTTCGATCATAACGTGTATGAGAATTTATAGACATGTCCTAGTTTCGTAGAGTACAAGTCAAAAGATAACGACCTCATCCATTTGACTTATACAAATAAAATTACATGTTATGGGTGGGATGTCTAGAAGAAATTCCACGATCAAGGATGACATGTCTGAAGGATGTCCAAAGTCATGGTTTACATGCCTAAAGGGAATCAAAAGTTCTAAATTAAATTCTTATGATGCTATCACTTGATCAACATGGACAAGTCATGGTACTACCAGATTATTTCACAGCCTGAATAAGTTACTTCTCGTTTCCTTGATAACTTATCCAGTTGACATCGCAAGGTTTTGATGACATGACCATATTCCATAACATGGATACAAATATATATCCATGTGTCATTTCATTAACATGATAGCATGACTGGGGGTCATCACACAACATGGATGAAATTACTTGAGGGTTTCATGAGACTTTTATGACATGCATGGAGAGATTCATGAGACATGGATGACATGTCAAAATATTTCTTTGTGACTCACTTAATATGTATAAATGAAATCACAAGACATGGGTGGAATTAATGAACTCCACAGTAGAATCTAAATGTATTTTTCGTGGGGCATCACATTATTTGGTTGACATTCACATAGGGAACCATGAAATCTTTGTGACAATTTTTCTTTTAGAAGATCTAGATAGGCCATGTGATGCATGTGATGAACTCACATGATATTATATTCATGTTTGCATAAGTCAACCACACTATTCAGTATTTATTTGGTATGATACCTATATTTTCCAAGAATTTTTCTTACGTACGTTTCACATGACCATGTCGACATACGAAATCCTCGTCAAATTATCTAGATGACTTGCCAGATATCCATCATTTGTTATATAAAGTGATCACATGAAGAATATATTCATTCCACTTGATCCACCATTCCATTCCTCTAGATTTACCAAGAGGGATACATAGGGATCACATGAACATCACCTTTAATATCTGATGTGGTCTCCCCATCGTCTATGCTAGTGTTCTCTTGGTCCCGTCCATTTTTTTGTTGATGCTGGATTTTAAGGCATCACCACCTTGTTGATAAACCACCCTATGTGGAATGTATATTGGAAGGGTGATATGGATTCATTGGCAGGATTTTAATATCAAAAACTTTTTATGATCCTACCATTGGTCATCCGAGGAAACACATTATTTTTAGTGACCATAAAATGTCCCACAATATCCCCATTTATTTCACCTTGACCAATATTAAGGATTTTTTTACTAACCATGTTGTATTGAAAAAATATCTTTACAATGTTATGATGGAATGTCTAAGAGTCTTCATGATATATAGACAACTATAGAGAGTAATTATTATAGTGAAAGATAACTTTTTTTTGGTAATTCATCAGACTAAGGAGGCATGATAAGGGAGCCTCCTCCAGATCCAGACAACATTACTATGTTCCCTCACAAGACCATGATTTCATGTCTAGGGGGCCTCATGTGGTCAATGGTGATAACATTGGGAGTCTTGCACCTTTATAATAAAGTCCAGTGTATGCTCTCTTTGCAAGGAGCTCCCTCTTTTCCCCTTTATATTTCTTCCTTTACTCTATAAGGAATGAATAAAAATCACTATCATTAATTTGTTATTAATGAAAACCACTCTCTTGGTTTGTGAGGCATCACATCAAAATAGGGTATATTAAGGTGATGCATGAGAATTTTCATGGAAACTACCTATAATTATCTATGGATACATATGTTATGAACACAATAAAATGGTATATCAGGGACCCATCATATTATGAAGGTGAAATGGAAACATGTTCCTACACACCAATTTGAAAAGGTTTGGAGTGGCATCGTATGGTCAGGAAAACTGCCTACAAATATCACAAGAAACACAACGATTACATAATGTCATTTCCTTTTTAATATTGTCATATTTTATTTTGTAATGGCTTTTATGATTATCTAGAATCTTTTATTTGAGAATTCACATGATCAAAAGATCTTTTTTTTAGTCTTCACACGAAAATCGTCTATTGTTTAGGATCCTCTGAATGAATATAGAGGCATATTATAGGGGCCCATAGTCACCAATAGAAAATTAGGTTATGTGAATGACCCATTCATATGACCTTATGAGAGTAATGTGACCAAATTTACCTCTAAGGGTTATAAGATCTATGAGAGTAAGCCTCCTAAAAATTTTTTTCTAGAAAAAATAACAAAAATGCTTCTGGTATATCATCATCAATAGATTTTCTAATGCCCATTTAGTGGGCATGAGAAAAAATTACTCTACATATCTAACACATGCTATCAAGTTTATATTTTACTTTTACATTTAAAATAATTATTATTTGTTTTCCTCATCAGGTTGTGAATCCCATTTTCTAAATTCCAAACCATTTAGTTTGTGACTCCCATAGTCTAATTAATGGGTTGTAATTATGTTTCAACTAACCATTTGAAATTCCGGTGTTTTTGTTATTTATATAATCGAATATTTTGTTTGTAATCATGTTATTATTCATCTTTATAAATTTTCTTATCTCACTATATGTCTCCTATTGTGTAGACATCTATAAGGGTAGACTAGGAAAAAAAGGACAAAAATACATTGAAATAAACATTATTTTATTTTGTAATTTAATATTTTCGATTGAAACTTCCCAATTTTTGTAAATTAATAATTAATTTAGACAATTATTATATTTCATTAATGTATTAATTTAGTTCACTAACCCCCACTATAAACCAACATCTTTTTCCCTTCCATTCCTATCACTAAGATTAAGAATCTAATTTAAATCATAAGATCATTCATCATTAGTGTGATATATTAAAGGTGGATATCAGATATAACCATAATATTCAATACTATAAAAAGAAATCCTAAGCCCCTAGTAATCTAAACTACCTACTGAAACATGTATTCATGAAACCAATGTTGAGAATCTATCATAATCATTGATAAATTCTTATATCAATAGTCTACCATAGAAAAAATTGTTTAAAAAAGAAAAGGATGTGATCTGATACCACTTTGTAATTACCCACATCCCTAAACCACTAATTGATGTCCGTAATGATGGTATATACTGTACCCCCAACATTCTTTCCCTTACGCAAGAGGCTATAAACAAGTAGAGGAGGACTGGGAATGTACTATTGGGATGTTATACCCCTAAATCATTGTGAATAATAAGAAATTAAATTACCAAGTATTATACACACCCTTAACCATTAGTTTACATTCAAAAATATGGTATTCAACAATACAAGTATGGTATCCAATGAATGGAGACTTAATATCATGTAATATATAGAAAACATTTTGTTATATGTGGTTTCCATTAGTATAAAATTCATCCCATATGGATTCTTATGATACCTCAACACTAGTTTCCATCATGAAGACACTAGAAATGCACCTCGGAGCTTATAGTGGAGCACATTGTGTGATGTGATTGGTCAAGACTTATCCATTCATTGTAATATGATAACAAATACCTCTATTTTATATGGGATATTATAGTAGATTATATATTGGAAAATTATAGATCGTGTTCTGGGTGAATATCATTTTTATGAAAATACACACTTGATAAAACTCAAGTTTCCATGGGTGTTTAGGAGTTATATTTAATATTAAATATTTATGGTTATTTTTTGTTAACTTATTTTGATGTAATATGATATCAAAATGAGTTTCAAGATTTTACCAGTAGTTATTTTATAAAATTACATATTTTGAGTCAAAATTATAAGCAATCCAGGGGTGAATGGTTTTGGTGAATAATATTTGAAGCCATGTACAAGACCCAAAAAATTATTTCAAATATCTTCTAGTAGCACTCACGGGGAAGGTACAAGGTATGGAAAACTATGGTTCTAGACCATAAACAATAGAAAAAGTTTCATAACATTAATTATTTCAATCCATTGGTACATAAAAAATTACTTATGATTTAAGAGGCTTTTTAGTGTCAATTTATGCGATTTTTTATGAATTTTCAATATTTTTTATCAAAAATCTGTGAAAATTTTAATCCCTTACAGTTAGTAATGTTTTGAAACCATGTTTTGGGTGTCTAAAATTAGTATTGTGAACTTTTTTAAAAAATCAAGAAAATCATATGTATAGATAAAATATTTTGGAGAAATTGTAGTTTTGTTGAATAATATTATTTGAAATGAATGATGTGAAATATTATTGAGTAAATTATATTTGTGTTTGTTTCTATGGAGAAAATGGGTTTCAATGTGAGGATGTATTGTATTATTATTTATTAAATTTATTAAACATATATAAATTTGATTATGAATGGCATATTATAGTATTTATATTTTTATTTGTGCTTTATGACCCCTTTGATAAAATTATGGACTATTTTAATGAATTTTTTTTTGTTTTGAGGATGTATTATAATGTTACCCAAATAAAGAATCCATATATTGATAAGGGAATGTATTGGGTAGTTAATATACTTATATATGAGTGATCTTTTTAGTTACTAACTCAATATAGACTCTTGATAGAGTGGGAAGTCTATAATATTCATGTCTTTCGGATCATGTGTGAGAGTTTCTGAATCTATATCTTTCCATGGTTAGTGGTGATCAATGACCCTAGGATGTAATGTAGAGGATATAAATGGGTTAATATTTCTTCTAGTCTCTTTGGACTCCAAAGAAGGGTGAGGTAAACCACTAATTTATATTAATGATTTGGAATGGATTGGTGGATATTTAATCCCCATGAAAAATTATTATGGGTTTTTATGGTGATTTGACATCCACCTTTTATCCAAGTGTTTTATCTCAATGATGTAAGAGCAAAAAAGGTGGTGCATTACATATATGTTCATAAAGGTAACGAGTCATTAAAATAATATATCAAACATTTCACTAAAAAATAATATTTCTACACTAAGTTGGTCATTTATACATGAGGATGTCAGGTTTATTAGAAATAGATATTCATACTAATAAATAATTAGTGGGGTTTCAGTTTTTCCTGACTAACTATGTTGATGTTATATATAAAAAAATTATTTGAGACAAATTATTTGTATAAAAACATGTGTAAATTGATACATTGTCCTCATTTGGTTTTAGTAAGGGTGAAATGAAAAAAAATGATGAAATGTGGATGTTTTGATGACTGGAATCCTTCTTCTCAACATATTTTTCCCACATCATTAATCTGAAATATGATGGTATTCTCTTAATTTTAGAATTATCTACAAGAAAATTACTCTTGTTCTATAGTTCCGTGGAACTATCATAATTTTTTCTATCTTAATACCATATTGAAAATTTTAAACACTAATATAAATTTGAATAATAATTATAAGACATAGATTTGATCTGAAACATAGTTTGGAGGGTTGTATCCCAATAATTTTAGAAGTTGTTTTTTATTTGGAGGTTTCTTATTTTGAAATCATTCATTCATTTCAAATAAATACCTATATTGTTTATATATCATATTTTTTAATGAAATATATAATATATCCATTGTCCTTGTTTTATATCACAAATAAAATTTTCATCCATTATTGAATAATGATTCTTATTTCCATTTGGGTTTGGGGTGGAACAACGGTTTAGGTAGCATGATTTATTGAATTGGGATTCATTTAGTATGGTATGGTGTAAACAGGAAAATCTATTGGATTATATTTATAATATTAGAGACATTGTGTTGGAACCTTCTTTGAAGATCATTTTGAGTTAGAGTTTTATAATTTCAATCTCAAGTTAAAATTTGTGTAGTTTCAAGATCCATGTCCTGGATTAAGACATTATAAGTTTTCATTTGTTTAGGATTTATTATTCCTCAATTTTAGTGAGATATGTCGACATAGAGTTATAGTCTAGTGGATTTTTAAAATTTTTATCTATAATGTTCCAAATTAGGGTGTTTTGTGTTGCTTGTATTGTGGTTATTTGATCATTGGTGTTGTTCATTTTTTAAGTATATATAATTTTAGTTTTACTATTTAATATAAAATAATAATGATTGGGTGACCTAAATTAGGTCTCAATATATTTTGCAAATTTATTTTGATCTATCATCTGGGTTTCATTTTTTCAAAACATTAATTTTATGTTAGTTATTAAGATCACAAATATTTCTGAGATTTTTAAAATATATTTTCACTTATGCTATCATTTTATATTGGATGACCTTTTAAGTAATGATATGTGTGTATATAGATGTTAAAAAATTTAATTTAGAACATATGAGTGTCTGTCTAAAATATTTTTCTTGTATTTCAATTTATCTCTTCTATTGATTGATATACTTTTAGGATTCATAATAGATATTGGTTTGGTAAATCATGGACGTCCCATTGATTCTATTTCTTCAATGAAAGTAAAGTGGATGAAAGTGGTATGGTGGTGAGGATTGTTACACACCAAAAACTCATTTTATTATTTATATATATATAAGGATAATTCTAACCTTCAGTTTAGGTCGTCTTATAGTTAGATTTGGAGATGTTTGTGTCTTTTCTAGGGATACATATTTTGGTGTATATTTTGGTAAATCATGATGTTTATAAATCATTAAAGTGGAATAATAAAATTTTGAATGACATTATTTATACTTTTCATGTTCATAAATTGTAATTTGATAAAATATCCATATTTTTCATATTTGGACTACAAAATACTTCTTCAAGTAAAAATGAGATTTGGATTATTTTTAATTATCTGACTAAATATTCCAATTTTATTCCTATATAAGATAATTTGTCTTTAAATAATATTTCATGACATTATGTTTAATAGATAATAATTTTTCAATGATTAACAATATATATATATATATAATGAAATTCTAATCCCAAATTTTAGCACTAATTTTAAAAAAACCATCAAGAGTTTTTGGGAACAAATTTAAATATCTATATAAAAATTTAACCAAAATGTTATGGATTGTTATAGTTAATGGTCCAGAAAATGAAAGATATATTAAATATTTGTAATTGGATTTCCATGGAAGTTTGGATCAAAATATTTCACTATATTAATTTTTTTAAATGTAATTCATTATTCAAGAGTATAAATGACTCATTTTAATAAATTATATGGATATAAATTTCAGACTCCATCTTGTTGGGATGAATTTAGAAAAAATATTTTTTATGTAACATAATTGGTAAAAGTTATTTTTAGAGAATGTAAAGGTGATTTAGTTGTATATTAGGGAAGAATTTGGAATGACCAAATTTTATGTTGATAACTAGAGGATATGATTTTTTGTTCAAGGTTACAACCCATTTCATTGGACGATCTACATGGAATAGTGTTATGTGTTTTGGTAATTAGGGAACACTATTTCTATTGTTCAATGAAACATATAAAAGACTACAGTCTCTTGGATCTATTTATTTTCAAGAGGATTTTCCAAGGATATTGTATAAGGTACAAGATGTCATTAATGTATCATTGTAAAGGGTGTATGTTCCTGATTCATCACATGATTTTAGTCACGAATTTGTTTAATTGGTAGAGATACATTCAGGAATGGGGAAAAATTCAGATTGATGACAATAGAGATATGTTTCTATGAAATATTTTGATCAACTAGGCTAATATTTTTTTTGAAAAACCGTATAATTGATGAAGAAATATGTGAATCTAAAAATTTTAATGAAATAAAAATACCCATATTAGTTTAATAATTATATAAAAAATTTGGAGGTTGTATTTTAAAAATGAGGCAAATAATTTTCCCACTTAAATAATATTAATAATGGATAAATTTATTTCCATTTGAAAATTTAGGAATTATATTTAATAGATCTATATTAATTATAATAATAATAGGATACTTCTCAGAAAAAAAGAATATAGTTTTATTCAAACTAAATTGAGTTTCATGCATTATAAATTTTTTTTCATAATACGAATTTATAAATTATATAATTTTTTTATGAAAAATTAATTTATTTTAAAAATCATGAAGAATAAATTAACTTATAATGTATTCTCTATAATTTTCTTAAAATGGTTTATTTTTTGGTGAATCATTGAAAACACCAATATTTAAGAAAACTATATATTAATTCCCTCTGTTAAAAATCCACATTCAAATTTTGATTGGTTTAAAAAATTCATTAGTTCATTATTATAAAAAACAATCCTAATTTTTTTGGGTGAATGTAACGTTTTATTTTTTATAAAAACATTCTTATATATAAAAGGTAAATTTTAAAGCCATTTTTCATCACATTTTGAGGGATTATTTATAAAATAATTTATATCAAATAAATAAATGTATTTTCATAACATGGATCCATATGTTATATTTTTAAGAAAAAATATTGTAATGAGGCCACATTTATTTTTTATCTTTACAAACACTTACCGTGGTAAAAATTATGTTTACATGGTAAGAGATAAAATTGAAAAAAGGTATAAAAATAAAATTATAAGGGTTTAAAAGATTTATGGATTTTATAAATCCTATTTTTGGGTCATATATTTAGAATATTTCATCTCATTTTTACATATAGTTGATGTTGGATATGTATTGACATTCTATGACAATAATATATTTTAATTATTTGAATATTTTAGAGTGTGTCCTCTCCATCACATAAAATGTGACACCACTTCTATTTTCTAGACACCTAAAGTGTCTCCACTCTTTCCCCATGGATTGTTCCTTGACTATTACAAGCCCACCTTCCATAGGCCAGGGGATTGCTACTAGCACTGAATAAGCATATACCTAAAATGGAAGGAATTTTCCTTGAAACCTGTACACACAATCAACGCTCAAACTATAAAATGTAAACATAGTGTAAATGACAACTGTCACTGAGATAACTACTGAGAGTACGATAAAATTGAAAGTAAATAGTGTTCATAATATTATCCCAAAACCAAAAAGGAATGTACAACTTCCATGGTCCATACGCTCGAGACCCTAACTAAATTGTAAGTGAAGGGAAGCTGACTATAACCGTTGATGTATGCTCATCCATCTCGTCTCACTGGGAAACACATGGACCCAAACCACCAAGTTTCCGTCGATGCATCGATCACCTGGATGAGACATGATACATGATGAAAAATCATGTACAGGGTGCTTAACACAATACTCAGTAGGGACCCCAAACCACAATGGTAGGACCACAATGCCAGTCCAAAAAGCATAAACACAAGCATAGACAACTCACACCAAGTATAACTCAAATTATATAAATTAATATTCTCAGTAGTAACGTTGAATCATCATGTACTATGGAAGGGCTCATCCATGATGAGTCACTAATGTTCGTTCACCAACTAAACCAATGAGGTCATATCCACTACTAGACCACTAAGGTCCACTTGGATACTAGAACATTGAGAACCACCAGGATTCTTGACCACTAAGGTTATCTCCGCTTCTACACTACTGAGTTCTGCTGTGTTACTGGACGACTGAGGTTTTCTTAGTTAATGGACCACTGAGGTTTGCTTGTCTACTGGACCACTAAGGTCAACTCTGCTACTGGACCACTGATGTGTGTAGAGCTACTGAATCACTATGGTTGTCTTGGATATAAGACCAGTGATGTTATTCTCATCTTATCCATTGTGTCACTACCAGTCTTAAGATTCCCACATTATAGTGTGCTTTTCTTTAGGTGATTCTACTCGTCATGCCATTTGTCATAACTCACATACTGGTAAGTCTCACTTAGAGTATACCCAAAGGATTGTCTCATCACAAGGATCCCAACAATATAGATGGAAGGTCAATCGGATGACCAGCCTAAAAGATATTTTCATTTGAGTATACAAGGGCCAGTTGCATCTAAGCCCGATCCGACTTTATCAGGCTGACCTGATGAACGATTCTTGTGGGGGGTCCCGCATGACCTCACGCATTTTAACTGACCCAAACAGATCTGGATGGGTCCAGTCCGACGTGGTCTGGCTTGGCCTATGGTCCAGGCTCATTGAGCCTTGCTGGACACATCCATGTTTCGCAGTGGGTCTCGCCCGTTAAGACACCCAGCTACCTAGTTCTCATCTTGTCTAGTCGGACTTAGTTGGATAGGTTCTGAATTACGGGGTTTACCAGTGGCCTGGTTCCCCATTAGGATCATCCCATATAGGTGGGATGGTTCTCATCCAACCTGAGCCACTCATTGGACAAATTTACTCTACATGCCCATTCAAAATTGGCGAACCAGTTATCCTCCTGCCCAGATGACATGTGATTTCTAGATCATGTATCCATGTGACACATCATCCTTTTCTAGTCGGTCTTCTATCACAGATCGGGTCTTCTATGTGAACTATTCCAAGTCGAAGGTCCATCTCACTACCACAGTCCACAGACCATGGCTTTGAATCACATGGCACTCCTGAAATAGATAGTTTGACACATCCTCCTACCATTAGTAGTCCCTTTCACCACCTCACACCTGCTACCAACCTTGGTGTCAGAGGATCCGGTTTGCACAGTCACCTGGGTTCCATGGTTTGGTACTACAACCATAGTTAGGTTTCACGCCCTTGTGTGGCCATCGTGGCCTATATCCAATTCCACAGACCGCCTGGATGTGGCCTCTTCCCTATGTCATGGCCTTCCTGGTTATGGAGCTTCACAGCTAGAGCCTCGGTCCTATGATTCTCAAAGGTCCCTCTTGCACTGCGGATGTCATCACTATATACTATTGCAGTATGATGAATGTGAATAAATAAATAATAATATATGGAAGGAGTCGCAACACAAGAGAACCTAAGGAATGACCCAAGTTATTTTTCATATTGAACTCGATGGATTCTTATTATCAGAATGATTAAGAACCAAAATAAGAGGAAAAAATCACCAAGATATATATCCACTTTATCACAATTCATTTACTATCACCTGTGAATGATTTAACTATGGATCAACCGATTTTTGGGTTTGGTCTATGTTCATCATTTAACATTAAGAATAGGGAAAGTAAAATCACATAGAAAACCCCCTTCCTTTAAAAGGATATTTCTCAAGGATTATTTTTCAACTTCATTCGTCGAACTTATGTCCTAATTCCACTCTCAATGGGTTCCATCACTGATGCTGATTCGTTGGCATTTCTAATTGGAGATGTTTCCTTTGTAGTTCCTTAGAGAAACTACTGGTTTGTTTGTAAACCATGAATTCCCAGTTTAATTAATGAATGAAGATGTGTGTCCATTTTAAATTTTCCTCCATAATTCATTATTGAGTTTAATTAATGGGATTCATATTTTTCTAATCACTACAATAAAACACAGATGAGTCTCTACCTAAACTAGTAGAAGATATAATAAAATGAAATATTATGTTATTTTATTTTTCCTTACAGAAGATAAAAACTAACTTTTTCGGTTGACTCATTCCAGTCGATGTTAGTCCCATTCTCAGAGAATCCCAACACTCTTATTTTAATGGCGCCCTCATATTTTATATAAGGGAAATGGTTTTAATTTTAGAAAAAATTGCTAATACATTAATTTAATAAACATTATAAATAGTTTTAAAATACATTCCATCCACTCTAGGCCATAGAATAAAGTGTCATCTCAAATCATCATTTTGAATTAATCTCATTTAATTTTTTAATAAAATTACATGGATCTATATTGTAACATCCCAGGTAAATAAAGAATAAAGAATTTTCATATTAATTAATATTTGTGAATTAAAAATTAATTTTTCTTTATAGGGGTTGCTATGTTCGATAGCGTACCCGATAGCCAACAAAGAGTTTCTTTGAAAAATAACTTTGCACACTAGTAATAAAATAATATTATTTTAAATGTTAGTTAACACGTAGTTTTTGTAATGGAGGGAATTAATAGAAATAACTAAAATATGACAATATATGTTTTTAAATTGATTTTATTTTTTTCCAATAATAGATGAAGGCATAAAATACGAAAAGAATTCAATTTTAGGCATGTATACTCTAACATGCACTAAAAGTTCGAACTCTTGCCTTTTGATGGCGAAACCACATTAAATATAGTTATGGTAACTATTATACATTCTATTGGGACAAATAAAACTCTTCTTTAGAATCGGGAAATCAATATTCACTTTGTGTAAATTTTTGGTATTTTTCCGATAAAGAATATTTTTTTAATGAATAGTGAAAAATGTTGTATTTTAATTCAAAACCAATTTTTAATCTAATTTATTTTTATGATTAGATTATCTTTTTAATGTTTTTTAACGTGAAATTAGAATATATTTTTACCATTTAATCCAATTTTGGTCGATGGAATTAATTTCACATTGAAATCGGACTTAAACTACTATCAATCTTTGGATACATTGTGATTCATAAAAACACACTATTTTCTCTAACAGTGGGAATTGATTATTAAATTAATTAATTCAACTTATAAGTTTTGAATTTTTTAAAATAGACATCATTTTTGAATTCGGAATATCAAATATATCTTATGGTGATTTTTTGGTATTTTTCTGAAAACATAATTTTTTTATGAATAGTGAAACCACTAAGTGGTACTTAAGAAAGTGATTTTTCGTTAAAATGAAATTTTACCACCTTTGTGATTTGAATTTCAATAATACAACATACATGTTTGTCCTTAGGAAGTAAAATGTGGTTCAATGTGATTAAAATAATTTTTTGGTAAATAGTATCTTTTATGTTTATTAATCGTGACTAGAGGTAATTAGTGTAGTTTAAGGTAAAAATAATGTTTTAATAATATGAAATGACCTAGACACATGTCCTACTATATTTTTATGTTTCATGGAAAACAAAGACAATAAATGTATCATCTTGGGGACCCCATGGAGCAACATTGGGAGGAAAATGACATTAATATCTTTTTATTTAATGTTAAAATAAAAATGTCACAAACATGAGTTGTTTTACAAAAACAATTTTTAAATGGGGTTATATAAGTCAGATTTTTTACTATAAATTATAATTGGAAAGCTAAAAAGATTTCGTACATCATATTTTTTTTATACATTAAATAAATATAATTATTTATGACGTCATGATGATGTAGTGAATACCTCATTATTTAAAGATTTAAATAAAATGTAAAGATAATGTAAAATCTAAAAAATACACTTTTCAAAAACCTATTGTATGTGTGTATTTAAAACAATTATCAACTTATCCTATAAATACATCCATGTGGGACCTTTAAAATCCGAAACTCATATGAAAATATAGTAACCTTTTATAACTTTCCAAGAGTGCCCCTCCTCTACTCTTATAAAAGGCCCCCAACTCTACCTCCTTAACCACACCTCTCAAGCCTTTTTCTGGGCCAACCCATCCCGATTTTGTCTCTCCACATCCCTCTAGTACTCCTAGAAGCCTCACATTGGGCAGAAGTCTTCCCAAGTAAGCCTTTGAGCTCAAATCAAAAAGAGTTACCTGGTTTAAAGGTAGTGTCTTCTCTTGTGTTCTTTTGTTTTATTTTTCTTCTCCAACACCTTAAACTCTTTTCATTCATATATTTTGTAAAAAACCCAGTATCCTAAATATACTAGTATGTTTTTATATGAAGGAATAGAGCTACACATACACACACCTTCATCTAATGGTTAAAGAATATAATTTTTCTGTGAATGAAGAATTTTTGCCTCACGAAACGATGATTGTTCAACACTCATATAACACTTTCAAAGGTGGACATTAAGAAGTCACTATATTTATATATGATATATAATATTTTTATGTTTTACTTAATAGTATTTATTTTTCATGTATGACATACCTTTATGGTTTCCATTATGGGTAAATGCGATATATTCATTTTAGGAATTGCGGACTATCGCCCCCTCGAAGTGATTTGATTCGTTAACACCATATGTGGTACGTATAAAAGATAAACTTAATGATATAATATATTATACCATACTGGAATTATAATACTATTATGTACCATTATGTTTTATTTCCATTAAATATGAAATAGAAATGAAAGTAGTGTTCATGCGTACGTACGGCTTACCGTCTCTATGAACGGTGCATTTTATTTCATACCTCTAAATGATTATGTAATATTATAAATACATGTATATGCTTGATATATATGATATATATGATATCCAAATCATTAATATCATTCTGGATATAGTGAACCATTGACCACTCAAACAACATGTAATTGTAAGGAGTTCACTTTTGACTCAAGTACCGAATATCGACAAAACGACCATTATTATCCTAAATAATTACATAGTGTTCATGACATGGTAATAGGTGATATAAAAGGAATAATGAACATGAAAAAGGTTCCTATGAAAGTAGAAAATAACTCAATTTTAATATTAAGGAGGTTAAAGAACGATCGAGTCAAGTCGGACCCGATGTAAGGGACTTCGTCTCAATCTCCATTCATTGAGGCATATTTTGTTCTTATACAAGGATTTATTTTATATGGTGTATAAACCCTTTTTTACATTTAATTTTATACAAAAGAAATCTTTTTCTAAGAATCGTTTTACAAAATGACAAAAAGGAATGTTTCTTTTAACGTACTCGGTGACAACGACCTTTTCCGCCTCCACGAGTATTATTTGGTCTTTGGCTTCATCAACAAGATGTAATGTTTTTTTAAATAAAATAAATACCATATACTCTTTTATGTATTTTTGGTATTGAAAATGGTTTTCATAACGGATTTGTTTTGTCAATATATATAAGTGATATATTGTGATCAATGTGTGGAAATGTTTTCTTTCCAGTATATTTGTTTTATGTCTTATGTTTTTATAATGGTACATGGACATTTGACGGGTGGTTACGTGATAAACCATATGAAGAGTGGTTTCTTGAATACCAGGATGGGTGTTTACGTTATAACTTCCAATGTATTGGGTGTGGAAGTCGGCCGTATGGATATTCCATTAAGTGATATGTGTGGAAGTCGACCGTATGATTATTCCACTTCAGTATATTTATGTCCCAAGTTACCTTTATATGTTATGTGTTCTTTATATGGGTTTTATGGTAATATTTTGGTTAAAAAACGTTAAGTAATGATATTTTATTTAGTGAAGATTTTTTACTACTTCATAATGGTGAAGGTATTACTTTGATAAAGTATACATCGTTTACTTGTTGATTGAAAAACTAACAGTTTTCATTCCTTATGTATCCCTTACTGAGATTTTTATGCTCACCCCATGTTTTTTTGAAATGTTTTTCACAGGACGTAAAATGGAATAGGGTCAAGGATGGGATCAAGGAAATGTCATTCTATCTAAAACATGGAACTATACATGTTTCTTTTTAAGAGTTTTTATTTTATGGGAACTTAGTAGAAGTGTCTACTTTGTAATCTTTTGAGATTTAATACTTATGTCCTAATTCTCTAAAAGACTAAACCTGAAAATATCCTCAATGTGAATAATTCATTTAATTCAATATTAAGTAATGTTTAAGGCTGAGGCCTTATAGTTGGTATCAATGGTTGGTTTAGAAAACATTAGGAGTTAGAAACGTGATAAATTATAAATTAATTTATGGTATGATTGAAATGATATATCATTTAAAGATTACAATGATGCTTCTCCTAAAATATTTCTGTGTTATGAATGGTTTCTAATAGAGGAAATAGAACAGATTTTTTGGGAAGGCATACAGAGGGAAATGACCTTTCAAATCAGTATCCTGATATGGTCAGAATTAGAGCTAAATATTTTGTTACCGTGATGGCTCATTTGACTCTAGTGAAAAATGTTGGTTGATTTCATTAATGATATTTTTGTGTTTTCTAAAAGTAAATAGGAGAATGAAAGTCATTTAAGGGTTATTTTCCAAACGTTAAAAGAAAAGAAATTTTATGGGAAATTCATCAAGTGTGAGTTTTTGTTGCAACATATTTATTTCCTTGGTCACAATGTTTTTAAAGATGGGATAACTGCTGATCATGCAAAAACAAAAGTTGATGAAGAATGGCCATGTCCCACAAATGTAATAGAGATCCATAGTTTTATAGGTTTGTCAGGCTATTATAGAAGGTTTGTTAGAAATTTTTCACCGTTATCTAATCCAATGATTAATGTAACTTGGAAGGGTGTTAAGTTTATATGGAAAAAATAATGTGATGATTGTTTTCAGAAAATGAAAAGAAGACTGGTGAATGCTCTAGTTTTGGCCCTACCTTCCATGAATAGTGAGTTTGTTATTTATAGATATGCTTCCTTGAAAGGACTTGGATGCATCCTAATGTATAATGGTCAGGTAATTGAATATGCTTCATGTCAGTTGAAAACTCATGAGGTAAATTATTCTACACAAGATTTCGAATTAGCTGCTGTTGTTTTTGCTCTAAAAATTTGGAGGCATCATTTGTATTGAGTAAAGTTTGAAATATATACTGATCACAAAAGATTAAAGTATATATTCAATCAGAATTAATTGAATATGAGACAGATGAGATGGCTGGAATTAATCAAGGATTATGATTTTACAATTCATTACCATCCGAGAAAAACAAATAAAGTGGCTGATGATTTGAGTTGAAAAGGTAATTCTTCATTAACCATGTTACATTTGGAACGAGATCCTTTGGTTTTTTGATTTGATGAAATTTGACTGGATGTTGTTTTTGCGGGATGTTCTTTTGTTTTGTTTCAGGTATAAGTCAAATCTTCTCTATCAGATAGAATTATGCAAGCACAGAAGCAAGATAGTGAGTTGCAGAAAAAGTTAGAGCTGGTTCAGAAGGGTATGTTGCCTGAATTCAACATTGATAATGATTGTGTTTTGATGTTTGGGAAGATATTATGTGTCCATTTTGATTCAAACTTGATGAATGAGTTGTTATATGAGGCTCATAGTTCCCCGTTTTCAGTTCATCCTGGCAGTACTAAGATGTACAGAGATCTGCGGGAGTGTTTCTCGTGGGATG
This sequence comes from Viscum album, assembly GCA_963277665.1. Lineage (NCBI taxonomy): Eukaryota > Viridiplantae > Streptophyta > Magnoliopsida > Santalales > Viscaceae > Viscum > Viscum album. The sequence goes on from OY728156.1 coordinate 537,682,512, forward strand.
GAATGAAAAGGGATATTGCTGATTTTACTATGAAGTGTTTTACTTATTAGAAAGTTAAAGTAGAGCGGAAGTTACCGAAAGGGATGTTTCAGCCTTTACCAGTGGCAGAGTGGAAATTGGAAAATATATCCATGGACTTTTTTGTGGGATTACCGAAGACATCTAGAGGTAATAATGCAATATGGGTTGTTGTTGATCGACTGACTAAATCTGCTCATTTCCTTCCTATTTGAGTTACCTTATCTCTATATAAACTTTTTCGATTGTATCTTAAAGATATTGTCAAGTTGCATGGATTTCACCTCTCCATTGTATCTGATCGTTATCCCAGGTTTACTTCTAACTTTTGGAAAGGCCTTCAAAAGTCGTTGGGTACTGAATTCAATATTAGTACATCTTTTCATCCTCAATCAAATGGGCAGTCAGAATGAAAAATTCAGACCATGGAGGATATGGTACGTGCCTTCTCTATGGATTATCAGGGAAGGTGGGAGAAACATCTTTCTTTGGTTGAATTTTCATATAATAACAGTTTTCATTTCAGTGTACAGATGGCTCTGTTTGAGGCATTATATGGGAAGCGGTGTCGAACTCCATATTTTTGGGATAAAGTGGGTGAAAGGAAGGTGATGGGAAAATAATTGGTAGAAGAGATGGTAGAAAAAGTTCAGTTGATTCAGAATCATATGAAAATAGCTCAGAGGAGACAGAAATGTTATGCGGATAACAGGAGGAAGGATCTACCTTTCGAGGTAGGTGATCATGTTTTTCTCAAAGTTTCACCATGGAAAAGTGTGATGCGATTTTATAAGAAAGGAATGCTGAGTCCAAGGTTCATTGGACCATATGAGATTATGGATAATGGTGGACTAGTTGCATAAAAAGTGACATTAACTCTGAGTTTATCTCAGGTACACAATGTTTTCATGCTTCGATGTTGAGTAAGCATATGCCTGATCCATCTCATGTTCTGAGCCCAGAGGTAGTTCAATTGGATGAGAATCTCTCTTATGAAGAACAACCAGTCTAGATTCTTGACCGAAGAGAGAAAGTGTTCCTAAATAATGTAATTCACCAGGTAAATGTTTTTTGGAAAAACCATATGGTTGAAGAGGCAACATGGGAATCTCAAAATGCTATGAGGGATAAATACCCCCACTTATTTTGATAAGTGAATAAAATTATGAGGACAAAATTTCCAAAAGGGGGGAAGGATGTAACCATGAGGGGGGAAGGATAAATACCCCCACCCAGTTGGGACTTGGTCAACATGGTCTGGCCTAACCATGAGGCGAAACCCATTTGGCCTTGTGGGACCCAACTCAGTTCGAACATGGGTCACACAACTGGGTGGTCCAGCAACACGGTTCTCATCCGTTCTTGTCTGATTTTGTCTGGATGGTTCTAACTAGTAGGGCCTTGTTGTAGCCGAGTTCTTCATTGGGTCCGACCGGCATCAGTGGGCCAGTTTTTCTCCAGCCTAAATTCCATTCAGCTTCTGGTTCGCACAACCATGGAGTGCCACCACCTCAGCCAGCAGATCTGTATAAGTTGAATATGTCTTCCTCGTGAGTCACAACAAGACGCAGGCCCAGATCACTACCACGGTCCATAGACTATGGCTTAACACTACATGGTGCCTTCATCATGGTCACGTGGTTTAGTCTTCCTACCGCTAGATGATGGCCTCCATGCCAGTGAAACCTATCACTGATGTGGTGTGCTTCGAATAGGAACCAAATATGGTGCCAGTGTATCCCACTACCACCACATACTGGCTGTTGCGGCCTGGTGTCGTCACTACAGCCCTTCATTCCCAGTTCCTTTAGCTGATTTGCTATGGCGGTCCCATAGATGATGTTGCTACCAAAATTTGGTCCACGATGAATGTAAATAATTCAAGAAGAAATTGAGAAAGGATTCACAACACAAGGTCACCCAATGAATGATACATGACTTTTTTGGAGTTGACCATGATGTGTTTTTGTTATCAGGATAAAGAAGTACCAAAATAAGGTTGAAATTCACCAAGATATATATCCCCTTTATCCCACACCGTTGATCATCCTACAGAAATGATCAAATCGTAGATCAACTTTTTTGTAGTTGTATCGTGTTCGTCATTAAACATTAAGAATGGGGAAAGGAAAATCAATAAAAAAACCCCTACTTGGGAATAGATATTGCATGAGGATGATCATACATCATCATCTGACGATATCTGATCCCAAATTTTCTCTCCCAGTGATTCTTTTCCATTGCCTAATTTGATGATGTTCATTATTGGAGGGGTTTCCTTTTTCGTTTTCCATGGGAATTATAGGGATGTTTTTCAACCATGTATTCCCTATTTAATTAAATAAGTATGAAGCATTAGCGTTTTCGCATTGACACACCGATTCATTAACGATGTTCATTAATGGGATTCATTATCGCCTCATCGCTCCACCCACTGTGTTGAAGAGTCTCTATGTAACAAAGAAGAATATATAATATAATTATTTTTCATGTTATTTTATTTTTCATCCGAATTGTCTGAAAACTATTTTTTTGGTCAACCCAAATAAGTCGATATTATGCCCTTTCTATGTAAATCCCCATGTTTTGTGTTCACCAGTGCCCTCATATTTTTGGTCCTAGAACCAATTTTAGTGTTCGAAAAATCCGCTCACATATTTATTTAATGAATTTTATAGATAGTCTGAAAATATATTTCAACCACTTCAGACCATGGAATCACGTTCCATCTCAGGGCCCGATCTCGATATAATACCATTTAATTATTTAAAAAAATTACTTAGAATTCTGGAACCTTACATCAACAGAGTATTTTTTTCCACCAATACCTTGAAAAACTTTTTTCTATAAATCCATTCCAAAATTATATAGTCATTGTGTTTCTAATCAAATATCCTCAGAAGGGTTTAGTTCCAAATCAAAGAGGTTGTTCAATGAAGTGGTATTGTTTATAACATTGTGTTTTCATTTTTATTTCTTCTTTTACCACCATAAAACCTTTCATAGAAATTTTATTATTTCAACATCAGTATATTATGAATATAGTAATGTTTTTATTATTATTTTATAATCCCTTTTCATTTAATTTACAATCCAATTTAAAATATAATCATTAGTCTTGAGTATATTAAGACTACCCATATTGATATAACTCATATATGTGTTCATCGCCAAAACTTATATATGGTTCTGAGGATGGATAAAAATGATATAAAATAATATATATGATATAAATTTCAGTCAATAATTCTAAATAGATATTAAATTTTTTTCTTTAACATTCATTGAAAAATAAAAACATCACATGTGTGTATGTATATACTACCTCTTTACTAACTGATTTATTTTATTTTTCATTACCACTTATAATCAATTTTTATAAAAGTGTATTGAATTAAAATAGATTATATTTATAATATAATTATAATTTCATAAATATAAAATAATACTTACCTTATTTACCTCACATTAATTTTGAAATGGAAATATTACATAAGATTACATATTGAATACCATATCTATATTGTAATATTTTTCATTTATCAAAACTCTTTTTCCTAGTTTATTTAAATTATAATAAATGTATATAAATAATTAATATATAATAATTAATATTATTAATATGATATAATCCTTTTTTATTTGACAGTTTTCAACATACCATATTCATCATGGACATGTGGGGAAAACTCATCATGATTTTTGGTGTAAACATGAAAATTATGTGATAGAGTATGACTTAGTAATAAGTTAAATAATGATAATTTAAAAATATAATTTAATTTAAAAATATAAAAAGGAAAATAAATAATAAACATAAAATTAATGATGAAGAGGATAAATAATGTATCTTATACTTCAAACTACAGTTAAGAGATTTTTCTCTAAAACCATATTTAAAAAATATAATGTTTTATTATATATGTAAAAGTTAGAAACTTTATTTATAATACCTAAATTATATTATTAATATACTAAAATATAAGCTAAATTTTGTTAGACACTATGTTTAAATTATTTTGTGATAGTTTAAAATGAGTACATTGAAATAAATTACATATTATTTATTTGAGACAATTATATAACTGTGTTGAAAAAATATTTTTTATCATATATTTCCTAAAAAGAATCCATAACATTCTTTAAAATTATTCGTTAATAAATTTATCTCATAAAATTTTCCGCAGTTTTCAAATGAAAATTTTATTTCCCATTCATGTGGGAATTCACATTTATGGAGATTTTAGTGGAAAATGATTTTATCTTTATATTAATGTAAGCCCAGATGATATTCTTTAAATGTGATTATTGATATTTTATATGATATTTTTTATGTAAATTATTAAAATTATATGTTTTATGTATATTATATTCCTTATACATTGTTTATAATGTTGGGTGATCCTAATATATGCCTTAAATTCACTATTTACTGATTATGTTATCATATAATTTTATTGGTATCAATCAAGTATGTTATTCCCTTAGAAATAGTTCTGGTAATGGTTATTGTAGGTGTTATATAAAAATGATATATAAAGAAACCAAACTTAATTTTACATTCAACAATGTTAATTTTCATAGAGATTATTTCATTTCGAAAGGTTATGTATTTATATTTTTTAAAACAAATGATTATGCACATTAGTGAAAAAAATGTATGTTAAAAAGATACTTTTTCCCATGGTGTAAAATATTTTCTTAAGAATCCATGATGAATTTTATTATTTTCATCACAATTTCATGTGTAATTAATTTATTATTTGAGATAAATGTTTATTATTTTAATGGTAAACTCTCTTATATTATATCATGGTTTTAAAATAGACAAATGGGTTTTAATGATGATGAGGAAAAATTATGAAGTGATGTTGATAAAAATGTATAATTTTTCTGAAAATGAAACATGGAGCATTTTAAATGTATTATATGGATAAAATGGGGAATAAATTGAAGTGAAATCTTTTTAATGCATGGGATTGTTATATAAGAGTTATGAACCAATTATATAAAAATATAATCCCAAAATGATCTCCTAGAATAGAAGTAAATGTGTTCCTATTTAATATTTAATTATCTATGAAATAAAGATCGATAACATATAATATAAACTAATAGTGTTTATAACATTTTTTAAAGTTATTTTTGAGAATATATTCGTTCTTCAACATTAATTATTAATATATCAACTTGAGGTCCACCTTATACAATTATTATGGCCCATGAGTCAAGTCAAAGAATTAATCAATTTATATATCTGGATACCTGTTTTTTTGTTGTGATATCATTACGTTCATGATCATCAATACTGAGGTTCATTTACCCATATTTCGTCTTTAAGAGGAGGACAAGTTGACCACATAATGAAACAATAGGGAATATATAACCATTTTTTAAATTATCTTATAATGGATCATTTGGTTATTCCAAGTCCATGGTGGCTATTCTATCTAAATTCTTTGACAAGGTTAATGATCTTGGTATAAGTTTGATTTAAAACTCAACCATTCATTCAGGAGTACGAGCAAGAAACTTTTTATGATATACATTTATATAGTCCATTATAAAGAGAATGTGTTCTAGAATTAATGTTTTATTTTCCATATAATATTTATCTACATATACTTCTTCATATATTAATAATATCCATTATTGAGTAAAATAGTTACATATGAGATTCATCTTCATGTTTATAATTTTATAAAATATGTGGCTGATTTTGGATATGGAGTGTGATTTCACCCTCCTGATACATTATTGTTTCTATATAAAACTAAAACTAATCCATGCCATGTATTGTATATAATTCAACTAAATCAGGAATTTAATGATTTTTGGGTAGTTATCTTCGCATCCATTGACATGGGAAGAGTTATATACATGGGATCCACTAATTTCCCCATTTATAATTCTCAAAAATAATTAAACCACGATATTATGAAGTAATATTAAAATATTTCTACAAAAAATTAAATGATATGAATAAATGTGTAGACAAATAATAAGAGAGTACATTAGCAGTTCATGAATAGATAATGAGAAGAATATTCACTATTTTATTCTGGATATAGTCATATACTATTTGTAAAATAAATTTAAGGATGAGAATACTCAATCCAATTATACTATTGAATGATGAAATTTAAACATTAAAGTAAAAACATATAAACGAAACGTGTATTTTAACGTTTCTTACACTATTTTCCAATCATGTTTGTCTGTGGTAATTATTCTATTTTGTTTTATTACCTAACAATCTATTCATGTCCTTTATAAATTTTCATATAATTCTTGTGAAATTACCACTGCATATACCTTGGGATTATAATTATAGGATTGTAGTAATGACTCTTTATTATGCAGCATTAATAGGTTAAGTGAATACCTAATGATATTTTCTGGGTCTATTTCCATTATGCTACTAAATCAACACATGATAAGTTGATAAATTCATAAAGTAAATGGGTGAGCTATAATGTCTTGTACTGTAATTTTCTTTAAAATATAGCGTAAAATAATGTAAAATGGAATAAAATATTACTAAAAAAACATAAGTTTCTTTGAATATAAATATTACATGATTAATAATGTTTAGTAAATAATACTTAATATCATCATTGGAAAGTGAAGACAACATAATACATGACATAAACATGATTAAATTCTCACTTGTAAATGAGAATACCATGGTAGATAAAGTACCATAATGGAATAGTTGTACTCCAAAATAACTTGCATACCATCACATAGCATATAATCATTATCCATCACATTGTATAACTATCATAGTACACCTATCATAATATTTACATTAATTTGTGGCCCAGTTAATGAAATGAAACCTATAGCCTAAGATTATGAAATACCCATGGAATGAAATTCCCAAAATCATTGTCAAATGATATTTCATAAGGATGAAAAGTAAAAGAAATAATTACATATTAATAGTGTTAACAACTATTTATATAACACATTTTAACAAATATAGAGCTTATTTTATGAAATTTCATTATAAGGGGTAGTGAATTTTGTATAGAAATGATACATTTAAAGTAATATTTTTTTATGAAATTAGTAAAATAATTCTAAAGAAGTAATGAATATGGAAATTTTTTTTAAATAAGAGGTAAAATATAATTTTTAACCCTTAAATGGATCTACTTTTATGATATCATTAATGGCGAAAACAATTTAATATATTGATTCATTAATATTTTATGGGATAATGTATTGCCCTAAATTTGGATTGATATTAAAGAATTTATTAATGAATAGAAAATATGATTGTTTAAATATAGAAAGGAATCATATAATAATATAGATATATATGTAATATAAATATAAATATATGTTCAATTATGACATAACATTAGTGATATTGATAATGAGAGGTAGAGATAAAAATGAATGACTTGATGAAAATAAGGTGGTTTAGATAGTTCCATTTACTCATTAATGTATTCACTATGAAATGTTGCATAATGACCAATATAATAAATTTATATTGATTAAAAAAAATTTATAACCACTTTCTAAAATATTTTATTGATCTATATACATTTATGATAGTTATAGTATTTTATTTTAGATTTTACTTTACTGTCTTATTCCCAAGGTCCTTCTTATGATGGTCTATGGGGTATACCTTGATGGTAATTATAGATTTTATTTGTATTTATATATATATATATATAATTGAATAAATTATTATCATTTTATTATAGGTTTTAAATTTTTTTATAAAATTAAAATAGTATTTAAAATTCATATTGTTCATATATTTTAATTATTACAATTGTACATTTAATTCACAAATATAGTTTTTCTGACCCTGGATATCATTTATGGTTCACAATAGTATTATCGATATATAAACTAAATAATGTGAAGGGAAAATATAATACAATTATTTATATATTTATAAATAATAATATGTGGATCTAAATTGGATAATAAGGTTTTGGTGGAAGATGAAATTCATTGTTCATTGGGGGGTGATGTAGCCATATTATGAACAATAATTTTATTAGAATCATTTGAAGGTAGGATATGAATTTTTTAGTTGAACATATAATACAATATTTTTATATATATTAAACATTGGTTTCTATTTCATTATGTGTGGAAAATATATAGGGGTGGTAGATTATAAATAAAATTGAAAGAGGTTAGATTGAGAATTTAGCTATTCATTTGGTTGTCTCCGCAAAGGCTACCCCTTAGGGATATGTGGAATATTCTATGGTGAGACCAATAACACTTTGGAATTTTGGAATCAATTGAAATTATAATATGGAAGAAATTTGGAAATTTATATGTTTTATATAGTTTGAGGAGATGGGGTGGTATTTATAAAAGTAGTATATGGGTGTTTTTAATATAATATACATTAGTAAATTATTTTGGATCTTGAATACAAATAATTATTATAATTATATATATATATATAGTAATTAGTTCTTGTGAGTTCATGTTAATTGATTCTTACATCAGTAATGATTTAATAATTAACATATTTAAATTATTACATTAAATACCATATTTTTCACGTTTCACAATCACCTATAAAATTATATATTTATGGAAAATATAAAAATTTCACCATATCCATTAATTTATGTGTATATTACAAAAACTAAATTCAATTTAGGAAAAATATAATCTAATTATGATAAATTAACTTTTTAATGAAATCATTATTTATTTGAAAAAACCAGTTTTAATATAATGATCAATTATTTGACCATTTGAAAATAATATATGGTGTAGAAAAACTTATATTATATTTTCCATGAAAGGTAATAAAAATTTTTAAAAAATTATTTTGGAAAATTAATTTTCTATTAAATAGTAATATTTATAAAAAATTTAAAATATAACATTTTTGTTTTTCCAAAAATTTAATCACTTATTTAATATTGTTTAAAATATATTTTTATTTTTATAATCCCATAAATTTTTTATAATTTTATTTAATAATATTAATTAATATTTTTTAAGAATTATATAGATAAGGATAATATTATAACGTTCATGTTACTATTTTCAATGGATATATTACAACTCTAACAGTCATATTATTATTTCAATTGTAATATTTCTAATTGTTATATGGGTTTGCAACATTCTATAAACACTTCTTATTTAATTTATTCCCAATTAAAATATATTTTTTCTCATGCTTATATATATTTTAAATTTCTAAAATTAATATTTCCTATGTAATTTTTTCCTTCATTTACATAGTATTTCATGAGTGTGAAAACTATTGTGGATTGTGAAAATCTAAATATTCATATTATATTTAACATATTATCTATTTTATTGTCATCAAATAACATTCAATTAACCTAGATATATTTATTCTACAAATATAACTATTAAATTACTATAATATTTTTTTCTTATTTATTTATTTGGTGCATGTGTTTTATATTATTCGACATTATAATGTGTAACACAAAAATAAATCTAGTATTAAATTTTTTATTATAAAATACTTGGTAATTGAATTTAAAATATTATACACTTTATTAAAATTCCATTTAAATAAATTCTAAAAATATGTTAAGGGTTTCTATTAAAGGTATTTTATTAAATAATATTGTAATATATGTCTTAGGATATTAGAATGATATAAATTTTACAATGATTATTTTTATGGGTTACTTATTTTTCAAACCTATAAAATGAAATTAAAACCAAAATTTCTTATATTATTTTCAAAAAATAATTCATTGTTTATATTATAAATGTATTGAAATGTAATCTTAGTCGTATCCTATGGGCGGTGGGATCCCAACCAATGAATTCACATTGATTTGTGTATAGTCCTCATTTCATTTACAGTTATCTGTATATTTGTAATAGAGGTTGTTTTTATTCAACAATTATTTAGTAAGCGGTTGGTTATTTGTTCACGGTAGTGACTTGAGAGTCACTTGGTAATAGTTGGGTTTATCTCCAAATTATTTTCATCTAGTATGTGTCATGATTTATATCATCCCTAAACCATATTTTTTATTTTATTCCTTATTTTGGGATGTAAAATCCATATGTAATATGGTTTAAAGTTTGGGAAAACTGTTTGTAAATTTTTATTGCTTATATTTTTTGTTATTATTTTTGGGATGTATTTGTTTATTATATATGCTAATTTTATTTGGGACATTATCATTCAACGTATGGTGACATTATGATGGTTTTTTATTTGGAACCTATTAGTTATCATTGGTTTCATTAATGGTAAAAGTATTCATATATGGTATCATTTGATACATTGGAATTAGTTTCCAATCATTGGTGGTTGAGATTTCGTCTCATTCGTTCTAATAGAGAGTTATTAGATATAGGTCAATTATACTCAATGTGGTACATTATATTTCTGACGCTTCATTACTTTTGAACTATAGACTTGTAAATAAAAACATGAAACAAATTAAAGAAATCCATAGTGTTGGATTCATGGAAAAATTTGAGTATAGATCTTTTGCTGAATATAAATATTTTTCACTGGAAAAAATAACAAAAATGGATTGTTGGAAAAAAGGTGGAAGGGATTTTGTACTATATGATATCATACATCATGATATATTTAGACTAATTATAACACAATAATGTGTTGGTATGATGTAATTTTTTACTATTATCAATTATTTTATTTTGTATGGATATTATTTTTCTGTTAAAAATATGGATTAATCTTTTGAAAAGTTAAAGGAATTTTTATAAATTCACAGAATCAGTTGGTAATTACTACTATTAATCTTAGATAAAATGAGGATGGTGAATACTTAGGTCACAAAATCAAAGCTCATTCAATAGATTGTGGTATTTTATCATAATTCACACTTCAAAAAATACAACAATTGAATGGATGTTATAAGTGGATTAATCAAACCATTGAATACAGGCTCTGATCAATGATTATTCTATGTAAATTTCATATCTCATTAAGGGGTTATAATGAGGAAACTGTTACATTTATACTAAATCTCATTCTATCTAAAGAAGTAGTAATTAAACCATATGAGTTATGTGTTGGTAAAAAATCATATACATATTTGGTAAATATTTATGGAAATGTTGAATTAAAAATATATTATATTTTGATAAGCCTAAATACAACTATGAAATATTCAAATTTGTTTGTTATCTCAAAGAAATTTAGCGGAATTATATTATAATACTTCATTACATGATGTGATTGTGCATGATATGATGTGTTCCTTGAGAAGGAACTCTGATATAGAGGATTCAATTATTGTAATGTTGAACATGTAGATTTTGAAGACCATCAAATGTGAAGTGTTATTGAGAGAAAATATTATATTGTAGCATGCTTATTTATTGAAGAAGAATTGAATCAAGCTACAGAAGATATTTTATGTTTTTGGAGGATTCATCCAGAGATAATAGATATTAATTTAATGTAGGATATTAGGATGATGTATTGTTTCTATGTAATGAACACATCACTTAATTTGATTCCATTAGGTGTTTTTACTATTATAAATGATTAAAATCCATGGAATAAGAAATGGACTGTATATACAACAACCATGTTTTGTAAATGGTGCATTCACCATAAGGGGTAGGAATAATAGTGTGTAACAGTCATTTAGTTATAGAAACTAACATTTATATTTTTGTGTCTACATATAAATAATTCCTAGTTAGGAATGGATAAAAATTAATTCATGGTATATAATTTAATAAAATATTTACAGTTGTAGTGATAATAAATCCAACTAACATTTAAATAGACATAACATCTCAATATAACTATGAGATATATAAAACAGATGTCAAAAACAATTTATTTAATAATAAATTAGATGATGATGTGTAAGTGATTCAACTAGAAGATTTCTATATTCAAAATGAGTTTATTTTGTTATTTAGATTTCAATGGAACATTTATAATGTGATTTAACATTCTCAGTGATAGAATATCCTATTTATTGATTCAATCAATGATTATGGTTTCATTAAAAAATGTGAACTATTCATGTGTATGTAATAAGAATAGTTGGAGCGTAATGGTTTTTCTAATTTTTCATCCAGATGAAAAGCTAAATATTTAAATTACAATTTAATGAAGTTAATTTATGAAGGAAAGGACAGTTGACTTATTCTCTATAAAATAAATGGTTTAAGCTTCCTCTATATCGGGTATAAATATCTACAGATATAGTAATAATAGGATTCCTCTGTTTAGTGAGAATGAATTTAATGGAAAGGAGGTAATATAGGTATTCATTGAAAAATTCAAGAATGGGCCTCTAACAATGTAAAAATTAATGAATATTTAGAGGATATATGATCTATTTAAATAGTAATAATTTATGTATAGAAATAATTATTCATTCTCAAGAGGATCTATCTTATTTTCTATTTTATTCACATGATTTGAAATCTCTTATGAATATATCATAGCTAGTACATTCCAATCAAATACTCTTAAAAATAAATGTATTAATATAAAGAAATTTTTTACCTTTCTAGGAAGGGATAAGGTTGTTTTCTTTGAACATAGTGGAGAATATGGGATTTGAATAATTTCATTTGAGGATGTTAGTTTTTAATCTAGAAAATTTGATATGAAATCAAATTATGAATCGATAATTTTCCTTAATGGAAGAGATATTAGTTATAATAGATCCAAAAAATAAACAATAGTGGAATTGAAAACATTGGAAGATTATATCACTATATGAGATGTTGAAATAGAAATATCATATATAATAATGTTCGCTATTGATTTTAGAGGGGTTCTTATAGTTGAGGAAGTGATTATGCTATATTGTGAAACTAAAAGTACCAGTTATATAGATAAGGAAATTTAGTCTCACCAAAGGATCAACCATATCCTATGAAAATATCATATCTTATAAGAGATCATTGTGAGAGGGATATTCAATTATTAGTTGGTTGGATACAAGATAGACTAAAAAATATTTGTTAACTAGTCCATTACCATTGAAACAACATGAGGGTAATATAGAACCTCTAACTTCTAGAAACACTACATATTTTTTAACATGGTTGTTCATGTATGATGTTTTTATTATAAATCCAATCTATATTTATCATTCATTATTTTGTGAATTAATTTATATTACATGAAAGGTGGAATGATAAAGTCCCATTAAATGTATGATTTCTAGTTATCCCAAACTAATGATCATCAAAATGTATTATGGTTTTTTACGATATTATTAGGGTATCTGGAATCGAATATTTAACACCTTACATTGAGTTATATTTTATATATGGAGAATGGATTCATGAGAAAATATGTAAGAACTTATTACTTGGCCTAAATCACTAAGGTATATCATGTGAAATTTTATATAGTCATTGATATACATAGGGGTATATTATTTTTATCAACCAATTTTTTCATGATGTTTGAGAGATTTATAGAATGAGAATACTCATACATTAATACCATACTTATGCAAGATAAAATATAATCATGGATAATTAAGGGTTTGGATTGGTATGTTGGTGATCAAAAAATCAATTGGAGTGCACCCAAATAAGAATTATCCAATTGTATAATGTTTAAATACTTATTTCCTTTTATTTAACTATACTAAGGAAATTCATGCAAATCATTTGTGGAGCCATGTATGATATACTCAACTACGTGGATGAAGGTAATGTGATTCACTCATCTATTAGATCAATGAAATGTGATGAATTCATAATCATATTCATTCTATCTAATTGTATCACAAAAAATAGGTTTCCTCTAATATATTTATGTTATGCATGCCTAATAGACATTTAATGTAAATTATAACTAGACTATATAGTCATAAATGTGATTTGTATTATAGATCTTCATGTTGGGCTTGTTTAAAAGGAGATATGAATATTTCATCTATGGATAACACTTGATCCATTTGTACCATGAGTAAAAATTATTCTTTACTAGAAGATTCCCTTTTATTAGAAATATAAAATATGGATTTATATTTTCATTAAATATACTTTTTCCTACATGATTAAATAGCTATCCTTTTAGATAAGGATAATTCTATGGTTAAACCGGTTTGTTGTAAAATAATGAGTTATCAAAGAATTCATAACCAAATGTTTTTTTGTTGATTGAAAAATAGTTTTGATGATTTTCAGTAATTTATTTGTGTATTTTATTTTACTTGGTCGTTTATTGGATTTAATTTAAAAATGGAAAACCAATATTTTTTGGGGGATTTGATTCACTATTAGACACCTAATGTCACTTTATTCATTCATATGATTTATGCAATTCCCATGAACTTCTCTACTCTATTTTATTTATAATTAAATATTCAATGAATCCATTTCAATGTATTGATATAATATTAAAATGGTTCGATAAATATTAACTTATATGTAGTAACACAAATGTTGTGTTACAACATGACTATCTTAAATGCAGATAAGTCATGGAGCTAATATAAGGATACATTGTTGATCTTTTTAGGGTGTTCATTCATTCATGTCGTGATGGTTTATTTTCAATCCAATTTAAAATCTATCCCTTCCCAAGAACAATTAATTATTATAATAAGAATATATCACCCAATGAGGGATTTGAGATCCCTCATAAAACATTCATCAGTCAAAGTGGGTGGTTAGTAGGTATTCGAATCTTAATTACTATCACACCCCATGACTGGATAACCAAAATTATATCACCACGATCCCACCATCCATGATTCAGATGATTGTGGATGATTCCATGAAATCTCATTCTTCACTTGTGGGCATCATATCCCATCAAGTGGTGCGATAAATATATAACTATTCTTGTATGGCCATGGATACCACGATATAGATGTCCAATACCAGTGGACACTTCAATGCCAAAGTGTATCATATCAAGTAGTGTGATGGCTCTCAAAGGCCACCAAAATGGTTAACTCAATGTAGGAATAATTTTTTGTTCAACAATCAAGGTTGATACTTTACTGGAGGATGTAGAGGAACCTACATCCAATGCATGACCAATTGGGGAAATAATTGAAACATCTTGCCTCTTCTTTCCACCTCTCTATAAGTGCTACGGAATCATCACAACATTGATTTTTGGACTATGTTTATGCCAGGGAGATATATGAGTATTTTATCTTTCTGTTTTATTTCTATCTTCTATCATTCCGTCTCGTTTGTGAAAACTTATAATGAATTAGTGATAGTGGAAAAGAGTTCTGAAGTCCATATTTGGCTTCTTGATGCCTCTACATTAGTCATTCAAGTCATGTGGTGTACTAGAAATTTGTGACATTTCAGCGATCGAACTATATGTATTTCTATAGGCTCAATCACCATCCACAATAATATATATGATAATGACACGGTTCAATCAAGAACAATGTAGTTTTTTTAACACCTGCATAGAATCAGGCTGCATGGAATTGTTGTAAAACTGAGGTGTCCTCTTGAATTCATGTTTGTTTGATGGACTCCAGTGGTCACCCCTTATAGAAAAGTTAATATTGATGGAACTGAAACTAGTTCACCTAGAATGATTGGATGCGGGCGTGTTTTTGGTACCTATTACGGATTTACTAATGGCTACATCGACCACTTCATTGTCCAAATAATTGATTATGATATTGAAAATTTAGTAGTAGTTTATGGAATAAATAATGTTTTCCACCACAATTGGACACCCTCATGGATCGAATCAGACTCACAACACTCTATGAAGGCAGTCGAAAAATTAAAACGATAAGTTCCATAAAGAAACATCCCATGCTATATTGCATGTCTCAATTAGGATAAAAACCCTTGAATATATGTTTAAAAAGTTTACATAGAAGGTAATCATTTCACTGATTCTCTCTCATGGGTGGAAATTGTAAAGTTGAGAACCATGCGGTCTGTTAAGGTAACTGATTTTGTTTTAGAATGGTGGATGATGACATATGGGGTGTGATACAATCCCAATATATTACTACACCTTTTAATTATTGATCTTTTCTAATTTTAAGTTTTATTTAGTAATTTTAGCATCGTTCTGCTCGGACCCTTGATCTTCATGGTATATTGATAAGACAATCTTAGATATTATGACATTTGTTCTCTAAGAGGAAAAATATATGAATCTTGAATATCCATCCATCCTTAAGGTGAACATGATAATTATAAATGTGAATAGGTTAAATAATTTATAATCTATTGAACCTTCCTCACCATCCATCTAAGAAGAAAAAGATATAAAAATATCCTTAAGAGATTGTATCATTATGTTTTTCTTATGAAAAAAAAGCACACTAGAAGAATAAATATACCTAAATAACAAATAAAGTGGAATAATGAAGTAAATTTATGATCAAATACAGTATTTACATTTATATATATTGGGTTTTAGATTAAAATATTGTTATCCAATTTTTTATTATATTACAGTACCAATGTATATTCTAGAATATTTGTAAATATAAGTATGATATTTTAGAAATAAATGTCGAGAGACTAGTTTCTATAGTTATAGAGGTATAAAATCATACTTTTTTTAAAACATTGTCATTAGTATTAATAAAATATTATTATTTATCCATTGAATCCAAGAAAACCGTTATTCTGTTAAGTTTATACATTGAGATATTTTCCAATTTTGGAGATTTTTTTTTAATTTTCAAATATGAAATTTTTTATGGTATGAAACATTTATGTAATGGTACTTATATTGAATAATTTCAAAAAAAAATATTGAAAATTGATGAATAATCATGTTAATATGAATATTACCACACACAACTATGGAATCACTATCTTGTTCATGTAATGTAACAATGGTAAAAAAGATTTTACAACAAATGGTAAGTACATTATTTTTTAACCCATTATATATATATCATTATTTTTTACAAGGAAGAATGAATAATGTAACTTTTTTATAAAGTGTTATAGATCATTATATCTTTTAGAATTTTCTCTCATAAGTCATTGTTGACCTTTTTTAGTATAGGATAGAGAAGTATATTATTAAATTATAACATTTAACAAAGAATTTATGAGATATATATATCTACATAATGAGGTAAAATTATGATTATCTTTATATATATTAGGATTATAATTGTTACTTCCGAAAAAAATAGAAATAATATGATGAAACTCAACATAGATAGTGGTAGATAATATCTTTATAAACATTTCATGAATTATCTAATATATTTTGGGATATTATCCCAAATCATGTATTATAATACGCCATAGTGGAATATTGTTAGTGAAAGAAGGAAACTAGTTTTTTCATAAATGGTGAGATAATTGGTGGATGGAGGAATACTGCCAATATCATTTTGAGTGTGTTTATTGTAAACAATAATATAAACCAAATTAAGGGAAGACTAAACTGGAATGTTGAATACAATATGATATATAGTATGGAAGAAATGGATATTTTAAAACTTATATGTCTAGGGATATCAAATAATTGTTATGAATAACTCTAGAAAAAAACTAGGAAGTATAAGAATAATGTGAATCTCTATAAGATATCTCAATGAGACAAGGTTATATTATTCATACAATCCCATTGATTAAAAATTATTAATGGAAAGACACCCCATGTTCCCAGAATGGGAGAACATATCCTATATAGATTGTGGCAGGAATATAGACATCGATGAAGTTGAGGAACATGATTGATAAAATTAGAGTTACGAATATGTTATACAATAACTAGTATAATAAATTGATCTAGTTATGTATATACGTCATAATAAGACTATAAAACACAAGAAACCTGAGAGATCTGTCTTTCATTTAACAAACAATGTGAGAAAATATTAGATTAAAATAGTCAGCCTATATATTATAAAGAATAAATAAATATCTTAGATATTTTAATGTTTCATTAAATTAAAAATTCTGAAATCGAATTAAGGTTTCCAAACAAATATGTGATTTTGGAATAATGTATCAATGAAGAATTTTCTTCATATAGATTGGTATTCATCATGAACATAAACATTTATGGTACGTTCAATACCTATATGAAATGATTAGTTTCTAAAGTTTTCAGTAAATATCAATACATAGAATATTATGATATATTTTTACTAATTACTATTCATAAATATAAAAATTTATACATTCTATAGGAAAATTCCATGATTCAAATATTTTGAAATTTTTTAAGACTAAATTCAATAATGTAGATTATGTGAAATATGAAACTATATGACAAATTTATTAGGGTTTATTTAAAAAATTATAGTATGTTGGAGAAGATATAATGATCTACTTATTGTATTAATAAAGTATAACTATCATAAATATTTTTTGATTTATCAAATTTGTTGTGTTTTTTTTAAAAATAATGTGATCGAAAATTATACAAATGGGTTTTTAGGAATGGAATAGTTTTCCATGTGATATATATAATTTATATAATACTAATTTAAAACAATGTACTAGCCTTATAGTATGAAATTATATTTTGATTAAATAATTCTACTAGATACAATTATATGAATTTGCCTACATTATAGGGATAATTATCCTTCAAGATAGATTTATCTTCCCTCGCTGACTAATTTTGGGTACATAAATTGAAATGGTATTGGAATGAAACATTATAGAACAATCCCGGAGAGTATTGTTTGTAATTTCATATTGTTTATATTTATTTAAGAAACTATTTACTCAAACATTATATGTGATAGAATGGATGAGGTCAAAAAAATATGATTATGTGGTTGGATCAATTATTTATTCCATGGTATGTACATGGAATGATGTTTTCAACGAATTGATCATGAGAGAATGATTTTAAGAAAAACTAGAATAGTTTCATTGATTATGTATATGTACTATCTTTATGTACCTATGGTTTATAATGTATATGTTCCTATTTTATAGAGGATATAAGGATCTATTTTTTATTGGATAAACATAAAATAGTTCCAATACATATTAAACTTTTTTTATATCATATTTGTGAAATTATTTTTTTAATTAAAGTGTAGTGAGTTGGAAGAGTTAGAAGAATATTTTTTTCATTAATTATATATCAGTTTCCATGCTTATTTTTAATTCCAATGTATCATATGAAGTAGTGTAGATATACAAAATAATAGAAAAAATTACCATTATACATTGTAGTAGTCATTCTAGAACTCTGTATAGTGCTAATAATATGTATTTTAATTATACAATAAATTATTATTTGTAATTATGTGATTATTTTGTTAAATACACTTATGAAATTAACCCCTAAACATCTATTTTATAGGTTACATCCATATTTATCCATAATTCGAAATCTATTTGTGCTTCTCCTCTAGAATCAAATTCACTAATCAACCCTTGTTTTCAATATTAGTATATATTACTTTAAATGTTCGGAAAGGATAACATTTAGAATGGTATATCCATGACCAACCACTAAACTGACTCTTCTTTGTTTTCTTTTGAGGCATCCCAAGAATCAAATTTATTATTTTAGAAACATTTTAGAAGAATATTCAATATATTTACAATAATAAACAACTAAGTAAAATAAGGGATTATTATTTCTAATGACAAGATATATAATAAACATTTTTAATAAAATATATTCCATATCATCCACAATTTTATTCTCTTATAGAATAAATAGTAATATTTTGTTACCTAAAATCATTCTTCACGATATTCCAAAAAATAAACATAAGGAAGAGTGAGCTAAGATTACTTATAAGGGTAATAATTAGAGATATCAATCAATAATCATGTATATTCATAAAATTTGAAATATTATATAAAATCATGATGAAATTAAAGAAATATCATACCAATTAGGTAATAGATCATAAACTATAGTCCATGGAAGAATTCATTAACATTTAAAGATAAATAATTCATATGTGTGAGGAATGAGAATTAATATATCATGGTAAATGAGAGTATATAATACTTATAATAATATGACATACATATTTTCTGTAAAAATCATATGTTTAGAAAACCATATCAGTATTCTAGCCACACTACCAGGGCTATCGTAGTGAAAAAGGTCCCATAGTAGATTGAGTACACTCACGTTTTCATCAATTCCATTATCAAGATTCACTCCAAATATTATCATTGTTTATGTAAAAACATACCAAAATGGTTTCACTCATCATTCTAGTTCATTATTTCTCATTAGATATTAATCAGTACCAACATTATTAATGTGATTTTACAATCCCTCCCATCACATAATAAATACAATATATATGTGTTCCAAAATTTAATAAAAATACCCACCAATTCATTGTAGCAAGAACTATAAAAAAAATAGAGATTATATAGATTTCAGTATCCCATATTTATAGTCCAACTAGTGGATGAAAGTGAATGATTTTATTTGATCACATCCTATGTGAAGAATATAAAACCTTAAATAATGTAAAAATCGATGAAAAGTATCATTAATAATGTATTTAGTCATATATTTTAAATAATGGGTTAAAATTAATTTCTATTGACATCTTTTAACACCAATAAACCTATAGAAAATAAGAAAATTTATTTATTTGAAATTGACTATGGAAATTTGTAACAAAATCATAAAATTAAATTTTCTTGATGTTGGAAAAATATATTCATGAATTACAAATGAAAATGAATATTTTTCCCAATCTTTTGGTGAATATACCAAAATTACATAATTTCGGAAAATAAAAGATGTTTTGATCTGAAATTTTTTAAAAAAGTAATAGATGGATTTAAATGATTTAAATAATATTTTTTTCATAGAAAATGAAATTATTAAAATCAATTTAATGAACCCAGATATAAAAAAATTCATCTATCATAGAAGAAATAAGGTCACGTTTTCATAAAATTATATTTTTAAATTATTTTTAAAAAGGGAGGATAATAAAATGACATCCCGAAAAGCATAATAATATAATGAATTTTGTAAAAATATTATTTTTAAGATATAATTATAAAACATTTCCACTTAATGTAAATTTATGATTAATGTTTATGGAATGAAATGATATTATTAAAGAATCCCTTATCACATGTCTCTTATCAAATTTTAAATGTTTTTAATAAATCTATAAAAATATATATTTATTATAAATATATTATATAACCTTATTATTACATTACATACTCTGTATCATTTTACTCTTGCATAATATTATCCTATTATTAATAATTCTATAATAAAATATACATTCTGGTGAAAACATGATGACATTCCATGAATATTTCTGTTTGATGGATCCGGTTGTTTCACAAGGGTCATGGTTTTATAATCTAAATAATAATAATCATGACTTACGTATCATAATTAATTATTAATTTAACATTAATAACGATTCCTTTAAAACACTGATGAGGAATGAATTACATCATTCTGTGATGATGGTTATCCCAATATATGAAAAAATAATGTTTCTTATTATCAATTGACAGAAGAAAATGATGTTAAATAGTATTTTACCTTTAAAGAATCATAATTATATAAAAAAATTAAATATATTAATTAAATTTATCCTCATGACCGTCAATATAAATATAGAATGAAAAATTTAGGATTTCATTCTGGATGTGGAAGTTCACTTGTATACATATGTGTTGTTAACGTATTGCATAAAATGTGATGGAGAGAGAAATTCGATATAATAGTAACATAAAAACAACTAAATATAATAATTACATTGATTAAATCCGATTAATATTTATATAGAAAATATTTATGTGGTTTAAGAAGAAAGAAACATAAAAAAGAATAGTATAAACTTATGGATCTTCATTAAGTATCCTCTTGTGAAAAGAATATTAAAAATTTGTTAATGGGTATTTTTAGAGCATAAAAAACTACGAATTGAAGACTGGATTGTGAAAAGAGAATTCGGAAATATATTTCTCAACATAAAGAGATGATGTGGTATGTTTAATTTTGTAGGGTTTATTCTATTTTTTAGGAGTGGAGTGTGAAACTTATTTTTTATAGGATTATTAACATATAATAATGTAACCCCCTTGAGAAGGTGGATCTAAATTGGATCAACTTTAAATAAATTATGAGATATAATTGAAATAAATTAATATAATATTATTTAGGGATTTTAGTTAATTTATACCCTTCTCCCTTTAGGATTTCCCCTCTTAAACCATTATATCCATTTTATAGTAATGGATTTTTTCCTCAATCAGTATACACAATTACCCAAACCAGAATGCTGAATCATTAGAAAAAAACATACTGATAAAAAATTTAGAAATAATTTTATGAAATTCAATTCATATATGGGTCAGAAATTCATTTTAGAATTATTGTAGAAAAAACAATTTAATTTTAAAAAAATTATGTATTTTATGCACAAAACTAAATTTATTCACCTTCCTTTCATAGTGGTAACCATTAAATTAATGTCAAAACATTTTTTCAAATATATTATCAATATATTTCATTAAAAAAATTTAATATTAATTTTTTACTTCAATATGTTATTATAGAATAACATTAAATACATAATAATTACATTAAGATAAAGAACAAATTTTTTACATTCAAATGGTTTTATATTGACCTATTAACAATTGAAATCTAATGAATTTATTTTATACATGTCTTAAATGTAGTTTTTTCATAATGAAGTTGTTCATATTTATATTACCCAACCATTACCCTAAGATATTACTATGAAATTTAATAATAATATTTTATCATCGTGTAACAATTTTTTACTGTTAATGTAGTGAGTATAGAAAACAATCAATGATATAAAATACATATAAAGTGAAAAATATTATCTAACATAATGGTATCACAATATACCTCATTTACCTGTGATTAAATCACTTTGATACAGACAATTGAGGATTGTTATGCCTCATCAATTCTTAAGGATCCCATGTAGATTCATGAGACATATGGATTCAAAAAGAATGTTGTCCATGTAAGTGGTATTATCTATATAAATATCCAACTTTTTTCATGAATACCCATTGGGTTTTCCTAATAATTGATATCACGATCAAGTATAATTACCTATTATTTATGTACATTTGAGGTATTCTGTATTTACTTTCTTAAGAAAGATACATTGAACACATCATGTACTTAAGAGATATTTGATGGAAGATCCAAGGTAAAATAAAATGTGATGATATGATTAATAATTTCAAATTGTATGATATATACAGGGAATATATTTCCATAATTTCTATATCTCATAAGTCCCTTCCATACATATATTCATAGGAATACATTTTCACAAATTTTATTTTTTTAATATCACCAATGATTGTAAGCATAACTTTTATGTCACCTCTGAGATTCACTAATATGATTCTTAATAATTTTAACAGTCTATGATATTTCCTCTTCCATCATAATGAAAAAGTATTTTTTTTCTCCATGTTTATCCTATAACATTTGGTTTCCAACCTTTATTCCATAAAGAGATTCAAAAGGGGTGATTTTGAGTTATCGAATAAAAATTATTATTTTAAGACAACTAAATCAAATAAATGTATTGATCCAGAAAATTTTCAAATCAACATAACATGATAGAAAAATATCTTATTTTGTAATAATGGTCCTCTAATACAGAACTTGTTTTTATAGATATTACATAGTATAATGTTTTAACTATTTATTGAATGATTACTATGGACTTGTCCATAACATTGACGATATCATTGGATCTCAATTAAATATGATTGAGAGTGATACTATATAAACCCGTAATAAATTCTAGAATTTATATCCTATAACTATGATAAATATATAAATCATCTCTCATATAAATGAAATTTTATGAATTCAAATTTAAATTGGAAAAAATTAAAATAGTTTTGTTTACATAAGATATATTTTGGAGTCCTATGAAATATTACATATAGATGTTTTCCAATTTTCATTATATTTTGGGTAATTATTGTAACAACTCGTTATAAATCTATCACCATGTCATAAATTTGTAACATACAAGCATCAAGTTACAAACTCTTTAATGACACTTTTAATTTTTTTCCCACCAGAAATAGCATTCTAGATCTCTATACATCTTTGTACTTCAATAATGAATATGGATTGAAGAACTAGGATCCTCATATAATAGATACTCTGATTATGGTATTGAATTGATAAAAACTATGTCACTAATCTACGTTGTTCCATTATAATCATAGTTGAGCATTATGAAATTATCCCCCTTCTTCAACATTTCTACATATTCCTTCTATAGATCGTTAATACTCACATGGATGATTGGTTGAACATTTATCTAATAAATATATATCAAATACCTATTAATCCAGATTTTAATATCCTTCATCTAAAAATCAGTATGTTTTGGATCTCATTTAATAATTATCCTAAAAATATACTATGTTCTATTTGACTCGTCGCATCAACCAACATGTTCATCTTCCTAGGGTTATAATATTATTAGTATTCATAGTCATTAATAAATTCATACATATCATTCAGTGAATATATTACTAGTTCTTTGCGAATATATACTTACTTGTTTTATTATTAATTTATATATCTCATTTTTCACTATAAGGATATTTCCTCTAAATCGTTAATGAAAAAATTTACACTACTAACCCCAAGTCATGAGTCAGGTATAATTACTTATTTTTTTATCAATAAGAAAATGTACAAAGAAGGATCATTATCATATATATGAGGAAAAATTATATTCACTTATTTAATGAAGCACTATAGAATATAAATCCCTTTCCATTAGGAGGTTTTTTGAGTATAGGTGCACTAACTAACCATCTCTATAATTCCTTGATATTTTTCTAAAATTAACCTATCTATTATAATATGGATCTTTTCATTCTATTCATGGTTACTATATAATTAATGCATGATAAATTTATCATAATGTATGGATAATATTTACCGAACCAAAGAAAACATTCAATCTTGTTCCTTGTTTTGGTTTTGAGAAATTTACAATAATTTCCATATGTTGAGGATCCACTAATAAAAAATTTGTAGAGATTATATGACCCAAGAATGAGACTTTTTAAAGATAAAAAATAGTTTCTATATTTGAAAAATAGTCTGTCATATATTTTTTTCTTCAAAAAAACCTCATATTGTATTCACACTCACCTATTCTCTTGGAATATATATGTTTATCATATATAAAGGAAAATATAAAAACATGGTAATCTATAAATAAACTATTAATTAATTCCAAGAAGATTGAAGAGTTATTGATTTGAAAAAATGGAATCACAAAAATTTTATAATGAATATGACTTTCCAGAATAGTTTTCATGGGTATATCCTTCTTTTTTATCAAAATTTGATGATATGTAAAATAAAGGTCAATCATGAAAATTATTCATATCCACTGGGATTCTCCAAAAATTATTTAATACAGAGTAGAGGTTATTTTTTCTTAAGTTGAACCATGTAATTTCATGATATAAAACTATAATATAAATTAGTCCATTTTTATTCTTAATAAAAAGATCAGGTACACCTTGTTATGATATACTGGCGAGTAAAAAATAAATTTCTAATATTCTCTCGGGGTTACATATTTATTTATTCTATTAAATTAGAGATATTCTATTTAGCATCCTTGAAATAGATATATCATCATGTATGAGTTATTTTTAAAACTCAACATTATGATTTTGGGGAAAACTAGACATGTTTTCAGGAAATGCATTATGATATTTTAGAATAATAAGAGTATTATACAATTGTAGTTTATTCCAAGCCATATAAGAAAAATACCCCACACGAAAAGGTATAAGGTCTATAAAATGGAATTAATTTAAATTTTATATTCATATTCATCCATGTAATGGAATTAGAACTTTGGTTTTTTTATGAAATCTAATGTGAGATTTCTTCTAGAGAAATTAAAATTTAATCTATCTAATTAAAGCGAATTCATTCCAAAAATAACATCGTATTCAACTATAGGGAGAAATAAAATATTTTCTGAGAGGCCATTCATAGAAACATATAGTGGCCCGCATTTTTGTCGAACACAATCAACATCATTTTTGAGATAACAACCATAATATTAATAAATTACATGATGGAAAATTGTCATATTTTTGGAAAGTACAATTCATACATCACAAGTACTTAATAAATCCCAAACACTATTTAATTGAATATTGTTTTTCCTTATAATGATTCAATGTTATCCTAAATAAATATAATCACATAAGGATATACATAAATTATATGGGTAAGGTAAAATAAATTTATGTAAAGAGGCAACATATAAAAAATAAGAGACATTAATAAATAGTTCATGGGTTAGAATAATAATTACACTAATACCATAAGAAATCTAACATCATTAAAATAATTAGGTGATAATTTTTAAATATAATGGAATGAGTCTTATTAAAAAATGAATCATTATAACATAGTTCTCAAATTCTACATGTATTTGTGAACAAAGTTTGCATAATGTTTACACATAACTTATGTGCATAAATTATAATTTCATATTTGTATACAAAGAGAGAATAATGTTAAAATATAAGAAAAATTATCAATGATATATATTAAAATTGAAATTGAATTAAAGGGATATATATATTGAGACCTGACCTACACATTATAAAATTATAATAATCATATATGCTGCCTGGAAATAGAATAGATAACAAATGTAGTTATGAAATAACCCCATGGGATGAAATGGATTTCATTACTATATATAAATATTTGATTTATGGATAATATTTTCGGGGTCCCAAATGAATAAATGATATCATATTTTAATATAAATGACCATTACTCTTTAAAAAAATATATCTCAAGAGGTTTAAAATATGTTTTTTGATAAAATAATGTATTTTATTTTTAAATTTTATAGTTAGATTAAAAATAACATCGAAAGAGATGAAAAAAATATTTTATTACTATAAAAATGGATTATGAGAGAAATTAAAATTCATGGACATTATAGGAATATCCCTACTAAAAATAATTTGAACAATGAAATAAAGAAAGAAATATGTTTTTTTAAAGAATCCACATACATCAAATCATTTTATATATTATGTCATTTTCAAATACTATATAATAATTATTTATTTCATAAAAATTCAATCTATATTATAATTATATTAATTTATCCAACATTGGATCAATTATAATACTAAAATTTTATTTTATAACACTATATGATTAAAATTGATTTTTTTGATGTCATATTTTAATTAAATTATCCATTCATGTTTCAATATCATTATTATTTTTCAAAAATATTTTTAAATAATAAAAATTACTTAAATAAAAATATAATACATGTAATTTAATAATTATAATTAATATATAATTCATACTAACCATACAGAATGTTGGCCTTAATAAGAATGTATAAAATGTCCTCTTAGGCTATTAATGGACAATTAACAAGACATTGTAAAAAATATGAGGAACGAACAGAAAATATTCTTAAAATATAATCATTATTGTAGGTTAATATAATTAATATAACATGAAAAAAATATTTAATTAATTTATTAAATTTTAATTGATAATAAAATATATACAATGTAGGTTAGAAGAGGAAAATAAGAAGAAATATTGACGAAAACTTACACTCATCTTACCGTTTCATCATTTCAATCAACAAATATACATGAATTCTTATAGTTTACTAACTATATAAAATATATAATGTTAATAATATGTTTAATAGAGGTAATTTTAAATGATCACTATATTTGGAATTTGTTTGAGAACTGGTATTCCAAGTGGAGAGGGAGGGGGTATTTGTACTCAAGGAGAGGGGTTGTTTTTAGGTAAAATATTGAATAAAATTTAATTTCATAAGTACATCACACAATAGTGAATATTTTCACATTAATACATGTAATTTATTAAAAATGTTTTTTTTAATAACTTTTAACCACTTTAGAAACTGAAATCAATAGCTTTTTTTAAAAGAAATTTGACAAAAAAATGAACATGAGCTTTTTAATGGAATAATTTATCTATCAAGATTAAAAATATTTTGTATGTTTATAATTTTAATTTTATGAGAAAGTAAAATTAATAATGATTTTTTTATTCTATCCTCTAAATATAGAATTATTTAGGATGTTATTGTGTATTAAATGATGCAATTGAAACAAACGATTTTTCTGAAACTATATTTTTACTATTCACATATTAATTATAGTTTTTTAGAATATTTAAAAAAATATTGATAATCCTAATGTGATGAATTTTAATTAAATTTAATTTTTAAAACAATTTATAAAAAGGTACTATTAATTATAAGTAGAAAACTATTTATTTTTAGGAAATAAATTAATGTAAAATTTATTAAAAACCTTCTTATAGTATCAATGAGTTTTAACTAAGGATATTTATTTTATAGAATTATAATATTTTTATTTTCATAAATTAATCTTGATAAATATTATTTATTTGAAATATGAGTATTATAATGTAAATTTTCAATTCCATCAGTTATGGATTAATTCCAAATGGTTGTGTTACTATTCCTCATGGCCATGTTAATATATAAATGGTTAGGTTACTATTACAACGAACATATTCCATCATTGAAATAAAGATTCACTGTTTATTCAAAACTAACGAAAATTCATCCAATGTTATATATTTCACATTTTTATAATGTTTAGTGGATTACTAATGATATATAATTTTTTTTACAATATTGTAATTTATTATATTATTCTACCTGACCATGATGATTCAAAATGATCTAATATTGTGATTATATTTTATTCTTTATATTATTTCATTTTAAAATTTTCCATTTTCATAGATATATTAATTTTTATAACCAAAATTTATCACTTAATGAAATAAGTAATTATTTTTTAATTATGTTTAAAATGTAATATTTATATAATTATGACTTTAATTTATGTTTTTAGAATGAAAATTTAATATATATATATATATATATATATATTTTGATATGTTACATTAATTAAAAAATTTGAAAATTCTTCCACAAAATTTTATCTCATATTATTGATAAAGAATTGAATTGGGTAATTTTGTTTTATTTCATCCATAAGAACCCATATCCATAAATATAGGTTCTTTATGAATCCATTTCTAGAGAGTGTAGCAAGTAATATTCATTATAATAACATTAATAACTTTAAATTATTTTTTATAATAGTGGTAAATAGATCAATCCCACTACATGATTATCTCTAACCATCTTATTCATTGCGCAATTAAACATATTAACATAGAAATGGTGATTCCAAATTAATAAAGAATATTTTACTATATACAATTGTAGTTGATGTGTCAAATATTTTTTATCATTAATCATCAAATATAGAAAGGTAATGTTTATAAATTTACCATTATGCGTGAGTATACAACTAAATTCATTATTTTAAATATCAAATTTTGTTAAAATATATTTTCCTTGTGATTGTACTATTAGTAAAACAATAGTTATTATCCACTTTTAGATATCATTAATTATTTTAATAAAATCTTCTATAAAATCAAAAATTACCCCATTGTGATAACATATTTTCGAGGCTAGATTATCGTGAACTTTTTTTAATGAATATTTGGTGGTAACCAAATAATCCAAGAAATACATGAATCAACATGATAGTATTTTGTCTAGTAAATTCATCAAATAAATATTTCTCCAAAGGGTCCACAAATTTCCCCTACTTGTAATCATGTTCCCCGTTAATTTTACTTGTAACATCCATAATTTATATTTGATGAAAAAAACCACTTCTCCTTTATTAATTTTGGTAACACGATCCATATATGTTTTTCATTTTACCCATTTTAATTTGGAAAAAATTATAATATCTTTAATAAATTCTACAAAAATATTTTTAAATTATATCTTAAACACTGTATTCATCAAATCCATGAATCTTTTTGTATAATCAATTGATCTGAATCATGTCACAATTAAGTCATAGTTTCCGTGACTTTACTGTAATTATTTCTTATAAATAAATTCATGATTTAGATCCATGTAATGATATATAGAATAAATATCAACATTTGAGACTTTCTAAGATCCCTAAATATGATAAAAAAATCATTAATAAGTAGTAGAGGACAATTATTTTTTTCTTGATCTTATTTAGATCATTGTAATATTTTCAAAACCACATTGTTTTATTCTTATTTTTGATATTGAGAATCAAAACAACCCATGTTGATGTATTTGTGATTATATACCATTTATTAAAATTATATTTTAGAATCTTGTTTAAATCATTGGTTTTTTGTCTTATCCAATAGAGACTTATTGAGATAGGAGTGGATTTGCGTGTAGGTTCCATTGAGAACATCATCACATAATTTTAACGAGGTATTTGAAACTCTTTGGGAAATAAATTAGTATATTCCATAACAAATACCATTTCTTAAGTGTTGATATTATTTTTTGGAAAAACCATTCGAGAATGATATTCTTATTCACTAGGTATCAACACCCACATCAATGAGGGATTTTCCCAAGTAGATTCCTATTATTCCTTTCATTTACAAAAAAGAACGGAATGGTTTGGAATATATAATGGGAATTTATCTTCCTGAAAGTTGACTTGAGAGATATATAATTTAACATATTCTAAGCCCGATATAAAATAAAATTACACTGAGGGAAGGATTATGGGATTTTCTAGCTGAATCTTCCCATAGATACTCACAGGATAAGGGTCCAACACTTGGGATGAAATAACCACACAAATAGGTTTCTTATGGATGTCTCTATTTCAGGGTATAAATTTCATTAATTAAGAGTTATATAAAAAAATATAGGATATAATGGATGTTATACAACTAGAATAAAATAAATCAACATCCATTATTAAGTAAATATGAACTATATATTGTTTAACATCATTTTAATATTTCACCATAGGGGTGGGGATGGTAGATGATTTTTCATTATCACACATATTCAGTTTTTTAATATGGATTATCCATAATGAAATTTGTTTTAGATAAATTGATTACAAAATAAACATTGTATTTAAAATTGTGTTTTTTTAACCATGGTTGTTGCATTAAGAGGTGACTTCCTTTCATACTTTATGTTGGCCAGATTAATCATGTATCCTAAAAATCGCTGAACATAGTGTCCCTATCAACCAAAATAAATTTATACATTAAGAGTATATCAAATGGATTATTCATAAAACTAATGATTAAATTTATTGATTATTTTTAATATATGTTTTTAATCCATTCATAAATATTTCTATTTTTATATCATTATTGATATTAAAACCCAAGGAATTTCTCAAGAGACCTATAAATTTTTTCTTGTAATCCATGATATATTCCATCCCATATTTTATTTATTCTCTTGAAATCATATATCTAAAATTGTTTTAATATTTTGATATCGGTAATTGTTATGAAATAACATTTTAAAATTTTCCCACAACATTCATACCCTTTCATTCTCATTTTTTCTATTTTATCAATTCCAATAATTATTTAGTTTTTCCATCAATGCAATAAATTTAAATGTAAAATTATTCTCTTAAAATAAGATCAAATAAACCATTATTCCTATTAGGTTATCCCATTATTATATGAATAGATTATAAGAAGAGACAGTAAATGTTAGATGTTGTTTATACATGAAGTACATGATATCTACTTCCATATTATTGGGAAGAGGTGGAAATTAACCTTGGTTTAGGTTATTTTTCATATACTATGATAGATGGGTATGTTTTATTATGTTTTTTTAAATCCACCTTAATTTAAATTGGTAACTTCATTTATAAAATCTTTCTCTTTCCCCTCACATGGGGTTTTTTCAATTTCTAATAGTTAAAAAAATTTATAAAATAGATAATGATTGAAAACAACATAAGTCAATAATGAATGAAGAAATAATTTATTTTCATGTGAATATAAATTATAAATTGATATCTTATAATATTGTAATGATTAGAATAAATGTTTTATCAAATGGTTATTTTAGTATTATTTTATTAAATCATTTTTGGTCATTACAAGAAATAATTAATTTAGCTATATACACATCATATGGGATTTATAGATCTTACGATTAACTGAAGAATTTCCTTTGGATGTATCAAAATAGGTGTGTAGTGAGGCCACTTTTTCATGCACCAATTACAAATTGTGTTTTAAAAATGTTATTCATTTTGAGGATATTATCCATTTGTGCATCTATTTTGAGGTAGTATTTAGTTTTAATATGAATACATTTATTTACCTTCCCTAAAACCACACACTTAAATACATTACAAGAGAAATTGATGTTTACCTATATGTAGACATATCATTATCCATTACCACTATTATTTTATATTCCTAATTCAAAGATTAAATAAATTGTAATGGTATACAAACTATAGAGACAAAAATTTTCCTTACATAGAATTTATATCATTTTTATGATAAATACAAACTATTAACTGATTTTTGGATCGACATGTTTATTATATTTGGAATGATATTTTATACATCACCTGTATATAATAAATAATAAATGTAATTTAATTACATATTCATGGACCAATTAAATATCTCATGTTATCCTTAATACATGTAATCACATCAGTATATTAATTAAATAAATAGGTGATAAAAAATATCACTAATCGGAGGGATAATATATAAGTAATAAGTTACATGAATAAATAGTGCATGGGTGATAATAATAATCACCATAAAATAAATTTTTTGAAAAAATAAACATAATAAGTATGAAATCACATCATAAATCCATGGAATTGTTAATATTCATGATAATTAATCATCATAACATATAGGTCACATGAAACAAATAGTTCAGAACAAAGCTATTATTATGCTCATTCATAACACATGTGCAATATTTATAACATGATAATCATGAAATGGATATGATAATTCTCACACGTAATAAAAATTATGTCATGTGATATATAAAATTACATAATTTATCAGAGGGATATATAATTATGGTTCCACCCATCACATTATTAAATGATCATTATTATGCATTCCATGTGGAAAGATAATACAAAAAAATTTTAGTTATGAAATAATCCCATTTAATGGAATGGTTTCCATGTTGATGTCATAATGAATACATTAATTTATTTCCATGAGGGTTCTTAAATTAATTTTAGAGATCATACTATTCGTAAATGTTTATTTTTATTTAGTTATTAAACTACTGAAGGGGAGTTAATGAAATGTTTTGGATAAAAATTTATTTTTTAAAAATAAATATATTTATCAATGAAATATTTTAGAAATAGATTTAAAACTATAGAATATAATATGATAATGTAGATTGAAATGATATTATATAGTCATTAATTTAATATACATATTGAAAATATTGTGTAATAGAAGATTTACCCCAAATATTGATTTGGATTCGATAATCCCCTTACATAAAATATTTTTATGGTTTGTTTCATTAACACATCAAATATTACCATATTATGTTTTTCAACTCATTAAACCGTAAAATAATTATATTTCTTTTTTTAAATTTTTATCCATTAAAATTATTTTATTATATTTTATAAAATAATTTTTTATACATGAATTTCATTAGTGTCTTTTCTTCATCAAATTTTACCATGTTGTGTTGACATCCTTATATTTTTTCATGAAAATGAATAAATAATTGAAATTAATCCCAAAAAATTAATATTAATTTAATTATATATGGAAAATATAAATAATTCATACCAAACTTACCCAAAGATTGTGAAAGGATAAAATGGGGTCGATGTCCTCATAATCCATTAATATGCCAATAATAAGACACTATTAACATCTTAGGAATGAAATGTAAATATGTGCTAAATATAAAAACTAATGTGGGTAAATTTATTAATATTATATTTAAATAAAACAAAATTAATATTATATGACTTTAGATTGAATATAATTTATAAAATTTAGAAGATTAGAGAAAATGATGGGAAATTTGGATGAATCCATACCCCCTTATTGGTGTTTATTCCTCTCTATGACACTAAAATTGTAGAATTTTTGGAGTTAAGACACTCTAAAACATAGGCAATTATTATAAGGAAATTCTGACAGGGAATTCTGTAAGTTCTATATATTTGATATGTTGTTGAGATTTTTTTACAAGTGGGATAAACTTTATACTTGATGAGAGGGGTGTTTTTAGGATACATAAATTAATATAGTGAAATTTCCATCGTAAACATTGTCATAGTGAAATTTTAAAAATTATAATTTCCATTCATTGAAAGGTATTTTTAATAGCTCCAAACCTTTAATATATTTAATTAACAATTTGTATAAAATTTGAAGATGAATACAATATTTTTTAATGAAATATATTAGATATTAGAGATTGGAAATTAATATTTTGGTCTATAGTTAGAATTTTCTGAGTAATTTAACTTGTCAAACATGTTATTAGAGGTTAATTGAATTATATAGTTTATTAGTACATTATTATATATTTCATCATTCTATTAAAATATATATATTATCTAAAAACAATATTTTTACTAAATAATTGGAAAATTTCAGAAAATCAAAAAATAAGAATTATTAGAAAATTTTAATGTAATGATTTCGAAAATGATGTTTATTTTAACAAAATAATTTCATAATATATTTAAGGTTAATTATTAACAAAAAAATTATAATTTTTATAGATTACATTGAAAAATAATTTATTAAAATTGTGAATATAGTTAATTTTTTTTAATTAGGATGTTTATGTTATTGGGAATTATCATATTAAAAATATATTAAATTACCAAGGTTATATAATATTCATAAATAATTTTAAAATTATGATTTAAATTTAGTACTCTAATGGTAATAGTACTATACATAATAGTGATATTGTTATTCCCTAACAACATGATAACTATTTGAACAATCATATTACATCCCATATGTACCTGTTTAATCATTCATTAAAAATTCACATCAATTCCTCTGCAAGCTAAAAAAATAACTTCACTAAAATGGGGATTGGTTTAATAATGATATATAATTTTATTGTGAATTTATTTCCTACGATTATTATGGGATATTTAGTGATCCAAATTCTTATATTCATATAATTTATGTTTTTTTATATTTATCTACAAATTATAATTTTCCAGATTCTCAAGGATATTTTTATTCATTACTAATAATTTACTAATTTAATTAAAATTATAATTATGTCTTTTATTTGATTAAGAAATAATATATACAAAATTATAAAATGCCTTAAAAAATCTCTTTGATCTATGATATTCACTACCTTCTTGTTATCAGAGAGTTCATGATCATGTTATAACACCTCTAAATTCAGTACATGTGTGAGATATGGTAAGAACATCCTTATGAGAGAAAAATGGAAAACATCATGAACATTAACCATTTTTGTTGTATGTGATACCTGAATGGACATTAATTTTATGTTATCAAGGAACTCAGAAGAGATAATCAACCTAGGGATAAAATTTCAGTATGTTCCAAACCATATGACTCTTTTAGAATGTGATATTAAAAGGAATACACTGTATCCAACTTCAAAATATAATATCCTTAAAATAATATAAACATATATTATATATATATTTTATGTAAATTTTATTTTGTTTTTGAATGGAATAAACATTATCTATCATTTCATGAATATGTTCATGTCCATGAACCTTTCATTAACAAACATAGGTGAATATTTTGGGTGTACTGCAAATATTCCCATATAGAGATTCTTATTGAGCTATTTTTATACCATAATGGATGATATTTTTGAAAAAATACTCAAATAAAGGATGATGTTGAAAATCATACATTAAACGTCATCGATTAAGCACTCAACATGACATCATTTTTTATATTATTTTGGGGTGATATGTTGTACTTAAATTATAAATAATATTTGTAATGTATTAAATATTTCATCATAATGTATTTGTAAACTATTGATGAAGATAAAAAATGATCAAAAGTGCTTCCCTATGATGCTTCACCACTTATTTTATTTATATCATAAGAATATGGTCAAGATATAAATATTTGTTAATATAGACGATGTGAACTATCTTGGTTAGCAAATCTAACACAACCCAAATAACATTACATTATTAGGATATCTTCATAAGACATTGGAAAGAGTCAATTAATGTACTCTTATTTACATGATTTTATAGGAAATGGTTTCATTATCATCTTATCCTTTTATATCTCTTATTTAAATTGAACAAATTTAATTATATTTGGATTGTAATATAAAATATCCTTCATCATGTTGTCCCATCATATGTTCTCTTAAATATCATGATGCATATTGGTAATTCCCTGATATATATGAAATGACAAGATATGTGCACAATCCAATATATCCTTCCATATATTCGGTGATGAATGAACCGAGTTTCTAGTCCCAAATAAAATGAAACCATCATTATAGATGATAAATTATGGAAACATATTTTCCATTATTTCTATAACATTGTTTTGAATCTCTAAATCATCCATTTTTCCTTGTTGATATTATATTATACAATTGGTTAGAAAATGATTTCAGAATGTTTGTATTTTTTCACTATTATTATTAATTCTAAATTCTTCTATTACATATCCCTAAAAAAGGAACATTCCAAATCCACATCATGGATAATGCAGTTGGTTCATTTTTTCTGAGAGTTTTAGAAGCCAGATTTAGTTTTATAGTATGCTAGTAAATAAGAAAATTCATAGTATATGATCTTTGTTATCCATATTAATTAATATATTTTAATCTATTTCTAATTGAATATAAAATTTGTACTCATTTCATCATTATATTTGTCTCAATTATCACCCTAGAGTATGTACCCCCAAATCAACAATACATGTATTACTTCACCCCAATCCAAACCACATGTCATGAATTTTTACTAATGGATCATCAAATATAATTACGATGGAATAAAAATTAATGAACAGTACATGGGTGAGATTAATAATCATCATAAAATCGTAATCATGGGATTATCATCATAAGATTATTGTAATCATTTGAAAAAGGAATTGAATATTTATTATTTTCAATAATGAATCAACATAACATAGTGGTCAATTTCCAAATAGAGACGCAAAAAAATAAATCATAAACATACATAATATATGTTAATAAATTATAAAATCAAAATTGTGAAAAAAATATAGAATCATGATCACACATGATACCCATAATCACATGATATATATAAAATTACATAATACATTTGTGGGGTAAATAAAAACGGGACTTATTTTTATATAATAATATTCTAATAATAATGCATTCCATATGGAATGAAAACATATAAAAAATTTCATATGAAATAAATCCATGGAATGGAATGGGTTTTATAAGGATTTACAAAATCGTATATTAAGGAAAACCCATTAGGCTCCCGAATTAATAAGGTAGTTTTTATTTTGTAATAAATGATTATTATTATTTAAATATGGAAGAAAAATAAATATTAGTCAAATTTTAGTTTTGAAAAAATTGATCCTTTTTAAGAAATATCTATAGATGGAAAGGAAATAATTTATAGATGGTGAAAACATGTATATGCATAGAAAATAAAAAGGTGAATAAGAATGAATGTTAATTTGAGGAATAAAATTAATGAATATAATGTGAAGGAGGAGGTAACCCTTAATGATGGATTTTGGTTTACGAATACCCTTACATTAAATATCATTATATTTTATATCATTTAAGACAACATTATATTAAATAAAAATTAACACATAAATATAGAAGTAAATTAAATTAATTCTTCATAGTTATACACATTATAATTATTTATTATATTTTATAACACTCGTTTTTAAACATTAATTGTTTTCAGGTACTGTTTTAATTATACAATCCCATCAAAACTAAAAAACTATATTTATATAGTGCTATGGTTTTAACACTGCTCACAAAAATCATTTTTAAAAAAACCCACTTCAATGCATTAGAATATGTTTTTTAAAGGCGTTCGTTAATAGTACAAAAAAAGAACTATTAAAGGGATCCAATTATTTTTCATTATAAAAAAGTGATAATAATGAATTCCTCTTATATGTTATAGGAAAAACACTACTAAAATGTCAATTTATCAGTGCTTCTAAAAAAGTGCAAATAAAGTGGGGTCTTTATCAGCACTTCTAAAAAGCACTAATAAATGGATGTCCATTATCAGTTCTTTTAAAATAAGTAATTAATATACCCACTTTATCAGTGTTTTATTATTATCTATAAGAAAGGGTATATATCAATAAAATTATTTCATTAATGTAGACCCGTAGAAGAATTTTGTGCCGTTTGGAGGCCTTTATGGAATATTTTGACCTCATTAAAGGTGACAATGTGTAATTTTTGGTCACCTAGGAATATTAATCATCAAAATCCTCGATTTGATACATGTAAGTGGAAAAATGGACACCCAGTTCATAAGTTATGGCCATTTGAAAGGCCTTGAAATGAGAAAAACCGTTAAAAACCGTAAAAACCTAAAAAACCGACAAACCCTAAAAGGATAAGAACATTTGATCTAAGTGCAAATTTTATCTCTATAACCAGTCAAAGAGAATCTTATGAAATGATATAAAATTAAATGAGATTTAAATTTTGTGATAATCAATGAAATAAGATATATTACAGTTTCAAAAATGTCAATAATCAAACTAAAACTTAAAATGACCATAATATTGAATCTATTTTTTCTGTTTAGGGTCTACCATATTTAAAATAGAAAGAAAAAATGATCTCTATTCCATATATGGTCTTGGAATAAGTTATATGAGCTCTATCCTATTTTCAAACCACCAAAAATGGCATAAAAGTCCTCCAAAACATACTCTTTAGTCACCGACCACGGTTCCATAAATTTAAATGGATATAATATCTGATCATGATTTTTGATCATCATTTACCATATATTATATAGATGATCATTTAATGATCAATTTTTTGGCTAGATGTGGAGCATAAGTAGACTGCAGATCAAAATCTATTTGTCATTTGAATGATTTTATAGGTTTTAGGGTTTTCATTGTTACGTAATGTTTTTATCTAGCATCTGGGTTTTTAAAGTTAATATCTATTTTGAAAAATAGATATCAATAAATATGTATCTCAAAAAAATATATGTAAATTTAACTATAAAAATATATAATAATAATATTTATATATAAAAATATTTACATAAACATATTTATAAATATATATAAATATATGGATAAAAAATAAAATGAGATATAAATAAATATATATATATATCATAGAATATAGGAATAAACAATAGGGGGGATGGAAATTAAGGGGTTTATATGATGGAGTTCATAATTTGGTCCTCGCTAGAGGTAGTGGCGCACACTAAAGCACTGATAAAGAGGTGTGGGAATCAATGATAAAGTGTGTTTTTGGGGGCATGAAAAAAAGTACACCGTTTATCAGCAAGGCCTTTGGCAATGCTAGAAAATCACTGATAGATGATCTCTAAAAATTTCTTTTCATGGCTGATAAAGGGGGATTTATAAGAAATTTTTATAAGAACAGATAAACCTAAACCTTTAACATCAATTACATTATCATCTATTCTGTAACACTTATCAATTTATTTCATTTACACTTTTAATGGACATATTTGAAGTAAGACATCTTGTTGTGACTTTATTATAATTATTATTTCTTATATAAACCTTTAAAATTAATTCCTAAAGAATAAAATTAATTTAATTGAATATGTATAAATTATATATGATTCATACTAATCTTCTATAAAGGTGATTATTATAATAGTTGGTGATGCACATTCAGGTGGTTAATTGAAAATTAATATTATTTTTTCTAAAGAGTTTGAAAAACAAGTTTATGAGATGTAAGTATAATAATTATATTGTGTTTAAATGGTT
The DNA here is from genome assembly GCA_963277665.1 of Viscum album. NCBI lineage: Eukaryota > Viridiplantae > Streptophyta > Magnoliopsida > Santalales > Viscaceae > Viscum > Viscum album. The sequence goes on from OY728156.1 coordinate 537,722,368, forward strand.
AATATTTATTTAAAATAAAAAATATTTAAGTTAAAAATATTTAAAATGGGAAGGAGTTAGAAAATGAGAAATATAATTTGGAAAAAATGAATGGATGGTGTTACCACAAACACTTCTTGGTGTTGTTTCTTATCTACGACATGAATCTCCTTGAATGATTATAGTTATGTGACTCTGGAACATCCATAAAGATATTTGGGAGATTAAGAGATGGATATTTTTTGATATTTAGCATTCAAAATTGACAGAGAAGTAATTTTCCAAGGGGTCAGATGGGTGTAATTTATACTTGTGGAGATGGGTTTTTTATATGAAATATAAAATATAATATAATATCTAAGTTAAACCATTTAATTGAGAAATATTGGTGAGTATAAATAATTTTTTATAAAAAATAAATTTTTTATGTTTATAAACCCATTTATTAATAGAAGTCATTTTTTTTAAATATAATGTCAAAGATATAAATTATTCCTTAATTTGATATATTATAATTTTGAATTTCGAAAATAGTTTTTATGTTTGGATTTGTCATTTCATTTATAATTTATGCTATTCAACATGTTTTTAGGATAAAATTATATTTTAATAATTTATTATTACATGTTTAATAATGAAATGAAAATTGGGAGATTATGTAAAAACTATATTTATAATATTCACATTAGTGATGTAATCTATAAAAAAAGAAAAAAAATTTAAAAATTAATAATACTAGTTTGATAGTGGAGGTCATTTTATCAAAATAATTTTCTCTCATTGTTGATTTTAGTTACTAACATAAATATATTAATTTTTATATAATATAGTAAGTTAAATTTTACTAAAAAATGTGTGTATTTTATTGTTATATTTTTCATATAGATACATAATCAATAGAATTAAAATATTTATATTTTTTTTACAAATCTGGGTAAATAAAATTTGGATGATTTTTTTATTTTGAGTCCAATTTACTACTCTAATGACCATCTTACTATTTCTAAATATTGGGTATAATGAGAAATAGTCTAATTACTATTATAATATCTAGGATACCATTTAATTGGTCATATTACATCATATTTACATCTTCATTCCTTCATCCAACATTCACCAAAATTCGTCGAATGTTTAAAAAAATATTGAAATTGTAAATGATTATTGGATGGCAATTATTCTATATTTATTAAATTATTTCTCATCACTGGAATGATTCTAGGGGTTCTAAATGATATAAATTTTATTATTATTATAATTTTATTATTGAATATTTATTTAATATTTTTAATATTCTATATTCTCATAGTTATATATATTCTCTAGTCATAATATTAGCATTTAATGAAGTAAATAATTATGTGTTAGATGGGATAAAACATTATTATATACATAATTATAAAAATTATACTTCATTCAGAAGGAAAATTCAATATATATAATTTTTTTAAGGTTATAGAACACTGAAAAGAGAAGATCTATAGTCTTTGGTTGTGATCCTCACAGAATTAAGAGTTTTCAATAATAATTCAATGTAATTATCAAGGTGGTGATATGACGAACATATAAAATTAAATCAATATAATATAATGGGTATGAGAAGATTCATATAATACCTTTTTAGTTATATAGTGGATGATATGTTTACATTTCACTACATCATTCTCATGACCAATTTAAGCCATTATGAACTCATGATATTTTTCATTATCTATTGTATTTCGGGGATTTTAACACTAGTTGTTATTATTAACCCTGGGATTCTGCAACTTATTAGAATATTAACCATTATACTTGGAGTTATAACTTTTGAGTGTATGAGGATGATTATAATGATCATTATCTCTATTACATTAAGTGTTATGTGTATTTTAAATCTTATTAAATACACTTTCTTAACAGATTTCTTCTTCCTCAATAGATAAAATAATGGGTATTATAAAATTATGATTATTCCATACTAAATGTCACAATATTGAAAAAAATTGATAAAACAACGGGATTAAATTATTGTTATTATACTTATGAATTAATATTATCCAATTCTTAATGGATTTTTTATAAAGAGTTGAAATATAAAAACATTCTTTAAATTATCAATCCTGAAAAAAATTTATCACTATAAAATTTTAAGATTACTTAATTATAGAAAATGAATTGGTAATTATATTAATAATAATATAATATAGAAAAACTAAACATGTATTTCTGGTTATAAAACTAAGAAACCCTTAAAGAATATGTTATTAAACATCAATTTTAGTATGGTATTAAATATTTATCTATATGCCTAATATGATGGATCTTTTATTTCAAACCTATATCAAGGTATCATATTTTTAAATCTTGGATCACAGATTCATCTTACATAACATCGAATACTTTTATTTACCTGATTAAAATTTTCCCTACTACAATAATAGGTAGCTAGATTCAAATATATCTTTGATTGGTAGCTCGACACTTCTACTAAAACTATAACGACCCAGGAATTTATAGAATAATAATTTTTGATTTATATTAATAATTATGAATATGACATTAATATTATGATAAAGAGGACACTTTTTCCATTAAAATTCTCAATATGCAACAATATATTTATTTAAAATCTTATGCTTCCCACAACTTTGAGTTATATTGAAAAATAATGCAATAATAATATTGTTATTTTAACTAGTTGTTATTAACTAGTCATTATATTAGAGTAAATGAATATAAAAACAATATTATTATTACAAATATTTTTTATTTGTTTCTAAATTTATCTGATAACATTTAGAGGGTTAAAATGAGAATGAATCCAATTTTAAGTACAAATAGTCTTATATTTATTAAAAGGCAGTTTTACAGCCTTTTGATGGAATATCTATTTTAAATCTAGTTTTTTAACTATTATATATTCAATTTCACATATTACACTTCTTCTATATAATTGGAACATTTAAATTTACTTTAGGTAAATTTTTGGTATTTTTCTGATAAATGTCATTTTAATTGAATAGTTAAAAATAGTACATTTTAAATCAAACCCTTTTTTTACCTAGTTTATTTATATGACTATATTTTTCATTTAATTGGTAATAAAATTTAATTATATTATATTGTAATAATTTCAACCAATTTTGATCTTTGGAAGTAATTTCACATTGCAATTTGACATAATCACATGTCAATTTTTTGGTAGTGTTTATTTCATAAAAACACACTTTTTGGTATTGACAATGAGAATTAATTTTAAATTTATTTCTACAAATTATGTATTCAGAATTTATAAAAATGAATTCCATTTTTGGAATCAGGAGGTCCAAATTTTGTATGTAGGTAACTTTTATATCTATACATTATAAATAGTATCTTCAGTTAATATTTTATTTACCATAGTTCAATAAATTGGAAAATAGTGGTAAAAATTAATTTTATAATGAATTTAAATTATACTAACACATATTCAAATTCTATTGTATGAGATATTTCTGACCATGGACATACTGGTGTTGACTTTGGGACCCCATAAAGCCACTTGTGTGTGAATATGACATTAAATTAATTTTAATTTAAAGTTAAGGAAAATTTAACAAAAACATGTATCTATTAATAAAATATTTTTATATGGGGTTACATAAGTGATATATTGATCATTAAATAGTAATTATATGTCTAAAAATAATTCCTTTATCAGGGTATTTTATTTATAATTTTTAAAAATATTATAAATACATTTATTAATAACATAATGATAATGTAGTGATAACCTCATTAAACAATGTTTTAAATAAATGAAATTATAAATATTAAATTAAATTTTTTTTTAAAATTTTTATACCATAAGAGAATTTAATGGATTTCTATGACTTGATATATTTTAATTAATGACTTTTTGTATATTTATTCATGTTTTTATGTATTTTTTAAAAACCATGATATGAATTGTATAAAAATGGTCATATATGAGTTTTTAAAATAATTAATATTTCATTAAATGATATAATAGCCCTTATAATCAAATATTAAGAAAAATAAAATATATAACGTTTCAAATGTCATTAAAGATTCATTTTTGGGTCTCTTGGAAATTTATAGTAAATATGGTAACTATATATTATGAATATAGAAGAAGATATGGTAAAAGATAAATAATGTTAGTAAGGGTAAATGATAAAAAATAATGTTAATTTTGTGACTTGAACTTGTCTAAAACCCATTATATGATATTATTTTGACCCATTCCCATATTATATTTTAAATATATTACGTTTTTTTTATTAAAATTCTTAAATCAATGAATAGTGAAATAATAATTTCAAACATTCTTAAAGTGCTCCTCCTCGCTCTTATAAAAGGACACCCATCTACCCCTTAATCACACAACTCAAGCCCACTTGGTTCAACCATCCTCTACATAGATAATTTCCCTACAGCCTTCTATTCCTACTCAAAGTCTTACATTAGGTAGAAGGCAATTGATGAAAGCCTTTTGGCCCAAATCAAAGGGAGTTACTCATTTTAAGTGGTAGCCTCTTCTCTATAGTTATTTTCCAACATTATAATTCTTCACTCCATATTCTATTATTATTATTTGATTATATAAAAACATCAATATCACAAATATACTAGTATGTTTTTATGAGAATAATTCTAACTACACTTACACACACCTCCATCTATTGGATTTAGAACATATCGTTTCTGTGGAGGGTGACCTACTACCTCACAAAAAGAAAATTGTTCAATTATCTATTACCACCTCTCATTTTGGCCATAATGATTGAACAATATTTATATGATATATTTTATGATTATATTGAAATAATTATTATTTAATTATTATTTATATTATAAATTTATGTTTTTTAGGATGTGGAAACACTATAATTTTATTTTAGGAAGCACTGACTGCCGCCCTGTCAAAATGATATGACTCATCCATGAAATACATGTATCATATAAAATACAGAGCTAATGAAAATATGTAACATATAAGAAATATGATATTATAATTTAATTATAATATACCGATGTACCATTTTGTTTTCATTCATTTAAATATGATAATGAAATGATAGTAGCATTAATGCTTTCATACAACGTACCATCTCCATGAATGATGGATTTATTTTCGTATATAAGAATTATATGGACTATTTTAAATACATATATACTAGATATATATGTTATATATGATACCTAAATCATGAATATCATTATCGATATAATATAAATTTGACCAAATGGAAATTTTTCAAGTATAACAAATTCATTTTTGACTCATATACTGAATATAGACAAAATGTCCAATATAAACATAAATACTTGTGTAATGTTTATAACATGGTAGTATGTGTTATAAAAGGAACAATAAATATTTGTAATATTAATATTAAAGTATAAATTAACACAATTTTAGTATTCGGAAATAAAAAGGAATGAACGAATCAAGTTGGACATGAGGTAAGGGAACCTTTCACCCTCATCATTTAATCAAGACTTATTTTATATTATATCCTTTATTTCCATTTTATTATGATTCGATGTGTTCTTATATATCCTTATTTTTTTATGTTTTCCATCCACGTTATGGGAAACACTTTTTTGTTTTATTTACTCATTTTATGAATTTTAAAGTGACATTGTTATGCTGCTGATTTTTTGTAAAGGAATTCATCTCAATCTCATTTAATTGAAGCATATTTTGGTAATAAACACCGCTTTATTATACAGTGTTTGTAATAAACCATTTATACAATTACATTCATACAAAGAGAATCTTTTTTCTATGAAGCATTTTAATAAATGAAAAAATGAATGTTTTTGATATTTGCGGTGACATTGACCTCTCCAACACCGTAAACATTATTTGGCTTCCTCTATAAGCCTTAATGTTTTTAAAAGAAAAATAATTATCTATTTCCCTTTTTGGGTGTTTTTTTATTGAAAATAGTTTATGAAATTGATTGATTATTTCAATATCATAAAATGATTTCTTGTTGTTGCAAATGAAATTTTATTTCTGAAATGTTCATATTTGAAATATTTTATGAGTTATGATTATATAATGGTACGTGACAATTTGATTGGAGGTTATGTGATAAACCAAATGAATGGTGGTTTTTTGATAAACCCAGGATTGTCGGTTACATTATAACCAACAATGAATTGGGTATGGAAGTCGGTCGTATGGCTATTCCATTTAGGGATATGTGTAGAAGTAGACCATATGGTTATTCCATTTATGTATGATTGTGTACATTTTTACAATTGTATTATATATGTTGTTTTCTATGGGTTTTGTGCTAATATTTTGGTTAAATAATGGTAATAATGAGATTATATTCAGTGATGTGTTTTTTCTACTTCATTAAGGTGTAAAGAATAACATTATGATAATTTATTCATGGTTTAAATGTTGTTTTGAAAACTAACATATTTTCTTCATATTATGTCCTTAACTAAGATCATTAATCTAATCACATGTTTTTTAAATGATATTCATAGGGAATAATGTTGAATAGGGTCAAGGATGGAATCAATGAAAATTCATTCTTTTAATAACATGGAAATTGAAATGTTTCATTTTATATAGAGTATTTGATTTATATAAAAAATGATTCTGAGTAAATGTTTCTACATGTAATATTAACGTTTTTATGTATAATTTATGACCTAATTCTATAAATCTATACACCAATGATGATCTTCAATGATAATTATTAACATAATTTGAGATAATTTAATATTTAACGATAAGACCATATAGTTGATATTAGTGTTGGTTTAGATAACATTAGATGTTAGGTTGTTAATTAAGCATAAGTGACATAACCATAATTGTTGGCATAAACAAAAGAGTCGTAGTTATTTAAGAAATATAGAATGTCTTTTAGATAACGTTAAAAAGCTTATCTTAGTATTTACCATACTCAAAAGATATTATATGATTATTTTACTGATATAATCATAGTGACCAATTTCGTTTTAGTAAATGGTTGCATCTAGAAAGCAAAAAAGTAACAATGGATGTGAAGAAAAATATGACAGTTTTATGAATAATCAACCAAATGAAAAGAGAACTACAATGAGAACTCTTGTTTTTATTCTCAACCAACTATTTGGAGTCATGATTTACGGACTCAAACTTGGTGATTTTTATAGGGAATTGTATTTGTGAGAAACAAATCTATAAGAATGTTCTGGTAGAAATAATATATTTATGTATATTATAAAAAACATATGTGTCAAGTATGTGGAATGAATCACTTGGGAAAATTCATTAAAGGGATAGAAAAATGATATAGATGTGGAATGGAAGGTCATAAAGATGAACCTGTCATAGAAAAAAAAGGAAGATTCCAGTTAAATCCAGGAAAGGGAATGAATTTCTTTCCAAGGGACCAATTGAATGTTTTAAATGATGTGTACATGGTCATTATACAAATATATTTCCTATGATGAAGATTATAAAATGTGATATGTCTAACCGTACAAATATATGATTACAAATACCTAATTCCATTCCAATTGAGGATGAGTAAATTGATAATAACCATGTAATGTTATGGATTATTTCTTTGATGATGTTTTCAAATTCTTGAATCTTAAAATATGATTCATGCTTTTGTTTGTAAGAAATACTTATTACAGATAATGTTGGAAAATAATGGTTAATGTATCGTGAATAACATTGAATGGTTATTAAGTTTACATATAAGGGATTCAAGATTTATGAAAGATATTAGGATGAAGAAATGGTTAAAAGTATTAAGGATCTTTTGATTTTGGGATTACATTGGATGAATTTTTATAGTATGTATAACCATGATGTTTGATATGTGAAAATTTTATTCATGAAAGAATTATATTTTATTGTGTGTATATAATGGATAACATTAGGGTTCATAGGATCTTTTTTTATGTGATAAATGGTTATTAAATTTGGGGTTGAAAAATGAAAGGTATTAGATAACCTTTGAGGATAAAATAGATTATGTTTTTTAGAAGAAATTATCATATTTTTGAGAATGTTATAAGAATGATATGGTTTTATAAAAAGGCAACCTATAGGATTGGTGAAAACCCATTGATTCTGGCAAGGCCATGGGAACTGAACCCACAAACAAAGGGCAACAAGGGCACATCACCTACCACTATACACATTGAAGTACCTGGTTACTAATACTTATTTTTTTAGTTAAATTATTTTATTGATCAGGAATAAGTTGATTTTGGATGTTATGTTTTATGAATTAAATATCTTTATTACAAGGAATTGTTTTGTTGACTAAGTGATAAAGGTTATTTTTGGATGATGTTCTCACTTTGGGGAAAACTATATGCCTATGGAAAATAATATAACACAGAATTTCATTTTTAGAGTAACGGTTGAAAATTTATTTTGGAAGAATTTATGTTTATATTGTTGAAATATGGTGATTTGAGTTTTTTATGTAAATGATTAACCAATAATAAAGAATATGTGATTAGGATATTTGTAATTCAGTATGAGACTTTAAGAGTAGTCAATGTTATTTTTTGATAAATGAATAGATTTAATTTGGAATACAATGTGACTAAATTATTATGATTTTTGAGGTTTGATAATAGTTTGGATTATATTGAATAATTTTAAGGACAATTTTTTATAGAATGGTTTTTGTTTAATTTTGGGTATTGTTTTTTGAATTTGTGAGATTAAGAGTAGCATTTATTTTTATAAAGGATTATCCATTTTGGGGTTACTTGATCTCGTACTAATCATTTTGGTTTTGGATATTTTGTAATGGTAGGGGAAATATATCGTTCATTTTTTTGGTTCATGTTATTCTCTAGAGGTGGAGTCTAGCACTTTAGGTGTGACCATGTCTTCATGAATACTCATCATCGGGAGAAAAGATTTGTTTTTGGTAGAAACTTATTAAAGGATGAAACTATACATGAATATTATGTATATTTACTTATGTTCATTGTCGACATCATAAATAAATATTCCAAATTTTTTAACGGTATCAAAATAAAAATATAATTATCCATTTACATTTCCTACTATGAAATCAAATACCCTTTAAGTCATTAATGGTTTGTGGTTTTCTGGTGGTTAACATTCTCATGATCATGATTTCTATAACTATCCATCATAATTTGGTGGTTAGTTTTCTCTTACACATCCATGTATTCAAACAATCCTATTATGTGTTATCGTTGGTGAACATTATACTTATCTTTATTTCATTTAATGTGATATTTTATTGAATCTTTTTTTGATGTGGGACTTTAAATTATGTTTTTGAGCCCAATTTTAAAATTTTGAGGTCGTAATTACCAAAAAAGTGTAAGGATGTAACGACGTAGGTATTTATAGAATTATAATTTTTGGTTTATATTAATACATATTAAAAATATATAAATTTAATGTTAAAGAGAACAATTTTTCTAAAAGCATAATTTTCAAGGAACAATAGGTTTCATTGAAATCTTGTGTTGCACACAACTTTGAGTTATACTAAAAAAATACAATATTAATATTATTAACATAAATGGTTGGTAATACCTAGCTTTTATATTTGTGGGAATTAATAGATCTATCTATAATATAATTACACATTTTTTTTAAATGTTTTTACATTTATCCAATAAAATTTAGAGGCCTAAATTGAGAATGAATCCAATTTGAAGCGTAAATACTCTAATATATTTAAAAGGTAGTTTTACCACCCCTTGATTGAAAATATATTTTAAATATAGTTTCTATAAATTTTATATGTTTTATTTGATAATATAAACTTCTTATTTATAAGTGGGACATCTAAATTTACATTGGGTAAATTTTTCGTATTTTTCTGTTAAATTTCATTTTTAAATGAATAGTACAAAATAATGTATTTTATGTCAAAACTATCTTTTCATCTAGTTTATTTATAAGATTATATTTACCATTAATTGGTTTCAATGTTTCATTAGATTATATTATTATAATTTAATCCAATTTGGGACATTTATGTAATTTCACTTTGGAATTGGACATAAACACATGTCAATGTTCTGGCTATTTTTACTTCTTAAAAACATGCTTTTTTGTTTTGAAAAAAGTAATTATTTATCCATTAGATTTTAGATATTATGTGTTTTTATTTTGTAAAAATGGATACCATATTTATAATCATGAGGTCTAAATTGTGTATATTGGTAGATTTTATTTTCAGACAGTATGAATAGTCTCTTTAGTAAAAATAATATTTATAATGGTTAAAGGATAAATCTGGTAAATAAGGGTAAACAAATAGAATTATAATAATATTAAATTAAACAAATACATATCCTAACCATATTTTATGAGATATTTATGACCATTGGAATCTGTGTGTTTATTTTAGGACCCCATTGAGCCACTTTTGTTTGAAAATGACATTTAATTACTTTCAAGTTAATGTTATTGAAATGATAAACTAAACATGTATCTCCTACTAATTTTTTTTGTATGGGGTTATATAACGGATATATTCTCATATAAATAGTTATTATAAAGCTGAAAATATTACCTATATCACGGTGTTTTACTTATAATTTATATAAATCAAATAATTAAATTTATTTATGACATAATCATAATGTAATGATTACATCATTAATGAATCTTTTAAGTAAATGAGATTATAAATATTAAAATATATTTATTTTAAAACTTTTTATGAAATCCATGAATTTTATGGATTAGTATGACTTCTTATATTATTATTAATTATGATTTTTAAAAATTTTCATGTTGTTATGGATTTTTAATAAGTCATTATATTAATAGTATAAAAATCGACATAAATGTGTTTTCAAATCATTTAAAATTTTATTAAATGAAATAATAGTCCAAAAAATTTAAAATTGGACCAAATGAGATATATGATGTTAAAAATTTCATTAATGATCCATTTTTAGGTCTCTTTTTATTTTATATAAAATATCGTAACAATATATTATTAATATACAAGAAGACATGGTAAACGTTAAATAATTTTACTAAGTGTTAAAGATAAAAGATATGGTTAATTTTTTGACCTGAACTTTTCTAAAACCCATTGAATGATAGGACATCATCCCATCACATTATTATAATTGAAATATATCACTTTTCTATTATTATAATTTTAAAATCAATTAGTAATAAAATAATTCATTATAACGTTCCTAACGTTCCCCTCCACCCTCATATAAAAGGACACCAACTCTAACCCTTAATCTGACCTATCAAGACTCCTTGGCTAATCCATCCACTTCACAATGAATCTTAAAACATCCATATCATCATTCTAGATACCTTACTTTATTAAGAAGGAAATTCATTAAATCCTTTTGGCTCAAATCAACGGGAGTTATCCATTTTAAGAGGTAGAATCTTCTCTAAATTTCATTTCAAATATTCTACTTATTCAATCCCTATTATATTATTATTCATTGATTAAATAAAAAACTCAGTATCATTAATATACTAGGATTTTTTTAGAATAATACAAATGACACTTACAAACACCTCCTTCAAATGGATTTAGAACATATTGTTTCTGTGGACATCGAACTGATGTCTCACGAAATGATGAATTTTTAATTATCTCATAGACTATTTGATGTTGTAAATTAATTTAGAATTGCGACCTTGAAATTTACTTTGGATAATTTTTTTGTATTTTTCTGATAATGATCATTTTTTTTGAATAGTGAAAATTGCTGTATTTTAATTCAAGACCTCAATTTAATATAATTTATTTATATGGATAAATTATCTATTTAATTCATTATATAATGAAAATAGAATATATTGTTACCATTTTTCATAATAGTGGACATTGTAATTAATTTCACTTTGAATTTGGGCATAAACAAGTGTCAATATTTTGATATATATTGTTTCATAAAAAATGCTATTTGATTTCACAATGGGAATTAATTATAAAATTAATTTATTCAACTTATACGTTATGAATTTTTTATTACATACATCATATTTGAATTCGGAATATCAAATATATTTTAGAATGAATTTTTGGTATTTTTATGAAAAACATCAATTTTTGATGAATAGTAAAACCACTAAGTGGTAGTTAAAAAAATTATTTTTCATTTAAATGAAACTTTACCACTTCAGTGTATTTAATTTAAGAAATCAAACATACATGGTTTTCATTAGTAAGTAAAATGTGGTTCAATAGGTTGAAAAAAACATTAGGTGAATATAAACTTTTGAGTTTTATTAACCGAGATTAGAGAAAATTAGGGTAATTTAAGGTAAAAATAATGTTATAATAATATGAAATTACATGACATATGTCCTGATATTATTGGATAAGTCATTTCCAACCAAGAACATACATGGGTCAATTTTTGGGACCCCATGGAGCCACATGGGTATGATAATGATATTAATACTTTTTTTAAAGTAAAAAAATGTCACAATCATTTTTTGTTTTACTAATACAATTTTTACAAGGGGATATACATGATATCCTTTCAACAGTAAATATTAATTAGAAAGATAAAAATATTTACTACAAAATTTTCATTTTAATATAATTTTAGACATCATATAAATAAAATTATTTATGACCGAATGATGATGCAATGTTTACGTCACTAATGAATAAATTAAATAAATAAGAAGATAAAGTTTAAAACAATATCCAACACATGTCCAATACATATTTGATTATTATATTTCAAACATAGACCACCTTATCCTCTAATGTAATTATTTTTGGAGATTCAGAAACCTAATTTCATTTTATAATAAAATAATAGTTTCAATATTTCCAAAAGAGCCCCTCCCCTCCCTTATAAAAAGACCCCAATTCCTTCCCATCTCACACACTTATAAAGACATTTGTCTCATCCATAATCAACTAAAATAAGCTCCCAATATCCCTATATTGTTCTTATAAGCCTTAACATAGGTAGAATGCTCTTCAAGAAACCCTTTTGGTTCAAACCAAGGTGAGTTACCCGATTTAAAGGTAATGTATTCTCTCATGTTCTTTTGTTTTATTTTTGCTTCTCCAACCCCCTAAACTATTTTTATTCCTTTATATTGTAAAAAAACCAGTATAATCAATACACTATAATGTTTTTATGATAATTATTTTATTTACACTTAGACACACCTCCGTCTAATTGTTAATGAACATACTATTTCTGTGAGTGGTGAATTACTGCCTCACAAAATGATGATTTTTTAATCATCTTTTAACACTTCTCATGGTGGACATTAATATATAACACTATTTATAATATATATATATATATATATTATTTTAATGTTTTTATTTATGCTTCTTTATTTTCCATTTATGTCGTACCTTTATGGTTTCCATTATGGGTAAATGCAATAATTTCATTTTAGGAAGTGAGGACTATCGCCCCCTCAATGTGATTAGATTCGTCAATGCCCAATGTGGGATGTATAAATGATGGAGTTAATGGTATTACATATGATATCATACTTGAATTATAATATAACTTTATATCATTATGATTTAATTCCATGAAATAAAAAATTTAAATGAAAGTATCGTTCATGTGTACGTACGGCTTACCATCTCCATGAACGGTGTATTTAATCTATTACCTCTAAATGTTATGAAAGATTATAAATTCATGTATATACTATATATATATATTATATACATGATATCTAAATCATTAATATAACTCTGTATATAATGAATATTTTACCACATGGAAAACTAGTAATTATAAGAAGTTTATTTTTGACTCAAGTACCAAAGATAGACAAAACGACTGTTATTAACTTAAATAATTAAATAATGTACATTATATGGTAATAAGTGATACAATAGAAATAATGAACTTGAAAATGGTTCTTAAGAAACTAAAAAATTTACTCTAGTTTATTATTCAGGAGATTAAATAACGATCGAGTCATGTTGAACACGAGGTAAGGGACTTCAACTCAATCTCCTTTCATTAAGTCGTATTTTGTTTTATACACAACGTTATATTATATAGTGTTTAAAGCCCTTTGACGTTTACATTTCTTCAAAAGGAATATTTTTATACGAAGAGTTTTACTAAATGACAAATGGAATCTTCTTTCTTATGTATGCGGTGATAACGACTTCTCCACCGCTGTGACAATTATTTGAGTATCTGCTTCCTCTACAAGCCATAACCTTTTTTAAATGAAAAATATATACCATGTTTTAATTTTATTTTATTTTGTTATTGTAAAATGTTTTTGATAATGTTTTTATTATATCAATGTGTCGTATTGATATCATGTGATTTAAATGTGGAAATGTTATGTTTACTTTATGCATGTTTTATGTGATACAATTATGTTATGGTTATTGATTATTGTTTATTAAGTAGGGTGGTTCCATGATTAACTATGTGTTGGTGAGCCCAAGATATCGCTCCAATGCATTGGGTAATGTGAAGGAGTAAAATTCAATGGTTTATCCGAAAAGATTTAGGTAATATACTGTGATTGGTATTCCAAACGTAACCATGAGGGTTACTCCCTACGTATGAATGTTATGGATGCCTCATGTTACCTTTATGTCTTTTGATTTCTATGGGTTGTTAATAAATCTTATGATTTTTTAAGGTATGTTAAATTTCATATGTTTTATAAGTAAAGTATAATTTCATTGATTCTTATATATATATGGACTAAGGTTTTATTTCATTATTTTTATATCCCATACTAAGATTTATATGCTCATCCCACATTTTTGAAATGATTTTCACAAGTCAAAGGAAAGGTACATGATGTGATGATCATTTCGAGGAAGTGTCAAGAAAGAATCCATGTTTTATTTTAAATATGATTCCTTTGATGGGAAAAGTGGATATTGTATTTGATGTAACCACCTTGTTTAAATGTGTAATGTAATTCATGATTAATGATATAATTATCTAAAACTCTAAACTTGAAAAGATTTTCAATGTGAATTCTTGAAATAACTCAAGAATAAGTAATGTTTAAAGCTGGGGCCTTATAGTTGGTATTAGAAGGAGGATTAGAAAACATTAGGAGTTAGAAATCATTTAAATGATAATCCAAAAAATATATTTTATGGTCAAATTTAAATGATATAGAATTTGATGATTACCATGTTGCTTTATCTAAGACATGTTTGTTCAGAATGGTTTTACACAGAGGAATTAGGGAAACAGTGCTAGGAAGGAATACAGAAGGAAATGACCTTCCAAATCAGCATCCTGAGATGGTCGGAATTGGAACTGAACAGTTTGTTGTAGTAATGTCGCAATGGACTCAAGCGATAAATGGTGGTGGTATCCATGCACGAGATCAGCCAGATCAGCCGCAAAAGAACATATCAGTGGTGGAAAATTTAATAAGGAAAACATCCCCCATCATTCAGAGGATTATCTAACCCTCTGCTACATGAAGGGTGGATTAATGCCCTATAGAAGATTTGCGATGTCATGGGGTGTTCATAAAATCAAAATGATAGTCTTGTTGTTTACCGTTTGGAGGGAGAAGCATATCGGTGGTGGTTGATGGTTAAAAATAACAGTGACACTGATGAGATTGATTCTCTTGACTGGGATGAATTCAAAGGTATGTTTCCTGAGAAATATATTCCTATGGTTTTTTTAATTAGGATGGAAAAACAATTCATATAATTGAGGCAAGAGGACGACTCAATGACTTCTTATGAAGAAAAGTTAATTCGATTGGCAAGGTATGATCCAAATTTTATCCGAGACCTTGATAGTAAATTCTACCATTTTTACTCAGGATTAAAGTCAAAGTATCTAAGGGAATTATTTTCTCGTGAGTTCAAAAGTTATGAATATCTTGTTCGATGTAATGAGAAGGTGGAAATGGAGTTTTCCGATGATAATGTTTTCTATGACTACCAATAGAAGAAGATACCAAGGTGGGAAGAAAAAGGGATGAATCCTTCAAAAAGGATTTATGGTAAGAAAACTATGTTTTCATATTGTGATAAATGTGATAAAAATCATGTTGGGTAATTTATTTTGAATTATATAAAGTGCTACTGATGTGGTAGGATGGGACAAAAGGCTCGTGATTGCACTAGACAATATTATGGTGATGGTTAGACCAAATTTGATTTAACGAATGTGAAATGTTTCAAGTGTAATGAGATGGATCATTATGTAGACAAGTGTTAGACAAAGAGCTCGAATGATGGGAAGATGTCAGACAATAAGAATAAATGTGTGGTAAAATCCATTGCAACTACTTCAGCAGATGTTGGGCCATCAAATGAAGTGGTATCAGGTAGTTTTTTTGTTTTTTCAGATTATGCCAATGTGTTGTTTCATTCAGGGTCTACAAGTCCTATCATCTCTGAAAAATTTCTATTAAATTGGGAATTCCATCTAAATAAATCACTCATGAACTTGTGGTAAGAACACTTGGGGGAAATTTTGAGTAAAAAAGAATTTATAAGAATCCTCCTATCCTTATCCATGGAATGAACCTAACTGAAAACCTTATTGTTTTACCTCTAGTAGAGTTTGATGTTATCCTGGGTATGTATTTCCTCTATATTTACCCTGCTATGATTGACTTTAGAGACATAGAAGTTTCTTTTTAGAAAGAATTTAAGTTTGTTTACAAGAATGAACCCTTAATGTTGATAATATATCAAGAGGCTAACAAACATGTCAAATATGGAAATGAATATTACTTTGCACATATTGTTGAAAACAAAGGATCCGTTCAGATTAATGATGTTCCAGTGGTAAATGAGTATCCTGATGTTTTTCCTGATGATTTTCCTTGAATAATACCAGATCGTGAAATAGAATTTATTGTTGACTTAGTTCCTCATGCTAAGCCAATTTCAAAACCCCCTTATCAAATGTCTCAAATTGAACTTTTAATGTTGATGGAGAAATTGCATGATTTATTAGATAAAGTTTTCATTAGACCTAGCACATCACCATGGGGTGATCCTGTCTTATTTTTTAAAAAGAAATATTGTTGAATGAGAATTTGAATTGATTATACTGTCGTGAATAACATCACTGTTAAGAACAAATATCATTTGCCTCATATCGATTATTTGTTTGATCATCTCTAGGGAGCTCAGTATTTTTCAATGATGGACTTGAGATCGGGGTACCATCAGTTGAAGGTAAAAGAAAAATATAATTTGAAGACCACATTTTGTACAATATATGTCTATTATGAATTTGTAGTTATGACTTTCGGGTTAACCAATGCACCTGATGTATTCATGGACCTTAAGAATAGAATTTTTTGCGAGTTCTTTGATAAGGTTGTAGTTGTTTTCATTGATGATATTTGGGTTTTTTCTAAAAGTAAGGAGGTACATGAAAGTAATTTAAGGGATATTTTGAAAACTATAATAGAAAATAATTTTTATGGGAAATTCAGAAAGTGTGAGTTTTGGTTGAAACAAATTTCATTCCTTGGTCACTTAATTTCTAAATATGACATAACTGTTGATCCTGCAAAAACAAATGTTGTTGAGGAATACCCAAGACCCCCAAATGTAATAGAGATTTTTAGTTTTCTTTTTTTGGCAGGATATTACAGAAGTTTTGTTAAATAAATTTCATGGTATTCCAGCACATTGACATAGCTATCATCGAAGGGTGTTACGTTTATCTGGACAAAAGAATGTGACGATTGTTTTCAGGAATTGAAAAGAATATTGGGGAATGTTATAGTAATGGAAATACCTTCTTGGAATGGAGAGTTCGTTATCTAGAGTGATGATTAATTGAAAGGACCTAGTTTCATCCTAATGCAGAATGATCAGGTAATTGCTTATGCTTCACGTCATTTGAAAAATCATGTGATAAGTTACCCTACAGATGATTTGGAATTATCTTTTGTGGTTTTTACATTAAAAATTTAGAGGAAACATTTTTATGGTGTAAAATGTGAAATATATACTGATCACAAAAGTTAAAATTATATATTAACTTAGAAATAATTGAATATGAGACAAAGGAGATGGCTAGAATTAATCAAGGATTATTATTGCACCATTCACTGCCACCCAAAAAAAGCAAATAAAGTGGACGATGCTTTGAGTTGAAAAAGTAATTCTTGATTAACCATGTTACATTTGGAACATGATCATTTGGTAATGGATTTGATGAATTTTGGCTTGGATGTCATTGGTGAGGAAATTATTCTATTTTGTTTCAGGTATCAGTGAAATCTTCTATATCAGAAAGAATTAAACAAGCACAGAAGCAAGACAGTGAGTTGCAGAAAAAGGTAGAGCTGGATCAGAAGGGTATGTTACAGGAAATCAATGTTGATAATGATTGTGTTTTGATATTTGAGAAGAGATTGTGTGTGACTTGTCATTCATATTTTAAGAGATAGTTGTTATGTGAAGCTCATAGTTCTCTATTTTCAGTTCATCTAGGTAGTACTATGATGTATAGAGATCGTCGAGAGTATTATTGGTGGGATGGAATGAAAGGTGATATTGCTGATTTTACTGTGAAGTATTTGGCTTGACAACAGGTTAAAGCAGAATGACTATTACCAAAAGGAATGCTTCAACCTTTACTGTTTCTAGAGTGGAAATGGTAGAATATAACAATGGACTTCGTTGTGGGGTTAACGAAGACACCTCGATATAATAATGCAATTTGGGTTATTATTGATCGCTTGACTAAATATGTTCATTTCTTTGCTATACAAGATAATTTTTCCTTAGATCAACTTTCTTGTTTGTATCTTAATGTGATATTCAGGTTACATAGAGTTCCTATCTCCATTGTATATTATTGTGATCCAAGGTTCATTTCTAATTTTTGTAAAGGCCTTTAGAAGTTGTTGGGTACTGAATTAAATTTTAGTACCGCTTTTCATCCTCAATCAGATGGGCAGTCAGAACAAACAATTCTGACATTGGAGGATATGCTACATGCTTGTTCTATGAATTATCAGGATTGTTGGGACCTACTTCATTCATTGGTTGAGTTTTCATATAATAACAGTTTTAATTCTAGTATACAAATGGCACCATTTGAGTAATTATATGGAAATTGTTATCGAATTCCAGATTTTATTATTGGTGTAGGTCAAAGGAAATTGATGGGACTAGAATTGGTAGAAGATTTTGAAGAAAAAGTCGAGCTGATATAGAAACACATGAGAACAGCTCAGAGAAGGCAGAAAAGTTATGCGGACAAAAGGAGGATGGATCTCTTTTTTGATGTAGGTGATGATGTATTCCTCAAAGTCTCACCATGGAAATGTGTGATGAAATTTGATAACAAAGGAAAGCTAAGTCCAATGTCCATTAGACCATATTGAATTTCGAGAGACAGTTGGATGAGTTTCCTAACGAGTGGATTTACCTCCGAGTTTATCTTATGTAAATAATGCTTTTCATGTTTCAATGTTAAGGTAGTACATGCCAGATCCATCTAATGTAATGATTCTATAGGTAGTTCAGTTGGAAGAGAATATATCTTATGAGGAACAAGAAATCCAGATTGATGACCACTGGGAGCAAGTGTTGTGGAAGAAGTTGATTCATTAAGTAAAGATTCTATGGAAAAACCACATGATTGAAGAGGAAACCTAGGAATCTGAAAATGCAATGTGGGGTAAATTGTGGGGATAGAATTTTATAATACAGGAAAATATGTAGCATCCCAAGTAAATAAAGAATAATATATTTTCATATCTGTGTTTATTAATGAATTAGATAGACTTTTAGAGGCGTAAAATGATAATAAATCCAATATCAAGCATAGAATACAATAATATTATTTTAAGGATTATTTTAATGCCTTTTGATCGCAAACCATTTCTAAATCTAACTATTGAAAATTTTATAATCTCAACTTTTCATAATATACTTATTCTTTGTAATAGGGACATTGAAATTCAATTTGGATAAATTTTTTCTTATTTTTCTGATAATGTTCATTTTTTAATAGTGAAAAATGTAGTATTTTATTTCAAAACCTCATTTTAATCTACATTATTTATATGGTTAGATTATATTTTAAATTGGTTTTCAAATGCAATTAGAATATATTTTTACCATTTAATCCAATGGTGGACATTTTAATTAATTTTACATTGTAATTTGACATAAACAAGTGTCATCCTTTTGATATATAGTTTTTCATAAAAACACACTATTTAATTTCACAACGGGAATTATTTATAAAATTAAATAATTCATCTTATATGTTTGGAATTTTGTAAAATAAAAAAAATTTTGGAATTTGGAATATCAAATATAGCTTAATGTGAATTTTTGGTATTTTTCTGAAAAACACAAATTTTTGATGAATAGTGAAACCACTAAGTTGTAGTTAAAAAAACTTATTTTTCATTTAAATGAAACATTACCACTTCTATGTATTGAATTTCAAAAACATTACATACATGGTATTCATTAGTATGTAAAATGTGGTTCAATGGGATGAAAATAATTTTTGGTGAATAGTAACTTTTGAGTTTTATTAACCGCGATTAGAGGTAATTAAGGTAATTTAAGGTAAAAATAATATTATAATAATAGTAAATTACCTTGACACATGTCCTTATCTTATTGGATGATTCATGGCAGACCATGAAAATCCACGGGTCAATTTGTGGGACCCCAGGGAGCCACTTTTGTATGATAATGACATTAATACTGTTTTTTAAAGTAAAAATTAAAAATTCACAAACATGTTTTATTTTACTAAAAAAAATTACAAGGGGTTATAAAAGCTATAATTTAGACTATAAATATTAATTTAAAATATAAAAAAATTTCCAACAAACATGGTAATTTTGATATAATTTTTACACATCAAATAAATAAAATTATTTATGACACAATGATGATGTAGTGTTTATGTCATTAATGAATAATTTAAATAATTAAAAATATTAAGTATAAAAAATTAACCAACACTTGTCAAATACCTATTGGATGATTTTATTTCTATCTTGGGCCACCATATCCTCGACTTTAATGATTTTGGGAGCTTTAGAAACCAAAAATCATTTTATAATAAAATAATAGTTTCAAGATTTCCAAAAGATCCCCTCCTCTCCCTTATAAAAAGACCCCACTTCCTTCCCATCTCTCACACTTCTCAAGACCTTTGGCTCGTCCAACATCTACTAAAATATGCTCTCAATATCTATAATTTAATCTTAGAAGCCTTACCTTAGGCAGAAAGCTCTTCAAGAAACTATTTTTGTTCAAACCAAGGGGAGTTACCCGATTAAAAGGTAATGTCTTCACTTATGTTCTTTTGTTTTATTTATGCTTCTCCAACCACCTAAACACTTTTTATTCCTTTTTAAACAACACTAGTATATTCAATATACTAGGAAGATGTTATGAGAAGGATTTTATTTACACTTACACACACCTCCGTCTAATGGTTAAAGAACATACTGTTTCTGTGAGTGGTGAATTACTGCCTCACGAAACGATGATTGTTCAATCTTCTTTTAACACATCTCATGATGGCCATTAATATGTCAATATATTTATATAATATAAATATATATATTATGTTTATTTTTTTCTTATTCTTATTTATTTTTCATTTATGTCATACCTCTATGGTTTCCATTATGGTTAAACGCGATAATTTCATTTTAAGAAGTGCGGACTACCACCCCCTCAAAAGTTATTTTATTCGTTAATGCCATATGTGGGACATATAAAGGATAGTGTTAATGGTATTACATATTATATCATACTATAATTATAATATACCTCTATATCATTATGATTTCATTCCAATAAATACAAAATAGAAATGAAAGTAGCGTTCAAGTGTACGTACAACTTACCGTCTCCATGAATGGTGCATTTCATCTATTACCTCTAAATGTTATGGAATATTATAAATGCATGTACATACTGGATATGAATTATATATATGATATCTAAATCATGAATATAATTCTGGATATAATAGATATTTTTCCACAGGAACAAATTGTAATTATAAGAAGTCTATTTTTGACTAAGTATCAAATATCGATAAAACTACCGTTATTAACATTAATAATTACATAATTTTCTTAACATGGTAATAAGTGATATAAAAGCAATAATGAACATTAAATTGGTTCTTAATCAAGTATAAATTAAGTCTATATTATTATTCATGAGATTAATGAAAGATCGAGTCAATTCGGACACGAGGTAATGGACTTCGTCTCAATCTCCTTTCATTGAGGTATATTTTGGTTTATACACAAAATTATTATATATAGTGTGTAAACTTGTTTGAAATTTACTTTTATTCAAATGGAATCTTTTTATATGAAGAATTTTACTAAATTAAAAAAAGAATGTTTTTTCATTCGTATGCGGCGACAACGAATTCTCTACACCATGACCATTATTTGAGTTTTGGCATCCTCTAAAAGCCGTAACTTTTTTTAATTGAGAAATAAATACAATTTTTTACTTTTCTTTTATTTTGGTATTCAAAAATGATTTTGATAATGTTTTAATTATATCAATGTGTTGTATTGATATCTTGTGATTGAAATGTTGAAATTTTATATTTCCATTATGCATGTTTTATGTGATATGATTATGTTATTGTTCTTGGGAATTATTTATGAAGTCTAGTGGTTCCATGATAATCTATGGGAGGGTGAGTGTAATTTGCTGGACCTCTCCGGCCCATTCCATTGTCAAAAAGATGGTCTTGAAGTGTTCTGTAGGGTAAAATGGTCATTTTTCACACTTTTCATAATTTTGTATGTACACGTCATGTAGTGTGAGTACACGCCATGTACCCCCCTCACCAGGTATACCCTGTGTTGAAGGTCGTGTCCTTTCCGTGTGAAATAAATGGGTACACACCATTTACCCAATACTACACACAGTGTAGACCTTCCCCGTGTACACGTTACCCTAAAACCGTGTGTTGACCAGTCAATGGAAGTGTCCTGGGTTGGAGCCATGTCCTTGACATGTTAAATAAATGGAAAAACACCTTGTACCCAATACTACACACTATGTAGTCCCTCCCCGCGTACGCGTTACCCTCAAACCGTGTGTTGACCAGTCAATGGCTGCGTGTCGCGTTGAAGGCCGTGTTGGAAGCCGCATGGTGGCCGCATGAAATGGCCAAGTACACGCCATGTACCATAATGTACATGCCGTGTGCTTTTGTTTTTCACACCTATTAAAGGAGGGTTCCCCTCCTCATTTTCAACATACCCCTCTCCTCCCCTTTCCTCTGTTTAGAGCTCTCCCAAGAGACTCGAAGGATCCTTTTTCTTCCATAACTTCTATGTCCGAGATTTGATTTACGATCCGCCAGTGGCCACAGGATCGTAAAGACGAGGAGGAACTTATGAGATTGTATCTGTGTCTTTCCATCGACCATTCCTTTCCAACTTCCACATGAGGAGGGTTTTCCGGGATTCAACAGAAGTGACAGATGCTTACGGGCATCTTCTAAAGTTGATATGGGGGAGTGTTGTGATCAAACCTATTGAGGTAGGGATCCTACCTTCGTCTCTCTAAATATTGTACCATGCGGGGTGGTTATCCACTTGTGTTCAAAAGAAACAATTGAACCATTAAATGAATATAATAACTGGTTAAATAAAAGGTATGGTGAAGTTGTTATGTTTATCTGTTTTTATCCTACTGTTATGTTGTGAATTGAATAGGCTAATGCCTACTGAAAATCACGGTCATTGGGGCCTTTTCACACTCAATTAAATGTTTCCCTATCTTTCTAGACCTTTTTTGTGATGGAAAATTCATGGAATGTGGAAATTGGTTAATCACGTAATGTTGGCAGATTAAATAAAAATTTGGAACCGTTGTGTGATCACCCCGGTTGTACTAAAATGAAATAACGAACATGTGGGTGTTTTTGGGGTTTTTTATGTTAAGGGGTGTTATGTGGGATGTCATGGATCGATTATGTAGCAGGGCTGCAGTTGGCAAGGTTGTGGGATGGTGTGAATACTAAGTTAGTGATGGGCAGTGGGGTTGTGATGAACGATATCAAGGAATGATGATGTATGGTGTGGTTGTGGTTATGGGGGTTCGCAGCGGGGCTGTAGGGATGGGTTTGAATGTGAGAGAACTGTGGGTTTGTTCTTAATAAATAAAAGTGGAAGAGTTACTGAATGATGGGGCTTGGTAATGAAATAGAATAATAATTAATGGGTTGGTTTGTTATTAAGAAGGGGCATGGTTGTGTTGCTTGTGTTTTCCTAACATGATTTGTGGATTGTAGGGATATGATTAACGAATTATCATTGTGGTTAGTTTTGGTTAGTTGCCCAGTAGTTAAGGAACTATTAAACTGATTCTATTGAAAGATGAAAACTTATATGGGGTTTCGCGATTGTTTGTTGTATGCATGCTTCGTAGTAGCAATGCCGAGGAAGTTGCTCAGTTCTTCGATTAGAATCCATAGGATGGGCTGAGTGTTTGGTATATATATATATATATATATCTGTATCTTTGTGTTTTATCATACCCCGCCCATGTTGGGAACTTAGTGCCCAACAATCCCATTTCATGGGAGAGGGTGTTTTCCCCTTAGTTACTAGCTCCTTCCTACTCCTTCGTTCGCAGGCTGTGATGGCTTGAGGCGACCTTACATCAAAGAATCTTCGAGTAGGTTTCGATTGGGGTGGTTAGGCCCAAGACTCTTTGGGTAGGTTTTACTTTTTCCCAAGAACCTTCAGGATGAGGCCCAGGTGTGTGCGGGCGGGAAGAGTGTGGTATCGTCAGGACGTTCGCCGTTAGGATGAGGAGCGAGCAAGTGGGGGAAAATGGTGTGGGGTACCCAATACTCTTATTCTTATATACTACTACCTGTTGTGATTCTGCTTTCTTGAGTGTGGCTGGTGAGGTTGGGTCGATTGAATTCCTTGCTAGGTTTCTTCTATTGTTCACACGGGACATTAGGATGTCTCCCCACTTATGCATGAGAGCTTTAGGTTTCCCTAC
This sequence comes from Viscum album, assembly GCA_963277665.1. Classification (NCBI taxonomy): domain Eukaryota; kingdom Viridiplantae; phylum Streptophyta; class Magnoliopsida; order Santalales; family Viscaceae; genus Viscum; species Viscum album. The sequence continues at coordinate 537,747,303 of OY728156.1, forward strand.
TGAGTATACTTGTATGCTCACCCTACATTTACTTTCAGGACTCCAAGAGGTCTACCAGGGTTGTGCGGGACCCTACTAGTCAGGACAGTTGAAGTTGCTGTAGTTTTTTGTACTTGATTCTTTTGATATTGTACTATTGAGCTTTCATGTACTTGTACATTGTTTGAGAACTATTTAAACATGCATGTGGGATTGGTTTTGTTTTATTTCAATACACTTTTTCTTTTCCTTTTTAGTGGATGACTTGTCCTATTTCCCAATCATAAATAATAAAAAAGGGTAATGCCTCCGATATTTTTGAAAACTAGTACCCTTGGTACTAGTCGCCACACCGGGGCCTACTGGAGGCAGGAATCAGGGGTCATTATCTCCCTTTTACAATTTCCAGCTTAGGAGGGGAATCTTTGGTGGGAGGGGGTCGTGAAAAAATGGTATCAGAGGTGATGGTTGAGAGATAGGATGGAGTTTGGAGTTAGGAACAGTGAGGATTTCATGGGATGGTTGGGAAACAGTTTTGGTTAATCTTGGTGCATGACATTGGCCAGGGAACACCAGCTAGGACATGGGATTTTGCCCACCCCCCACCCCCCCCCCCCCCCCGTGATCTGATACAAGTACTCTAAGCCTACCGAACAACCAAGTGAGAAATCATTGATTGCAGGGTAGAGACCCTTGGTAAGGTACATGTATCATCATGATTGTGTTTTACATGATTTGGGCGTTTTGGTAAAGAAATTGAAATAATGTGATAATATAAAACCTTGAGAAATTTCCTTACTACTTGGGCTAAGGCTATCCTTGTTTACCGTACAGCTATGAAACCTGGACATCATCCCTGAGTGGCTTTGACGGCCGTGGCCCAGCATATCCAAGCAGTCGATTAGTTGAGGATTGACCGAGAGGAGGTAGATAGCCAATGGCAGAGGACTCTCCATTATTTCCTGCGGTAGACCCTCAAGAAGTATGAGGATAGTACTTCGGATACGAAGACGGAGGGGTGGCTTGAAGCGCTATGGATTGATTTTGCCTTGATTTATGCTGTGAGGGAGTACTGGGTTCCCCTAGTAGTCAGTCAACTAAGAGGTGCGGCACCAAAGTGGTTGATGCTCTACCACGAAGAGAGGATAGAGGCAGAGGTTTCGTGGGCTGACTTTGAGAATGAATTTTGAGAGTAATTTATTTCTTCTATGATCAAGGCGGAGAAGCAGCATGAGTTACTCTCCCTTCAGTAGTGGAGTATGTCCTTACAAGATTTGGGTATCTTGTTCAACGATCTTTTAACCTTTTCTCTGGATCTCTTTCCGGATGAGGACTCTCAGGCGAGACGTTTAGAGGAGGCGCTTCGTCCGTCGCTCCAGTATGCTATCACCCCCTTCACCCTTCCGACGTACTCGACAGTACAGAAGAAGGAAGACGTTGTAGAAAGGATTCACTCATAGGGAGGTGATCCACGTGAGGGGTTTCAGCTTGGTTCGTCGAAGGGGAAGTCAGTCAGTAGTAGGTCTCCTACGACGGGACCTTCCTGGTTCAGGCTAGTGGGGAGCAGGCCCCAGCAGTTCCAGTTCAGATCATTAGGTGCTCATCAATTTTCCACGAGCCCAGTACCAAAGTTTTTCTCTTGTGGAGGATTCGGGCACATTCAGAGTTGGTGCCCAACCCAAGCATAGTATGGTAGAGGTGGGAAGGTTCAGCGCCCACAACAGCAGCAGCAGTTGTCGGTGAGGCCAATCCAATACCAGCATGACCATGCTCATTCGAGGGAAGACTTTGCGGGAGGAGGCCGACCTCGGGGTCATCCTCCGGGACCTCAACTAGGGCGTGGTCAGGGAGGTGGACGACATCAGAGAGGCAGAGGAGCTGAGCGTGGATAGTTTCACGCAGCAAATTTGGCATATCCAGAAGAACCAGAGGTGGTACGAGGTACGAATTGTTTGTTCAACGCTGTCGTTTTTGATTTGTTCGATTCAGGAGCTTCGCACTAATTTGCTGCACCTAGTATAGCCCACTCTCTGGGACTATAAATGGAGAGATGTTCCATATTACTGGTTATGATTACACCAGTTGAAGGCCAGACTAGTGTATCTTGTGTTTTTCGGGGATGTGGGTTGACGTTGGGACAACATCGATCTAGTGGGGATCATCTTTTTCTACAGATGCAGCCATACGATGTCATCCTAGGCATCGACTGGTTGTTTTATGTTAGTGTTGTTATCGACTGCTTCTGAAGAAGAGTCGTGTTCTCCGGCATGGATGGGAAGCATGTATCTTTTGTTTGTGAAAGGATCTATTAGGCTGGGATCCGGCATGTGGAGCCTCTGCTTTCTTTGTTAGGATGGTTTTCAATGGATCCATATGATACAGAGATGGTGGATGTCCCAAAGGTTGTTGGGGAGTTCCATGATATTTTTCCCGATGAGGTTATGACTCTAACCCCCCCCCCCCCTGACGTGATGTTGAGTTCGGGATAGACTTACAACCTGGTGCCCGTCAGATTTCGATTACCCCTTATCGGATGGCACCTTCAGAGTTGCGGGAGTTGCGGATTCAGATTGAAAATATGATGGAGAAGTGTTTTGTTTGACCCAGCATGTCGTCATGGGGTTCTCCAATTTTTTTCGTGAAGAAGTCAGATGGTGGTATCAGGTTATGCATAGACTACCGAAGGTTAAACCCGGTAACAATCGAGAACTGTTACCCGCTTCGAATGATATATGATATCTTCGACTAGATGAGGGGAGCAGGTTGGTTTTCTAAGATTGATCTACGATCGGGATATCATCAGCTGAGGGTGAAGGATAGTGACATCTCGATGACATCTTTCATGTTCAGTTATGTGCACACTGAGTTTGTAGTGATGTCGTTTAGAGTTACGAATGAACCGACTATGTTCATGGGACTTATGAACTTTGTCTTCCGAGAGTTTCTAGACTGGTTCATCGTTGTGTTTATCGATGACATCCTGATCTACTCTAGATCAGAGGAGGAGCATGTTGAGCATCTCAGGGCAGTCTTGGAAGTCCTTCGACACCACCAGATTTATGGGAAATTTTTGAAATGTAAGTTCGTTGATGCAAGAAGTACACTTCCTTGGGCACGTGGTGTCTCATCGTGGAGTGTCAGTGGACCCATCGAAGGTGGATGCAGTTGTTTCTTGGGTATCACCCATGAGAATGGATGAAATTTTTAGTTTCATGGGTTTAGCAGGTTACTATAGTATGTCGTTTCAGAATTCTCATGAGTTGTTGCTCCATTGACAGCTTTGAAAAGGAAGAACCATGCCTTCCTATGGAGCGAGCACTGCCAGAAGGCATTCGACTACCTAAAGGAGAAGTTGGTTAGTTCTCTCTTACTCGAGTTTCCAGAGGAAGGGTTGTTGTATGAGTTGTTTAATTATGCTTCTAGCCTTTTTTTTTGAGGTGCGTGCTGATGTAGAAGAATGGAGTGATCTGTTATGGGTCTAAGTAGTTGCTCCCTCATGAGTGTAACTATTCCACCCATTACCTAGAGCTTGCAGCATTAGTGTTCGCACTGAAGTTTTGGTGACATTACCTCTTTGGGGAGCGCTTTGTGGTCTTCTTAGATCACAAGAGCCTACGTTATATCTTCTCTCAGCTTGAACTGAACTTACGACAGCGGATATGGGTCTAGTTCCTCCAAGACTATGACTTCGAGATCTCTTGCACTGAAGGTAAGGGAAATGGTGTGGCTAAATGCCTAGTGTGTCACCAAGTGAAGGCTAAAAACCATGTTCCCATTGGTTTGGTGCATCCTTTAGATGTCCATTAGTGGAAGTGGGATGACATCTCGATGGACTTCATGACAAGACTACTCAGAGATCAGGGTGGTTATGATGCAATCTGGGTGGTGGTGGATCATCTGACGAAATCAACTCACTTCATAGAAATTAAGGAGTCGGGCCTACTGAGTACCTTAGCACATCAGTATGTAGATGAGGTGGTGCATTTTCATGGAGTTCTGAAGACTATAATCTTAGACCTGGATACTTGGTATACCTCACAAGTCTGGAGGGGGTAATAACATGCTTTTGGAACCCAGCTAACCCTTAGCACTACTTTCCACCCCCAGACCAACGGTTAGACAGAGCGGACTATCCTGACATTGGAGGACATGCTGCGAGCATGCGTTCTGGATTTCAGAGGGTCATGGGTATGCCGATTGCCTTTAGTATAGTTTTCCTACAACAACAGCTTCCACTCTACTATTGTCATGGAACCGTTTGAGGGTTTGTATGGAAGACCATGTCGTTCAACAATTTTCTTGGAAGAGGTTTGTGAGACATGTTCTCTTGGTCCAAAGGTAGTGCAAAGCACCACAGAGAAAGTTGAGCTTGTACGTGATAGGATGAAAGTGGCTCAGGACTAACAGAAGTCTTATAGTAATAATCAAAGGAGGCCCTTGGATTTTGAGGTGGGAGATCATGTGTTTTTGAATGTTTCCCCTCGACGGGGGAAGCAGAGGTTTGGGAAATGGAGAAAGCTCTCACCTAGGATCATTAGTCTTTTTGATGTGCTGAGGTGAGTTAGAGATGTGGCATATCTGCTAGCCCTGCCACCTCAATTGGAAAAGGATCATGACTTCTTCCATGTCTCACAGCTTCGTCTGTACTTACACAAAGAATCTCACGTTATCGACTGGGGAGAGTTATATATGGGAGACGACGCGACCTTTAAGTAATTACCAATCAAAATCAAAGATCTTAAAGAGAATGTGCTCTCTAGACGAATCATTCCCTTGGTTCATGTGTTGTGGAGTCATGATGGTCTTTGGGAGAGCACTTGGGAGTGGGAGACCCAAATGCACGCTCAGTACACAGAGTTGTTTTGACTTGTTTTTTTCCTTGTTCATCTGAGCTTTGTTTTTGTAATTTGTACCTTTGATATGTGGAATGCTTGGCTTGTCAGTAATGAGACCTTTTGTTTACTTGTTCTCTAGGAGTGTGTAACATTTCTGGGCATGTCGGGAAGGTAAAACCCTTATCCTTAATCAAGAAAAATTAAAGCGGATGCGATTGAACCCATGCAGGCGAGTCAGTGCCGCCTAAAGCAGATAATATCTCGACATAGGAAAATCAATTTTCCCTAAACCACGTTTTCTGGATGTGTGTGGGTTCTGCGGTGTTGGGGGCAGTGTGATTTGAAAAATCATAATGTATGGAAGTTGGAAGGCCTGATTCTTAATCGAGATGCATTAATGAGGATGTGATTAAACTAGTGCAGGTGATTCATTGCCGCCTAAAGCTGATAATATCTCAACATATAAGAAGGGATTCCTAACACCTATAATTATGGATGATGGTTGTGTTCCTGTTATAATGAGGGCCCTAAGAGGTATCTTGTTGGTTTCCTCTATGTTGGCTTTTTAATTCTTGGTAATGAAAATGTTTTAAGAGTATCTTATGTAATGGACCGGACCTCTCCGGCCCATTCCTTTGTCAAAAAGAGGGTCTTGAAGTGTTCTGGAGGGTAAAATGGACTTTTCCTACACTTTTCAGAATTTTGTAAGTACATTCCGTGTAATGTGAGTACACTCCATGTACCCCCCTCACCAGTTATAACCCGTTTGGAAGGCCGTGTCCTTGTCGGGTGAAATAAATTAGTACACGCTGTGTACCCAATACTACAGGTCATGTTGTCCCTCCCCGCGTACGCGTTACCATCAAACCCTATGTTGAACAGTCAACAGCCAAGTGCCATTTTATAGTCGGGTCCTTTCCATGTTAAATAAATGGGTACACATCGTGTACCCAATACTACATGTCATGTAGTCCCTCCCCACGAATGTGTTACCCTCAAACCATGTGTTGACTAGTCAACGGTCGCGTGCCGCGTTGAAGGCCATGTTGGAAGCCACGTGGTGGCTACGTGAAATGGCCAAGTACACGTAGTGTACCATAAAGTACATGTCGTATACTTTTGTTTTTCATGCCTATAAAAGGAGGGGTTCCCTCCTCCTTTTCAACACACCACTCTGCTCCCCTTTCCTCTGAGCAGAGCTCTCCCAAGAAACTCAAAGGCTTCTTTTTCTTCCATAACATCTTTGTCTGAGCTTCAATTTATGATCTGTCAGTGGCCACGAGATCAAAATGATGAGGGGAAACTTTTGAGCTTGAATCTGCTGTCTTTAATTCGGCCTTCCCTTTCTATCTTCAACCTGAGGAGGATTTTCCGGGATTCGACAGAAGGGACAGACGCCAACAGACATCTTCTAAAGTTGATCTGGGGGAGCGTTGAGATCAGAACCTATTGTGGTAGGGATCTTTCCTTCATCTCTCTAAATTGTGCATCATGTGGGGTGGGTATCCTCTTTTTTTCATAAGAAACAGTTGAACCATTAAACGAATAAAATAACTAGTTAATGAATGGGGATGGTGAAGTTGTTATGTTTATCATTGTTTATCCTATTGTTATGTTGTGAATTGAATATGCTTATGCCTACTGAAAATCATGGTCTTTTGGGGCCCTTTCTTGCGAAATTAAATACTTCCCTATATTTCTAGACTATTTTCATGATGCAAACTTCATGGAATGCGGAAATTAGTTAAACACATAAATTTGGAAGCTTAAATGAAAATTTGGAACCATTTTGTCATCACCCTGGTTGAACTAAACTGAAATAATGAATATGTGGGTGTTGTTGGGGTTTGTTTACATGAATTGGGTGTTCTGTGGGTTTTCTTGGATCGATTAAGTAGCGGGGATGCGGATGTCTTGGTTTTGGGTTGGTGTGAATACTATGTTAGTGGTAGGAATTGGGGCTATGATGAACGGTATCAAGGGATGATGATGTATGGTGTGGTTGTGGTTATGGTGGTTGTCAGCGGGGCTGCAGGGATGGTTCTGAATGGTAGCAAACTATGGGTTTGTGCTTAATAAATAAAAGTGGAAGAGATAATGAATGATGGGGCTTGGTTATATAATGGAATAATAATCAATGGGATGGTCGGTTATTAAAAAGGGGCTTGGTTATGTTGCTTGTGTTTCCATAACATTATTTGTGGATGGCAGGGATATTGTTTATGAATGATCATGGTGGTTAGTTTTAGATAGTTGCTCAGTAGTTAAGGAACTAATCAACTGATTCTCTTGAAACATGAAAACATAAATGGGGTTTTGGGATTGTTTTTTGTATGCATGCTTCGTAGTAGCAGCGCCGAGGCACGTGCTCAGTTCTTGGATTAGAATCCATAGGTTGGGCTGAGCGTTTTGAATATATATATATATATATATATATATATATCTGTATATTTGTGTTTTATTGCACCCCACCCATGTTGATTACATAGTGTCGAACACTCCCATTTCATGGGAGAGGGTATTTTTCCCTTAGTTACTAGCTCTTTCCTGCTCCTTCTTCTCTAGGATGTGATGGCTTGAGGTGACCTTACAATCATGACACTTCGGGTAGGTGTCGGTTGGGGTGGTTTAGGCCAAGAATCTTCAGGCATGTTTTACTTTTTCCCAAGAACCTTCAAGATGAGGCCCAGGTGTGTGCGGGTGGAATACGTCATTGTAAGGCCCAGGTGTTTGCAGGCAAGACACGTAGTTGTGAGGGCCAGGTGTGTGCGGGCGGGAAGAGTGTAGTAGCGTCAGGACGTTCACCATTAGGAAGAGAAACTAGCTAGTGGGGGAAAATGGTGTGAGGTACCCAATACTATTTTTCTTATATACTACTACCTGTTGTGATTGTGCATTTGTGAGTGCGGATGGTGAGGTTGGGTGGATATAATTACTTACTAGGTTTCTTCTATTATTCTCACGGGACATTAGGATGTCTCCCCACTTGTGCACGAGAGCATTAGGTTTCCCTACTGAGTATACTTGTATGCTCACCCTACGTTAACTTTCAGGTTTCTAGGAGGACTTCCAGTGTCGTGCAAGACCCTACTAGTTGGGACAATTGGAGTTTCTGTAGTTTGTTGTAGTTGATTCTTTTGATATTGTACTTTTGAGATTTTTTGTACTTGTACCTTGTTTCACAACTATTTAAACATGCATGTTGGATTGGTTTGGGTTTATTTCTATACACTTTATCTAGTCATTTTTGGTGGTTGATTGTCCTATTTCCAAATCTTAAATAATAAAAAAGGGTAATGCCTCCCATATTTGTGAAAACTCATACCCTTGGTGCTAGTCGCCACCCTGGTGCCTACTATAGGCGGGACCCAGAGGTCATTATCTCCCTTTCACCATTGCCAGCTCAGGAGGGGCATCGTTGGTGGGAGGGGGTCGTGATAGTGAGCCTGAGATATCTCTACAATTCATTGGGTAACCCGAAGGAGTAAAACTCTAAGGTTTATCTGAAGAGATTTAGGGAACATACTGTGATGGGTATTCGAAATGTAACCATGATTGTTACTCCCAACTTTAGAATGTTATGAATGCTTCAAGATACCTGTATGTCTTATTATTTCTATGGGTTATACATAAATCGTATGATTTCATGGGGTATGTTAAAGTGCTTATGTTTTATGAGTAAAGTAGGATTTAATTGATTCATATGTATTCATGGAATAAGGTTTTCTTTCCGCATTTTTAAATCATATTCTGAGCTTTTTATGCTCATCCCACGTTTTTGAAATGTTTTTCATAGGTAAAGGGAAAGTTACATGATGTGATTATTGTTTCGAGGAAGTGTCGTGAAAGATTTCATTTTTTGTTGTAAATATGTTTCCTTTGATAGGAAAAGTTAATATTGTATTTGATGTCACCACCTTGTTTAAATGTGGAATGTAATGCATGATTGATGATTTAATTCCTTAAAACCCTAAACCTGAAAAGATCCTTAATGTAAATTCTTGATGTAACTCAATATTAAGTAATGTTTAAGGATGGGTCCTTATAGGCACCACCGCTCCCTCAATGTGATATAACTCGTTCATTACATACATAAAATGTATAAATGATGGAATTGGTGAACTTATGTATTATATATAAAATATTATATTATACTGTAATTATAACAGTCCTAAGTATCATTTTGTTTTCATTCTGTTAAATACGAAAATGAAATGAATGTGGCGTTCACGCGTACGTATGGCTAACCGTCTCCATGAATAGTGCATTTCATTTCGTATATCCAAATGCTATGGACTATTCAAAATAAATATATAGTACATATATATATATATGATATATATATGATATATAAATAATGAAAATAATCCTTTAGATAATGTTCTTTTGAATAGATGGACAATTAGTATTATAACAAGTACATTTTTGACTCGTGTACAGAATATCGACAAAACGACCGACATTTAAAAAAATAATTACATAATGTTTATAACATGGTATTAAGTTATATAAAATGAATAATAAATTTAAATATTTTTCTTTAATAAAGTGAAAATTAAAATAATTTTATTATTCAGTAAGAAGAAGGAACAAATGTGTCACGTCATACACGAGGTAAGGGAACCTTTCACCCTCCTCTTTTAGTCAAAGACTTATTTTATGTTATGTCATATAATTTACAACATATTTTGATTTTATATGTTATTATATATCCTTATTTTTTGTAAATATTATGAACAAGTGATGAGAGACCTTTTTCTATCTCATTTACTCATTTATAAATTTTACAGTGACACCGTTAGGCTGCCAAATTTTCGTATGGGACTTTGTATTAATGTATTTTCATTGAGGAATATTTTGATAATATAAACCTCCTTATTTTAAAGGGTGTATTATAAAACCCTTTTAATTTTAATTTCATTCAAATGGAACTTATATTCTATGATTCGTTGTAAAAAAATGACAAAAAGATGGCTTTTAATGTTTGTAGAGATAATGACCTATATATCACCTTAATCATTATTTTACTTCCATTATTTGACTTAATATTTTTGAATGGAAAATAAATCCTTTATTATAATTTTATGTGTTCTCTAATTTAAATTTTTTTTGAAATTGTGTAATTACTTCAATATATTGAAATGATTTCTTGTGATTTCAAATTAAATTTTATAGTGAAATCATGATATTTTTAAAATTTTATGTTTTATGATTATATAAAGGTAATTAGAAATTGGACGGGTGGTTATATGAAACCCTAACGATGGGTGGTTCCACGATAAAAAATTATAGGTTTTTACGTTATAACCTTTAATGCATTGGGTATGGAATTTGACTGTATAACTATTCATTTTAGTGATATGTTTTGAAGCCGAATGTATGGTTATTCCATTTAACTATTTTTATGTACCATGTTACCTTTATATGCCATATGTTGTTTTCTATGCGATTTATAGTAATATTTTTGTTAGAAAAAGTTTAAGAAATGATATTATATTCAATTAATTATTTTTTCAACATCATTATGTTGAAAATTATTACTTTAAGGAAAAGTATTCATGGTTTACATGTTGTTTTGAATGCTAACGATTTTTCTTTATTTATCCCTTAATAGGATTTTTTTGATCATCCCAAGGTTATTAAATGTTTTTCACTTGAAATAAGGTGGAATTGGGTCAATGACGGGATCAAGGAAAAGTAATGTTGTTTAAAACATGGAACTATACTTGTTTCCATTTTTAAGAGTTTTTTTATAAAAAAATTGATACGGAGTAGAAGTGTATACATGTAATATTCAAGTTATTATGTATAAGTTGTGAACTAATAATTATTATCGATAAATGTAAAAGGATTCTTGATGTAAATTATTAACTAAATTCAATATTATGTAATGTTTATGAATGTGGCCTTATAAAAACATCTTTTAGATCTATTATACATGATAATTTAACTAGTATCATGGTTATCCGAATACATATATCTATATAATTACAATTAAAATAGATTAAGAAATGATGTATGAATTAAAAATAAAATCCTATAAATTTTATGCTCCATAAAAACACTCAAAAATAAAACCAATCATATTTAAATTAATCAATAAGTTGTAGAAGACATCATCTGATTTTTTCACTAAAAAATTATTTTTATTTACTTTTTTTAACAAGTTGGAATAAATATATATATATGAATCATTTCAATTGTTATATTATAAAAAATCAAAGGCCTGATAAAATGATATTAATATTATATTTCTTGTTAATATTGTTATGTATAATGCCTATTTTTATTTCTACGTAATATATGTTTTTGAATGATGAATACTATATGAATAGATTTAAATATATAGTTTTGGAAGGCCAATAACTATCAATAATATGATATTCCTAACACAATTATATTTTAAAAAATCTGAATATCATTAATTTTTCATAAAACAACAGATTATAAATGTTTTTCATAAAACCTTTTATAGCATGAACACATCAATGATATATAAAATATGTTGATTAAATCTAAATATTATGTGTTTGGTGGTTTAAATATTTCTAAACGTGATTAAATGACTCAATAATGTTCCCCTTTTTTGATAAACAAAAATCAGTAGTAAAAGAATAAATGAACTAAAAAAATCATGTTAAACTATATATATATATATATATTTATGTTCATATATAGTTATCCATGTTTCATTCATGGGTTTCCCAATTAATATTATCCACATTTATAATATATGCAATTTGGAAAATAAATATTCATTTTGGTAAACTCTCTCCCCATTTAATGTTAAATCATTATTTTTAAAAAATTTGAATGAATTATTCAGATTTTATATTTTTGAAAACATTTATTTGAATTAAAATTCTCCCAAAATACTTATAGAGATGAATTTTTGAATTATATGGATAAGAGAAAAAATATTATAATAAAAATATAAATGTTAAATCATTCATTATATAATATTCAATGAAATGTTTTTGGGAAAAACATGTTCACATATGGGATACTCATAATCAAAATAGTATAGATTAAAATATTGAGTACCAGTGTTTCGAGTTATGAGCATTCATTTTTTTAAAAAAATTAATTTTTTTAATTGTTTTTAAATTTATGTTTTTAGGTTTTTGTAATTTTTCAATTGATTGATCAATATATAATTTTGATCATTCAATTTCAAATCAATCTCAAAAAATTCTATAGTATTCTATCTTCCTATGTTTATTCCGATCATTCGTGGTAAATTTTAATTTTAAAGGGATTATTTTCTAGGTCTTCTATTATGATTTATCATTATTATTCATGATATTTATATTCTATTCCAGAAACTATTAGTTCAAAATTACATGTACGATCTTCATATATTCTATTTATATAGAAATTTTATTAAATTTTCATTTAATACGATTCAAAATATCTTAATGAGTAATTGAATTCTCATAAAAAATGTCAAAATTTTGATTCAGTGTAATGGTTTCATCACCAATGAAATCAAAATCCCTGACTTAATCATGGAATCAGTTTGTGAAAATCATTATCTTCTAATAAAAAAGTTCTCTAACTTTTTATACATCCTTCAAATATTCCATTATATTTTCTATATAATTAATTCACTAAATTTGAGCTTCAAAAATCTAGAATTGTATGATCTGATTTAGAAGATTAATTTTTTTATGCACTATGTTGTTTAATCGTGATTTTTTAATGAATCATAATAAATTTGATGATCAAAACTACATCTATATTTAAATAAAATGTTTAAGTCATTAAAAAAGTTATTAATTTTAAAGAAAATATATTCTTTTTCTTCATTATAAGGTAATTATATTCAATTAAATAAGCGTCTAATTCTTCAATATATTGAGGGGAATAATCCATAATTTGAAATAAATAATCCATTTTATAACTATTTTCATTAATAGTTATATAAGAATTATGTGATGTTGATGAAAAAAGGATTGATATTTTAGTTGATAAAACTAAATTTGGAATGTGTTTAATTTATGGTGATGATATAATTAATTATAAATGTGCAACTATTATTTGAGAGGGGAAAATAAAATATTAAAATCTACATGGATTTATCTAAACAATTATTTTTAATTTATTTTTCAAAATAAAATGATTTAAAAAATATTGTCCTGAATGAAATTCATCTTTAGATGAAGGAGAAAATTACACATTATATTCTTAGTCATTTAATATTTTACCTTTTGACTAATTAACAACTGATCTCCTAGTGAATAGATTATATGGTGAAAGGGTTCATTAATTTTATGATATTTCATTATAAATTTTTTTTATTAACCTTGAATATTAATAATTCCATTGTTTGTTTTTATGATAAATATGTTCAGTAATTTTTTCCCGTTGAATATTTTCATTAGTAATTTGTGATTTCCTTATCGTTGAGGAATACTACTTCTTCATTTTCCATTCCACCATTTTCTGATCACCATATTTATTTTCTATTTTTACCTTCGTTCTCATTGATTACTAAAAAAATTATATAAAACTACTATGAGTATCAAATTTCATCTTCATACATTCATTTAAAGAACTCATTATATTTTTAAAATGATTTTCAAAACATTATTTGAATATTTTCTCCTTCAACAATGTTATAATTTAACCTCTTGTTTTAACTTCCTCATTTTTTGACGATCTTTCATAGGATCCTTCTCCAAAATAAAAACATATTATCCATTACTTTATTACGATAAAATAAAACCATTTAGTTTAATTATTTAATATTCATAGATGATATTATAGATCTTATTTTAATAAAAAATTCTCTTTATCATTATACAATAATCTCATTACTGATATTTCCATAAAATTAATTACATTATTATAATATATTTATATAATATATTAATTTTAAAAATATTTTTCTTTTATTAGTTTTATAAGAACCCATTTTTAAATTCCTCCATAAAGAAATATTTTCATGCTAACTGGTGTACTGTTAATTACATTAATATATGACATGAAAAAATTTGGTTCATATTCATTTATAAACATCACCTAACAATTGAAAATAAAAAAATATTGCATATTAATTGTATCATTTTTTCTATTTATTCATTAATGAATGAATATCCCCTAAAATAAAACAATTATACCTTAAAACAATATTTTCCTAGTTTTATGACCATTCTCAATGATCATGAACAAATTCTTTTCCACATCATATTTTAATAATTCTACATAAAGATATGATTTTTTTGAAAAAATATTTTAATTTGGCTGACCCTTAAAATAATCTCAAGAAACATTCCCAATGACATAGAGAAATTCATGATGAATTTAAAAATGTTATGTTTTTTGGGAAAACTTCTTTTTCATATAACATAGATGAACCATTAAACACATGGATAAAATATGGGTATTAATTCTTATTATCATCTACTATAGAATCCATCATTCATAAAACATGAAAATAAATTATATCCATTAACATGAATATATAATTTTCTAGTATATTATAATCAATTAAAATTTGTTGAATAATCACCCTTATCATGAGTACTCAATATGATTGCATTATCTAATCAGATAAGGGATAAAAACATCACACGATAAGAAAATATTTCTTGGAAAACATAAATCGCATCGCTTCTAATCACAATGAATGTGTCAAATAATCATTAAGTTCACCCTATTATATAGGTATCAACTAAATATGAATAGTTTCCATTTATTTTATTATTTTTTTAGTTAGATCAAATACTAAAGAAACACATGATGTTATGTATTTTTCAAATAATTTTCTTATAATCAGAATCATTATAAATTTATATTGAATTTACAAATTATAGATAAATAAAATTTCAATACTATGATTGAAATAAAATCGTATTAATTTAATAATTTAGTCATGATATGAAAACAAACTTCATGTGATGATATATTGGAAAAATAATGATAAGTAAATATATGAGAAATTACAATAAAAATTTATAAAAAATTATAAATTTCATATGAACTAAAAAATATAGAAATATCATTGGAAGATATATTATATTTATTGAATGAATTCTTCTTCTTCTTTTTAATAATCCTCTACTAAATTTTTAGCATAAAATTTGGATTTATTTAAAAATGAAAAATTATTTAATAATTATCAACAAAAACTATGAAATAATTCCTAGAAATAAATGGAATAAATGAAACAAGATAGTAAAACATAAAGTACTGTGGTTTTAAGAATTTAAATAAGAAATACCAATAAAATTAGTTATATGTATTCATCTTATGATATGAAACAATAATTATCAAAATTATTATTTTATCAAAAAATATATTTCTCTTAATCAATTTTTATTTGAAAATAGGATCTTTGGATTCCATAATTGATTATAAATTTCTTGTTAGTATAAATGAATTTATCATTATGAAAAATCTTTTTCTAATCAAAAATATTAAACTAATTTTTGGTAATAATTCTACCAATTTCAGCCTTGTTGGCATTAGGTATAGAGAGGTTCATTATTTAAAACCATAGAGTTCTTTTATTAAGATAAATTTTTTGTGTGTTTTCTTGTTAGTTAGAATATTGTGATATTGGATCTCATTTGATTATAAGTATTTTGAAATTATTTCCCAAAAATTGTAAATTTAGGTAATGGATTTTTTAATTATTTGATATCAATTTTTTTAAAATATCAATTTTTTCAAGGGAAAATGTAACAATTTTAGAATTTTCATTCTTATTATTATTCTTTTTGTAATATATATTGTGTTATTAAAATTATAT
Organism: Viscum album; assembly: GCA_963277665.1. Lineage (NCBI taxonomy): Eukaryota > Viridiplantae > Streptophyta > Magnoliopsida > Santalales > Viscaceae > Viscum > Viscum album. Next base: position 537,762,873 of record OY728156.1, read on the forward strand.
ATATTATTTTCCTTTTTATATCAACATTATGTTTTTAAATTATTCCCTCTGACTTTTCCAATACAAAAAATAATTTTCCATTCTCTCTTCTTATTAAAATTAGAATTTCCTCAAATTTTATTTAACTAAAGTTTATTTTAGAGGATTCATATTCAAGATCAGTATATTTATTATAAATCATCTAGTTTATATATTAATATTGAAAAGATTAAGATCTCACTTCTTTAATGGTTTTTATATCTCTTTTATCAATAGAACTAGATGAATTTTAAAAATTGTTATCATTTTCATTATATGAAGAATAAAATAACGTATAGAGTAGTTGAATTTTTTAGGGGAATCAAAAGTTACTTTTCCCATCAGACACTTTTATAATTATAAATAATTATAAAAAATCCCATTATTTTTCAATTAACCTCAATATTTTCAAATTATCTATTTGATATAAAATCAGTTTCACTTAAACTCCATGTATTTATTTCATATTTTATTTTAATACTTTTACTCTTAGAATACTTTATTGATTATGTTTATTTTTATTAATTAACTCATTTAAAAAAATTTAATATGAAATTTTATTCTGCATTCAAACCAAATTGTTTTAGTAGTATCAATCTTCTCTTTTCATTACATAGAATAATTTATACTCAAATTATTTTATGTGATTAGTCATCTTAGAAGGATAGAAAGTACAACATCAATTTGATTACATTAACATTATATAAATTTTTCTTGGAATGTTATTTTTGGTGATAATGTTTCAATTTTTTGTTATTATTTTTTTAATAATTTTTAAATATACTCATTTATTCTATTTTTCCTTTTCTTCTTCTCCTTTCAAAAGATTTTCATATTTCAAATGATTATTTATTAATTATTGTCAAATACACAAAGTAATTTACATTATATAATATATGGATATTCTTTTATCTTCTTATTCATTTTATGAAACATACATAGCTTTATAAAATAAATAATAATTAGATAATTAATTATCTCCAATGGAGTATAAGATTTATTATTTTTTAAATTTTCTATCTCTGAGGGATATAATATCATTGGGAATAAAATTAAAGGTATGATACACTTATCGTATTTTATATCTCTTGGTTTCCAAATCATCTGATGTTCTGGAAGGAGTATCTTATAAATTTTTATTTGTACTGTAATAAGATAGACCTAATAAAATATTACAATATATAAATATATATCATTACAAAAATTTGATGCTAAATTTAAATTTAAATTGATTATTCTCTTAAAACGTAATAATAAAATATTCATTTTATGTATATTTATATTATAACATAATCATGACATTGATTTGAACTCCCATGATAATAAAAAATGTCTCAATGAGGTATCGATTGTATTAATAGTTAGCTGAGAGGATTGGTTTGGGATATACCTAACACTAAGAGGTGGGTGAATTAGTGTTGGGGACTTTTTAATCCAATTTCTACTTTTATCCCTGTACCTCTTGACCTGTTAGGATCTTGATTACCTTATTCACTATTCCATGTCGCATGCAATAATAGAAAGTAGTAAAAATATGAACACAATGTTGTTATAAGGATCAACACTCAATAAGAGTAGCTATGTCCTTACCATGCCTGGATATGACCAGTGCATGGATTCTCCACTATTATGTGATATGAAATTACATTGGAGTGGCTAGGAAAACAATCCACTATCCAGTGTGAGTCCATACATTTTATAGGGGGTGAGAAACAATCCTCTTCCATAGACTGTTGATGACCTAGCCCAACTTGCAGCGTCTAGCTGGTTCATTATACTGCCTACAGAGATAGTATTCATCCTTATTCAAAAGGTTTTTTATTCTCTTGATCTTCATTAGTTCTCTTCACTTTATTACTTGCAAAGAAGCAGGAAAGAAATTCTTCGTTTCTTCTTCTTTTCTTCTTCACTAGTGTAAAACTATATACACTAGGACTTCTTCTTCTTCTTTAGTGTAATAACTGAATGCACTAACACATATTTTTCTTTCTTATCAAGAATCACATATACCAAAGTGATTATTCCAGAAATGAAGATAGGCTTACTTGGCATAATCAATTTTAGTTCTTCTCTTGTTCATAAATTTATGTGATCATGCATATGGCATGTAGTTCAACTATTTTCCATATTCTTTTCTTAAATTTCTGCCGAAAACGTATAATTTGCACACTCTTCTTTTTCTTCTACTTCTTCAATGAAAAACTAGCTGCACTGAAACCAACTATTCTTCACACATTTCATTCAGTGCAAAACCATCTACACCATGCTCTTCTTCTTCTTCTTATTTTTTTCCCACTCCCTACTTTCGTGCCACCAACAACTTGTAAGCAAATAACTTGCCCGCAAATAACTTGCACACAAAAAAAACATGTTCACCAAAAAATTTGGGCGCCAAAAACATGCATCCCAAACACTTGCGTGCCAAAGAAATGTGTGCCAAAAATTTGCACGACACAACTTGTGCGAAATAACATACAGGGCACAACATGCATATCACAACTTGTGTGACACAACTTGCGTGACACCATACTTGCGTACCTTTGAAATAACACTCATCTGGCACGCCACCTTCTACAATTTCACAACCAGAGCTCAAATTTTCTCTAAATTGTTGAGCTTTCTTGTACCCTACGCACCAACACTTGTGCGCCTCCAGCATGTGCAGCCATACTTGCGAACCTACAACTTGTGCACCTTCTACCAACCTTCATCTTGGGATCCTAACTCCTTAGTTGTGCGCCCAGAGCTCAAAGATAATTCTCAAGTATTGATCCTTAAAAAATGAGGAGGAGAGTCTTCTATATATAGGCATTTTAGTGAGTTGTTCAATCTGGACATGCGCATCAATACATGAGTGCCACCACTTGTGTGCCATCACTTGCGTGTCAATACATGCGCACCACATTATTTCCTTTTCCATATTTCTGAAATAATGCTCTTTGAAATATGACTTGCACGCATTTACATCACATGCTCTCAAACACTTGCATGCTGCCCCTTACTCTCTGATACGTGAGCACCAATACATTCTTTCAAAAACTTGTGCTCCACTCTTGACTTGCACAACACATTTCTTTCCTTTTACAAAATCACTTATCCATATCCCGATTTTCAGGCCCTAAAATTTTACAAACAATGGAAAATGGAGCAACCTTAAACTGTGCTTTTGTGCCACCTCCAGATGGTCTCTTCCTTTTTCATTTCTCTCTTCACTACATCCCATAACCATTCTTTAGCTTTCATCACAAACATTGCTATCATTATATTACAATGGGAAGTATTAAAACTTCTTTATCTTCCACCAACATCATTACTTCCAATCAAAAATGTATATGATATGCATCATCATTTTCCTCGCTTTCCTTCATAAGGCTTGCATCAGAAGTTCTCCTAACTTACGATATTTTTAAAATACATATCAGTAAAGCATCTTCTGGTTTTTTCCATTCTTTTTAGAATATGAATTCTAATGTACTTTTTCATCCTCACATCAAATCCTAAATTACTTTTGGATTGTTATTTCCAATGAACTCCAATAATATCTCTCTATCCAAAAGTGTAGGCTTGAATCTTATTCAATATATTAAATGTTGAAGACAATGTATAAACTTTGACACAAGTTCATTGAACTAAGGATCAGTGCATCAATCGTATGAATTTATTTTCATTGAGAATTTCTCAAATATGACATCCAATGCTATGATTCCATAACAATTCTCAATGAAACCTCACCTCAGCCAATCTCCACTAATTTTTTTTCCTTAATCATCTCCTTCTACATTTTAACAAATATCGACAACTGTTGACAATAAATACAATCCTTATACACAAAGTGGTCCCAACATTAGTTATATAAAATATATGTGTTCTATGTAGGTTTAAATTATCAATGGATATAACATTTTTAACCTTCTGTACTTAAAAAATAATATAAACACATGTTATATGCAAGAAAAAAAATATAAAAAATATATATAGTAATAAAAAATCAAGAAAAAGTAATTTTTTATGTTGTTTCAATTGTAGAAACAACACTAATACAAAATATTAGATTATGAAAGGGTATGGAATGTATAGTACAATATATTGGATAATTTATGTTTCAAATAAACATCATTTTTATTCCTCTCTAAGAAATAAGTGTGTTATAATTATGAAAATATGATATGCTAGAAATAAATGTATCAAAATAACAAAAAACAAATAAATCCACAGGATCGACTAATATTAATTAAAATTAAGAAAATATGTTTCACAATTTTTGATCGAATATACATGAATGTGACAAAGATAAATACTCTTTCTATTTTATATAATATATTGAAAGGTAAAACATAGTGAAAAAACCAAATTACATTCACTGATATAATAATTTTTATAAATATAAATTAGGATACAAAAAATAAACAATGTTTATTTGCTGGAGAACACAATACTAATTTAAAGCAGTATTTTTAAGCCTATTTATTTGACAAATGTTAATGTTATTTAGATATATATGATATAAGGTATCATTTAATTTGAAAATATTTTAGGTATATTATTCTTTATGTATAATATTTTTCTATATCGTTTTTAACATGTAATACATTGATTGAAGTAATCAAAATATCCCCAACTATAATATATTTTATCTCGGTTCTCTCACTATGAATTGTGGTTTAACATTAAAAAAAATTCAATATGAAATACAAGATGATATTATATGAAAAATACCATAAGCATAATCTAAATAATAAGGATAAAATATACAAAAAAATAGATATAAATTAATAAAAAATTGTTGTATACCTAATGATATTGTAGCTCTCATTATTTTCATGTAGTCACAATAGTTTGTTTGATCTATAATGAAAAACAATATTTATATACAATCCATCAATGCCATGATTCTATATATCATTGGGTCAGTTATCATGATATTGTAACCATATTTCTTTTTTGTCTTACAATGAATTTTTTATCATTCCTTATATGCCTAAAAGTTTGATCAACCCCACTATAATGGTTTTAATAGATTTTATAATTCAGATAGTGATGGAAATAAACTATTTATAAGTACAATTCATTATATTATTTTATTTTTAAAAAATACACATATCTTTGGAATTATTTAAATGAATTAATTATTGAATTTTTCATAAATGGATTTATATAATTAAAACATCAAAGATAAAAACAGCCTTCACTTGGATTAATTTCTAAATGATTTGTTTCATAGTATTTGAATAAAATAATATAAAGTTATTTAATGACTCAACAGATGGTCATCCCTGAGATGAAAACCAGAAAAGAAGTAATATTGGGGGTTCAAATCATTGAAACTAATAAAATAACCTAATACATACTCACAAAGGGTTATGTTATATAAAACATACATATAATGGATAACTAATCTATAATATAGGTCATCCCAATTATATGTAATTATGAATTAATTATGTGTTACTACCAATTTTACATGATATATTTACCTCCTTTATAATAACTCACATTATTATTTTGAAGGAACTCTCGATGTATATGAATCCATAATGTTGAACTAATTTTGTAATCCACTGAAGAATCTGAAATTAACTATACTGAGAACCCTATTCTTAATTATTTATATTTCTTCCCATTTAAATGATAGTGTTACATGATAATCAATGTCCATTCCTCCCCCATAATGTATACCCTTTGGGATAACAATATATATTCTTAATGATACAATTCCACTTGAAGCATCTATGGAGAAATGATAATATCATTTAGATAAATTGAAATAATCCCTGAGATAGGATGAAGTGAACTCCAATATCTTTTTGATTCAGTTGGATAACATATAAATACGAACAAATTTTTAGACCAATATAAATCTCATGTTTGAAATTCTAAATATGTTAAAAAATTGATTCATACCCTATATTAATATAAATTTATGGGATACTTGTCTACATCTAAGGAGTAGATACTTATCAGATAGGGATTACACCAACAATATATAGATGATAAATGAGAATTTAAAAAAATTACTGGATCCCATTTAAATTTCCTTAAACAATTATTTGGTATCACATAATGACTTTTTACAACATGAATACCTAGACATTATGAATTAACTCCATACGATTTTTAATGACACCCCATATGACTTGTATATCATATGATGAGGGAAATATGAAGTGTTGTATATAGATCCAACAACCAAAATAAAAGATTTATATAATTAAAGTTATATGAAATGTTATTGATTTTGGAAGCGACTCAAGACATTAGTATTTAAATTATTCATAGTTCATCCATTTAATATTAAAAATACATATATACTAAGAGTTGTTTACTTTGTATGATTAATCCACTGATAGGAACTATCATCATGCTTGAAAGAATGTTTATTATGATTTATATTTGAAGACATCTAAAACTATGACAAAGGAGTAACCGTCAATTCCATTTAACATGTTACCTTGAATGATAATGAATATGTCTCCTTCTATGATTGTAGTTTGAAAGGATAAAATACTACATCAACGTTCTTAGTAAATGTATAGGAACAACCCTCTCCATCATGTATGGGAGTATTTTTTCCAATATTACTATCCTTAAAATAATAATATTCATATAGGAGAATTAATATGATTATTATATATTTTAATTTACCCCACACCATAATGGGAGGGGAATTTCTCCTATTCTCAAAACAATAATGATAATATTTTACCACCAGGGATCATCTTAATAGAAAATTAAATAGTAATTTCTCCTTGTTTTCAATTAATACCCTTTGTTAAATGTTTGTTCCGTGAATGCTTTTATTGAAAAAATCATGACGACATTATGGAAACCAATTCAAAAGATTAACTGAGAATAAATACTGAAATATATCTAGGAACATAATGAAAAAAATATTCCTACAATATATATATATATATTTATATATACGAATGATGATTCTAATAAATAATGAGATTGATATATAAAAGATAGTGATTTATATTATTAATTATAAATGACTGAGGAAATAACTGTAGATGACTTCTTTATGCAAGTGAAATTTTTTTATTTCAGCCTCTCAGAGAACAAAGAGCGTGATTTTAAATCAAAATAATGTCACAATAAAGAAACAATTTGATTAATATTGTAAATTTAAAGGTACAGAATATGCATGTGTGATAGAAATAAAATGTTAGAAATTAAATGGTAGCACCTCTAAATGGACATCTACATGTTGTTGAGAGTGCATACTAGGATAAGTGATAATGTGTTCATATCTACCGTGCAATTATAAATTTTTAGAATATAAAATTCTCTTTGATTATGTAAAAATATTTAAATATGAATTTCCCTAATGTAATATGTGGCTTATTAATTCATAATATTTCATATTAAATATCCCTATTAAGTGAAAATCAAAGGCTGATTCCAATATCTATTCTTACATTAGTCCCCATAATATGTTGAAAATGATAGAAAAAATGATTAAAATATAGTCATATAGATTACATTGGGGCTATAAATCTAGTCTATTAGACCCTTGAGGCTATAGAATATTAATAGTTATCATTACCCAAGCATCACCTTATTCCATTATTATTTATTTATTCTATAGGGGTTCAAGATATATATTATCCATATACATATTAAATCCAAACCTAACAGGATTCACATGGTATATTAATTTATATTTAAAAATAGTTGAGAGTCCTAATGGGACTACATGACTCCACTAATCCTCTTTCTCCTCAAATGGATAACATATATTTGTGGTATGAAAAAATTCAGTTGAAGAGGAAATTATACACTATGTTGGATTAAATGACTCCTTCTCTAACTAACACTATGAATCAAACATCCATAATCTTCAATTACATAATAGATATGGATCTATATATCAGTGAAATCATTTCACTATATGATCCCATGATGGGAAATGTAGTTTAATAGGAGTCATCATATATTATTTCTTTTATGAAGTCCATATAAATACTGGATTATTTTTGCTATGGATACCTAGAACCAAATACTATTGCTAACTATAGAGATTTTCAGTGGTAGATTTATTTCAGGTTCAGTTATTCTATAAAGAAAATACATATAATAAAATAATCCAATTTCAAATATTGTTATAATGAGATAGACTGAATCATAATTTCATGGTTGAATGTCATAAACTATTCAATAAATTTTAAAGTAAATTATTATATAATTTTGAATATATTCATTTAAAATCATTAAAATGAGTTGAAAAGACTTCACATTCCATTTAAGTTCCTTAGTGACTTTTTATAGTTTGTTTACATAACATATCCCCTATAATATTTCATTTGACATTCCTAATCAATGTCTAATTTAACGCCACCATAGAAATGAAATAAATGTGGTAGATTAATGATTTTTTACAATGATACAATCATCATTAATTCATGCTTCAATCCATATTCCATCTCAATATCTTGTGTTTTATCCCTCAAAAAACATTTAAATCAATGATTACTATACAAGGATTTAAATAATGAAAAATATCATCTAGAATTTGATTTATGAAACATTAATTATTAATCATTATTAAAAATAAATCAAAAAAAATTCATTATATCAATGTAGAATAATATGTTAAAATTGATATAGATTTATTGGACCAAAGAAGTTTTTCATAATTATTTGATTTATTAATTCCCCTTTGGAAAATATTTTTTTATATTATCAATGAATGATATATCATTTATGATATACTTTAAAATAATATTAAATATATGTTGGAAATCTTGTATAAAAACATATCATAAGATATATTTCCCTCCACTATAATAAGAGATGAATTTAATGTGTGGAAGGATGTTCTAAACATGTTTTTGTATAAATCTAGAAAACAAGATAGAAAGGATTATTTTAATCTAGAACATGAAATTCTCATGTTCTAATTGAATCAAAATTAATGACCAAATTCTATTTATGGTAACCAAGGAGAAATATTTATCATAACATCACACTCAACCTGGTGTAAATTAAAATAAAAATGGAATAAGATGAAGAACTGTGCCTAGTACCTAGGAATGTCATGAAAATTCTAGATTTTATTGCACCATCTTAGAGGATATTTTTAATACCCACTATTTGGGAACATTATAAAATGAATAGTCACAATATTACTCACTTAATTTAATCAAATTTAATGATCCCATTATACTGTATGATGACTAATATGAACCTATGTTAACAAACCCTAATTAGTTTAGAATTAATAGTGGTTGGGAATACTGATTTTGTGATGGAAACTGATGTTCATGGATTAATTCTTGTAAAGATATATATATATCTAAAAATTGTCTAAAATATCATAAATGTGCAACACTAAAATTTTCATTGGGTAATGAATCTTTTAGTTATCATTAATACCCAATTTATAGGAAAACCAATATGCATATAATAAACTTTCTTCTAGAAATAAATATATGAGAAGGCTTACTAAATATACCATATAGATATTAATAATTTCACTATGATCTAACAAAAAAGATTTTCAAGTATATCTAACTCTAGATGTAAAAGGATAAAATATGGAACAACCTCATAATACTCTTTATTAGTTCTTTTATAGTAGTAAAAAAATGAAGCATCTCATTTTCATCGCATATCGAATCTCAATTATATAAACCATTCTCCATTATTATAAATTCATGATGACTGATAATGTGTCCCTTTCATACCTTGAATAATTTTATATAGATGTAATGTAGAAAATACATATCATGTAGATACTGGCTCCACTGAATTCTATATAATTTTTTTTCGAAGGAAAAGACTAGGGAGTTACCATTCATGAGAAAATGTGGCCCTCATGAATATATAGAAATATAGAATTTATTAATGTCTATAGTAAATTGTTCCATAATGGTTTTGGGATCATCTTTATAAAAATCCTACTAAATTACCTATCAAACATGAAAAAGATTACATGTCTCCCTCCAAAATTATAATTAGGTGGACCAAAAGGGTGATAAAAATATACTCAAGAGGATCAATTTTAGTACCAACATTAAAGAAAATGTTTTGATCATTTAATTAATTTTGTTCAACCTGGACCTATATTTCATTGTCTCAGTTTGGAGGCCATGTATACACATAAATTAGGTAGTTCACTTATCTTATCATTATTTCGTGAAAATAATTTGGCAATAGAAAAATGGAATTTATAATAATATCTCACCTTTTATGTACTATGAATTTTAGTTCAAGAATATAGATATTTCAAAAATGTAGAGAATAATATAATGGTATATAATTTGACATACATTACTATACTAAATGTTATAGAAGATACCCTTTCCAACCCAATGATAAGACTTGGTGAAGAATTAATGTTTTTGACCAACCAAATTGTCGAGAAAACCTCTGATCTGGGGAGTAATTGATTAATTAGGGATAAATTTTCCAATAAATTAATCATGAACTCATATTTTTCTTATAATATTGTCAATCAGGTGATTTCATTTAATATACACCACTAATTTAATAAAATAACATTATTTAATCCATTCATATTAATCATGACCATAATATTCTTTATTCATGTATGACTCTAACTGATATTAGGATAACAAGACCAATGGCCATTCATTAACTAGACATGAATCCAATAAAAAAACCATGGGGATTAAAAATATTCTCTCACATTGATATTGTTTAATATACACTTGAAACACCCAAATATTAAAAAAATGATGTTTTCATGATAAAAGTAACAGTCTCATCATGTCATCTTATAGATATCATGATTACAATTCATATACATCCCTATATAACGGTGAGGTGGAGAAGAAGTAAATATATGTTTCTTCATGGTTATTAGAGGGAGGTATTTCAAATAATATTGACAAATAGAAAAAGTGAATCTAGTTTTGATGTATGATCAGTATACCGTGCTGATAAGGGAATCCATAAATCATGAAGAAAAGGTTAAACATGTATCAATCCTTAAAAAATTATGGTGTATTTTCATATATTCTTAATGAAATTACTAGGATTTACCCCAAGTGTCTCCACCGTTTGGGTCTTCTGGTTGACCAACATATATATAAATATATAGAAAAGCGATTTAATATGACCCATAAAACAATAATGGATGCGAAAATTGATAAGCTATTCAAATCCAACATCATTGTATAATTTCAATACTCAATGTGTCTAACCAACATCATCCCCATACATAACATGTATTAGAAAATATGATACTTTTTTTAATCAAGATATCATAACCATCAATGAAAAATTCTTTTTCTCCCAGTATTTATTTCAAAAAAATTGATTAATAAAACATATATCTTATATTATCTCTTATCTATGAGTTTTTATTCAATCCACTATCAGATCCAAATGTCAACCCACATAAGGTCACCAATATTTTTACAACATCCCAAGTTGTATATGTTCACCATGTTGTTTTTTAGGAATGTTAGCGATAAAAATAAATTTACAATTAAAAATATATTATATTCTATTCAAATTAAAATTATAGAGTTATTTGTGGATAATTTGGTGGTTAAAATTTAATAATGATATGACCAGTTTAAAAATATCGTTGAAGTTTTCAAAAAAACATAAAATATAACACCTAATGATTAAGAGACAAAAATTATATTATGGGTTTAAAATAATGGAAATTACATTAAATTTTTTAATGAGATCTTAACATACTGTTTTCCAGTAGGAAACTAAAACCAATACTTGATATGACTCATCAAAATATCAGGAAATTTGGTTGATTACAAACATGTATCACTATCATTAGGGGTGTCATATCTAACCATATCCACAATTGATTTAGTATTATAATGTTGATAAATAATATGTTCACCAATCACTCATTTTTCAATTTTTATAAATTCTTTAAAGAAGATAATAAATACCATCTATATCCACCAGTAATCAAGCCACTCGTGGAAGGAAATCCTCTCATCTTTTTTGAAACCATGGTGTAATAACTTGGAACCCAAATTATTAATAATTATTATAAAAGGAAATATAATAGTATTTATTATCTTAGTAGGAAAAAAGTAGATGGTGCGAATCAATTTCCAATTATTGATAATAACTACCTCACATATAGTTTTACTCTGAAAAATACAAGACATTTCATCGATCATCACAATGTCTACCAAATAACACACATCAATCCTCTCGAATAAACCCTTAGATAAATATTGATAACTGGGTGTATAACATGATGGGTGGTTACATAATACATATTTAATATCTAGTTGGTGTCTTAGAAGGAAATAAATGGATTCTAAATAGTTTAATTCCTTACGAAACACCTAATTTAAAATAAATTTCATTTGTACACAAAAATCAATAATAAATTTGCATTATATCTCTATGAAATCCATTGATAATGGTAGATGTAAATTGATGATTAATATAGGATTACAATAGGTTAGAGTCTGTAAAACATGAATATAAACAACATTTATATTTGGGATTATATACATCGCTCTAGTGGAATAATCTTTTCTGTACTATTTCTTACTATCATAAGGAAAAAAAGGATGAGATAGAATTCCAATCACTAATTAAAGGATAATAAAGGGTTATAAATGTATCATTAGAAATTATATAAGTCAAGGGATACACAATCATATAAATCCGGAATATTAATAGTGGTTATCAAATCATAAATGAAGAGTTGATACCCTTTCATAAATATGTGTGAAAGTTTATGGCTATATTACCCTCAGAACAACCTCTATCTAATAACTCGCATTTATAGAACACCCAATAAGATTAAATAGATAATTGTTTTATAAAACATGTAGATCAATACTGGGTTTCTTTATTCAGTCACAAAAAATCATGTGTTGGTTACTCCATATATTTATAGCAATATAGAATAAATAACAGTATTAAAAACCAAATTTGTTTAAAGAGATAATTTATCCACAAAGATATAATAAACTATTGGAAAAATAAATACTATTATTTACCACATCCAATGGGATATTATCTAACTAGAATTATAAAATAATAATTAGAACCTTATATGTGAATAATATATCATATATTACAATATAATAGATTCCAAAAATTCACCTCTAAATTAGGCTACAATGAGGTCATACTAAGTTGAATTGAAGGGGCTACACTCTTTATACTTGTAATAAGTCCCTGTGAGATTCTACTATCAACACTGCCCACAAACCAATATTTTAATTCTATTTAGGTGACATTGATAATTATAGCCTCAATAAAGTAGAATTACATCGAATTCATAATGGAATTCCATTCATTTCAGATATTTTATACATTCATCCATAAAACCTCATGATTGTTAAACAACATAAAAAATATTCAACATTTTATATTAATGGGATAAATTTAATATGTATATAGTTTGAAACTATTGTTTTTAGTTCATCTTAATGTAGAGTATCAAATATTTCTTCTAAAAATGGTAAGATTTAATTTCCCTTAACATCTTTTGATGGAATAATATTACATATATTATTATTTATAATAAGATTTCAGGATTTTGTTACCCTCAAAAGATATTGTTTGAATGTATTAATATTTTTTAATCATTTGAATTTATTCGGGGTTTATAATGATTATAATATATAGTTCAACAATTCATCATGATATCATGGAACAAAAAATTGGCAGATAAAGGGAATTACCAAAAAATCAATCTAATATCCTCCAGAAGATGATATAAATTTCAATAACAATCTGCATGAGAAAATATTATATTATTTGTGGTAATAACACAGAATAAATAATACTTCCACATACCACCCCATATTTCCTAGTGTTTATAATAGATTTCGTTCTTCCCATCGATGATTCATTTATTTTACATTGAATTTAAATCAATGATAAAATTTCTGAAAATGTGTAATCTCAAATATGACTATAAAAGTTAGATATACACAATAAAATTAGTTTTAAAAATAGGAAAAACATTGAAATCTATAAATATATAGTCACATTATCTATAAATTAGATTGTTTTAGTTTTCTAATTTATTCATTGAGAATTGGGGATGGCCCTAGGAATCTCCATGATACCTTGGATGTAACCTATAGATATTTTTTTGAAAAATGAAGTACCTTATAACATATATAATTTACAAAAAAATAGGGTTCACTTATTGATTGTCGTGGATGGAGGGAATAACTATTATAAGGACCTGACCTTAAACATTAAATAATATTGAATTAATTGAATAATTCACATTGAAGATCTTTTCAGTTTTAGAGTTTTATAGAATTAGGACATAACTATTACATATCAAAATATTACAAGGTAAACATATCTACATAGTTTCCATTTTTTTCATAAAATAAAAACTCTTGAAAAAAATGTCATGTCTAGTTTCATGTTTTAGACAGCATGACATATCCTTGATCCCATCCTTGAAATTATTCGTGTTTAAGTCATGTGAAAACTTTTCAAAACATGGGATGAGCATAAAAAGCTTAGTAAGGGTAATAAAACAAAGAATGAATACATTTTTTCATAAATACATACAAAACATGAACTATTTTACATTCCTCATGAAATCATATGATATATTATAGACACATAGAAATCATTAATCATAAGGTTGACTTGTGGCATCCATATCATACTTACATTGTAGATATCATAGCTACATATGGAGTTAGTTTGGAATACCCATGACAGTATATTCCTTAATTTTCTTAGGAGAAATATTCACGTTTACCTCTGTCATGGTACCCAATGCATTGGAGAGCTATCTCGGGCTCACCCGCCCTAGGTTTATCACGGAACCACATATATACGTAAATAATTATCAAGAACCATTACATGATCATAACACATAACATATGCATAAAGGAAAGATAACATTTCCACATTGCAATAATAAAATATCATTTCAAGATATTGAAATAATAAATCCATTTTCAAAATCATTTTCAATACCAAAATACATAAAAAGAGTATATGGTATTTATTTTTCCATTTAAAAACATTCCATCTTGTAAAGGAAGACATAGATCAAATAATACTCAAGGTGGTGGAAAAGTCATTGTCACCGCTTACATTAAAAAAACATTCCTTTTTTTTAGTAAAATGCTTCATATAAAAAGATCCCTTTGAATAAAATGTAAAGTCAATGGGGGTTTATACACTGTATAAAATAAAGTTGTGTATAAAACTAAAAATGCCTCAGTGAATGGAGATTGAGACGAAGTCCCTTACCTCACGTCTGACTTGACTCGATCATTCTATAATATAATGAATAATAAACTAAAGTTAATTTATACTTGCTTAAGATCCTTTTTCATTTTTTTATTCATTTTATATCACTTATTACCTTATGTTAAACATTATGCAATCATTTATGTTAATAACCTTCATTTTCTCGATATTTGGTACTTGAGTAAAAATAAACACCTTATATTTACAAGTTCTCCATGTGGTCAAAGGTTCATAATATCCATAATTCTATTAATGATTTGGATATCACATATATTATATATATCATGTATATACATGTTTTTATAATAGTATATAACATTTCGAGGTAATAAATGAAATGCACCGTTCATGGAGACAGTAAGTCGTACGTACGCATGAACGCTACTTTCAATTATGTTTCTTATTTTAATTGAAATAAAACATAATTATACAAAGTTATATTATAATTCCCATATTATATAATATATAATATCATTAATTCCATCCTTTATACATCCCACATAATGCATTAATGAATCAAATCACTTTGAGGGGGTGATAGTCTGCACATCCTCAAATGATATTATCATATTTACCAACTATGGAAATCATAAAGGAGTGATATAAATAGAAGTATAGAAACATAAGGAAATCATAGAAATAATAGAAATCATATATTTATACTGTTCTATCATAATGTACACCTTGAGAGGCGGTAAGATGTAATTGAACAATCATTGTTTCGTGAGGCCTTAGTTTCACATACATAAAAGAATTATGTTCTTCATCCATTACTTGGAGGTGTGTGTAAGTGTAGTTAGAATTATTCTCATAAAAACATCATAGTATAGTGAGGATACTGTTGTTGTTACAAAATAATGAAAAAAATTGTTTAGGGGTTGGAGAAGTAAAATAAAGGAAAACAATTTAAGAGAAACTGTTACCTTTAATTTGGGTAACTCCCATTGGTTTGAACCAAAGGACTTATTGAGGTGCCTTCTGCCTAAGGTAAGGCTTATAATAGGTGGATAGGTCTTTGGAGAGCTGAATTTTTCAGAGTTTGGACGAGCCAAATGACTTGAGAGGTTTGTGGAATTGGTTAGAAGTGGTCTTCTTTTATAAGGGAGAGGAGGGTCTCTTTAAGAAAGTGTGAAAACATTATTTTATTATATAATGATATTCAGTTTTTAATTGTCCATAAATCATTTTAGACGAATATAAGATGATTCATGGTCAAAATAAAATCATCCAATCTGAACTAGACATGTTTTGGATAATATTTTAATCCTTGTAATCTTATTTATTTTAATAATTTATTAATGAGATAAATACTGCATCATTATTGTGACATAAGTAATTTAATTTATTTGATGTCTAAAAATAATAAAAAAACTCCCACGATATAGTAAATATTTTTATACTTCCAAATAATATTTATAGTCTAAAATATGACTAATATGTAACCATATAAAAATTAATTTACTAATTTTTTTTTGTTATTTTCATTTTTGTCTTTACATTAAATTAATTAATCTAAAGTGTCATTGTCTTTCATAAGTGGCTCTATGGGGTCCCAAAATCGACCCAAGGATGCCAATGGTCGTCCACTACTCATCCAATAAGTTTAGGACAAGTTTTAAGGTAATTTTTAATTATTATAAAATTCTTATATCCTTGAATTACCCTCTTTACCTTTAACCTGGGTAAATAAAAGTCAAAAGTTACTATTCACCAAAAATTATTTTCATCTTAATGAACCACATTTTACATTTTGATAAGAACAATGTATGTCGTATATTTGATATTAAATTCACAGAAATGGTAAAATTTCATTTAAAGGAAAAAGTCAGTTTTTTTAACTACCACTAAGTGGTGTCACTATTCATCAAAAATTGATCTTTTATAGATAAATACCAAAAATTCAGCCTTAGGTATATTTGATATTACATATTCAAAAATGATGTATATTTTGTCAAATTCAAAACCTAGATGTGGAATTAATTAATTTTTAAATTAATTCTCGTTATCAAAACAACGTGTGTTTTTATGAAACAATAACTATCAAAAGATTGATATTTGTTTATGTCCAATTTCAAAGTGAAATTAATTTTGATGACAAAAATTGGATTTAATGGTAAAAATATATTTCAATTTCACTTTAAGACCATATAAAAAGATAATATAACAATATAAAAAAAATTAGATTAAAATGCACTTTTGAATTAAAATACAGTATTTTTCATTATTCATTAAACAATGCACTTTATCAGAAAAATACCAAAAAATTACCGAAAGTAAAATTTGATGTCTCCTTTCTAAAGAAGGATTATATATGGTCAATTAAAATGTATTAAATTGACCATAACTATATTTAATGTGGGGTCTCCATTCAAATGTGGTAAATCAGCCTTTTAATGTAAATTATGCTTAAAATTAGATTCATTCATATTTAATGCCTCTAACTATTTGTTGGATAAATGTAAATACATTCAACAATAATGTATAATAATATTATAGTTAGTTTCATTAATTCCCACAAAAACATCAGTTGGGAGTTAACTATAATTAAAAATAATAATATTTTATTATTAGTGTGCAACGTAAGATTCCAAATAAACTCGCTGTTGCGTATCAGGTACGCTATCGAACATAAAAACCCCTTTAAAGTAAAAATTAATATTTAATTCATAAATATTAATAAATAAAAAATATGTCTCATTATTCATTTACATGTGATGTTACATCCTTCCCCCCTTTTGGGAATTGCATCCTCAAAATTTGTATTCACTTATCAAAAGAAGTGGGGGTATTTTTCTCTCATAGAATTTTTAGATTCTCACATTGCCTCTTCAACCATATGGTTTTTACATAAAAACATTACTTGGAGAATTACCTTATTCTGAATCACCTGCTCTATATGGTCAAGAATTTGGACTGGTTGTTTTTCATAAGAGATATTCTCTTCTAACTTAACTACCTCTATGCTCAAAACATGAGATGGATTGGGAATATACTGTCTCAGCATCGAAACATGAAAAAACATTGTGTTCCTGGGATAATCATGGAGGTAAAGCCATTCTATATGCAACAGATCCTACATTATCAATAATTTCATATGGTTTAATGAACCTCAGATATAACCTTCTATTCTTACAAAAACGCATCACACTTTTCCATGGAGCAACTTTGAGAAAGACATGATCACCTACCTCAAAAGAATGATCCTTCCCCCAGTTATCTGCATAAGTTTTCTGTCTACACTGATCTATTCTCATGTGATTCTGAATCAACTAAACTCTCTCTTCCATCTCTTCAACAAATTCTAGTACCATAAGCTTCATTTCCCCTATTTCATCCATGAATGATGGAGTTAGACAATGCTTTACATATAATTCCTCAAATGGAGCCATCTATAGACTGGACAGAAAGCTGTTATTATAATAAAATTCAACCCAAGAAAGATGGTGGTCCCAACTTACTTGGTAATCCATCGAGCAAGAATGTAACATATCCTACATGGTCTGAATTATTCGTTCTGACTGCCCAGCTGATTGAGGATAAAAAGCTGTACTAAAATTTAATTCAGTACTCAATGACTTCTGAAGACCTTTCCAAAATTTAGAAGTGAAACCGGGATCACGATCAAATACAATGGAGAGGGGAACTCCATGCAACTGTTCTATATCATTAACATAAAACCAGGCATGTTGATCTAGA
This sequence comes from Viscum album, assembly GCA_963277665.1. Lineage (NCBI taxonomy): Eukaryota > Viridiplantae > Streptophyta > Magnoliopsida > Santalales > Viscaceae > Viscum > Viscum album. The sequence goes on from OY728156.1 coordinate 537,781,788, forward strand.
TACAAAGTATCTCTAATAGGAAGGGAATGATCAGATTTCGACAATCGGTCAACTATAACCCAAATTTCACTATTACCTCGAGATGTCTTTGGTAATCCCACAACAAAGTCAGTGGATATATTTTCCCATTTCCATTCAGAAATAGGTAAAGGCTGAATCATTTCTTTTAGTAAATGTCGCTCTACTTTAACCTACTGACAAGTCAAACACTTCACAGTAAAATCAGCAATATCCCTTTTCATTCCATCCCACTAGTAATAATTGTGATGATATCAGTACATCTTACTACTGCCAGGATGAACTGAAAACGGAGAACTTTGAGTATCACATAACAACTCATTCCTCAACTGTGAATCCAAAGGCACACATAATCTCTTTCTAAATCATAAAACACAATCATTATCAACATTAAAATTATGAAACATACCCTTCTAAACCAACACACCCTTTTTCTGTAACTCGATATCTTTTTTCTGCGATTTCTTAATTCTTTTTGATAGATATTATATCACTGACACCTGAATCAAAATTGAAACATTTCATGAAACAACAACTTCTATGACAAAGTTCATCAAATAAAAAACAAAAGGATCTTGTTCCAAATGTTACATGGTTAATGAAGTATTAATGTTTTGACTCAAAGCTTCGTCCACTTTATTTGCTTCCCCTAGATGACAAAGGATCGTGCAATCATAATACTTGATAAATTATAACCATCTCCTTTGTGTCATGTCCAATTCCTTTTGAGAGTATTAATACTTCAAACATTTTTTATCTGTATATATTTCACACTTCACTCCATAAAGATGATTCCTCCATATTTTTAATGCAAAAACAACAGCAGCTAATTCCAAATAATTTGTAGGGTAATTTAACTCATGTGGTTTCAACTTACGTGAATCATAATCAATTACCTTATCATTTTGCATTTGGACACAACCTAGTCTATTTAACGAATCACCACTGTAGATAACAAACTCACCATCTCTAGAAGGATGTTCCAAAACATTATAACACACCAATCTTATTTTCAATTCCTAAAAACAATCTCACATTCTTTTATCCAGATTAACATAACACCTTTTCGAGTTAACATAGTCATTGGACTAGATAACCGTGAAAAATTTTCAACATTCCTCCAGTAACGACCCTCCAAACCATTAAAACTATGAATCTAGGTTATATTTCTGGGTGTTGTCCATTCTTCCACATCTTTCATTTTAGCATGATCATTAGTTATTCCAATTTTTGAAACAATGTGACCAAGGAAAGAAATTTGCTTTAACCAAAACTCACACTTGCTTAATTTCCAAAATAGTATCTTTTCTTATATGGTTTGAAAGACAACCCTTAAATTAATTTCATGTTCCTATTTACTTTTGGAATAAATCAAAATATCATCAATAAACACAACCAAAATCTTATCCAAGAACTCACGGAAAATTCTATTCATATGATCCTTTAATACAGTAGGTGCATCAGTTAAACCAAAAGGCATAACTAAAAATTCATAATGGCCATATCTAGTACAAAACATGTTCTTTGGAACTTTTTCTTCCTTTACTTTCTACTGATGGTACCCCGACCTTGAATCAATCTTTGAAAAATACTAATCTCCCTGGAGCTGATCAATCAAATCATCGATATGAGTCAAAGGATACTTATTCTTAATAGTGATGTTATTCAATGGTCTATAATCAATGTAATGTCTAATTGAACCATCTTTCTTTTTAACAAACAAGACATGAGAACCTCATGGTGACGTGTTAGGTTAAATGAATGATTGATCTAATAACTCCTGAAATTGCTTCTTTAACTCTAAATGTTCAATCTGAGCCATTCGATAAGGGGGATTTGAAATTATCTTAGCATCAGGAACCAAGTCAACAATAAATTCAAATTCCCTATTTGTTATAATACTAGGAAACTCATTAGGTGAAACATCAAGGTACTCGTTTACCACAGGCACATCATTAATCTGAACAGTTTTTTTTCAACAATATCTTCATGGTAACATTCATCAGCAAGGGTTAATTTTTGTATACAAAATTAAAATCATTCTGAAATGAAACCTCATTAGCTCTGCAATCAATCTTAGCATTATAAATAGAAAACCAATCCATTCCCAAAATAACATCATACTCTACTAGAGGCAAAACAATAAGGTTTGCTGGTAGATTCTTTCTGCACAAAAGGAAACAAATTTCATTGAGTATTCATTTTGTCTCAACATTTCCTCCAGGTTTTTTACCATATGTTATATATTCATATCTTGAGTTGGAATTCCCAATTTACTAGAAAACTTCTCCGAAAAAAAGAGTGTGTAGAAACCGAATCAAACAACACATTGGTCTAATCTGAACATACAAACAGTGTACCTGATACAACTTCATTTGATGAACCAACATCTGCTGAAGTATTTTCAATAGAAATCTCCACGCCATTTTTCTTGTAGTTTGGCTTCTTTTCTTCGGTTGAGTTTTTTTTGGACACTCATTTGCATAATGACCCATTTCATTGCACATAATACATTTTAATGACTGTAAATCATATTTTGTCTTAACATTACCGTGATGTTTTTCAGTGCAATTACGAGCCTTATGTCCCATTTTACCACATCGGTTACCCTTACTAGAATTCAAAATACATTCCCCAGCTTGCTTTTTACCACAATTTTCACAAAATGTAAACTTAAGATTCATACAATCAGACTTTTTGGAAGTGTTCTTCACTTTCACCATCCACCTCGTCCACTTATTCTATTGTTTGTCAAAGAATACCTTATCATCAGCAAACTCCATTTCCACCTTCTCTGCCCAAAGAAAAATATTTTCATAACATTTGAACTTATAAGAATCTAAAGCCCTTCGATACTTTGGATTTAATCATGTGTAAAAACATTTCATTTTACTATCAATATCTCCTATGAAATTTAGAGAATACCTTGCTAGTCGAGTGAATTTTTCATCTTAATAAGCCACTATGTCATCCTCTTTCCTAAATTCTATGAATTTTTCTTCCATCCTAAGACGAACCACCTTAGGAAAATATATCTCAAGAAACATTCCTTTGAATTCATCCCAATCTAGAGCATCAATCTCTTCACTGTCCCTGATATTTTTCACAATTGACCACCACTGATCAGCTTCACCATCAAAACGGTAAACAGTAAGACTATCCTTTTGACGTTCTGAACAACCCATGACATAAAAAATCTTCTCAAATTCTTTAATCCACCATTCAGTTAGCACAGGTTCATATGATCATCTGAATGATGGGGGATGTTGCCTCATGAAATGCTCCACTACTAACATGTTACTATATGGTTGATCTGGCTGTTCTCGTACATGGATACCACCACTATTTATAGAATGAGTCAACTGAGCCATCACTACAACAAACTGTTTAGTTCCAATTCCAACAATCCAAGGTTTCTAATTTGGAAGGTTGTCTTTCTACTGATGTTGTCCCAACATAGCTTCCTTGTTTCCTCTACGAAAAACCATTCTGAACATAGAAATATCTTAGGCGAAGCAACTTGGTAATATTTAAATTCTATATGATATCAATATTAATAGAAATTAATTTATGGATATTAATTTAAAAATACCCTTACTCCTAATTTTTTCTAAACCAACCTCTAAAACCAATTATATGGTCTCGGCCTTAAACATTTCATAATATTGAAATAAATGAATAATTCAAATTGAGGATCCTTTCAGTTTTATGGTTTTAGAGAATTAGGACATAGCTATTACATCTCAAATGATTACAAGGTAGACGTATCTACATAGATTCCATTAAATTCATAAAATAAATACTCTTGAAAAAAAGTCATGTCTAGTACCATGTTTTAGATATCATGACTTTTCCTTGATCACATCCTTGACCTTTTTCATCTTTAAGTCCAGTGAAAACAATTCAAAACATGTGATGAGCATAAAAAGCTATGTAAGGGTTATAATAAAAATAACGAAAAAAAATTTCATAATAAATACAAAACATAAAATCTTTTACTTACCCCATGAAATCATAATATTTATTAAATACACATAGAAAGCATTAATCATAATGTTAAATTGTGGAATACATATCATACTTACATTGTAGCTATCACAACTACATAGAGAGTTACATTGGAATACCCATCACAGTATATTCCATAAATCTCATAGGAGAAACCTTCACGTTTTTTTTCCTTTTAAAATCATTCTGTCTTGTTAAGGAATCAAATGATCTAAAAATACTTTCGGCGGAAAAATGGTCGTTGTCACTACTTACGTTAAAAAACATGTCTTTTTGTTTTTTAGTAAAATGCTTCATTTAAAAAGAATCTCTTTGAATAAAATGAAATTTCAATGGGGTTTACACACTGTATAAAATAAAGTTGTGTATAAAACTAAAAATGTCTCAATGAATAGAGATTGAGACGAAGTCCCTTACCTCGTGTCTGACTAGACTCGATCGTTATTTAATATCCTAAAAATTAAACTAAAATTAATTTATACTTTCTTAAGAAACTTTTCAACATTATTATTCTTCTTATATCACATGTTACCATGTTATAAACATTATGCATTCATTTATGTTAATAACGTTCATTTTGTCAATATTTGGTACTTGAGTGAAAATGAACACCTTATATTTACAATTTTTCCATGTGGTGAATGTTTCATTATATCCAGATTTATATTCATGATTTTGATATCATATATATCATATATATATCGTATATACATGTTTTTATAATAGTACATAACACTTAGATATAAAAAATGGAATGCACCATTCATGGAGACGGTAAGCCGTGCGTATGCATGAACCCTACATTCATTTCTATTACTTATTTTAATGGAAATAAAAGTTAATGATACATATTTATATTATAATTACAATATAATATCAGATATAATATTATTAAGTCCATCCTTTACACATCCCACATAAGTAATTAACGAATCAAATCACTTTGAGGGGGCGGTAGTCCGCACTTCCTCAAATGTGATTATCATATTTACCCACTATAGAAACCATAAATTCATGCTATAAATGGGATTTATAGAAACATAAGTAAATAATAAACATAATATATATCACATATAAATACAGTGTCATTATAATGGCCACGATGAGAGGCGGTAAGATGTAATTGAACAATCATCGTTTCATGAGGCCTTAGTTTTCTATCCACAGAAACATTATGTTCTTCCTCAATTAGATGAAGGTGTGTGTAAGTGGAGTTTGAATTATTCTCATAAAATCATCATATTTTATTTATGATACTGTTTTTGTTACAAAATAATGGAAAAAAAATAGTTTAGGGGTTAGAGAAGAAAAATAAATGAAAACAATTTAAGAGAAACTTTTACCTTTAATTTGGGTAACTCGCTTTGGTTTGAAGCAAAGGACTTCTTGATGTTCCTTCTGACTAAGTTAAGGCTTCTAAGAGGAGTATAGGATTGTTGAGAGCATAATTGGTTATATATTGGACGAGCCAAATGGGTTAAGAGGTGTGTGGAATTGGATAAAAGTGGTCTCCTTTTATAAGGGAGAGGAGGGGCTCTTTAGGAAAGTGTGAAAACATTATTTTATTAAATAATAATATTTGGTTTCTAATGGTATAAAAATCATTGTAGTTGAGTATAAGATTAGTCATTGTCACAATAAAATCATCCAATCCGAATTGGATATTTTTTCGATAATATTTTAATCATTATAATTTTATATATTTAAATCATTTATTAATGTGATAAATACTGCATCATTATTGTGTCATAAATAATTTAATTTATTTGATGTCTAAAAATTATAAAAAAAATACCATGATATAGGAAATATTATTAGCTTTCCAAATGATATTTATAGTCTAAAATAGGTCTTATATTACACCATAAAAAATTTATTTATGATTTTTTTTGTTATTGTCAATTTTTTCATTACATTAAATTAATTAATCTAAAGTGTCAATATCTTTAATAAGTGGCATCATGGGGTCCCAAAATCGACCCAAGGATTCTCATGGTCGGACACTACTCAACAAATAATGTTAGGACAAGTGTTAAGATAAATTTGAATTATTATAATATTCTTTTAACTTTGGATTACCCTATTTACCTTTAACCGCAGTAAAGAAAAGTCAAAAGTTACTATTCACCAAAAATTATTTTCATCTTAATGAACCACATTTTACTTCTTGATAACAACCATGTATGTCTTATTTTTGATATTAAATTCACATATGTGGTAAAATTTCACTTAAATGAAATATTCAGTTTTTTTAACTACCACTAAGTGGTGTCACTATTCATAAAAATTGAGGTTTTTCAGAAAAACACTAAAAATTCACCCTATGGTATATTTGATATTCTTAATTGAAAAATGATGTCTATTTTCCAAATTTGAAACATAGAAGTGGAATTTTTTGATTTTAAAATTAATTCTCATTATCATAACTAATAGCGTGTTTTTATGAAATAATAACTATCAAAAGATTGATACTTGTTTATGTCCAATTTCAAAGTGAACTTAATTCCAATGAACAAAAGTGGATTAAATGTTAAAAATATATTTTAATTTCACTTAAAAAAAACTAAAAATATAATATATCCATATAAATAAATTAGATAAAAATGCACTTTTGAATTAAAATACAGTATTTTTCACTATTCATTAAAAAATGATCTTTATCAGAAAAATACAAAACAATTACCCAAAGTAAAATTTGATGTCCCCATTCTCAGGAAGTATTATATTCGGTCAATTAGAACGTATTAATGTGAGAAAATCTATATTTAAATAGAGTTCTTCATTAAAAGGTTGTAAATCGGCCTTTTAATGTAAATTATGTTTAAATTTATATTCATTCATATTTTAAGCCTCTAAATTTTTATTTGATAAATCTAAATACACTAAAAAATAATTTATAATTATATTGTAGTCAGTTTCATTCATTCCCACCAATACAATGGCTAGGAGTTAACTATAATTAAAAATAATATTATTATATTAATTGTGTGCAACGTAAGATTCCAAAGAAACCTGATGTTGCGTATCGGGTACGCTATCAAACAAAAAAAACCCCATTAAAGTAAAATTAATATTTAATTAACAAATATTAATAAAAATGAAATATTTCTTATTATTCATTTACCTGGGATGTTACAACATGTCTCCTTCTAATGTATAGTTTCATATGAAATATTTTTCATAGTTTTATTTTTGTTTTAAGAAGTCATCGCTATATGACATTAAGATTCAATGTATTTATCCTGTTCCATATGACAATAAAATGATTTTAAATTGTCCTTATTATATTAACATAAACAATTAGAGATGGAAACCCTTGTTTCATTATGATAAGTTGTTTTCCATATGATATATCCTAAATGACTTTAATCTGATTAAAGTGGTGAATTCGATGTGGCATAATTCTATAATATGTGAGTAAGATCAATGTAATAATTACTAATGTTAGATTATAATAGTTTACATCCTAGTTTGTATTTCAACCATACAATAAGGGGAAACCATTTTCTTTCCTCATCTAATGAGCTCGATCAATGAAGAGGATACTAATTGTATCTAGAATCATATTATCCCAAGATGTTTCGGGATAAGCTAAGATCTTGAGCTATGTGCAGTTTTAAACTTGATTAAAATGAACAACCTATATATACTAGAGTTGGTTAACTATATTTTAACATCATGTTCATAAATATCTATTTGTTATGATGATGAATCTTTCATAATCTAAACATACAATATTATTATATCTGTAAAGGCTAATTTCTAGAAAAATGTTTTGATTGATTCCCAATATCATATGATATATAGTAATTCTTTGGAATCCTAATTTTAGTCCAATAAAATTTAACATTAGTTTTATTAATATTAACGAGGACATAACATATTCACAATGGAATTTTTAATGTATCATAACACACGAATGATTCCGCCTCACATTATTTATGCAGGTGCCATATTTTTACAGACACATTTTCCATAACTAGTTATGGATTAATTCCTATGATAAAAATATATGTTGTGAAAATTAAATATCCTATATTGGATGAAACTAATGAATATCCTTATCATATAATCATCAAATATGTCCTTATATATGGGTTCTTTACTCATATCTGGCTTCATTCAGGGGAATGTACAATAGAAAAAAACTATATTAAATTTAATAACAATTTTTATATCTATTAATATTTTCAAAAGATACATTTTTACATCGATATTACCGTTGTTGGAATCAATCAAATGATTAATCATAGATATAGTCCATGTTTATCTTGGAATATGAATCACTAATTATTTATATTAATTTCATTTTACTACCATGACTCATTTAATAATGAATTCCATTTTTCACATGAGCTATATTATCATGAAACCATCTATATAGGTGGTTTTATTTTATATAAATATTTTTTATCACATATTATTTTTGGTCGCCATATGTTAAACTATACATAAGAAGTTATAAATATTATGACCATTAAAATGAAAATGTGGGTAACATCCCAAGTAAGTAATGAATAATAGATTTTTTTATCCATGTCTATTAATGAATTATATAGTGTTTTAGAGGCTTAAAATGAAAATAAATCCAATCTTAAGCATGGAAGACACTAATATTTTTTAAAAGATTGGTTTACTGCCTTTTCATGTAAAACCATTTTTAAATCTATCTTTTGACAATTTTATAAGCAATGTTTTTCAAAATAAACGTATTATTTATGATTGGGGCATAAAAATTTACTTTGTGTTAATTTTTGGTATTTTTCTGACAATGTTCATTTTTTAATGAATAGTGACAAATACTGCATTTTACATCAAAACTGCTTTTTAATCTAATTTATTTATATGATTATATTATCTTTTGAATTTTTTTAAAGTTAAATTAGAATATATTTTTACCATTTAATCCCATGGTGGTCATTAGGATTAATTTCACTTTGGAATTGGGCATCAACTAATGCCAATCTTTTCATAGATATTGTTTCAAAAAAAACCCGCTATTTGTTTTGATAGCGGGAATTATTTTTAAATTAATTATTTCAATTTCTGTGTTTGGAATTTTCTAAAATGGATTACATATTTGGAATCATAAGGTCCAAATTATGTAATAATGACTCTTTTGTATTTGGGCCTTATGAATAGTAACGACCGTAATTATCTTTAATTATCTTGATTAATGAGTAATCAGGTAGTTAAGGATAATAATATAATATCACAATAATAAAAAAATGACACCAACATGTGTCCTAATTCTACTGGTTGTCTCATGGCCGACCATGAGATGTCTTGTGCCAAACTTGGGGAACCCATGGAATAACTTTTGTGGAAAGTGACTGGTTATCTTTTTATTTTTTTTAAAGAAAGTAAATATAACAAGAATGTATCACCTGATTAAATAATTTTTAATTTTTTCTACATAGATGATATTTTAGACTATAAATATTAATTGTAAATCTAAAAATATTTTATACATCATAGTATTTTTTTTATTATTTTTAGACATTAAATAAATTAAATTATTTATAACATCATGATGATGCAGCGATTACCTCATTAATAAAGGATTTAAATAAAAAGAAATGATAATGTACAATCAATGACCTACACATGTCCAAAACCAATTGGATGGGTGGATTTTAAACCCTTATCACCTTACCCTCGAATTATATCAATTTGGGATCTTTTTAATCTGAAAACCATTTTCAAATAAAGTAACATTTCCTTACTTTCCAAGAGTGTCCCTCCTCTCCTCTTATAAAAGGCCCCCACCTCTACCTCCTTTCCCACACTCCCAAAGCCTTTGGCTCAGCCAAACCCTGCCCATTTGGTCCTCTCACAGCCCTCTATTACTCCTTGAAGCCTAACGTTGGGCAAAAGTTTTCCCAAGGAAGCCTTTGAGCTCAAACCAAAGGGAGTTACCCGATTTTAAGGTAATGTATTCACTTGAGTCATTTTGTTTTATTTTGCCTCTCCAACCCCCTAAACTCTATTTGTTAATTTCTTTTGTAACAACTCCAGTATCTTCAATATACTAGTATGTTTTTATAATAAGGATTCTAGATACACTTACACACACCTACATCTAATGGTTAAAGGACATATTGTTTCCGTGGATGATGAATTTATGCCTCCCGAAACGATGATTGTTCAACATTCATTTAACACCTTCAAAGGTGGCCATTAAGATGTCAATATATTTATATATGATATATAATATGTTTATGTTTTCCTTAAGCTTCGGTATTTTTAATTTTGGGCATACCTTTATGGTTTCCATTATGGGTAAACGTGATATCTTCATTTAAGGAAGTGCGGACTACCGCCCCCTCAATGTGATTTGATTCGTTAAGTACCATATATGGGACGTATAAAGGATGGAACTATGATATTATATATGATATTATACTGGATTTATTATATACATTTATATCATTATGATTCTATTCAATAAAATATGAAATAGAAATGAAAGTAGCGTTCATGCGTACGTACAACTTACCGTCTCCATGAACGGTGCATTTATTTTCTTACCTCTAAATTATTATGTAATATTATAAATGCATGTATATACTGGATATATATGATATATACATCATGATTATAATTTTTGATATAATGGATACAAGAACAACTTGTAATTATAAAGGGTTTATTTTTTACTCAAGTACCAATGATCGTTAAAAAGACCGTTATTAACATAAATAATTACATAGTGTTTATGACATGGTAATAAGTGATATAAAAGGAATAATGAATTTGAATAAGGTTCTTAAGAAAGTAGAAACTAACTAATGTTTATTATTTAGGACATTAAAGAATGATCGAGTCAAGTAGGACCCGAGGTATGGGACTTCGTCTCAATCTCTTTTCATTGAGGCATATTTGGTTTTATACACAACCTTCTTTTATACGGTGTATAAACCCCTTTGACTTTTACGTTTATCCCAACGGAGTCTTTTTTATATAAAGCGTTTTACTAATCGACAAAAGGGAATTTTTTGTCGTATGTTTGCGGCGACAACGACTTCTCCATCACCATTACCATTATTTGAGTTTCGGCTTCCTCTACAAGCCATACCTTCTTTTTAAAAGAAAAATAGAGACCATGTTTTACTTTTCTTTTATTTTGGTATTGAAAATGGTTTTCATAATGTTTTTATATCAATGTTTTGTATTGATATCTTGTGATTGAAAGGTGGAAATGTTATGTTTCCTTTATGCATGTTTTATGTGATACGACGATGTTGAGGTTCTAGGGAATTATTATGAAGACGGGTGGTTCCGTGATAAACTAAGGGCGGGTGAGCCCGATATAACTCTCCAATGCATTGGGTAATGAGAAGGAGTGAAACGTTAAAGTTTCTCCGAAGATATTTTGGGAATACACTGTGATGGATATTCCAAACGTAACCAAGAGGGTTACTCCCTACGTAAGAATGTTATGAATGCCTCATGTTACCTTTATGTCTTATGATATCTATTATTTATTCATGATTTGATGAGGTATGTTAATGTTATTAAGTTTTATGGTTAAAGTATGATTTCATTCTTATATATATATGTACCCATGTTACCTTTCCATATTTTTATATCCCTTACTGAGCTTTTTATGCTCATCCTAAGTTTTTTTGAAATGTTTTTCACAAGTCAAGGGAATGGTACATGATATGATGATAGTGTCAAGGAAGTGTCAAGAAATAATCCATGTTTTATATTAAATATGTTTCCATTGATGGGAAAGAATAATACTATCTTTACGTAACCACTTTGTTTATATGTGGAATGTAATGCATGTTTTATGATCTAATTAAATAAAACTCTAAACCCGAAAAGATCCTCAATGTGTAATCTTGTAATAATTCATGCATAAGTAATGTTTAAGGCTGGGGCCTTATAGTTGGTATCAGAGGTAAGTTTAGATAACTTTAGGAGTTAGAATTCTATTTAATTATTATCCAAATATATTTATTTATTTATTTATTTTATGGTAAAATTGAAGTGATATAGTATTTGAAGATTACCATGTTGCTTCATCTAAGACATGTTTGTTCAAAATGGTTTGTTGCAGAGGAAACAGGGAAGCAGTGCTAGGAAGCAATGCAGAAGGAAATAACCTTCCGAATCAGCATCCTGAGATTGTTGGAATTGGAACTGAACAGTTTGTTGCAGTAATGGCGCAATTGACTCAAGCAATAAATGGGGGTGGTATCCATACACGAGATCAGCCAGATCAACTGCAGAGGAACATGTCAGTGGTTGAACATTTTATGAGGCAACATCCCCATCATTCAGAGGATCATCAGACCCTGTGCTAGATGAATGGTGTATTAAAGCAATGGATAAGATTTTCGATGTCATGGGGTGCTCAGACAATCAAAATATTAGTCTTTCTATTTACCGTTTGGAGGGTGAAGAAGATCAGTAGTGGTCGATGGTTAAAAATATCAGGGACGCTGATGAGATTGATGCTCTCGACTGGGATGAATTCAATGGTATGTTTCTTGAAAAGTATTTCCATAAGGCTGTTCGACATAGGATGGGAAAAAAATTCTTGGAATTGAGGCAAGAGGAAGACTCAGTGGCTACCTATGAAGAAAGGTTCACTCGATTGGCAAGGTATACTCCAAATTTTTTCCGAGACCTTGATAGTAAAATCAATCGTTTTTACTCTGGATTAAAGCCCAAATATCCAAGGGGATTAGCTTCTTGTGAGTTTAAAAGTTATGAAAAGCTTGTTCGATGTGCTGAGAAGGTGGAAATGGAGTTTTCCGATGATCATGTGTTCTATAACAACCAGTAGAAGAAGAGACAAATGTGGCATGAGAAAGGGAATAATTCTTCAAAAAAGTCGGATGGTAAGAAATATAAGTTTCAAGTTTGTGATAAATGTGGAAAAAGGCATGCTGGGGAATGTCTTCTGAATTCTGGAATGTGCTACCGATGTGGTAATATGAGACATAAGGCTCATGATTACACTGAAAAAGATCAAGGTAAAGGTAAGACCAAACTTTATTTACAGTTAGTGAAATGTTTTATGTGCAATGAGATGGGTCACTATACAAAGGAGTGTCTGAAAAAGAGCTTGAGTGATGGGAAGCAGTTAGAATACAATCAGAAAGTGGTGGTGAAATCCTTTTCAACTACTTCAGCAGATGACAGGCCATCAAATGAAGTTGTATCAGGTACTTTGTTTGTTTTTTCAGATTATGCCATTGTGTTGTTTGATTTTGGGTCCACACATTCATTCATCTCTGAAACCTTTTCTAGTAAAATGGGAATACCATCTCAAGAAATGACTCCTGACCTTTTGGTAAAAACACCTGGGAGAAATGTTGAGGCCAAAAGAATTTATAAGAATCTCCCTATCCTTATCTTTGGAAAGAACCTACTTGCAATCCTTATTGTTCTACCTCTAGTAGAGTTTGATGTTATACTGGGTATGGATTGGCTCTCTATTTACCATGCTAAGATTGACTGTAGATCTAAAGAAGTTTATTTTCAGAAATACTTTCAGTTTATGTACAAGAATGAACCCTTACTGTGGATAAATTATCAAGAGGCCAAGAAACAAGTAAAAGATGAAAATCAATGTTACCTTACACACATCATTGAAAATAAAGGAACTGTTCAGATTAATGATGTGCCAGTAGTAAATTAGTATCCTGATGTTTTTCCTGATGAGTTTCCTGGAATAAAACCAGATCGGGAAGTTGAGTTTACTGTTGACTTAGTTCCTGATGCTAAGCCAATTTCAAAACCCCCTTATCTAATGGCTCAAATTGAACTTTTAGAGTTGAAGGAGCAATTGCAAGATTTATTAGAAAAAGGTTTCATTCGACCTAGCACATCACCATGGGGTACTCCAATTTTATTTGCTAAAAAGAAATATGTTTCAATGAGAATTTGCATTGATTATAGAGCCTTGAATAACATCACTATTAAGAACAAATATCTATTGCCTCACATCGATGATTTGTTTTGATCAGCTCCAGGGAGCTCAGTATTTTTCAAAGATTGACCTAAGATCGGGGTACCATCAGCTGAAGGTAAAGGTGGCAGATGTTCTGAAGACTGTGTTTCGTACATGATATGGCCATTATGAATTTGTAGTAATGCCTTTTGGGATGACCAATGCACCTTCTGTATTCAAGGACTTAATGAATAGAATTTTCCATGAGTTCTTGGATAAGTTTGTGGTTGTTTTCATTGATGATATTTTGGTGTTTTCTAAAAGTAAATAAGAGCATGAAAGAAATTTAAGGGTTATTTTCAAATCCTTGAACGAAATGAAATTGTATGGGAAATTCAGCATGTGTGAGTTTTGGTTGCAACAAATATCTTTCCTTGGTCACATTGTTTCTAAAGATGGGATAACTGTTGATCCTGCAAAAACAAAAGTTGTGGAAGACTGGCCAAGACCCACAAATGTAACAGAGATTCGTAGCTTCCTTGGTTTGGCAGGCTATTACCGAAGGTTTGTTAGAAATTGTTCACGGTTATCTAGTCCAATGACTAAGCTAACTCTGAAAGGTGTTACGTTTATCTGGACAAAATAATGTTATAATTGTTTTCAGGAATTGAAAAGAAGATTGGTGAATGCACCATTTTTGGCACTACCTTCCAAGAATGGTGAGTTTGTTATATACAGTGATGCTTCATTGAAAGGACTTGGTTGAGTCCTAATGTACAATGATCAGGCAATTGCTTGTGCTTCACGTCAGTTGAAAACTGATGAGTCAAATTACCCTACACATTATTTGGAATTAGTTGCTGTTGTTTTTGCTTTAAAAATTTGGAGGCATCATTTGTATGGAGTAAAGTGTGAAATATATACTGATCACAAAATCTTAAAGTATATATTCACTCAGAAAGAGTTAAACATGAGACAGAGGAGACGGCTGGAATTAATCAAGGATTATGATTGTACAATTCTTTACCATCCTATAATATCAAATAAAGTGGTTGATGCTTTGAGTCCAAAAAGTAACGCTCCATTAGCAATGTTGCATTTGGAACGTGATGAGTTGCAGAAAAAGGTAGAGCTGGTTCCGAAAGGTAAGTTGCCTGAATTCAACATTGACAATGATTGTGTTTTGAGATTTGGGAAGAGACTGTGTGTGCCTTGTGATTCACAGTTGAAGAGAGAGTTGTTATGTGAAGCTCATAGTTCTCCGTTTTCAGTTCATCCCGGAAGTACTAAGATTTACAGAGATCTGCGGGAGTATTACTGGTGGGATGGAATGAAACGAGATATTGCCGATTTTACTGTGAAATGTTTAACATGTCAACAAGTTAATGTAGAGAAGAAGTTACCGAAAGGGATTCTTCAGCTTTTACCGGTGCCAGAGTGGAAATGGGAGAATATATCCATGGACTTTGTTGTGGGATTACCAAAGACAGCTTGAAGTAATAATGAAATCTGGGTTATTGTTGATCGCTTTACTAAATCTGCTCATTTCCTTGCGATACGAGATACTTTCCCCATAGATCAACATTCCTGTTTGTATCTTAAAGAGATATTCAGGTTACATGGAGTTCCCCTCTCCATTGTATCTGATCGTGATCCTAGGTTCACTTCTAACTTTTGGAATGGCCTTCAGAAGTCGTTGGGTACTGAATAAAATTTTAGTACAGTATTTCATCCTCAATCAGATGGGCAGTCAGAACGAACAATTCAGACCTTGGAGGATATGCTACGAGCTTTTTCAATGGATTATCAGGTAAGTTGGGACCAACATCTTTCTTTAGTTGAATTTTCATATAATAACATTTTTCATTCCAGTATACAGATGGTACCATTTGAGGCGTTATATGGGAAGTGGTGTCAAACTCCAGCTTTCTGGGATGTAGTGGGTGAAAGGAAGTTGATGGGACCAGAATTGGTATAAGAGATGTCAGAAAAAGTTCATCTGATTCAGAAACACGTGAGAACAGCTCAGAGTAGGCAGAAGAGTTATGCAGATAACATGAGGAAGGATCTGACTTTTGATGTAGGTGATCATGTTTTTCTCAAAGTCTTGCCATGGAAAAGTGTGATGAGATTTGGTAAGAAAGGAAATCTGAGTCCAAGGTTCATTGGACCATATGAAATTCTGTAGAGAGTTGGATCAGTTGAATACCGGATGGCTTTACCTCTGAGTTTATCTCAGGTACACAATGTTTTTCACGTTTCGATGTTGAGAAAGTTTATGCCAGATCCATCTCATGTTTTGAGTCCAGAGGTAGTTCAGATGGAAGAGAACATATCTTATGAAGAACAACTGGTCTAGATTCTTGACCACATGGAGCAAGTGTTACGAAATAAGGTGATTAATCAGGTAAGGGTTTTGTGGAAAAACCACATGATGGAAGAGGCAACATGGGAATCTGAAAATGCAATGAGGGATAAGTACCCCCATTTGTTTGATAAGTAAATAAATTGTGGGGACGTAATTTTCTAAAGGGGGGAAGGATGTAACATCCCAAATATGTAATAAATAATAGATATTTTTAGCTATGTCTATTAATGAATTAGATAGTGTTTTAGATGCTTAAAATGAAAATAAATCCAATCTTAAGCATGGTATACACTAATATTTTTTAAAAGATTGTTTTACTGCCTTTTGATGGAAAACCATTTTTAAATCTATATTTTGAAAATTTTATAAGCTATTTTTGTCAAAATAAACTTATTTTTTATCACTGTGACATCCAAATTTACTTTGTATGAATTTTTGGTATTTTTCTGACAATGTTCATTTTTTAATGAATAGTGAAAAATACTGCATTTTACATCAAAACTACATTATAATCTAATTTATTTATATGATTAGATTATCTTTTGAATTGGTTTTAAAGTTAAATTAGAATATATTTTTACCATTTAATACAATGGTGGTCATTAGTATTAATTTCACTTTAGAATTGGGCATAAACTAATGTCAAACTTTTCATAGATATTGTTTCAAAAAAACCTGCTATTTGTTTTGACAACGAGAATTATTTTTAAATAAATTATTGCAATTTATGTGCATGGAATTTGGTAAAATGGATTACATATTTGAAATCATAAGGTCCAAATTATGTAATCATGACTCTTTTGTTTCTGGACATTATGAATAGTAACGACAGTAATTATCTTTAATTATCTTGATTAATGAGTAATCGGGTAGTTAATGATAATAAAATAATAGCTAAATAATAAAAAAATGACACCGACATGTGTCCTAATTCTACTGGTTGTCTCATGGCCGACCATGGGATGTCTTTTGACAAACTTGGGGACCCCATGGGATCACTTTTGTGGAAAGTGACTTATTATATTTTTATTTTTTTTAACAAAGTAAATATAACAAAAATGTATCACCTGATTAAATAATTTTTAATTTTGTCTACATAGATGATATTTTAGACTATAAATATTCAATGGAAAGATAAAAATATTTTATACATCATAGTATTTTTTTTATATTTTTAGACGTTATATAACTTAAATTATTTATGACACCATGATGATGCAGCGATTACCTCATTAGTAAGGGATTTAAATAAAATGAAATGATAATGTACAATAAATGACCTACACATGTCAAAAACCTATTGGATGGGTGTATTTCAAACCATTATCACCTTACCCTCGAATTATATCAATGTGGGACCTTTTGAATCCGAAAATCATTTTCAAATAAAGTAACATTTCATTACTTTCCAAGAGTGCCCCTCCTCTCCTCTTATAAAAGGCCCCACCTCTACCTCCTTACCCACACTCCCAAAGCCTTTGGATCGGCCAAACTCTACCCATTTGGTCTTTCCACATCCCTATCTTACTCCTTCAAGCCTCACTTTTGGCAGAAGTCTTCCCAAGGGAGCCTTTGTTCACAAACCAAAGGGATTTACCCGATTTTGAGATAATGTCTTCACTTGAGTCCTTTTGTTTTATTTTGCCTCTCCCACCCCCTAAACTCTTTTTATTCATTACTTTTGTAACAACTCTAGTATCTTCAATATACTAGGATTTTTTTATAAAATTTATTCGAGCTACACTTACACACACCTACATCTAATGGTTAAAGGACATACTATTTCTGTGGATGGTGAATTTATACCTCCTGAAACGATGATTGTTCAAAATTCTTTTAACACCTTCAAAGGTGGCCATTAATATGTCACTATATTTATATATGATATATAATTTGTTTATTTTTTCCTTAGGATTCTGTATTTTTCATTTTGGGAATACCTTTATGGTTTCCATTATGGGTAAACATGATATCTTTATTTAAGGAAGTGTGGACTACTGCCCCCTCAAAGTGATTTGATTCGTTAAATACCATATATGGGACATATGAAGGATGGATCTATGATATTATATATGATAATATAATTGAATTATTATATACCTTTATATCATTATGATTCCATTCTATAAAATATGAAATAGAAATGAAAGTAGCGTTCATGCGTTCGTATGGCTTACCGTCTCCATGAACGGTGCATTTCATTTCTTACATCTAAATGATTATGTAGTATTATAAATTCATGTATATACATTATATATATTATATGTACATCATGATTATAATTCTGGATATAATGGATACATGAACAACTTATAATTTTAAAGGGTTTATTTTTTACTCAAGTACCAATGATCGTTAAAACGACCGTTATTAACTTAAATAATTACATAGTGTTCATGACATGGTAATAAGTGATATAAAAGTAATAATGAACTTGTAGAAGGTTCTTAAGAAAGTATAAATTAACTCAAGTTTATTATTCAGGGCATTAAAGAAAGATCGAGTCTTATCGGACGCGAGGTATGGGACTTCGTCTCAATCTCCTTTCATTGAGGCATATTTTGTTTTATACTCAACCTTCTTTTATACGGTGTATAAACCCCTTTTTCTTTTAAGTTTATCCAAAAAGAATATTTTTTATACGAAGCGTTTTACTAAACGACAAAATGGAATGATTTTTTGTACGTATGCTGTGACAACGACTTCTCCGCCACCGTGACCATTATTTGAGTTTCAGCTTCCTCTATAAGCCATACCTTATTTTTAAAAGAAAAATAATTACCATGTTTTACTTTTCTTTTATTTTGGTATTGAAAATGGTTTTCATAATGTTTTTATATCAATGTGTTCTATTGTTATCTTGAGATTGAAAGGTGGAAATGTTATGTTTTTTATGCATGTTTTATGTGATACACTTATGTTGAGGTTCTTGGGAATTATTATGAAGACGGGTGGTTCCATGAGAAACTAAGGGAGGGTGAGACCGAAATAGCTCTCTAATGCATTGGGTAACGCGAAGGAGTGAAATATTATGGTTTCTCCGAAGAGATTTAGGGAATATACTGTGATGGGTATTCCAAACGTAACCAAGAGGGTTACTCCCTATGTAAGAATGTTATGAATGCCTCAAGTTACCTTTATGTCTTATGATTTCTATGATTTATTCATGATTTGATGAGTTATGTTAATGTGCTTATGATTTATGGGTAATGTATGATTTCATTCTTATGTATATATTCACCCATGTTTCCTTTCCATATTTTTATATCCCTTACTGAGCTTTTTATGATCATCCCATGCTTTTTTAAAATGTTTTTCACAAGTCAAGGGAAAGGTACATGATATGATGATAGTGTCAAGGAAGTGTCAAGAAAGAATCCATGTTTTATTTTAAATATGTTTCCATTGATGGAAAAGAAGAATACTGTCTTTACGTAACCACATTGTTTATATGTGGAATGTAATGAAAGTTTTATGATCTAATTCTCTAAAACTTTAAACCCGAAAAGATCCTCAACGTGTAATCTTGTAATAACTTATGAATAAGTAAGGTTTAAGGCTGGGGCCTTATAATGTGTGTTCCACCATATATGAAGTAATTTCTCTACATTAGAGCCAAAAACATGTAAGAGTGTATATTTTGTGATATTTATCCACAAAATCATGCTAAGTAATAATTACCCCCACTCCCAAGATTTAAATTCTTTTGTTTGCGAGAATTTTTATTTACGTTATGCTTCCTTATTTTAACCATGATACCAGGACACACATGTTATATCCTTACCCTAAACATAAGTCATTCCTTTTTAGACACCTATTATGAAACATGTATGGATTTTTTCATATTATTTTAGAATACATAGTGATGAAAATTTTAAACAATAAACAAAACCACTGAATTCACTTGCATTTAAGATTACTCATTTTTTCATACTTTAACCATTCATGTTGTGTGTTATACATTAAATTCACATTGAGACATCATATAATGGTAATTATATCATCTATCTTGGGTTTTAACAAAGGGGTTGATTTTTTTTACCATAAAATGGAATATGACATTCTATTATTAATATATAAGATTATATTAATTCATATTTATAATGGATTAATAATGTAACAAAAATATCTTATTGAAGGAAAAGTCACCAATTTAATAACCATCTATACCATGGTTATGTGACCTTCTCCAATACACATCATGGACTATTAGGTATTCTCATACTAGGGTACCCAAACATATATCTGCCTCATATGCTCCATATCTATAAAAAGCCTCTTTATTTAGAACTAATTATTGATAGATTAGTGTTGTCACATGATATATATTGAATCAATGATATTGAATATTTCTTCATGGAATGTAATATTATTTCTAGATAATCCAATACACTATTAGTGTGTTTGGGTTTTCCACATGGTGTAACCAGGGTAATTAATTAATAAGAAACTAGTCCATTTCATCTAGGTGATGATACTTTATTCGAGTCTTTATTATTCCCCTCTCTCATCAAGAGAATTATCCATTTTACCATTATATCCCTTAGTGTGATCTAGATTTATATATATCTCTCTTCCAAGAACTACATGTGGCTTGATTCCAATTATATCATGAAATTTAATAATGTAAACATTAATTTTATTCGTCAAAACTACATATTTCATCATTTTCAATACCTTTTCGCAACATATAATATGTTTATTATGTTGGGTATCACTATATAAGACTATATGATTGGATAAACTTCCTCTAAAAATAACAACATGTTTCATGATAATCATTATTTTAGGAGATACAATGATATATGAAACATGTATTTCAAATCCTTCAACAAATAATTATCTAGTTTATCTTCCCTACCAATCCCTATAATAACTCAACCATAAAAAAATATGGAATAGAATGTTCTAATAAATAATTTTATATCCTCTTCTGAAATACTATACTTTACGCCATTATTATTTGAACCACCATACACCATTTATGGATATTTTTAATGAGTTAATATGATTCGAAAAATGAAATATTAAAATTGTAATGATATATATTCAAAATATATTTTATTCAAACCAATGGAATATTTTCATCCTCAATGGATGGTTCTATAACCCCATGCACTCTCATTATTACTATCATATCATGCACCATTAAAATTTTTTATGTGGCCATCCTCATCGGCCTTATTCTATTTAATAACATGTTGACTCAAAAAACATAGGTTATGAATTAAATTGTATTAACTACATATTCAATGGATTTATATTATTCATATGTCTTGATATTCATTTTCGAATTTCAAATAACACCCCTGAAATCAACCATATACATTAGCATTAGGTGTCCATTTATTTCAATTCCAACCTTTATATAAACATGAAACCTCATTTATTTTAGAACATCTAAAAAACCATATACATTTGAATTAGGTTTCCATTTTAAATGAACATGATTTATATGAACATGTCACTGATTTCATCTATTCTGATATAGACCCATACTCATTCATGACTGGTTATCGATTTCCCCTTATCAACAATTAGAGAATCTCACCATTTCTTGTCTGATCACCATGAAATTAACCTATGTTCAACTATCCATGATATTCTCTATTCTTTCAATGGTATCTCTATTAAAACTCAACTTACATTTCGATTTATTTAACAACTATCTCACAATTTGTTACTGTCTTATGACCATAATCCACAAAAAACTCATGTTTAGGAGACTATGATCTTATTGTTTATCCACATATATACAAATCAATATATAATACTATAGATCACCCCATTCATATTATTTTTATCTCTCACATTTAACTAAATTGAATGAATCATCTACTAATCATGGTTGTATTTCATTAATGAATAGAAATATTTTCCCATGTTTTATGACCATTAGATGAACCTCATAGTTTAGATATTCTTCAAATTAAACATCCCATATAAAGAGTCATGTAAGGAATTAGGTTGAATGATAATAAAATATATTTTAGGAATTTCATATTATATAGTTAATATTCTTGGTAATTGAATGGAAAATAAAAAATTTGACCATTTTATAAAATTTAATGAAGAAATAAATTTATTCCTCCAACATTAAAGTGATTCTTGAGAAATTGATGAATTTCTTCATAGTAATACCATATCAATAGACAAAAAAGAAAAATAATTATGTGAAAATAAATAAATAATTCGTATATAGACCACCGATTAGCCCTATGAAAATTTATTCTATGCACACTAGGTTTATCAAACTAATTAAAAGACATATCAAGCTACTATTACACATATATATTGGTTTAAATGATTTTTTTTAATACAAGAATGCTTTATTTTTTGGTATTCGATCCCTTTTAGAATTGAAATCGTTATTTGAACCCCCCACATGATTTTAATTATACTACTTCATTCAACTCTCTCAAATCCAAATTATTTATAATTGTGATACAAAGATGGTACATGTGTCACATTTTCTAGTTC
Source organism: Viscum album (assembly GCA_963277665.1). Lineage (NCBI taxonomy): Eukaryota > Viridiplantae > Streptophyta > Magnoliopsida > Santalales > Viscaceae > Viscum > Viscum album. The sequence goes on from OY728156.1 coordinate 537,804,572, forward strand.
ACATATATCACTATAATAGTACTTTTATATGTGGAATTTTTTTGAATCCCTTTATCCCATGGACTTTTCCTAACTTATGGTGGTGAAATATATGAAACATATATATCTCTACTTTATCCATAAAAGGGGGATTCATTAAAATGTAATGAATCTGTTTACATATTTCATCATTGACCCATATTCCTGATTTTTTTTATTTAAATGATACATTACCATATAGTGTTCTAGTTCATTCATTTCTTATGATATTAATCATTGAATGGTTCATCATGTATTATTTATTGATGTTATAAATAAGAAGGGTGTCAAAAATGATATTTTATTGAGATATTATATCCATTTCAATAATTTATGAGATGATCATTGACATTATGGAGTTTATCTCTCAAATTATGTTCATGTGTGGGTGTGAATTGAATTATTATTATAGAGGATATTAAATTTAAAATCATATACATAAATTTTTTTGTATGACCCATTTATATCATAAATCCCATATAATATTAAAATAAATATCCCTTCATAAATCCATATATAATATTCACATGAGAAAATAATCATCACAATCCTTTTAGTTTCATTGAACACTAATTTTTGATAATCTAATACATTCATGGTAATGGAACTCTTAGATATATTTTTTCAACTAAGGCCCATCCATGAATACATGATACCACTTTCCTATCTCTAATTATTTTTTATATTTTTCATAAATCACTATGGATCAAATAATCATTTAATACAGTAATGATTACACCTTGAAAAGGATCAATTTAAATACATTAATTTTATTTATTTTTGAATTATTCTCTTTATAGAAACATGGATAGTCTGGTGTTCAAACACACATGGTGATTGTGATTTCAAAATATGGATAATTATAGGTAATTTATTATAAAATCCCTCCATTGGAGTTTCTAATATCAAATGTAAAATGACATTATACATATACTATAGGGATGTGTTTATGAAAGTAATAGACTCTAAGTCTAACTAAGAGTATATCCCATTAAATAAAATATAATGGGGGTAGTTCTCATAATTATATTATATTTTCACCATCCATTTATCTTATAAAAATCATGATAACATCAATCATTAGGTTCTCTATTTAATGAATATTTGGGATGATAACAAATTGAAATTTTCCATCTATTTATGAGTAAATTTCGACATGTGACATGAATAGTAAATGTATAATGTAGTAAGTGTCAAAATCATCTAATGGTATAACAGATAATCACCAACTCTGACCAAAGAGTTTGAATATTCAACTACCACTGCATCCCCTATAATGGGGTCCTAAGTGTAATTTCTAGTGTATTCTTCTTTATACACATTGATATCTAATTCATTCATTAAAAATATTCAATAATTTAGAGCCACATGAACATCCTTAGTTTCGTACTGTGAATAACTTGTTAGTGGATCTAAACTACCACCCATAATGATCACCATATTACTTTTTCGGAATGAGATATGATTATGAGCATGTCCTTATATTAATTTTTCACATTCTATTTCTGGATGGTCAAATGGGTTGGCTCTTACCAAATCTAGGATAAGTTATTGTTGAAACCAATAGAGCATGATTGTTCTAATCCCACATTGATGTATCAACAAGTGAGATTTTCTGTAAAAAAAATTAAAATCCTATAATCTAAGACAACATAAAATGTATAAATACAATTGAAAATTCATAATAAATTAAGTCTTATATTCATTTATTTTGGTTTAATGTCAATATTTATAGACAATGAAGGTGGAATGATTATAAAGGATATAAAAATATTTATTCTATTTGTATATTTGGTAACCATTAGTATCCATTTCAGGAGAATGGAAATATATAGAATGATTCAAAATTTGGAAATTATAATAATTTATTATTCCAAATCCATTCACCCCCTCACTGGAAGAAAGGTATAATATGGTCACTATGAATATCCATTCGATATGAGATACAACAGTTTCTTCCACAATATGATGAATAATTCCTTAAGATTCCATTTAGTTATCATCTTGTGTTTGATCATAAAGATTAATCCTAGAAAAGTTGTATTTAATGAAAATATAATGCTATATTATAAATTATATTATATGATATGGGAAAGACATGATGATCATCCTCTTTCTCTGATGGCAGTGTATGTCTGCAATATTTTATAAATCTGTCAATACTTGAACAATGGTCTTTCTAGCAACAAATCATGTTGAGAACGTCTGAGAACTAAGAAGTTATATAGAGGGACCCACCACACAATCTCTATCATTATTCCTTTATCAAAAAATGATTCTACTATATTCATGTTTTCTAGACCATATACAATATAAACATGGGTGTTAACAATAATAAGTATGGGAGAATCTAGTAGTGACTATAATTTCTCCAAAAAATGAAAGGAATAAAAAATATAAATATAAGAAAAAAATTCAAATTGATGAAAAATATCAATACATTGATTCTTTTTTATACATATTCAGGTTGATGTGGATTATTCCCCTAGACATTGATAAATTTACTAATCAACAATTTTGGTGGAGTAGAAACATTCCATATATTTCACCTGTTTTTTTAACAAATATAAGTTTGTATTTTTTATGAACAAAAATTTCTATTTACCTGAGGTAATTAATAGTTTAATTTTTAATGTTCTAATTTTTTATTTATAGAGGTCAATTTATGTTTCAATGTATTGGAATACATATTCCTCTATGATGGGTAATATATGAATCCATAATGTGTTTAGGATAGAGATAATACATCAAAAAAATTGATGGCCTTGGGTAAAAATTATCATGAGATTCTCATAGAGACTCACCATTGGGTATCAATGTAGAATTAATTCCCCGTTATTTAATCTAATATCTTAGAATCTATTTTTTTGTAATGACCCCATTTTCTCTACGAGACCTTCTCGACACTAGTACATGAGGTCCTTTGATTCTATATTATCGAACGGTAGGTGAGTGAGTCTAATATGGGCACCTAGATCCATTACCGGACATCCCTTATTATTATTATTTCTTGAATCATGTATACCATTCTCCTATTCAATATAAATATCAGACAATGGGATTCATTTCATAAATAGCCTATGTGGGTGAAATGAAATCTAAGAGAAATCATACCTAGGTTTTCTATTGATAAATATTTTTATGATGGGAAATAAAATTTCATACCATGTTATTTCATTGGATGTTACCACCTATTTTATTAATAATACAATAGGATGAATGTTTATTATGATATTCTTTTGTGGTTAGTCACTTCTTATTGATTGATCCATGAGAAATGTGAATGTTTTTATTACATATTGGTAATTTAAACTATTTCACTACCAATACAAAAAGTAGGATTTACTCCATAAGGATTATTTTATATAACCAAATATTAATCTACACAGTAGGGTGTCACTAAATGGTATGATTTGGAGTTTTCAATTTATCTTTGGGACTATAATAAAATTATCAGTATTAAATAACAATTTCCCAACATCTAAAATTCCATGAATTAATATCCAAAATATACATCTAAAAACTCAAACAACTCTGACAATTTGTTGTGTTTTTAAATGTTACAATTTCTTTACCTGCAATAATTGAAATAGTTTTGAGATGTGAAATTGAGACATAAAATTTTATATTGACCACACATTTTATGACCTTGATAATTTGTGATATAGTTATCTATAAATAATTTTTTTGATAGCTTATATTATAAGAAACATCCATTATAATCAAAGCATGATATACTAGTGAAATATTATAATTTAATTTGACCATTATCATCAAGAAATTAGATTGATTTTTATGATTAATATTAAATAATTTATTATAAAATTATGGTTTATACATGTTTAAAATTAATTCAATGATCATCTATTAATTACAAATGAAAATAAAATTTTTTTAAATGTAAAAGATATATTTTTCTTAAAAAAATATTCTTAGTCCTGAAATGTGTTTTTGAATCTATAAATTAAACCAATAAAAATTTGGGAATCATTTTGTTGAAATTTATATAATATAGATTTAGTAATTTATTAACATTAATATAATGTTTTGATAGACATGGGTTATGAATTTTTCCAGTTTTATGCTTAATAGTGTATTTTTCCGAAAAATTGGTTTTTTTCACTTTTTGTAGTCTTATTTTCAAATGAACATATCCTTCTTATAGAAATTTATTTTTCAAAAAAATATCTTCAATATTTTGAATTTGGAGGATTAAATTTTATAAATAATTCCCATTTATTTCTGTACTGTTTGAATATCATCCTTGGTAAATATATGTTAACCTGTAAGGAAAATAGCTTATATGGGGTTAAAACATTTAGATAAGTATTTAAATTTATATAAAAAATCACTTTATAAAATTTTATGAATTATTTTTTCAATTTACAACTAATTATATAATATATATATATATTTTTTTATTTTTATTATATTAACTGTATTATACAAATCTAAAAAAAGAATAAATAGAAAATGATACTCTCTTGAATTTTTATATGAATATTTTTTTTACATATGGATAAAATTGGATATGTATGGTATGAAATAATTATTGAAAAGAATAATTATTATTTAATTGATTTTTTATAATTATTATTTATTAAATAATTACCTTAATTTTTTCACAATGATAACAGAATATTTATTGCAGTTTTAGAAGAATACAATTAATTATATAAAATAAAATTAATGTAATATAATTTTGTTGAATTATTATGTCCTACTAAATATATAGAATAATATAACTGGTTATACATTTTATATTATTTTTATTTGAATTCCATTGGTGTCATGTTGTTTTGATATTTAAATTATTTCCATAGTGTCCAAATATCAAATAATTATAGTTTATGAAAAAATATATTTTATTAACATATATTATAATTATATTATTTAATTAAATTAATAATCAGTATAATTGGTATCAAATATCATATATTTTCAATTTATGATCCAATTTTTACGTTATAATAATAATTATAAACTTCTAAGAGTAGAATGTAATTAACCTGATTAATATTATAATTGGTCCATGAAGGGTTTAAATCAAAATATATGTTATAAAACACCACTAATTCATTTCCACAAATTAATATTTTATTTAATTTCAAAAATAAATCATACCTTTTCTCTTAATCTATGTCCATTTAGAGGCATTTTAATTCAGATTTTTTTATAATTTTTAATATTTTTGGAAATTCGACGAATTACCTTTCCCTCACATGTAAAATCGAACCCCAATATTCTAATATTTAGAACACCTTTAGACTTCTATATCATCCAAAAACTAGTAATAACTAAATTAATCCCTTAATTACAACCATGATCGGGTTTCCTTTCTAAAATACTATCCCTTTAAATATTAAATTTAATTCCATAAGAGGTTTCTCAATAAAAAGGTATATGTCTTGAAAGAGCATTATAGAGTATAATTATTCTTATAAAACCTTTAATTTAATTATTTTCACTCTAAAAAATTGAATTAATCATATTTTTTATGCTTATTTTTTATTATGGGAATATAAAAATAGGTATCAACCTTCTTTAAATCCATTAGAAAATGACAATATTTCCCATTTATTCGTGTAGACTACCACCTCAATGAAGAGATGTGATCAATTTTTTATATCTATTTTTACATAGATGGTAATGTGGACTGATTTAATGATTAAATAATACTGATGTGATTTAAAAATTATCTTGGAATGTTTAGTTTTTTACTTCCATTCCATCATTCCATATGTCATAAACTAAATAATATACTTAAGCTTACATAAATTTTTTTTACCTCTATGAAAAATGAAAATAATTTCTTTAATTCCGAATTTTATAGATATATTTAAATATGTATATAATTAATATATTCTATACCTAAATCATGAAAAGAAATTATTTATATTATTGAATAATGATCAACATACAATGATTGGAACAACCTAACATTAATTGTCATGTAAAATGAAGTAGTTAACAAATAGAAACATCAATATTTTAAGGAATCATTAGTAAACATCCATTGATATGTTAAAAGTGGATCATATATGATATATTAATTATTTAAATATATATACATTATAATTAAAATCAATTTATAAATATTATAGAAAATTACAATGATATTTAAAGACATTTTAAACTAAACGTAAGAGTTTTATGTTACAATATCATTATTTACAAATACTATTTATGATAGAGTATCCAATGATGATATTTCAAGCCCTAAAACATAGGAATATCATGATCATTATAATTATCTAGTTATTTATACATAATAAATTCTTCTATTAATTTTTTTTATAACTACTCAAGATATTGAAAGAGTGATTTTAAGGAAAGTCGACTCTGATTTACTATTCAGTTGGGAATCAATCTCTTCCATGTACAAGATTTCATAAAAATATTACTAATGATATTTTAAAAGTATCCTATTAATATTTACTAATATATTTACCCATAATTTATTTAATATAATGATGTTTTAATTGAATATTTATTCCTCTAAATGAGTTACTTTATAATTTTTTCTAAAATTATGAAATGAATCATTATTTAACATAAATGACTAGAATTGAATTTCTCACATTCATGATTTCCAAATGTTTTAAAGAATATATTAATTTTTTTAAAATATCTTTTAAAAGTAAATTTTACCACTTGCTTATGAAATTTGTTTTATTTAAATAATTTATTTGAAATTAAAAATGTTATTTTCTTCAAGAAATTTTTTAGATATCTTTTTAATTGACTTTTAATCTTTAATTAAATCATGTAATAATATATATTATTTTTTTGGTATTATGATAAATTATTCCTAATTTTTAATTTCCCTAGATTGTTTATGGTTATGATGACGAAATCTAAATTTAATCATATTTTCTCCTTGGGATATGTTATGATACATGTTTTTATTAGACTGTTATATCCATATGAGTGGAATTGTGATTATATTATATGTGGGCCCATGATTATATATCCATCCATTGAATTGAGAATATATTAATGGTTATGAGATCAAAGGGTACAATAATGGTTATCTCGCACAATATATTTTGGTTAGATAAGGATGATTTCAAGAACAAAAAACATAGTACATTGGATGTTATCACAAACCTGAAGATAATAAATCATTGGTTTTCCCATGCACAATATTTTATGAATGAAATTATATATATCCATTATATAACATTTATATGATTAATATAATTCCACATTTTTTTTCCAATATTCTATTAGAAGATCACATGACAATTTTATAATCTCATTTCTCATGTACTTTTATCACTTTATGATTAACATTATATGAACTACATAGATTTATTCAATGACTCAGTGTTATGATAATTGAGAACCATGTATTAGTATTAAAATGCTTTATACATGGTATTAGAGCCTTATTATCATGTTATTAATTAGTTTTCATTTATCTCTCCCTTATTTACCCATATTGATCATTTGAGATCACCCTATCGTATGTTCCTCTTCCCCAAGTCAGGAATAAAGGTTTTATATATGATATATCTAAAAAGGGTGAATGTTTTGATGAACTTAATTTGACATGATATAGACAAATTATTAATATGTAATTTATAAATCAACGATTCAATGGAACATTAAACTATATGATTTTGGTTTTGATCATAATTTTAGGAAATGAACTTTCCTCTAATAAGATGAAATATTTTCATTTGAAAAGTATGAGGTCGCAATCATTGAATCAGAGAAATGATTAGTTACCATAGAAAAAAACATTAAGATAAATTTTTTATATTCATAGAGGATAATTTGTTATATATGACAAATATATAAGTTATGGTATTGAAATGAGTATGGTTATGAAGTGAAAATATCATTGTCAGAATACCTAAAGTGTATGTTTTATTATAACAGATACATTATGAGGCCATAAATTTAAAAAGGAATTTTTTAGAATATATTGATCATAATTACGTTGAATGACGTGTGTTCCCTTTTTACATACTAAAATTGTCTCTCTCAAGATTTATTAATTCTATAACACAAATTTTAATTATTTACCAATATTAAGGATTTGAATATATGATAATCACGGATGACATAGGTTAAAAATATTGTGTCAGGATTGAAAAACAAATTTCATGATTTATAAAACAATTAAATAATGTTTACTGATTATCTGGTTTCCCAAAATGATTATTGTTTCTCACACTATAGTAAATGGACAGAACATGAAGGATCCATGTTAATGATAAATGGGAATGAAAATTAAATGATTGTCCTATAGTAAAACCAAATATTATGGGGTCTAAAAGAAAAAATACTATAGCAATTACTATTTAAGATTCCCATGTAATGAATCATGGTGACATTTAAAATTATCATGAGAGGGAAAAATATACCATTGAGTCTTTCAAGTGGAAAATAAACCTTATTTTAAATCATCTACAAATCAACTTCTTACTGAAAAGTGGCCCAATATTAGTGAAATTATTTTTCCCATTCACTATCTTTAGGGGCACTAAAAAGTCAATTTGGAAGACTATCATTCTTAGGGTTATGTAGATAAACAATTTACTCTTATAAAGAAGACTAGAAATATGAATTTATTGACTCTATTGAGTAGAATTAGATTAGAAAACTATTTTTTGACATGTAATTTGTAATTTTTCATTATATGAAAATATATAATGAATTACATTAAATATGGTAGAGTTATTATGAATAACATAGAGTATAAGGGGAAAAATATTACATTACATAGAAGGCATATTATTTTAATATATGTGATCAATAATATAATTCTATTAAATTTATTAGTTCCCAAAAACCATGTATCCGAAGGGTGTTACACATATGATACATTAATACCTATAAAGAAGTCATTATATTTGTTTCAATGTTAGAAACATATATTTTATTTACCCATCGATCTCATGGATCTGATTAGAAAATATAGGCAGATTTATAATTAAATTCTCATAAAAAATTCATGCATGGTAATAGATGATTCTCCCATTATAATCAATGAGTTGAAGGATACATATAGAAATTTTTTCTAACAGGACTACAAAATTTGTCATGCGTGAAATAGAAGAACATACTGAAATAAAATAAGGATGTGATGGGTAGATGTTATCCAATTTTAGAGGAAAATAACAACATAATAAAATAGATAGTCTCTAGAGAATTTGATGCATGGAGTATAGTAATTATACTAATCAGGGATCAAATAAAATGGTTTATGATTATGATTTATTTTATAATACTAACATGTACTCTGGAAATGGAAATCTGATTTGATCACTATTATGATGAAGATAACAATGTGGAGAAATGTACACATACCATTGACATTAGAACATCGAATATATTATTATACTATATATCTACCCAATCATTTATATCAGAATAATTTTCTACGGGTATCACTATACCACCGAAATAATTTTTTGTATAAATAGAATGGATAACCTCTAATGGAACAATGATTTCATCTCATGTCCATGATTATTTTACTATTGAAGATTTTTGGAATGTGATTACTTTGAATATTGTTATTCTCGCTCAAGTTGAATTTGATGTTTTCATAGATATTAAATAGTTTTCCAAATATAAATCCCACATCAATTCTTGAATAAGGGTAGTTCAATTTGATATGCCAATCAAACCTATGATAATCCACAAGAGAGATGATAATTGTAATAATATAAAGAAAATTACAACTATTTTGTTAGTCTCGATTCGTTTTTGAATGGGGTCTTTATTTTAGATGATCTGGGGGAAATGCAATATATAAGATTCACTATATAATGAGAGTTTATTAATGTTTTAATGAAATTCTTTATTAGTCTTCTATTGAATCATTATTTTGATTTTTCAATTTAAATAATACATAATTATACAAATATGTGACTTTCCATACCAGGTTCCAAAAACTATTCCCTAAATCATGGAGGCTATATGGCCGCAAACACACCACCGTATGCACAAGAGGGTTTTGACTAGAATAAAGGGACTAATGTGAATCTATTGGGAGAATATACCCCCATTACTAGATTGTAGATAAATAGATATATAATACCCATAAATAACCATATATGTATGAAAAATTAAATATTGGTAGTGTAAGATAAAGATAAACATCCACAAACTAAAAATATTATCAATATCTAGAAACTAAATCATATAAAAGTGATGGTAATGTATGTCATGTCATTAGAAAACTTAAAAATAGGAATATGGGAATAAGAAATACATCCTATACAAGAGGATCAAAATGGGGCCAAATACAATCCAGGAACACCAATTTATAGCTTGGTCATCTACTACCAAGCTCCCATCTAATGCAAGAAATCAATATTGGGTGTCTAATATGTGATGCTACCCCTTATGAACATCTTCAAACTTATAATCTTCCTGGTTTCCTTCATTGGCCCAGATATGTTTTGAGATAAATCTCAGTAGGCCACCACCAATGAAATATATACTATCACATTAGTGCAATATAAAAAATATAATAGTGTTTAGCTATATATATAAAGGTGGTGTCAGTACAGCTGTGTAAATTCATAGGTACGAGATTAAGTAATAGCTGGTGTCTCAACATGTTTTTATTTAATTATTTTTTTCCAATTTATAATATGTAATAGAGAGGATCCATGGTATTACAATATAACCTTATAATATCGGTCATAATAACATGTATTTCGTGGTTATAGCCATGTAATCTCAAATGATTATAATATTAAAGTGGATTGAATGTGGAAACCATGGAATCCATGACCGCATCGGTCGATCCAACCCAGTAATAACATGTAGCCTACATATATGGGGTATGAGTGTATTCCAATGGAGTCACCAAATAAATCCAAAATGATATGACTATAACTTGGTCTAAGGATCAATCCCATTGTATAATGGGATAAGTAATGAATGTTCCAAATTAGTGTATACATGGCGCCATGTTCCCAAAGTTGTCAATCTTGATCCAAGGAGTGTATCAAAGTCATAATATTATTTATATGATAATTTATATTTCATGGGGTATTATTTCAGACATCTAAAAGTAAATAGGATCCAAGTTCTAATTTTGTCATCGCCCATTGAAATTGGATTCCTTGAATCAGAATGGAGTCCTCCAATTGCACAAGCCATTCCCTAAAAAATCCCAAGCTGGCTCAAGACTGACATATCTTGTAGAGATTATCAGGTCCATATTCAATATGAAAATTATACCTAATTTGTTATTTAATTATTTACAAGTAATAATCATGAATTTTAGCATTTTAATTTCGTCATTACATACTTTTCATTAGTGCGGTTTGGATAAAATTACATGCAACAAATTCAATCAGGTCTTATTTAATTATTTAGTTCTTTCATTTACGGTTAATAAAATATTGAGATGATGACAAGTAACAAATTACAATTCAATTATAATTAATAGTCAATTTGATATCTAGAATTAAACATCCATTTTCAATTGAAATTCATTTATTATACTAAAAAAATAATTTTTTAAGTGTTATATGGAAATTATAGATGAGATCCATTAAGAAAAAAATATGTATTTAACTTCAAAAGAATTATAATTATAAGGTTAAAGAAAAACACATGAACGGTTCCATAAGTAAACCCACATGGGATACCAGGGAATAATTAAGGGATCACCCAACATGGAGTTCAAGGCATTGAATTAATTCGACTAACAGTGTAATATTCATATATAGAAATGGATATAGAATATGATAAATATGATTATAAGAAAGAAAAAAAGAATTAAATAGTCAATTCCATGTGAAATACACATATTCAATATGAGAATTGTTTATAAAATGGAGAAGCATTAGTGATGATTTAATTACAAATACATAAAGTCTATTGAACTCTCCTCATACAGTTTAATAATTAGTTTGGAGTTGATCCGATCAAAACTGATGATGGGATCAATTCCATAAAATTATGGCATATGAGGCAGCACATAAAAAATTTTGTAGAGGGGACGTATAATTAAGAACAAAGATAAGGGTTCAAAGGTCATTCCATGAGGAATAAATAAATATTGTTAGACTATTGATCATACATTAGATTATGGAAGAGATAAAAAACTAAGAAGTGGTGTGTTTAAGAGATCAATTATGGAGAAAGGTTTCTCTCCTGTCTATTGGTATGATAAAAGGGAATGATAGGTTTGTTTATAAATCATTAAGGTTATTATGTTTCTTTTTACCTTGTAAAAAAGGTCACAATATTTGGCCATTCTGTTGGACAAAGCATGCACTAACTACATGCGACCCACTTCTTAAGGGGGGCCCTACACTATTTCATGAACATCATTTCACTAACCACTCAAAAACTGTGAAATTCACTCTTTTACACATGGGATGAAATCCATGAGTCCAAGGATTGTGAATGTTATGTTCCTATCTTGTAACTCTATCTAGCCCCCCACACGTTATGGTAATAATGAAGCCTTCCTTGCATAGTTTCTCCTAACCTATAGCCAATGTTTTTCCTTAAAAAGTCAGGATCCAGGGTATAAACATTTCTCTAACACCCCAATACAACCATGAACTTATATAACATCTAAATTTTATCCAAGATAAATATTGAAACTAATATTTAAAAGGATTCATAACAGATATAAATACCAGTTTCCGACAATCATTCCCCACTAAAGGAATTCATACCAATGTTCACCTTTCATGGGGAGTAAAACAATCATTAAGAAAACCTCATGCCAATAGGATCAAACATAGGCCTCTCACTCCCATGTATCATATTATATATGTATTTTATTCTATATAACATATAAAAAAGAGAAAAAATATCCTCATATACAATTCATTATATAGTCAATTATGTAGATGGGATACTCCTCGAAAGAAGCATCAATATTTTACTATTCATCCCTAGGTTTGATTTTATGAAATTGGTTGGAATTATAATATCAATGATATGAAATATGGAGACATAGTGCATGAGAAGATACCTCTAATGTATTAAGAGCAGATAGGATAATGGCCTAACATTATCAAGAATCTAAAATAACCAAAAAAATTCCTTACAAAAACTTCTATTAATTTTATATCTATCTATATCTTGTCTCAATGATACATGTTGGAAGACATGATCAACTACCATACACTCAAAACATCATTGATAATGATTAATATATGATTTATTTATATAACTTGGAGTATGCATATGTTTCCTAATCATTTGAACATTTTCAAAAGTCTAAAAAATTATGTGAGGACCCAGTAGTGCTACCTCAGATGCCATTACCAGTAAAAGGGTGAACAAGATAACCTAATATATAAGTCCTCAAGAGGATACATTTGAATCATATTTTGAATTCTATTATTTTTCAATAACTCAATGTGGGGGATATGTTTCTCCCAAGAACCACAGAAATTATGGATGATTGCTTAGAGCATGTCCTCTAACACCTATATCATTTATTATGATTGGACATCCATATAAGGGTGAAAATATATATCAAGAATAAATTGTGTAATCATAGATCTATATTAACCATACTTTAACTATGGTGTAAAATGTTCATCCTTGTCAAATCTAACTGTAACACCCCAAGCATCCACAATATGCTTCTCTGTGAATTAATGCAATAGCATGTATTGTACGCAACATCGAGTTCTAAAACACCACAACCAATAAAACTAGACATTATGAATATTAATACCCACTTTATGAAATATTAAAAATTTTATCTTACAAAATGGACTTCATTTTTTGATTCAGAATATGGAAATTAGCTTTTGGTGAATTTTTGTTATTTTTCTGAAAACATTCTATTTTTTTGAATAGTGAAAACACTTAGTTATAGTTATAACTGGAATTTTTATTTAAATAGTTATTAATTTAATTTAATTTTAATTTAGATCAAAATAGATACATAATACCTATATAAATTCATTAAAATTCTATGGAGTTATTTTATAAAAATTTTAGATACATAAAAAGTTTATTAAACATTTTATCATATTTTACCCACCTCCTAGGAGTATTTTCAATTTTACATAAAACCTAATTTATACCGCTTATGTGAATTGAATTTCAAAAATCTGAGAGACACAGTTGATATCCGTAAGTTAATTTTGTTTCAATAACATGAAAATAATTTTCTTAAAGGATCTTTTGACTTTTATTTCCCACAGTTAAAGGTAAATAGGGTAATTAAGGGTAAAAATGATATTATTATTACCCTATCAAACGTCCTAATTCAATGGGATAAGTATAATTCGACCTAAATTAACCTTAGTAATAATATATGAACCTCTTCGGTCCACAAGGATTAGATTAGGACATTTATTATTAATTAATTCAAATAAGAGTTAAATGAGAGAAATTCAATGTTTAATAACAAAAACATTTTAATATAGGGATACACAAAAAATAAATTCGACTATAAAAATACATTAGAAATATATAAAGACATAATATATAATGATATTTTATTTATATTATTTAGAGATTAAATAATTTAATTTATTTATGACACAATGATGATTCAAAAATTACCTAATTAATGAAATATTAAAATAATATATATTATAAATATCCAAATATATGTAATTTGAGACTTTTTATGAATTCCACTAGTTCTCAAGGTTAATATGACATATTAAATATGGTTATATGATTTTTTTTCAAAGTAATAATGCTTTGTTGAATTTTGAAAAAACAAAATCCCAAATTGTGTCAAAATTGACATGAAAGAGTTTTTAAAACAAATATTATATTATTCATTGATATTAAATTTCAAAAAATATAAGTTTTAGCCAAAATTCTTATATAATTAAAGGTGTGTCATTAATTTAACACTTGTTTTTCTCATAGAAGTATATAGTTTGTTTATTAACCATATAAAATACAAATACAAAGAGAGATGGTAAATTTCAATCTATTTGACTAAGAGTTAAATCTAAAAGATAAGGTTAATAGACTGACCCAAACATGTCTAAAACCTATTGGTTGAGTGGTTTTCAAACCATATCAACCATATAATTTAAATAATATATTTTGGTTTCATTAGAAACCGAAAATTATTTTATTATGAAATAATATTTCTAGCTCTTCCAATGGTGACCCTCACCACCCTTATAAAAGGGAACTCCCCCTTCTCTCTAATTCACACCATAAAAGCCCTTTTTCTCAGCCATAACCTAACCAAATACCCTCCAAAATATCCTCCCTTCATCATAAAGGCCTTATTTTTGTGATAAAACCAACCTATGGAGCTCTTGTGGTCAAATCAAAAGGAAGAACCCAAAGAAGAGATAAATATTTCATCACCTCTTTCAAGTTCCTTTATTATTCCACTTCCTCCTTATTCATTGTTTACATTATAAAATATTAACTCCAGTATCTTCTATATTCTGGGATGTTATAATTAATATGGTAAAATTTTATTTATTATTCAATCCATCCTTTGTATGAAATGTCACCATACGTGCGTATGTATGGCTTACCGTATCCACGTCGTGGTATAATTGTTATTCAATACATTATTATTTGGATGGGTATAATAATGACTTGTAATTGATGTAACTGATAAATATAACATGATAATGCTTTTTTATATACGATATACTATCTAATTAGATATTATTTTAATAACAAATGAATGATATTTTAACTCGTGCGTATGTACGGATTACCGTCACGGCGAACGCGATGAGATTCATTCCCCATCGTATCAATTCAAGAATAATTTTCATTTGATGATTATAAATAATTTTTAAAGGCTTGATATCATTCTTGATATTAATAAGAGGCATCCCATTACTTATAAATATGAAACACATAAAAAATATTATAATGGAAAATAAATCTGTTAACACTCGAAACGATGATAATAAAAAGATTTTATTAACAATGAAATGATTAAATATCATATATGATATCATATTAATATATATTATTCTTTTATAATTTAATAAAAATTATTTCACAATTATACTGGTCGTTAATCTACCCTCAACCAAGGAAAAGTATAATTTAAGGGATAATTCTACAATCTCTTCATTATCCAAGGTTGTTTATAAATAATTGTCTAATTATCTAATGGGACCTCTTTATCATCTACATCCATGTTTCATAAAATGTAATTCAAAACATTTTTAATATTTACTAGATAATTTTTTAAATTCATCTATACACTTATTTGACCTTATATAATTTTAAAGGAATATTTCCATTGTTCTCCAAACTAGGTACTCTATGACCTTTTCGACAAAATTAAGGTAAGAATGTTTTTTAACATATACGGAAGATGTATCTATTTTCCACTGTTATAACATAGTCAAAGCTTCCCTTACAAGCTTATAAGAATATTTTTAAAATAAATGTTTTCTTTATAATAACATAAATCTTAAATTATTTCACAATAGAAATAGTTAAATATTTAAAATAGGTTTTGTTTTCATCTATGTCAACATCCGTTGATTCATTTTAAGTTTATTTGATGTTAATTTATTATGATAAAAATCTTTTATATTGCACTGATGGTTTTGTGATATCTTTTACTGTAGATGTGCTATTTTTGTACCATTCATGTATTATGGTTAAAGTATTAAAATTTTATATTCATGTTTTAATACAAATATTTATGTTATTTTTCAATCTTTTCATATGAGGAATTTATTGGACTTTGTAAGTGGCAGGTAGATCCCGTTATAGCTCCTCGATGCATCGGTTGGTCTCATTAAAAAACTAGACGTGGAATTTTCCAAGGCCTTTCCCAATTTGATAAATAGTTTTTGATTAGGACATAATTAATTTTAGATGTCTTTGTCGAGGCCTTTACAAAATATTTTTTAATGCCTGACATTATACATTCCCTCATTATGAAAATAATAATTATGGTTTATGTTGTCATTATACTATTATAATAACCATGATTATGTTTTATTATGGAATTATTTACTCACCTCATATTCATTCCATAAAAGTATTCATGTTAATTATTGGTAAAGCCATGTAGTTTCAATTATTCACCATGATTAATATTTATGTTATCTTCTGCTGTATTGGTTAGACTTACTGAGTATTTGAGCTCACACTTTTATTATGTTTCATTTTACCAGGATAGGAAGAAGTTAGTTATGAGTGACTTATAGGCATAATTTAGGAGGCTTGGAAATTTCTAATGGAATAAATTCGTGTTGTATTTCTTTTCATGTTTTAAAGTTAAACTAATGTATGAATCTTGTTTCCAATAATACTAAAGTAATCATTCTTTTGAGACATCATTTTCTTGTGATCACGTCAATGTTATGTAATATTGCACCGACTCTGAGTAACGAGGGTTGGGGTGTTAAAATTGGTATTAAAGGATGTTTAGTATAATCCTTGTAAACTAGATTTAGATATACTCTTATTAGACCACATAGTCCTAAGATACACATTCAGGAATAGTATAGAATAACTTCTTAGAATATTAGAATTGTAGAGATTTTGTGAGTTTTCCAAGCAATACATCCTTGTATGGATATGAGCAGGTAGAGGCAGATCAGGGACAGATGTACATTATGGTAAAACACGAAAACACTACATTGAGCTAGACTCAAACGAGAACTGTTGCACAACAATGGGCCTTACTACACTCTTGGTTACGACACTCTAGTGGGGTATTCTTAGGATAATTCTCATTTTTTAAAAACCATTAAGAAGGGTTTATGAGTATATACCTCTTCAATGAAATTTTTTATGATTATATATTATATCCATAAACTGTTCAATTAATTAAAGTGTTTTACATAATAGGATTTTATGTATTGTTATTCATAAACTAATATAGTGTATGTCATGTTTTAGAAATGTCGCCTATTGGAAGGACTTGAACCCATATAAAAGCACGCACTCCATGTAGGGATTTCTTTCCTACTCAAGATAATTATAGTGGAGTGGGTGATACAACTGGTGCTGATCATATTATCTCAATAGTGGAAAAACTCACAACGATTATGAATAATAACCCTACCCAACTGAAGTACCATGATCCACAATGTGGAGGACCAATGTTAGACTACTTCATGATGAAAAAAACCACTAACATTCAATGAGGGTATAAATTAATTAGTAGCTGAGAAATGGATAAATTTCATAGAGAAAATATTCCATGCCTTGGGGAGTAGTGAAAGGGAAAAATTTGTAAGGGTAGTTTACCGCCTCACTGGCGATGCTGGTCAATGGTGGTCATTGATTCAAAACACAATGGAAGATGATGATGTATAAAATATGGAATGGAGGGAGTTTAATGAAATTTTCTTAGAAAAATACATTCCTCATGACCATTGAGTAGATATATAAAGACAATTTCCGATTCTGAGGCAAAAGAAGGATGAGAATGTCACAAAGTATGAAGCTAAATTTGAAAGGATAGCAAGGCATGATGCATATTATATATGTTACCCAAGAAGTAAGATTGAATGTTTATTCGACGTGTTAAAACCATTTCTCCATCATGTATTAGTATCAAAATCCCTCTCATCATACGATGATATTGTCTCGTGTGCTATTAAGACTGAAAAGTAATTCACTAAGTCTTATGAATTTAAAGAAAAGCAAGAGAAGAATAGATCTGCTGAACACTCTAGGAAAGGAAATAAGTTAACAGGGAAGATAGGGAGAATTGAATTTCCACCCTGTGATAATTTTGGAAGGATCCTCCCCGGTTCTTATCTAAAAGGAAAAGTAGTATGATACAAATGTAAAAACAAAGGCCATCTCACTTGTGATTTTAAGTGAATATAAGATGCTACCAACATTCAATGATACAATTTTAGTGAGGTGGGACATTATGAAAATTAATTTTATATGCACCAGGGAAACATTCCTCATAAAAGGCCAATGGATCAAGGCCAAGCTTATGGGATCACTAATACTGAGGATAAATCACCAAAAGAAGTGGTGGCAGGTAATTTAATGGTTTCCGCAGGTTTAGAAAATGATCTATTTGATTCTATATCATTGCATTGTTTCATATCTTCCCATCTTGACATGAAAATTAGATATTTACAATTTTATTTAACACGAGAGTTGTTAGAAAAAAAATCCTAGGGGAAGGATCATTTATACAATGTTCTGTAAATCATTTCCCATTAGAGCATATAAATGTTCTTTTTCTACTAATCTCCTTGTCATACCCATGATTGAATTTAATATAATCCTCTGTATGGATTTTCAATACCACCGTGACGAAAAATTTTATTATAAGAAGAAGGAGGTTACTATTTTTTATGACGATTATAAGGAACACCTCATCTTTAGAGTACAATCATCACCACCAAATTGTTATCTAGATCCACCCAAGTACCTAAACAAAATTAAATAATTGGGGAGGAAGAGAATCAAATAACTGTGGGTGAGGGAAAGAATGTTCAATTATATAATGTACCTATTGTGGAATTGTATGTTGATGTATTTCAAGGGGAATTACCTAGACATCCTCCAGAATGAGAAATTGAGTTTTCAATTGATTTAATTACTATTTCAAGTACCATATCGAAGACCCCTTATAGAATGGCCACTATGGAATTACTGTAACTAAAGAAAAAACTACAAGAATTGAGTAATAAGGGATTTATTCACCCTAGTGTTTCACCAAGGGAGCCCCTGTCCTTTTTTTAGAATAATGATTCGTATATGAGGTTGTGCATTGACTATAGGTAGATCAATGATATCGCAATAACGAACAAGTATCCCCTACCTAGCATTTTTTATTTATTCTACCGGCTTCATGGTGCTCAATAATTTTCAATGATTGACCTTTGATCGGGATATCATCAGTTGTGTGGAATAAGGAATACATTCCTAAATAAGCATTTCAAACCATGTATGGTAATTACGAGATTACAGTAATGTCGTTTGTATTGAATAATTCACCCTATGTCTTCATGGATTTAATGAATAGAGTTTTAAATGAATATATTGATGAATTTGTA
Organism: Viscum album; assembly: GCA_963277665.1. Lineage (NCBI taxonomy): Eukaryota > Viridiplantae > Streptophyta > Magnoliopsida > Santalales > Viscaceae > Viscum > Viscum album. The sequence continues at coordinate 537,824,536 of OY728156.1, forward strand.
GTTGTATTTATTAACGATATCTTAGTATACTCTAGGAGATACTATGTTCATGTAAAACACTTGTGCATTATTCAAAAGACACTTATAAGACATGAATTATATGGTAAGTTTAACAAGTGTGAATTATAACATTAGGATATTTCTTTTCCTGGACATATTATCTATAAGGATGGAATCTACAATGATCCTTCTAAGACAAGAGTAATCTAAAAATGGATAGCACCGAAGACTTTAATAGATGTATGCAGTTATATTTTTTTAGCAGGATATTATCAGTGTTTTGTCAAAAATTTTCCCGATTGGATAACCCATTAACCAAGATCACACATAAAGGGGTTAAATATGCTTGGAAAAGAGTGTGATGAATTTTTTGAAGAACATAAAAGAATATTACTCAATGATCATATATTGACTCTACCATAAGTGAATCGTCGATTTGTTATTTATAGTGATGCATCAAAGAAAGGACTTGGTTGTGTCCATATACTGAATGATAGGGTTATTTCCTATGCATCACGATAGCTAAAAATTCAAGAGAAAAACTATCATACTCATAATCATGAGTTTGAAGCTGTAATCATTGCTTTGAAGATATGGAGATATTATATCTATGGTAAAATATGTGATCTATATACTGATCATAAAAGCTTGAAGTATATTTTCTCACAGAATGAACTCAACATGAGGGAAAGAAGATGGCTTGAACTACTCAAGGATTATGATTACCCAATACACTACCACCCAAGGAAAGAAAATAAAGTGGCAGATTCTATGAGAAGAAAAGATCATGGAGTTTTGATCAGGATGGGATTTGAAATGGATCATTTTTTAATGGATCTAATAAAGATGGAAATGGGAGTAACCATGGAAGGTGAAACAAAAATTATTTTTCAAATGGTGGACAAACCATCTTTACTAGGAAGAATAAAAAATTCTCAGGCTGATGATGAGGAGTTTCAAAATATTATTAAAGCTATTAACAACGTGAGATTGAGTGACTTCATATATAAAGATGGACATTTGAAATTTGGGAAGAGGCATTGTGTTTCCAATATACCAGATCTAAAAAAAGAATTTTTGGATGATTCTCATAGCTCCAATTTCTCTATACACCCTTGGAGCACCAATATGTATAGGGATTTGAAGGAATATTTATTTTGGGATAATATGAAGAGGGAGAATGCTGATTTTTTGTCAATATATATGGTTTGAAAATAAGTGAAAGATGGAAGGCAACAGCCTAGAAGAGTTATGCAACATCTTCCCATACCTGAGTGTAAATGGGATAATATTACGATGGACATTGTCATGGGACTACCAAAGACTCCTAGATGGAACGATGAAATATGGTTCATTGTTGATCGTCTTACCAAGTCAGAACATTTTCTTTCTATATGAGATGATTGACCACATGAACGTTTAGTAAGATTATATATTATTGAAGTTATAAGACATCATGGAGTACCCCTATTGATTGTTTCTAATCGTGATCAACATTTTACATGATGATTCTGTAAATGTCGTCTGAAATCCCAAGATACTAAACTTCGTTTGAGCACTACCTACCACCCATAAACTGATGGAAAAATCATAATATATTATTAAAACCTTATAAGAAATGTTGAGATCTTTTTAACAAGACTTTCCTGGTATGTGGGATCAATATTGACCTCTTGTAGAATTTTCCTATAACAATAGCTTCTATTCAAGTATTCAGATGGCACCATATGAAGCGTTATAAAGAATGATATGTTTCCCAACAACCTATTGGGTTGATGTTGGTGAAAGAAAAGTTATAGGCCTAGAACTTGTGGAGGAATCTATGGGAAAGGTGAAGGAAATCCAAACCCACATCAATGTAGCTCAACGTAGGCTGAAGAGAAATGCCGATAACTGAAGGAACGATTTTGAATTTAATGTAGGAGTCCTTCTTTTTTTAAAGGTATCTCCATGAGAGGGTGTTATATTATTTCTATGAAGTGAAAACTATGTCCTAGGTACGTCAGACCTTTTGAAATTCTAGAACCAATTGGGGTTGTAGCTTACTGGTTGGCAAAGCTTCCAAGTCTCTCCAAAGTTCATGATGTGTTCCACATATCACTGTTGAGAAAAATACATGCATGACCCAAAACATGTACTCACCTATGAGGAATTAGAGCTGGAACCAAAATTGTTTTATTTTTAAGTTCTTGTCAAGGTTCTTAATATTATAAAACAATTGTTGAGAAACTGGATGACTCGTCTGAAAAAAGTTCTTTGGAGATACCCTAAGATGGAAGAGGAAACATGGGAACCTGAGGAACTAATGATGAAGAACTAGTGGAGTCTATTTACATAGTAATACTCTAGAAATTTTGAGGACAAAATTATCTGAATGAGGGGAGAATGTAACACCCTAAGAAACCACAATACACATCTCTTTGAATAATACAATAACGTGTGTTGTACGCAACATCGAGTTCTAACACACCACAACCAATCAAAATAGTCGTTATGTATAGTAATACACACATGTTGAAATTTTATAAATTTTATTATTCAAAATGGAATTTATTTTTTGATTCAGAATATCAAAATTAGCTTATGGTTATGTTTTGGTATTTTTCTGAAAACATTAAATTTTTGATGATTAGTGAAAAACACTGAGTTATAGTTTAAAACCGAATTTTTATTTAAATAATTATTTATTTCATTTGAATTTTTTATGTCATTATAGATATTTAATACCTATATTTGTTAAATACAATTACATGGATTCAGTTTATAATAATTTTAGATATATAAAAATTTTATTGAACATTTTACCGTCATTTACCAACCTCCTCAGAGTATTTGAAAATTTACATAAATCAAAATTTTACAGCTTGTGAGTGTTGAATTTAAAAATCCCGAGAGACATAGTTGATATCAGTAAGTAAAATATGGTTCAATAAGATGAAAATAATTTTTGGTGAATATTAACTTCTTACTTTTATTTATCATGGTGAATAGTTAATACGGTAATTAAGGGTAAAATGTTATTATTATTACCCTAAAACATGCCTTAATTATATAGGATATGTATAATTCAATCAAAATCAACCTTAGGAATAAAATACGAACCTCTTTTTTCCACATGGATTATATTTTAACTTTTATTATTATTTAATTAAATGAAGAGATATAGGACTTAAAATCATTGTTTAATAAATAAAAAATTTTAATATAGGTTTACACATATGATAAATTCAAATATAAATATTAAATAGAAATACAAGAATATTTACTAAGTATTTTTATTTTATTTATATTTTTTATACATTAAATAATTTAATTTATTTATGACACAATGATTATGCAGTAATTATCTAATTAATAAAATATTAAAATAATTGATATTATAAATATCCAAATAAATGTAATTTCAAAATTTTTATGAGTTCCACTAATTTTATAGGTTAATATTTCATATTAGGATTTTTTAGATAAATTTATTAAGAAGTAATAATTCTATTATGAATTTAGAAAGAAAAAAATTCCAAATAGTGTTAAAATTGAAAGAGTTTTTAAAATAAATATAATATTATTAATTGATATTCTATTCATAAAAATTTTACAGATAGGAAAAAAGTCTTATAAAATGACAGGTGTATTAGTAATTAACCACTTTGGATTATCTTGGAAGTATTTATTGTGTTTATTAACCTTATAATTTAAAAATACAAAGAGACATGGTAAATGTCTAACTATTTAACAAAGTGTTAAATATAACAGACAAGAATAATATAGTGACCCAAACCTATCTAAAACCTATTGGTTGAGTTTTTTTACACCCATCCCCACCACAGCCTTTAAATAATCTATTTTGGATCCATTATAATCTGAAAATGTTTTTAATTATAAAATAATATTTCTAACTTTTCAAAATGTTCCCCTCACCCCTCTTATAAAAGGGAACCCCCCATTCTCTCTAATTCACACCTTCAAAGCCATTTGGCTCAGCCAAAACCTGCCCAAATTCCCTCAATTAATTTCTACCATAATCTTAGATGCATTCCTTTAGTCATAAAGCCATCCTATGGATCCCTTTTGAGAAAATCAAAATGAAGAAACAGAAGAAGAGGTAAATATTTAATCACCTCTTCCAAGTTTGTTTCTTCTTCCACCTCCACTTTCTTTGTTGTTTCCATTATAAAAGAATAAATCCAGTATCTTCCATATAATGTGATGTTATTATAAATATGGTAAATCCATATTCATTATTCTATTCATTCTTTTAATGACATGTCTCCATACGTGCGTACGTACGACTTACCGTCTCCACGCTGGGGTGTAATTGTTATTCAATACATTGTTATTTGGATGGGTAAAATAATGATGTCTAATTGAGTTAAATAATAAATATAACAAGATAACTCTTCTTTATATATTATATACCATAGCATTATATATTATTTTAATCTTAGTAGAATGATATTGTTACTCGTGCGTACGTACGAATTACTGTCTCCATGAACACGATGATATTCTTTCCCCATTGTATCCATTAAAGGATAATTTTCATTTGATGATTAAAAAAATGTATAAATACTTGATATCATTCTATATATGAATAATATACATCGTATACATAACAAATATGACTCACATAACAACGAATATAAAGGAAAACAAATTCATTAACACCCAAAATGACGATAATACACTGATATTATTAACAACACAATGTTAAAAGATCATATACGATATCATATATATGTATATAATTATTGTTTAATTTAATAAAAATTATTTCACCGTCATAGAAGAGGATAACCTACCCTCTACCATGTAAATGTACATGGTATGGGTTAATTCTACAATCTCTTCATTATCTGAGGTTGTTTATACGTAATTATCTACTTGAACCTCTTTCTCATCTACATCCACGTTTCTTAAAATGTATTTTAAAAAAATTACTATTTACAATAAAATGGATAAATTTCATTTATAAACTAATTTGACCATACTAGTTCTGAAATGAATCATTCAATCATTTTTCAAACAAGGAACTTTATGACAATTTCTACAAAATTAAGTTATGAATTGTTTTTAACTTATACGGTGGGTGACACTATTTTCTGCCGTTATAACATCGTCGAAGTTTCCCTTACAATATTATAAGGATATTTTAAAAATAAATATTTTCATTATAATTATAATTCTATTAAATGATTTCAAAATTTAAAGAGATATTTCTCTAAAAAGGTTTTGATTTCATCTATGTCAACATCCATTGACGGATTTTAAATTTATTCGATGTTGATTTATTATGATTCAAAAATTCAATATTGTATCAAAAGTTTTGTGATATGTTTGACTATGGATGTGATATTTTTATACCATTTATGGTTTATGGTTAATGTATTGACATTCTGTATGTTAGTTTTAATACAAATTTTTATGTCATATTTCATCATTTTCATATGAGGAATGTATTGGACATAGTATGTGACGGGTGGAGCCCGCTATAGCTTCTCGATGCACCGGTAGGTATCAGGATACAACTAGATGTGGAATTGGTCAAGTACATTACCAATTTGATATATGGTTTTTTCATAGGCCTTATTCATATTTAGACGTCTTGGGTGAGGCCTTGACAAAATGTTTCAGAATGTCTGACATTATACATTCCCTCATTATTTAAATAATATTGATGGTTCATGTGGTCATTCAACTACTATAATACCCATGATTATGTTTTATTATGGAATTATTTAGTCCATATATATTTCTGCCATAAAACTATTCATCTTTTTTATTTTTAGAGGATTGTGGTTTTAATTATTCACCATACATAATATTTATGTTATCTTTCGCTGTATGTCTTACCCTTACTCAGCATTTGAGCTCACCCCTTTCTTATGTTTCATTCTCCCAGGATATGAAGAAGTTAGTTATGAGTTACATGCATGCGTAATCTTGTAGTCTTGGATGTTTCTCATGGAATAAATTCATGTTTTATTTTGTTTCAAGTTGTAAAGTTGAACTTATGTATGAATCTTGTTTCCAATAATACTAAACTGATCAGTATTTTGAGACATGATTTCTTTGTGATCATGCGAATGTTATGTAATAATGCACCGACTCTAGGTAACTATGGTCAGGGTGTTACAGTAATAGTACAAGGAACCACATGTAGTCCTTAATTCTTACTAACATACATTTTTTCCAACTCATCAACTAATAGAGTCACCCAGGTTGTAAGGTAGTGCACTACATTAATCAATCTATCAACAAATACTCAAACTTCATGTCTACCTCGAGGAGAAAACAATAATCCAAATACATTTTACTTGGTAATGACATCTCATTTTTATTCTATGATAGGAATAATATGTAATAATCCATCAGAACACTTTTTCTCCATCTTTATCAAATGATAGGTGGAACACCTAACGATAAAACTAGTTATCTTATGTTTCATCCCATGCCACCAATACTAAATTAGTATATCTCATTAGATTATTGTGATTGATGAATGAACTACCCATTAAAAATCATGATACTCTGGAATCAGTTCCACTCTCATATATATAAGATCTCAGATACAGCCATATATACAGTGGATGAAATCTCTATATGCATACCAATCTGAAGGCATCATCTCACCATAAACACTCTCTTACAGAACCAATCCATTGGGATCTGAAACTGCCAGCTCCTTACCCAATCATAGAGGGAAGAGTTCATTTAAAAGGATATAAGAGAATGATGATCATGAATATCATGAAACACCAGTTGGAGCTCAGAAAAATGGGCTATCAATTTCCATTATTCAGTAGATTCATTTATTGAATGTGCTTGTGTTTTATACATCATCGCATCCACTTCCTCATTTTTCATTCTAGGAATATCGAAAAGATTAAAATAAAACTAATAATGATATTTGACCCATATTGTCTATCTGTGATGCAAGTCAAACTGTATAAAGATATATTTTAGTCTTTTTTGGTTCGTATGTACAACAAAGACTACGCCCATCAGATAGTTTCTCCATCATCTTATATCATGGATGAGTAATGTTATCTCAAGGTAATCCATCAGGTTTTTCTCTCATATGGTCTCATGTGATTAGAACCATATCGAAGTAATTTTTTCTCTAGAATAAAATCACCTCCCAAGATCTTCTTAGATGTATGTAAAAAAATTGTTTAGCCACTTATAGTCCCAAGATGATTTAGTTATGCTGCTGAAACATGCATTCCATTGAGATCCTTAATGGATTTTTTGTATTATTCAATCTGAAGGTACATAACACCCATATATATATTTTTCTTAATAGGTGAATTACCGTGTAAAAAATCATCTATAAATTTCATATAATATCAATCCATCAAAATAGAAACTCCATATATCAAACACATTCTTCTGATTCTCCTAGGACACAACAACAGTCACTATCACAAGGCCAAAAAGAATATTGATTATAAAATAAATAAGATTATATGTGAACACTATTATCTATAAGCAGAACTATGAAATATTTGTGTCAATCAAATGATCTCTTAGTATACTCATAATGATCTGAAGATTTTGATCATGGTATGTGTGAATCTAAGAATACACAATGTTGTTGATTATATAGACAGAGAAAAATAATCCAGACAGGGGTAGCAAACCCTATTCAAAAAATTCTGCAAAATGGTGGGAATGTTCATCAAATTTAGTGACATAAAAGATACTAATACAGACTATAAAATTTATGAAATTATGTATAAATAATTTCCAAATGTATATTTAATAAATAATGATAGTCCGATATCAGGTCAATCTTCAAGATTACACCTTCTCGTCTGATCTGGTAAAAGGGATATAATATTCAAGGAATATGATACATTTTCTTAACATTATTAGGATTCTACTGTTTATAATCGACTCATATAATAAGGGTTTTATCCACCTTTTGGAGAATGTAATGAGGGAATCCCAAGAGGAATTTCATAGAAATATAAAACTTTTGGCCTCTAAGTCATCTAACTATTTCTTATGATCCACGATCTCAATACGTTTCATCATTATAAGAGGATTTAATAATGGGTGCACTATAGGAATAATATCAATCATGAAATATTTACCTATCTCTAGAGGTAATATATAAAAATGTACATGGAAACATCCATGAAATAATATACTCTATAGAAAATTTATTCATATTTATTCCCTTCTCCACCATTAAGAGACTAAAACTATGTGAGGTTACTACACCTATCACATTATTCCCATATTAGATATAATATCCCATACATCCCTAACACCCTTATGAAGATGTATACTACTGGTTAGTGATTTAAAAAACTCCCCATGGCAATAGATGTCCACATAGGCCTAATATAGCAGAAATCAATCCATACTAACAATGAAATGAAATCCCATTATCATGAGAACATTGATGTCCCATAATAATGGGTGGCATCCTACATAAATTAGGAAATACCTGTATTGGATTATTCCCTCAGATATCACTCTCAATGGTGTGTCAAGAGTCAACTCTCTATAATAAAGTTGAATATATATCCCAACATATTCCATGATTAAGAAGGAGATACAGAAGTCTAAATCACTTATATCAAAAAAAGTAGATACAATAGTGGTGGCTACAATAATAGTACAATATAATTTAGGTGAACATTAACTCTAATCCATGAGTATCAATTATATTGAATGAAACTGAAATGACAAAAAACCATGTGATATACATGGAATATAATGAGAAGGTCTCTACTACTGACACTAATAATAAAATATCTAGCATCCATGTATATGAAATCCTCCCCAACATGTCCTATTAGTGGTACTCTTACTCCACACTAGACCCGTCATAAACAGTCCCATCTATAAAGTTGGAAGTTGTTTAGAACCTCTTCCACTAAATGTTGACAAAAGCATCTAAATGGATTCTTGATGATGAGACATGCAACTATAGTCATGGAACACCATAGGTTCTCTACAAAAATGAGGATTAGTTTCCCATTATTCTAACATTGATGGAATATAACGTATATAATAGTGTGAATAAACAATCCACCACTAATTTTATGTGATCCCCCAAGGGAAGGCATCCTGTTTTCGGATAAACTATAAGCATTCCTAAAAAATAAAGCTATTTGATTGGTAATATCATAGTACCTTAGGTTACTCTTATTGATAATAAAATTATTTATGATTTAAAAGGTGTATGAAGGTGAAAAATATTCACCGAAATATATATCAAATACTAGATCCCATCCTCTAAATTTCGTTCATGAGATAGCTCATCACCAGATAGAGTCATAAAATTAAAGTTTCTAATTATTTAAAACATTTCAAAAAAAGTGAGAAACTAGTAGGTGAACAACAAAGGGAAATAAAAGATCTATTGAAGTGAAATTTAAGACTACCAAATTTCAACAAACTAAATATTATCTGGGAAACAATGCTTACTTGTTTATCTAGGTTATCCCTGAAAATATCATCAAACCTGAACGCCATCTTGTCCTAAGATTTTATGTAATAATTTACATTGAACTTCTAGTCATTTTACCCCCTTATCATTACATAGCCTTTCCAATTATTCCAGTAAAAAATAACCTCATTGGTATATATCTTCAGTATCATACTCATCTTTCCCTTGGAAAATTCATCAGAATATTTATTCCTCAAGATAGATTCCAACATATATTTTCATGATTGCATAAGTAATTCGAAATATTTCTCATGTACTGCTACTTCTATTTCCATTATTATTCTATCTTGTGATTCATAAAACACTAGTTTATGGGACTATGTAGTAGCTTCATATTCATACCTCTTATTTCCCTCACTTCAATATTGCTCCCCTACCTCTCCAAGAACCTGATTATCCACTTCAGCTCTAATTGTTTCAGTTGGTTTTGTGCTAGTCTCACCTTTCATTATTTTACCTAAAGATCTTGTTTCATTCATCCTGGGCATGTTTGAATAATCTTTGGGTGGTCTTCAATTCTCCCATATTGAATTGAAAATTTCTGGATAGTTGGTTCAATTTCATCCCCTTCAATGGTCAATTTCCAATTGTCATTTTCCCATGGGGGTCATTCTCATCATCCTTCATTTGTTCAGAATCAATATATTTGTCACTCTTCTCTCTGTCATTGTTGGAACATGACACGAAATGTGTCTTCTTCCATATAAGCACAAAATTAATCCTCTCTTTAGTGTCCACAGCTTATTGCATAATTACAATGAAGGTGGAAATTTGTTTTTGAGCTTGTCTCTATCTTGTAACGTCCTACATTCTTTTTGGTCCTCATACTTTGACATAAAAACACATATGGTCGGGAGGCAGTCTAAGAGAGTGTGTTGGGAAAGACTCAGAAGACCTTATATCCTCAATCTTGGAACTAGCACCAGATATAAATTAATATCCAATTTCTATGCTTTATAACCTCATGGTATTAGTAAATGAAGGATAATACATCAAGTGTCTTTCTTTATCCCTTTCAAGAGATTACACTGTTATATTTTTAACACCTAAATCGTGTTTCAAATTTTCAAAAATATCAGGGATGATCAGTTCATAATTAATATGTACATTATCTTTCAAAATAATGATAGCACACACTTTTTCCACACTAAAGTTATCACTTGAAAAACCTATAGGTGATCCATTCATTCTATGAGAAGAAGGAATAACCTTCCTATGATAATAATGGTTATTGTGGAAAATTGATGAAATAATCCCCAAATGATTACATAAATAACTGTAGTAAAACCATGATTCAAAGGTCACCCAATATCTACATCGAAACTCCTCCCCCACCATGATCCAAATCCAATCAACATATAGATTAGAATCATCCACATCCAAACATATACGTGGGGATATGGGTTGACACATTGATTCAATTCAACTATCTGAGAACAAGAAATTCCCCATCATATTTCCATCCATTCTAATAATGGAGGGGTTTTGAAAATGAAGAGGAAGACCTAGAAAACATGCCCAAAAGCTGTAGTCATAGAATCCCATTTCAAATGGATGATGTAGGACCATCAAAATTGGTATAATCGGGATCTTTTTCCTGTGTGAGGAGCACTGGACCAAGAAAGTAATAGTTCCTCCACCAAAGAGAAGAAAACTCTAATATGAAAATTATCTATAATCCAAAGAGTACTGTGGTACTGTAATCACCAAGATATGAAAAAAAAATATCAAAATCCTCTATTGATGGGTGAAAAATCATATAGGTGGAAGGACTAACCATCCTGTTAAGTGGTTTCTCCATATTTTGAATGATAGATATGGTATCAGGAATCCAAGAACTAGTAACCTGTTCAAGATGATCTCTTGAAAATATCTGAGGTTTTCGGTTCTTAAACACATATTTTAGATTGGACTCATTGGTATAGGCCTTGTAGAACTGTGTATTGGACTACGTCAAACATGGAAATACCTCACAAAGCTGATCACCCTTTCTCAGTTTGGGTATATAATGAGAAACCTTGAGTAGAACTATTTGTGGAAGCACTGGTGGCATAGGCTCTCCTCCTCTAGATTGTGGTCACCACCACCCTCCTAATGCACAACATGTGCACTTCATGGTGGCCTATCTATAAAAATACAAAGAATACACCTTAAAATTATATTTAATAGTTACTATAAGCACTAGATTAAAACTTTTATAAGAATATGGGCTCACTACCCAAGGTATTCTACCCTAACTATCCTCTTATAAAGCCATTTATTATTATGTGTTTATGATTAGTTTATAGTGGTTCATGTAAGTCAAGGGTCAATATCATTTGTATATTTATTTCTATGAAACCATTTAATTTTATTACACATGATTTATATTTTATGTTTGAAATTTATTATATAGATATATCAGGGATTGAATAAATGGACATTTATTCCCAATGAATAAGAGCCCATAAATAATATCACTGGAATGGACACCCATTAAACCTCTAATTATCCTTGTCTACATCTAGTATCAGAATGTAATGGGTAATTTATTATTGTTTGACATGCTAAACTAACCATTCAAGTCCATGAGGGTCTAAAAACCACATGAATTGAAACATGAAGTCACTAAATTGAATCCAAGGAGAATATTATGTAAACATATGTAGATAGTAGACATAGGTATAATCCATCTATTTAAGTTGAAAAAAATAAACTATACATGAAGAAAGTATTTAGTTTAATGATGAATTTTAAATTACCAACTCAATACCCTATAGATGATATTATTAGTAATAGAATTTATAACAAGCATTACTCAATCAACAATCATAGGAAACACAAGAAATGGAGGCATTGAAAGGAAGATATATCGAATGACATGTGAATTATTGGTGCATATATTGATTCATGTAAATAAGTTTCCATTCCTGAATCTTATTATAGAAATGATAAGTATCAATATGTAATATAAAAAACACATGTGAATCCCTAATTGGTGAACGTTATTCAATGGTAATAAGTACAATATACCACAAGAACATTTTTATTTTAGGAAACAAATCTTTTACAATTAACATGTGTTAGCTACACCCATCCAAATCTAATCACAATGATCCTAATGACTCCATGTCTCTTATATATTTCATAAAAATAGTAATGTACTAAAGGAAACTCCTATGAAATTATAGTGTAAGGTTCCAACCCAGGTTCATGTCGATTGTTCCTTGAATATGGTCAGCCACATAGCTTCAAGAATGCCTCCTAATATGCAAGAGGCATTCAACTAGTAGTGGGAGACTGGGGTGTCTTTATAGGGAGACTATTCCCTCATTTAAAGTATTCAAAATATAGGATATATCATAATAGGTAAAAATATTATGTTTTATAATAAATAAACAATTTTAATAGGAAGATACAGATAAATATACAAGAAGTAAATAATAATAAAAACATAGAAAATAATTCATATAAAAATGAGAATAATGTATTTAATGTATCTTGAAAACATGAAAATGGGTACATATAGAAGAGGTCAATACATACTATCAAAATTTAAATAAAATAATAAAAAAATTCACGAATTCCCAACTCTAGAATAGTAATCTTATACTTTGATCAATACAAATGAATACAATGAAGATTATGTATTATAAATGGGAAGCTTCACCATGTAAACACATGCATATATATATCATTTCTGGGTTCCATTGGAGGCTCGAATAGTGTGTGAAAAAAATATCAATAGGCCACCACTAATGACATCAATACCTACTATTTAGGGTAATATAAAATAAAATATTTTTCAATTTTATATATGAATGTAATGTAATTAAAACAATTTAAATACTCTAACACCTTCTTCAGCCTCGGTTGGTTTATAAAAATGTAATAATTTAATCAATCATGTTCTATTTTATAATATGTATGTAATAGGATCCATAGTATGGATATGGAATAATGTTAAACTAATAACAATAATAATGGATCAATGGTAACATCTAAGGCCCCAATAATGAAGATAATAATTAAGAGGATCCAAATTACTAACCAATGAAATATTGATGTTAGGGGTCAAGGCAACATAGTAATACCCTATTTCTATTCTATAAGGGGAGTCAGTGTAATCCAAGTTGAATAACCCAATTCATGAAACCATTATATGGTTCTAACCATGTCCAGGGATCTCATCCAGGTAATATGGGATAAGAAATAACTAGTCCAAATGGGTGTATCAATGAGGCCACATGTTTGAATATGTCTAGATGGATCAATGGACTATATGCATGGAATCCCAATATCCAAATGACAATTATGAGATGATAATGTGCAATGTTCCACATCCAAAAGTATAAAATTACTTGGTTTCAAAAAGTTATCTCCCTTTGAAAGAGATATCATTTAATCGAAATGGAATCTAATAAGTTCACAAAGCATTCTATTGGGAATACATGGTTGGAAGATGTTGGACCAGTCCTTTAGAGATGAATAGGTATATATGAAATTGGAAACTCTATATAATTCATTATTTAATTACTTTCATGTCATACACATTTATTTTATAATTATTATTGGTTAATTACATAGCTTCATTACTGTGACAAGGCTAAAAGTACATGAAACTATTTTCCCATTTAATATTTAATTATTACGTTCTTTTAATTGAAATTCATTAACATGAAATGGTATTACCATGACAAGAAACCTATTACCATTCAAATAAAGTTAATATTCAATGTGATATATATAATTATTCTTTCCATTTAAAATTTTGATTCACTAATTATATAAAAACACTTACACAATAAAGATAAAGTATGAGTTACATTTGAAATACATTAGAAATTCATAAATCATTTAGTTTAACAGGGTTTAAAATTAGCAGGGTCAAGCCTCGCACCCCAATTTTGTCAAAGGGAAACCTATATCGTTTACAAAGTCATAATTAAGGAATTATCCTACTTTGTATGGAACATATTGGGGTTTTTCCATTACTAGTGTTGTATACATGTATATTAAGGTATCTAAAATATAAAAATGTGATTATAAGTAATGTGTATGAGTAAAATTAGAAGTGTATGAAGAAATTAGTGTGTGGAAAATGACTAAATTTCATAAAATTTGGAGACCTAAGGGTTGAGTTATAGAAAACCTACCTTGAGGCATTATCAATCTACTCATCTAGTATCACCCTTTTTTCCCCTAGAGTAGATAAAAACTAAAAAAAGGATAATCAATATGAATATAGGGAACATGATCCCACATTAATATAACATTTTCAAGTGGAATAAAAATTGTGAACTTAGTTAAATGATCCAAAATAAATCAAGTAGTAATCCATAGAAACAAACATAGCTTCAATTAGATAACAGATGACAGAACACGATGAAAAACATAGATTATGGGAGATTGAGTTCTCTAAATTGAATAAAATGGAAATTCAATCCACTAATGTGGGGAAAGTGAAGGATCAGTAGGATTATATATCATTAATGTAATTTTGGTAATTTTACCAAAAAAATAGGGCCATGTGTTTTGTCACACGATTAGCCAAATTGTGTACCAACCATTCAACTCCAAATACTTAAGGAGGGACATTTTATAGTTTCATGTGCATGATTTAACTAAATAGGCACAAACCATACAATAATATATACTTCCTTTAACAAATATAGACACAAAGATCATGTATAAATGAGTCATGGATTAATAAAAAATGTATCCTTGATTGGACCTATGTCTAATTCCACATGGTTAGGGGAAATTATGAGTCCCACCCTACCTGATTTATCCTTACCATGCACCTAGTCTGTTTTCATAAAAAAGGCTATGAGATTAAAATTATCCCTAGACACCACCAATACATTGATGATCTTATTACATATCCATAATAGGTCCAATATAAAAATTTATACTAAAATTTAAAAAGATTCTTAAATGATATAAAAAAAGGTTCTTAAATTTATTTTGAAGATTCTATATAGAATATCCTCTAATAAGTTGCATGAATTGAATAACATACTCCAAAAGAATCATGAAAATTTATCTATTCATCCATGTCTTTCACCTTGGGACACACCTATTGTTTTTGGTAAAAATAATAATGGATCAATTAATCTCTATATTAATGATATATAATTGAATATGATCGCTATTTGGAACATTTATCCTCTAACAAATATTGATGTCTTTTTTGATTAACATCACAGAGCTCCAATCAGTTCCAAGATTAACATTATTTCAGGATATCAACAATTTATGGCCATGATGGTGGATATACACAGGAAATATTTATGTATGATATATGTACACTATGAATTTATAGTATTTCCATTATTTCTTACAAATGACCTTTCTAAATTCATAGATTTTATTAATATAGTGTTTATATATTACCTTTACTTGTTTTTTGAAGACTGTAACAGATATATTTTCCTTTATCCAAATAGAGAAGAGTAAGAATAATTCTTTATTATTTTATCGATGTTTGTAATGATGAATAAGATAAATAAAAAATTTAAAAAATGTGAATTTTTCTTTAAAATGTTCCATTCATTGGGCATAAAATCTCTACTAAGATTATACTGGATTAATTTTTATAGATTGACGTTTTTAAACATTTCCTAGACCAAGCACAATGACTAAAATTCATATTTTTTTTGGTTTTGGTCAATATTATTAAATAATTATAGTGAATTTATCACTTTTATCTAATCCACAGAACATGTTAACTAGGAAATGTGGCAAGTTCATTTCGATAAATGAATGGGAAAAACATTTCATGTAACTGAAGATAAGGGTAGTCAGTGCACCCATTCTTACATTTACCTATAGAGGATATGGGTTTATGATATAGCTGGAAACATTAAAATAGGTATATGGATGCATCCTCATGAATAATTATATGGTTATATCATTTAACTCATTCTAATATATAGTTCATGAGATAGATTACCAAAATAATGATTATGATATTTCTAGGGAAATTTTATCAATAATGGTGTTTAAATATTATCATTTTTGAGAGTAGAGTAGTATAAATATTGATAATAAATTTTTCAATAATTTATTCAGTTAAAAATGTATTATTATTCAATAGAAATGATTATTTATATTGATTAAGAATTATTACTGCATAATAAATTACCACCCTTGGAAAGTGAGCACGATTTGAAATTAACTATGTTGAAATGATAATGCTAGCTTGTCAATGAAAGGTTCATAAAAGATAAAATATTTCAATAAGTTTCAATGGATATATAAAAAAATTTAGATTTTATAGGAGAATTATAATCTTGATCAAATGAATTCCCACCCATCTATCGTTATGAGGATTAAATGGGACCAAAAGGAAGACATGTAGATATAAAATAAAATAAAAAATGTTTATTAGTTAAACATTTATTATGATAGAAAAATAAATGTTCTTAATCGTGTAAGTTTTATATCCCTAATTGATCGAAAGAAAGTGATATTGGATGTGGCTTATAGTTCATCATTCCCTATTAATCCTTGATGTATGAAGATGTATACAGTTCTGAGAATGTTTTTATAGTTGGATGACATGAAGAGGGATATTATATAGAATGTATATTAGTGGTTGGTATAAAATATCATTAATGATGATAGATATATGTATAAGAGGTTTTAATAACCATTACCTGTAGGTTTTGGATGTAGTGGAAGCGCATGGATGGGTGTTCCCAATATTAATTTTACCATTAAAAACGATGAACATGAGATCTATCGTGATGATAGAACATCGAATCTTCTGAATAGAATGAGGAATAAAAAGGAATGTGGGAGGTCTCAGAATCATAGAGAGGATCATCATATGTTGGTAATAATTAATTAAATTAAAGACAATAATTTTGTAGGTGGGATTCTCTCTATGTTGGTTTTTACAGTCACAATCCGATGGGATTCTTCGTTGTGTTTATAAGATATATGTAGGATTCCTCAATATTGATCCAATTATTCTCCACATATCTCTAGAAATCACTGAATGAATCTATGGTTTCTTGCATGTAATATCCATCTCTTTTGATTTCCACATTCGATAACCTTGAGACCTACTTCCAAAGAGCTCTTCTTGATCCGGTTGTGGAGGATATCTCTTGTAAATTTAGATCATTCTTGGGGGAAAATAATTACCTCTTTTCTGGATAGCTAATCCAGATCAATTGTTCCCAACAAAAAATAATTTCTTGGATGAATTATAATAATGTAACTGGGTTTTTTAATACTTAGAATAATGGAATAAAATAAATACCCACATGTATTTAGTTATTTTATTTAATTCATATTAAGACCTGATGTCTAAAAATAAGATGTATCTCATTATTATTGACTGACATGAACCCTGCGAATTACATCTATTGTTATTGAGTCAAATAAATAATATTATTTCTCACAAAATCCTAGAAAAGATACACGATTTGTATTTATTAATATAATCACCCCTTAGTTTTGTTTTTCATTTTCATTTTTTCTTCAACCACATTTATTAGACCTTGAATACATTCTATTTATTTCTCAAATAAATATCACATCACTACTCACTAATAAATATATTATATCACCGAAAATATATTCTCTTGAATAACTAGTGTCATAATTAATGCAATCGGGAATTCTTTAATAATTACCAAACAAAAATTGGGTATAATATTAATTCTGAATTTTAAATGAATATTTAACTAAGATTCATGGACAAACTTAGTTTGTGATGATGTCAGCCTCTTTCTTGGTGGAATTAGGTAGAGCCTACCTAATGTCAATTGATAGCATCTAGGAACATTCCATGACACTCATAGAGAATTAATTTAATATTGCAATGATTTGTCACTAACTATGAACACTTACCGTGTAATTTAAATCATTTTCTCGATATATCGAATCAAGTTGGTTGCATACATATGCCATCAACCCATGTGATCAATTATTCATTCATTAATATCTCAGGATTGAACATTCATATTCATCACCATTTACATGGATTTACTTAGGCAATATCATTTTAATCAAAGGGTTTGAGAAATCATAATCTGTTATGGAATAGAAGGGAAAATCCATTCATGGGTTATCTATTAATGTAATATTACTCGTGATGAACCAAACATATCCTACCTTAATGGAAATAGTGTTTCATTAAAGTTTTAGTTAATATATCGAAGTGCATGAGAGTTAATACCCATTAATAATAATTTTAAATTATAAGGTCCAATACACAGATCCGTAGATAGGAACATTCAATGACACTATGAAATGTGAATTTTCTACTAGTGGGTCACGTTCTCATAATATCCTACAGGATATTACCAAAGTTTAACACCATGGGAAGGTGCCTCATATTTTTTGAATCCTCACCCCTAATGGCTTGTATTTTTTGTGTCACTAAAATAATATCATTCGGCCATATAACATATATTCAAGAATACTGTTATGGATCTTCTGGACTCTCATCATAGTTGGGATCCGCTAGGACCCTTTAGTGAAATTGATATCTATAGTACATTATCACTTGTAATTTAACACAAATGAACAATAAAAACGTGATAAGGTATTTATTAATATTAAAATCCATGAATATGAGTTTATTATAGTGTATAATATAGATTATTTTTGGCCTTCAACTCCAACAGACACCAACTTGTACTAGAGAAAAATTCTAAAAACAATTAACCTGCTAGATCATACAGGATATTATTGATTCTACTGAGATATGCCTTTAGTCATGGGGTCCACCACATTCTATTCTATGGACACTCTAGTCACTACAACATCATTCCTTTGTTAGAAATCACTCAATATGTGATACATCTGGAGAATAAACTTTGTCTGTTGTTCTGACCTTGGTTATTTTGCATGATCCACCACTGTAGTATTATCAAAATACAATGTGATAGTCTTTTTATTTCTAGGAACTACATCAATATCTTGGAAAAAGTTCTAAATCTATAAGGTTTCTTTGGATCCATTAGAAGCCACTATATATTTTTACTCCAATTTACATTCGACGAAAAGTATCTACTTTGAAAAATTAAATCTCAAAACTCCTCCATTGAGACAGAAAACAAATCCTAATTGCAACATCAGATTATTCATATCTGTTTCAAAACAAAAATCACCATACCCTCTGATGGAAAGCTCTTCGTCTCCTCTTTACAAATGGAATATATCCTTAGTTCATATCATATACTTATGGCTCATATCAACACCAGTCGAATGTTTTTCTACTAGATCTGCTTGATATTTTCCTACAATTATTAGTTCATTGGAAACATCAATCCTAGTTCATAACATTGTATACATGATGGGTCCGATAGCCGATGTGTATGTGAACTTACTAATCCTATCATTCCCCAGTTGTGCCTAAGAAAATATTCTCTTATAATGATGTATTCCATGTGATACTAGAACCAATCCCCTCATGGATTGTTTCATAATAAATCTATTTAGTGTCTAGTAATTTTATGTACCTTGAATTAGTCCAATCAACCTCATGGATATTTAATGAATGGATTTATCCCTAAAATGTAGGATGTTTCACCTAATTCCTTCATGGAGAAACACATTTTCATCATGTCCTTAACTGACTGTCAAAATAGTAAATCATTTCCAATAACTAATATGTCTTCAACATATACTACTTGAATAATGTCCTTATTCCAATTAAAAACTTTATGAAAACATGGCTGACATTCATTCTTAATGAAACCAAGTTCTTTTATGGATTCATCAAATTTAATATCCCTTGAACTGGAATCATTCTTTAATCCATAAATTTATTTCTACAACTTTCCAACCTGTTTGGCTTCACACGGTATCACAAAACCTTATTTTTGTGTTATATAGATATCTTTTTGAAGATTCCCATTAAGGAATACAATTTTTACTTCCATTTACAAAATCAAATTGCCATGGTATGCTACTTTGGAATGTATTTTTCCGCTGGTTTTAATCATGGAAACGTGCATGAAGGATTCATCATAGTCAATTCCTTGACTCTTTCTGAATACTTTAGCCACTATCCTTGAATTATATGTTCTAAAAAGTCCTTCTATGTACATCATTAACATGAATACCCATTTTTATCTTCTAGAAATTACAACAACTGGGTCATCAATTAGAACCCAAATATGGTTTTGGTACATGTAATAAATCACATAATACATATATTCGATCTATCATTCAGCTTCTGAGAACTATAATATTTTCTTTTTGGAGATAGGTTCATATGTTTCAATAAATATTGAATCACCATCCTCAGTGACAATGAAATACAATCTCATAGGTTCCCTTACCTCTATTGAGCTCCAACATAGTACTTTGGTTTCTAAAAACTATTCCATAGGGTCTTTTGAAACTTCTTCTTATGAAATATATTGTGTACCTTGAGAATAAACTTCGTCAAAGTCAATCATTATCCCACTATCCTTTTTTGAGGATGGTCTCCCTCCTAATAAATGTCGGTTTTCTGGTGACAATCACGTTCTTTTCTGAAGGGTTGTATTAGTAATATTCTTTTGTTTCCATGTTATATCATATAAATATAAACCTCTTAACCTAGGGTGCAACTGTTTTTTCATGATAGGTCCTTAAAAAACACCTCGCATCCACATACACATGTGTATGATAAAATGGGTTTCTTTCCATTCTATAACTCGGAGAGAATTCAATTTTACACCTTAGTTGGTAAACAGTTTAATTTGACTGATATAGTTTGTAATGAAAATCCTTAAAAAGATAATGGAATATCTACATTACTCATCATTTTCTTCACCATTTCCAACAAGCCGTGGTTCCACCTTTCAGTAACACCATTTCACTATGGTGTATAAGGATGAGTGAGTTGAGATAGAATCCCAGACTCATATAAAAGGTATAAGTACTCATTATTCGTACATTATACAACTTGATCTAATTGAATATTCTTTATCATAAAATTAATTTTATTCTCTACATCATTTTGGAGTTCGATAAATTTTTCCAAGAACTCTGACTTATACCAAATTATGTAGATGTATCCATACTTCTCAAATAATTAGAAAAATTCATGATGTAAGAATATCCACATCTAGCATCTCCATGGAATGGTCTAAACACTGCCATTTATACCAATCCTATATGCTATATGTCCCTTTCACCCTACCCACTTAAAGGTTGCTTCATCACATTCACTTGTAAACAATAGTGAAATCTATCAAGTGATTTTAGCATAATAGAGTCAAAATAACCATCTTTGTAGATAATTTTTCTGCTCTTCTAATTTACATGATTGATACATTGATGCCATAATTGGGTGTTGTATAATTCATGTGAGTGTGTTTTGTTATCAAATTTCAATACTTTTTTTGTAATTTAATACATACAAAGCATTATTTAAATGTTCTATACCATGGAAAACATTGTTGTAATAAAATAATCAAAATGTACTTCTACACATGAAAATATATCCATTCAAATCTTAACATGATACAGAAATTATGTTTTTGTAACACTAGGAACATAATATCTGTTATGTAAATCCTAAATCAATGTATTTATCAATGAGAGATGCTAATCTCCAAAGGTCAATGAAGCCATCCTTGCACCATTGGAATCATAATGTGCGACCCATCCTCTAGAAATCCTCATAAGCCTACTTTTTTTTTGCATTTTAATATAGATGTGAGGCCCAAATGCTATATCAAATAACCAATCTTTATTAATGGAAATATTACACTCGCTTACAAACACACATTTAGCATCCCCATGCATTGGGGTTCACTTTCACATACAGTGTCCTGGAATTCCACATATAATACCTACTACCTACAAATAATTTTCTTGCCTTTGGATCATCCCCTTCATATAGGGATAGTTCTTAGGGGATTCATACAATTTATAAATCCTTGGCCTCATTTCCTTGCCCTTCCTCTTCTTATTCACCATAAAAACCATGAGTTTGACACCTAATGCCCTTATCTACCTTGTGATTCAAGTTCATATGTTTTGATAGACTCTAATTAGTGTTTATAATGTTGTTTTTGACAATATATATAGATATTGTATTGGGAAGTGATGATAGGATGAGATCTGTGTGCAAATCATCCATGAACATAATCCCTATGATCTCCAGTTCTTTAATGTCGCCAATATGCTTGACTAAATGAGGCCTAGCTAGAGTAGGCTCTCCAAGAGATGTTTCAAACAAATAATTGGAGATCTCATATCTCTCATATATCTCCTTCTCTTGATATAGATCCTTATGGTGAGACATTATTCTATACACATCCATGTTTTCTTATTTCATCAATATATCATTAGACATGTATGATAACTTGAAACATTATACATATATAGAATCATCCAAATGTTTCATATAAAAAGATATTTCGTTAAAATTGGTCATGTTTTCGGGCCGAACTGGTGTATTATCCTCCAACACATACAATTTCATTTCGTGGAAAAGTATGATGCGTCAACTCAGATTACATTCCTGTAAATTGGTGCTGGTGAGAAGGTTTTACATCTTTGGTATGGTTTGGAATGATAAATTTGATTTCATTATTCTTTCCTTTTATAAAAATTATGTTGATCAAATATTTATTTTATTATCATGATGAAATAGAGAAAAATAAATAAATAAATACTGATCTGTCTCCCTATATTTTATTGAAATCCAATACCCCTCATGATTAACTACATAATATTATTTTTCCTGAATATTCTCATAGAAATGATCAATATTTCCCTTTTCATTGCCCCGACTATGATTTTACAATCAACATGAACGGTTTTAGGTAGTAATTCAAACTTCCAACAGCATTAACTCACAACTCCTTGATCAGCTGAGTGGACTCCCCATTCCTAAAATACATTTATTTAGGATTTTCTAAAACCTTGCCTCTTGTTCACACCATGACCTATTATGGTAGTCAGCCCTCAATTTTATCCAATTCAAGTCAACCCAAAACCTCTAATTATAATTATCTAGTAATTGAAATTATCCCAGCAAGGTTTGGTCATACACTTTGAACTATTGTTTTATTCTAACCAAGATTATGGAAGGACATGTCGACTTAACATTTCCATGAGGGATTTTATCCATATAAATAAATTTCAATTTTATTATCTTTCATACATTGTTTTTAATACTATTTTTTATATAAATAAGTGATTAACAATGTCTAATATAATATTTAGGCATATTCTGGCCTTTTTTAGTTCAATACTTCATGATTGTTTAATTCATTAAATGTGTGATAATGATGACAAACCCAAAATAAATAAACCATGATACTGATAGAAAAAAAAATTATTGGTGTGATAATGGGCTTGTTCTATTGGTTAGTTTTTCTAACGGTGGATAAACTATCCAAAGACCTATGTGAGAAAATACAGTAATATTTTTTAGTATGTGTTTATAACTTTCTACCTATCCACATTTGTATCTCATTGGATTGGTATAGCCTTGTCTCCTAACTAGAGAAGCTTCTACTATCTTGGGAGCTCCATCCATTACTTATGCTTTTATCTCACAAACAATTGAGTGGTAAAATTTCGTTTTACAATAAATAAATCATGTGAATTTAGGTCCTACATATTAATGAGGAGAAGGCTCAAAAGGCAAAAAAATTAGAATAAATCATAATAAACCATCCAAATACAATGGTCCAGGTCATTGTCATTATCACAAACATATGCAATGATATTTACACAAAAAAGAAACTATAATTAAACTAATTTAATCTTTTTTTAGATATGTCACACTTAAATCAATTAATTATTATCATAAATTATTAAATATTTTTTCATTAAATTTTTTCTTAATTTCCTTGGAATTTGCATCCATCATATTTTTTAAACAAATATATTAATTTTAAATTATCATTGAACGTAACCTGTACCATGGAGGATTCCAGTTGAATTCATGTTCATAAATACAGAATGAGTAGAAATGAACATTACACTAAAGTAAAATGAAATAAAAATTCATAAAACACCTATCACATGTTGTTCCCTAGATTTTCCCCTTCACCATGGTACACGTCTCAAGGGTTTATATAATATAATAATAATTTTTTTAAATATGTCTAATTTGGAAGAGTACATGGTGTGTAGATCCTACTACATGGTATGTAATATCCTTCACCATCTATCATAGGCACACTATCATGAGTACAATGTGTATATGTGCTTTGGAAATCATCGGAGTACATGGTGTTTCCAAAAGGCCACACGTCGTGTGGTATCCACGTTACATGGCCTCTAGACAAGAAATCCATGTAAGGGGTATATGGTAAAACCATAACTCGAAAGGACTGCACACTGTTTCTAGTGGGAAACATGGAGTGTAATCTAGAAACTACATGTGCCAACAATACCAGGTCAACACATTGACACATTAAGACTTAGAAAAACTCCAATCACACATCTCAGTTTGGTGGACCAGACATTGTGCATTGAACATTGATTACACGGCATGTACTACTGAATGCATATCGTGTGTTCTCGTGTTGTATATATTAGAACCATTGGCACCTCTAAATGAGATCCACTATTTTATTTTAATCAAAAATAAATGAAATTTCCATTTCAATAAGGTGAACAAAAATCTAAAGGGGAGGAACATATCTCGAGATTAAGATTTATAGAACAATTAATTTGAATTCGAAAAACTAAATTAATAAATTCATAAATCATCAATGAAAAAAAATAAATAATTATAATCAACGATATGAATGATCTGATACAACTTGTTTATTCTGGGAACATCGGATGTGCATGTATGGGTGTACCAAACATTAATTTTATCTTTAACAAAATCTATATTAGATATATCATGATGATGAAATGCCAGATCGTCAGAATAGAACAAGAAAGAGAAGGTAATTGGGAAGTCCCAGAACCATAGATAGGAACATCATACATAGTATATTATTAATTTAATTAAAATACAATTATTTCATTGATGGAATTCTCACTCCATTGATGTTTCCGGTCATGAACCAATTTGATCCCTTGCAGTGTCTCAGAATCCAGGTGTAGTCTTCCTCAAGATATGATCCACACATTCTCTACGTATCTCTAGATGTCACCATAGGAATCTCCAGGTTATAGTGTGAAAGTGGCTTCACTTGCGATGTCTCCATTTGATCGCCTTGAGATCCGCTTCCAAAGCACGTTTCATCATTCGGTGGAGGAGGATCTCTCTCATAACAAGAGAGCACTCTTGGAGGTAAGTAATTGTCTCTTTTCTTGAGATCTTCATTGAGATACAATGTGAACAACCACAAATAATGGATAGTATTAATTAGAATAATGTAATTTGGATTTATAATACATAGAATAAGGAAATAAAATAATTACACCGAGGTATTTATTTATTTAATTCAATTCTTAGTAATAACCAATGTCAAATAATAAAATTGGACTTATTATTATTACTTCACTTGAACCTAGTAAATAACTCCTATAATTATTTAATTAAATATAAAATATAATTTCTAAAAAATTCCCAAAAAACAACACGGTGAATATATATTAATATACATGGAATGAACTTTTGTTTTTCAATTTCTTCATTTCCTCCACCACATTCATTAGACCATGAATACTGTCTATTTATTTCTTAAATAAATATCACTACATTAATCACTAATAAATATATTATTTTACCCACAATATAGACTCTTGAATAATAGTGTATAAAAAAATACAATTCGGAATTCTTGAATAATTATTAAAAAAAGTGGGAATAATCGTTACTCAACTTATTAAATGAATATGAAACTTCATTACTTGAAAAAACATAGTGTGTGTCCCTATAGGACTCATTCTTATTGGATGTAGGTGGATCATAATTAATATCCAAGGATAAAATCAAGAAACATTCCAAAGAACCAATATAAAATCAATTTGACCCCATAATAATCTTTGACCACCTACGAACGTTTATCGTATAATGTAATTCCATTTGTCGTGTTATCTCAAATCAAACAGGGTGCATGCTAGTGCCATCATCCCATGTGATAGATAAATCTTTCTTAGTCCTCCTTAAATTTAAATTTTCTATTCCTCATCATAGACATGTATTTATTTATGTTATATCAATTCCATATTAGGGACTAAAATATCAACTTCCATTATAGAACAGAAGAGAACAATCCTTTATCACATTATCTATTGATGGTGTATTATGAACAATGCACCTAACATAACCTACCTTTCTATGAATTGTGTGTGATATTAGTTTTCATTAATAAATCTATGTGTTCATGTTGTAATAATGATTAATAATAATATTAAATTCTTAAGGACCAATACCCACATCCCAATATAAGAACATCAAATGAAACTATGAAATGTGGATTTCTTATTGGTGGGTCGCATTCAAATAATAACATTCTAGATAATACCAAGTGCACACCCCATGAGATGGTGAATCAATGTTCTATGATTCCTTACCCATAATGGAATGAATTATTTGTGTGCCTCAAATAACATCATCTAGACATTGCACATATATTCCATTATACTGTTATAGAACTTCCAGGTTCTCATCATAGCATGGATCCGATATGACCTTTTAGTGCAACAAATATCCTTAGGATATTATCAAACACATTTTAATGTAGAAAAAAAATCAAGAAGTGATAAGGTATTTATTAATATAGAAACCCATGAATACATGTTTATCATAATGTCCAATGTAGTTAGTTCTGGGCCACCAAATCTAACATTACCTATATCAGAATGTATATGGGTAAACATCACAATGGATTTTTTATATGAATTCCCTCAAAAATATATAGGACATAATGCTATTCTGGTTGTAAGTGATCTTGTTAAAAATTCATCAAACATATTTTCTATCTGATATTATTTTCTCAGTTGATCATTTTTCTATAATATAAATTATAGAAGTGGTATGGTTTTATAGATTATAATTTTTTTATTATATCTGAATAGTATCTATGGTTAACCATGATGTTATGGCGATGTATTCTGTAATAAATAGATATATTTTTGATTTTCTATATTGATAATAATCTTAAAAAAATTTGTTTATTCTAATAGAATTATTTATAACTATGAGGATATCATGAGATCTTGTTCTATAGTATTAAAATGTTTTTGGGACCAACATCTTCATTTAGTTATTATTTCATACAACAACTGATTTAATAAGAGCATTTAGATGGATCATTATGACACCCACTATGTAATTATATATAGAACATAAATTTTATGGTATGATGTTAGGGAGAGAATGATAATGAGAATTTAGATAGATGATAAAAGAGAAAAGAAATTTATATATATTCCCTTGTATATTAAGGTATCTCAGAGTCTGTATAAATGATTAGATGTCATTCATGTGTGATATCATGAATTTGAAGTTTCTATGAAACTATATTTTCTTATTTAACAATGTAATAATTTTATGACATTCACTATGAAAGGAAAGATAATAACTTTGTTAATTGGGCCCTCTAAGGTTTATTATTGAGTAGAGATGGTAGCTTATTGATTGGTTCTTTCAATAGCCCTCCCTCAATTTCATAATGTGTTAGATGTATCCCTCATGAAGATATGTATAACATATCCATCACACGTATTAATGCAATGGTTTTTCCACCAGATCATGATATTTCTTATGAATAACAACCCATAAATATATTATATCTTAGATATAATGTACTGTAGAAAATTACTACACATCTGTTTAAAGTACTCTAAAGTAATCAGAAACTGGAAAAAGATAATTGGGAAACTGGGGATGAGATCAAACATAAATATCCTCTTTTTATTATACCATTGGTATAAGTTTTGGGGGAAATCATTTAAGGGGGTTATAATGTAAAAAAATATTATTTAGTGATATATTTATGTATAAATAAATTTTATTTTCATGTTATATTTCTTTACCTACAACCCATAGTTTGAATGAACCATGACATACAATTTAAATATTATAATTTAATGTGAAACTTATCATCGAAACATTACATTGATTTTAATGAATATGACTAACTAAATTATAAAATATGAATATTTTAAACATGTATAAAATTAATTCATTGGTAATAAAATGATTAGAAATGAAAATGAAAATAATTTGAAAGTAAATTTTTTTTTCACATAAAAACCTTTTATTATGCGTGTAATGAAATTTTATCTTAATTAATGAAATGAATCACTACAAAAGAATTATTTTAATAAAATATATATATTATACATTAAATAATATGATTTGAAATTAATAAAATCTTTTTATATGAATTGGATATAAAAAAATACATTTTTATGCTAATGAATATATTTTTTGAAAAATAATTTCCATCAAATTTTTTACAATAAATTTAAAATAGTGTTCTCAGAAAATTTTAAATTTTATTTTAAGCAATGGATTTAATTTTTGGTATCATGTGGATAGAATTTTGTAATTATTTAGATTTATCTTTTTTTATTATAAATTATAAACTTGGTAAATAGTTGTCACCTCAGTATGGTTAGAACTATTAAATTATGAATAAAAAATTTGGAAATGATTTTAAAATTTCACCAACACAATACTTTATCCTATTGGAAGATTGGATTTCAGATTTTTTTTCATTCATGTATCAAATATTATTTCACTTCGTTCTATTCTTCATACATTATGAATTAAATATTTGTTTATGAAATGAATAAATACAAAATGTCATTCTTTATACATTTATATATATTGAGTTTTTCTAGATTAAGATAAAAGGAAATGACATTTACTTCTAAAAGATTATTTAATGTAATAATAAATATTGTAACATCAAAATTTACATATTATTTTATCGAATTGAGTAATTATATTAAATTATTAAATAAAACATATAAAATAATTAATAATTTAAATATATATTAAATAAATTGTTGTAAAAATATTATTTTAAATATAATATGGGTGAATTATTATGTTCCTATAATAATTTATTAATATAGGATCGGTGAATTAATATATTACAATTTAACATTTAATTAAATTAACTAAATATTGTAAAATTATTTCTATAGGATATTTAGAATAATAATAGGTCTAAAATATAAAAACATTGAAATTTTTTAGGAAATTATAAAATTAATATTTAAATTAGAACACATTAAAATAGAAAAATTGGGTACCATTATTAATGTAAAAATTTGATAACTAAGTGGTTAAACCAAATGAAATTTTTTAAAAAAACCAACTCAAATATGCCCTAATATTAATTTTCATAATTTTTTATAACTATATATGAACTTTTTTTATAATAACCATCTAATTGAAATGAGATTTCATTATAATTTATTTATACTATGTTTTGCGAATTTCCAAGAGTGGACCTCCTCTCACATACAAAAGGTAACCACTCATTTGACTTATATAAATCACTTTCATATATAAATGTTTAGAAAATTGATTTTATGATACCATCATATATTCATTCACCTAATCAAATTGCATTTGGAATTTTCAATAAACCATCGCTTCATTGATTATAGTATACTCTAAAAAGAGTTCTCAAATAAGAAGAATAACTGTTGAACTTTTATTTTTTACTTATACTTATATCTCATTTAAATTAATTTTATCCACAATTAAAAATAATTTTAGTTTCATAAAAAAATTAATTGTTAATATGAGAATGGAAAAACCATTATCCCCTTCTTCCCTTCCATTATAAAATGATTATGTTGCTCATTTGTATTAGTAAACTATCACCTCCACGAGGTTATGCGATTCCTTTTAATTTCCATTTCAAAATTATGGTAAATATGATATATTTCATGAATATGTTATATATATGTTATATATAAATGATATTGAAAGGATTATTTATTTTTTTTAAATTTTTTATTTTATCCATTCAAATATTCAAACAATATTCATGCATATGTATGTCCTACCGTCTCTATGATGTGTGTAAATAATTTAAATTACTCTAAATTTTGTGAATAAATTAATATATATTTATATAAAATGAATATATATGAGATTTAAATCCTTAATAAAATTATAGAGATGATGGTATGAGGATTAATGTTCAATTAATTGAACTATGAAACAAGAATTCTCATGAAAAATGAAACAAATAACAAAATAATGTAGTGATTTTATTGATAAATTATTAGTAAATCGGTGATGGAACATTATATTTTGATAATATATGATATTGAAAGTATGTTTTTAATTTATTAGATAATTATAAAAAAATTAAAACATATTATATAATGACTAAAATCATTTTTTATGTATTTACATATCATGCTATCAGTTTTACTATACAATTAATTTTCTTTCCATGATTGATTATTATTAAGTTTTATGTGATCAAATTTCATGTTATAACACTAAATAATATCATAAATTTTATTATAAATTTGTATATTTATTAATATTTCATGTTTAAATTTTAATTTATCTCTTTCTTAACTCAAGAGATAAAAATATATTTTCATGGAAAACCTATTATGATTTTCTAGTCCACCTGGAATACATTACATCTTTGTCCATGTTTTCTTAAAAACGTTATAATATTATCAAATAAACTCTTCAATTTTTGTAACAATTTATCAATCATTATTACAATTTTTAGGGGAATCTTCTTATTATTTTATAAATAAAGTATCATTGACATTAAAATAAATTGGTAAATGATTATTAGTTTTAACACACACTGCATGTCTGAAAATTCCCTCTATGAAATTTACTAAATGTTTTAAATATATATATATAAAATATAAATAATATTTTTAATTTAAATTATATTCTAATTATTTTTAAATTTTTTATATTTTATATTATTGATTTCATTTTGAAAATAAACATTCCGTAAAACAATTTGATAGAGAGAGTAACTAAATAGGATGGTTAGTTGACTTCCCAATAAATATTTATATTAAAATCAAGCTAAAATAAATTAACAGAAATAATTGAAAACTCACAGTTAATAAAAATAGTATAATAATATAACATTTATCATTACTAATAATCATAAATGAGGGATTATGGATCAGTTTAAATAATATTATAAATCACATAAACTATTGACTATGATTTACTTCATGAAAGACATTGTATAAATAAATCAATAGAACAACTATTAAATTATTAGTTTTGTTTATATATTTAAAAAACTTAAATCGTTAGCATTGAAATTTAGAAATAAAAAAGGGAGATCACACATCAGATTAAAACATGGTATTGAGTCTAAAACTAAGACCAAATCCCCTCTATATGGAAATCACCTACTGCTTAGAAGATTATTATAAAAATCATCAGATCAAAATCCTAGATTAGTTAAACATGGAATAACATAGTGTTTGTCTTGATAGAATGTTTTTTCTATAGTTATTCATTTTGCGATATACAAAATGACATCACATGACCTCTTCCATAGTTTAAAATTTGTATAAAATATTTGGAATTATAATAGTGTGTGTCTTTAACACTCTAGATTATGAAAAAATATTTCTTGATTCTTGAACTGAATAGATTCAGATAATCAAGGGAACTTAGATATGACTTGGTGTAGAGCCCGAACAAGTTTATCTAAATTTATAGGATATTAATGTGGTGTTTAGTGCTGTTTGACGCCAAGAGATTCTAAAAAATATCTATTAATATATTTTCATTCGATGAATGAAATGTTTCGATATTCTATAAATTATACACATTCACAATTGCATGTATGAGAATATAAGGGGCATAACACTCCTACAATTCACATGAGGTTTATCTTAGGAATATATTACTGTACATTCTAATAATCCATCGATGAATAATATTAAAGGTGTCATGAATCCTCATATTTATGAGAAAATAAGTAAACCGGTGACTTATTCATCAATACACACATGGATGTGTTTAGTAATAATCATTAATAAATTCATGTGAGGTTGTCTGCATTAAATTACATATACTATAAATTGGAGGAATTATATTTTTATAAAGTAATATAGAGAAAATAATATCTTAATGGTGGTTGATTATATAAGATATTAGAATAAATTAATGGTAGCACACCTTCCAATGGTAAGATGGCCAAGTAGTTGGGAAATATAGTAGTAGCACAAGACAGTGGTAACATATGGCTAACAATACCACATCTTAGAGTAGCACATGTCTAGTGATAACATATCTAGTGATAGAATAAGACACTAGTAGTATAAGAAATTAATTGATCATTATAATGAAATGGTGGATAACCATAAATAATGTGAGATCATTTGTACTCATCCACTTCACATTAAAAAATTATATAAAATCAATAGATTTTAATCCATTTATTAAAATATTAATCATGATTTGTGGTCATTAAAAAATGTAGGTTCCACATCCATTATTTTGATTATCAAATATTCAATAATTTTATAAAACATGAAATAAATAAAAATAGTCACAAATAGATGAATTTGAAAAATACGATGTCTTATAAATAATTGAAATAAAAAAATTTAGATACTAAGTTTTAATTTTCTAATATAATTTATTTCGTAAAAAAAATAATGACAAACACTTTAATTCAACACAAAATTAAACCTTTTTTATTATAAAATGGAGATGACAATAATGAATATGAATAACATAATGATAGAATTGAATAAAAATATTAGAGGATAATTTATAAAATACATAAGTATTTTGATTACATCCAAAAAAATTCATGTGAATAGATAACCTATATCCAAGACATTTCCTATATTGAATCACTATTAACTGTTTGAAAAAAAAATGAGAAATTGGTTCATTTCCATTTTTAGTGCATGGAGGCGCAGATATATAAGATTAGAGAGATTATATATATTATAATGAAACTCGTGTATCACCAATGTTATGATACAAACAACATTATTAGAAGGATACATAATAAAATGTGGATATTATGATGGTAGTACAGAAAATGACAATATAATAGTAAGGTATGACAAAGGCATGACCTCATGTTCCACAAGTGTTGGGCCAGCTACATAAATAAATGGATTCATTAGTTTTACAATGTTCTTGATGATGTTCCCATATATCTCCAATTAGTTTAATATGAACATATTTTCATACATAAATTTTATGATATGTATTGTGAAATCATAATGTTGGTCCACCCATTCCTTGAATATCCTTGTGAATGGTGGCATTATTTAGTTCTACTATAGATAATTTTAATGATATTTCAACCCATTTATTGTATATAATTTTTAATGGTGTTACACGATGGACATAGTGATATTTTTTCTATCACATTGGGTTATGTTCAAACACCACCTTACTATTATATAGATATGTTCATCACATTGTTTTATATGATGAATTTTCTCATAAAGTGATGTGGTCAGATCACCCATGTTGGAATAACATAATCTCTTACTATATCTCTGAAAATATCACCTCTAAAAATAGATTAAAGAGCTAGAGAAATGGGTATTGATGCAATTGGTGGTGGTAGAGTCTACAACCTCACCAAAATGGATTCCATGTATCTGAAAAGGTATTTCTCATGTCCTCCACAATAGATCACATGGATTCCATCTCACTATTCCATCTTCTATTTCCTATATTAATATATTGAATCTTTATAATCATATTGGGATGAATATTTAATATGACTAGCTAAATGATATCACTAGTTTCAGCTTCAATTAGCTGAGTAATGGAATGATATTGAGATCTAAAAACCCCATTGAAATTATTTATCATCCAATCTTTGAATTCATTTTAATAAGATCTTGTAACATAATATAATGGTAAAAAAGTAAAATGGCTATAGGTGATGAAAAACACTCAGGTTTATTCATGAAAAACTATGTATGCTCAGATATTGTAATAGTAGAATCAGAAAGAAATGATTATATATTACTGGCATGATCAATATTCACAACCCATTATCCCTTTGTATTATTTCCAATAAAAATCAATACAGATGTTCAACTATGCTACGGTGGAATTCTATGATCGTAATTACATTCATCATCCCCATATGAATTAGGATAGAAAATCCTATGAAAAATTGATCCATGTGATGGCTCCCCCTTGGATG
Source organism: Viscum album (assembly GCA_963277665.1). Taxonomy (NCBI): domain Eukaryota; kingdom Viridiplantae; phylum Streptophyta; class Magnoliopsida; order Santalales; family Viscaceae; genus Viscum; species Viscum album. The sequence goes on from OY728156.1 coordinate 537,859,018, forward strand.
AAGCTTCAACCATAGATGAAATATAAGTATCATCCCTATAAAAAGACTTATTATTGTAATAATAGATGGATTTATCCCTGTAAAATGAGACTTCAGGCTCACCTCTAATAGAAGAAGCATGATCATCTGGACGAATAAAACCAATTCTTTCTATACACGAATGATAGTTGACCATTATTTTTTTAGAGGTAATGTTTCCTAAACAAAATCCATCCCATTTTACCATTACATACTATTCCTCATCAACCTATCCATTATCATTTAACATTACTGAGATTAGCATTGGGTAAATCGTAGTTTGATCTAGAATACCACTTTTTCATCTCTATAAATTGCACCATAAGATATCTAAAAATATTAATTGTAACCACTAAATTCATATGGAAAAAAATATAGACATCCTGGTAACTCATTTTTCATACATCCTTTTTCCTAGGATAAAACATATGTTAGATGAATAATAATAGAAGTCTACTCTCACCATAATGTTCAGTGTCTAAAGGACGTCTTACTAAAATAATCTCAGGCGGTTCCAATAATGAAAATTTATGAAAATTATCTCAAAATAAATTTTTATTAAACAATCATATACATCATATACACATCAATGAGTTTCACTGATCCACCTATCCAATTCCTCTGAATAATAGGTTACCTCTTTTCCATTTATCATAATAAAAATTATATATATATTTTCATAAATGTTCTACACTGTGTATTGGTATAAATGGTTATCCAACATAGAATAAAATAGTCAATCATTTCTGGAGAAAAAATATACCCTAATAAGGCATGAATCACCTTTTATAGAAATTTATTTATTGAAAACATTCATTCAATATCTACTATCATCTCTGTAACTACCACATGAATTAAAATATGTAAGGTTTTTTATTTGATTACATAACTAATCGATTTTCTGTTATATTTCCTAACAGGATATAATCATTCGATATACGGAACTGATGGGTACTGAACTATCACCACTTCACTAAAATAAAATTTGAAGGAATATCATCAAAAAGGATGATGTAACAAAAAGGCTGGATATAAAAATGGTTTACAGTGTAGGCCCGAGCAAGGGAGTGTCTCAAATCAGATATTAGTTTAATTTATCATTTTCGGATTTGAGATTTTAAAAAAATATACGTATAAATAAAATATAATATTTAACACAAAAAATAGTACTGGTATTTTTATAATGGTGGATCTTTCCAATGGTGTATCACCCAATGCAGCACCACCAATAATGGATCTATCAATGGAAGATCACTCAATAGTGGACACAAATGGTGAATTTCAAATAGGGTATCACTCTATGGTGGATCACCAATGGTGCATCACCAATGGTGGACCATCCGATAGTGAGTCACTAATGGTGGTTCAACAATGGTGGATCATCCAATGGTGTATCACTATGGGTGAATGACCACTATAGAAAACCAATGGTTGATATTCCACCGGTATATCTTTCAATATAAAAATTCAATAAATTTTTTCAATAATATCCCATGTTTGATATTGCTGAATATATCAAAATTAATTCGAATTTAAAAATATCAGCAAGATGATATTTAGTTCAAGTAAATTTCTGATTTATATCACCATTTTAGTAATGATCACTGAACATGTAACATCATAAATCAATATCATTTGACCTAAATTTAGATAAAATATCCTTGTAAATAATTACCACACTTTTGTTTTCAAAATTTATAGGGACTTTTCTATAATTATATCCCTAATCTATTAAAGTGTGTTTTAACCCATTAATTTCATCACAATAACTTTATGTAGATATGGATCCATCTTAATTGGTGGATAGTGGAACAAAATATGTAATTCGCCGACCCTAGTTACCCAGATTCGGTGCATTATTACATAACATTGGCATGATCACAAGAATGATCTAATCTCGAAAGATCGATTAGTTTCGTAGCCTTGGAAACACTAGATATATTCATAAAGTTTTACATCATAAAAATGAAAACTAAACAAAAACATAATCTCCATAGACCACACTCTTAACCCCTCATACTATCCATGCAGGTCATTCATAATTTACTTCGTCATATCTTGGGAAAATTAAAACAAATAAAAGGGTTGAGCTCAAATGTCGAGTAAGGATAACAATATAGCAGAAACATTAATAAATAAGAATAAACATTTAAGGAAATTTATAACTAAAACAAAAGCCTTTTAATCGTGAAATTCATCACAGTATGGAAAAAATAAAATGAAATAATTCCATTTACTTATTCACATGGATATTATATTAATCGAATAATCACATGTAATATCAATAACCACATTCATAATGATAGAATGAATAATGCCAGACTATCATAACCACAAACCCAAGGCCTCGTGCCAAGACTACAAATATGATTTTGGCAAGGCCTTGTGCCAAGACACTAGTTTGTCTCATGAGACCTACCGATGCATCGAGGAGATATAGTGAGCTCCACCCATCACATATTAAGTCTAATGAATTCCCATTTTAAAAGGTTTAAACATAACATAAAAATTCGTATTAAAACTAGCATAATAAATGTCAATACTTTCACCATAAACCATGAATGGTATAAAAATATCACATCCACAGTCAAACATATCACAAAACCTTCAATACAATATAGAAGTTTTATATCATAATAAATCAACTTCAAATAAGCGTAAAATCCATCAAAGGATGTTGACAAAGATGAAATCAAAATGCTTTTAAGAGAAATATATCCTTCTATTTTGAAATCATTTAAGAGTCATATATTTATAAAATAAAACATTTTCTTTGAAAATATTCTTATAATATTGTAAGGGAAGCTTTTAAGATTTTATAACGGTGGAAAAATAGCTGCACCCGCCGTATAAGTTAAAAAACATTCTTACCTTAATCCTGTCGAAAAGGTTAAAAAGAACCTTCATTGGAAAATGAATGAAAGATTACTTTATAAACCTCTTATAAAAAGTCAAACAAGGGTATAAATGACTATAACCTATATTCGTGTAAATGGTAAAAATGTTTTGAAATACATTTTGAAGAAACATGGATGTGGATGATAAATAAGTCCCAGTAGATTATTACGTATAAACAACCTCAGATAATAAAGAGAGTGCAAAGTAAACCCTTACCTTGTACTTTTCCTTGGTTGGGGGTAGGTTAACCTCCTGTATAATGTTGAAATAATTGTTATTAAATTATACAAGAATCATATACATTCATATGATATCATATATGATCTTTTAACATTGCTTAGTTAATAATATATTAGATTTATCGTTGTTTCAGGTGTTAACTGACTCATTTTCTTTTATATGTTTTGTTACGTAAGCCATGTTTTTCATGGATAGTTTGTATCTTATTAATATCCATCATTATATCAAGTCCTTAAATACTATTATTAATCATTAAATGATAATTATACTTGAATGGATACGATGGAGAATGAATCTCATCGCCTTCTGGGAGACGGTAGTCCGTACGTACGCATGAGCGAAAATATCATTGTTTTGATATTAAAATAATATATAATTGGATGGTATATCAGATATACATAATCATTATCATGTTATATTTATTATTTACATTAATTACAAATCATTATTATACCCGTACAAATAACTATCAAAAGATTGACACTTGTTTATGTCTGGTGTAATAGTAAAATTATGTACAATGAACAAAATTATATTAAATGGTAAAAATATATTCACAATATACTTTAAATCCAATCAAATCAATAATTTATCGATATAAATTATTTCGATTAAAATATTTGTTTTTAATTAAAATTTATTAATTTTCACTATTCATCAAAATATAAATATTATCCGAAAAGTTCCAAAATTTCACCCTAGGCTAAATTCGATATTCCGAATCCAAAAATGAAGTCCATTACGAGAGATAAAATTTATAAAATTTCCAAAAGATGGTATTACTATTCCTAACGGCTAGTTTGATTGGTTGTGGTGTGTTAGAACTCGATGTTGCGTAAAACATATGCTATCACATTATTCAAAGAGAAGTGTACCATATATGCTTGGGGTGTTACATTCTCCCTTCCTTCATATAATTTCGTCCTCAAAATTTCAATAATACTATTTCATAAAAAGACTTGGGTGGTTCTTCATCATAAGTTCCTCGGGTTCCCACGTTGTTTCTTCCATTTTATGGTTTCTCCACAAAACGTTTACCAGACGCGTCGTCCGATTTCTTAGCACTTGTTCTCTCGTATCAATAATTTTGATGGGATCTTCCCAATAAGACAGATCGGGTTCCATTTATAATTCCTCATAGGTGAGTACATGCGTTGGGTCAGGCATGTATTTCATCAACAGAGATACGTGGAACACATCGTGAACTTTGGAGAGACTTGGCGGCATTTCCAATCAGTAAGCTACAGCCCCAATTCGTTCTCGAATTTCAAATGTTCTGATGTACCTGGGACTCAATTTACCTTTATTACCAAAATGTATGACTCCCTTCCATGGAGATACCTTCAAGAAAACATGATCACCAATATGAAATTCCAAATCATTCCTTTGATTATTTGCATAGCTCTTCTTCATACTTTGAGCTGCTTTGATGTGATTTTGGATTACCATCACCTTTTCCATTGATTCCTCCACCCGTTCTGGACATACAAGTTTTCATTCACCAACATCATCCCAATAGGTTGGTGTGCGACATCTCTTTCTATATATCGCTTCATATGGTTCCATCTGAATACTCGAATGGAAGCTACTATTATAGGAAAATTCTACCAAAGGTAAATATTGATCCCACATACCCTGAAAGTCAAGTGAGAAAGATCTCAACATGTCTTCTAAGGTTTGAATAGTCTGTTCTGATAGTTCGTCTGTCTGAGGGTGGTAGGCAGTGCTCAAATGAAGTTCAGTATCAAGGGATTTCTAAATACTCTTCCAGAATATTGAAGTAAAACGGGGATCACAATCAGAAACAATCGATAGGGTTGCTCCATGAAGTCTCACAACTTCATTAATATATAGTCTTGCTAGACGTTCAAGTTGTAGATAATCTCTTGTATCATGAAAATATGCTGACATGGTAAGACGATCAACAATAACCCATATTGCATCATTTCTTCTAGGAGTCCTTGGTAGTCCCATGACAAATTCCATCGTAATATTGTCCCATTTCCACTCTGGTATGGGAAGAGGTTTCATGACTCCTCCAGGATGTTTCCTTCCAGCTTTAACTTGTTGAAAAACCATACATCTTGACACAAAATCAGCAATCTCCTTCTTCATGTTGTCCCGCCAAAAATGTTCCTTCAAATATTTATACATTTTCATGCTCCTTGGGTGTATAGAGAAATTGGAACTATGACCATCATCTAGCAATTCCCTTTTTAGATCAGATATATCGGGACACAAAGCCTCTTCCAGAATTTCAAAAATCCATCTTCATACAAAAAGTCTCTCAATCTCCCATCATTCACAGCATTAATCTTCTTTTGAAATTCTTCATCATCGGTCTGAGAACTTTTAATCCTTTCTAGTAAAGATGGTTTGGAACTATTTGAAAAAGCATTGATGTTTCACCTTCCCTGGTTATTCCCATGTCCATCTTCACTAGATCCATGAAAATTGGATCCCTATAAATTATCATATTATTCAAAACTCCATGATCTTTTCTACTCAAAGCATCTTCCACCTTGTTTGCTTTCCCTAGGTGGTATACTATCGTACAATCCTAATCCATGACTAATTCAAGCCATCTCCATTGCCTCATGTTGAGTTCTTTTTGTGAGAAAATTTACTTCAAACTTTTGTGATCAGTATAAATCTCACATTTTTCTCCATAGAGGTAGTGGCTCCATATCTTCAAAGTAAAGATCATAGCTTCTAACTCAAGATCATGAGTAGGATATTTTTTCTCTTGAATTTTCAACTATCATGATGCATAGGCAATAACCCTATCATTCTTCATAAGGACACAACCAAGTCCATTCTTCGATGAATCACTATAAATAATGAACCCATCATTCCCCGATGGTAGAGTCAATATATGATCATTGGCTAATCAGCTCTTTATATTTTCAAAACATTCCTCACAATATTTTTTCCAAACAAATTTAACCCCTTTACGTGTGATCTTTGTTAATGGGTTAGCCAATTGGGCAAAATTATGGACGAAACATTGATAATAACCTGCTAAACCAATAAAACTACATACCTCAATTATACTCGTCGGTGCTGTCCATTTTTGTATTGCCTTAGTCTTAGAAGGATCAACATAGATTCCATATTTAAAGACAATATGGCCAAGAAACGAAATCTCCTGAAGCCAGAATTCACATTTGCTAAACTTCCCATATAATTCAGGTCTTCTTAGAGTCTTCAGGATAATGTGCAAGATATTTTCATGATCTTAGTAGCTTTTGGAGTATAACAAGATATCATCAATAAATACCACCACTAATTCACCGAGATATTATTTGAAAACACTATTCACCAGATCCATGAATACAGAGGGTGCATTAGTCAATCGAAAAGGCATTACTGTAAACTTATAATGCCTGTACCTAGTTCGAAATGATTTTTTCGGAATGTCTTCCTTCTTTACACACAACTGATGGTATCCAGATCTAAGGTCAATATTTGAAAAGTATTGATCTCTAGGAAGTTGGTCAAAGAAATAATCAATGCGAGGTAGGGGATACTTGTTCTTTATTATTATAGGGTGGATCTCCTTGTAGTCGATACATAACCTCATAGATCCATCTTTCTTTTTAACAAAATGAACAGGGGCTCCCCATGGAGAAACAATAGGGAGAATAAATATCTTATTACTCAATTCCTCTAGTTGTTTCCTTAGTTCAACTAATTCCACAATGGCCATTCTATAAGGGGTCTTCGATATAGGCCTTGATCCATGAATTAAGTCAATGGAAAACTCAACTTCTCATTCTGGAGGATGTCTAGGTAAATCTTCTAGAAATACATCTACATATTCTTTCACAACATGTACATCCTCTATTTGAACATTCCTTTCCTCACCCACAGTTATTTCATTCTCTTCCTCCCCAATAATTGAATTTAGTTGAGCTACTGGGGGTGAATCTAGATAAAAATTAGGTGGTGACGATTCTTCTCTAAAGATAAGGTGATCCTTATCATCATCATCAAGCATCGTAACCTCTTTCTTATTAAAATAAATCATCGCATCATAGTCCGAAAGCTCGTCCATACCGAGGATTATATCAAACTCAATCATAGGTATGACGATGAGATAAGATGATAAAGAACATTTATGTGCTCTAATGGGGACTCATTCACAAAACTTAGTTGCAAAGATACTTCCCATAAGAGTTTTAACTGACAACTCCCTTGTTAAATCAAATTAGAAATATCTAATTTTCTTAGAGAACTAGGTAGATATGAAACAATGAAATGATCCAGAATCAAATAATTTATTTGATAAACTTGATGAAACCATTAAATTACCTGCCACCACGTTTTTCAGAGCTTCTACCTCAGCAATAGTGATAGCATAAGCTTGGCTTTGATCCCTTGTCATTTTCTGAGGTAATTTCTCCTAACTCTTAGGAAATTCATATGCATAATTTCCCATCTCCCTGCAATTGTAGCATTGGACATCAGAAGATTCCTTCTTCCCCTTACAATAACGATCTTGGTGTCCCTTTTCACCACACTTGTAACAGAATAACGTTCCCTTCAAGAAAGTACCAGGGTGTTTCTTCCTACATTTACCACAGGATAGATATTCAACCTTTCCCTTCTTCCCCATATTTACATTTCCAGATTGATCAGTAGATCTCTTCTTCTCTTGTATTGCTTTAATGTCATCAGACTTAGAGAATTCCTTTTCAGTCATGATAGCACATGAGACAATGTCATCGTACGATGAGAAGGATTGTGAGACTAATTCTTGATGGATAAATGGTTTTAACCCATCAAAGAAACAATCAATATTACTTCTTGGTTTACGTATATAATCTCCAGAATACCTTGCTATCCTTTTATAGTTAGCCTCATACTTTGTGACATTCTCATCCTCCTTTTGTCTCAGACTCAGAAATTGTCTTTCTATATCTGCTCGATGGTCGCGAGGATAGTGTTTTTCATAAAACAGATATTTGAACTCCCTCCATTCCCTATTTGATACTTCATTATCTTCCTTCAAGTTTTGAATCAATGACCACCATTGATCATCATCTCCAGTGAGGCGGTAAACTGCCATGACAACTTTTTCCCATTCACTACTCCCCAAAGATTGAAATATTTTCTCTAGGGAATTTATCCATTGCTCAGCTACTAAGGGATTTGTATTCCCATTAAACGTTTGTGGTTGTTGCCTCATGAAGCGAACTAACATTGATACTCCATGCTGCGGATCAGGGTGCTCCATACAGGTAATGTTATTATTCATAACCTGAGTGAGTTGTCCCAGTATGGTGATTAGCTGATCTGCACCAGTTGCATCACCAGCTACACTATAATTATCTTGAGCAGGAGGGAAATCCCTACATGGAGTTCGTGCATTGATACGGTTTCCATTTCTTCCACTAGGGGCCGATTCTATACAATGGAATAAACTAGATCAGTTTATTAATCAAAATACAAAATCCCATACTTATAAAACACTTGACATAAATTGAACTATTTATTGAAATAATCCATAATCATAAGAAAGTTTACTATGAAGATGTATATACTCACTAACCTTTCAAAATGATTTGTAAAGAAAATGAGAGGTATCCTAAGCATATCCCCCAGGAGTGTCGTAACCAAGAGTGCAGCAAGGCCCGTTGTCGTGAACCAGTTCCCGTTTGAGTCTAGCTCAAAGCAGTGTTTTTGGGTTTTACCCCTAGGTACATATGTGCCAGAGCCGCCTCTACCTACTCATATACAGACAGGAATGTATTGCTCGTAAAACCTACAAAATCTCTACAATACCAAAATTCTAGGAAGTTCTTCTATACTAATCCTCAAAGTCCATCTTAAATCTATGTGCTCTAATCAGAGTTTATCTAAATCTAGCTTTCAAGGTTTGTACTAAACATCCAATGATAGCATATCTAATGCCACATCTCTAGTTACCAAGAGTCAGTGCATTATTACATAACATTGGAATGATGACAAGAAAGATCAAATCTCGAAAGACCGATTAGTTTAGTAGCTTTGGAACCACTAGTTATAATCAAAAAGTTTTACATCATAAAAATGAAAACTACAACAACATAATCTCCATAGACCACACTCTTAACCCCTCATACTATCCCTTTCGTTCATTCATAATTTACTTCTTCATATCCTGGAAAAAATAAAACAAATAAAAGGGTGAGATAAAATACACAGTAAGGATAACAATATAGAGGAATCTTTCATAAATAAGAATAAACAATTAAGGCAATGTATAACTAAAACAAAAGCCATTTAAACTTTAAATTCAACATAGTATGGAAAAAATAAAATGAAATAATGCCATTCACTTATTCACATGTATATTCTACTAATCGAATAATCACATGCAATATCAATAACCACTTTCATAATGATGGAATACATAATGCCAGACTATCATAACCACATAGCCAAGGCCACGTGCCAAGACTACAAATAAGATTTTGTCAAGTCCTTGTTCCGAGACACTAGTTTTTATCATGATACCTACCAATGAATCGAGGAGCTATAACGGGATCCACCCGTCACATATTAAGTCCAATTCATTCCCATATGAAAAGGGTTAAACATAACATAAACATTCGTATTTAAACTAGCATACGAAATGTTAATACTTTCACTATAAAGCAGGAATGGTATAAAAAGTGCACATCCACATTCAAACATATCACAAAACCTTCAATACAATATATAAGTTTTGTATCATAATAAATAAACTTCAAATTAGTGTAAAATCTATCAAAGGATGTTGACATAGATGAAATCAAAACTCTTTTTAGAGAAATATCTCTTTCTATTCTGAAATCATTTAAGAGTCATATATTTATAAAATAAAACATTTTCTCTGAAAATATTATTATATGCTTGTAAGGGAAGCTTTGACGAATTTATAACTGCGGAAAATTTCTGCACCCAATATATAAGATAAAAAAACATTCTTACCTTAATCCTGTCGAAAAGGATAAAAAGCACCTTGTTTGAAAAACGACGGAAAGATTCCTTTATAAACCTCTTATAAAAAGTAAAACAAGGGTATAAATGACTTTAAACCATATTCTTGTAAATGGTAAAATTATTTTGAAATAAATTTTTTATGAAACATGGATGTGGATGATAAAGAAGTCCCAGTAGATTATTACGTATAAACAACCTCGGATAATGAAGAGATTGCGAAGTAAACCCTTTCCGTTTAATTTTCCTTGGTTGGTGGTAGGTTAACCTCTTGTATAATGTTGAAATAATTGTTATTAAATTATACATGATTCATATATATTCATATGATATCATAGATGATCTTTTATCATTTCTTTGTTAATAATATCTTAGATTTATTGTTGATTCGGGTATTAACTAACTTGTTTTCTTTTATATGTTTTGTTACGTAATCCAGGTTTGACATAGATAGGTTGTATATTATCCATATCCAGCATGATATCAATTCCTTAAATACTATTATTAATCATTAAATTATAATTATACTTGAATGGATACGATGGAGAATGAATCTCATCACGTTCGTGGAGACGGTAGTCCGTACGTACGCACGAGCGACAATATCATTCTTTTGATATTAATATAATATATAATTGGATGGTATATCATATATACAGAATCATTATCATGTTATATTTATTATATACACGAATTAAAAATCATTATTAAACCCTTCCAAATAATAATATATTGAATAACAATTACACCACGACCTGGAAATGGTAATCCGTACGTACACACGTATAGTGAAATTTCATTCAAAGGATGGATAGAATACTGAATATGGTTGTACCATATTTATAATAATATTATAGTATATAGTAGATACTAGATTAATTATTTTATAATGAGATTAACATTGAAAGAAGAAGGTGAAGAAGAAATGAATTTGAAAAAGGGTGGTGAAAACATTACCTCTTCTTTGGGTTCATCCTTTTGATTTGATCAAAAGGGCTCCATAGGTTGGATTTTTGTTCAAACAAATCCCTCTAGGATGTAGTGAGAGAATTTGAGAGAGTATTTGGGCAGAGTTTGGCTGAACCAAATGTCTTTTTATTGTGTGAAGTAATGATAAGGAGGAGTTCCCTTTTATTAGAGGGGTGAGGGGCACCTTTAGAAAATCTAGAAATATTAATTTATAATAAATTCCTATTCGGATTCTAATGGATCCAGAGTTTATTATTTAAAGTTTAAGGTGGGTATGGGTCGAAAAACACTCAACCAATAGAATATAGACTAGTTTTTGTTACTATACTAACCTATCCTTTAAGTATTAACTCTAAGTTAATTAGTTTTACTGTTACAATGTCTCTTTGTATTTTTATATTATATGATTAATAAACTTACTATATACATCCAAGCAACCCCAAAGTGGTCCATTAATGATACACCAATCATGATATAAGTCTCTTGGCCGAACCTTAGATTTTTATGAATTTAATATCAATTAATAATATAATTGTTTTTTAAAAACTCTTTTATATCAATTTTGACACTATTCAATAATTGATTTTTTTCAAACTTATAACAGAATGATTACATTGAAACAATTCAATTAAATAAATCCTAATATGTCATATTAAACTATAAAATTATTTTAATTCAATAAAAGTCTCCAATTATATTTATTTGGGTATTTATAATATCAATTATTTTAATTTTTCTCTATTATGTTAATTACAACATCATCAATGTGTCATAAATAAATAAACTTATTTAATGTATAAAAATTTAAAAAAAAATTATGTATGAAATAGTTTTATATTTCTAATGAATATTTATAGTTTAAATCCAACATATATAACTCTATTTAAAGGTCATTTTTCTTAAATATATATGCTTATGTCATTTTTGTACTTATTTTAACTTAATTAAAATAAATTGTCCCTATCACCTACAAGTGGCTCCATGGGGTCCCAAAATTGACCCAATGATGCCCATGGTCGGACGTGTATCCAACAATAAGGTTAGGACACGTTTTAGGGTAATTTAGTATTATTATAATATCAGTTTTTAACCCTTATTTGCCGGATTTACCCTTAACCATGGTAAATAAAATATTTACCGAAGTAATTATTCAAAATGTCCAAAAATAAAAGTTACATATTTACGCAATATTAACATCATGATTCCAAATAGGGAATCCATTTTTCAAATTTCAAAACACAGATGTGGGAGAAATTAATTTAAAATTAATTCTCATCATTAAAACAAAAAGTGTGTTTTTAAGAGATAATAACTATCAAAACATTGACACTTGTTTATGTTCGGTTTAATTGTAAAATTATATAGAATGACCAAAATTATATTAAATTGTCTAAATATATTATAAATATACTTTAAAACCACTCAAATTCATAATTTATCAATATAAATTATTTCGATTAAAAATTTTGTTTTTATTAAAATTTAGTAATTTTCACTATTCATCAAAATATAAATGTTATCCGAAAAGTTCCAAAATTTTACACTATGAAAAATTCGATATTCCGAATCCAAAAATGAAGTCCATTTCAAGAGATAATATTTATAAAATTTCAAAATGTAGGTATTACTATTCATAACGGTTAGTATGATTGGTTGTGGTGTGTTAGAACACGATGTTGCATACAACACACACTATCACATTATTCAAAGAGAAGCGTACCGTAGAAGCTTGGGGTGTTACAAAATATTTCTTTTTTACTACAACAATATATTGATTATTTTTTTTTAATTGAAATGTTATATATGTTTCTTTTATACGTAACTTATAAAAAATAAAATTAATATCAGAATAACATAAAAATCATATTTGTATCCCCTAGGATAAAACAGACATGAATTGGTTGCATAATTGAGGTATTTGAAAACTGTTATTACACGTGAATGAGGCACTTTGGAGTTTTTATAAAAAGTAGTGCACATACACACGCTAACCAAATCTTTTGATCGGTTATATGTTAAGTATAAAATGTTTAAAATCATACCTCTATAATTGGTTTGATCAAATCCCCTTCATGATTCATCATGACAAATTTTACATTTGTTACACATTAATGTATTACTACTTTTACTGATATCCTAACCAAAATGATTTAGAATGGTTTTAGGGAACTTAATTTTATTTTAAATAATGTTATCTTTATTTTGATAAATATAAAACCCATAATTCATTTAAATTAACCAATTAAACTCATTTAAAATTCAGTTTTTATAATCATTTAAAAAATTATATTCATATAATGTTTTTAGGATCCCCAATTAATATCATCAAATGAAATTTGAACAACTAAAACATCTTTTTAAATTATTTTTATAAAAAATATTGGTTCTGCTATTCATTTTGATAAACATTTAGATATTATAATAATCCTGAGCATATCATTAAAATATATAGGATACTATTTAATCTGTATAATTCATTCGTTAATTTAAGAAAATAATGTAAAACATGAATAGTTTGAAATATATTATATTGTTTAAAAAAACATCAGAAAAAACATATCCACTTATGAATCCACTCTTGAAATCCATATTAAATACCTTGAAATACAAATATTCTACATAGTTAAGAATTATTATGATGTATACATGTATAAGCATTGGTGAAAATGATTCTTCATATTAAATACCCTCTTCATTACTCTATCCTTATATAAGATATATAGATTTATTTCTAACTATAATGAATGACTCATCAAATTTTTTCTAAACACCCACTTAGTGGAAATAGATAGATTGTATTTATCAATTCCAACTAGTTCCAAAACTCATTATAATTAACATTAATTATGCTCTTATTATATTTCCATCACCCTTAATTCGTAATTAATTTTATTTTTGATTCACATAGGATTATGTTGTTACAATATTAATTGAAGTTAAATCTGATTTCAATGAGAATATCTAGTTTTTTACCTCAATATAGGTCTCCAAATACATCTTATAGAGGATGGTATCTATGTGATCTAATAGGTTTAGGACGAAAGGGATGAAAAAATAATATTTTGTTTAGGTATAGGTTTCATTTGTTCCACAAAAAAGGATGATTTTTTTTGATACTGTAATAAAAGTTTCAGAAGATTTGGACTTCATATTATGAAATGATAAACCATATTGATGGATTTTTAGAGGGATTTTAGGATCTTTTGGATATATTTCGAGAAATTAAATAAAAATAGATTCATCAAAAATTATTTTAATTATTTAAACACCTAATAAGATTTACTAGAGGTCGAATAAACATAGAAAATTCTTTCATAACTCTTGAAAGAAAATTTATCAACATTATCTTTATTATTATGAATATATACTTGAAAAAAAACTCTGTAGTAATTTACCTTTTTTATTACTAAATAATTAATAAGGATCTTTATTTATGATAGATCATATATTAATTATATTAATTATATAATGATTGAATTCACAACATTTATAAAAAAATTAAATTTTTAATTCATACTCATTAGGCATGGTCCGAGAATTTTCTTAAAGGGATATATTTTTCTTTTCCACTACACCAATCTACCACTGGGTTCAAGGAGCATAAAATTAATGAATATATCTATTTTGAGTGTAATATTTTTAAAATCCTTGATTTATAAATTCACAATCATGATCACCTTTGAAGGCATTAATTTTTGAGACCACATTGTTTTTAGAGAGATTTTATATTTAGTAAATTAATAATTGGATTCTATCTTGTGAGCCATAAATAAGAAATATAAATATTTAGAAAATTTTCCATAAGAACAAAAACATATTTAATTACATTTATTATTGAAACTATGGAAGGATAAAACCTATTGTTGTGAACCAATATTATTGGTTTGTATGTTGAATCTTTTTTCATTGGTTTGAATGATATCTTATACTGCTTCAGTTTTTAACATGGGATACAGAATTTTTAATTTGGGATTTCTAGTTTAAAAATTTATCTACCAAACCATTGTCTAGTCATATTTCTATGTGAGAGACTTTTTGAATTGATTAGTATCCCATAACGTAAAATATATTTTTGGTGAAAGTAACTTAGATATTAAATATTTTGATAAAAAAATGAATCGTAATTAACTACATAAATATTATCTATACTTAATTCAAAAAAAAAAAAATCTTTTTTAGAATGGAAAAAATTATTGAAATTATTTTCAGACCTAAATTGAAAACCATCATAAAATAACTATGAGATGGTAAGAATATTATACATTTATCTATTTACAAATAGAACATAAGAAATTTAAATAGTTTTTCATTTTCCAACTTGAAAAATAGAAAAACAAAATACATTTTAATTGTTAGAAAAGGTGATATATCCACTATATAACACTATTAGAATCATGAAACTTTATAAATTTCCATACAAGTTTGTGGACCAACCAACCATATGATATAATAAATTCTTACTAGAGAATTGTATGAAGGTTTCCTTATATGAGTTTTTCTAAATGTAATAGTTGACCCTATCAGGAATATTCACATGTATTGAGTCTGAATGACTTGTAATATCATATGAAGTAGTCTAGAATTTATTAATAGCATTCTTATTTATATTATACTAGTGTTAATACATATCATTGAATTATATTTTAGGGATGTTATGTTTTACATGACCACAACCCTTACATTCATAACTAATTATTTCATTTGTACCCTCATAATTCATAAAGGCCTTTCACCATTTTCATCTATTTTCATAATTTCATGTATATATGCATTTCCTAATGAATGTATTCCTATTATCTAATTTTTTGAATCTTACTTCCAATGTGATAATTTTATCATCACTGTCAGCCGATGACTCCTTATTTCTCTATCTGTCTTCTTTGATTTTCTCCTTCTATTTTGAATGTATAGATTTGAAGGCTAACAATATACCTTTTGGTTAATTATCCCCCACAAAATTTACATTAAGATACTCCTCATAAATCATAATATTTCCTATAAAATTAATAACATGAATATTGATATAATCACAGGACTTTGAAATTGACATAGAATTTTCTTTCCATTTATCTAGAATCCTCTTATAGAGGTACATCAATTGATCAATGTCAAAAATAGGTTTCCCCATTTAATTTATTGTGTTCAAGATCAAATTTAACCTAATATACATATGTTAAATAGTTTAAACATGTTTTATATTAAATTATTAATATTAATTGGTATTTTTATTTTAGTACATTTATGTTAAATTAGATTCACTGTAATGAGAAACTGCTAAAGCATAAACAATTGTATATGCAATAATATTGTAATATATCATATTAAATTTCCCAAAACAAAAATAAAAAAATAATTAATGGAATTATATTTTTATAATATTTTTAGTATTGGAACTCCATGTAGCTCTACATTTTTTCGGTAACATATAATTTTCTTCTATGAATGTTTTAATTTCAAAACCTATGATTCCAAGATTCATATATATTTTAATTTTCTAGGGAGCAATGTTTGTTCAATTAAATTAAGCTTGTATATTAGTAGTACATCCCTATTTTCTATTTTCCTTAAAGAATTAATCTCAGAAAATAAATACATTTTATAATATTAAAAGATAACTAAAGAATAGTTGAAAATATATTTAATAAATAATTGTTACCAAATATTGGTTGGAGTGATTAACTCATGAGTTGGGGGTGAATTGAGGTCCCAAAATAAATTTCTTTAAAAACCCATGGTAAATTGAAATCCCTAAAATTTTCCATAAAATCCCATTTAATAAAAACAAATTAATAATATATGTTTTATATTTCAAATGATTTCTAAAATTGGGATTACGGCTTAGTGAAAAATAATATTTGAAATCACATGAACTATTGAAAAAAAAATCAATTAATAAAAGAATTTATAGAATCACAGGGTATGACTAACTATAAAAATATTTGATTTGTTTATATATTTAAAAGAATATGATATTTTTCCATTGAAATATAGAATGAAAAACAAATCAATATTACAAGGGATTAAAAAAAGGGTTTAATCTAATTCGATGATCAAATATCTTATATATGAAAATAACCAGCTATTATGTATATTTCATCAAAAATAAGAAGATCCACAACTTGGATCTAGTATAAAAACAACTATATAGATTTTTCTAGATTCCAAGACGCTTCCATAGTTATTCCTTTGAATAATTACATCACAAAACCCATAGGTCATCTTCCATAATTTTAATGGTTATAAAAAATACAAAATCTTGAGATAGTGTTCCTAAAACACTGTTGTTAATTCACAAGATTAAATTAGTACAAATAATATTGGTTAATATAAAGCACCGTTCAAATTTTAAACATACTAATATAGAGAACATTTGTAGATATGGTATACTATATAGTGATTCTCATTATAAATAGCATAATATGGTTAGAATTCCTCATATTTTCCATGGTTAGGAGCATAAACACGTTCAACTATAGGTGAAGGAAAATGTATTGACATATAGTATTGTTTTCTATCTATAAATTCTAAAAAAAAATAATTTCATAGATCTCATTCTTCAGTGTATAAGTTGTAATTGATCTTCTGTAACTTCAAAAATTTCACAAATTAATGTATCAGTATATAAGAGGACTAAAAATCTAGCAATTTCATGAGGTATATATACAAAACATTTCTTTGGAGGTTGAATTATTAATTGAATAATTATATTAAATACATAATTAATCCTTGTAATGAAAATATAATTTGGAAACCAATGCCATATATTTCAATTCACCTATGGATTGTTTTAGGGATAATAATTAATAAATCCTCATTGGTATGTATGAATTTAATTCCATAATTTAGTTTTTAGAGTAATTTAATTTGAATAAAGGAAAGAACAACAACATTAAAATATTGATTATGTGTCATATTTGATGGTAGCAGAGACAAATGAGATAAAATATTTCAATGGCAGAATAGTCTACTATGATCATGAGATAATTGTTTCACAATCTAGTAGAAGTACAAGGCTGGGGGTAGAAAATCATCCAATAGAACATATCTGTAAATCGCAATTCTGTAAGTTACGGAAGTCACATGTGGATGAATTTATGGGTAGATCATTGTGAACTAATGGTGTTTCATCATAACTAATAGTAGATCATAATTACTTTGACGATTTTTATTAAAAAAGTATATACTATCACAAAACAGAAGTCCTTATTGAAACATAATAATCATGATTTTTTATTAACAAAATAACGATTTTCCAATATGGTTTTGTGGTATATTAAAAAAATTATACATCCATACTAATATTTTTTAAATGTTACATGTGATTTAATGGGGATATGGTCCGATTATAACACATTTATTCTCCCCTATTATTATTTAGGGATATTATGATGAAATATCAACAAATGTCATCTTATTTTCAATGGGTTTTGTTACCATGAATGTGTTATTCATATTGTGGTATACATATGAATGAAATTATGATTATATAATGGATGAGCCAAAAATATAATATAGTTTCAATGCACTGGGTATTGATTAATTTTTTTTAAAAAATGGAACTCCTAATGTTTTCCTCATCCCAAAAAAAGAGTTCTTAATAGGTTATCCCTATAATGAAATATAGTTTATGTGGTAAATTATCCCAAACACGATGTAGGAACATGTTATGTTATCCAAAACATAACATGTGATGAATTCCAAAGTAGATAGGATTGAGAAATTATTTCAATGATTATCATAATTCCACATTTATGGAATTATTATATGACAGTTTATTATGTCAATATTATTCTCTCATGGATCATGTTCTTTGATCCCTTTAGGATTCATTTCTTATGAATTGTCATTTTTTCTACCTTTTCTCAATATTATGATTTATCGTTTTCATGGTTTGGTTTTGAAAACTTATATTAATGTTCTATAACATTTATGCTCATTTACAATAGTTTTTCATTGATATCACAATTATTTACAATTACTAATCATCTATCAATACCTGTTATATGTTTCATTTCCCATGGTTGTGAAGAAATTTTTTATATATGATATATCTAATAATGGAGGACATTAACCAGGAAAAAAATCTGATATGATGTAGATTTATTATTGATATTTTTTTATGCATCCAGGGTTTCAAATAAGAAAATATTATATAACTCATGAATGTTTTGAAAGGTTATTTGTTTATGATTAATAAAATAAGAAGAAATATTAATGTATGAAATGTATTGATTTCTATAACATGCACTAGTCCTTCATGACCAATGTATGTTCTTCTATGTTTAAGGGAATGACCCTTACCATTTGGGGAATTATAAAAAGTTATATAGTCATACAATAGAATGTGACAAATGGGTTGGTTGTTTATATCCTCTAATCCACATGTAGAAAAATATGGTGTGGTGAATTTGTTGATAGATGTCTGTGATGTTGTCTTACAAGAACTCTACATACTTACTTAATTCCACATTAAAATAATACATTACCTATATTGTTATGTATGTTGGGGAATCCTATTGGGATATTGTAGGTATACCAATCAATATTTTATATTAATATTATCATTGTCTATTTTTCAAGAATGGTAATTTTTTCTGAAAAATTTCATACCCTATAGCATTAATGTCATCCCTAAATAGTTAATTAATTAATGGGAGTAACATTCTAAAATCTCCCAAGGAATAAATTTGGGGAAGAATTTAATCATATATTTTATTAGTGATCTATACACCAGATACAATATACACATACCACACACTGATTCCAACTTATACATTTATTTAGTGGATTTTATTCGTATATGGACTCTAGTAGCTCACTAATTATTGAATGTGATCAAATATATTTTAATGAAAACATTATTTATATTAAAATTTCATTATATATTTCCAATTATTTTATATTCTCCTCAATCTCTGTTTATGTTAATTAAACATAATAAGCATATATCCATCTAGTTTTGACACTATAATTGAGCCATTAGTCCCAATTCTAAATCTCATCCTAATGTTTTTCGTTAGATTACTTATGGATAACAGATGAATAAAAACATGTCTATAAATTTGATAAATTTATATATATATATATATGCATATACATTTATATATATTCATGTTTAGTGTATCCATATATTGATTTACTATATATATGAATTTGGTCTCTCCCTTATAATGATATGATGTAACACACCAAGATATTAGTTTATGTTTTGATCTAAATAAACAACCTATCATGTAGCATTTGAATCATATATAATAAAACTAAAATTAATCATAATATATATTATTATACCTCAATTTAATAGCTAACAAATAATTTGAGTACAATGTGAAACATAATTATGAAATTAATGACAAGAATAAAACCCCAAAAAAATTAATATTATTAAAAGTAATTATTATTAAAATATATATAATAAATATTCACATATTATTATTATTATTATTGAATGATCTGAATATAAATTATTGAGAAAATTAAAGGAATAACAAATTAATATTTTTGAAAAAATAATTATTAAACAATTATATATGACAATTTAATGATGCATGGATAAATTGAAATGTATAGATTAAAATAAGTTTTTCGTATATATTATATTTATTTAACTAAAATAATAATTTTCTAAATTTTATAATTATATTTTATAAATCCCCCAAATATTTGGAATCAAAATGAAAAAAATATCTTATGATGAGTTTTTTACATTTTACAGAAATGGTTGAATTTATGTGAATAGTGAAAAGTTTCTTTTTCACAAATACCCTGTCTTTTAAGCCATCATTATGTTAAAATGTATAATTAAACGTATATAAAAAATATTTATGTACTCAATATGTATTTATGATGTAAAATAAATCCTTTATACCAATTATTTTAAATTTTAGAAAACCGTGACTAAAATTTTAGAACCAAAATTATATTTTATTCTAATGAAACACTATTTTGATACTTTTTCATTAAGAAAATATTTATAATGGTCTATTATGTTTTTAATGAATTAAAATACATAAAAATATTTAATGTAATTTATAAATCAATAAATTACATGGGAATTAATACTATAATTTATTTTGGTTTATTATCTTTTTTATTCATAATATTGGTATTTTTCTAAAAATGATTTCTGTTACTTTATGTTTACTTATATTAAAGTATAATTATATCACCTATAAATATTTAATTTTATAAAATGGAATTAATTTTTTGAATCATATTTTTTAAAATAGGACCATTTTATTTTTCCCTATAATGGAAAAGGTTATGCCATCATGATATATGATTAATATTTGTGAAAAGTTGTCAGAGTATGAGATAAGAATTTATATATCAACAAAAAACTAATATTTATTTGTTTGGATGTGTTTAGATATACCAAATTATTATTATATTAAAATTTTGTCTAAAATGGATCAAGTTTATTTGTTAAGGACATTTTTTTTAATTACAAGATATAAATATTTACAATAGTCTCATTCTCATTGAAGTACCCCTGATTTTTTGTATGTAACCCATACATGATAATTTTATGGTTATAAATTGTATGGGTGGGGGTTGAAAATGTTTTTATAACTATGGATGTGTTTTGGGGGATACATGAAAGTCGAATGGGGAGCACACAATGTTTCCAAACAGTGCATCATTCTTAGGAGAAACAGTGTCTAGGGTTCTTTATAAGTTAATAGCTCTAACACAGTTGGAGCACTGTATAGGGAGACCATGAAAGGGGTGGCTATGTTGGTAGTAGCTACTATACGATTAGTGCATGATTTTCCTAACTGTGTGACCAAACCATGCACATAGTCAAATCTAGATCCATAAAAAAGGATCTCACTCATTTTTTCCATAACTCACTCATTTTAACCGAAATCACTAACTTGATATTTTTATTCTTCAGATGATGAAGAGGGGTCCCCCATATGTCCGGTGGAAATCCGAAGTCTTGATTTGGTGATTTAAGGTTTGATTATTGAGTTATGTGTTCATTCTTTATTGTTCATGATCATTTTCATGTAAATACATAGATCTACATTTCTTCTTCTATAGGTTTCTAAGATTTACACCTGTTATGGGTATATCTATGAGTTAGGATGCCAAATATCTTCTCATATGGTCTTGAACTTATTAGGAGACTAGATTTAAGGAGGATCCGGGAAGAATAAACTTGTGTTTTAAATGCGTTGGTCGTTCGTGCCATGTTTCACAAATAACCATTGTTATAGGTAAATTACTTCATAACTGCAATTAGTAGAACTGATTGGAACTATTTCAAATTGAATATCATATGATGAATTTTTTTGATTTGGTTGTTTAGAAATCATTGAAAACCCTTCCTTTTGATGGATTGGTAAATTGGGGAAATTAAGAAAATTGGGTGTTTGAATAAAGTTCTTTTATTCAAGGTTTTAAAATATGGATTTTGATATTGGATTTTTTAGGAAATTTGGAACATGGATTTGATTAGATGGTTTCAAAAAAATGGGGATGATTATTTTAAATAAATATTTGTTTTGAAATTGTTTTTTCTTTGGTTTTCAATAAATTTAATGTTTTATTGAAATTTTTTGAAATATTTATTTGGAATGTTTTTGGAATACATTAGATTTTGTGTGAGTTTTTGATGTATGTTCCCCTCAATACGGGACTTGTGCCATTGGGCAACAAGGTGTGTGACCCTGGATTGAGGGAATGTGTAATTATGACACATGGTAATTGGATGTGAGATTAGTAAATTAACACCAAGAGATTTTATAAGATATATTATTTTTAATTTCATTCAGATTTTATAATGTATGCTACTCCAAGATTATCTTTCACTCTATGCAACACTGTATTAGCTTGCAGTATACGTAACACTAATCTTGGATCGTGTTACACACAATTTCATGTTTGTTTGATAGTAGTTATTATATTCCACATTGAGTATATATATATATATATTCAATGTATTAATTAAATATGGTTGGATTTTGTTATACGCAACAACAATAGAGTCTTTCCCAACATGCTACCCTGAATTGGCTTGCATTACACGCAATCACAACCTTCGTCGATAGCGTGTGTTGTACGGAATACCGGGTTTCACTAAAAAACAATATATTATTATAATATTATTATGAACTAGCCTTTATGAATAGTAGAAACTAAATTTTTAATTTTATAACATTATTATTCATCTTACACATTTTCTAGAACATGGTATAAGAACAAAATAAAATTTTCGGGTGAAATAAGTATTTTTCAAAAAATGTTGTTTTGCCGAATTTTGATGGTGCA
Organism: Viscum album; assembly: GCA_963277665.1. NCBI lineage: Eukaryota > Viridiplantae > Streptophyta > Magnoliopsida > Santalales > Viscaceae > Viscum > Viscum album. The sequence continues at coordinate 537,882,385 of OY728156.1, forward strand.
CCGACTTTAAATCTAGTTTTTGAAATTTTTATTAGTTAAATTTTAAAAAATAAAAATCTTATTTGGAATCAGGATATAAAAATTTACTTTGGATAAATTTTTCATATTATTTTGATAACATTCATATTTTAATGAATAGTGAAAACACGATATATTTTAATTAAAAACATCTTTTTGCATCATAATAATTTATATGGTTAAATTATAATATTTAATGGTTTTAAAGTATAAATATAATATATTTTTAGTATTTAATATAACATAATTCATTAGCATTGATTTTACATTGAATTCATAGGTAAAATCATTTCAATCTTTTGCAATGTTTTAACTTTTAAAACTCATTTTATTAACAATGGGATTAATTTTAAATTAATTATTGTAACTTTGGTTTTTTGAATTAGGAAAAATGGATTCAATATTTGGAATCAGTAGGTACAAATTATATTAATATTCTACTTTTTTAGGCATTATGAGTAGTAAGTACGGTAAATATTATTTACCATAGTTAATGGTTAATCGAGTATTGAAAGGTAAATATAATATAATAAAATTACCCTAACTCTTGTCTTAATATAATTGGATGATTATATTTTTCCCTAAATCATACATGGGTTGAAATTTAATCCAATCTAACCCACTTTTATTTGATTATGACATTTAGTTTATTTTATTTAAAGGAATGTGAAATATGTCTCACCCAAACATTAATAATTAAAGTATTTTTAATATAAGGATATAAAAAATATAAATTTAGTTATAAATACTCATTTTAATGCTAAAATTATTTTATTTATCATTTCAATTTATTTGTAATTTTTATGTTTTACTTTATTACATTATTTTCTTATACATTAATGATGGAGAAATTATTTATTTACTGACAAATAAATAATATAGTTTTTATTGAAATAGTAATACATATCAAAAGGCCCAAAATTATGAAAAAAAAATTATTTTTACTGTATATATAAACCCTGATCATCCAATGGCCAAATTGTTGACCATTTGGATCCTTATTAAGGAGATTATTATACTTATATTATTTTATTTTAAATGATTCCAAAGTTGCCACCTTCATAATTTAATAAATATAACAATTTACATGTTGTTATTTTAAGATGATAAATTGGAGTAATATTATTATTATAAAATCTTTTAGATTTATCTTTATCATAGGATTTTATTTCTAATTTTTATGCAACAAATAATTATATTAAATAATGATACAAAAATGTTGTACTAATTATTTTATCAAGAGATATACCAAATAATTGGTTTTAAAAATATTAAAATAAAGAGTATATTAAATATTAAATCTATTCCACGAATTTTATAGACAAATATGACATGTTAGGAATCTATTAAATACTTTGTTTAGAATATATCCTCTGTGTGGATTTTTTTTAAATTAAAATAAATAAATAATGACAAAATTGACACTATTGATATTTCTAAAAAATAACAGATTATAAAAATCTTTAAAAAAAATATTTACCAATTATAAATTAAAATTTATGTGGTCTATAATTTCATAAATAATCCAATTATGGTCAATTTACAACACATATGTAATTATTTATAATAATTTTAAAATTTGAATCTTATAACGACAAATAAAAATTAAATAGATTAAATAAAAATAAATCAAGTTGATAATGTTTAAAATAAATTACCAACATGTATAAATTTTATTTGTTGATTATATTACACCCCTATCTCTTAAAATTTATGATTTGGGTCATTTTGGAAGTTTTTATGTGGGGTTTCAATTTATTATAAATTAATATTTGTGATGTTTCCATAAGGGCCCCTCTCCTCCCGTAAAAAAATGGAACCCCTTTTCTCTTCTCTTCACACAATTTTGAACACGGAAGATTATCCAACCCCTGAAAACTCCTATTATAAACCTCTATAGTTATATCACATAGGTTGTGGTCTTCTCAAACTACCAACTATGGTGCCCTAAGAAGAATTTTAAACGAGGTCCGTCGAGGAAGAGGTAATCTCTTCTACCGACCCTTTCATGTTTCTTTCTTCTTCTACATCAACTTATTTAGTTGATTCATTATAAAGTAATAACTTATGTATTAAATATATACTGATATGTTATTATAAATATGAAAAAACCCTATTTCACCTTACATTTATCCTACCAAAAAAGAAATCATTGCGCGTGCGTACCTACGGAATACCGTCTCCACGTCGTGGTGTAATCAGTTTTTCCATCACCACCTTACTTGGATGGGTATAATGGTGTAAATAAATAAATATATATGATTATTGTAAATTGATTTTGATTTTGAAATATTATACAAACAATTCAATACAATTCCATGATCATGGGAATGATATCATCGCTCGTGCGTATGTACGGACTACCGTCTCCACGAACGCGATGGGATTCATTTACCATGATTAACCATTCAAGTTGGATTATAATGTATATATAATAAACAATCATGAATGATATTACATAATAATGATACTGGAATTTTTTACATGTTTTTTTCATTTACTTAATTCAATTTAATTCAATAAGGAAACAAAAACAGCATTCATGCGTACGCACGACCTACCGTCTCCAAGAACGGTGTATTTCATTCCATTTATCGATCTATCATATATATTTATATACTGAATATATATTATATATAAATAATTATTTATATTTTGGAATTTATTAAATCCGTATATAAGTAATAATATCAAGAAAAACATGTCGAAACACGTAAGATAAATTAAACGATTTTACCCAAAACACTACATTAACAAGGAATTTACAGAGGAACAGATAATATAAAGTCATAAATGAACCATATATGTTATCATAAAAATGAATATGATTCTATAATAATTCAATGAAATTATTTATTTCATTATACATTAGATTGGATATATACAAATCATATCAGACCTAAGGTATGGGATAATTTCTCAATCTCGTTTTTTTTTGAGATAGCTTATACATAAGTATGTACAGGGGTTATATTTTTCATACATGTCCCTAAATTTTTTTTCATAAAGTGTTTTATATTATTCCATGTATTTTTAAAGTCATTCTTCCCCTCTTTGAGTTTTACTTTGTGTTATGGAAGGAATCTTTTTTTTGTTTACCACACATGGTACGTAATGAATGTTCTAGTAAAAGTATGAGGAGAATGTTTTTTTAACTTATATGGCATGAGCGGATTTTTACGGTTTCATAATGCCTAATTATTTTGAAGATTCCTCTTCCTGATTTCATGGTTATTTTCAATAAAATCCATTTCATTTAAAATTTTGGGGGATTTTGTGAAAATAAAATGATTTTGAAGAAGAAATGATATTTTTTCAAAGAATTCATTTCAAGTTTTTTATCAAAAAAAATTTCCATATATGATATCATTATTTCATATATGTATGATTGAAGTATAATGTCTCTATGATTTACATTGTTTACCTTTTAATATTATGAAATGAATTCCATTTTTATTATGGATTATGTTATGATGCAATGATGTTTATGAAACCTATTTTATTCTTTGGGTTATGATGAATGATTTATGTTTATATTGTAGCACACGTAAGAATGATTTAATTACGAGATTGGTGGGACCTTTATATCCCTCCAATTTATTGGGTAATGATTTATATCTCATGAGATAGAAATGGCTGGAACGACATGTTAATCCGGTTCAATGATACTGGACTGGAACGAGGAGTGAACTCGGTTTAGTAAGATACTTTGCCCACTAAGATGGTCTTGGAATCAATGCATTGGATACTATGGAAATCATATCATGTTATTAACATTATTACACAATTAAATTTTGTATTTTCAATCTATTTTATCATTATTGATGTTCTGTTATGATCAATTCCTTACGTACTTCCATGTTTTATGTCATTATTCAAGATTTTGATGTTTACAAATTATGTTCATGTTTTTATGTTCAAATGTATATTTTTGTTTTATTTTCTCCATGCTTACCCTTACTAAGAATTGTATCTCAGCCTTTATATGATTTCTTTTACCCATGATATAAATAATGTTTTTAGATATGAAAACAAAAGGGGAATATATTTATGGGAGATGTTGAAGATCTTTCACCATTATTAGATGATCATGTTCCTAGTTTCCAAAGACACTAAAATATTACGATCCTTGAGTTTGGTTTTTGTTATGTATTAATTATTCCTCAAAAGTAATGTAATGTGCATGTACTTCTAGCTTTGGGACCTCTATGGTTGGTATCAAAGGAATGGTTTATTTAACCTTTGGAAACTAGGATGTGAAATATTTAGTGAAATCCCTAGAGATATTTCAAAGGAATGTCTAAGGATGTCCCTATGGTTTAGTATAACTATAGTTTTTAGTCATATAATTATGTTGACAATCATGAATAACATAGGGTGAACCTAGGGTGTCATGGATTATAGAATGTGTGATAAGTTAGACATTCCATAAGTGACTTTTTATGATTATGTAGTTCCTCGTTGTTTTATCTTCTTCTTACACTATGATGTTTGTTCTTAGTCAATGGAGGGAACGAGAAGGAATTCATTTATCATTAATTCCAATTGAAAAATTGGTGACAATGATCAATGAAATTGTATAACTTCTGGAGAGAAAGATATTGTGATTATGCCAAATCAGTGATCTAGATATATGATTAACAAGGCGCGGTTCAGTTGAATTACTATGTCATCATATAAGTTTAAGATGGAATTTTATTGTTGTTCTTATGGTGAGTAGTATAGAGAATGGATGTTTTTTATTTCTAAATAACGGAACAAGAACCCTGAGGAATACCTCAAATTGAGGGGAAGATGTTATCTATGTGGAGAAAAGGGTCATAGAATGACAGACTATTTTAGAGTCCAATGTCTTATCTGTGAAGATCATGGTCATTACACAACTCAATGCCCTGACCTAAGTTGTTACTTCTAAATTGAGGAAGGACCTATTCTACACCAATCATTGATGATGATGGATTGAATGTATTATGTATTGGAATTAAATAATAATGTTGTTGAGGTACTTTTATAGTATATTGAAGTATCTGTGTATTGGTCCATTGTTCTTTTCTATAATAATATTGTATCGATAACCATAAAAAGAGATTGAAATAATTTTGGTAAGCAGATGATATGCTCATAATAAATGGATAAAGAGAAAATTAAATGTTTGATAGTATTCATGACCTCATGACTGATATAAGGACTAAGTGATATCATGGTTTGAGTATATAGAATTTTTGGGATTTTGGTATGTGGAAAGAGTGATCTTTTGACAGCACTCATGTTTTCACTAAGGTTTTATGGTAATTCATGTTTCAAAATAATACATGATTAATGTATTCACATTTTTGGAATGTGACCAACATGATATATCTTATGATAAATAGGGGATAAATTATGGAATTCTTATGCTTATTATGTGACATTTCAAGAAATCATTTTCTTTATACTATGAGATTGGACATATATATTTTTGATAAGCCTAATGATTGGAATGGATTATGTTGGAAATCGAATATTATTTTTAAATTCTTGAACCTTTTTTCAATATTATTTATGGGATGTTATAATGATGTAGTTTTAGAAAAAGGACAACCTGCAGGACCGGTGACAACCCATTGCGTCAGAGAAGGCTGTGGGAATCGAACCCACAACCGAAGTGTGACAGGCCTTTCTCGCCTACCACTGGCCTACAAGGAGTCCCTAGTTAGTATAAACTAGTTTTATTTTATTAAGAGGTACGATAGATGAAGTATAAGTCCATTTTTGGAATCATATATAATTAATCTCACAATAGATGGACTTATGTATATTTGATAACATTTTCTAAAATTTGTTTTTGAGACATATGGAATGACCAATCATTCTATCACATGATTTGCTAACCCTTCTAGAATAAAAAATTGAACTTAATTTATTAAAGGGATTAAGTATAAATTGTTCAAGGCATGAACGACAATTATCTTGTACCAAAATCATGTAAGTATTTCATTAAATTCATCAACTTTAGGGAAATGATAATGAAAACCAAAAATGTTCTCCTAGTGCTTTTATATCTAATGAATCAGATGGTACTTTAGATCGTCAAAATATTTATGGCTTTGTGATTATTGGCTTTTTCATAGCCATGTTCTCTACCACTCTCCATCAGAATTTGATGGTTAGATTTCTCTTCCATATCCATATTTTCACGTATGTTATCCAATGTGGAAACCTAGTGATTAGTTAATTTGGGTAACCATTACATTATATACTTTAGTTTATAAAGATATGTTTTGGTATTCCTTTTTATGATGTGGGTTTCTATGAAATAAACTATCATGTAATAAACCATTTATATCACCGACGAATTTTGAGGCTAAAATTCATTTTAAGGTTGGTAGAATGTTACCCCATGAGATTTTATAAGGAATATTAATTATAATTTCTTTCAGATATTCCATTGTATGATATAACATGATTATCATGCACTATAAGCAACACCGTATTAGCTTGTAGTATACGCAACACTAATATTGGATCGTGTTACAAAAAATTCATGTTCGTTTGATAGTAGTTATTCTAAGAAACATTGAGTATATATATATTCAATGTATAAATGGAATATGGTTGGATTTTGTAATACACAATAACAAATGAGTCATGTACTACATGAAACCCTGACTTGGCTTGCATTACACACAATCACGACCTTCCTCGATAACATGTGTTATACGCAATATCGGGTTTCACTAAACGACAATATATTATTATAATATTATTATGAACTATCCATTATTAATAGTCTAAGCTAAATTTTGAATTTTATAACATTATTATTCATGTTCAAAATTTTCTAGAACATGGTATAAGATCAAAAAAAATCAGGTAAAATAAGTATTTTTCAAAAAATGCATCTTTGCCGCCTTTTGATGGCGCACCCACGTAAAATATAGTTTCTGACATGTTTATAAGTTCAATATGAAAAAATAAAATTCTTCTTCGGAATCGGGATATAAAAATTTACTTTGGATAATATTTTCATATTATTCTGATAACTCGCATATTTTAATGAATATTAAAAACACACCATATTTTATTTAAAAACAACTTTTTTCGTCATAAAAATTTATATGGTTAAGTTATAATATTGAATAGTTTTAATGTATAAATATAATATATTTTTACCAATTAATATAATTTATCTCATTAGCATTGATTTTATATTGAATTCATAGGAAAAATCATTTCAATCTTTTGCAATGTTTTGACTTTTAAAACTCATTTTATTAACAACATGATTAAATTTTAAATTAATTTCTGCAATGTCTGTGACTTGAATTAGGAAAAATAGATTCCATATTTGTAATAAGTATGTCCAAATTATGTTAAAAATCTTCTTTTTATTTTTAGGCATTATGAATAGTAACTAAGGTAAATTTTATTTACCATAGTTGAAGGTAAAACAGATAATTAAGGGTAAATATAATATTATAAAATTACCCTAACACTCGTCTTAAAATAATTGGATGATTATATTTTTCCATAAATCATTCATGGGTCTATATTTAATCTAATGGAACCCACTTGTATTTGATTATGACCTTTAGTTTATTTTATTTAAAGGAAAGTGAAATATATCTCACTCAAACTTGAATAATTAATGTATTTTTAATATAAGGTTATACACTATACAAATTCAGTTATAAATACTAATTTGAAAGATAAAATTTTTATATTTATCATGGAAATTCATATGTAATTTTTATGAGTTATATAATTACCTTATTATCTTATACATTAATGATGCAGAAATTATTTATTTAGTGAAAAATCATTAATTTAGCTCTTATTGAAATTGTAATACATATCAAAATGCCCAAAAATCTGCACAAAACTTATTGGTAGTGTATATATAAACCCTAATCATCCACTAGCAAAATATTTGACCTTTTTTATCCTTATTAAGGCGATTATGACACATATATTATTTTACTTTAAATGATTCCAATGTTTTCACCTTCATAATTTAATAAATATAACAATTTACATGTTGTTATTTTAAGATGATAAATTCATGTAAAATTATTATTATAAAATACCTGAGATATATATTCTTCATATGAATTTTTTTAATTTTTATGCAACAAATATGTATATTAAATAATTATTCAAAAATGTTCTACTAATTATTTTATTAAGAGATATACCAAATAAATGGTTTTAAAAATATTAAAATAAATATTATATTAACTATTTAATGTACACCACGAATTTTCAAGAAATATTAGATATGATAGGAATCTATTGAATTTTTTTTGTTAGAATATATCCTCAGTGTTCATTTTATTTAAATTAAAATAATGAAAAATGTCAAAATTGACACTATTGTGATTTTATAAAAATAACATATTATAAAATTGTATAAAAATCACAAAAATATTTAAAAATTATAAATTAAAATTTATATGGTCTGAAATTTCATAAATAATCCAATTATGGACAATTCAAAACACATATGTAATTATTTATAACAATTTAAAATTTAGAATCTTATAACAACAAATAAAACTAAATAAATTAAATAAGGATAAATCAAGTTGATAATGTTTAAAATAAATTACCAACATTTATAAATTTTATTGGTTGTGATATAACAACCCTATCTAATCTATGTTCGGTTTAGGGTAAATTTGGATGTTTTTATGTATGGTTCAAATTTAATATAAATTAACATTTTTGAGGTTTCCAAAAGTGCCCCTCTCCTCCCTTATATAAAGGGCACCCCTTCCCTTTTCTCTTCACACTATTTTGAGCCTTGAAGCTCTGCCAACCCCTGCATATTACTCTTCTCAACCTCTATATTTTTATCATATAGGTTCTGGTATACTCAAAAGACCAGCTCTAGTGCCCTATGAAGAAGTTTAATGGACGTCCGTCGAGGAAGAGGTAATCTCTTCTACCGACTCTTTCAAGATTCATTCTTCTTCTACATCCTCTTCTTTAGTTGTTTCATTATAAAGTAATAACATCAGTATTAATTATATACGGATATGTTATTATAAATATTAAATAACTCTATTTCACTTGTTATCCATCCTAAGGAAAACGAAATCACCGAGCATGCGTACGTACGGAATACCGTCCCCACGCCGTGGTGTAATCACTTTTTCCACCACCACTTTACTTGGTTGTGTATAATGGTGTAAATAAATAAATATTTATGATTATATTAATGTTATTTTGATTTTGAAATATTATTCAAACACTTCAACAAAATTCCACGATCATGGAAATGATATCATCGCTCTTGCATACGTACGGACTACCGTCTCCACGAATGCGATGAGATTCATATTCCATGATTAACCATTAAAGTATGATTATAAAGTATATATAATAAATAATCATGATTGATATTACATAATAATGATACTGGTTTTATGTACATATATATTTCATTTACTAAATTCAATTTAATTCAATAAGGAAACGAAAACAACGTTTATGCATACGCACGATCTAACATCTCTATGAACGGTGTATTTCATTACATTTATCGATCTATCATATATATTTATATACTAAATATATATTATATATAAATAATGTTTTACATTCTGGAATTATGTAAATCAGGATATAAGTAATAATTTCATGAAGAATATGTCGAAACGCGTACGATAAGTGATACGATTTTACCCAAAGTGCTGCTTTGACATGGAATTTACAAAAGAACGGGTAATATAATGTCATGAGTTAACCATATATGATATCATAACAATGAATATTATTCTATAATAAGGATATTAAATTATTTAAATCATTATACATGAGGTTCAGATATGTACAAATCATATCGGACCTTAAGGTAAGGGATAATTTATCAATCTCATTTTTATTCAAGATTTCTAATACGTAAGTATTTACTGGGGTTTTATTTTTCATCCATGTTCATAAAATTGATTTTCATAACGTTTTTAATATTATTCCATGTATGTGTAAATTCTTTTTTACCCCTAATTGACTTGTAATTTTTTTATGGAATGAATCATTCTTTTTATTACCAAAGGTGGTACTTTTTGACTTTTTTGGTAAAAGTACGAGGAGAATGTTTTTTTAACTTATACAACATGAACATATTTTTATGGTTTCATAAAGACTAATTATTTTGATGCTTCCTCTACATGTTTTCATGGTTATTTTCAATAAAATCCATTTCTTTTAAAATTATGTGGCATTTTGTGAGAATAAAATGATTTTGAAGAAGAAAGGATATTTTCCTCAAAAATTCATTTCAAGTGTTTTATCAAAACCATTTTCCATATAAGGTAACATTATATCATATGTGTATGTTAGAAGTATAATGTTTCTAGTATTTACATGGTATCCCTTTTATTATGATGAAATGATATCCATTTATTTTATATGGATTATTTTATGATGGAATAATGTTTATGAAACCTATTTTATTTTTTGGGTTATGATGAATGATTTATGTTTATGTTGTGTCACACGTAATAATTATTTCATTTAAAGATGGGTGGTACCTATATATCCCTCTAATGCATTGGATAATGATTTATATATCATGAGATAGACATGGATGGAACAACAAGTTAATTCGGTTCAGTGATACAGGACTAGAATGAGGAGTGAACTCGGTTCATTAATGGACTTTGTCCACTGTGATTGTCTTGGCAGCAATGCCTTGGCTACTATAGAAATAATATCATGTGCTTATTGTTCTTCAATAATTAAAAGTTATATTTCAATGAAATTTTATCATTATTGATGTTCTTTTCTGATCTGTGCCTTACGTACTGCCATATTTTATGTCATTGCTCATGATTTTTATGTTTAAACATTATGTTCATGTTTTTAAGTTCAAATGTATATGGTTTGTTTTATTTTCTCCAAGTATACACTTACTTAGCATTTGAGCTCAACTTATATAAGTTTTATTTTCACCAGGATATAAATAAAGGTTTTAGAAAAGAAAACAAATGGGGAAGATCTTTATGGGAGATGTTGAAGATCATTCACCATTATTAGAAGATCATGTTCTGAGTTTGCAAAGACACTAAATTATTACGATCCTTTAGTGTTGGTTTTTGTTATGTATTAAGTATTCCATAAAAGTAATGTAATGTCCACGTACATCATCATTTAGGTCTCTACAACTCATGAGTACCGAACTATCGAACGAGCATGCATGTGTATGTTTGTTGTGAAGTATGGAATTGTATGCCAAAATGATAATAATATATTTTTTTTCATATTTGATTAGTAATTTTCTAGAAAAATAACATGTTAAAAGTTGTTTTATTTTTTATTTCACTTGGTTGTAAATGGTTTTTGGAACTTGTTTATATTTTATTGTAAACTGATTTGAGAGATTATTTTACATGAAATGTTTTATATAAATATTGTTACCTCTTCTATCCTAAAGGAGTGAGTAGGGAAGAAATTGAGGAATAACTACAATGTTTTATATTCACCCCTGCATTTTATCATTGGTATTTTTAAGTATGCTATCATCCAGGATAGGGTAAAAGGTAACGTTTCACATGTTTTCAGCACTACCTCATGATATGTGGGATGTTCGGAGATTGTGGGGCATGGATCTATTAGAGCATGTAGTGTTATGTTCTCAAGAGATTCATTAGTTTTTATCATGTATTTATATCTATATATGTTTGTTCTTAGCCTATTTCATACTTTTATTTATTTTTGAGATACATGATGTTGTTTAGTTGCCTTTCCTTTGTCAATGCATAATATATAGAATAGTTAGTTTATAGTTTATTGGTTTATTGGATTTTTTCATAAAGGGTAAATCATTACCCACATTTATTTTATATCCTTTGTCATTTATTTGCAGCCTTTTCCGCAAAGTGGATGTTTCTTAATTCCATGTAATGACTCATTATACTCTCAACACAATGTGAATTAGTGGCTCATTACAAATGGTATTAGTCTGGTCTTTCCTCAATGGTACACATGTTATCATCATGTTCTGTCTATTCCTATAAAGGATTCATAAATGTTATTGGTCTTGGAGTTGGAATTATATCTCACATATTCCTTAGGTTGGAATCTTATAATGGACTAGGATTTTCAGATTCTGAAAATTAAAGGACAAAACAACATAGCTAACCCTTTTATGATGAACTCTGTGTTACAATGGATTTGGGTATATAAGTGTTTCGGAGATAATTACTGAATGTTGCAAATCTCATTGCCATGGGTTTATGGTGTAAATCGATCATGGAATTATTTTTAATGGAATGACTTCCCACAAGGAGTTTATATGTCATTTGATGTATTGATTCATGTTGTGTATAAAGTGTTGATTTTCGTAGAAATATGAAGTTGTTTTCAAATGAATGACATAGAAATATCGCAATTGATATGTTTTAATTTTTTTTCATTTTCAAAAACCGGAATTAGATTTTTAAAAAATAGTGTAAATGGAAAAAGTTTGTTTTTGGATACACATATTGTGCTATTTGATGTTATTGAATTATAATTTCTATGACATTATTCTCTAGAGTGTGGGATTGATGTAGTTTGTTGTTGGTTTATAAATTGGAACATGGTAGGTGTTGTAGAAACCAACTAGAGGATGCTGTGGAGAATATGGTTGCACCAGAACCATGAGTGAACCTAGAGATAGTTCAGAGTATTTTCTACGCTTTTGAAGCTATGGATATAAGGACTTGGAGGAATAGGCCAAGGAATGTGGATCATACCATCCAGTTCAGGAAGCTGAATCCCCCAATCTTCATGGGTGATCCTGAACCTAAAATGGTGTAGGTGTGGCTATGTTGGATGAATCATATATTATATTTCATCGACACACCATCAGAGCACAATGTCAAGATGGTGACTTATATTATCGAGGATCTTGCATGGTAGTGGTGGGATTTAGTGGTGCACACTAAATTGCATGAAGGGCATACATGGGTTGATTTTGAGGAATTGTTCTACAAATAATTCTATCCTCATATGTTCAAAATAAAAATATTATGGACATATTTTGTCTAAAGAAGGATAATCTCATTGACATGGAATATTTATCTAAATTCCTAAATGTAGTACGCTTTGCACCAGATTTTGCGGAATGTGCGTCCTTGAAGACAGAAATCATCAAGTCAGGGATACGACAAGAGATTCAATCAAATATTTTGGTTCTCTATATTATTGATTCTACATAGACAATGAATAGAGAAAAAATGGATTAACATGATAAATCAGTATATATGGTAAGGGGTATGATAATACCTATAGGTAATGGTGGGAACTCCACATCTAGCAGAAAGAAGAAAAAGGACACATATTTCTAAGGTGTAAGTGGAAATCTGAATCAAATGGGTAGATCAGTGAACCCTCCTCCATGACCTAAGAAAAAAGAAGGATGTTTTCAATGTGGTCACTAGACCACATAAAGCGAGAGTATATGACACAACCTAGAGCATGTCATAACTTTAAACAGATGGGGATTCTTCAGAGATATTGTCGTATTATTCTAACATTAGGTGCTTGAGACACATTTCATGTGTCATAAATATCATATGCCTCTACATGGAGAGGAAAATAGAATCAGTCTTTTCAAAAGAGATGATCTAGAAATGGTGGTTATATAAATACCATGACTCCTCATGCATGGAAATATAAACAAGGAAACAAGGAAAAAAATGCAATGATAAATAATTTTTATGGATATGAGAAAATGATTTTCAATGATCAGGCTAGACCATCTATGGTGATAGGTATGATTCAATTGAATTCTACCCTTTTGAAAGTGATCTTCATTACTGGTGCATCAATTACATTTATTTCTTCTCTTGTTCTTGAGTTTATATGTTTAGTTTTGTCAATGATGCCTTCTATTTTTAAACAACAAACTCATTTTAGTGAAAGATAATGCCAATCCATTGTTTGTAGAGCATATACTATAACCGTTGAAGGAGCTAAGCTAAAATGAGACTTCTCGTTGTTGTACATTGATGTCTATCATTTAGTCATGTTGTTGAATTTGATGACAACATTCAAGAATCACATGTTTTATAATGTGAGAATAGTTAGTTTCATGACTAAGGATGACATCAAACATATCTTAAGAGGAGAGAGGACGGTAAAGAAAGGTGAAAGGATCTTTCCTACACTGATGGTGGGAACTATCTCCTAACACTTTGAGGTATTGAATTTGTATCAATGGAAAAGATTGAGAAACATAGTATTCAATCCTGTGTGGATGAGTTTCTAGATTTATTTCCTAAATAATTCTCATTGTTACCACCTCTAAGGGAAGTGGAAATTACAATTGATCTCTTTCTAAGGACCAAACCTATTTCCCTTTCATATTATAGGATATAACCAAGAGTATTAATGAAATTTAATGAGTTTTTTGAAGATCTAAAATATATGGGTTTCATTCATACATGTATTTCTCCATGGGAACCACAAGATTTGTTCATGATGAAAGCAGATAGCACACTTCAACTGTGTGTTGATTATCGTAATCTTAATAAAGTTATGATAAAAATTGGTTCACACTTCCATGTATTGAAGATATGTTCAATATGATAAGGGGAGATCATTTGTTCTCCAATATTGACTTGTGATTAGGATATGACAAATTTAGAGTTAATAAGGAATGTATTCAAAAGATAGATTTCATAAGAGGATATGGGCACTATGAATATGTAGTCATATAATTTGGTCTAACGAATGCACCAATTGGATTCATGGAATTGATGATTATGATTTTTTATCGATATATGGACTCTCTTGTTATGGTGTTTTTTAGGACATCTTGGTGTATTCAATGAAAATTTTTGAGCACGAGAAGCACAAAAAAATAGTGTTACAATTCTCAAGAGATCACCACTAGTATGAAAAATTATAAAAGTTTACATTTTTTATTCAAGAATTACATTTTCATGGCCATGTACCTTTTGGGAAAGACGTTTTTGTTGATCCTGAAAAGATAGAAGTTGGTATCTCAAGGAAACCACTGAAAAATGTCTTCGAGATTGTTTCGGTGCGGATGTGCGTCGGGTTACGCTGTTCCGCCAGGACGCGTTCGCGCGTGCACCCGTCAACCCGAGGGGTTGGGCGCGCGGCTTGTGGTCCCGCAGTCCCGCTTTCCAAAGGCGGGCGGCATCCGTCCCTTATTCAGGGGCGTCTGCTCCTTGATCGAAACCGGGATGATGGGATGTCGGCTCCTCCTTCCTTGGACGTCTCCTCGGAACTCGTCGCCTAATCCGGGTCTCCCTCATAGATTTAAGACATGCTCGTGAATCTCGTTCCCGGCGCCATATCTTCATGGACACCGGTTAATTACGCTGCTTCCGCCCGGACTCTCCAAGGAGTCTGGTCGGGGCAGCAACCTGCGGTGAGGAGGCCGGGTGGCTCTGGGTGTTGGGGGCGTGTCGTAACACTGCGGCTCTGCACGTCTGTCTTCCGTCCCTAATAGGGCTTCTCGAAGGCATGATGGTCTGAGGCATCCCGCACTGGGTGCGGGGAACTGTGTCCCCTGGGGTTTTCCTCAGCTTCCCATGTTTAACACGGGGTACGCCGCGAGTTTAATGTCCAGCGGGGACGGCATCAGACCGATCAACACGAAAAGTGGATCAGATGACAGAACCCCTTGCGGGGAACCTCCGACGCTGGGGCCAGCGCATGGGCGGCTTCCCAAGTGATGTGGAGTGGAGTGAAGTGGCATGAACCCACCGGGATGTGGCGGCCCGGGTAAGGATCAGGATGGATGATGGAGTGAAGAGCTTGGACCCCATAGGGGCTTCCTACGTACCGCGCGTTAGCACGGATCAAAGTCGATGTAGTTCGGGTATACAGTTTAACGTCATGCTGGACGTCGGCAAGCCGACTCACGAAGAGGTCGAGGCCGCCGGGCGGAGGATTGAACCGAACCACCTCGCACAGAGGGGGATGGAACGGCCGGGTGGATCACAGTTTCACGTCATGCTGGACGATAAAAGGAGAGATGGAAAAAGGGGCTGTGGGGAGGCACAATGGAGATACACACGGGCAGTCTCCCACAGGGGCGGATTCATAGGTGAATCGACGCAAGCGTGAACCCTGGAGGGGTCCACTGATGGACGAACCGACGTGAATACGACCGGGACGACCAGGTGGTGGGCTTGAACCTCAGGGAGGCTTCCTAAGTACCCTGTTTAGAAGACAGGGATCAAAGTCCACGTAGTTCATTCTATCAGGACTTACGCACTTGAGGCAGCCCGGATGCAGCAAAACTCAGTTGGAAGGGACTTGGACCGAAAGTAGGAGACACCTCGATCCCAGTCACACCCTCTACTGGCTTCGGCAGTGGGGGAGCGCAATGGAGATACACATGTGCAGCCCCCCACAAGAAACTAGGGGTTTGTAATACCCTACCCCCGTAGGGAAAAGCCGCTCCCATTAAATCGTCCCTAAAGAGGGGCAATCCCGACATCCCTGCAGAGACGAGCGGGTGGGGGCCACATCCTAACCCGGGGGGGGACCCTGCGTGCGAGGCACGGGATCGGGTGATGCGGACGGTTTAGCATCTTGCCAGACGAAGTACAGTTTAACGTAGTGTGTTGAGGACGAAGCGGACAGTTTAACGTCTTGCCGGACGAAGTACAGTTTAACGTCGTGTGTTGAGGACGAAGCGGACGGTTTAACGTCTTGCCGGACGAAGTACAGTTTAACGTCGTGTGTTGAGGACGAAGGTGCTTGGCAGTTTAACGTCTTACAGCACGGACGATAGGGGCTAGGCAGTTTAGCGTCATGCAGCTTGGACGTAGTACAGTTTAACGTCATGTTGGACGGATGCAGTTTAGCGTCATGCGGGACGAATGTGCAGTTTAACGTCATGCTGGAGAAATGTGCAGTTTAACGTCATGCTGGACGTATGTGCAGTTTAACGTCATGCTGGACGTATGTGCAGTTTAACGTCATGCTGGACGTTGGTTGCCGCCGATGGGTCCGTGTCACTTCGCGCAAGCCTGGAGGGCCACACGGGAAGACAACGCACGGTGCGGGCACCCAGGACGAAGATCATCAGGCGCCACGCAGGCGGGTACCCTCAGGGGGTCAAGGGGGGCGACCCTGGCGGATTGCGCGCAAAAGAGGAGCTTTGCGCGCAAAACAGCAGGTCGGCGCGCAAAATGGCGGGCTGGCGCGCAATCGGGCCAGCCCTTTGCGCGCGGATGATTGAGATTGCGCGCACCGGGCTTCGGGTAGCGCGCGGGGGCAACGACTCATTCTCTAGCGAACGACCACTTTGAAGATGGGGGTGCGCGCAATCGGGCTGGATTGCGCGCACCCGGGGGCAATTGCGCGCAAAAGGCTTCTTTTGCGCGCAAAGACCTTCGGGTTAAGGATTATTCAAAGGAAAGGAGCCAAGGGGATTGCGCGCGAAGGCGAAACCCAAGGCTCTATTGCGCGAAAGAAAGGAGGTTACCTGAAGATCGGCATTGTGCGCGGAAGGGGTTGGATTGCGCGAACGAGCGACGCTTCAGATTCTGGCAACCTTCAAAACGTCGGGGGTCGCCTTATATTTATAGGCAACCCCGGGCGCGGAATCCGGTCGCGGGCGCGGAATTCCCTTCGCGGGCGCGGAATCAGGACCCGGCGCGCAAGGGAGCCGCGCAGGCCACGGGCGCGCAAAATAGCGCGCCGGCCCAGCGCATTGCGCGCATCCCGGGAGGATTGCGCGCCGAGACTCAACTTTGCGCGCGGGCCTCTGATATTTCGCGCAAGTCCTCCGGGCCCTCTGGAACGTGCCTCTGACTCCAAATATCACTTCGCTTTCCGCATCCGGAGCTTCGTTTGGGAACAACGGACTTTTCCGGCGTCTACAAAAGCCCCCCCTCGGAATCTGATCAGCGATAGGTCGCAACGATCGGGTTCCGAGGGAGACGCCGGAATGCCGAAGTCCTGGGCTGCGCGGGACTTAGGCGCACAAAAAGGGGCGCTGGGCGCGCAATTCGCAGCCGCGGTCGCGCAATCGAGCATTCCGCGCGGCGTGGAATCCCGGCCTCGTCTATAAATATGGGTCCTGGGTTCCGCGTTTCGTACACAGGCCTTCCGCGCTATAAGCTTCAACGCTCTCGTGCGCGAAATTGCCTATTCCGGTCGCGAAATTCGCCCGATCGGCGCGCAAAACCACCCGGAATTCGCCTATCTTTGCGCGAAAACCCGGAACTTTGCGCGACATTCTTCCCAATTGCGCGCCGTCCACTTGGATTGCGCGCCAACCTTCAAACTTCTCTACCATCCTCGTCTAATCCCACACGCTTCATCCCTTAACCCGCACGACTCCCGAAACTTCTGAGATGGCCGCGCATCAAGGAAATGAGGGGAATGCCGCCACTCGCAGAGCTGAGATAGCGACGAACGAGGAGGTTTACGGAGCCAAGGAGATTGTTTCCAACAATCAATCCCTGTTCGACTTACTGACGCCGGCCCAGAAGACATATCCGCTGTCAGACAACCTACCGCTCTTGAACTTTGGCATCCTAGATGAGGTTCCGGTGCCAGGGTTCGAGGTTGATGCGCCACGGACCTGGGTGACTCGGGAGGACGAGCTTCCCCGCTATAACATCACCAACAATGGGCATCCTGCCAGGGAGACCAGGCACTTGGACGTCTATGTCCTGAACCCGAGGACGCGAACCATTGACGGGGGTGAGCCTACTGCGGAGAATTCTCCAGCCCTCTACTCGAGCACATATCGCCAGAGTGTCACTGACGACACCAAGGGCTGGCTGAAGGACTGGGACTTGTGGTCTGGGGGCAATTTCACCAGCGAGTGGGCCTGGGCGTTCTGGGTACGCCACACATGCGATCACTTCGCAAGAGGAGCTGCGGTACATCGGCCTGTTTGAGGCGGTGTGGACGTCGCAGTTCCACTTCTACCAGCAGTCCGAGCTCGGGCCGGAGCTGTTCACCCGCTGGTCCTCGGATACCAACACCTTCCATCTTCACCATGGGGAGGTCGGCATCGGTCTCTGGGACATCCACTGCATCGGAGGTATCCCGCTGGAGGGCTACCAGTATGATGAGTTCCTGCCTCCGAGGAACACCTGGGGTGACAGGTCACAGACTCCCATCCTGACGTGGCATCTGCTGGACCTGGCTACAGAGCGGCTCGGGGTCAAGGACTTCCAGAAGGACATAGCCTACAAGGAGTGGTTCGGCCAGTTCTTGGAGCATGACCCCGCGGTCAAGATGCCAGGCTGGGGGAAGCGGTGCCCGACCGCAGCTCAGAGGAGCCGGAACGGGTCGTACTGGCGGGTCCTGGAGACGGGCGACTACCGCTCATGGGGGTACCACGTCATCGAGGCCCGGGACCCAAATGTCCGGTACGCGGCATTCCTGGCCGCCTTTCTGAGTGGGTGGCTCCTGCCAGTGCGGGACGCGAGAATGGGCGTTCGCCCGGCGACACTGGCAGTGGCGGGCGCTATGGCCGCCAACAAAAGATACAACCTCGGGAGGAATACATGCTTCGAAATCAGCAACCTGAGATGGTCAAAAACAGAACTGAACAATTTTTTGTAGTGATGGTAGAGTTGACTCAGGCTATAAATGGTGGTGGTATCCATGCATGAGATCAGCCAGATCAACCGCAGTGGAACATGTCATCAGTGGAGCATTTAATGAGGCCACATCCCCCATCATTCTATGTATAATCTGACCCAGTTATATTAGAAGGGTGGATTAATGCATTGGAAATGATTTTTTCTGTCATGGGTTGTTTAGAACATCAATAGGTTATTCCCATTGTTCACCGTTTTAAAGGTGAAACTGAACAGTGGTGGTCGATGGTGAAAAATATTAGGGATAGTCAGGAGATTGATGCTCTTGATTGGGATGAATTCAAAGGTATGTTTATTGAGAAATATTTTCCTAAGGAGGTTCGTCTTAGGATGTAAAAACAATTTCTGGAATTAAGGTAGGAGGATGAATCAGTGGCAGCTTATGAAGAAAAATTCACTCCACCAGAAATGTATTCTCCAAAATTCATCCGAGATCATGATAGTAATACAAATCAATATTACACAAGACTGAACCCATGATATTGAAGAGCATTAGCCTCTCATGAGTTCATAGGTTATGAAAAACTTGTTTTATGTGTAGAGAAGGTGGAAATAGTGTTTTCTGATGATCAGGTGCTCTTTGATGAACAACAGAATAAGAGGTCCAGTTGGCCAGAAAAGGGAAATAATCCATAAAATAATCCTAGAAGTAAGATAATTAAATATCCATCTTTTGAGAAGTGTGGAAAAAATTATCTTGAATAATGTTTATCAATGTCTAGAAAGTGCTTCCAGTGTGGTAAGTCTAGTCATATTGCTCTTAACTATAAGGAAGATGATCAAGTTGGAAATGAAAAACCAACAGTAACATGTTTTAGGTGTAATGAAAGTGGTCATTATTCAAATGAGTGTCTAAAAAATAACTCAAATGATGGAAAGCAGCTAGAAGACAAGTAGAATGGGATGGTTAAATCCTTTGTAAATACTTTAATAGATGTTGGTCCATAAAACGAAGTAGTATCAACTCTAGGGAGCTTAGTATTTTTCAAAGATTGATTTGAGGTCGGGGTACCATCAGTTGAAAGTAAAGGAAATAGATGTTCTGAGGACAACGTTTCGTACTAGATATGGCCATTTTGAATTTGTAGTTATGCCTTTTGGGTTAACCAATTCACCTACTATATTCATGGATCATATGAATATAATTTTCTGTGAGTTCTTGGATATGATTGTGGTTGTTTTCATTGATTATATTTTGGATTATTCTAAAAATAAAGAGGAACATAAAATTCATTTAATTGTTATCTTTCAAAATTAAAAAGAAAATAAACAGTTTGGGGAATTTAGTATTTGTGAGTTTTAGTTATAAACATTATCCTTCCTTTTTCACATTGTTTCAAAAAAAATGGAATAACTATTGATGCTTCTATAAAAAAAGTTTTTTATGAATGTCCAGGACCCACAAATATAACCATGATTTATAGTTTTCTTGGTTTGGTAAGTTATTACTGAAGGTCTGTTGAAATTTCACACGGTTATCTATTCGAATTACTAATTTAACTCCAAATGGTGTTATTTTTATTTGGAAAAAAGAATGTGATGATTGTTTTTTGGAATTTTATAGAAGGTTGGATAATGTTCTAGTTTTGGAACTGCCATCCAGAAATGGTGAGTTTTTTATCTACAATGATTCTTTGTTGAAAGGACATGGGAGTGTCCTAATGTAAAATGATCAAGTAATTTATTATAATTCACATAAGTTGAATCCTAATTAGAAAAATTACTCTACACATGATTTTGAATTATCTGTTGTTGTTTTTTCTTTTAAAATTTTGAATCATCATTTGTATAGAGTATAATTTGAAATATATTATGATCAAAAAAGATTAAAGTATATATTCACTCAATAATAATTGAACATGAGACAGAGGATATTGTTAGAATTTATCAATGATTATGATTGCACGATCCATTATAATCCAGGAAAAGAAAATAATGTGGCTAATGCATTAAGTCAAAAAAGTAATGTCTCATTAACCATTCTATGTTTGGAATGAGATCCTTTGGTTTATGATTTGATGAACATTTTCATAAAAGTTGTTATTGTTGGAAATTCTTCTATTTTGTTTCAGGTGACAGTGAAATCATCTCTATAAGAAAAAATAAAGCAATCATAGAAAAAAGACAGTGAGTTGTAGAAAAAGGTATAGTTGGTTCAAAAGTGTATGTTTCATGATTTAAATGTTGATAATTATTTTGTTTTGTTATTTACAATATAAGGCCCCGACCTTAAACATTAATTAATCATGAATTAAATGAATAATTCACATAGAGGATCTTTTCAGGTTTAGCGTTTTAGATAATTAGATCATAACAATTATATCTCAAAATATTACATAGTAGACACTTATACTAAGTTTCCATAAAAAAATTACTTAAAAAGAAACCTGTCTAGTTCCATGTTTTAGATAGAATGTCTTTCCATGATCCCATCCGTGACCCTATTCATCTTTAAGTCCAGTGGAAAACATTTCAATAACTTCGGATGAGCATAAAAAGCCCAGTAAAGGTTACCCAAAGAAGGAAAACTGTATGTTTTTCAGAACAACCAGTAAACCATGAATACTTTATCAAAGTAATACTTTTCACCATTATGATGCATAAAATACTCTTCATTGAATAAAATATTGTTTCTTACGCTTTTGTAATCAAACTATTACCATAAAACCCATATAAAGAACACATAACATATAAAGGTAACTTGGTACATAAACATACTTAAATGGAATTACCATACAGTCGACTTCCACACATACTTAATGTAATAGTCATACGGCCAACTTCCATACCCAATGCATTGGAGGTTATAACGTAACAACCCGTCCTGGTATTCACGACACCACTCGTCATATGCTTTATCACGTAACCACCCTAAAATGCCCATGTACCATCATTACAAATAAAATATTGAAAATATAAACATTTAAATAACAAAATTTGATTTTCAATCACAATATGTAATTCCAATATATTGAATTAATCAATCCATTTTCAAAAATCATTTAAAAGAGATTTTTGAATCATATTGTCCCGTACAACTTTAATGATTTTGATGGAATTATAATTTTAAAACATTAATGTCCATATAAATTAATACTGAAAACCATTTTGAAAACATGGACATTAAAGATAAAGATTTAGAATAATGAATATTTAAACATTTAAAACGATATTTTTGTTAAAGAGTTTTTAACAAAATTAGAGACTCTTGAATACAAATAATTGCAGAATAAAGTTTAATCTGAACTTTATAATATCATGAGAATAAATGGATTCAAGGTATAATATGTCAAAGGATAGAATATAGACAATATAAGAGTGAATTGGTGCATAAAAACAATGAAGTCTCAATGGAAATACAAATTGAGATGAAATCCATTGTAAAGATTATCTCCTTAAATTAAGGATAATTCAATCAGATAATTATGTGTGATAAATATAAATACACCCAATATAAGTGGATATTAAGTGTGAAACAATCATAGGCCATTCACACATAATCATGGAAAAACAAAACCAATGACATATAGATTTAGCTCAATGAAATGAGATTGAGTTATGATTTCCCATACAAGTTCGTTAGAATTTATCAATGAGAATATTATGAGTAGAAATAGTATATCCACAAAAAGGTTTTTTGAAATTACAACATATATATTTCATGCATAATCTTGGCATAATAAAATCAAGAAGTAATGTTTTAAACCAAATAATTGAAAGTGGGATAAGAAGTTCCCTTATAGAAATCCGACAGCCTAACGACGTCACTTTAAAATTCAGAAAATGAGTTGATGAGAGAGAAAATGGTATCTCATGACTTGGACATAAAATTTACATAAATAAGGATATATAATAACATATCCCAAAATAATAGTATGTGAATTAAAAGACATAACAAAAGAAGTCTTTTAAAAAGAGGAGGGTGAAAGGTCCCCTTACCGAGTTGGATAACATTCAAAACATACACCCCATGAAAGAAGGGTTATACAATGAAGATATAAATACCAATAAATAAAATTCTACTACAAAAAGTGTATAATAATGGTATGTACATAAACCAATCAAATGAAATAGTGGAAAAAGTAGCATAATTGTCACGAGAATAAAATTCAGATGAAAAATCCCTTACGAAATCTCAGTAGCCTAACGACGCCACTTAAAACTTCCAAAAATGGTTTTATGAGATCAAATAGGGTATCTCATAATATGAAAATAAAAAGTAAAATATGAGGAATATAAAAGAACATCCCCAAACATAATAATGACGAGCTTAAAATAAATGACATAAAAGAGAGTACTTAAAAAGAAAGAGAGGGGTAGGATCCCTTATGAAAATTCGGCAGCCTAACGGCGCCACATAAAAATTCTAAAAATGGATTGATGAGAGTAAGAGGGGGTATCTCATCATATGAAAATAAAAATTAAAGTATGATTAATATAAAATAACATCCTCCAATATAATAAAATGGAGCATAAATGAAATGACATAAAAGAGGGTACTTGAAATGAAAGAGAGAGGTCGGATCCCTTACCTCATGTCCGACATGAATCAACTGTTCTTTAATATCATGAATAATAAAATATTGTCAATTTTATAATTTCATAAGTACCTCCTTTAAAAATTATTATTCAGTTCATATCACATATTATAATGTTAAAATATTTGGTTAATATAGTGAGTTCATATCAGACATTTTTGATGATGTTCGGTACATGAGTCAAAAATAAACTTGTTTAAAAATGATTGTCCATGTAGTTATAAGTAAATCATTTACAAAATATTATTAATGATTTAAATATCATATATAACCAGTACATATTGATTTTATAATATTTCATAACATTTGGAGATAAAAAGAAATGAAATGCACCATTCATGGAGACGGTAGGTCGTACGTACACATGAACGCTACTTTCAATTTCTTTGTCATATTAATGGAATTAAAAATAAATGATAGATATATATATTATCATTACAGTATATTATATATGCTATATAGGTCACATATTTTAATTAATTTCATTATTTATACATTCCAAGTATTGCATGAATGAGTCACATCACTTGAGGGGGCAGTAGTCCACACTTCCTCGTATGAAATTATCGCATTTTCACAACATGCGAAGCATAAAGGCTTGTTTTAAATATAAAATACAGAAGAATATAGGAAACATAAATACAATATATATATCATATATAAAATATAGTGACATCATAATGGCCACCATGAATGGTGTTAAAAGAATATTGAGCAATCATCGTTTCGTGAGGCAGAAATTCCCCATCCACAGAAACTGTATGTTTTTTAACCATTAGACGAAGGTGTGTGTAATTGTGGCTCAAATAATTCACATAAAAAAAATCCTAGTATATTGAAGATACTTTTGTTGTTACAAAAGAATGGAATAAAATAAATTTAGGGGGTTGGATAAGAAAAATAAAACCAAATAACACAAGTGAAGATATTAGCTTTAAATCGGGCAACTCCTATTGGTTTGAACCAAAAGGGTTTCATAAAGTGATTTCTTCCAAAGTAAAGGCATCTTGGATGAGGAGAGTGATTTGGATAGAAAAAATGGGTAGGGTTTTTCCAAGCCAAAGGCTTGTGAGGTGTTGTTAAGGTGGTAGAGGTGGGGGCCTTTTATAAGAGAAGGGGAGGGGCACTCTTGGAAAGTCAAAAAAGGTTACATTATGTTGAAATGCGTTTTGGATTTTAAAGGACCCACATTGATATATTTCGAGGATAAGGTGATAAGGATCAGAAATCCACCCATAAAATAGGTTTTTGACATGTGTAGGTCTTAGATTTTACATTATCTTTTTATTTTATTTAAATCGTTAAATAATGAGGTAATCACTGCATCATCTTGGTGTCATAAATAATTTAATTTATATAATGTATAAAAATTATAAAAAAAATATCATTACGTAGGAAATATTTTTAGAATTCTAATTAATATTTATAATAAAAAATATTACTTCTATAAGTCCATTTAAATTTTTTTTAGTCAAACAACTCATGTTTGTGGCATTTTTATTTTATCTTTAAATAAAAAGGTATTAATGTCATTTTACAAAAAAGGTGGCTCCATGGGGTCCCCAAGGTGATCCATGGATTTTAATGGTCGTCCATGACTCAATAAATAAGGGTATAACATGTGTCAAGGTCATTTCATATTATTATAACATTATCTTTACTTTAAATTACACTAATTACCTCTAATCGCGATTAAAAACACAAGAGTTACTATTCCCCAAAAAATTATTTTAATCCCATTGAACCAGATTTTATATCCTAATGAAAACCATGTATTTAATATATTTGAAATTCAAACAACATATGTGGTAAAGTTTCATTTAAAAGAAAAAACAGTTTTTAAACTACCACTTAGTGGTTTCACTATTCATCAAAAATTGATGTTTTTTAGAAAAATACCAAAAATTCAGCCTAATATATATTTGATTTTTCGAATTCAAAAATTATATCTATTTTAAAATATTCAAAAAATATAAGTTTCAATAATTAATTTAATAATTAATTCCCGCTGTCAGAACAAATAGTGTGTCTTTATGAAACAATATCTATTAAAAGATTGACACTAGTTTAAGTCCAATATCAATGTGAAATTAATTCCAATGACCACTATTGGATTAAATGGAAAAAATATATTCTAATTTAACTTTAAAAACAATTAAAAATATAA
Organism: Viscum album; assembly: GCA_963277665.1. Taxonomy (NCBI): domain Eukaryota; kingdom Viridiplantae; phylum Streptophyta; class Magnoliopsida; order Santalales; family Viscaceae; genus Viscum; species Viscum album. The sequence goes on from OY728156.1 coordinate 537,908,682, forward strand.
TCTAAACATATAAAAATATTATATTATAAAGAGGTTTTGAATTAAAATACAACATTTATCACTATTCATTAAAAAAATGAACTTTATCGGAAAAATTACAAAAATTTGCACAAAGTAAATTTTGATGTCCCGATTCTAAAGAATAATTTTATTTTGTCAAATATATCACATGAAATTTTCAAAAAGTGGATTTAAAAGAGGTTCTCCATCAAAATGCAGTTAATCGACCTTTTAAAGAATATTAGAATGTTTACGCTTAAAATTGGATTTATTCACATTTTTAATACTCTAAAATTTATTGTAAAATGTAAAAATATTTGACAAACATATATAATCATTTTGTAGTTAGTTCTGTCCATTCCCTCCATTACAACAGCTAGGATTTAACTACCATTTAAAATAATATTTTTTATTTTTAGAGTGCAATGTAAGATTTCAAAGAAACTCATTGTTGTGTATTGGGTACGACATCGAGCATAGTGTTCCCTTTAAATTAATATTAATATTTTATTCAGAAAAATGGATAAATATAAAAATTTCTTATTTTTTATTTACCTGGGGTGTTACATCATTCCCCCCTTTTGGGAATTGCGTCAACGCAATTTTAAAGTTGGGCTCAGAAACATCATTGAAAATCCCATATCGGGACAAGAGTTGGTAAAACAATAAATTTAAAAGAAATAAAGAGAAGTGCAGAGGTGACCTGAGTTAAACCATTCTAGGATTCTATGTAGGAAAACATGGACATGGAGGAGAGAACAAAGGGTCATATTCTGATGGAGAGTGATAGAAAATATGTTTAGGAGAAAGTTTACCACAAGAAAATCACAAACTTGGGATGGATTAAATGGTATTTGATTCTCCAGTAGGAAAAGATAATGGACAAAATTTTTGTTTTAAGTTACTTTTAATTGAAGAATTTATTTTTGATCCTATGGAAACATACTTACTTTTCATGTTGACATTGAACTTTTACTAGATTTCTTACAAAAAATCATACTTTTCCCAAATGATGAGTATTTAGGAAAACTTGTTCACATTAAGAGTACTATAATCATCTTCTACAAAATCACATAATCCACAAAAGAGAACTATATATTTCCCATTTCCTTAGACCTTAACCAAAAACAAAACTGTTAGAACAAGATCAGATAATCCAAAAAATAATAACACTTTATAAAAGGAAAATCTATTCTTAAACTCTAAAATTTGTCCAACAAAACCCAAAGTTCAACGAAAACCATTCGATAAAGATTTTGTCCATAAAATTATTCAATGTAAACCAAACTAAGATTTAAACCCAAATATATTAATGATTTAATCACATAGTCTTCCAAGGTACAAATTAACATTTATATCCAAATAACATCAGTTTCTATTAAAGTATCATATTGAAAAATAATTAACCTAATCACATATCCTCCATGATAGGTCAATTATTTAAATAGATAACCCAAAATAAACTTATTCTAGATTCATAATATCATCTAACTAAACAGAATTTTTCAAACTAACGAGGGACTTCTCGCAGCCCAGTGGTAGGCGATAATAACCAGTCTCACATTGGTTGTGGGTTCGATTCCCGCAGCTTTGTCCGACGCGACGGGTTGTCACACGGTCTACATGTTGTCCATTTTCCAAAACTATATAACTCTTAAAACATTCCACAAAATGAGATAAAATCTTTAAAAATAATCATATACTATTTTAACCTCATGTTTTTATCATGCATTTCATTTTTCATCATATCATATAGTAACCCATAATTACCTCAAAAGTAAGGATCATATAAACTCTAATAGTTACCTTTGTAATTATTACCAGAACTTCCACATTGATTGGTCATCTTGTACATGATTCATTAAAGAACATACCAAGGTTCAAGTGGTTGATCAAGACTCCTTGATAGTTGGTTTAGAACAACCACGAGTTTCCTCATTGAATCCCCCATTTCATCCAGTCTCTTAATCAGAGAACCACCACAGTTTCCTGCAATCCTGTTGTCAATTTGGTGCCTACTAGATCCATCAATTCACTAAAAACAGAAATGTTAGTGTGAGTATATCAAAAAAAAATCATGTAATAACGAGGAAGATAAACACTAATATATACTTACTTGTTCTCTTTATCTAAAACTAGGACTCTTTATGAAATCCTATCCATTATGGTAATGTCACTTATGCTTAGATAATACCCTAACCACTAAATTTATCTAAACCGACCTTTGATGCCAACTATAAGGCCCCGACCTTAAACATTTTTTAATCATTAATTAAATGAATAATTCACATAGAGGATCTTTTTAGGTTTATAGTTTTATAGAATTAGTTCATAACTATTATATCTCAAAAGAATACATAGTAGACACTTCTACTATGTTTCCATAAATTAAAAAAAAACACAAAAAAAGAAACATGTCTAGTTCCATGTTTTAGATAGAATGTCTTTCCTTGATCCTGTCCTTGACTATATTCATCTTTAAGTCATGTGGAAAACATTTCAAAAACATTGGATGTGTATAAAAATCCCAGTAAAGGATACAAAAAGAAGAAAACTGTTAGTTTTTCAAAACAACCAGTAAACCATGAATACTTTATAGAAGTAATACTTTTCACATTTATGAAGCAGAAAATACTCTTCATTGAATAAAAAATCATTGCTTACCCTTTTTGTAATCAAAAGATTAACATAAAACCCATATAAAAAACACATAACATATAAAAGTAAATTTGGAAATAAACATACTTAAATGGAATATCCATATGGTCGACTTCCACACATACTTAATGGAATATCCATACGGTCGACTTCCATACCCAATGCATTGGAGGTTATAACATAACCACCCTTCCTGGTATTCATGGAAATACCCATTATATGGTTTATCACGTAACCACTAGTAAAATGTCCAAGTACCATCATTACACATAAAATATTGAAAATATAAACATTTCAATAACAACATTTTATTTGCAATCACATTAAGTAATTCTAAGATATTGAATTAATCAATCCATTTTAAAAAATCATGTAAAAGATATTTTTGAATCAAAGTGTCCCATACCACTTTGAATATTTTAATGGATTTATAATTTTAAAACATTAATGTCCATATAAATAAATACTGAAAACCATTTTGAAAACATGGAAATTAAAGATAATGATCTAGAATAATGAATATTTAAATCATTTAAAACGATATTTTTGTTAAAGAGTTTTTAACAAAATGATAGACTCTTGAATACAAATAATTACGGAATAACATTTAATCTGAACTTTATAATATCATGATAAAAAATGGATTCATGATATAATATGTCAAAGGACAGTATATACACCATATAAGAGTGAATTGGTGCATAAAAACAATGAAGTCTCAATGGAAATGTAAATTGAGATGAAATCCATTATAATGATGGTATCCTTAAATTAAGGATAAATATATCACATAATTGTCTGTGAGAAATATAAATACACCCAATATAAGTGGATATTAAGTGTGAAACAATAAGAGTTCATTCACACATAATCTTTGAAAAACAAAACCAATGACACAGATATTTAACTCAATGAAATGAGATTGAGTTATGATTTCCCATACAAGTTCGTAAGAATTTATCAATGAAAAGATTATGTGTAGAAATATTATATCCACACAACGGTTTGTGGAAATTACAACATCGATATTCCATGCATCACCTTGGAATAATAAAATCAAGAATTAGAGGTTTAAACCAGAGAATTGAATGTGGGTTATGATGTTCCCTAACAGAAATCCAACAGCCTAACGACGTCACATTAAAATTCGGAAAATGAGTTGATGAGAGAGAAAATTGTATCTCATGACTTGGACATAAAATTTACATAAATATGGATATATAAGAACATATCCCAACATAATATTATGTGAATTAAAAGACATAACAAAATAAGTCTTTTAAAAAGAGGAGGGTGAAATGTCCCCTTACCGAGTTGGGTAACTTTCGAAACATACAACCCATGGAAGAAGGGTCATACAATGAAGATGTAAATACCCATAAATGAAATTATACTATAAAATGTGTATAATAATGAGCAGTACATACACCATTCAAAGGAAATAGTGTAAGACATAGCATAATTGTCATGAGAATACAAGTGAGATGAAAAATCCCTTACCAAACTCGGCAGCCTAATGGCGCCACTTTAAACATCCAAAAATGGATTTATGAGATAAAATAGGATATCTAATAATATTAAAAAAAAAATTAAAGTATGAGGAATATAAATATCATCCCCAAACATAATAAATATGAGCTTAAAATAAATGATATAAAATAGAGTACTTAAAAATAAAGATAGGGGTAGGATCCCTTACGAAAATTCGGCAGCCTAACGGTGCCACTTAAAAATTCTAAAAATGGGTTAATGAGAGTAAGAGGGGGTATCTCATCATATGAAAATAAATATTACAGTATGGTTAATATAAAATAACATCCTCCAACATAAGAAAATGGATCATAAATGAAATGACATAAAAGAGGGTACTTGAAAAGAAAGAGAGAGGTCGGATCCCTTACCTCGTGTCCGACATGACTCGATCGTTCGTTAATCTCCAGAATAATAAGATATGGTCAATTTTATAATTTCATAAGGACCTCATTTAAAGATAATTATTCATTTAATATAACATATTATAATTTAATAATAATAGGTTAATAAAGTGAGTTCATAGCAGGCGTTTTTGTCGATGTTCAGTACATGAGTCAAAAATGAACTTGTTTGAAAATAATTGTCCATGTAGTTATAAGTAAATAATTTACATAATAGTATTAATGATTTAAATATCATATATATACAGTAAATATTCATTTAATAATATTCAATAACATTTGGAGATAAAAATAAATGAAATTCATCGTTCATGGAGACGGTAGATCATACGTACGCATTAACGCTACTTTCATTTCTTTGTCATATTAATGGAATTAAAAATAAATGATATATATATATATATATTATCATTAAAGTATAATATATATGTTATATAGGTCACATATGTTCATTAATTTCATTCTTTATACATTCCATGTATTGCATGAACGAGTCACATCACATGAGGGGGAGGCAGTCCACACTTCCTCATATGAAATAATCGCATTTGCACAACTTGTGAAGCATAAAGGATTGTTTTAAATATAAAATAAAAATTATATAGGAAAAATAAATAATATATATATATATATCATATATAAAATATAGTGACATCATAATGGCTACCAGGAAAGGTGTTAAGAGAATATTGAACAATCATCGTTTCATGAGGCAGAAATTCACCATCCACAGAAACAGTATGTTCTTTAACCATTAGAGGAATATGTGTGTATGTTTAGCTAAAATACATCACATAAAAACATCCTAGTATATTGATGATACTGGTGTTGTTAAAAAATAATGAAATAAAATGAGGTTAGGGGGTTGGAGAAGCAAAATAAAACAAAAGAACACAAGTGATGATATTAGCTTTAAATCGGGTAACTCCTCTTGGTTTGAACTAGAAGGGTTTTGTGAAGATATTTCTGCCAATGTTAAGGCTTATAGGATGAGGAGAGGGATTTGGAGAGATAAATGGGCAGGGGTTGTCCTAACCAATGGCTTGGGAGGTGTGGGTAAGGTGGTAGAGGTGGGGGCCTTTATAAGAGAAGGGGAGGGGCATTGTTGGAAAGTCAAAAAATTATACATTATTATGAAATGCATTTCGGATTTTAAAGGTCCCACATTAATATATTTCTAGGATAACGTTATAAGTGTTCGAAATCCACCAATCCAATAGGTTTTTGACAAGTTTAGGTCTTAGATTTTACATTATCCTTTCATTTTATTTAAATCGTTAAATAATGAGGTAATCACTGCATCATCATGGTGTCATAAATAATTTAATTTATATAATTTCTAAAAATTATAAAAAAATTATCATGATGTGAGAAATATTTGTATCTTTCTAATTAATATTTATAGTCAAAAAATGACTTGTATAACCCCATTTAATTTTTTTTAGTAAAACAACTCATGTTTGTGAATTTTTTATTTTAACATTAAATAAAAAGGTATTAATGTCATTTTCCAACAAAGGTTGTTCCATGGGGTCCCCAAGATGAACCATGGATTGTATTAGTCGGAAATGACTCATCAAATAAGGGTAGAACATGTGTCAAGTTCATTTCAGATTATTATAACATTATCTTTACCTTAAATTACACTAATTACCTCTAATCTCGATAAAAAACCTAAGAGTTACTATTCCCAAAAAAATTATTTTAATCCCATTGAACAATATTTTACATCATAATGAAAACCATGTATGTCAGATTTTTGAAATTAAAACCACAGAAGTGGTAAAGTTTCATTTAAATGAAAAAATAATTTTTAAACTACTACTTAGTGGTTTCACTATTCATCAAAAATTGATGTTTTTCAGAAAAATTCCAAAAATTCACCGTAAGATATATTTGATATTTTGAATTTAAAAATGATTTCTAATTTTCAAAATTCAAAACATATAAGTTTAATTAATTAATTTAATAATTAATTCCCGCTGTCAAAACAAATAGCTTGTCTTTAAGAAATAATATCAATTAAAATATTGACACGTGTTTAAGTCCAATTTCAAAGTGAAATTAATTCCAATGACCAATATTGGATTAAATGGTAAAAATATATTGTAATTTAACCTTAAAATCAATTCATAAGATAATATAATCATATAAATATATTATATTAAAAAGTGGTTTTGAATTAAAATACAACATTTTTAACTATTCATTACAAAAAGAACTTTATCGGAAAAATACAAAAAATTTACAGAAAGTAAATTTCGATATCATGATTCTAAAGAAGAATTTTATTTTTTCAGATATAACAATAAAATTGTCAGAAATTGGATTTAAAAAGTTGTTCGCCATCAAGAGGCAGTTAATCGACCTTTTAGAGAATATTAGAATGTTTACGCTTAAAATTGGATTTATTCACATTTTTAATACTCTAACATTTATTGTAAAAAGAAAAAATATTTGACAAAAATATATAATCATTTTGTAGTTAGTTATGTTCATTCCTTCCATAACAACATCTAGGCGTTAACTACCATTTAAAATAATATTATTTTATTTTTATAGTGCAACACAAGATTTCAAAGAAACTCATTGTTGCATATTGGGTACAACCTCGAGTATAGTGTTCCCTTTAAAGTAATATTAATATTTTATTCACAAAAAGGGATAAATATACAAATTTCATATTCTTTATTTACCTGAGGTGTTACAATGAAAGAGATTATTCATGCCTTGTGATTCACAGTTAAAGAATGAGTTGTTATTTAAAGCTCATAGTTCCCCATTTTCAGTTCATCATAGTAGTAATATAATGTACAATGATATTTGAGAGTGTTGCCGGTGGGATTGAAGGAAAATAAATATTGTAGATTTTACTATGAAGTGTTTGACTTGTCAGAAAGTTAAAGCAGAGTGGTAATTATTGAAAGGGATTCTTCAGTATTTACCAGTTCCAAAGTTAAAATGGGAAATATATCCATGGACTTTGTTGTGGGACTACCTAAGAAATCTTGAGCTAATATTGCAATTTGGGTTATAGTTGATGGATTAACTAAATTTGTTCATTTCTTTCCTATTCGAGATACTTTGTCTGTAGATCAACATTCCCAGTTGTGTGTTAAAGAGATAGTCATGTTGCATGGAGTTCCTATCTCCATTGTATTTGATTGTGATCCCAGTTTTACTTCTATCTATTGGAAAGGCCTTCAGAAGTCATTGGTTACTGAATAAAATTTTGTACACCTTTTCATCCTCAATCAGGTGTGCAGTCAGAACGAACAATTTAGACCTTGGGGGATATGCAACGTGCTTGTTTACTGGATTACCAGGGAAGTTAGGGAGCAGCAACTTAATTTGTTTTAATTTCATTATAATAACAGTTTTCATTCCAGTATATAAATTTCTCCATTTGTGGCATTATATGGAATGTTTTTTCAAACTCCAGATTTTGGGATGAAGTTGGTCAATGGAAGCTGATGGGACCAGAATTTGTAGAAGAGATGGAAGAGAATGTTCAATTAACTCAGAAACACATGATAAAAACTCAGAGTAGATAGAAAAGATATGCAGATAACTAAAGGAAGGATATTTCTTTTTTATGTAGGTGATCATTTTTTTTCTCAATGTTTCACCATGGAAATGAATATTGTGTTTTGGTATGAAGGGAATGTTGAGTCCAGGGTACATTGGACCTTATAAAATCCTAGAGAAAGTTTGATCCGTTGCGTACATAGTGGCTTTACCTCCATTTTTATCCCATCTACAAAATGTTTTTCATGTTTCTATGTTGAGAAATTATATACCAGATCCATCACATGTTTTGATCATAGAGGTAGTTCAGTTGGAAGAGAATCTCTTTTAAGAAGAACAACCAGCCCAAATTTGTGACCATAGAGAGAATGTTTTGAGAAATAAATTAATTCAAAAGTTAATGGTTTTGTGGAAAACCATATTATTGAAGAGGCAACATGGTAATCTGAAAATGATATAACGGATAAATACCCCCACATATTTTGATAATGGATTAAAAATTGTTAAGGCACAATTTTCAAAAGGGGGGTAGGATGTAATATAACAGGTAAATGAAGAATAAGAGATTTTCATATTTATTAATATTGGTTAATTAAATATTTATTTTACATTAAAATGGTTTCTATGTTCGATAGCATACCCGATATTCAATGATGAGTTTTTTTTTTGAAATCTTACAATGCACACAAATAATATAATATTATAATTTTAAATGGAAGTTAACTCATAGACACTGTATTAGTGGGAATGAAAAAAACAAACTACAATATGATTATACATGTTTTTTAAATGTATTTCAATTTATCCAATAAATATTTAGACGCACAAAATATGAATGAACATAATTTTAAGCATAATTTATATTAAAATGTCGATTTACCTCCATTTAATGGTGATCCGTAATTAAATCAAGAATTCGTTAAATTAATGAATTCTATATGACCAAATTAAATTATTCTTTAAAATGGGGACATCAAAATTTACTTTGTGTAAATTTTTGGAATTTTTCAAATAATGTTCAATTTTTTAATGAATAGTGAAAAATATTTTATTTTAATTGAAAACGATGTTTTAATCTAATTTATTTATATGGATAGATTATATTTTTAATTGGGTTAAAGTGTAATTAGAATATATTTTTACCATTTAATACAATATTGGTCAGTGGAATTAATTTCACTTTGAAATTGTACATAAACAAGTGTAACACCTGAGTCTTATATGTGAAATATTTTGTTTTTATGTTATATAAATCATCAAAAGAATCTTTCACTACACACAACACTAGCTTGGCTTGTTTTACACGCAACAGCGACCTTCCTCGATAGCTTGCGTCGTACGCAATACCGAGTTTCACTAAACAATGATATGCTATTAAAATATTATTAAAACTAACCGTTATGAATAGTAATAACAACTTTTTGAAATTTTATAAATTTTATTATTCAAAATGGACTTCATTTTTGCATTCAGAATATCGAAATTATCCTTGGGTGAAATTTTGGTATCTTTCTGAAAACTTTCAACTTTTGATGAATAGTGAAACCACTAAGTGGTAGTTAAAAAACTGATTTTTTCATAAAACATAATTTTACCGCTTCTGTGAGTGGAATTTCGGAAATTCGAGAGACACGGTTGATGTCAGTTAGTAAATTGTGGTTCAATGAGATGAAAATAATTTCATGGTAAATAGTAATTTTTTACTCTTTTTTACCACGGTTAAAAGTAAATAGAGTAATTAAGGATAAAAATGATATTATTATTACCCTAACACATGTTATAATTCTATTGGACAAGTGTAATTCGACCAAAAAAACCTTAGTAATAAAATATGACTATTTAGGCCCACTTGGATTAGATTAGGACATTTATTATTAATTTATTTAAAGAATGGTTAAAATAGTTAAAATCAAAGTTTAATAAGTAAATCATTTCTAATATGGGATTATACATAAGATAAATTTGACTATAAATTTTCATTATAAATCTAAAAAGCTTTCCTATATAATGGTTTATTATTTGTAATTTTTAGACATTAAATAATTTAATTATGACACAAAGATAATGCAGTAATTATCTTATTAATGAAATATTGACATAATTGATGTTATAAACACCAAAATAAATGTAATTTGAGACTTTTTATGAATTCCACTAATTTTCTAGATTAATATGACATGTTAGTATTGATTTAATTAGAATTGTTCAAACTAATCATTCTGTTATGATTTTCACAAAAATCAATTACTAAATAGTGTCAAAATTCACATAAAATAGTTTTTAAAACAAATATTATATTAGTAATTGTTATTTTATTCCTAAAAATCTAAGGTTCATCATAATTACATAAATAATGTTATATATATTAATAATAAACAACTTGGGGTTCGTTTGGCTGCTTATAGTATGTTTATTAACCTTATAGTATAAGAACACAAGAAGACACAGTAAAAGTAAAATTATTTAACTTAATGTTAAATCTAAATGATAAGGTTAAAATAGGAACCTAAACTTTTCTAAATTCTATTGTATGAGAGTAGATCGACCCATCCCCACCTTAGTTTAGAAATAAATCAATTTGGAGCTATTTAAAACCGATCATGCATTTATAATAAAATAATATTTTTAGTTTTTTCTAAGGTGCCCCTCTCCTCCCTTATAAAAGGGCACCTCCTCCCCTCTTCCTCACACCACTTTGAGCATTCAAGCTCGGCCACCCCCTGCCAATTTTTTCTCTTCAGTTCCGTAGAAACATCCTATAGGTTCTGGTCTTCTTCAATGACCTATTTTATTACCCTAAAAGGAGGTCTAAAAGAAACACTTCAAAGAAGAGGTAATGTCTGTTACCGATTATTTCATCTTTATTTCATCTTCCACTTCTTCTTCATTAGTTGTTTCATTATGAAGTAATAACATCAGTATCAATCATATACTGATATGTTATTATAAGTATGAAACAACCATATTTCACCATCTATCCATCCTACGGAAAAAGAAATCACCGCGCGTGTGTACGTACAGAATACCGTCTCCACGTCGTGGTGTAATCTATTTTCCACCACCACCTTACATGGATGGGTATAATGGTGTAAATAATTACTATATATGACTATTATAAAGCGATACTGATTCTGAAATAGTATACATACACTCCAATACAATTCCACAGTCATAGGAACGATATCATCACTCGTGCGTACGTACGGAATACCGTCTCCACGATGTGATGTGACTCATTCTACATGATATTCATTTAATAATGATTATATAAATGAATTTAATGAATTAATATGATATATAATAAAATAATACCATTCTGGAAATGAGGTATCTATAACCTAAAGAGAAGAATAAGAATTTTTTCGACAAACACTCATAAGAACAAAAAGTAATAAACACCTGAATAACAAGTAGTAATGAAATATTACTAATAATAAGATAAGAATATGACCATATATGATATCATAAATATATGTATGATTATGTAATAAGTCAATAAAATTATTTAAATCATTATACAGGAGGTTCGGACACGTACAAAGCATATTGGAACAAAGGTAAGGGAAATATCGAAATGTCATTTTTGTCCGATATTGTTTATACTTTAGTATTTACTGGGGTGTATTTTATCATCCACATAAATGTTTCCTCAATATGTAATATTATTTCCATCCACCGACAATTTTTTAAATCCAATTTTACCCTTCGGTGAGTTTTTAGTAAAAGATATGAAAGGAATCTTTTGTCGTTTTTCGTACGAGGTACTTTTTTGACTTTTCCGACAAAAGTACGAGAAGAATGTTTTTTTAACTTATACGGCATGAATGGATTTTTAAAAAATTATTTCCAAGAAGATTTCTTTACAATTTTCCATGATTATTTTTAATCGTCTTCTTTTAGTTTAAAATTGTATGACATGTTAAGAATGGAAAAATGTTTTTGAAGTAGAAAGGATATTTTCCACCAGAATTTAGTTCAAGTGTTTTATCAAAATTATTTTCCATCTAAGATAATATAGGGTTATGATTATATCCCTATCATTACATTTATTTGATTATTTTGTGATGGAATTATTTTTATGAATTCATTTATCTTATATGAATTGTTTTATGATGTCACGATGTTTACGAATTCCATTTTTACTACATGGGTTATGCAATGATGTATGATTTATGATTTTTTGTCACACATAAGAATGGTATCATTATGAGATAGGTGGGACCTATATCTCCCTCCAATTCATTGGGTAAAGATTTTATATCTCATGAGATAGACATGGTCGGAACGGTAGGTTATACCAGTTCAGTGAAACAGGACTGAAACGAGGAGTGAACTCGGTTCAGAAATGGACTTTGTCCACTAAGATAGTCTTGGAAATGAGTCTTGAATAATAAGAAATTATTCTCTATGATTTTGTGTGTATTCCACAATGTTTTATGTTATATGTTATGATTATTGGGATTACATTTCACTACTATGATTTATCCCATGTTATGAAATTATGATCTTTTGCAGGTTAAGATTTCCATAAGTTATGTGCTTATGTATATGATGTGAATGATATTTCTTTTGTTTACCCTTACTGAGCATTTGAGCTCACCCTTTTGTATGTTTTATTTTTCCAAGTTATAAAGAAGGTTATTAAGTAGAATATGCCAAAAAGGGACTCTAGATATGATGAAATAAATGGGAGGCAAAGTAGATTCTTTATTAACCAGTTGTTTATGTTTCCCAGTTTCTAAAGACACTATACCTATATGGTATTTTCTTGGTTTTGTTATAAGTTTTAATAAGTGTGCTTCAATTCTGATGTAATAACAATGTATGTAAAGTATGAGTCATTATAGTTGGTATCAGAGGAATGGTATAGTCAACCTTTGGAAACTAGGATGTGAAAGCCTTAGTAAGAACCCTAGGGATAAGTCTATGCATAGACCACATTCATAGTGTTTTAGAAATGGCCATGAATAACCTAGGATAAGACCTTAGGTGTGAAATTTTATTCTTGATTATGTGGTTTTCCTATTATAATTAGTGTTACTCACACTATTATTCTTGGTTTTAGTCAATTGATGTAACCCGAAGGAACTGTGTTAATGTGGAATGCGACGGGCAATGCAATGATTGTCCCCCTGAGCAACCAAAAGTTATGGGAGCTGGAATGGAAAATATTGTATCCATGCACACACAACATTCTCAAGCTATGAATCATGCAGGACTTCCAAACGAGCAAAGGAAGGAGCAAAATTCTGTTGAATCCTTCATGATACAGCGTCCACCTTCATTCAGCGGGTCTACTGATCCATTAGTTGCTGAACAATGGATTAGTACTACTAAAAATATATTTTCAGTTCTTCAATGTTATGAGCATGATAAAGTCATCTTAGCAGTGTATCGTTTGGAAGGTGATGCTGATCAATGGTGGAATCTTATTAAGAATACGAGGAAAAGGGATGAAATTGAGTCCATGGAATGCGACGAGTTCAAGAACTTATTTTTCAATAAGTACTTCCCTCGTATTCTCTGAACAAATATGGAGAAAGAGTTTCTTGAACTGAATCAAAAGGATGATGAATCTGTTGGTACGTATGATTCAAATTTTACAAGACTTGCAAGGTACGCTTCTGGTATTATTATCCAACCTGAGAGTAATATTGATCGATTCTTTAGTGGATTAAAACCAAGTCTTCGAAGGTCCTTAGACATAAGGGACTTCAATAACTACGAGGAAATCGTTCTATGTGCTCTCAAAGTTGAGATGGAGATTGGAGTAACCCATTAGACATATGGGTTTGATAAGAAGAGGAAAATGGAATTCAAAGGAAAATCTAAAGAGCACACTAAAATGAAAATGAGCTTTCCCGTATGCTCAATGTGTGGAAAGAAACATGGATGAGGTTTTCCTAAAGGGACAAGTAAATGTTTCAAATGTGGAAAGGAAGGTCATCGGGCATTTTAATGCCGCGATTATGGGAAGAAGATGTCTAATGATGCAAACAAAGGCAGAGATACACAGAATGAACCTACTTCACTTCAATGTTTCAAGTGCAAGGAGATGGGTCATTATGCCAATAAATTCCCTAATCCATTGGTTTATGATGATGGTCGACGTCAAAAAACTCTTAAGGATAAAGACAAAGGAAAGTCGCATGCAATTTCTATAAGCGATGTGGAGTATGATAACGATGTGGTGAAAGGTACACATACCATCCACTCTAAAGTAGAAAATGTGTTTTTTGATTCTGTATCCACCCACTCCTTTATTTCTGAAGAATTTTCTAAGGGTATCACTGTATTACCTCAACAATTAGATGTTGAGTTAGCTGTGACAACACCTATTGGCACAACAGTCGCATCAAAAGTTTATAATTCTTCTCCGATTGAAGTTTGTGGGAATGTGCTTCCTGTAAATCTTGTGATCCTACCTAGAGTGGAGTTTTATGTGATTCTTGGCATGGATTGGCGTTCTCTACATGGATCTCATATCAATTGTCAAAGAAAGGAAGTCACATTTCATATTCCAGATCAATCTATGATCGTCTATCGATGCAAGGATGAACATTACCTTCCAGTGGAAATTTCATCCATTTTATGGGTATTGATTCCACTAAATGAAGGTTATTTATCTCAAATGGTTGGTGAGAAACTCACGATTAAGAATATTCCCATTGTACGAGAGCTTGATGATGTCTTTCCGGAGGAATTACTGGGTCTTCCACCGAATCGTGAAGTTGAGTTTTCAAAAGAACTCGTACCGGGTGCTTTGCCTATTTCAAAGACACATTATAGAATGGCCCCAATTGAGTTGTAGGAATTGAAGAAGAAACTCCAAGAGAATCTTGATAAGGGGTTCATACACCCTAGTGTGTCACCTTGGGGAGAACCAATTTTATTTGTTAAGAAGAAAGGTGAATCAATGAGACTCTGCATTGATTATCAAGAACATAACAAGATCACTATCAAGATCAAATATCATATCCCACACATTGATGACCTATTTGACCAACTACACGGAGCTCAATGCTTTTCCAAGATTGATCTTCGTTCAGGGTATCATCAATTAAGGGTCAAAAGGCAGGATATTCCAAAGACGGCTTTCCGTACAAGGTATGGACACTATGAATTTATAGTGATTCCATTTGGTCTTACTAATGCCCCTGTAATCTTCATGGATCTAATTAATAGAGTCTTTAAAGACTATCTTTATCAGTTTTTGGTAGTCTTTATAGACGATATTCTTGTCTATTCAAAGAACAAGGAAGAACATGAAGATCACTTGAGAATTATATTGAAGTGCCTGAGAAAAGAGAAGATTTATGCCAAATTTACCAAGTGTGAATTTTGGCTTCAAAAAGTTGCATTTTTGGGTCACATAATCTCAAAAGAGGGGATATTTGTGGATCCAGCAAAAACAAAGGTTATCAAAAGATGGTCGAGACCAACAACGGTAACTAAGATCCGAAGATTTCTTGGTTTGGCTGGATATTATCGATGTTTTGTGAATGATTTTTCACGATTATCTAATCCACTCACCAAGTTGACTCGGAAAGGAGTTAAGTTTGTTTGGACGAAGGAATGTGAAGAGAATTCCAAGTAGTTGAAAAGAAGTTTATCCAGTGCACCTGTGCTCACACTTCCTTGTAGTGGAGAAAGGATTGTGATCAATAGTGATGCATCCAAGAAGGGATTGGGGTGTGTTCTTATGCAAAATGATATGGTGATAGCTTATGCCTCACGACAGTTGAAAATCCATGAGCAAAATTACCCAACACATGATTTGGAGTTAGCTGTGGTAATCATTGCATTAAAGATTTGGAGGATTTACCATTATGGTAAAAGGTGTGGTATTTATACTGATTATAAATGTATAAAGTATATTTTCACACAAAAGGAGCCGAATATGCGCCAAATAAGATGGTTGGAGCTAATTAAGGATTACGACTGCTCAATCCATTACCACCCTCGGAAAGCAAACAAGGTGGTAGATGCATTAAGTCAACAAGACCGTGCTAGTTTATCCATGATGAGGATCACAAAAGATCCAATATTTATGGATTTACAGAGGATGGATCTTGGAATTATAATGAAAGGGGAAAAATAGTATCTTTCTCAAATGAATGTTCAACAATATATACATGTAAAGATTAAAGAGGCACATAAAGAAGACATCGAGTTACAAAAGAAGCTGAGAAATGTTCCAGAATTCAACATTGATTATGATGGGATAATAATGTTCAGGAATCGGGTTTGTGTTCCTCCCATCCCCGAATTAAAGAATGAGATGCTGAATGAGGCTCATAGTTCTTCATTCTCTATTCATCCTGGAAGCACGAAGATGTATAGGGACCTGAATGAGTACTTCTGGTGGGATGGCATGAAAAGAGATTTTGTTGAATATGTCTCTTGATGCTTGGTTTGTCAGCGAGTTAAAGCTGAGAGTCAGATGTCTAATAGGATGTTACAACCATTACCCATACCCGAATGGAAATCGGAAAACATCACTATTAACATTGTCACATGACTTCCTAAAACATCCAAAGGCAATAATGTTATCTGGGTCATAGTTGATCATCTTACAAAGTCTGTACACTTCATTGCTATTAGAGCAGATTTCTCTCTGGATCATCATTCCAGGATATATGTAAATTAAGTGGTAAGATTGCATGGAGTACCACTTTATATTATATCTGATCGGGATCCGAGATTTACCTCGAAGTTCTGGAAAAGCCTTCAGCATACTCTGGATACATTGTTGAGTTTCAGTACTGCTTATCATCCTCAGACAGACGGTCAGTCTGAGAGAACAATTCAAACTCTAGAAGATATGTTGAGAGATTGCTCTATGGATTTCAAAGGTGGTTGGTATCAACACCTACCTTTGGTTGAATTTTCTTTTAATAATATCTTTCACTCCAATATTCAGATGGATCCTTATGAAGCTCTCTATGGAATGAAATGTAGGACTCCAACTTGTTGGGATGAAGTTAGGGAAAAAAAGCTATTAGGACCCGATCTCATTGATGAAATGGCAGAAAAGGTCATATCTATTCAACAAAACATAAGCGAAGCTCAGAGTCGACAAAAAAGTTATGTCGACAACCAAATAAAATTCCTAGAGTTTGATGTGGGTGATAAAGTGTTCATACGAATATCTCCTTGGAAGATGGTTATGAGATTTGGAACGAAGGGGATGTTGAGCCCTAGATATATCGGTCCTTTCGAAATACTGGATCATGTTGGGAAGGTAGCTTACCGATTGGAGCTTCCACCGAATTTCTCTCATGTTCACGATGTGTTCCATGTATCTCTCTTGAGAAAGTACATAACTGATCCTTCACATTTACTCAACTCAGAAGTTGTACCGCTGGAGAAAGATCTTTCTTATGAAAAACAACCGATAGAGATTCTAGATCGTAGCGAAATAGTCCTACGTCACAAGACCACTCGATTGGTGAAAGTTTTATGGAGAACCACCAATTAGAAGAAGCTATATGGGAGCTTGAGGATATTATGAGGTAGAGGTATCCTCATCTGTTTGTTACAAAGTGACGAATTCCGAGGGCGAAATTCATTTTAAGGGGGGTAGAATGTAACAACCGAGACTTTTATGTGAAATATTTTGTTTTTATGTTATATAAATCATCAATGGAATTGTTCACTACACACAACACTAGCATGGCTTGCTTTACATGCAACCACGGCCTTCCTCGATAGCTTGCGTCGTACGCAATACCGAGTTTCACTAAACAATGATATGCTATTTAAATATTATTAAAACTAGCTGTTATGAATAGTAATAACCAATTTTTGAAATTTTATAAATTTTATTTGTCAAAATGGACTTCATTTTTTGATTCGGAATATCGAAATTAGCGTAGGGTGAAATTTTGGTATTTTTCTGAAAACTTTCAATTTTTTATGAATAGTGAAACCACAAAGTGGAAGTTAAAAAACTGAATTTTTCATAAAACATAATTTTACCGCTTCTGAGAGTGGAATTTCGAAAATATGAGAGAAACAGTTGATGTCAGTAAGTAAAATGTGGTTCAATGAGATGAAAAAAAATATTTGGTGAATAGTAACTTTTTACTTTTTTTACCATGGTTAAAAGTAAATAGGGTAATTAAGGATAAAAATGATATTATTATTACCCTAACACATGACCTAATTCTATTGTACAAGTGTAATTAGACCAAAAACAACCATAGGAATAAAATATGACCATTTAGGTCCACTTGGATTAGATTAGTACATTTATTATTAATTTATTTAAAGAAGGGTTAAAATATTTAAAATCAATGATTAATAAGTAAATCATTTTTAATATGGGGATATACATAAGATAAATTCGACTATAAATATTCATTAGAAAGCTAAAAAGCTTTTCTACATAATGGTATTTTATTTGTAATTTTTAGACATTAAATAATTTAATTATGACACAAATATGATGCATTAATTATCTTATTGATGAAATATTGACGTAATTGATGTCATAAACACCAAAATAAATGTAATTTGAGACTTTTTATAAATTACACTAATTTTATAGATTAATATGACATGTTAGTATTGATTTAATTAACATTGTTCGAACTAATCATTCGGTTATGATTTCCACAAAAATTAATTACTAAATAGTGACAAAATTGACATAAAATAGTTTTTAAAACAAATATTATATTAGTAATTGTTATTTTATTCCTAAAAATCTAAGGATCGTCCAAATGACTTAGATAAGGTTATATATATTAATAATAAACAGCTTGGGGTTCATTTGGCTGCTTATAGTATGTTTATTAACCTTATAGTATAAGAACACAAGAAGACACCGTAAAAGTAAAATTATTTAACTTAATGTTAAATCTAAATGATAATGTTAAAATAGGAACCGAAACTTTTCTAAATTATTTTGGATGAGAGGATTTCGACCCATCCCCTCCTTACCTCCGAAATAAATCAATTTGAAGCTATTTGAAACCGAACATGACTTTATAATAAAGTAATATTTTTAGTTTTTCGAAAGGAGCCCCTCTCCTCCCTTATAAAATGGCACCTCCTCCCCCTCTTCCTCACACCACCTTGAGCCTTCAAGGTCGGCCAACCCCTTCCAATTTCTTCTATACACTTCCCTAGAAACATCCTAGAGGTTCTGGTCTTCTTCAATGACCTATTTTAGTACCCTAAAAGGAGGTCTCAAAGAAGCACTTCAGAGAAGAGGTAATGTCCATTACCGATTCTTTCATCTTTATTTATTCTTCCACTTATTATTCATTAGTTATTTCATTATAAAGTAATAAAATCTGTATCACTCATATACTGATATGTTATTATAAGTATGAAACAACCCTATTTCACCATCTATCCATCCTACGAGAAAAAGAAATCACTGCACGTGTGTACGTACGGAATACAGTCTCCACGTCGGGGTGTAATCTATTTTCCACCACCACCTTACATGGATGGGTTAATGGTGTAAATAATGACTATATATTAATATTATAATGTGATACTTATTCTGAAATAGTATACATACACACCAATACAATTCCACGATCATAGGAACGATATCATCACTCGTGCGTACGTACGGAATACCGTCTCCACTATGTGATTTTACTCATTCTACATAATCTTCATTTCAAAATGATAATATAAATGAATTGAATGAATTAATATGATATATATTACACTAATACCATTATGGAAATGAGGTATCTATAACCTAAATAGAAGAATAAGAATTTATTCGACAAACACGCATAAGAACAAAAATTAATAAACACCCGAATAACAAGTAGTAATGAAATATTACTAATAATAATATAATAATATGACCATATATGATATCAAAAAAATATGTATGATTCCATAATAAATCAATAACATTAATTAAATCATTATACAGGAGGTTCGGACACGTACAAATCATATCGGACCAAAGATAAGTGAAATATCACAATGTCATTTTTATCCGAGATTGTTTATACTTTAGTATTTACGAGGGTGTATTTTATCATCAACATCCATGTTTCGTCAATATGTAATATTATTTCCATTCACCTACAATTTTTTAAATCCACTTTTACCCTTCAGTGAGTTTTAATAATATATATGAAAGGAATCATTTGTCGTTTTTTGTACGAGGTACTTTTTTGACTTTTCCGACAAAAGTAGAAGAAGAATGTTTTTTTAACTTATACGGCATGAATGAATTTTTAAAACATTATTTCCAAGAAGCTTCCTTTACACGATTCCAAGTTTATTTTTAATCAAATTCTTTTAGTTTAAAATTGTATGACATGTTATGAAAGGAAAAATGTTTTTGAAGTAGAAAGGATATTTTCCACAAGAATGGAGTTCAAGTATTTTTTAATATTTATTTTCCATCTAAGATAATATAGGGTTCTAATTATATCCCTATCATTACATTGATTTGATTATGTTGTGATGGTATTATTTTTAAGAATTCATTTATATTATATGATTTGTTTTATGATGTCATGATGTTTAAGAATTCCATTTTTAATACATGGGTTATGCAATGATGTAAGATTTATGATTTTGTGGCACACATAAGAATGGTATCATTATGAGATGGGTGGGACCTATATCCCCTCTAATTCATTGGGTAATGATTTTATATCTGATGTGATAGACATGGCTAGAACAGTAGGTTATACCGATTCAGTGAAACATGACTGAAACGAGGAGTGAACTCGGTTCAGAAATGGACATTGTCCACTAAGATTGCCTTGGAAATGAGTCGTTACTAATAATAAATGATTCTATATGATTATGGGTATATGCCATAAATTTTGAGGTTTTATGTTAGGATTATTGGGATTACATTTCACGACTATGATTTATCCCATGTTATGAAATTATGATCTTTTGCAGGTTAAGATTTCCAAAAGTTATGTGCTTATGTATATGATGTGATTGATATTTCTTTTGTTTACCCTTACTAAGAATTTGAGATCACCCTTTTGTATGTTTTATGTCCCCAGGTCAGGAAGAAGGTTATTAAGTAGAATATGCCAAAAAGGGACTCTAGATATGATGAAATAAATGGGAGGCAATGTAGATTCTTTATGAACCAGTTGTTTATGGTTCCCAGTTTCTAAAGACACTATACCTATATGGTCCTTTCTTGGTTTTGTAATATGTTGTAATAAGTGTGCTTCAATTCTGAATTAATAACGATGAATGTAAAGTATGGGTCGTTATAACATGTGTCAATCTTCTGATAGTTATTATTTCTTAAAAACCATCAATTTGTTTTAAAAAAGGGAAATAGTTTTAAAATTAATTAATGCCACTTTTATGTTTTGAATTTTGAAAAATAAACATCCTTTTTTAATTTGAAATATAAAATATTGATTAGTTTTAATTTTTGGTATTTTTCTGAAAAACGTCAATTTTGATGAATAGTGAACCAACTTAGCTGTAGTTTAAAATACTTAATTTTTCATTTAAATAAAAATTTACCTCTTCAATGAATTTAATTTCAAAAATCCAACATACATGGTTGTTATTTTTAAGTAAAATTTTATTCAATAAGATGAAAATAAATTTTGGTGAATAGTAACTTGTGACTTTTATTTACCGCAGTTAATGGTAGATAGGGTAATTCGAGGTAAAAAGTATATTATAATAAATCATAATTACATTAATAATTGTCATAACCTTATTTTATGTGTAATTTCTTAACATGGGAATGCTTGGGTCTATTTTGGGACCCCATGGAGCCACATATGAATGATAATGACACTTTATATTAATAAATTTAATGTAAAGGAAAAAATGATATAAACAGAAATATTTTAGTAAATGAATTTTAATATTGTGTAATATAAGCTATCATTTAGACAATAAATATTCATTGTAAAGATAAAATTAATTCCTACATCATATTATTTTGTTTATAATTTATATACATCAAATAAATTAAATTATTTATGACACAATAATGATGCAGTATTTACCTCATTAAAAATTTATTTAAATAAATAATATTATAATGACTAAAATATTATCCAAAACTGGTAAAATTACTATGGGATGATATTATTTCGACTATGAGTCATCTTATATTTGACTTTAATGAGTTTTGTACCTTTATAAACCGAATATCATTGTATATTAAAATAATATTTTCACATTTTCTTAAAGAGCCTCTCCTCCCCTAATATAAGGAGACCATTTATAACCAATTAATCACACCTCACATGCCTTTTATATCATCCAAACTCTGAAATAATAATCTCTGTACATCCCTCTATTCCACCTAGATGTCATATGTTATGTAGAAGGCACATCAAAAATTCATTTTGGTTCAAACCAAATAAAGTTGCCCAAAATAAATGTAACAGTTTCTCTTAACTTATTTTCTTTTTTTTGATTCTCAAACCCCTAAACACTTTTTATTCATTTATTTTATAACAAAACCTATATCCTTAATATAATAAGATGTTTTTATGATAATTATTCTAACTACACTTACACACACCTCTATCTAATGGGTGAAGAACATAATTTTTCTGTGGATGGAAAACTAACACCTCACGAAATAATGATTGTTGAATTACCTCCTACAGCCTATAATAGTGTCCATTATGATGAAACTATATTTATATATTATATATATTATGTTTATGTTTCCTTTATGCTTCTAAAATTTACTTTTATATCATACCTTTATGGTTTCCATTATGGGTAAACATGATAATTTCATTTGAGGAAGTGCGGACTACCGCCCCCTCAAAGTGATATAACTCATTAATGCCTTATGATGGACATATAAAGGATAGATTTAATGATATTATATTTGATATTATACTGTAATTATAATATTACTATTTATCATTAATTTTTAATTACATTAAAAAAAGAAATATAAATGAAACTTGCGTTCATCCGTACGTACAACGTACCGTCTCCACGAATGGTACATTTCATTTCATACCTAAAAATGTTAGTACTATTATATAAACATATATAAACTTAATATTTATGATATATATGATACCCAAATCATTAACATAATTCTGGATATAATGAACTTTTGACCACATGAACAACATGTATTTATAAGAATCCCATTTTTGACTCATGTACCAAATATCGACAAAACAAATGTTATTAACAGAAATGATTGCATAATGTTTATAACATGGTAATAAGTGATATAAAAATAATAATAAACATAAAAAGGTTCTTAATAATTAATAAATTTACTTTATTTTATTATTCAAGATATTAAATAGCGATCGAGTCAAGTCGGACATGAGTTAAGGGTCTTTGTCTCAATCTCCCTTCATTAGGCCATATTTTCATTTATAAACAACATTCTTTTATATTTTGTATAAACACCTTTGAATTTTACTTTTATTTAGAAGGAATATTTTTTTCTAAAAAACATTTTAAATAACGCAATCAAAATGTTCCTTTTAATGTAAGTGGTGTCAACTTACTTTTAGCCACCGCGAGTATTATTTGATCTTTGGCTTCCTCAACAAGTCGTAATGTTTTTAAAAGAAAATAAATACCATATAATATTTTAAGTGTCTTGGTATTGAAAATGGTTTTTGGAATGGATTTATTATTTCAATATCTTGAAATGATATTTGGTGATTGAAGTGTGGAAATTTTATCATTCCTTTAAATTTTTTTATGTGTTATGATTTTATAATGCTACTTGGACATTATACAGGTGGTTACATGATAAACCAAATGACTGGTGGTGCCATGATAAACTAGGATGGGTGGTTATGTTATAACTTCCAATGAATTGGGTATGGAAATTGGCTGTATGGCTATTCCATTCAGTGATATGTGTGGAAGTCGACCCTATGGTTATTCCATTTAAGATTGTTTATGTCCCCAGTTACCTATATATGTTACGTGTTCTTTATATGGGTTTAATGGTAATATTTTGGTTACAAAAGGGTATGTAATTATTTGTTATTAAGTGAAGAGTATTTACTACTTCATAATAGGGAAAAGTATTACTTTTTATAAAGTATTCATGGTTTACTTGTTGTTTTGAAATACTAATAGTTTTCCTTCTTTGTGTATACCATACTGAGTTTTTTATTCCCATCCCATGTTTTTGAAATGTTTTTAATAGGACTTAATGAATATTAGGGTCATGGATGGGATCAAGGAATAATCATTCTATATTAAAAATGGAACTAGAAATGACTCTTTTTTTCAAAAGTTTTTGTTTTTTTTAAAAAAATTGAAACTGAGTAGAAGTATCTAATTTGTAATTTTTGAAATGAAATGAAATAGTTATGACCTAATTATCTAAAACTATAAACATTAAACGATACTCAATGTGAATTAATAACTTAATTTAATATTATGTAATGTTTAAGGATGGGTACCTATAGCCAGCTCTACCTGCTCGTATCCAGACAGGGATGTATTTGCATGATAAACAAATTACTAAATACTCACCAAAATTATGGAATGTTTTCTTATACTTAGTATCATCCTTATGGTTCTCACTATGGTGATATATTATAAATATAAAAAATTAATTAGACCATCCTTTGATACCAACTATAGTGACACAATCCTTTTACATATACCATTTCATGAGTTAAGTACAATTAATCATCAGAGTACATGCAAAGGATTGTTAACTATAGTGTCTTGGATGACTAGGTACGTATAACATAAAACATGGGGATAAAAAATAATTCCTTATTTAATCTTTAAAATGAGCTCCTAACTTACTTTGAGCCCATACATCTGCATAGGGTACCCTGGGGAACACTTGAACAATGAGAGGAGCTAAAAAGCCCAGTAAGGGAATGAATATAAGGATACATGTCAAGAACATGAGTTAGGAGGCATGACATAATGATATCCAAATAATTATACTTATAATATCATTTAATATAAGAAAGGGATCAAATAAAAATGGAATCATATAAATGTGGCTGAATCATAAATCATTTCTTTAGTTTGGTTCAATGCTAACCGCCAATCTCATTTCCCATTTCAATATGGGTCAAGGCTAACCACCAATCCCGTTTCACATCACATATCATGAGACTTATACTTACCCAATGCATTGATGCCCTATATAGGAACAAGCAAATCAAAATATTCATGAATATTATTTCCACATAAATATTCTTTCCATGTAAATAATCATACATAATCAATTGTTCATAAACATAAGGATACCCATGGAACGAATTGTGTACCTCAATCATGAAATAAATCATAACCAATGGGTGTATAATGAAAGTGTCCATGTAAGGAAATAATTATAAAATAAATGGACTTCCATAGGGTAAAATAGTCTTATAACATGGTAAGTGGTGTAAAAAACAGTGACAACATATGGGAAATGTGTTCTAGAAACACTAGCATTGAAATAGTTTTGTGCAGTTTTAAGAAGAAAACTATAGAGCATTTAAAATAGAAAATGGAAAAATCTTTTATATAAAACCATAAGTGAAAAAAGAAGGATTTCATAATAGAAATAATGATTTTATAAATACCATGGTGTCTTAAAATAGAGGATAGAGTGAACTTGAAGTCTGGTAAGAATTCAAGAAGTGTCCTTTAAACAAGTGTGCTTATTGGGATGTATCGAAAAGGGATTAATGTAAAAGAATGTATATCCCCAAAATAGAATGATATATGGATCTTGGAACATGATTTTGGATCATATAAACAGAATGTATAAGTTTTATGTAAAACAAAAAGAAAACACCATTTTGGATAAAAATAATGATAGAGTAACCTGATGGAAGAAAGGAAGTCCAGGTAGGATCCATTATAGTTTATTGTCATGGTATCGAGTGTAAATAAGAGAGCTTTATGAGAGAGGTAAGGCTTTATAATCATTTATAAAACATTTGGGCAGTATTGTGTAGTAGTGAAAATATACCCTATCACTTGGTATTAAACAAAAAGGTATAGCATAGAGAATAATCATGACTAATAGTGAGAAGGTGAGGATCCCTTACCTTAAATCCATTGGTGTTCTCCACTTGTTATTAATGACCTGAATAAAAAATTAGGCATATTAATTAAAAATTACAAAACCTATTCTACATGTAATTGATTTATTAAAACTCTATTTAGTTCATTAAAAGACTTTTTGATTAGTTACAAGGTTTAATTTCATTTTCCAGACTCATTTGTTCACATAGCTTTAAAATATCGGTTCACTTATATTAAAGTTAGGATTATATGTAAGATGAAAGTGTTTGTACAAAATTTAAGTTATATTCTTTAGTTCTAATCTAGTATATTAAACTGTTTTAATTTTAATTAGGTTACATTGAGTGATGACTAATGTTTATATATATTACCTTAGTGATAATTGTTTTTGTTACTCGTTGGATTTCATTACAAAGAACATGTTTTGCATAATACCATTTGTAAAAAAGAATAAAAAAACCAAAAATATGATATATTACATATAAAATAATACAGTTCAACCATAATACAAAAGGTTACATGAACATAATTAATGATAATAGAAATTGATAAACCTTTGTCCTTATATGTGGTAAATTAGCACATCTCATACAGTGCTTTCATTTCATTCGAATAAAAGGGTGGGGAAAGAAGAGAAGATAAGGACGTATACCATTAGCATGAAAACATTCCAGGACATTTATGTTACTAGATTCATCATAATATTATGTTGAATGGAGGTGAGGAATGAAACAAAAATAAAGAGAACATAAAAGAAATTAAGGATTTGGAAATAGGAATTTACCTCATTAGACATCCTTATTTGAGAAACTCTTAAGGGGAGATGTTTTGGTATTTTGGAGAGGATAAAATCTTTTAAATGAGGGGGGGGGGATCTTGGGGAGATATTTGGGTAGAATAATCTCAAGGAAAAGGGTATGAGGGGAGTGATGAGAAGAGGGATTGATGGGGGGTTTTATAGGACAGGATATGAGGGATTTAATAATATTAGATCATTACTTTATTATTTCATCATAAGAAAATGAATAGTAAGTATCCCATGACCAAGAATAGTGATTTTATATTTTTATCTCGAACCATGTGAGCTTACATCAGCATAACATAGTTTATTACTCAATTAATCAATTATTTAGCATTTAGTGTGAATTATTAGATTCTACTATTCATCAAAAAGTCAGGAATTTTAGAAAAATCCCAAATATTCACCCTAACCATTTTTCAATCTATAAAATCCAAAAATATAGTCCACTTTTAAAAAATAACTTTCTAAAATTATTATTTAAAAATTTAACAAAAATAATATTTTATTATCAAAATCATTTTTAAAATATTCATTAACTTATTCTAAAATATAGGTATATCGTACTTCCTACATGAATATTTTTTATACTATCATAGGTGAGGTTAATATACATTAGGTTATATCACTATTTATAAGGGTATTATACAATTCATTAGGGTTGTTTCTATTCACAAAATATTAAGTTTTCCTTATTAGACACCTAATAACTTACTGATTACAACCCTGTTTGCCGGATATTCAAAATTCCAATCACAGAAGTGACAAACATAAATTTAATGGACACATAGAACATAGTAGTTCATTTTTTTGTGTTTTCATGTGATTTTATGAAATAATTATAAGAAAGAAATTTCCATTGAAAAATATTGGGTCCTTACAAAAATAATTATTAAAAGCTTCTATTATCCATTATTGGTAACACCATTCAGATACATAGATTGAATCTACTGAAAATAAATACAACATAAACATAGGTTAGAGGATAATTCCAAAAGTGTATATAACAATTCTTATAAAACATGTCTCATAGGTACCAAAAGATTCATTAGACCTCTTCTTTAGCTTATGGAATTCATTATCTATTTTTATATGCATAAATATGATTGTTTTTATTCTATCTTCTATAACATTAGGATTCTAAGGATAGAAATAATTATGTATTCCCTCATACTCAGCATTAACAATGTTCATTTGGGTTCCAACCATTTTCTAAAACATAAAATCATATTTGGTAATTGCATAAATATGAAAATAAGATTACTGGATTAAAAAATAATGAAACATTATTGTAAATTTATAACATTGTAGTTTTATCCTAGGTTGTTAATAGTCATCATATACATGAGTGTATAATGATGATTCATAAAGGGATTGTGATTTTACAATGAAAATATCTTGGTAGGGTTAAATATTTTGTTTGTAATAGTCTATTTGGATGCACCATGTGATGATTCCCGATAAAATCAAAATTTTTAAAGTTATTACCCCAAGGTAACTCTATTATAGACCCACATCCAATTATAGATTCCAAATAGTGATGGAATTTATTAGAATCCACTACTTACATCCTTTACTAAAATTTTTGGTCATTTTAATACACATTGACACATCAATAGGTTTATCTATGAGATCTCACTGATGATTTCTAATAATTGTTTTGAAATTGTAAAATATTTCTTACTTTGATACCAAAGTTAATGTACAAAAATATTCATAAATAAACATCACATCATTATATATGAATATTAATTACCAAACATAATTATCTATTCTAGAGTGGATTATATCTAGTTGCCTTGAAAACAATTACACAAAAATAATTGGTTCATATGTGAGCTGCGAAATCACGTTGTATTTTAAACATAGTTACCACCCTTATTAGACATATATACACATTAACATTAATTATAACTCTAGAAAAGGAAACATAGTAAATGATGATATTAAATTTTTAAAATGTAAAACAAGGGAGGTATCACTGTATTATGAGCATAAGGGTATGAGAAAAATTTTATAACAATAAAAAAATAGATCCTAAAAATCATAGATCATAAACTATAGTCACGGAATAAATCATGGAATATAACAAGACAATAATAATAATTCAATTAGTGAACATGAAAAATGAGAATATAATATTGGAGAATGAATAGATTTAATTCACTCTCACAAGATTAAAAATTAATTTAATTTTTAGTTAATGGATAATTATGAAGACTATCATAGTGTAATGAGTTCACTCCCCAAATAATCATAGTAGTCAAGATAAACTCCCATGATTATCAAAATGTATAGAGTCCCTGACTAAACTTAGTTTACTCCCCATTCCATTATTTTTTATCTCCTAATATATTGACATTTTCCAAATTCATTTTTGCTACATATAAGTCATAACCATCGTATAATGAAATCATACATATTTGTGAAAGGTTGTCCTAAAACATTCCCAATATTAGAAATAATGAAATTAAATGGGTTTAATAGGGATTTTATAATAACATAACCTATGAAAAAAATCAAAATCATTTCATTATATCATAGAATCATTACTAGGGGAAAAATAAATAGGTTTAATAATAATTTCATCATGGTATTACCCCTTCATGGAAAAATTGATTCCTTAAAATCTTATCATAAAAAATATAAACCACATTGATAATAAATATAAAAGGTATAATTGGTTCATATCCCTATTAAAGAATATGTAACAACATGGATTTCATCAAATATAGAAAATTATTTTGAAATATCACTAAGAACATTTCTTAAGGAAAATAAATTTAAGTTTAAAATAAATATTTTAAACAAGAAATTCATTAATTAATTTAAAAATAAATATCATTAAAAATAAATCTTATATATTATAATTTAATATTAATTTAATAGATGGGATATGATATAGTTATATTCTAGACATGGTATATATATTAAAACAAATATTATTTTTATATTTTCTGTAAACACAAAATAACAGTTAATTAAAAAATGAAAAGAATATTACTTTTATTGGGAAAATTGAAATATTTATAATAGATGAAAATTTATTTACTATTTCAATAAAATAATTTTAAAAGAGTTTTGAAATCATTTTTAGAAACCATTTATAATGATGAAAAAGTTTTTTTGACCGAAGTGGGAAATAAGGATAATTATTCCTAAAAAACATATTTAGAATTATTGAGTACATAATGAGAGGAAAATGATGGGTAAACATGTATTCTATTAAACTATACCGAGGAAAAGAAGTGTATTTTTTTATAATTATAAATTTATATTAACATTTCATCATTAAAAACATAATTATATGGAATCATGATAAATAATGTGATAGAATCATAAAACCCGTTCTTTTTTGGTAAGATTGAATAATAAGTAGTAATGGAAGAATAAAATTAATGAAACTTAATATATTATGAGAATAAATTAATTCATAGGACTAAATGTAAATGGGGTTATGTATACATATCATAAAATAAGATTGGATCATAAGATAAAAATGACTATAATAAGGAAAATCAAGACAAAAATTGCGTAGCGTGTGTTCTTTTTTCATTAATATCACTCTAGAAACATGTTAAATAAATATAAATATATTATAAATATATTAAATCAAAATAATAAATATATATTTATAGATTATCATATATTATTTACCTATACCGTTTTCACCCTTTTATTAATAATTCCTAGTTTAAATTACATTTCGGGTTATAACTGCTATGTTTTTAATATATGTCTTGATTTTAAATTTTTGGTGTTGTTAAATTGATCATGTTTCCATAATTCAAAAAAATTATAAAATTATATAAATATAATATATATTAAATATATCTGTATATATATTATTACATAAAATATAGATATAGAGAATGAAAAACATCATTCATTGATAAGGCAGGTTGTATATACGCATGAAAACGATTTCCATTTTCTCATTGGATGAAGAGATAGAATAGTAAATAATGTATTAAATTTAATGAATAGTTTATATGGATATATTCAAAAAAATTATACATTATTTCCATCAATATAAATCAGAAGTTAAAAAAACACATCATGTAATGAGACATTAGTCCTCAACACGCAATATCAATGTTATCGTATCCACAAAAAATTGAAATATTCCAATGATTTAATTGATAACATATTCAGAGAATATATTTATGTTTTATATATGAAACATTAATATTTTATCCATTCAAAAATCATATTGTGAGAGGTTTTATTGATAATGTGTCACATCAGTTCGCTAGGCGATAGTCTTCCATTTATACGAGTGACGTTATCAGTTCAAATTTGCGAGATGAGGAGATTTAGTTAAATCATAATCATTGAATAATAATTTAATTGTATATAGAATATAATTATATGATTAATTTTTTATGTTTTAATAATATTTTAATGATTTAGAAGATTCTATAAAATAAAAATGCATGTTGAAGAACATTGCCTATTATTTTCATCCAACCTTTAGGTTTGCAACAAAATCATTAATAGGTTCAATTTATGGTCCAAATAAGGCTTATAGGATAAGTGTAAATAAGTATTTAATGTATATATATAGGTAATGTCTAATAAAAATTGTTTTTTATTTTTTATGTCTAGGGGAGAGAGGGTGGACTTTTATTACTATGGAAGAGGACACTTTTGGACTTTTTAAAATGAATAATGTATAAAAATGTTATTCATATTTAAAATATTACAAAAATGGTTAAATATAAAAATTATATGTTAAAGGTATATGTTCTTCTAGAAAAATAATTTTTATAGGTTTTGGGTAATTTTTAACCCTTATCTTTTTTAATTAAACACTCAATAAAATCATTTTTCATTACTCATTATATATAATTTTTATTCATTTTTATAATATTTTTGATAAAAGAATAATCTCACCATAATAGATAAAATTAAATATTTTGAATCCAAATATAGATTACATTTTTTAAAATTCATGTCTCAAAATTCTACAAATATTATTTTAAAATTATCCTACAAATGCGATATGAAATTATGGATTAAAAGATAATGAATTTAATATGTAGATAATGATTTAATATAAAAAATCAAAATTAAACTGATTAAAATGACCAAAATTGGATTAATAAATTCATTTTTTAATTGAAATTACATTTTGAGATATCATAAAACAATTTCAATTCATTGAAATGTTATAAAAAAATTCATAATAATACATAATGTTATTCACAATTCACTGAAAATACACCTGTTTAGAAAATAATAAAAATATTTAATCCATGACAATTTATACTTTTTGACATAAAAAATAATATATTTTTCACGAACCATTTATAATATGTGGTAAAAATTATTCTCACTGTTTTTTCAAAATAGAGAAAAAAATAATTTTTTTAGAATAATATTTTCAAAACATCTAATGACTTTTCTAAAAATTATACAATTTTTTCATTGTATTTTTGTGATATAAAAAAATAAAAACTAATATATAAAAAAGGTATAACTATTCAAATTTCATTATTTAATGACTAGTTTATTATGTGCCCATTGATTTAACAATATTAATAATATATTATCATGTCTTAAAACATAGTGATCCGTGTAACACAACCAAAATATAGTGTTTTATGTGACAAAATATAAAAACAGAGTTGCATGTAATAAAAGATAATCTCGATGGTGTGTATAACATATTCTATCAATGATATTTAGTTTATTGAAAAAATCATAAAAACACTACAAGGCTCAAATATTTGATTTCCATAATATATAGATATATCATAAATATAATAATACTCTATTAAATTACCTATTATGACCATACATGTGTGTTTGGGAAGTAAAATGAAACGCGTTGTGTTATGGAGGAATTAGTCTTTACCTCACATGAATGACATGATCATTTTTCATAATTGAAAATAGAAAGGTGGTAAATTCTTGTTACATCATTATAAAAACATATCAATATAAAAATTTTAATGATATGATCATTATAATATGGTTTTAATAATTATAAGTTCATATTATTATATAGAAATGATAAAGGGGAAGTTATAAATTTACACCCCACTTATTGGATTATTTCCTTTGCAAAGGGTGTTATTCCATTCAAGAATAAGCATTTTGGAGTAAATTAACTTCTAGAAGGTTTCTAGGAATTTATAAGATAGGGTTCATTGAGTTTTTTTTGAATTGTTATTTGCGTGAATGGATTTGAGGATACAAGTTACCATTTAATAAATGAAATTGTTGGAATTCGAGAAAATTGAAAAAATATTTAAATAATGGGAATTCACTCTCAGGAAATATAACATAAAATTCATAAATAACGGATCAATAGAGGGACACATTCAATCAATGAATTAGCTACCCATTCCCTCACATGTTTTAATCATGTTTTTTGTCTTTACCTCTTTATTAAACTATTTTACCCCATTAAATTTTAAACAATCTACAATG
Source organism: Viscum album (assembly GCA_963277665.1). Classification (NCBI taxonomy): domain Eukaryota; kingdom Viridiplantae; phylum Streptophyta; class Magnoliopsida; order Santalales; family Viscaceae; genus Viscum; species Viscum album. The sequence goes on from OY728156.1 coordinate 537,942,009, forward strand.
TTTTTATTTATGTGTTTTATCATTTTTTCCTGAAAATAAAATTGTAATTATTACATAATTTGTAGCAAATTATTTAAAATTTGATATCCATTTTATTATATTAATCTTCAATAAATGATAATAAATCAAATTTAAAATTAAAAATTTATTGTATAATGAAATCAAATTTCTTCAAAAATATAACTCACAAACTAAAACATTAAATATTGGATTGTAATTTATTTGAATAATACTTAAGGTCACTATTACGTTATATATTTGGTCATATAAATTTTTTTCATGAATTTACTATAAAAATATATATGCAAATAATTTCACAAGTTTCATGTTATTTATAAAAATGATATTTTTCATTATTTACCTAAAAATAATTTTTTTAACAAATAAGAAAATTATTCCTAACAAATACTACTATGTTAAATATAAAATTAAAATTCATATTTTCAATCTTAAATTTATTAATATGAAAAGTTAACTTCAATATAAATGAAGAGATATATTGAATAACTATTTTACAGGAAAATTTCTTTATTGAATATTAAAATTTCTCATACATATATTCTTCAATTATTCTGTAAAATTTTATTAACCAATTATTCATGTGAAATATATTTCATCATATTTAATCATAAGATTAATGATATTAATATTAATATAAAATAAACGTAAAATATAATTAAAAATGAATTTATTGACATATAATTATTATATTATAGATTTTAGTTATACCACTTCATTTCAATTCATAATTAAACTATAATTTATATTAATTATATAAAAATTTCATAATGTGGATAGTACTATTAATTCCTAATAATTAAATGAAAATGTCATAATATTTTAATCATATCATATATTTTTTCCTTCGTTGTTGAATGTGGAGTAATCTAATGAACACATTGTTTATTAATGAAAAATATATAGTGAAATATTGGGTCATTACGTTCTCCTTCCTAAATAAATTGCTTCCTAATAGTATTAACATTTAATAATTGAGTAAATTTTGTGTGGTTAGTTTTAATATATTCATCATTTTGGAAATATCATCCAATATGATATCTTCCATACTCTTTTAGGCTATATCAAGTTTCATTATTTCATCAAATATTATTATCCAATTATACAATCATATACACATTTATATATGTACCCTAATAATATATTACACCTAATACTATTTTCCCAAAACCATTTCAATCTAAAATAAAATAAACCAAAATAAAAGCATATATTATTCTATAAAATAAAACATTATTTAAAAATTAAATGAAATAAAATCCCATAATAACCATTATTCACCATAATCTAAAAATTATGATAAAATGAACAAAAAATACTATGAATCAATTATCTAATATGAGGCTATCTATACTATTTAACATAGAATTTTATTATTTGTCAACCATTTATTACCTAAAAGATAAGATTATATTAAACAAAATAGTTTTCCCTCCCTCAATCATGTGTTCTTAAATAGTTATCCCCGTATTATAATCTCATCACAAAATCACATTTCCTGGATATTAATAAAAAATAATATATGTTATTCAATCAATTAAATAAAAAAATTATGCTAGAATAATCTGTAGCTATTTCACATAATTCTAAATGTTTTTTGAATATAAAATAATGTCTTCAATACATGTTAACCAGTGGTGATAACATCTAAAAGGATCATTGATTAATTTATATTAAGATATAATTCTAACGACATTTGTAAATACTATAATAGAAACATTTGTAATCATACCGTAAAGAAACTATGATTATAAACCAATTATGTATGCTACCATATTTAGTTATATGAGATAGTCGATTCTAGATACATATAATTATTACCTTAAAATTTTTTATCTAGTTTCAAAAAAAATTTAAATGAAAATGATTTGGTTAATATCCAAAAGAATCAACATAAATTATTATATGGATTTGATAACGCAAAATTCTATATTGACACATTCATTTAACCCTTTGATACTCTGAGTTCAATCTATTTTACATGATGTTGGTTTCTCTTACACTTCATAAAAAAATTACATATGTTAAATAAGAAAAAAAAAACATCAATAATAGATCCTAAATATAATTATACTGACCAAATCGTATCCCCCGGGAGTGTAAAACAAAGAATTTAGTTAGGCCTATTTTTTATGAACCAGGTTAAGATTGTCTTAATACACAAAAACACTTTTCAGGTTCAGTTTTTTACATATACATCTATAAATAGACTACAACCACTTTTCATATCCCTAAATATATGTAATTTCTTTAAAAAACATAAAATATATATTTTTGAAATACTAAAGATTATATCTTATGAAAAGAATTTTCCCCAGGGAATATCACAATGGGCTTCATTAATAATCTATTAAACCAATATAAAAAATATTCAACATTACATTAACTAATAACAGTTAATATATACAACAGAGATTATAATCATCTATAAATAATTAATCTTTTATAAAATTTCTTAAACATAATTTATTCACACCTAATATCATGTTAATGTATAATGTTTTCTAAATACAACACTAGTACTAGTAGTTACATCATAGTCGTTCACCCCTAGATCTAGTGTGAATAAAACAAACCATAACTACTCATATTTATACCAAATACAGATTCATAGAAAATATATCCATATTTAAATTAGCTTATTAGAAAATTAAATTAAACACATTCCCAATGCCATTTATTTTTAGATCATTATTAAATTATGAAAAATTACTATATAATAAATCTAATGTCATTATCAACTAACATATAATTATTTATATTATATAAAAAACTAATAAATGTATTTTAAATTTTCATTATAATCCAAATATCCCTAGAAATAATATTAAACTAGTGATATCATGGGTAATACAATTCTTTATAAATTGGTGAAATGGAAACATAAGAACATGTGATCTTAAACAATCAGTAATGTGAAATATACAACAGAGTAAATCATGGAATAAATAGGGTATAAATATGATAGAAAGAAAATGTAAGGACCATAATGATATAATCATATCATATTAGGAGCATCATATAACCATGGATATCCATGAAAATGAATATATTATTAAAATAAAAACAATAGTTTCATATTTATGAAATGTATAATGTCATAAATTTTTATCATACCATTAGTTCCTTAGAGAAGACATCATTATTATCATTCAAACTACAATCAAGACATCATTTTTAATTGGAAATGAATAAACAAAATATCTATACATGTTTGTCCCATGAGACTTACTTATGAATCGTGGGGTTATATAATCCTAGACCATACCGAGACATTTTTATGTCTAATGAAATTAGTATATGATATAATGACTAAGAAATACATAATAGACTTTTCTAATAATAATTTACATTAGAATAACATTATATAGAAAACCAATACACTTATTCATTTCAATAAAAGTTTTAACATTACCATTATCCATCTTAATAAATAATTTTTATTGTTAAACAGTACCTAATAAAATTTCCTAATTAATCAATAAAAATTTAAATCATAATAACATATTAATAATTTTTCAAAAATTTTATGACATGTAAATGTAATAGATTTTTATTTTACAATACCTCAAGATAAAAAAATATGAATTAATGATATATGGTGACTTAAATAATTTTCCTAATAAATTAAAATAATGAACCATGGTGAACACAATTCAATATAAGAATGAAGACATGGTATCCACAATTCAATGGAGTTGGAAGAATCGATATTCATATTCTAGGTTAATGTCAAGGCTATAAAAATCTAGTGACAAATTATATAATATATATTAATGAACATTAGATAAGCCTTACAGATAAGAAAATTTTGAAAATTTTAGAAGGATATATCCCCACTATAATAAATAAAACACATATGTATATTGATATATATGAAAAATACACTTATATAAATAATTTCTGGAATAGTATTTTATAAGAAGGGATCCTTTCTCTAAACGTTTTATTACATAATTTAAATCCCCCAAAATTATATATATACATATATTTAATTAAGAATAAATCATACAAAATAAATCCACTAATTTTAATACATTGGAATATGACAAAGTAAAATTGAGGATGAACCTTATAATAGATTTTATAAAACATCTTTATAATTAATATAGAATAAAAATGTATATTTCACTTTTAGATGTAACATTTAAATGTTAAAGGAAATGATTATGAAAAATTTATCTATTAAAAATAATTTATAATAAAGGTGTCTTAAAAATGACCTAATTTGTTTAATAAGAAATTTTGAGCCGAATATTAAATTTTTGAGCTTAAAATGATCCTTTTTAATACATATAAATTTTGTTTTTTGATAACCAACATAGTAAATCATTCATCTATATTAATGCTTAATTTTCTAAAAATAAGTTTATCAAATACTAATAATATTATATTATAATGGGAAAACCTACATAAAAAGCTAGTAATATAAATATTAAATCATATTATTCAATATTTACATTAGTAAATATGATTTTAAATAGTTATATTCACAATGATAATATTATGTAATTTTCCAATTACAAAGGAAATAGTTTTATACTAACTAAATTTTTTATATTTTTTATTTGATTTTATATAAACATTGATATTCTAAATTTTAAGATTTATATTCTAAAAAATAAAATATAGTTATTAAATTATAAATCCCAAATTATTTTAGATTTAATTTTTGTTTTTTGATAAATAGTTAATTTTATATTGAATAGTAGAAATAATATATTATTAAGAAAAAATGTTTTATTTTAAAATATATAAATATTATCAATATATTTTATATTAGTTTTTAAATTTTATTATTTATTTTTTAAAGATCTGAATCCAATGAATTTCATTGGGATTGACATTCGTCATTATTTATGTTTAAAAACACAGTTTTACAAAAAAATAAATTTCTCTAAAAAACCTTTCACCATGTTTTTTGAAATATTTTAAATTAAATTTAGGAAACCTAAAAAAAATTAAATTTATTACAATAAATAAATTTTTGAATTAGAAATTTTAAATTTTTATATTTATGCAACATTCTTTTTTTATGATTATTAATAGTACCTTTTGTTAAAGGATAGTTACAATGGTAGAGAAAATCTTGATTAATTATTTTTCATTTTGGATACATTTTTCATGATTGTAAAATTAATATATTTTGAATTTTAAAAAAAAATTATATATTTTTCCTCTCCCACAATTATAAAAGGATACCCATATCTCTCTTCTCAACTGTTCAAGATCCTCTTATCTAAAAAAATCCTTACCGAAGTCCATTTCAAGAATCCATACCCACATACTAGATGTCATGTTTTTATCATAATACAATATGGGTAAGTATTTATTTATAAATATCAGAATTATTTTTCATGAAGATGAAGATAAATATTTTAGTTGAAAAGATTTATTCATATTAAGGGAAACATTACCTCAATGTCCAATATTAATTATTTTAAATATTTATTTTATAAATTTTCATCATCCTTGTCTATATTAATAAATTTATTTTATAGATGTATTTAAATGGTTATAAATGAATTGTATAGGATATTTTATACAACTTTTGAATTTATTTCATGGGGGTTCAAAATTAATCTTATTATGTATTTTATATGGTTTTTGGGTTCTTTACAAAAATTAAAATAGAATCATCTATTTTAACATATACATCATCAAAACCTTCTCCCACATCCTAGAACCATATTTAATGTTTTTATTTCTTTTCATGATTCAATATTTTTTTAATTGAATGCCTCATATACTCTATGTTTTAGTAATTTTATATTTTAAAATGAGTTTCAGTAAAAATGTATATATCAATATCAATTTTTTGAATATGTGTTAAAAATTAATTTCATTATTTAGATGTTGGAAGTGGTTGATTCTATCTTTTTAATGCGTGATTTGGTCCTTATACATGGTTTAAGATAATCGGTGAGCCTATTATGGATTTTTAATTAATTGGGTAATGATTATATTCTCCAAATAAATCTGTTTGAAATAACCATGAATACGCTATTTACTTTATATGGGATAATTCAAGGCATCTATAAAGCTGAGTTCACAAGGAAATTAAATGAATTTTATACTCATTATATTTAGATTTCAATGAAATATTATTATGTTTTGTGGTCATAAAATAATCATTTGATTAATGGAATTCATATTTCCCTATAGGGTAAATAATTTTGTTTTATCGAAAATGAATTTTTCTTATTATCATGATTTCAAATAAACCATCATGATTATGATTTAGAATTTATGTCTTCTAATATGTTTTTTATTAAAAAATTATCCATTAATTTTGAAATCACGTGTATATAAATTATTATTTGACAAATAAGTTAATTATGTTAAAGGAAAACTATCATGTATGATATCATTGTTTTAAAATCTACCAATAAGATTCTTTTTAATATTTATAAATACATTACTATTTCTTTTTTTAATTTCATTAACCATCATAGTCAAATTAGTTCCCTAATAACTATGAAAAAACAATGATGTATTGAATGTTATTCAAAATCCCCATAGTTTGGTGACTAGAACCATGCACAACAAAAGGTCTAATATAGATATCCCATTCCATTAAAATGAGGCAGGTGAAACAGTACATGTTATTTATATCAATAATAAAAAGGGAGAAAGCACCAGAAATAGAATTCTTATAATAAAAAATGCATTACATAATCAAATTACTCTATATATAACAATATTGAACTCAAAAATCCCATTTAATATGTATATGATATATCCACCAGTCACCTACAGGACTAAAGCTCCAAGGGATCCCGAAAATCAACCACCTCAAAGTAAAAATTTCCATTTTCTTGAACCCAACATATGGAAGTATAAAAATTCTCAAAGGCTATGGTAGTGTATCAGCAAAAAATCCTTGTAGGGTATTACCATGTTTTCCAAAATGAATAGCATAACAATAACCAGATAAGATATTAATTTAAATTGAACTAGGAATTTTATTAATATTATAACATTTTTTCCCAAAACACGATTTCATTCAAATAAGTTGAATATATATTTAATAAAATTTCAAATAATAAAAAATAAAAATTTTATATAAAACATTGTTTTAATGAAATTTATGTTTTTTTAAAATTCCACACATTTAAATTCATGGATTGCAACACATTTTTTTTATTTTAAAAAAACAATTAAAAACATATTTCAATTTAATCAAATAATTAATGGATTTAATTTCAGGGAAATGAATTATTGAACACCCACTATCATAATCACCACCAATTAATAAAGGTGTATGAGATTAGGGAACAAATCCTAAAAACAAGATCCATTAAAATAGAGTTTTGAACAATCAATTATGCCATGATCTATCAAAATATAAACGGGATAAAAGGAGAGATTGGAAAGAACCACATGATTAGGGATCCACATACCAGGAATGGAAACCCACAATAATAGTGAATATAAATTAAAAACTGAATGAAAAAGTAGGATTATTTATCTTCTATATCATCTACAGAAGGTTTTGAGTCGATTGGGAACAAAAATGCAAAAAATGACAGAATAATTAGCTGTTGAGTTCCACAAAAACCACAAACTATGAGAATTACAGAGCTTGTAATACCATCAAACATAATATAATCCAATTTTTTTAAAATTTCATAGTAATAAAACGATATTTTATTGAAAGATGGGATTTTCCTATAGATTTCATGAATTCAATGTACACAACATATAAAATTTCATGACCTGAAAAACATAAAAACATGTTATTTTAAATAAATTCATGTTTTTGGAAACCAAATACTCTTCTTTTAATCTCAAATATTAGGGAAGAAAACAAATATTTTATAAATAAACTCTAAATAACAACCATTATTCTTTGATAATTCGGAGAATTTTGAAAACTCAATCACAAAACGATTAAACAAAAACCTTAACAAAAGGTTTCCAAATAATCATAATGAGTTCTTACAACCTCCCCATATAAAAAACATTATTGCAAAAAATCATTAAAATAACTTTCAATATTAATGATATGATACCACTACCTTTTCAGCTTTCCTTATGCTCCCATGTCTCATAATAATCAGAACCAGGCTGTCCTAGAACACATACCAATGTTATTAAATTCTCATGAAGTAACTTTTTATCTAGATGGAAAATCATGACTGTATGCTCATTTAAGGATAATTGAGACACAATATCATGTTCTTATCAACTCAAGACATGAAATGGTTCATAAAGACACTTATGAAGTAGAAATACATAGAACACATTATGTTTTGATGTCAACTATGATAGAGGTTTTATATGCTTATCCAATTTCCCCACCTGATCAATAACCTAACTATGTCACAAAAATTAAGGGGAACATTTCGCTTTCCTCCCAAGACATTGACGACCCGATGGAGTCGATGCATCATAAGCATGTGGTCACAAATGAAAAACTCATATGATCTCCTATACTAGTAAACATAACATTATCTCTATATTTTTGTTGTCCTCATTATCTGATGTACTATCATTATCATTATTATTTGATATTAGACTAATAACAGTCAAACTACATAATTCTCACTCATATATTACCAACCTAAGTTATATTTATATGTACCATCATAAAATCTCTCACAATGATCAATTATGATTATAGACTGGAAACTATTATTATAAGATAACTCAACATGTACCATGTGTTCAACCCAGGACCCAACAATGATCAGAATGAAACTACCTAGCATATCCTAAATAATATTTATATATATCAATACACCCAAATATCCATTTATATATTGTATTACATAATCAAATATATTTATTTTCTCAACAACTATTGATTGTAATGAAAAAAATGAGAGGTTAAACTAAGATATCTTTCTGAGATTATAGCCTATGAAACAACATTCAAACAAACAATCTTATTCAAATTGAGATTTCACAACCCCAAGGACCTTGGAAATATCATCCCACTTCCATGTTTCGACTATAAGTGGCTAAGAAACACTAGAATGTCTCTAGAGCTCAGCCTCTACTTGTTGAAAGGGATAACAACGTCAAAAAATAAGTGATATACTATCTTATAACTATCCACAAGATTCAGGTCTTCATATAATAAAACATCTTTGTGTATCCTAGGAGAACATCAGACTAGGAATTATAAAAATCCATCATCACATATTTTCTTTTTATATAAGTAATATCATATAGGTTCTGGAAACATATGATACATTCAAAAGAGAATGACTACTCCCCAATGGTATCCCCTCCATAATGAGTGTCTCTTGGGCCATGCAATTCATCAACAAGATGATTCTATTCACTAATGAAATTGATAAGAGAGGAAATAAATTTAAAACATTTCAAACACAAATTAGCCTCTTCCTCGTTGAATCCCAAATGAAACATAGAAAATATATCATTCATGTTACACTCTATTGATGATAATTTCCATAAATTGGATGACCATTTCCTTCTCAATGAAAATTATATGATATTCCCCTTCCCTGGGATGTGGGAAATGTCTAAATAAAAACGATGTAGGTACTCCGTAAAATTCCATTGTCGAAGGATCATCTCCTTTTAGAGAATATAAATATGAATTTTTTATGATAAGAAAACACAATAATCAATTCCCAAAAAATGTAATGCCAACAACACATCAATAAATTCATAAAAACATCTACTTCATGTTACTGTGTTGGATAATTATTCATATGTGGCCTATGATATCAAGAAACATGTACTATCACATGATCACCCTTCATCTGAACTTAATAAAAAAACCAAATCTTATGTCTTACAAAAGAACATATATCCCTGTCCAGCCTCTCTTAGAGTCAAAAATAAAGTAGATTTCATAAAATATTTCACAAAAAAGAACCCTAATTTTTTTAATCCCAATACGAAATCAGTCAATTTAATGTGAGATAGATAATTGGATAAATCAACATTAATAATGATTTGAAAAACCATTATTAATACCCCACTAAACCAAAGAATATCTGAACGTTCATAAAATTATACCATTTCCCACATGAAATAATAGATTTCAAATTCTCTTGATCATGTGAGATACTATGCTCTAATACCATGTGTCCCAAGAACATCACTTTCTAAGTAAATAAATAATATTTTGATATCATTGCCTAGATCTTGTGATTTATCAACATATCTATAACGGCCCACTGATGAAACACATGACCATTTGTAGACCTTGAGATAACTAGGATAACATCTATATAGACCACCAGGATCCTATGATTATAATCATGGATTATTATTTTCATTAAATCCATAATGACTTTTGAAGTATTTGTTATACTGAAATCATATGATATTGAACTAAAAGTGACCATACCTACTCATGATGGATGTCTTATAAATGTTAGATTATTTAATTTTAAATTCGTGATAAATAGATTTAATATCAACAATCAAGGACACCTTCGTCCCATTCAACTATTCAAAAATATCATCCATAAGAGTATTCAAAAATATTTTATTTACCTTGAAACTATTTATATTCTAGTAATCCATACATAGGAAAACTACACCATCATTTTATTTTAAAATAAAATAGCTTCTACCAACGATTAAACCCTCAGTTGTATAAATAAATTCTCTAGGATATAATTTAGGTGAGTGTTTAACTCTTTCGGTTTAGTTGGTTCTTAATGGTCAGAAGCAGTGGATACTGTTTGAGTAAAAGGAAGTAAATAAATAGGGAACTCTGCATCTACTATCATTTAATGGATATTTAAATTAGTAGGGAATAGATTTTGAAACTAGACAATGATTGTAGGGAGATTATCACTAAAATATTCCTACTATTAATCAAATTAAAAAATTGATATTACATTCCCCTATTATTGGATGATAAGGACTAACTCTAATCAATCGTAGGTCAAATTCTCCCATAAAATTTCTGGGACACCCCATCAGTCATAATAAAGGAGACCAACCAAAGATAATGATTAATTTGGGTCATATTAGAAGTTAACTAATCCATATTTGAAATCACATCAATGTGATTCATGTCATGAAATTGAATATCCTAGACAAGATCAATCTAAGATATAGATAAATTAAAAGTAGGAAAATGTATAACCTAGCCTATCTTCATTTTGAGGGGAATATTAATTTCCATATCAAAAGAAAAAACAATCATAAGATGCTTTATCAGGATATCAATGTGAGTTGGTTAAAATGAGTGAGATTATATAAAATCAAATAATTAAGATAGTAAAGATATATAGTGGGATGATACCTCTAACAATCACTACACCAATATTAGTATAATCTAGATATTAATTCACTATGTGAATTTGTTTTGTTTTAAAAGTCTTTGGTTTGAAGCTATTGGATTTTTAGTCATCAAATTTAACTGCAATTATTTTAGAAAATGAGGAGAATGTGCCACAACAATGATTAGAAATGAAATGCTTAATTTTTAAAGGTTCTTTACCCTACTATATGTACTATAGATCATTGGAACTTTAGTATAAACTTGTCTCCAATGTCCATCCATCCTCCCTAGAAGCAACTAAATGATCAAATTTAATGAATTGTAATAGTTATATTGGATCCCTTCTATCATGAATCATGATGGGTCTCATTACTCTTCCTCTTTCCTCTAATATAACTCATAGAGTTTCTAGTTGAAGAAAAATGAACTCTTTCTAACAGTTAGATAACATCATAGTCATGATCATCCATCATCACCCTTGAATTTATGTCATCATACGATGGGAGATTTAGTAAGAAACCCATTTAATGAATATATGGTCAAGGAACCATCTAAATTCATAACTAAATAATCTTATTAACTGATAAATTCTCAATTGAAAACTAAATAACTAAATAAATGTTTTTCATAGTATGTCAGATTTTCTTTTATCTTGACTGATGTTGAAAATACTCCAAAGATTTATCTAATAAAATAGATTTTATAGAGAAATAATAATTAAAATGACTTTAAAATCCATCAACTCAAATCCATGGTTTTTCTTCATTTTTACCATCATATGCCACCATATCCTTAAAGGCCCATCCATCTTGGAGGATTATTTTTTTACATTAATATCTTTAAGATTTCCATGAATTAAAAAAGATGATATTTCTTATTTTCCATTCCTTAGTCTTTATGGGATCATTTTTTCTAGTAATGAAGAAGGATTTTAGTTAATAAACTATTTAGTACAATCACAAGTTTCATCTTTTTGAGGTTTCATAAATGGAATCGTATTGTTAATGGGTGCTGGTGAATCCACAAGGTTAGAGAATGGTCACAGCAATATTAAAATGATTTTGGGACATAATATGATTTTATCAATGTTACTCTTTATTAGGATTCAACATGTGATGATTCCGGAATTTTTGAAGGTCACTATTCTAACCAACATAAAAAATAAGAACTGAAGACATAAGAAGATTTTTCAAATTAATAACTCAAAAAAGAGTAATGGGAATTTTAATCAATTCCATTAAGATAAATAGACAAGGATTTCAACATACCAAAATAAAAATTATAGATAAGAAAATAAAAAATTAAAATTATTTATAAATATTCGTTTTTCCAAACAACTATAATGACTTATGGATCATTACGATGAAAGATGGTATATAACTCACTTAGAAATACATACTAACTCCAAAACATCATACCTCCCATTCACCAGGACAATCCAAAATACATATGAAATAGTTGAAATATTAATAACCTTCACCTGTCATATCGATTTTTCTTGAACAATTATAGAACCCATGGGAACTGAATACCCAATACAACACTAACATCACCCAAATGAATGTTTTTATCCCTATAAGTTGGTGACTAGAATCTGAAATCATAGATGATAAAATATAGAATGAATTTTCCACAATATAGATGAAGAAAGGAAAATAATAGTCGATATGCATGACACTACCAATAGAGAAATTATTAGAAAAAATTGTATAAGTAACCCCGAAGAAGTACATCATCAATGTACTTCTTATCTATCAAGATGGAGACTCAAACATGCATTGAAACTAGTTAATGAAATTTCATCAAGTAACCACCAAGTCTCTAGCTCCAATGGGTGAAGAACATCCACCACCACCATGTGCTATATTATCTTTTCTCAGAACAAGTATAAGGATGTCTACAAACTCTAAATGAATAAGGTTTTGTATGTTTTATAAGGCCCAAAATATTCTCAATAATTGTTTTATAATAAATACCATAATAATAAACCAGATATGGTATTAATTCAAATAAAATAAACATGACATTATGTTTTCATATTTTAAATGAAAACATGAGTTAATTTATATAGATTGAAGATATATCTAAATAACATAAAAATAAAATTAAATGAAAAATATATATAAATTATAAATAAAATTGTTTCCATGCAATAAATAGTTTAACAATCGATGAATTTCTTAGCAAATAAATCAAATGATATAAAATAACAACATACAAAAAACCCATGGTTTTCCATATTAGTAGGAAATAAAATCTAAAGCTTGACATAAATGATCTCATCTCTTTCCAAATGGGAATACAAAAATACACTTCAATAGGATATCCCATCGTAATTAATCTGTACCCCAATAGTGGATCCCATTTTGGGATGCCATTCCCCATTATTTTAGTAAAAAATTTCATCATGAATCCATTTTAAATGAGTATAGGTCTATTGTGTTTTTCAAAATTATAAAAAACTAATCGGGCTAAATTTCTCTCCAAATATTAAATCTATCAAATTATAAATAAATTATTTAAAATCATTTTAAATATAATTTCACAATTCTAGATTTCAACATGAATTTTACATTTCAAAACCTAATCAAGTGTTTTCATGAATTCATGAAATTTCAATGCACTATTAAAGTGAATACATTTTCTCAAGATCAATATAAATCATTTTATCAAAATGATGTCCCAAACATGCCATAATTTCTCCAATATCCACCAAGAAAATTCATTTCCATTGAAATTTGTTTTTTTTCTAAACATCTATACCCATTTCAAACTAAAAGGTAATTCATGAGGCTTCCCTGTAATTAATAAAATTAAAAATACATTCTAATTTATTCAATAAATTCATGGTTTCAATCATAATGACGATTATTATAGAACTAACTAGATTTAAATTGCTTATAAATAAATTAGAACCTATTATGAGACTCAAAAATATTGAATAATGTCAGGGAAGAACTAAGAAGACAATGTAGAATTCTGATCCAATGAAATGGAGTCCAAATCCATTAATTTTTTTATGATATATCAACATATATGTATTAGATAAGTTAATATTATAAAATTCTAGAGATGATATAAACAGTCTTGATATTATGTACCACAATAATGAGAAGTATCATTCACCAAACAGAGATAGAAAATGAATAAGGATAACCAAAATATCATAGGGAAGAATTTTTGTTGAGAGGCATGATTTGTGTATTTAATTAAATTAGAATAAACAATGTTGTGAAACTGAAATTAAAACATGTGAAAATTATAGGGTTTTATTCCCATTACACATTGTTTAATCCAAAAATAAAAAAAAAACATTGAGAAATTCACCACCATTTAATTGTAAAATCATTATTTAACTTAATATTAAGAATTATTTTTCACATGTTGTGTAACCATTCAGGACATGAAAAACTCCATGAACGGTTTCTAGAAACAAATACATGTCTTTTAAAAAACTACATAGCATGTAATCGACTAGATGATAGTAGAAAACCCATTTTTTAACACAAAAATATTGATTCACACTAGAAATTATATGAACATGGGGTGATGAAAAAGTCGTAAAAAAATTATGATTGAAGAAACAAATGAATAAAATATTACCTAAAAAGAATAAATGAATGCATCACTTCTCATAGAATGTTTAAATTTTTTATAAGGGATATGGATTAGTAGGAAAGACATTTAAGTTGAGATGAAATTTGGGATTATTTTTCATGAAATGAAATAAAATTGATGTATAAAAATATTAAAAAACATATTCAGAGAAAATTAAAACATTTTAATATATAGGATTGTTATATATGTTTTATAAACTAATTATATAAAAAACCTAAAAGAATACTGGGAATATAGTAAAATTAATTCTTGATTTAAAACTCAAAATTATATATTGAATGTGGATGGATCCCTATCCTTTTTTAACAAAGTACCTTTTAGATTATTGTAGAAGTTATAATAATGTATGTAAGTATTATTAATAGTTTTTATATTAATGACATAGATTTGGAATATTATTACATTTAATCATCTAAAATATTACAATCTATACAATAAACATGGAAACTCCAATATAAAGGTACCAAAAAACATATACATCTAAATAACCAACATATAACGGTATTAATTAGATTAGGGTGTGTTTTTACTATAATAGAGTAGTTATCATATGTTATAAATTGTTTTCGAATCAAGGTGAGATGGAAACTAAATTCATAATAGAGTAACAGGTCTATTTTAGATCATTTCATAAAACAACACCATCCAAAATTTGGTTGATCATATGACCGTATGCTATATAAAGTATGGGTTAAAAATTGAGAGAATATATTAAAATTCATGGGTTCTAATGAACATAAAAAGGAAACCTTTTATATTTACCATTTATGTTATATCATATTAGAGGTGGACAATTTTAAATTATATCAGTGAATGATAAAAAAATTAGAACATAATTAGATGAATTTAATTACATTTACATTGAGAAATATTTTCCTAATGATTCTAGGTTTTTATTGATAATAAATTCAACGAATTGAGGAGGAAATAGGGAGAAGTAATGATCATTTATAAACAATAAATCTCCAATTATTAAATGTATTGATCAAATTATACGTATGATCATGATCGCAAAATAAATAAAATTATATCAACATTGAATCAAGAATATTAAATAGAATTGTATTCTCATGAATACAAATGTTATTAACAACATGTTATATGTGAGTAGAAGGTATAAATGATTCTTTTTTATGTACTTTTTCCCCATTAAATGTTTTGTAAGAAATGTGATCTATATTTATGGTAATGGGAAAAAATCTTTGAAAAAACATGGTAGTAATAAAATTAAGGTTTTTTCATATGATATGTGTTGTGGGACTATGAATGGTGTGTTTATGATAAAATATTATAATTATTTCTCATTATGTGTGTTCTTACATTTAAATCATGAATAAAATGAAAGAATAATTGTATTTATTAGACACATAATTAATGTTTGGGAGTAGGAAGTTTTTATTTAAATGAGTTGGATTGTTATTAGAGTAATTTTACAAAGATTCTAATGAAGGATAACTGTCACTTCGACCACAATAAAAATATGTGGATAAACTATTTGTGACTAATTAAGATTATTATTCACCATATAATGTTATGGTGTATGGAACATTAGATATATATTCATATTATTCTAATTTCTTCATATATTTGAGGTCTATAAGTAATTCCATTTCTTACAAAATTGATGAATAATTTGAAATATAACCACATTATATGGTTCCAAAACATAAGGTAAAAAACACTAATGGTAGTGTTATGTTGAAAAACATTTACCAGAATATACCCATTATTATATGTATAAATTAATTACATTTAATAATGATTTTATATGTCCTTTTAGTTTCTAATGATATTCTACGTACAGATTGACATTTTATTTATCATGATAAGATAGATTATAGTTCTAAATAATTTTTTCTATAAGAGGATTTAGATTATGTAAAATAATGAATTAATGAATTTGATAACCAATCATAAAGATGAGAAATTGATTATAGATAAAAATTATTTTTATCATTCCCATATTATTAAAAAAGGTGAAAATTCAAATAGGTTTATTCCAATTGTTAAATGAATCTTTGGATGTATTTAGAGAAACATTTCCTAGTAATACACCTGAAATAATTTTAAATTTTATATTAACTAAGTTCATAATGATACGCCATTATCAAAACTACCATATGAAATGGACCAAGTGCATCATTTTTAAGTGAATAGGTATTTCGAAGAGTTTTTTGATATGGTCTTGGTTTATTCTATAACATTACCAAAGTTTTCTCTGTTTTTTTAAAATAAGAATAGTTTTTTTATTATTTTAAATTATTTCTCATTACTTAAAAAGATCATTAGTATGAATATTTTTCCCCGATAAATATAAATTCATTGATTAACTATATGGATATCATTATTTTTCAAATTATGGCCTCAATTTTTTTTACTTTCTACAGAAGGTAATGAAGTATTAAATTATAATTATTCTATTCTGTACTATATATGATATGGAAGAGTTTTTGGATAACCCATTTAATTATAAAAACCCACCTGTTATATTTTTAGACCGTAATAATATAGTTATTCCAATGTACTTTGATATATTTTTTTTATCATTGATGATCCTTAGGTATATTCAAAAAAATGGATCATGAAAAACATAAATGGATTTTTTAAAAACAATTGTGGAAAATACGTTATATGGAAATTTAGGAAAATTTGAATTTTAGTTACGACTAATTCTTTTCTGTGTTCATATTTAAAATACATATTTTATAACTATTGATCATGCTATGTATAATCATATTGAAGTGTGTCCATGGCCTATAAATTTCTAATAGATTCTTAGATTTCATAAATTTATTTGTAACTAATGATGGTTTGTTTAAAACGTTTCTTTTTTATCTAACCTAGAAACTATATTAATAGTATAGTGAGTTAAATTTATCTATGATTAAGAAAGTGATGAATGTCCCTAAGAATTAAAAACAAGATTAATGAATGTTCCATTTTTATCCCATCAATCTAAAATGGTCACTTCTTATCTATAATAATTCATATTTATTATCAAATTATTGTGATCTCATATATAATGACTCTGTATTTTCAAATAAATAACATCAATTTATACCTCATTAAAAAAATTATCCTTCAAATGACATAGAACTAATGAAACTATTATATTCTTTAAAAATATAGAGACATAATCCATAAGTATTAAAGTTTATAGTATGTATTTATCATAAATTTTAAATATATATATTCTCTTAAAATGAAGTAAAAATTATATTAAAACATGATTTGATCTTACTACTGATTATTAATTCATGATTTATGACCATTCAGTAAAAAAGTGTATCTGTTGATTTTAGTTGGAATGATAATTTATCATTAATTATGCTATGATTAGAACATGAAAGTTGGTATATAATTTTTTCATGTAGGAACTCCCTCTACATTGGTTTTGGTATCGATGTAGTTACATTTCATAGACATAACATGAAGAAATATAATCAATTATTAGGGGTATGTATGTTGAGTTTAATGATGGTAAATAATATGTAATAATATTTAGACGGAGTATATTTCTTCAATGTGATTCCCAATTGAAGAGTTACTAGTTTATTCAATTAGAGTGCTCTCTGTTTTATATTCATCATATTTGATCAATGATTTATTGAATCATTTATTATGATTTCTATTTGGATTGAGTGAAATATGAGATTGAAAACACTGAAATGATTTTTTTTATTTTTAATAGGTTAAAGTGAATGAGAATGACTGAAGGGGATAATTTTGATATTTCCTTCAATTTATTAGAAATGATAATATATATATACATATGGATTGTTTGTCACATTATTAAATAGATCATGGTGTAGTAATGAAATTTTTATTGTTATTGATCGTTTAACAAAATATTCAAATTTTATTCATATTTTAGAATAAATGAATTTTTATCAGTTTTATCAAAAAATACCTAAAAAGGATAATCAGTTTAGATGGAGTTCTTGTATCCATTGTAATTTACCACAATCTAAGATTTAAATTTATTTTTATGAAAGGACATCAGAATCCATTATGTACAAAATTATATTTTAGTGTAACATTTCATCCTCATTCTGATGGATAGTCGAAGAGGCTGATTTAGACATTATATGATAGGCATTAATCTTGTTTAACAGAAAACCAAGAAATTTGGGATCAATATTTATGATCAGTTAAATTTTTATATAAGGATTTTTACGTTCTAGTATACAAATGGCACCATTAGAGACATTTTATGGAAAGTGTTGTTGGACACTAGCTGGTTGGGTTGAAGCAAGGGAAAAATGATTTTGGGACTAAAAATTTTTATGGAAATTTAATATAATGAGAAGATAGAATATAAATATACAATTATGGATTTGCGAAGGTAGTGATATTAGGAGGATAACAACATGAATGATCTATCATTCAAGGTATGCGTTAATGTTTTATATAATGAATCTCTATGGGATAGTGTTATGTGTTTTATTAAAAACGTTAAGCTATATTTGTGGTAAATTAGACATTATGAAATCTTACATAAAGAGGATAACTTTCCTTCTATGTTTACTTTACTATGACTTTATCATAAGAACAATATTATTTTCATGATTCATTTATGAGGATGTCAATTCATGATGCATCTCATTTTTGGGGCCTAAAGTAGTATATATGGAAGAGAATCCTTCAAATCAGGAACAATGAGATCTGATTCATGACAATATAGAGATGGTTTAGTTGAATAAAGTGACTATCTAGAATAAGGTTCTATGTAATAAACATTTAATTAAAGAATAAATATGTGAATGAAAAATTTTATGTAAGAAATTATCCGTACTTATTTATGAATTTAATAAACATAAGATGATACAATTTATTAAATGGGTAAGATTGTAACAACATATGTAATGTTAATAGTAAATAAATTGCACACATTATTACATATTAAGGACACATATTATTTATATTTATATTCACTACATCAATATTAAGTAATTTTCCAATAAAAAAGGTATTAATTTTAGTCACACTAAACTCATCTATTTTGAAATATATTCTTTTATTTAAAATTTTAATTTCCAAAAAAATCTATTTTAAATTTGATAAAATAAATTTTATTTATGAATTTAGAAAATAAAAATATGTTGCAGTTACTTTTTGGGAATTTTAAGAATAAATTTATTTTTGGTATAATGGGGGAAAATAGAGATTTTTATGGAAGCATTAGTTTCATTACAAATATTATTGATTTATCATTGTATTTTTATTTTTTATAAAATTTCATTACTTAATTTTTATAAATGATAATACAATGAAAGGAAATTTTATGAACAAATACTTTCTTTAAATTATCAGGGATTATATTAAAAATAAAATTTTCCATATATACAGGTTTAATTTTATAAAATGATGAGAATATTTCCAGTTGTTATTATAAAGATTAGTATGTTTTCCATGTTAATTTTTGGTTATTATAAATATTTACTTTACAAAAAATTCATATTATAACATTTAGAGTTAAAATGGGTTAAAATGGCTTAAATTTAGAGGATTATAATTAATATGACTTAATTATTTTAGATCATACAAGAAATAAATATTTATACCATATATTATATATTTATTGAATTTGAGTCATTTTTTATCTATATTTGTTGAGTATAAAAGTATTATATTGTTATCATTTGAAAATTTCCATGAATGTCATCTCTCTCACTTATAAATGTATAATAATCATATATTCTCAAAAGATCAAAAGCATATTAAACCAGCCATACATTAACAAAACTAATTATTAGAATCCATCCCCAGGTGTTTCAGGGAATGATTTGATCTGAAAACCATAAAATTAAATATTTTAGTAAAAACATGATGGGTTTTTCTATAGTAAAGGAATATTATAAACATGTGTGGATTGTAGGAATTGATTTATGGGATTCACTTCCTTAAATCATCATTTTAATGGTTTTAATAATTTGTTTTATAAATTTATCTTTTCCATGAAAAAATTCTAATAAATATTTTATGAATTTATTTATTATAAATCCCATTTACTTTTAGAATAAATGATTTTAATCTTTATTAAAATTTATTGATTATATATAATTTATAAGAGACAATATGGTCAACAATGTATATGATAAATCTAGATTTTTGGTTTAAAACATTTTTTTTCTAAAATAACATTTATACCACCTTATTATGGAAACCAATTTAAAATCTTATTTTGAAACTATTATAATACCTTTTGACTAAGTGGAGTTATTATTTTGTAGAGGGACAATATAATTTACTTTTTATTAATTTTTGGTATTTTTAGGATAAAATTATTATTACAATGAATAGTGAGAAATAATGCATTTTAATTCAAAAATATGTTTACATCTTATTTATTTATATTTATAGAAGATCATTTGAATATATTTTAGAATATTTTTAGATTATGCTTTTATCATTTACTCCAAATATAGTCATTTTAATTTATATCAAATTTAATTTATGTATAAAAATATTTCACACTTTTGAATATTTCACTTTAAAGACCCCAGTTTTTAGTTTTGTCTGCAGAATTAATTTCAAATATTTTATAAGGAATTATGTGAATTGAATTGACTAAAAAGGATTCTGTACGTGACATAATAATGTGAAAATTAATATTTAATGTCAATTTTATATTTATATATAAAAAATATACCATGTTATAAAATTATTTACCATAGTAGAATAAAATTTTGAAAAGGGTTAAAATTATAAGTAAAAAATCATAACTTATCTGAAAACTACCACATTTAAATGTTGATTGAGGAAATGGTTGAATGTAACAAGACAATACAACATTAATTACAATAAAATGTTTTGGTATTTAATAACCTATATAAGGATATATTTTAATATAAAATTACCCATATATTAAAAACATGAAAATAAATAAAAACTCTCACCGCCCCATTTCGATGGAAAAAAACCTATATCCCATCAAATATTTTCCCAGACCAGTCATCCTCACTCTCCCAACATTTAATTTCTACTGGTCTCACCAAAAGGCCAAATACAATATCCTCAAGGGGTTTTCAAGGAGGGGATATTCAAGTGGTAATTTTCTCACAACACCCCAATTAATTTAATTTATTTCTGTACTTTTCATCACCACCTTCATAAATAAATTAATTATAACCTATACTCTTGAACATACTATAGTTTTATACTTTTAATTGAATATATTTTATCCATTTCATTTCTCACCTAGTCATGTTATATGAAATTAAAATTTTGCTTATGTTATACTGGTTAATTACCTCCGTGAAGATTTTTTTTTATATTTTTATTTCATGGCCTTCATGGATAATCTAAAAACATTATTCTAGAAGAATTATATTATCATATTTATATTACGACCTATTAAATATTATGTAAATTTTAAATTAAACATACCTTCATTATCTTCAAATTGTGGTTATATGAAAACTTCATTTGCGGACTTGTGGAGTACCACATAATCAAAATGATCTGATTAATTCACATATCACATGGAATTTATTAAGGATTTATTAGAAAAAAAATATATAATCTAAATTAAATATTAATTCTACTATAATGATATTTTATATGTATTCATATATATGTACCTTTCATTTAATGTTTGTTCAGTCAATACAACTAGAAAGAAAATAAAATTCTGTTCTTGCATATGTACAACCTAACGTCTCCATTAATGGGTTTTTTAGTTTGTTATCAAATAGTTTTATAAATACATATGTAAATAATATATATGATATTTATTTCAATAATTATATTATGGATATTATGGTCTTATGATAACATGGAAAATTGACATCATACCAATTTCATTTTCAACTAATGAACTGAATATTGACAACAAATCCAATATGAACATAAATAAATGTGTAATTGTTATAAGAACATAATAAGTGATAAAAATGAAAAATATCCTAAAAAAGTTTATCAAGAGAGTATAAAATAACCTATGTTTATAATTCCAAAATTACAAGGAACTTACGAGATAAGTCAGAATCAAGGTAAGGGTATTTGTTAACCCAATTTCAATTCATTGGGCTACACTTCTAGGTATTGGTTATGTCGTGATATGATTTACTATGAAATGAATTTAGGTATCTTATCCTGTATTTATCATATATTTTTGTGGATTTGTAGTGAATATTGATAATTGATCTAGTTGATTAATAAATTAATCTTCCAAAGGGACATCATCTCAATCTTTATTATTTGAGGAATTTCACATTCATATGAAACTTTATTCTTTTATTAGTTATATATAAATCAATTATAACATTTAATATAAAAATTTAATCTAAATTAATGTTAATCAATGATTTGTGAAATTAATTAATTCGTGGAGACTATGATTTAAATTTTCTATGTGTAATGCCCAGACTCCAGTTACCTGGAATATGTAAATTATTACAAAACATTGGTATGATACAAGGAATAATGCCCTGAAATAATGATTATTTTAGTAGCCTTGGATGTACTAGATAGATACATATGTTTTACATTACATCATTATGTTAAAAAACCACACTCTTTCCCATATGAACACTCTTGTATCTATTATCCTATTCTAATAGGTTAATCGTAATATACTGCATTGCATCTTGGGTAAAATAAAACATAAGAAAGGGGTGATCTCAGATGCTCAGTATGGATAAAAATATTGAAGAATCTTTCATAAATAAGAATAAACATCTAAGGAAATGTAATAGAAAAGAACACAAGACTTTTAAACATAAACTGTAGCATTATATAGTAATGGTAAATCAAATAATTCCATTTAAATATACACATGGATATTCTACTAGTCATATAATAACATGTAATATCAATAGAAAATTTATTAATGATAGAATGCATAATGACGGACATCATAACCACATAGTCAAGGCCTCGTGCCGAGACTAAAAATAATATTTTATCAAGGCCTTGTGCCTAGACACTAGTTTGTTTAATGAGACATACCGATGCATTTAGGAACGATATCAGTCTCCACCCATAATTTACTATGTCCAATGCATTCCACATATTGAAGGGTGAAATTTAATCTACTCATTTTTAATAAACTAGTATAGAAAATGTAAATATTTTAACCACAAACCATGAATGGCATAAAATATCACATCCACAGTCATATGGATGATTGTATTATTATAAATCATCCTCAATCAAGAATAATGTAAACTGAATTATATTGACATAGATGAAAATAATCATTAAAAATATTTGAGAGAACTTTCCCCTTTTTCTTAAAAAAAATTAATTGTCACACTATTTATCAAAAAATCGTTTAAAAGAGACTTTTGGATCAAAGTGTCCAATAAAACTTTTAGTATTTTAAAAGTAATTTTAATTTCAAAAAAATTTATGTTCATATAAATAAATACTTAAATCCATTTTTAAATTATGGGCATTAATGAGGAAGATTTAGAAGAACAAATATTTAAAACATTATAACAATATATTTAGTAGGAGTCCTTAACCAAATGATGTACACTTTAATGAATTTAATTGATGTAATAAATACATTATAATATCATGAGAATAACTGTATTTATGATATACTATGTCAAATTACTGTATATACACCAAATAAAAGTTAATTGACACATAACATCAAAAAAGTCTCAATGGAATGTAAGATGAGATAAATAACCTTATGAAGACAGTATCCTTTGGTTAGGGATAAATCAATGACATAATTATGTGTGAGAAATATAAATACAGTCAATATGATTTTATGTTCATTGAAAACCAATTATAGGACATTCAAACATATTCTTGTAATAACAACACCAATGACTTGGATGTTTAACACATTAAATTGAAATTTAGTTAAAATTACTCTTATCGTGTTTATATCGATGACATGAGAATTTATCGTTGGACTGATTATGTCTATCGAAACTATATCAACACAATGGGGAGTGTAAATTACCACATAAGTAATAAATAGTGATTTTACACATAATCATCGAGTAATGTAATCAATGATGTTTGCGTAAAACCAAATGAGGGGAAATTGAAATTTGAAATTCCCTTACCGATTTGGTTACTTAAGAAACAAACACCCAATGAAAGAAGGGTCAACCAATTATGATGTAAATACCCATAAATTAAATTATATTACTCAATAAATATAATCATGGGTAGTACATAGACCACACAAAAGGGAATAGTGGAAAATATAGCATGAATCTCACAGGAAAAAAAGTGAGATGAAAACATCATACCTTGTACTTTTCCTTGATCTAGAGTAGGTTAACAACCTGTATAAATTTTAAATAATTGTTATTAAATTATAAATGACTATATACATAAATATGATATCATATATGATCATCTAATAATGCTTTGTTAATAAGATTTTAGTAGTATCATCATTTCATGTGTTAACTGGTATGTTTTCCTTTATATGCTTGGTTACATAAGAAATGTTTGTTATGAATACGATGTATTTTCATTATATCCAAAATTATAATATGGTATTAAAAATTACCTTTACCATAAAATGAAAATTAATTTTGAATGATTGTGATGGGTAATGAATTTCATCATGTCATGGAGACGGTATGCCATACGTACGCATGAGCAAAAATATCATTCTTTTGAAGGTGAAATCATATATAATTGGATGGTATATCATTGCTACAGAATAATTATCATTTTATTTTTATTATTTATATCAGTAATATGAATTATTATACTCACCAAAATAATGATGTTTTTGAATAACAAAATACACCACAACGTGGAGACGGTAAGCCGTACGTACACACGTATGGTGAATTTTTCATTTATATGATGGATAGAATGATGAATATGGTTGTACAATATTTATAAAAAAAACACCGTATGTAGGAGAGACTGAAATTATTTTTTTTATGGAATAAACAAATAAAAAGGAAGTGGAAGAAGAAAATAACATGAAAGAGGGTGGTTAAATTATTAACTCTTCTTCGGGTGGTTCCCATTGATTGGACCATAAGGGATCCTTATGTTTTAATTATTATAAAAGGAATGAATACAGTATATATTTACAGTAGTTGTGAGGATATTTAGTCCGGTTTTGGCCGACCAAAATGGCATTGGAGGTATGGAATTAAGATAAGAGGATGTACCCTTTTATAAGAGAGGTGAGTGTCACTTTAGGAAAACCTTGAAATATAATTTCATTATACCATAATTTTTGGTTTATAATGGCTTAAAAGGATTTATATCATAAATAAGTTGTGTATGGGTATAAATCCTCTCATCCCATAGGTTTTATACATGTTTAGGACACCATATTAACCTATTCATTTAGATTTAAATCTTAGTTAAATAGTTTAACTTTTACCATGTATTCTTCTATTATTATAATAAAATTTTAATAAACATACTATAAAATGCCAAGAGAACACAAAGTTGTTCATTAATGTAATATATATTATTATATAAGTTTTTTGGATGATCCCTAGATTTTTAAGTCTATTATATCATTTAATAATATTTTATTTGTTTTAAAAACTCATTTATTTCAATTTTAACATTATTTAGTTTTTGGTTTAAGTGAAAGTAATAACAACTTGATTATTTAAAAAAATATACATTGATTCAATTATAACACTTCCTATTCACCTATAAAATTATTTCATGGCATCAAAACTTTCAAATTATATTCATTTTCATATTTTAAATATCATTTATTTTGATTCACTCATTAAAGGAAAATATTTCATCATTATTGTGTCATATATAAATATATATATATTATATATAAAATTTATAAATAAATGATCATTATGTAAGAAATATTAATATATTTCTAATTGATATTTATAGTCAAATATATCAATTATATAACCTCATATTAAATTTTTTTTTCTAAAATATATATTCATTTGTTATTTTTGTCTTCTCTTTAGATTATTTAATATAAAATGTCATTATCATTATCATGTGGCTCCATGGGGTCCCGAAATCAACCCAAGGATTCCCATGGACAGAAATTAATCATATAATTGGAATAGGATACAGGTTAGGTTTATTTAATATTATTATAATAATATTTGTGGACCCTTAATTACCAGATTTACCCTTTAATCGTGGTAAATTAAATATTTACTTAAGTAAATATTCATAATTTTTAAAAATAATATATAACTTTTTATACAATTTGGAACTCCTAATTACAATTATTTAATAATTTTTTCCAAATTAAAAAAATGTATGTGGATGTAATTATTTTAAAATTAATTCCTGTTGTCAAAACAAAAAGCATGTCTTTAAGAAATATTAACTATCAATAGATTGACATTTGATTATGTCTAGTCTAACTGTGAAATTACATCCAATAAACTAAATTATATTAAATGGAAAAAATATAATCTATTTATACAATAAGAGATTTCAAATTTATAATTTTTCATTATAAATTATTTAGATTAAAAATGTTTTTTAAAATTAAAATATAGTATTTTTCACTATTCATCAAAATATGGAAGTTATCAGAAAAGTACCAAAATGTAATCTAAACTAAATTTATATGTCTTTATTCAAAATAGAAAATTTATTTCATTAAATTTATTATATAGAAATATCGAATATTGGTTTTAATAAGGGTTTTCCAGTAAACGGTGGTAAAATTTAATTTTTAAAAAAATACTTCTTTTATCTGAAAAAATGATGTTGTTCTTATATAATGTCTAAGAAATACATAATATAGACTCTAAAATTATATTATGTATTTAAAATTCACAATTCAGTTAATTTTATCCATAGACGCTTTTTAAAAGGCTAGTTTGTTATGTTGTGGTGCACTCAAAATTAGTGTTGCGTGTAGCACAATCTATTGAATTACATTAATGAAAACAACATACTATGAAATTATAGGGTGTTACCCTAAGTGGATTAGGACACTATGATCATTGAATTTTTTACTTATGAAAACTTTTCATCAGGATATTAATTCAAATTTAAATTTATATGGATATTAAAGGAATATAAATGAAATATTATGTATATATTTAAAATATTTTCAAATGGAATATTTTTATATGAATCTTTTAACATTCATTAAAAAATTACAAAATGAATGTTTCATTAACGTATGCAGCAACAAATACTTCTATACCTTCATAAGATATATTTAATATTTGGATACCTATATAAGCATTAATGTTTTTCTTAAGGAAAATAAATCCCTTACTCTATTTTTGGGAGTTTTGGTTTTGAAAATAGTTTTAAAATAAGATTTAATATTTAAATATCTTTAAATATTTTCTTGTTATTGGATATGCAATTTTTTGCGTGCAATGTTGATAATTTTAATATTTTATTTGTTCTGAAAATATAATGGTACTTAATAATTTGACATGTGATTACATATTATACTAATGATAGGATGTTATGTGATACAACAATTATGGGTGGTTCCATGATAAACCACGAATTAGTGGTTGCGTTATAACATCCAATGAATTGGGTAAGATTGTCGACCATATGGGTATTATATTTTGTAAGGGTAACATGTGTGGATGTCTTTGGTATGGTTATTCAATTTATGTAAGATTATGTCCCAATTTAAATTTATAGGATTATGTGTGATTTATATGGTTTTATATTAATATTTTGATTAAATAAATTCTATGTAATGAACTTATATTCTGTGAGTAGTATTTTCTACTTCTTAATGGTGAAAACAGTTTCATTATGATAAATTATTCATAGTTTACTTGTATTTTTCTGGGATAAAAGTTTTCCTTCATTTTGTATCCCTAAATGAGTTTTTTATGAACATCCAATGTTTTTAAAAATCAATTTTCATCGGATTTAAAGGATAATAGAGTCATGGATGGGATCGTGTAAAGGTTATGATGTTTAAACAAGAATTGAAACCATGTTTCTCTCAAAACAATTTATTCTTTTACAAAAAGTGGATACTATGTTGAATTGACTACATTGTAAATTTGGAATTTTTATTTAATAGTTACGGCCTAATTCTATTAATATCTTATCCTAAAAAGATATTCAATGTGAATTCTATTCGTAACATAAGAGTATATAATATATAAGGATAGGGCCTTATAGTTATTATCATTGGTCAGTTTAGATAACATTAAATGTTAGTGTAATTTCAATAACATGCATTGGAAATAGTTTACATTAATGTTAAATTTAAATGATATAACATTGGGAGATTACCATGTTTCTACTTCTAAGATATGTTTGTTCAGAACAGTTTTCTACAAAAAAAACAGGGTAGTTGTGTTGGGACGACATAACGAAGAAAACAAACTTCCAAATCAGTATCACAATATTGTCAGAATTGGAAATGAAAAGATTGTAGGAGTGATGGATCTGTTAAATCAGGAGACAAATTTTAATTGTTTAAATGAAAGAGAAGAACAACATCATCCCAATAGGAATATGTCAATAGTGGAGCATTTTACAAGGAAGTATCCCCCACCATTCAAAGGATCCTCTGGCCCTATTCTAGATGAAGGGTGGATTAAATAACTAAATTTTTATGTAATATCATGTTGATACAATAGAATTGATGGTCTTAATGTTTATCATTTTGAAGGTGATTTTGACCAGTGGTTTTTCAATGGTTAAAAATATCAAATTATGTAAATATATTGATGCTATAGAATGGGATGGATTTAAGAATATCATTCTTTAGAAATATTTTCCTAAGTTTGTTCGACATAGGATAGAAAATAAATTATTTTAATTTATAAATATTTAGGATGATTCTATGGTTACATATGAAGAAAATTTCACCCATTTGTGAAAGTACATCCCAAATTTTGATTAGAGATGTTGATAAAAATATAAATTGGGTTAACTCATAATTGAAGCCAAAATATCAAAGGGCATTAGATTCTCATGAGTTAAAACTCTATGGAAATCATTTCTGATGTGCTGAGAAGGAATAAATAGAATGTTTTGATGATATTTTGTTCCATTAGAGAATTAAAACGAATAGATCTAGTTGGAAGGAAATTGTAGAAAATTAATCAATTAAGAATAGAGGAAAGAAATCAAAATTTTCCTCTTGAGAGAATCTTGGTAAAAATAATCCTAGGGAATGACTCCCAAAATATTTTATGTTATTATGATGTGGTATGCCTTTTCATATTGATCATTACAGTAAAAGAGATGATTAGGAAAGTAACTATATGCTAGAGGTAATATGTTTTAGTTGAAATGAGTTAGGGAAATATGCTAATGTATGTCCAAAGTTGATTAGCTATGGTCATGATTGAAGGAAAAAGAGCATGGGAAAAAAATTATAGTACTATGGTTGATGATGGACCATCAAATGATGTGGTTACATGTATATTATGGGTTTTTTCAAAATATATAATTACTATATTTTACTATAGATATTTACAATCATTAATTTTTTGAGAGCATTGCATGTAGATGGGAAAAATCTCCCCATAAGTGATATATATACGTTTTCATAGAAAGAATGCAAGGAAGTATTAATGAAATAATGATTTATAGAAATATTCCTATAATCATTAGTGGAATTGTCATTCCTGAAAATAATGATGAACATCCAATATTGTATTTTTATATAATATTGGGTATGAATTGTATTTAATTTTATTTTAATATAATTGATTACAAAGAAAATAAAGTTATAATCAGTTATTTCATACATTTTATAACATTCCATGAAGTGGAAATACTGATTAAATATGGTGTTGACTGTTATCTAGAAGAAATTTTTGAAAAGAAAGTAATAATATTTATTGATTACATTCTCATAGAGAATGAATTTAAAAATATTTGTCATAATTAATTCCAATGTATTTTCCTATATCTGGAGGTTGAAATTACTATTTATTTTCTTCATGATACCTATCATATTTCTAAACCCCATGGACAAAATTTCATATGTAGAGCTTGTTTAATAGAAAAAATAGTTTCAATAATTACTTGATAAGGATTTCATTCAACCTATCACCCCACCCTGTGGTGCCCCTATTTTATTTGTGATATTTAAAGATGGTTCTTTGAGGATTGGTATTTCTTATATATCCTCTAATAACATCACTATTAATAATAAGTAATTTTTACTAATATCGATGATTTTTTTGATCACCACCAGGGAGCTCAGAATTTTTCGAAGATTGATTTGAGGTTTGAGTACCATCAGCTGAAGGTGAAGGAGGACGGCATACCAAAGATAGTGTTCCAAAAAAATATTGGGCATTATGAGTTTGTAGTAATTCATTTTGGGTTATCCAATTCACTTGATTAATTTACAAACAACATGAATGGAGTCTTTCATCGGTTATATATTAGTTTTTGGTTGTGTTTATAGATGATATTTTGGTGCATTCTAAAACTAAAAAGAAAAATAAAGTCACATAAGGATTGTTTTGAATACCATAAAATAAAAGAAACTATATGGAATGTTTATTAAGAGTGAATTATGGTTTCATAAAATTTCATCCCTTGGTCATATAGTTTCAAAATATGGAATAACTATTGACCCTTCTAAAAAAAGTTGTTGAAAATTGTCCAATACCCACAGATATCACAAGGATTTATAGTTTTTGTGGATTAGATGGTTATTACAAAAGGTCTGAAGAAACATTCTATCTATTAACTAGAACAATAACAATGTTAATATGTAAGGAAGTTATGTTTATTTGTATAATGGAATGCGATGATTACTTTTCAGTACTAATAATATTTTTGGGAAATGCTCGATTATTTTCCATGCCATATAAGAGTGGTGGAATTGTTATCTACAGTGACAATTCCTTGAAAGGACTTAGTTGTGTCCTAATACAGAAATATTAGGTAATTTCATAAGATTCAAATCAATTGAACCCTCATGAGTTTAATAACCCTACACATGACTTGGGATTACATGATATTGTTTTGGCATTAAAATTTTTGAGGCGTCATTCGTATGTTGTAATGTGAGAAATATATACTGATCAAAAAAGTGTGAAGTATTTATTCACTCAGAAAAAATTGAACATGATATAGAGGAGATGGTAGGAGTTAATCAAGGATTATGGATATACTATTCATACTATAAATGAAAATAAAATAACGTGTGTGATGCATTGAGTAGAAAAATAAATTATATATTAACTATTATGTATATAGAATGAGTCCATTTGTTTTATAATATGGTGTATTTGGGACTAGAAGTTGTTGGTGTATGAATTTTTTTTTTCAAATGTTAGTGAAATCATCTGTATCAGATAAAAGTATAAAACCACAGAAGGAACAAAATGAGTTCAATAAAAAGGTTGAATTGGTTCATAAGGGTATGTTACCGGAATTTAACACTGATAAAGATAGTTTTTTGATATATTGGATATATTTTGTATTCCTTGTGATTCAATGATGACAAAATAGTTATTATGTGAAGTTTATAGCTCTTCATTTTTAGTTCACTTGGGTGTCACTATAACCTACATGGATCATTAGAATTATTACTGGTGGGATGAAATAAAAAGAAATATTACTTATTTTACCATCAGATGATTGAATTCTCAACAGGTTAAATAAGAACCACAGTTACCAAAATTGTTTCTTCAAACATTCTAGTACCAGATTGAAAATTAAAAAATATATTCTTGGTTTTTGTAGTGGTATTACCAATGACATCTCTATTTAACAATGCAATTTGGGTTATTATTGATCAACGGACTAAATATTCTCATTTTCATCATACACGAGACACTATATCTCTATATCAAATTTTATAGTTCTATATTAAAGAGGTATTAAACATAAATGGGGTTCCCCTATCATTTCTATATGATCATTATCTCAGGTTCAATTCTAAATTATAGAAAGACCTTTTGAATTATTTGGGAAATTAATTAAATTTCAAGAGAACATTACATCCTCAATAAAATGGTTAGTCGAAACAAACAATTCAGACTATAGAGGATATTATATCTGATTTTTATATGGATTACCCATGATGTTGGGATTAAAATCATTATTTTTTTATTTTTTCTTATAATAAAAGTTTTCATTACATAATATAGATAGAACTATTTAATGAATTATATGGAAAGAAGCATGGATATCTAGTTTTATGGAATTATATAGGTGAAACGAATTTAATAGGATCAGTATTGGTGGAGGAAATGGTAGATAATGATTAGATGATTCATATAAATTTGAGGAAAATATATTGTAGGAAAGAATTTTCATGGATAATTTGAGTATGGATCTTTCTTTCAAGGTTGGTGATCATTTTTTATTAAAGTTTCACCATGGAAAATTTTTATGAATTTTGGTATGAAATGTAAAGGTGAGTCTATTGTTCACTGGAACCTATGAAATCGTTAATAATTTTGGATTCATTTCTTATAAATTGTTATTTAATCAGATTCCTTACTAGGTATATAATTGTTTTCTTATTTTATAGGTAAGAAAGTATATGCCTAACCCATCACATGTTTTGAGTCAAGAAGTAGTTAAGTTGGAAGAGAATGATTCATATGTGGAATAGCCAGTCTAGATCCTTGAACACCGAGATCATGTTTTGTGGGATAAGTTGATATATTAGGTCATGGTTTTCTGAAATACCATATTAATAAAGAGTCAATATAATAATACAAATATTCATTGTGGGAGAAACACCCAAACTTTTTTGATAAGTGAATAAAAATATTGAGGATGTAATTTCCAAAAGGGGGAAGTATGTAAAATTCTAGGTACATAAAGAATAATTATTTTTCATATATATTTATATTTATTAATGATATATAATTTACAAGAGATAATATGTTTGATAACATATACGATAAATCTTTATTTATAGTTAAAACATAATTTATATAAAAACACTTCTACAATCATTTGGTTGTTAACCCATTTTAAATATAGTTTGGAAAAAATTATATGATATTTTAGGCAAAAAAAATTATTAATTTGATGTGGGATATGAAAAATTACTTCGGTTGGATTTTTGTTTTTTTATGATAAAATAATTATTTTAATGAATAGTGAGTTATAATGTGCTTTAATTCATAACATAAAATTCATATAATTTATTTATATTGTTTGATGATATTTTTAATATGATTTAAATAATTTGAAAATTATTTTTTTATCATTTAATCCTGTTTTGCTTAATGGAATTAATTTTTAATTCATATTAAATATAAAAACACTACAAACATTTGAATGTGTAACTGTAAAAACCTTATTGTATGTTTTTCATACGGAATAAATTATAAATATAATATTAAAAAATTATGGGAATTTATGTAGGTAAAATGGATTACATATTTGGTATAAAAATTTTGAAATTAGGTTTTATCGTCAATTTAGTTTTTAAATATGACAAATTTACAGTGGTAAATAAATATTTATCTTAGTAAAAGTAAAATTTTGTCAATGGTTAATATTAAAAGATAAAATCTTTACATACCTAATAACTACAACATTTAAAGGGTAATTGAGGTTTGGATCGAATTTAAAAACCCTATATAATATTAATTACAAACTGAATTTATTTAATTTAATTCCACCTATATATGTTTGGAATTTAATAAAAATTTACTATTAAATTTTTCACCTTGTCCCACCTCAGCATAAGTATAAATTACAACTATCATATCAACATTTCCATCCAAAAATACTTTTATCTCATAAAATATCAACCCAAACACCTCCTCATAACTCTCCCCACATTCAAGTCCTATTGGACTCACCAAAAGACCCCATCCCTATTCTTAAAGGGTCTTTCAAGGAGGGGAGAATCCAAAGCTACTTTTCACCATGTACCAATCTTAATTTTTTTTATACTTTCTCCTCACATCCATCATCCCTTAGAGCATGATAACTATATAATCCTGTATATATTGGATTTTTTTAATGTTTTCTCAGATATCCATATATTTTTTCACCTCCTCTTATTCAAATAAATGATATTATTGTTAAAGTTATGCAGGTAAACCACCTCCAAGAATTATTTTTTTGTTCTTTTTGGCTTTACCTCATTCATGGATGGTATTATAACTAATAAAATGGTTAAATAATATAATAATACATATTTATGACCTTTTTAATACTATAGAAATGATATATGAAATATACCATCTAGATTTCGAAATGGTGGTTATACGATAACTTTGTTTGGGGATGTGTGGACTACCACCTACTCAAAATGATGACATTCAGTCACAAAACACATGTAATGAATTAAAGATTATTTTAGTAAAAATATATGATATAAATGATATATTAATTCCACATTAATTTAATAATTTTTTTATACATTTTTACATACCTTTCATTTAATGTTTGTTCTTTCAATTAGAAAGGAATAATAAAAAATATTTTTCATGCATACATACAACCTACCATCGACATGAATGGTGTTTTTTAGATTGAAATAAAATATTTTTATAAATAAATAAATTTCGAATATATAAGATATCTATATCATGTTTTATATTTTAGAGATGATGTAATTATGACCACATGAACTGTTGACATTAAACTAAGTTCGTTTTCGACTCAATAATCGAATATCAACGAAATGTCAAATATGAACAAAAATAATTGTGTAATATTTTTAACATGGAATTAGGTTATGTGAAGGGAATAATAAAGATAAAAAAAGTTCTCAGGAATTTATAACTTAAACTATGTTCATTATTCTGGAAGGATAAAGAATATATTAGATGAGTTAGACTCGAGGTAGGAGAATTTGTTAACCCAACTTCCATTCTTTGCATTAAACATATACTTTTTTAATATGTAATGTTATGATTGCATTAGAAATGACTTTCAAATATCTTATATTTTATTTATAATTTATTTACATGGATTTATTGCACATATACATAATTGATCTATTTGATTTACAAAATGATCTTTATAAATGACTTTATCTCATTCTTCTTTCATTGAGTTATTTCTTGATAATATGCACATTTATACTTTAATTATGTCTATATATAGAAACTGTGACATTTAATAACCATATCATATCTATAATAATGTCACTACCCATCCCCCAGGGCTCGTGCCATGACTACCCAAATCTCGAATTCCATATGCCAGAGGTTAGCTACTAGCACCTAAAAAACATATCCCTAAAAAGGGATGTCATTATCTGAAAACATATCCACACAAATAAAAGTGATAACTATGCACCACTAAACCAAAATAGAAGAAGAATGGTACAAACACAATATAAAACCACCAATGATTGTAAACGTATGTACGAAAATAAAGGGGCTGATTTATATGACCAACATAAAGACGGTACAACAAAAAGGAGAAGAAAACATCTCTTAATATCATTCTCTAATGATCCTACCTAAAGGGTAGGTATAGATCATCTCTACAGTTCTCCGTGCCAACCAGTCACCTCCCTAAACCATCTAGTCTAAGCTCTAATGTCTCAGTCAAAGATACCCGTTGTCGGCACCATACTCAATACATGTGGGTGAAGCCCATGTAGCGGTGACTATAACAATTCCAAGTAGGGACCCTGAGATCCGCAAAGGTCTCCCAAAACTCCATAAAGGAAAAACCACAATGAAATATCACAATCACAGAGCACAAGTAAATACTCAGATAAAAATAGGTACACATCATAAAAACCATGAATAAATATGAATATTCATAAATCTAGATCATCTAATTCTGTCGAGAGGGTTTTTCTGCTAAACCACACATGGTCTCTAGGTGTTGACCCACAATGGATAGCTCTGTGCTGACCCATAGAGGATAGCTAGGTGCTGACCTACAGATGATAGCTATGTTTTTTCCCACAAATGATCGCTATGTGCTAACCCATAGGTAATCATTAGTTGAAGACCCATGGATGATCAATGGGTGATGACCCATGTAGAATCACTTGGTGCTGACCCACATAGGATTGCTATACACTAACCCACAAAGGATTGCTACTTGCTGACATACAGAGGATCACTAAGAGATGACCCATGGATAATCTCAATGAGATTTCCCACAGAGGGTCACTATGTGCTGACCCACAGATGATCGCTATGTGCTGACCCACGGAGGATCAGTAAATGCTGACCCATAGGGGATCCCTATTCCTTCATCACATCATAGCCCGCCACTTGATTTCCACACTAGGCACACTTGATTCTGGTAGGATCTGATCCTTAGGCTATTTTTCGTACCTCAACCACAATGAAGTCCCACAAAGATGTAACATGTTGATCTACAATGTCATAAGGGTTCCAATGAAACAGACTATTTTACAATAAGACACTTAGTCTGTAATATATATTCATTTTAGTGTTCGGGTCCTGGTTGGATTTGAGTCTGATCCAACCCGGTTGTACTCTAACTTTTTACAAAAACCATCTAGAGATTCCCAAAAGGACTACCTAATCCTAATGGTTCTGTTACCATAGACAATTTTCCAATCTTACGTCCAGTTTATGAGATATAACCCTCAAATAGAAATTGTGCCATAAGTGGTTCTTGGCCTGGTCCGACCCAGTCCGACCAACCCGACCCAGCAGGCTGGCTCTGGGCTGAAAGGGCTCATCTTGGACTGATGAGGCTGGACCCTGGCTGAAGGTGCAGGGCCACAGGCTCGACCCACTCGGTCGTGGTCTCGGAACGCTGGCTAAGGGCTCATTACGCTGGGCCGCGAGACCAGCACATCCCACCCATATGGATGTGGCCCACTGGTCCACTGCACTATCCAGGCCTACTGGATTCACGAGCCCCACCAGCTGGGCACAAGGGTCCGCTAACCTCCAGGACTGACAAGTATTCATTAAGAATTCAATTACTGTCTCAAGTAGGTGCCGCTGCACCTTTTAGCATCAGAGCATGAGAAGGGGTTTTCATCAAAAAAATAGATGAAACATTAAACCCTTAAACAAAACCCCATCCTCGAACTTGTTGGAAGATGTTGTGGATGAGGGAGATGAACCCGTGTTTGAAGGTGTTCATCATCACCTGTTGTTGTATGGTTCAAATCCTCCAATAGTCATCAATGATATTTTCTATGTTTTTGGAAGTCGTCAGCGGAACTTATTAATAGGTTCATCTCATGAGTGAAAAAAACACAAGCCCAAGATTTGTTTAAATATAGGAAAAGAATACATTGACGTTGAATTTTATTAACGTGTTTCTTTAATGAACCCCAATTAATATTCCATTAATTCAATAAATGTCATGGTTACCTAACCCAAGGGTCATTTTATTAAATGAATCCCATTCAATCCTGACATTACACTGTGGTCCCACCATCCGCCACACAATGGTGAGATGAGAATAAAATAACTCATGGATTTATTTTATTATTTTTTCCAATGTCCACAAATTAAATTCTTTGTCTGACCCTTGGCGGTCAAAGTTATGCTTCACCGAAGTGAATCCTAGTACTAAAAATTCACCAGTTAACTTAGAATTTTAATATTAGCATTGGTTAAAAAGATAGAAATTGTCTCTCTCATGTTAAATGAACACATCGTTAAAAAAATCAATAATTATTAAAAAATTTCCTCGACCCACGTCGATCGAGATTTGGCTCTGTATAAGGGGAACGTTCTCTAACCAGTGAAATGTTACTATTTTATTTGTATTCTGAGTTTCCATTTATTTGTTATATGGATTTTATAGTAAAATAATTGTTACTTAATTATTTTATTTATGAAAATAAATAACATCCATCGTTGGACACCGATAGCCAATGTTATGATCTGTCTAAGGAGAGAATACACATACCGGTTCAGCGGTGGACTCATGTTTTCATTCCAAGTCCTCTTTTGTGAGTTATAGTATTTAAAAAATAAATAATTTTATTAAATAATTTTATTTATGTTAATGAAATTTTTGGGTTTTCTTACTGGAGGCATGTGCCTACAAGACCTAAGTCAGGCCTAGGGTAAAACTATCATCTTGAACCCAGAAATGCCATTAGATTTCGGATTTGGGACCTATTTAATAGTTATTCCACTTTTTTAGGAAAACTACACATGCACACTATTTAATGCTTATCTTTTTTTCAATGGATCATTTTGGGCACTCGAGGCCTCAAAATCACATGCCGTTAATTTTTGTAGTCTCAAAATAATTCCATATAATTAAATAAATTATATAGAAATTATAGGACATTACATTCTCCGCACCGCAAGGATTTACATCCCCAAAAGCCACAAAAATTATAGGGAATCAAATGTGTGTATTGAGAATGTATCTGTTCCTCACATTCCGATGTGCTTCCCTGGAGGTTCCCATGTTTCCACTAAACTTTCACTAGAGGAATCAACCAACCAAAAAGGACCATCTTCGGTAGATCTTATATCTCCTCCATGAACTCTGCTAATGTATCTTCATCATCAATGTATGACTCCCCGCAGTCCATAACATGCATTGGATCATGCGCATACCTCCTCAACTATGACACATTGATAACATTATGTACCCAGTGCATTTGTGGGGGAAGAGCTTGGTGGTACACCACCTTGCCTACTATGTTATGGATCTGGAATGGTTTAATAAACCTCATAGATATCTTTCCACCCATCCAGATCTCTGTAATTATCATCGGGGTGAGACCCGTATGAAGACATGGTCTCCCACCTCGAACTCAACGTTCCTTTATATCAAGTCGGAATAATGATTATGTCGACACTGTGTAGTATTCTTCCACTCTTGGATGATCTGAACCTTCTTAGTTGTAGCATGTACCAACTGTGGACCCATTAGTGTTGTCTCTCATGGGTCTATCCAGCATAGAGGTGACCTGCATGGTCGGACATACACGGCCTCAAATGGTTACATGTCGATGGTGGAGTGTTAAATATTGTTGTATAAGAACTCTACCAGGGTCATTTGGTCCTCCAAACTGTAGAAAAAATCAAGGTCACAAGCCTTAATCATGTCTTCATGCGTCTTTATAGTATGATCCATCTGACCATTAGTTTGAGGATGAAAGGTGGTGCTCAAGCAGAGGTGAATCCTAAATGCCTTATGTAACCCATTTCAGAACATGGATGTAAGATTAACATCAAGATCTGAGATAATCGTTGATGGAACCTCATGAAGCCATATTATCTCATGTGCATCCCAATCCCACTACTGATCCCTACTGTTGGATGGGTAGGATGTGGGCCAACATGGTGAGTCGTTCAACTATCTCCTTGATGTAATCAAATACATTAGACATATGTGGTAAACATATCATGAATACTAGGGAGATACCATCCCATATCCATTCTGGAACCTCAAGTGGTGAGGTCAAGCCTACTGGTACATGTTACTCGACCTTTACTTTCTTAAAAATAAAGCATCGTGAAATGAACTATGCCACTGATTTCATCATCACTGGCCACGAGTAATGACACTCTAGGTCCGGGTACATCATCACCTCATCAAGATGTTCCGCCAAAGGGGATGTGGGGAACTCCCTCAACTCCTCCTCATATAGTGTCACTAGTACCATGGTGCATCCTTGAAAAAGAATGTTGTGATCTCCAATATAGAAAATATTTTATTATCCCGTCCTGAGGATATATGAGCACATTGGGCCTCACAGTCAACATCCACATGCTTTGCATCTCATACTCACAGAAGGAGTGGGGGAGCATCAGTCGTGTCCTGGAGGTATCCTTCTCCATCATTATCCATAATGGATAACTACAACATGACTAGCTCTTTTGTCCCCTCATTCCGAAATTGTAGCCTATAAAACCTACTAAGTGCATCTTCCACTTTGTTCCCCTTCCCAAGAGTATAGACTATGTCAAAGTTATCATCCTGGAGGAACTACAACCATCACCGCTATCTATGGTTAGGGTCCTTCTATGAGAATATATACTTGAAACTATTTCAATCAGAGTAGATAATATACCATTCTCCAAACTATACTCTCATCTCTCGGACCTCCACGGGAGCCATATGATATGCATTTGTAGATATTGTTGTCATTTTTGGGTACAAGACAATGCAAAGGTCCCTCTCCCTACAGGGCGGTAATAAAAGAATAATATTTTGAATGAATTTTCCCAAACTCTGTTACAAAAATTTGGAACTGAAGGCTCAAAACACCTGCTTCCATGATGGTAAAGTTGGCTCACTCAATAGTGATCGGAAGCACCCTCCAATTCATGAGTTTGTCACTTAATGCATTGCTTTCATTTTTATCAAACCATGGAACACCCCATTACATGTCTATAAATATACCAAAATCATTTTTTCTAAAACATTCAATCCACGAATGATCTATGGACGACTAGTCCATACCCAAACTAACATTGTAAGTCATCGATACTACCACCAAGAGGTTCCAACCGAAACTCTAGCCTAAAGGGTAAAATCACACCATCGAAATAAGTGTTATTATTAGGTTTCATCCTTTTAGGTGTCATGATATGTATGGGTCATGAAAACAGGTTAACCAAAAACTCTAGGTCTTGAACAAGATTGGTGACAAAAAGGAATTATTAGTACCTACATCTATAAATTATAGCATCAAGTAGTAGACACAACCCATACCTCGAATCATTCAATGATCCCGTGGGACACACTCCATGGCCGCATGTAGCTACTCCCTTTCCCTCTCCCCCAGATCCCTATGCCATGTGGGGACCACATTTGGGTGGTGGTTATAACATGTAGAAATGTACACCACATCCTACTGCTCTCCTAGTTCCCCTTCCACATCTACATCCCTACAAATTCATATGTCCCTATAAAGTCTTGTCCCCAAAACATTTTACATGTTTATGTATCTAAGAATCATGTTAGTTTCCTTCTTTCCCACTACTTACATTCACTAGATGCATCTACTCAGCCAATGAATTTTCACCAAAAACGTTCTCTATAGATCCCTAACATAAGTAGTAATTCACACAGGAAACGTTTTGGCTCGGATGTCCCCTAACACATCTCTCTTCGAGGTATGAACCTTAAGTCACAAGTCGTATCTTATTCATCATGTACATGGAATGGTATGTACACCTTAAAAAATACTTAATTAATGAAATTTTGTCCTGTCGAAGCTGTGGATGCTCTTGGGAACAGACACCCCTAATATTTTTAGAGAAATACACCCCTTCCCTAAAGCACGTTCTCAAGCTATTTCTAGTGACAAAATAATCTCATCGTAACATAGGGGTAAACTAAACCCTATAATCTACTTGCTGATCAATGTATAATTCTCACTATCCTGACCACTATCTGATATAATGGAGACCTAGCTAGATGGTAATTCTGCCACAGTCTCAATCCATTCCTTATCTGCCTGTGAGTTGGTCTCATATCGGAACCAGAGGGGATTCTATAACTAAAACTCATACATGGTAATGATCCTACGTGTGTCCTCTACTAGTAGAGCCGATAGTAACTGCCGACCATTGGGTAGTGGTATTGTTGGGACACTACCCAAAGGTACCATCTTGGGCAACAATACTTATACTGAAGCATCTTCCCACTGTGGACCAATAATCATGGTAAGACACAGGAATCTGGATGGTTGTATGCATGGAGTCATCTTGAATAAGAATAATGTTAAATCACAATTAATATGTTATAAATGGTGAGTTTATTCAAAAGATATAAATAAAAAAATGTTTTCAAAAAACATTCTACTATTGTTTTCATCTATCGAGTCAGAAAAAAGAATTCAGCGTCCTGGTATGTATACGCCAGCCACCACAACAACACTGGACTCCTTGTACTTAAATCCGAACTCATTACATGTAAATCTATTTCCCCCATTGAAAAATAGAGACTCTTTGTTCTCCTGTTTGAACTGACCAACCTCTGATACCACTTTTTCATGACCCCTCCCCTAGGGACATTGTTGTGACTACCCCAAGATCACCTTTAATAGGCCAAGGGTTGCAGACTTGAAGCAATAAGTAATACCCATGAAAATAGAAGGAATT
Source organism: Viscum album (assembly GCA_963277665.1). Taxonomy (NCBI): domain Eukaryota; kingdom Viridiplantae; phylum Streptophyta; class Magnoliopsida; order Santalales; family Viscaceae; genus Viscum; species Viscum album. Next base: position 537,984,726 of record OY728156.1, read on the forward strand.
TCCTCAAGACCCTTACACACAGAAACATGCAACACCACACACATGTAAAACACAACAAAACAATAATGGTACAACCACAACTAAAAATAACCATTGAGTGTAATTGTTTTGAAAGTAAAGGGGCCAGTGGACATGCCTAGTTGGAAATAAGGTACATCAAAAATTAGTAAAAAAACAGCTTCTGATATCGCCTTCCAAAGATCCTACCTGATGGGTTGGCACAACTCATATCTACGGCTCTCCACGCCAAATGGTCACCATTGTACATCATCTAGTCCTGACACCCAAGTATTTCACAAAGATACCTGACATCTGCTCCCGAAAAAATAAATTTCAGGATAATATCATGCAGGGGTAGGTATAACAATACCCAGTAGGGTCACTGAGACCCCCGAATGTCTCCTAGAATTCCACAATGGAAAAACCACAATGTCTGATCCCTATCAAAATAACAAGTAAAGACTCAACTCCTAATAGGAACACAACATGAAGAACAAGAATAAAGATGATTATACATAAATCTAGATCATCATATTTTTTCAAGAGGATTTTAATACTATACCGAACTAGGTCACTTGGTGTTGAACCACAAAACATTACTAGGTGTTGACCCATAGAGGATCTGTAGGTGCTAACCGACGGAGGATAACTATGTTCTGGCCCACTGAGGATCTCTATGTGATGACCCACAATGGATTTCTAGTTTTAGACCCATGGAGGATCTCTAGGTGATGAACCCTGGAGGATCTCTATGTTCTAACCTATGGAAGATCACTACGTTCTAACTTATAGAGGATCTCTATATGCTGAACCAAAGAGGATCACTAAGTGATGACCCAATGAGGATCGCTAAGTGCTGATCCATGGAGGATCGCTAAGTGCTGACAAATGGAGGAACTCTATTTGCTGACCCATATAACACCACTAAGTATTGACCCATGGAGGATCGCTATGTTCTGACCCATGGAGGTCACTAATTGTTGATCCATAGAGGATCATTATTTCTTTATCACGTCACAACCAGCCACTGGATTCCAACACTAAGCACCCTTGATTCTGAGAGGATCCACTCCTCAAGACATTGGTAATGCCTCAAATTCCACAATGGAACATGAAAAAGTAACCCAATAAACCCCACTGTCATATGGGTTCCAACGCAATAGATGTTACATCAATCGGTAGCCCGGTCAGTAAGTTATATGTATTTTAATGTCAAGGGCCCAGTTGGATATGAGTATGATTCAACTAACATGTACACCAACATTATACAAAACCCATTTACAGTATCTCAAAATGTCCAACTCATCCTTAGGGTTCGGGAACCATATACGATTTGTCAAATGGATGTTCTGTTTAGGAGATATAGCCGATTAAACATGGCTGCTTGTGGGTATGGGTTCAGTCTGACCTGACCCGGCCCGCCGGGCGTGGCCTGAAGGGCATAGGATCAGCCCAGTTTGGGTGGGCCCCACATAAATGGGCTAGGATCTAGGCTTGGTTCACTGGGACATTGGATCAACCCGCTGGCCATAGGATCGGCCCACTAGGCCGTAGGACCGGCGCGGCCCACCGGTAGGGTTCGGCCTGCCGGGCCGCTAGACCATCACGGCCTGCTAGCATGGCACAACCTACCATCTAGGTGCATGGGTATCCTCCACTCTCAAATGGACAAGTAGTCACATCTTATATCAATCAGCGATTCCAGTTGGCACTGATCCACTAGGTCAGTCTGTGTAGACCGGTCATCCTTAGGACCCATGGGCGCGGGTCCTCCCTTCACCCATCGTCACACCTCAAATCCACGAGACCTCTTATATGGTGCGATCCAATGGACCGGCGACCCGACATCATTGAGGGTATAAATGGTTGACCTTCCATTTTTCTGATACGGTTCCACCCCCTCCTAGTAGGTGGTGAGAGACGATCAGCGCTGTCAAGCTCGCGGAGCTTCCGGGAGCCACCGAAGAAGTTCCATTGGTCAGGATTTCTTACCAAAAATGCATACTGGCCTTCCGGGACATCTTCATAAATTTTTGGCCCACAGTTTCATCTTCTCACCATATCAGTCGGTCTCCAATGAAGAACATAATCAATATCGATATCGGTTGAGGTTCTGAGCCTTGTTCGGTTCAACTCGCACACTTCTTGTTAGCATCATTACATTGGAAGGGTTCAATATAAAAAAAACGAGATGAAAATTTAAACCCTTAAAGAAAACCCCTACCACAAATTCATTGGAAGGCGATGGTTATGAAGTCGATGAACCCACATTTTAAGGTGTTCATCACAACCCCTCATTTTCCGATTTGAATCCTCCAACGGTCATCGAAGCTCTATTCTACATTGTTAGAAGACGTTTCCAACACATCTTCAGTGGTTCCTATCATAAATGATCAAAACTCATGCCCGGGATTTGTTTAAATAGAGTAAAAGGAGCCACCCAAATTGAATTTTATTAATGTTTTTCATTGATAAACTACAATTAATATCGAATTAATTCAATGCACATCATGGTTACACAACCCAATGGTCATGTCATTAAATGAATCCAGTTAAATCCTGAAATTACACCATGGTATTTCCATCCACCACTCAATTATGAGAAGAGAATAAAATAACTCATGGTTTTATTTTATTTTTTATTTTTGTAAAAAAAATAACTTTTTTGTTCAACCCTTGCTGGTCGAATTTAAACATCGCCTCAGTGAATCTCAATGCTAAGACTCCAATGGTGCCCTTAGATTTTCACTCCATGAGCTAGTTAAAAAGATAGAAATTTATTCGCACAAGGTTAATGAACGTTCCTTAAAAAAGATAGGGAATTATTAATAGTCACCATATACCATCACCGATTGAGGTTAGGATATGAATTAAGGGAACACACCCTCCTGAGCCCAGAAGTACTCTTTGATTTCCAATTTGAGTTACCATTTCTGAGTTAGAAGGAATTGAAAATAAAATAATTGTTACTTAGTAAATATATTTACAGCCAAAAACTGCTTCCACTATTGGCCTTCATCGGCCAATGTTATGATCTTTATAAGGAAGGAATAACCTTATGAGTTTAGTGGTGGTCTTTGATTTTTATTCTAATTCACCATTCATGAGTTATAAGTATTTTTATATTAAATTAAATTTATTTAATTAATTTTTTATGCTTATTCCATTAATGGGTTTTCACACAAGAGGCCTACGCAGGAAGAACATAAGTGGTTCCAAGAATAAACCCGCCATACTGAATGCAATATTATACTTATCTTTCTGATATAGGAATCCATTCATGTGATATTAATATTTTTCATATAAATTGCTCATGTCTGCTATTTAAAGGTTGAAATTTTTTGGACATAACATTACGAGCACTCCATGCCTCTAAATCACGTGTCGTCAATTTTTTCAATCCCATAATGATTAAAAAAAATTAAAAAATTATTCTTAAATATAGGGACATCACTACTAATGTTAATGAATGTGTTTTTAAATGTATTAATTCATGGTGATTATGATTTTAATGTTCAATGTGGAATGTGAAACAATGAACATTTAAATATTTATTTATCAAATATATTCATCATAATATAAATTCATATATTAATTTATATGCATATAAAATAATTATACATGAAACTTTTTTGTCTATATTTAAAATATTTTAAAAGTAACCTTTTTATATGAATCATTTTACATTCATTTGAAAATTAAAAAAGAAATGTTTTTTAATGTATGTGGAGATAACTCATTATGTGTTACCATAAGAGTTATTTTATATTTGGATGCCTCTATAATAAATAACATTATCTTAAATGGAAAAAATCCATTATTCCATTTTTGGTTGTTTTTGTATTAAAAGTAGTTTTGAAAGTAGATTGATTGTTACAATATATTGAAATGAATTTTTTTCATTGTGAATGAAATTTTATGAGTGAAATGTTGATAATTGTAATATTTTATATGTTATGATTATATAATTATACTTGGACATTTTATGGATGGTTACATAATAAACTTATGATGGGTGGTTATGTGATAAACCTATTATTTGTGGTTTCATTATAAACATAGATGGGTGGTTAAATTATGACCTCCAATGCATTGGATTTAGAATTCATTAATATGACTATTCCATTTCTAAGAGTGATATGTGTGGAAGTTGATAGAATGGTTATTCCATTTATGTAAAAGTTTGTCCCCCTTTACATTCATATGATATATGAGATTTATATGGAATTAATGTAAATATTTTTATTAAAAAAATGATATGAAATGATCTTATATTCAGTTAATAATATTTAATACTTCATTAAAGTGAAATTTAATACATTATGTGAATGTATTAAAGGACTAAAAAATTTTAAAAGGATAATAGTGTTTTTTCTTTTGGATTCCTTTATAGTGCTTTTTGTGAACATTGATTTTTTTTTGAATTTTTTTCTCAAAAGATATAAACGATAATATTATCATGGATGGGATCATGGAAATGTAATTATTTCTAATCAACAAAGGAAACCATGTTGGTTTATAAACATTTCTTTTGATGCATGAAAAAATTTATAGAGGTTGGAAATATATACATTGTAAATTTTGTGTTTTTATGTATTAGATATGGCCTAATTCATTAAATATCTAAACCTAAAATGATCATCAATGTGAATTCATGACATAAATCAATATTATGTAATTTTTAAGGGTGGGGACTTATAAAAATAGCTACATAATTAAATTATAAAGAACATTTTATAACTATTTTGACATTCTTTAAAATTATTTCAAATTTAATACTTTAATGTATTTATAAAAAAATTGGCATTATTTATAGAAATTAAAAAAGAAATATTCTATTTGAAGTTTTTAGATATTTATAAATTCTATTGACACTAAAAACATTATTCTATGTTCAGATTTTTTTTAATATTCTTTTAATTCTTCAATGAATATCATTTATCCCCATTTTTTGGGTAATTTTTATTAGAAAATAGGTGTTTAATGGAATGGGATATATAACTATAGAAAATGATATTTTGTGGTCTAAATAGTATTTTTTATGTTTTTATTGTCGAAATTAAATATTTGATGAATTTTGTTAATGCTATTGTCCTTTTATTTCAATTATAATTTTGATTGATATTTTATTGACTCTCCAATTCATTGGGTGGGGATTATATTTTCTACATAATTATGTCAGAATAAACCACGTAAGTTATTTCAATTTCAGTTTTTATTTTAACAGTTTTTTAGTCATTCCATGACTATGATATCCTAAGGAGCCTATATATCTTTTTCAATGAATTATAATGTGGTTTCATGAATTTTGTTTTATATTTATGGTATGATAATGATAATTGGATTAAAGGAATGAATATTCATTTTTATGGTAAAAATAGTTTATTTTAAAAATATTTTTATGGGTATCATGTTTTTAATGAATCTCATAGTATTAATATTTTTTAAATTATATTTTCACATTAGTATATAAAGAAAACCAATTATTAGTAAGGATTATTTCATTTGTAAGAATGTGATTCCTTAAAATTAGTGTTTATTATGTTAATGAAAAACTCTTTTATAAGATATCACTATTTTTAAATAGACTAGTACATTTCTATTATTTTAATTTCCTTTATAATATTTTGATATCTTACCTTGTTTCCAAAATATTTTCATAGGGTTAAATTAAGACTATGAACAATGATTTAATCATGATTAATTTGTTGAATAATATTCATGAAAATAATAAAAAAAATTATTTTCAAAAGCATTATATCGTTAACAATAGGTATTCATGGGATGTTCCTTCTTTGTGTTGTACTGGTTTTATATATAAGATTTTTAAACAATATGACAATGCCTATTAATAGGGAATGGATTTTGGTATATGATAAAAATAATGTTATGATTTAAAAATCATGATTATGTAATATTTTTGGTGGGGTCTATAAAATCCAAGAAAATTTCAAGATGAAATATTTTTAATCAAGAATGATAATAGTGTTAAAAATATTTATTGATACTAGGTTTACAATTAGTAATTAAACATTTGTATATGAGAATATTATTATTTTTATATACCATGAAATAATATATATATGAATAAAATAACTCATGGGTAGTAAACACACCCTAAATAGAAAACAAGTTGAATAAAATGAAATTTTCCTCAAATAATTAGGATTAAGAACATGAAAACACATAATACTATAAAAAAGACAAATTCAATAAAACCTAGAGAGTATGATTTAAAATGGAAAAGTCAATAATATTAATAATGTGAGTATAATTAAAAAAATCTTGGTTATGAGACACACCATTAAAAATAAATCATGATGTATAATATGATATATACCTCAAAGAATTGAAAACAAAGAAAATAAATTGTTACATATAATCTTTTTTTCAAAAAATGTACTCTTACATCTAGTATAATAAAGATAATTATCATAACAATATAATTTTATAATATTAAAAAAATTACAAGAATACTTATTATTTTTAATCATTATCTATTTGAATTATAGTTAGTAAATACATATTTGACATATAGGGTGTAATTAATCATGGAAATTTTGAAATAATTATATAAAAAATTGTGTTTGTTTTCCTTGTAGAAATAAAATTTACCATTCTTAGATCCTTAAGTGGTACAATAAAATATATTCAATGATATATATAAACATATAATATTATTCAATTGTTTTGTTAAAAACTATGAAGATCAAACTCACAATTATTGTTCTTTGATGACTATTAAAATTTGAATGATTTTGTACTAAATGTGTTTAATAAAAATTTTATTATAAATAAAAAAAAATATTTATTTTATTATTTGTAGGAGATATTACTAATAATAATTTTACTATATTAATACAGAATATAAATTTATTACACATTTTAGGTTGTTAGTGAAAACCGACCTACACATAAACACATTATCATTAATGGACGAATATGAAGTGATTCACCTATAATAACGTTATACCTGAAAAATAATGATCCAATTTAGTGTATATTTATCTGATATATCATAAATTAAAATAATTATATGATAAATATACTTTATTAAAAATTATTCAATAGAACTATGAAATCATTTTTTTCACATGTAGAATGCTCTTTTAAAAGGATAAATCTTCTCTGATTGCATATTGATCATGTTTTTTAATAAGTTTTCAAAATTAGTCATCACAACCATAAAAAAATCATAAGAATCATATTTATCTATCAAAAAAAATTCACTACCTTTCAATTAGTGCAGAGATGAAAATAAAATATGTAATAAATCATTCCATAAAGGCGACAGTCTACATGTATTCCTTGAGATCAGTTTCATTTTACCTATAATAGGGAAGATAAGTAATATTGTTTATTGAAGGACTCGGTCCTTATTCATCCGATAATTATTTTTTTTATAAATAATTCATTTTATTTAATTCCAAAATATTCTTTTAGGTTTTTATTTTCATAAAAATATCTCATAAATATTATATTAAAATATTATATATTAAATGTTGGAAATTTCCGTCTAATATTGATTTCCAATAGTAATATTTTTTAATGAACCATTGTTTATTTTATTTTAAAATGATAAATATATTAAATTTAACATTATCATTCTTCTAACTTTTCATAAAACCATCTCAAAACAAAAAAACATGTTATGAGATGATAAAATCTCAGTAAGGGACATATAAAAAAATCTTTTTATTCCATTTCAAAACTATGTTATCATGAATGAGTATTTTCATTTCACAAAAAAAACATTTACATAAAATAATTGTTAATTAATGATAATATTATCATTAAGGAAAAATATATCTGAGAAAAAAATTATAACAAAATATAATAAAAAATAATAATCATGAGGGTTTTAAAAAACAAATTAGAACCCATGAAAAATATTTCAAAGAACAAAACATTTTGCAATTAATAAGGAATAATATTTACTTCAAATAATATCTTAACATCAAAAAGAAAAATATTTCTATGAAAACTCATTATCCAGAATTGTTAATTCATATAGGATCCTTATGATATAATATTCATAACGCCCTTAATAGAACCCTTACAAGAACCCTAAAAGGTTATATAACCTTAATAGTCAGCATCCAACAACAATCTCTTGTGAAATTAATCACTACCAATTCATTGAATACCTATACCAAGATCATGCAATATTTTTTAAAAAAATCAAGGAATATAGAATGTCTAAAACACATATAATCTGGATATTTTTTCATAAAACTCATAAAAACATACATTATATCCTATAATGAAAACATATTCAGATATTGATATATAATTTCCCTTTAAAAATTGATTTTCAAAACTAAGATACCTGAAAAAGTTTGAAAACATATTTTTTTAATAAAACATTGAATCTTTTACTGGAATAAAAAAATATAATATAAATATTTTGATGGGAGACACCATTGATTCATTTTATGAAAAAAAATAAAATTCATTTTTCCTATTATTAATGAATGAATGAACATTATTTTTAAAATACCTAAAAATATTACTTTAAATATTTTAAAAAAAGTTAATAAAAATCATTAAATTTAAATCCTAATTTATTTATTTCAATATAATTATGATTCTTAAAATTATTTATATATATATGGGAATGGAAATTATATATATATATATAATATTATTAAATCATTTATAATAGGGTTAAACGGTAATGTGTCAACTAAAACATGATTTTTTTTAAACCAATAGATACAAATAAGAAATAAAATTGAATGAATGATTTATAAGGATAATATATATCAAAAATTTATAATTATTCAATATACAAAATATTCATTTGTAAAAAATATCTCAAGTCTCAATGAAAAATAATTTATACTAACAATCAATCACCCCAAGCAAGACTTGTCCAATATATTATTAATATTATTTAATAATAATATTATATTAATTATTTTCATTAATATGAAATTATTTATGTCCAATAAATTATAATTACCCCTTATATATCATTTTTTAACATATTTTAGTTACTTCATCTTTAATTTATACAATAGTTATTTTGAGGACACTAAGTGGATAATCACAGACCAACTGTTGTTGGATTAAGATTGTAAATGGTAATTATTCCATAATTTCGAAAATAATATTAATGAAATATTTTTTATTTTTTTAAATTAATTTTACTTTTAGAACTGACCATGATTGATGGTTATGAGAAATGAATTATGTTACACAATTGGACGTGGCACGCCATATGTACACATGAGTGACATTTCCATGTTTAAAAAAAATATAGGAAATACCATCAACAGTATTTTATAATTAAGAATATATTATTATATTATAAATAATATCTAATATTCTTTATTTATCATATATAGACCATCCATGTGATGTAGTGATGAAAAAAATCAGGTTGCTATGTTTAGGTGGTAATCCATATGTTAGAAAAAAATGATGTTTTCATTTTTCAATGTATGGAATGGTTTGAAAACTAATGATATTTTATATATAAATAATTATAATTATATCATGAATATCATATATATATATATGTATAGCTATTAAATTTATCATTATAACTTGTTTTCATATGTAGTGATAAAAAACATATTACATCAGTTAGTTTTGCAGAGTCATATGTACACATGATCATTTGGTTCATTTACTATTTTATGGTAACAGATATAGATATAGGTTATGAAATAAATATAATAACATATTACTGTATTAGGATAATGATTATTTTCTCATCATTATTCATGAATATTTGAATGATTTGGAATAATAAATAATATAAAAATTCGTAGTTGTGAATTATTCCACATCTTCAATCAACTTCATTTTCTTTTAACCTTAAGCACTCTAAGATTGGTATTAAACGGAAAATAAGACCCAAAAGATGTGGGGAGGGAATTTATAAATAGATTTTTCTATATGTTTTATTAAATAAATTTAATTTTATTTAAGTAGGTGTTTTGAGTGTGGGTACACTTTTTCAAGTGGGTGAGGGGACACATATAAGGGTTTTTAAAAATTTGAAAATGTTTTATCTTCCTACACAATAATAATGGTTCCCAAATAGACCACATATAACTATTAGATGATATATTTCTTCAATATATACATAATGTAGTATTTATACATGTTTTAGGAAATTTTAATCATTATCACCATTGTATAACCCTTGGTAAACCTATTTTTAACCATGACCCTAGAAACAAAAATTTATTATATGTACTATAAATATTGATGAAACATTATATAGAACATATTTTGTAATGTTAATTATTTTTAATAAAAATAAGTAATGAATTTTACATAATAAAAAATTATATAACATGTTGAATTTAATATAAAAATTAACACATAATATGTTAAAAAATAGTTTGTTTCTGAAACCATTCTTTAAGATGATTTATTTTTTCTTTTTTTCCCCTTTCAAAAAATATGATCCCTTTATAATTCTTTGAACAAAAATTTATTTTTCAAAAACTATTTGTATTTTATACTATTAATAATAAAAATATATTTATAAAATTCCAAAAATAATAATTCAAATGATATTTTTACTTGAGAATATAAAGATGATAATAAAGTTTAATGAAAATCATATTTTAAAATGTGGAAATAAAAATATTATATAAATAATATAATATATATAAAAAATTTATATAATAATCCAAATTATTTCCATTTTGATTGGAATATTAATTAATATTCATTAAATTAATATAATTATAAATTTATAATTAAATAATATCAATAAAAAATACATTTTATTTAATATAATCATTATATGGGAAATTACATTATTCACCCATTTTGAAATTTTCTTTTATAAATATTTTCCATAACATAAACTTGTGTTATTTTTTTCCCTTAATATCATTTTATGATTCCCATGATTCGTTTAAATTGTATGGTTTCCCCCAAAACATGTATCCCAGTAAAAAATTTATTCATCAAATCCATATCTCGTTGGATAAAAATTAGATAACTTTACTCAAAATTATAATTATTTCTCTGAAATTAACAACATCGAGGCTCAAAACAAGTGATGAATTTTAAACATAATTTCATAATAATGAAACAATAGACAAATAATTTTATAAGGATAAACTAAAGTATAATGAACACATAATTTAAAGTGATATAATATTCTCCATAATTTCATATTTTCCAATAAAACACATACATAACATTATATTTTTACCAAAATTCACATCAATTTTCCATTGAGATAAAATAATGAAATCATGATCTCCCACCATGAATGAAAACTATTCATATGATATTCCATATATTATTTATTCATACACCAATCCATAATTATATATTCTTCAACATTCATAACTTCTCAACCATTTGATACAACAATTTTTGTAATAATAATTCCATTTCCCTAACTTCTTAACAATATGGTATTTTCTAACATAAATTTTAATATCATGCATCAAATGGATCCATAAACATTATGGAATGAAATATATTTTTCTACAAACCTTAAAATCATGAAAAATAGATATACCAAATTATTAGGTAATGTATTAAATAATCTCAAAGAATATCAACAAATTTCTGATTCTTCCTCCCTAAATTTCGATCATAATGAAGATGAAACCCCGTATTGAATTTTTATGTAGTACCAAAAGTATTATAAAGTCAATTCTTCAATTTAAAGTAAACCATGGATCATGGTTAGATACAATATAGAGAGGAGTTTCATATAATATGACTATTTTAAATATATATTGTAAATAATGATTATCATAATATAAAGTACAATTAATATGATGTAAATGTGAATATTTATGTTTTTGATTATCAATAAACCATATTTTATTATTAAATTGAGAAGTATTATTAAATAAATCCTTGAAATCCATTAATATATTTTTCTATTTACCATATGACACTAAATAAAGATATGTCAAAACCTTCATTAATTGTAAAACTACATTATGTTATTGATAAATCATTAGCATATTATTAAAGTAAGTGATGTCTCCATTTATTCCATCTCACCTTAAAATTTTTATACGGTCTACATACATATTTTTACTTCTGAGATGAATGGATAAAATAGATATATGATCTTCAAACAAAAATTATCTCTTTAATTTTGAAATACAAGGCACACTTAATTTCATTAAAAATTATGTAAATCCTTCATAATCAACATTTAACACTAGAAAATTAAAATTATTGATCGTTACGTAATTTTAAATTAAAATTTTTGACTCCTTTTAAGCATATATATTTATATTTTAAAAATGTTAATCCACTAACAACTAAAACAATATAGATGAAATTCATATATATACAATCTCTATACCATCATTAATTATTTTATTTACCAATGGATCATGTTCGGAACATATCATTGTTAATGATACCTTATATTTCAAACTAAAGGCATTATCTACATTATTTTCATTATATATATAGTAATGAAGTGTGTAGAAGTAGATCTTAATCAGTTATAGTAATCTTCACATCCTCATGTTTAACTCCATATGAGTGCATATAAACCTCAAAATTTTATGATCACAATATATTTAACATATTACTATATATAAATGATCCCTACAAATTATTTAAAAAAACAATAATACATATAGTTCAAGATCATGTGTAAAATAATTTGGAAAAATATATTTCAATTGGCATATCACATAATAAATAACATGATCATTCTATATTAAAAAATAGTCATGTATTATCATTAAATCATAATAGTATAAAAAATATCATATTTTTTTGTTGGTAATGATAAAACTATAACATTATAAAAATCTCATTTTCAATCCATAGAAACATTAATAACATTATTTTGTTCATATTAATTTATCTAAAATTATCTTATTTTATATAGTGGGGAAGGTAACTAGATTTTTTTTGCAAACCCATCAATAGTAACACACTAAAATAAGAAAACTAAAAATCTATGTGACATTTTTAGGCCATGGAAACTCTTTATCCACTTTATTTTTATTTTGATATGTAATTATTCCATATTTATTTACACCATGTATATGAATGGGAAATCCATCACAACTATGATTCACATAAAAAAATTTCTGTATAACATATTTATGTCAATGATTTCAAAACAGAAGTCCAATGTTACTCATTATAATCATATATATTAGAATATATTATGATGTCATCAATAAAGAAATCATTTAATATATTTTATAAAATTCTTGTTAAATATATTCATAAGGACTATAAACATAGTTGGATCCTTTTTTAACCAAAAGGGAATAACTAAAAACTCCTAATTCCTATACCTATAATAAAACTCAATTTTCATAATTTCATGCATATTCATATATATCTGTTGTAACCTATAAAAGAGATCAAATTTTGAAAAATATTAACTTCCATGAAGCTTATCAAAAAATTAATTGATAAGAGTAATCTTATTGGTATTATTTATAGTGATGTCATTCTATAGTATATAATTAATACGAAGCTTCATGGAACTCTTTTATTTTTATAAATAATAGGAGAAACACTTACTGATATTCAAAGATGAATAAAACAATTTTAATGTAATTTTTCTTACTCATTTTTTCAATTAAAGAAATTTATTAATTAAATTAGAAAAATTTGTTTTTAAATTAACATATAATCAGAAACTAAATCAATAGTATATTCATTGTCACTATTTTGTATTATACTATAAAATTTAATTGGAAAAACAAACCAATAAACATTTTCTAGAGAAACATCATGATCTGGAATAGTCTCTTTCTTCCCAACAATACATGGGATAATTTTCAAAATTAATCAGTTTCTCATCTTCCTAAAATGTTACCTCTAAATTTAATTCATTTATGTATAAAAACCTAAAAATATTCAAAAAATCAACTTATAATAATATATAATACATCATATGATTAAAAAATAAAACCAATCCCTAACAATAATTTAATTAATCTATTTATGGGGAAGATGGTAAGGCTTTTAGGTAATACACTTCACCAAACAATACTATGTTGATTTATATAATTTATTTTTGGCTTAATTATATCCTAGTGTTATTTCCAAAAGTTAAGGCCTTATTATAATAGTGTAATTTCCTATATTCAAGAAAATTTAAAATAAATAAATGAATTTATAGAGCCCAAATGTAATTATTCATTACCATAATCTGAGTAAACCATTAATATACCAGATACCAAATCGCTAAATGTTCTATCTTTTAAAAATATATTCATAAATGAGTTTTTCACACCACCTTTCTTGAAATCTTAATGACATCTATCATTTAATCATATCTTCATGCATGTACTCTCATAATTACCTATTTTGTTTCAATTAAAGCATCTTATTCCTATAATTCCATTGTTTTTATGTTCGGAAATTATTATTTACATTATATTCATTATCTAAAAGACCAAATTTACACCATTAGAATAAATTTCATAATATTATATTTCATTCTATACGGTGATTTTTTCTACACATATCACATCATTGAAATTTAATTTTATTACTATCTACTTTATTCGGTTTGTGTTTCCCATATTCTATCAACCTATATATCTATTTCTTTATATTTACACAAAACACATGATCATAAAAAATTCAATTTCCACCATATTGACATATCGAAAAAATACCTCAAAACTTTTAAATTATTGTTATTCCAATGAAATTTGATATATTGGATTTAGTCCTAAATAAATCTGATTAATTTTAAAATAAATATCTCAAATTAAATTTGGTGCATACCTTTCAAACTAGTAATGTTTTCATTATTCATATCCATTTAATCATCCACCATATTCCACAATTTAGAGAATTTTTCCCCTCCCAAGTATAACAATGATAGTAATATTTTCATTGATGAATATATTCATATATTCATACTATTTTAATGAATTGATATATTTTCCTTATAATATAAACATAAATATTAACCATTAATTATCAGATTAACCATATATATAGTATAAAAAAATATAATTTTTGATTATCTAATTAACTAATGAAATTAAATGTCCTCTATATAGATGTGATCCATCACGAAAGTTATCATAATGTTATATGATCTATTGAATCCTGGAGTGTGTCGTTTCAAGAAATAATCCACTATTGATATTGTCTCTAAAATGTACATGCTTTTTCTCTCACAAGGATACCACTAAAATTTTACCCTTGTTAGCTAAGATGTCACAATATTGAACAATTCTATTCCAATTTTTTCCATTAATGGATACTGATTTGGATTGATATTATCCTCTTGATTCTATTCAACATTAGTATCCATATTAACTTTGTGTAATATCCTTCTGAATAGTCATAATTTAGGTCAAGTGGCATAGTCATAATTAAATTCAACATTATGAAACCATAAATTACAATAATATAAATGTGATTAAATTTAATATCCTAGCCTATAAAATTATCCATACCCTACTCTTATACCACATAAATAGAAGGAATCCTTATTTAATTAATAATTCCATTTTTAAATAAGAATTGATTGTCATTAATTTATGAGGTTATATATAGGGTTGAAGTATAGATAATTAGGTCACATTATCAAACCAAAAAACATATATATTATATTTTATAATCATCCTTTTACAATCCATATTTCGGAAGATACCAAACATTTAATATGAAAACAGTTTTATATTCATGGAAAATATTCATGATTTTCAACATTAATTCATGATTGATCTTACTATTCCAAATACCATTTTAAATACCTATTTACATATGGAATTTGTAAAAAATGAATATCAAGTGACATAAATGGGGGAAAAGAACTCCTCGGTCCATTTTAAAATCATGAGATCAAAAAAGAGAGTTTTTCTTTATCCTGAAAATTTTTTAGTGCAAATAATTGTTTATTTACATATAGTAATAGCTTTAATAACCAATATTGTTGATGAAATACTTTTTAATAAAACATTATAAGAATTTATAATCATATTTCTTTTAAAAAAAACAAGGGAACCCTTGAAATTTATTTTATATAATATTCATTTTTACCTTCTTGAAGCTTAATATTTCTTATAAAAATTATATTCTCGTATAAAATGATAATATACCCTTGAAAACACATTATAATGAATATAAAGATCATTTTGTTTCCTTCTGTATCCACTATTTAAAAATAGTAAAAGATCTCTCACATTTTAATTAACCCACATGATCATGTTAACATAAATCTCTAGAAAAAATATGTATTACCCAATGCATTGGATATCTATACATTTATAAATCAATTATATAAGATTTCAAAACAATATATTATTTTACTAAAATTTAAAACATTCCAATTAAATTACCAAAATAAAATAAAAAATTATTTATAAACCATAAAAAATCATATATTGATATATCCCTTTCCATTAAATATTATGTTTAAAAAATTATCATCATGAAAAAATGGACGTAAGTTTTAATATTGATGAAAATATATAATATAAAATAGAATACCAAAATTATATAATGTTTATGGGATTAGTTGAATCCATAGATGCTAAATATTCTAAAATAGAAAATTTATTATTCCATTTTTTAATGAATATGTAAAAGTTATATATAAACCATGTTAAAACTATTCCTTTTGAAAATATACTAAAAAATAAAATATACAGAAAAAATATTTGATAGTTTATTAATTTTCATATAAATACATAGAGATAGGTTATTTGTAATAATATAGACGTAGAATTATAATATTGTGAAAATAATAAATTTATAATTTTAAAATAAGGTTTTTAGGTAATGTTTACCTTTTCCCATGACAATTTTTTAAAAATAAAACAATGAAGGAAATAACTCTAAATATATTTATATGTATTTTTTAATTTAATCATAGGGTATTAATATACACTGAAAAAATAATACATGTGTTAAAAATATTTTATATATCATAAAATAGGAATTGAGACTACAAATACCTTACTTTGAGTCTTAAATGTCCGGTACATTCTCTATATTCTAAAATACTTATATTATTGTAATTATTTAATATTTCATATTAATTATAATATATATCCTATTATAATAAATAATTTTATATAATTTATAAAAAAATTTAATATACTAAATTTATTAGTTTAGTTTACAACAGATGTATTGAGGATGCTTGGTTCATAACCCCAAAACAGCTCTAGTAGGATGAAAGTGGTGAAATTGGTCATCATTTCATTATATAATGAATAATAATCATTGAATAATTATTGTTTTATATAGTAATTCTTTGTTAAAGAATAATAATTAAATATACTTATAAAAATTGAATTATGTTACATTCATAGACATAGTAGGTAGTCTTCTGTCGTGAATAAAATGTCATTTTATTAATACGGGGTAAGAAGGTATGAATAATTATATCATATAATTTTTTTTATTTTATTATAAATATCATATAATATATTATAAAAAACTAATATATATATCATTGTTTTGATTTTTTTTGTGAAAAATTAATTTCATTGTTTCGTGTATGTGGTAATCCACACATATTCATGAACAATGTTTTTGTATTTAAATGGATAGAATGATAATAAAAAATATGATATACTTTCTTAATACAATAATTATTGTGTCTTGAATAATGTATATATATATATATTCATATATATAAAATAAATAATTTTAATGTACAATTAGAGGCATTGATGGAAAATGAATTTCATCAATTCATGAGGCGGTAGTCCACCATACAGATGAATGATGTTTTCTTATGGAATTTGAAGGATGTTGAGATAGATATAGATTATTTCATAATCATAATACAATATGAATATATGTAATGTCATGATGGTATTATATTAGTATGGTTTAAGATGATTCAAATGAGGTATAAGAATAAATATAATGAAAAAGTTTGTTTAATAATTATACCTCTTCTTTAGACAAAAAAATATTCATTATATGTTAATTCCTCTATGGTCGGTATTATTTACAATAATATGAACTTTAGGATGGGAGTAGAGATCTTAGGTAGTATTTTGTATGTTTATGGATTAAATAAAATAATCTTCAACTTTGTTGAGGATAGTATAGGTTTTATCATATTATAAGTGGGTTAGGGGTCATATTTAGAAATTTTTAAATAATTAAAAAATAATAATTTCTCACTTCGGAAAAATTATTAAAAAGTGATCCATTTAGTTATATTATATTTTATTGGTTTGAAATACGTCCATCCAAAAGGTATTGAAATTATTTAAGGGTATGTTAAAAATTATCACATTATTTTAACACACATTAATCATATTTTACCCTTAACCATAAAAACAGATTTCATCAATTTTTACTATTAAAAATGGGAAATTTTTTAGAAAATAAATAATATTAATTATTATAATTAATAATATCGAGTAAAATTTATAAATTTAAATATCTTGATTATTATGAATAAAATTTACAATTAAACCCTAAAGATGTGATAAAAAAATATTTTATCAAACAATACTTTTTATGTACGGAATTTTTTTTATACCATCATTTTTATGAACCAACCCAAGTTAACCTAAACCAGATACCCATGTCAGCCCATGACAAAGCACGAGATGCAATCCCGATCCTCCCTAGAATCAGGAATGTGTATATTATAAAAATATTTCACATAAAAATGAAAAATAAATAAATATATATTAAAAAAAATATAAAAACTAGCCGTATAATTAAAATAAAATTGCATGTACCTCCACATGAGCCTATGGATCACCACCAACCATAAAAAATAATAGCCCCACGGTGATCAAATCCAAGCTAGAAGTAGAACCTGAAGGAAGAAAAAAATGAAACTATAGTCATGAGTATTAAAACATGGTAGAAATTAATGGATAAGATATTCAATAAGAATAACATTTTAAATGAAAACCAAGTCATGCTAGTTTCAAAAATACATTAATATAAAAATTAGGGTCTCTATTCTTTTGAAATTAAAATCATAGGATTCTATTTTAATGAAAAAACATCCTTCTTCCACCACATTTCAAAAATAGTTTCCATAAAATCACAAAAAAATCAAAATGGAAGGACTAAAATTTATAGAAAACATGATTTTTTATATAAGAAACAGACATGTAACAACTAAAATTGAAATGAAATCATAACTATCATTTCACAAGGGAGTAGGATGGTCAAATAACTAAGGATAACATGACCAAATAAGACCCTATGATCCTTGTACATAAGTGACCAAAATCCTACAACTCAACATCCAATAGTGATATCACGGAACAAACACTATAGTGGATCTCATCAAAATTTAAACTTTTCCATATGTATCTTCATGTCCAATACACTATAAGGGATCCTATCCAATGTTTTAGTGTTCTTTCATAATAAAATATTATTCCTTAGTGTTGTAGTGACAATCCTACTAGTTAAATCTCAGCTTTGGCCCCATGTTTATCAAATAACATACTTGTTCTAGTCTTCCCACCAAGGTAAATAAGATTACCAGGTCCTCTATTACCAATGGTGGGGAAATTTTATTAAACTAACATACATGAACATATGATTTTATTATCTACAAAATCCATTTAACCTTTTACTACTTATCTCCCTTCTTGAGCATATCACCTTTTTTATTTAGAAAATAATGTACAACCCTCTACACTATCAAAATATCATAGATCACACATTAAACATAATAATTATATTTCTAAAAGAAGAGTTAATAACTAAATAGGGGTTTACTACTTTCAAAAACCATTCTCAAAGTGACAAATGATCCTCATTACATTGTAAGGACTATCTTTACTTTGGAAAACATAACCACCCCACATATTTCAATTCCAAAAATGTTTAAACCCACAATAAAAAATCCATAGAACCACTCATTTTAAAACAAACATGAAAATATGCCTATTTTAGAAAACCAATTTAAAAAAGTAAATTAGTCATATAAAATAATATTTACACCAGAACGCATGGAATTTTCCAAACATACAAAAACATGGAATTTCTACATTTTACGAACCCATTTAAATTCAATCCAACATTGACCTCTATTTTACACATACAAAACATATTTGGATGTAACAATTACACACTAAAAATCATTTAGGGAACCAATGTTAGTAAATTATCTTTTTGAACAAATTAATAATTATAAATACATTATATTTTCCAAAATAAGGGCGAGATCATATTCCATCATGAAAAACCATGTGTTCGAAGCATAACTAAATAGTGTAAAATAAATAAGAAACCATTTATGACATCCGAAAACATATCATATAACATTTAAATATGACATAAATATAAAAATTATTTTAAAAAAAGCAATTATTGACATCATAATAAAGGGTTAGACATAGGAATCCTACCATAAACACAAGGAACACTGGTCAAGGTGAAAAAACTCAAACTATTCATTTACCTATTTCATGAATATTATCCTTATCTTATATGCAAGAACACCTATCACATATGTAAAATTAATATTTGAAAATATATAAAATGGTATCCTTACAGAAAGGTTTATTTGTGCATATACCCTTTTTAACTTACACATTTATAAATCATCATATATATACATAAGCACACTGATCCCTATTAAATATATTCATCCTTCCAGGTGTGAATGTTTATAATGTGGGAACTTACTCATATATATGAATACATATTCAAATAATTTCAAGTCACTCTAGACATCAAAAAACCCAAAATCAATGTAGGGATGTCCAACACACAATAATAAACTCCCAGAAACTCAAAAAACCACAAACCCCTTATTTTAAAATTGAAAAATCTGGAAGGAACAAAAAATAGTCACCCAAAATTTATGGCTGGCAGACCAAAATGGTCCAAAGTGATTCTACTTCCTTTTTAGATGCTAAAACAAGTGAGAATAAATTATATGAGACCCATCAAATTTCATATATAGAAGTGAATCATGAAATATTAGATGAACCCAAACCCTTGGGTTTGGCTTATCCAGGATGGGTGATGGGAAGGGGAAGAATCGCTGAAAATTAAGAATAGTTGGAATTATAATGTATTACAACAAAAATATACCACAAATTCCCAACAAATAATACGGACTAGAAATGAAGAGGGGGATATAAGAGGGGTAGTAGAGCGCTGTAGGGAGGGGATGAGGGATTGGGTCACGCGAGGCAGAGGGGAACGGTAGGTGGTCGTGTGGTAAGGGGAGGTTTTTAGGAGGGTATAATAATAATAATAATCACCATTATCATCATCATAAAAATGAACATAATAATAATTATAATTATAATCATAGAAATAATTTTAATAAACATTATACAAATAATATTATTCATATTAATATTATTATCATAATTATTATTAAAATAATTCATTATAATTTTGTTTCTTATTATTTTATTTTTATTTTATTTTTCTCCAACACTGGGTTGGCCACCCAATTTGTCTGCACGGTTTTCCAGACCGTGAACAAACCATGTGCACCCAACTTGGGAGAAGGGACACATGCACCATCAGGAAACACGGTTTGAGAAAACATTCACCAACCATGCAACTCAGTTCTATAATATGATAGATAAATTTCATATTAATTTTTAATAGTTCCCTATAATCATAAAAAATATGTGATCATGCAATATAAGTGTGTATATTAACTATTGGGCCTCGCAAGATTGAGACAAATGATGAATAAACCATAAATTTGAAAAAAAACAATCCAAAGGATTTAGAAATAAAAACCATTAACCAATAACTCAACCTTAACCTTTAAAAAAATATCCATCATTGTAAAAAAGATTAAAAATAAAAAGAATCCATTGTCGGTGCTTGATAATTATCCTCACCATAAAAAAAATATTCCCCAATAATTTAATTCAGTATAATGAAAAACAAAACTCAAACATAAAATTACATAATATTGATTTAAACAATGTACAATATGTGGTCTCTCAATCCACATGTCACACCAAAACATCCATAATAAAAACCACAATAACGAGAACCATCCAAAAAATATGATGTTTTATCCCCACCATAAGAACTTAAATAGAACATTAAACATTGAAACTACTTTTATGGTGATAACTAGAACTACCAACAAGTTCCAAAGTGGAAACTCCCAACACGTACCAAAAAATGATAAGAACAACAAACCCAAACTAGAAACCCCAAAAATGTAAATAATCCCATGGAAAGAGCTCAAATAAATATAAATCTAAAAGGTATGTGGTTATATCATGTCATACTACTTATAATTTCAATGTAAGGTGATTCCAAACTCAATTTAAATTAATTTAATTACATCATATAACCACAAACTATATTATAAAAATATTATGTCGTTTATGAAAATAAAATATTTTATGTTTTTATTAAAAT
Organism: Viscum album; assembly: GCA_963277665.1. Lineage (NCBI taxonomy): Eukaryota > Viridiplantae > Streptophyta > Magnoliopsida > Santalales > Viscaceae > Viscum > Viscum album. The sequence continues at coordinate 538,007,016 of OY728156.1, forward strand.
AGTATTATTTTTATTTAAATCTGTGCATCATAATCAATTCATAAATTCATTCTCTCTTAAAAATTATCATTGTTTGTATGGTTTTCTTTTATCAATTTCCATTCCATGATATATATTTGGTATTAAATAATTTTTTTTCCATTACTTGTTCTATATAAATTCAATGATTTTTTTTAAAAAATATTACTTTGATGTTAAGTGTATTTATAAATCTATATAAGTGTCTCTTCAATAGGTCTTGATTAAAATATTATGAAGACAGTAAGGGTTTCTTTTTCTTCATTTTATTTCATAAATATATATTTATTGTTAATAAAATCTAATAATTTATATCATTAATTAAATACATGTTTCAAATATTATATCATGATTCAATATTAATTAATTTTATTTAAGGTTCCATTTTGTTTTCAAATTTTTAAGTTGATTTGAATCAAATGTTATAATCTTTTTATTATATTCATATGTCAATTTCATTTCTTTCATAAATATTTCATAACAAGAAAACATTTTATTTATATATTGTATATAAAATAAATTTGAAACTATAAATAACATTTATAATTTATTCATTATATTTTCATTTATTCTAAAGCTCATTCTGTCAAGGTATTATGATTATAAAAATTCTAAATAAAAGTTTCTTTTAAAAAATTGGTTGTGAAGGTTTTGAAATATTATACCCAACTCTTTTCACCCATGAAAATATTACATATTGAAATTTTTTACCTATATTTCAAGGACTATTTAGGGTCATTTTAAAATTTATTTTACTGTATTTATAATGTTTTTAAAATGAATATTCTAATTTTGTTTTTATGTGTTATTTTTATCTTCTAGTATAGTGGTACAGAATAAATAGTTATTAATCATTTAATCCATGACCTCATATTCCACCACCAAAACCATTAATCATTATTAAGATTAATTATTTATTAATATATTTTCTAATACTATATCTATCGATTTATTATATGATATTTTTATTTTTAAAAATTAAATTAAAATAAAAGTTTATTGTTTTTTTCAGGTGTCTTGAAGTGAGATTTATTTTCCATTTATTATATATTAGTCATCCAATACGCATATTACAAAATAATAATAAATTATTTATTTTTTAATTTTTTGAAAATATTTTTATAACATATTATTAATTTATCCTTAACACCTCAGGAAAAATAAATTATATGATTTTTATCTATATTATTCATTAGTGATTAATTTTTTTGGAAAAAATATATTTTATAGTTTAACATAAATTTGACTCCCTATATAGATATGATATATGTTTTTAAAATAATGTTTTATACAATCCTATAATTACATTATGATTTCATTATTTATAAAACTAAATCAGTGAAATTGACACATCATATTATTGATTTTATGGTATTTCAATATATATAAAAGTATTAAATAACTAATTGTAGTTCCATCAGATAAATATATATGTAATATTCCATTAAATATTATTATAATCCATTGGAGATATCCTCTAATTATACGATCTACTTTCTTTCTCTCGATGACATATAATGATGTTTTGTGGAAATAATCAAGAATTTTTAATTCTTTTAGATGGTTTTTGTAAGAAATAATAGAATTATATGTATTTTTATGTTCTTTTGAAACAAATATTTTTTTTTTATTAATATGATGGGTGGATCCAACAATATATATATTTTTTATTTTTGAGTGATTAATTATATATCATGCTATAACATTAAGGGACAATCGAGTGAACCCAATACATTATGGGACTCTTCAAATTTAATTTTATAAATGGGATGAAAAGTGATCTCAATCCACAATATGATTTGTTCCACTATGTGATGATGGACTATATAGTGATCTTATATGAATGAGAATATATTCAATATTTATATTTACAACAAATTTTTATGAAATTTTCAAATTCATATGTTTTCTATTATATATCATGGTTGATGATTCTCTTATGACTCATATCTTTTGTTATTTCAAATCAGTATACCATGATTCATGGTTCATGTTATATTATATTTTGGGTATAAATTAATTTTGATATATCATTGAAAATTATAATTTTCTCACACCCATATTATCAAAATTTTCTAACTTATTTACATTGATAGTTAATGCGTTTGATTGCCACTACCAAGAGTTTTATCTCACCCTTCATACATTTACATTTACCAGTGTATGAAGAATGTAGTTATGTATGATATGCCTCGAAGGTTGTCATTTTTGGAGCATTTTGATGGATTTTTTTAGTGATATGATAAAACAATTCTTTTTCCAGTGGAAAAAAACACATTATATGATAATAATATGGGTTTAGTTAAATAATTCTTTTTTGATAAATCTCAAACACTCTAAAAATAAACGTTCTTGGGTATGTATGTAACTCGATATTTGTTATTAATATTGTAATTATAGATGTTATATTTTTTATCTCAAAAGATGTTATCAAATCCCTTTATAATGATTCTATTTTTATCTTGAGATCCATGTGTATGGGTATATAGAATAAGGACTCGGCCATAAAAAAATTTATAATCATGTATTTTGTATTAAAATTTACATTCATTCACATTTAGGATATTTTCAGGTTTATAGAACTAATAAATTAGTCTATAACTCAAACAAAAAAATATATAACCACACAATGTGAAAAATTATAAACAATATACATTTTCTATATATTCTAAAAAAATTGAAATAAAATATGATCACTTTTATAAACAATATTCATGAATCATATGTTGTTCTGTGGAAGGATGTTTGTTCACGTGGCTATGCATGAGGGGGTTATCTATGAGGTTCATATCACATCTTTAGCAGTAAAGGAATGATTTACCATAATTTAATGCATGTTAAGAGAATAGTTTTGGTGGCCCTAGATGAAATTGGTAGTGGCGGAGTTTGTGGAAAAAATTTTAGAATACCAGCTGGTGAGGGTTAAGAGTTGTTTTCAAGGTGGTTTGTTACAATACCTAGATGTCCCCAAGATGAAATGGGATTACATATAGATGGGTTTTTCCATTTTAGTACATATGGATCATGGAGGCTATGATGATATCTATGAATTAGTGGATCAGTTGATGAAATCAGATCACTTCATAACAATTAAGGAGTCAGGCGCAATGGAATACATAATTAGAAGGAATGTGGATGAAGTGGTGTTGCTATATGAATTTATGGGATTTATTTTTTTAGATCAGGCTACATGTATTACCTCATGAGTCTAGAGGGGATTACATCATTCTTTTGGAACACAGTTATGACTCAACTCTAATTTTCACACATTGATGGATGGGAAAACAAAGAAGACAATTTAAGTGATAGAGGACATGTTTGAAGAATGTGTCATGGAATTTGGTGGATATTAGGGTCGGTATATTTCCTTATTAGTGTTTTATAATACTAATATATATCACTATTCCATTATAATTGATCCTTTTGATGATTTGTATTAAAGACTATTTCATTCACCTATGTGATGTTTAGTGGTTGGGGAGATCGCTTCTCATGGTCCCAAGGACATTCAGACCATGGAAGTGAAATTTTAGCTATTTTATAAGAGGATAAAATCATCACATGATAGGTAAAAGACATATTACAATTGTTGGAGGACACCCATGGAGATTGAAGTTTGAGACAATATATTCATTAAGGTTTCTTGTCGTTGTGGGAAGTGGAGGTTTTATAAAGGGATAAAGTTTTATCCCATGCTCGTCAGACACTATGACGATTTGGGGTTAGATGGAAATGTATCCTACTAGTTGGAACTAACACCAAAGATGGATAATTTCCACAATGTCTTTCATGTCTCTCAATATTGTCAGTATCTTGATGATGAATCTCATGTCATTGACTTGGTATAGTTGTAATTGAATAACAACACAAAGTTCATGGAGCAGTCATTAGTTATTTAGGATCATTGGGGGAAGGTGGTCTGCAGAATGTACATTCCCATGGTTTGTGTGTTGTGGAGGCATGGTGACCTAGGTAAGAGTACATGGGAACGGGAGACGCATATGCGTGCCCAATACAAAGAGTTTTTATGAGTTTTTACTTTTTATGTTTCCCATTATAATGAAATGATTGAACCTTCGTTATTATGAGATGAGTTGTTTAATTATTCCATGATGTGTGATAATATCTTGGAAATGGAAAGGGGAAGTCCAAATTCCTAAGAGAGATGCATTAATTCAGATTTAATTAAACCTTTCCAGGTGAGTCAATTCCCCCTGGATTAGATAGTATCATGACATGGATGATGGAATTCCTTGATTAGTATGTCCGGATTATGTAGCTTTTGGTGCTTGTGTGCTCTATCATCTAGTATTTTGCGGTAGTAGATCTCAGAGGAGGTTTTCGTGTATGATTATGTGCCACTATATATTTCTCAAAACATAGGGTGGTTTATCATTGAACATTATTTTTTTAGCGATGTTTCATGTATAGAAACATCCTTAATAGGTATCTTATATGGTGGTTTTTGGAAACACTCTTTCATATGGGTTACATTTTGAATTCTAGAGGGGGAAATATTTTTATAGTATCTGATGTAATGGATAGAAGCTCCCGGGTCCATTACATTTTGAAAATACAATGTTGGATTTCTTATGGGAGGTCACCGTGAATCATTTTATGATTTTTTTAGTTTTTACAATTTCCCAATTGTGTGACAAGAATGGTAGCTCACTGATAGTGATTCAGGACTGGTGGCTCTCAATGGAGTCCAACAATAGTGAGTCATCAAATAGTGTCTTTTCCAATAGTTTTTAACCAAATTATAGCTCATTGAATTACAAATCATTAAATGATGACTCACTGAATGGATACTCACTGAAAAAATACACAATGAACATTGACTCTCCTAATAGTGATACACCAAATGGTGACTCATCAAATGTTGACAAACCAAATGGTTACATTGTGGATGGTAGGTCACCAAACGGTAACTCACCAACGGTAGATCACATTGGTTACTCACATAACAGTGAATCGTTTTGACTGTTTTTCAAAATTTTCATCTTTTCCATGGTTTTCTAGATCCTCCCCTATAATGTTTTATTTATTGTAAAATGTGTTCAAAACCATGTTAAGTGTATTTGAATATTTTTCAATGTAATTAAAATATTTCACTAATCCCATAATGCTAGAGTGCCCTTTATATAGTCAAAACTCATAGTGAAAATCGTGATCTATGATTAATGGTTTTTGAAACTGTTTCTTCTATTGCTATAGGATCTGGAAATTCTAAAGATGATACCCTTTATTACTTGTGTATTTCCCTTTAATATTTTTATCAAGAATCCCCAAAACATTTCATCCCTAAAAATCCATAAGTCTATGTTTTACACTTGGATATCATTTCCCTAGAACATTTTGAACCCCCTGTTTGGTTCATGGGGGAGGAGATGATCATTTGTTTCTTGATGTAGGTATCCCTTCGTCCCTCTTATTTATTTATAACGTGGGGTGGGTTAACAAATGATTCCCATGTGAAGGTATTATAATAAAAATATAATAATGATAATGGATTAATATTTAAACTAAACACAAGCACTGGGAAAAAGTGACAAATGTTTCTATTTTTCTATTTATTTATATTGTGTGTTTTATGGATTGTATGCCTACTAATAATCTTGTTCATTGGTGATCATTTTTTGTGAACTCCAGAAAAATTTTGATGGATCTTTGATGGCCACATGTTGAACTACTATATATGTGAAATTTATTAACCATGTATAACAGGAAAAATAAATGGATTCCTCATGTTCAAACTTTATCTTCGATAATACCTGAATTATCAAAGTGGAATTTAAGAATGAGAGTTTTCTAATGTTGAATACACACTTCATTTTTTCGTATGGATTTTTGATGTGTGTGGTTTTGTTATATCTCATACCTTTTATGGATTTTTGGTGTTGGTGTTTACAAAAAAACTGTAAGATGGCACAGGGAAAGTGGTGTAATAGAATCTCATGTTAGAGATAGAATGAATGTGTAATGGATGTTTAGTGTTTTATTAGTGAGTATACATGTTTGGTTTGTACAATTTTTATGATTATGTATGGCATATAGGGCATACAAACTTTACACTTGAAAATTCAACATATGGAAGTCAGTTGATTATGAAATAGACCATTTCATATACACTTTTTCCATGTCGAATATCATTGTTATGAAATATTGGGTCATGGAAAGCCTCATGAACATGTATGGAAGACAGTTTTGGACATTTATTCTATAATATATTGAAACCACAATTATGTCATGATGATAATGGAGAATTTTACAATATTTTTCCAAAAATATTCATCCAGACCCCTTTTGGAATGTCAACTATTTCTAACAAACCTACATGGAATATGTAAATGTGGACCCCAACCAGAAACCTTCAGCCACACCCCTCATTTACAAGGAAGTTTCCTTGATTATATAGGGTTATTCCATTATTTGAATCACCAAAAGTTATGCTTTTGGACATTACTTTAATGATCATCACCGCCTATCCTTATCTTCCATAAGATAAATAATGAGTGTATTAATGGAAAACCATAGTGTATAATCTCTAATCAAAAGTGTGGCGTCAATGGACATGCCTCGATCAAAATAACAGCCTCAATGCATTAACCTTGGTTAGACAGTAAGCCTTAATGAATAAGCCTCAATATAAATGGAATCATTATGGTGTAAGCATCAATAAAAATGGTAGAATCCGTGTGTATTTTCGAAAAAAATGTTTAGCCTCAGTTGGTATGACCTAATAAAAAGAGATTCCTCATTGCATATATCTTGATAAAAAGGGTTTCCTCGGTGTGGATTCCCCAATAAAAGGACATGTTTAGTGTGTAAGACCCGATCAATATTTGAGAATTTGTGTCCAAGCCTAGATCAAAATGTTATCCTTAGTCTATAATCCTTGATTACCATCATAATATACTATGTTTCCAATAATCAAGTTGTCTCAGTGCGTGATCCCCAATAAAACTGAAGCCATAGTGGGTAAGCCCCGACCAAAATTGAATCCATCCTTGAATAAATATCCAATATTTTTTAATCCTTAGTGATAATGATAATCTTCATAGACATTATCATCTAAAATATTGATAATTCAATAAGATATCTTATGAATTTCCTATTTCATTATTTTTGGAGAATCACAAAAAAAAATCTTGAAAGATTATTTTCATTCTCTAAGGAAATTTATTTTCATTAACCTTAACATGATTTTATATGTTCTGCCTAAAGTATGATATCTAAGAATAAAAATATTTTTCTTAAGGGAAAATTTCAATAAGAATAATAAGATCCTTTTCAAATCCTGGGAACCATACTGTTTCATAGATTACCAGTCTCACTATTTTTAGACTCTAATTCCATCTAATTTATGACTCATGTTTCACTAAAAACATACTATGAATTTTAAAAAATATTTAATCGGAATTCTTAGACACTGAGACTCTAAATTTTTATTAATTCTGACTCTGAATTCTCAGAAATTCTCACTGAAATTTATAAACAATTCTGACTTTGAATTCTCTAAAATTCATAATCCAAATTTTCAGAAATTCTAACATCAAATTCTCAGAAATTAAGATTTTATTTTCCCACAAAATCAGTCACTAATTCTATCTAAAATCACATGACATTTTTATCCAAATTCAAATTTATTTTATTAAAATTAGACTCCATTTGAATACATATTTATACTCCACTTCCCACTATATTTAGAATCGGATTATTTATACATGTTAATGTTATTTTTCTTTTTTGTGATATTGTTTCATCTTTATCAGATCTTAGTTTAAAAATGTTTTGCAATCTTAAGATTTTTTTTCTTACATGTTATAATTTGTTACTCATGCTTATGTTAAAATGAAAAAATTTCATTCAATATGTTTCCAGCTAGCCATTGACTGGGTACCATGTTTATAAGTCCCGTTGAGATTGAAGAAAAAATATTACCGTTGGAGGAGGGAGTCAAAAATTAGAATATTTTCCCATAAATATCATAGAAATTTAAATATCTCATTACATGTATAGATACATTGATAAGTTTTGTATGTGATAACTTCTATAGAGAGAGTCTCTCATGCTTTGTGGGATATATGAATATCTTTTTTAGTTGTGAACAACTTTTTTAACATGCCGAGTGTGATTTCGATTAGCTGATCAATCGTGGGAATGCAGGGATAGAATGATAGAGTTGTTTACTACCTTAATTTTCATGGTCTTTTAGGGATATGATTAAAGAGGTGACGACTTCTTTAATTTTTCAGGTCATTTGGGTATAACAAGATAGAATCTGATACTCTTATCAAGGGATTACCCTAGTGTGGGTACGATATACTTTCTTGAAAGTATAAATCAAGGGACCATTATTCTTGGTTAGGGGATACCCTTCTCATTTAGTTATATGATTTCTTATAGTTGTTCACTAATTTTTTATTACAAGTTCTAATTCCACTGTAATTTTTTATTGAAATAATGTACAACATTATTATACATTCATATAATTTTATAATCTAATAAATAATATTCTATACCCATTAAGGTAGAATCATTCTCTAAGTAAAATTTTGTTACATTTCTTTTTCAAATTTATATTTCCAGATCATATGAAAGATAATTTCATAGATAACAACCAAATAGGGTTTGATAATTCCAATTTTTTGACATTATTATACATATGCTTGCTTAAGGTTAAAATGAATGTTTCTAAACAAAGAATTCACCCCACACTACTCTTATAATGGAGCATTTACATCTATATTTAGTTCCTGTGATTGGTATCATAACTAGTCTGAAAAATACATATAATTATATTTATGTTTTCTTTCACAACATATCTTACTTAACATTACATCCATAAGTTTTTCTTAAATGTTATTCTGTCTTTGTTTATAAAATTTTACTATTAATATGTTTTGTTGAAAATTTTTTTTTCTTATTTAAAGGGTAGGAATTAATGTCGGTTATATTGGACAGTATAATCCTACCAAACAAAAAAAATTATGATAATGATTTTGAGTACTAGGGAGATATAATAAATGCATTGATTATCAATACTAGTGTATATAATTTTTTTAGTATTATAGGAAACTAAGGATTCAATTAGAAAATCAGAAAATTCAAAATTATAAAAAACAAGAATATCAAGTAATCTACACAGAATGCAATACTCTATTATAATCCATGATGAGGAATATCTAGTGTCAAATATATTTTTGTGAAACTAAAAATATTATTTATAATAAATATTATGTCACACACATTGTAAAATCAAAAGTGATAGAAACTAGAAGAGATATGTTATGATATGAATATCATTGATTTTTATTTCATTATGGAGAAACTGTTTTTAATTTGGAATAATGATTTTTGACTATCATAAACAGTCTTCAATCTATGTGTGAAAAAGGAATTGATGATGATGTTATTGGTGAAAATATAAGTGATATCATTCCCAATGAGCGTGAATCTGAAAGGAAATATATTGAATACAATAGGAATGTATCTAACATTACTCTTGATGTGTTATTTTGAACTCTTCTTCACCATGAAACAATAATGAGGAGAGATGTTCGCTTCAATAAAAATAAGAATTTAAATAGAAGAATTTCATATACAACTATATCTAAGTCCAAGACTCTAGAATGTGTAACTAGATCTATAGATAAGAATATGTTGTTATATCTTAATCAAATAGTAGTGATTAGTTTGAGAATGAACTATCCAACTATGCTTATAGGATGAAAAACATTATGGGAATGAAATATTTTTTAGTATAGCTATATAAATAATGATAGAAATGATAAGAAAGATTCTGAAGTAACTTCTATGAATGGAAAAGGGGTGGACATATAAATCTTGATTTCCTAATGCTCTATATAAATGACATAAAGGATTATAATTTTGATGGTAATAGAAATATGTACTATAAATATTAGGATAAGAATGTATTGAAGGCTAATTAAACATGGAGTTACAGTAGTGGTGACTCTTCAGATGAATCCTCCAAATATAAATCTTACAGTTAGAAGAATATAATTTTATTAAAATACTGCCTATTAGAAATTATTATTTTATGGATAAGGTACAAAATGAGGAATCCTTATCCAAAAATTCGTTAAATTAAAATTTTCTTGATGATGAATATTATGGATCTTCGAATGACGTGTCTTCCTCATTCGAAGACAATACTTTACATTCATTTATAATATGTCCCTTGATTTCCTAAATTACATGATAATGAAATATTTAAGATAAAAAAGGAGTTTCATAATGAAAATTCTAGAATTATTGTTTTCTAAATATAATTATATTATCTTTCTAAATATCTTTATTAGAAAAATCATGATTTTAAAAATAATTCTAAAACCATAAGGTAATTAATTATGATATGGGAAAACTTTTTATGGATATTGAAAATGTTATCTCTATGAATTTGTTTTAAATATTAACTCAAACTATATGTCAAATGACTACAAGGAAAAAACTTTTTTCATTAGTCTAAAATTTGAAATATTTGCATTAAATAAACATTTATAAAATTTTACTTAAATGAGGAATGACTTTGATAAAATTTATTTACAACATTATCCTCTAAGTAGTAGTAATAAATTTAGTTATACTCATTGAAATTCAATTTTTATATTCCCTAAAGTGATTCGTTTTCACTAAGATTCAATGTGGCAGACATTTAGATATAAACTGTTCTTTAAATAAAAACCAATAATTTGGTTTTCATAAATTATATTTTCCTATGAAAGTGTGGATACCTAAGTTTTTACTATCTAATAAATATTGATCCAATAATTATTTGATTCCAAATGGTTGACTTTTTTATTTTATGGAAAATAAATTAAGTACCAACAACAATACATGGTACATGGATAGTGGATGTTCATGACACATTACTGGTAAAAAAACATCCTTGAAAATATTATCACGAAGAAATATGGAAAAGTATTTTTTTGAGGGAATGAACCTTAAGAAATACTTGGTACAGGTAACATTTTTCATCTTATAAACGTTTTAATTTAATGTTTTTTATTTGTCAAATTTTTTAAGAAAAAACATTAAATAATAATACAATTATGTGATGATGGTTACCTTGTGAATTTTAGGGACAATAAATGAATAGTACACAATTACTAGGAAGAGTTTATTCTCCTCTCCCATAGGAATGAAAAATAACATAAACTAAACATAGAAGACCTTTAGAGTCAAGATCTTCTTTTTCATAGTTTAATAAGAGATCAATCATGGATAAGACATACAACATTGTGACATTGTATCCTTAGGAACCTAGGAAAACTATCAAAGAAAATACTTTTAAAAGATATAATAGAGCTTATATTTGATTCATCAATTGTTTGTGATCCCTGTCTATATGGAATGTAATATATGTCAAGTAATAAATCAATTTATGAAGTCTCAACTTTTGATTCATTACAGCTAGTGCATAAGGATATTTTCGGTCAAATAGAAAATGGATGTATTATAGGGAAATACTATGTATTTTTTTAGTTGATGATTACAATAGAATTACATGAGTCATTTATTTAGTAATGAAATGTGAATACTAACTTATTTAAAAACTCTTTCATCCAAAGATAAAAATGTGGAAAATGTGTAATTAATAACTATCCATAGTGAACAAGGGGGAGAATTTAAAAATTCATCTTTTAAAACTTTTTTTTGTTGAAAAATTCATTACTTATAAATTATCTGATCCAAAAACTTCTCAAAGAAATGGTTTTGTTGAATGAAGAAATAAAATTCATTAAGAGGTAATAAGAACCATGTTGATTTAATATTCAAATGATAAACATTTATGGGATGAACCTATATGTAATTCCTGTTATACTATAAATTATGTTTTAATTAGACATTTTTGAACAAAAAAGATTATAAATTGTGGACTAGTCGAAAACATAAAGATTATTAATTCAAAGTATTTATATAGAATTTATTCATCTTTAATACTAATTACAACTTAAATAAATTCTAACCCCAATCCAATGAATAAATTTTTATAAGATGATCCATTATATCTAAGTATTATCATGTTTTTAATAAAAATTATTCTACTGTAGAAGAAACAATATATTTTAAATTTGATGAAACTAATCATTTTATTTTTAAACATCCCCAACATAAATCATTGATTGTGTTTCTAAAAACAGATTATCAACGTTTGATGGAATATTTTTCTAATAAAAAAAATTCTCAATAAAATGATTATGATGTATTTTCATTATAATATTTTTTATATTATGTTGATAAATATGTTTTAAAAACAAAAATCAACTGTTTCTTATTAATTATCCCAATGAAACTATCATTGGTGATGTAAGTCAACTTTTAGGGACCCAAAGTTCTCTAAGAAATGAAGTATAACATCCAGAGTTCTATTTCCAATTATAACCTAGAAGAATGGATTAAGAATTCTGAGATGATGATGATGGGAATAAATCCATTCAATATGATCTAAATGAATTCAAAAGGAAAAATGTTCAGACCTTTGTTGAAATATCTATTCAAACATCCACAATTTCGTTAAAATTGGACTTCAGAAATAAATGTGATGAAAATTTAATTATTATGAAACAAAGTTATATTATTTTCTAAATTCTATAATCAATAAGAATTAATAGACCATGGAGAAACATAGACTCTAGTAGATAAAATTGAATCTATTTGTATTCTCTTAGAATTTGTGGGTTTCTTCAATATAAATCTTTTTCAAATGGACATAAAGTGTACTTTACTCAATGGATATATTCAAGAAGAAGTTTATGTTTAACAACCACCTTTTTTTGAAGTCAAATAACATCTTGAACATATTTTCAAACATACCAATTCATTATATAGTCTTTAACAAGACCCTTGATCTTGGTATGATAGACTTAAATGATTTGTTAAGGAAACAATTATGTTGAGGTAACTATGGATAAAACCCTTTTTATAAATAATGATAAGAAAGTTGTTTTATTTATCAAATTTATGTTGATTAAATTATATTCAGATCAATATTTCAATATTTAACTAATTATTTTACAAATATCATGAAATCAGAGTTTCAAATCAGTGTGATGTGTGAGTAAACATTTTTCCTTGGTTTTAAAAATTCTCAAAAATTAGATGGAACATATATATTTCAACAGTACTATATAAAATATATTCTTAAGAATTATGGATATGATAACACTCAATGAATAATTACTCTATTTTGTACCTTAAATTCTATTTTTCTTGATGATGTTGAGAAACTAGTAGATCAAACATATTTTATGGTTATGATAGTAAGTTTATTATACTTAATATCTAGTCATGTAGACATAATGTTATTTGTATTATTATTTGAATGATATCAATCTAATACAAAGGTATCTCATTTAAGGTAGTGAAAAAAATTTCAAAATTTATAGGGAACCATTGATATTGGGATTTTATATTCTTCTGTAAATAATTTTTTTAAAAGGTTTTTCAGTTGCTGATTTTGGTGGATTTAGAATAGATTCAGAATGAACATCCAGAACTTGGCATTTCATAGGATATTCATTAGATTATTGGTCATGAAATAAGAAACACTCATTATCACTTTCCACTACTAAAGCTGAATATGTATCAACAAAATGTTGTTAGGATCAAGTGTCGTGGATGAAAAACACACTAACAGACAATGGCATGTGTTTTACCAAAACACAAATAAGGTTTGATAAGAGTAGTTCCATATTGCTAAGAAAAATAGTGCTCATCTTTTTCCTCCAAAGAACGTACACATTAAGAATCAATTTTTTATGGATTACACACATAAATGAGATATCATTCTTCAATTTAATGAAACACAAGATCAACCTGGTAACATTCACACCAAATATTTACACTTTGAAATATTTGAATACATTAGAAAAAATTTATGAATGATAAAAATAACATAATCATCCAAAATAACGATATTATTGAAACCTATATCCTATAATTATGTTACTCATTTTCATTGGGGAGTACATACGTTCTCTCTTTTCCATAAAATTTTTGGAACCAATTTTTTTTTAATCTAAAAGTTTTTATCCCTAATATTTTTTTTGAAAATATATGTTTTTCAATAAGAATCATATAAATATTTGAAATACTTTTTATGTAATTTGGAAGCTATGTTTTCTTAATAAATTCTTAGGAATTGAATTTTTACATGCTTTAATTTCTAACTTGTTTTATGAAAAGTCTATCTTATTGACATTCCATTGATTTGATTTATTAGTAAAACCTCATAAGATCAGAACCTTAAAAATATAACAAAAGAATTAAAACCAGCTATCAGATCAGCTCATGCTAATCTCAACCATTGGATTGTTTTTTAAATATTAACTGTCACTTTGAATCCAATTTAAAGGGACCCCAATTTTCATCCCATATCAGTTCTCTGAGAATATTGCATTGAGACTCTGCTTCTATTTATATGTTACATTATGATTCATCAATTTCCATATATTTAGAATTTCTCTTAATTTTTTAATTTAGACTGTGATGCAGTATCAATCTAGTAAGGAACCAATGTAATGGATTATGTTCATGGAAATGTTAATAGATAAAAAGTTATTATCTATGTATTAATCAATGATTGAAAATATTATTATGTCAAATGAATGGTAAATCATTATTTTTTCCAAAGATAATATTCATGATCCATTCTACGCATACCTTATAGTAAAATTTTAATATTTATTTCATTTCTATGAGCAAGGTGGTAGAGAGATTTTTAAGTTCAAAAGTTATGGGAAGTCGTATTCTTTATCCTTGAATGAGGATGTGAGCATCCTTGATATCCCCATATTTGGGAATATTATTCTAGGATTACACTAATTTCTTGATAAATAATGATTTTTCAAAAGAAAAAGGCAATATAGTGCCTCGATTTGCAAATTTTCAAGAAACCCAAAATTTCTCATCTCTCAACAAACAAAAGGTTGATTCTTTATAGATGCAAGATTTCCATATCCTAATGATATGTGATAAATAATCACTTAAGATATGTCATATCCTTCTCTTATATTTAATTGTGAACCTAAATAAGGGATACATGGGGAAATATATTCTTCTGTAAATTAGAAACATCCTGAATGTCAATATCAAGTCACAAATTTTGATGTATTCGATGATCATTTCTATTATTATTGTATTGGGTTTGGAACCATTCAAAATCCCTGGCACCATAAAGTCCAAAATCATTATAATTATGTTTCATAGTGATGATATATTAATGATAATTAAGGTTGGTTTCAATTTATAATTACGTGACATTTTGGATCTTTTGGATAAGAATGATGAAGTTATGAAAGTTTAACTAGTTGAATTTTAAACCTTCTATTAAGAAAATTAATCAACTGGAACCTCAATTACCCGAACCTATTTTAGAACCTCAATCAATATTCTTTATACAGAAGAATCAAAATAACTTTTATATTGATGTTGTTTTTATGTGTAGGGATAAAAATAAAAAGAAAAAAGTAGGTGATCCAATTTTTGGACTAGACCCTATAGAGCCTAAGGCCATAAAAATTATTAGATCTTAAAATATTGAGAAAAAAGAAAATGGAATAAATAGAAAAGAAAAAAAATTTCATACTCGGGTTCCTAGATAGATGTTAAAATATTTTCAGAAAGCATCAAAATAGATTTAGGTTCTTAAAGCATTATTTATGGAAGATTCACTTTTAGAATAGATTGTTGAAGCTGAAGTAATTTAGCAAGAAGAAGAGGAAGAATAAGAAACTAAATAATTGATCAAAATTGAGGAAGGAAATCATAAAGATACGAGTCCTACTAGAAAATGTATCAATACGAACATAATATATTTCATCAACAAAAATATCTTCAAACATGTATAAGGAAAATTCTAAAGGGGTGGAATTTAACAAAACTCATTCCTCTGAAGAGAGACATGAAAACGAGGTCATTGTTCATGAATAAGAAGTGGAAGTTAATGTTGAATAACAAAAAAATTAGGTATATCATATTATTGAAATGGTTTTTTCTAATATAAATTTAGTCCATCATGATAAAAATCTAAAATGTAATGTTATTAAATCATCCATATAAAGGGATGATAAGGAAATTAGTGATACTCTTCTATGGAAGGATTCTTCATATTCTAAATCTTCATCGTTCATGGGACATGATGTTTTGGTTTAACAAATGATGACTATTTTCCATTCAAAACCATTATATCCTAACCTTGAATCTGGGTGTCAGCTTATTTAGTAGTCAATCAACATTGAGACAAATTCAAAAAAAAAATGATTGAGAAGTTAATAAAACAATAAACATATTTTCAGTACATCATGGTCCACTATGAAGCAAATAGAATGACATTAATGAAGATTACAACATGGTGGATGATAGTAGTTAATGATCATAATATTTTTGGTGATTATATGGATTCAGTTAAAGATGTCTTCAACAATTATTATGAGAAGATGAAGAAATTTTCTAAAAGGATAAACGAAGAGAAAGAAACTTGACTCTATGAAATTTATTTTTTTATCACAAGATTAACTCAATTTCTAATATCAAAAAGAGAAAATCGAATTCCACATATCAGTTTGCAGAGAAAGTCAAATCACAATAAGAAGTTATCATGTCACAAGATGAATGAATTTTCTCTTTTGATAATAAGAACCAAGAGTAAGAAGACATAAATAATATGTACCAATATGGTCATAAAAAGATTATGAAGATAAATTATATCCTCAAGAATTTTCTTCCGTCGAATAAGAAGGGTGAATAATTTACATAAAACTCAAATCATTTGTTTTACTAAAAAAATTTAATGGTAATGAGATATATTAATTAAACATTATTTCATATGCATCATTTTTTATCCATTCAGGTAAAAAAAATCCATCATTCCTTTTATAAATTCACAAAGCGGGAAAAAAGTTCCCAATTCATATCATATTAAATGGGATTTTACCCAAAAGAAGAAATTTATTATGAAATGGAGTATTAATCTAAAAAAAATTCATAAGAAATAAATAGTCTATTTTCAGACAATTTATTGGGACAAATTATACAATCCTTATGTTGAAAAATCCAAAGGGTGAGATAGTCATATTATCTTTGCCAGAAATATAAACAAGATAAGTTTTATATATCATGTTTTCCAATAATAATATTCTTTTTTAAAAAAGTGGTTTTTTCTTTCCAAAAAAGGGGGACATTGTTATGTCAATAAGCTATCTTATGACTTTATCATTTTTTTATGTCCATAAAATCACAAGCACTATTTCTATAATGATTATTTTCATTCTGTAAGGAAATTGTTTTTTCTTAATATTAACACGATTTTTATGTTATTACTAAAGCTCCTTATCTAAGAATAAGAATATTTTTATTAGGACCAAATTCACTTATGAATAATCAGATACACATCAAAGCCTAAAAACCTTATAGGTTCTCCGATGCTGAGTCTTATTGTTTTTATCCTCTGATTCCATTTGATTTCAGACTATGGGTTTCATAGAAATCAGACACAAAATTCTCATAAATTCATACATCAAATTATCATAAATTTAGACTCTATATTCTATGAAATTCAAACTAAAAAATATCATATTTTCATACATTGACATCTTATGAACTGAGAGTCTTAATGCTCAGAAAATTGGTTATTGATTTCTTAGAAATTTAAACATTTATGTCTCTAAAATTCAGAATCTGAATTCACCATAATTCTTACTCGAATATCTCACAAAAACAGTCGATGTTTCTATCTAAAAATATAATTCCTTTTTATCTAGAATTTCAATCCATTTGTATACATATTTAAACTATGTTTCCCACTATATTTATAATTCAATTATTAATACTTGTTAATGTTATTTTTCTTTCTTGAGATATTTTTAAACATTATCTGATCTTAGTTTACTTATGTTTCATTAATATAAAAAAAATTCTTATATTTTATAATCTGTTACACATGATTATGTTATAATGAAACAGTGTCACAAAAATTGTTTCTAACTTACCATTGGTTGAGTGACATGTGTACAGGACCCTCTGATATTTAATAAAAAATATGACAGTTTGATGAGGGAGCCAATAATTGTAATATTTCCTTCTAAATACCCAATTCATTTATAGAGTTCATGAAATGAATTGATATGTTGTGATGTTCTGGATGTACTAATTTATATAGATAGAGACTCTCATGCTTGATGAGATCTACGAACATCCTGTTCAGTCATGAACAACTCGTTCAGCCGTGAACAACTTGTTCAACATGCCTAATTTAATTCTGATTGACTGATCAATTGAGGGATTAAGGGGATAGAAAGACAGAGGTGAGAACTACCATAATGTTCTAGGATTTATATGGACATGAAGATAGAGGTGTTTCTACCTTAATGATCTTGTATTCTGGGGATAGAAAGACAAAATTTGATAGTGTTATCAACATCGTAGACTTTTGTGGGTTAGATAGACATACTTGAATGTATATATCAATGCACCATTATCAATGGTTGTTGGATAAGAATCTCTTTGGGTTAAAATATATCATGTACATGTTTACTTGTTCTTCTTATAAGTTTTATCTCCTATGAAGATTTCATAAATAATTAATGTATAACCTTATTATACATTAATATACATGTATTCCCTGATAAATAAAATTCAACACACTTTATGATAGAATCCTTCTCTAAGATAACATTTCATAAGATTATTTTTTGAATCTATACTTCTGGATCCTATGAATGTTAGTTTCAAAGCTAATAAACAAAAAGTTTTTGAGAATTCACCTCGTATAACTTTTTTAAACATAGATTTTCTTACGGTAAAATATAAAATTTTCTAAACATAAAATTCACTCACCTCTTATAATTGATCATCTACATCAACATTTTGATCATACACATTTCCCATCAATGGACTAATGGTCAAATGAAAATATGTGAAAACTTATTCATGATATGTCATGGATATGTAGAATTTCTTCAAGAGTCCTGATACCCAATTGGAATCCACATTAGGGTTTATTCATCCATGTTATATGTATTCTTGACTTCACACACTAAATTCTACCCCATGTATAAAATTTTTTCGTATCCATAAGGATGTTAAAATTGGGGTCATACAAAGGATTTAATTGAAGTATATTCCAAAATAATTCCCTTAAGTACCAAAAACCAATCAGTGGATTGGGGGGAAAACTGAACTATGTGAAATTTGATTCTTTTCTAAAATCGGATTCCTATGATGCCTTACATTAGAATGGTCTCCATACCATATTTTCCATGGGCTTGGTAATCATTCCCCTCAAGGGGTAACATTAATGTGTAAGCCACACATTGATATTCCCTCATGTAATGTGTCTAATCTACCACTATATCTTGTTTCTCACATCAATCATGGCTCATTTGGAATTAGGGACCATTAGTGAATGTAGTAAAGGAATGTTAGGAATTCCCTTTACGTCAGACCACACATGGGATATAAATATGATAACATCACCTCTTCACTCAAGGGGGAATACTCGCAAAGAACAAATCAAGGGTAGTCTCATATGCATAATTCCCTCCCAACAGCACAATCCACATATCTCTCAAGACACAAACACTTATTAAAATTATAACCTATACTCTGATTATTTTTCAAATAGGATACATAGAATGCCTCACCATGTTTTGAGAGAAAAATAAACCTCTATACATCATGACATTAAACTACATTGAAAGGACCATTCAGAGAACAGTAAACTAGGCCTAATGAACAACATGGGCTTTGATTATTAGTTTCACAATATATGTTGGACACCACATATAAGATCAATACAATCTCAAAGACACCAAATACCTCGATAGATGGTAATTAACACTACATTTCTCCATCATGGAAATAGTCTGAAGAAACATAAATAAATATGAGAGTGATAAAGAGGTCATGATATATACACTATTGTTTCCATCGATATATGTTCATAATAAATTCTTTGACACAATGGTAACCAATTCTATATCGGGGTATGTGATGGATTTTGTTAACATATCATAAATATATAAGATATTTTCAGAATAACATATAATTTCTACAAAAAAAGTTGTGATGATACTGAACTCTGATACCTTTGAATAATGTGTGTTCTTAAAGATCGTTTGAAATCAAACTCCAATGTACCACCTACCATTGGAATGAAGGCTTGTCCCCAATTTCGAATGTGGGAACCATTGAGATTTTCTAGGGAAGAATAATAAAATGGTAAAACTAATGTGATCGACTGAGAATATTCATATACACCACATATTCATAATATCGAGAAAAATCCACTCGATATATCAAATCGAAAATGTAAAATTCAATTTTTTAAATTCATTGAAAATTGTTCCCATTGACAGAATGAGAAAATTAGATTTAAAATTAAAAACATATAAATTCTCATAATGTTTTTCTATCCAATTATAGTGTGAAAATCATTCCATCATATTATATTTAAATAAATGATATAAAGTTATTCTAACCATTCTGTAAAACAAATCAAAAATATTATTTAACACAACAAATTGTTTACATGTTAATGAATTATTCATTTAAAATGATATATTTTTTTTATTATTTATCAAAAAAATTAACTTATTAGGAAACTAAAAAAACTCAGTCAAAATAAATTTTAATATTTCTCTTTTAAAATAGTGATTATTATATAATATATAACTTTTAAAAATGATAAAAAATAGATTCAAGTAATGTGTTCTATTAGAAGGATGAAAAATTATATTTTTAGAAGAATACTACTTTTATACGTAGTGTTTTTTTGTTCTTATATCTTTTCTACAACAGAAATATTAATTTTAAACAAAATATTGAATATTCTATATATAAATTTCATTAACATCATCAAATGTGTGTGATTTTTATTGTACTTATGCACAATTAAATATATCTTCAGAAAATAATTTCCTTTTTTCCTAAAAAGGTTTTATTTTCATTTATAATTAATTGATCACAAATGTAAAAAATAATATATATATATATATATATATGAGTAAACCATACATTTTTATTTCATAACAACATGAAAATTCTCACTATTGTCATTTTTATGCAGAAACATCAGTATCAAATATCAATATTTTTTTTCTTTTAATCTTGACATGGTGTGTGATTTACAATATCAAACATAATGATTCAATTTAAAAAATGGGATGTTATATATGTTGTATCATATGGGCCTCTTGAAAAGATGTTATATCATTCTAGGTTGATTGAATTTTTAATGAAATTGTTTCATTAGTTTTTTTTGGGGTCAAAACATAATCCTAAATTGGATGTCTATTTCCATATAGTAGAATGACATTTCAAAAAGAAAACCCAAAATTTGTACTCACATGGCTTGTGAAAGAGATGAATGACGTGGAATAAAATTCCTAGATAGTCTTTTCTTGATATCTCAACTCCACTGATAGATGTGGGAAACTACTTATTATTTTAGAATTTTGTTTCATGGAGGTTACATTTTCTAGAAATATCAAAAACAACAATTTTTTTTTATAAATATTAATCTAATTTTGAAGTTTCATTAGTGTGATGAAATAATATGAATGATTAAATTTGGGAGTAAATTTATCATTGGAAAACATTTCTCTTAAGTGACATCAAACAGTTCCCTTCAACATGGTCCATTTTCTTAGTACCTCCCCACCTAAATAGATACACCCAAATGGGTTCAATGCATTGATTATTTTCACCAAGATGGATGTTCATTTAAGAACATAGCTAGACTATAGGATTTCTAAAATATCACTCCATTGATAGGGAAAATGAATAGGTTTTGAAAAACATTAACAACATTATGGCGAACAAATTGATAAAAATGTTAGAGTGAATTATTTATGATTATTTCAGTTCATGTGATTCAAAAATAAGAAGTGGTCCCATTATATATTAAAGAGTATTCATATCCCATGAATAGCTATTGTGAAACATCATGGGATAACTACAGAAGTGTTATAGATAGATACCAACATGATAATATTGATTAGCCAGGGAATTCTATGTCCCAATACCTAACATGAGCACACAAAACATTTTTTGAAGACAATATTGTTATATTGTAAAAATGAACATTGAATTTGGTCCACCAAGATGCAATTATATCCAATTACAACATATGAATTTTTCAATGCTCCCATTTAATGAGGATTGTGAGTTCATTCATGTGGGAAAAATTTAAATGAAAAGAATGATAAAAATATTAAAATTCTTTTTACATGACCCACATTATTACACAATTTTTTTGACTTCCAGGTTATCTTACCCCTAGTCTATTCACATTTTATGATGGGGATATAATTATATAATTTTATTATTATCCACTGTTTTCATATCTCATTTCATGAATCCATTTAGAATTTTTTTTCTATATGTGATGCAATTATAAACTTTCAATATACACCCAACTCCCTTAAATGATGAATTCACATTTATAGGGATCAAGATATTGTCCTCCAATATTGTTAATTTAATACTCTCTATTTTTAATAAGTAGTCCCCACAAATTCATTTTTATAGTTGACAGATCCAAAGGACCCATGATTATAATTCTGGATGGTGGTCCACTTGATGTTGTGACCATGTCTCTCACATATCCTTTAAATTACTCTCTTAATCCAAAGTCATGAAAAGTAATTGTATTTTGGTTTAATTAATTTTTTTAAATAATTTAACACTACACTATCATAAAAGCTAGTCTCCCTATAATCATATAGGACATGGGTGAAGGAACCAGTTATTGGATATCCCATATTAAGTCTCCTTACACCATTAGTAATCTACTGAAATATCAAATTAGGGATACATATTCCATTTACATACCAGTATATATCACAATCAAGAGCCATATGCCCAATTAGTCTCATAAATCCCATACTATAATGACAAATTCCATGGTCATTCCGGAGATCATGTAAATGGGATCCATGTTCCCTTGTCATCCAAAATATCCCACACTAGGGTTCCATGATCCCTAGACACCTCAATGAATATATACAATGATGATAATTTTGACAAGCCTTTATAATATGGATTATAATTTCTTATGCATCCATTATATGTTACCAATTATCTAGGGCCTCTATAATAGTGTGAATCTTCTCCCAGACCTCTATAATAGGGTGACATTTTTCGCATTCCTCAAAGGTATGGTGAAACTTCATTTAGGAATCCATGTTATGGATATACATATCTCAGGTCCCCAAACTTGGGTTCCTATTTTTAATAACCCACATTATGGTTCCAATTTTCTATGGTTCCATGGCTGCAAAGAAAATTTCCCAGTTTACAGACTCAGGTTCCATATTTTACTATGTTACCTACCTAATAGTATATCCACTTATTCATCCATTATGACCTAATTAATTTTTTTATTGGGTTATTCATTGTAGAGTTATCCTATAATATATTCTACTCTATTGATAATGGTGATCGAGCGTTCCATGATATCATTTATGTCTGGTTTTTTCATTAATATTTAGGACTGTATTTGTGTTGGTAAACATGTATTACCTTGATATAATTTTAACCTATAATGAGGATATTGATGAAAAATATGACATCTACATATTTCTAAAAATATATATTTTGTTCAGATTCATACATGATATGCCACATCGAGTTTAAAAAAGAATATAAATATTATTATTTTACCCTTACAACATAGTTGATATAATGAAATGGTTGAATAATATTAACTAAATTATGAATATATTTTTTACACATGTGTATATGATTATTTATTTACCCCTCCATTAATTATAATTGAATATAAAACATTTTTAGGTATAAGGAAATTCTTTTTGTAAAATTATATAAATGTGCCCAATTGTATTTTAAATATATAAATAAAAATATCACACATTTCAGTTTATATTAATGATATATATATATATATATTATTAAATATTTCTTTTATAATTCATCTTATGTGTTTTATAAACATGATATTAGGAGAAATTCAGTTTTACGTAGAAAATATATATTTTTATAAAAAGGTAGAATTTCCAACTTTTGATGTAGCACTTCATTTATGTCTATATTTTTAAACTTTTATAAAATCAATTTAAAGAAATAAATATTACCATTGAATGAAAATATAAAAATTTAAATTGGTTTAATTTTTTTATATGATATGTTTCATTTTTTTAAAAATAGTGAAAAAATATTGCATTTTTATTTATAATAGTTTTTCGGTCTAAATAATTTATAGAATTAAATTATATTTATAATTACATTTAATGAATATTTATATTATTTTGTTCGTTTAATCAAATGTTGTCTCTTGAAATCAATATCACATCGAAACTCGATATGAAAACATTTCTTTTTTTTGAATGATTTTTTATTAAATCCTCATTTTCTCCTTCCATCGATGATATTAATATTTAATTAATTTATAAAATTTATTTGACTTTAATTATGAAAAATGGCTTCTATATCTTGAATCATATGTTTTAAATTTATTAAATAGGTACCTTTTATTTTTAGGACTATATGAATAGTAACATGTATAAATTTTTTATTACAAGGATTAAGGGTAAATGTTGTAATTATGGGTAACCATAATATTATAAATGTTATAAAATTAACCATAAACATGTCCTAATTTTATTTTATGAGTATTTTTATACACTAATATTCAAATATTAATTTATGGGACCATTAATGGACTTATGGAATAGAATATAACAATTATAATATTATATTTAAAAGATTTTCAAATTTGCAATACTTTTGATTTAATGAGATAAATATTTTTAATATGTGTGTTTTAATGTTTATTTTCGAATATAAAAAATATTTTAAAATATATAATATTTATCTAGATCATTGTTATATATTTTTAATCTTTATTCCTTAATTAATGACATTGAATTGCGACAAAATGATGATGGTGTTTTAGTTTAATTAATGGAAGAATCAAATAAATGATATTAAAAAAATTAAATAAAAATAATTTTTATAATTAATGTCATCCATTAATTTTATGGATGAATCATACATTTATTTGAATATTTGGTTGATTTTTTTATAATATCATTTTATTACAATATTTTAAAAATTCAAGTAATGTATAGTGTTAAAAATGACCTTAATGTTGTATTAAAAATTAATGATATTTTATTATATGATGTTAAATACATAAAAATATAAAATTAGTCAAAATTATTGTAATAAGTTACATGATTTTATTAATGAGTGATTTTTTGGTATTTTAGAAATTTATAATAAGTATATTAACCATCAAAGTGCAAATTGCATTATATCACTGTGTGAATTAAAATGGTTAAATAATGTTTATTGGTATATGATAAGTATTTAAAATAAGAATAAAAAAATTTAATTTTCATTATATGAAATGATTTGTACCTGTAATCAACATATATTATAAATAAATCAGTTTTGATCCATTTTTTTAAAATAAAATTATTTTATATTAATTTAATAATTTTAACAATTCCAAGACTGCCCCTCCCTTCTCCTACAAAATAGTACCAATTTTTCTCTTTTCATAACACATAAAATTAAATTTTGATCTACCAATTTCTACCAAAATATATTCCTAGACTAACTCATCATATTCTATATCACTTATTTTATGTATAAAACCACCATATGTCGTCTTATGGTGTTTAACAATGGAGAATGCCTGAAGAAAAGATATTGTTTTTGTTTAAGAGTTTACGTTTTCTTTCTTCATCCCACTCATAAAATTATTATTAAACAATTATGAAATAATAACTACAATATAAAATCAATAATTATATGTTGTTATATTTATATCATTACATAAACCCATCTCCAATCCATTCATATGGGAAAATAATTATTATTCGTCGGTACAGAGAACTACCACATCACAAAATGATATAATTTATTTTCTGTCTCCATCTATTAATAATAGTTACAATAGATGAATTAATGTTTATACATGATATTCATGATATATTAATAATTTTTAAATAATAATATATCATTTAATTTCTTACCGTTCCATGCACATGAAACTGATAATGACTTTTGTGTCTACACGTGAACTATCACCTTCCTGAAATGATGTGATTCGTTTTTTCTACAAAAATCACATGGATGGTATATATAAGTACATTTAAATTATCAATAATATACTAATTGTAATATTATCATTATGTAAAGATAAAATATTACATAACATTTTTCTATAATGATCATTGAAAAATGGAAATGTTACTCTTGCGTACACATGATTTATTATCTCCAGGATTTTAACGTAGTTCATCTTTCATATCCATATATAATTTTAGTTTTAAAAATATAAATTTTATACAGAGGAGATAATTATGTAATGAATATTATTTTATAGATGATTTAATTATTACAACTATGAGTGTTGACACGATACAATGTAAATTTCACACTTAGGTACTGAATATTGAGAAAACATCCGACAAGAACAAAAATATCTAATTAATTAATAAACATAAAAATAAATAGTATAAAATAAATATTAAATCTAAAAATGTTATATTTAAGGATTATAATAAACAAACGTTTATTAATAATTAATATAATGGTTGTACATGATGACAATGACTTAATGTAAGGGATTCATTAAGTAAATAAAATTTTTATTGTTTTAAAAATTTATTCTTATAGATCATTATCATTCATTTAAATTTTTTTGAAAAAAATAAAAAAATTATTCATATTTACATGATTTTTTTAAAATTTAAATATTTCAATTTCACACAAATTTTTAAATGCAGTATAAGATATTTTTATTAAAAATTATGTTTTAAAAAATTTATACCGGTTTTGAAAAAGGATTTGTTATTCATTCACATGAAAAGTTTTTAAATAAGTGAAAATGAAATTTCATGAGTGACATGTTGATAAATTAATTATATAATGTGTCATTATTATATTGAGGTAATTTATATTTTATTTCTTTTTAAATGGAAAACCAAATATTGGTTTCTCTATGATAAACTGTTGCCGGTAAGTAATGTTACAACCTATAACGCATTGGTTTTCGTAGTCAGAAATATGACTATTCCATTTGTAGGACTAACATGTATTGAATTAGACCATTTGGTTAATCCATTTCAAATAGTTATATATGTGTTAATCAACCCCATTGTTATTCCATTTGAGTATAATAATGTACCATGTTTCTTACCAATATTTTATATTCCTTATTCTAAGATTTTATGGAAATAATATTCTTTTTAAAAGGCAGGATAATTACCATATTGAAATGATGATAACTTCTCCATGGTAAAAAAGTTATGTTTTAAGGAAATGATTTATGGGTTTTAAATAGACAAATAATTTCTCTTCATGTAAGCACATTAATAATATTCTATTATTAACCCATGATTTACAATATTTTTCATAGGGTTTAAGGAAGAGTTGGTACCAATTTGAGAAGAGGGGAAAATTGTGAAGATATATCATCATAATAAATCATGTTTCATTATAAATGTTTTTATGAAGAACATTATACAGATTATAATTATCAACTTGTAATATTGTATTTTAATCTATAATATTTTTTCATAATTCACAAAAACAATTAACCAAAATGATCATTTGGAAAATACTGTGATATCTAGATTTAAAATAACTAGAATATTTAGGGTTTAGGTTCAGACCCCCACAACTGATATCAGATACGTTTTTAGATAAATTTTAGATTATATTGTCATATTGATAGTTTTGGATATACTCAAACATTCATAATTATAGGGATTGATAATAAGATCAAGGTATTATAATCCAATTTTAGGGATTTATGTTATGAAATTCAAAAGTGACTAATGTTATTTTTGGATATTTCGTATAGAAATATAATCTATATAGTTTTAATGATTTTATAGTTAATGTATCATAGGGTTTATGTGGATATTATATTTAAAAGGACCATTTTTAGATTAACATGATATATTTCATTTCATGTTTTAATGATTATCTTTTCAGTATATCAAGGGCCATTAATCAATATAGAAGGAATGTGATATTTCAAAAACATTTTATCCCTTACAGATGATTTTATTATCACTACTGATGATTAATATTTTTAAATGTTTTTGGATACTTTCTCAGTATTCAAATAACATATTATAAACTATTTAACTTATCTAACATATTTTCTTTGAACTAAAAACATTAGATGTTGTGGTATCTTTTTCATTTCATTTTTAAATATCAGAATTATTAAGTCTATAGAAAAGGTAAATTCCATAATGGGAATGAACATTTACTTTCTAAAAGTTTTCAATAATGTAAAATTATAATGTGGGTATCAAATAAATCTAGATTTCTAGACTTTTGGATTGAGTTATATTATTATGCAATAAGTTGGAAAAAATTAGGTTAAAAATGATTATTCATTATGAGAAAATTCATATATTAGAATATAAAGGCAATGTGTTATGTAATAAGATGATGAATCATATTTAATGATTCACAAAAGAAGTTGAATGAATGATGTGTTCATGAATTGAGTTTTTGAATATATGATATAATGGTGTTTTATAAATATTTTGGGAATTACATAACACTTAAATATTATTCTATAGTTGATATTTTGTTCATACACAAGGAAAAAATTATTAGATGGAATCGATACTCTCATAAATATGTAAAAAGTTGATAATTTTTCGGAGACATTTATTATGTTTTCAAAAAATATAGAGGTACATATAACAATTAATCATATTATATGGAAATGTTTATTTAGAAAAAAATTCAATTAAATTTGTTGGAAATAGGTTCATGTAATTTTTTTCCTTTTTGGATTATGTGATATTTGAATTTGATGTAATAATGGGTTGTTACAATTGGGTAACATGTAATTTATTATAAATGGATTTAGTGATTAAGTGATTAATTTTTTTTTTGAAGAAAGTCACTATTTTTGGATGATTTTAAGATTAACATAAATAGAATACATTATGAAATAAAGTCGGATTTCTATTATTCGAGCATAAGTGATTTTTATTGTAAATTTATGGTGATTTATATTATTTATTGAAATTTTTAGCATCTCTTGAAGATTATGAAGGAAATTTTTTTTTAGTATATGACATCATGAGTAATTGATGTTATTCATAGATATTTCATTAAATTTATTTATTTTAAAATATGAAAATATCATTTAGGTTTTTTATTTCTTATCATAGTTAGATATTGTTTAGTATTTTTTAGGATATTTTTTTTGGAATGGTCTATGTGGAACATCATTTATTACTATTGAATTTTGGATGATAAAATTAGTATTTATAATATTAATGGATTATTTTTTTGGGTTTTATTATCTTACTAAAAAACAATTTTTTTCATACATTATCATGAGAGGAGGAATATATAGTTAATATTTTTTGTATTATGTGATCTTCTAGAAGTTTAATCAAGTGTTTCAGGCATGAAAAATCAATAGTATGTACTCATGATTGCAAAAAAAATTTATAGAAATTTATTACAGGATAAATGTCAAATTTTCATGTCAGTATATTTATTTATATTATTAGTGTAGAAATGAAATAAATTCTCGAACTCTATGAAATTAATATTAAAACTAAAATATTTTCTGTTTACTTTTCATACCCCTAAATCAATGACATTTTAATGAATCATAGATTTTTGTTTTTTTACTGTTAACATTCACATGTCCATGTTTTATATAATTGTCCATTATAAAATGATAGTAATTTTTTCATAAATTTCTATGTTCTCTACAGGGACCCCTAGAATGTTTTCTCCCATGTCACCTTCTTATTTCCATTTTTTATTCTAATGTGGAAGTTTTATTTTCCATTTTCGAATATGGTGTTTCAAAAGAGTAATTTTTAAAAGTCAAGCCCCTAGATTTTCACCTAGAATTAAAATTTTCAATGGAAAAAATAACCAATATGTGGGTAAAATGAAACATCATACATTTTTTAAGAATTAATGTTGTGTTTCATAGCGTACATGATAAACACCCCAATTTTAAACAAACAACTACATATTATTTTGTTATCATTATAACCTATAAATTATATTGGAATAAATGAATATAAGTATCTATAATATATATATATATATAGTATGCACTGGTATATATAATTATTAATTTTTTGATTATTTAGTTGTAAATTATTGTAAATTGTTTAAAAAATAAAAGCTAATATTATTTGGAATGACTATTTAAATGTGCACAAGTTTGTTTTATACCAATAAATAAAAAATAACAATTTTTTTATATTGATGAAATATATATATATTATATTTTAAAATATAATATTTAAAATTAATATTACGAGTTTTCTAGACATGATATGAGAACAAATCCAATTGTATACATGGAATAAATATTTTTCTAAAGGGTAGTATTTTCGACTTTTGTCCGAACACATGTTTTAAATTCCTTTTTAAACTTTATATAATATATTTGAAAAAATATATCTCATCTTTGAAAATGATATTATTAAAATCTGTTTATGTTATATTATGGTATTTTGTAAAAGTATCATTTTTTATGAATAGTGATAAAATATTATATTTTTAATTGAAAACTTATTTTCCGTCTAATTAATTTATATTTTTAGGTTATATTAATAATTTATTAAATAATAATTATTTCATCTTTTTATCATTTATTCCTATGAAGTACATTGAAATCAATTTGAAATTGAATTATTATACCAAAACATATCAATCTAATCAATTTTTTTACTTGAAAAACAAATATTATGGTTCTATGAATGGGATTGATTTTTATTTATATTCTGAAATTTGCATGATAAGAATGTTGAAATATTGATTTGATATTTTTAAATATATGGAAATATTTTTTATAAATAGGTCCCTTTTAGTGTTGTAATATATGAATAATAACATTAAAAATATTATTTTAATACCATGGTGAATGGTAAATTAGATAATTAGGGGAAATATAATATCATAAATATTATAAAATAACCCTAAAATGTTCCCAAATATTATTTTATGAGTATATGTCATTCCTAATCTTTAAAGTATTCGTTCTGAAACCATTTATATATGATTATATGATAATAAAAACCATTATAATATTATAGTCAATGGAAATTTAATTTTTTCATTCATTCTTAAAAATAATTTATTTTAATATGGTGTTTTATGAGGGATATGGGTCACTATAAATATTATTTTGAAATAAAATATGTCTTTATACATTATGGTAATATATTATTAATTTTTAGGGGTAATATAATTATATTAAATAGTAAGACAATCATGATAAAATAAATGTTTAATTAATTGACGAATGAAAATAATGTTATATAAAAGATTAAAATAAATACAATTTAATATAATTATTTCCATCCAAGAACATAATAAAATCATAGGAATGTTATTTATGAGTTAAAAAAGTTTTATATAAGATTTAAATTTTTTTATGATATTTATGAAAAGACATTTACTGAATGATGTAAAAATTGTCTTTAATGTTATATTTAAAATAAATTATATTTTATTAAAGGCTATAAAATTCATAAAAATATAAAATTCTGCCAAATTATTGAGATATGCATCTAAATTTAATCCATGACATATTAATTCGGATTTTTTCATTCTATAGTATGTATATTAAATCTTAAAATTTAGATTACATTATATCGTGGTTAGAATTAACTAGGTTAAATAAGTTTTAACTCTAAAAGGTAAGGACTAAAAAATACTAAAAAATATAAAATTAATTGGATAATTTATTTATAATGATAATAATTATATATTTAAAATAAATTATTTTCCATAAATTTGTAAGTATTTAATTCATTTATATAAATTTATTTATTTGAATAATTCTAAGGGTGCCCCTCCCCTCTCCTATAAAAGTTCACCCATTCTTCTGTTTTATTTACAAATAAACTTATTTGGTTTTGAAAAGACATTCCCAAATCACATTCTATAATACCTCACAACATTATAGACCATATATGTTATCCATAACACCACTATTAATGTTTTTTGGTTTTAATTATAACTTTTTGTCTAAAGAAAATGTATAGTTTTTATTATAGTGTTTCTGCATTATATCTTGTTATAACCCTATCAAATATTCTTAAAACCTGATGGAATATGAACTCTAACTTTATAAATATACTATAATATTATTATTTTAATATAATAATATAAATTCATCTCCACATCCATCAATTTGGAAATGAATTATTGTTCATGTGTTTGACGAACTTCCACCTCGAAAACTGATAAATTTTTTTTCTGTCACCATATATCAAGACAAGTTATATTTATTGAATTATTTTTTGAATATTAATTACATGAATTTCGTTTCAATATTAAATAAAAATATTACATTTCTGTTCTAACCATTTCATTCAAATAAAAATGGTAATGTTTTTTGTTCATATATTTGAGCTACCACCTCTAAGAAGTGATGTGATTCATTTTTAGCACCACATCACAAGGGTGATATAAATATGTAAATTTAAATTATTAAAATAATATTAATGATATTATTATAATTATTTAAATAAAAAATACATACCTAAATTCTTTAATTTTCACTGAAAAATTGAATCATTACTCATGCAATACAAACATTTTACCATCTCCATTATTTAAGAAAGTTTAATTTTAAAATAAAAATGTAATGGATGGATTTAAAAATATAATTCTTATAATATTAAGATTAGTATTTCATTCATATTATTTTGGATATGGTTTATTTATTACTAATTTGAAAATATATATCATACCAAGCTCATTTTTGACTCTGGTATCGAATATCGACAAAACATCCCACATGAACATATATAAATATTTAGTTGTTATAAAATTATAATTAGTGATATAAAAATAATTATAAACATTAAAATGGTTCTAAAGTAAGTAAATAATTGTGATTTGTTTATTATTCATGAATATAAAGAATTTTTTATGATTAAAAATCAATATAAGTGACTCTTTATGTAAAATAACATTTTTAATATTTTAAATATTTATTATTATTAATTTTGTCATATATATGTTTTAAAAATTGTTTTGATGAATGTATTTATGAAGACATTAATGTTTTAAAATTTTAATTTTCTATTTTTTAACAAATGTTTCAAAGTGGAATGCAACACATTGATTTAAAAATATATATTTAAAATATTTAAATATGATTTGGAAATAGATTTGTTATTTATCAACATTAAATGTTTTCATATAAGTGAAATAGAAATTTTATGACTGACATATAAATAACTTATTCATTTTATGAGTTATTATTATATAATGGTACATGTTATTTTTATGGGTGGTTAAGTGATAAAACAAATATGGGAGGTTCTATAATAAATCAAGGATGTGAGGTTATGTTATATATTCCAATTCATTTGAAATAGAATTCGATTGTATTACTATTCCATTTATAATATATTCATGTATGGAATTCAACTATGTGGTTATTAAATTTCTATGAATGAATTGTATGGATGTCGACCACATGGTTACTTAGTTCGAGACTAATAATGTCTAAATTCACATACTGATCATTCATATTATTTCATATGTGATTTAATTAAAATCAATAAATTATATAAATATATGATAATGATATTTCTAAAATGATGATATATTTTTTATTAAATAGTAATATTTTATGTAATTATTTTTTGGGTATTCATTAGAGTTAGCATTTCTTTTATTTTAATTCACATACCAGACTTTTTTTGCACATATAGGGTTTTAAAAAGTTGTTCACAGTGTCTGTGTAAGATTTTGGATAAGGATAATATCAAGGAAAATTTGTGAAGACATTTTAGGATAAAAATTAATGTTTTATTTTAACTATATTAGTATTGTGGAAAAAATGGATACTGAGTATAGGTTTCTAATTTAAATGTATCAATTTAATATGTAAGAGATTTTCCTAAATCTATAATACTCTAAACATAATATATCATCAGGGAAAGAATGTGATTTATTATTTTAAAATAACTAGACTATTTAATTTTTTTTGATAGGTCCCTATAAAAAGTTCAATGAATTATGATTCTATGATCTTATTAATCATGTAAGGAATCAAGTAATCTACCAAGTATCCTAATATATTAATTATCAAAATAGGATATATATCATGAATATCCAATATAGTTTGAGTCTTAAACCACTCACATTAGAAAATATCCCCATGATTAAAATGTTCCTTTGTCTTATTGTTATCAGTGTATATGGTGTATACATGTGTATATAAGTATCTAAATCAATTTCTATCCAAACACCTACCCTTACCTAGGTCACCTTATATATTTTAGAAGAAAGGATTATACATTTTCTGTATTCAGTTCTATTTCACATGGAACCACTCAATTAATAGTCCCATATAGTTGAATTTTAATTGTATAGTATTTGATCATTTTTGTACAGTCAAAAACTACTTGATTATGAATTTTATTGATCATTACATGGATATTAATTTTTCAAGGTTTTATGACCTTAAACGGATCCATAATATTCATTATAACTTGTTATTAAAACATATGTGGTTGCCTATTAATGAACATCAATCCACATAGTTTTTTATTCCAATCATAATGATACATGTGATTCTACTCTCATAAGTCCTATACCATATACACAACATCAATAAATTCCAAGGATGGTGAAAAATCTGGGAGTTATTATAATTTATTATTTAAACCACTGTTATTCAATCTATACAATATAGAAAAGATATACTCTAATATGTATTGATATGTTCATCGATTCATGGTAATACGCACATTCACTCATAAAGTGGGTGGCCAATGATATTGTGAATGGTGTTTTAAATACATATTAAATTTATAAGTGATGTATATTGTTGAAAATAAGACCCCTTAAGGGATAATCATTCCATCAAACCAATTATAAGAAAGGATACATCCTCACCACCTCAGGTGATCAAGAATGTATTCAATATTAGATAATGGGAGAGTTGCATGAGACTGCAAAAAATAATATAGGGTAATGTAAATGAAAACATATTGAAAATAATATCCTTTAAACTTTCCATGATAACTAAATTCTGTTGAAATCCTATGATTATACTAATGTTAGAGTATATATTTTATATTTTTTTATTTCATATGTGTTCTTCAAATACACGAATCTCAATAATCATACTATACATCTATTAGTAAGGAAAAATAATATATCATGACATATATAAGGATTTCTTATGTTTTACTATATTATTTTTTTATCTCATTGAAATTATTATTATCTAAAATAGGAAAAATAAATATGTTTTTAGCTTTCAGTATTTAGTTTTTAAAAATTTGTTAACATGGATCAAAATTTCATTCCATAATTTGGAAATTTTTCTAATTTATTAAAAAAAATTATTTTCACATTATGTAGAAATAATTAATTATATAGAATAACATTATGTTGAATGTATGTAATAATATTTTAAAAGACAAATCAATGGGGTATTAAAAAAAATAAAAGTATTATATTAAATAAACTGGAAAAGAGGGTGATAAATAATAGGATACCTGTAAAAGTATTATTTCTTTTTTAAACTATATATTTCATTCCAAAGGAGAAAAAGTAAATACTTTTTTACATTATTATGGAATATTCTAACAAGATAACCACCCATACCATGCAAGAAGAGAGGATGAAAGTGTGATCCTAGCATAAAAAAGTATTATACCACATATGTTTGAGGGAATTACTTCATTGATGATAGATGTTGGATAATAAGTTCATTAAACTGATCCAACATCCATTGATATTATGAGGTATTTCTAGTATTATCATCCCCTGAAATCAAAGACTGAATAATCATCATTGGAATCTATGTAGTGGACTATTAATATGTACTGTATATTCCAAAACATGGTTATACTAGAGGAAAATTGGGATAGGTCAGAAACATCCATGAATGAAGCTATTGGTATTCATGAGTTGGAAACGATTATTGATATAAAGAATATATGAGATCCAACCTAAGTGTAATTTTTTTAATTTATTACTTAATTAATAATATCTTGTACATTTTTATTAGGTAAATGATAAATATTTTTGGAATCATTATCATTTATTTGTTTATTTTATTTTTTATAAAATCATTTATTTAATAGTACTAATTTTATTATCTATATATTATTATTTATAATGATGAATGGAAGGAAAAATTATTTGAACGTATCCTAAAAGAACTATTAATTAAAATGATAGTATTCTTAATCAATGAAATATTTCAAAAATAATTAATGATCTTCTTCCTAGATGAAAACTGGTTGAATAAGTGTTTAGATGTTGGTAGCTCACTACACGAACAGTTTACAAGAATTTACTCATCTTGTGGTCAAAAGTGTAGATAAATTTAGTTGAGAATAGGTGGAACTCATTACATAAGAAAGGTATATGTAGTATTTATGTTTCATACATTAGGTATAACTTTGATGATGATGCATCAAAATGAGTATGTATGGTAAATTATGAAAAATTATAATTTTGAGGTTATGTAGTGTCATTGTTTGGGGGTACTATTGTCATAATTATAGGTTTTATCGGTGATATTTATTTCAATTAATAAATAAATGTCCTCAAAAAATAAAACAATAAAAATTCATATTATTTATTTAATCTACAATTCATAGTCAAATTATCTATAAATGATCTAGTTTATGTGATCAGAATTGAATCTATTGAATATTAACAACTATGATTTCATGTTGGAAAGGTTTACCACCTTAAATTTAAACTAATGTTTTATGAACAGTATATTACATGGATAAGTTTACTTCTCAAAAGGAACCGAAGTCCTATATTATGAGTGGTACTAATATGATATCTTATATTATATTTTGTACTTTATTTCATATAGGTTCCTCACATATCATTAATCTTTCGAAGAAGGTCTATATTATAGTATTAAAAGTGCAGGTAAGACCATCAAACATGAGATGTGAATGTCCATTATGGAAAAGTATAGATCAAATATGTAATTTTATATTCTTTTCCTTATTTGTAGATTAATATAGTTATTTATAGGAGGTTATATTCTAAAATATGATTAATATTTATGATATTGAAGGAATATACTAACCAAAGATGTTATAAGGCTATATTGGTTACAATAAATTATTTTTGACATCCGTATTTCTTGTTTGATTTCATATTCACCTGTGATCGAGGTAATTTAATGATTGAGAAAATTGTCCTGGTTGAGAAATTGTTAGATATATTACTCTAAATATTCATACCCTTGTCTTTTGGACTAGTGGAAGAAAATAGAATGTTATATATTCTAATTGTGGTGTATTTTCATCCTTATGTGTTTTCTAATTATTTATTTTTATTCCACTTAAATTATGAATTTTATTTTGATATTTATATTCTAATCCAATGAGAAATAATTTCAATCCATCAATATTTGATAAATCCTGGTGAATTAATAGAGCATATAAATTTTTCGAGGAGTTTGATGTAAATTAGTTTATTAGACCAAGAATGTCTCATTATTGTTCCATAATCGTCTAAATAAATATAGTGAATGGCTATATCTCAACACACACTATAATTTAATAGGTAATAATAAATAAATAATACACCATTCCCAAAATTGATAATCAGTTTTATTTGTTATAATGTAAAATTATGATTTTTATGATCAAATTGTGTTCAAGATAACACTAGCAATGATTCATTCTAGATGATATATTACATATTATTTTTCAAATCCAATATTTTTATTTAAAAAAACATTTGATTACTTTTAGATAAAAATGCAGTGATGGTATTTATGGATGCAATGAATAATATTTTTCATCAATTTATATACTCAACTATGGTAGTGTTTGTGGATGGTTGAATTTTTTTTAATATCTTGTGATAATCATTTTTAATATCATATAATTATTTTATAGATCTAAAAAAATATATTTTATATTAAATTCCTTCAAAATGAAATTTTTGGATTCAAAAAGTCATTTTCCTATACTGTAACACCCCGAGTTTTTAAAGAACATTTATTTGAATAAATTAAATGTATCATTAATGTATTAAATTACACCTAGTCAAACATTCCATTCCAACAGAATGTATTTGGAATACTATAAACTAACATTGTGTAAATTACATAAAACATTTACTTCGAGTACATTACATCGTACATTGACTTGGTTTATTTTACACACAAAACAGATAAATATTCAAAAAATTATTTTATAATTATAATTATTTAACTGAGATAAAACTATCCTAGAAATTAAATGTAGTAATATGAATTAAAATAACTAATTTTAAAATATTATTTAATTATTCTATATAAATAAAACATATTGAAAATGAATTATATGATTTTCGGTAGTCTTTTAATAACTAAAAATACAATTTTATCAAAAGATCTTCTTTTAATGTCATTATTTTAAAATTAAAAATATCAATTTTAGATAGAGATATAAATTTAAATCGATAATATAAAAAAAATTTAATTTAAACTATTTAAAATATCAATGGGATAATTTTTTGTGTTTTTCTGAGAATGTTCATTTATGGATGAATAGTGGTAAATATTTGATTTTAATTCAAATCTTTTTTCTGATATATTTTATTAATAAGGTTAAATTATATTCTAATTTAGATTAAAAATATAAATAGATTATATTTTTTAATTAATCCAATTTGGGGAATTTCAACCAATTTCACATTGAAATTAGATATAAAAACATTGGAAACATTTGACCATTTTTCATTTAATACCCCACATTTCCTACCCGACTATGGGATTAATTTTTTATTATTTTCTACTAATAATGTGATTCTAATTTGGAAAAATGGATTACATATTTTAAATTATAATTATGTATAATTTCTAATTAGTCCAACAGATTTCATTTTCAAAATTATTATTTAAGTAATAAAAAAATGTACAGTAATTAAAGTTAAATTAAGCTTAACTAATGACTAAAAAATAAATTAAAGTACTGTAATGACATTGAAACATTCAAAAAATAAATTTTATGGAAAAATATTTACATTACCATACCTTTTATATACTTTGTATCATTATTGTATCCACATGAAACATGAAAAACGTTGGTGTAATTCACTTTTCAAATATTTACAATAGTGTCACTCCTCCTTCCCTATAAAATTCAAAATCATGTCTCCATTATTCACACATATAAAACTAGATATGTTATGAAAATATCATTTCAATAGACTTCCAAAAATCTCTAAATCTATTATTTATTCCTCTCATTGTCCATATTTTTTTCCAAGGAATCCATTTAGAACAATCCAAAAGAAGTTGCCTGATTTAGAGTTAACGCCTTCTTTGAAACTCCATTCTGGTATTTTCCACCTCCACCACTTACACTCTATTTATTATAAAACTATTAAAAACCAATATCCTTAATATAGTAGAATTTATTTATTATAATGGTTAAAATATCACTTATAGACACCTCCATCTAAATGATAATGAACATAATGTTTATGAGTTTGACAAACCACTGCCTCAAAAGACGATGATTGTTCATTTTTCCTTCACTACCTCTCATGTAGGAAATTTAAATAGAAAATATTATGATATATATTTTTCAATATACTTTTTATGTATTAAATATTATTTATTCTATTTAAAACAAATATATTTTTTAATATCAATTTGGTGTAAATAAGATAAATTCGTATGAGTAAGTGTGGAATACCACCCCACAAAGTGCATAAATTCGTTCACACACTACATTTAATGTATTAAGGATGGGTTTAGATACATAATATGATATATATAACATATTAATGATAATTTAATGTTATTGTATACATATATTCATATAGGTCATTTTCTTTCTTTCTTTTAATAGAATAATAAAAACTGAAATAGTGTTCATGCTTACATACGGCTTACAGTCTCCAGGAACGATGTATTCCATTTTGTAATTATGTATTCCATTGAATAATATAATAAAAATTTAATTAATATATATTATATTTATATTATGGTATTCATTATGCAATCATTATATAAGTATAAAGACCAAATATATAACAAATTACAAAACATCCGAAAAAAAGTGAACATTATTTGAAGTGAATCCTTATCATAGGGTGGTTAACAAGAAGATAATATAAGATCATAAAAAATGGTGTTATAGATAAAAATATAATTTAGTAAAATAATTAGGATATGTTTTAATTTATTATAGAGTTAGGTTCAATGAGTAAGATAAGAGTCAAGGAAAAATGTAAGGGGATTTCATCCCACTTTTTATTTACATATGATACATGGTTTGTCTGACAGTCATTCTTTTTATTTGGTGTATGTAATAAAAATTATTTTATTATATTTATCTTATAATTAAATTTTATTTATTCAAATATCTATGTAATGATTTTTATTTCATGGCGTTTATGTTTCGAAAGTTAGAAAAATAGTAAAATTGGGTTGACTGTATTGGCCTTCCAAGAGAATAATGTTTTATTATGCAGCTAATTTATTTTCAAGATGTGTATAATTCTATATTAAATGATATATCAAGAATTTCCTTATTTTGATTATATTTTTTTCTTCAGGTATTTTCCTTTTCTTAAATGGATTGTATGATCCCACGTTACCAATTTATTCAAATTTATTGATGTTATTTCATCATTATTTAAGATTGTTAATGATTATGTTTCGATAGAAGAAATATTTTGATCCATATATCAAGAATTCTATTTAGTTTTCTTATTATTTTTTATTTATGATATATCCCGGTATTCAGACTATTTTTTTCACTAGTTGGTATATAAGATAATACTTTTTACTTAAAATTTGATGGTATCTTTCTTCAGTTAGAAATATATTGTTATAAAAAACCATTTTTTAAAAATTGTTCTTGATATATATATGAATCCAATTTTCAAGGAAATTTTTTTCCAAAAATTATTATGGTTATAAATTCTTACTTTATATTTTTTCAATGTTATTTTCCAAAAAAAAATATTTTTATAACGGTTTTATTTTTGAAAAATACTTTTAAATGTATAAATGGAATATTTTCCTTAATAAATGTCTTTAAAATATCTATCAAAAGTATTTACCATCTATGATGAAATCCAATGGTGTTACTCATGCCATTAATGAGGAATTTTTCAATGTCTCCCTTCATATTCATTCACTGAATTGATTATGTTTGTATGGAATAATGTTTATGAAACACTTTTCAATTTAATGTGCTATATGTTATTAAAACCCATTTATCATTCACAGGAAATTATTTTGAGGAAATGATTATGAAACCTATATTTTTCCATATGTTATGGTATGTTTTCATGTTTACAATTCCCTTCTCATTTCATGGGTTATAAAATTATTATTTATGATCTTATTTCACAGGAATGTATTGTATCATTATGATATTGGTGGGGCCTATATCTCTCTATAATTCATTGGGTAATGATTTATATCTCATGATATAAAATAATATGGTCTTGGTAATTAAAATTGACTACTAATATAGACATGGGAGTGAACCATGACTACCAAAATGTTATATTGAGTGAACCCATACTACCAAGATAGTCTTGATCGTGATTCCTTGTAACCTATTAAAATCATATTATATGCTTCAGTGTTTTCCAAAATTACATGTTTTATTCATATGATAGGATTTCATGACTTATGTTCATTATTAACTAATTATTCTTCTATTATTAACTGCTATGCTTTATTTTATGATTCATGTATTTGATATTTTTTATGAATGGTATGATATACTGATTTCATGAAATTATTCTCATACACTTTGATCATTATTATACATACATATATAAATTTTTATAGTTACTTATTATTTATTCTCACCCCTTTTCATTTTTCCTTCCATCGGATATAATGTTATATATTATGTTTTATTTTTCTAAGAAGGGTTCTAGTCAAGAAGAGAATTATGGGAGATAATTTAGCTAACATATGAATCAGTATTTTGGTCCATGATTCAAAAGGAACTAGAATAGAATGGTCTTTGGGCATCTATTTGTATAACGAATTATGTATTTAGAA
This sequence comes from Viscum album, assembly GCA_963277665.1. Lineage (NCBI taxonomy): Eukaryota > Viridiplantae > Streptophyta > Magnoliopsida > Santalales > Viscaceae > Viscum > Viscum album. The sequence continues at coordinate 538,049,077 of OY728156.1, forward strand.
AAAAAAAATTAATGTTAATATTTGTAAATTAAGGGTTATTATAGTTTGAATGAGAGAAAATATATAGTTTACCTTTGCAGTCAAAGATTGTAAAACACTACTGTCAAACATAATAATGTATATATGTGTAATTATAAGGAAAATGAAATATAATAAAATTTCATGGAAGGATAGTAAATGGTAATGTGAGTGGTTTCTAGAAATTAATATTTTTCTGGACAATACATGTGTATGTGGCTCTGGAACACCTGTACCTTGGAATAATAGCTCCTCAAATATGTTCTGGGCCTCACTTGGGGTAATGGGGTATATCAAAATGGTCCTTATTGAACAAAAAATTTGGCACTACCAGGGGATTTTCATTGTAAATTCTTTAAAACCTTCACAAATGATCATGATAGATTTAAATAGTTTTAGGATATGAATAACATAAGATAAATATAAGGTTCCATAAACATGGTAAGGTGTAATAATTTAGGCATCCTATAAGGGGATTTTCATAATTATATGGTTCCTCACTATGATAACTGTTCTTAATTTATTTTATTAATTTTTTTTAATGGATGGAACCTGAAGGAATGACCTTAATGGTGATTATGATGGGAAATGAAATTATTATATTCCAATGAAACCAAATTATATGGGATCTAGAATATAACATATTATTTCTATAATCAAACATCTTTTTCAAGCTATGAATCATAGTAAAATTAGAAATGAACATATTAGGGAATAAATTTTTTTAGTATTTAATCTGGATATTTCCACCTTCCTTCATATGTTATTCTGAAAAACTTCTCGCCGAAAATGGATCGGTACTACAGAAATGATATTCACCATTTTGTAGTGATCAGGGCATGATAAATTCATTCGACCTATCTATCGCTTGGAAGGAGATGCATATTATTTGTGGACTCTAATCTTCTATATATTACTAAAATATGAGATTGAATTACCGAATTGGGTTGAGATCAAGAACATATTCGTTAGTATGTAAATTCCTTATATTATCAATACCATGATGGAGAAAGGGTTTCTGATGATGAGTCAACGGGATGAGGAATCTATTAGAACCTATGAGTATAATTTAATGAGATTTAGAAGGAACTATTAAGGAATTATCTTCCAATTAGAATTATATATTGATAGGATCATTAGTTTCATAAATACATATCTTAAAAAGGTGTCTTCTATAAGATACATCGTTATCTACGAAGTGATTGTGCATTCTACAATAAATTCTTAAATGGAAGTTGGAGTTACATTTCAATATCATGGTTTTGACAGGAAGAGAACGATGAATTCTAAAGGAAATACTAAAAACCATGAAGAAATGAATATGATCATTCCTTCATTTACTTTTTGTGTGAAAAAGCATGGATTAAATTTCCTTAAGGGGTCTAATTAATGTTTTATGTGTGAAAGGGATGTCCATTGGGAATTTTATAGCCAATGTGGTTTGAAGATGTTAGAAAAAATTTTAAATGATTGGAAAATAACACAAAATGAACCTACTATGATTCAGTGCTACATGTGTAACGAGGATGCGAATTATGATAACCAATACCCAAACCCAATGGATACTAACAATGATTGACATCATCAACCTCTTAAGCAAAGGAATAATGGAAAATCACATTAAATTACTTTTTCGGATAATGGTTGTTATTACAACAAAATGAAAGGTAAAATTATTATCCACTCTTAAACTAATAATGTCATATTTGATTCCAGATCTTCCCACCCATTCATATATTAATTATTTTCTAAGGGTGTTAATATTCAACCAAAATAATTAGATATAGATTTAGTAGAGTAAAACCATAATGGTATGATGATTTCATCTATGTATATGATTCATCCAGGGTTGAAGTTTGTGTGAATGTTATTTTTGTAAATGTTTTCAATGATCCTTTGGTTGAATATGATGAAATCATAGGCATAGATTGTATTTCTCTGTATAAGTCCCAAATTAATTATGTTGGAAGGGTTGTTAATTTTGATAGATCAAACCCACATATGAATATTCATCCATGTGATGATATGTATGAAATTATTATGGATATTAAATCATTTGTATGGGTCTTAATTCCTATTCAAAAGGAATTTCTATTTAAAATCAATGGGGAAAGAATTGAAATCAATGATATTCTTATTGGTCAGGATTTTATGGATTTCTTTCAAGAAGAGTTTCCAAGCCTTTCACAGTAACACAATTATGAGTTTTTGTAACACCCCAAGCTTCTATGGTACACTTCTCTTTGAATAATAGAGTAGTTGGTGTTGTACGCAACCTCGAGTTCTAACACACCGCGACCAATAGAAGTAGCTGTTTGAATAGTAATTGTAACACCTGAGACTTTTATGTGAAATATTTGGTTTTTATGTTATATAAATCATCAAATGAATCTTTCACTACACACAACACTAGATTGGCTTGCTTTACACGCAACTGCGTCCTTCCTTGATTGCTTGCGTCGTACGAAATACCGAGTTTCACTAAACAATGATATGCTATTAAAATATTATTAAAACTAGCCGTTATGAATAGTAATAACCACTTTTTGAAATTTTATAAATTTTATTTTTCAAAATGGACTTCATTTTTGGATTCAGAATATCGAAATTAGCCTAGGGTGAAATTTTGGTATTTTTCTGAAAACTTTCAATTTTTGATGAATAGTGAAACCACTAAGTGGTAGTTAAAAAACTGAATTTTTCATAAAACATAATTTTACTGCTTCTGTGAGTGGAATTTCGAAAATCCGAGAGACACGATTGATATCAGCAGGTAAAATTTGGTTCAATTAGATGAAAATAATTTTTTGGTGAATAGTAACTTTTTACTTTTTTACCACAGTTAAAAGTAAATATGGTAATTAAGGATAAAAATGATATTATTATTTCCCTACCACATGTCCTAATTCTATTGGACAAGTGTAATTTGACCAAAAACAACCTTAGGAATAAAATATGACCATTTAGGCCGACTTGGATTAGATTAGAACATTTATTATTAATTTATTTAAAGAAGGGTTAAAATAGTTAAAATCAATGTTTAATAAGTAAATCATTTTTAATATGGGGTTATACATATTATAAATTAGACTATAAAAATTAATTATAAAGATAAAAATCTTTCCTACATAATATTATTTTATTTTTAATTTTTAGATATTAAATACTTTAATTATGACACAAAGATGATGCAGTAATTATCTTATTAATGAAATATTGACATAATTGATGTTATAAACACCAAAATAAATGAAATTTGAGACTTTTTATGAATTATAATAATTTTTTAGATTAATATGACATATTATTATTGATTTAATTAACATTTTTCGAACTAATCGTTCTGTTATGATTTTCACAAAAATTAATTACTAAATAGTGTCAAAATGGACATAAAATAGTTTTTAAAACAAATATTATATTAGTAATTGTTATTTTATTCCTAAAAATATAATGTTCGTAAAAATGGCTTAGATAAGGTTATATATATTAATAATAAAAAACTTGGGGTTCGTTTGGCTGCTTATAGTTAGTTTATTAACCATATAGTATAAGAACACAAGAAGACACGGTAAAAGTAAAATTATTACCTCAATGTTAAATCTAAATGATAAGGATAAAATAGGAACCTAAAATTTTCTAAATTCTATTTCATGAGAGTATTTATACCCATTCCCACCTTAGCTTTGAAATAAATCAATTTGGAGCTATTTAAAACCGAACATGACTTTATAATAAAATAGTATTTTTTAGTTTTTCCAAAGGAGCCCCTCTCCTCCCTTATAAAAGGGAACCTCCTCCCCCTCTTCCTCACACCACTTTGAGCCTTCAAGAACGGCCAACCCCTACCAATTTCTTCTTTCCACTTCCCTAGAAACATCTTATAGGTTCTGGTCTTCTTCAAATACCTATTTTAGTACCCTAAAAATAGGTCTCAAAGAAGCACTTCAAAGAAGAGGTAATGTCCGTTACCGATTATTTCATCTTTATTTCTTCTTCCACTTCTTCTTCATTAGTTGTTTCATTATGAAGTAATAACATAAGTATCAGTCATATACTGATATGTTATTATAATTATGATACAACCCTATTTCACCATCTATCCATCCTATGTAAAAAAGAAATCACCGCGCGTGTGTACGTACGGAATACCGTCTCCACGCCGTGGTGTAATCTATTTTCCACCACCACCTTACTTGGATGGGTATAATGGTGTAAATAATGACTATATATGACTATTATAAAGTGATACTGATTCTGAAATAGTATACATACACTCCAATACAATTCCACGATCATAGGAACGATATCATCACTCGTGCCTACGTACGGAATACCATCTCCACAATGTGATGTGACTCATTCTACATGATGTTCATTTCATAATGATTATATAAATGAACTAAATGAATTAATATGATATATATTACACTAATACCATTCTGGAAATGAGGTATCTATAACCTAAAGAGAAGAATAAGAATTTATTCGACAAACACGCATAGAAACAAAAAGTAATAAACACCCAAATAACAAGTAGTACTGAAATATTACTAATAATAAGCTAAGAATATGGCCATATATGATATCATAAAAATAAGTATTATTCTATAATAAGTCAATAACATTATTTAAATCATTATACAGGAGGTTCGGACACGTACAAAGCATATCAGACCAAAGGTAAGGGAAATATCACAATCTCATTTTTATCTGAGATTGTTTATACTTTAGTATTTACTATGTTATATTTTATCATCCACATCCATGTATCCTCAATATGTAATATTATTTCCATCCACAAACTATTTTTTTAAATCCAATTTTACCCTTCGGTGAGTTTCTAGTAAAAGATATGAAAGGAATCTTTTGTCGTTTTTCGTATGAGCTACTTTTTTGACTTTTCCAACAAAAGTACGAGAAGAATGTTTTTTAACTTGTACGACATGAATAGATTTTTACAACATTATTTCCAAGAAGCTTCCTTTACAAGTTTCCATGTTTATTTTTAATCAACTTCTTTTAGTTTAGAATTGTATGACATGTTAAGAAAGGAAAACAGTTTTTGAAGTAGAAAGGATATTTTCCTAAAGAATGGAGTTCAAGTATTTTATCAAAATTATTTTCCATCTAAGATAATATAGGGTTTTGATTCTATCCCTGTCCTTACATTGATTTGATTATTTTGTGATGGAATTATTTTTATGAATTAATGTATCTTATATGAAATGTTTTATGATGTCACGATGTTTAAGAATTCCATTTTTACTACATGGGTTATGCAATGATGTATGATTTATGATTTTGTCGCACACATAAGAATGGTATCATTATGAGATGGGTGGGACCTATATATCCCTCCAATGCATTGGGTAATAATTTTATATCTCATGAGATAGACATGGATGGAACGGTATGTTATACCTGTTCAGTGAAACAGGACTGAAACGTGGAGTGAACTCGGTTCAGAAATGGACTTTGTCCACTAAGATAGTCTTGGAAATGAGTCTTGACAAATAAGAAATTATTTTCTATGATTATCTGTGTATGACACAAAGTTTCATGTTTTAAGTTATGATTATTGGGATTACATTTCACTACTATGATTTATCCCATGTTATGAAATTATGAGCTTTTGCAGGTTAAGATTTCAAAAAGTTATGTGCTTATGTATATGATGTGATTGATATTTCTTTTGTTTACCCTTACTGAGCATTTGAGATCATAATTGTGTATGTTTTATTTCCCTGGGTCAGGAATAAGGTTATTAAGTAGAATATGCCAAAAAGGGACTCTAGATATGATGAAATAAATGGGAGGTAAAATAGATGCTTTATGAACCAGTTGTTTATGTTTCCCAGTTTCTAAAGACAATATACCGATATGGTCCGTTCATGGTTTTGTTATATGTTGTAATAAGTGTGCTTCAATTCTGAAGTAAAAACAATGTATGTAAAGTATGGGTCAATATAGTTGGTATCAGAAGAAAGGTATATTAAACCATTGGAAACTAGGATGTGAAAGCCTTAGTAAGAACTCTAGGATAAGTCTAAGTATAGAAAAAAATCTTAGTGTTTTAGAAATGGCCATGAATAACCTAGGATAAGACCTTATGTTTGAAATTTTATTCTTGATTACGTGGATTTACTACTATAATTAGTGTTCCTCACACTATTATTCTTGGTTTTAGTCAATGGCTAGAACCCGAAGGGACCGTGTTAATGCAGAATGCGATGGGAAATGCAATTATTGTACCCTGAGCAACCAAACATTATGGGATCTAGAATGAACAATCTTGTAGCCATGCTCACACAACTTTCTCAAGCTATGAATCATGCAGGACTTCCAAACGAGTAAAGGAAGGAGCGACATTCTGTTGAATCCTTTATGATATAGTCTCCACCGTCATTCAGCAGGTCTACTGATCCATTAGTTGCTGAACAATGGATTAGTACTACTGGAAAGATATTTTCAGTTCTTCAATGTTCTGAGCATGATAGAGTCATCTTAGCAGTGTATCGTATGGTAGGTGATGTTTATCAATGGAGGAATTATATTAAGAATACGAGGCAAAGGGATGAAATTTAGTCCAGGGAATGGGATGAGTTCACGAACTTATTTTTCAATAAGTACTTCCCTCGTATACTCCGAACAAATATGGAGAAAGAGTTTCTTGAACTGAAGCAAAAGGATGATGAATCTGTTGGTACAGATGAAGCAAATTTTACAAGACTTGCAAGGTACGCTTCTGGTATTATTATCCAACCTAAGAGTAAGATCGATCGATTCTTTAGTGGCTTAAAACCATGTCTTCGAAGGGCCTTAGACATAAGGGACTACAATAACTACGAGGAAATATTTTGATGTGCTCTCAAAGTTGAGATGGAGATTGGAGTAACCCATCAGTCATATGGGTTTGATAAGAAGAGGAAAATGGAATTTAAAGGAAAATCAAAAGAGCACACTGAAAAGAAGATTCACTTTCCCTTAAACTCAATGTGTGGAAAGAAACATGGAGGGAGTTTTCTTAAAGGGACATGTAAATGTTTCAAATGTGGAATGGAATGTCATCGGACATTTGAATGCCGCGATGATGGGAAGAAGATGTCTAGTGATGCAAACAAAGGAAGGGATACACAGAATGAACCTACTTCACTTCAATGTTTCATGTGCAAGGATATGTGACATTATGCCAATAAAGGCCCTAATCCAAGGGTTGATGATGATGGTCGATGTCAACAAACACTTAAGGCTAAAGACAAAGGAATGTCACATTCAATTTCTATCAGCGATGTGGAGTACGATAATGATGTGGTAAAAGGTACACATACCATCCACTCTAAAGTAGAAAATGTTTTATTTGATTCTAGAACCACCCACTCCTTTATTTATGAATAATTTTCTAAGGGTATCACCGTATTACCTCAACAATTAGATGTTGATTTAGCTGTGACAACACTGAATGGCACAATAGTCACATCAAAAGTTTATAATTCTTCTACGATTGAAGTTTGTGGGAAAGAGCTTCCTTAAAATCTTGTGATCCTTCCTATAGTGGAATTTTATGTGATTCTTGGCATGGATTGGCTTTCTCTACATAGAGCTCATATCAATTTCCAAAGAAGGGAAGTCACATTTCATATTCCAGATCAATCTATGATTGTCTATCGATGCATGGATGAACATAACCATCCATTGGAAATTTATTCCATTTTATGGGTATTGATTCCACTAAATGAAGGTTATTTATCTCAAATGGTTGGTGAGAAATTCACAATTAAGAATATGCCCATTGTACGGGAATTTGATGATGTCTTTCTGGAGGAATTACCGAGTCTTCCACCGAATCATGAATTTGAGTTTTCAATAGAACTCGTACCGGGTGCTTTGCCTATTTCAAAGACACCTTATAGAATGGCCCCAATTGAGTTGCAGGAATTGAAGAAGCAACTCCAAGAGAATCTTGATAAGGGGTTCATACGCCCTAGTGTGTCACCTTGGGGAGCACTTGTTCTGTTGGTTTAGAAGAAAGATGGATCAATGAGACTCTGCATTGATTATCGAGAACTTAACAAGATCACTATCAAGAACAAATAACATCTCCCGTGCATTGATGACCTATTTGAGAAACTACGCGGAGCTCAATACTTTTCCAAGATTGATCTTCGTTCATGGTATCATCAATTAAGGGTCAAAAGGGAGGATATACCAAAGACGGTTTTCCGTACAAGGTATGGACACTATGAATTTATAGTGATGCCGTTTGGTCTTACTAATGCCCCTCCTATCTTCATGGATATAATGAATAGAGTCATTAAAGACTATCTTGATCGGTTTTTTCTAGTCATTATAGACGATATTCTTGTCTATTCAAAGAGAAAGAAAGAACATGAAGATCACTTGAAAATTATATTGAAGACCCTGAGAAAGGAGAAGCATTATGCCAAATTTACCAAGTGTGAATTTTGGCTTCAAAAAGTTTCATTTTTGGGTCACATAATCTCAAAAGAGGGGATATCTGTGGATCCAGCAAAAACAGAGGTTATCGAAGGATGGTTGAGACCAACAACAGTAACCGAGATCCGATGTTTTCTTGGTTTGGCTGGATATTATCGACGTTTTGTGAATGATTTTTCACGATTATCGAATCCACTCACCAAGTTGACTTTGAAAGGAGTTAAGTTTATTTGGACGGAGGAATGTGAAGAGAATTTCAAGGAGTTGAAAAGAAGGTTATCTAGTTCACCTTTGCTCACAGTGCCTTGTAGTGGAGAAATGTTTGTTATCTATAGTGATGCATCCAAGAAGGAATTGGGGTGTTTTATTATGCAAAATGATATGGTGATAGCTTATGCCTCACGACAGTTGAAAATCCATGGGCAAAATTAACCAACACATTATTTGGAGTTAGCTGCTGTAATATTTTCATTAATGATTTGGATACATTACCTTTATGGTGAAAGGTGTGATATTTTTACTGATTATAAAAGTTTAAAGTATATTTTCACACAAAAGGAGATTAATATTCACCAAAGAAGATGGTTGGAGCTGATTAAGGATTACGACTGCTCAATCCATTACCACCCTAGGAAAGCAAACAAGGTGGAAGATGCATTAAGTCGACAAGACCATGCTAGTTTATCCATGATGAGGATCACAAAAGATCCAATATTTATGGATTTAAAGAGGATGGATCTTGGAATTATAATGAAAGGGGAAAATAATATCTTTCTCAAATGAATGTTCAACCATCTATACATGTGAAGATTAAAGAGGTACACAAATAAGATGTCGAGTTACAAAAGAATGTGAGAAATGATCCTGAATTCAACCTTGATTGTGATGGGATAATAAATTTTAGTAATCAGGTTTGTGTTCCTCCCATACCCGAATTAAAGAAGAAGCTGCTGGATGAGGCTCATAGTTCATCATTATCTATTCATCATGGAAGCACGAAGATGTATAGGGACCTGAAAGAATACTTCTGGTGGGATGTCATGGAAAGATATGTCGCTGAATATGTATCTTGATGCTTGGTGTGTCAACAAGTTAATGCTGAGAGACAAAAGTCTAAGGGGATGTTACAACCATTACCCATACCTGAATGGAAATGGGAAAACATCACTATGGACTTTGTCACGAGACTTCCAAAAACATCCAAAGGCAATAATGCTATCTGGTTCATAGTTGATCGTCTTACAAAGTCTGCACACTTCATAGCTATTAGAGAGGATTTCTCTCTGGATCAGCTTGCTAAGATATATGTAAAGGAAGTTGTAAGATTGCATGGAGTACCAATTTCTATTATATCTGATCAGGATTCGAGATTTACCTCGATGTTCTGGAAAAGTCTTTAGCATACTCTGGATACAGAGTTGAGTTTCAGCACTGCTTATCATCCTCAGACAGATGGTCAGTCTGAGAGAACAATTCAAACTCTAGAAGATATGTTGAGAGCTTGCTCTATGGATTTCAAAGGTGGTTGGGATCAACACCTACATTTGGTGGAATTTTCTTATAATAATAGCTTTCACTCCAGTATTCAGATGGCTCCTTATGAAGCTATCTATGGAAAGAAATGTAGGACTCTAACTTGCTGGGATGATGTTGGGGAATGAAATCTATTAGGACCCGATCTCGTTGATGAAATGGCAGAAAAGGTCAGATCTATTCAACAACACATAAGAGCAGCTCAGAGTCGACAAGAAAAGTTATGCCGACAACCACAGAAAAGACCTAGAGATTGAAGTGGATGATAACGTGTTCTTACGAATATCTCCCGGGAAGAGGGTTATGGGATTTGGAATGAAGGGGAAGTTGAGCCCTATATATATCGGTCATCTCGAAATACTGGATCGTGTTGGGAAGGTAGCTTACCGATTGGCTCTTCCACCGAATCTCTCTCAAGTTCACGATGTGTTCCATGTATCTCTCCTGAGAAAGTACATACCTAATCCTTCACATGTACTCAGCTCAGAAGTTGTACCACTGGAGCACGATTTTCCTTATGAAGAGCAACCAATAGAGATTCTGTATCATAGTGAAAAATTACTACGAAACAAGACCACTCGATGGGTGACAGTTTTATGGAGGAACCACCAATTAGAAGAAGCTACATGGGAGCTTGAGGATATGATGAGGGATAGGTATCCTCATCTGTTTGTTACAAAGTGACAAATTTCGAGGGAATAATTAATTTTAAGGGGGGTAGAATGTAACACCCGAGACTTTTATGTGAAATATTTTGTTTTTATGTTATACAAATTATCAAAAGAATCTTTCACTACACACAAAACTAGCTTGGATTGATTTACACGCAATAGCAGCCTTCCTCGATAACTTGCGTCGTACGCAATACTGAGTTTCATTAAACAATGATATGCTATTAAAATATTAATAAAACTAGCCTTTATGAATAGTAATAACCTCTTTTTGAAATTTTATAAATTTTATTTTTCAAAACGGACTTCATTTTTGGATTCATAATATCGAAATTTTCCTAGGGTGAAATTTTGGTATTTTTCTGAAAACATTCAATTTTTGATGAATAGTGAAACCACTAAGTGGTAGTTAAAAAACTGAATTTTTCATAAAACATAATTTTACCGCTTCTGTGAGCGGAATTTCGAAAATCCGAGAGACACGGTTGATGTCAATAAGTAAAATGTGGTTCATTGAGATGAAAATAATTTTTTGGTGAATAGTAACTTTTTACTTTTTTTTACCACGGTTAAAATTAAATAGGGTAATTAAGGATAAAAATGATATTATCATTATTACCCTAACACATGTCCTAATTCTATTTGACAAGTGTAATTCGACCAAAAACAACCTTACGAATAAAATATGACAATTTAGGCCCACTTGGATTAGATTAGGACATTTATTAATAATTCATTTAAAGAAGGGTTAAAATAGTTAAAATGAAAGTTTAATAAGTAAATCATCTTTAATATAGGGTTTTATATAAGATAAATTCCACTATAAATATTTATTAGAAAGCTAAAAATCTTTCCTACATAATGGTATTTTATTTGTAATTTTTTGACATTAAATAATTTAATTATGACACAAAGATGATGGAGTAATTATCTTATTAATGAAATATTGACATAATTGATGTTATAAACACCAAAATAAATGTAATTTGAGACTTTTTATGAATTCCACTAATTTTCTATATTAATATGACACATTATTATTTATTTAATTATCTTTTTTTGAACAAATCATTCTGTTATGATTTTACATAAATTAATTACTAAATAGTGTCAAAATTGACATAAAATAGTTTTTAAAACAAATATTATATTAGTAATTGTTATATTATTCCTAAAAATCTAAGGTTCATCCAAATGACTTAGATAAGGTTATATATATTAATAATAAACAACTTGGGGTTCGTTTGGCTGCTTATAGTACGTTTATTAACCTTATAGTATAAGAACACAAGAAGACAGGGTAAAAGTAAAATTATTTAACTTAATGTTAAATCTAATTGATAAGGTTGAAATAGGGACCTAAACTTGAATAAATTATATTGGATGAAATTATTTCGACCCATCCCCACCTTAGCTTCGAAATTAATCAATTTGGAGCTATTTAAAACCGAACATGACTTTATAATAAAATAATATTTTTAGTTTTTCCAAAGGAGCCCCTCTCCTCCCTTATAAAAGGGCACCTCCTCCCCCTCTTCCTCACACCACTTTGAGCCTCGAATCTCGGCCAACCCCTGCCAATTTCTTCTCTCCACTTCCCTAGAAACATCCTAGAGGTTCTGGTCTTCTTCAAAGACCCATTTTAGTACCCTAAAAGGAGGTCTCAAAGAAGCACTTCAAAAAAGAGGTAATGTCCGTTACCGATTCTTTCATCTTTATTTCTTATTCCACTTATTCTTCTTTAGTTGTTTAATTATGAAGTAATAACATTAGTATCACTCATATACTGATATGTTATTATAAGTATGAGACAACCCTATTTCACCATCTATCCATCCTACGGGAAAAGAAATCACCGCGCGTGTGTACATACGAAATATCGTCTCCACGTCGTGGTGTAATCAATTTTCCACCACCACCTTACATGTATGTGTATAATGGTGTAAATAATGACTATATATGACTACTATAAAGTGATACTGATTCTGAAATAGTATACATACACTACAATACAATTGCATGATCATAGAAATGATATCATCACTCGTGCGTACGTACGGAATACCGTCTCCACGATGTGATGTGACTCATTCTACATGATCTTCATTTCATAATGATTATATAAATTAATTTAATGAATTAATATGATATATATTACACTAATACCATTGTGGAAATGAGGTATCTATAACCTAAAGAGAAGAATAAGAATTTATTCGACAAACACGCATAAGAATAAAAAGTAATAAACACCCGAATAACAAGTAGTAATGAAATATTACTAATAATAAGCTAAGAATATGACCATATATGATATCATAAAAATAAGTATGATTCTGTAATAAGTCAATAACATTATTTAAATCATTATACAAGAGGTTTGGACAAGTAAAAATCATATCGGACCAATGGTTAGGGAAATATCAAAATCTCATTTTTATCTGAGATTATTTATACTTTAGTATTTACTGTGGTGTATTTTATCATCCACATCCATGTTTCCTCAATATGTAATATTATTTCCATCCACCTACAATTTTTCTAAATTCAATTTTACCCTTCGGTGAGTTTTTATTAAAATATATGAAAGGAATCTTTTGTCATTTTTCATACGAGGTACTTTTTTGACTTTTCCGACAAAAGTACGAGAAGAATGTTTTTTTAACTTATATGGAATGAATGGATTTTTAAAACATTATTTCCAAGAAGCATCCTTTACAAGTTTCAATTATTATTTTTAATCAACTTCTTTTAGTTTAAAATTGTATGACATGTTAAGAAAGGAAAATGTTTTTGATGTAGAAAGGATATTTTCCTCAAGAATGGAGTTCATGTTTTTTATCAAAATTATTTTACATCTAAGATAATATAGGGTTTTGATTCTATCCCTATCCTTACATTGATTTGATTATGTTGTGATGGAATTATTTTTATGAATTCATTTATCTTATATGAATTGTTTTATGATGTCACGATGTTTAAGAATTCCATTTTTACTACATGGGTTATGCAATAATGTATGATTTATGATTTTGTGGCACACATAAGAATGGTATCATTTTGAGATGGGTGGGACATATATATCCCTCCAATGCATTGGGTAAAGATTTAATATCTCATGAGATAGACATGGCTGGAACGGTAGGTTATACCGGTTCAGTGAAACAGGACTGAAACAAGGAGTGAACTCGGTTCAGAAATGGACTTTGTCCACTAAGATAGTCTTGGAAATGAGTCTTGACTAATAAGAAATGATTCTCAATGATTATGTGTGTATGCCAAAATGTTTCATGTTTTATGTTATGATTATTGGGATTATATTTCACTAATATGATTTATCCCATGTTATGAAATTATGATCTTTTGCAGGTTAAGATTTCCAAAAGTTATGTGCTTATGTATATGATCTGATTTATATTTCTTTTGTTTACCCTTACTGAGCATTTGAGCTCACCCTTTTGTGTGTTTTATTTCCCCAGGTCAGGAAGAAGGTTATTAAGTAGAATATTCCAAAAAGGGACTCCAGATATGATGAAATAAATTGGAGGCAAAGTAGATTCTGTATGAACCAGTTGTTTATGTTTCCCAGTTTCTAAAGACATTATACCTATACGGTCCTTTCTTGGTTTTGTTATATGTTGTAATAAGTGTGCTTCAATTCTGAAGTAATAGCAATGTATTTAAAGTATGGGTCGTTATATTAATACCCACCTTTTAAAATTATTTAAATTTTATATTAAAAAATGGACTTCATTTTTGGATTCGGAATATCGAATTTATCTTAAGTTGAATTTTTTGTAATTTTTTGAGAACTTCCAATTTTATATGAATAGAAAAAATACTAATTTTTTTTAATAAAAATAATTTATCGTGATAAATTATACTATTGAGTGGTTATAAAGTATAATTAGAATATATTTTTACCATTTTATCCAATGGTGGTCATTAGAATTAATTTCACTTTGAAATTGGACATAAACAATTGTCAATCTTTTGATTGATATTGTTTCTTTAAAACACACTATTTTTTTGACAACGAGAATTAATTTTAAAATTAATTAATGAAACTTATATATTTGGAATAGTTTAAAATAGACACCATTTTTGAATTTATAATATCAATTATATATTAGGGTTAAGATTTGGTATTTTTCTGAAAAACATCAATTTTTTATGAATAGTGAAACCACTAAGTTGTAGTTTAAAAACTAATTTTTTGTGTAAATGAAACATTACCCCTTCTGTGGTTTGATTTTCAAAAATCTTACATACATGGTTTTAATTATGAAGTAAAATGTAGTTCAATGGGATTAAAATAATTTTTTGGGGATTAGTAACTTTTATGTTTTAATAATCACGATTAAAGGTAATTAATATAATTTAAGGTAACACTGATATTATAAAAATATGAAAATATATTGACACTTGTCCTACCCTTATTGGAGGTGTCATGGCCAACATAAAAAATCAATGGGACAAATTGGGGACCCCATGGAGCCACATGAGTAAGAAAATGACATTAATAACTTTTTATTTAAAGTAAAAATATAATTGTCACAAACATGTGTTTTTTTACTAAAAAAATTATTACATGGGGTTATATAAGTTAACATTTTGACTATGAATATTAATTAGAAAAATAAAATATATTTCCTACATCATGGATATTGTTGTATAATTTTTGGATATTAAATAAATTAAATATTTTATGACACCATGATGATGCATCGATTACCACATTAATGAATGATTTAAATAAAATGGAAAGATAAGGTAACATCTAAGACATAAAATTGTCTAAATCCTATTGGATTAGTATATTTTGAACCATTATCACATTATCCTCGAAATATATAATTTTTGGATATTTGAAAACTGAAAGGATCTTCAAAATAATGTAACATTTCATGACTTTCCAAGAGTGCCCCTCCTATCCTCTTATAAAACCCCACCTCTACAACCTTATTCACACCATCAAAGCCATTAGGTTCGGCCAACATATGACAAAATACTCTCTAAACTTCCCTATATTAATCCTAAACTCCTCACATTGGTCAGAAATAATCCCAAGGAAGCCTTTGTCTCAATTCAAAAAGAGTTACATGATATTAAGGTAATGTCTTCTCTTATGTTTTTTGTTTAATTTTGCTTCTCCAACCCCATAAACTATTTTTATTACTTTATTTTGTAACAACAAAAGTATTTAAAATATACTAGAATGTTTTCATGAGAGTTATTTTATTTACACATACACATACCTTTGTATAATTGTTAAAGAACATACTGTTTCTCTGGGAGTTGAATTACTGCCTCACGAAACGATGATTGTTCAACCTTCTTTTAAAACCACTCATGGCGGCCATTTTGATGACACTATTTTAATATATGATATATATATTATGTTTATATTTTCCTTATTCTTCTGTATTTCTCATTTATGGCATACCATTATGATTTCCATTATGGTTAAATGTGATAATTTCATTTTAGGAAGTGCGGACTACCGCCCCCTCAAAGTGATTTGAATCATTAATGCCATATGTGGGACGTATAAAGGATATAGTAAATGATATTATATATGATATTATACTGGAATTATAATACACCTTTATATCATTATGATTTCCTTCAATTAAATACGAAATAGAAATCAAAGTAGCATTCATGCATACATACGACATACCATCTCAATGAATGGGGAATTTCATTTCTTACATCTAAATGTTACGTAATATTTTAAATGAATGTATATACTGTATATATATGATATATATGATATCTATATCATGAATATAATTCTAGATATAATGGATAATTTACCACATGAACATCTTGTAATTATAAGATGTTTATTATTGACTCAAGTACCAATGATTCGCAAAACGACCATTATTAACATAAATAGTTACATAATGTTCATAACGTGGTAATAAGTGAGACAAAAGTAATAAAAAACTTGAAAATGGTTCTTAAGAAATTATAAATTAACTGTAGTTTATTATTCATCTTGTTAAAGAACTGTCGAGTCAAGTCAGACATGATGTAAGGGAATCCGTCTCAATCTCCTTTCATTGAGGCATATTTTGTTTTATACACAACTTTATTTTATACGGTGTATAAAACCCTTTGACTTTTACATTTATTCAAATGGAATATTTTTATACGAATCATTTTTATTAAATTAGAAAAAAAAAATTTTTCTTACGTATGCAAGGACAACGACTTCTATGCTGTCGTGCCTATTATTTGAGTTTCGGCTTCCTCTACAAGCCATAAATTTTTTAAAATGAAAAATAAATACCATTTTTTTCTTTTCATTTATTTTGGTATTGGAAATTGTTTTGATAATGTTTTTATTATATCAATGTGTTGTATTGATATCTTGTGATTGAAATGTGGAAATGTTATGTTTCATTTATGCATTTTTTATGTGATAAGATTTTGTTATGGTTTATAATATGTTTAAACCTGTTCATATGAGGAATGAACTGGACATAATAAGTGACAGGGGGAGCCCGCTATAGCTACTCGATGCATCGATTTGTCTAATGAGACAAACTATTGACATAGCACGAGGCCTTGAAAAAATCTTATTTGTAGTCTTCGTATGAGGCCTTGGCTATGTGGTTATGATAGTCTGGAATTATGCATTCTATCATTATGAAAGTTGTTATTGATATTGAATGTGATTATTTGACTAGTAGAATTTCCAGGTGAATAAGTAAATGGAATTATTTCATTTTATTTTTTCCATATTATGCAGATGATCAAGTTTAAAAGGCTTTTTTTAGTTATACATTTCTTTAAATGTTTATGATTATTTATGAAAGATTCCTCTATATTTTTATCCTTACCGAGCATCTATGTTCAAGCCTTTCAATGTTTTAATTTTTCCAGGATGTGATGAAGTATTTTATGACTAACCTGGAGGGATATTCCAAAGGGTATATGAGTTTGGACTATGGAGAATATGTTATTTTAGTTTTTCACTTTACTATTTAATGTAACATTTATGAATGTATCTATTGTTTCCAATGCTACCAAATTAATCGGTCATTCATGACCTGATAATTTGTGATCATGCCAATGTTACGTAATAATGCACCGACTCTGGGTAACTCGAGTCAGGGCATTGCAGTTGGTATCAAAGGAAGGTTTATAACTAACCTTGGAAGCTAGATTTAGAGAAACCCTGATTAGATCACATATCCCAAAGATAGACTTTGAGGATTAGTATAGAAGAACTTCCTAATATTTTGGTATTATAGAGATTTTGTGAGTTTTCTGAGCAATACATCCATGTCTGGATATGAGCAGGTAGAGGCAGCTCTAGCACAGATGTACCTAGGGGTAAAACCCGAAAACACCACATTGAGATAAACTCTAATGAGAACTGGTGCACGACAATGGGCCTTGCTGCACTCTTGGTCACGACACTCTCAGAGGGTATGGTTATGATAATTATCATTTTCATTAAAAACCATTATAAAGGATTTTTGAGTATATACTTCCTCAAACAAAAAGTTTTATGATTATAGATTATATCTATAAACTGTTCAATTTATGTCAAGTGTTTTACAACTATGGAATTATGTATGCTGATTCATTAACTGATCTAGATTATGTCATTCTTTAGAAATGACACCCAGTGGAAGGAATGGAAATTGTACCAATTAATGCAATCCATGTTGGGATTTACCTCCTTCTCAATATAATTAAAATAGAGCTGGTGATACAACTAGTATTGATTAGCTTATCACCATATTAGGAAAACTCACTCTGGTTATGAATAAAAACCTTACTCGTATGGATCACCCTGATCGAAAATGTGGAGGATCAATGTTAGATCATTTCCGGAGGCAAAAAAAACCAACATTTAATGGGGTACAAATCCATTATTAGTTGAGCAATGGGTGAATTACATATAGAAAATATTTCATGTTGTGGGGAGTAGAGAAAGGGAAAAAGTTATCATGGCATTTTACTACCTCACTAGAGATGTTGATCAATGGTGGTAATTTATTCAAAACACAAATGAAGATAATGAAGTCCCGAATATGGAATGGATGGAGTTCAAAGGTACTTTCATAGAAAAATACATTCCTCATGACCATCGAGTAGATATGGAAATGTAATTTCTGAGTCTGAGGCAGAAGAAGGAAGAGAATGTCGAAAAGTATGAGGCTACCTTTACAAGGATAGAGAGGCATGCTGTAGATTATATACATAACCCAATAAGTATTATTGAACATTTCGTTGATGGGTTAAATCCATTTCTCCATCGAGCTTTTGAATCACAATCCTTCTCATCGTACAAAGATATTGTCTCGTATACTATCAAGACAGAAAAGGAATTCTTTAAATCTTATGACAATAATGTAAAGAAATAGAATAAGAGAATGATGGAACAAGAGACAGAAAAGGGAAAAGGGGAAAGAAGGATTTTCTATTACGCAATAATTGTGGAAATAATCACCTCGATACATGCCTAAAATGAATGGGAGTTTGTTATAAATGTGGAGAAAAAGGTCACTAGGCTCGTGATTGCAAGGGAAAGAAAGAGGATATCAATGTTGAATGCTACAATTATAGAGAAATGGGGCATTATGCAAATGAATTTCCTAAGTGTCAGAGAAACATACCTCATAAAAGGAATAGGGATCAAGGCCAAGATTATGCTGTTACTACAGATGAAGTTGAATAATTATTGTATTTTTGTTTTTGGACTCAAGATCTATATTTTGGTTATAAGAATAATGTGAAATATATATATAAGGATTGTACTGCAGTACTTGTTGTTTCATTAAGTTTTTAATATGACGAAGGTAATCATATTTTTAGTATGATACAATAAGAGAAACATCACTTTATTCGGGGAATCTGATGTTACAATTGATTTTGAAATTTAGAGACATTTTAGAGAAAGTCTGGAAAGAGGTATTTTGGATAACTATAAAGGTTGGAATGGATTATGATTATCTTTAGATAGTATTGTTTATGGTTAAAACATTTCTGATGATTATTTTTGGAATATTATAATACTATAGTTTTATGAAAATGACAACCTGTAGGTTGGGGGATAACCCATCGCATCGGACAAAGATGCAGGAATCGAACCCACAACCATAGTGCGACATGCCTTTATAACCTACCACTAGCCTACAAGAAGTCCTTGGTTATTAGAAAATAGTTTTCTTAATCTAAATTTTATGTGTTAATATTTTGAAACTTGTACAATTAGGATAAATATAATATTTTTGAGTTCTATTATCTTTTTGAGTTAAAGATGGGTTTGTGGTAAAAATCTATTATATAATTAATGTCTACATGATAGGTATTTATATTTCATTACATTCTTAATAGATCTCTTAAATAAATTCATCAACTGTATGAAAGGTAACTTAAAACAAAAATGTTTTCATTTATATTTTCCTACTGGAGAATCAATGATCGCTTAACCAATAAAAAGTTTGTGATTTTATTGTAGTTTACTTTATTCTAATCTTGTTTTCTACAACTCTCCATCAAACCTTGATGGTTTGTTTTTCCTCCGTATCCATGTGTTCATAAGATCCTATTATGGGCTATCTCGGGTGACCTTTATACTTCTCTTTCTTTCTTTTAAAGTTATATTTTTATTAACCCTATTTCCGATGTGGGTTTTCCACCAAGGTATTTCCTATTTTCAACATTTTATTTTTAAAGAAAAATTTCAAATTTCAAGGACACAATTTATTGAAAGAGTGGTGAATGTAAAACCCCAAGCTTCCATGGTATGCTTCTCTTTGAACAATAGAGCAGTGTGTGTTTTACGTAACCTTGAATTTTAACACACTGTGACCAATAAAAGTAGCATTTATTAATAGTAATACCAACTTTTTGAAATTATATAAATTTTATATTTCAAAATGGACTTAATTTTTGGATTCAGAATATCGAAATTATCATAAGTTGAATTTTTTGTAATTTTCTGAGAACATCCAATTTTCTTTGAATAGAAAAAATACTTAAAAAACATTTTTAATAAAAATAATTTATCATGATAAATTATACTATTTAGTGGTTTTAATGTATAATGAGAATATATTTTTACCATTTTATCCAATGGTGGTCATTATAATTAATTTCACTTTGAAATTGGACATAAACGATTGCCAATCTTTGGATTGATATTGTTTCTTAAAAACACGCTATATGTTTTGACAACTGGAATTAATTATAAAATTAATTAATGAAATATATATGTTTGGAATTTTGTAAAATAGACACCATTTTTGAATTCATAATATCAATTATAGCTTAGGGTGAATTTTTTGTGTTTTTCTGAAGAACTTTAATTTTTGATGAATAGTGAAACCACTAAGTGGCAATTTAAAAACTAATTTTTCATTTAAATGGAACAATACCACTTATATTAATTGATTTTCAATAATATTACATACATGGTTGTCATTATTATGTAAAATGTGGTTCAATTGGATTAAAATAATTTTTTGGCGAATAGTAACATTTTTGTTTTATTAATCGTGATTAAAGGTAATTAGTAAAATTTATGCTAAAAATGATATTATAAAAATATTAAAATATCTTGACACTTAAACTACCCTTATTGGAGGAGTCATTTTGACCAATAAAATCCATTGGTCAACTTGGGGACCCCATAGAGCCGCATGGGTAAGAAATGACATTAATAGCTTTTTATTTAAAGTAAAAATAAAATTGTCACAAACATATGTTTTTTTACTAAAACAATAATTAAATGGGGTTATATAAGTTAACATTTTGACTATAAATATTCATTGGAAGATAAAAAGGTTTCCTACATCATGGTAATTTTTTTATAATTTTTAGACATTAAATAAATTAAATTTTTTATGACCCCATGATGAGGCAGTGATTACCTCATTAATGAATGATTTAAATAAAATGGAAAGATAAGGTAAAATATATTAATTAAACTTGTCTAAATTTTATTTTATGAGAATATTTTGAACCCTTATCACCTTATCCTAGAATGAAATAATTGTGGGACCTTTGAAATCTGAAAATCACTTCATAATAATGTAACATTTCATGACTTTCCAAGAGTGACCCTCCTCTCCTCTTACAAAAGACGCCCACCTCTACCACCTTATTCAAACCATAAAGGCAATTTGGCTCTACCATACTCTTCCCAAAGTCTCTCTCAACTTCCTTCTATTACTCTTATAAGCATCACTTTGGGCAGAAATATTCCCAAGGAAGCCTTTGGCTCAAATCAAAAAGAGTTTACCCAATTTTAAGGTAATGCCTTCTCTTATGTTCTTTTGTTTTATATTTCTTCTCCAACCCCTTAAATTCTTTTTATTCCTTTCTTTTGTAACAAAAACAGTTTTTAAAATATACTAGTATTTTTTCATGAGAATTATTTTATTTAAACTTGCACATATCATCATCTAATGGTTAATGAACATACTATTTTTGTGGTTGGAGAATTACTGCCTCATGAAACGATGATTGTTCATTATTCTTTTAACACCTATCATGGTGTCCATTAAGATGAAACTATTTTCATATATGATATATATATTTTGTTTATGTTTTCCTTATGCTTCTGTATTTCCCATTTATAGCATACCTTTATGATTTCCATTATAGGTAATCGCGATAATTTCATTTTAGGATGTGCGGACTACCGCCCCCTCAAAGTGATTTCAATCATTAATGCCATATGTGGGACGTATAAAGGATGGAGTAATTGATATTATATATGATATAATACTGGAATTATAATACACCTTTATATAATAATGATTTCATTCCATTAAATATGAAATAAATTGAAAGTAGTATTCATGCATACGTACGGCTTACCGTCTCCATGAATGGAGGATATCATTTTTTACCTCTAAATGTTACGTAATATTATGAATGAATGTATATAATATATATATATATATGATATATATGATATATAAAACATGAATATAATTCGTGGATATAATTGATATTTTACCACATGAACAACATGTAATTATAAGATGTTTATTTTTTACTAAAGTACCGAAGATTGACAAAATGACCATTATTAACATAAATAATTACATAATGTTAATAACATGGTAATAAGTGATATATAATGAACAATAAACCCAAAAAATGTTCTTAAGAAATTATAAATTAACTCTAGTTTTTTATTCAGGAGGTTAAATAATGGTCGAGTCAAGTCGGACATGAGGTAAGGGACTCCGTCTCAATCCCCTTTAATTGATGCATATTTTTTTTATATACAATATTATTTTATACGGTGTATAATCGCATTTTAATTTTACGTTTATTCAAAAGGAATATTTCTATACGAAGCATTTTTATTATATGTCAAAAGGAATGTTTGGTCTTATGTATGCGGCGACAATGACTTCTCTGCCACTATAACCATTATATGAGTTTCGACATCCTCTACAAGACAAAACTTTTTTAAAATTAAAAATAAATACCTTCTTTTACATTTATTTTATTTTTGAATTGAAAATTGTTTTCATAATGTTTTTATTATATCAATTTGTTGTATTGATATCTTGTGATTGAAATTTGGAAATGTTATTTTTCTATTATGCATGTTTCATGTGATATGATTTTGTTATTGTTTATTATATGATTAATCCTTTCCATATGAGGAATTCATCGGACTTAATATGTGATGGGTGGAGCCCGCTATAGCTTCTCAATTCATCGGTAGGACTTATGAGACAAACTGGTGTCTTGGAACGAGTCCTTGACAAAATCTTATTTGTAGTCTCGGCATGAGGACTTGGCTACGTGGTTTTGATATTCTGGAGTTATGAATTCCATCATTATGAATGTGGTTATTGATATTGAATGTGATTATTCGACGAGTAGAGTATCCATGTGAATAAGTAAATGACATTATATCATTTTTTCCATATTATACTGAAGTTAAAGTTTAAAAGGCCTTTTTTAGTTATACATTGACTTAAATGTTTATGATTATTTATTAAAGTGACCGCTATATTGTTATCCTTAATGAGAATTTGAGCTCACCCCTTTCAATGATTTAATTATTCCAGAATGTGAAGAAGTGTTTTATGAATGACCTGCAGGGATAGTCTGAAGGGGGTATGAGTGTGGACTATGGAGACTATGTTATTGTATTTTTTAACTTTATTATTTAATGTAATATTTATGAATGTATCTAGTGTTTACAAGGCTACAGAACTAATCGGTCTTTCACGAATTGATCTTTTGTGATCATGCCAATGTTACATAATAATGCACCGACTCTGGGAAACTGGGGTCGGGGCAATATAGTTTTCAACATAACTCATATATGGTTCCCAAATGATTTTATATACTATCTATATAATGGACCTAATTGAGTTTTATTATTTGAAGATGAAAGTACAATAAAACATTGATAACGGATTCACTAAACCAATAATGTCACATAAGGGTGTGATTGCATTTTTGGGAAAAAGAATGATGGTTCAAAGTGGCCATGTATTTATTATTGGGAGTTTGACATTATCACGATCAATAATATGTCTCATATTACCTATATTGATGAATTGTTTGTTCAATTTCATGTAAATCAATAAATATCCATGATTTCCCATCATTATGGATACCAATATGTGAGGGTCATGAAATAGGATATACTCAAGATTGAATTCATTATTAGGTATGAACAATATAAATATATCATTATAAAATTTGGTCATAATAATTTACATATTATCTTCATGGATTTAATTAATAGAGTCTTTATATATTATATCAATCAGTATGTGGTATTATTTATAGATGATATTATTTTATAATCAATTAGAAAATATGATCTCAATGATCACATGAAAATTTTACTAAAGGACATATTAATGGAGAAGATACATGAAAAAATTTTAAAGTTGAATTTTTTCTACAGAAGGATTATTTTTTATGTGACATAATCTCATGAGATGGCATAAGAGTAGATCAATAGAGGACAAATGATTTTAAATGGTGGACTAGACCATCAATGATTATTGAGATACATAGTTTTTTTAGCTAGATAATATATATGGATTGTGGAAACATTCTCATGAATATCTAATCCTATGACCAATTTTACTCAGATGGGTGTCATGTTCATTTGGACATATGAATGTGTGGAAAATGTTAAGGAACTGATGAGAAGGTTAGTCAGTTCATATGTGATTATGTGACCCTATTTTGTATAAGGGATCATAATCTATAGAGATGCATTAAATAATGTATTGGTAATTTATCTTATACCGAATAACATGGTAAACACTTATTCCTCACTATATTTTAATATTCACGAGGAAAATTTTGCAACTATAATTTTGAGTTATCAGTTGTAATTGTTTAATTTTTGATATAGATGCAATATATTGATGCATAAATGTTTTATATGTATAATGATCAAAAAAATTATATATATAATCACAAAGAAGGAGTTGAACATGCGCTTGAGAATATTTTTGGAGTAGATAATTGATTATAACTATTCAATACTTTAAAATTATGGGAAACTGAACAAGGTGGAAGATTCTTTGAGTCAAATTGATCATGATAGATTATCCATTATGAGGATAAAAAACTGATCTAGTATTTATTGAATATCAGAGGATGGATCCAAAAAATATAAGGATGTGGAAAAATCTTATCCTTCTCAAATTAATGATTAACCCTCTATCCTATTAATGATTAAAGAGGTCCGGAAGGGAGATAAACAGCTGTAAAAGAATGTCAGAAATATTTTTAGTATATCATTGATTAAGTTGGAATGATAAGGATTAGGAACCATAAATGTGTTCCATAAATACCAAATTTGAAGGATTTGTCATAGGAAGCTCATATTTCTTCATTCTATTAATATCATGAAAGTTTTAAGACGCATAAGGTCTTGAGTGAATACATCAAGTTGGACGAAAAAAAGAGAAATATCACATATATTTTCTCTCAATGATTGGCATGCCAAAAATTTAATGGTATAATAAAAAATTCAAATGTCATGTTGCGTTTATTTCAAAAACTAGAATGAAAATGGTATAACATAACTATTGATTTGTTCAAGGGACTACCCAAAACCTCTAATGGGTTTATTGCTAAATTTGTGGTAGTCGACCACATTACTAAGTAATAACATTAAATCTCTAGTAGAGAAGACTTATATATGGATCATATTATTGGTATATACATTATGGATGTTTTAATGTGCCATTCGGTAACACTTTCTATTGTATCAAATCATGACCTGAGGTTTTCCTCACTGTTTTGGTGATGTCATCTGGAAGATCATGATGCATAAATGACTTTCTAGATCTTATTAACACTATCTTATATTTTGTAAGTCTAAAAAGGGAAATTCAAACTCTTTTATAAATGTTGTGATCTTCTTATATAGAATTCAAAGGTTGTTGGGATCTAAACTTTCCTATAGTTGAGTTTTATTAAAAAAATTGATTTTACTCAATCATCAAGATAGATCCTTAGCCATTTTGCTGAATAAATATAGACCAAAAAAATGTTTGTATGAAGCTGGATATAGAAATATTTTGGGACTTGAGATCTCTAAAAAAATAGTCTAGAAGGATAGAACCATTCATCAGAATATCAAGGTATCTCAAATTCAACACGAATATTACAATGATAATCATCGGTGCAATATAGAATTTGACCGAGGTGAAATTTTTTTTTATGAATCTCCCCATAGATGAAATATTTGAGATTATGGAAAAATGTAAAACTATTCTGTAGGTATATCGGTCCATTTTATATTTTTGATCATATTGGGATGGTAGACTCTCGCCTCACACTTCCTTTAAATATCACTAAATTTTTTGATGAGATACTTGTATCTCTCCCAAGAAAGAACATTCCTGGGACATCACATGTTTTGAACTACTAGGTAATACCTTTGGAAAAATATCTGTCTTACGAATAACAATCGGTGGTAAATTTGGATCATATGAAGATTGTTCTATAAAACAAAACAATTCACCTATTCTAAGTCCTCATGATAAATAACCATCTAGAGGAATATTTTTTGGAAATTGAGGATATGTTGAAGAATAATTATCCTCATTTTTTAACAGAGTGATGGTGTTTTAGGGAGAAATTCATTTTAGTGGGGTAGAATGTAACACCCATAGTTTTTATGGAACTTTTTTTCGAATAAATTGATTTTTCTATTTTTTTCAAAGAAACGTGTAAAAAATTCCATTCACACAACATGAACACGGAATAAAAAACCTGAAAATTACATATGTTACATGGAACATTGATTGGTGTACATTATATGAATCATAAATTTGAAATATGTTACACGCAACACCGATTTTTTTGGAAACATAATTTTATTATTATAATTATTTAAATGAGATAGACATACCCTATCCCATAAGAATAATATTATGAATATTAATAAATAATTTTAAAATAATATTTCTACTGTTTTTATATAAATAGAAAAATGATAATTAAAGATATGATTTTTTGGAATGTGTTTCTATGTTAAAAAATATCATTTTTTCGAATGAACAACCTTTTGATATCCTTTAATGAAAAATAAATTATAATAATTTTACAAAAATATAGTAATTTAATATTATAAAATAAACTAAAATTTTTATTTACAATTTAATAATTATATTGGGGTGAATTTTTTGTTATTTTTAAGAAATTTCATTTTTGAGGAATATTAAAAAATATCAGATTTTAATTCGAAACTATTTTTCATATAATTTTTTTATAATCATAAATTATATTATAATATTTTAAATATTTTAAATATGATAATTTTATATCAATTAACATAATTTAGGTATTTTTAATAATATTTTTCTCCAAATTGGATTTAAAAATTAAGATGTTTTTGATAATTTTTACATTAAAAACATGCATTGTTGACCCGCCTGGTGGATTAGTTTTAATTTAAAATTTTCCAATTTTAAGATTTCAATTTTGAAAAATGGAATCTGTAATTTTAATTATCATAATTTAAAATTTATAATATGTTAAACTTTTTTTGACCAAAAATATTCGTGAAATTAATCAAAATTAATTACATCGATTAATGTAAATTTATGCATAACTAAGGACTAAACCATGAATTTAAGACCGAAACTGACATAAAAACACTTCCAAAAAAACTTTTATAGACATATTTCTTCCTTATACTTTGTTCTCTATACATTGTATCATTGTTGTATCTACATTAAAAATGAAAATTGTGGTTTAAATTCTATCTCCAAATATATACAAGGGTGCAACTCCCCATTACCAATAAATGGCCACAACCTCACCATCTTCTTTAAAAATGATAATCATCATATGATTGGAAAATAACCAGACATAAAAATTTAAAAAATTTATAAATTCCTCATTTGTTCCACCCATTTGTAATAATGTCTTCCATGTAATCCTTTTTGATCGAACCAAAAGGAGTTCCCTGATTAGGTGGAAACACCTTCTCTTAAGAGCCTCCCTTTTATTTTCATTCTCCACCACCTACTCTATAATTATTCCATGATTTCATAAAAATAATATTATATTAAATATTATATTTTTTTATGATATGGATTTAATATACACAAAAACAAAACTCCATCTATTGTGTAACGATCATAATTTTTACATGTAAAACGAACGACCACCTCACTAAACAATGGTAGTTCATTATTCCATTTCCACATATCATGGTGGAAATTATGATGGATAATACATTTATATATGTTATATATTATATTGTTTATACCTTTATACTTCTTTATTCATTTTAAAATATATTTAATTTCTATTTTCTATTTTGTGTAAATTTGATAATTTCATTTGAGGATGTGTGGACTACCACCCGCTCAAAGTCATCTAATTCCTTAAACCACTATATGTAAATAATTAATTATAGATTTATTGAAATTATATTATATATATAACACTATAATTATATTTTAAATATATTATATACATATATACATATTTGTCATTTTCATTCTCTCTTTTAGTACGATAAAAAACAGAAATATTATCCATGCGTATATACGGCTAACTGTCTCTATGAACGGAGTATTCTATTTAATAATGATATATTCTATAGATTATTATAATAAAAATTAACTGAATATAAATTCTATTTATTGTAACACCCCGAGATTTTATGAAAAATATTCTTTTAATTTCATTAATGTCTTGTGTTGTATGCTACACCAAGATTACCTTGCACTATACGCAACACCGTATTAGCTTGCAGTATACACAACACTATTCTTGGATCGTGTTGCACAAAATTTTGATAATAGTTATTCTACGCAATGTTGAGTATATATATATATATATATTCAATTTATAAATGAAATATGGTTGGGTTATTTTGTACGACACAATGAATGATTCTTGCACAACACGCAACCTTGACTTGTCTTGCATTACACGCAATCATGACCTTCATCGATAGCATGTGTTGTACGCAATACCAGGTTTTACTAAACAACGATATATTATTATAATATTATTATGAACTAGCCGTTATGAATAGTATTAACTAAATTTTGAATTTTATAACATTATTATTCATATACTAATTTTCTATAAAATGGTATAAGAACAAAATAAATTTTTCCGGTAAAATAAGTATTTTAAAAAAAATACAGTTTTGCCGCCTTTTGATGGCGCACCCACTTTAAATCTAGTTTATGACATGTTTATAAGTTCAATTTGACAAAAAAAAATTCTTCTTTGGAATCAATAAATAAAAATTTAGTCTGGATAAATTTTTCATATTATTCTGGTAACTTTCATATTTTGATAAATAGTAAAAACACTCTATATTTTAATTAAAAACAACTTTTTTTCATCGCAATAGTTTATATGGTTAAATTATAATATTGAATGGTTTTAAAGTATAAATAGAATATATTTTAACCAATTAATATAATTTATTTCATTAGCGTTGATTTTACATTAAATTCGTATGTTAAATCAATTCAATCTTTTGAAATGTTTCAAAGAAAAACCTGTTTTCTTTCCACAACAGGATTAATTTTAATTTAATTTCAGCATCTTTTTTGTATTGAATTTGGAAAAATGGATTCCATATTTGCAATTGGTGGGTCCAAATTATGTTAATAAGCTACTTCTTATTTTTGGGAATTATGAATAGTAACTACGGTAAATTTTTTTTACCATAGTTAAAGGTAAATCAGGTAATTAAGGGTAAATATAATATTATAAAATTACCCTAACACATGAAACAATTCTATTGGATGGATAAAAGTTGACCCATATAACCTAAGGGTCGGATTATATTCATTTTATGGACTTTTGACCATGTAAATAATTTAATTATTATTAAAACCAATGAAAGTGACAACATGTCACTCTCTTAAATCTTATAAGTATAATAATTTTAATTTAGTGATAAACATCATAAAACAATGAACATGAATTGTCTCCATAAATTTAATTAAATTATCTACATTATGATAATTTATTTATAAATTTTAGGGATTAAATAATTGTCATTAATGGTGATACATTAATGATACAGAGATTATTTATTAAGTGGAAAATAAGTAATATAGTTTTTATTGAAATAATAATACCCATTAAAAGGCCCAAAAACTTGACCAAATATTATTGGAAGTGTCTATATACACCTTAAACATCCAATGACCTAATATATAACTGTCTGGAGCCATATACAACTGAATATGACACTTATATTATTTTATTTTAAATGATGCCAAAGTTGTCACCTTCATAATTTAATAAATATAAAAATTTAAATATTGTGATTTTAAGAAGATAAATTAGAGTAAAAGTATTATTGTGAATGGTAATAGATTTATCTTCATCATAAGATTTTAATTTTAATTTTTATGTAACAAATCAATATATTAAATAATTATACAAAGATTTTGTAGTAATTATTTTATTAAGAGTTAAAACAAATAAATGGTTTTAAAAATAATAAAATAAATATTATATTAAATATTTAATGTTATCCAATAATGTTATAGTTACATATGACCTTTTATGAATCTATTAAATCTTTTAGTTCGAACATATCTTCTGTATATATTTCCAATAAATGAATAGTGTCAAAATTGACACTATTGTTATTTTATAAAAATAACATATTATAAAATAGTTTAAAAATCACAAAAATATTTAAAAATTATAAATTTAAATTTATATGATCTATAATGTTATAAAGTAACCAATTATCGAAAATTCACAAAAATAAGTAATTATTTGTTATAATTTAAAATTTAGAATTTTATTACCACAAATAAACATAAATAGATTAAATAAGGATAAATCAAAATTATAAGGATTACAATAAAAAAATGCCTAAATTTGATTGGTTGATGAGATTACAACACTATCTCATCTAATATTTGAATATGAGTCATTTTTTGTGGTTTTTAAGTGGGGTTATATGTATTATAAATTAATATTTTTAAGAATTCCAAAGGTGACCCTCTCCTCCTTTATAAAAGGGCACCTCCTCCCTCTCTTCCTCACACCACATTGAGCCTTCAAGCTCAGCCAACCCCTGAAAAATTATCTTCTACACTTCCTTAGAAATATCCTAGAGGTCTTGGTATTCTTCAAAGACCAATTTTAGTGCCCTAAGTGGAGGTCTCAAAGAGGCGCTTCAAAGAAGAGGTAATGTCTGTTACCGATTCTTTCACCTTTATTTCTTCTTCTACATCTTCTTATTAGGTTGTTTCATTATGAAGTAATAAAATCAGTATCACACATATACTGATATGTTATTATAAGTATGAAACAACCCTATTTAACTATCTATCCATCCTAAAGAAAACGAAATCATCGCACGTGCGTACGTACGAAATACCGTCTCCACGTTGTGGTGTAATCTATTTTCCACCACCACCTTAATTGGATGGGTATAATGGTGTAAATAATAACTATATATTATTATTGTAAATTTATATTGATTCTGTAATAGTATACATACACTCCAATAAAATTCCACGATCATGGGAACGATATCATCGCTCGTGCGTACGTACGGAATACCGTCTCCACGACGCGATGAGATTCATTCTCAATGATTAACCATTCATAAATGATTATAAAGTATATATAATAAGTAATAATGAAATATATTACATAATAATGATACTAGATTTATGTATATATATGTATGTCATCCAATTAATTACATTCAATTCAATGAGGAAACGAAAACAACGTTCATGCGTACGTACGGCCTACCGTCTCCATTAATGGTGTATTTCATCCCATTTATTGATCTATTATATATATATATATATATCTTGAATATATATTATATATAAATCTTGTTTTATATTCTGGAATTAAGTAATCATGATCTATGTAATCATATGAATAATTATAAGTCAAAACACAGATGGCAAATGAAACGATTTTACCCAAAACGCTCTTTAACATTGAATTTACAAAAGAACGGGTAATATAAAGGCATAAGTGAACCATATATGATATCATAACAATTAATATGATTCTTTAATAAGTCAATGACATTATTTAAATCATTATACAGGAGGTTTGGATATGTACAAAGCCTATCAGATCTTATGTAAGGGATAAGTTTTCAATCTCATTTTTATCCAAGATTGCTTATATGTAAGTATTTACTGGGGTTATGTTTGTCATCCATGACCATGTTTTCTAAAAATGTTTTCATAAAATTTTTACTATTATTCCATGAATGTTTAAAGACATTTTTACCCTTTATTGACTTTTTACCACATTGTATGAATGGAATCTTTCCTTTGGTTACCATATAAGGTACTTTTTGACTTTTCCGGCAAAAGAACGATGAGAATGTTATTTTTAACTTATACGGTGTGAATGGATTTTTACGGTTTCATAAGGCCTCATTTTCAAGAATCTTCCTCTACAATATTGAATGATTATTTTCAATAAAAACCTTATCTTCTAAAATTTCATGGAATTTTTTGAAAAGAAAATGATTTTAAAGAAGAAAGGATATTTTCCTCAAAAATTCGTTTCAAGTGTTTTATCAAAACAATTTTCCATATAAGGTGAAGTTATTTCATATGTGTATGTTTCAAGTTTAATTTTTCTATGATTTACATAGTTTCAATTTTCTTATGATGAGATTTCCATTTGTTTTATATGGATTAAGAGATAAGGAGATGATGTTTATGAAACCGATTTTATTCTTTAGGTTATGATGAATGTTTTATGTTTATTTTGTGGAACAAGTAAGAATTATTTCATTATGAGATGGGTGGGAGCTATATCTCCCTCCAATGCATTGGGAAAATATTTTATATCTTATGAGATAGACATGGCTGGAACGGTATGTTAATCTGGTTCAATGGTACAAGACTGAAACGAGGAGTGAACTCGATTCAGAATTGGACTTTGTCCACTAAGATGGTCTTGGCAGCAATTCCTTGGCTACTACGGAAATAATTACATGTGCTTAATGGATTCCACATTTACATGTTTTATTCCCATGTTATTTTATCATGGTTTATGTTCCATTATAATCTATTCCTTATGTACTTCCATTTTTTATGTCGTTGCTCATGATTTTTATGTTTAAACTTTATGTTTATGTTTTTAAGTTCAAATGTATAAGGAATGTTTTAGTTTATCCATGCTTACCCTTACAGAGCATTTGAGCTCACCGTTTTTATGTTTTTTCCCCTGGATATAAAGAAAGCTTTTAGTTATAAAAAAGAGGAAGATCTTTATGAGAGATGTTGAAGATCTTTCACCACTATTAGACGATTAAGTTCCAAGTTTCCAAAGACACTAAACAATTACGGTCCTTGTGTGTCTGTATTTTTTATATATTAAGTATTCCGCTAAAGTAATGTAATGTCCATGTACATCACGCTTTGGGTCTCTACAGTTGGTATCAGAGGAAAAGTTTAGTCAACCTTTGGAAACTAGGATGCG
This sequence comes from Viscum album, assembly GCA_963277665.1. Taxonomy (NCBI): domain Eukaryota; kingdom Viridiplantae; phylum Streptophyta; class Magnoliopsida; order Santalales; family Viscaceae; genus Viscum; species Viscum album. The sequence continues at coordinate 538,082,706 of OY728156.1, forward strand.
AAAACATTATTGAGATCCCTAGATATATTTCTAAGGTATGTCTAGGGATGTACATAAGGATAAGTATACGTATAAGATATAGTCCTAGAACTACGGTAACGATCATTAAATTTAAAATAAGATGTTAGATATTGAGGATACTCCCCCTTTACTATGTTGTTTTCCCTAGTATGATTTTCTCCTCTCACGGTATTCTTTTTCGGTTTTAGAAAATTGCTGGAAACAGGATGATTCACGATAATGGAGGATATGACAGACAATGGAATGATGTTCTTCATGAGAAACCAAATGAAATGAGATCTATAAGTCCAAACATAATTATTATGCCTAATCAGTAATATCATAATATGATCAATAATCTCAACTTTGGTAAGTTTCCCGACTCAGATAATAAGTGATAGGTGGAGATTCATTATGATCACAGAGGAATGAAAGTTCAATTTCCCTCATGTAAATCATGTGGGAAGAGGCATCAGGGAGATTGTTTCAAAGGAACTGGAAGATGCTTTGGGTGTGTAAAAGAAAGAAACAATGCCAGTAAGTGCAAAGGAAAATGTTCAGTTAACACCATGGACAAGGATAATTGTATTGCTACAACATCAACAATGATTAGATGTTTTAAATGTGGAATGTACGGGAATTATTCAAACCAATGCCCTAATGGAAAATCACATGAGAAGAATAATCATGGTCATATGGGTTGTATTTATGTGGATGATGATGAGGAGACTAAAAATGATATATGAGCTGAAATAAGTGTTGAAGCTCAGTCAGTTGTTTTAGAAGGTAGTGGAATGATTTTAAGTTTATCGAGAGTTATGTTGTATAGTTAATGTTACAATGGAATAAATAATCATCTAAGGATTGTTAAACTATTGTTTTTCCTAAAATTATTTGAAAGTATATGTTGAATGGTACCAGAAACCATGGAAGGTTATTCAGATATTTTTTATAAAGTAGATGATATGCGCATAATGATAGAATAAGAATATAATGAGATGTTTGATTGTATTCATGAGCTCATGATTGATATAAGGACTAAGTGATATCATAGTTTGAGTATATAGAATTTTGAGGATTTAGGTATGTGGAAAGTGTTATCTTTTAACTGCATTCATGTTTTCACTAAGGTTCAATGGGTATTAATTTTTCAATAGAATACATGATTAATGCCTTCGAATGTTTGGAATGTGACCAACAAGACATATCTTATGATATATGGGGATCAAATATGGTATTTAATCTCTGGTAATCGTTTTCACTATATTATGAGAGTGGACTGTAGTATAATGGATAAGCCAAAATATTGGAATAGATTATGTGGGACATTAGTTAGTATTGGTTAAGGATATTAGTTTTTTCGATATTATTGATGTGATGTTATAGTAATGTAGTTTTATAAAAAGGAGAACCTACAGGACGAGCGACAGCCCATCGCGTCGGACAAGGCTGTGGGAATCGAACACACAACTAAAGTGCGACTGGCCTTTATCGCCTACCACTGGCCTACAGGAAGACCCTGGTTACTAGAAACTAGTTTTATTTTATTAAGCGGTATGATATATGAAGTATAAGTTCATTTTTGGAACCATATGAGATTAATATAACCATAAGATGGACTTATAACTTTTTCTAACCTTTTGTTTGAAAGAGATGGAATGACCCATCATTCTATCACATGATCTGCTAACACATCATGAATAACAAATTCAACTTCATTTGTTTAAGGGATGAAGTGGAAATTGTTCAATTCACGAACAATAGTGATATTGTACCAAAATCATGTAAGTATTTATTTTAATTCATCAACTTTATGGAAATGATCTTGAAAACCAAAAATGTTGTCCTTGTTCCCTTATATCCGATGAATCATATGGTACCTTAGATCATCACAAATGTATATCTTTGTGATTTTTGGCTTTTTCATAGCAATGTTCTCTACCACTCTCCATCAGAACTTGATGGTTAGATTTTTCTTCGATATACATATTTTCACCTGTGTTCTCCTACGTGGAAATCCAGGGATGAGTTAATTTGGGTAACCGTTACATTTCATACAGTAGTTTTTAAAGACATGTTTTGGTATTCCTTTTTACGATGTGGGTTTCTATTAAACAAACTCTCGAGTAGTAAACAATTTATAACCCCGATGAATTTCGAGGGAGAAATTCATTTTAAGGGGGGTAGAATGTAACACCCCGAGATTTTATGAAAAATGTTCTTTTAATTTCATTAATGTCTTGTGTTGCATGCTACACCAAGATTACCTTGCGCTATACGCAACACCGTATTAGCTTGTAGTATACGCAACACTATTCTTGGATCGTGTTACACACAATTTTGATAATAGTTATTATACGCAACATTGAGTATCTATATATATATATATATTCAATGTATAAATGAAATATGGTTTTATTATTTTATATGAAACAATGAAGGATTCTGGCACAACACACAACCCTGACTTGGCTTGCATTACACGCAATTGCAACTTTCCTCGATATCGTATGTTGTACGCAATACTGGGTTTTACTAAACCACGATATATTATTATAATATTATTATGAACTAGATGTTATGTATAGTATTGACTAAAATTTGAATTTTATAACATTATTATTCATCTTACACATTTTCTAGAACATGGTATAAGAACAAAATAAATTTTTCGGGTAAAATAAGTATTTTTAAAAAAATGCAGTTTTATCACCTTTTGGTGGAGAACCTACTTTAAATCTATTTTTTGAAATGTTTATTAGTTCAATTTGAAAAAATAAAATTATTCATTGGAATCAAGAAATAAATATTTACTTTGGGTAAAGTTTTCATATTATTCTGGTAACTTTCATATTTTGATTAATAGTAAAAACACACTATATTTTAATTAAAAACAACTTTTTTCATCGAAATAATTTATATGGTTAAATTATAATATTTAATGGTTTTAAAGTATAAATAGAATATATTTTTACCAATTAATATAATTTATGTCATTAGCATTGATTTTACATTAAATTCGTAGGTTAAATCAATTCAATATTTTGCAATGTTTTAAAGAAAAACACTTTTTTCATTTGACAACAGAATTAATTTTAATTTAATTTCTGCAACTTTGGTGAATTGAATTTGGAAAAATGGATTCCATATTTGGAATCAGTGGGTCCTAATTATGTTAATATGCTACTTTTTTTGGGAATTATGAATAGTAACTACGATAAATGTTATTTACCATAGTTAAAGGTAAATCAGGTAATTAGGGGTAAATATTATATTATAAAATTACCCTAACACATGCCAAAATTCTATTGGATAGATAAAAGGTGACCCATATAACCTAAGGGTCGGATTAGATTCATTTTATGGACTTTTGACCATGAATATAATTTAATTATTATTAAAACCAAAGAAAGTGACAACATGTCACACTCTTAAATCTTATAAGTATAATAATTTTAATATAGTGATAAACATCATAAAACATCGAACATGAATAGTCTCCAGAAATATAATTAAATTATCTACATGATTATAAATTATTTATAATTTTTAGGGATTAAATAATTGTCATTAATGGTGATACATTAATGATACAGAGATTGTTTATTAAGTGGAAAATAAGTAATATAGTTTTTATTGAAATAATAATACCCATTAAAAGGCCCACAAACATAACCAAATCTTATTGGCAGTGTATATATACACCTTAATCATCCAATTTCCTAATATATAACCGTTTGTATCCTTATAAAAGTTATTATGACACTTATATTATTTTATTTTAAATGATGCCAATGTTGTCACCTTCATAATTTAATAATTATAACAATTTAAATATTCTGATTTTAAGAAGATAAATTACAGTAAATGTATTATTGTCAAAGGTAATAGATTTATCTTTATCATAGGATTTTATTTGTAATTTTTCTGAAAAAATCAGTATATTAAATAATTATACAAAAATGTTGTAGTAATTGTTTTATTAAGAGATAAACCAAATAAATGGTTTTAAATGTGATAAAATAAAAATTATATGAAATATTTAATGTTATGCAATAATTTTATAGATACATATGACCTTTTATGAATCTATTAAAGCTTTTAGTTTGAACATATCTTCTGTATATATTTCAAATAAATGAATAGTGTCAAAATTGACACTATTGTTATTTTAATAAAATAACATATTATAAAATTGTTTAAAAATCACAAAATTATTCAAAAATTATAAATATAAATTTAAATGTTCTATAATTTTATAAATTTACCTATTATGTAATATTCACAACAAATAATTATTTATTTGTTATAAGTTAAAATTTTGAATTTTATTACCACAAATGAACTTAAATAGATTAAATAAGGATAAATCAAAATGATAAGGTTTAACATAAGATCCAAACATGTATAAATTTGATTGGTTGATGAGATTACAACACTATCTCATCTAACCATCGAATATGAGTCATTTTTGGAGGTTTTTATGTGGGGTTAGATTTATTATAAATTAATATTTTTAAGAATTCCAAAGGTGCCCCTCTCCTCCCTTATAAAAGGGCACCTCCTCCCTCTCTTCCTCACACCACTTTGAGCCTTCACGCTCGGCCAACCCCTGAAAAAATCTCTTCTACACTTCCCTATAAACATCCTAGAGGTCCTGGTCTTCTTCAAAGACCAATTTTAGTTCCCTAAGAGGAGGTCTCAAAGATACGCTTCAAAGAAGAGGTAATGTCTGTTACCGATTCTTTCACCTTTATTTCTTCTTCCACTTCTTCTTCATAGGTTGTTTCATTATTAAGTAATAACATCAGTATCACTCATATACTGATATGTTATTATAAGTATGAAACAACCCTATTTAACCATCTATCCATCCTACAGAAAACGAAATCATCGTGCGTGCGTACGTACGGAATACCGTCTCCATGCCGTGGTGTAATCTATTTTCCACCACCACCATAATTGGATCGGTATAATGGTGTAGATAATAACTATATATGATTATTGTAAATTGATATTGATTCTGTAATAGTCTACATACACTCGAATAAAATTCCACTATCATGGGAACGATATCATCGCTCATGCGTACGTACGGAATACCGTCTCCACGACGCGAAGAGGTTCATTCTCAATGATTAACCATTCATAAATGATTATAATGTATATATAATAAGTAATGATTAAATATATGACATAATAATGATACTGGATTTATCTATATATATATGTATATCATCCAATTAATTCCATTCAATTCAATGAGGAAAGGAAAACAACGTTCATGCGTACGTACGGCCTACCGTCTCCATGAACGGTGTTTTTATTTCCATTTATAGATCTATTATATATATGTATATTTTGAATATATATTATATATAAATCATGTATCATAATCTATAATTATGTAATCATGATCTAAGTAATCATATGAATAATTTTAAGTCAAAACACGGACGACAGATGAAACGATTTTACCCAAAACGCTATTTAACATGGAATTTACAAAAGAATAGGTAATATAAAGTCATAAGTGAACCATATATGATATCATAAAAATGAATATGATTCTGTAATAAGTCAATGAAATTATTTAAATCATTATACAGGAGTTTCGGATACGTACGAAGAATATCAGACCTAAGGTAAGGGATAAATTTTCAATCTCATTTTTATCCAAGATTGATTATATGTAAGTATGTACGGGGTTATGTTTATCATCCAGGACCATGTTTTCTAAAAATGTTTTCATAAAACTTTTTCCATTATTCCATGAATTTTTAATTTCATTTTTACCCTTTATTGTCTTTTTACCACATTGTATGAATGGAATCTTTCCTTTGGTTACCATATAAGGTACTTTTTGTCTTTTCCAGAAAAAGTACGAGGAGAATGTAATTTTTAACTTATACAGTGTGAACATATTTTTACGGTTTAATAATGCCTAATTTTAAATAATCATCTTCTACAATATTGAATTATTATTTTCAATAAAACCCTTATCTTCTAAAATTTCTTGAAATTTTATGAAAAAAAATGATTTTAATAAAGAAAGGATATTTTCCTCAAGAATTCATTTCAAGTGTTTTATCAAAACCATTTTCCATATAAGATGATATTATTTCATATGTGTATGTTTCAAGTTTAATTTATCTATGATTTACATGGTTTCTCTTTTCTTATGATGAAATGACCATTTGTTTTATATGGATTAAGAGATGATGAGATGATGTTTATGAAACTGATTTTATTATTTGGGTTGTGATGAATGTTTTTTGTTTATTTTGTGGCACAAGTAATAATGATTTCATTATGAGATGCACGGGACCTATATCTCCCTCCAATGCATTGGGTAAATATTTTATATCTCATGAGATAGACATGGATGGAATTGTAAGTCAATCTGGTTCAGTGTTACAGGACTTGAACGAGGAGTGAACTCGATTCAAAATGGGACTTTGTCCACTAAGATGGTCTTGGCAGCAATGCCTTGGCTACTATGGAAATCATTATGTGTGCTTAATGGATTCCAAAGTTACATGTTTTATTCCAATTATTTTTTATCATGGTTTATGTTCCATTATGATCTATGCCTTATGTACTTCCATGTTTTATGTTGTTGCTCATGATTTTGATGTATAAACATTATTTTCATGTTTTTATGTTCAAATGTATATTGTATGTTTTATAATATACATGCTTACCCTTACTGAGCATTTGAGCTCACTGTTTTTATGTTTTATTTTCCCCATGATATAAAGAAAGCTTTTAGGTATAAAAAAAGGAAGATCTTTATGAGAGATGTTGAAGATCTCTCACCACGATTAGAAGATTACGTTCCATGTTTCCAAAGACACTAAACTATTACGGTCCTTGTGTGTCTGTTTTTCATATGTATTAAGTATTCCGCTAAAGTAATGTAATGTCCATGTACGTCAATCTTTGGGTCTCTACAGTTGGTTTCATAGGAATGGTTTAGTCAACCTTTGGAAACTAGGATGCGAAAACGCCAGTGAGATCCCTAGATATATTTCTAAGGTTTGTCTAGGGATGTCCCTAAGGATAAGTATACGTATATGATATAGTCCTAGAACAACGGTAATGATCATAGAATTTAACCTAACATGTTATATATTGAGGATACTCCCCCTTTACTATGTTTTTTTCCCTGCATGATTTTTTCCTCTCACAGTATTCTTTTTGGGTTTTAGAAAATGGATGGAAACATGAAGATTCATGATAATGGAGGATATGACAGACAATGGGATGATATTCTTCATGAGAATCAAATTGAAACGGGATCTAGATGTCCAAATATCATTACTATGCCTAATCAGAAATCTCATAACATGATCAATAATCTCAACTTTGGTTAGTTTCCCGACTCAGATAATAGGAGAATGATGGAGTTTCATGATGATTATAGAGGAAAAAAGTTCAATTTCCCTCATGTAAATCATGTTGGAAGAGATATCAGGGAGATTTTTTCAAAGGAACTGGAAGATGCTTTGGGTGTGGAAAAGAAAGACACAAATCCAGTAAGTGCAAAGGAAAAGGGTCAGTTAACACCATGGACAAGAATAATGGTATTGCTACGACATCAACAATGATTAAATGTTTTAAATGTGGAATGTATGGGCATTATGCAAACCAATGCCCTAATGGAAAATCACATGAATAGAATAAGCATGGTCATATGTGTAGTATTTATGTTGATGACGATGAGGAGAATACAAATGTTATATGATCTGAATGAAGTGTTGAAGCTCAGTCAGTTGTTTTGTAAGGTAGTGGAATGATATTATGTTTATCGAGAGTTATGTTGTATAGTTAATGGTACTACGGAATAATGAATCATCTAAGGATTTTTAAACTATTGTTTTTCTTACAAGTATTTGAATGTATATGTTAAATGGTACCAATAACCATGGAAGGTTATTCAGATATTTTTTTAAAGTAGATGATATGTGCATAATGAAGGAATAAGAAGATAATGAGATGTTTGATAGTATTCATGAGCTCATGATTGATATAAGGAATAAGTTATATCATTGTTTGGGTATTATGAATTTTGAGGATTTTGGTATGTGGAAAGTGTTAACTTTTAACTGCATTCATGTTTTCACTAAGGTTCAATGGGTATTCATTTTTCATGAGAATACACGATTATGTCCTTTGAATGTTTGGAATGTGACCAACAAGAAATATTTTATGATATATGGGGATCAACGATGGTATTAAATCTTTGGTAATAGTTTTCACTATATTATGAGGGTGGACTATGGTATTATGGATAAGCCTAAAGATTGGAATGGATTATGTTGGACATAAGTTAGTATTGTTTAAGGATAGATGTTTTTTCGATATTATTGATGGGATGTTATAGTAATGTAGTTTTAGAAAAAGGACAACCTGCAAGACGGGTGATAGCCCATCGTGTTGGACAAGGCTATAGGAATAGAACCCACAACCGAAGTGCGACTGGACTTTATCACCTACCACTGGGCTATAGGAAGTCCCTGGTTAGTAGAAACTAGTTTTATTTTATTAAGCGGTCTGATATATGAAGTATAACTTCATTTTTGGAACCTTATACGATTAATCTAACCCTAAGATAGACTTATAACTTTTTGTAACCTTTTGTTTGAAAGTTATGGAATGAACCATCATTCTATCAAATGGTCTACTAACACATCATTAATAACAAATTCAACTTCATTTCTTTAAGGGATGAAGTGGAAATTCTTCAATTCACGAACAACAGTGAGATTGTACCAAAAGCATGTAAGTATTTATTTTAATTCTTAAACATTAGGGAAATGATCATGAAAACCAAAAAAGTTGTCCTAGTTCCCTTATATCTGATGAATCAGATGGTACCTTAGATCATCACAAATCTATAGCTTTGTGATTGTTGGCTTTTTCATAGCCATGTTCTGTACCACTCTCCATCAGAACATGATGGTTAGAGTTTTCTTCCATATCCATATTTTCACCTATGTTCTCCTACGTGGAAACCAAGTGATGAGTTAATTTGGGAAACCATTACATTTCATACATTAGTTTTTTAAGCCTTTCTTTTTTATTCCTTTTTACGATGTGGGTTTCTATTAAATAATATTTCGAGTAGTAAACCATTTATAACCCCGACGAATTTTGAGGGAGAAATTCCTTTTAAGGGGGTAGAATGTAACACCCTGATATTTTATGAAAAATATTCTTTTAATTTCATTAATGTCTTTTGTTTTATGCTACACCAAGATTACCTTGTGCTATACGCAACCCCGTATTAGCTTGCAGTATACGCAACACTATTCTTGGATCGTGTTACACAAAATTTTGATAATAGTTATTCTATGCAACATTGAGTATATATATATATATATATATTCAATGTATAAATGAAATATGGTTGGATTATTTTATACGAAACAACGAAGGATTCTTGCACAACACGTATCCATGACTTGGCTTGCATTACACGTAATCACGACCTTCTTCGATAGCGTGTGTTGTACGCAATACCGAGTTCTACTAAACAATGATATATTATAATAATATTATTATGAACTAGCCGTTATAAGATGTATTTACTAAATTTTGAATTTTATAAAATTATTATTCATCTTACACATTTTCTAGAACATGGTATAAGAACAAAATAAATTATTCGGGTAAGATAAGTATTTTTTAAAAAATGCAGTTTTGCTGCCTTTTGATGGTGCACCAACTTTAAATCTAGTTTTTTTACATGTTTATACGTTCAATTTGACAAAATAAAATTCTTCTTTGGAATCACGAAATAAAAATTTACTTTGGATAAAATTTTCATATTATTCTGGTAACTTTCATATTTTGATGAATAGTAAAAACACGTTATATTTTAAATAAAAACAACTTTTTTCCTCATAATAAATTATATGGATAAATTATAATATTGAATGGTTTTAAAGTATAAATAGAATATATTTTTACCAATTAATATAATTTATTTCATTAGCATTGATTTAACATTAAATTCGTAGGTTAAATCAATTCAAACTTTTGCAATGTTTTAAAGAAAAACCCGGTTTCTTTCGACAATGGGATTAATTTTGATTTTATTTCTCCAACTTTTTTGTATTGAATTTGGAAAAATGGATTCCATATTTGGAATCAGTGGGTCCAAATTATGTTAATAAGCTATTTTTTATTTTTGGGAATTATGAATAGTAACTACGGTAAATTTTATTTACCATAGTTAAAGGTAAATAAGGCAATTAAGGGTAACTATAATATTATAAAATTACACTAACACATGAAAAAATTCTATTGGATGGCTAAAAGTAGACCCATATAACCTAAGGGTCGGATTAGATTCATTTTATGGACTTTTGATCATGCAAATAATTTAAATATTATTAAAACCAAAGAAAGTGACAACATGTCACTCTCTTAAATCTTATAAGTATAATAATTTTAATATAGTGATAAACAACATAAATCATCAAACATGAATAGTATCCAGAAATTTAATTAAATTATCTACATCATGATAATTTGTTTATAATTTTTAGGGATTAAATAATTGTCATTAATGGTGATACATTAATGATAACGATATTATTTATTAAGTGTAAAATAAGTAATATAGTTTTTAATGAAATAATAATACCAATTAAAAGGCCCATAAACTTGACCAAATCTTATTGGAAGTTTATATCTACACCTTAATAATCCAATGAATAAATATATAACCATTTTGAGCCTTATAAAAGTTATTATGACACTTATAGTATTTTATTTTAAATGATTCCAAAGTTGTCACCTTCATAATTTAATAAATATAACAATTTAAATATTGTTATTTTAAGAAGCTAAATTCGAGTAAAAGTATTATTGTAAAAGGTAATATATTTATATTTATCATAGGATTTTATTTTTAATTTTTATGCAACAAATCATTATATTAAATTATTATACAAAAATTTTGTAGTAATTATTTTATTAAGAGATAAACCAAATAAATGGTTTTAAAAATAATAAAATAAATATTATATGATATATTTAATGTTATACACTAATTTTATAGATACATATGACCTTTTATTAATCTATTAATGCTTTTAGTTCGATCATATCTTCTATATATATTTCAAATAAATGAATAGTGTCAAAATTGACTCTATTGTTATTTTATAAAAATAACATATTATAAAATTGTATTAAAATTAAAAAAATATTTAAAAATTTTAAATTTAAATTTATACGGTATATAATGTTATAAAGTAACCAATTATGGAAAATTCACAACAAATAAGTAATTATTTGTTATAATTTAAAATTTAGATTTTTATTACCACAAATAAACTTAAATAGATTAAATAAGGATAAATCAAAATGATAAGGTTTAAAATAAGATCGAAACATGTCTAAATTAGATTGTTTGATGATATTACAAAACTATCTCATCTAGTATTCGATTATGAGTCAATTTTGGAGGTTTTTAAGTGGGGTTATATTTATTATAAATTAATATTTGTAAGAATTCCAAAGGTGCCCCTCTCCTCCCTTATAAAAGGGAACCTCCTCCCTCTCTTCCTCACACCACATTGATCATTCAAGATCGGCAAAACCCTACCAAAATCTCTTCTAAAATTCCCTAGAAACATCATAGGGGTCCTGGTCTTCTTTAAAGACCAATATTAGTGCCCTAATAGGAGGTCTCAAAGAGGCGTTTCAAAGAAGAGGTAATGTCTGTTACCGATTCTTTCACCTTTATTTCTTCTTCCACTTCTTCTTCATAGGATGTTTCATTATGAAGTAATAACATAAGTATAAATCACATAATGATATGTTATTATAAGTATGAATCAACCCTATTTAACCATCTATCCATCCTACAGAAAATGAAATCACCGTGCCTGCGTACGTACGGAATACCATCTCCACGCCGTGGTGTAATCTATTTTCCACCACATCATTATTTGGATGGGTATAATGGTGTAAATAATAACTATATATTATTACTATAAATTGATATTGATTATGTAATAGTATACATACACTCCAATAAAATTCCACGATCATGGGAACTATATCATCGCTCGTGCGTACGTACAGAATACAATTTCCACGACACGATGAGATTCATTCTCCATGATTAACCATTCATAAATGATTATAAAGTATATATAATAAGTAATCATGAAATATATGACATAATAATTATACTGTATTTATGTCTTTATATATTTATGTCATCCAATTAATTCCATTCAATTCAATGAGGAAACGAAAACAACGTTCATGCGTACATACGGCCAACCGTCTCCATGAACGGTGTATTTCTTTCTATTTATCGATCTATTATATATATGTATATTCGGAATATATATTATATATAAATCATGTTTTATATTCAGGAATTAAGTAATCATGATCTATGTAATCATATGAATAATAGTACGTCAAAACACGGATGACAAATGAAACGATTTTACCCTAAACGCTCTTTAACATGGAATTTACAAAAGAACGGGTCATATAAAGTCATAAGTGAACCATATATGATATCATAACAATGAATCTGATTCTGTAATAAGTCAATGACAATATTTAAATCATTATACAGGGGGTTCAGATATGTACGAAGCATATCAGACCTATGGTAATAGATAAATTTTCAATCTCATTTTTATCCAAGATTTCTTATACGTAAGTATTTACTGGGGTTACATTTGTCATCCATGACCATGTTTTCTAAAAATGTTTTCATCAAATTTTTACCATTATTACATGAATTTTTAAAGTCATTTTTACCATTTATTTACTTTTTACCACATTTTATGAATGGAATATTTCCTTTGGTTACCATATAAGGTACTTTTTGACTTTTCTGGCCAAAGTACGAGGAGAATGTTATTTTTAACTTATACGGTGTGAACGGATTTTTACAGTTTCATAACGCCACATTTTCAAGAATCTCCCTCTACAATATTTAATGATTATTTTCAATAAAACCGTTATCTTCTAAAATTGCATGGAATTTTGTGAAAAGAAAATGATTTTAAAGAAGAAAGGATATTTTCCTCAAGAATTAATTTCAAGTGTTTTATCAGAACCATTTTCCATCTAAGATGACATTATTTCATATGTGTATGTTTCAAGTTTAATTTCTCTATGATTTACATGGTTTCACTATTCTTATGATGAAATTTATATTTGTTTTATATGGATAAAGAGATGATGACATGATGTTTATGAAACCCATTTTATTCTTTAGGTTATGATGAATGTTTTAAGTTTATTTTGTGGAATAAGTAAGAAAGATTTCATTATGAGATGGGTGGTACCTATATCTCCATCCAATTCATTGTGTAAAGATTTTATATCTCATGAGATTGACATGGCTGGAACGGTATGTTAATCTAGTTCTGTGTTACAGGACTGAAACGAGGAGTGAACTCGATTAAGAATGGGACTTTGTCCACTAAGATGGTCTTGGCAGCAATGCCTTGGCTACTATGGAAATCATTACATGTGGTTAATGGATTCCAAAGTTACATGTTTTATTCCCATGCTATTTTATCATGGTTTATGTTCCATTATTATCTATTACATAGGTACTTCCATGTTTTATGCCGCTGCTCAATATTTTGATGTTTAAAAATTATGTTCATGTTTTTAAGTTCAAATGTATATGGTATGTTTTATTTAATCCATGCTTACCCTTAATGAGAATTTTAGCTCACAGTTTTTATGTTTTCTTTTCCACAGGAAATAAAAAAAGTTTTTTGGTATAAAAAAAGGGGAATATCTTTATGGGATATGGTGAAGATCTTTCACCACGATTTGAAGATTACGTTCCATGTTTCCAAATACATAAACTATTACGGTTCTTGTGTGTCTGTTTTTATTATGTATTAAGTATTCCGCTAAAGTAATGTAATTTCCATGTACGTCAATCTTTGGGTCTCTACATTTATACCATGTTTTATATTTTTTAATCATGGTAAAATTATAAGGGAAAAAATATAACAGATTAAGACAGGTGAAAAACAAATAGATTATTATCTGAAGTGAAAAATTAACATTGGATTATTAATAAGTTGTTAATATAAGGGCATAATAATTCCATATATGGTTTTATATATTAAAATAATATTCTATAAAAATTTATAATATAATTATATTTTTTTGTACATGTATTTTGAAAGAGTATGATGATATTTAAGGAGAAAGGTGAAGGGATTTCATCTCACTTTTTATTTATATGAGATTCATGATATGTTCATCACTAGTTCCATGCATTTGGTGTATGTAATCATAATTATTATATTATATTTATATTATATATTAATTTATGTTTATTCACATATTGATTTTAATATAATTCATTCATGGAGTTTTAGTTTCAAAAGATTCCCATTTGGTAAACTAGTTTTGTCTCAATTTTCCTTCATTGAGACACATGTTTTGTCATACACCGAAACTATTTTAAAAATGAATATTCTTTTACATGTTATATCAAGAATTTAATAATTTTCATGTTATTTTATGATTCATTTAATGTTCATTTATTATGTGGAGATTATTTTCCCATTTTACCATGTTATAAGTGTTTATTTAAATAATCCCAACACTTTTCAAGATTGATTATGTTTATGCTTCCTTTAATGAAATATTGTGATAATTATATCCAGAAGGCTCATGAGTTTCCTTATCCTCTATTTACTCAATATATATCTATTAATTATTTCATTTTTCCACACTTTGATTCATAGGATAATGTTTTTTAATTAATTTATTAGTGTCCCTCTCTCTGATATGAAATATATTATATTCAAAAAACAAGTTTTCAATAGTGTTGTAAAAATATTTTCATAAATGTTTTCAAATGATATCTGAATCCCACAGTAAGGGAAAAATTATTTAACAAAATTTTATCATTTTCTATGCTTTCTTTTTATTTTTTCAATGAAATCATAAAAGAAAATTTTTTCAAAAAAGAATTATGTTTTAAAAATTATTTTCAATGTAGAAAGGATATATTCCTCATGAAATGTTTTTAAAATATCATTCAAAATTATTTCACATATATGATAACATATGATAGTGTTACAAGTGTCCTTGTGGAAAAATTGATTAATGTTTCAGTTAAAATTATTTTATTGATGGGAATATTTTTTTAATCTATGATGTTTATGAAAACCATTTCACATTCATGTTTTGTATTTACTTAAACCATTTATCATTCATGGGTTATGAGTTTGATGAAATGATTATGAAAACATTATTTTCCTCAATGATATGATTTAATTACATGTTTATAATTCTCATTTAATTTCATGGGTTATAATATGATTATTTATGATCCTATTCAACATGTATGTGCGATTTTATTACGAGATGGGTGGGACCTATATGTTACTCTATTTTATTGGGTAATGATTTATATCTCATGTGATTAAATATGATGGACTTGAGAATTATCCTTGTCTACTAGGATGGCCATGGGAGTGAACCACGACTAAAAATATAGTATGAAGAGTGAAATAATTCTTCAATGATGGCCATGGTAGTGAACTATGACTACAAAGATGATACGGGAAGTGAACTGATACTACCAAGATGGTCTTACAAGAAATGTCATCGGTACTATGGAAATCCAATTATATGATTCTGGTTCTCCCATAGATCCAGGTTTTATTCGTATTTTATTCAATCATTATTTATGTTCTTTATTTATTTATTAATAATGTATTATGACCTTATAATGTATATAAAATGATTCATTTATTTTATCTTTGATATGTATTGTATGTTATTTTATTTTAACGATTATATTGCCATACCATTATTCTCATGATTATTCTTACATGTCACCATTGTTTACCATTACTAATCCTTTGATCTCACCAATTTTTATGTTTCATTCCACGGGTTATAATGAAGGGTTTTAGTAAAGAAAAAAGTAGTGGGATATAATGTATCTCACCTATGTACCCATGATTATGTTCTATGTTTTAAATGTTACTAGACTAGTACTGTCTTTGGGAATTTATTTGTAGAATATTTTATATATTCAGAAAATGTTATATATTTTTAATATATGTAATGTGAGGGTGGTTATATATGCAATGTGGTATCAAAATCTAGTTTCTTTATGGATATTGAGAATGCAATGGTAGTGATTTTGTAAAATGTTACTATAATAGACATTAAAATTAGAATCTTCTATAATGTTTTCTAGTTACTATCCCCACATTTTTTAGTAATTCCTTCTGATAAATGATTCAATTAATTAAGTAACAAATAATTAAGAAATGTTTATGTGTAATTACTAGTTAAAATAGGGTTTTCAAGAAATAATTGAAATATTTAAATTAGAAGTATTTTGTGTTCTACTTTATTTTTGGGAGGTATTTGAGTTGTATTATAATGTGTCCCCTATCACCCATGGTTGTGGCCTTATATATGATCATTAGGTAGTATCATATGATTCTATCAAGACTCCTTCTTAGGAATGTAACTATGATACCACTGAGTTTTAGCTAGTCTCTATTATAAAAACTTAAATAGTTAGAGACATTATTTATTCAATTAATTATATTTGGTGTTCAAAGCATATAAGATGCTAAGATAAATATTATTAAAATGCTATTAGAGTCACACATAGTTTCTTTGGTAAGTGTGTCATTCGTATTTTGTTTTATAAATTCAATGTTCTCATATTAAAGGAATCATTGTTTTTTATTTTCTTAGATATAATTTATATCCTAAAAATGACTATAAATTAACTAACAAATAAATATTAATTTAATTTACAAATAAAATATTCATATAAGTCATCAATGATTATATATGGGTATATTTACAGAAAAATTATTTTAAACCATCTATCATATAGTGAATCTAGTATTCCGAAATAGAGGATTCTTATTTTATCATTATTTGAGTGAGACTTAGTGGTGGTGATATCATTAAATGATGCATTCAATATCCTTTCTCTTAATATATACCCTTTGGAGGATTATCATTCTAATGTATATAATAGAGTATGTAATGAAGTTATACCATTTATATTAATGAGAAATTCATCATAGAATCATAAAAATGTATCATTATATTGATTATCATTCCTGGTATCATGACATGAAAACGTCATTTTATTTTGTTTATTTCTTGATGCATCACATATAAAAAGGTAATTTTATAGAAATCATATCCTGAATGTACTATTTCCCAAATCCCTCTACTAATGTAGAAGAGGTATTTAATTTTAGAAAAAACATTAACTACTATGATGAGGAATTATAATATCCATGACCTTTTTTCTAGAATCTTGGATTGTATTAATAATAAAATCTACATTTCGACTATCAACATTACCTTTTAGTATACAATCTTGGGATTCTATTTGTCAAAAATAATATAAAATTTTATTTCTTTCTTGTAATCATCATATCTAAAAGAGATCCATGGTTGACTTATCAATTTTGGAATGATTTTAAAAAATCTCTAGGTTGAAAAGTAATGATATGAACTTCCTTCCACCCATAAAATAATGGATAGTCAATGAAAATCAGTCATATTTTGTAAGATATGTTATGTTCATGCACCAATGGATTTATAGGAACCATGGAGGACCCTAACTCAAAGTTATAATTATATTAATTTAATTAATATCATATAACATTTAATATATACCAATTATATACATTTCATGGAATACCTTTTCTTTCAACCCTCTACTCGACAAGAATATCTCAATAATTAGTGATTTGGAATAATATTATCATTTAAATGATAGAAGATGTTAATTTATTTCATAATATTATTTTAACCTATCTAAGATGATAGATGATATATGTTAATCATCAATAGAAACCACTAATATTAATACCCATATTTCACGTTTTCTTTCAGCTTTAATCAAAATTGAGTCATCCATGCATGGGTAGTAAAGGAATTCTGACCCAAAAGATGTTGGTCATACTGAAATCATAATAATATTTGAAAAAATATATTATTATATTTATCTACCACAATAATTTAGTATTATAAACTACACCTTTAATATCTCCAAACTAATGATGTATATACTTAACCCTTATCACATATTCAAAAATTATAACATTGAACAAGTATCCCATGAATCCTATAATTAGAATTTTTATATTATTTTCACTCATAGTTTTAATTTCATACTAGAAAATATGGACCCTCTCATTTGGATTATATGTCAATAAGGGAAACTCCAATATGAGACTTTCAAAAGCGATTATTAAATAAAAAATTAGTGCATGAGACCATTTCTTGATGAAGTAATTTAAAACATATTAGAAATGAGAATATTGATTTCGGGGAGGATTTAAATAACCTTAACTTTTTGGTGAGTGTCTATTTTATATTTAAACCTTCAATTACCCTTTACATTTATTTATTTGTTTACTTAAACTAGAGAATAATTTATGTATATTAGATTGAGATTGGAGAAGGTTCATAGGTGATACATTAAACATGTATCTATTTGGATAAAAATGAGTACCTGGGGGAACCCCAACTAAAATTTGGGATTCGAGAACCACCACCATGTATTTTGTGATTTTCAATAGGGTATCCAATGGAACTATAAATTGTTTTTCTTGATTTCTAAAGTTTAGTAAATTCACCTTCTAAAATTAACTCTGAAATTATATTTTCTCATGTTCACCATCATTTCATCATCGTAGCACCTCCTAGGGTTAATCCAATCCATATTGTCATATAAATTAATATAGCATTACCCCATGATCCTTGTGCGTAAAATTGATTGTAATGGATCAATAACTGAATGATAATTTCTTTTCATAAATCTAATACCCCTCTTTATTATTATTCATCCCAATAATTAGTGAAAGTATCTTCTTGTAATCATTGATCCTATTAAAATTCATTATTTACTTGATCCTATGATGATATTTCTATTTTGGGAGTTTAGAAATATAAATCACAGTTTATAGGTTTTTTCTCTAACCCCATTTTCATTTTCTATATCAATGGTAAATCATTAATTTTTTACAAATTATATATGTTTGGTAAAAGAAATCTCTAACCAATATCATGTCCTCTCTCTACAAAGAAGGAGAATTTATAACCTAATTTTAATATTTTTAACTATCATTTTCATGTAGACATTATAATGTTGTCTAGATATGACTTTTGCCTAGGTGAATTTATCCAAAATAATTTTTTTTCATAATTAATTGAAATGTATAATTATTCATTCCATTTTATAAATAATTGTTGATATTGTTTCAAAAATTATATTATTTTAACCATATATTTGGTATTTTTCTATGTGTATTCACCCATGATACATTCCCTATACATGTTATTCTTACCTCATTAAATTCTAGTTCACGTGAAAATTTAAATAGACTATATTAATTATTTCATTTGTTTTTTAACTTTAAATTTTGTTATTTTATTGATTCATTCATTTGACTGAACCCTAGTATTACAATATATATTTTTTATTTCATGTAATTAAATGAATTTTATGTAAATGTTTACTAGTTTAAAAATATTAATGTTGTATGATCATGCTCTATGTTTTTAAATGGTAACTACTATGATTCGAAATATAATAGATGATATGGAATTGAATTGACTTAACTTTATATACATCTTCCCATTTCCCACATGATGCGTTGAATGATATACCCAAAATTAGTATTACACTTCACTTTTTCATCATGACCTGATTATTCCATTAATATATTATCACATTCCACATATAGAATGTGATACAATATTTTACACCTATTACACAGATAATTATTCTAGGAATATTCTATAGTTAGTTTGTAATGGTATGAAACCTCATAGTATATAGAATCACTTGTTCTAGTTTCATATGCCCATGTCCAAAAGAAATGATAATCCATTTTTTTAAATATATTATTTTCATTATTTTTATATTATTTGTGAGAAAAATTAGTTTATAACAGATATATAGGTTTGGTGTAGAAATGTCATACTTAGTTATAATACTCATGCCTCTCATGTGATGCTATGATAATATTGTAGATATGTTTTTATATAGAAAATATAAGGGAATTAATCCAGACAATGAGGGAAAGATTCATATTTATTTGAAATGAGTGGTAGATTTTCAAAATATAATTAATTTTTTAAGGTGGGATAGAAAAAAACAAATAAAATATTCATGGATGTATAAATTGATGGAGTCGATGGGAATCCACACAAACAATGTATGTGAATTCCAATGGGAGGGAACCAGTTATACAGTAGAATTTTATAATTTCTTCACTAGAGGATTTTGAGTCAAGGAGGTTAGCTTCCATATTACCCTAAAACTGACAATGAGAGTGTAGTTAAAATTACATGGATAAAAATAAAGGGTATAATTTAATGATAATAAAAGATATATTGTAGGTAATTTATATATTTATATCATTGTTAGTCGTAATTTTTTTTTGAAATGAATGATTTTAACTCCCTATGATATGTTCTAATGTATAAGACAAAATAATATTACAAACCTATTAAATGTATTATACCTTGATCATTGATGAAATCCATATTTTTAGGTCTATGTTTTGTAATATTCGAGTATTCCAAGCATCATTGTGTCACTATTACTTCATATTTTAAGGGTTAAGAGTTGTTAAGGGGATTATTTTAAAAATAATGAGACAACATATTACATTTTATTAGTTATCCTACATAACTGATCATGGATAGTGTATTTGAATTAAAATAGACATAATTTTCTAACAAACCATGAAATGTATCCTCATTTATTACCTCCCATATGATATAGACACATGTAGTAGACACTATGCTAAAATCTAATCCATAAATAGAAAATATATCAATAGTTTGAAACCCCTAAAATATACAAATTACTCGGGGGACAAGATGAATGTTAAAACCCAAACAAATTTTGAGGAAACATAATATGAAATGATAAACCTCTTTTTCCAAAAAATTGTCTTATGTTTTTGTTTTAGAGTATGTGTAGTAAAATAATTTTTATGCATTATGAATACTTTTATGATTAGTCTCATTATTAGTGGGGATAGTTTGAATTTAGAAATTGAATACTATGATAATATATATATATCCTAAAGTGTAATATCAAAAAAAAAAAAAATCATTGTATTTGATAGTGTATGTGACATGCGACATGTTTCGAAAAACAAAAACAAACAATGAAATATATTTCTTAAAATTTAATCTCTTCGATATATTTCATAATAGACAACCCCATGTATATAAAAACCAAAATATTGTATACCATTATATCAAAATAATTAAATTTTTGGCTTTTAAAAGTTATAAATAAAATATATAAAAATTTGGTTATCTATTCAGTAGAAATAAAATAATATTCATTTAAAAGAAATACAAATATTTTCTAAAAATATATATTTTTACAAGATTGATTAGTTCTAATTTTCCCACATAATGAAATTAATATTTATGTAATTTTTCAAAATTTATTGTTTGAAATTTAATTCATTTTTTAAATCATAATTTCAAAATTATATTAGGTTGAAAATATTGGATTATTCTAAAAATATTCATTTTTATGGATATTGAATTATAATGAATTTTAACTGAAAAAATCCTTTTTTATTAAAAGATTTATAATTATATAATTAATTTTAATTTATTTAAATGATGATTTATATCAAAAATATATAAATTAATCTATATTTGGTTGTTTTAATAATATTCATTTTTAATTATTAAATAAGAATTTGGTAAACTTCTGCATAATTTCTCTTTAGAACATCGTTTGATCATCACATCTAAAGGATTATATTAAAATTAAAATTTAACACATATTTTAAAAGAATTTTGAAAAATTTATCCCATGTTTATAATTATCATGATTTAAATTTTTTATTAAGTTCAACTAAATTACTGACCAAAATAGAATGTGGAAATAGTTGAAAAAATTAATTATCATCATTGAGGGAAAACTAGATTTTAAAAGACGTTAATATAATAATATTACAGTAAAAAGGACAAAAAATATCTCATCCAAGATGTCTTAGAGGTATTATTTTGTTTACTATTTTTATATAATTTATCATTTGGATTACTATTAGTATTTTAGATAAAAATATTAATTTTGTACTTGACAGAAGGTGGTATGTGATGGGAACATGGTTTTGGGAAATCATCCACCCTTACCCAGAAAACAATGTGGAAAATTTCCAATTTGGATAGTGGAAACCATATAGTTTGCGTAAGGTTTGGAAAAATGTGAGGTCCAACCATGACGATTTTTCGACTTACACAGTATGGGATGAATGGTTTCCAAATAGTTTTGTAAACAGTGCAGGATAAACATGTGACCTTTCTTGGTCATTAGAATTTTGAAATTTACCCGAATTCCCTCTTCTATTATTACATAAAATAACACCCCATCTATCCCATAAGAATTTTTCAACCCTAGGAGCTCCCTATTATCCTCGATGGACATCATGTGTTTGAATATTTGGTTGGTCTTAGCCTCACAACATCAATGAATCATCAATTAATTCATTTTTCTAATGATTTATCCCTTGTTCTTGTGCTTATCTTCTATATTTAATTTTTTTTTCTATTGGGTTGTTTCACCTATTTAGGGTTAAATATTTAAATTGTTGAGAAATTTAGATTTATATTATATGATCATTCCCTTATAGGGTATTTTGGTTGTGTAGTTGTGGTTTCCCACCAGTTTCTGGAATTTTCCATGTGTGAGGTATGTGGATCCATTATTTTAAATTATTAGATGAGTATGTTTTGATTTCATGATTGTTTAAATTTGTTCTATCAACTATATTGTGGGGAAAACATGTTTTTAAAAATTTTTGTTGTTCACATGTGATGAAAATGGTAATTCAAAATGAAAGTGGTTATGTTTTATTTGTGATTCATTGTAGTGTTTCATAAATATGTTTTATGCCCTATTTGAAATGTTGCTAATGATTTTTCCAAGATATTTAATTATTATAATGTGATAAATGATGATTTTCAAATAGAAATTATTTTTTCCATATTGATTACTTTTTTTATTAAAAATAAATGTTGGATATAATTTTGAAATTAATGTGAATCAAGTTACAAAATGGTTTTGATGTGAATATGAATATGAAAGTGATTTTCCATGGAAATGTTTGGATTTCATATGTGTTATTGTTGTTTAATTTCTAAATGGGATTCATAAATTGTGCATGTGGTGTAAAATGTATTTCCATATGGTTTTGGTGTGTTTATGAAAGGGAATTTTGGTGTATTTATGGAAACTTTTGGATTCTAGTTTGATTATGATCATTGGATCAATGTGACAATGTGAATGTTTTATTTTCATTGTGTTGTTATGAATCCTGGTATGTGTATATTAAAGTTAATATTTATGTAATATGTGGAATAAAATTTGAGAAAAAATGGAATCCTATAACTCTAGGGGGAAATCAAGATATAATATTCATTTTGACTCAACTGTCGTGAGTCACAAATTCATCTAGCAGGTTTGAAGCTACAACACTTACTAAAAATGTTATATGATCAGAGACTAAAAGGCAATTCGGATGAAATCCCCTCTAGTGGATCCTTCATGGAGACACTTTTGGTGTTATGTTATGATTTGGATTCCAAGGTGCCTTGGACTTCATTCCAATCTAGTATCTCATTCATGAGAACACCATTCGTAGTTTATTTGGAGGATGTTGATAACCAAGGTATAAGGTTCATAAGGTTCCACTTAATCTTGTCACCAATTATAATTTCCCATGGTTATCTTTTATGACATGATTCTCATGTGATGTCGCCTATCCAGTGGCATATGTTAGACCATGGGTATATTTTTTTCAGGTATGTTTAATTTTAAAAATGGTATTACTAAAATAATGTTTATTGATAATATTTTCCTTAAAATTGTTTCATATATATAATACATTTATTGTTATGTGAATTTTCATGATGATATATGATCTAATGTTATATCAAGGAATGTTTCTTTTTCTAGGAAAACCAAAATGATTTGTATCTCACCCAATATAAACCATTGAGTGTATGTAGAAATTGTTATGTACAACTAGGAAAAAGGAATGGTGTTTTGTGGTGGTGATAGTGGAACTAGTTTCTAGTGTCCCTATTCATGTAGGTGTTCTTGTTGGTGCCTTCAGGGTGATTACCTTCCTATTACATGGATAATTTTATAATTTTTTGGTTGTTCCCATTCCATTACAATACATTTGGATTGGGTTAAAGTTGTATACCATTGATTCTGAAAAATCAGTGTACCTTGTTTGATTATGCTTATCATTTTTGTGATGTTTATTATTTATTGGTTATTTATCATTATATACATTGTTAAATTCATTACCAATGTGTATATATGATATCAATACACATGTTTCCATCCTATGTGGATTATGGACACCCTTTGGTCGATGACTTGGGCTAGGTAGAGTGTCAGATTAGATGAAATCCTAGCATGGTTCATGATAAAATGGTATATGGGTAGTTCATTATCTTTATTAGGTCATGTAATTTAGGAAAAGATTCTAGATAGAAATATGTATGTATATTTAACGATTTACGTTCTAGTTTCAGGTGGCATGTCTATCCAACAAAGCTCATTAAAGGACTTGAGTCACCATGGGATGTTGGGATTTTGTCTGGCTTCTCATCCAGGTTGTACGTACATGATACATATTGTATATAGACACTATGTTGGGGAAAATTGGTTTAGTTTTTCATTTTATTTTCATGTATTTAGATATGTTTTTATTTATGTAATTCTTCGTATTTGTGGTTATTGTTGTAAATTTTTAGAATGGTTGTTCTAATAGTTTTCCTTGTGGTTATTGATTGTTTAGTAAGATTCCTCCCTAGAGGCTTCTTGTATAGTGACACAGGCATTTTCATAAATCATTACATTATTTTAAGAATAAGTAAACATTTAATTTGAATTGAAGGATCATAGAGTATAGTGTCTTGGGGATTATGTACACAATTAAACAACAAAATTACAAAATAAGAGCATCATTCATTTAATTATCATAAATAGCTCCTAAAATCCATTGAGCCCTCACATCGTGATAAGATAAACTTGGGATAACATTAACACAATTATGATCTAAAAGACTAGTAAGGGAATAAAAATTATACTAAAGAATAACACATGAGATAGAAGGAATAACATATTGATATAAAAAGTCTGGGAAAAATATTATATATAATGAATCATAATATGGGATTTTATAATCATGGATTCAGTAATGTGGAAGTGAAATAAATCATGACATTAGGATGGGTCAAGCCTCGTTTCACAAAGAAGAGTGTGCGTCATGGATGGCAACCATAACGCTTCCATATAACATCTCATCTAACTAAATATTACCCTATTAATTTTATTTCTATGTAGGAACACCCATAATTAAAATTTCAAGAATATATTTTCCACATAAAGAATCATACATAAGTAATAAAACATATACATATGGGATACCCAAAGAAAGGATTGTGTATCATTAAAATTTCATAATGTAAATTATAATTGACTATAATAAAAGTGTCAATGGAAGAAAGGAATTAAATCATAAAAGGACATTAATAAAGGATAATGGTTATATATCCTGATTATTGGTGTTAAATTATAGTGATAACATGTAAGAATAATATTTATGAATTAATAAATTAATACATTTTAGTGCGATTTAATGAAAATATTATAGAATTTAAAGATAAAAAGGGAATAGTATTTTATATAAAAAAGTAGTTAATGAAGATTGTTTTCATAATAAAATTTGTGATTTTATAAAAATAAAGGATTATTAAAATAGATTATGGTGTGCATTCGAAATTGGATAATAAGTTGGTATGTTCCGAAAAATCTATCATGCTTATCGGGAAGAATATAGTTTGAAACCATTAAAAATGATGTATATCCGAGAAAAATAAGGACGAATAGATCATGATACATGATTTTGGAGCATATTAAAAACATTTTTAAAATGTATATTAAATTTAAATAGAATTTAAATTTTTGTAAAAAGAGAGAAACATAAACTCGGAGGAATAATAGTGGTTTGGATTGAATCCCATACATTAAGTTCGGAGGTGTTATTCACTTGATCCTAATGTCATGGACAATCAAATTAGATTAATTAGTTAAAAATTAAAAAACCATTTTTACATGTATTTTTTTATTATAACATTATTATGTTCATTTATGACTTTTTTTATGGGTTATGAAATTTAATTTCATCGCATGGGAGCATTTGTTTCCTTGGTTTTCATAATTGGTTTACATGTATACTTGTATGAAATTCAGGTAAAGTGGTGATAATAATCAATAATTGAAATTATATATTTTTATTATCTTCAAGAAGTTAAATTTGACTTGTGTATCATTTTAATTTATGTATTGAGGATGAATCATGAGATATATAGTTAAGGATAATCGTTATGTTTTATCTTGGACATTTTAAATCATAATGAACTCATTTTGTAATATAAATTAATATCTTGTGTATAAAATGATAAAAAATTTCAATAATATATAATAATAATATTATAATCTAGTTCATCAAATAAAATCTTTTCATGACCATCCTTAAAGATGTTAATAGAAATTGACAACATTATCATCCTTTTAAGTGATAAATTAAAACATCACAAAAAATGTTTGTATTTTTTGTATAAAAGGAGTTAAAATGGAAGTAATGATGAATTATTACCTTACCATAAACAATGCCATTATATTTATGTAAATATAGTGGTCATACAGTTTGGATTAGGAGAAGTTAGGAGAGAAAAAGAATACAAAAGAACATGTAATGAAATTAAAAGAACAGGAAGCTAATTTTTCCTCTTGATTCCTTCTTTTTTAGAACCTCCTTAGGGGATTATTTTTGGATTTTTGTTAATATAATAATATACTAGACATATTGGAGGGGCCTGTTAGTATATTTTTGCAAAATTTGGGTAGGGATACTTCCTTGAGAGGTGTGAGGAGAGGAGGTGGTGATTGGTAGTATTTATAGTGGAAGAGAGCGGTATTTTCGCATTATTTTACACAATATATTAATCTTTTTCCAAAAAAAGAAATATTGTTGATTATTAAGACTAAATATAGTAATTAGTATATGTGAATTGGAACCAATATTCTCCTATATCATCCATAACTCAAGAATGACACTGAAATTCATTTATTTACATATATATAAAGTACCGTATTTTCCAATCCACAAAAAATTAATATATTTTAGGAAAATCCATCAATGTATACTAAAGTGTTATTCAACATGTAAAATTCAAAAATTAACCCCATTTATGGAAATTAATTATCTAATTATGAGAAATCTAAATTTTAACTAAATCCATTATTTTACATGGAAAATAATTATTTTAAATTTATAATTACTTTTTTATCATATTGAAAAATTTAATTAGGTCTCATAAAATTGTCTTATAATAAGAAGGCTTCAAATAAATAATTTAGTATTACATTTTATGATATTACATTTTATTTGAAATTATTAAATTAGTTATAAACATGGAAATAAATATTTATTACTTACAAAAATACCAATAAAAATTAATTTTTTTTAAAATATTTATTCACTTATATTATGACATTATTATATCATATTTCCACTTATAAAATGGAAAAATATTATTTATTATTTCATTTTTTTAGGTTCTTATTCAATATTATGGTTTATTATTCCTATGGTTTATGTCACTATTCCAAAGGTCATGTTAATATTTCATTGATACATGATCCTTAGCATCGATAAATGACTTTTAATCCATTAATTATTATTTTATTATGTTTGTTATTGTATTGTTATTTTTATTCTATATGATTATACTATATGGCATAATTATAAGAAGGTAATTTCAATTGATCAAATTTAGGGTCATTATATTCTTCCCCGCATAAAAAAAAATTTCCCTCTAGATTTTTTTACTTTATAATATGAAAATAACAATGGGTACATTTCACTTATCAATTCCTCCATATCCCAGGTTTCTTATTCGTTCTAATGTTTCATCCGTAATACATTGACTAATTGAGTAGTCTACATGTGTATAACATTATCTATATAATCTTAGATCAGCACTAGTATATCCTTATAAGAATGATAATTCTCCAACTGTATCACCTCCTAAGATAGTGCTTGTGAAGGATCCTATTTGTAATTTCTCAATAGGGGTATATGGAATACATTGTTTACATGATACATGGTTGGTGGAAGTGCATGTCATTGGGCCACAGCTCTGACATGATCTTGGATCTATAAGGGGCTGATGTTGCTAGGAACTATCTTACCACTCTTCCCAAATCTCATGATCATCATCCATTGATATATTTCGTGGAAGACCATGTCTCCATCCTTAAAATCATGGTCCCATTATTTATTTTCTAAAAAACTATTATATCAACTTTGTGATGCATTTATGTAATTTTTAATGGTTATCACATTTTCCTCAATTTCTATATCAATTTCGGTTCCTTGTATATTGTGTTCATTGACATCATCCCAGCATGTCAATGTTCTGAACCATTCACCATAAAAGGAACCATATGAATCCATTTCAGTGATCTAGTGCAAACTATTGCTATAAGAGAACTCTACAATTTAAAAATGTTGTTCCAATACTCTCTTTATGTCTATAGAACACATTCTAAAAATGTATTCTATTTTTAAAATATTTCATTAATATTGTCCATCAATTTTTTTATTATATTTTGTACTAATGTTTAGCATAGTTCTTAGAACATGTTAGAGACTATTCCGGAACATAATAGTTAACCAAGAGTCATGATCAGATGAAATATATATTAGAACTCTTGAATGATTTTACACTTCTTTGATATATATTTTTACAAGATTATCAATTGAGAAGTCCTCTCCAATTGATAAAATGTGAGCTATATTTGTAATACGATCCATAATAACCAATATAGAATTGTTTCTTTGGGATGTCATTGGATGTTTAGAAATAAATTTCTTGGTGATGTATTCTCACTTCTATATTGGTATTGATAAGGTTTGTATCATCACTCTATAATTATTCCCTTCCCCCATAACATGTTGACATATCATGTAATTGGATGTTTATTAAGTGGTATCCTTTTTCATATTGACCCACTAAAAGTTCTCTCATATACCTCAATACATCATTGGGATCTCTTGTTGAATAGAGATGGTTGAGCTCTGTGTGTCAATCATAATATCATTATTTATCTCTATATTTTATGGAACCCTTATTTGTGATGAAAATATTATGACTCCATCATCATTGATATTTTTCTTGTAGGTTTTCCAATTCAAGATATCTTCCACATTTTTCTAAATTTCCACATCATTTATTTGAGAACACTTTATTTCCTCTATAATGTATGGTTGAGAAATCATTTGAAAAAGGATTTATTATTTTCATCCCTTATTTATTACCATGTCCATTATATGTATATTAAAATCGGATCCTTCACAATTATCACCATTGATAAAATACATGATCCTTTATACATAGATAATCAGCCACCTACTTTTCTTTACTAGGATGGTAGTTGATTTAGTAGTCATAATCCACAATGAGATCCAACCATTTTCACTAGAATATATTGACCTCTTTCTGTGTGAATGTTTATTTTATACACTTTTGATCATTATATATATCACACTTATACCCATAGTGATAATGAATCCATATTTTCAATATGAATATCATAACTGCTAACTCCATATCATGTGTTGGATTGTTTTTCTCAATTATTATCAAACTACATGAGGAATAGGCATTAAATTTATCATTTTTCAATAGTAAAAATCCTAAACCATTTATTGGCGTATCAATATATAGGAATAATAGATACCCAGTTTTATGAAGTGTGGGTATTATCAAACTGATATGCCTATTTTTAAGCTCCTTATAACAGACCTAACATTATTGATTCCAGAAAGAATTCAACCCCTTCCAAGTTACCAATATTATTAGGTTATAAAATCATGATACATTCTTCAAAATAATAAATAATACCCAGGTAGCCCATGTAAACTATGTAAAACTTTTAAAAATGTTGGCCTAGGCCACTCTTTGATTTCCATTTCCTTTTATAGGTGCACATATATTCCTTTGATTGTAATAGCATGAACCAATAATGATACTAACTCAACCGGAAACTCACATTTACTATAGGTTTCATATAGTTTCTCAGTTGTAAAAGTTTCCAACATAGTATTAAATTGCTCTTCATGTTTCTCCTCACACATAGAGTATATTAGAATATCATCAATAAATACCACCACTCTATTGTTGAGGTAATCAATAAAGACTCAATTAATTAGGTCCATGAATATTTTAGTGGAATTAGATTGTAAAATGGAAATCACTATTAACTCATACTATGTAGACCTTTTTCTAGAGCCAATCCTTGGAATATATTCATTATTCACATTTAATTAGTGATATCCTGACTGGAAGTCCACCTTATAACAATAACGTTCCCCACATTGTTGATCAAACTATTTATCAATCTGATGAAGGGGATACTTTTTATTTATCATGAATTTATTGAGCTCATGATAAATATCTAAATTTTCATTGATCCATCATTCTTCTTGATAAAGAGGATTTATGTTCACCATAGAAAAGAACTCTGGTTTATAAATTCTTATAGAGATTATCCTATAATATATATTTCAGTTTATCGAGCTCAATAGTGGATATTTTATAATTTATTTTTGATATGGTTAGATATAGATTAATAACTACAATGGACAACTCAACCTATTGTTCATGTGGAAGACAATAATATTCTTAATTGAATAAATAAGTGTAATCCCTCACAATTGGAATTTCATCAATCAAGATCATCTACTTTGTATCAAAAAATTGAGTGGGATATGATTTCTCATAAGGTTTTAATATCTTCTCTTGAGATGATGATTATGAAGTATATCCATTATCCTCCTAATAGTTGTAAAGTATTAGAGGGGGCCTTGGGATCTAATTTGTGATCTCCCTTCTTGAAAATTGATGTTGGATTTGTATAAATATATCTAATCCATTCCCAATATATAATTACAATCCACCAAAAGATGTATAAGAATATTTTATGCTAGGTTGTATCCAAAAACGTTAACCAGGACGAGTGATTTACTTTGGATGCAATAATTACCCCATTTTTTATTTTCATAGATAAATCAACCTCCATTTTTTGATGTCATGTTTGAATAGTAATTCTAAAATTACATGTTTTTATTGAATGAGTTTAACTATAATAAAATAGTACATTATTTATTCTTGAATTAATAACTATCTTAGGTTCCACGACATATTATTTAGGCTCCACCTCTGTGGTAGTGATAGAATATACCCTTCCATATTTATCTAATGTTTTTTTTTTGATTTACCCCGAATACCCTAAGCTTAGTGTGTTATATTATAAAATAACCATGTTCCATGTAGTTGAAACACTACACTACAGACTGAGTGTTGATTTGGACCATCATTTCTTCTACAACATTAGTATAATTATTCATGTCCCTTTTGATTTTTTTATCCATAAGACCCATTATTACTAATTTTTAGCATATCTTAGTTACCCTTAGATAGCTCCTAGGAATCTTCATCCCACACTTTTGACATTTTGGATATTAGGTGTTCTTCCATCATGTGATTTATTTCTTGAGCCTTCCATATTAGATTCAATTTTCCTCTTTTGGTAACCAAGTCCAGTGAGACCATTTCGAGTCACTAATCTTCATTTTAACCTTGAGGTAACAATAGAGGATCTCCTCATAACCACTGAATCCTTTAACTTACAATGCCTTTTTTATACTCTACATTATTCCTCCCAATGATAGATCCACGTTGTTTTCAGTGTTCATTGAAAAGATGAAGGTGTATCATTCCTTCATTATAATGTTTTCTTCATACACCTGATATGATCATCTTCCATCTTCATTAGTCATAGGAACAATCTTATTATCTTTAGATCGAGGTTTTAAGGATAATATTTTTGGAAAAACATTTAATTGAATTCCTCTCAATCCATGAAATCGATTTCATCCCTATACATGGTATTTTTGACCAGTGTCCATCACTGTTCTCTTACCCATAATGACAATAACTCCCTGACCCTAGTTACGTAGAGTCAGTGAAATATTACATTTCATTGGCATGATCACCAGAGATAAATTCTTTAAAGAATTATTATTATAGTATCCTTGGAAGTACAATATACATACATAATTATTACATTACATCATTAAATAAATAAAAACAACATTGTGTCCCCTTTGAACACAATCATATCCTTTGGAATATCCCTACAGGTTAATCTTAATATACTTATTCACATCCTAGAAAAAATAAAACATAAGAAAGTGCTAAGTTTAGATGCTTATTAGGGATAACAACATAGTGGAAACAATCATAAATAGGAATAAACATATATGTCAATGTTTACGAATAAAACAGATGTTTTTTAAACATAAAATTCAACAAAATATATCAATGATAAATCAAATAATTCCACTTACTTATACATATTGATATTATACTATTCCAATGATCACATGTAATATCAATAGATAATTTTATAATGATTGAATACATAATGTCAAACATCATAACAACATAGTCAATTCATCATCCCAAGACTACAATGATTGATTTTTTCTAGGCCTTGTGCCAAGACACTTGTTTGTTTCATGAGATGTACTGAAGCATCAAGGAGCTATATCAGGTGCCACCCATCACATACTAAGTCAAATATATTCCCCATATGAAAATTTTGAATCATTATTTATACATTTGTATTAAAACTAGCTTACGAAATGTCAATATTTTATCCACAAACCATGAATGGAATAAAAATAGCACATCCACAGTCAAACATAACTAATTTAATAAAATATAAGAATATTTTATAATAATAAATCAACCACAATCACAAGTAATGAAGGATATTGACATAGATGAAATTAATCAATGGAACTATTTAAGAGAAATAACACCATTTTTTTGAAAACATTTAAAAGCCTCACTATTTACTAAGAAGCTATTCAAAATATATTTTCGAATCAATGTGTACCAAACAATAATGAAAAGTTTAAAAGGAATTATAATTTTAAACCATTAATGTCCATATAAATTATTTCAATAAACCATTTATAAAACATGGTCATTAATGAGAATGATTTAGAAGAATAAATCTTTAAAACATTTAAAATGATATTTTAGTCAGAGTTACTAACCAAATGAATGAAGCATGAATACCAATAATTGAGGTAATAAAAACACTATAATATCATGAGAATAAATATATTCATGATATACTATGTCAATGTATAGTATGTAAACCATAAAATAGTAAATTGGCGCATAACAACAAACAAGTTTCAATGGAAGGTAAATTGAGATGAAATCCCTTATAATGATTGCAACCTTAGGTTAAGGATAAATAAATGAAATAATTATGTTTGAATAATATATATACACTAAATATGATTGTATATTCAGTTTAAATCAATTAGGGGTCATTCACACATATTCTTGTAAAAACCACACCAAGGACATGGATACTTAACTGAATGAATGGGAATTGATTTAAGATTACTCTTATCAAGTTCATATTGATGACTTGAGAATATATAAATGGAGTGATTATGTGTATAAAAAGTATATATACACAAATGGGAGTTTAAATTACAACATAAATAAATAAATAGTTATTTCACTCATAATATTGGATTAAAATGATCAATGATGTTTGTGTAAAACCAATTGCATGGAAAACAAAATTAGAAACTCCCTTACCGATTTGGTAACATATGAAACATACAACCCATGAAAGAAGTATCATAAAATGATAATGTCAATAAAAATAAATTAATGTATATTTCACAAAGAATAAAATTATGATTATTAAATACACTATAGAAAAGGGAATAGTGGCAATATAGTATGAATCTTGCAGGAATACGAAGTGAGATGAAAACTCATCACCTTGTGCATTTCCATAGTATATTGTAGGTTAACCACCTATATAATGGTTAAATCATTATTATTAAATTATTAAAGAACCAGGTAAATAAATATTATATCATATATCATCTTTTAATATTTCATTTTTTATGATATATCAGTAGTACCATCGTTTTGGGTGGTAACTGATTCATTTTTCTTTATATGTTTTTATGAAAATCTAGTTTTTTATCGATAGGATGTATTTGATTAATATAAATAATGATATTACGTTCTTAAATTTTTTTTATCATCAAATGAAAAATATTATTGAATGGTGATGACGGGGAACAAAATCTCATCATGTCGTGGAGAAAGTATTACATATGTAAGCTCAAGCGACAATATCGTTCTATTAGTGGTGAAATCGTATGTAAATGGATTGAATATTATATATATATAATCAATAAAATT
The DNA here is from genome assembly GCA_963277665.1 of Viscum album. NCBI lineage: Eukaryota > Viridiplantae > Streptophyta > Magnoliopsida > Santalales > Viscaceae > Viscum > Viscum album. The sequence continues at coordinate 538,117,161 of OY728156.1, forward strand.
TTATATTTATTATTTCTATCAGTTTTATTAATTATCATTAATAGGTTGGATAGAACAATGAATATGGTTGTAACATATTTATAATAAAATCACAGTATGTATAAGGTACTGAAGTTATTATTTTGTTATGGAAACAACAATGAAAGAGGAAGTGGAAGAAGTAAAGAACTTTTAAAGATGTGATGAAAATATTACATCTTCTTCGAGTGTTGCCTTTTGATTTGATCAAAAGGTTTCCTTAGGTTTGTTTTTTGATCAATATAATGTATCTAGGTTCACGTCAGAGTATTTGGGAGGATATTTGAGTAGGTTTTGGTGGAGCAAAATTGCTTTTGAGGTGTGAGTTTGAGAGAATATAAATTACCCTTTTATAAGAGTGATTAGGGTTACTTTGGAAAAAGTTTGAAATATATTTTCATTATAAAATAATTTTCAGTTTATAATGGCTCTAAATAGATCTATATTGGGTATAAGGTGGTGACGAATCGAAATCCACTCAACCAATAGGTTTTAGACCAGTTTTGTCACCATATTAACCTTATATTTTAGATTTAATTCTTATTTCAATAGTTTATCTTTTACCATGTTTTCTTGTATTTTTAAAATAAAAGGCTAATAAATATACTATAAAATTCCACGTGAACCTCAAGTGGGCCATTAATGACATATCAAAAATTATATAAGTCCTTTTCCTGATCCTAATATTTTAAGAAATATTATATCATTTAATAATATAGTATTTGTTTTAAATATTCATTTATGTCAATTCAAATGATATTTTGTATTTGGTTTGTGTGAGAGTCAATAAAACATGATTAATTAGAAACAAATACATTAAATAAACCCTGACATGTCATGTTTACTAATAAAAATAATTTAATTCATCAAAAGTCTCAATTTACATTTATTTGGATTTTATAATATCAATTCGTTTGATCATTCATTAATGAGGTAATTACTGCATCATGATTGTGTTATAAGTAAATTTAATTATATAATATCTAAAAATTATAAATAAAATGCAGTCATGTAACAAAATCATATTTTCATTCTAATGAATATTTATAATCGAATGATTCTTATGTATAACGATATATTGAAAATCGTTTAGTTATTAAACATCGAATTTATTACCTTTAAATTTTATTTAAATAAAATAATAATAACGGTCATAATATAATACATGTAGATCTAAATGATCATATATTATTCCTAAGGTTGATTTTGATCAAAATAAACTTATCAAATAAAATTATAATATGTTTTTGTAAAATTATAATATAATTTTTACCTCAAATTACCCTATTTACTTTTAACAGTGGTAAATAAAATTCAAAATTTACTATTTACTATAAATAATTTTCATCCTATTGAACCAAATTTTTCGTCAGATTTCGTGAATGTCTCTTGTATTTTTTAAATTCAATTCATAGAAGCCATAAAAATATGTTTTATGGAAATTTGCAACTGTGCCCTGAAGGTAAGTAAAAGACAGCAAAATGTTCAATAAAATTTTATACATCAATTCTTATTATAAAGTGAATTAAATGGATTAAATTTGACTAATATATGTATTAAAAATATATTTTGTCTTTAAAATATAATTAAATTAAAAATAATTATTTAAATAAGAAGTACGATTTAAATAATAATATAGTGTTTTCACTATTCATAAAAAATTGAATGTTTTTAAAAAAATACAAAAAATTCACACAAAGATAATTTTGATATTCTCAATTCAAAAATAATGTCTTCTTTTACCAAATTTAAAACACATATAATGGTATAATTAATTTAAATTTTTTTTCCCATTTTCAAAACAAGATAGTTGGTTTTTGAGAAGTAAGAAGTATCAAAATATTGATATTTGTTTCTGTCCAATTTAAATGTAAAACTAAATTTAATAACCAAAAAATGGATGAAATGATATGAATATAATCTTATTATACATAATACCACCAAAATTTATAATTTATCACTAATAATAATTTTGATTAAAAAACTTGTATTCAATTAAAATTAACTATTTTCACTATTCATCAAATTAATAATTTTATCAGAAAAGAAAGAAAAATTTTCCAAACTAATTGTTTCTATCCCATTTTTAATGAAATAGTTTATTTTGTAAAACTAAATATATAAATGTGTCAAATATTGGAATTAATTATGGTTCTTCTTTAAAAGGTGGTAAAATTGCATTTTGTTTAAAATACATCTTTTAAGTGAATAATAAAATTTGTTCTCATATTATGTCTTAGAAACACTTAATATGGATGTTAAAATTATATTGTGTATATAAAATTCAATATTCAGTTAATATTACTCATAAATATTTTTGAACGGCTAGTTTGGTATGTCGTGGTTCACTCGAACTCAGTGTTGCATGTAGCACATGATATTTAACTACATTAAAGAAAATAAATTTATATTTAATATCGTGGAGTTACATTTTTTCAATTTTGAAATTGCGCCGCAAAAATTTTTAAAATTGGGCTTGGGAACATCATTGAATGTCCCACATCATAAAAATATTCAATAAAACTATCACTTTAAAAGATTGAAAGAGAGGTACAAAGGTCACCTGAGATATCCCATTCTAGGATTCCATGAAAGAAAATAAGGATATGGAATATAAACTAAGTTTCATGTTCCTATTGAGAGTGATATAAAATATGATCAGTAGAAAGTTAACAAAAAGAAAACCACAAATTTGTGATGGGTTAAACGGTCATTAATTTCCCAATAAGAAAAGTAAACAGACAATTTTTTTTATTTTATGTTCCATTTCATAAATTTGATGAATTTATTTATGAGATTGTCTAAGAACATAAAGAGATATATTTAATTTTTATATAGAGTTTCATCAATTAAAACATTTCAACCAATAACTCATCTTTTCTCCAAACAACGACTATTCAAGATAACTCGGTCACACCTAAGGCACTTGAATAAACTTCTTAAGAATATCATAATCCCCAAAGGATGAACTATATATATTCCTTATATATAGATATTAAACAAAAAAATGGTTACTATAAGATTAGATGATCCTTAAAATGGTTATACCTTTATAAAAGTAAATACTATTCATAATGCCCCATATTAAACTAACAATACCAAAAGTTAAATAAAGACCATTAAATAGAAAATTGTCCATAAAATACTTAAATATAATTCACTCTATGATTGAAACCCCAATGTCAAAATAATTTTATCGTGAAGTATTTATTAGTAAATCATAACATATATCTATAAATAACATCAACTACTCCTAAGGTCGCTTTCAGAAGTGTAATTAACTATATGACATATTCTATATGATAGGTTAATCATTTCTATTAATAACCATATTCTCTATTAAAAATATATTCCTACAAAATAAAACAAATCCACCATTTCTCCTCAAATTAAATCCCATTGTATTCTTTTTTCCATTGGCATATAGTGTTCCCAATAGAGAAAACATATTCTATGATAAAATTTACCACTTAATCATCAAATTATTTTCCTATAATAATAAAATCCATTTGATAAAACATAAGATCCAAATTTTACTTTTTATTGATCAATAAAATAATTTAATTAAAAAAATAATTAGTCTCACTAACAAGGGACTTCACATAGTCAAATGGAAGGTGATAAATACCTATCACACATTTTTTGTGGTTTTAATTCCAGCAAATTTGTCTGGCATGACAGGTTGTCACATGATCAATGTGTTTTACTTTTTCAAAAACTATTATTTATAACATTACCAGAATAAGATAAATTCCAAAAAATTACTATAAAATATTTTAACAAAAATTATTATCTCATACCTCACATTTTCATCCCAAAAATTAATAATTTGTAATTGCCTCAAATTCAAGGATCATATAATCCTAAATTGATCATTATAACTATATCTACAATAGAATAGTTAATTATTCTTCAAATATAATTTAAACATATAAAACTATAGGATTACACATAAAATAGAAAATTTATACAAATCAATCTCATCAAAACAGATCATTAATAATTTAAAACATTTCGTTATCCATTTATTTCCACATAGGTTATTCCTTGAAGTTTTGGTTATCCTATAGAATAAGAAATTGACTCAGGTAATGCCCAGGTCCCCTACATTTATGGAAAATTACGGTAAATTTATTCTTAGGATCATTTTTATTTTCATACATAGTAATCAAAATTTGCTTGTCAATTATTTACTTTCTCTTCTTCTTTCCAAATCATAAATCATTTCTTTGTAATGCCTAGGTCACCTTCATTACTCCATGTTCGTGCTCTTATCATTCATCAATTTTTTCTTCTTTTTTGAGTTTGGGATTTGGTTAATGTATATATTGTTGATCATGTTTTTGGAAACCAACTTCAGCATGAACACGATATCTTTTGCGCCTATAAATATTTCATTTAGTTTAGCTTTTCCACTAGCGTTCCAACAATGAACATCATGTTCAAGGTTACTATGAATTCCTTGGAATCCAACCATTGTCTAATACTAGAAAGCGTAGTGTGGGTAAAAATAGTCATAAAATCATTTAGATATTATCATTATAACTTATTTTCAATATTAACTCTATTGTATTAAAATTGATTATTTATTCTCATCTTATATTTAAATACTTCAAATCATTTTGTAATGAAAATGTGAACTATCCTAATCATATTCGTTGAGAGTTCCATAACCAAGAGTGAATCAAGACCCATTTTCATGCACCAGTTCACATTCAAGTCTATCTCAAAGTGGTGTTTTCATGTTTTACCTTTAGGTGCACCTGTTTTGGAGCCACCACTACCTTATCATATCCAAATAGGGTTTTATTTCATGGAAAAGTCACATAATATTTCCATAACCAAAATTTTTGGATGTTCTTATATAATAATCCTCAATGTATAATTTAGGGTAGTATAACAAGCCATACTTTGCATACTTTTTTATTACATCAGAATTGAATCACATTTATTACAACATATAACAAAACAATGAAAAAACCTTATTGGTATTGTGTCTTTAGAAAATGGGAAACATAAAAACCTGGTTCATAAATAATCTAAATTATCAACCATTTATTTCATCACATCTAGACTCCATTTTGTCATACCTACTTAATACCCTTCTTCTTGACCTGGGGAAAATAAAACATACAAAATGGTGTGCTCATGTTCTTAGTAATGGTAAACGAAGGAGATATCAATCATATCATATTCATAAGAACATAACATTTTGAAAAACATATCCTGTAAAAGAGATCATGATATCATGACATGGGATAAATCATATTAGTGAAATGTAATTCTAATAATCATAACATAAAACATGAAACTTTGTGGCATACACACATAATAATAGAAAGTTATTTCATATTAGTCTAGACTCATTTTCGAGAATATCATAGTGTAAAAAGTCTATTTATGGAACGAGTTCACTCCTCGTTCCAGTCTTTTATCACGGAACCATATTAACTTTTTGTTCTGGCCATGTTTATCTCATGAGATATAAATATTTACCCAATTCATCGGAGGGAGATATAGGTCCCACCCATCTTATAATGAAACCATTCTTATGTGTGCCACAAAATCATATATATAATATATCATAGCATAACCCATGTTATAATAATGAGATTCTTAAACATCATGACATCATAACATAAATTATATAAGTTAAAAGGAATTTATAAAAATAATTCCATCATAATCAAATCAATGAAAAAATAGGTATAAAAACAGAACCCTATGTTATCATATATGGAAAATTATTTGATAAAAGACATGAACTCTATTCATTAGAAAAATATCCATTCTACTTAAATTTTTATTCCTTTCTTAACAAGCCATAAAATTTTAAAATAAAAAAAATTAATTAAAAATAAACATGAAAACATGTAAAGGAATCTTCAAGTAAATAATGTTCTAAAAATCCATTCATGACGTATAAGTTAAAAAAAATTCTTCTCGTACTTTGGTCGGAAAACTCAAAAAGTACCTCATACTAAAAACGACAAAAGATTCCTTTCAGATCTGTTATTCAAAACTCACCAATGGGTAAAATTTTATTTTAAAAAATTGTAGGAGGATAGAAATAATATTAAATTTTGAGGAGACATGGATTTGAATGATAAATATGCCCTAGTAAATTCAGAAATATAAACAATCACGTATCAAAATGAGATTGTGATATTTTCCCTTAACATAGGTCTGATATGCTTTGTACTTGTCCAAACCACATGTATAATGATTTAAATAATGTAATTGACATATTCCAGAATCATACTCATTTTATGATATCATATATGGTCATTTTATTAGCTTCCTATTAGTAATATATCATTTCTACTTGTTATTCGGGTGTTCATTACTTTATGTTATTATGCGTGTTTTGTCGAATAAATTCTTATTCCACTTTTTAGGTTATAGATATATAATTTACATAATGATATTAGTGTAATATATATCATTTATATTGATTCAATTCATTTATATAATCATTATTCAATTAATATCATGTCGAACGAGTCGCATCACATCGTGGAGACAGTAGGTCGTACGTACGCATGAGAGATGATATCATTCCCATGATCGTGGAATTGTTTTTAAGTGTATGTATACTATTTTAGAATCAATATCAATTTACAATAATAATATGTAGTTATTTATTTACACCATTATACCCATCAAAGTATGGTGTTGGTAGAAAATATATTACACCACGGCATGGATACAGTATTCCGTACGTACTCATGGGCGGTGATTTCATTTTCCGTAGGATGGATAGAAGATGAAATGGGGTTGTTTCATATTTAAAATAACATATCTATATATGAGTGGTACTGATGTTATGTAAAGACCCGTAAATTTCAAGGAAATTTTTTTCTTAATTTCATTGGGATTTTACGAGTACGCAGTTTTTGACAGCACCTGATTCCGAGGTCTGGGGTGCCCGGAATAAAATTTGGAAGTTTAGCTCAGGTATGTTTAGTGAACTAATGAGAAGGATTTCCATACTTTTGAACCATTGCATGGAATCGAAATCTGAGGGCACCGATGGAACCGTAGCGACGGTAATTGCTTATGAGGACTTTTACAGATGGTGTGTTTGATTGGGAGGAGTTGTATAAAAATTGGATTAATTAATAAGTAAAATAAAATTGTGAACAATTTTATTTTATTCATGGAAGTTAAACTCTATCATGGGAATTTTTTGGTGGGTCCCATGACCACCCAACTTCCCATGTTTGGTTATGAGGGAGGTGGGGCCCACACGATCCCCTCCATTTTCATATTCCATAAACTCCATAACTTCCACTAGTTTTTGTTAACTCCCCTTTAATGTGAGACCACTCACCTCCCCCTCTCTCCCCATTAATCATTCCAACACACTTAATTAATTAAGTGAGTTATGTGATTGAATTTTAAAATTGAAATGCATGGCTTGATATAATAATTTAGGATAAGTCTTATTTTATTGTGGTTGGGATAGTTGTTGTGTGAGGAGATTGGGGAGATAGAACTCTTTTCTCTCAGGAAGAACTTCATACTCCCACGAAGAGATTCAATCCTTCCGTGAATAATGTCATCTCTTCAACGAAGAACGACTCAACGACTCTGGTGTCTCCGTTCCCTTTCTCCTCCGTGACAAGGGAAGAGACACCAACGCGTGAGTTATCCAACGAAAGACAATCATCTTCTTCTCTCCGTGACAAATGAAAGAAAATGCCTCCTCAGACGCTCTCCGTCAATGTCTATAGAACCATGCCTCGCGACGCCATATTTTGCGGCGCTTGACAACCGCGAATTACATTGCGAGGTAGGGGATTGAGTTAAAATATTATGGATTAAATTTCCGCTTGCATGACGAAGATATTTAATCTTTTTGGGCCGCCTTTTTTGGTTATAACGGGAGGAGGTCGGACTGCATGAACACGGCCGAACCTCCTCCCTCTTTGTTGTTGTTCTTATTGCGGCACGGACAAAGGCATTGCGGTGCAACGACACCACGTGGAAACATGGAGAATCACAGAGAAGATGTGAGGCATCATCTTACAGCACTGTTGAGGCTGAACGAACCTGTGACCGGAGTCGGGCCACAGCGAAGGTGTGCGGCACCATCGCGTCGTGCCGGAGAACCACGAAGACAATTCAGCTGGTCGGACCAAGTCCGTGGCCTTTGGCCGCAGCAGAGCAGGGAGCGGTGGCCGGAACCACCGTCCACCAGCACGTCGGAGGGGCGGGATCGCGGGGTCCCGCAGCGGCAGCACAGCCTGCCAGCCTGGGTGGCCGATCAAAGAGGTCTAGGAGTCGCAACCCCTAGCTGGAAAGAAATGTGGCCCCCACATGGGGCCTCCGTTTCAAAACAGGGGGCAGTGCGCACCCCCTTCCGCGATATCTCGGCCTGTGCCGAGCTGGCCATGCGGGCCACCCCTGCGTCAGGCTAACTGGCTGTTGAGGTCGGGTCGGGCAAGGTCGTGCCAGCTGGTCTGGTCCACCCAATGTTGGGCCAGACCCAGACTAGGGTCGGGTCAACTCGATTTGGGCTGACCCAGGGGGTCTTGTGCCAGGTCGTTCCGGGCCCAAAACCCCCTAAAAACCTGACAGTTCGTTTAAATGCATGTAACATCGGTTACAGACCTCCGATCGACACAACATCAGTTGCAATGAGATCCCTGGACCGAGATGGTCATTTTGGTATATTATACTCAAGGTTATGGAGATCATTGGGTATGACCGTGTTGGTTCGAACATGAAACAACCGGACCCTCGGAGTGGAAACACCTATAACTTGAGCGCCAGATGTCCGATTGATGTGCCATCAACTTTAATGGATTCCTCTTAGTGAGACGGATCTTCTGTCTTACTCCACTTGAGGTTTGGATGCAGTTGGAGTATGGTCGGGTTGGATTTGACTTAAAAACAAACCAGGCCCCTAGAACGAAAAAGCAAATAACTCTCAGACCGGGCGTCCGATTGCCACGCCGTCTATCGTGTTAAGTTCCCTCTATCAAGACAAAACTTTGGGATACATCAACTCCGGACTACGTGCCAGTTGATGTATCGACCCACTTGGCTAGTGGAGCAGACCCTCCCGGAAAGGAGCATGCTGTGTTTGGGAACCCTAGAGCTGGATTCAATTGCGACGACAATGACGACTGCACTGGAATCTTCTGTGGGTTCGGTAGTGACAACGACTGCACTGAAATCCTCTGTGGGTTCGGCAGCGATGAAGACCGTACTGAAATCCTCCTTGGGTTTGACGGCGATGACTACTGTTCTTGTATCCTACGTGGGTCTTGCAGTATTACTGTTCTTGTATCCTACGTGGGTCCAGAAGTATTTGACCTCTGTTGTAGTATCCTACGTGGGTCCGACAGAGTAGCTGGACTTGAATCCTACATGGTTCCAACAGCTTAGATGCTTTAGTATCCAACATGGGTCCTAACATAGATGAATCAGTGGATAATTCTGATCATCTCTATCACCTTACGATGAAGTATACATGTGTGAGCTGAGTCTTTACATTCAATCATTATCTTCGATATGATTGACTTGCATTCCTATATGGATTTTTTGTGCTTTCCTGTGTGGATTGGGTTGTACTATCCTGTGTGGACGTGATCGAACTTGCACTCAGTTGTTGGAGCTGAACAGAAAATTGATGACTTAGGTATATGTATGGGAATATACCTAAATAGTGTTGGATGTTACTTCATGATTTCATCATTCCTTTGTTGAATATACTTGTGGATTATGGGAGTCCTTTGGGGGTCTTGGGGTCCTTACTGAGTAGGGTATACTCACCCCTACATGGGTTATGCCTGCACTACGTTGTGTTGGATGCAGACGACAGACAACACTGATCGTGGTTGAGGTTTGTGGAGCAGGTCGGTACATAGAGGTGGACCACTGGGTGGGACATACACCGAGTGGACGACTGGACCCGAGGAGCTGAGGAGGCTATCTATACCCACCCTTCAGGTGGGACTTCTAGTGGATGGCTCGATGTTGATTCTTTACTTTTAGTTGATGTACTTTCTTTCTAGATGTACATTACATTCAGTTTGGGTTTGTATTTTGGCCCATTTACTTTCCGCACTTACTATTGTACCCATTTTTACTTAGTGTTTACTTCTGTTGTCTTACTCTGTGGCGTTTTTTTACATTATAAGGAAATGAATTCCCATTTTTATTGGGATTTACGCCTTTGGTGCTAGTCTCCAGCCTCTAACCTATGGACGGCGGGCTTGGGGTAGTGACGACACGGGTCTCGAGGACGGGTCGTGAAAAATTGGTATCAGAGCAGTTCAATTCTACCGCAGAACTCAGGACACTGATCTTTCATCTATGAAGCAATAGTGATAAGGGTATTGAGTGTGTTTATCAGTCTAGAGAGTCCAGTTTTGGTGAGGCGGCTGACGTATCCATACACCGGGACCCTAACTTCTGATTTCCAACTCAATTCACAAAATCATTGATTTCATGTGTGTTAAAAAAAATTACATTGTGATTACATTGTGTCATCTCACCAGATATACTGTTTGACCATGGTGCACCTATTTCTTTTCAGGATGGCCCCACGATGGCAGTCTGCTAGGGTTCCAATCTTTGTGCAAGACGACTGCCCACCAAGAGAAGAGGCCTCGGTGCAGGGCCCTTTTTCAGCGGAGGCATCAATGGTACCACTACACGTCGAGCCACAAATGCCACCAGCCCAAGCCACTATGATTTCACATAACCTTAGTTCACTGCCTGAGTTCCAGTGTCAGAGACCACCCAGGTTCCATATGGAGACAGACCCTCAGGCAGCTGAGGATTGGCTGGAGGTGGTTGTTCAAGTTTTCATGTTAGTGGGGACACCAGCTAACATCATGGTGATCATTACAGCGAGCCTCATACACATGGCAGCATGTAGAAGGTGGAGCTTAAAGCTCCAGGTGCACGTCGAGGCATATCTCCTCTGGATGGACAATGAGAGCCTCTTTTTCTCAGAGGTCTTCCCAGCCAACCTTCGTGCAGTGCACATTCAGGAGATTTTACAGTTGCGGCAGGGAAGCCTGGCAGTCACCCAGTACTTGGAAAGGTTTACCGATCTCTCGCGCTATTCGACAGATATGGTACGTGACCCATTCTTCTGGGATCGGACCATCGAGTAGGGATTAAGGCATGAGATCAGGGCATCGATGATCTCCCTCAGCATTCCAACACAGGCAGGAGTACTGGAGAGAGCCCTTCTCAAAGAGAGATTTCTTGCTGAGCCGACACTAGCAGCGAGACCTACCACAAGGTAGCACGTAGCAGTGTCGTCTGCAGCTGGAAGTCAACGGACGTCACATGGGTCCAAGCTGTCCAGACCATCAGGCGGATGACATCAAGACACTGGCTCAGATGTGTGGGGCACACAGTGTATAGCTAGCTTTCTGAGGAGCATAAAGTGCTACACATGCGGTGGGCAAGGCCACATGGCTCATCACTGCCCGACCCGCGAAGCAGTTGAGCAACAGCCGGTTGAAGGGCCACCCAGGAAGAGGTAGAGGGTTGATCGTGGTGGTCCGCATGGTGAAGGTGGATGGGGTAGAGGAGCTGGATGAGCAGTAGGTTGTGGGAGACACTTTGAGGTTTTACCACCACCTCCACCAGAAGGTCTACCCCAACCACCGGGAGATGGCGGGAAGAGGCAGGCTCAACTGCAGGCAGCGGAGGCCTATGACCACTGCGCACCAGAGATGATTCGAGGTACTATCTGTGTTTACACCACCTCTGCTGCATTTCTTAGAGACACTGGAGCGAGTCATTCTTTTGTTGCTGCTACCCTTGTTCAGAGCTCAGAGATTCCAAAGGAAACGTTGGCTTTATCCTTATGGCAAGAGACTCATACTGGAGCAGACTCGATGATTACGCACTGGTGATGGAAGTGTGATCTTACTATAGGAGTTGAGAGCTTTGCCTGGGATCTTCTTGTAGGACCATCAAGGCCTTAAGACATCATCTTGGGCATTGATTTTATATCTACATTCCATGCTCAGATCGACTGTATTAGGTGCATGGTGTGATGTGTTTGCACCGATGGGAGAAGGATCACCTTCATCGGTGAGAAGGGAGCCTTAGCAGCACAGGATGGACTCACGCAGAGGAGAGGAAATCCAATCAATCATCAGTTGGCTAGCCTCATCCTAGAAGAAGTTGACGTGCAGAATAGTGGTTTGTGAACATGATCATTACAATTAAAAAGTTGTTGAGCATAAATGCTAAATAAAGGTAATAACATGATAAATATATGCCAAAACCTGAGAATAGTGGTTTGTGAACATGATCATAACAATTAAAATATTATACTCTGTATATCATGAGACCAAAAACATGAATCATGGAATAAATATTTTCATTTAAAAATATATCACTCATAAGAAAATAAATAACATACCACTTGGAAGAATATCCTAAGAATAATACATGAAATTTTGTCATACAATAACATGTTATATCATTCCTTATAAGTTAAGAATTATTTCTATAACATAAAAATGTACATCAATGGAACCACACCTACTAGGTGGGAAGAACCACCATCATAAGCCACAGTTCATTCCATGTAAGGGATTCATTTTACACATATTACGACAGTGGATTGGGTTTCCCCATTTCTATCTTTATAGAGACTACACATTTTTAGAGGGACACACATCCATCCCTGGTGGCAACAATTTCTATTTATTGGATTGGGTGTCCATATCTTCTGATAATGGGTCATCTCCTTCAACATGATTCACATCATTATCTCATGAGATATATATATTTAACCAAATCAATTGAAGGATATATAGGTCCCCAAAATCTCATAAAAAATCATTCATATATATATTATACAATATAATAAAACATTCATCATATCATTAACCATAAAAAGTGATGTGTTTTTGAATAATCCTATCATTTTACGATGAAATTAATTGGTTGTCATAAACTTGTACTTATATCATAAATAAAGGGAAAATATAGGTTTTCTAATCATTTAATCAAAAAATGACATGTGAGAAATAGTTTTCATTAGAAGAATAAAACCCATGAATGAGAAACAGGTTTCATAAACATCATTCCATCAAAACATAAATCATTCAAAGAAAAATTATGATTAGAAACATTAAATCATTTCTCATAATGGAATGATAAAATTGAAATATGTCATTATTGATGGAAAAAAATTTGAAATATCTTTTAATAAAATTATATAAATAATATAAACTATATTCTTCAAAAGGATTAATTAAATCCTAAAACCCTTTGAAATAATATTTCATGAAAATAAAATATAAATAAGTTAATAAAATATTTCAAAACACTTTTAGAACCTTTTTCATTAAAATCATGTAAAGATATTTTGAAAATGTTTCTAAATATAATTTCCCTTGAAACATCAAAAAATAACCATGAAAGGTTTTGAAAACCATTTCATTGAAAATTCATTGAAAACATATAAATAATTCATGAATATTCTTTGAAAAAAAATTTACTTGATATCTTATGATAGAATCTTGGAAATGACTTAAAACACAATTTTCTTGAAAAAATAAATCATCATTGTAGCATTTTGAAAACCTATTTATTTAAAAATACATTAAAAATTGAATGTATAAAATATTAAGAAAAATATTTATTAAAAAATAACATTTATTCTTGTAATGTATTTATAAATTGATTTATTTTCATTATAGTAAGAAAATATTTACATTTTGAACATTTATTTTTCATCGTAAAAATATTAGAAAAGGTTCTCACTAATAAATGAAAAAAAGATTAATTTTTTTGAAATCCATTTTATAATTGGTAAAACATGTGTAAAAATATATTTCATATATATATGGATTGAAATATAATATTTTTGGAAAGGTAATTTAAAAAATGTTTTTGAAGAACATATAATTCTCACCGAATAGAGAGGTAAATTCGGACTTTCTTGAAAAACATTTTTTATCATATTATCTACCAAATACTAATAAAATGGTTCCACTAATTTTATATGACATTAATAACTATAGGTTTATAAATATATTAATATTTCATGATATATGTATCATAATATTTCATTAATTAAATCATAATCCAAAATAATGTCAACAAATGATGAGATTATTTCTATAATCTATTACAACATGGTAAATTTGATTCATACTGCCTATGTATGATAATTAAAATAAATGATTCATATAATAACAATAAATTAAGTTAATTAATTATATATCATATCAGATAGAAGTATATACACCTCAAAAAATAATCTTGCTTCATAACAAAAGATGTGTCTAAAAGAACAAAAATCGACACAAAACTATATTACTGATTTGGTAGCTTTTGAAACATTATCTTCTTGAAATAAATATAAAATTATATGTATCTAAATACAAATATATTTAATAATATTATTAATATAATACATTCATTATCACTATTCACACCAAAATAATGAAATTATTTTTCAATAGGGAAAGAATCTCTTGAAGGTAAAATGTGACATGAAATTCCATTAGATTGTTTCCTAGCTATCATCGTACTCTTTCAAGATTCTGGAATAATAAATTAAATTATATTATAAATTCTTTATAAAACCATATTATATTATATAATGCCATATATGGTTTGATAATTTCATTGAGTTACCCGCTTGTTAACAATTTCATGTTAAAGATATGTTTCGGGTATTATTCGCTTTGCTTTCTGATTCTATAATAATTTGTTATATATTTAGTCCTTATACATGTATCAGGATTTATGTAATAATAAACATGATATAAATATAATTTATATTAATTATATTTTAACTATAATAATCTATATAACAATGATATATCGAACGGAAGACACCATTCATGAAGATGGAAGGTCGTACGTATATATGAATGTTTTTTCTGTTTTCTTATTGTATTGAAACAAGAATGAAAATGAAATATATTTATATAGTTATATATTATCATTAATGTAAAATTATTATTTTATATATATCATATAATTTCACTAAACACTTCCATAATAATTTCCATGTAGTTTGTGAACGAATCACGTCATTTTGAGGGGGCGGTAGTCCATACTTCCTCAAACAAAATTATCATCTTTACAAAAGATGGAAATCGTAATGGTATGTTATAAATAAAAATTCCATAACAATAAATAAATTTTAATATCATATATAAATAGGCTTACCTTTATAATATCCAAAATGAATGATTTCAATCAAAAAAATGAACATTGATTATTTCATGTGGTGGTAGTCTTCTATTCACATAAATAATATGATCATTTACCATTATATAGAATATGCATCACTATACACCAAAAAATCATCATAAAAAATATACTAGTATTTTGAGGATAATTTTTCTGATATAAAGTCCTCGAATAATAATAGAATAGAGATTGATGTGTGGAAAATAACAGAATGGTGGTGGAGGAGGGATTTCACCACTTCTTATCTTAACTATTTTTAGCTTTCCCCAAAGGGATTCGTAGGGTTACTCTCATCCCAAATGGAATATTCAAGAAGTAATTTACGTATTGTGGTATTTTTATTATATATATATATACATAATCATAGATAATTAATGTTTTAATGAAGAGGGAGAGTTAGTAGACTTTATAGGGAAGGGAGGAGACACATTCAGTATTTTTTAAAACATGTTTGATGTTCCCACATTTTTACCTAATCATATTCATCCTAAAAACCCAATAATTGAAGGATAATGGAATAAATATGTCCATTCAATTTGATATGGAAAATCAATTAGGTAATTTTGGCCCATAGGTTTATTTTATAGTCCCATGTTAAGCATAATTTTTCCTTATCCAATTTAATTAATTTTAATTACATTCACTAATATTTTTTATTAAAAATTAATTTTACATTATTTGTAATTATAAATTAAAATTATTACATATATTGAATAAATTTTCTCAAATTATAATCCTATAAGTGTATGATATTAATTTAAATTTAATCCAGTTGATAGGATGACAAAGAGGGTTATTACCTTCCACTATTCATTAATAATGAAACATCATAAGAAAATAAAAACAATTTACACTAATCTAATTTTTAGTTTTTTTTTCAATAAAATATTATATTTATATTTAAATATATACCCCATAAGTCTTCCAAAATTGGATTTAAAATAGTTTCTCCATTAAAATATGGTAAAAATGCATTAATTAAAATATAGTAGTTTAATTAAAAAAAATTATTTTTTTCATATGCCTATAAAATTGATTGGATTAATATAATTTTTTTTGAATATATAAAAAACTGTATCACATTAATATCATCACTAATATAAATAATTTAACTTATCTGGACAAAAAACAGTTTGGGAATTAAAATAATAATATTTTCCTTTTTATTCAATCGGTTTTCATATACGTTTAAAATTCTGTTGAAAAAATTGAATCGATTTTATATTTTTGAAATCAATATATTTATATAATTTATTTATCACTTTTAATGACTACTATTTTAGTTTCTAGTTTATATTAAAAATAATTTTAATAATATATCATTATCAAAATTCAGTTTTACGAGTTGCACAATATTTTTAAGATAGTTGTTATTCTATGTAAAATAAGATAACATCAATCTTTCATGTAAGGAGTGATAAAAATTATGTTTCTTTTAGTCATGACTAAATTGTTTTTTTTGTAAAACACAAGCCAAATTGAGTTCATAAATATATAAAAAATATTTATAGTGTTTCTTAAAAAGAAAAATATCAAAACAATTAATTTAATTTAAAAAAATATGTCTCAAAATAAATGTGTGGTATAGATATGGTGTGTGAATACATTATAAACTAACAAATGACTAAAAAATAGATTATAATACTCTTAATGAGTATTGGTTGTCACACTAATTAAATTCATAAACACTTCATCCCAAATCTGTGTCAGTATAATGATTGACTTGCAGCAGTAATGGGGAATCTAATTAGTAACCATAATCAACTAGATTGAACGTAATCGAAAACAATCAGTTAGGTATCATTTCATTACCATAGGAAATTAATAACATCTCATGTTGTGATATTTTTATGGTGATTTGGATTAAAAAACCCACTATCACTGATGATTATCTACTATCTCTACCTTTCATACTAATCAAAAAATAATATACATAGCATTTAAGTTAATGATTAAAATTGTTTTGAGAGGCCAATCCTGGGTTTTATCCCTAAATTATATAATTTTTAATTTAATAGGGATCATCATCCCCCAAATACATAATGTTCTCTACCAAATAATGGAAAAACAAAGTACCTAGTTTGTTATCTAGTTGGATTAAGTATTTCCTTCCCTGGATCTCTATGATACATCAATAAAACATGGTAATAAGGTATTTAATAAGTATTATGATCAATCCCACTATCAAATGGTGCTCATGATATTCTTTTTATAATCAATATAATATTATATTTTCCAAGAAATCCACCACATAGGTGCCAGGATTAATTTGTAATTTCTGGTTCATAATTTTTAAAAATGAAATAAGATAATTTTTCTTTGTAAACTAATTCATAATATACTCCTGGTTTCCAGAAAATCTCTATAAATTTATTTTGAAAATAATTTTTTTACAAATATGATATTTGTATCGTAATAGAATATTAATTTTAAAAAAAATATCATGGCCAATTTAGATAATAAAAACACTTATATATCATATAAATATAAAATAATGTTACTGAAGATCCATTTCAATTTCATATGTTCGAAAAATTGTTGAAGGGTACAATATTCTTTTTTAACATAATGAGATTTTGAATTATATTGAGTAATTTCTAGATTAGGATATTTTATCCCCCAAATAATCTTAATTAATTTCCATCTCTATCAATGATAATACGCTATGAGGCACAGTGGAAAGGATATTAGTTTCTTCCATTGTATTAGTTCAAAAGTAACCTAAATATATCATTGAATTGGTATAATGGGAAATCATCAATAAATAAATTTTTTAATTCCAATACTCTATAAGTTAAGTCACTCTTATAATTTAGTACATTGGATTCTAGTAATAAGGATTAATCATGGCACATAATCCTACTGAATTCCAAAGTGGTTGTCTGTTAGAATACAAAATGTGTCTCACTCCCATTGTATAATCTAAATTCATCCATCTAGGGTTGGTAAAGAAACCCATAAAGAGTAATAATATTTTTGGACCTTAAATCATGTTATCTATTTTATTCCAAAGATGATCTAAAAGGACTATATTACATATAAGTAACTCCAATGGAAATTTTACATTTGATACAGATATTATGAAAACAGGGCATCAAAATTATTATAAATACTTTTTCCCAAGGGATTCAATATTTTATGTTATAAGGAAAAATATTTGTTGAATGTTTAAATACATTAAAAATATCAAATAAATAAATAAAAATTTATAATGAAACGATAATAATAAATATAATCATTCATACTCCTGCTTCAGATTCCCTTGGTGCATTCTTTACTGCATTATGTTTATAGTTCACAGCCACAGTTTTATGTTTACAACAAACATGGGTCTGACTGTACACCAGATTTTTCTGACTATGTTTTTATATTTTACTTCAATATCCATAATAATTAGATCTCCCTTCCCATGTGGTATTATAAAATTCTTTTGAACCATTAGGGGTGGAAAACATAACCCCACTCCTCAGCATAATATTATTCCAACAAAATATATAAGGGATTCAATAGGTCTAAATATATTTCTAGAAATATGGTTTCCATGAAATAAATATTAAATTTCCCTACCATTCGACAATGGTGTATAAACCTACTTCTTCATTCCATTGGAATAAAAGATGATGGTTGGGAAAGAATTTATAAATCGGTGATGTTGTCCATTCTTTAATCATCCTAATTAAATTTCCTATTTTATTATGTATACTCAGTACAACCTCATGTGAGAGGGCTTTGATGAATTATATACATTTAAGAACAATATATTTCCACGATTTATTCCTAGTCTACCACATTTAAATAGGACATAAGTCTATAGAAGAATAATCTTGATTTAATATTAGAGTGATGTCCCATTTCATAATGATAAGATTTCAACTCATAATTTTCTACCATCTCTGGATTTTATTGAAATAGTTCTATAAACAAATTAATATAATCCAAAATAGTCAAGATACCCTACTTATGAATAAAAAACTCTTAGGGTATATGAAATTATAATATTACGTGATAGAATCAATGAGTTATCATCACCTTTATGTACTTCCTATAATGGTTCTTATATTTCTTGTCCAATATGACAGATTCAACCCATATTTTACTAGATCACATGATCGTAAATGAACCACTCTTCATCTTAACCACCTATATAGTCTTGAGAAATATAAAATTACTATAAATATATTCTAATAGTTCATCATTATCCTATGAATTGTTATATCCTTAAAATAATGGTTTATGGTGTTAAAAGAACTTGTGAGAACATGCATTATCCTAGATTTGAATAGAACATGTTGCTTGATGTTGGGACGAACACACACATATTACATACACTAGGGGTTATTCTATTCTTACAACTTTCTCTTTATGATTTTGATCAATATGAAAATTCAATCATAATAAATTATCTATTTCCCCTATATGATGATTCACTAGCGGTATTCAAAGAGGAATGATGGTATAAAAAAATAGATATAGAAGGAGTATAAACCAGATACACTATCAATATAATGTGTAGAAAAATCCTTATAAGTTGTAAAAAAGAACTAATATTAGGTATATAAATATCTAACTGAGAACTACAATTATATAATATTTTATAATCCAATATTTAATTAATTAATTGGAGGAAGTTGAATCATTTTTTAGAAGAGGGAAAACCTTGGATGAATACTATGAGGGAGAGCATACCATAAAAATTTATTTTAACTATGGGTAAAATTTCAATTTAACTTTATAAAAAAGAACATGATCAACCACATGGTCGGGCTAAATATTTTTCCTAAATATGCACTAATTTTTTGGGTTATATATGGATCACGTGGCCATATTCCTGGTGGGACTACAACATTTACCAAATCATGTTCCACCCTTGAAAAACACATATGAAAAAAATTAACCCTACACCAATATTTCCACAATATTTTCCCTAAAAATGCACCAATTAGATAAATATTTATTCCTAAAATTTACAGACATTCAAATAAATAGACCAAGAAGAAATAGAATAATAATATATACTAATAAATAATTAATTAATTTATGAAATGTCATTGTGTTTGTTATAGTGGATTATTTTTTCAGTGAATATTATATAGTAGAGAATTCTAGGATTCATAAAAGACTAAAATAATGAAAATTGGTTTTTTCTTGAATATTAACCACTATGGTAATTAAATAATAATTTTATATTGGTATATTTATTAGTAGGTGATATTTCCACACCCAATAAACAATATTGAGTTATTCAGAAGGGTGTGATTGGGCCCATTAAGGATAAAAAAATGACTGGATGATAGTAATATATAATTTCATATAATTTTTAAAGAAATATATTATTTTTTACATGAAAATACCAAATATATTGTCCTAAAATCATGTATTATTATTTTTTATCATGTAAAAAATGAATGGGAATCTCAATAAATTTTATATTGATTTCATCATCAACAATATGTTTAAAATATCATGACTTAGTAGCCTAGTGGAGTCCAAAATATTGATGTTATTCCAATATAATGGTATTAAGGTTTCCCATGATATTCATGATTACAGATTTAAAGTCCCTAATAACAAAAAAAAATCTATCAAAGAAGATGACAAAACATTGTTATTGAGTGTGATAATACATTAATAAGAGAGAATATTTCTTTTTAATTTATGATATATCAAATATTTACTTATCATCCCTCCAATACTGTGATTTTATATCACCCCCAAAATATTAGTAGAAATGAAAAAACAACTCTTCCTAGTGGTATTCATATTTCAACTCTGTCTACATCAATAATAATAATTGTTTTGAATCCATCAATATATTTGAGTCTTACATTAGGATTGAGAACATATTATCAAAGAAAAATAAATGAGATATTTTGGGTATCTATATATAACTATGAAAGAGAACGTCTCCCTATTTTAGATTAAGTGGATTAGTTTCCAACTAAATAAATCTAATTGTAGGATAAAGAGGGTTGAATAGTAGAGATATCCTAATCATATTAGATGAAATAGGATTAATAATTCATACATTATTTCAATGATTCTTATTGAGATAAACATGTATTTGTTATATTAGAATAATTGGTCACACACACATACCGAAAAGCATAATTTAATGTCCTCATAATATAAATCAATTAAAAAAGTAGTTTTACTTTTCTATTCAAACATTCAACATGATCTCAGTGCCAACAGCAATCATGTTGTGATCATTCATCATCTATATCACTAAAACAATTTATCCTCTGATATTTCTATCATTAATAAATTCAATTCAATCATTTTATACTAAAAATATTAGGATATGTAGAATTATTTTATATATAATAGTTAAAAATAATAAGGTATTATACACTTGATGATGGGTTTTTAATGAGTAGATATGTTAATTTACATATCTTTGATAATAAAAATGATATCTACCACATATAAGACAATTTAAATAATTTTCCATTTAAAATATTCTAATTCAAAATAATTAACTTCATGTAGATGTTTCACCATGAATGAATATAAAAGGTTCCAAGAAATAAATTATGATTCAATGATCTATTTGGATTGAGCCTGTAAAACCCCTGGAAAAGTGATACTTAAAAGGAAAAATGTTATTACCCATGTCAACAAGGTGTACCTTTCATTTTGGGAGCCTAATTGATTAGAACTCCATAGTTAATCATGCTTGGCCTGAAGTAGTAATCAGGATGGGTGACCTTCTGGGAATTTATATAGGGTGTGAGTGAGTGGTAAAAAAACACACTGAATAAACCTAGGGTGTGAGTGAGTGGCGACAAAACACACTGAAAGAACATATGCTGGCCTCTGGGCAGTTATTAGTCTAATAAGCAACCCTAGTGAGTAATAGCATATGGTGTGCTAGGAAGGAAACCAAGGTATTATAGGAGACCCATGGGGTCAGATGACAAGGTTCATGGCCTGGTGAGGCAGGTCGTGCATGTTTGGCATGGAGTAGTAATCATGATGGGTGAATGTCTGGAATGTTACCCAGGGTGTGTGTGAGTGAGGAAAGAAGACAATAAAAGAACAAGTGTTGGCCTGTGGGGATATTCATTAGTCTGATAAGTGACCCTAATGAGTAATACCTTATGGTGTGCAGGGAAGGCAACCAAGGTATTACAGGAGACCAATGGGGTTTGATGACAATGTTCATGGCCCGGGGAGGCGGGTCATGACAGAGCCAATTTATATCCTCATTGAACTCTTAATCATTGTGATATTTTTAGATAATTAATTTTTGTAATCAATAAAATTCAAAAATCATATAAAAGGACGGAAACTGATTATGCAACAATTTATATCCCCCCCTTTATCACAGTTCATACATAAAAATAAAGAAGAACTTTAGTGGATGTAAATTTTTATTTTTAATGGATGATTGAGATGTTGGATGGATGGTTTTTCATTGATTCCTCCTTACTTTTTTTATATATTTATATGCCTCATTATTTAGGAGGCCTCATTTTTAAGTTGCCTTATATATATATATATATATATAAATTTTTATTCTAGTGTTGTACACATTATTGATTTTCACTTTTTTTAGATTATTATATATATGAATTCTTCTATAGATAGATTTGGTATCATTTATTTTTTATGTAGCTAGGTGAAGGGTTTTTCACCATCAGATAGCTACACATTCCTCCAATTTTTGGTATTCTTATGATAAATTTTGAAATCCTTACATGTAACCATTATGTTATTTCAATATATTTAATAAATAATGTTGATTACTAAATTATGTTAATTCAATCTGTGATTTTTACACCATCCTCTAGTGATTGGGAGGATTACTTAAGTTATTGTGGTGAAATAGCTTTTTACCAATTTGTAACTTGGTCACACACATTATAATAAATGATTCATTATCAAATGAATGAAATGATTCTCTCAAAAATTCCATTACCCTAAACAAATGATAATTTTAATGAGAATAACCAATAAAGCCCAGATTTTTTTATTACATAGTGACAATGATCAAGAAGTATATTTATTCTAGGGTGGAACTTGATTTATGTTACCTTACCTATATTTCACCACATCCCACCACCATTATTTCCTTAGTGTAGGATAGAAAAAAGATATTTTTTCTATCCAAATATCGATATTATTTTATTGGATTGATGAAAAATAAAATAAATAACTATGTTAACCACAAATCAGAGTAGAAGAAGGGACATTATGGTTAAAATATACATAATCATAATGATAAAATTCATTTCATAGAGGCATTGGTTTGTTAATCAAATGAATATACTCCTACAATGATACAGAACTAATTCAATTATATTCATTCATCTCACATTGATTTGGGTAAATTATAATGAATTATTAGAATTACTTTAGAATGTTCATCGATAGTTGAAAATTATAGTTTTATAATTGGTATAGATTTATAAATATGGGAATATTAACATAATTATGTGAAATATAATATGTTAATTAGCATGGTATGTGTTTGGATTCATGTTTTCCCCTCATTGAAATTTTTCTTGTACAGGTATCAAATGTTTACTCTTAAATTTAACAAGGGATGTAATGAAATTTATAAGTTAAATTTTTTTAATTTTTTTACAATTTTCATTAGTTTTTTAGTATTTATTCTTTTAATATTGGATAATAATATAATAGAAATGTTATCTTCCAAAAATATTAAAATTTAAAATAAATATGCATTGATTAAAAACTGTTTTATATCATTAAATTTATTATATATAAATATAAATTAATTCAAATCCATAAAAATTTAGTTATCTATCCAGTCTATTCATTAAATTTCAGTAAAATTTAATTTATACTTTATATGTTATATGTTTTCTAATTAACTTAAGTTAAAATTATAAGTTATATTCCATTTAAAAGATAATTTTAAATGATTGAGGCTCACATTATATCTAAATTTTCTTTTAACAATTTTAATACTTTTATGTTATTTTATTTTTTAACTATATATTTTTATATATCCTATCATTTTATAATCCTAGTTTGTATAAATTAGCTTTTTTATATTATTATAGTATCTAAATTAAAATATGTATAAAAAATTATATTGTATTGTGATCTATGTTGGTGATATAAATTATGAATTTAATTTCAGTGACTTTTAATGAACAATCATAACTAGTATAAAATAATTGAAACATTATAAATAATTTCAAATACATAGATCATTATTATTTCAAAACATAATAGTTATATATTAAAAAAATTCTTGTTTAAAAATACTACATTTAATGAATAAAATTTCAAAACAATAATTACTTTATAAATGGAAATTAATGCATAAATAAGTTATATAACAAAATATTATAAAATAAAATTAATTAGTTATTTATAATATTCATTATTAAATATATTATTAATATATTTTTTACTATTATTATGTATAAAAATGAAAAAATTTTATAATTGAGTGCATTGGTGGGGATTGTGAATCAGGATTCACCCCACTTGTAATCATTAATTACAATTATTATTTGTTATTAAAATTAATAATTGTATAATTAATTATTATTATTAATTATTAATAAAAATAATGATTATCTATTATTAATTTTTGTTATTTAAATTAGAAATTAGGATCAATTTTATTTATTTATATAATAATTATTAATAATTTTAATCATTAAATTGATAAGTAATATTGTATATCATTTTATTAATTCTATAATTAATTACAATATTAAATATATTTAAAAATATACATTTTTTAAAATAAATTGAATGTTATTAGTAAATTATTCATTAAATTGTTATTTTGAATGAATTAAAATTATTAATAACTGGTTAATAATAAATTTTTTATAACCATTTATCAAAATAACATTATTAATTAAAAATAATTATAGTATTACTTATTACTTGTTGGTGAGGGGTTTTTTTAAAATGAAAATGAATTCCCACACATCTACTAAATTAAAACCCAGTCAATCACATCCTACATTTATATTTGAGACACACTATACATAGGCCATTGTTATTAATATTTTAAAATGTAAACCTGATAATAACCTTTTTAGGTGTGCTTCAAAAAATTATTTCATAGTTTTTAAGGTTATTCTATTTATTGGGCCTCACAATACATGAACCTTTGTGAATGTATTCACAAGATCATTCCTAATATAACCCCTCCAATAGTAGTAGTATGTTTAGTGAAATACCCTAAGACCACATCTTCTAAGCCAATGGATGGTAACTTACATATAGATCACAAATCCTTTATATGGAAAGACATATCCTAATAAAACAACACAAATTTAAATTGATACACACACACATATATATAATAATAAAATGATAAAAATAATATAATGAAAGAATATTATATTCATCATGTTTTCAGAAATCATCAAGGAGTGTAATAATTGAAATGTTAGATTATCATAGAAAATATAAGAGCCTAAAAATTGAATATAAGAATAATACATAATAAATTTAAATGGGGAAATAATTGTCACATGATCTCCCTTGAAGACCACTGATAATGATCACCGTAGTTTTGAGGTATAATGATTAGGTTCTACCACCTCCACAACAATTGACGTCATCTCTATATCAAGTAGAATTTTTACATATACCATATGATATTTTGTAGGACTTGATAGTGGTATATATAAATATACCATGTCATAAAACCCTTAGAAAAATTGTAGGATATAAAAAAATGTGATAAAAACCATTTTCAATGATAGATACAAGAAGAAAACTAAAGATGAATTAATGATTTAGACAACCAATTTCAAAAAAATTTCTAGGTCCACAACAAAACTATGAGTGTCATCTGATAAGAAAAAATATAGACATTAAATGTTATAAATACACATACACTTAACTATATATCATTTTTGACATCCACACCACATTTAAATAACAATAGTTGGAGACTGAGGGATATGTACAATGATCAATGGTTTACATTTCCATTATTGTACACCATTCCCCAAAAAACAGGGGAGTTCTGACTCCAAGGATGGAGGACCTTATCCTGATGCATGAGGGAGTACCTAAACTACATTTTCATTCTTGTAATCGAAATATTTAATCCATAATCATTCTCATGGAAACCATGATATGGTTTTTACTTCGACAATATATGTTGATATTGGGTGGAAAATTATCTTTGTGTTGGAATTATATATAAATTGTATCTCTATCTTGGAGATGTGGTGTTGATAACCTCCATCAGGGACTGGGAATTGGAATAATAAATTACAAATTAAAAGGATTTTGTGAAAATCCACATTTTACGTGTTTTTTTATAATTGTTTTTGAATAATAATACTATTTTTATAGAATTAACATTTAACTATGGTAGTTATCACAATCATGTGATTTGATTCGACTGCTACTAGTTCCCAAATAGACCAAAAAATCAAATATTCTGGTCGTTAAGGGAAAGTATTCTTTAAATGATATTATTAAACTATCTCACAACATCATCTTATGATAGACCAATATACATGGATTTATTAATGTCCAATGTTTAATGTAGACACTAGTAATTAAAGGTGTTTTAAGAGTGGAATATGTTTTGGAAAATGTTATGAAACTCTAAAAAACATTTTTATATGAAAACTCAATGATGATGTGTTGAAAAAATATGAATTTATATGATCACTAAATACTTTTGATATAATAACAAAATGAACATTTAATAAAAGAAATATTTTCAATTTAAGAATATGAAATATGGGATTATTATTAAAAAGATATAATCACTGAGAATGTGGTTTTTTACATGCTCACAAAACCCCAAAGAAGCATCGAATCTAGTAGGTGGGAATAATAAGGAAACTATCTATCATAATTAATTATATGTGATTTTTTATACCCGATAAATTCAAAATAAATTCTTCTATCAATGTAGAAAAAACCTAAAATTTGAAACATTTAAACAATTTCTGATTTTTTTAATCATTGGTTTTATGTGGAAATTATCCCTTGTATATCTATTTGTTTCCCTTCATTCGTTAAAGATAAATTCAATGATAATTTTAGAAAAATATATCCATATCTATCTAATAAAAATTTCATTATTTAGTATCTAAACTAATGAATAGTATCACTAACTCCCTTCATGATACCCTTTTCACATAGAATGTACTAATTAACCAAATTTCCTTTTACTTTTAAGAATATTTTCTCTCACACTAAACCCATTTCACCATAATGGGAATGATAAATATCCAATCCAATTTTTATCATGAACATTTCAACTATCTCAAAATGTATGTATGCCTAAAAATATACCATTCATATTCACATGTCAGATAGAGAATGATTAATGCATAATCCAAACTCTATCTGTAAATGTCACCCTATTTTTGAAATAAGATTCATTAAAACATGATGTTACACTAAATGAACTGATGCAGTTATGAAACATTATTGTTTGTGACATGAATTATGTGGGATTTATTTCTATTACAAAATAATATGAAGGATTCCTCATTGATCTTAAATCTCAACAACATCATCTTTTTATGTCACCCTCGAGAGATAGAATTGAAAATTCTTGATCGTAATCCTAGAGTACACTAATCCTCTAATAGAATCATCAAAATGGATCTATTTGATATTAAAAATCATGTAATATCCAATAGATATTAAATATTTTTCATATGTTATGTAGAAAATTTATGTGGTTACATCACCATTGGACTATAACCAATTAATTTCTCTAGTTTTAAGCCAATGTAGAATTTTTTCTCATATGATTGGTATAAGGTGTATAATGTGATGAGCATAAACACCAAAAAATAAAAATTAATAATATGACCAGTAAACATGTAAATATAATGTGGATCACTATGTGATGAATATGGGTAAATTATGTGATAATCCTATGATTCCGTATATTATGATTATAATATGATTATGTGATGGTCAAGGAATCTCTCCAACAATATCTTATGTGAAAATCCAAATATTCTACTCATCTCTGGAAAATAAACTTAGGAATCCTTATTTGATGAGTATAAGAGGCCTATTAGATTAGAAGACAATCTCATTAATCATCATTATGGTGATGATTCTAATATTATTCCCTGACCAATGTGACAATAGTTATATTTATTGTGTGATGAGCACTACATTCTACAATTTACCACCATTGGATGCAACATTCTACAAGCCTAAATTTCCTTGCATGGTGAGCACACATATCATACCGTTATGATTGTAGGATCCTTTATGTGATAAATATGATTTGTTTCATCTTTATTACATTAAATTACAAGGGTAATTAGCTTAATATGATATATAGGACAAAATAATGATTCCCTCACACCATGTCTAATGTATGTACAATTAATTTTCCATCTAACCCAATAAACCCAACAACTCCAGCCATAATGTAATCACCCTGATATGGTAAAGAGATATATAATTCTCTTGTGTCCAAATAAATATAGCATCAATAATATAACTCAAGGTCATGTATCAAATATTTAACGGAGAATCAAAATTTGAATTAAACTACATAGTGGAATATATGGCAGGATGTGATGAAATCCCATAACCACATTTGGATCATAAAGTCAACACCATCATCCTTAGTGGTGACAAGCCACCCATATTTATATTTTGGAAATGTGGGACCTTGATATCAACCATCCCATGATGTGTCCTAATGTAAAATAAGTGCCATAGGAATGAATCAGAAAATGATATATAGGGGACTATGTACCATGTATAATATGTCTTTGAAGAATTGTATAATCCTCAATCGAGGAATTCTCCCTGATCTAATGGTGGGTAAATACTTCATCTATACACCAAACACATCTCAAAAATCATATAGATATCTTTGTAGATGAAAGAAAATATAAAACTACCTAAAAAGAATCATGGATAGTATTTTTATCACTCCATATTTCACTATTTGGGAAAATGGTCAGAATAGACTACATATTAGTTGGACTATACTATCAAGAGAAAATATGTGAAGGGAAAAATGATTGTAATATACATGGAATGTATGATAGTATACATGGAATATGATACTCATAGATATGAGATGAATGTTCCATTATTGTTCTATTGTGGGGGGAAAGTATATATATTTAAAATTATGGTGTGATCTTATTATGATTAACTATTTTATGCCACCTTCATACCACTATCATAATAATTTTTTATTATATAAATTAGATATATAATAATAAATTTCACTTTGTTTTTATTATAATATATTTATTTTAATTACTATTAAATTGGTAAATTTCAATTGTCTTCATGGAAAGAATAGGTGATTTGGGGTTACTACAATGATGTTTGATAAAATAGACTAAAACAAATCCATGACCTTACCAAATATATAGAGTAAATTCCATTTTTAGAATAATAATCCTAATAATTAGGAAATAAATTTGGAAATCGCACCCTTTTCCATGTGGTATAATGTTTTTGTAAGACACATGAGCCAAATGTATCTTTTTAATGTCCACAAATAAAGAATAATTTGACGAAATATTTAATGTTCATATTCAAGTGGTTAATTCAATAATTTGATCATAAAATGAGTAATAGAGATTTAATTTCATCAAAATTCAATTTCATTTATTTAAAATAGGTGGGAAAAAATTTAGTTTTCTCAAATTCTATATAAGACTATATCTTATCCCAAATATTGGTTTCAATTTTTATTTAGAAATAAAACATTCCAAAACCTCTTCCACATTCCCTATAAATTGGTATGGTGGCAACCTCATTTTTTATGTACATATAAATGAGTTATTATATTCCATTTTATGATCTCAATTTTTATATCATCATTCATGATGTTCAAAATCTTCCTATCGTCATATTAAGATAACAAAAAATCAATATTTATGTATGCCCTATATTCTCATTTAGATGATGAGATAAACTATGTGAGATATTAATAAGGGAGACAATCCCGTATTGAGGGAGAATCAAAACCTAATTAGATATTGAATTTATATAATTTTTCATTGTAGATATTTTTTCTATTTTTATAAAAATATAATTTTCATTTTAATTATTATATTTTGATACTTTTAGTTAAATACACTAATCCACATTGACTGATTGGTTTTTTGTTTTCGGTGGAAAAGATTGTTTTATCCAGATTTGAAAACATTGAAGAAGCATTATTTTTTTTGAGAATAAAAAATATTAATATAATTTTAGGTTGACACACTATATATAATTTATATGCCATGGCCCTATGATATTTCCACCAATACATAAATATGAATATTTCTTTAAGAGGGGCTTCAATGTAATTAGTATTCTAGTAAAAAACTTCTAAATAATTTCAGTAAACAAATTAAAATATTAAGAAAAGTTAACTGTCAAACATGTATAAATTTTAATATAATACCATTCCAAGATGTATATAGAATTCTAATTATTTTTCTAAAATATTCTTTCCATTTGATTTGTTTTCTTTCATTAAATAGTTTCAAAATATCATTAAATCACCACGTCTCACTTATGTTTTTTATTAATATTATTAAAATTTCAAACATTAGTATAGAAAAATTTACCTTGATTATTGACCCATGGTTTTATCAATTTTATATATCATATTTATAAACCTAGTTAATTTTATTTGTAATGAAAATGTATTCATATTTTGGAATTGGTTTGGGTTGAGCTGTGTTCAATGTTTTTTTAGAAGAAAAATGGGAATTATACAAATATTTATGTATCCATATAAAATTTTATATAAATTTTAACTCTTATACCAAATTTTTTGTTTAATGAATTATTTGTTTCAATTCATTTGAATAACCACATTTTTACCACAAAAGGGTGATCTTAAATCATTGATATAAAGTCACTATGAATGATCATTTTATAGTGGAAACACAACACACCGAGACTCTTTTAAAATATTTTTCATATTGATGTAATTTTAAAACTGAAATAAAATTGTATTATGTGGTTAAAAAAACTAGAAATTATAGTAACTAAGGTCACTTAATGTTGATATTATACTACAATAATTAAAAATACAAAAATAATAACTAAATGATAAAGTAAAATTTTGTGTAACTAATTTATTAAAAAATCATGGAATTTTTAGAGAGGACTCACAGAAACACATAATGAAAATACATACTACGTGATGAACATTTATTGATATTTCAGTGGAAAATGAACGTGAAAAATATAGGGTTTTTATTCTATTTTGAATGCATATCAAATAAAATGATGGACTCTATGAACACCAAAATTATAGGATGGATGGGGATGAATATTCTTTTATACTCAGAACATTTCCAACATTAAGAAAATCAAAACAAAAAGAAAAAATATTTTATAAATAGGATAATATAATAATGAAAATATTCATGAATACTGGTGATATTTTTATTTTATATGTGCCTATTTTCCACACTACCAAATAATAATTAACTATTAAAATAATATATTTTTGATGTTTTAAATAATACAAAATTTAATATGATTTATGATTGTATATGTACTTACCTAATTGAAAAGGGAATGATCTATATAAAGATCCTTATAATAAACATGGCACATAATACAAAATAAAATTTATTGAAGTACAATATACCCATTAGTAAAGTCCATGTAATAAAGTGTTAAAAAATTTAGAAGAATGTGGACACAATGTTTGAAGAGGTTAGTATCGTATTATATTAAATTTCTCTTTCCAATTAGAAATAATTCCCTCCTCTTACAATTCATTGTCCCATATTTCTGCTGATAGAAATAATCATATCAAATATCCTTAACTAAGAGAAAAATCTATATATTATGAAGAAATATTTGTAGGCCTCCTATAAAACCAACCCATTTGTAATGATCCATACTATCCATCCATGTATAGATTGAAATATAACTACACCTATAGTTTATGGGTGATCAAAATAGTATCATTACAAAAGGAAACAAAAATGGTTGGATAATCATTATCCATAGTATCAAAAGAATTATCATGAACCACAAAGGCCTCTCAAATATCCCCCTAAAAAATTGGAACATATATTAAAATTTGTAATGAATCAAATTTCTAAAAATAATATCCAATTACATAAAACAACCCAGACAGACATATAATACACCAAAATTAGGTATGAAAACAAACCAACATGTTGAGGGAAATCCAAATACAAGTACTGACTAAACTATCTTCGCAACCTGTAGTTAACACATGGGAAATTAGAAATACTATAATCATTTCCCATAATTTACTTATGAATCTAAAAATACAAATTTCCAATATATTATATTCTTCTCATAATTATGAAACCAACATTACAAACACACATAATGAATAAAATTAGTTTATTACCTTTTCATAGTAAATTCACACTAAAAAAAGAGTTTCAATTGAAGAAACCCCCATAACATAGAAATGAATTTTATAATTTCCTAACGATTCTCATAAAAAAGGAACTAAAAAGAATCTATAATTGATAGATAATTTTTAAAAAAAATTAGTTTTACTTCTCTATGATTGATATTGCCAATAAAAATTTAGGATAACACATTTTTTCAAATTATATATGAACACATTGATAGGGAAATTTGTTTAATGAAATATTGAACCCATGAAAAAAATTCAAAAAAAATTTTTGATGATCAATTCCTATTAAATAGGAATATTTATAGAACATTATTGATTAAGTGTATAATAATATATTTTTTATTTTATAACACTATGATTTATTTCTGTTACTCAATAAATGTTATAAATCAATTTATTTTCTCTTCAATAATATTTAAAGAGCTAAATACTTTTATAAGAGTTGTTATATAAGAGAACAAGTGTACATCACACCACACACATATTCTATTGCTTGTTTTTTGGGTAGAGAAAAAAATATTTTTTCCCACACATTTTTATGTCCATATAATGTAAGATGATATGATGAATGGGCATTCCATAATCATATTAAGAAAGATACTTCGGTAAATGTCATAAAACATTACTTACATTAATAATAGTACATTATATATGGATTTAGTGGTGACTTATTCGACATCAATCACCCAGATTCAGTGAAGTATCCCTTAGAAAAAAAAACCATAACTGATTTGTAATTATTAAAGCACACCCTATCCAGAAAAAAAGATTTCTTTTTAACCAAATCTGCATTTACTGTTTTTATTATTTATCGGGGTAATGAATCATGTGTAGAAGTTTTTTATTTTTTGAAAAATTTAAATTTATATTTATATATTGATTATTTCATGTAAAATGAAGTCACATTGACAATTGATGGTTATACTCATAATTTAAAATATTTCAATTTATTTGGGGATATTACTAAAGAGAAAATTAGGAATTTTCATGTACCTATATATATTTGACTCTATACCATAAAAAGAAAACCCATATGAATTCAACCTTAATAATTTCCCTTATAATTTAAATTATATATATATTATTAATTGAATTATGTACTTGGTTTGAAGCTCCCTCCCAATAGAGCATGAATTTTGATTCATTGAAATAATATTGGAGTAGAAAAAACAATTGGGATTGGCTGATGTTAACATTACCAATGTTATATTATCCTCAAATATTGAATCATCTATTATATTTGAAAAATGAACCATTTCATTATGATAAATTGAATAAATCACAACATGTTAATCCATATCCAACTAAAATTATAAAATATTTATCCGCATCTTAAATACATAATTATTTAAATAAAAACTTTTCCATGAATCATAAACCCGAGTGAAGTTGTACATTTCAGTTTTACCATTTCATTTACACATATATATTGATCATGGACTGATGGGTTCTTCTCTTGATAATGAGTTATAATATATTATAATGATCTTTAAAACTATTTCATGTAGGGACCAATTCATTCACCAACATATTGCTCATAAGGTACATGATACTATGATATTTTGACCAGTATTATTTGTTTTCCCCTCATGATTTTTTTGATATTCTCATATTTTTTAAATTATGTGGACTACTTGAAAAAAAATTAAAATTTCTGAAAACACTTTTCACTTACATTAAATTTTTTTTGTTTGGCCAAATTATGTTATCGGGTAATTTTGATATTCATATGCGAACAATTACATTTTTCTGTTAATGTATTTTGTGTCTAAATGTGTAACAACATAATAAATAAAGAATTATGACTCCAGATTAGTTATAGAATCTTATATAACATAATTATTTTTCTACACTTCATTTCATAGGTACAATATCTGTGGGTACTTTTATGACTTATACTACATCACAATACACAAAAAGTTTTTTCATTATAGGTTTAGGAACAATATTTATACAACATAACAATACCTAACCAAAGGGAAACTTGATTTTTCTAATATGGATGAAACTAAACTCTCGATAGCAAAATCTATCCAAAATAAAATAATCTGGTCTTAGGATCAATGATGAATTTTGGTTTTATGATATTACATTAAAAAATACTAGTAGCATGTAACCATTTCAGCTTATATTTGGAAATATTTTTTCCTCTAAATTTATATATAACTCTAGGAATATTTGAATATTAAATGAATTAATTGAAATTTTTTTATTATTGTTTTCAAAAAATATTTAATTTTATTTAGATATAATAATAATGAATTGAATCATATGAGAACGTATGAATCTATAATGAATGATCCAAGGCTTACCATGATTACCTCATCCATTATCATTAGTTTCATATTAGGACGATGCTTCTCCCTTATGTTTCATGGTTAATTTTACACCCATGTATGATTTATTCCCACCATTTTAGGCCATAAGTAACCAGTAATGATTAACTAATTTGGTTTTTGTATGTTAAAAATAATGAATAATAATTGAGAATCGCAATATAAGGTTTGTGGTTAATGTACATATAAAAAACCCATCTAGATTCCCCTATAAATGTAATATGACTTCAATAATTTATCTATCAATGAATCCAATAGGTTATATAGTTACATTTAATATTATCATTATTTACATTGGTGATGATTCAAATTATAGTTGTTTTTTGTAGGGAGGGGATACTTTCATTCATTATTTACAATTTCTACCATTATTTAAATTTTTCTATATTTTCAATTATTATATATTAGTTTAAGTGTTTTCTATGTTATTTTTATTCTTCTTATTATTTATATTAGTTTTATACTAGAATACTCATATTAGAAGGCCATGTCATCATAGGAGTTATTGAAAATTCATGTAAATATTCATCAATTCGTGTTTTTTTATTATTTAAATAAAATTTATTTTATATATAGAAAGAGATATTGAAAACATATTTAACAATAATTGGTGATTTTAGTGTAAATGATTATCTATAAATTATATTTTAGATTACATATTTATTAAATCATCCATAATATACAACTCTCATTTTGAGTAGTTTTTGGGTTAAGAATGTCATTTAATAACTCCACGCATCACATAACTCAAAATTGAAGTGTGAATATTTATTATATTACATATGGTATATATTATTTGGGTTATTATTAATATGGTATTTAAGTGGTTTATCCATATTTTAATCTCTTATCTAACAAGTTTCATTACTTTACCAGATTTACAAATGATTGATAAATTTTAATACCAAAAAATAAGAAAGAAAATAAAGATTTAATTAAAAATAAATATATTACACAATATATAATATAAGGTAAAAATAATTTAGTCCATGGAATTATTATGTGAGTGGTTATTTAAATTTGGTTATATTGGGTATATGGTAGGTTTAGTTGAATAAATCAAGTAAGTAATTTTTACTTTAGAAAACATATATTTTAAATATGATTAATAAAATGATAATCATGAAATGGTTGTCACAATCAAAAAATCAAGAGGATTTTGTGGAATGGATGGAATTTTATATTTTTTTCTAGTATTTCTAACACATATCTCCTCGAATTTTGTTCAGGTACAATTTATGATAAAATTAAATTCATGTTTATTGAAACCATCTATGTGGTGTAGCTCATTTTTTTTACATTTCTACCACGAATTGAAATATATTTCAATTATAAATATCCATAATCATGCTAATATATTCATGATTCCATTTCTAAATTCTGAAATTTTCTAGTATTGAATATATTTCGGTGTGTGGGAGTTATTTCTTCATTATTTACAATTTTATTGTCCCCCCTAAAAATTATTATTATTATCTTTATACTATAAATTAATTGTATAAACATAAATTTATACTAAATTTTATATAATTAATTAATATTAAATACAATTAAAAATAGTAATTTCTTGTATTTGGTTGATGTCATGTCTTATTGAAATGATTTGGGGAGCCCATGATTCCTCAAAAGAATCTAAGACTACATGAAATCCAATGCAAACATATGGACTCAAATCAATATTTGACATATATTTCCTACCAATTAGACTAAAAATTGGTGAAATATTCCCATAGAGTCTGAGGCATATATTATAGAAGATACTTATTCCTAAGGCATCCATTTTATTTTCAAAATTTTGAAACATTGAAGGTGCATTAATTGTTCATAGTTCTCAAGTTACTTCCATGGTTTTTACATAACTTTTGTTTTAGAAATCCCTTTACATTAAATTTTATTATTGATATATAATTTAGGGGAGTAAACATTATTTACAATTTTATTAAAATGAGACAAATCATTATCATAGAAAAAATTTGAAATCCAAGTTGTATTTTGAAAAGGGGGTGTTAAAACCAGAATTCAATTTTCATATAAATTGGAATATTTGGAACCAAATTTAAAAATTTGGATAGAGTAAAAATAAACTATATTCAATGTATAAAGGATTAATCTCTTTATCCCATAAATTATAGAGATACCTAAACATTTATAGTGATAAATGACAAATGAAAATATCTATACGAGCATACTCCTCTATTCTCTAGTGAGTTAAAATATAGGTGATTATTATATGTGAGGTACACTCTTTGAGAAACATTTTTGATCCCTAATTGTTAATTAGATTTATCTATTTAGGTTTTATATAAATATATTTCAATTTTATTTCAATTTAATTTAAATTTTATATATTATGTTTAGATAATGATAATCAAATGTATTCATCCACATTAACTAACTATTTTTTTGTTTTGAGTGGGGAAACATGTGAATTTTCAATTGTAAAATGAAAGGGATCATTTATTTTCTTATGAAATTAAAATATTAATGTTCATATATGTACCTAAACATTAAACATATTTTGATCTTTTAATCTATTACAGTTTTTCTAGGGATCCCGACAAATTATTACATTTCAATTGGTCTTGAGGATAATCAAGACTTTGGTAAACCTCCTCTAAGGATTTTTATAAATAGTTTTATTTTTTTATATAAATTAACCTCATGTAATTCATCAAAAAAAATTGAAAATATCATTCCATTATTTATCATGAATCTGAATCATTTAATTCAAAATTCAAATTCCATAGGTAGTTATTTTTTAATTTATTTGTTTTAATATATCATTCATAATACCACCATTTTTATTTTATTTTATAAATTATTATAAATTAAATCCCTAACATAATCAATTATTTTTTAAATGTAACCTACAATATTTCATCTGAAATATATAATATTTAAAAATTGAATATTCAATCTAATAACATCATGGTTGTGGTTTCATTGAGTTTGGGACTCAAAGGATAACCTTTAATGTATCCCAGTGGAAAAATGTAATACCTAAAATAGTCATGGAATGTTCCTTAGATCATATAACGTGTGTTTTTTAAGTGTATGTCTTTGTGTATACCTCTATCCATAATTATTCATTTTAACAAAATAAACATGTTTATAATTTGAAATTTCTGACAATGTTTTATATATATATTTTATAAATCCATGTCTACCCTTCAATGATTAGTAAAAGTGTGTAAGATAATGAAATTATAACATATATATTCATAACACAAATTTTAATAAATATTCATTATATATCATAATAAAAAAAAAATCCAAAAATATTTTTTATGTGGATTTGAAAAAAAAAAGAAAATTTACAAACATTATTCAATATATCAAATAAATAATCTGAAAACATGATACTATTATATATTTATAATACATAACATAGTTAGTAATTTTCAGATGAATTTAAATATAAAAATAATAGATCTTATAATATCGGAATGGGTTAAACAAGGGATATATCAATAAATATCATAAATTCAAATAAGAAAAAAAAATTGGTTATGAGAACATAATCAAGGTTCACATAAAAAAAATAAGTAAATAATACCCAGTATAAGATATAACATAAATTATTAATCCAGGCATAAGTGATTTTAAATAACTTGTGAAATGAGGCATAGGAATGTAGAATCGTTATTCAATTTATAATGAAGTAGAAAAATAAAATATTTTTTCAAAATATAAGAATTAAATATAATTAATTTGTACAATTGGAATAATATAAAATCATTTCATATTTCAAGTACCACTACCATTACCAACATTACATAGATGGAATAATCCTATTAACGTAGTAGATTAGGTTTAATTACTATTCCCCTAATCAAAATTAATTAGTTGGACTCCCTAGTTCATTATATGTAATCACAATATATACAAATCCTTACCCCAATTCATTGTAGGGATTCATAATTCAGGTCCCACCCATCATATAATGAAAACCCATTTGTATTCATTACACGTTAAAAAGAAACAAATTTTAGTTACATAATAGTTCAATTAATTAATGAGAAATAAATGACAATAATCAAAATTGATAAATGAAATAATCACAATATATCGATATAAATAAGTTGGATGTTATAATTATAGGATATCCAGGGTGAAGCATAAGATAAATTAATATTTTTTACCTACATCAAAAACACTTTAGAATAAAAGTTTCAAATTGATTGGAAAAATAAAATTAAATACCTGATATATTTTTTTAAAAAATTAAATTTTAAATGGAAATAAATATAAATAAATATTCAAAGAAAAACGATGAATAAATAACTAAAAACTAATTTAATGAAACATGATAATACATAAGGGATGTTTTTTGAAGTATACGGAAGAAAGTGGTGGGATATTAGAGTGTTTTGAAATTGTTAATAATAATAATGATAGGCCTTAGTAAATAAACGAAATTACCAACAAAATGAATTTAATATATCATTTTAGTATGGATAATTACATCAATGAAAATATTATGAAAATTTTATTTAGTGGAAAAATAATCATCACCAAAATGAATAGACAAGGTTTACCCCACATACATGTATCCTTATAGTTGAGTTATTATCCAAATGGTGGTCAAACTGTTAATAGCCATGTAAAAACACAAAAAAATTATCAAGTAAAAATATATATGGATTTTAAGAGAAATGGAAAAAATAATTTTCTTTTTATCTAAATTTATTCATAAACAATCCCAATTTTGTTCTATATTTGAAAAACAGACATATAGATTTATTGCCAATGTATTTAAAAATAAATTTCACATCATATGAGAAAAATAAATTCCTATCATTCACCACCTAAAGACCCATATTAATGTATATTAATATTTTTAAATTTTATTAGAATAATTTAATATTAATATATTAGTGATTTATTGATTATCTTTATTATTAGATGTAAGAAATTATGCGTGTTTATATGATCATCATAGCAGTGATGTTAATACTAATTACTTGATAAAATATTTATAATTAAATTTTTATTTATAGTGAAATAATAATTTTTTATTTTTTTAGTCTGTTTTATGTCTATTTTATTGAATTTATGGCGATAGTTTGTGTGAATGGATTCCACAACATGAAACTTTTAGTTAATTACAGTTAACATTATTTTTTGAATCAATATTTATTAAAAAAATACTATTATACAAAAAAATTCTATAATATCAAATATTTTTAGGATTAATTTATCTATAATCATCAATTCTGGAGAAAATAAATATTATAAATCATCATTCTGGTAGGTTATTGAACCAATCAAAACAGGACCATGGTAAATGATTAAATGACTACAGGTATATAGTTATATTCTAGAAATATAATTTGTCTGTAATTATAATGATTTTAATAGAACATCACTATAATGTTTAATAATATTCTAAAAGGGTTGAAATGACAATATTACTTAAAAAAAGGGCATAATAAGAAATTTAAATGAATTCCCTCCTCGAATTGGGTTTCTTTATAAAAAAGGATTAAGGAAACCATTATGAGGCTATAGGATGCCAAACTTGTATTGATTTTTTGGGATAGGGTATTTTATGATAAATTAAACTGGAAACGGAATGAAAAGGGTGGTTTGGGGAAGTGGATATGTCCTTTTGTTGGTGATATTCTGTATGGAATTTCAAAAAGTATCCACCATATATGTTATACGAATTTTATTTTTCATGCAAAGTGGATCCAACTTAAAAATGAATATGAATATTTAAACCACTCAAAAATATTTATAGATAATATTATAGATATTTTATTCCTTTTACCCTTAATTAATGCTCATTACACATTTTACCTTTACTAGGGTGACTCATTTCATATCGTTATAACTTATATTTTTTTTGTCAAAAAATGTAATTTACCATATTAACTAATATCAATGACATGATACCAAATTTTTTCATAATGATATATACTTCATTTTATAAATATGTTC
Source organism: Viscum album (assembly GCA_963277665.1). NCBI lineage: Eukaryota > Viridiplantae > Streptophyta > Magnoliopsida > Santalales > Viscaceae > Viscum > Viscum album. The sequence goes on from OY728156.1 coordinate 538,157,976, forward strand.
AATTTTACTTTAAAATAATATAAATAAAATATCATAAGAAAAACATTTTATGGAAAATGATTTTTTAAGAAATTATGTTTTCTTAATATTATGTAACATAATGGAGTAACTGAATGAGATTTAATATATTTTAGTTCACATCAAAACATTATAGGTCATTACTATCAAATATTATTCGATAAAAATTAAATTTATTAAAATAATATTATATAAAACCTAGAAAAATATTTTATTTTTAAAAATATATCTTTTTAAAATTAAAGGATTTCAAGCATATCTTATTAATATTAATTATTTATCTTTTTAATATTATATTCAATCCATAAATTGAAAATATTTTATTTCATTAAATCTTGGAATCACATAAAATAATTATAATAATAATAATCATATGTAATTAAAAAGAAATATTTTTTACATGGATAATTTAAAGTAATTATAAATTTTTATTTCATTCTATATTATATAATATATATGAATTATAGTATTCTAATTTATTAATAATTATTATATATACCCAATATTCTTATTATGTACAAGTAATTCAAACTAACACATATCTAATGATTATATATTAATTAATTATTTGTCTAATTACTTATATATAATGGTCACATTATATTTCAATGTATAGTATTACATATACATATAAATTAATTTAATCTATTCTATAATTTATATTTCATGTATTGTATGGTATCTTTAACAGGTTTTATACTTTCAATAGTTAACATTCTAGGTATGATCTTCATGGATGATCATAATAATGATCAATTTGGAATTATAGTATGTTAATTAACCGGTGGATTCATTAGTATTGTAAATTTAATAATTATTTTTCATTGATTTATCTCATAGTTTTTTAGATTTTTTGGTTAATATTTTAAAATAAATAAATATTTAATTCTTCTTTTTTTTAAATGTTTCAATTATCATAAGATTTCATGTGTATATACATTATTTAAAGAATGATTCAATCTACAATGGGGAGGTATTATATTAGGCCCTATTAAAATATTTTCACCCATTAAATTACATCACACAAATATAAAACAAATAAGTGTAATTTGTTTCGATTAATAACACAATCCTTGTATTTTAATCATGAAACTTATAATTTCTTCAAAGAATATTATCTATGTGAGTTGTTTTTTAAAAAACATTGTCTCTATGATATTATATTATTATAATCTATTCCACGTAAGATAGTTCATGTTCTATTTGTACCAATCATGAGTTTAATAGAAGTGATTTGTTTGGGAGTTCATTTCCTAAAAAATGATGCATGGAAGTCATTATGCACTTCTATTATGTTCAATAGAAGTAAATTGTGATAATATATTCTCTCGATATAATGGAGGATTTAAAAGGGGCCTATGTATTTGGGTATTTTCTATTTCCTTCTTCCAAAATATTATATCCCTCTTACATAGTGAAATCCAAAAGAACTCCTTATCTACAGAATAAAACCCCAAGCCTCATATATGATTATCCTTTTATAATTTTCATCTCCTCTTTTTATTTGTAATGCATTTAAAATTTTTTAAAATAATATATAATATTTATAAAGAAATATATAATCCTAGAAGAATACATTGTCAAATTTTATCACAAAATTATTATGTTAAAATCCTCTTCCCACTCAAATCATCGTATGGATCCATTTATATTTCAGAATGGAACATATTTTCACATGATTACGCTAATGGGGGAAGGTATTGATCCCATCCTGTAATGAAATCCACAAACTCTAATATCATTATATCTTTTTCATTTTTAATGGTTCTTAAAGATTTGTATTCATTTTTAAGTTGATTATTAGAACTAATTCCTGGATCACTATGAAATTAGAACAGTACAATTCATCAAAACATAAAGTTAAAAACAAGTCCTAATCATATAAAAATGTGGTTAGTACACCATGTACCCCTTCCACACCATTATGTATATCCAAGAAGGTTTATAGTGTGATAAATATATTCAAAAAAATTGAAATCTATTGTATTTAAATAAAATAAACTATAACCCAAATATCATTATAGATAGTAGAGGTTTTTTGAACACCGATATTGAAATCTATTTTTATTTTCTCCCATTCACTTAAAGGAATGGGAAGTGGTTCTATCATATTCATAGACTTTTATCATTCTACATTACCATTATAGAATACCATGACCTGAGTTATATAACCCATAATGTTCTATTTTTTATTTCCCCACTAGAAATACTCCCTCATTTAATTATACATATTTGTTTATCTATGATATATATAGAATGATGAACAATATACATCATTCAAAAATTCATTGACATATAATATTTAAGGGAAACCAATATGATATGAAAACCATATTATTCCATCAATATCAAGGTTGTAATTTTGAATATTCCTTGTGCTATTAAATCCCTATATATCATCCTTTTAACTCTCTTTGATGATTATATAGATGGATGGTTGAGAAGTAATTCGAGAAATATATGATTTATCCTCTTATGTTATGATTCTTAGGTATATACACTGAAATTCCACCAGAATTTGGTAACATGAAATCATAATAATAGATAAAGTTTCATGATCATTCCAACTCATAGTGTCATCCACCTTTTATTCCTTCCAAATGTTGTACAATGTTGAGTAATTATTGTCCTATGTTAACTCCTCATATCTCTTTTCATTCATGTTCAACTAATTTTGTGTGGATATACACCTTTTGATTTCCTTTTCAATATATATGTTAATGTTTTTATTATAGATATTACATATATACATCTTTAAAAAAATTATATTAATGAACATTATTAATGATCATTTGTTAATTTAGATCATTACCTTTTAATTGATGTGCGGAATAAGATTCAACATTGTCATTTTTCATGAGGACACATCTGAATCCCATTTTGACACGTCACTACATATAAAAAACCCTCAATATATGTAGTCGATTTTGATTATATGTTCTGTAGAGTACATTTTTTATCATTAATGAATTTTTTTTGACATTCATTTTTCCCTAGAAACAGTAATACCAAAATATTGATCACATTTTGTTGATTTGATAGTATTTAGAAATTTATTATTAGGTATTGAAAGTATCGTACTAATCCTTGACAAACAGGTATCAATTGTAGTTCTTGGATTGGATCCTTTATTAATAAAGCATATATTATATGGATCCACCAACATAATATAACGTGGGATTTAATAATCCAAGAATAATATTTTTTCGGAAGAAAATAATCCTTTGAAATTTGGTATGTAGTTTTCTATTCCAAAAGAAATCATAAAATTCATCATGTGATATTAATCTTCATAAGTTACCATATAATATAAAAGAATGTCATCTACAAATAATACCAAAATGTCATTATGTTAATCTGTAAACGGATTATTCATTAAATCTATTATGATTGCGGTGTATTTTTTAAATTCTAATGTCATTACTACAAATTTATCTTTATGAAATATTATATAAATTGACGTATTTGGTATATCCTATATATTTACTCACAATTGATGATATCCACATAGAAATTTTATCATGGAAGGGTATCAGTCAATATTTAATTAATTTAAAAAATCAATACAGGATAAGAAATAAATTTTATTTATCATATTCTTGATTAGTAAATGATAATTGATTTTAGTATAAATCATTCATCTATTATGTTGATGAAAATACCAAGTGAAATGCATTGTGAATAAAATGGTAATATATCACCCATATCAAAAATAAATTGTAATTTTCACTTCAATTCAACAAACTCAACTAGGGATATTATTTACTAAACCATTGATACTGGAATAGAAAACATGTGGACTAAATTGAAAAAAACATCACTATTTAGGGAAAAAATAATTAAATATCTTGGAAATACATTGACATATTACCATAATAAATAAATATATAAATTATTTAGTTTTCCCCAATCCATTTAAACAACATATCCCTTATTATTTGGTAACAAGTTCTATCTAATAGACATAACATCCATATAGAGTCTATAATTATTCTTTAATTAATAGAATCTAATGTATTGATTAGTGATATGAATTGAAACATCACTATCATAATAATTAATATGCTCTCTTTGTTTTAAAATACAATACATTACAAAAATATCATCGATTTAAACAAAGTGGATAATTATAATATTTACTGAAATCATATTCCCATTAGCATCTCTCAGAGAGGATTTATAGACATAGGATACAATCATAATACCATTATGATATTTTATTTATAATTTAATATCTATTGATCAAGGATAAGAATTAATATCTTTATAAAATTATCAATATATGAATCGATTAATATAAATAGGATCAAATAATGGGTTTTTAATAATGTGTATTCATATCACCACTCCAATTTTAGGATTCATTCATAATACAATTACAAAACCAAAAATGGTCAACATGAGTATTAAAAAAATAATACTCATAGAAAACAGTCATATGACAATGAAAATAAATAATAAAATGAAATAACCTATGACATATCATATTAGCCAATAATAGATTAGGTTTAGATTATGATATTATGGTTCATTTTATATCATATTTTTTAAACAGAGGTTGATTTAATTTTTATCCAATTTTTCATAAAAACCTAATCTTAATAATTAACTATACTATTCTTAATATCAACTATGATGAATCTACCTTAACCTATATATGTACTAAATTATTTTACATGAATATTAATTAAATCTAATAATACAACACACCATCATATCTATAGGTTTAGGGTCTTGGAAATAAAATATAAAAACTATATATTTTACAATAATTATTTAATATATACCCAAAATAATCATCACACATGAAAATATTCTGGATATATAATAATGTATACTCTTCCTTATTTTCTAGAGAATAGAAACATATGAATGAGTGAAATAAGAATAAAAATAAAGTATGTACATAATATATATTAATATATGATCATAAATCATCATAAAATGAACATGTGGCTCTAATTTTCTTTTCAATACACATTAATATAACATATATAATAATATAGAATAAAACAGGGTTCACAAATCCGGAATCATGGCATGTGGATTTTGTAACATCCAAACCTAGGTGCAAAAAACTAGAACCTTTAGTCGGTCAGTCACATGACCTCAAGAACAACTCGTCATACTCCAGAGGCTACTAATTAGATGTTATGCTATTATATCGATCATAGGGAAATTATACAATATTTATAGAAGTAGAAAAAAGTGTATATAAGTAAAAAAATAGCCAAATGATATTACAAATTTCCAAAAAAGTGTATCACATAATATCTAAAATATGAATACAGTATCCAAAACTAAATATTATATATATGTCGTTCCATATATGTTCCATGTTTCAAATGAAAAATCCAAAAGAAATACCCACTAACACTTCCTAGAAAGTCCTGAAACCATGTCAAATTCCCTTATCCATGACCATACCAACCTAGCCATCTAACAAAGGGATCATTCTGTTATCTTATAATACAAACATGAATTATATTCGAGAAATGATTAGGCTTCCAATGTATGGTGTAATTACAACTCAGTTGGACACCACTAATTGCATATAAAATAATATCTAGACAATAGTAGTGTATATAGTTGATTAAAGAGTAAAATATAAAAAATTAATTAAATATTTATCAATTCCAATTAATTATTATTTAACGACATAGTCCATTTGGTTTCCAAGGACACCCAAACCATAAGTACATGATTTGGACCATTATGAAGTCTAAAATAATTCCATTGTATATCACAATTCACATCAAAAAATGGTTATTTATTAACAATTTATTTAATCCATATTACACCCAATTTTAATCATAGTCCAAAAACTATATTTTGGTACTAAATATTCATGTCTAGTACATCTTCATCTTTAGTATAATTATTCTATATACCACACTCATTATAGTATGTATCACAAAAGTGATCTTTTTAATCATAAGTTGCTTCCATCACTCATTATAATTATAGGATTTTGAAGTAGTCCATTTCCCAAATAAATTTTTCAATAAAACAAACAAGTTATCCTTAAAATCAGTAATTGATGTCAGAAACTCATTATCACTATGATATTTTTATGTATTAGTCCATGCCCCACACATGTATATCACAATTTACTTATATCACAATACAAAACATTTTACAATTTCACGAACACAAATGTTAAACATCATTAAACATAATGACAAGAAATATCATTAAAGTGTACCTTTTCAATCCATAAACAATTAATATTACTCCCTTTAATTTAGATGTAATAATTTGAAAATACATATTTAAACCATTTTATTATATTCAATTAATAATTCATTAACCCATTAGGTTCATGTAAAGAATCTCATAACACTATTTTCAATTAATTAATATCAAAGTAATCGACCAAATACTCATTCAAAATTTTCCATCCATTTCATGATCATAAAAATCTGTTAATTAATCTACCATTTAATAAATAAAAATTACAAAAATTTCATAAATCATTCTATAAAATCAAATTTTACATGTTTAATTAATATCATATTATCCTGACATCTCAATTAATCAATTACATAATTTCATAAATGAATTTACCCAATCTCTTTATTCAATTAAAGATTCAACTGAAAAATTTTACAATTGAAACTATACATCACATAATAAAATTTTATTTCAAGACTATAGTAATTTAAAATGGACCACATAACTCAAGATTCATGAATAACAATCACCAAAAAAATCCACAATTGAAGAGGTACGATCACGGAAATGACAAGGACTGATATATAGATCAAATGTTGATGAGCATAATAAAAAAACTATATCTATCAAAACCTATATCTATATCCACTACTAGTGGGGAAAACCAATTCCATTTCTTCATGAAAGATAGAAATGAGAGAAATGAAACATATTGGGATGAAACCACATAACTAGAGAGGTGTAGATCATCAATACGGGCTATGATTTTTCAATAATTGAGGATAAAAGAAATTTGAATCTATTTTGTAGCCTAAAATGATATAAATCATTTAGGAAAAAATGAGGTTTAATAAGGATTTTTTTCAGAGGGATAATTGATTTTAACACAAAATTATGTTATATTAATGTTTCTTAACATATTTTCAAGGGTAGGGGTGTAGGGTTTTTCAAACCATGAACCTAAACCACAGACCAATTCTAGGTGTGAAAATTTTAAATTCATAGGGAGTGAGGATTGAAAAACTGTGCATGAGCAGTGAAATACCTATCTATTCAAGGTATCATAGTTTTATAGGGTAGGGGAAATGATTTTTGAAAACCTTGTTCCAACCATAAAATGCCCAAAACCATTCCAGAAACAATCAAATATCACCAAAACAATCAACAGATAAATCCCTTAAAAGATATACTCAAAACAAGGAAATATAATTACTTGATTAAAATATTTTAAAATCTCTAGAAAAGGATGTGATATTATATATTTCAATATAAAATGAAAAATGTGGTATAGTGTAACGTCCCCAACCCAGAAGCCATTAAACCAGTGCCCGGATCCTATTCTTCACATGACCTAAAGCATGCCTCCTTGTATGCTAGTGGTTGCCGAATAGTGAAGAGGGTCTAATAGATCACATTGGGAGACTATACCCTCTTTATCAGATCATTCTAGAGAAGACAAAAATATAAATATTAGAAACAATATGAATGAAAAACGAACAATCATTACCAAGGGTATCCTAAATAGGGTACAACATATGTATAATACAACAATGTCATGCCATACATGTAGTGCAAAGTGAATTAAACCCAAAATAAAATAACAGGTGAAAACTCCAAATGGTCTTGACTATTTCTTCGGATCCTTCTACTTGTACATATTGATCCTGACATATCAACTTCGTGTATGGGCCTCTTCTATTGTCCTGAACTACAACCAATATATCTTTTTGGTTACCCAATGATGGACCGGGCAGGGTGTGAGTACAATACTCATAGGCCACCACAAAAGGTGACTACATAATATCGAGTATAACAGATAGTGCTTGCATGTACAAAATAAATGGTAAGTAAACAAGGGACAAATTGGGTTCCATTATATATCCAAGGTTCACATAATTAATTCTTATCATAAATCCAAATTTTATTTCTTATACCATTATCATTTCACACACCATTTTGATCACATGTTCCATGGGATAGGAATAATTATCATCTAGACAAAGTTATAAAGAAATCAATCACAATTAATAGGGGAAATAAATTAAGTCCCTATCTCACATGGGATATACATATCACATCAACACATTATACTCAAACCGAAGCCTTATTCAAGATGGAATGCAACAATTAAGGGAATGGTGCCTTTGTCACGTTCCATAACCCGTGCATTTTAGGGTGGAGTTTAGAGCCTCTGTAAAACTTGACTCGTGGGTGTAGAACCTTAATTCAACACCCAACTATACCAAGACATTTCCACATGATTATTTATAAAGTCTCCAAGACCATACTATAACAAAACCAAGAAAATTTAATTCCATTACAATACACAATACATGACAACAACGCAGTAATTAATATCATTCCTCAACTCATTAACTCATTTACCAATTACAATTCATAGTCATCTAGCCAAAATCTTATACCCATTCTTTAATCTATTTGGTGAATTCAAAAACACCTATGCCTTAGAAAAAATCACCATTGAACATTCATTAACCCATTTTTCGCATTTATCATTTCATAAGAATTTACCCACATATGCATTTTGAGTACAATTCTCATATCACATACAAAATCCCTTTATTATATTCAATCATTAAGGGGAACAACCAAATTCTCATGTATTAACTGATTCCATAAATTCATTCATTATTTTATTATGTTCCATTAACACATTACCCATTTCTCATTCAATTACCCTATTTCATGTTCATTATTATGTATTCTCAAACCCCTTAGACATTTCAAACCTAAATTCATGAAACAATCAACATAATCATGTTCAACCCAATTACTCATCTTCATGTCATTCAAATAACAAATTATTACTTTATCAACCTAGTATTATTTATCATTATTACATTTATATCATTACCAAACATTAAGACATATTCTACGTGTCTTCGAAATTATTATTCGACAACCCATCAATTAACCCTTCCACACTCTAGGACAGGGTTTGTCGATGCTCCACTCGAGTGGCCCGAAAATGATCAAGTCATCTTAAATGCATCCCACATGAATCATGTGGGTTTCAATTGGTCACTCAGAAACACATTTTCATAAAACACTTCAACAAAACCCATAGCACAAAAAAGAGGAAAACAAGAACACCAACTTCCATGAACAAATCCAAAATAAATCTATGGGATAATACTTGTAGACCACCTACCTCGAATCCAACGATGAACACATTCTCAATCATTGACGTAGATCTGGAGTCATGAACACCTTGAATCCATAAACTATGTTCCACCAAAATAATTGGTTCTTAGGGTTTCATATGAATACTGTAGAAAACATAATCCCAAATCCGAAGAAGTGATGGAAGGAAATGATTAGACTTCCCTAGAGATTCAATCCACCACCAACAGCATCTGAAATGACAAAAAATCGAATGAAAAATTCATCTTGGAAGCTTGGATTATCCATGTTCGTCACTAGTTGATATAGGGGAGGAATGGAGGAGAATGCCGAGTTGGGGTTCAAAATTCTTGAGTTGTAATTTTGAACATTTCCCAAATTTTTTGAGCCGCATGGTTTAACCGCATTGTTTACCAAACCATGTAAAAAACATGTTGTAGCTACTACATGAAAATCACCCCCTTCACACAGTTTACGAGGAATTTTTCACGGTTTTCAAAAACATTTGCAAAATGTGTGAGTTGCTACTGGCCATACGTTCTTTCTTGGGAGCAGCCTAAGAATGTGTTCGAAATATGATATTTCGTAGGGATAGCTGGTTTCTACAGATGATTCATATAGTAATTCTCCCTCTTAGCAGCACTGTTGACAGGTCTGACTAAGAAGGGTGTGAAGTTCGTTTGGTCGGAAGCGTGCGAGACAGCCATTCATGGCTTGAAGGGAAGGATGACATCCGCACTGATCCTGATACTCCTAGATAAGGGGAAGAGATACACAGTTTACTGTGATGCATCAGGTATTGGGCTGGGATCAGTGTTGATGCAGGGTGACTGAGTTGTGGCATACAGGTCTCGGAAGTTGAGGCCACATGATAGGAACTAACCGACACATTATCTCAAGTTGGCTATAGTATTACATGCATGGTGTTGTAGGAGACATTATCTATTGGGGGGAATTTTGTGGTTTTCCCCGACCACAAAATCCTCAAGTACATATTTACACAGTGTGACCAGAATCTGAGGCAGTGATGTGGGTCGAGTACCTACAGTCCTTCGATTTTGAGTTTTCCTATACACATGCCAATGGTAATGTAGTATCTGCTGCACTAAGTAGAAAGACTATGATACAGGAAGTGCAGGAGGCCAGGGGCAAGTGGCATCTCATGGCATTGTTCTTTGAACTGCATTTGGAGGTGCACGACAGTCAGGGGCAGACTTATTTTTCCTCTTTAACCGTGACTTCTACCCTCCTGGATAGAGTGAGGATGAGCCAACTATCTATATCGTATGGGCTAGATCTATGGGAGTCGGTGGAAAGTGTGGACCCTCCTCCTAGTTGGACGATAGGCGATAATGAGGTTTTGAATTTCCATGGATGAGTATGGGTTCCAGGGGATATACGCGGGGAGCTGATGCGGGAGTTTCATGCTTTAGGTTGGGAAGTTCATCCCCGGGTTACCAAGATGTACCGCGAAATGAGACATCAGTACTGGTGGTCGGGTATGAAGAGAGATGTAGCTGTTTTTGTAATGAGGTGTTCCACCTATCAGCAGGTTAAGGCGGAGCATAAGAGACTAGCTGGACTGTTACAACAGTTACCCATTCTATAGTGTAAATGGGATAATGTCGTGATGGATTTCGTGACAGGGTATCTGAGGTCATCTAGAGGTAATAGTGCCATGTGGGTTTTTGTAGATAGACTCACGAAGGTAGCTCACTTCTTGCCGATCAAGGAGACCTTCGGTGTTAATGAGCATGGATGGCTTTATATCTGAGAGATCGTACGTATTCATGGTGTCCCTCATTCTATCGTTTCAGATAGGGATGACCACTTTACATCTCGTTTCATGCATAGTTTTCAGAGGGCGCTGGGTACAAAGGTGATTTTGAGCACAGCTCACCACCCTCAGACCGATGGCCAGTCAGAGTGTACGATACAAGTGCTAGAGGACATGCTACGTTTATGCGTCATGGACTTTGGGGGCCCTTGGGAGAGGCATATACCCTTAGTCGAGTTTTCCTATAATAATATCCTCTAGGTGACTATTAAAATGGCACCATATGTGGATTTATAATGTAGTTTGTGCAGATCACCTTTGTGCTTGTTAAAGGCAGGTGAGGCAGCTTTGCTGGGACCACGTCTCGTGCAGGAAACTTATGAGCAGGTCCAGTTGATTCAGAAGCGGATGGCTATCATGCAGTCTCGTCATAAATATTATGTTGATCACCGTAGACGACCATTGGAGTTCGTGTTCGGGGAACAGGTTTTCTTGCGTGTTTCACCGAGGCTAGGACACAAACGAATCAAGAGATAGGGTAAACATTCACCCCGGTATGTGGGAGCATTTCATATTCTGGGGATGGTCGTGCTGGTTGCTTATCGGTTGTTGTTACCACAATGGTACTGAGCCATACACGATGTCTTGCACATATATTAGTTGTGTCGCTATCATTCAGACCCATCTCACATCTTTCAGCCCGAAGATGTTGAGTTGGAGGCCAATGCGTCCTTTGAGGAGAATCTGATTCGTATCCTTGACAGGAGCACGAAGGTTCTCCGATGCCGGACAGTTCTACTCGTACGGGTGCTATGAAAGCATGGCTGAGTGCAGGACGAGACCTGGGTATGGGAGGCTGGCATATGTGCTTTGTGGCCTTATTTGGTCCTGGCTATATCTTCTCCACCCTTGGAAGGGCAATTCGGGTACGAATTGCTATAAGGGCGGAAGTTTGTAAGAACCCGTTTCTTCTCTTTGAGGTACGAGCTTCTTCTTTTTCCTTTTGCTTAAGTGTTTTAAATAAAATATGGAAAATGGGGAAAAATACCAAATTTTGGAACTACATGCCATGTACTTTTCCACACATTGTGTGCTTCTGGCCGTGTTGGGATGAGTACAAAGGGCGTGTATCCATGTTAGAGAAAAAGGGTGTAGGAACCGACTACACACTGTGTAGTGGTCCTTTACACGCAGTGTAGTCAGTCGGCAGGCCAAAACAGTAAGGCGGTGGAGTAGCAGCCAGCTGGGTGGTAGTACACACCGTGTACTCAGGAGTACATGTTGTGTACTCATGTCGGCAGGAGAACAGTGCCACGCTGGCAGAAATCCACCAAAGGAACATATAAATGTAAGGATTAGACGTTTTGTACATGAAAGTACACGCTGTGTACTTGGAAGTACACGCTGTGTACTTGGAAGTACACGTTGTGTACTTTTTTTCAACTTAAAAGAGGCAGTAGCCTCCTCATTTGGAAGAGGAGGCATTGGGCCATTTTAAAGCAAAAGGAAGAGGCTGAACCTTTGAACATCCACTGGGTGTTTGTCTGGAATCGGTTTTCACCTTGGACGATCCCATTGGAACCACCTGGGTAAGGGCTTCCATCTCCTTGGCTTCTTCTTACCAATTCATTCCCTAGAGGGCGTTATTTGAGTTTAATCGGGTTTTGATCTTCGTCATATCTATGCCATTCATGGGAATTTATGGTGTTGACGTTCGGGCATAACGTTCGTTGGTGTTTATGGTAGGTGGCTTGTTGTTTAGTTTTCCAAATGTCATGTGTTTTGTGCATTTTTGTGCCACGAACCCATGTTTGTGTGTCGTGTGGCTGAGGCCATTGCAATATTAATCACCTAGAATTGAATAGGTGGGTAATTATGATAATAATATTTTGGTTGGGATCATTGCATGGATATGTGACCATCTCGAGGGGTGCGTTCCTCTGTTTGGCCATTTGGCCAGGATACCCGAGGGTATGCCTTGTTTAAATTATGCATTACATTTTTCTTCAAGGGAATTGTATTCAAATTTCATGTTTATATGTTTTGAGTTGCCCGATTACTTATGCCTGAGGGTGGTGTTTTGCTTTAGCCTGAAGACGTGACTGTTTTAGCCTGAGGGCGACATTCTATTTCACCTGAGGGAAACCCTTCGTGCTTGAGGGATTGACTTTTGTGCTTGAGGGTGACACTTCGTATGCCTGAGGGCGAAAATTCTGTTATGCCTGAGGGCAATCCCTGAGGGTGAGATTCTGATTACCGGAGGGTGAGAATTAGTTTTTATGAGGACGTTGTCTGTTACTTAGAAATTCGATGTGGTGTTTTCTTATATTAAATAGATTAAATGAATGATTAAATAGACATATAACTATTAAGTTAGTTACTTTTATGTACTACTTAGTTATTCCATTTACTAAAGCACACTTTTGTTTCATGTTTACACGTATTTGGGCACGGGCCATTGGTGGGTGCCTACTAAGATATATTTCTCACACCCTGTTTGGGTCACGCTTTTCGTCCCAAATAGATTACATTGTTGCAGGTGTGGATAGGGGAAAGAGTCCATATACAGGTACATGATTTCTACTAAGGAGTAGGAGGGCATGGGACCAAGCCTAGGCTCGCGATGCCGCTTCCAGCTGTTTTGATTTGTTTTGTTGTACTCTGCTTTTGGTTGTACTATATTGATGTATAACATGTTCTGGCTATTTTCATAGAACTTCAGACATGTAGAATCATCATTTATATACTTTTTGTCATAGCCACTGTTGTTGTTTATTCCAGTTGTGTATGATTTACTGCTTCCAATGTTCGTTGTATGTTGATGTATGACTTATTCTGTATTCTGCTCTGCTACACTTCGACAAATAAGGGAATAGTTTCCCCAATATCAGACCTGGTCCCTCACTGCTAGTCGGTAGCCTTTAGCATTTTGGGAAATGCGCTTGAGGTCACGTGGGGAACTAGGTTCGGGGCACCGGTTGAGTGGCCCCCGGAATCGGGTCGTTATAGTAAAACTATCCATAAACCTTCCCACATAGCCCTCAAGGCCAATCCTGCACCATAGAACACTCTAAGTCACTCCATGAAAGTCCCAAACATTCTACATTTGTGACACATGCCCGAAAGCACTAGAAACAATATCCAACCTCTCTTTTAATCATATTTATCATGACATGAACATCGAAATTCTCGTGAATGGGACTATCACTCCCATTATGATACAAACTATGCCTAGTACAAAAAACAACCATTTACTCCAGCTTCCATTCCAATGGTGTACACATTGATCAGCACTATGAGACAAACATCCCCTCCAAGATTCAATACCCAAAAATTAAGGTTTCTACTCACAAGATCAGTAAGACCCAGGTACCATCCTTATGGTTCATTGTGTACTCCATGTAGTCGAAAACCATTATAGTTTCCTCACCCACATTATCGAACAACACCTCACAACACAAATTCTACAACCCAACAAATGTTTTCCAAAACACTACATCGAGACCATATACCACCGAAGAGTCCTCAAAATCCATATCCAAAGTCATCAATGAGAGAACTCTAATTTCCCCAACCCATACATACATGGGTCCAACATAAAAAATGGATACCCACTATTAAACTCAAACATATTCATTTTTAAACATATAATTCACTCGAAGCATCTAAGAATTGCAGACAATATTTAACTACAGATGGAAAGATCTCATGCTATTGACCATTAAAAAAACATTATTTATTATCAATACTAACTGCCATCATCATAGTTAGAACACTACCCTCTAACATACCCACTATTGGTTATTGTCAACATGGGGGTAACAAATTTACTTAATAACAAATTTTCTGTTAGCACTTATTCAAACCAAATCATTATTTACAGCATTCCCATTTCCTCTTAGGCATATTTCCCATTTTAAAACACACTGAAATCATTATCTAATCTCATTTAAACCTTTAATTAGTAAAAATTCATTAACAATTTTAACATCCTTATAGAACCCCCTTTTGTTTTTTCCACCAAGGTAACATTTATAATTTATCACAACCCAAAATTTTAACTCGGTCACAAGATTTCTATATAAATGATAATATTAACTATTCATTTGCATTCCTTCCATTAACCTATTTTCAATACCATTTTTAGACATCATTTTCTTCATATTTATTAAGTATATAAAATAATTTCCACTCTTTACACCCCACAAACCCATCCCACGTGTGTTCCAATAAGGACTCATGTCACCATTATCCATATGTGCCTAAAATGATGCATGAATAAAAAACAACATGGCATTCCAGATTTGATAAAAATATCATAAATATATCAAATTACACAACACATGTGTCAACCAATAGTGATGTATCATTCCACTGTAACAACACACATCAAGAACAACAATTCCCAAATAGGGTGACATGGGTTTTTCCTCAAACATGGGTTAGCTACTCCAAGGAATGTGCTCATTTCCATAGCCTGATACATCCTATTCTCTTATCAACCATTCCCAAATAGTAAGAATGGGAAAGGAAATTCTATGTTACCACTTTGTAATGTCCCTGATATGAAATCCCTTAAAATTGTGCCCCGATCTAAGTGGTAACATCACCTCAAGTGTGCCTCCCTGTATACCAGAGGTTTCTGACTAGCGGAGAGGGTCTAATAATTAACATCGGGATACAATACCCTCTTTATCAGAGAAAGTCACAGAACACCACAATATAAATAGAGGAAACACTATGAATAAAAAATTAACATTCATAACCAATCATTTCCCAAATAGGGTAAGAAAATGAAATTCAACAATGTCATTCCATACTAGTAGTGAAATGTGAAAGAAACCAAAAATAAAAAAACCTATGAAAACACCAAATAGTCTGGAATTTATGTCTAAATTCTTCTCCATGTACATCCCATTCCAAATTAAACATCTTCATGTAGGGCCTCTTCCCATGTCCGGACCTGCAACCATAGGATCTGCTCTGATACCCAATGATGACATGAGCGTTGTGTATGTACAATACCCAATATGCCACCAACAATTGTGTCTACAAAATATCATTTCTAAAAGATAAATCATGCATGTTAAAAATAAATTTTAAGTAAATGAGGGACAAATCATGTTTTATTAGATATAAAAGGCTCACATAATTAATTCAGAGCATTTATACAAATTTCATTTCTTACACCGCCATCATTACCCAAACCATTTTTATCACATGTTCCAGGGGTTAGGAATAATTATCATCTACACAATGGTATAAAGAAATCAAAGACAAGTCATAAGAAAAATAAATCAATTCCTTATCTCACTTGGGAAACACATATCAAATCAATAAATTATCGCCACCTCCAATCCTTTGACCAGGTGGAATTCAACCATTTAGGGAATAGAGCGTGCATCCCCTTCCCTAACAAATGCATGTTTGGGTTGAGTTTTTAACCTCAATCTAAATTTACATGTGGGTGTAGAACCTCAAGTCAATTCACCACAATAACAAGACATGTGCACATTCTAAATTATCATGTCACCACAACCATATCACAACACAACCAAGAATATTCCATTCCACTAGAATACAAAATAAATGACAAAAACATGGGAATTAATATCACGCCCTAACCCATTTACACATTTACTAATTACAATTCATAGCCATCTTTCAAAATCTTCATTTACTTTCCATAACCAATTAGGGTTATTCAGTAACACCATTCCTTATCCAAATTCATCATTGACCATTAATTAACCATTTGATCCCATTTATCATTTCACAAGAATTTACTAACTTATGCATTTCTGGTACAATTCTAATATCACATAAAAAACCCATTTATTATATTCAATTATTTAGGTGGACCACAAAATTATCATGTAATAATCCATTACACAAATTCATATTTTTCGTTATTATATACAATTATCACATTCCCAATTTCTCATTCCATTAACAAATTGCTTGTTCACCATTTTATATACAGTAATCCCCTTAATTATTTCTAACAGAAATTCATGACAAAATCGACATAATATCTTTCCTCTCAATTACCAATTTTCATGTCCTTACATCAACAATGTAAGGGTTTATCACCCTAGGAATAATTATCATTATTCCATTATAACTATATCAACCATTAAGAAATATTCTACATGGGTTCTACATTATTATTCATCAACTCATCACTTAACCCTACCACACTCTCAGTTCGTGTTTACAAGTGCACCCCATGGGTGGCCCTAAAATGATGATGTAATCATCTACACATCCCCTGAGAATTTTGAGGGTTCCCATTGGTCACGTAGACAACAATTTTTATCAAACACATCAACAGAACCAAGAACACAAGAAATTGGAAAACAAGAGCACAAAAATCCATTCAAAAATCCAAAATAAAACTCTAAGATTATACTTATAGACAACCTACCTCAAATCCGATGATGAATACACTCTCAATCATGGACTTGGATCCGGATTCAAGAACCCCTTCAATCCCTAACGTAAGTTGGACCAGAAAAACAATGTTTTCTTTTTTTTAAAGAAGATGGAAGAAACCACATATCTGAATCTGAAAATTAGAAGGATGGATTTAATTATACTTACATGGAGCATCGATATCCAAATAAAGACATCAAAAATGACCAAGAATTGAAGGAGAAAAACTTATTTGAAGCATGGGACCTTCATGTCCACCACTGTAGTTGAGAGGGATGGAATGGAGGAAAATACCGAGTTGGGGTCTAAAATCCCAGATTGGCAGTATTGTAAATTTTCCAACATTGTTGTGATGCATGGTTTACCCACATGACTTATCAAATTGTGCACATACTAATGCCCAAATATCACCCATTTATATTTTTTTCTAGGAATTTCACATGGTTTTCTCAAACGTGTGAAACCCATGTTGATTTTTACTGCATGAATAGTCTTCCCTCACATGGTTTTCCAATTCATGTGCAAACTGTTCAAATTTCCCAAAGAGACTCTATTCCCTTTTTTCATGTCTTGAACCCTTGGAACAAACTGGAGCCTTCTCAAATACATGGGAAAACACGTATCTACCCACAAGGTAGAGGCCCAATGAAAAACGTAAATAAAAACATACATTATAAAAATTTGGAACTTTACACATAAGAATGTGGAAGAATGACACAATTATCCTAAGCCATTGAAAATAATATATAAATGTTGAATAAAATAAAATTTCATCATAGGAATATGTAACATACAAATAAAAAAAATTAATTTCTTATATGATTGATCACTATTAAGATAATCATCGTATAGTGGATTAAGTGCCGTAAAATGT
Source organism: Viscum album (assembly GCA_963277665.1). Taxonomy (NCBI): domain Eukaryota; kingdom Viridiplantae; phylum Streptophyta; class Magnoliopsida; order Santalales; family Viscaceae; genus Viscum; species Viscum album. The sequence continues at coordinate 538,176,398 of OY728156.1, forward strand.
TGGATTTGTTTCACTCATCATGACCATAGACACATCGTATTGGGATAACTACAAGTTTTGAATTATCTAGCTCATAATACATTCAGTCCCAACCATAAAATAATGAAAAAAAATATATATTAATTCCATGTGGACATGAAATCATTCATAATTCAATCATAGAATAAATTGATAATGAAAAATGGATGATTGACATGAAATTTTTGTAAATAAATAATATATATTCCTTCTTGAAATAAAATTAGGATGGTACCATTATGGAATATCCCTAGTAAAAAATATGAAACATTAAATGATGTTTCACCAAGATGGAAAATGATTTATAAAAATATGAGGAAAATATATTGGAAATCAATGAAATATATACATTCTTTTTAATAATATTTATTCTAAAAAATAATAACATATAAATCATTGTTTATAGGAAAATAATAATATATTAATTATAAATTACATTGAAGAAACATGAAATAATGGTATAGAAGAATCGAAATGAAATCCAAATTAAATAATTGAAGAAAGAAATATTGTGGAAAGGGATATATAATGAACCAATCCAAAGCAATACATAATCATGATTTTGATCTCATAAATTCTTTCAATTAAATTTGAGGGAATTTTATGGTTAAGTTATTTAGATAATTAGTTCATAAAAATACATTACAAATCTATAAAATAATAACAAAACACTTCAAGTTTATATATATCGTCTAAAAATATAAAAACTTTAAAACAAAAAATGATTCTATTTTGTAAAAAATCATTACGACTTTAATCATGGCATATTAATTTCTATTTACCATTCATAAAACCAATGAAAAATATATTAAAATGTGGTCTAACCATACATTTCCTAGTATGGGACATATTGAGAAATAAAATCACATTATCCCATTGATAAATTTTAGAAATCATTAAAGGAATAACATTTATCTCAATATTCATTGAGTGAATGAAATAAATCAAATTCATACAGAAAAACATTTTATTCAAATAAAATCATTATAAATAAGGGATAGAAAATAAAACCCCTTTGTGGAAACATAAATAATAACAAAATAACATGTTTTAGACCAATATCACATATAATTAGAACACATTTATTTCAATAGGAGAACGCCTCTTGTAACTCCATCCCTTATACATATTAAGACAAGAAATATTAACCAGTTAGTTGGAGTGTAATTTTAGAAAACTAGCCATATATGTTATGAAAAGCTCACCCCATGCTATCTGAGCACACCCATTATATATATTGTATCTGGAACATAAGACATCATATGGATGCACACATCGTATAAGCTCTATTAGGCTCACTGAACACTATATAGGTAAACCTATTTTTCAAATAATGATCAAGTAACATATAATGTATATAAAACTTTTCTCCTTAAATATTTCATTATAAATAGTTTATAAAACACTTTTTACTTGAATGAAAATAACATTTAGATATTAAAAGAAAATTTTATTTTAAACCCGCATTTTCAATATAATATATTTAGTTTTAAAAAACCAATTAATATAATATAACAATAAGAAAATTCATTTTCATTCTAATATAATATTACAATCTATATATTAATATATTCATTAAATAATGGTTTTGGGGGGTTAGAAAACTCATTTTCCCTATATAATTTAATGTAAAATATTAATTTAGTCATTTATAATGAAATTCAAACATTCCACACAAGGATTTATTTTTGAAAAACAATAATAATATACATAAATTTATAATAATAAAATATCATGACCATATAATTTCAATCGTAGATTCATTATAATAACATGGTAATTGAAGATAATGAATGTTCTAAGGAAAATATTATCTGATGATTTTTTAAATAAAATTTTATTTACCACTATGGAAACCATTGAATCATAAGTCCCCTGAAAGAGGAATATTAATTAAAACATTAAATATCACTATAATACAGAAATTAATGATATAACATGTCAATGACGATGTATATACATCTAAAAGAATAATGTAGGTCGATAACATAGAATATATCCCAATAAATGGAAATTGAGATGATGCCTTTTATCTTTAGTCTGACTCCTCACTTGCATTAATTATATTCCTCAAAAAAGATGATATTGTTTATTTATATTTTATATATCCATATAAAAGTTTATTTTTTATTTTATGTTATTTATTTCCTTTTTTTATAAAATTTATTAATCAAATAAATTTACATAAGATGATTGGATCATATTTGGCTTATATGTTAAAATGACTTCGGTAAGCAGACAAAGGACGAATAGGTCATTTTTAAACATCTAAAAAATAATGATTTAATAATTATTTTTATTAAATAATTGTAATTTTAAATCCATTCATGAATGAATTATATTAAAAATAAATTATGCTAGGATCGTGTATATTGTAGTGTGTACATATGCATGAGTAACAGTTATAATTTTCAAAGAACAATATATAAAGGAGGTAAGTATTATTTTATCTTCCAAAAACATTCAGTATATCATAAGTAACATTTAATTCCATCAAATTTATATATATGAATCCAGAACATGTTGTAGTGATGAAAAAATAGTCACATCACTTCGTGGAGTCAGTAGACCACATGTAAGCATGGACGACAGTATCAAAATTTACTATGGGGATGAAAAATATTATATTAAATTTATAGATTTATATATATGTGTCATGAATATATAAAATATTTCATTTATATAAAATATATTCAATATATTTACCTTTATTACATTCCATGTATTGCATTATAGAATAACAAATCACATTGATTCATGAAGCGATAGTCTTCCGTACCCATTAGTGACATTATCAGATCATCAGTGGAATCGAAATTAAGATGGTATATGTGATATAATAAATGAAAAACTATAAATATTTAAGAATATAATATAAATACTTTAAATCCATCATACTAACTAAATATTATAGATGGTGATGATAAACGAATGACAACAGTTCACGATGAGGTGGTCCACCATACAAATAAATTACGATTTTTCTCACATTTTATCAAAGAGGAAATAAATTTACGTCATTAAACTAAACAAAAAACATATTAAAATATTGATTTAATATTTATTAAATAAATTTAAATTTAAATATTTTAAGGGTGAGATTGAAAAAATAAAATAAAAATTGATTCTTAAGCAAGATACCTTTTCATCTGACAACCTTCATAGATTTTCCCCAAATGAATTCATTAGATGTGATTCTTATAAAAAACAATATGACGTGTAGATAAAATTACGGATAGTATTTTCGTAATAATATTTAGATACATGTTTCTTTGAAGGTTTTAATATGAAAGGAGAAGGTGTGGCCTATAATAAGTGAGATTAGTTACACACTAGATTTTTTTAAAATAACAATGTATAACTTAATTTTCACAATCCAAAACTCTCCCAAATGAAATATTAGAGAAACTTAAATATTATAATGTATATATATAGTCATAAAATATATTTCATAATCATTTTTATTTTATTTTAAACCATACACATTTAGTTTAACTTACAATAATACTATTTGTAACGTAATAATGATAAAATAACATTATTTTTTCACTATTCATTATGATAAAATTTTAATTTTCCCATGATAAATAATTTCAATATTTATTTTTACAAATATTTATTCCATTTTGGGAAATTAAATTTATATAATTGAAATAATTTAATTTTAAATTTAGCCCCTAAACGTGATGGAAAAATAGTTTCTTGAGAAGTGTACTTTTCAATAAAATAATTATTTCATATTAACTATATGATTATTAATTATCATATTATGAATTTAAATTAATATTAAATTATATATTGAACATAAATATCATTTAAATAATTTTTTATTAGGGTTTTAATTATTTAAACAAGATAAAAAATATAATATAAAACTATTTTCAGAAAAATTCCCAATTTATCCCCATAAATAAACTTATAAAAAATATAATAAAATTATTATTCATAAGTAATTTTGTGGAATAAATATTACTAAATAATCATTATGTTACCTAAAATAATAATAAAAAACTACATTACATTTAAATTATATATTTTATTGAATGTAAATGACCTATTTCTTAAAAATCATTATTTTTAACAATTCACTAGAAAATCATTATTTTCTGCCAAATCCAAAAATTTCCAGATATGTTAACCTAATTTTTTTATATTTCAAAAATTATTTTCATTTTTTAAATTCAAATAATATAATTTATTTAAACATTTCAATAAAAAAATTAATGAAAGTGTTTAATTAATAATATTTCCTTTCAAATATAAAAACTGTACAATAAATTTTTTTAATGAATATATTAATATATTTCATAAATATTTATTGACATGAAATGATTTATTCTAGCTATACATATGTTTTTACATTGTTTTATATTTTTTAAAGTTTATCCTCATAATATTATTTAGTTATTAAATAAGTTGTGGTACCATTCCCCCGTATAATTTTAATATTACCCTATTGCCTCTTCACCCATATGGGTTTCCCCTAAAACCATAACCCGATGAATCACATTATTTCATAAATACTTTTGTCATTGGTTAAAAATATAAACATTTATTCCCTAATAAGTAATATTTTATTCACATAAATTATATTTTGGGATTAATACATGATATGTATTGTGCACATATTTCCATAACATTCAAAGATGAAATACATTGTGTACATTGGATAAAAATGAAAAAAATACACTACATATGAAACAGATCAATCATTATCAAGGATTTCATATGGTCCAAAAAAACATTTCCATCAGTTTTTATTTTTAATTGAATTCATAATAGTTATCTATAATGTTACATTAAGAAAAATATGATCACCTAAATCGAATGAAAGAGCATTACTCTGGTCATCCACATAACATTACTTCCGTCTTGGAGCCGTAAAAATATATATCATAATAAATTAAACCTCATCAGCTATTTCATCAACCAACTATATTCATATAAACATAATATTCATAATTCATTCCAAAATAATTGAATATGACATCACATTCATTATAATTGATTAAATGGTGGAATCTATGTAATGGTTTAAAAAAAATTTAGTATATGAAAAATAAAACAAATAAATATGATTAATCAAAAATCCCTAATAATCTATTAAAAAAACACTGAATATATTAAAATATCTAAATAGTTATCTCAGTTTTTATGTTATATTTAGGATAAATATATGTACTAAAATTTCATTCTGTGACCAATGACATGTAAAGTCCTTTCAAAATATTTGATGTTAACCATGTAGCATAGTATGATATAATGGTGAGATTTACTACATAAAAAATTACTATCACATTAAGTAAAAAAAGTATACACATAAAAAAAATAATATTATTAATGGTAATAAAATTTGAATATTTAGTTAATTGATAAATAATAACACAAATTGCATTGTTACCTTGTTTTTTTTATCATTTCCACAACAAAATCCATTGATATTTTTTTCCATTTTTACTCCATAAATAGAAATGGATATAGTATTCTCATAAGAAATTTTACAAATAGTTTAACCTACATAATATTTAAAAAATATTTCAAATTTCATAAATTTATATTTTCATAATATCCCATCAATAATACTCCAAATGTAATCTGTACAACTAGGTGGATACCCGTTGAATGAAAATCATTTAACTATTAGCATTATAAAATTTCTATTTATTCATTTGTGAATCACATGGAACACATAATATATTTACAAATATGATAAAACATTACCTAATACCATTTTAATGAAAAAAATTCAATTATTAATGTATTATACATTTTAAAATAAAATGTGATCCTCCATGTAAATATGAATAATTCTTCTTGACATAGACAAAATATCATAAAAAAAATTAAATAGCTAATTTCCCCACATCAAAATCTTCTGGGACAAAATAAATCACGTCCTTAACATAATCTTAATGTTACAATCCTACCATGGTTAACATAGCATTAATTTTCATCTAAAAGCATCAAAAAAATTGTATATTTTTTTAAGACTGAAATAAAATTTTAAACCAGAATCCTTGATTATTACTGGATGTCTTCGTTGTCCCATGTTCAATAATATATAATTTAATATATAGCTCACAATTTTAATGATTTTTATTTATTTCACAATTTACTCAATAAAAATAAATCCTAAAATTTTAAAAATAAAAATCCATAATAGTTAATTCCATATAATGTGTAGGGTCATTTAACTCATTAGGTTTCATCTTGTGTGAATCATAAGAAATTACATGGTCATTCAATTATAGGAAAAAACCCATTCCATTTAATTAATCATCACAATAGATGAAATATTAACCATTTCTACCAAAAAATAAAATAATTTTAGCATTCACTATTATTATTTTATATTTCTTCAATTAAATAAACACAATATTTTTTCCAGATAAATTTAGATACTATTTACAATAACATAGTCAATGTGTTAGAAAACTACAATAATTATTCCGAAAACCATGTGTATTAAACCAAAAAATATAATAAAATAACCAATATAAGTGATATTTTTAGGTCTTTTCCATTCATTAACAATATTATGTTTAATAGTGTCAGGTTTCAATATTTCTCTAAAAAAATTGTATACAAAGATAAAAATTTTTTAAATAAAAAAATTGATCTAAATAAATTTTATAAATTGATTCGTTTATTTTATGGTTGAAATGAAAATAATTAGGCATATATTAATTTCAAAAAAAAATTTAGAATATTAAAAAATATAATCTAAAACTAAACCACAATATTATCAATGATCTCAATAATTCCACATATAATGAAGTTTATAAATGAAATAGGTTCTTAGAAAAAATGAAGTTAATAACAAAAAATTCCTAATTCCCATTTCTAGTACATTTTTTTTCATAATGTCATCTTAGTTTAACTTTAGCTTATAGTTCCCAGACCATAGATCAACAATCAAAAAATAATATTCTCCATGGAGTAAATAATACAAATAATCAATATCAAGAAAATAATACTTTTCAATAATAGTGATGTTATTCAAGCGTATATAATCAATGAAATGACTCATCTAACTATCCTTCTATATTAAAAACAAATCAGGTTCTCCCCATTGTGAATTTTATTGATGAACAGATCCATTATCTAACAACTCATGTAATTTATTTTTCAATTCTAAATGTTTCAATACATCAGTTAGATAAAGGGTTTTTTAAATAGTATTATCATCATGTTAAAATTCAATAGTAAACTGAAATTATCAATAAATAATAACAAAATTATTTTAAATAAGAAAGACATCGATGTATTCATTGACTACGTGTACATAACTAATTTTATCATTTTCATAATTTTAAACAATATGAGAAAGGTATCATTCACTACTGTTGTAATTAAATTACTCAAATTCTGGGTATCTTTTTTAAGGTATTTAATAATTGAATATAACATTATTTGATCTATAATCTATATATTCATGATAAAGTAAAATCCATTCAATACCAAAAATTATATTAAACACTAATATGGAAAATTAATAAATAAATACAGGAAAGATCATCACACTATGAAGAACAATGATATTTCTATTAATCATGGAATCTTTAATATTTCAACTATGTTTTTTAAATATATATATATAGTGGTGATATTATAATTTTACATGAAAATATACAATAATTAAAATAATCAAGATATCAAGTGTCAAATAAAAAATGGGACTAATTTTAATGAACATGTATTGTATATATAACCACTTAATTAGATGACCCAACTATAACCATAGTAATATAAAATACAATTTCTACACTATTCTTCTTTATTTATTGATTATTATTATCCAATGAAACTAACTTCAGACATGTGTTAAAATAATTCCCTAAATAATTACAAATAAAACACATCACCATTGGATTTCTATCATTTATAAGATTTTTGTGATCATTATAAAAATATTATTTATATTGATAATCCCTATAAACAATTTTACCACACCATAAACACTTTATAGATCAAATAATAATTTCCTTGAAGTGTCCTTTACATGGATTGGAACATTTTGGGATATTAACTCAAAAAACTTAGTTGGTCTCTTATAAGTTTCCTACCAACATTACACTTCATTATTTTATCATATCGAGGTACATATATTTTTGAAAAATCTATCTAAACATTATTAGCACAACTTACCACTTACTAATATTTTTAAATTACCATGTGACTAAATCTGTTAATTAACTTGGTTTCAACTATGAGAAAAATCTATTATTTTAATTATCAGTGTCCCAGATAAAATTTGGATGATATATATAAAATCATGTAATTTGTTATTCCTATGAATCTATAGAATCATTTTATTTTCCACTCAATTCATGGAAATCATTCCTTGTCTATAATTGAATAACCATAGAGAAATATTTTACATGGAAATATTCATAAATAATACCTATTCCAAATAATTATGATCATCCTACTCTATGATATCCATAAACAATTCCAACCATTGATGAATTTCACTATAAGAATGATATATGAAATGATATATTGTTTGGATTTGTGAAAATCTCATGAAATAAAATATATTCTCTAGTGAATTGTTGCATCCTTAATCTACCAAAGGGTCAAATGACCCATTGAATGGTGGTGGATGTTGTCTAATAAAATTCTCCACTATAGTAAAATCATATTTGGATTATTTGGTATCTATATATCATATTTACCACAACCATTTATATCAGGTTCCTTCTGAAACAACATGATAATAAACTTCTCAGTTCTAATTCCTGCCATATAGAGATGCTGATTCAAAATTATGTTTTCCTCTCGTTGCCTCCCTACTATAGGTTCCATATTTCATCTATATAAAATCATTTTGAACAACAATATTATGTATAATGAAACATAGTAATATATAAATTACTTATCATTTCAATGTAGGAATAAATAATATTATTGTATTGGTATTTTATTAATATTATCATAATCTGTAAAGTTGCCTTTACCATTCCATTAACACCAACTATAAGAACAAAAACATAAACAGTACAGAACCATTAGTTTGGTGAAAATTATTAATTGTCATAATTTTTATGATCTTTTTTAGTTTTTAGTTTTAGTTAATTTATTCTTTAATAATACATAAATATCATATAATACAAATTGGAAAATTTTGATCAATATATTTCCCCCCACCATAAAAGATTTTATATAAAACATGACTTATTTTCTTGAAAAAACATAATGAACTTCTATTTTACTTTTTATATTCTCATTAATTATTCTTAAAAGGTATATAAATATATTAAAACATGGTATGAGCATATAATTCTATGTAAGGGAGAAGAAAAAAAAGAAAGATCATTTCTGTAGGGAAAACATAAAAAATATGATTTCTTTTACCTTTTTCTTAATGTTTATTATGATAAATAAATAAATCATTTTCATTTGGATCCCAAGAAAATATTTTCTCAAAAGGAAAACATTAAACCAAAAGTAACAAAATTAGGCCACTTATTGGAAACATACATCATCTCATTCATAACTAGTTATAAGCTCATGTAAGAAATAATTTGGTCCAAGTAAAATCTATAGGATAAACCCCTTGGTAACAAACTCATTCTTTTGTATTGGGACCAGGAAGAGTATCCGTTTAATTATATAACTATTTGGTTAAACATATAGTATAATAAATATCTATCTCACATTATTTTATCATGGAGTACACATAATTTAAGATGTATTAGGCTCACCAAAAATTATCTTGTAGAACCAATGATATATATAATATTAGCCTCAACTAGTACAATCTCGACATACCCATTTATCATATACATCACATGTAGTATATAACAGAATTTTTTTTTATTTTAATACTATTCATTATATAACATTTGAGAACTATATTAATCTCAAGTCAAAATCAATTTCAAATAAAGAAATCACTTTTTCATTTTAATACATATTTTCAATACCAAAACACCATTTTCTTTTAAAACCCCATTTTCAATTCCTAAATCTATAATGAACTAATTTATAAATCTTGAAATATTATAAATTAACATAAACATAGAAATATGGTTATAGTGGTGGTAAATTACATATCTATTATATACATTAAAATATAACATTTATTTTATTTCATGTAAATGTTTTAAATCTAAATGTATGAACATTTATGTTTAAATTATTTTTGTGAAATAACTAAATAAAATTTTATAAAACTCTCATTTAAATATAACTTATATCTAAAAATAATATTAAAAATATGGGAATATAATGTAAATATAATTTGATGTAAAGCATTGAAATATTTTTTCTAATGAAATTTCGCTAACCACTTTGGAAATATTTGTACTAAAAATATACCTGAATGATTAACATTAAAAAACATTAAATATCATAAAAATATATAAATAAGGATATAAAATTTCAATGATTCTTTGAATACACATCAAAAATGACTATATGTGCAAAACCTAAAAATATACATGAATAATAGGAAATTGAAATGATTCCCCTTAACGTGAGTTTCACTCATCACATATGTTCATTATTATCCAAAATAGTAAACATATGTTAATAATTTAATTTACTAATAGTTATTATCATGTTTATTATTCATTATATTTCACTTACTATAATGTTATATACAATTACATATTTAGTTAATTTTAGGTAATATGTTTTAATGATATTTTTCTAATATTTATAAAATTACTATTGTAGGTTGGCTATAGTAAAAGAACCAAAATTTTAATATATCAAGAAAAATAATAATTTTATAATTATAAATTCTATACATTAAATATTTTTTTTATCCAATTATGAAATATTGATATGAATAATTAACTATATTACAATCATGGATATTTTAGGTTGTACGTAGACATGATTTACACCTCAATTTTTCAATGATCATTATGAAAACATGTTAAATATTATTTCATCATTAAAAAAATAATATTAAAAATAAAATTTTATATGTCATCCATGTTTTTTTTGATGAATTAAGAATCACAACACTTCGTGGAGGTGGTAGTCCACATGTACACATGAACAACAATATCATTTCTCATTGTAAAAAAAGACACATATATATTTTCTTTTCAGAATGAATAATAAATCTTGTATATCACAATTACATCATTTATATGACATATATTAATTACCATTATCATTATTACATTCCATAAAAATATATAGAGAAAAATGAATGGCATCTCTTTGAGAGGCAATATTCTTCCGTAAAAAAGAGAGACGTTAGGGTTTCCCTCGAATAATGGAATGTCCGAAGTTAAATGTGATATATTATCTCCATATGATTAAATTTGATTAATATATCAGATCTATACATTATATACATCATTATAAAAATTATTTATATATTATTATGAAATAATAATAACATCGGTTCACAAAGTGGTAGCCTTCTATACACATAAATATTGATTTCATATTCAATTTTTTGGAAGATAATATTGATTTAAGTCACAAAATTTTATTATAAAATAGTTGTAAATGCTAGATTTTTTTTAAATATATAATCATAATTTTACAAGGGACGAATGGGGGGATGATTACATAAATTTAAAACACTAAATTAAGCATGATAACACATATATAGAATACTAAAATTGGTTAGAAGAAGACTCATTCATAGGATTGATTTATAATAAGTCATATAATTATATTATGTGGTAAGGGTTTTATAGAAGACAATTTTATAGTTATTGGTAATTAAAAATGTATTTAATGTTTTGAGAAGACAGAATAGGGGTTACCTTTTATAAATGAGGTGAGTGGCCTATAATAATTATTCGAAATGATATTCCTTATCCAATATTTTTGAATTTAAAAACGAATCCATAATAAAAAATATCAATAATTAAGAATTATATGGTCTAAATATTTCATAAATATATATTCTATATAATTATTTGGTACATTTTTATGATTATCATTTTGGTTAAAACCTGATAAAATAGGATTTACCTAAACCATAGTAAAATATTAGTAGTGTTTTTATAAATGAGTTGAGTGGCCAATAATAATATTTTGAAATGATATTTCTTATCCAATGTTATTGATTTTAGAAACGAATCCATAAGAAAAAAATATCAATAATTAAGAATTATATGGTCTAAATATTTCATAAATATATATTCTATAAAATTATTTGGGACATTTTTAGGATTATCATTTAGTTTAAAACCTGATAAAATTGGATTTACCTTAACCATAGTAAAATATTAGCAGTGTTTTTATTTTATTCATAAAAAATTAATGTAGATATAATTATAAAATAAAAATTATTCTAATTCCAAATATGGAATAAATTTTACCAAAATTAATACATATAAGTAGAATAATTTATTAAAAAATTATATCTGTAGATGTGAAAAATATGTAGGTTTTTTCAGAAGTGTATTTTTCATGGAAATGATAAATATATATTAACTATATTACTAGTGATAATAACTGTAAGAATTTAAACTAATAATTTTTTTATTATTATCTGTAAAATTAATTTAAATCATACCTCTTTATGATATGTTTATATTAATTAAAAATAAAACACATTATTCTCTTTAAAATTATTTTTCATAAAAATCATATTTTAATATAAAATCAACATATACACGAATACATTATAAAGATAGTAAGAAAAAATTTAGTAATTATAAATAGAAAATATTCATGTATCCTTAAATCGTATAAAAAACTAATTGGAATTTTATAATACAGAAATTATTGAAAATAAAAGAATTTATTTTAATAATCATGTTTTTACTATTCGTCGAATGTTATATTTTTTTTAAAAATAACCAAATGTCAGCCTATATTAATTTTGAAATGATTATTTTAAAATTATATTTATTTTTTGAAATTAAAACTCTAAAATTTAGAAATAAAATATATAAAAAAAATTATAGAAAGGAATATACATAAAATTATTTACATTTTATTTAAAAATTATAATTAATAATTTTATAAATAATGTATCTACATAGTTAATAAATATTGATAAAAATGAAATGATTTTTTATATCACTACTGGAGTTGTTACCTGATAAAAAATTACAATTCATACATTTTTAAATAAAGTCAAATTATATATAAAATTAACTAATGTAATCACTGAAGTTGTTATAAGGGTATCAATTTAAAGAATATTAAAATTAAGAAAAAAGAGGAGAAAGATTAATTGCATAAAATAATAGATAAAATTGGCTCAACATGAAAAGTACACTGATATGAATAACTAAAAAAATATTTATGAATTAAAAGGATACATATAAACAAAATAATAACCATATTAGGGAATATTCATGGGGTTTTAGAGTTTAATAACATAAAAGTACAACTATAGGACATTTAGTCATAAATAATCTCTATTCCACCATAATATTGAAAATTAAAACATTATCATTATTCTTAATATCCATGAAACTTCTTTAAAAACATATATATTGAAGATAACCATATTAATATATTATTTTGGATACTAATTCATATATATGAATATTTTAGTTTTCATTATAATCATTAAATAAAATCTTATTATTTTGTTATTATTAATTGAAAATATTTTATTCTATTAATTTTTATGGTTTCATATAAGTTTCATAATGGAGATGATGATACTCAATCATTGAAAAAATGTTCATCGTTAAATGATTAGTCATGGAATATCAATCTGTATATTTAATTACCAGTTCAAACCCATGTACTTTTTTGTAGGGAATGATTATGGATCATGAGGAATAAATCTAATATGGTTATATTTCGAGTTATTTACCAATAAAAAAATTTAATCATAATTATTTTGGGTTTCACTATTCTAAAAAAGTTATCATATTAAACATTATTCATCAATATCATATATTTTTTGAAATATCTTCTTGATACCCAATCATATTTGAAATGAAGAAGATAACATAATGTTATTAATGTAGGTGGTTGAAATTTCCCAAATAAGATCATGTTATACATTAGAATGAGTAAAATCATTAAGCTCTATTATATTAAAATAATTTTTATACATTCATAAGTATATTAATTGAACAGAACTACAATTTCTAATGATATTTAGAAATTTTATAGTTAATAATGTAACTGAAAAATATATTTAACAGTAAGATAGTTTGGTAAATTCACTACTTATCAGTGTCATTTATGTTTAATTTATTGAATTAGGCATAATATTTGGGACTAAAATATTCTAAAAGGGTAATAAGGATAAATAATAGAAACTTTAAGCATGTATTAATGAATAAATTTTTGTAAAATATTATTTTGGGAGATGTACAGGATGGTTCAGTTTATAAGTGATTTTTGAGTTAGATTTTAGGAAATACTCATTATTTAATTTGTATGTTTATCATTATAAATTTACATTGTATTACATTTGAATAAATAATAGTTATTGTTCATGTACCCGATATAAAAAATTTTAAATATAATTTTAGTTATATTTGTGGCCATTACCACTTAATTAAAACATTTTTACTCATTTTATCTTTAACAAGGAAACCGAATTTCTTTACATAAGAATATTTTTCCCAAAAAAATATTTTTAACCATCAAAAGAATTCTCATACATATATTCAATAATTTAACTCCATTAGTCATATTTTGATTATAAATATAAACATGATAATTTTTAAATAATATCATAAATTATATATAAATTATTTTAAGTAGTAGTGGAAATGTGGCTAGTGGACAAGCCATTATAGCCACGGTCATGATTGACCTTGTATATAGGTGTCCTATATCTATTTTAATACCCATTAACATAGAAATAGATGAATTTTTTTAATTAGTGAACCTGAAATACACTTAAAATTGATATATGATTCTATTAATCTCTAATCAGGTGTGCATTTCATGTAATGCCCTGACACTAGAAGACCATAGTCGGTGTATTATTACGTATCATTGGCATGATCACAAAAGACCATGTATTGAAAGGCCGATTACTTTAGTAGCATTGGAAATCACTAGATACATTAATAATGTTTACATTACATCATAAAATGAAAAACTACAACAACATCTTGTCTCTATAGACCACACTCATATCCCCTCATACTATCCTTACAGGTCATTCATAAAATACTTCTTCACGTCATGGGAAGATGAAAACATAGAAATGGGTGAGCTTAAATGCTCAGCAAGGGTAAGAAATATAGCTGAAGATAACATAAATATAAAGCATGGTGAATAATTAAAACCACATTCATTTACCATCGATAAACATTAATACTTATATGGTAGGAAAATGAACTGAGTAAATAATTCCATAATAAAACATAATCAGGGGTATTCTACTAGTCTAATGACCACATGAACCATCAATATTATTTTAATAATGAGGAATTTTATAATGTCAGACATTCTGAAATATTTTGTCAAGGCCTCGGCCAAGACGTCCAAAATTGATTAAGGCCTTAGCCAAAACCACATATCAAATTGGGAAAGGGCCTCAACCAATTCCATGTCTAGTTGTTTCATTAGATATACCGATGCATCGAGGCGCTATAGCGGGCTCTACCAGTCACTTTCTACATCCAATACATTCCTCATATGAAAATGTATAAACATATCATAAACATTCATTTTAAAACAAACATATGAAATGTCTTTACATTTTCCACAAACCTTGAATGGTATTAAAATATAACATACATAGTCAAACATAACTAATTTGATACAATATAAAATATTTAATTGTAGTAGATTAACCTCATTCAAGAACAATGAAGGATATTTACATATATGAAAATAATCATCAAAACTATTATAGAGAAATATCCCCCTTTTTTTTTGAAACCATTTAATATTCACACTTTGTGTCAAGAAGCATGTTAAAAATGATTTTTAAATCAAAGTGTCTCATACCACTTTGAAACATTTAAATTGAATTTTAATTTTAAAACTTTATTGTCCATATAAATAAATCCATAAAACCATTTCTAAAACGTTAACATTAATGAGAAAGATTTACAGTAATAAATCATTAAAACATTTGAAATGATATTTTAGTTGGAGTTCCTAACCAAAAGAGAGACAATTCAATTCAAATAATTGAGGAAATAAATACTTTTTAATATCATGAGAATAAAGGGATTCATGATATACTATTCAATGTAAATTATATACACCATATAAAAGCGATTTGGTGTATGACAAAAATTAATTCTCAATGGAATGTAAATTGGGATGAAAACTCTTATAAAGATTGTATCCTTATCTTAAGGATAAATCAATGACATAAATATGTGTGAAAAATACAAATACACTAAATATTATTGGATTATTAGTGTAAATAATTCAGAGGACATTCACACATATTCATGTAAAAACAACACCAATGAATTGGATATTTTACTTAATGAATAGAAATTAAGTTAAGATTACTCTTATCAAGTTCACATAGATTACTTGAGAGTTTATCAATGGAGTGACTATGTGTATAAAAAGAATACCCACATTAAGGGTAGTGGAAATTATGAATTATGAAAATTAATATATATTCCACACATAATCTTGGAGTAAAATGATCAATGAAGTATGCCTAAAGCCGAAAGAGTGGAACTTGAAGTTTGTAATTCCCTTCACAATTTGGTAACTTACGTAAAATACATCCCATGAAATATGGATCATAAAATGATGATCTAAATATCTATATATTTAAGTATATTACACAATGCATACAATCATGGGATCTACACACACCACATGCAATATATAAGTGGTGAACAATGGAAATATCACAGAATTAAAAGTTAGATAAAAAACCCCTTACCTCAAGTCTGAATTGTATTGTGTGTTCATTGTTATTCCTGAATAATAAACTTAAGTAAATTTATACTTTATTATGAACATTTATCAATTTTAATATTCCTTTTATATCACTTATTACCTATCCATAATAATTAGTTAATTATTTGAGATCATATTGGATATTTTATTGATGCTTGGAAGTTGAGTCAAAAGTGAACTTGTTATAATTACAATTAGTCCATGTGTTAAAAATTCCATTATACCCAGAATGATAGATATTATTTAGATATCATATATATATTATATATCCAATATATATATTTTCATTTATAAAATTTCAAAACATTTGGAGACAAGAAATGAAATGCACCTTTCATGGAGACGGTTAGTCATATGTACGCATTAGAACTACTTTCATTTCTATTTTTTTATTTTATGGGAGTTAAAAAATAATGATACATAGGTATATTATAAATCCAATATAAAACAATATGATATATATTTACATAATTTAATTAACTCTATCCTTTATACGTTCCATGAATGTCTTGAACGAATCATATTACCTTGAGGGTGCGGTAGTCCGTACTTCCTCAAATGAAATTATCGTGGTCACACATATTGGAAAGAATAATGGTGTGTTTATAAACGAATGATAAAGAAGCATAGATAAAACATAAACATAAAATACATAATATATAAATATAAGTTCCATCATAATGTTCACCATAAGAGGCAGTATGAGATAATTGAACTAACAACATTTCATGAGGCTTTAGTTTTCCATCCACAGAAACATTATGTTTTTCACCAATTAGATGGAGGTGTGTGTAATTGTAGCTCAAATACATCAGATAAAAACATAATAGTATCTTGAAGATACTGGTGTAGTTACAAAAAAAGGAATAAGAGGAGTTCATGGGGTCATAGAAGTTAAACAAAAGAAATGAATTTAAGAGAAACAGTTACCTTTAATTTGGGTAACTCCCTTTGGTTCGAACCAAAAAGACATCAGGAAGTCCCTTATCCCTAAGGTAAGGCCTCTAGGTGGAATATAGTGATTTAGGGAGCTTAATTGGTCAGAGTTTGGATGATCCAAAAGACCCGAGAGGTGTGAATAATTGGTTAAAATCGGTCACTTTTTATAAGGGAGAGGAGGGGCTCTTTTAGGAAATTGTGAAACTATTTTTTTATTATAAACATATCATGAGTTTAAAATGGTCCAAAACACATTATAGTCAAATATAAGATGACTAATATTCAAAATAATATCATCCTATAATAATTTGACTTGTTTTGGATGTTATTGTAATCATTATAATCTTATTTACATAAATCATTTATTAATGAGGTAAACACTGCATCATTATTGTGTCCATATAATTTAATTTATATGATGTATAAAAATTAAAAAAAATAACTTGATGTAGGAAATATGTTTATATTTCCATTTAATATTTATAGTCAAAAATATAACTTATATAACCCCATGTAAAAATTAATTTACTAAAATATATTTGTTTGTGTCAATTTTGTCTTTATTTTAAATTAATTAATCTAAAGAGTCATTATCACTCTGAAGTGGCTCAATGGGGTCCCAAAATCGACCCATGGATATCAATGGTCGGCCATGAATCATTCAAAAATGTTATGACAAATGATAACCTAATTTTGTGTTATTTTAATTTATATTTTACCTTGAATTACCCTACTTACCTTTAACCACGATAAATAAAATCAAAAAGTTACTATTCACCAAAAATTATTTTCATCTTATTGAACAAAATTTTACTTCTTGATAGTTAACATGTCTCTCGGATTTTTGAAATTCAATTCACAGTAGTGGTAAACTTCCAATTAAATGTAAAAGTCACTTTTTTAACAACTACTTAGTGGTTTCGCTATTTATCAAAAATTGATGTTTTTCAAAAAAGTACAAAAAAATCAGCAAAAGATTTATTTTATATTCCAAATTCAATAATAATGTCTATTATTCCAAATTAAAAACATAAAAGTGGAATTAATTAATTTAAAATTAATTCTCGTTGTTAAAACATATAGTGTGTTTTTAAGAAATAATAACTATCAAAATATTGACACTTGTTTATGTCCAATTTCAAAGTGAAATTTATTTCAATGACTAACGTTGTATTAAATGGTAAAAATATATTATAATTACACTTTAAAATAAATTTAAAAGATAATATACCCATATAAATCAATTATATTAAAACATAGTTTTGAATTAAAATAAAGTATCATTCAGTATTCATGAAAATATTAATTTTATCAGAAAAATAAAAAAAACTAACCAATGGAAATTTTGATTCCCCAATTTAAATAAGAATTTTATTTTGTCAAATATAACATATATAAAGGAACATTACTCTATTTAATGAGGGTTCACTATCAAAAGGCTGTAAATTGGCCCTTTAATGAATATAAGAGTATTTGTGCTTAAAATTGAATTCATTTCTTATTTTTAGCCTCTAACATTTATTGTATTAATGTAAAAATATTTAACAAACATATATAATCATATTTTTGTTAGTTCTATTAATTTCCACCAACATAATGGCTTTGCGTTAAGTACCTTTTAAAATAATAATATTATATTATTATTGTGCAACGAATGATTTCAAAGAAACCTGTTGTACTGTATCAGGTAAGCCATCGAACATATCATCCCCTTTAAATTTAAATTATCTTTTAATTAAAAAATATTAATAAAAATAATAATGTATTATTCTTTATTTATGCAGGATGTTACATCCTACCCCCCTTTTGGGAATTGCATCCTGGTAATTTTAAAATTGAGCTCCAAAACATCATTGAAATCCCCACATCGGAAAAAGTGTCAATAAAAATATCACATTAAAATAAATTAAGAGAAGTAAAAAGGTTAACCAAGACAATTGATACTACGATTCCATGAAAACATGGATATGGAGTAGAAAACAAAGTGTCAAGTTCAGATGGATAGAGATAGAAAACATGATCAAGGGAAAGTTAACAACAAGAAAACCACAATCTTGTGCTGGGACAAACAGTAATTAGTTTTCAAGTAGGAAAAGTAAAAAAACAACATTTTTTTTGTTTTAAGTTACATTTCATAAATATGAGGAATTTATTTATGAGATTTACTATAAACATAATGATATATACTTACTTTTTATGTAGTGTTTCCTTATTTAATAAATTTCTACCACTAAATATTTTTTTAAATGATGAGTATTCAAGAAGACATGGTCACACGGGAAGAGCTAGAATAAACTTCTAGAGAATCACATGATTCAAAAATGATAAACTATATGTCTACCTTGTCTTTAGAGATTAATCAAAACCAAAATGGTTAGTAAAAGTTATTGTGATCCCCCAAAAGGATATTCTTATAGAGAAAGAACCACTAATCATAATTTATAAAATTAAACAAACAATACCCCAAAGTTAAATAATTACCATTCATCAAAAAATTGTCCATAAAATCTTTCAATATAATCCAAACTAATATTGAAACCCAAAACATTGAAGAATATGGTTATGTAGTCTTCCATGTAAAATTTTATCTCCAAATTCCGTCAAATACTCTTAAAAAACATACTTAAAAGTAATTAAACTAATCACATATTATCTATAATAGGTTAATCATTTCCATAAATAACCCAAATCACTAGAAATCCATAGAAAAAACATAGATAAAAATGCACCATTTCCCCTCAAATGAAATCCCATAGTATTCTATTTTCCTTGGGCATATAGTGTTATTAACAAAGAGAACATCTTCCAAACTAAAAATTTTCACTTAACCACCTAATAATATTCTTATAATAAGGGTATTCATTTGATAAGACATAAGATCCCAAATAAAATTTTTATTGATCAATAAAATCATTTAACTAATAGTATTAGTCACACTAATCAGGGACTTCACGTAGTCTAGGGGTATGTGATAAATCTCAATCACACTCTGATTGTGGGTTTGATTCCCACCGCTTTTTTTGACATGACGTGTTATCACATGGTCTGTGTGTTGTCCATTTGTAAGAACTATATTTTATAACATTACGAAAATGAGATAAATTCCTCAAAATAACTATAAAAAAATTTAACCACAACTGTTATCTCATACCTTCAATTTTCATCCAAAAACATAATAACTTGTAATTTCCTCAAACCCAATGATAATATAAATCCATATGGTTATTTATAACTATATCCACAAGATAAAAGATAAGTATTCCTCAAATATCATTTTCACATGACAAACTACAGGCTTAAAAATACAAGATAAAATTATTCCAATGTAATCCCATCATCAAATAGTACTAGTACTTTTAAAAATTTCTCCATCCATTTATTTCAACATAGCATCTTCATTGAGTTAGAAAATATCCTATAGAATAGGGCATTCAATCGGGTGAGGGCCAGGTCCCCTACATTTATCGCAAATGACTGTAAATGGATTCTTGGGAATATTTTTATTTTCTTCTATAATAATCTTCATTTTTCCTCAGCAATTCGTCACATTATGTCATTATTTCCCACATGTGAATAATTTTTGTGAACCATTGATACACTTTCATGGGTTTCTCCTTCCACATTTCTTGCATGATGGAAATTGGGAATTCTTTTCTCCATGGTATCCACTTCTGGAGCTCTTATCATTACTCTCCATTCTCCTCATATTGATTTTGCGAGTTGGTTAATATATATGTTGTTGATGGTATTTTTGGGAAAAATATTTTGCATGAAAAAGATATCTTTTATGCCTATCAACATTCCATTTTTTCTCATTTCCACCATCATTCCCATTTTTACATCATTCTCAAAGTTACTATGACTTTCTTGTAATCCAGCCATTGACAAAAACCAGAAAACATTTTGTGTGTAAGAGTAGTCATAAAATTATTTACAAAATATCATCACACCTTGTTTTCGATCAAGAACACCTTAGTATTAACCATGGTTATTTATTCAAATATTATTTTAAAATCCGTCAAATCGGTATGTAATGAAAATGTAAATTATCCTATGAATATCCCTCGAGAGTATCGTAACCATGAGTGCAGCAAGGCTCGTTGTCGTGCACCAGTTCCCGTTTGAGTCTAGCTCATAGCTGTGTTTTCAGGTTTTACCCCCAGTACATCTGTTCCAGAGCTGTCTCTACCTACTCGTATCCAGACAGGGATGTATTTCATAGAAATCTTACAAAATCACTACAATACCACTGTTTTAGGACGTTATTCTATACTAATCATGAAAGTCCATATTAGGGCTATGTGTTCTAATTTGAGTTTACATAAATATATATTCCAAGATTTGTACTAAACTTCCTCTATTATCAACCATAACGCCCTGACCCCAGAAGCCGAGAGTTGGGGAATTATTATGTATCAATGGCATGATAAAAAAATATCATGTCTCGAAAGACATATTAGTATAGTAGCCTTGAAAATCACTATATACATTCATAAAGATTACATTACATCATAAAATTATAAAATACAACAACTTCTTGTCTCCATAGACCACACTCATATCCCCTCATACTATCCTTTAGGTCATTCATAAAATACATCTTCACATCCTGGGAAAAATAAAACATAGAAAGAGGTGATCTCAAATGCTCAATAAGGGAAATAAATATAGCTAAAGATAACAAAAATATTACGCATGCTGAATAATTGAAACCACATTCCTTTACCATCAATAAAGATGAATACTTTTATGGCAGGAATATGAACTGAGTAAATAAATCCATAATAAACCATAATCATGGGCATTCTACTAGTCGAATGACTACATCATCCATTAATATTATTTTTATAATGAGGAAATTTATAATGCCGAACATTCTGAAACATTTTTCTAAGGCCTCATCCAAGACGTCTAAAAATGATTATGGCCTCAGACAAAACCACATATCAAATTGGGAAAGGGCCTTGACCAATTCTACATCTAGTTGTCTCGTATGACCTATTGATGCATAGAGGAGCTATATAAGGCTCCACCCATCACTTACTAATTCCAATAAATTCCTCATATGAAATGGTTTAAACATATTATAAACATTCGTATTAAAACAAACATACAAAATGTCAATACTTTATCTAAAAACCATGAATGGTATAAAAATAGCACATCCACAGTCAAACATATTCATTCGATACAATATGGAAGATTATATTGTATCACATTAACCTCAATTGGGAATAATGAAGGATATTTACATAGATGAAAATAATCATCAAAACTATTAGAGAGACATATCCCCCTTTTTCTTGAAACTATTTAAAAGTCACACTATTTGTCAAGAAGCTATTTAAAAATATATTTTTGAATTAACGTGTCACACCCCACTTTGAATCTTCTAAAAATAATTTTAATTATAAACCATTAATTTCCATATAAATAAATCCTTAAAACTATTTTTAAAACATTGACATTAATGATATTGATTTAGAATAATAAATCATTAAAAATTTTAAAATGATATTTTAGTTAGAGTTTCCAACCAAAAGAGAGACACTTGAATACAAATAAGTGAGGTAATCAAAACATTTTAATATCATGAGAATAAAGGGATTCATGATATACCATGTCAAAGAAAATTATATACACCATAGAAAAGTGATTTGGTGTATAACAACAATGAAGTCTCAATGGAATATAAATTGAGATGAGATCTTTTTTAAACATCGTATCCATAGGTTAAGGATAAATCAATGATATAATTATGTGTGAAAAATATAAATACACTGAATATGATTGGATATTCAGTGTAAATAAATTATAGGAATTTCACACATATTCTTGAAAAAACAAAACCAATGAATTGTTTATTTAACTCAATGAATATAAAATGAGTTGCGATTTTCTTCTCAAGTTCATATCTATCACTTGAGAGTTTATCAATGAACTGATTATGTGTATAAAAATTATACACATAGAAAGGAGAGTAAAAATTATGACATAATAAAATGAATATTTATTCCACACATAATCTTGGAGTAAAATAATCAATTAAGTATGCAAAAATCCGAATAAGTGGAAATTGATATTTGTAATTCCCTTCACAATTTGTTAACTTACATAAAATACATCTCATGCATGATGGATCATACAATGATGATGTAAATATCTGAAAATTTAATTATATTACACAATTAATACAATCACCTGTAGTACACACACCACGTGCAATAAATAATTGGTGAACAATAAAAATCTCTTGGAATTAAAAGTGAGATAAGAAACACATTACCTGAAGTCTGAATTGTATTGTGTGTTCCTTATTATTTATGAATAATGAACATAAGTTATTTTCTACTTGATTAGGAACACTATTCAATTTTATTATTCCTTTTATATCACTTATTACCTTTCTATAATAATTAGTTAATTATTTGAGTTCATATTGGATATTTTATTGATGTTCATAACTTGAGTCAAAAGTGAACTTGATATAATTACATTTTGTCCATGTGGTCAAAACTCCATTATCACCAGAATGATATAAATGATTTAGATATCATATATATATTATATATTGTAGAGACCCGATGCTTGAAGTACATTTACATTACATTACTTTTGCAGAATACTTAGTACATAACAAAAACACACACAAGGACCGTAATAGTTTAGTGTCTTTGGAAATTTGGAATATAATGTTCTAATCATGGTGAATGATATTCAACATCTCCCATAAAGATCATCTTTTTTTAAAACCTAAATCCTTTCTTTATGTCCTGGGGAAAAGAAAACATAAAAGGGTAATCTCAAATGCTCCGTAATGGTAAACAAAATAAATATCAATCACGTCATATTCATAAGAACATATCTTTTTGAAATCATAACCTGCAAAAGAGATCATAATTTCATATCATGTGATAAATCATAGTAGTGAAATTTAATCCCAATAATCATAAAATAAAACATGAAACATTGTGGCATACACACATTATCCTAGAGAATCATTTCTTATTTGTCAAGACTCATTACCAATACTATCATAGTGGACAAAGTCCCTTTCTGAACCGAGTTCACTACTCGTTTCAGCCCTGTTTCACTGAATCGGTACAACATACCGTTCCAGCCATGTCTATCTCATGAGATATAAAACACGGCCCGACCCGGGTTCGACCTAGCTGGACTGGCCTGGCCGGCACGGCCCGGCCCGGCCTGGGCGCGACCCGGCCGAATCGGCCGATCGGCTCGGCGGCTACGGCTGAGCTGAGGGTGGGGGGCGTGCTGTCGTCGTGGATGAGAAGCGCGGCCCCTCGTGGGGCCGCCCCGAGGCAACCGGACGCGGCGGCCGAGCCGCGTCCCTCCACCGGTTCTGTGCGGCCGCGGAACTACATCGCCGCCGCGGCTTCAGCCACGGCGGTTTTTGCCGACGTCGCGCCGGTCGCCGTCGCCGCCTGGCGGCGGGCCGCTGCCGGCCGCAGCCTATGATCACCGGTGCCACTGCGCTAGCATGACGCCCCGGCGGGAGCTTCCGCGGGCCACTGGATGTGCTCCGGTGGTCCGTTTTGTGTGCGGTCCTCGCCAGTGGTCCTCCCTGGACCTGATCATCACTGTGAGGCTCTCAAAACGCACTTACAGTTTTGTTTATCTTTGCCCGTCAATTCAAACATCAAATAACAAAATGTGTCGTCTTCGTGGTTCTCTGGCGCGATGAGATGGTGCAACACCCCTTCACCATGGCCCTACTCCGTCCGCGGATGTATTCGGGTTTCTCCGATGTGGCGTGACAGCGTTGTGCATTCCTTAATGCACGTTTCCGCACGGTGCGACGACACCGCGCCATCCTCGTTTCAATCCATAAAAGAAACCCACAAGGATAATGAGGAGGGTCGGCCGTGTTTGTGCGGTCCCCCCCCCTCTCGTTAGTTGATAGAAAATTGTCATATTTCATAAAGATCATCAAGGTAATAATGACGAACAAATTAAATGATAATTCTCAACATCAAATCCGCTTGAACGAACGATCCGCGGATCAACCTGGAATTGGTTGGTCCGTGCTCGATGTTCTTTCCTTAAAAGATAATAGGACACCAAAAATAAATTCCCCTACCTCAAGCGTCGTCGAGTGAGGGTTCTTCGTGGATTTTCTCATCGTGGAAGAAACGTCGTGGAAGGAGAGTCTTCGGCGTCACGTCGTCGATCTCCGGGGGTTTGGCCTTCTTCGTCGGAGGTCGGAGCATTCTTCGCGTTCTTCGTGTTCTTCACTTTCTTCGTCGAAGAATGAATAATTCTCTCTCTGCTCTCCCAAAGGCATTACACAACACAAACCCCCTCAACAAAATAAAATAAGCCGTCAACTTATTTTATTATTAACTTAAGAATTTGAAAAACAAAGGAAAAGAAACGATCAATTAATTCGAAGAATTAATTGTAAAACTTAACTGCCCAATTAAAAAGAGGTGTTTCTTAACCAGAAAAACGCACGGTTGACTTAGTTTAATAGGGGGGTGTGGGTGCGTTACTTAAGAAGAAATGAAACGGTGGGGCTCATGTGGGACCCACCTCACAAATATCCTACCATGTGGGTAGGATATTTTGAATTGCACCCTATCTGCTTCAGCCAAGCTTAAGTAGCTTAAAGTCGTCTTTTAGCGGCTTTAAGTGAAATAAAATAAAATTTCCATACAACTTTATTTTATTTCTTAACTTAAACCCCAAAAATTAAAAAGCACAACTGGGAAAACACAACTCCGAAAGAGGAGTTTCTCAGCAAAAACTGGCGCTGTGATTCCATCGGTGCACTCAGAATTCGATTCCGAGCACCGGTTCAAAAGATAGAAAATCCGGCTCATTCGTTCACTGAACGTACCCGAGCCAAACTTCGGAAATTAATTCCGGGCACACCGGGCCTCAGAATCAGGCGCCGTCAGAAAATATGTTCTTGTAATATTTCAAAGAATATTTAGGAAAAAAATTTCCCTTGAAATTTCTAGGTCTTTACATTACTCCCACCTCAGGGCTTTACGTCCCCGTAAAGCTTCAACACAAACTGGGGTCACAAAAGCAGTACAGAGCACGCATTTGAGCCTTCCGCTCCCATGTGCTTACCTGGAGGTTCTCGTACTACTAGAGAAAGTGCACCCGAGGAATCGATCATCCTCATAGGATCTGCTCCTGTCGATCCTCGATCCCCACTGGAACCTCCGTGGAAGACACCCCATCGCCATCGCCCAACTCCTCATGGTCGATGATATGCGAAGGGTCGAGCACATTTCTCATCAGTTGAGATATGTGGAAGTCATCGTGCACCTGGTGAAACTACGGTGAATGGGTCAAACGGTAAACCACACCGCCTACCCAGCTGAGGACCTAAGAAGGTCCGCTGACCCTCAGAGATAACTTGTCGTCTTGGCCACATCTTCGTAATCCTCGTCGAGGTGAGACCCGTATAAGGACGTGATCGTCATCCTCGAACTCCAGAGGTCTCCATTTTCTGTTAGAACTGGAACTCGAAACGACTTCCTCTACAAGGGTAAGGTTGAACGAATCAAGAGTGATCGGGCGTACCCTCATGTGAAAGAGTTTATCATGTGCTGCCTGGGGTTTCCTTTTTTTCCGACCAAGGAAAACCCATCCCGACGTTTTCCTAAAACTATTAATTCGAGTATGAACAATTATTGCCCATTCCATACTCAAACTAACGTCGTAAGGCCTCGACATTGCCACCAAGATATTCCAACAGGAACCCTCGCCTCGAGGGTCTGACCACACCGTCGGCGTAAGTGTGATTATCGAGTCTCCTCCCAAGGTATCTCCAGACATGAGGGTCATGTCCACGGCTTACCGGAAACTCTAGGTCTGTAACAAGATTTGTGAAAGCAAGGAATGATTCATATAGACGTCCGTTACTACATCATCTAGTAGTGGACACAGACTGCCCCTTGAATCATTATTAGAACCATTGGGTCACACTCCTTGACCGCATGCAGCCGCACTCTTCCTCCGCCCTCCAGCTCCAGGAGCTTGGCGGGAATAACTAAGGTGGGTGGTTGTACCATGTTAGGATGTACACCACCTCATGCTGCTCTCCTAGCTCTGACTCCACGTCTGCTACTTCGTAGACTCATCCCTCCTTTATGCTTCCTCTTCTTTAACATTTAACACACCCGAGTCTCTAAGACTGGCACTGGTTTCCTGTTTCATACTGCACTGGGCAGTCTTCATCCGCTCTTGGATGACCTGAACCTTCTTTAGTCTCACAAGAGCTGCTATGATTTCTTCCTTGCCGATAAGAGAAATCTGGTCTCATCCCCATGATGAACCACATTCGTTGCCTAATACAGTCAATCCCAACATGAATGATGCATTCATGCCATGGATGACGTCGTAAGGCCTCAACATAACTACCAAAAGATCCAACTGTCACTCTCACCTCCAAGGATGTATCCACTAGTTCCTCTCCTGTCCACATGCTCCTGGAGCTCTACTACCTTGTCCACTACTCGGCTGTTGCTGAAGCACTCATCGCTGTTTCTGCCTCAGTGGCTCCTCCAACGCATGTGGATCAACCATAAAAGGAGTCGGACAATCACGTGCCAGTTGACCCTTTCCGCCGCAGGAGTAACACAACCTGTTTCTGGCATGCCTGGCTCTGACCCCACCCCGAGTGCCCCGCACCTTCGGTCCTAAAACCCGAGATCGTCCAAATGCTGGTCTGGTCCTCCTAGACCTCTGCATCATCTTTTTACTGCCCATAGATGATGCGGCTACTGATCGATACCCCTGCGGCAAAGGCATAAGTTCATGTACACGCTCGGGGTGTAGAGCTACTGGCACAAACTACATCCTGAAGAAGGTCTCGAAGTCTTCCCATGTGATGGTCATCCCGTCGCAAAACTGGAACAAGTGGCTCCACGACCTGCCTGCTGCTTCCTGAAGAAGGTTGGCAGCAAAGATCACCATGAGGTCTGCCAGCGTCCCCACTAGCCTGAAGACTCTCACCACAGCCTCCAGCCAATCCTCAGCCACCTACGGGTCTGTCTCTCCCCTGAACCTGGGTAGCCTCTGGCACTGGAACTCGTGCAGCGCACCCAAGTGGCGTGCATCGCCTACTGTTGGGACTGGTGGCATCGGTGGCCCAACGTATGGTAGTACCGCTGGTGCCTCCGCTGGTGCCTCAACTGCAAGAGGGCCCTGTACCGAAGCCTCGTCGCTCGGCAAGCTGTCAGTACGCACATTCCTCTGGGCTCTAGCTAGTCGTCCGAGAAAAGGCATCCTGAATGAAACAACGTGACATGGTCAAACGATTATACCAAGTGAGCTGACCTGGTTCGAGCTGTTTTATGGGAAAACCTTTGAAAACACACACGCAATCAGTGTTTTCGTGCACAAAGTTGGAAATCAGTTGTCAGGGTCCTGGTGTATGGATACGTCGGCCGCCCGCACCATCACTGGACTTCCTAAACTGAAAACCACACTCGGTACCCTTAACATTATTTCTTCACAGAAATAAAATGCCAGAGTTATAAGTTCTGCAGTAGAACTGACTCCCCTGATACCAATTTTTCATGACCCGTCCTCAGGGCCCGTGTCGTGACTACCCCAAGCCTGCCTTCCATAGGCCAGGGGCTGGCGACTAGCACCAAAGGCGTAAATCCCGATAACTGGGAAGGCATTGCCTTTATAAAAGAAAACAAGCACCACAGAGTAAGAAAGCGGAAAAAGTAAACATTATGTACAAGGGAAGTGCTGAAAAGTAAATGGGCCAGAATAAAAACCCAAAAAAAGTACAACTATAACTAAACAAGTACAACCGAAAAGATAACAGTTGGAAGAACAGAAGCGGCTCCTGGGTTGTCCACCACGGATCCTACCTGAAGGGTAGGTACAGATACCCTCCTCCACGCTCTCGTCCGTCAACCTCCTCCGTGTGTCGTCTCGTCGTGTAGTCCACCTCCGGGTACTGACTCGTCGTGTAGTCCACCTCTGGGTACTGACTCGTCATGTAGTCCACCTCTGGGTACCGTCCAATCCTCGAACACTCGGCCTCTGTCAGCACTGCCTGTCGTCTGCAACCAACACAACAAGGTGCGGGCATAGCCCGTGCAGGGGTGAGTATAACGATACACAGTAGGGACCCTGAGACCCTCAAGGTCTCACTAAACCAACAAGGATAACCACAAAGAAGATCTCAATAGATAACCTCTACTTCGGTATATGCCCATACATATGCCTAAGTTATCAAGTAACCCATCTCAAACACGAGGAAACACAAGGATCATGAAATCAACGGATAATCACTACCCAGGTATATTCCCATACATAAAACTATGTTAACAAGTGACCCATCTCAATCATGAGATAAACACAAAGGTCAAAAGTCTTAGCTCAAACCAGGATTTTCATTATCGAAACCGTAATTGCTGAAGAGCTCCGTCTCTAGAGTGTACAATGGTCCTGTCACGACTCTGAGGTACTGCTCACTAACCTAAGACTGCTGAGGTACTCCTCCTATCGAGTACCGCGGGTCAGCCACCCAAACACAGTAGTGCTTCCCACCGCGGTATGTCTCCCATACACAGTAGTTCACATCCCCAAGTATCATGCTGAGGTACTCTCCGGACGAGTACCGCGGGTCCGCACTGTCACACAGGTAGTGCTCCGTCTGCCATGGGTCTGCCCCCAACAAGGTAGTGCTCCATCCACTGGGCTAGTTGACTCACTCCAAGTCGAGTCGGTCAAGCAGTCGTCAGGTCTCAGTCGGCTACACGGTCTTTGTACTTCGCACGCTCGTCTCTGAGAGGGTCCGCTCCACGAGATAAAGGTCGATACTCCAAGTATCTCATGAAGAAGTATCTCAATGGACCGCCTCGTCATAGGGGTCTCAACGCAACAGACTGCATGTCAATCGGACACCCGGTTTGTGAGTTATTAGCCTTTTCGTCCCCGGGGCCCGGTTGGTTTCGTGAGCAAACCAAATCCGGCCGTATCTCAACTGTACCCTGAACTCTCATAAGGTATACTCATAGGGACCATTTCTCAATGTGATCACCAACGCCGCTGATGGTTCGTCAAACGGACGTCTGGTCTGAAAGATAACAGTTTTTCCGTTCCAAGGGCCCGGTTGGATTTTGGGTACAATCCAAACCGGCCACTATCCAAAAGAAACCAAAACTCGGGCGAAGTATGCCAAAACATCCCTCTCATCAAGAGGAAAACAACGAGATAAACGGTGCATCAATCGAATGCTCGGTCTGTGAGTTATTGGCTTTTTCGTTCAAGGGGCCCGGTTGGTTTCGTGAGCAAACCAACCTGACCGCACTCCGACGACATCCAAAACTCGAGCAGAGTAAGCCAAAAGATCCGTCTCAATTAGAGGAATCTATCAAGGTTGACGGAACGTCAATCGGACGTTCGATGCTCATGATATGAGCGTTTCCACACTAGGGCCCGGCTGGTTTCGTGTACGAACCAACCCGGCCGAACCCAAAGTTCCCCAAAACCTTGAGTGTGATATACCAAAATGACCGCCTCATTTCAAAGATCGCATTTCCATAGACAGCGCATCAATCGGAGGTCCGTAGCCCAAGATATGGGCATATGACCTAAAACGGTCCAAAAACGGGGGGTCTGGGCCCCTGGACGACCCGGCCCGACCCCCCCTGGGTCGGCCCGACCCGGGTCCGACCCAGCTGGAACGGCCCGGCCGGTGCGGCCCGGCCCCGCCTGGGCGCGACCCGGCCGAATCGGCGGGTCGGCTCGGCGGCTACGGCTGAGCCGAGGGCGGGGGCGTGCTGCCCCCGCGGATGAGAAGCGCGGCCCCTCATGGGGCTGCCCCGAGTCAACAAGTCGCGTCCGCTGGGCCGCGTCCCTCCACCGGTTGCACGCGGACGCGGAACCGCATCGCCGCCACGGCTTCAGCCGCGGCGGGTTTTGCCGACGGCGCGCCGGGCGCCGCCGCCGCCTCCGATCACGGGCGCCGCTGCGCGGGCGTGGCACGCCGGCGAGAGTTTCTGCGGGCCACCGGACGCGCTCCGGTGGTCCGTTTTGTGTGCGGTCTTCACCAGTGGTCCTCCCGGGACCCGATCTTAACTACGAGGCTCTAAAAACACCCTTGCGGCTTCGTTTGTCTTTTCCCATCAATCCTCACATCAAATAAAAAAAATGTGTCATCTTCGTGGTTCTCCGGTGCGATGCGATGGCGCAACGCCCCTTCACCATGGCCCGACTCCGTCCGCGGATGTCTTCGGGTTTCTCTGACGCGGCGCGACGGCGCCGCGCATTCCTTCCTCCACGTTTCCACGCGGTGCGATGGCACCGTGCCATCTTCGTTTCAATCCACAAAAGAATCCCACAAGGATAATGTGGAGGGTCGGCCGTCTTTGTGCGGTCCGGCCCCCTCTCGTTAGTTGATAGCAAATGGTCATATTTCACGAAGATCGTCAAGGTAATAATCACGAACAAATTAAATGATAATCCTCAACATAAAATCCACATGAACGGATGATCCGCGGATCAACCTGGAATTGGTTGGTCCGCGCTCGATGTTCTTTCCTTAAAAGTTAATAGGACACCAAAAATAAATTCCCATACCTCATGCGTCATCGAGTGAGGGTTCGTCGCAGATTTTCTCTGCGCGGAAGAAACGTTGCGGAAGGACAGTCATCGGCATCACGTCATCGATCTTCAGGGGTTTGGCATTCTCTGTCGAGGTCAGAGCGTTCTTCGCGTTCTTTAAGTTGTTTGCGTTCTTCATCAAAGAATGAAGAATTCTCTCTCTGCTCTCCAAAAGGCTTTACACAACACAAGCCCCCTCAACAAAATAAAATAAGTCCTCACCTTATTTTATTATCAACTT
Organism: Viscum album; assembly: GCA_963277665.1. Classification (NCBI taxonomy): domain Eukaryota; kingdom Viridiplantae; phylum Streptophyta; class Magnoliopsida; order Santalales; family Viscaceae; genus Viscum; species Viscum album. The sequence goes on from OY728156.1 coordinate 538,208,988, forward strand.
ATGAATTTGAAAAACAAAGGAAATGAAACGATCAATTAATTCGACGAATTAATTGTAAAACTTAATTGCCCAATTAAAAAGAGGCGTTTCTTAACCAGAAAAATGCACGGTTGACATTGTTTAATAGGGGGTGAGGGTGCCTTACTTAAGAAGAAAAGAAACGGTGGGGCTCATGTGGGTCCCACCTCACAAATATCCTACCAAGTGGGTAGGATATTTTGAATTGCACCCTATCTGCTTCAACCCAGCTTAAGTAGCTTAAAGTGGTCTTTAATTGGATTTAAGTGAAATAAAATAAAATTTCCATACAACTTTATATTATTTCTTAACATAAACCCCAAAAATTAAAAGGCACAACCGGGAAAACGCAACTCCGAAAGAGGCGTTTCTCAGCAAAAACTGGCGCTGCGATTCCATCGGTGCCCTCAGAATTCGATTCTGAGCACTGGTTCAAAAGTTAGAAATACCCGCTCGTTCATTCACTGAACGTACCCGAGCCAAAGTTCGATAATTAATTCCGGGCACACCGGGCCTCGGAATCAGGTGCCGTCAGAAACTGCATTCTTGTAAAATTCCAAAGAAATTTTTGGAAAAAAATTGTCCCTTGAAATTTTTGGGTCTTTCCAATTGGAGTGTATGTATACTATTTCAGAATCAATATCACATTACAATAATTATATATAGTTATTATGTACACCATTATACCCATCCGAGTAAGGTGGTCATGTAAAATAGATTACACCACGACGTGGAGACGGTATTCCGTACGTACGCACACGCGGTGATTTCGTTTTCCGTAGGTTGGATAGATGGTGAAACAATGTTGTTTCATAATTATAATAACATATCAGTATATAATTGATACTTATGTAATTACTTCATAATGAAACAACCTATGAAGAAGAAGTGGAAGAAGAAATAAAGATGAAAGAATCGGTGACAGACATTTCATCTTCTTTGAAGCGCCTCTTTGAGATCTCAGTTTATGGCACTCAAATTGGTCTTTGAGGAAAACCAGAACCTCTAGGATGTTGCTAGGGAAGTGTAATGGAGACAATGTCAGGGTTTGTCCATGCTTGAAGGCTCAAAGTGGTGTGAGGAAGAGGGGGAGGAGGTGCCCTTTTATAAGGGAGGAGAGAGGCACCCTTGGAATAACTAAAACTATTATTTTATTATAAAGTCATATTCAGTTTTAAATAGTTCCAAATTGATTTATTTCTAATATAAGGTGGGGATGGGTATAAATAATCTAATCCAATATAATTTAGACAAGTTTAGGTTCCTATTTTAACCTTATCATTTATATTTAACATTAAGTTAAATAATTTTACTTTTACCGTGTTCTATTGTGTTCTTATACTATAAGGTTAATAAACTTCCTATAACAATCAAACGAACCCCATGTTGTTTATTATAAATATATATAACCTTATCTAATTCATTTGGAAGAACCTTAGATTTTTATGAATAATATAACAATTAATAATATAATAATTATTTTAAAAACTATTTTATGTAAATTTTGACACTTTTTATTAATTGATTTTTTTGAAAATCATAACAGAATGATTAGTTATAAAAACGTTAATAAAATCAATATTAACATGTCTTATTAACATAGAAAATTAGTGGAATTCATAAAAAGTCTCAAATTTCATTTATTTTTGTATTTATAACATCAATTATGTCAATATTTCATTACTAAGATAATTACTTCATCATCTTTGTGTCATAAATAAATTAAATTATTTAATGTCTAAAAATTACAAAAAAAATAACATTATGTAGGAAATATGTTTAGCTTTCTAATGAGTATTTATAGTCGAATTTATCTTATGTATAACCCTATATTAAAATTTATTTACTTATTAAACTTTGATTTTAACTATTTTAACCCTTCTTTAAATAAATTAATAATAAATGTCCTAATCTAATCAAAGTGGGCCTAAATGGTCATATTTTATTCCTAAGGTTATTTTCGGTCGAATTAAACTTATCCAATAGAATTAGTACATGTGTTAGTGTAATAATAATATCATTTTTACACGTAATTACCTTATTTACTTTTAATCGTGGTAAAAAAAAAGAATAAAGTTACTATTCACCAAAAATTATTTTCATCTCATTGAACCACATTTTACTTACTGAAATCAACCGTGTCTTTTGTATTTTTGAAATTCCACTCACAAAAGCGGTAAAATTAATTTTTATGAAAAATTCATTTTTCTTAACTACCACTTAGTGGTTTCACTATTTATCAAAAAATGAATGTTTCCAGAAAAATACCAAAAATTTGGCCTCAGCTATATATGATATTATGAACTAAAAATTATATCTATTTTACCAAACTAAATAAATATCATTTGCATTAATTAATTTAAAAATTAATTCCCATCTTCAAAACAAATAGCGTGTTCTTGAGAGATAATAACTATCAAAAGATTGACATTTGTTTATGTCTGGTTTAAATGTAGAATTACATCTAATGACCAACATTGTATTAAATTGTAAAAATATATTCTGAATATACTTTAAAACGACTAAAATTAATAATTTATCACTATTAATTATTTCGATTAAAAAGGTTGTTTTTAATTAAAACATAGCGTGTTTTTACTATTCATCAAAATATGAAAGTTACCAGAATGATATAAAAATTTATCCAAAGTAAATTTTTATTTCATGATTACAAAGAAGAATTTTATTTTTTCAAATATAACTTATAAACATGTCAAAAACTAGATTTAAAGTGGGTGGAGCATCAAAAGGTGGAAAAACTCAATTTTTTTAAAAATACTTATTTTAGACGAAAAATTTATTTTGTTCTTATACAATGTTGTAGAAAATGTGCAAGATGAATAATAATTTTATAAGATTCAAAATTTAGTTAATACAATTCATAACGTATAGTTGATAAAAATATTATAATAATATATCGTTGTTTAGTAAAACCCGGTATTGCGTACAACACACACTATCGAGGAAGGTCGCTATTGCGTGTAATGCAAGCCAAGTCAGGGTTGCGTGTTGTGCAAGAATCCATCATTTTTTCGTATAAAATAATCCAACCACATTTCATTTATACATTGAATATATATATTCTCAATGTTGCGTAGAATAACTATTATCAAAATTGTGTGTAACACGATCCAAGAATAGTGTTGCTTATACTGCATGCTAATACAGTGTTTCGTATAGCACAAGGTAATCTTGGTGTAGCATACAATACAAGACATTAATGAAATTAAAAGAATATTTTTCATAAAATCTCATGGTGTTAAATTCTACCCCCCTTAAAATGAATTTCACCCTCGAAATTCATTGGGGTTATAAATGGTTTACTATTCGAAAGTTTCTTTAATAGAAACCCACATCGTAAATAGGAATACCAAAACCAATTATTAAAAAAAAAGTATGAAACGTAACGGTTACCCAAATAAACTAATCACTGGGTTTCCACATAGGTGATAATATGGATATGGAAGAGGAATCTAACCATCATGTTCTGATGGAGAGTGGTAGAAAACATGGCTATGGAAAAGCCAGTAATCACGAAGCCATAAATTTGTGAAGATCTAAGGTACCATCTGATTCATCAGATATAAGATCACTAGGACAACATTTTTGGTTTTCAAGACCATTTCCCTAAAGTTGATGAAATTGGAATTAGAAGAAATACTTTCGTGATTTTGGTATAGTCTCACCTTTTGTCGTTCATTGGAAAATTTCCACGTCATCTCTTAAAGAAATGAAGTTTTATTTGTCATTCGTGATGTGTTAGTGGATCATGTGATAGAATGATGGGTCATTCCATCTGTCTCAAACAAAAGGTTCGAAAAGTTATCAAAAAATACATAAGTCCATCTATAGTGAGATTAATCATATATGGTTCTTAAAATGGACTTATACTTCATATATTATACTGCTTAATATAATAAAACTAGTTTCTACTAAACAGGGACATCATATAGGTCAGTGGTAGGCGATAAAGGGCAGTTGCACTTCGGTTGTGGGTTCGATTCCCGCAGCCTTGTCCGACGCGATGGGCCGTCGCCCATCCTACATGTTGTCCTTTTTCTAAAGCTATATTACTATAAAATACCATCAACAATATCAAAATAGTTTTATCCTTAAACAATACTAACTTATGACAAACATAATCCATTGTAATCATTTGACTTATCTAAAATACTTCGGTCCAAGCTCATAGTATAAAGAAAATGATCACGTGAATGCCATCATTTATCCCCCATATATCATAAGATATATATTGTTGATCAAATTACAAACATGTGAATACCTTAATCATGTACTTTCTTGAAGAATAAATACCCATTGAACCTTAATGAAAACATGAATGCAGTCAAAAGTTAACTCTTTCCACATACCAAAAACCGAAAATTATATATACTCAAACCATGATATAACCTTCTCCTTATATCATTCATGAGCTCATGAATACTATCAAACATTTAACTTTCTCCTTATCCCTTCATTATGCGCTTATCATCTACATTCCAAAAATATCTGAATAACCTTTCATGGATACTGGTACCATTAATCATACACTTTCAAAACTCAAGGAAAGACAACAGTGTAACAATCCTTAAATGTCTCTTTATTCCATAGTACCATGAGATTACTTATACAACATTACACATGGTAAACATGTAATCATTCCACTACATTCTTAAACCATTGACTGAGCATCAACAATTCTTTCATCTCACATATCATTTGTAGTCTCTTCATCATCATCAACCTAAATACTACCCATACGACTATACTGATTCTCTTCATGAGACTTTCCCTTAGGGCATTGGTTTTCATAATGCCCGGACATTCCACATTTAAAACATTTAACCATTGTTGATGTCATATCAATACCATTATCCTCATCCCTGGTGTTAACTGATCCTTTTTCATTTTCACTTACTGGCTTTGTGTCCTTCTTTTCCACACCCAAATCATCTTCTAGTTCCTTTGAAACATTCTCCTTGATGCCTCTTCCCACATGATTTACATAGGGGAAATTTAACTTTCTTTCCTCTATGATCATCATGAAACTCCATCTTTCTCTTATTAGACGAGTCAGGAAACATAAAATTTTTTACTTTATTGATCATATTATGTGATTGCTGATTCGGCATAATAATGATGATTGGACTTCCAAATCCCATTTCATTTGGTTTCTAATGAAAAATATCATTTCATTGTCCATCATATCCTCCATTATCGTGAATCATCTTGTTTCCAGCCATTTTCTAAAACCCAAAAAGAATAGTGTGAGAAGCAAAAATCATAATAAAGGGGGAGGAAATTCAATATATACCATCTTTGATTTAATCGAATATCGTTACCATAGTTCTAGGAATATATCCTATATGTATACTTATCCTTAGAGACATCTCTAGACATACATTAGAAATATCTCTAGGGATCTTACTAACGTTTTTCGCATCCTTGTTTCCAAAGGTTGACTAAAATTTTCTCTGATACCATCTATAGAGACCTGAAGCTTGACGTACTTTGAAATAACATTACTTTTGAGGAATAATTAGTACATAACAAAAACACACAAACAAGGACCATACTAGTATAGGGTCTTTGGAAACTCGGAATATAATATTCTAATCGAGGTGAAAGATCTTCAACATCTCCCATAAAGATCTTCTTTTTTTAAAACCTAAATCCTTTCTTTATGTCCTGGGGAAAATAAAACATAAAAGGGTGAGCTAAAATGCTCAGTAAGGGTAAACAAAAGAAACATCAATCACGTCATATTCATAAGAACATATCTTTTGGAAATCTTACCCTGCAAAAGTGATCATAAATTCATATCATGGGATAAATCATAGTAGTGAAATATAACCCCAATAATCATAACTTAAAACATGAAACTTTGTGTCATACACACATAATCATAGAGAATCATTTCTTATTAGTCAAGAGTCATTGCCAAGATTATCTTAGTGGAAAAAGTCCCTTTCTGAACCGACTTCATTCCTCGTTTCAGTTCTGTTACGCTGAACTGGTATAACCTACCGTTCCAGCCATGTCTATCTCATGAGATATAAAACCATTACCCAATTAATTGGAGGGATATATAGGTCCCACCCATCTCATAATGATACCATTCTTATGTCTTCCACAAAGTCATAAACCATACATCATAGCATAAACCATGTAATAAAAATGGGATTCTCAAACAACATGACATCATAAAACAATTCATATAAGATAATGGAATTCATAAAAATATTTCCAACACAACATTATCAATTCCATGTAATAATAGGGATAGAAACAGAACCCTATATTATCTTATATGGAATATAATTTTGATAAATCACTTGAACTCCATTCTTGAGGAAAATATTCTTTCTACTTCAAAAACACATTTCATTTATTAACATGTCATAAAATTATTACTAAAAGAATTTGTTTAAAAAAATCGTGAAATATTATAAGGGAATCTTCTTGGAAATAATGTTTTAAAAATCCATTCATGTCGTATAAGTTAAAAGAAAACATTCTTCTCGTGCTTTTGTTGGAAAATACAAAAAGTACCACGTATGAAAAACCACAAAAGATACCTTTCATATCCTTTACTAAAAACTCACCGAAGGGTAAAATTAGATTTATAAAATTGTAGGTGGATGGAAATAATATTACATATTGGGGAAACATGGATGTGGATGATAAAATACACCCCAGTAAATGACAAAGTATAAACAATCTCGGATAAAAATGAGATTGTGATATTTCCCTTACCATAGGTCCGATTTGCTTCGTATGTGTCTGATCCTCCTGTATAATGATTTAAATAATGTCATTGACTTATTCCAGAATCATACTCATTGTTATGATACCATATATGGTTCACTTAAGGCATTATATTACCCGTTCTTTTGTAAATTCCATGTTAAAGAGCGTTTTGGGTAAAATCGTTTCATTTGTCGTCCCTGTTTTGAATTGTAATTATTCTTATGATTACTTAGATAATGATTACCTAATTATAGAATATAAAACATGATTTATATATAATATATATTCATAATATATATATATATAATATAATATATTAGTAAATGGAAAGAAATACACCGTTCACGGAGACGGTAGACCATTCGTACGCATGAACGCTGTTTTCTTTTCCTTATTGAGTTGAATGGAATTAAGTAGATGACATAGATATATATACACATAAATCCAGAATCATTATTATGTCATATATTTCATTATTACTTATTATATATACTTTATAATCATTCATGAATGTTTAACGTGGAGAATGAATCTCATCGCGTTGTGGAGACGGTAGTCCATACGTACGCACGAGCGATGATATCGTTCTCATGATCGTGGAATTGTATTGGAGTGTATGTATAATATTTCAGAATCAATATCACTTTACAATAATCTTATATAGTTATTATGTACACCATTATACCCATCCAAGTAAGGTGGTGGTGGAAATAGATTACACCACGACGTGGAGACGGTATTCCATACGTACGAACGCGCGATGATTTTGTTTTCCATAGGATGGATAGATGGTGAAATAAGGTTGATTAATAATTATAATAACATATAAGTATATACATGAAACTGATGTTATTACATCATAATGAAACAACCTAATAAGAAAAAGTGGAAGAAGAAATAAAGATGAAAGAATGAGTAACGAACATTACCCCTTCTTTGAAGCGCCTCTTTGAGATCTCCTTTTAGGGCACTACAATTGGTCATTGAGGAAGACCGGAACCTCTAGGATGTTTCTAGGGAAGTGGAGAGGAGAAATTGGCAGGGGTTGGACGAGCTTGAAGGATCAATGTGGTGTGAGGAAGAGGGGGATGAGGTGCCCTTTTATAAGGGAGGAGAGGGGCACCTTTGGAATAACTAAAACTATTATTTTATTATAAAGTCAAATTCGGATTTAAATAGCTCCAAATTGATTTATTTATAAGATAAGGTGTGGAGGGGTTGAAAGCCTCTAATCCAATAGAATTTATACAAGTTTAGGTTCCTATTTTAACCTTATCATTTATATTTAACATTAATTTAAATAATTTTACTTTTACCGTGTCCTCTTGTGTTCTTATACTATAAGGTTAATAAACATACTATAACAAGAAAGACGAACCCCAAGTTTTTTATTATTAATATATATAACCTTATCTAATTTGGCCGATACTCATATTTTTAGGAATAAAATAACAATTAATAATATAATATTTGTTTTAAAAACTATTTTATGTCAATTTTGACACTATTTATTAATTGATTTTTTGAAATTCATAACAGAATAATTAGTTCGAAAAAATTTAATTAAATCAATATTAACATGTCATATTTATCTATAAAATTAGTGTAATTCATAAAAAGTCTCAAATTGCATTTATTTTGGTATTTATAACGTCAATTATGTCAATATTTCCTTAATAAGATAATTACTGCATCATCTTTGTGCATATATAAATTAAATTATTTAATGTCTAAAAATTACAAATAAAATACCATTATGTAGAAAATATGTTTTTCTTTCTAATCAGTATTTATAGTCGAATTTATGTTATGTATAACCCTATATTAAAAATTATTTACTTATTAAACTTTGATTTTAACTATTTTAACCCTTCTTTAAATAAATTAATAATAAATGTCCTAATCTAATCCATGTGGGCCTAAATGGTCCTATTTTATTCCTATGGTTGTTTTTGGACGAATTACACTTATTCAATAGAATTATGACATGTGTTAGGTTAATAATAATATCATTTTTACCCTTAATTACCTTATTTACTTTTAACCGTGGTAAAAAAAAGTAAAAATTTACTATTCACCACAAATTATTTTCATCTCATTGAACCAAATTTTACTTACTGACATTAATTGTGTCTCTCGGATTTTTTAAATTCCACTCACAGAAGCGGTAAAATTAATTTTTATGAAAAATTTATTTTTCTTAACTACAACTTAGTGGTTTCACTATTCATCAAAAAATGAAAGTTTCCAGAAAAATACCAAAAATTAGGCCTAAGCTATATTTGATATTATGAACTCAAAATTGATGTCTATTTTACCAAATTCAAAAAATATTAGTTGCATTAATTAATTTAAAAATTAATTCCCGTCGTCAAAACAAATAGCGTGTTTTTTAGTGATAATAACTATCAAAAGATTGACATTTGTTTATGTCTAGTTTAAATGTTGAATTACATCTAATGATCAACATTGTATTAAATTGTAAAAATATATTATAAATATACTTTAAAACATGTCAAATTAATAATTTATCACTATTAATTATTTCGATTAAAAAGGTTGTTTTTAATTAAAATATAGTGTGTTTTTACTATTCATCAAAATATGAAAGTTACCACAATGATATGAAAATTTATCCAAAGAAAATTTTTATTTCATTATTCCAAAGAATAATTTTATTTTGTCAAATTGAACATATAAACATGTGAAAACTAGATTTAAAGTGGATGTTCCATCAAAAGGTGGCAAAACTGCATTTTTTGAAAATTACTTATTTTACACGAAAAAATTATTTTGTTCTTATACAATGTTTTAGAAAATGTGCAAGATGAATAATTATGTTATAAAATTCAAATTTTAGTTAATACTATTCATAACAGCTAGTTTATAATAATATTATAATAATATATCGTTGTTTACTAAAACCCGGTATTGCGTACAACACACACTATCGAGGGAGGTTGATATTGCGTGTAATGCAAGCCAAGTCAGGGTTGCGTGTTGTGCAAGAATCCTTAGTTGTTTTGTATAACATAATACAACCATATTTCATTTATACATTGAATATATATATATATATATAATCAATGTTGTGTAGAATAAATATTATCAAAATTCTGTGTAACACGATCCAAGAATAGTGTTGCGTAAACTGCAAGCTAATATTGTGTTGTGTATAGCGCAAGGTAATCTTGGTGTAGCATACAACACAAGAAATTAATGAAATTAAAAAAATATTTTTCATAAAATCCCATGGTGTAACATATATAAAGTATATATATGTATTTATAACAGTACATAACATTGGTAGATATGAAATGAAATGCACATTTCATGGGGATGGTAATTCGTACGTATGCATGAACGCTACTTTCATTTCTATTTTTTTATTTTATTGTAATTAAAAAATAATGATAACTAGGAATATTATAATTACTATTTAATATCATATGATATATTTTTTACATAATTTAATTAACCCTATTCTTTATAGGTTCCATGAATGTGATGAACGAATCATATCACCTTTAGGGGGAGGTAGTCCGCACTTCCCCAACTGAAATTATAATGGTCACAGATATTGGAAAGAATATTCTTGTGTTTTATATGAAAGTTAGTGAATCATATGGAAAACATAAACATAATATAATTAACATATAAATATTGTTCTATCATAATTTCCAACATAAGAGGCTGTATGAGATAATCGAACAATCATTGTTTCATGAGGAGTTAGTTTGGCATCCAGAGAAACATTATGTTCTTCACTAATTAGATGAAGGTGTGTGTAAGTGTAGCTCAAATACATATTATAAAAACATTCTAGTATATTGAATATACTGGGGTTGTTACAAAATTAATTAATTGAAAGAGATCATGGGGTTGAAGATGTAAAATAAAAGAAATGAATTTACGAGAAACTGTTAACTTTAATTTGGGTAACTCCCTTTGGTTTGAACCAAAAGAAATTCTTGAAGTGCCTTCTACCTATGTTAAGGATTCTAGGTGGATGAGAGGGATATAGGGAGATTAATTGGGTAGAGGATGGATGATCCAAAAGTCTTGACAGGAGTGATGAATTGGTTAGAAGTGGTCTCCTTTTATAAGGTAGAGGAAGGGCTCTTTAGGAAAGTGTGAAACTATAATTTTATTATAAACCTATCTTCGGTTTCAAAAGGTCAAAAACACATTAAAGTAGAATATTAGATGACTAATATTCGAAATAAAATCATCAAATCTGAATTGGACATGTTTTGTATAATATTTTAATCATTATAATCGTATTTATTTAAATCATTTATTAATGAGGTAAACACTGCATCATTATTATGTCAAAAATAATATTATTTATATGATGTCTAAAAATTATAAAACAAATAAAATTATGTAGGAAATATTTTTAGATTTAAATTTAATATTTATTATTTAAAATATAACATATATAACCATATGTAATAATTAATTTACTAAAAGATATTTGTTTGTGTCATTTTTGTCTTTACTTTAAATTAATTAATCTAAAGAGTCAGGATCACTCTCAAGTGGCTCTATGGGGTCCCAAATTCGACCCAAGGATGCCCATGATCAGAGATGACTCATACAATAAGGTTAGAACAAGTACTACGGTAATTTGATATTATTAAATTATGCTTTTTACCTTTAATTACCCAATTTACCTTTAACCGCGGAAAATAAATGTCAAAAATTACTATTCAAAAAAATTATTTTCATCTTATTGAACCAAATTTTACTTCTTGATATTAACCGTGTCTTTCAGAGATTTGTAATTCAACTCAAATATGTGGTAAAATTTCATTTCAATGTAAAAGACACTTTTTTAACTACTACTAAGTGGTTTCACTCTTCATCAAAAATTGAAGTTTTTCAGAAAAATACAAAAAATTAAGCATAAGATTTATTTGATATACTAAATTCAAATATGATGTCTATTTATCCAAATTCAAAACATAAAAGTAGAATTAATTAATTTAAAATTAATTCCCGTTGGTAAAACAAATATCGTGTTTTTATGAAATAATAACTATCAAAAGATTGACACTTATTTATGTCCAATTTCAAAGTGAAATTAATTCCAATGACCAAAATTGGATTAAATGGTAATAATATATTCTAATTAAACTTTAAAACACATTAATATGATAATCCAACCATATAAATATATTATATTGAAACCTAGTTTTGAATTAAAATACTGTATTTTTCACTAGTCATCAAAAAATGATTTTTATCCGAAAAAACCAAAATTTTACGCAAAGTAAATTTTGATGTCTCGATTCTAAAGAATTTTTTTTTCAAAATATAACATATCAAGAGGAAAAAAATTATATTTAAAGAGGGTTCACCATCAAAAGGTGGTAAATCGGCTCTTTAATGAATATTAGAGTATTTATGCTTAAAATCGAATTCCATTCTTATTTTAAGACTCTAAATTTTATTTGATAAATGTGAAAATATTTAACAAACATATTTTATCATATTTTAGTTAGTTCTATTCATTTAATCCAATATAATGGCTAGCGTTAAGTACTATTTAAAATAACAATTTTATATTATTATTGTGCAATATAAGATTTCAAAGAAACCTGTTGTTTAATATCAGGTAAGCCATCGAACATAGCATCCCCTTTAAATTAAAATTAACATTTAATTCAAAAATATTAATAAATATTAAAATGTATTATTCTTTATTTATTTTGGATATTACATTTCAAATCGCCTTTGTCATGTGAGAAGAATATATATATCATGAGAAACCCCTCTGAGAATGATTTCCAAAAAAAAGGGAAACAAAAACAAATGTAAAATAGGGAAACATCTCCAGATAAACAAAAAAATATGAGCATATCATTGAATAATGGGATGATACAAAAAATGGATTTGAAGCCTAAAAACCAATACCCATCTACTGGTGGTCTATGACCACTCACCATTTCTCAAGTCTGCTATCCTAGGTCAACCAAGAACAATCCCACAAAGAAATACCCGGTCCTGAGAACCCACTAACATATCATAATAGATGGAAAAATAAAATTGTACATTTTTTGTGAGATATATAGATCCCAATAGGATTTCACAAAAGAATTTATTAAGATGTTTTATAAGAAATTCAAATATTCCAAAATAGGATTAAAATACATCTAGTGAAAGAATATAAATTTTTTAAAGGTTAATAAATTGATATAAATCATTATTAAGTATATTTATTTATAAAAAATAATTTTAATAATTTATGTATAAATTACCAAATCATTTTTTAGAAAAATGAAATTTCGAAAATTGAAAACCAAAATTTTTATTAAGATTATATGAATACAGTTTAATAAGATAGGATCATATCATATAGAAAATGTATGCACATTAACATGATATTAATTTATCATCATGATTTAACAATGTTGAGTTATGATACCTCACCTCCCCAACTTTCATTTTTGATCCACAAAGAGGGGAGGCAGAGAGAGAAATAACACCTCGAAAGTTTTATTAAAAACTAGAGGAATGTATTATGTTCAATTTTAAGGTGTTTAGTATTTAATAGGTAGTATTTTAATTTAATTTATATATTTTAGAGAATTAAAAATATATTTTTATAGTTTGTTGGGATGATACTTTGTTAGTTCCAACTATTTTCATACCCATCCAACTGAAAGAGATCCATTAGAAGACTATCACATGTTTAATAGACAATTAAAAAAATATGAACCCATTGTTCACCCCACATAGACTACTAGAATAGGTTTCACAGTTTGGTGGCACATTATGGAAAATTATAAATGTCAAACTATTTGACTAATATTTAAATCTAAATTTTATGGTTAATATGATAACCAAGACCTATATAAAAACTATTGGTTGAGTTGTTTTCGACCCATCCCTACCTTATATTTTAAATAATTATTTTTGCAGATATTAGAAACCGAAAAGGAATTTTTTATAAAATATTAATTTATGTTTTTCCAAAGGTGCCCCTCACCCCTCTTATAAAAGGGAACATCCCTTTATCCTAGATCCACACCTCCAAAGCAATTTGGCTCAGCCATCCTATGCGAAAATATCCTCCCAACTATCCTACCTTTATCCTAGTGGCCTTTAATATGGTCAGAAAACCATCTTAAGAATCCCTTCTGATCAAATCAAAAGGAAGAACCCGAAGAAGAGGTAATGATTTCACCACCCTATTTCATGTTCTCTTATTCTTCCACTTACTCACTCATTGTTGTTTACATTATAAAATAATAACTCTTGTAAATTCTATATAATATGATGTTATTATAGATATTGAACAACTAAATTCATTATTTTATCCATCTTATGAATTATAATGTCACCATGCGTGTGTACATACGGCTTACTATCTCCACGTCGTGGTGTAATTTTTCATTCAACACTATGTTATTTGGATGGATATAATGATGCGTAATATATATATAACTAATGAAAATAACATGATAATGTCTCTGTAAAATTAATATACCATCCAAATCAATACCTATAATGAAATGATATTGTCGCCCGTGCCTATGTATAGATTATCGTCTCCATGACGCGATGAGATTCATTTCCACGTTCACCATTCATCAATGATTATAAATATATATATTACTAAAAAGTATGTAATATAAGAAAAAATAATGCTACCGGAGATATATATATATTTACTTACATATATCTTATTTACTTTGTTCTGTTCAATAGGATATGAAAATAGAAACAACGTTTATGCGTACGTATGGACAACCGTCTCCATAAATAGTGATTTTCATTTCATATATATGTATATTATAAATATTTATATTCTAAATATATATGATATATAAATCATGTTTATACTATGTATGTATTTAAATCTTTATCTATGTGATACATTCTAGAGTAACAAGTTAAAACACATATGATAAAAAAAGCGATTATTACACAAAATTTTAATTTAATATGGAAAATATTATTAAATTGTTAGTATATAGTCATAAATTAATCGTGTATAATATCATAAATTTTAATATGTTTCTGGTATAATTTAATAATATACTACTATCTTCAAACAGTAGGTTAAACGTACCCTCGACTGAAGGAATGTGCAAGGTAAGGGTAAATTCCTCAATCTCAATATTATACGAGATTATTTATGTGTAAGTATTTTCTGGTACATTTTTATCATCAATGTACATTTTTCATAAAAATGATTTCAAAATAAATATTTTAAGTATTTGTGAAGGGTAATATTTATCATTATAATAATTTTTACTTTTTTAAAGATTTATCTTTCTAAATCGTTTTAATTAATGTCGATCATTTCAAAATGATTTTAAGGATTTATTTATATGGACATGAATGTTTTGAAATGATAATTATTTTAAAATGTTCTAAAGTGGTATGAGAAAAATTTATTAAAAATATCTTTTAAATTACTTCCTTTATAATTATGTGACTTTTAAATGATTTTATGAAAAGGGTATTTCCCTCAAAAAGGTATACTCATCATTTTTTACTATGTCTGCATCCTTTACTGGATATTATTTTTTATTGAGGTTGATTTATTATAAAAAAATATTCCATATTGTATTTAATGAGTGATGATATGTTTGACTATGGATATTCTATTTTTATACCATTAATTGTTTATGGTTAATGTATTGACATTTCATATGTTATTTTTAAAATGAATGTTTATTATATGTTTTAATTTTTCATATAAGGAATATAGTGGACTTAGTAAGTGACGGGTGGAGCCCACTATATCTACTCAATGCATCGGTAGGTCTTTTGATACAAAATAGTGTCTTGGCACAAGGCCTTTAAAAACAATTTTTTTAGCCTTCTGACAAGGCCTTGACTATGTGTTAATGATGTCCAGCATTAGGTATTCCCTCATTATGAGATTAGTTATTACATGTGATTATTAGACTAGTAGAATATCTTGTGCAAGTTGATATGGTAATGTTTGATTTATTTTTTCTATATTATGTTCATGATTATGTTTTAAAAGGTTTTTGTTTTAATCACACATCATGCCTTAAAAGTTTATAACTTCTGCTAAATTACTTACCTTTACTAGGCATCAGAGATCACCCTTTTTGTTATGTATTATTTTCCAATGATTACTAGAAGTGTATTATTATTGATTTGAAGCGTTAAGCTAAAGGTAATAATTTCCTTCTCAATGATTTTTTTTATTTTATGTTAGAAAGTGTAATGTAATGTTCATGTATGCAATCTATTTTCCATGACTGATAAACTGCTCTATCTTTCAGGACTTGATTTCTTGTAATCATGAAACTATATTAAAATAATGCACCGAATCTCAGAAACTATTTCGGGGAGTTACAATTGGTATCAGAGGAAGTTTAGAAATAACCTTGGAAACTAGATTTAGATAAATTCTAATTAGAGACATTACCCTAATATAGACATTGAGGATTAGTATAGAAGAACATTCCAGAATTTTGGTATTTTAGCGATTTTTTGAGTTTTCATGAAAATGAATCCCTATCTGGAAATGAGCAGGTAGAGGTGGCTCTATCACATATCTACCTAGGGGTAAACCCCGAAACACCGCTTTGAGAATGACTTGAACGGGAACTGGTAGATGATAACGGGCATTGCGACACTCTTGGTTATGACACTCCTGGGGGACATTCTTAGGAGAGTTCTCATTTTCATTATAAATAATTATAAAGGATTTAAGAGTATATTCATCCTCATAGAAAATATTTTTGTTGTTTATATCCATAAATATTTCAATTTATGTTAGGTATTTTACAAATTTGGAATTATTAATTGCAATTGATAAACTGATCTAGCGTATGCCATTGTATTTAAATGGCGCACAGTAGAAGGAATGTGAACTCCATCAATATGTACGATCCAAAGAGTAAGAAGGATCATATCATTCACAGTATTAATCCAACATTTATAATGGAAATAGTCTCCCATTTATTCTCAACATATGATGGAATTCAATCATGTGTTAATAAGATAAGAAAATAATTCCATGAGTCTTATGGATTTTAAGGGAAGCAAGTGAAGAAAATAATGGAAGAGGGAATGATGGATAAAGGGATGTGGTAAAATAAGGACTTTTCAATATGTGATAAATGTGGAAAGAATCAACTTGGTAAATTCATGATGGGAATGGTATTTTGTAAAAAGTATGGAGGAAAATAACACCGAGTACGAGTTTGTAAGGGTAAAAAAAATTTCAAATGTAAAATGCTTCATCTTAAAGGTGCTGAGAGACAAATTGAATCAATGTCGTATTCATAAGAGTATAATACAAATGATTTTATTGGATAATAATCAAGTTATGATACTACCTCTGTTGAAGAAAAATGACTACTGTTATTATGTTGTTATTATAGAATTATTTCATTTGAGTGTTGTATCAACAGTATACTGGTTACAAGAATTATGTAGATAAATAAGGATTGTACTGTAGTACAATTTTATTGAGGATTTGAGATTATATGGTTCTAAGAAATGTGACTTAATTGTAAGCTACACATTTTGGAAAATTCATGGTTTAAGGAAAGGTAATCATTAATATGGTCCTGATAACGAGGTAGTTATTTTGGAATAATAGATGGTTGATTTGGATAAATTATATTTAATATTCTTGACTTCCTTGAAACTGATTAATGATTTGTATATTCCATCATTGTCATATTTTACAAATTTTTTGGATAGAGGTAGTATATACAGTATTCTATAAAGAATAACAAATAATGAATGCAATCAATAAGTTTTTATGGTAATTCAGGATGTTGTGGTGTTTTAATAGAATACATGATTAAGGAATTCACATGTTTTTACCGGGAAAAAATGATCTTCATTGTTTTTAACTTCCTTATAAATTATGGATTGACAGTTTGGATATAGGTATTTTGGATAAGTATAAAGGTTCTAATGGAATATGTTTGAAATTGGATACTATTATTAAGGTTATTTTTGGATTTTTATAAAATGTACAACCCAGATGTCGGGTGACAACAATTCACGTTCAGCAAAGCCATGAGACTTGAACCCGCAATTGAAGAGAGACAAATGTGCATCACCTACGAGTAGACTACGGGATGTACTGGTTTGTAAAATTTAGTTTTTTTAAATAGTTAGACAAATGCATTATAATTTCATTATTTTGGGAACCTTATACAGTTTGGATAAATTTTTTTTCTGAAATCATTTGGTGTTAAAAATTAGTTTTTGGTAGGAATTATTTGAGGGATTAAACACTACTTTTCAAGTATATATATATATATATATATTTCCACTTATTAAGACTATATTTTATTAACCCAATTTCTGATGTGAGTTTTCCAAAAAAGTTATTATGTATTTTCAACCATTTTTTTCGAAGAATAATTTCAAATTGCAAGGAAACAATTTATTGAATTAGGGAAGAATGTTACACCCCATGATTTCATAGTACGTTATTTCGTCAAAGTAATTCAATAACATGAACTACATGCAACACTGAGTTCAAGCACATCCCGACTTACCAAACTAGTCGTTCAAAAGTAGTTATGAAAAATGTTAACTGAATTTTGAACTTTATATAATCATTATAATTTTAGATTCCATATTATTAGTTTCTTAGGCATAATGTAAGAACAAATACATTTTTTTAGATAAAAGATGTATTTTATAAGAAATGTAATTTTACGGCCTTTTGATGGAGAAACCAATTTAAATAAAATATTTGAAACTTTTATATATTCAATTTGACATAATATACTTCTTCTTTAGAATAGGGACTTAATAATTTAGTTTTAATAAATTTTTGTTGATTTTCTGATAACTTTCATATTTGGGTAAAGAGTGAAAAATACTATATATTAGATGAAAACTAATTTTTTAATAAAATTAATTTATATAGTTCAATTATACATTTTAATGATTTGGAGGTATAATTATATTATATTTTTACCATTTAATACAATTATGGTCATTGTAAGTAATTTCACATTGAAATTGGACATACACAAGTGTTGATCTTTTGATGGTTATTATTTCTTAAAAACACCCTTATTGGTTTTAACAGCGAGAATTAATTTTAAAATTGTTAATGAAACTTCTATGTTTTGAAATTTGTAAAATAGAATTCATTTTTCAAATCACAATATGAAAATTATCTTAGGATTAATTTTTGTTATCTTTCTAAAAACTTTCAATTTTTGATGAATAGTGAAAAATGCTGAGTAATTGTTTAAAACCGAATTTTCATTTAAATAATTATTTATCTTATTTAAATTTATTATAGGTCATAATAGTTACATAATATCTATATAAATTCAATTTAATTCATTGGATTCAGTTTATAATAATTTTAGATATATAAAACTTTTATCAATCTTTTCAGCGTCTTTTACCCACCTCTTGGGTAAATTTGCAAATTTACATAAATCATAATTTTTCCACTTCTGTGAGTTGAATTTAAAAAATCCAAGAGACACTATTAATATCATGGAGTAAAATGTGGTTCAATAATATAAAAATAATTTTTAGTGAATAGTAACTTTCTACTTTTATTTACCACGGTTAAAAGTAAATAGGGTAATTAAGAGTAAAAATGATATTATTATTACCCTAAAACAAGACTTAATTCTATTTGATAAGTTTAATTCGACCATAAACAACCATAAGAATAAAATATGACCCTTTCAGTCCACATGGATTAGATTAAGACATTTATTATTATTTTATTTAAAGAAGAGTTAAAAGAGTTAAAATCAAAGATTAATAACTAAACCATTTTTAATATAAGGTTATACATAAGATAATCTCTGCTATAAATATTCATTAGAAATATAAAACAATTCCTACATAATGGTATTTTTTTTTTAATTTTTAGATATTATATAATTAAATTTATTAATGATACAATGATGATGCAGTAATTACCTTATTAATAAATGAATCATATAAATGGTATTATAAATATTGAAATAAATATAATTTAAAATTTTTTATGACATCCATTATTTTTATAGGTGAATATGACATGATATTATTGATTCATTGTATTTTTTTTAACTAAACATTATTTTATTATTTTATCAAAAAACAAATACCAAAGAGTGTCAAAATTGACATAAAATAGTTTTTTAAACAAATATTATATTATTAAATTATATAATAGTCCTAAAAATATATGGTTCATCGAAAATACTTATATAATAATATATATGACATTAATGAACCAATTTGGGTTCTATTGGCATTGTATAGTATGTTTATTAGACATATAATATAAAAATACAATGAGACATGGTAAATGTCAAACTATTTAACTAAGTGTTAAATCCATAAGATAAGGACAATACAGTAACCTATATAGGTATAAAACTGAAGTGCATTGTGTTGCATTTGTTGTCAATGAGGCATGAAGTTGTCTTGGAATGAATGGAAGTCAGGGAATGTCAAGATGTGAATGAAAAAGGTTGTGATGGTGTTGGTGGTGAAGGAGAATGGCCATGATACTAAGAGGCATGTCACTTAGGAGATTCACTAAGTGGCATAGGAGATGTGGTTGAAACATTCTCTAATCAATATCTGACGATTGTTGAGCTGATCATTAAGTTCCAAGAACTTGTATCAAGATGATACAAAGTCACAACATGATTAGAAGACCATGCATTGTAGTGACAATGCATGAGGAGTTGAAAGGAGTTCCATCCACAAATACTAAGTGGATGATGTGCATTAATGAAGTCCATGCACTATCACTTAGTGAATGTGAACAAGAAGATGATCCAATTGATCTCTGATTAGATCAATAAAGATCATTGAAGATTATAAGTGATTCAGGAGTTCGATTGATGAAGATGAACCTTTTGAATTCCATATCCTAAGTGAAGATCATGTGAGGAGAAGAAATGGAGGAATTCTTAAGATGAAGAAGAGAAGATAATAAGAATAGAGGAGGAGGCATTTGGCATTTAGAATTGGTATTTTTCATGGAGGACTTTGTTTTTGACAAAGTCTTATTTGTTACTTTGCCAAAAAATTAGCCATCTCAATCCAGCCTTAAGAGTTCAACCCCGAAGGCACATGTGGGCCTAAGGCGCCACGCCCAAGGGGGGATCCCATGTGGCCAGCTCGAGCGGCAGGGGGCCGTGTATAAGCCCCCGAGGGCACGCGGTGGTGAAACCCGCGCACCCGGAGGATGCATATTGGGCGCTAGGTGCGCGCCCGCAAGGAAGCAGAGTGGGCGCAGAGTGCGCCCGCAGGGAGAACACGGTGCGGGGCGGCACCGTGGAGGGAGGAGATTCAATTGCCGGGTTGAGGGAGCGGCATATTGATAAACCGCGGAAAAACCGCGTCCCGTTTCGATGTGGGACGCGGAAAATTCACCGGGAGCGAATCCTGGCCGTCCGAGCCATCGCGCGCTTTATCCACGCCGCACGATTCATCTCCGTGGCGATGATCTGATCCTGGCCGTTTAACATCGCATCCGACGGCCGAGAGCTCGTCTCCTTCCTCGAGCTCGAGCCGAGGACACCCCGTGCCACC
Organism: Viscum album; assembly: GCA_963277665.1. Taxonomy (NCBI): domain Eukaryota; kingdom Viridiplantae; phylum Streptophyta; class Magnoliopsida; order Santalales; family Viscaceae; genus Viscum; species Viscum album. Next base: position 538,230,285 of record OY728156.1, read on the forward strand.
CGACGTCCCCCGCTGAACCAGTGGCTTCCCGAGCATGGTTTTTGAGATTCCGGACATCTCTCTCAAAGCCGAAGGCACCCTCGTGCTCGTCTGATCCTACTGAACATTTCCATGCATAAAAAAGGAGAATGCACGCGATGTATGGGAAATTGGAGTTCGGACGAGGCATGTGAAGCTGCCGAAGGCCATGAGGATTATAACTTTGTATGGATCGACTTAAGAGAGCCATGCACATGTTCGGCCGAGCATGAACGTGGGGGAAGAGAAAATAAAAGATCCCTCGTGAAACAGAGGAGTAAATTCAAGATTTGGAATATTTTTAAATACCCCAATATCTCGGAGATTGAAGTTATATCACGCGGAGGATTTGAGGCATACCTCTGCCTATAAAAAGAGAGGCCGAGGCATTCTAATGCTTGCTGATCCATTGTTGAAGATCCGTAGAACCGTGAGTGCACCTCTGCCTCGTGAAGATGAAGCCCCACGCACACTTGCGCGGTGAGATCCCTTGCGCACACCTTGCGTGGCTGAAGTCCTCGGTGCCATCCTTGGCCCGAAGGAGTCCCTTGCGCGCTACCTTTGTGCGCGACAAGAAGAGGACCCCCTGCCCGCCACTGCTTGTGCGACAGGGAAGGTTAGGCAGCACCCTTGCGCACCGCTTTGTGCCTTGTGCACTTGCGCGCCTTGTGGATTGCGCGACCCACGTCCAGTGGCAATAGCTCGGCTGTGAAGAGAAGGAGGGGCCGCACCCCTTGCGCGCCTCACTTGAGTAGGAGTTCGGGTTGAACACACCTTGTCCGAGACATACATTTTGTGTGTGCAAAGAAGAAGACCCGTGGACATTGTGCCTTGTGTGCTAGGTGAACAAGAGAAGGCTGTATCCTTTGGGTGTATGTGCAAACAAGAACAAAGAAGGCCGAGAGTTTTGGGTGTGTGCAAGGAGGAGTGGAAGGCCACCACATTTGTGTGTGTGCAAAACAAGAGGAAGGCCGAGGCCTTAGTGCCTTGTGTGCAAAAATCAGTGGAAGAGGCCGTAGCCTTGTGTGTGCACACTTTGAAGAACAAAGAATACTTTGTGTGTGTGCAAGAGGAAGTGAAGACCAAAGTGTCAAGTGTGTGCAAAATGAAACAAGTGTGAGTAAAGAGACAAGTTGGCCAAACCTAAGTGTGTGCACTAAGAAGTGTGTATACACTTAGAAGAAATAAGGAGTGACCCACACTAAAGTAGAACACACTCTAAGTGTGTAAACAAATTGGATAAAGTGTGTGAAGGAGGAAGAAGGTGTGTGCTTAAAGTGTTACACCCTTTGTGGGTTTACTGCACCTAAAAGAAGAACAGGTAAGTGCATGCATGCATGCATGCACATGCACACGTGAATAAAGCCAAACCAGCTTGTGTGAATTTGAGGAGTCCAAGACCAGGAGTTCTTGAAGAGTTTTGAGAAGCCATGCAATCAGTGCATGAGGATGCAGAGATGCCATGCACTCAGTGCATGAAGTTGTTCTGATCTGAGACTGGACCAGACTGAAGTTAAAGACATCATTTGTCTGAGTATTCAGTAGTTGGAGAGAAGCCAGGTCATCCTTAGAAGAAGGTGATAAAGCCTGAGCAAGACGAGAAGACCTGGTCATCACAAGTGATCAGAGGTACAGAGCAAGGCCAGCAGTATTTATCCCAGACTGCTGAGGATACTTGAAGAACTTAAAGTGAAGAAGAGCTACTCGTGCGACTCGAGGAGCCAAGAGAAGACCCTGTGGGACTCAGGGAGAAGAAGTCTTCAGTGGGATTCTGGAGCAGGCCAGTGGGACTCTGGTAACACTGTGGGACGCAGTATAAAGACCCTCCTGTGGGACTCAGGAGAGATACGGTGGGAAGCTGTATCGACCATTGTAATTCTAACAAGTTATAATGGGAGAATCCATGCTTGGAGAGCATGGCAAGGATGTAGGCCTTTGGTGCCGAACCTTGTAAATCCTTGTGTCCTGTGCCTTTTCATTACTGCATCATTAGGGAAAGGTTGAGAGATAAAAGAAGAGTGGATCGAGGCTTTAACCAGCCATAGAGGTTTAATTGATAAGAATCAATTAGTAAAAAGTTTCAAAGGGATCACTGATTCACCCCCTCCCCCTCTCAGTGATTCACACTGATCTGGGCACTTCAATTGGTATCAGAGCCAGGTTACCTCTAAAAGATCCAAGGGAGTCTACATGAAGTGCAGATTTGAGGAAATGAGCAACCAGCCTCAAATGGAGATATCTGCCAAGACTCAGAAAAATAGAAAGAAGAAACAGGCCAAGAAGATGAAGAAAGTCTGTCCTAGCTGTGATGAAGTTGAAACAATGAATGATCTTCAGAGTGCACTCAAATATCTTCAGAAGACAGTTCCCATGGAAGTTACAAAGTGTATAGCTACAGGAATCCATGATCTTCATGAAGAAAAATCACAGTTAGATGAAGAAGCCAATGCAATGGAAGATCAATTGGCAAAAAGGGTTGGCATAACCAACACTCTCAGAAAGCTGGTGGAGGCTAAAGATGAAACCGTTTCTCTTTGCAATGAAATATATGAAGACACTGCTGAAGAATTGCAAAGGAGCCTTTCTGAGAAAGATTTCTTTAAAATAATGGTCAGAGATGTTTTCCATGCACTGGAAAAGAGGCACAAGGTTTCAATGAATGTCAGAGATGCTCAACTTGAAGACAAAGTCAAAATGGTGAAGGAGCTTGACAACTCATTGCATGAAATAAAGAAGGTGCATGAAGACCAGTTAGAACAGCTGAAAGAAAATTGGGAATGAAAGCTAAGAACTGTTGAGGATTAGAAGAACTCCCTCAACATGAAATACTTTGAACTAGAGGTGATATTGAACAATCAGCAAACACCCAAATCCAAAGCCTCCCAGTCAGCTGAAAGAAGAAATGTTGCTACTCAAGTGAGCTTGGAGAAGGATGATTCTAAAAGAAAGACATCCTATAATAAAAGGGCAACAACTTCTAAAAAGAAGGTACCATCCATACCATCTTGTACTCATGCCTCTAAATGTGTTTCCACAAAAAGTGCAGGATGGAAGAATAACTCTGATCAAGTATGGATGAAGAAGATGAAGAAAGAGAGCTCTCCTGAAACAGCACAACAGGTCAAGAAAAGTACCCTACAATCAGAAGGACTGAAGAGGTCAAGATTCGTGGGTCAATGCAGGTGTTGTAATAAGTATGGGCACTGTGCAAAGGATTGTTGGTACAATCCACTGAATGTCAAAGCACAAAGGAAGCCCATGCCAAGGGGGAGCAAGCCAGAAGAAAAGAAGCAGCATCCACAGGTCCAGAGACATCTGTTTACTGCAAATAGATTTGGATTACTTGACAACATCTGGGATGATTGCAAAAGTGGTCAAAAAGATACATGTCAGTCTCCAACTGTATCCAGAGCTCAAAAGAAGAAAAGATCACAGAACCTGGCTCAGAAAGATTCCTTGGGAAGCAAGAAGAATGTAGAAAATGCTCCCAAGAAGTGTTTTAGAAATGAAGAGAAGACCTTGGAGTCTAAATCCAAGAAGGGTGATGCATCCAGGAGGACCACCAAGAAGAAATGCTTCTACTGTGGAAAGAAAGGACATATCATGGATCTTTGTAAAGAAGCCATGAAATTCAATAGAGGAAGACTGAACTCCAAAAGACAATCAATCCAGAAGAAGAAGGGATTGATTGAAAATAAGTTGCCTAAGAAAGGTAGCTTGACAGCATCTAAGGAACCATGTGGAACTTCCAGAACTGAGGCCACTCTTCCAAATGATTTACTTGTCATATAGCCACATCAGTTGCAACTTTCCAGAGAACTACAAAGAGTTGAAGATGAAGCTCTGGAAATTGCTAAAGCAAAAGGGAAGAAGAAGGTTTCACATGAAGATGTTTTGAGAACCACACCAGCACAAACATCATTGAAGATCAAATGTGCAAGTGTGAAGAATGGTGAAAATGGGACATCTCGGTTGAGAGAATCTTCTCAACCTTGTTGTTCACATTGATGAACCAAGGAGGTTCCATCTTATTCCCTTATACTATTGGTATATACATATGCTAACATTGCAGGGAATTGAAGATGATGATCATTCTCATCTGGAGGATGGTTTGGACATAATGGAGTGCAGCCCTTGAGGGGGAGCCAATCTGGAGAAGATGATGTTCTGAAATTAATATCATCTTAAGAAAATGGATGAATGGGGGAGATTTATCTTTGCACCTGAACTTTCTAATGAGTTTTGTGAAGTTGTGCAGGATTTAGCAATTCATTGTTATATTTCAAACCCCTGAAGCATGATCTCACATGTACAGTGAATTTTGGACAACATTGAAAAATCTTGGTTATATCACTCTTGTTTTCTACGCCGGGTTAGCCCAAGTAGACTTAGAGTTGATTTACTAAAGGTTGTTTGCTAAAGAAGAACAAGTGGCATCATCCCTCTCTTAGTGATTTTCAAGAAGATGTTATTCAAAGGGAGGAAGATTTTTTTTTGAAAGTGAACCACACCACACCTTTGCATTTTATTGCCAATAAGGGGGAGAAAATATTGGCACACATATTGACCCATTCATATGTGCTCTAGTGTATTTCCAACAAATACAAAGGGGGAGATTGAAGTGCATTGTGTTGAATTTGTTGTCAATGAGGCATGAAGTTGTCTTGGAATGAATGGAAGTCAGGGAATGTCAAGATGTGAATGACAAAGGTTGTGATGGTGTTGGTGGTGAAGGAAAATGGCCATGATACTAAGAGGCATGTCACTTAGGAGATTCACTAAGTGGCATAGGAGATGGGGTTGAAACATTCTCTAATCAATATATGACGATTGTTGAGCTGATCATTAAGTTCCAAGAACTTGTATCAAGATGATACAAAGTCACAACATGATTAGAAGACCATGCATTGTAGTGACAATGCATGAGGAGTTGAAAGGAGTTCCATCCACAACTACTAAGTGGATGATGTGCATTAATGAAGTCCATGCACTATCACTTAGTGCATGTGAACATGAAGATGATCCAATTGATCTCTGATTAGATCAATAAAGATCATTGAAGATTATAAGTGATTCAGGAGTTCGATTGATGAAGATGAACCTTTTGAATTCCATATCCTATGTGAATATCATGTGAGGAGAAGAAATGGAGGAATTCTTAAGATGAAGAAGAGAAGATAAGAAGAATAGAGGAGGAGGCATTTGGCATTTAGAATTGGTATTTTTCATGGAGGACTTTGTTTTTGACAAAGTCTTAATTGTTACATTGCCAAAAAATTAGCCATCTCAAGCCAGCCTTAAGGGTTCAACCCCCAAGGCACATGTGGGCCTAAGGCACCACGCCCAAGGGGGGATCCCATGTGGCCAGCTCGAGCGGCAGGGGGCCGTGTATAAGCCCCCGAGGGCACGCGGTGGTGAAACCCGCGCACCCGGAGGATGCATAGTGGGCGCTAGGTGCGCGCCCGCAAGGAAGCGGAGTGGGCGCAGAGCGCGCCCGCAGGGAGAACACGGTGCGGGGCGGCACCGTGGAGGTAGGAGATTCAATTGCCGGGTTGAGGGAGCGGCATATTGATAAACCGCGGAAAAACCGCGTCCCGTTTCGATGTGGGACGCGGAAAATTCACCGGGAGCGAATCCTGGCCGTCCGAGCCATCGCGCGCTTTATCCACGCCGCACGATTCATCTCCGCGGCGATGATCTGATCCTGGCCGTTTAACATCGCATCCGACGGCCGAGAGCTCGTCTCCTTCCTCGAGCTCGAGACGAGGACACCCCGTGCCACCCGACGTCCCCCGCTGAACCAGTGGCTTCCCGAGCATAGTTTTTGAGATTCCGGACATCTCTCTCGAATCCGAAGGCACCCTCGTGCTCGTCTGATCCTACTGAACATTTCCATGCATAAAAAAAGGAGAATGCACGCGATGTATGGGAAATTGGAGTTCGGCCGAGGCATGCGAAGCTGCCGAAGGCCATGAGGATTATAGCTTTGCATGGATCGACTTAAGAGATCCATGCACACGTTCGGCCGAGCATGAACGTGAGGGAAGAGAAAATAAAAGATCCCTCGTGAAACAGAGGAGTAAATTCAAGATTTGGAATATTTTTAAAGACCCGAATATCTCAGAGATTGAAGTTATATCACGCGGAGGATTTGAGGCATACCTCTACCTATAAAAAGAGAGGTCGAGGCATTCTAATGCTTGCTGATCCTTTGTTGAAGATCCGGAGAACCGTGAGTGCACCTCTGCCTCGCGAAGACGAAGTCCCGCGCACACTTGCGCGGTGAGATCCCTTGCGCGCACCCTGCGCGGCTGAAGTCCTCGGTGCCATCCTTGGCCCGAAGGAGTCCCTTGCGCGCTACCTTTGTGCGCGACAAGAAGAGGACCCCCTGCCCACCACTGCTTGCGCGACAGGGAAGGTTAGGCAGCACCCTTGCGCACCGCTTTGTGCCATGTGCACTTGCGCACCTTGTGGATTGCGCGACCCACGACCAGTGGCAATAGCTCGGCTGTGAAGAGAAGGAGGGGCCGCACCCCTTGCGCGCCTCACTTGAGTAGGATTTCGGGTTGAACACACCTTGTATGAGACATACATTTTGTGTGTGCAAAGAAGAAGACCCGAGGACATTGTGCCTTGTGTTCTAGGTGAACAAGAGAAGGCCGTAGCCTTTGGGTGTATGTGCAAACAAGAACAAAGAAGGCCGAGAGTTTTGGGTGTGTGCAAGTAGGAGTGGAAGGCCACCACATTTGTGTGTGTTCAAAACAAGAGGAAGGCCGAGGCCTTAGTGCCTTGTGTGCAAAAATCAGTGGAAGAGGTCGTAGCCTTGTGTGTGCACACTTTGAAGAACAAAGAATACTTTGTGTGTGTGCAAGAGGAAGTGAAGACCAAAGTGTCAAGTGTGTGCAAAATGAAACAAGTGTGAGTAAAGAGACAAGTTGGCCGAACCTAAGTGTGTGCACTAAGAATTGTGTATACACTTAGAAGAAATAAGGAGTGACCCACACTAAAGTAGAACACACTCTATGTGTGTAAACAAATTGGATAAAGTGTGTGAAGGAGGAAGAAGGTGTGTGCTTAAAGTGTTACACCCTTTGTGGGTTTACTGCACCTAAAAGAAGAACAGGGAAGTGCATTCATGCATGCATGCACATGCACACGTGAATAAAGCCAAACCAGCTTGTGTGCATTTGAGGAGTCCAAGACCAGGAGTTCTTGAAGAGTTTTGAGAAGCCATGCAATCAGTGCATGAGGATGCAGAGATGCCATGCACTCAGTGCATGAAGTTGTTCTGATCTGAGACTGGACCAGACTGAAGTTAAAGACATCATTTGTCTGAGTATTCAGTAGTTGGAGAGAAGCCAGGTCATCCTTAGAAGAAGGTGATAAAGCCTGAGCAAGACGAGAAGACCTGGTCATCACAAGTGATCAGAGGTACAGAGCAAGGCCAGCAGTCTTTATCCCAGACTGCTGAGGATACTTGAAGAACATAAAGTGAATAAGAGCTACTCGTGCGACTCGAGGAGCCAAGAGAAGACCCTGTGGGACTCAGGGAGAAGAAGTCTTCAGTGGGATTCTGGAGCAGGCCAGTGGGACTCTGGTAACACTGTGGGACGCAGTATAAAGACCCTCCTGTGGGACTCAGGAGAGATACGGTGGGAAGCTGTATCGACCATTGTAATTCTAACAAGTTATAATGGGAGAATCCATGCTTGGAGAGCATGGCAAGGATGTAGGCCTTTGGTGCCGAACCTTGTAAATCCTTGTGTCCTGTTCCTTTTCATTACTGCATCATTCGGGAAAGGTTGAGAGATACAAGAAGAGTGGATCGAGGATTTAACCAGCCATAGAGGTTTAATTGATAAGAATCAATTAGTAAAAAGTTTCAAAGGGATCACTGATTCACCCCCTCCCCCTCTCAGTGATTCACACTGATCTGGGCACTTCAAAAACCTATTTTTTCAGTTTTTTTAGACTCATACCCACTTTATTTTTTAAATAATACATTTTGGATCCATTATAAAGCAAATATGAATTTATTATAAAATAATATTTTATATTTTTTCCAAGGTGCCCCTCACCCCTCTTATAAAAGGGCAGTTACCTTATCCCATATTCACACCTCCAAAGACATTTGGCCCAGAAAAACCTTGCCCAAATATAATCAAAGCTATCCTACCTTCATCTTAGAGGAATTCCTTTTTTCAGAAATCCAACCTATGAAGCCCTTTTGATCACATCAAAAGAAATAACCCGAAGAAAAGGTAATGATTTCCGCACCCTCTTTCAAGTTCTATTATTCATCCAAATACTCATTGTTTGTTTTTTCCATTATAAAATAATAAATCTAGTATATTATATATAAATTGATGTTATTATATATATGGACCAAATATATTCATTATTCCATCCATCTTTTGAATGATAATGTCACCATGCGTGCATACGTACTGTTTACCATCTCCACGATGTGGTGTAATTTGTTATTCAAAACTATGTTATTTGGATGGATATAATGATGAGTAATATGTAAATAAATAAAGTAAATAACATGATAATGTCTCTGTAAAATTAATATACCATCCATTTCCACACCATTAAGGAAATTATATTGTCGCTCGTGCGTACGTACGGATTACCGTCTCCACGACGCGATGAGATTCATTTCCACAATCACTATTAATCGAAAATTATAAAAATATATATTACTAATAAATATGTAATATATGAAATAATAATGAAGCTAGAGAATTATAAATATGTATGTGTACTTAAATATATATTATTCACTTAGTTTCATTCAATACGAATTAAAAACAGAAACATCGTTTATGCATACGTACAGACTAACATCTCCATAAACGATGTTTTTCATTTCATATATATGTCTATTATACATATTTATGTTCTAAATATATATGAAATATAAATCATTTTTTCTATTCTATATGTATTTTAATCTTGATTTAGGTGATATAATCAAGAGTAACAAGTTAAAACACGTACGATAAAAAAGTGCTTATTAACTGAAATGTTAATTTAACCTTAAAATTATTATTAAATTGGTAGTATAATGTCCTAAATGAATCATTTATAATATCATAAATATTAATATGATTCTGGTATAATTTAATAACATACTATTATCTTCATATAGGTGGTTAATCATACCATTGGTTAAAGGAATGTGCAAGGTGAGGTTTAATTCTGCAATCTCATTATTATCCAAAATTGTTTATGTGTAAGTATTTTCTAGATCATTTTTATCACCCATGTCCATTTTGCATAAAAATGTTTTCGAAATGATTATTTTAAGGATTTGTGAATGTTACACAATATTAAAATCATAATTTTAAATGTTTCAAATATTTCTCTTTCTAGATCTTTTTAATTAATGTCTATGTTTTCAAAATGATTTTAAGGATTTATTTATATGGATATGAATGTTATGAAATGATAATTATTTTAAAATGTTTCAAAGTTGTCTGGGACACTTTTATTAAAAAAATATCTTTTAAATTACATTAACAATGTGTGAGTTATAAAATATTTTACAAAAAGGATATTTCTCTCAAAACGTTTTACTCGTCATTTTCTACTATGTCGGCATCCTTTACTGGATATGATTTTTGATTGAGGTTGATTTACTATAATAAAATCTTCGATATTGTATTGAATGAGTTATGATATTTTTCACTGTGGATGTTCTTTTTTTTATGACATTTATGGTTTATGGTTAATGTAATGACATTACATATGCTAGTTTTAATATGAATTTTTATGTTATGATTCAACGTTTTCATATTTGGAATGCAATGGACTTAGTAAGTGAGGGGTGGAGCCTGCTTTAGCTCCTCAAGGGATTGGAAAGTCTTATGAGACAAACTAGTGTCTTGGCAAAAGGCCTTGACAAAAAAATGTTTCTTAGTCCAGGCATAAGGCCTCGACTATGTGGAAATGTTGTCCGACGTTAGGTATTCTATAATTATGAATTTGGTTATTATATGTGATTATTCAACATTAGAATATCCATGTGCATGTTGATATGGTAATGTTTGATTTATTTATTCCATATTATTTTCAAGTTTTTGTTTAAAAAGTCTGTTGTTTCTATCACAAATCGTGCCTTAAATGTTTATAGCTTCAGCTAAATTATTTACCCTTACTGTGAATCTAGGCTCACCCCTTTCATAGGTTTTATTTTCCCAAGATTACTAGAAGTGTATTATGATTGATATACATGGTTAATCTAAAGGGAATAATGGCATTATCAAATATTTACTTGTATTTAATGTTATAAAGTGTAACGTAATGTTCATGTATGCAATATATTTTATAAAAATGCTAAATAGATCGGTCTTTTGGGACATCATTCCTTCTAATCATGCCAATGTATTAAAATAATGCCACAACTCTATCTAACTAGGTTCGTGGAGTTAAAAACTCGAATGAATCAAAAATTATGTGGTCAACTATATCATAGGCATGGTAGTTACATGGTCCAAGTGATTCCCTTTTCAAAAATAGATATCCATTCATAATAAATTACCAACATCCCTATATAAGAAACATACCAAACATGATAATTTTCTGGAATAATCTATAAATGATCTCTCATCATGAATGAAACCTAATAAAAAGGAAACAATTTACTTTTTCATCTAATCCAGATAGAGCCATATTGACATCAATAATTTATACGGCATTCATTCATGCATATATAGGGGAATCACAACATCCCACCACTCATATCAATGTCCTTCAAATAATATTTTTATGGACATTATATCAATATAATTATTATACATGAGAGAAAAAAATAACATCAGCTTATGTGATATTCTTTTATGCCTTCGGATAACCTTGTTCATATTTATAAGAAGATAGATTCTATTTCATGATGTCCTGGAAAGAGTCCAATGGTTGGATAATCTCCATCTCCACCGCTAGATATATAATGTAGGAAGAGTAATCAATAATAACAACCACATATGGAAAAAGAGATAGAATAATATAAAAAATCAGATAATGAACATTATATATTTAATAGAATATTTATTAGGATACACTAGCAATTACTTTTTTTCAAAAAATTGGGAATAAACCTAAACATGAAACAAAATAAAATCAAGAAAAATAATTTTAATTAAGACACAAACCACATTATCAAATAATCAATAATTTAAAAACACACTATATTTCACCAAATATTAAATAATATTCATTCATTTCAAAATTATTAATCAAGATATAAATCAATCTCTTTTTTTAAAAAAACATTCACATTTCATTGAAATTCATTCATTTTTTCAGAAACATTAATCTAATTATTGAATTTCAAATATCATTATCATTTTCAATCCATTAAAAACTATATATATAAATAAATAATTATTTTACACATCAAACAAAATTATTTGAAATTATTTTTTCTAAAACTAACATTTCATAAGAAGGAACCTTCTGGGAAATGATAATATATTTCAAAAAACAGTAAATGTTTTAATCTACTATTTTGTTTTTCAAAAAGGATTTAAAATAAAAAACACTGTGATTTAAACCAAAACAACCTGACCAGGGGATGGGGTTATAAATACACAATATTTCTATTGAATATAAGAACCCTCCAAACTAACCTAACCTAAGATCTATTATTTTGGAAATATAATAAAATGGAACCTATATTAGAGTTAATGTATAAATTTTCATCGAATGGTTGTAATAGAGGGTAAACAGTATACCATCATCAAAATATCTCAGGTATTGACATCTAGAATACAAAAGGAGAATATTTAATGTTTAATAGAATGTTATGGGATAATGCATTTATGTTAATATTTCTATTTTAAAACAAAAATCATAATATTTTCCCACTATCCAGTATATTTAAATCAGGAATCTAAATCTCATTCATTATTTGGTTATAAATATCACCAAAAAAAGAATCCAATCCCGTCATTCCATTATAACTGATGTATCATTTGGATTTTTTGATGATCAAAATCCTTTTAGAAACAACCACTTGAGTTATGAAACAACCTTAATTTTCTTCATGCCATTTCTCAGCCCAAATAATTGATGGGATTTCAAGAAGATGTATTTTTTCTAATGGAAATAAATCTACTGAAACCATTTATAATTAAACATCCATTAATAACATCTAAATTAAAAAATGATATGATGCATTACTAACCTGAAGAGTGTTTCCAATCTCTATGGGATTGTGATAAGAACCTTAGAATCCATAGAATAATAAGTGGAATTATTTGAACCAAAAAAAGGGAAAAAATAATCAAATTATAGTAACAAAGTATTATTATATAATCAAATTTATATGATCTTATCATGGTTCAAGAGGCAATGAAAAAAATATAATTTGAACATAATAACCAAAACTCACCTCCAGGATGTCCAAAACATACAACCATGTCCTAGCTCACCTTCCATCAGTCACTAAAGAATGATCGCAAAAAGTATGAAAGGAGAACAAGAACCTTATATAATATTATAATGTCTATAAACACCAATCGATTCAATGATTTTGTAATAAATAGATCCCCACAAAATCGTCCATGTAGATATTTCATAATGTAATTAAATACAGTAAATACGGATTAAAATAAATTTTGTGAAAGAATTTATATTTTATATAAGGAAATATAAATATAAATCATTTTATCATATAAATGTGTTCAGCAAAGAAGTTTAATCTTTTGAAAATCATTTAGTAACCCTATGTTGGAAAACATTCAATTTCATTATTTGAAAAATCATTCATTTCATGAATATATTTGAAAACCAACTCACAAGATATAGTGTTATCATATAGTAATGTTAATAACATGAACATGATATCAAGATCTATATAAGAGTTGGTTTTATACAGTGTTAGTGAATTACATCAATAAAAAATCAATTTAGGATTTTGAATTGATCAGGAAAGGAAACTCTATTTCAATGTTGTAAAAATGAACACCATCATGTTTCAACTATCTTTTATAAGAATGTCATGGGTAAAAATTAGATACGAGAATGAGTCCTTCATAGATAAGCTATTAAATAACTCATAACGGCTAATCATCCATAATATATCTTGTCTCGCAGGTCTCAATAAAATTAGTTCTACCCACACAAACATTCCATATTGTAATTTTAAGACCTGAATTCTTTATATTCACTATGGATCCACTAGGTGGTGTGATCCTACTAACTAAATCATAAATGTAGTTCACCTCATCTAGTTACCTTTTTTCACATTACTAGTAAAAAGTGACGAGAGAGATAATTCTATTTTGAGGATAAAAAGGGGATCCTTATCAATATCAATCAGGTTCACATACCCTAAACAATTAAATCATAGTGATATGACCTCAAATCACATCTCACCCTCAAGTTCTCACCCCTCTCAATTTAACAAATACCTTTCTCAACACTGATTATCAAAAATTATAAGAACCAATAATGTTACATCAATAGATAATTACAAGATATGATCATATTAATGTAGGAATTATGCCACCAAACATAATCAATTTAATTAAAGATCTTTTAATATATTAATCAATTAAAAGTTAAAGCAAACACACATCCCTTACAAAACATAATTATATTTCTTAATGGTCCTCTAAAAAAATTATTTTAATAAAAATAATTATTGTAATTCAATTATTTTTCATTATTGTATAAGGCTTAAGGTCATTTAAAATCAATGGTTCACACCAAGTTTCTATGTTAATAAATGGAAAAAATAAAATAACCCAATACAATCTATTCTAATCAAGTGTAAAAACATAAAATAGGTCTCTCGGACATTTCATTATTTCATAAAATGATAACTCTAAGGAAATAAATAGTTATTTCAACCGATCCTAAATAGGTTAAATAATTTCACAATAGAAAAAAATAGACCCAATATATCAATTTTTATAAGGTATCCTTGAAAATCAATATGAAATGAAATTAAAATCATAACAGCATTCCCTGATTTATAAAACCATTAGAAAGGAATAGAAGGCATGTTCAATTTTTCAAATAGGATCAAAGAAGATTTCATATAAAAATTTCATGAAAAAATATAGGCCACATTTTATAAAATGGTCCATATATATAAATTTAAAAGAAATAATGAATTAAAAAAGGAATTAATTTCATAGAAATGCTTACTTGAAATATTAAGAATATATCCACAAAAATATGAGACATGTTTTCTCTAATATAGAATAGTAAATCAAGGAAGACGAATCATGATATATGTGACCAAAGATCATAGATATAAAATTCCACATAAAAACACTTAATTAAATAAATCATAAGGATTCCATAGCCTCTATGTGTAGAAAAAAAATAGATTAAATGTGGTTAAATTCATAGTGGAGAAGAATTTACCATATGAGATCACTGACGGCATTGTCATGAAATATCAAATAAATTTTTATTTTAAGGTTGATTTATAGTATTGGGAGACCCAATGTCGTCTCACCAAGAGTATTTATAGGTTTTTAGTATGCATTTTAAAAAATATGTACTAAAAAGGGGGTGATTTTGAAAACATTTTTAATAAAATAACATCGCACAATGTGTATAATTGAAGATAAATAAAAGTAGGGTTTTATGAATTATGGGAATGGATATCATTTCAAGATTGCTATAAATTTTTAATAGTTCATTGTTTTTAATATAATGACATGGTTTTCATTAATTAATTGGTTTAGAGTTATCAAGATCATGATTCCCATCATACCACCGAAAATAATTCACAATGAATACCCCCTTGACACAATGATCGTATTTTCAAGGATTTGTCCTAAATCACAAAACAAATGATAACAAAGCATAATAAAGTATAATATATGTGTGAGAGAGAAAAAATTCTTGTGTTTTACAATAAAAAAAACTAATATTCGAACTTCAAATATAAAACAAATCAGTGTTAAACTAAAAATCCTTTCACTTAATTATATCAAAATAAAATCATTCACGGGAGAGGCATGTGAAGATAATTAATAAATGAAATATTTAACAAATGTTACACAAAACCAGTAGAATAACTATTATTGTAACTCCCTTCCAAATGTTTGTAGCTCCCTCAAAATGATTGTACGTTGATTTTCATGCATCCATCGGTGGAGGAGGATTGGGTGGAAATCCTTCATCATTTCATCTCTCCTTATAAGGATTGGGAGATCCAGAACCTCCATGGGGAATAAAATAACATTGAGAACATCAATTTGGAATCAATTCACTCTCTTGTTCTAACTGGAAAATGAGGATCCCAATATTCTGTTTGTAGGCAAAGTGGATGAATGTTTTGGGAAAACAGTTTGTGTAAAACCAGTTTTCACATTGTTTTTGACCACTAGACTATTGGATATCTCTTTTAAAAAATGATTAAAATATTTCCCCACCAGTTTAATATCTCCACTGAATTTTTGGAACTATTTGGACAACTAGATCTAGAGATATGGATAGATCACAAAACAACATGATTGACTACGTGCCGATTCATTGTGCTCGATAGATTAGGTAGGTTGGGCCACCCGATGGCCGAATGTGGCATGGTTTCCTTCAATATTATATGTATCCAAATGAATGTTTGACCATCCCACAAAATTTCATCGCATGTTGATATAATATTTTGTACAAGTATGTGTCTTATTAAATTTATGTTCTTGGATACTGCGTAGCTTGGCCCATATTTCCTAGACATCATCAAGGGCCCCCCAAATCACATCCACCTTCAACGATATTATTAGACAAGTAGATTTGACTATTTTAATAGTGATAATAAAAAATAATAAATCAACCATGAAGTGTGTTTTTTATAATTTTCAATATAAAACTAATTTATCACCATGGTGTAAGGGTGAAAATTATACATTGAATTGAGGTACGATCAGACCCCAACAACTAAACATTATGCATTGTTGGGAAAAGTATAATATCCTGGCCAAGTATAATTATAAAATAAAAGGTTATAAATAATCCAAAATTCTTCTGAAATGAAATTCATCATGTCTCGTCTATCAAATCATTTTTCTTATCTTTTTTATTCTCTCACATTCTAATTTTTTAGATTAATTTGTTCACCCTTGCAACATGCTGCCACTTACCTCACTTAGGAATATTCCCACCTCACTGATGGAATATATAAAAGCTGAGTTATTATATTTTCTCAAAGTTTATGGGATCATACCATATACAGTTAAAGATATTATTTTCTTTACTGGGAGAAACCTGTATGGTAATCAAAAATACTTCCAACAGGTTGTTCTGTGGTTCAAGGGTTGGTAGCATTAAATGTATAAAAAATTTGTGGTAGAAGATGATTTTTTAATCTATAGAGTAAAAAATTGTCAAAATTTTGAAAGTGTTCTCAATTAATTTACACATTAATCCCCCCAAAAATTTTATCACATCCAACTCACTATCCTCATTGTGCATTTGGGTATGTCACATTCGATTAGTGAATAATAATGAATAAATGTCTTCTTTTCTCCATTAGATTTTTTATTTTTGTTCTGTTATTTTCAATGTACATATATATTTTCAATTTCTTTATATTTTTCAGTAGATATAAAAAGGATTTTTTTTAAAAAAACTTATACAATATGGATTGTGAACCCACTTCCCAATGAAAATTTAGGCACCCTTTATATCAATCCATAACTATGATTCATTCCTGACAGTTCCCATTGAAACACCCACTCTACCACACATGATTAATGTAAGGAAAAATGTACACAATTGATGGGTTGGTAGGGATAAATAATCTTGTATGGTGGCTACATAACTATATTTTTATGTTCTCTAAGGCTTAATAATGGTAATATGTCAAGGTGTACAAAATTAGAGGTTAATTGAACAAAGGTATATTAAATGAACGATTGCCTCTATCATGAGTGTATCCTATCTGAATTGTATGGGTTCAAGTAGAATCTAGGAAAGCTATATATTCTATAAATGACCTCATACTCTCATGAAATTGATTAAAATGAATAATATTAAATAAAGGGATTAAAATTTCATTAAGGTATGGGATTATAATATTAGTTAGTTTTAATGAGGCATGAATTTCAAGATTTCAATAAACACATAAGAATGATTTGAAAATATAATATCCAGAAAAATATTCCATATCAAAATTAATTTTATATTTTTTTAAAAAAAATTGTAAATTTCCAAACTATCATCTCTGGAATGAAAAATTATTAGGAAATATTTGAATGAGGGGATCATTTTCACTGATAAAGTTAAAATTCTTACATTAAAGCGAGGGATAAAATAAGTGGGATAATGAAAATACTATTCAATGAGAAAACAATGATGAAAATTCCTAACTGACCTAGGAATGTTCCCATCCCCCCACACCTAGTGTGTATAGTTTCCTCACTATGATAAATGAGAATGTGGGAAGGAATGATAAAACCTTTTGGTGGTCATTTGTAGACTTCTTCTTGAACCTGGAGTTCCTCCATAGGGGACTATTGAATGGGTTTGTGAAATTACATCAATTGATTCCCATTGATTGTGAAGGTTTTACTTGGTTTATTCATTTTAAACCTAAAAACACCAAATAGATATATATTAGTAACAATTTATGTCATAAATAGCAATAATAAAGATTACATTGATGAAACTTTATCCTTGCATTGTAAGGGATGGCATTCTTCCCAACATTGAAATGGGGATGAAGTATGAGGTGGTCATGGGTAGCCTTGGTTCACTCCTTATAAATTCAAGACTTCTCATACGAATACCTATTAATTTCCATGAGCACTTGAATTTGGTGTTTTCTTTTGAGTAACTACACCAAAAATATTAAAATTGAATTGTTTAATGGCCCAGTATGCCAAATTATCTATCTAAATAGGAATGTGACAACCCATTCCAAACACAAGCTGATAGGGTTACATTCATTAGGTGTTTTGAAATCTATATGGTAGGCCCATAATGAATCATCGAGTCTATGACTCTAATGTACAGACCCATAAATTCCAAGGATTTTTTTTGTAAATAATTTATAATTTTACGAGTCCGCAGTTTATGACGGCGCTTGATTCCGATGCCAGGTGTGCCCGGAATCAATTTCTGAAATTCTGTTAAGGTTAAATTAATGTGATTATGCAGTTTTCCTATAAAAGTGGAATAACTCGTAAACGGCTACTCAGATCATAAATTTGAGGGTATCACTACGCTCAAGATACCTGGTTTACCCAAGGCACGACTTATGTTTAGTCTTCGCAGGACTCCTGTGATAAATCCCAAAAATGGCATAACTGTAAATAAAATAATTAAATAAATTATATTATTTTTGAAATGCTCATATATTCTAATCGGTAAGTCAGATTAAAAATATGAGCGTACTGTTGGGTTTGTTGGGGCATGTTTCAACTAGGTAGAGCCTAACCTCAACTGGCGCGAGTTAAGGGTGGATGATAATAATTTTCCAATCTTTTTTTCAGGTACGTTCAGTAATCATTTGTTCGAGATTTTATATATTTTGGATCGGTGCTCAGAAATGAAATCTAAGGGCACCGTTGAACAAGCTGCGTTGGTAATTTCTTAGTGATACCTTTACCGCTGTTACGTTCTCATGTGTTTGGATGTTAGTTTTTGGCTTTTTATTAAAAATTTAAAATAAAATAAAGTATAACACTTTATTTTATTTTTAAGTTATCATATGTTGTGTGTGCGGTAAGATGGAACATCCCTTTTAGGGTTGGTGGTGGGACAACGGCACCCTAACCCTCCATCGGAGGATGATTGGGGTGTGGACTACTCGAGCAGCATAACCTCCTGCGATAGGTTATGACGTGGGGTCCGCTTGGTGCTTAACCCCCCATTTAATGGAGAGGGAGAGGAAACCTCAAGACCCTCTCAATTAAATGTCATGTGTAAACATAAAATTAATTGTTGTCAATTAATTTTTTGTGTCAAGGTGATATTAAAAGCTATGTGTCAACATTAAAAAAATGTATCAATTAATTTTCTATTTCAACATAAAATTAATTGTTGTAAATTAATTTTATGCGCAAATACATTTTAATTAACGAGACCCCCTTCTTTTTTTAATTTTAGTAACCACATCATTTGATTTTTGGAAGGTTCCTAATAAATAAACCATCATAAATTACATGATGGTTACATACCTCTACCCCTCTCTTATATATAGAAAACTTGGGAGGAGGATTTGGTATAGCTTCACCAAGCGACGAGGCACTAGTAAAGTTACGTGACAGCTAACAAATGGAGGATTACACTTCCTCCAACTACGAACGTGAAGATGCCGGTGATGAAAAATTCTTCCTTGGAACCCCCTTTCGATGTGGGATCTCTTTGATGACCCATCATCTTTCCTCTTCATTTTCAATGGACCGACACTTGAACTCGGAAGTGGAATCGTA
This sequence comes from Viscum album, assembly GCA_963277665.1. Taxonomy (NCBI): domain Eukaryota; kingdom Viridiplantae; phylum Streptophyta; class Magnoliopsida; order Santalales; family Viscaceae; genus Viscum; species Viscum album. The sequence continues at coordinate 538,249,703 of OY728156.1, forward strand.
CGAAGAACGACGTTAACATCATCTTCCCCCTCGAAGAACGAATGCCAGTCGAATAAAAAGGTAGGGGTTTGTATATTATTGAGTGAATAAATTGTACAACCCATTTCATTGTTAATATTTTTAATTGACATTTACTGATTGTTACCGCCTAATACGGAGGGCATGTGCCGAACAAACACGGATCGACGGCCTTCCGTCGTTCTTTATTTGATTTGAAATCGCGAAGCGACAACGATCGAAGGTGGCAGCTATGCACTAACCGTGTGCGGAGGAACGATAGACCGAAACTGTGGGCCGCTCAGTGGGCGAATCACCCGGAAGGCTGCCGATCGGGCAGAGAAGAACCGCGATGCTAGGAGGGCACCACGCTGGAGGGACCACAACCCTCATGAGCGGGCCGCTTGTGCCATGACGTCCGGCTGGCTTTGGCCAGCCGGTTTGGGAGGGCGGTGCCTCCAGTTCAAGAAAGCATCCCCCATGAACTGCTCAGCACTCAGGTCGAGCCGCGGCTAGGTGAGCCACGCCCTGTCGGGTCGTTCCGCACTTTTCCATGTCGGGTTGCCTCGCGCTGTGCCGGGTGGGTTCGTGCCCCGCTGGGACAGGGCGTGCCCCACTGTGATGGGTCGTGCCCCTCCTGGTCGGGCCGCGCTATACATTGGGCCAGTTCGACCCTCTTTCGGGTTAGACCTGCCATTACTGGGTTGACCCGACCCGTCGGCCACTTGGGCTTCATCGGCTGGGCCCGTTTCCAATTAATGGTGAATATCTTGAAGAATGCATGTACATTGATGCGTCGTCTTTGGCACAGGGATCCTCGTGAAGTGGTTGTATCGTTTGTGATACTCTATGTGAGTTTGAGATGACTTGGGAAATTGGCCAGGTTTGGAATGAGCATTATTCCAACCAGGCCCCTAGAACAGAAAAGCCAATAACTCTCAGACTGGGTGTCCTATTGACGCACTGTATGTCACGTTTGGTTTTTTATTGACAAGACAGATCTTTGGAATACATCAACAATGGAATTTCAGGAATGTTGATGTACTGAACCCTTTGCTCGAGGAGCGGACCATCCTGGAATCGTGCATACTGTGTACGGGAACCGTACAGCTGACTGCGACTGCGTTGACTATCGTACGGGGATCCTCCATGGGTTTGACAATGATGACTACCATACTCGGATCCTCCGTGGGTTCGATGATGACGTCTTCCGTACAAGTATCCTCCATGGGATCGACGAAGATGACTTCCGTACTATGATCCTCCTTGGGATCGACGAAGACATCTTCCATACTAGGATCCTCCATGGGATTGATGATGAGGAATGCCGTACTACGATCCTTCGTGGGTTCGACGACGACGACTTCCTTATTAGGATCCTCCGTGGGTTCGATGACGATTTCTACCATACTATGGTCCTCCATGGGTTCGACGACGATGACTACCAAAGTTGAATCCTCTGTGGGTTCGACGACAATGACTTCTGTACTAGGATACTTCGTTGGTTCGACAAGGATGACTTCTTTACATGTATCCTAAGTGGATCTGAAAGAGTAGCTAGTCTTGTATCTTGAGTGAGTCTGACAGCTTAACTGGTCTAGTATCCTATGTGGGTCTGACAGCTTAGATGAATATGTGACTACATCTGATCGTCCTTATCACTCTACGAATTTTTTATACCTCTGTGAACTGAGTCATGACATTCAATCATTTTCATCAGTGTGATTGACATCTTACATGTGTGGACTGGGTTTTTCTTGGAATCAAGAGTTGGAGTCGAACTGAGATTTATGACTTAGGTATATCTATGATCATATAGCTAATAATATTTGGTCGATACTTCGGGATTGTATCATTTATTTTTGGTTTAACCTTTGTGTGTTCTGGGAGAATTTCGGGGTCTCGGGATCCCAAATGAGTATCATTATACTCACCCCTGCACAGGAAATGCTCACACTATATTGTGTTGGATGCAGATGACAGACATCGCTGATCATGGTGGAGCCTTGTTGAGCTAGATGGTACCTGGAGGTGGACCACATGGCGAGACGTACACAGAGCAGACAGATATACATGGGGTTTTGAGGAGGCCATATATACCCACCATTCATGTGGGATTCATGGAGGACAACTCGATGGTTTCAGCATTACATTAATACTATTGTACTAGACTATAAGTTGTAATGTACTTTCAGTAGGGTTTGTATTCTGGCCCATTTACCTTTTAGTACGTACTTTTGTACTCGGTTTTATTAGTGAATAATTCAGTTGTGTACTCTCTTGGGATGATTACATTTATGAAGGCAATGCATTCCCCTTTTATGGGGATCTATGCCTTTGGTACTAGTCGACATCCCCTGGCCTATGGAAGGCGGGCTTGGGGTAGTCATGACACGGGCAATGAGGAAGTATCGTGAAAAATTGGTATCAGAGGAGTCAGTTCTACCGAAGAACTTAGGACTCTAATTATTCTTTTCTGTGAAGCAATAGTGTTAAGGTTAATGAGTGTGGTTATTAGTCCATGGAGTCCACTGTTGGTGTGGCGGCCGACGTATCCATACACCAGGGCCCTAAACTCTGATTTCTGACTCAGTGCATGAAATCACTGATTGCGTGTGTGTTTCCTTTGAAAATATTTCATTGTGATTACTTTTTTTCAGCTCACAAGGTATATTTATTATCCATGGAGCACCTATTTCTTTTCAGGATGTCCCCACGAAGGCATCCAGCTAGGGTTTTGAGTTACGTACAGGATGGTAGCCCACCGAGCGACAAGGCCTCGGTGTGGGGCCCGATCACAGCAGAGGCACCAACGGTGCCACTACCCCCTGATATGCTGATACCACTAGCCCCAATAGTAGAGAGTACACCCCACGAGAGTGCGTTGCACGAGTTATAGCGATAGGGGCCGCCCAGGATCAATGGAGACACAGACCCACATACAGCTGATGATTGCATGGATTCTATTGTCAGAGTTTTTAGATTGGTAGGGACACTAGCTGACCTTATGGTGATCCTTCCCGTGAGTCTCATGTATTCAGTGGCAGTCAGATGGTAGAGCCTGATGATCCAGGTGCATGACAAGGCATCTTTACTCTGGACGGACATCGAGAGTCTCTTACAATCGGAGTTTGTTCCAGCCACCCTTCATGCGGTGCAGATTCAGGAGTTACTACATATACAGTAGGGCAACATGTTAGTAGCTCAGTACTCACGATATTTACTGACCTCTCACGTTACTCCATGAATAAGGTAAGGGACATGTTCTTCAGTGCCCGAACCTTCGAGCAGGGAGTGAGGCATGAGATCAGGGCTTCGATGATCTCCCTTAACATCCCAACGCATGAGGGGGTGCTAGAGAGAGCCATTCTAATGGAGATTTTTCTCACTGAGCATCCTCTAGCGGCGATACCATCTTCATGACGACACGTAAAGGAGTATTCTACAGCTGGCAGTAGACAGTTGAAGCAGAGGTTGAAGCAGATCAGGACATCAGGTGAGCGATCTCAAGATACAAGTTCGGTTGTGTGGGGCACACGAAACAGAGTCATCCATACGAGGAGCAGTCAGTGCTATGCATGCTACAGGCAAGGTCACATGGCTCGAGACTGCCCAACCCGCCCTGTAGATGAGTAGCAGGCTGTAGAGGTACCTCCCAGGAAGAGGTTCGACCGTGGTGGTCCACAGGGAGCAGGCAGACGTGGCAGAGTAGCTGGCTGAGCAGTAGGTGGTGGATGCTGTTTCGAGGCCCTACCAGCTCCACCACCACGAGTTCTACCCCGACATCAGGGAAAATATGGGTAGGGGGAGCTCATCTTCAGGATGCTAAGGCCTATGACCAAAGTGCTTCCGGAGCAGTTGGACAAGAGCAGGACTATCTCCAGGCATAGAAATTTTTGTTTCTGTCATTGTTTATGAAGTTGTATGTGGTTGCTTTGTGTCTTTGTACCTTGAGCTGTTGTTATAAGAGACATGTTTCCATGTGATGTCTTCTTTCCTACATTTTTTGTTTGTTTGATACTAAGAGGTTACGACTAAAACCGTCTACTTTACACTCACATTAGAGATTCCTATTGGATGATACCCAGTGACCACACACTGATGTCGGCAGTGTGACTCGACCCTTGGAGGCGAGAGTAATGGTTGGATCTATTGGTAGTAGTGTCGAGGCGTTACAACATCGTCCATGACATGAAATAGTACCATTAATTCCAGGAATTACTATATTAAGAAAAGAATGAGGTTCATACAGGGGATGAGACCAAATTTCTATTTTCAGCAAATGGTCAAATCTTACCAACTCTTGCAGGATGTAATCGAATGAGGGTGTAGTCGTGTTCTTTACAAATGGCTAGTCACACCCATAGTTCTTTGAGTGAACGGTTTATGGTTTACTCTAATCTCAAAAGTCTCAGGTCTGTCTTCTCGTAGAAGGACCTAGACCTGAGACAGTGATATTGGCATGAGTTCCTTCGGGACTATGACTTTGAGGTATTTTATACTCCTAGGAAGGGGAATGCTGTAGCAGTTTCTCTCAGTAGAAGATCAGGCATTCAATTACTATGAGAGGCGACCGAGTAGCAGGCCACGTTTCAGATATATTTTGTGGATAGGGATGGAAAATCCTTTTTTTGTCCCTCACAATCACTCCAATACTTTAGGGAGTCAGTGAGGCACTATAAGGACAACCTTGCAGATCACCTATATGCTAGACTGACCCAGGGGAGTCTGCACTTGTAGGACCAAAGATGGTTCAGGCTACGATAGAGAAGGCATAGATCACCCAGGAGTGGATGAAGACTGAATAGATCAGACATAAGTCTTATGCTGATAGGAGATTGAGACCACTGGAGTTCGAGGATGGCGGCCATGTTTTCCTATGGGTCTCACATCGACATGGTCTACAATGATTTGTCCGTGGAAGAAAGTTATCTCCATGATTCATCAGACCTTTCTAGGTCCTTAGCAGGTTAGGTGTGGTGGCTTACTGTCTGACCCTTCCACCTTAGTCACACATGGTTCATGAAATCCTCCACGTATCTCATCTGAGGAGATACGTGCATGAACCGTCCTATATCATCGATCATGGGGAGATGGACATTGATGACCGGGTGACATTCACGGAGGTCCCGGTGGGGTTCGAGGATCGATAGGAGCTAGTCCTACATGGACGGTTGATTCCTCTGGTGTGCATTCGCTGACAGCACGAGGACCTCCATGAGATCTCTTGGGAGTTGGAGTCTTAAATGTGAGCTCAATATCCCCATTTGTACCCCTAGTGTGTGTTATAGATTTACGGGGATGTAAATCCCTAAGGTGGGGGTAATGTAAATACCTGGAAATTTCATGGAATTTTTTATAAATACTTTTGAATTTTACGAGTCCGCAGTTTTTGGCGGCGCCTGATTCCGAGGCACGGTGTGCCTAGAATCAATTTCTGATGTTTAGTTAAGCTTAAATTAATGCGCGTAAGCTATTCTCCTAAAAATGTGGAATTACATTGAAACGGTTACTCGGAACAGAAATCCCAGGGCACCGTTGAGCTCAAGAAGGTGGGTTTACCATAGGCGTGACTTTTATTTTGTCGGCACAGGACTCCTATGAAATATCAAAAAAATGTTATAATAGTAAATAAATAAATAAATTATTTTATTTTATTTTTCAAATGCTTATAACTCACAAATGGTAGCTTAGATTAAAAATATAAGGGTTTGTTGGGGAATGTTTCAAATAGGAAGAGCCTAACCTCGACCAACAAGAGTCAAGGGTGGCTGATAATAATTTTCCAAACTTTTTTTCGGGTACGTTTAGTAAATGTACGTGTGGGATTTTATATATTTTGGACCGGTGCACTAAAATGAAATCTGAGGGCACCGTTGAACTCGCAGCGTCAGTAATTTCTTATTGAGACCCTCACCATAGTTGAGTTTTGTTGAGTTTGGAAGTTAGTTATTGGATTTTTATTAATGAAAATAATAATAAAATAAAGTAAAACACTTTTTTAACCTGTCTTGTGTGCTGTGTGTGGTTAGTTGGAACCTCCCTTTCCGGGTTGGTGGTGGGACAACCACACCCTAACCTCCCATGGGAAGATGATTGGATTGGGGACCACCCGAGCAGCATAACCTCTTACGGGAGGTTATGAAGTGGGGTCCGCATTGGGAAAAACCCCCCATTTAATGGGGAGGGAGTAGTAACCTCACAACCCTCTCAATTAAATTTCTTGTGTCAACATAAAATTAATTGTTCTCAATTAAATATATGTGTCAACGTGAAATTAAAAGCTATGTGTCAACATAAAAAAATCAACCAATTAATTTTATGTGTCAACATAAAATTAATTCATGTCAATTACTTTTATGTTCCAAATCATTTTAATTCACATGTCCCCCCTTTTTTTAATTTGAGTAACCACATCATTAGAATATAGGATGGTTGCTAATAAATGAACCGTCATAAATCCCACGATGGTTACATACTTCTCCCTCTATCATATATACATAAGGAGCATGGGAGGAGGATTTGGGATGGCTTCACCAAGAGACACAGTGCGGGTAAAGTGATGTGATGCCCAACAGTTGGAGGATTACGATTCCTCCAATGATGAATGTGAAGACACCAGCGACGACAAATTCTTCCTCGGAACCACCCCTTTCGACATGGGGTCTCTTCGACGACCCTTCATCCTTCATATTCGTCATCAACGGACCTACGCACGAACTCGGAAGTGGAAGCGTATGGAGAATGATGTAAAAATCATCTTCCCCTGCGATGAAAGAACTCTCGTTGATTAAAAATGTAGGGGTTGTTTATTCCAGAGTGAATAAACTGTACCTCCCATTTAATTGTTAATCATATGAATTGGCGTTGGAAGATTTTTACCGCCTAATTCGGAGAGTGCAGGCCGAATAAACATGTCCTGACAACCCTCCATAGTTAGTTTTTTTTATTTTCAATTGCAAAGCGATGACGATCGAAGGTGGTGGCCGCAGGCCAGCCGCTTGCGGAGGAACCACAGACCGCAACCACAGGCCGCTCGGCCGAAGGAGAACCGAATGACTAAAGATGGCTGGACCGAAGGAGGATCACGGTGATATAAGGGGGAACTGCACTGAGGTAGACCACGACCCGTGTTCTGCGTGCTGCTCGGTGGGTGAACCAGCCGACAGGCACCCGTCCGAACATAGAAAAACCACAATGCTAAGAGAGAATTGTGCTGAAGGATCTGCTGCCCGCGTGGGCGTTCCTCTTGCGCTGTGATGGATGGCTAGCTTCGGTCGGCTGATTTGGCGCTACCAGTTTGGGAAAGTGGAGCCCCCACCCCTCTGACCGCTCGGCCCTCGGGCTGAGCCTTGGCCAGCCGAGCCATTTCCTGCCGAGTCGTGTCCTGCCGAGACGGGCCACGTCGTGCTGGGATGGGCTACGCCGTGTCGGGCTGGGCCCTCCTATGCCTTGTCGGGCCGCGCCTCGCCGTGTTGGGATATGCCCCTCTGGGCCGGGCCACGCACCGCTGTGTTGGGCCAGGCCACATGATTCATCGGGCTGGTTCGACCCGTTGCGGGGTCAGACCCGTCAAGACTGGGTTGACACGACCCGTCGGCCCACTAGGCTAAACGGGTCGGGCCTGTTTCCACTTAAATGTTAATATCATGAAGACCTCGGGACAAATAGACACGCCGTCTATGGTACATGAACCCTCGTGATGTGGTGGCCCCTTTTGTGATAATCTTCATATTTTTTTGACGACTTTGGAAATCAGCCTGGTTTAGAATGAGCATAATTCCAACCGGGCCCCTTGAATGGAAAATACAATAACTTTAAGACCAGGTGTCCGATTGACACACCTTCTGTCGCGTTGGGTTACTTTTGACTAGAAGGAACATTGGGATACATCAAATCTGGACTTCAAGATAGTTTATGTATTGACCCCATTTCTTGAGAGAGAACCCTCCTAAAATCGATTGTGCTGTGTGCGGGAACCCTAGAGCTGGTTGCGACTGTGTCGACTACCGTACTGGGATCCTCTGTGGGTTCCACGATGATGACTATCATACTAATATCCATCGTGGGATTGATGATGGTGTCTTCCGTACTAGGATCCTCCATGGGTTTGAGGATGATGACTTCCATACTAGGATCCTTCGTGGGTACGATGACGACATCTTCCGTACTAGGATCCTTCGTGGGTTCGACGAAGAAGACCGCCATACTAGGATCCTATGTGGGTTCGAGGACGACGACGTCCGTACTAGGATCCTCTGTGGGTTTGAAGACGATGACTCCTGTTATAGGATCCTTGATGGGTTCGACGACAACGCCTACCATACTGGAATACTCTGTGGGTTAGAAGAAAATGACTTCTATACTGGGATCTGTCGTGGGTCCAACAGTGATGACTTCTGTAATTTTATCCTAAGTGGGTCTGACAGAGTAGCAGGTCTTGTATCCTAAGTGGGTCTGAAAACATATCTAATGAAGTATCCTATGTGGGTCTAATAGCTTGGATGAATCAGTTACTATATCTGATCATCCCTATCACTCTACAAAAGTTGTATACTTGTGTGATCCGAGTCTTGACTATCAATCATTTTCATCAATGTGATTTACTTCTTTCCTGGGTTGACTGGGTCGTACTTGGGCTCGAGAGTTTGAGGAGAACAAATATTGATGACTTAGGTATATATATGGGCATATAACTATAAATAGTTTGTTCATACTTATTAATTGTATATTTTCATTGTGTTTTATCCTTCGTGGATTCTTGGAGAATTTTAGGGGTCTCTAGATATCTACTGGGTATCGTTATACTCACCCCTGCATGGGAAATGAACACACTACGTTGTGTTGGTTGAAAATGACAGACATCGCTGATCGTCATGGATCCTTATTGAGCTGGATGGTACCTGGAGGTGGACCACTTCGAAAGAGGTACATTGAGGGGACATACAGACTCGAGGTGCTGATGAAGCCATCTATACCCACCCTTCAGGTGCGATTTCCAGAGGACAACTCGGTGGTTGCTACTTTACTTTAGTACTTTTGTTCTAGACATTCAGTTGTATTGTACTTTCTATTGGGTTTGTATTCTGGACCATTTAACTTTCAACACATTCTTTTGTTCTCAATTTACTTAGTTCTAACATCAGTTGTTTACTCTGTTGTGTTGTTTACATTAATAAAGTCTATGCCTTCCCTTTTTATCAGTAATTATGCCTTTGGTGATAGTCACCAGTCCCTGGCCTATGGAAGGCGGGCTTGAGGTAGTCAAGGCATTGGCCCTGAGGACAGGTCGTGACATCTAATCATTTATATTGGGCTGATCCTTTTTTAAGGTTTTTTTTACTTCCTTATTTGACAACTGAGCTTTACAATTGGTTTGTGGGAGATAAGCAGTTGACACTATATACATGAACTCATTTTTAGGAAAAAGGGAATGCACTTTTTGGTTGTATAAATGATTACCGTAGTCACTAATGATGATCCTAGTAAATTTAAACCTATAAAAGATTTGGGTTAAAAACACTCCACAATTGTCATGGAATCATCAGTGCTTGTGGCTCATGCCTCAACCCATTTTGAACCATAATCTACATCTATAAGAATTTAAATGATCCCAAATTAATTGGGGAATGGTCTCATAAATTCAATTCCCCAAAAATAAAATATAACATTGAAGAGCCCGGGTTGTTGTGTCATTTCATTTATTTTAGATACATTCATCATTATTTGACATTATGGAAATGATTTAAAAAAACATGGCCAGCCCAAAAAAGTGATTTCCAACAGAGACTAGAATCAAGGACATTGTGAGCAGTCTATTGTGGACCAAAGTGGTCCCTATAGGCAATAGTGCAGCAGATTCTAGGGATAGACTAAAAATATATATCTATAACACAAATCATATGGACATTATCACAACATGTTCTCCAAAGGTAGGGGTCTTCCCAAATGTACCAATGAGACTCATGTTTTATATGGTCAGACTGGTTTTTTTTGAAATTATTAGAAATGAAAAATTCTACCCAATAAATTAAAATTACATCATACTAAGGAAAAAAATATTTCACTCAATATAATTTCTCATCTAGAAACATGTCATTTATATGAAAAAAGGTTGATGATTTTATGTTCTAAGATTGTTTAATCATAATAATATAGTCATCCACCACATTCTATGTTCCATTTTATCTCCAATTTATAAATTAAATTCCAAAAGTAGGTGCATCCATTGAATTCAACATGGTTTGTATTCCGGTTTCTTAAAGAGATACTAAATATTTTCATGGTATGACAATACAATGATCTTAGACCCTAAAAAATATGATTAAAATTATCCATAAAAAAAACAATGGAACGAAATTATATTATAGTTGTGGTGTATCTTTCATGGGCAGGATCCAGTGTATGTGAGGCATAGTCAATGATATTTGAAGCTTGATCGACCCATTGTGATTGGACTGCCCGAACTGCATAGTTAGAGGCGTTACACGTGAGTTCAAATGGTAAATCCCACCGTGGTGTTTCGATTACCATGGGTAATGTGAGACACTGTTTTAACATATTAAAGGTTTCCTCACATTCAATATAAAAAAATCTTTTTCATTATGGAGAAATCAGGAAAGGGGAGTGTAATTTTACAAAAATCATGAATGAAATGATGGTAAAATCAAATATGACCTAGGAAAGACCACACATATCATAATTTTTTGGGGAATTTTAAGGATAAAATTACATCCACTTTTGATTTATCAACTGGGATACCATCCCCAGAAATGTCATTTCCAAAAAGAGTACCATTTATCTCCAAGAAATGATATTTATTATAATTTAATATGATATTATATTCTATAAAATGACATATGAATGAACAATGAATAATTAGTAATTCAAAAAACTGGAACCATAAATAGTGGAATCATCTATGAATACATCCATGAAATTCTCTTGGTAATCCAAAAATATACTAATAATGCATCGTCAAAAATAACTGAAGCATTAAATAGTCCAAATGGCATCATCCTATATGAAAATGTGCCAATTGGGCAAGTGAAGATCATTTTTTTATAATCCTTAGGGGAAATATAGATCAGAATTTATACAGAATACCCATAAAGAACACAATATCAGGACTTCCCTACTAGCCTCTCTAGCAGCTGGTCAATGAATGGAAATGTGAAATTCTCCTTCATAGTGTCCTGGTTTAGTCTGAGATAGTCTACAAAAACACCCCACAGTCCTTGAGAGACATTGGAACTAATTCATTATTATCATTTTTAATTATTGTCATAGTGGTTTTTTGAAGAACCACATTTACTAGGATGACCCGTTGGCTGTCAATGATTGGTTATATGATTCCAGTAGTAAATAATTTTTTAACCTCCTTTTTAACATGAATAATAGGTTTTATTGAAGTCGTCGTTGTTCCTGCCTCATTGGTTAGCCTCATATTTTAACAATATATGATGTATGAATATTTATGGGCTAGTATGAGGAATGTTAGAATGTTTCCATCCCAGATCATGTTTATAATCCCTCATAAGATAAAGTAGTCGAAATTCCTACACAAGAGGGCGTGAAGTAGCATGGATGATAGGAAACTTGTTTCCATTCTAAATATATTAATATTATAAATCATGAGGTAGTTGTTTCAGTTCTTATTCATGTGGATTTTGGATTTATGAGAGTGCGTGTGAATGTGAGAGGTCACTAATTTCATCCAATTACTCAATGGTATCATCCTGAGATGAGGATTGATCTTTTATAATCATAGAAGTATCATCGATAGACTTTGGATCCTCAGTGTTAAGGAAATAATCAATTAATAAAAATGCATGAAACTTTTCTGTACCACTACCACAATAAATTCATGATTCATTACCTTGAATTTCCATGAAGGATGAAAACTCCAAATGGTGATCATGGGAGTGAAATGAAGTGTTTTTATGCGATGGGAGTGCATTAATAGAATTTAACGAGAGAGAGGAATGTTCTTATGATGGTTTCTTCATGGCATCAAGGATATTAAAATGGACTATTTCACCACCAACATCCATAGATAATTTACCCTTATGGAAATTAATTATTGTTTTAGTGGATTTAAATAATTTTCTTCCCAATATAATTGGGGCATTTCAATTCATCATATCATCTTCAACAATTAGGAAATAAAAATAAAAAGGAAAAAATTAAAAATCTCACCCTCACAGGAACATCCTCTAACACACAAGAATAGTGTGATGTCCTAAAATTTTCTAGCTAAAATACTATTCAATTTGGATTCAGTTCATGGAACTTCAATCAAGAGTAAATGTCCTAGGGAATCACATTAATAGAGGCGCCTAAATAAAGATTAGAATTTGAAAAGGAATACTCTCTTACGTTGCATGGAATTGAGAATGTTCATGGATCATTTCAGTTAATGTGAAGTGATGGTCATATCAATCCTAAAATTTTCATACCCAAGCTCTCCTTTTCATATCCATGGAGTCACCTTTTTTGTGTACAAATCTCATTTAGAAACATGTCAAATCGTGGAATTTTCTTCTCAGAATAAATCAAGGGGATGTCAACCTGGAATTTTTTGAATGTTTTCATGATTTCTTTATCACGTTCTATTTATTATTGTTTTCATGGTTGGGTGTCCCTTTGTGGAAATAGGAGAATAATGGTTGTTCTATGTGACTCATTTATAAACAATCTATTCCTTTATAAGGGATTATATCTTGACACAGTTTATCTCATTTGGATCATATTCAGTTATTTGGATGGTGGTTTATCTAGTATGGGTTGACTCTAATGGACGGTTAATTTGGGTTTTAAGTTGTTTTGTACTCCTAACGGTGATGGAACTAACATATTCATCATCCCTAGGATTAACTAAAAGTTGAAAGGGTAGTTTAATTGACCCATGTCTTTCAATTACCCCCACAGAATTATTGAGTTGGCCTAATTCGGTTTTTTAGTCGTGTATTGTTTCATGGGGGTTTTTATGGAATTATAGATTGTTGGAAGACATTTTATCATCATATCATCCCGCCTAGGCTCAGGTTTTTGAGGGGGTTGTTGGAATTTCATTTGTTGTGGTTCAGGATTTTTGGGTGGTGGTGGTTGAATACTACATAGGCTCAGTTGGTTTTGTTTTTATTGATGTTGGATTGAATACCCCCTTTCTTATAAGATTGATTTTCATTCCACCCATGGTTGGATGGATAATATGGTTCCTGTCTAATGGTTTGGTTTTAGGGGAATCCGGAAAATATTTCCTCACAACTCTTGGATGATTCACTCAATTGGGAGAATTTCCCAGCATAGTGGGTGTCAAACGAATATATACAACAATGGATAAGAGGTGGATATTGGAATTTCCCTTTGAAAAGAGAAAGTTTTCTATAAATTGTACATACCTATTAAAAATTTGTATCTATATTCTTCTCAAAATCAGTAAAATTCACCTCACAATCACCATGAATAGGTACAATAGTCCTTGAACAAAATTATTGAGTAATTGTTCCATGATCTCAATAAGGATTATTGTAGCAATTCAGGTCTGTTCATCTAGTGCACCAAATGCAGTAGCATCGATCATATTTTTATCAATTGTGATTAGACCTTCATAAAAATATTGAATTAAATGTTGATCACTTATTTTGTGTTGTGTAAAACAAGAACATAATGTTTTAAAGAATTCTAAATATTATTGTAATTTTTTCAATGTAATTTCTTTTACCACATATTTTAGTCCTTATTGTTGTAGTTCGATAGGCAGGGAAATGTTTTTAAGAAAATGGTGTTTCATTTCACCCTAACCTCTAATTGGTGAATTAATATAGTAAAAAAAATCTTATGTAGTGTCGTCTAATGGAAATGGTAATTCACTAAGATTTACTTGTTCTTCATCCACATTAGAAGGTCTTTAAGTGGAACAGATAGTGTGAATGTATTTTAAGTGCTTATATAGATCCTCTCTGATGAGTCCCGAAAATCTTGGAAAAAAGTGAATTAAATACGAAATGTGTTCAAAATTATGTGCCTCACCTTGTACATGAATGTATGTGGGTAGGATATAAACATTAGGTGAGGTTGGTTATTTTAATGTCCAATTCTTTTCATCCATGTTATGAATTTTTTTAAGTATTAAATTGATTTTATATTGAATAAATAGAAGGATCGAGAAGAGTTTTGATGTTTTGTTTGTCCTCCATCAAAGGGTTCTCTTCTGTGTCTCGGTGTCACATACATAGGATCCTATACGGTTTTGGTTTGAAAGGAGGTAAGTATCATGATGTGGAATGTTTCATGAACTTATACTAAAAAATAAATAAACCAAAAAAATAAAATATAGGTAACATTATAAGATAAATGAAATAAATGTTCATAGAATTTTGAAAAAACACTATAAAAACACTCACTAAAAACCAAAGCGATCCATAAAAACTGTTCTATAAATTAACATGATGTCATAACATGCCGAATTGATAATGATTTTAATAATTATTTATATAATATATGATAACCTCGTTCATATCTCATGGATAATCCATATGTCCAGAGTATATATTTTTAATAAAAAGTACATAATGTGGATGATTTTGAAAATCATTTTATGAAAAATACGTAAAATAATGTGTTTAATTATAGATTAATAAAGGTTTTTTTAATGATTTATAAGTGTCTGAGATAATTTCAAGTTCACTACACATCGTGGATAGTTAATTGTTATTAAATTACTGACATGGTTTTTTATTCTATGGTTGATGGTTGTCAAGATCTTGTTTCCCCTCTTACCATTAAAATGATGAACAAAGAAGAAACCATTGATGCAACAATCATGTTTTCTAGGTTTGGTCCTCAATCATAGAACAAGAAATACAAAATAATACTAAAATATCATATATATGTCTGAGAGAGAAAGGATTCTTGTTATTTCTAATCAGAACAATTTCAGATTCCCACTTGATATCTCAACACAATTAGTGTTGAAATAAAAAGTGTTTCACTTAATTATATCAAAATAAATACGTTCATGGGGGATGCATGTCAAAAAAAAAATAAGTGAAATATTTAAAACATAAATTAAACAATAAAATTGGAATAACTAGTCATGGAACTCCCTCCCTGGTGTGTGCAGCTCCCTTGAAATGATTATCCACTATTTAGCTCACCATTGAGAGGAGGAGGAGGATTGGGTGGAACACCTTCTTCATTTTATGTCTACCTATGTAGATTGGGAGATCCAGAACCTCTTATGGGAATGAAAGGACTCCTGGAAAATAATTTTTTCTTCACCTCACTCTCTTGTTCGAACTTTAAAATAAGAATCCCATGCATGCATTTAATAGGAAATGTGGAAGGTGGTTTTTGGAACACATATTGTGAAAAAACACTTAGACCAGGGTTTTCCACCACTAAATAGACGAATATTACATTGGAAAAAAACTAAAATCATATTTATCCACCTCTTGAATATAGTCACCAAATTTATGGAACTATGTGGATAACTAATGCCCAAGATTTGGAAAGATCATAACACACCACTGTGGAATTTGTGCAGGTTCAGTGTGCTGGATAGATCAGGTTGGTTGGGCCAACAAATTGTTGTATGAGGGTTGGGTTACATCATATGAAATGTATACCAATGAATATTGGACCATAAAACAAAATTTATGCCCATTTAAATGCACAATTAGTTATAATTATGTGGTTTAATAAAATTGTGTGCCTCGATCCTGTGCATCTTGGCCCATTTTTATTGAACATCATTGTGGGCCCTCCAAAGCACCTCCACATTCGATGTAATTATCAAAACTAATAACATTTATCTTTGGAAATGTGAAAATAAAAAAATTAATGTAATAAATAATGATTCTATATATATATATATATTTTATAATTTTTACTAAATAAATTATTTAACACAATGGTATAATGGTGAAAATGAAACAGTGAATCGTGGTGCCATCTATCACCTCTTCGATCGACACTGGAATCATTATTTTGATGCAGATGGGAGAGAAAAATTCCTCTCAGGGGAACCAAAAAACTAAAATTCAAACTAAATTTTTTTAATGTATATTTTTGTTTAAAAAGGTGATCTTAATATTTAAATTATAATATTAGTGGTATTTAAAACACATTCACATAGTTTTCTAGGTAGTCCACATGATTATTATTGACTATGTGCCCCAAATATACCCACTAGAATACATTGATGGTTTTTATATGAGGTCTACCAAATTTTCTACAAAATATGTGCCCTCTCCTATTTTAGTGGAAGAGACGTCAATATTTTTCCGCATGGTATGGAACGATATGAACCCTTCTCTCGATCAACCATAATAGTTAATTGATTTACTAAGAAAGGATGCATAGTTTTCACTAACCTGGTGCCAACCATGGTTAGACCTAAAAACATTAAAAAATAACCATATTCATACAATAACATCCTATAACAAGATCCATGTCAAGAATAATTAAAAGTTGTAGAAAATTACCTATAATCCGGTAATGGGATATTAAACATGTATCAATATTCAAAACCATTGATGGCAATTGAATTTACCATGAATGCGCAAGGAAATTATTTCCCATTATAAGAGAATAATGAAATTATTTTTAATTCTAATGGAATGGGGGTATTATATCAAATTATTATGGTGAGTAAATCCCTATATAGCCATGATTTAGTTCATGACCATGTCTTTATGTTTTTGGGGAATGCATGTGGCCTGGATTTTTCCCACAATCATTATTATAGAGTATAGTGAAAATCCAATATTAATTTTTAGATATGTGAAATTTGTTATGTGTTGGAATGTAAGGCCATGGGAAATGGGGAGGCCGACACATTGTTATATGCTGCTGGAATATACAAATTAATATTAATTAATTTTTTATAAAAAACATAAAAAATACCGATAAATTTTAATTTATATAATTACATTAATTTTTATATATATATTTGGTGAGTTATTTGTGGTGAAAATTACATTTTATTATCAATGGTGATTATAGGTTTAAGTAAATATTGTTATTTTTTCACCGTAGAGCGATCGTCCGGTGGACACAACTATCGTTTTGTCCCAATTCAAGCATATAAAGACAAGTTTTTAGCCATGGGATATTTGAATAGTTTCACCAATCACTATGGTCTAAAATTCTATGGCAATACCAGTAGTATCAGCCAGCTCATGAATATGTT
This sequence comes from Viscum album, assembly GCA_963277665.1. Taxonomy (NCBI): domain Eukaryota; kingdom Viridiplantae; phylum Streptophyta; class Magnoliopsida; order Santalales; family Viscaceae; genus Viscum; species Viscum album. The sequence goes on from OY728156.1 coordinate 538,266,897, forward strand.
TATATCCTATTCCATGATCTCAATGTCTATATCCATGATCTGGGACTGAGGATACAACTAATTTTTTCACTAGTGAAAGGGAAATGAATTTTATGAAAATTATTTTTTGAAACCTTAATTAAAAAGATCATAAATAGGGAAGAAAATTAGTGAAAAGTTAATGACATAAAATGAATAAAAAAAATCATTTTTATAATAAATCATGTTATATTATTTTTTTTCGTATTATGATATTGTAGTGTTTTTTTGTCTGAATTATGTTGTTTTTATTTTTTAATAAAAAATTTAAAAATTTAATGGACATGTTTTATATATGTATATACAATGACCATATATAAAATGATTATATATCAGAAAATTATATGTCCAAGTACAATATATCTAATGACCATATATATAAGGGTCATATGTCATCTCTATATATAATTGTACATGACTAAATAAAACAATATATCCAATTATCTAATTTACTCTTATAAATAACTATCATATTTAAAAAATTTGGTATTTGTTTAATATTTATCATTAGGGTTGTGATATTGGTTGAAGATGATGATGAAAAAAATTCAACCATTTATTATTTTTTATTTATTAATTTTTTATTTGATTTTGTAATTTTACTTATTTAGTTTAATTTAGTTATCTCATACTATATTTGATTTTTTTATTTTTTTATTAATTATTTCCATGTATATATTGTTATGATAATAATTTTATTTATTTAATGAAAAAATAAATTGTTAGATCACAAGGTTTATAGAGTGTGATATGATGGCATAGACCATGGGATGTTAAACTCCACTATAAATAACCTATCGATTTTATAAAAGAGATACATGGTGTGCCCTAGAGTAATACATGATATATGATCACATTATATACTCCATAACATATTTTTTTCATTTTATAAACTTATGAGATTGTTTTGATTCTTACTACCATCTTTACACTTTAGCACCAGTTGGATTTCCACCATCGTTCACCCAAAAGATCATGACCATCACTCGTCATTGGACATCATTGAAGCGACATTAAAGGCACAAATCAGGGGTTATCCATCATATTCCTAAACAAAAATCAACAATTTTCATTTCAAATCGTTAAACATGTATCTTCTCTTGAATTCATTCATCAAACCACATGATATTACATAAACTAGTGCTATATTCTTACCTTGGGAATGATAATCGTAAAAGGGTTATGAAAAGTGATAGTGCCTAGAATGACTATAGTGCCCTAAGGTCTTGTTCAAAACAAACCATTGAATAAAAATACTAGATCAAGGATTAAAAATAATTTTGATGATAAAATTATTCTAAAACAACTCATTTAAAGACAAAACTATCAAAATAATTATCCATGATTAACCATAAAATTCATAATCATAATTATTTAAGGATTTATATGAATATATATACATATATATACATATATTATATGATATATATTATAATTTAAAAATTAAAATTAAAATTCCTATAATAAATATTTTAATGGTTGTGGAAAAAAAATAACATGAAGTGTGGTAACATTATAGTATATCACTTGTGATTGATTGATTTATTCAAAATCTTCCAGTTCATCCAATTTATAGGGAATGATTCCTCAAATTTACAAATAGTGTTTATGGATGTTAAAAATTGATATTATTTCAATTGGAACGTTTAGTAATATATTTATGATAATTAAATTAAATCAACTGGGTGATTAAAGTAAATTAGTTGGCACATATGTTTTTCATAGATTAATCATAGATACAATGATTATACCATTCCATAGTAAAACCGCCCATTTTAAAAACATGATTTATATATACATTTATAACTTAATATATATTTCTACTATTTTATTGAATTACAAACATTAATTTATGGGATAAATAAATATATTTAACGAATTAAATATTTATTTATTGATATTAAAATTTTGAAAAAAAATCTATCTTTTGACCACTAAGGTATATATTACTTATCAATAATAAAACATAATATAGGAAAATTATATGTAAATTTTTTTTTTCATTCTATTAACATGTATTCAACTAACTTGATTTTTAAATAATTATTAATATCAATTTAAAAATTATCAATAACACGTTATAAATTATAATATATCATTATTTTGATTATCTCTAAAATTTGAAATTGAATATCTAAAAAATAACTTGAATATATAGAAAAGATAACAACAATAAATATTAAATTATTTGGTTGATTTTTAATAATATTTTTGAATGGAATTAATGAATCTAATTATTAGTAAAATATAGAGAAATTTTATTTAAAATTTTTCATATATAAACATAAAAATGTAAATATAAATAATTAGGAGAACACAATATTAAAATGTGTTTTACATAAATTTTTTTGCATTCGATTTCCAAGATTTCATCATTCCTTCTATAGAAAAACTTCCCTAGTTTGAGAAATGGTATGGTCCTATACCTATTTATATTTTTTTATTTATTAAATTTTTTATATGAAAATTACAAATCATTTATAGAGGAACCGAGTCCTTCTCCTACCAACCCTACTCAACTCATCCCTATAACTCGTCACCCCACCCCCCCATTTTTAATCATACAAAATTATGACAATAAAAAAGATAGGAATGAAAAATAAGATATGGTTTTTGATCTTCTACAATCCATCTGATGTGAAATCCAAAAACAACCGTGGATGTTGGGTGGTAGATGTGTGATTACGGAAATATTTAATGTTAAATATAATAAATAATAATTGACATAAATATAATTTGTTAACTATTATATTATTACAAAAATAAAAAATATTATGGATGTTATTTGATATTTGACATTAATAGATTTGATTAGATTTTGTTTTCTACCAGAATACATGGTATGAGTCATGTTAAGATCTTACAGGTAATACTTGTTTATATTCAAATTTTGATTTCAGTATATCTTATAAGAAAACTGATAATTTCTATTTATTTGTAATCATTAATATAATATTTATTTATGTGAAATTTATTTGTATTTAATTATTTATTAAAATAGTATGTATAATTTCACATAAACAATTATGCTACAAATTCTTTTTTATTTTATATATTTTTATATATTTTATTTTATTATTATAAATTGGTTATATTTATATCAAAATTATCATTGATCATTATTCAGATAAATATATTTTGTTTCTCAAGTGTGATATATAAATTTATTTTATGTTTTTATCTAGGATATATTTTATTTAGAAATTAAATAAATAGATTTTATTTTTTATATTCATTATACTATTGCATTTATATAATAAAATTCAGTTGTATTTTTAATTAAAAAATTAAATTTCATTCATATATTTATTTATATTTCAATTTTTTTATCATTAAGACAAAATATATGAAAAGTATAAATAACCGTTTTTAATTCATTACATATAATATAAAAAATATATTCTATTTTAACAAAAAAAAAATTTTCAAAATTTTAATAAAATATATTTTTTATAAAATAGTTAAAATAAAATTTATATAAAATATTAAAATAGAAATAAAATATAAAATAATTTTATATTTTATAAACAATATTATTATGATAAATTAACAAATATATAAAAATTTAGAATATTCTTATTTTTATTAATGAAATATGAATATTATATATGTTGTGAAATATTATTATTCTAATGTCATTATTCTAAAATTATTATTACTCCTTATTTCCTGATGATACAATTTAAATGGAAATATATTTGATCTTATTTGACCTTTAGTTTTCCAAACATTATATTTTCCATGGAAGATAGTGATTTATCATGACCAATGATTAAATATCATGTATGCCATATTCAGTTCATTCTGTTAATGAAAAAAAATAACTTTGGAATTCTAAAATTATCTCAATAACAATTTTATACAGTCATTTAAAATACTCTATATCATTTAGTGTAATCACATCCAAGATTCAACTTTAAGATTTTTTTGAACTCCCTTATTTTCATAAAACTCATCATTAATTTCATGTTTTGATATTCCATATGGTACCAATCAGTATTGAGTAAAATTTTCATCACTGTTTAGAATGAGAATTTTATTTTTCAATTCAATAATCACAAATTGGTATGAAATATTTTATGTGAAATTTTTTTTGATTATTGGTTTCATCCCGCATGATGTCTCTAGACTGAACTACATTTTGGGGATTTTCTGATGTCAATATATATATAAATGATAATAAACATGCATAGATGATCAAGTATTTTAATCAAATTATTTTCAAGACAAGGGTTTATCATTAATAATAAATCATTGTCGCCATTATGGGGATTTGAAGATTGATTTCTAGATGGTGATGAATCGTCTTATGTTATATAAAATAATCAAGGATTTTTATGATCATCATTGACAAGTAAAACCACCAAAATCATAATGAAAATGGAGTCACATAATATTCGAAGAGTGTTAATTTATATGGGAATATATTTTTTCAAAATTTCAAATTATGACATAATGAAAATTATATACTAACTATATTACAATAATGGGAATAAAAATAAAATAAATATAAAAATAATTCCTTGAATGTTATTATAAATCATCAATATCAAGAAATTTTTATAAAATAATATAAATTACAGATGTTTTCATATTATTTTGGAATAAAAATAATATCCAGATCTCAAATTAGGAATAGTTACTCTCTGGTATAACTCAATTTTCTTAATTTAATACAACTACCTTATATTATGGGAAGAAAAATAATAAATTTACACGAGTTCATAGAAAATAATTTTCTCAATGCGGTAAAAATTTCGATGAATATATAAAATAGAACCACTATAAGAATTAATATAAAAAAAATAATAACAAATAAAATTTAATAATGATGATAGTGAATTATTTATGTGTTTTTTGAAGGGTAACTAGTGAGATACAAATTTTATCTCAAAGGGGTTTATGGTTCATTATTAACAATATACCAATGGAATCATAAGAATGTGTATGAAACCCTTTTTAAACCTGATTGTGAATTATACTGATGCCACTATGAATTTGCATGCCCTTATTAATTTTTTATAACAAAATTGTATCATTCATAGAGATCAATTGTAGATTATAATTAAGTTTATTTTTATTATTTTATCATAATGAATATCAATAAATTTTTCATAATTAATTTCCCTTTCATCATTTTTATCTATTTTATTTTTTTATGAAATTTTTAATAGAAATAGATGTTAAAAAATGATTTATTCTTATAAAAAACAAAAATTTCTCATTTAATACACCAAAAAAATATCAACCATGATTCATATTTTTTAGAAATTATAATTAAAATTGATATTAATGGCCTTAATGAATATGGTCCATTCAATTGCTGAAATATAGTGTTTGAGGTGTTTTGGGAGGTCAAGGTGACATATCTACAATACATTGAAAAATTTACAAACTGTTCCATGAATCTATTTCATGAATCTGTCTCACTTCCTGTGCCAAAATTACAAAAATTTTCATGAAAATGTTTCATGAAATTGTTTCATGAAACTATGTTACAAAACCGTGTCACTTTCTTTTCAAAAATTCCAAATTATTTCATGAAACTGTGTCTCAAGATAGTGTCCCATGTTTTTCAAGACATAAAAATGTTTCATAAAAGTGTGTCACAAAATGGTTTTATTTAATTTTACCATTTTATAATCGATTTAATGAAACTGTGTCAAAAATAACGATGACATAGAAACGATGTCACATAAATGGTATCTTAGAAATAGTGGCACAGAAACTGTGGCATAGAACCAGTGTCGTAAACACTGTGGTACGAAACAGTGTCATAGAAACTTAGGAATAGAAATGGTTTCAATGAAATTGTGGCACAAAAATAATGTCACTATAACGGTGTCATAGAAATGGTGTCACAAAAACCATCTCAAGAGAAGTGTTTCCAAAACTATTTCACTTTTCCTTGGACAAATTTCCTGATTTTTTTAGATTCTCCCATTTACTTTTTTCCTTGAAGAATAAAAAATAAATCCACATTTTTAATTGATTTAAGGCTGATTAAAATCCCATAACTCCTATATTAATTTCCCTAAGGTTAGGGATGCCTTTTATTGGTCAAACTGCATGGTTTAATGCGATCCTTTTTAATGGAAAATCTAGCATATCATAAACTGCTACTCCATTAAATATACTAATGGGTCAATATATTTTACTCCCATGTTCTTCATCCTTGTTTTCTAGTGAAATTATCTTGATCCTTTTCCCATTTCTATAGGATTTTTGTGATAAACCATAATCCTTGTATCCTTTCCCCTTAATGTTTCATCCTACTGAATTCACGCATCTTGTTTTGGTGAAGCCAAGTAGTATTGATAAATATTCTATATAAGGTATAATTTATCATAATTTTTTTGGGTTAATATCCTTGTATTTATCCTTTCTATGTTATTTCATGTGCTTTTTATTTTCCAAATGAAGATTTATTATGTGTTGTCTGATGTGGCGGTGTCTCTACATCCTCAGGTGAATGCAGTCTTGCAAGAGAGGTAACCGTGATCTGTTTTGTTAGATTGTTCTCCAAAAAAGAGAATCAGAAACCTTTTAAGGTAGGGTATTCATGTTTTGTCTATCTGTTTGGTTATAAATATTGAGTTTTCATGTTTTATCTCACTAGATCATAATGTAATTGACATATTAAATATTTCAACTGGATAAATAAATTTTTATTAATCATATGTTATTGCCTTTTTTTGCTAGATAGTATGATATCATTGATTTTATTATTATCATGTTGTTCTTGATGAAATTATTAAAAAGCGTTAATCCAGAATTAGTTGATAATTATTTGGGTAAGATAATGAGTCATGTGAATGAATCTTGTTGTGTTGTTGCAATTTTCTATTAATAAAATTGGTGTAGTAATTATATTTTTATTTTTTGTGATAGCTATGACAGCTTCCTAGTTTTGATGCCCATAGTTGGACCCTATTAATAATGAACTAGTAAATTCCAGAAAGATTAATGAAATGGTTTTTTGATTAATGATAATTCCTTATAGGGTTCGGAGTTTCCCTATTTCTTATAAAGACCAAGAGCCTTATGCTTCAAGCTATGAGTGCTCATTGAATGTGAAGGCAGATTGCCTTGTTTAGTCCCAAGAGCCCAGTTACTTCGTTATTTCTTGATTCTTGTGACTTTTTTCATCCTATATGGATGATGTGATATGTGGGGTTAAGGAGACCCATTTGTTATGATAGTAGTTGATTTTTAGAGTGGGGAGATACATAGGTTTATACATGTCGGTGTCGGGGAGAACACTAGAGTTGATGAAATGGGTTTGATGTGAATGATTAAATTCTTACAGAATCATGTTGGTTAGTAATCTACTTTACATTCCCCACAACATACGGTAGCTATTCTTGCATACCTTCCTTCAAAAGGTCACGAAGACGCATGAGGTATGCCATGTGAATTTCATTTTTAGCTTCTCTAGGTATAATGGTTCTACACTCTTACTATAGTTGGCCAAGACATGATGGGTAGTCCATTTATCACCATTTTTATCCCCCTTATGTTTAGTAGCATAAAATGTTTTTTATATAATCCCTGGGAATATGAAAATTCAATAATTCTATTAATAAATGATTTAATTAATGATGTTAACCCATGGGGTTGGAAGTTCATGGGACGCAATACAGCGCTGCAATATAAAGGATGAATGGACTTTGGGTGTGATGATAATGAAATATAATTTGTAATTGATAACAGTTAATTAATGTATAATGAGTTAATTAATGTATAGTAAAAATGATGAAAATCATTAATGTATTGTAATTTATTTATTTAAATGGTTGTGTGATTATAGGATAAATAGTCATAGAAGTGGCAGTCAGGTGTCTGAGAGATTTTAGCATTAATCGAGGCTAAGACTAGTTCATGCCTATAGTGTGGTTGTAAGCTATTGAATGTTATGTAATTTTGAGTTTATATACGCCATACAACCCATTTGTTTGGTAAACAGACACCCTGGGTATTATGATCCTTGGGTTTTTTTTCCGACATTCTAATGGGAGGATGGACGGATAACTACCCACATTTTCCCCAATGTTTTCTCTTGGTAGTTACTTGTACTGGTTAGAAAAACAGTTATTTATTACAAAATATGTGTGTAAAGGGATGTAATATCTTTCGGTTATTCACCCACATAAATTATGGATATAGTTTCTTATGGACTACTATAGGTGTAATGTTTATAGGTTGTGATGACATGAGGATCCATACTCAGTGTATGTGCTATAATGAATTTAGGTTTAATACCGGAAGTATGAAACACGTTTTATGAGCTATGGTGGCTAAAGAAAATTACATGGTTAGTTTGGTTATGTGGACGTAGTGGTTATGCTTCTTGAGGATCATGTTATTGTGCTTTTCCCAGGTGTCTGTAGGAATGCCTTCTTGAGAGAGATTCTTAGGACGTGCGACATTGGGGTAAATCGACAAAGTAGTGGGCAAGTAGTAGCTGGGTAAACTTGATATTATTTATTTTTTTATACACTATTATATTTGATACCTGGTTAGAGAATCCATGTTTAGTATAGGAATATAATATACATGTTTATGTGATGATTTAGTTTCAAGTTTTGTTCACTGTGCTTTAGCAAGATTTCTTTACTATTTCATGAGTGGCTCCTGGGATGATCTTATTGAGTATATTGCTATACTCACCATACATATATATAATCTATTTTTATGTCATGTGGCGTAGGTTAAAGATCATACTAGTTACTACAAGCTTGGGGTTATAGGAGCTATTCAGGCTTCGGGGTTGCTTCTGTTTCATACTATCTTTTGGAACTTGTGGTTTTCCATTTTAGTTGTAGTGGTTCTTGCATGACATTAAATATCATTACATGGGATTTATTTTTTATTTCAGTATGATTTGGAGTTGGTTGGATTCTTCCTTATCTATCTCTTTCTTGTGTATTATCTAAGATGGAAATGCCTCCCATTTGTCTCTTTATTATACCCTCGGTGCAAGTCACCGACCTGGTGCCTTTTGGAGGAAGGACTCGGGGGGGTCACTATCTCCCTTCTTATTTTTCTGGTGTAGGAGGGGTACACCTTGTGGGGATGGGGTCATGACATAGTGTTATAAGAGGTCTGGTTGAGTTATAAGATGGTGTATAGTGTAATAAACAGCTGAGGTTGCATGGGTTGGTAGGGAAACAATGTTTGTTTAGTTTAGAAAGTGATGTCAACACTGGAGACTAGATGAGGAATAAGAATTTAGGGCCCACATTGTTCTTATGCAAGTTACTTTTTTTCACAAAGGCTATGAAATGAGGTGATACTAGTTGTAGGGTTGATACCTTGGAAATAATCATTCATCATTATTCTTTGTGCCTGTGTTTGAATTGGTAGTCCTTGGAATATGTTAACAAAAAATGAATAAAATAAAACAATTAATTAATTAATTTTGATTCGTCCATATTCCAAGATTAGGAGTGATAAATGTTATTTATTTTTTAGGTGTGGCTTTAAGTCAATGTCCTCATTAGCGTTGTGTAAAATAGGTCCATCAGGATGCACCATCATATCGCCATAAGGTAATGTTTTATGATTATGAATCTTGGAGGAGAACACTCTAAGAGTTTCAGCGCTACTGTATGTTGAAACACGAGGCCTCCATTTTAGATGAATTCATAGATTAGTGGTTAGATAATGTTGAGATAGGCTTCAGTTTGATCTGTTCCTAGAAGGCTCACTCGGTGTATTTTGTTGTGAGGATGTTGTGTGGGGAAGCAATGCAGTGGTGGGTCATGTTTTGTGGTCATCTCTTAGAGTTAGCGATCTCATGGGAGGATATCAGACACAAGTTTAGAGTAGAGTTATTTGATTAACCACGAAGGTATCTAGTCACCATGATCTAAATACCCTTCAACGAGCTCTAGGGTGTGAGAGTTTAGAATCCATTTAAGGATCTTTTTACGATATTCTTCAGACTTGTTGAAAAAATGAGGAGGCCAATGTGAGGAAATTTAATGAGGCATTGCGTCCAGAGATCCAGCACCAGGTGACCCCATTTATAGTGAATACATATATTGAGGTGATAGAGAAGAATAGGATATTGGGAGGCTATTATCCAGAACTGTACATTCATGAGTGGGGGGTCGTCGTGGTTCCTCACGAATGAGAAATGTGTTATGTGGTTCCAGTTATCCTAGAAAAAAGTGTTTATAGTCGGTCTTGAGTAGGTCCCATTGCACAGTATCTTATTTCTCCAGGGTTGGTGTCTCTAATTCCTATGTTATTGTATATATCTCGTGTTTTTCATGTGTAGTTTGAGGTCATCATAAATTAGAGTTCATGATATTTAAGAACATTCATCTTGAGCCAGGTGTTCCGCTCCAGGATACACTATTGAGGGAATTCTAGGAAAGGTAGTAGCAGTTGGTTTCACCAAATTTGGATCAGTAGAGAGAAAATTGTGGTGGCATAATATTTCACCAATACCTACACTTCTTTATAGAGTAGAGATAATTTGTTGTGGTGTTTATCATCAGGGTTAGATATGTTGTAGAGGAGGTCTTTCTCAGCTTCATGCATTAGCATTTCTAGCGCCAGGCAAGCCAGAAATTATTTGAGGCACCATTTTATTATTTTCTACTTGGGTGTATGTCTTGATTTCTATAATATAAATGAAATCATTTATATCAAATTTAACTTTTAATTATATGGGATTTGAGGTTGATAGGATTTCAGTTCCCTTGGTGTTGACTACGTTTTTTTAAATTTGAGTAGGCTTTTTTGATGTATTAGAGAATGTGAGCAATTGTTGGGGTAGAACAACTCTTGTGGAGATTTCCTATGTTTACATATAAAACCATATTATTAATCATTGGGATGGATTGGTTGATTTCATTGTAGGATTTCATGGATTTATTCAGGAGTATACTGGTGTTCTTAGATATTCATGGAGATATAGTAGTGTTTTTTGGTGGGAGATACCCTTGGATGGGTCAGAGGTTTTTTATGTCCATGTCATCCTTGATAGATGAGCAGATGCTGAGTTATTTGGATGTTCATTAGTTGGTGTTTCCCAGAATTGTATAATAGTACGCTGATGACTTTCTAGAATAGGATCTAGAATTACCCCCTTGATGAGAGATAAAGTTTATGAATGAGCACCAATATGGAGAGTCTCATATCTATATGTATCGATATAGGATGGGCCCTTTTGAGTTATAAGACCTTTGTATACAACCTGATTGTCTATTATAGTTTACTATTTTTTCTGAGTGTGTAATCTTGGGGTGCACCATTTTTTCATGATGAAGGCTGATGATAGTTTGTGGTTGTGTATTGATTGTCGTTTCATAAAAAAGTGATAGGGAATAATCGTTATCCTCTACCACAGATTGATGATTTATTCGATCAATTGAATGGTGAAAGTTGTTTCATGAAGAACAATATGCAATTGGGAGATCATCAGATGTGTGTGAATGATGATTTTATCATGAAGACTACTTTCAATTATCATCATGGGCATTATGAGTTTGTTGTAATGGCGTTCGTTGTGGAGAAATCCCAAACAGTATTTATGGGGATGATGAACGTTGCGTTCCATAAATCCTGAATATGTTCCTGTCGGTTTTCATTGATGAAATTCTTATGTATTCTGTGCCTGATGAGGAGCATGAAAAGTATCTCCATCCCATTTTTGGAGTTCTTCATCAGTAGTAACTATTCGGGATGTTTTCAAATATAGAATTTTCAGCTTGAGAAGTTTTTTTTCTTGGGGCATGTGGTGTCCGAGTAGATATTATCCCCGGATCCAACAAATATAGAAACAGTTGTGTCTTGTGATTCCCCCAAGACTGTGTAAGAAGCGTGATGTTTCCATGGTCTCACAGGGTACTATAGGTGGTTTTTAGCAAATTACTCTTGGGTTACGACTCCTCTGACAACTTTGACCACTAAGGATCAGGCATTTGTGTGGACCATTAAATATCCGGAAAATATTAAATATCTAAAAGAGATGTTGGTATGTGCTCCAGTTCTTTTTCTGCTAGTAGATGGAGTTCATATTGACATTTTCTATGATGATTTACATCCATGGTTAGGTTGTGTTATGATTCAGAAGATATCAGTTGTTTCTTATGGGTCACGACAGTTGTGTTTCCATGAACATGACTATTCCACCAACGATTTGGAGTTGGATATAGATGTGTTTTCTCAATAGTTTTGGAGACAATAAAAAATTTGAGAGTTCATTATGGTTTTCATTGATCATAATATCCTAAGTTGTGTTCTCTCCCAGTGGTACTTGAACTTACGATATCATCTGTGGATGGATTTCTTATAGTAATACGACTTCAAAATATTGTATACACCTCGAAAGGGGAGTGTTGTAGCTGATGCATTGAGAATGAAGTCACGTATTGATGTAGTGTGTGAATCTAGTGATTCATGATGAGTAATGGAAGATCAATCATCATTAAATATGGATATAGGAGAAGTTGGGGGCATGTGCTGCCATATTCAGATGATGGTGCAGTCAGGTTTTGTGCAGCAGGTGGAAGAGTCCTTGTTTGGTTGATTCATAGGTGGAGGTCTGGAGAAACTGAGCTATTTGTGGAGAGGCCCTTGATGGTCTATCTGAGGATGAACAACATTGAGTTTTTTTATCAAGGAAGTACATTCATTCCTTTAGTGAGGCATGAGATAGTTCTATATGGTTCCATGGTTTGCCTTTAGTTGTTCATCCTGTAATGAAAAATATGTACCAAGCATTGAAGAGTAAATTTTGATGGCCCAGGATGAATCATGCAGTTCTGGAGTTTTTTCCTCAATGTTTGTTCTCCTAGAAGATTATGTCTGAGCACCATGTCTCTAATGGGTTTCCCCATTCATTAAATGTTCCTCAGTAAAATTGTTAGGAGTTCTATATAGACTTTGTTATTGGTTTATCACAGGCTCGGGGAGACTATGACACTATTTGTGTGGTAGTTGATCATTTTAAGAAATCATCCCACTTAATATAAATGAAGGAGTCAATCTCAGGGGATGTTTTGACGAGAAAGTATCAAGAGGAGGCAGTGAGGCTTTATGGAGTCCTGTGGATGATCATCTTTTATCATGATTATTGTTTTACCTCTAATGTGTGGAGAGTTCTACAAAATGATTTCGTTTCTCAGGTATGTCTTAGCACTTTTTTTCTTCCATATATTGATGGTTAGATAGAGAGGAATATCGAAAACAAAGAAAACATGGCGTTATCTCATTTCCTAGATTTTTGAGGTTCCTGGATGAGGCACATACCTTTGGTGGAGTTCTCATAAAAAATATTTTTCACTCCACCATCGGTGTGACTCCATTTGAATCCTTGTATCTATGACATTTATATTATTTGTTGTGATGGACTAGGGTCTGAGATTCAACAATTCCCAAGCCATAACTGGTATAGAATATGACCGAGATGGTTCAGGTGATTCATGACAGAATTATAGAAACATAAGATCATCATAAAATATATTCCAATCAACGGAGGAGAACATTAGATATTGATGTTGTGGATCACATGTTACTGTAGGTGAATTCCCATTGTGGGAAGAGATGGTTTGTTTGTGGGAGTAATATTTTCCCTCGTTTAGTTGGCCTTTTTGAGGTGTTGTAATCTATTGGAGATGTGGAATATCATGTATCAATTCTCCAATAGATGAGATGGATACACAATATTTTTTATATGTCACAACTATGTCGTTATCTCCATGAAGACTCTCACATCATCGAATGGGGAATGATCAACATTGACAATAATGCGTCCTTCTAGGAGCAGCCTGTAGAGATCTAGGACCACTAGGAGAATCTGTTTCATATGCATGATATTCTCGCGGTTTGTGTCATGTGGTGGCACAATTGAATGTAGGAGATTACTTGGGAATATGAGTCATAGATATGTTCTCAGTTCCATGAGTTATTTTATATTAAACACACATTTTTCATGTAATGTTTTCTTATGAGTGAAGAACATTCTTCGTCATGAGATGTATTTCTCTATTTTATGACTTTCCCTCTATGTGAGGTTTCTCAAAGGGTGGTTGTTCGGAACACATCTTCTGTTACTATTTGGGTAGGTTATGGATTCTCGAGGAAAAAAATGTTTTGAGATGTATTTGATATAATGGCTCGGACCTATGTTGTTAATTCCTTCACTAAAATTTGGTGTTTTAGGGGTTATGGGAGGTCAAGGTGACTTATCCCCAACACTTTTACAAATTTCCAAACTGTTTGATGAAACTCTTTCAAAAAACTCTCTCATGCCCTTTTCTAGAATTCCAATCTTTTCATTTATCTCATTCATGAAACTATTTCACTTCCATTGCCGAAATTCCTAACTATTTCCTTGAACTATTTCAAAAAACTGTTTCACAAAACGATGTCACTTACTTTTCTAAACTTCCAAACCTTTTCTTCAAACTGTGTCACAAAACAATGTCACTTTCCCAAAATTACAAACTATTTCATAAAACTGTGTAACAAAATGGTGTCACATCATTTTCCTAATATCCAAACAGTTTCATGAAATTTTGTCATAGAAATGAAGGAATAGAAACTGTTTTATTGAAATTGTGTCAGATATAATGTGGTACAAAAATGGTGGCACAGAAAAGGTGTCATAGAAATGGTGGCATAGAAACGGTGTCACCGAAATGGTGGTGTAGAATCAGTGCCATATAAATGATGTATGAGAAATAGTGTCATGGAAATGGTGTTATAGAAATTGTGTCATAGAAACTATCTCATGAACAGTGATTCCATAATTATTTCACTTGTCATTATCCAAATTTCTTGATTTTTCCAGTTTCCCCCATTTAATGTTTTCTTTGATGGAAAATGAATTAATGGAAATTTCATGGGATTTAAGGATAATTCAAAGACCATGAATCCTATACTAATTTTCTTTAAATTTTGTATGACATTACTTGGATAAACCCCAAGGTTTAATATGATCGTGTTTTAATGTAAAATCTAGATTATCTTAAACTTATCCTCCATTAATTCATCTAAAGGGAAGAGATATATTCCTCCCTTGTTCCCTATCCTTATTCTCGGGTGAGAGACGCTTATACCATTCCTCCTTACCATAAGAGTGGTGTGTTATAACAATAAAAAATAGATCATTTCCCCTTAAAGTTTCTTCTTGTCTCACAGACAGCCCCTGTTTTTGTGCAACCAAGAAGTATTGATAAATCTTCAGTATATGGTATGATCTATCGTAGGATTTATGGGTTCCCCTACTTTCGTTTCTCCATTTCTTGTTTTGGAATGTAATTTCTATAATATTAATGAATTTTTTGGGTTTTTACCTGTGTGGTGATGTCTCTACATTCTTGAGTAGATGCAGTCATACAGGAGAGGTGATCATGATCTATTTTTTAGGACTGTTCTTGTGAAAAGAGATTCAGAAACCTGCTAAGGTAGGGGATTAATAGTTATTATATCCTTTTACATTCCTCTATTAATTTATAATATTATATCTCAGTGGATCATAGTTGAATTCAAATAATAAGTATTTTAACGGGATAAATAAATTTGTATTGATCCTATATTTTTTCCTATTATTTTTTCTAGATATTATTATATCTCTTCATTTCGTGTTAGCACGTCATTTTTAATGAAATATGTAACGAATGTAAATACGTAATTAATTGATAATTATTTGGATAATGAAAATGAGGCATGTAAATGAATCTATTTGTTGTTTTTGTAATTTGATGTTAATCTAATTGATGGATTAAGCATGATTAGTTATTTATTATATATATGAAAGCTTTTTATTAAGGAATCTCAGAGTTGGAACCCAGTAATAATGAACTGGTTATTTCAAAACAGATTAAAGAACATGTTGTTTAATAAATGAGTTTTACTTTTAAGGTATTGATTTACCTTACTTCTTGTATAGTCCAAGAGCATTTTTGTTGGAGCTGTGAGAGTTCATTGCATGTGAATGATGATTACCCTGTTTAGAGTTAAGAACCTAATTACTTTGATATTTCATGCTTCTTGTGATTTTTATGAGTCTTGATGGATGTTGTGAGATTTCTGAGCAAGGAGGCCCAATGTCTGTGGTATTATTTGAGGTCTATAGTGACTAGATGCATGAGTATATGCATAATAGATTCATAAAGAACACTAAATATGATGAGACAGGTTATAAGTGAGGCAGTGGATGCCTGTATAATATTTTTGGTTGGTTATTTGATTTACATTCCCCAATGTTTGAGGAATATGGACTTTCATTCCCTCCTTATAAATGGGGAAATCATGTGTATGGTATTCCACAAGATTGTTTTGGTTATATTATCAAGGGTGGATGGGTCTATACTACTTTAATGGGATGAAAAGACTTAACAGGCAGTTCATTTATTCGTTGTGTTGAGACTCCATGTGTTTAGTATCATAGAATGTTTTTCTTTAATTTATGGGAATATGGTAAAGTAATAATGTTGATAATAAATGATTTAATAGACGTTCTTAACCCATGGGGTAGGAACTTACTGGGACGTAATGCTGAGGTTGAAATTTAAAGGAATACTACACATTGGGTGTGATTCTAATGAAATATAATGTGTAATTAATAATGGTTAATTGACGTTTAACAGATTAATTAATTAATATTTCAAATGAAAAATGCGATAATGTAATCTAATGTACCTCTATAAATGGTTGTGTGCTTATAGGGTACTTAGTCTTAGGAGTGGAAGTCGAGAGTTCGAGGGAGGTTAGTTGCATTTATATCTGAGACTAGGTTATAACCATAATGTGGTTATAAGATATTTTATATTCTAACATCTTGTGTTTCTATATGCTAATATACACCTATCAGTTAGACAAACTAACTCCCCTGGGATTCTAAGCCCTAGGTGTGTTTTCCCAAAAATTTTGGTGGGAGGATGTATTGATGCCTACCCCCATTGGCACCACTATCTTCTCAAGGTAGTTACTAGTGCAGGTAGGAAGAAAGGATAGTTTAACCCATATAAGTGTATAGAGGGTTATAATGGGTGTGTTTATTCAAACAAATATATTCTAGAAATAGTTTCTTATGGGCTATTATAGGTGTAACTTGAATAGGTTGTGATGGCATGAGGATCCTTACTCAGTGTATGGGCTATAACGGCTTGAGGGTTAATTCACAATGTATGATACATGTTATATGAGTTGGGGTGGATCCTAAAAACTACATGGTTACATTGGTTACATGGATGTGGTGGTTATGCTGTAGAAGGTGAATGTTGTAGTGGTTCACCTAGGTGTCTGCAAGCAAGCCTTTTGGAGAGAGATGCATAGGACGTGTGACATTAGAGAAAAGTGGAAAACCAGTGGGGAAGTAGTAGCGGGGTACCCGTAATATTCATTATTATATTATATAATCTTATTTTCAATACGTGGTTAGATTATCCATGGTGGGTTCGAGAACTTATTATACCAATTTATGTGATGAGTTAGTTTCACTTTTTATTTCCAGTTCTTTAGCGTGCATTCTTTAATTTTTCATGAAAGGTTATTGGGAGGATCCTACTATGTTTACTATAATAATCACCCTAAATAAAAATAAACTATTTTTTAGTTTACTTAAAGTAGGTAGGAGATGAGGATGGTTAATAATATCTTGGGGTTGTAGGAGCTGTTTGGGCATTATGGTAGCTGTCATTTTTGCTTTCTTTTGGTAATTGCAGTTTTCCATTTTAGTTGCAGTAGTTCATGAATGAAATTACATGTGTGTACATGGGATTTATTTTATATTTCAGTATAATTTGGAGTTGGTTGGTGTGTTTCATATCTCTCTCTTCAACATGTTCTCTCTTATAGGGTAATTTCTGTCATTTGTGTGTTTATTATACCCTCGGTTCTAGTCGCCAACTAAGGGCCTACTATAGGTAGGACTCAGGGATCACTATCTCCCTGCTCACATTGCTAGCCCAGGAGGTGTAAATATTTTAGGGAGTGGGTTATGACAAAGATAATGTATTTACATTTTCTAGTAGTGAGAAATTAATTTAATGATTCAATTGAGAAAAAAATATTCTACCTGGTGGAATACATATTTTAATAAATTATTTTTCCGCCCCTTGCCTGGATTAAATTGTGTTATATTATATCATATATATTTAATTGGAAATCTGGAAGAGTATAATAATTAAATATTTTTAGAATACCTCTATATATCAAGAAATAATAATGATTCTATGTTTATTTTAGTTAAACATGTAATATTTCTATTTTTATTTTACAACATCAATGAATATAAAATTTAATAAAATTTATTAATACAAAAATTCACCAACCATGATACATTTATTATATTCCATGACTGGTTGGGTCATCTACAATAAATATTAAAGAGGAAAATAATTAAATGTATTCATGACCATACAATGATTGAAAAGTAGTTTTTTACATAATAATTTCTCATAGGATAGTTGTTATAAAGAAATCTTTATGCGTTGAACATCTCTACTAAAAATTAAAAAAAAATCCTATTGTTTTTGGAAACAATTCCGGGTGAAATATAGAATCCAATTAATTATCATTAGTATACAAATAATATTACTCATTATCGTGATTTATGAGCCTTTTATATATTCATGTGTGAGAATTTTATCAACTCATAAACATGAAATTGTGATACTAATTTATATAGTAATGAAATTAAGGGAACTATTACTATATTATTCAATTTGGAAAATTCATCCCGATAATGAGTGGAATATTTCCCATATTCTTTTAATAATGGTTTCATTTTGACTAAAATAATAGTTTAATATATTTTTACTCAACATTGAACTCTAATAGTTTTAGATAAATAATTAAAAAAATATTTTAATTTATTTCTATAAAAAATTCTCATGACATCACAATTTTCATAGTTTTCATGGGGACATGAAATGTTTAATTAGGTATGAATCATTAAAATATTACCCTAAGTCTTCATGAATATTCCGATATTTAGTGAAATTTTATCTCTGAGACAAATATTTCAGATTTAGTATTTTTTATTTATAATAAATATATGCGCTAGTAGCACTTCCTCATTGAATAATAATTGCTCCCAAAAAATAATAGTGATTGTATTTTTACAAGAACCACCCTCAACCATAATGTATCGAGGGTAAATGATAAGATAAGTATCTCTATAGTAGTTTTATGTTTTAAAATTTTATGAAAATATTCATCCTATATTAAAAGGTTAAAAACAATCATTATCAAATGAAATATCATAGAATATAATGTTATTATTTCATCTAGATCTTCTTAAAAATATGTATGAACTAGAATTTAAAATTTTACTAAAAATAGAAAATATCTAAATAAAATTTATTTATGAATTCATGGATAAAAAATAAGATAATAAATTAGACATACCAAATAATAATATATCATTCATAATAGATTTCCCTAAAATTCAATATAATGTTGATATAAAAATACATTAAATCCAAATTTTTTGTTTTAAGACTACTTGGATCAAAATATAATAATATATTTCAATTTAAATTGAAGTATTACATGTGGGTTAAAGAAGTGATTAAATATGATGAGAATATAAATTTACATGACCATGGAGTTCTATATAAAAAATATAACATATTTACATGATCATGAATAAGAGATATTAATTATAAATTTTATTAATACTATAACACATTGTAAGTGATTAGAGACATTTTTAATGAACATTTTTATTAAAAATTTCGAAATTAATATTATAGATGAGGTTAAATAACATAATATACTATATCGATGTCTTTATTTTATAGATTAACGAAATTTTATGGTTATAATTCAATCTAAATTATAATCCAATAAAAAACTCTAATTTTGAGGTCTATTATGAAAAACCAAGAGAAATATTACACACCCATTTTAAATTCGCATTTTATACAAATTAATACTAATATAATAATTTTATGAGATATACATCATGAATCGTTGATCAAGTATTCTCACAATGACCTATGATTGATTTTAATGATTCATATTATCCTATAATATATTTTATAACCATTCAGTATCTCATGAAATGGGTTATACTATCTTCATCTTTTTTATGATGGCTGTTTTCAATGCATTCATACAGTAAAATATAGATAATAATGTTTATATGAAAATAATAAAAATAATTCAAAATTATAGAATTGTTTTCTTGTTGTTGTGATATTGTTTTGGGTATTTTGAATAAATCATTATATGGATTAAAATAGTTGTTCCATATCTGGTAATACATTGTGATTGAATATTTTATAATAAAGGATTGTAGAAATGGTTTAATATTTCAATGAATAATTATTAAGAGGATTGAATATGAATACATCATTAGTTTTGTATTTTTTATTTAAATATTATTAGTACTCTTAATAATCATTCCATGTTAGTATAATATTTATATAAATAGCTCAAATGAAATCCTTTTGAAATATATTGTTATACATTTTATTATAAATTGAACATATTGAATGTTGAATTTTTTTACCAATATCAGCATAATGAAAAATAATTTACAAACATTTATAGAAATAAATCGCATCTATTAAGTACATAAATTTTTTTTGATCACTTGATATAAATAAACAACTCTTTATACCATGGGATGTAACAACTAGAAAATTATCAATGTGTATGTTTCTATTTTGCAATACTTATGAAATGAATCAAAAAAAATAAAAAAAAAATCCTCTCAAGAAACTATGATATATTTAACATTATAAATAAATTTAATATATTTTTTGGGTAAAAATTCATGAAATAATAAGTAATATTTTGTATCATTCAATAATGAGTTTCATCAATTTTTTGCATAAAATGCAAGACCGAGTTCTATGAACACTATTATATTAATAATATTATTTATATATTATGATATAAAAAATACGTTAAATTGTCGATTTGTACTGGTATTGACTAAATTATTAAAATATATGGTTTACAAAAAAATTAGATGAATTCCTCACCAATTAATATGGAATGAAAATATAATCTAATTGAATGTAATGTAAATATTTTTTATGCTCACAAACGTGTTTTGTCCCAATAAATTAAATTAATTTCTATAAATGAATGATATTAAATAAATCTATAATTATAAAATTTTTTTGAAATATTTATAATTTTCATCCATGAGATTTTATAATAAAAGGATAATAATAATTCTTTTTTATGGTTAAAATTTTTATTTTTCTAAAATGGAAATTTTTTCTCCCATTAATAGTGCACTAGTATTTAAAATAAATTTCTAACTTTATTAAATTTTATGTATAAAAGATAAACATAATTTTAGATATTGAAACAAAAAAATTATCTTATCATAAAAATTAGGTATATTTCCGTGATGATTTATTTTTTGATGAATATATAAAAGTACTAATTTTTTGTTGAAATGTACTTTTTCATCTGATTTATTTATAATGTTAAATTACATTTTAATTTGTTTTTTAATTATAATTATTTAAATTATATATCAATTTATCCAATTTAAGTAATTGGAATTAATTTTACTGTGTAATTTTTTATAAAACACGTCAATCCTTTGAAATTTTTTACTTTAAAAATAGCTTTATGATCCAATTTACATGATTCATTTAAAAATAATTTCTTCCTTTTCTGTGAACATAATTTTTCAAAATATATTGAAATTTGGAATAACAATAATTTATAATTTATAATATTTTCCACACAGATTTAACCAAAATTATTATTGAAAGTAATTATAAAAAATTATAGAGATAATTAATAAAAATGTCATAACAAAGGACTAAACCATAAACATGAGGGCGAAAATGGCCTTGAAACTTGAGAAAATTACATTTAATGGCCATATTTAGGACCTATATTCCATTGGATCTAATTTTATTCATCATTTATATAACCTTACATGGAAAACAACGTTGGTGGAATTCTCTATTTCAAAAATATACACGAATGACACTTCTCCTACACTATATAAATGAACTAAAACTGATAACTTATTAAAACCTTTCAAAAAATTTGTCACAAAAAACCCCTAACCAAATAATCTCCAAAAATTCCTCACCTCTTCATAGATTCCAAAAATTAGTTATAAATCTAACAAAATATGTATTTTTTTATAACAAAAAGTTGTTTCGAGAATTGGATGCAACGTTCTTCACCAATCACTTTTGTTTCATTTTCTTCTCCACCCTTCAATTATTTTTAAATAATTATTATATTTTGACATCAGTATATTAAATTGTATTATATTTTTTAGGATTATATTTCAACCTATAAAATAACACACATCCCTCAAAATGGGATACGTGACTATCATGAATGTGTTTGTCAGACAACCGCCTGACGAACCAATGTCGTTTGTTCATTTGTTTACCACATTTAATGGTTATAAATAATGATGGATTTAAAGTTTATATATGATATATATAATATTTATAATTTTTTCATACTTATTTTTTATATATATAACCTATACCTTCACAATTACTATTTTGTGGGAATACAATAACAACATTTTTGGATTTGTGGTCTAATGCCACCTCTAAGCGATGTGATACATTTAAAATGTACATGGAATTTATTTTGGACCTGATTCATTATATATATGAGGAATAAATGACATATATATTATATAAATTATATAATTACCTTTATTTAAATAAATTTATTTTATTTTTCTTAATACCAATAAACATCGTGATTACATGATAAGGTGATAACATCATTCATAGAGGTGTCGACTACTGGCTCCTAAAAATGATATGATTAATTCTACATGAAAAGGAATATATATAGTTATATATGATAAAAATATGTTATTAATTATGTAATGGTTAATTTGGAATGATAAATTTTACTTACCTTCATTTCAAAATTAATATTGAAAAAATGGGTACATCATGCATGCATATATATGGCCTAAACTTTGAATGAATATAAAATTGGTTCAATTTTAATAAACATTTTTAATAATTGCTTTTTAATGTTAAATTTATATATAAATATGTTAAATATTTCTTGATTATTATTATGGTGATTTTTTATATAATGAACCCTTTGACCATTGCGGACCTACTAATGTTGTTTTTGACACATAAGCCGACTATTCTCAAAAAAACCTTATATAAACCTAATTATTAATTAGTTATTTAAAAAAACATTAATAAAACAAATAAATATATTTATAAACATGAAAAAAATTTCAAATTAATTTAATAATTAAAATATCTTTATTATTCATGATGAAAAAGACACATGTGAGATGTCTGACTCAAGGTAAGGTATTTTCATCTCACTTTTTTACATCTATGAGAAAAATGTCTTATTCACCACTTACATATATTTCGTAGAGAATATAATTCTCATTTTAATATATTATATCATTAATTATTTTACCATCATTGTATTTTTAGTTTCAAATTTAATTATTTCTTCTATGGAGATTTAAAGAATTTCGTTACATGGCTTCTTTTCATTGGGTTATATTACATCCTCATTGTCGTTAATATTATATGATTATTTTTTAAATCAATTTTAATAATATATTATTGTATTTAAATTTTTTTGTTTTAATTTATAGTTGACAGACATAATCTATTTGTTTATTTATTTTCACACCCATATTGTGGCCTTTTCAAGTGTTTATTTCACAATATCATTTTTTGGGATTGTATAGAATTGAATTTCCATTAAATGTAAATATTAAATAATTATTTTTAAAAAAACATTAATTTTATTGTCATTTTTTTATTGATGAACACTTTCCAATAATAGTACTATTTTTATAACTAGTTGATACAAAAAATGTAGTAGAATTTTTTTAAGGAACCATGACGTCATCTCTCTCTTTAGAAAGAAAACCCATTTTATTCTGGAAACCATGTTTTATAAAAAGGTTTTACAAAAATTTATAACCATTCAAAAATTATTTATTAATAATATTTTATACATTTTATTTTTATAAATGTTTTTAAAATAATCTTGTTGCCTATTTCTGAATATTGATTTTTTAACCATTTTTCTATATAAAGGAATGTACTTTTTATATTGTACAAGATGTATCGAATTAATATCCATTATTTAATTGAATATTCATTTAAATTTATAAAATTATAATTTTTTAAAGATAATGTTTTAGTAAAATTCAAATAAAATTATTTCAATCTTTTTTTCAGAATTATATTTTCCTCAAAAATGTTTTAAAATGTTATTTTTATGGTATTTTCATTTCAAAAATGCTAAAACCCCCATTATATTTACATCATATGGTACTATAATATATTGATAAAATATATATTCTTCACATGGATGATTTTTATTGGTTTTTCCAAAGATAGTATTGAAATTCACATGATTCATTTTTGAGGTCCCCATGAAGTATTAACTTTCAGGTGATAATTGTAAATTAATTTTCCCCTAATTATCCATATCATTTATCATATATATAAGAGTAATTTTATAAACCATATTAAAATTTTACATATGGTATGAACATTGATAGTTATTTGATTACATAGGGAAATAATAATTAATTTAAATTATTTACTAAATATGGATATTTCATAAAGAACATTGCTCATTAATTTAAATGATTATTAGAAATATGTGTAATGATTTGGATGTGGACTATACATGTTGAGGATTAAATATTGAAATCCCATCAACGCATCAATATTATCATAAGAATAAATCTATTAGATAGCCTATGTAATTGGCTTTCACCCAATAGGTTTTAAAAAATTTAAAGGATAGTTTTTTATGTAAAATGTATCATGTTCTTGGGAAAAATGATATTTAATCATTAATAATTTAATTTTTTGAGAATTAATAAATTATTACATTCTAAGAGATTATTTCATTTACATTATTTATCGATTCACTCTCATTCTCAATTTATTGAATACATGTAATTTGTATTTATTTATTATGATTGAAATATTAGTTATACCATATCAAATAATTTCAAATGGATAGTTTGTTTAGATATTTACTATTCCATATTTTTTATTCATTTTTTTCCCAATTTTTTTTAATTATATGGAATATGTGTTTAGTTTTTACTATTCCAAATTTAATATTCTCATTAATTCATAGTTTTTTTTTAATTTACAATTACAGAGAATTTAAACTCAACCTTATTTTATTTTTTTCTCTAAGAAACCATGAAGCGTGCAGAAAAATATATGCAGGGATACAACTGTTAGAATAAAATTGCCCTTATGAAATTGTGTTGTAATTAGTGGATTCAATTTTTAATACAATATTCATGTATGTATCTAGATTCAAATACTACTAACTTGTTCCATCCTTTGGGATTTTATTAATTTTGATCATTCCATTTTAACGGTATAATCCATCAGCTCAAGGTTTCAGGGGATGGTTCGCTACATTTGGAATCGAATAATGTTTAGTAAAATACTTGGAATCTGGATTTAAGAAAAATTATTTTAGGGAATTTAAGTGAAAATTATAATTTGATGATTTTTATAGTTGAACATAATAATGATTTAGTTAGATAGATATTATGTTGTTTTCATATAAATTAATCCTTCTATGAATACTTCATCTAAATTTCATACTGAAATAGAAGTACCCAAGTGTAAAAATTATAAAATGGAGGATTGGTTTAAACATGAGAGTATCCTAGAACATGATAAAGGGCCTTACTTTTCACCTGGTCTGAAACTGCTGGGAGATATACTTTGGATAATTCACAATTTCATTACAAAAAAATATGATGGAATTTAATAGATAATGAAAATAACTAACCTAAATTAAACCTAATGTGGTTTATGTTGAATATATGGGGTCATGATTTAGATATCCAATTTAAGATTATAAAATTTTCTCACTATAACCATTGTTACTGACACTACGCTTCTAGGATTTAGTAAATTATTGGAAACTAAAGGGAAAATGTTGACACTTAACATGAAGGACATGATAGAGGAAATGTGAAACCAAATGAGATGTTTTAGTTTTATAATAATATCATGTTCATGCATGGTCCTTGTTCTCGAAATATAATTAACAACATATTCCTTAACCAAATCTACAACTCACTAACAAAATAATAATAATGTTTTCTAAGAGATAGAGTGGTAGAAATCCTGAAGGGAAACTTAATTTCATTCCATCAAGAAAGAAATATGGAAGAATACACCTTTGAATGAGTCTCAATGTAATGGGATAAATTATTTATGTCTGGGAAAGATAGAAATATATCGAAGAATTCTTATTGAGAAATTATTATTATGATGAGTTTAAATAAATCTCAACCTAGTGATAGATTTGTATTTAATTACATTAAATATGGGAAAAATAAAATTTTCCCAAGTAAATTCACCTCATATGTTGGATAAACTACAAACCAAGTAAGGGACTTTGTGGAAATAATAGGATGAAGTGTTTTTTTAGACGGTTGAATTGAATAAAATAGTAAAAATAATATTTAATGACTAAATTTCAGTGATGTCCATCATAATCATTGATATGCTATTGAAATTGTATTAATATGGTTTTTGAAAAGTTACAACCTATATGTCTGGGGAAAACCCATCATATTCGGAAATGAGGTGGGGATGAACCCCTGACCAAAGGATTGTAAAGATTTTATTCCAACCACTCACCTATGTGAATGTCTTGGTTAATTAATTGTATCTTTTAGATAAATAATTTGAAAAATAAATGTTACTGATGAACCAGTGGTAAAGATTTCAAGGTTTAATGATTTATTTATTAACCATATTAGTCGTCCAAAATAGGTTCATAAAAACATAGATATGTGTTTTATGGATCATACGTTCAACTAAATGTATCTTTTTGTTCTTCATGAATCAATGTTTATTTTAGGATATCCATTTCATAATGTAAGTGATAAATTATAATTTGATTGGATCACCACAAAAATATGAAATTGTTCTTAAAAAATTGAAATGTTTTAAGTATGTATATTTAATTTTTTTCATTTTATATAAATAAATTCTTCAACATTATGGAATGTATATAGAAATACAC
Source organism: Viscum album (assembly GCA_963277665.1). Taxonomy (NCBI): domain Eukaryota; kingdom Viridiplantae; phylum Streptophyta; class Magnoliopsida; order Santalales; family Viscaceae; genus Viscum; species Viscum album. The sequence continues at coordinate 538,293,909 of OY728156.1, forward strand.
ATTTCTCCTAATAATTAATTTTATTTTGAACTAATGGACTTTTAATGAATCACATAATTATGAAATTGAAGTACTCAACAATCTAGTTTTAATAGAGTTGTTTTTTATCAATGCCCTAATTCACTCTTAATAATTATTTGGGATATTTGAAAAAGTAATTATATTCACATTCCACTTATTTTTTTCTACATAGAGACCTATTTTTATGTTTTTCCAGGAAAACAGTCTACTTATCATTCTCTCTTATGAAAAGAATATTTCATAAAATCTTTTACGATTTGGATTTTTCACGAAATTAATTTCAAAATATCAAACATTGGACTACCATGATCAGGATTAAATTTATAGGATTCAATTTGATTAATGTGGGTATAATTTAACACCCCCAATATTTTAAAAGAGACCATTTTTTTCAATAGCATGCCCGAAAAGAATCACCAAATAAATAAATGAATATAAATTATCACGACATTATGTTGTATTAAATATTTTAAATAAATTTAATAGATTTTTTAGCATTAAATTAATGGAATAGTGATCCACATTGCAGTGTACAGAACAATTAGTTTCATTGATGCCTTTCATTCCATGTAAGAGAGAGTTTTACCAAATAATACATTATTAAATAAAAATAATTTAATATAAGATGTTATATAATAACAAAAAAAATAGTGTTTATTTATTTTATAAACTATTATATGGAAATATATTGATTGAAAATTTATTATATTGATTCATTACCAATTAATTTGAAATGGTAAAATACACCAATGTGATAAAATGGAAATATTTTTATTTTTTTCCATACAATGGTGTAATAACATAAAAATTTAGAATAATTTATATTAGTGAATGATATTATTGAAGTATATATATTTTATATATTCATCCAAACATTATTTATGTCCCTATAATAAATTAAATATGAATTAGATAAAAATAAATCCAATTTTACACTTAAAAAAATGTATTCTTCTATAAAGAAAATATTAAAGAATTTTAATGGAAAACTAGTTATAGGTCTAGTTTTTATCCTTTTATAAATTTTATATGTCAAAATAAAAATAATTTCTTAGTTTTCAATATTAATAATATATTTGTATTATTTTGGTTTATTTAAATGTAGAGACTCATTTTTTTGATTAATAATGAAACGTATGGAATTTTAGTTAAAAACAACTATATCATTTAATATATTAATATAGTTGTATTTTACTGACATATTTTTTAATGTTTTTTTATTTAAATTATACATAAATAAACTCAATTTAGGTATTTTGAATCAATTTCACATTTAAATTGAATATATAAAAAATGAAATCTTATAAATGTTATTACTTTAGAACCCCAATTTGTCATCCCATCGATAGGATTGATTTTAAATTAAATTCAACCACTTATGAGATAAAAATTTTGAAAAATAGATTTTATATATGGATTCATTATATTCTACAATCTATAATATGGTAAATAGTTTTTTCTCTAAATATATTAATGAAACTAATGATAATTAATGAGAGCGATGAATAAAAAAACTAGCTTAACAAAGGACTAAATCTTAAACATAACTTTAAAAATTAACTAGAGAGATTTCATAAATACAATTTTTGTACATATTTTAACCATATCTGTCGTATTATTTAATTTCATCAATTAATAGATCCATGATGAATGGGTGAATACATGGGTGGAATTGCATCTTCTCGAAACTTTCAAGATTTCCAGTCCTCTAACCCTATAAAAAGGCACTCACCCCTCTCACATAGTCAAACCTCTAAAGATACTTATCTCATCCAAAACCTACCCAAATGATCTGTTTAATTCCATAATCCTATCCTATAAGTTTTAATTCCCGAATAAATTCAATAAATGATCCCTTTTGGTAAGTCCAAAATGAGATACCTGAATTAGAGACAGTGTTCTTCAAAAGTAACTTTTGTTTCATTTACATCCCCAAGAAATAAATTCTTTTTGAAACATCATTGTATTATAAAATAAATATAATAAATATAATAATATGTTTTATGAAAAACTTCAACTTTCACAATCACACAAATCCCTAAAAATGGGTTACATGCTCATCGTTCATGTGTATGGAAAATGACCGCCTCGTTATACAAGATTTTTGGTTCGCATGTTTACCACCTTTCATGGTTAGAAAAAATTATGTATTCATATTTTATATAAAATACATATAATATTTTTAATTCATATATATATCCATAATTTGTATATAACACAAACAATAATTATTTTAATTTTTTTGGAATATGACAACATCGTTTTTAGACTTTTGGACTACCGCCTACTCAATGCAATGAAATATGTTCACACATTTCATAGAATTTATTAAGGATGGGTTTAAATAAATATATGTTGGATAGTTGAAATATATATTATTTTCATGAAATAATTACATTTTAGTAAAAATAATATATCATTTTATCAACTTTTCACACAATAAAAAACTATAATGTCAATCATGGATATGTGTACTACCATCCCGTTGAGAAGATTTGATTCCTTTTACATCACAAAAAATTTCTATGTATGTATATATTATTAAATGATAAGTTATTTATGATATAATTATCATTGGTGAAATATAATTGGTACCTACCATAATTCCTTAACGATCATTGAAAAATGAGAATGTTACTCATGTGTACATACGACCTGTACTATGAATAATTATAATATTTTTTCATTTTCCATTTCTATATTTCATGATTGGTTTTGTAACATCCTGAATCGGCTAATACACTCTAGGGACATAATCTAGTTGGTAATAGGACATCTAGTGGACCTCCTTACACAATAGAGGCAGATAACTAGTAATAATGGTCTAATTTTTATCATATTGAGTCTACACCGTTTAATCAATTTGTTTAATAGAATAAATAAAGAATAATAAGAAAATGATTATATAACAAAACCATAAAATCCATTATCATCATATGAAAATAATTGGAAATAAAATTTGAATACTAAATAATTGGTATGTCATGATAATGTACATTCAATATGTCAAAATGAAACACAAATGTAAAGAAACCAAGACCTCCCAAGAAGGATCTAAACCACATCTGATTCCCTCATCCATTATCCATCCCAACTCATACATCAAACACTAATTCTTTTCCCTTATCTTATAATGCACCCACGTACTCTATTCTCGAATAGATCTGGTATCTTATGAATGGTGTGAGTTCAACTCAATAGCCACCACCATTGATATATAATAAAATATCCAATCAATAATAGTGGATGCAGTTATATAAAGATATAAGTACAATTCTTATGTAAAAAAGTTATAACATTACCGTATAATATTAATTCGACCACATAAATCTCTCGGTTCATAAGGACACACAAACCACAATACATGCTTCATCCAGTGTTTGAGTCTCAACTAGTTCAGAATTTTAATTCAAAATTCATTACTATTTAATGGAATTTCATTATCCATGTATTTCAATTCAATATAATGGATAATTGTATCCTTAGTCATATAGATATTTCTTAAGCATAGAATATCGTGTCTATCAAGCCTGTGTTACTTGATGCATCAGTCCATATCCCAAAACCTATTAGTATTTGGAGGAATAAACATTATTCTAGAGAAAGGTATCATATGGGTGATTTGAGCCTCAGTCCCTACCCCAAATAGATTTAAAATATATAGGTATTTAGAGCCTTAGTAACTAACCATAACATTTATCATATGTGATTATTTGGAGCCTCAGTCGCTATCGTATAATTTTTTCATATATGGGTATCATGAGCATCTATTTGGGTACCATACTCAAATATCAAACAATCACATATGTCACATGTACCACATTTTCAATTTATTTATTTCGGAATTTAATTATTCCAACTCATCAATTCCATATCTATTTCATTCATTCATTAATTCAATAATTAATTAATCCCCTAAATTCTATTATATTATTCCATAATTAACTAATCACGTCAATAACATTAATTATTTCACTAATTAATTATTACAAAAAAATTAATAATTAATTCAACAATTCACTAATCAAATCAATAAAATAAATTAATTCATCAATTAAATAATCCACATCAGTCAATTGAATCATCAAAAAAATCCCCCTTAATTAATTCATGTGTTCATTAATCTGACTTATAAATTTATACCAACACAGAAATCCCCATCAATTATTTAACCAATTCAATAATCTACATTATTCAATTGCATTATCTCAAAAATACGAAATAAATAATTCACTAACTAAATAATCCAATTAATTGAATTCCATCATCAAAAAATCCTCATTAATTAAATCCTCAATTAATTAATCGACTTCAGGTATTCCATGATCACAAAAATTCCCATTAATTAATTAAAAAATTAATTAATAGAATTCATTTAATTGTATCAACACATCAATCGCTATTAATTAAATCACATGATAATTAATATACATAATTAAATTGCATCAACATAACAATACCTATTAATTAATTCACTAATTAATTAATACAACTCATTCAATTTCATCAATAAAAAATCACCATTAATTAATTCACCCATTAATTAATCCCCTTCATTATATTATTCCATCATAACAATCCCCATTATATAATTTCTTGATAAAATAACAAAATTCATTAAATTTCCCAAATCACAACAGTACTCTTTAATAATTCAAAATTTAATTAATCAAAATTCTTTTAATTTAATCAACACAACAATTCCCACTAATTAGATCCCCAATTAATTAATCTGAATCAATAATCAAAACATTTAATCCATCAACTAATTCAACAATTAAATTTTCTGATTATTACAATTAATTAATTAAAAAATTAATTTATCTCATTAAATTCCTTTTGATAATTCACCAATTAATTGTTCATGTCAATTATATTAATTAATTATATAATTAAATAATCACATTCAAAGCCTACAATTAATTAACTAATTAATTATTCACATCAATATGAATAGTTAATTCTAAAATTAATTAACCTGTTTTATCCCTACAATTAATATACCAATTAATCGTTCATGTCAATTCCAATAATTTATTCCATATATTATTAATTGAATTCATTCCTCTCAATTAAATCCTGAATCAATTTTTTATTTCAATTACATTTTTTAATTTGAAAATTAAATCAATTCAATTAATTCACTAATTAATTATCTCAATTAAATAACTCAATATCAATATAACTAATTAAAAATTTATTTATCTTAATCAAACTACTCAATATTTCAATTATTAATTCAACAAGTAATTATCATAATAATAAAAAATCAATGTATCTAAAAATAATTCAAAAACTATTTATCTAAATAAAAAACATGATATAAATATATTTAATAATTTAATTAATTTTCACTATGAAATTACATAATATCTCTATAATTAATTCATCAAAAAATTATCTCAATCAAACAAGTCAACATCTTTATAATTAATTCAATATATAATTGCCTCTTTGAAACAAATTAATATCTCTATAAATATTTCCAAAAATGTTTTTCTCAATCAATATACTAAATTATTCCTCAAATACCTCAATTTAATATTTAATAATTAAATCAATAATAAATTATTACCAATTCAATAATAAATAATTAATTAATTACCTAAATTTATTAATTAGATTTGGAAAACCCAATTCTAATCCAACCCTATAAATTACATTAATTACATATATGTAATTGTAATCATGGCTATGTGATTTAAAATATATTCCACATACATCAATTAGATTGACGATGAATGCTTAGTAATGAAACAATACTAAATTTGAAGAGGATTAACCAGGAACATTATGAAGAACAAGATCTAAATCTGAATCCTAAATCCATAGTAAAAAGGATTAAGATCTATCAATCATAGATCATGATCTCGAACCAATTTTTGGTAAACATACCTATATTATCTGGAAAGAAGAGTATGAGAGATAGTGATATCAAAATGGGAAAAGCCACTTACAATGGGAGCTATAGATCATTAATTGTCCCTTTCATTTGGCATGAATAGAGGTCAGGGGCACGAGTGATTCTTTCAAGAGCCTCAAATCGACCCAAACGAACACCTAAAAAATAAACAATTAAATTATGAATAAACAATAAAGGAAGTAATACTTGAAAATGTGCCTGAAACATATCTTGAAATGGTATGGATCTTACAATCTCCCCATGTTACTATTGCTCTTCCTCAAGCTGCACTTCCATGTATTTCTATGATTCCATGTCAAAGAGATCTTTTTATTGAGCCCTAATATCCACTTCTATATCCCTTGTTTCTTCCAAATCATTCCCATGTTTCCACAATACATGAACTATCACCATAGTATTTCACGACAAAAAATTATCACTGTGATCCAACACACATTCCAGATACTCCTCAAAGGACATATGTTATTAACATATTTATCACCACCTTAGGTGTGTTTTTATAATTGATTCAATCAATAATTATTAACTATCACTACTCATTCTCCTCCCTTACAAAGCCCAATAAATTGGCATTTCTAACTCTTCCTTAATTGAGTGTGAAAAACAAAACAAAAACCAGTACCCATTCACAACATCCATGAACTGTGTTGTTATCATTTATCAACATGCAACCTCCTAACAACCACAACTCGGATATGTTTGGTGGATCAACAACATCCACAAGGTTTCACCATTAAATTTCATCAAGGGTAACACCTTCACGAAAACCCCTTATCCCTATAAGAAAATTCATAATTTTATTGGTGTATAACCCATTCTACCAAAGTTTATCCAGGATTATGTCATGGTATTAGTCATTATCATCTCAAGTGTGTAAGTACACCAGGATTTTAGATGATAAACACTATCCATTCAAAAACTTTTCTTAACCAAGTGATCATCCCTTACCCTCTGTTTCAGTTCCCACAAACCCTACCTCATGGTCAAAATTGAGGAACAATCACAACCCGGATCCATCCTATAGATAAGTAATTGTTATAAAGGGTAGTTACATTATCAATTCCCATGTTTCTAATTAAACACACAGGTTCACATATTTTAATCATTTTCAAATCACCCTAAATTTAATATTAGAAGCACATTCATCTCAATTTCAGTCGAATGAAGAAAAATTAATGTCCAATGAAGTTCCTGAAGCCCATATTCATATACATATACTAAAAAGATTCATGTCACAAATCAACCCTAAATTAATATAAGGATTCATTCATACTCAAGTCTCGTTCCATTCCAAAATACATGTCAAATATCAAAAACTCAAAAAAAAATCGAATCCCACAACAATTTTGTTATCCAAGGTGAAATAATATTCATATTTAATAGAAAATAGAAAAAACAATAATCCCACCTTGGTTACCGGGGTTCCCTAGTATCTAGGTTATCTACTTCCATGTATGAGCTCATAACCAAGGCCCAAATCTTAAAAAACTTTAGTATACCTTTCCCATGTAGTTAGATAAAATAATATAAAATGAAACTCCATTGGTACAACTTTTGATCATCTTGAGTTGGGAGCTATACAACAATGCCCCAAGATGATCAGTCACATGACCATAGTCACACATCCCCATACAACAGAGTCTTTCAACCAATAGCAAGGGAATAATATCAATCATTGGGATACTATACAGTTTTTATCAAAGTAATATAATAGTGTTGATTAACAATAATAACCAATGGATGATATAACATAACTTGATAAGTCATGTATCCCAGTACAACCAAAATTGGAAATAAAATTTCAAGACTAAATATTAAGAATGTCATGAAAAAGTACACATCATTTTTCAAAATGAATCTTAAATTTAAAGACACTGACAACCCCCATACAAACTCTATACTATGATTAACTAAATGATCACTGTTCTATCCCAGCTTATACATATAACATAGGGACATTTACCTTCCCCTATACTAAAACCATTAAATCTATTTTGGTACTGATCCAGAAGCCTGAGTATGGTGTGAATAAAACTGATTATGCCTCAACAAAAAGACACTAAAACAATATCCAATCAATAACATTGTATACAATTGTATAAATAAATATTTACAATGCATAAGTTAAGAGTTTTGATATAATCATTTTTTATTTATATAAAAACATAAAACTATGGGTTTTTTACAACACTCAAACCTCAATATCTACTTCGGCCCTTTCCAAAGTCCACAAAAGTTTATATATTTAATTTAGAATTAATTATAATGAAATTTGATTCCGTTATCCATTTGTTTCAATTAATTACCACATATTATTGGAACCATAGTCCAATGCTATGCTCATGGGGGTAGAAAATCATTTATAACACCCTATGGGTTTTTTGGAGCATCAATCTATATCCCACACCCCATAGGTATTTGGATAATCAGTCCCATTCCCATAAAAATATCTCATATGGTTATCTGGAAACTTAGTATCGGTCCCACACACAATTATCATTTATTATTATTTCAACCCTCAATCCTTATCATATTCATTTATTGTATATGATTATTTAGAGCCTCATTCCTATCCTAATAGTTTATCATATATGGGTATTTTGAGCATCAATTCGTGGCCCACTCTAAAATATCAAACAATCAGATATATCATTTGTAACACAACATCATATCAATTAATTCAATTGTTAATTAATCCAACTCATCATTTCATTGTCAATTTCATTCATTCAGTAATTCAAAAATTAATTAATCACCTCAATAACATTAGTTAATTAAACAATTATACAATAACATCAATAACATTTATTTTTTCATTAATTATTTAATTAAAAAAATCATTTATAAAATAATTCACAACTCATGTAAACCCCACTAATTAATTCACCCATTAATTTACCCATTTTATTCAATTGCATCATCTCAAAAATCACAAGTAAATAATTTAATTATAACTAGACAAAAAATCTACATTATTTAATTCACCAATTATTTAATCTGATTCATTCCATTGCATCAACACAATAATCCCCATTAATTAATTCCCCAATTAATTAATCATGTTTCTCAATTTTCATCTTCTCAAAAATCCCCATTAATTAATTCAAAAATCAATTAATCTAATTCATTCAATTTCACCAATACAACAATCCTCATTAATTAATTCACAAATTAATTAATATACTTTATTTAATTTCATCACCGTAAAAATGCCCTTTTCTTAATTCATAAATTAATTATTCCAATTAATTAAATTTCATAAACACAAATATTTTTATTAATTAAATCATCAATTCATTATGCCACATCATCTTATTTAATTATCCCAAAAATCCAAATTATTTAATTCACTAGTTAATTAATACAATTCATTCAACTAAAAAAACACCACAATCCCCATTAATTAATTTCCAAATTAATTTTTCAATTTAATTAAATAAGACAAATAATAATAACTCCATTAATCATATAACCAATTAATTCACTAAAATTCTATCAATTTCATTAACAAAAAAGAACCATAAATTAATTTTCTAAATAATTAATCTGAATCCACATTCAAAATAGTTCACATATAGATTAACTCACTAAATAGTTGTTCACATAAATTCCTTCAATAAATTAAACAATTAATTATTCTCATTAAATTCCTACAACTAATTCAGTAATTAATTGTTCAAGTCAATTCCATTAATTATTTATATAGTTAATTAATCGCATTCAACTCCATCAATTAATTTCAAAACTAATTATTAATGTGAATTACATTAATTAATTCTAAAATTAATTAATATAATTCCATCCCTTCAATTAATCCCATATTAATTATTTACATCAATTAAATTAATTAATACCAGAATTAATTAATCACATTAAATCTATCCAGTATGTTCACTGAATAATTATTCATTTCAATTACATAAATTAATTCCATAATTAATCAATAAAATCATTTCTATTGAATTAATTCAAATATTATTTATCTCTATCAAACAACTCAATATCCTTATAATCAATTTGATAATTGATTATCACAATAAAATAACTCAACATATCTATAAATTTTATTGTCTCCTACAAAATTATAAATATATTTATAATTAATAGAAAGAAATATTATATAAATAAAAAACTCATTATCTTACTAAATAATTCCTCAATTAATTATCTCACTCAAGAAAGTCGACAACTCTATAATTTATTCATTAATTAATTATCTCAATCAAGAACCTCAATATGTATATAATTAATACAACAAGTAAATATCACAATGAAACAATTCATTACATGTACAATTAATTTATAAATTTATTACATCGATAAAACTACACAATTAGTCCTCAAATCTGAAATTAAATATGGTAATAATTTATTTGACAATTAATTATTCCCAATTCACAAACCCATAATTAATCAATTCACTAAATTAATTAATTTTATTAGGAATCCTAATTTTTAACAAAACCATATCAATTAATCAATATCATAATGATAATTGAAATCATGATACTGGTATTTAAATAAGTGATTGCTTACCTCAGTTAATTTGACAGTGAATGCCCTCTAAAGGAAGAATCCCCATTTTGATGTTAATAAATTAAGAATATAATGAAGAACACATCAATATCCTAAAAAAACCCATAATTAAATAGATCATGATCTAAAAAACCTAGATATTTATCTATAAAAAATAACATATAACTATACACCTTTTTACTAGAATGTGTTGTCGGACAGAAAGAGAGATCTAAAGGGGAGGAAACAAGCTACCCAGTGTGGTGAAGATCATTAAAACACCCTTATATTTTATAATAATAGAGGTCATGAGCCCCTTGAATTTGTTCATAATCCTCCAAAATTGAAAGCATTCATTATGGGTTGATTGGGGTCAGTTTGGGGTTAATATAGGGGTTTGGATATTTCTAAATATAATTTTTTGGTTAACATAAATCATATACATAGTTTCTATTAAGAAGCAAAGAATTTCCCCTAATTTTATTATCTTATGATTATTTATGACCTTCTTATAGTCATAATAACTTTTTTTAGTATTTTTACACACAAATATTTATAAAATGTTTTTAATGAAACATGTCATCATTTATCTCATTAGTTAAAGAGTATGTTTTCTTCTTAAAATAATTTTTTCATTAAAGGTTGTAAATCTTATTACCCAATCCAAAATAGAATATTGGAGATATTTTTTCCATTTCTAATTTTAAAATTATTTTCAAACGATTCTTATCTTCCCTTCTATAACATGACATTTTTATATCATTTTTACCTTCAAAAAACAATGTTCTTTTTAACTTGTATATAATGAACATGAATACCTTCCATAGTGGACAGTTTCAAAAACATTTTTCATGAGGACTTAAAAGGGTTTCCAAATAAGATCGATAAGATAATTAAAAACGATCTTTATCATGGGGTTGATCAAGTGTCTCTTCCTCCAAACATAATAGCACCAACTAAAATTCAAGTTCTTAAGACATAGTTGTTAGAGTTGTTGGTAAGGAGATTATCTGTCTGAGTAATCACATTGGTGTTCTATAGTATTTTTTTCTAATAAGGTGTATGGGTATCTCTGCTTATGTGTTGACTATCATAAGTTAAGCCATATGACTATTGATAATATGTAATCTATTCGATGTATTAATGATCTTTTTGGTTTTTTGGGAGGACCCTTTGTTTTCTCAAAGATCGACATGGGATTCAAGTATGATCCTTAGAGATTTTTGAACATATGATATATATTAGAAAAATTTTAGTAGTAGATATGGAATTTATGAATTCATTATGATGTATTTTAGGTTTATGAACAACCCTTTATTTCTTATGGCCTTGATTACCAGAATCATCCACACATACATAGATCATATTGTGTTAGTGTTTGTGGATGACATCTTACTGTACTCAACAAATCATGATTATCATTCCAAACTTCATGAAATCATCATGAATAAATTGATACAGAATCGTCTATTTTCCAAGCTATATGTGTTTCAGTTATGGATTGATCATGTACACTATTTGGGACATTTCAGGTTCAGGCATTTCTTTCTTGAGAGCAGGTAAATAATGTTTTCAATATCCACAGTTTTCAAGAGTTTTATTGTCATTATGGGTGGTTCATAAATGGTTTTTTCCGATCATCAACACAACTTTTGGGAATGACTAATATGTGAGTAATGTTTGATTATTCTGGATCATGTGAAAATTCCTTCCACGATATAAATAAAATTTTTACTACAATGCCTATCATGATACTACAAAACAAATGTGAGTAGTATATGGTTTTTTGTGATGCTTCATGGATTTTTCATGGATTATTACTAATTTAAGGATATTAATCTATTGTTTATGCGTATCAGTAGTTGACTCTAATTAAAATAAACTACCCTACACATGACATAAAATTAGCTATAGTATATTGTGTGTTGATGTGTTGGATGTATTAACTTTTTGGTGAGATGTTTACTATGTATATGGATCCTCAGCGCATAATGTATATCTTTTCTTAGTGATTCATACACATCCATAGTTTATTATGGGTTGATTATATGCAGTCAGTGTTTATATAATATATACTCTTGGAATGATAAATAGGGTTGTTGACACATTGAGAATGAAAAATATTACTTAGGATGTTAAGGATTCTCGTTATATGTTGAAGATAATTACTTTACAAGATGAGATTCTTGTTGTGGCCTAAGAAATATTAGAGGATATGAATTTATTTTTAGTTTTATTAGAGTATAAATTTTTGGACAGGATCAGAAACATGTAGAATAACGATCCAAAGTGTTTTTCCTAGAGTGAATCTATTGACTTCGGGGAGGAAAAATTTGATCAGACCATATATGTTTATGAAATCACCTATTTTAGGAATAATGTTTCTTTTCCTGCATGTTTGATGAGGAGAGGATACTTGAATTTCATGGCATGAGGTGGATCATTCTTCCATGTTTGACCAAAATGTACCATGACCTACGATGAAAATTGTCATAGTCGAGAATGAAAAAGGAGATTGTAGTGTTCACAATATGTTGCTATACACATCAATATATTAAGCATGATCATCAACGACATGGTATTTTTTTTACAATTTTTTTTCTATTCTATAATAGAAGTGGGATGATGTTTCTACATAATTTTTTGTGGCTCTACCAAGGATACCTAAGAAGAATAATTCTACTTAGGTGATTGTGGACTAGTTAAATAAGGTTGTTTATTTCATTACAATATGAGTGACTTTCTCTATGGAGGAATTCGGAGACATGTATTTTTACATGGTATTCCATTGACATGGGGATCCACAGATTATTGTTTTAGATCATGACATACATTTTACATTATGCTCCTGGTAGTGGTTATGGAAGGTTCTTCGTATAAATGTTTTACTCTGTACGACATACCACCCACAAACAGTTGGTTGGTCAGAGTATACCATATAGGTGAATCAGGATATTCTTCAGCCATGTGCTCTAAAATTTCGTTGGGCTTGGTGGATGAGATATAATTTTATAGAGTTCCCCGTTAACAATAGTTATCATGAATCCACATAGATTATACCATATGAGACTCTTTAGTGTAGTAAATGCAGAACAATACTATATTCGATAGTGGAAGGTGGGTTAGAGATATTGGTATTAGGTCTTGTGTGGGAGATGTCAGAGTAGGTTCAATTGATTAAGAATAATATGGCTATTACTAGAGTAGATATATTATTATGCCTAAAGATATCGATGAATCCTAGAGTTTTAGAGGGTAATTTTGTATTTCTTCTGGTTTATCCTATGATGGTTCATTGTATGATATAGAGATAGGGTAAGATGGCACCCAAGTTTTTTTAACCATTTGAGGTTGTTGAGAGAATCGAGTTGATTCCATATAGATGGCATCTTCTATATATCAATATTGTTATGTACAACAATTTTCTCGTTTCATGTCATCAGACATATCACCCTAACAAGTATCATATGATCAATTTGGATGATGTTGAAATTGAGATGAATGGTTCCTTTGTGTTTCATCTAATACATGTCTCAAAAATCATTGAAAAATATTCATGGGAGAATAATGTTCTCATATTTCATGTAGAATGCAATCATAAAAATGGTCAACAAAAATAATGTAATATATAAGTAGATATAAGATCTTAGTGGTCTAATATTTTTGACTCAGAATCAAATTTATTTTGGGGTTATAATCAAGTAAAAAATATTATAAGGTTGGGAGATTGTATGATCATGTCAATTATTGGGATTTATTATTATACTTTCTATGTATTAATTTCTCTTTTTGAGTATATTTTTATTTGGTTTTATGTTTTTTGTTTTTTGGTGGAAACTAGTGAATTTGGAGGGAAGAGGGGTAGTTTATTGTTAGAAAAACGTTTTTCCAAAATAGTGTGCTTATTCCAGCAAACCATGTTAACCCAAATAGAAGGTATTCACAAGGATTGTGTATGGGTTATCAAACTATGTTCCCTCTTATGAGAAATCATGTGACTCTCCTACCTGAGTCTCAATATTTGGGTGTATTATAAGGGGAAAATTTCGTCCTCATATAACAATCCTTGAACATGGGATTTTAATCACATGATAACTCACATTAAAAATTCGTATCCCCAATATTCCATCCCTAATCCCCTATATTAACCTTAAAACGTTTCCACTATTTTTTGGCGGTTCTCGAATGAATTCAATGGATTTCCAACATCATTACATGGAAAAGTCATCATATAGTGGTACATATGAACCTCTATAGCTATGTTGTTTAATTTTGATTAGATATCTCGATATCACACTCTAGATTCTAGATAAAAGTGTAATTTTTTAATCTATTATTAGACGGGATTTAGATCTAGGATTAATTGATATTGATTATTTTGATCTTCAATCTAGGTTTTAGATCATGATATTTTTCTTCATCATGATAATGGTTGTTCCGCTTCATGTTGGGGATTTATGTTGGTGAGTTTCACCAAAAATATTGATTTATTTGGTCAATTATTCAAATCAATGTGACATTATATAACATTCAAGTATTTAATTGTAGAATGTATATTCAATTTTTGGAAATTGAATTTCATGAATAAAATTATATAACATGGTAAACTATTTAATTTATTGATTGAGGATTTGAGTGATTAATGGGGTTATATAAATGATCAATTAATGTGGTTTTAATTTCTTTAATTGATTACATTGTGTAATTATTTGGTGTATTAATTAATCGGGTATTTGGATTGTGCAATTGGATAAATTAATTCGTGAATTAATTAATGGGATATTGGAATTTTGTAATTGGAGTAATTAATTCATGAATTAGTTAATGGGATGATTAAAATAGATAATTGATGGGATATTGGGTTCTATAATTGTTAAATTATTGTGATTAATAATTAATTATAAATTAAAATTATGAGGTGTTTGACTGAACCACACATGGTTAATGGGTTTATATTAAAATAATTTAAATGGGATGATTGTGATTTATTATAATTATTCATTTTAAAAAAATTATAGAGTCATGATATCGTTTATAATGTTAATTGGATTCAATTATTTTAATTGAAAAAAATGTGTGTTAATGTTGAATAATCTTTTTGGGTGCGATGTTGAAATATCGGTGATATATGTGATAAATTTGGTTAGGATAGAGACTATAGCTCTAAATACCCATATGTGATAAATGTGTGTGGGATAGGGACTGAAGCTCCAACTTCCTCTATGTGATAATTTTATTTAAGATAGGGACTTGGGATCTAAATAACCATGAAAACATTATGTCACAAGATTATGATATAATATCCAAATACAAAAAGGTTGAAAGATATTGCGTTCCATTCCTATGAGTTGGAAATTGGAGTATAGTTCTAATTGTCCATAAAATGAATTGATATGTTTAATGCTAATAATGGTATTATGATATGTGATATACCTTGTCTAATTCCGACTCTGACATAGGCCGATGCATGTATTGATGGTTTGAGTGTCCACAAAAATCTTGGGGTTTTCATGG
The DNA here is from genome assembly GCA_963277665.1 of Viscum album. NCBI lineage: Eukaryota > Viridiplantae > Streptophyta > Magnoliopsida > Santalales > Viscaceae > Viscum > Viscum album. The sequence continues at coordinate 538,309,882 of OY728156.1, forward strand.
TTTGTTTAAGACTAATTGATAATGTGATAAATGTTCACTTACACATTGTAATCATTTATTTATGTAACTATATACACTATTACAGACATGATATTATTTTAAATTCCATTATTTGTGGTTCACATAGTTGTAATCACACCCTAATAAGGCTAATTGGTTAGAACCTGAGTACATCTCAAGGTTCTAGAATAGAAAATGGGAAATGGGCCTATGTTAGATGGTTGATTAGAGATGAAGGGTGGATGATATAACTATACATGATTCCTGACCTTCTTTAGAGTTTTTAGTGACTTATATATTTTGGGTATTTTATATTGAAACATGAAATGTATTTGGAATGTAAAAATATAATTTGTAGTTTTAAATATATTTTTTCATGTTTTTCTCATCATCTTCAACTAGTTATTTTTTTGTTGATTATATCATTTGGTTATTAATATTTATTTCTGGTATTGTAATATTTTGATAGACATGGTATAGACTCCTTATTTTTATATATTAGATCCTTGCTACTAGTTGAATGCCTCTAGATTACCAGGAGGCACTCTTGATTTAATTTTAACAGCTTGATTAGGAATCTATGTATAGAACCTATGATTGTTTGTTAAAACCTCTATCTAATATTTTGGTCCCTATATTTGAATATATTTTAAACTCTATTTTGAAATTTGAAGATAATAAACATTTCGCTATTGAGATAGTTTCACCAACACTTCACACTATGGGAAAATATTTGTAACTCCATGTTATGGGTATGATATTTATTTTCACGGTTTCACAGTGGACATGATCCATAAGATATTAACTGCTACTGCTAAATCAGTACTTCTCCTAATCAAACGTGTGATGCATTGTAGAAGAAAACACAACCAAAAAATGGATTAGATTGTTTCAACGCATGAGATGTATTAATATTTATATTCATCTAATTAAATTCCTCTTCATTCTGTTTTTACTACTATAAATTTACTCCCTTCATCAATAAAAATATTATGGGTGTTGATAAGTGGGATAAGACATTGATAAAATATCAGAAGTATCCCAAAAAACCTATAAATCATCAACTCTAAAATCACATTCTAGGGATTTGAAAAATGTATAACTACATGATCATTCTCTAGGTCCATGTATATACCTATCATGGACACCACATTCTTCAAAACATTGCCCTCATTGATCCAAAAGGAAAACATTGGGTTCTTAAAATAAAGCTAATTCAATCAATGCATGATTAGGAATATCATGAGATGCCTGGAATGATAAAATGTGTTTAGTGAGTAGATGAGGATGTTGAGAAAACAAATAATAATGAAAAAGTAAATAAATCTATGGGATATATTTTTCATGAGATCTATAAAAACTTTTGGAAAAAACATTGCTACAAAATGCATCAGAAAGTACTCATACTTCACATTCCTACTTTTAAATGACCTCTCCATTATGTCATGGTATTTAGCTCATGTTTGGTGATAACCTAACCAAAAATTAGTCATATATATCCTAGGGATCCCTACACGTGATAAAAAAAATTTCCATCTTGGAAAAAGGGTATCAATTATTCTATTTTACCTCATAGGCCTTCTATTATGGTTTTTAGAGTTATTGATTCATATCATAGATTTGTATAATCAAAACACATGAACCCCATAGTGATTTACCTTTATTGATAATGCTCTTATATTCTATGTACATGGGATGTATATTAAAACCATTTATCTTTACTGAAATCATTTAGATAGGGAATATAAAAATGGGTTGTGCACTCGAAAATACATCTATATTGAAATCAACTCATCTATTAACGGAAGGTCTTGTGATATTTTACCAAAAGAGGTTCTGATTGAAATATAGAAATGAATGAAAATATTAGGGGGATACCACTAATCCAGATTAAAGTGGAAGACATGTAATCTAATAATTTTTTCCAATCTATCTCATGTTTGGATCCACTACACCATCTACCAATTCTTATTATTTTATTGTCACATCTCTCTCCATTGGGTAATATAAATGATACCAATTTATGATTGTAAACAATTCTGGATCAAGAGATACTATGTTTGTACCTGTAATAAATCACATAAATGATCTTAATCTCTAGAATCATGATGTTCATTTGTTTTATATAATCATATATGAGTATAAGACACTCTGAACTCCACTGATGATTTTCCACGATCATAGAAAATTTCAAATTGAGTAAATGTAACATAGAATATAACATGACCAACAAGTCAAGTCCTATATTATCTTATGTGTATATAATGGAATGCCATTAATAAGAATCAATAAAGTGGTAGATAATATGGAAGTGATAAATATTTTACCTTGAATATTATATGGTCTCTCACCACCATTTGACAGAGTCTTATCCATTGAATAAAAAGATACTTCATTAATACTACAACCCTACCTGTATGGCACATAACCTATATGGGTCATCATCCTTATTTAAATATACTTATTAGGATATTTTCAATATCATCAATTCATAGAAATTGTATGTCTTACACAAATATAAAACCTCAACCTCAATAGTATATAGTATAATTTATGGAGATTCCCAATATTTACGCTCTCCAGACACATAATTTTAGGTTCTATATAGAAATCATGATAATGTCCTAGATTCCCGTATTTGATAAAATAAGGATATTCTCTTGAGTACATTGTATAATTAATGATAAGTTTAAACAATATAATTCTAAAATATGATCCATATCCATTAATCCACTTCAATTAACTAGAAGATACACTCACAGATATCAGTTATTATTCCCACTCACTAGAGTAATGAAATTTTTAAGGATGTAACTAATTGATCTTTCAACAAACACATCTTGATAGTCATGGTAATAAAGAATCATATGGTATTTCACTAGGATAGCGGTTATATCTAGTATTGTGATTTCAATATGAAGACCAATCTCAATCATCCTAGTCTTATATGAATCATTTCCATCCATGAGAGGAGTGAAGAGAATAATCTTAGTGAAGAAATCAGAGTATGAATATATATTCTTAAACCCTTAATAAATCACCACAAACTCTAGTGCTCAACACAACATCATCATTTCAGGAATTAATTATTTTGTCAATTTTCACTTGAAAACAACATCATTGAAGCCCTCTTGTCTAGTAGAAAATAAAATCGTTCCCCACCACCTCATATCATTCCCAAATGTCATAAACTATTTTACATCCACTTTATTTTCCATACGTGTGTCAACAAGATTGAAGACACCCTAGATGATGTCTACCTAGTACTCTACATATTGTATCCCTCCAATTCCATAAAAAGGTGGTAGATACTACTGATTGGAGATTTTATAAAATTCATCCATCGACCTCATTTCCCATATTCCATGGGTAGGTTTAATAGAAAGGAAACATTACTAAGGAGAACCCACTATCTTGCACCATCAGAGTATGTGTGGGAGTGTGCTCGACTGTAACCCCTGTATAGAAGGTAGAGGATTGTAGTATATTCACTATATATATTATCTAAAACCATGTTAACTTGAAATATGATTAATATTCTTATTGATGAAATATTATGAAAAAATATATAAATTATTATGAAACAAAAATCCTTAGGACAAATCCTAGTTTATGTTGTGTATCAAAAGTTTGTATCTTATGAATCTACACATAACTGAATGTATATCCCTCGTAGAATTTACAAAGATCATTATTTTCACATGGTAGTCATAATATAGATAAATAATGAGAAAATAATTATCATAAACTATTTAACATCATCATATATATATACAACATTATGGAAAATAGATGTATCACACAGTCATAGAATATATATCTTTCTTAAAAAAATAACAAATGGAATAATAGAATTAAAACACTACTATGTAATATAAAACAATGTTATATATGGAATAAAATTATGAATTACTAATCATGTATATTGAATTACCCAAAATCCAATAAAATAGTAATTTAAATTCAATCAATTGTAAAATTGGGTTATATTACACATGAGGTAGCTAGGAACATGGTATCATCCCTACCCAATCCATACACTACTATATCATTTATACCATGTCCCAGGATAGTCCAAACTAAAATAAGAAAACTTAGTTAATGATAAATATTTTAATAACCTATTCCAACACACTGGTTATAAGTTTGATATCCACAAGATCTCATGTGAGTCTTCCTATATGATAGAGGATGCTGACTAATAGTGAGGGTCAAAATTCCATTAGTTGAAAGACTATACTCTCAATCTAATATACATACACAAGTTTCATTAATAAAATATTTAAAATCCTAGTAATTATGGTTGAATAGAATAAAACTTTTTATCATAAATTTCATATAATAATATAATGGGTTCCTAGTATGGAACGGAAAACTAGAGTAGTATTTAATGAAAATAAATAAATAACTCTTAAAAAATATACTGAAGAGAGTCCTAGACCCTCCATAAACACTATTCTCCAGACATTAGCTATCATCTAGTAGTCCCATTTACATTGATGGATCCATATACACGATGTTGACTTAGAAATCTATATCTGCATGTAGGGTTTGAGTAATATAAACTTGTAGGATAACACCAATGAATCCTTAAAACGTGTGGACTAGTATAACATGTTTATTCTAATATTAAAATAAATGTTCTAGAAAGCACAAAAATTACATAATGAGAACCCATGTAATAAAAAATCCACCATTAGCCCAAAAAATACTATCCATCGATATATATCGGATAAAATTTCAAGATATCAAATACAATCAATAACTAGAAGAAAAGTCAAGATATGTCACTCTAGATCATCATTATGTCGAGTTATCATGAAAATCAATATCTAGAAGGTATGAAGTTATGAAAAATTTCATTATATCGTCAATTATTTGAGTTCATGATATACCCATGTATTTAATTCTCCTTCCATATGTATGGATCCACCATCAGAATTTCGACACAGAGTGCACGCTCCACCTCGAAGATGTAATCATACCATACATATCTACCAATCATGAAAACCGTCAACGAACCTCCAACTACATAGTAACACACATAAAATGATACAACACTATAATAAATCCCTAAAACAACATCTTTAGAATATACTAACATCATACAAAAATATGTGACCAATATAAAGAATTGTAACATGCTAATATACCAATATTAATGGAATCAAGGATCATCTGTGGGTATCAAAGCTAAAAAAATTCATAAGAAATAAATATAATTTGAATACAACATCCCATGTCAACACATCATAAATCCAATAAACAAGATTATGAAATGGACTAAAATTTTATTTAACTTCTTAAATTATTTTTTATATAAATTAATCCAAAATTCATCAATGTTCCGTAGTCAGACCACACCTCACACCCACAGAAAACATTGTTTCACTTCATGTATTACTATCATGAGTTCTAGTTCATCAGTTATAGATAATTAAATGAATACTCTTGGATATTATAGGTCTAGAAGGATGTTGTTGAATTATATACCTCACATATTCCATAAAATGATGTTATTAGGATATGTCTCAATGTATAGGTGATAAATTAAATAAATCTATTGATAATTACATTATTTGTCATTAAATCATCATAAATTATTGGAGAGTACCTCAGTACTAATAAAAAACCACCTCTCCACAAAAATGTAATCAATGTGAATGTGATCCATTATACGATTCTAGATGAATACGATCTCAATATGATATATCTAATGAAACTTACAAATAAATGTCTATAGTTCATGGAGAATTAATTTTAGTCAAAGTTATTTCATTGTAAAATCATATCCACTAGAAATTATACTAATGTATTGCCAATGGATTATAGTTATATCATCAATAATCCATTAATATCTTGTCTTGGAGAATGAAACATAAATAAATTTTCATAGACCTCTATAATTGATCATAAATCAAGATTTCATCAAAGTGAAATAAATAATTTTATTTATCGTCCACCGATCCATGAAGCATGGTTTAATAGATCATCCAATAATCATAACATATTTAAAACTGATATAGATCCATTTTACTAATATATTAATGATGAATGAGTATATATGAAAAAATAATCACCACTATGGAGTCTCTAGATTCTGACAACCTCGATGAATCATGGTGGATGAATAGGAGACCTCCAATATCAAGAGAGGATGTCTAAAATTAATAATAAAACTAATAGGGGTTGATATGGGTGCTACAGACGTTTAAAAAATTAAATTGGATTAAAATTCTACTGGGTTGATCTAATACACCATCATACTAAGAATATCAGCTACCCAGTGGGTTTCAACACCTACCAGGCGCACCTAGAAACCCATATGGGTTTATCCATAACCACCATCTAGCTTATGTGGTCTACATAATTTTCTAAGACTATTAGAAATCCCAATATATAGCTAATGGGTTTAATGGGTTATTCCTTTGAAGCCTTCTATACACTACACAATCCATTACTTTTCTCTTATTACAACATTCCATTATGTAAAAACCTTCAACAAAATAAAATAAACATATTAAATACCCATACAAGAGAATAAAATAGTGTATAATAAGTCGTTTAATAACTTAAAAACCACATATATCAATTTATTAGGAGGATATGACTAGTACCAACTAACTTAAACAATTCAGTAAATTTTCCCACAGAACTCTATACACTAGGACATGGTTCATTAGAGTTATAATACATCCCATACATAATTTTTAAGGAAATTTGAATATCTAAAACATTAAAATAATAATAATACTAGTTGATTAATAAATAAAATATCATCGGATTTATCCCCCATCTTCTTGAAAATACTCCAAACATGGTGAAACATGTATCAGTATTACTTCAATAATAAAAATTTAACAAAACACATCATGTGAAACAATTTTCACATATAGGGGTGATTATACCTATAATTTTAATATTTTTCCTTTCAAATACTCCAAATATTTCCCATGAATAATAATATACAATATCTATATAGATTAATTTAAAAAAAACTATTCTCAAGAAAATATCATCAAAATATCATTAAAATGTTATTAACACAACACACACATATCCCACATAGAGATATATGGAATTTAACCACTAATAATATTCCAAAAATCCAATTTTATTCACAAGATAAATCGACAAAATTATAGTAAATAATCAATAACTACTTCGAGGACTGTAAAAAAGGAAACAATGATATCATGTGATGGTAACGAACATATGTAAGGTCTCATGTGGACACACTATACTCACTATAGTTCGAGACATTAATGAGTTTCAACTACAATAAACATCATGAGAGGACATAAAATTTTACACTATGTCTTTATTAACCCAAATTAAAAATGGATTGCCTCTATTAATGTTAATTTCATTTCACATTCCTTATTCATACATCGACAACCTAATAAAAAAAATTTATAAATAATATTTATACTAAAATAGTCTTATCATGACACACATGTGTTAAATTTTTAAATTAAATGTTTTCTATAATTATCATATTGATGATATAATAAATAAGACATGGAAATTGTTTCACATATACATAAAAAATTAATAAAAATATTTTAATCAATTTACAACATAAAAATTTCAATCAAAAACATGGTATTAACATGGATTAATAATAATAAATACCATTTATCTCACATTGTACATCATAGGTTTTAAGGGTATGCCCCTTTCTAAGATTTTGGTTATTTTGTTCTTCATTTATAAGTCAATAATTTTTTTGTGAACATTGTATAGTCATGACACATTTGTTAGTTCATCATGTAACATGAAAATAATTGTAATGTGTGATACAGGAAGGTAGGTGAAGGTTTGTGAATTGTCTGGGCTGACAGTAATGATAGAGTGTGAAATTAGGGGGTTTGTGTGAATAATAACACGAATTATTATTTCATGTTAACTTCAAACCACGTATCATAACAATAATTTAATGTTTTCAAATATTTATCATTTAATAACCACATTAATCACACATAAAAATTATTAGTCATAGTAAATTAAATTTTTATGACACTCATAGTCATTGTGATTGGATTTCGGGACTATGAAATATATAAAAACACGTTTCCCACTTTTATTATTAGGAAAATATCATATCTAATGTTTGATCTTGATGATATCATATTTTTATCATTCAATCTCTTCTATTGTTCTCTAATGATAATTTTATAGAAAATATTTCATTAAAAGGTGAATCTAGGTTAAAAAGAATTTATTGGAATCATGAATGCATGAATTGTGGTCATGTGTTCTATTTTGTTGTGCTTGGATGATAAAATCATGATTTACGTCCCTTGATATAGGGCTGTAGAATCATCATGTGATTTTTATCAAAATTAGGATTATATAATTCACATATCTTAATACATTGATTCATTAACATGTAATTAATATCAATATATTCAATTTTCCTACATGGAAAATTATAATATAATTATTTGAATTTATTATAGTAATTTTTCTAGATTTTATGATTTTTGGTAATTTTTTATTTTTATTGACTAAATAATGGTTGTTAGATAAATATAATGATTGAATTTAATCCATGAGTTTGAGATTTTAGGATAGTTTTATTATATAATTTTTTGGTTTCATAAATAGAAATATTTATTACTTTTTATAAATGGGATTTAATGGTAACTATTTTAAAGAAGGATTAGTAGATTGGTTAAATGATTTTACTAGGAATGAGTAATTTTCAGAATATATTGAGTTTGTTTATGATCATGAAATAATTATAGGTATGTCCTTGTTTAAATTTGGGTTTCAATCCCATTAAATTGTTAATTAAATGTCACCCTAGTGTATGAGGGGCCTTGGGGGCGTATTGGGGGGGTTTTTACATGAGAGGATTGAAAACTGAGCCCACATTTTCCAAGCATTCGGTTTGCACAATGTTATGTAAATTGTGTGGAAGGTCCCGAAAAATTATAAAACCATAGACATTAGCATATATCATGGTTGTCACATTGTTTTTTAAATTGTGAAAACTACCCAGGTTAGCATGTGCTCCATCCCACCTCGAACAATGTCATGATCATAGTTTGTGAACGGTTTGGAAAATTGTTCACCTAAACTGTGTGCCCTTGTAAAAGATGAAAAAATTAAAAAAAAAATTACAATATTTTAAGACATCATCAAATATTATGAAACTATTTATTCTATTTAACACTAGTGATGAACAAGAAGCTTTATCATATTATAAGGGTGATTATACTTTGTATCTAGGCTGTTTAGAGTGGTTTTGGTTGTGTATCGATGATATGAGTAAGTCAATTGTCCAAAACCATTCTCTTTTCCTGATTAGGGTATGTATCTTAGGATATATTCATCTGAATATATGATAAACATCAATTCTAATGGAACATAAGAATATTAAAAAACTGGTGTTTGAATATGGATCTATGGTCACATTTTGGATTGTGGTCATAAATGAATTCGAGGGAGGTGGTCTATAAGTCATATACAATTTTTTTATTTTAGATTTGGGTTTTTATTGTTTTTTTCTTGGTTATATTTTCTTTTTCTTTCAATTTCTTTGGATAGATTTGGTAAAATGGTTTTCTAAATTAACAATAGATTCCCTAATATCCCCTATATGTTTCATTAATTATTATTAATAGATTTGGGGCCACCCAAGAGGTGCAATAGTATTTCAGGGTCTTGGAAATGTTTAAGTAAGTGTATGGTCATTGTATGATAATGTTGATCCCTTGTTATGTATGTTGATATGTTTAATAGAACTAAAAATGGAATATTGGTAGATGGTTTGGTTTTTTTAATTTCTTATGGGTTTTTTGGCATGACCTGAATATAAGTTAATTATGTTAAATGAGATCATGAAATGTGGACTATGAATTACATTATAAATTATTGAGATATTTAGTGAGTATAAAATGGTGAATATGTTTATTTTGGAATAGTATTTTAAATCATAAATTTGTTAAATAGTGTTCATAATGTAATTTAAGAATATGTTGAAATGTGTTGAAATAATGTAATTAATGATTATACATAGGAAGTTAGAAAATAGATTTGGAATTGAGCTAAATGGGATATGTTAAGTAAATTGAAAATGTGTAAATGGGTAATATAATAATATTAATTCCTATATTGATTGTTTTGTGTTATGATTTTTATATGTATTAGTTGTGATTAGTTTTTATATGGTTTTTGTGTGGTGAATGGATGAATAAGAATGTTCACATGGATTTAGGTTTGGGATAACGGAATGAGACTCCTCTAATAGGTCCAGTTAGTTGAGGCTATAACTCTTCCCACAACGTATGTGTTGGGTAGATTAATGGAGCTCTATTACCATGATGATTTCGTTCCACTAGGACTAATTCATTAAGTTGAGTAAATTTTTAGGATGTGATGTATTTTCCCTAGTGAGATAGGGATATGACGTATTCCATTATAAGGAATAATAAATTCCATGAACCTTTATACAAATGATGTAAATTCCTAACTCATGGATTATATGATGATATAGAGATATGTAATGTTGAAGAATCACCTATTGAATTTAGATCTATGGTTAGTAGTAGTAATGTAAATAATGTTGACTAGTGTCCCTAAAACATTAATTATTTACTTGTAAATTATTTAATACTTTAATTCACTATATATTTCGACTATATATTTTCTTTACAACATTGGTGGTGGCCTACTCAGTTTTACTCATAGCCAACTAAGGACACCATTGGGTTCCTGAGCAAATTTCAAAATAATGTTGAGTCAATAAGGTTTTCCTCATGACTTTTCCATTCCTTCTTGTTTCGAAAATCACAAACACCTTATACCTATGAAAAACTATATTTTACCTCTATAAGGAAAATTTCCTTCTTTAAAGAAATTAACTGTAAACTAGTTTATTATTATACATAGAAAAGGTTTTTCTTATGTATCAAAATCAGATTCATACCCAAATCATCAGAATCATATAATACTATGGTATGAAGCATTAGGTTTTTGGATCCATATTCTGGATATTAACTCTGACAATGTTCCACTCCGAATTCTGGATACGAAATCTAACAAAGTTCAACTCTGAATTCTAGACTCTAAACTTTTATTAGTTTGACTCCCAAATTTTATTAGTTCGACTCTAATTTTTATTAGTTCGACTCCGAACATTTAATATTTTGTCTCCGAACATTTATTAGTTCGACTCTGAACTTTTATTAGTTCAACTCTGAACTTTTATAAGTACGACTATGAAATTTTATTAGTTCGACTCCAAACATTTATTAGTTCAACTTAGAACATTTATTAGTTCGACTCTGAAGTTTTAAATAGTTCAACTCCGAACTTTTAACTAGTTCGACTCCGAACTAGTACAATTTTGACTCTGATCTTTGTAAGTTCATATTTTTGAACTCTGGTAAAACCAGACATCATATTTCTTTAGAAATTTATACACCGGATTCCCACAGAATTCAGGTTCTGAATTCCTTTAAAACATAATCTGAATATCCTTTTTATCATAGACTCTGAATCCCATTTTGATTAGACTCTGAACTTTTATTTACTTACATTCTGACTTCTAGTTTTACTTATACTTACACTTGTTTCATTGTAAAACGATGTCGTGACTTTAGTTACACGTGTTTTGTTATAAAACTATGTCATGAATTCTGTTTCTAACAAACTGTTAGTTTGGTGACACATGTACATGTCCTTCTGAATTTTATGGAAAATATGACCATTGGTGGAGGGAGCCAACCATTCCAACCGAGACTATAAATAAGAGCTCATTTTAAAGATCTCAATACTGAAGTTGATCACTCTAGAGACCACACACTATTTAGGTGATTTCTAGAGAGAATGATTTTCATGCTTTGTTCATACTGAACCGCTCGTTCAGATTTCTTTGTGCGACTCCTATTGTTGGTGATAACATTCGAGGTCTTATAGAGATAAGAAAACATAGGTGCCAACTACCTTGAAGTTCGAGGGCTTCCTTTCTAAGGATGACAGAGGATCCAATTACCTTGAAGGTGAGGGCTTGCGGGGATAGCAAGACAGTGACTACGATCTTCGTATCGAGGGCTTACCCTGGTGTGGGTAAGACATACTTTCTTGAAAGTATAAATCAAGGTACCTTTATCCATGGTTGATGGATACTCTTCTCTTTGGGTTAAACGACTTATATCTTGTTACATGTAGATTTTCTACTTGTTTTTCTTCTGAATTTTTGTATTGTAACGAAATTATAACATTATTATATTTACTTACACTCTTAATCTAATTAGTTTAGATTAAATATGATTAAGGTAGAATCTCTTATTCTAAACTTTGGTTAAGTTTCAATTTCTGGATCCATAGTTCTGGAACCACTTTTTCGGAATCACATTCCAGATTCAATCAAGTGCATAGAACAAGAAGTTTGTAACTACATACCTTATACCAATCCTACAATTGGTGATTAGAGGTGTTGTGAATTTTCTTAGTTTATATTTGTTAAACATAGATCTTTCTTTGTTTATGTAATTTTTTTAAGGTGTAAAATTCACCCCCACTCTTGTATATTGAGCATCTACATCATTATTTCAATCATAAAATTGATATTAAAGGAGGTATTTGAAATAATTATACACAAATATAAGCTTTCCTTGATTAGTTTTTTCCTTATTCTATATTTTCCTTGAATAGGAATATTTTTCCTTGAATCCGAACTTTTGTTATTAACATGTTTTAGTGTAAAATGACTTTCTTAAAGATGGCAAGATTAAATGTTGGTTCCATCGACATCCTAAATCCTACAAGACCACAAATTTTTTATTGAAATGATTATGAATACTGGAGAGATCTAATGAAGACTTTTGTTATCAATAATGTGGTAGATGACTTTGTTATGCTTACTAGAGGTAATAAAATTCTTGATAAGGAAGTAAGTGCTTTCACAAACCAATAGAATCATGGTTATCAATTAAACTATAAGGTACGCAATACTCTACTATGTTCAATGACTAGGAAAATATATAGCCAAAATTATTTCATGTGAAACACCTAACTGTATATGGAAGAAAATTGAGGTTACTCATTTTGGTACATCTAAAGTGATTGAGACATGAAGAGCTATGATGAGAGCTGAATATCATGTTTTTAACATTCCTTATGGAGAACCTATAAGCAAAGTGTAGCAAAGATTTCTGACTATCGTGAATAGATTACAATCTATGTGAGAGAAAGGTCTGGATGATAATGATCTTGTTGATAAGATTATTGATATTATGCCCAATGACTGGGAATCAAAGAGAATAGCTATTGATGAGAATAGGAAGGTTACTCAAATTTCCTTAGATGAGCTATTTGGAACTCTTCTCCAACATGAAACTTGAATGAAGGGGGATGATGACTACATCAAAAAGAAGAATGATAATGGTACTATTGCTTTTAATACAACATCAAATCACATGAAAGCAAATACTCTTGAGGGAGTAACCAGATCTAAGTCTAAGAAGGTTATTATCCAATCTGAATCTAGTGAAAGTGAAGTCTCAGTAAATGAGTTAGAAAATATTTCTCGAAGAATGAACTTGATAGCTGGTGAATGAAATTTCCAATCCAAGTATATGAAGAAGGAATAGAAAGATAAGAAAGATTCAGAGGTCACATGCTATGAGTTCAAGAGAAGTGGACACATACGACATGATTTCCCTATGCTTAAAAAGAAAGAAATAAAAGAGAGTCATTCTGAAAGGAACATGATGAAGTTCTACAAAGCTAAATCTAAGAAAAGATTGAATTCTAATACTACATGGACTGCAAGATGTGTAGACTCTTCATAAAGTGAGTCTTCTGAATATGATTCATTAGCTCAAAAGAATATTGGATTCATTGCTAATATATATTTTCCACATACATGTCTTATGGCCAAGGTACGCTATGCCGAGGGTTTAACCAATTTATCTCTTGATAATAATTACTATTCCAAAAATAGTACTTCTAATGAAGATACTTCATCCATAGAAAATGAAGAAACCTTATAAGAAGAAGTATCTAGATTTTCCATTTCACTTGAAGCAAAAAATTGTAAAATTTCAAAGAAATTAAACAAGGAATATACTAGGGAATAAGTTCTTACAAAAGATATTTCAGATATTTCTTCAGATCTAAATTGATAAAGAAGAGCATATTGAAAATTTGTATACAGACCTTGATAAATCAAATTCTGATAAAGAATAACTTTCTAAAGATTTTAAGAATGCTATTTCAAAAATAAAAATCATTGATGAAAAATCTAACTCTAAGTAAATGATTCCTGAGGATATGAATTTAGTCATTAGACTAATATCAGAAATATTTTCCCTAAAGAAACTCCTTGCCAATTTTACCTCTGGGATGATAAATTTTGACAAGATGTATTCTCAAATTATACCTAAAGGATACAGTACTAGAGTGGGTTACACTCACCAAAATATATTTTTCAAAAATAACTATTTTGTTCCTTCTAAATCCCCATTTTGCACTAAGTGTCAAAGCGGTGGGCATTCTATGAAAATTGATCTTTAAACAAGGTTCAATCTCTTGGGTTTCATAAATCATATTTTTTCAAACAAATGTGGATACCCAATAAAAATTTATCTGAAAATATCATATCCACACAAGTATGAATTCTGAATGTACCAACAATAATACTTGGTACATTTATAGTGGATGTTCCCGGCACATGACTTGTAACAAAAACTATTTCAAAAAGTTTATCAAGACAAAAGGAGGAAAAGTAACTTTAGAAGATAATGGTCGGGGAGAAAATGTTGGTATAGGTAATATTGTTCATCTTGGTAAAAAATTGATTTCAAATGTTTTGTTTGTTAAGGGTCTTAAGAACATCCTCATTAGCATATGTCAGTTATGTGATGAAAGATAACATGTGAATTTTAGGAATGATAAGTGCTTAATACATAATTCCAAGGATGAGTTTATTCATTCAACCCATAGGCAAGAGAATGTTTACAAATTGAACTCAGAAGACTGTAGGAGGAAAGACTTACCTTTCCGTAGTGCAATGGAAGATCATTCTTGGTTATGGAATAGAAGATTAAGTCAGTGTAACCTTAAGAACTTATGTAAACTCTCTAAGAAGAAACTAGTGAAGGATCTACCAGAGCATAGATTTGATTCTTCTAATGTTTGTAATCCTTGTCAATATGGAAAGTACCATAAATCTAGTTTTAAATATATCGGTGAAGTCTCAACAAATTATGTGTTACAGTTGGTGCACATGGTTCTTTTTGGTCCAACTCAAACTGGAAGCATTGGAGGAAAATACTTTGTGTTTGTTCTAGTTGATGATTACACAAGATTTAAATGGGTCTATTTTCTAGAAAAGAAGTCTGAAGATATTTCCTATTTCAAATGTTTTAGAGGCCAATTTAAAAATGGGAAAAACCATCCAATGAAAACTATTCATTGTGATCATGGAGGAGAATTTCAAAATTCTGATTTTGAAAATTTTTGTAGTAGAAAAGGTATTACTTACAACATTTCAGCACCTAGAACTCTGAAAAAAATGATATAGTTGAAAGAATAAATATAATTATTCACGATATAACTAGAAATATGTTGAGTGAATATTCTATAGCTAGGCATTTCTATGCTGAAGCTGTAAATATTTAGTGTTATACTATAAGTCGTGTTTTGATTTGACCTTTTTGTAATAAACCTCCTTACGAGTTATAGAATGGTAGAAAACCAATACTTTCCTACTTCAATTTTTTTGGTTGCAAGGTATTCATTCTGAATACTAAAGATAATCTACACAAATTTTCTCCAAAATATGATGAAGGAATTTTCATAGGCTACTCCACAACTTCTAAGGCTTATAGTTTTTTCAACAAAAACACTTGTATTGTTGAGAGAATAGTACATGGAATATTTGTTGAAACTGATCCTTTTGTTTTTAGTTCATCCAAACCTACATCCTCAAATGTGTTTTCAAAAACTGATTATCAACCTTTGTTAGAAGATTATTCTTATAAGGAAAATGTTCAAGAAGATACATCTGAAACATTTACCCCAGAAGACATTCTACCCTATGTTGATGAACAGGTATTACAAAATCCAAACCAGTCGGTTCTTAAGAATCATCCCAGTGATAGTATCATTGGTGATGTAAATCAACCTATAAAGACTAGATGTTCCTTGAGAAATGAAGTAGAACATCTAGCATTTCTTTCCCTGTTGGAACCAAAAATCATTGATGATGCTTTAGGTGATTATGATTGTATTATATCTATGCATGATAAACTAAATTAATTTGAAAGGTATAAAGTGTGTACTATGGTTGAATGACTTAAGGAAACATCTGTTATTGGAGTAAAGTGGGTCTTTAGAAATAAGTGTTATGAAAATGGTGTCATTATAAGAAATAATGATCGACTAGTTTGTAAAGGCTATAATCAGAAAGAGGGACTATACTATAAAGAATCCTATGCTCTAGTAGATATACTTGAATCTATTAGTAATTTACTTTCCTTTTCAGCATTCTTTAATTTTAATCCTTTTTAAATTGATGTGAAATGTGCTTTTCATAATGGTTTTGTTCAAGAAGAAGTTTATGTTGAACTAACTCCTCGATTTGAAGACACAAAATACAATGATCATGTTTTTAGAAATTTCAAACCATTGTATGGCGTTAAACAAGCCCCACGAGCCTAGCATGATAGACATACTAGATTTTTTCTTCAAAATAACTATGTTAAGGGAAATGCAGATCCAACACTTTTTATAAAGAAAGATAAGATAAATGTTTTTATTGTTCAAATTTTTGTTGATGACATTATATTTGATTTAACTCATTAATCATTAATTGATTCCATTTCAAATCTAATGAAATCTGAGTATGAAATGAGTATGATGGGTGAGTTAATATTTTTCCTTGGTTTTCAAATTTCTCAATATCCTGAAGAAAGCTATATATCCAAACATAATTATATTAATGATATTATTAAAAAGTATTGTTATGACAACCCTAAGAGTATATGTACTTCTATTGGTACCTCAAACACACTTGATATTTATGAAGCTGGGAAACTAGTAGATCAAACATCTTTTAGAGGTATGATAGGAAGTCTAATTTACTTGATAGCTAGTCAACCAGACTTGATGTTTTCAGTATGCCTATGTTCCAGATATCAATCCAATCCTAAAGAATCTCATTTAAAGCCAGTAAAAATAATTTTTCACAACTTAATGGGAACCATGGATCTATTATTATTTTATACTATTGGAAATGATCTCATCTTAAAGAGTTTTTCAGATGCTGACGTTGGCAGATTTATAATGGATATAAAAAGTACATCTAGAACATTTAATTTCTTAGGAGATTCATCATTTTCATGGCCATGCAAGAAGCAAAATTCTATGTCACTCTCCGCTGCTGAAACTGAATATGTAGCAGCTGGAAGTTATTGTGCTCATGTGTTGTGGATGCAACACACACTCACAGAATATGGCTTGAGTTTTACTAAGACACAAATTTTGTATGATAACACAAGTGCCATTTCCCTTAGTAAAAACCCTTCACATCACTCTCTTGCAAAGAACATAGATATTTGGCATCACTTTCTTAGGGATCACACACTTAAAGGAGATATCATTCTTCAGTTTATCAGAACAGAAGATTAACTTTCTGATATTTTCACAAAATATTTACCCTCTGATAGATTTGAATACATTAAATAGATGTTAGAAATGATAATTTTAAGGTAATCTTTATTCATTCACTTCTTTTTGACAAATTATCCTTACATTAATAAACTCCTTTTCGTAGGGGTAGTACATTTTCTTGATAGCATAATAAATTTTTTTTAGTAAGTTTAGTTTTCCTCTTGTAATCAATAGTTTCATAGTCAGTTTTTTTAAACTGTTGCAACAAAAAAATTTCCGTAACGAGTTTTTCAAATATTCTGGAACTGGAAATTTTCGTAATGAAAATTCTGGAACTAAATATTTCATAATGAATTTATCATACTGAAACGTTCGTAATGGGATTTTTATACTAGAACTTTCGTAATGATATTTTCATACTGGAACTTTCGTAATGATATTTTCGTATTGGAACATTCGTAATGAAATTTTTGTACATGAACTTTCATAACAAACTCTTTTGTACTCTCGTTTTTTGTACTGAATTTTTCATAGTTAGATTTCATTTAATTTCCATCAAGAAGAAAATCACATATTACGAACAATCCTCCTAGAAAATCAAAACGGTATGATTTCCATAATCAATGATTTTGTAGTCAATTTTTCGTTTTTGGTAGTTTCCTTATTTTTTAAAAATATTCGGTTTCTAATTTTCTTAAAACTGAATTTTTTTCTTAAAAACCTCAAAAGGTCGAAGTCAAGTTTTCTGTGCGGTTTGTATCTCAACCGTCAGATCAAATCTCAATATATATCAACTGTTCGATCAACCAAGGAATCTGAACCGTCATCTCAATGCCTATATAAAAGGGTACCCCTACGATTCAACCCACATCGGTTTTTCAAAGAATTCACGTCTCGAAGCCCTGAATATCTTCTTAAGGACCATTCCGATCATTGTCAATTCCGTTCCAAATCTTCCAGAACTCTCCACTCCGAATTTCTTTTGATGCAACATCTCAAGACAAGTCTACCTCAATTCCAATCTCAAAATGGTTTGTCTTCAAGGAAAGGTTAGTGCATATGGATTTCTCCAAGTTTGATTAGCTTATATCAAGGAATATCAGATTGAATGGGTGGTAAGATGTTTGCTTGTCTATGTCAGAGTAACAAGATCTAGTTCATACAGATTTACATGATGAATTCTACTAGTCGGTTTGCTTCCCGCAAGAATATGGCAGAGCCGTATTATCTTTCAAGTCTTATGGTAAGACTTAAATATTATATTACACCAAGGCTGCAAGCTTGGTGGGTTTATCTTATAAAGGGGAAGCTGAGTTTTTCTCACATAAGATTTCAGATGAGAAATGAAGTTTCAACAGGGTGAAAGAATTGAAATGTCTTGGACTTAAAGATACCAAGACTACTAAGATTTCTCATATCTCTCTGAATAATCAGATTCTACAGTTGTGGGTACAAGGTTTTCTCGTACCAAGAGGGGGTGACAAGGATAATTTGAAGAAGAGTGACATTAATATCCTAGATTTCCTGGTAAATCTATGGAAGATAAATTTGATGACACATGTTTTGATTACAGGTATGAATATAAAAGAAGGGAACTTGAGAGCTCAAATAATTATGTACCTTGCCTTACTATCAATGTTGATATTTCAGGGCTTAAATTATTTCAAGGTTTCTTGTAAGTCAAAAGTTTGGAATTGTAAGCTTAGGCTTGTCAGTGATGATACATTGAAAAGGATGAAGATGGATTTTTTGGTTGAATCCATAGAATTCTATCCTATACGAGAGGGAGATCCTGAGGCCATTTTGGAAAATGTGGAGAAGGTTGAACCAGTGAAGAACGCTTCTAAGAAGAGGAAGATTAATGAAGTGGTTGCAGAAGACAAAACAATAAAATCTAAAAAACCCAATATGAACCCCCTAATCCAAAAATTCAGAAAGCTTACCTAGATGAAGTGGAAGCTAAGTGGAGGGAAGGGAAAGAGAAGAGAAAATAAAGAGATCCACAGTTTGGATTGGATGAGGTTTAGGCTAAGGCCTCAAGGGAAAAAGATACAGATGTGTTAGAAAAAGATGCAAAATAGAAAAAGATGAAGAAAATTGTGTTTGAAGCTGAGCTTGTAAAATCTCTGTTAAGAGATACTGAAATAGCCTCTCAGAAGATTCCCATTCCAGAAACCATTTATATTAAATATTTTCCAGAAAACCCTAGCAAGAAGTACTCCACTACGGAAAATTTTAATGGTAAATAAGTTGTTGATGAAATATAAAAACATGCTTGTGATGAAGAATAAGAGACTGTTGAAGAACAAGAAGAAGAAGAAGAAGAAGGAAAGATGTGATGATCTTGATGATTTGATCAAACATGTAGAAGATTATCAAGAGAAGGATGAATCCGCATAATTAGTCACTCCGGGGAAAGGGATTTGAGAATGAAACTAGAAAGAATAATGATAAGCAAGAGGAATAGAAGGAAAATGCTTTGTATGATGATGAAGAATCTTATGAGAAGAATTTCCTTGAATAAGGGGTAGAAAAAGAGAAATCAGATGATGACTAGATTGTTCAACTATCAGAAATTGAGGAAGAGTCCCCAGACGATCAACCCGTTCTAAAATCAGACAAAGGTAAGAAAATTTTCATGGATACACTAATAAAATATATCATCAGAAAGAAAAAGGCCAATGGTTCATCTAGAAGGATGCTAATCCAGGTTAAAGAAAAGTAATCTCCAAGAAAATTTTCTGATTGGAGTCATCAGCTCATTGTCATGATTTTTTGGTGAATCTCTAAAGAAGTTGTTGGAAACCATTCCGATTTTTCCCACCATAGACTACAAATTCCAAATGATGCAGCATAGCCTGAATCAAAAATCAAAATCCTTATCTTTGGTGATGGATAAGGGTATAATGATTGAGTCCGACCATAAATGTTTTCTTATCAATTAATTTTAGGTCCATATGGTTGAATACTCTGAGAGGGGGGTGAATCAAGGTATGACTAATTTAAAATTAAAGCAAGTTCTGATCATGTTTCACTGTTAAGAAAAACACTTTTCTCTCTCTCCTGTTGCATGATAAAAACAGAAATTAAAGCAAGAGCATGACACAATAATTTTACTTGGTTAACCGCTAAGGGCTATGTCCAAGGAGAATAAGCCGACAGGTTGTCGGTCGTACCAAATTCCACTAAACTTTACTATTTGTGGATTACATGGTTTGGTCATAGTCACTCTGTCCCAGGCTCACTGCCTTTAAAATTTTTAGGGTCAGCTCACTGCTTTCCCAAGGGTCACTCCCAGTTTCTCCCTCTCTGGCTCACTGCCAGGGGAGAGGATCACCTTCTTCCTCTTCTTTTTCTCACAGATCTGGAAAAATTCCACTCACAATTTATATACCTGTAGGTCAATTCATTTGCACGATGGAATGAATCTTCCTCTGTATGTAGATGCTCTGTTGAAGTGCAACATTCACCCGTAGATGAATCCCTCTTTGCACCGAATGTATCGGGAACACATCCATCCTCCACACAGCCCGAAAACACTGCCATAAAATCAACCTTACTTGGTGCACAAGTCTAAGCCGACACGCATGTATCGGCACGCAAGTCACAACTGGCACACAATTCTTCCTCAACCACTTGCGTGACTCAAGCTTCTGTAACTCCAAACCTGCGCGACACACTTCCATCCTTCCCAAACCCACCTCAAGTGCACAACTAACACTTGGCACGCATCATCCAACACTGGCGTGCAAGTCCCACTTTCATGACACACCAAAAATTGCGTGACCACCACACTTGTGTGACTGGAGCTCTGAATCATCAAAGTTTTGAACTCCAGTAATAAATGAGGAGGAGTGGTACAGTATTTATAATCCAATTGACCACCCTGCGCGACAGCGCCCATGTCTCCCTTCGACGTGCAAGTCTCAGCATGTAGGTCAAATACCCAGCAAGTCACCTGCAGCACCCAATTCCAAATGTGTTTGAACCTCTTTCCTTTGTCATATTTTTATCTTCTGATCTTGAAAAACCATAGGTGCACATGTTCTCAAGCTTCTAAGGCATCGGCGCACAAGAATCTTTCACGGCGTGCAAGTCACTTGCGCGACACCACCAATACTTGCGCGACACTTATCCCATTGCCATATTTTGATGATCTAATATTGAAAAACATATGGCATGCATGTTTCCAAGCCTTCAAGTACATAGCGTTCAAGTCTCATTTTCCAAAAACAAATTTTCTTCATTTTTAGATTTGTCGGCCCAAAAATTTGGAAAACACTAGAAAACGATGTCACCTTGTATATGTTCTTTTTCTAATGCCTCCAGATCATCCTTTCCTTTGTTGATGTTCTTTAATCAAACATGGATCGTTGACCACAACTCTTGAACTCTTCATTCCACCATGAAATCCCCTTTGTCAATAAGTTTGTATGAAATGGTTTTCTTTTTCAACAATCACAGCATTGTTGTCCACTTTGTCAACAAACAATCACCTCAAAAATGATTCATTGGTACCTAGATGGATTTTTCCCAACAATCCACCATTTGGGTTTGTTGAAAACTCTTTCATAAAAATATATATTGTTGATTCTTCAGCCCCTATTCACCTCATTGTGATTATGATAGTGATCAAGGATTTACTCCACACATACTATAAGCCCACATGTGCAATGCTCGTGGTGAGAAACAAGAGTAAATGAAATGTTCATAAATGAATCACTTCATAGCATACACCCATTGATGACACCAAACTGATACCAATTTTCACCAAACTGATACCAATTTTTGGAAATATTCTTCCAATACCACTCGTCTACTTTTATCATGATCCTCAACTGTAGTGATATCTATTCATTGATCTATCACTTCTAGAATTGTCAATTTAATACACTCCCCCTTTCTTCTCATAGCTTTAACTCTTGTCAGCTTCAAAACCTCTTTATCCCTATTTCCTATGTTGTCCAAGATATGCTCTGGCTAAGCACGTTCAACTAACTGCAACTCCCCCTATCTGTCTACTCCACCTATCAGCTTCTCCCCATATCTTTCATGATGTCTCAAATCTCTACATTGTCTCCCCCTTGAACAATCACTGTTTTCTCCACCTTTGTCCACGAACCTAAAGGACACTCATCTGCAGTCTGTAGAAGAGTAGAGAACACATATCAGCACATTAGGGAAAAACATAGCATACCTCGAGGAAAGTGGGTGGGTTCCACATCCGCACTATTTCAAGTGCATGGAGTCAACTAAACTCTCAGAGCCAGTCGATGCCTCTCAAAATCTTACTTGGGTAAGGCCTTTGTCAGAATGTCTACAACCTGTAGCTCTATAGGCACATACTCCAACTTCACGATTCCCTGCTCAACCTTCTCCATGATAAAATGATACTTTATCTCAATGTGAATTTTACATGAGTGATGGAAAGGATTTTTCTTGATATTTATAGCACTCTATATATCACAATGGATTCTGATCAGAGACTTCAATTGAACTCCCATATCTTCAAGCTGCTGCTTCATCCACAATAACTGTGTGCATGCTTGAGTGGACACAATACACTCATCTTCCACAGTGATCAATGAAATGCAATCTAGCTTCTTGCTAAGACAAGAATTACACAATCCACCTAGATAGAATGCACCACCTGACATTGATTTTCTATCATCCACTAAACCGGCCCAATCTGCATCAGTTTATCCCAATAACTCTGTCTGAGATTTGTCAGTATATTTCAAGCAAAAATCCACTATTCCCTGGATATAATTAAGTATTAGTTTCACAGAAATCATATTCCTTTCATTCTGATTACTCTGATATCTCGTTGTTTGGCATGTGGCGAAAACATTATCAATCCTTTTGGCGGTCAAGTACAGCAAGCTCCCAATAATTTTTCAGTATTCAGTAATATTAACTGCCTTTCCATCCTCATCTTTTGATAATTTCATCTGGGTAACAATCAGATTATTCATCTCCTTGGAATTCTCCATTACAAACCTTCTCAAAACATCCTTGGTGTACATGGATTGAGAAATGAAAGTTCCACTAGTTCCTTGTGTCACTAGTAAGACAAGGAAAATGTTAGCTCTCCAACAATTTACATTTCAATATCATTTTTCATGAATTCAGAAAACTGTCTCGATTGAGCTTCATGTGATTCGCAAAAAATTATTTCATCGCCATATACCAGTACTATCATCCTTTGATTACTGCCATTGCTAAAATAGAGATCGTAATCAACTCCACCACGCAGGAAACCAAGATTCTTCAAATACTGGTCAATCTTTGAGTACCATGATCTTGGTTCTTGTTTCAGCCCATACAATTCCTTCTTCATCCGAAAAACTTTACCCTCATCTTAATGAATGAGAAAACCATTTGGCTACTCAATATACACTTCATCTTCCAGAGACCCATTCAGGAATGCATATTTTATGTCCACCTAGAAGACTTTGAACATCTATTGCACTAAAATGGCCAAAAATAACCTTATTGTCTCTAGCATTGCAACCGGTGAAAATGTCTCATCAACAACAATTCCCTCTATATAGGAGTACCCTTTTCACACTAGACATGATTTGTTTCGAACTACTTCAACATATTCATTCATCTTGTTCTGATAGACCCTTTTATTTCCGATGACATTATTATCTACACGTCTCGAAACAATCTATCATGTTTGGTTCTTCTCAATCTGATTAAGCTCTTCATTCATAGCCTGATCCCAGTGCTCATCTTCAGCTGCATCAAAAAAACATTTCGGCTCCACCTGAGATAAAAACGATGGTTGCTGTAATGACTTCATTCTTCAAGTTTGAATTGGAGATGTCTGGTCATCAATGATATTCTGACCATCAATTTCAGCTCGACTCATTGGCTTCCTTGCAAACACATACTTGAGACTTTCATGTTCATCATTAGTATCTTCTTCTGAGTCAGCCTCTGCCACTTCTACTCCCCCTGTGTTGCTTACCTCATCATCACAGTCATCTAGAAACTGTTCACTGGGTCATTAATCATTCTGTTCATTTTCAACAATAGTTACATCATTGCTCTCAACAATTTTTCCCAGCCTTTTGATGATGCATTTATATTATAAGCTTTTCCCTGAGTAGCCACAGAATATCCCCTCATCGCCTTATGAATCAAACATCCTATGATTTTATTTGTTGAGAATGAAACACTTACTTCCAAAGATTCAAAATTATTTTAATGTTGGCTTCATTCGATACTACATTTCATAAGGAGTCTTCCCTTGCTTCGGACACAACAAACACCTATTCGAAAAATAGACTGATGTCAAAACTGCTTCCTTCCAAAAATTTCTCTGGTAGGTCCTTTTCAATAAGCATTTTTCTAGCCATGTTGTTGATGATCTGATATCTCCTCTCAACAACTCCATTCTGTTGGGGAGTTCTTACTGATGAAACATGATTCCTTATCCCGTGTTTCTCGATATATTCTTCCACTTGACTATTTGTGAATTCTATACCGTTATCTGTACGATATTTCAAATTTTTTTTCCCAAGAATCCTATCTGATTCTCTCATGTACTACTTTATTCCACTGAACACCTTTGTATTATGGGTAATGAAAGACACCTAGGCTATTCTGTTATAATCATCAATGAAATGAACATAGTACGTTTGCCCATTTATAACTCATTTTGAGATAGGTCCACATACGTCAGCATGCACCAATTCGTGCACTCTAGTTGATTTCTGTTCCTTTGGAATGTATGTATTTCTGATGATCTTCCCTTTTTGGCAAGCATCACATGTATGAGTGTGATCACGTGATAGTTTGGGATGGTCTCTAGCAGCATCACATTTTAGATGATCATCCATAGATGGTTGACATAGGTGGCCAAGTCGCTTATGCCACAACTTCTTTTCTTCCTCTCTGGATAAAAGGCACATATCTTCTTCCCCACTTACAATGTAAAGATTTCCATTTGTCGTTTTTCCATGTAGAACAACTGCTCCATATTTTTCATTCACAACACAGATCTTCTTGGTAAATTGGATAGAGTGCCTAGAGTCACATAGTTAACTAACAATGAGCATGTTATGAGTAAGACCCACTACTACCAAGACATCAACACGCCTCATTTATTTTCCCCCAAACTTGGATTTCCCTGATATAACAATCTTCAGGCCTTCATCGTTTCCAAATTTGACAACTCCTTCTTTGTCATATTTGATGCATGTAACAACATCTTTATTACCCGTCATGTGGGATGTGAAACCACTGTCATGGATCGACACACCATATCAATCTGATGCTTTAAGGTAAATCTCTACCACCACAACCTTCTCATTTTTCTTCTTCTTGGACCATACATTTTCCTTCACACTCAGCATGGATTGAGGCTTCTGTTTTTTGTCAGAGTAAGACGGACCAACTTTATTTTGTGGAGCCGCAAATCTATTCTGTATCTTTAACCCCCCTGTTGGATTATTGATCTGCTACCTGCATACATTTTGATTTTGCTTTGCCACATTTATCTGAATACTCGAAGTTTAGTACCTAGCCAGGTCCCCAAATCCTCCTCACCAAAAATATTGTCCTTCAAAACGTGTTCTGGAAAAATTTTCTCTATTTGGCTGGGACCATTGTTCTTGTCCCCTTCAATATCTCGTGGATATGGAACATACATACTGTGAATTTCTCATCTTCCCACAATAATAAAACCTTATATAAGGTGCATTCCTTCATGTTACTTCAGTACAACGATTTTACCTTTGGGATCTCGGAATATTCGGATTTTTCCTTGTGCCCAAATCACCAATCAATTTCGGGACGGGTGCCTACGGTCTGACCTCAATTGTCTCAGATTTTTGTTTTTTATTAATCCCTGAAACACCCATAACTTCTGAGATCATTTACTTCTTCTTCCATTTTGAACTACTAGGCTCTTCTTTCAACTTTTTAGTATTCATAATAGCCTGCCTTCCCAGGAATGTGTTAGGAATCAATGGTTCTTCCTGGTCTTTTACTTTTCTCTACAGACCGACAGCTTCCTCTTCAAGCTCTTCGATACGCTTGATGTGATCTTTCAATTTTCCATTCAATACATCTATCTCCCTTTTCTATTCTTTAATCTTTAGCTTATGCTCAGCAACCTTTTCTGTGCTCTCTGGCCATGAAGACTTAAGGATTTCTATTTCTATTACAAGCTCGAACTTCTCATCATCCTGCTGTTGCATGTAGAGTTTGGCATCATGTACCACCTTGTTGGCATTATTTTTTTTCTCTCCAAATTTCTATTTCTTCATGAGATGCTTCCAATTCAGCTTCCATGTAAACTCTACATTCAATTTATTCTTCTTCATTAATAGCGTCAGTTTCTTCCTTTTCTTGAGCACTAACAACTACAGCCACCATTGAATTTTTTCCATGATCATTACAATTTTAAAACTCCTCAACCTCTTCATCCTCAGACTCATCAAAACTATCTATTTCTTGTGAAAAAATATTCTTCTTCTTGATGAAATTTCTCTTTAATTGTTTCTTCCCTTTCACTAATACCGAAGTCTTCTTCATGGGAATTTCAACATCATCATCATCATTATCGTTATCTTGAAACTTTTTGGGGCACCTTACTGCAGGATGACCAACCTTTCCACATCGAATGCATTCTAGTGGATGTTTTCCTTTAAACTTTCCTTTTCCTCATTGCAGATTTGAAGAATGGAATGGCATCACCTCATCTGCCTCTTCTTCTTCCTGAGAATCATCAATGGTGAGATTCTTCATGGCCTTAAATTCGATCTCTTTGGATTTCCCCTTTTCCACAGCCTTGTTATCATCATTCCTCATCTCATATGCAACCATGGTACTGTGAAAATTGTCCAATGTCAGCTGTTTGGTATCTATATCTTCTAGTACTAAAACATTCGGATTGAACTGAGGTGGATGCTTCATCAATATGTGCATTACAGTCTTTATGTCTTAAATGACTTCACCAAGACCTCACATATCTTCCACAACAATATTTACTCTTTCAAAGAATGCATCAACAGACTCATTCAGGTTCATCTTCAGATCTTTCATACTTATTCCACAGCACTTGCATCGTTTCCACTCTGACCTTTGTATCTCCTTCATATATATTCATTAGTTTTTCCCACATGGCATGTGACGTCTTGGATGAAATCACCATTGTGTAGATGGGATTGGAAAGGGCTCCCCCTAAGGCATTGATTGCTTTTTCATCAGCATCAAACTCTCTATTCTCAGTTTCTGATAATGCACCACTATTAATATCAGTTGTGATACCATGCATAGCTGCTGAAAACAAATCTATTCCCAATGATCAGAAATAGTGTTGCATTCGATTATTCCATATCTGGAAATTGTATCTGTCAAATATCGGAATACCTTTATGATTGGTGACCTCCATTGAGAGAAGAAAAATTATAAACCTTTCCCTCTGATACCAATTGTTAGGTCCATAAGGCTGAATACCCTAAGTGGGGGGGTGAATTAGGGTATGACTAATTTAAAATTAAAGCCCGTTCTAATCTTGTATCACTATTAAGAAAAACACTTTTTTATCTCTCCTGTTGCATGATATAAACAGTAAGTAAAGAAAGCACAGGACACAACAATTTTACATGGTTCGCCGCTAAGGGCTACGTCTAAGGAGCATACGCCGATAGGTTGTCAGTCATACCAAATTACACTAAACTTCACTAGTTGTGGATTAAAAGGTTTGGGCACAGTCACCCTGTCCCAGGATAACCTCCCTTACAATGTTTAGGGTCAGATCACTACATTCCCAAGGATCTCTCCCTGTTTCTCTCTCTCTGGATCACTGCCAGTGGAGAGGATCACCTTTTTCCTCTTTCTTCGCTCACTGCTCTGGAAAGAATCCACTCACATTTTATAGACATGTAGGTATTTTCATTATAATGGTGGATTTAATCTTACTCTATATGTAGATGATCTATTTATGTACAACATTCACCCGTAGATGAATCTCTCTTTGCAATGAATGTATCAGGAAAACTTCCAGCTTCCACGCTGCCCGAGAACACTGCCGGAAAATCAACCTTACTTGGTCTGCAAGTCTAATCCAGCACACAAGTATCGGCACACAAGTCACAACTAGCGCACAAGTCTTCTTAAACCATTTGCGTGACTGAAGATTCTGCAACTCCAAACCTGTGCGACTAACTTCCTTCCTCGCCTAAACATCCTCAGGCGTGCAACTAACCCATGGCGCACAACATCAAACACTGGAGGGCAAGTACCACTTGCGCGACACACCACCACATGTGTGACCACCACACATGCGTGATGGGAGATATTAATCTTTAAAGTGTTGAAATCTGGTAAGAAATGAGGAGGGGTGGTCTAGTATTTATAGGAAAATTGAGCACCATGCACGACGGCATGCAAGTCTCCCTTCTGCGCGCAAGTGTCGGCGCGTAGGTCTCATACCGTATAAGTAACTTGCCTTACCCAATACCAAACTTGCTCAAAACTCTTTCCTTTTCCATATTTTGATCTTATGATCTTGAAAAAAATTAGGCGCACAAGTTCTCAAGCTTCCATGGCATCGGCGTGCAAGTCTCATTAACGGCGCACAAGTCACATGCACGACACCACAAATACTTGCATGACTCTTATCCTTTTTCCATATTTTGATGATATGATCTTGAAAAATATATGGCGCACAAGATTCCATGCCTTCAAGTACACGACACTCAAGTCTCTTTTTCTAAAAACCACATTTCTTCATTTGTCGATTTTTCAGACCCAAGAATTTAGCAAACATTGGAAATGAGGCCACCTTGTTTCTGTTTTTTTTTTGTACCCCCTCCAGATCGTCCTTTAATTTGTCAACATTCTTGAATCAAACAGGGATCGTTGACCAAAACTCTTGAAATTTACATTCCACCATGAAATCCCCTTTTTCAACAAGTTTGTATGACATGGTTTTCTTTGTCAACAATCACAACACAATTGTACACTTTTTCAACAAACACAATCACCTAAAAAATTCTTCAATGGTACCTTGAGGGATTTTTACCCAAAAATTATGATGTTCACATGAATTCTTGCAGCAAAATAACATTGTGGTCTATGAAAGGTGAAGATGAAATGGCTGACTACAATAATTTTTAGAATGAGGTAAAACATTCTATTGACACTGAGGATAAAATGATTAAGAATCTTCAAGATGATATGATTGTTGAGTAGAATTCTCAGAGTCTAAAAGTGAAGGAACTGAATGATAAGGCTATATCTCATGCTCAAAATTTTACAAGGGATAGAGATCTCTAGATTGAGCTTCAGAAAAGACTGGTAAAGCAAGATGAGCTAGTTTTGATACAGGAAGAGGCCATGAAGGCTCAGGAAGATGCTTTGAAAGATCAAGATGAAAGGATAAAATATTTGAAGAGCCATGATGAAGAGGATCAAAGAGATTTAAAGAAACTGAAAACCTTGATGATGAAGCTTATTCCGAAGGAAAAGGAGGACCAAATAGACAAATCTGATATTTTGTTGTATTTGTTTTTTCATGTAAAATTTTCTCAACTCTAATAAAAATTTGGTTCATTGTATCTTTTTATATACTAATGATTCAAGTACCATATTTTCTTTTCCATTCACTTAATTTATTTATGAAAATCACAAAGGGTGAGAAGGAAAAAAATACTAAAAAGAGGAGAAGGAATAATTTAAAATGAAGAAGCAAAATTTCTATGTGAAGATATCCTTAATGTAAGGGGGAGTTTCTCACTAAGAAGTTTTTAATTCCCATAATAATGAAAACATCAACTCGGAAATTCAGAATACAATCCATAGTGTTTGAATTCCCAAGGGGGAGTTAGTTGTATTCATTATCATCAATGAACAAAGGGAGATTTTTTTTAATTTCATAGTCTAATAAATTTTTTCAAAGTCCTTATATTCTTTTTTGTACGGATGTTTGTGCTTTCCAAAAATGGGGAGATTGTTGAGTCAATAAGGTTTTCCTTATGTCTTTTCCATTCATTCTTGTTTTGAAAATCACAAACACCTTATACCTAAGAAAAACAATATTTTACCTCAATAAGGAATATTTTCTTTCTTTAACGAAATTTACTGTAACCTGAATTCTTCTTATACATTGCAATTTTTTTCTTAAGTATAAAAATAGGATTCATACCCAAAACATCGGAATCATATAATACAAGGTATGAATCATTCTGTTTTAAGATCTGAATTCTAGATATGAACTCTGATAAAGTTCCACTCCGAATTCTAGATACGAACTCTAACAAAGTTCAACAACGAATTCTGGACTCCGAACATTTATTAGTTCGACTCCGAACTTTTATTAGTTCGACTCTGAACTTTTATTAGTTCGACTTTGACCTTTTATTAGTTCGACTGTGAACTTTTATTAGTTCGACACCGAACTCTTATTAGTTCAGCACTGAACGTTTATTAGTTCGACTCCAAACTTTTATTAGTTCGACTCATAAATTTTATTAGTTCATCTCCGAACATTTATTTGTTCGACTCTGAACTTTTATCAGTTTGACTCTGAATTTTTATTAGTTTGACTCAAAACTTTTAACTAGTTCAAATCCAATATTTTAACTAGTTCAACTCCGAACTACTACATGTTTGACTCTGAAAGTTGTAGTTTTAGATTCCGATCTCTGGTAAAACCAAAATCCAAATTTGCTTAGAAATTTAGACTCTTGATTCCCACCGAATTCAGGTTCTGAATTCTTTTAAAACGGAATCCGAATATCCTTTTTTATCATAGACTATGAATTCCATTTAGATTAGACTCTGAACATTTATTTTACTTACATTCTGAATTCTAGTTTTACTTATACTTACACTTTTTTCATTGTAAAATGATTTCATGCCTTCAGTTACACATGTTTTGTTATAAAATGATGCCGTTCATTCAGTTTCTAACAAACCGTTGGTTTAGTGACACGTGTACAGGTCTCTCCAAATTTTAATGAAAATATGACCATTGGAGGAGGGATCCAACCATTCCAACTGAACCAATAAATAGGAGCTCATTTTAAAGGGCTCAATACTGATGTTGATCACTCTAGAGACAACACGCTATTAAGTTTATTTCTAGAGAGAGAATCTTTTCATGCTTTGTGCATACTGAACTACTCGTTCAGATTTCTTTGTGCGACTCTAAATGTTGGTGATTACATTCGAGGGCTTCCGGGGATAGGAAGACAGAGGTGAGGACTACTTTGAAGTTCAAGCGCTTCCTTGCTGAGGAAGACAGAGGTTCCAAATAACATGAAGTTGAGGGCTTGCGGGGATAGAAAGATAGAGAATCTGATCATCGTATAGAGGTCTTACACTAGTGTGGGTAAGATAGACATTCTTGAAAGTATAAATCAAGGGACCTTTATCCAAGGTTGTTGGATACCCTTCTCTTTGGGTTAAAAGACTTATATCTTGTTACTTCTAGTTTTACTACTTGTTTTTCCACTGCATTTTTTTATTGTACAAAATGTATATCATTTTTATACTTCTTTACAATTGTACTCTGATTAGATTAGATTATATAGGCTTCATGTAAGAATCTCATATTGTAACATTTGGTTATGTTTAAATTTCTGGATCGATATTTCCAGAACCACTTTTTTAGAATCACTTTCGAGATTCAAGAATGTGCATAGAACTAGAAGTTTGTAACTTCATACCTTATACCAATCCTACTATTGTTGATTACAGGTGTTGTGAATTTTCTTATTTTATCTTTGTTAAACATAGATCATTCCATGTTTAAGGAAATTTTTTTAAGGTGTAAAATTCACCCCCCTCTTTTATATTGACCATCTATATCATTATTTCGATCCTACAAATTATAGGTAATGCAAAAAGGGAAATGGACATGATCTTGGGAATTAAGGTATGTTTGAGAGGTAAATGGTTGAGGAATCATAAATGGAGTTTAGACCATTATGGAATTTCCTTTTTTTTCTTTATTTTATATTTTACCACATGACACCGTATCATGACAAGAAATATTTACTGTTGGTTTTGGTTTGTAACCAGTTCTATATGATTGTTATTTATTCATGTCCATTTGATATTATATGTTATTTATGATATTATATTTATTTTATATTGTGGGTTACTCTATTGAAGTGTGTATATAATCCCCATATGACTACTTGATACTCACTCCAAGTTTGAAACCACTAGTTTATGAGGAGGTGTGCTTGAGGTCATGTCGAGACCCACCTCGAGGTAGCAGTTTAGTGGTTCCTGGGTTGGGGATATCACAAAGTGGTATAAGAGGAGTATATTAAATGGTATAATATTTTGGGATAGTAGAAATGATTTTAGAAGTTTTCAGGCCTTGGTAATGATCTCGTTCCTGGGAAAATCAATCTCATGTATGATCGAAAAACCAAGCCACCCTTGTTTGTAATAGAGGTTCTTATCAAGTGTTGTTACATTTGATGATATTTCACCATCGGTTGATTAACATTTTGAGTGATATGATTGATTTATGATAATTTTCTCATGGATATAATGGCATGATAATTTTCATTAATGGTGTATTCTAGTCACCTATGTATATAACTGACATGTATCATGTTAGGAAGACACATGGGATGGTTGTGTGGGACATAAATGGTATGATGCATTTTATATTCTTGAAACTGATGAAATTGGGTTCTAATGAAATGATTAAATTTGGTAAAAATGTATGTAAAATGTTCAATAATGACTAAAAAATTTTTCTTCATAAAGGGGTGTATGTGAATTAAACTTTTTTTGATGTAAGTACTAAGATAGATTCCGTTTTAAAATGCTGACCTATGTCAGGTTATAACCAATTAGGTTGGACTACCTATGTAAGCCATGGGTAATAGAAGGGATGGATGAAGGTATTGTTCTATGTATGATAATGCATTGTTGGACAGTGTATGTGAAATGGTTTGTTTATTTATAGTAGTGATACTTAACTTAAATTTTCAGAAAACAATTATTTGTGTTCTAAAGCTCATGTTTGGAATTGAAGAGAACTGAAACCACCATGATGTCTTTCAATTGGGTAAAAAGAGGATGTTTCCAATAATGATCCCACGGTAGTGGATAAAAATATCAATTAGATAAATATAAAAATGAAGAGTCTTTATATGGTATGTTTTCTCATATTTTTGGTAATATAATTGGTCCCAGGGTAGGTGGCACTGAGTATGTTCGAGCTGAACATGGATTTTGATATGCATCACCCTTTGACTATTACCAGAGAAGGTGGACCACAGATAGTAGAGTTCTATATAAATTCATCTAGAAGAATATTTACCCTCTATAGACTACATCCAAGTTGTTAGTCATGTTATTGGAAAATATGTTGTGGGGATGGGAAAATATTTGGTGGAACATTATTGTTCAAACATAACTTGATGATGGAATGGTTTGGAGATAATTTCAAGAATCTTTTCTAGAAACCCACAGACCATAAACCGTAAAGAAGGACAAGGGTTCATGTTTTATGAGATTGACCTATGGGGTTTTGTTAAGGATGGAATATTCTAGTTTTGTCACTGAGCTACACAGTTTCATTCCATCATTGGTAGGATATGGGGAGACTATGGTGATGCTCTTTGTAATTGGGATTAGTAATGAGATTTGGCCCGAGTTGAATATATTCCTTTTTAAGAGGATTAAAGTCATGGTGGACCAATCCCTTATCTAAGAGGGGAACATGAAGGGATAATTCGATGGTGGACTTGTGGTACTATTAAGGAGGAAAAGTGGCGTAGCTTATTAGTGTAGGACGAAATTTTGGGAATTTAATGTAGGGTGAATGTATGTAGAATAGTTAGAAGTGTGTTTTGGTCTCTCAAACTGGTGATCATGTGTTCTGTTACTAGTTTGGAAGGCTATAACACAAGGAACAAACATATTCCCAAGCACTAATCAAGTACCCATTGTGTAGAAGGTATGTGACTTTTATAGACACTAATGGAAATGCAGGATTTTCCAACGGTTTAGAACCGTTGGGAAAGGCTGCAGAACCATTGGAATATGTTATACCAACGGTTCTTCAAACCGTAAGGAAGTAATCCGTTGGGAAAAGTTTTTCACAATGATTTACAGTGAACCGTCGGGATAGGGTGATGAAAAATTACCCTATCCCAACGGTTCTGGAAAAACATTGGGAAATATTTTTCCCAACAGTTTACAACCATTGGGATATAGTGCCCAAAGTTATCATTTGTTTCCCAACGGTTTGGAAAACCATTGGGAAAAACTCAAAATATCTTCTTTCCCAAATGTTTTGAACCATTGGGAAAAGTGTTTTACCAACGGTTCTATGAACTATTGGTAAAATAAGACCTACACATTCTATGCCAACGGTTTTGAACCGTTGGCATAGCCTCAGCTGGGAAAATTGTACAGCAGCTCTGCAATTTACCCACTAGCTCTGAAATTTGACCACCAGCTCTCCAATTTTCCCACCATGTCTCATTTTGTGGGTTCCTTCTAATTTTAAATCCAATTCTTGTACCTGAAATAAACTAACACATACATATAAAATTATTGTACCTACAATTACCAACTAACACTTACATATAGAGAACAAATTCATACACATTTAACATATAATGGTGGAACTATACACATCCATAATGAAATTTGAATTCATAACGTAATTATAAACATACATAATTCATTTAGAATTCAATTTAATATTTAGATGACAATTATATGTGCAATCCAAAATTCAATTCATATTTTGATCGATTTTTTTTATACCATATATTTTTAACTGAAATAGTGTCCATTTTAAAAATAATACATAAACCTGGAGAGCTACCAGCCACACCACGCCCCGTATTGAGGCGGGGTTGACTCTTTCACGTCATATATCCCCCATGGATCGTTGTGCTAATGTATCGACCCAATTCGAATGCATTTGGTCGGTTTTTCGTATGCCATTTGATGTTTTTCAATTAAAATGACATAATTTTGAAACAAAAGGCTGACACATTGAGTTGTTCCGGCCACACCGCGCCTCGGATTGAGGCGGAGTTGACTCTTATACGTCACATATGACCCATGGATCGTTCTCCTAAAGTTTCAATGGAAACTGAATGCATTTGGTTTGTTTTCTGTATGTTCTTAAATTGTTGTCCATTTTAAGAAAAAGACAGACACTTTGAGTGGTGGTGGCCACACCACACCTCGGATTGAGGCGGGGTTGACTCGTACACGTCACATGTGACCCATGGATCATTGTACTAATGTATAGACACAATCCGATTGCGTTTGGTTGGTTTTTAGTATGCCAGTTGATGTTTTTAAATTCAAACGATGACGTCCTTTTGAAACAAAAGACAAACACTTTGAGTGGTGACGGCCACACCATGCCTCGTATTGAGGCGGGGTTGACTCGTACATGTCCCATATGACCCCTGGATCGTTGTGCTAATGTATCGACACAATCCGAATGTGTTTGGTCAGTTTTCCGTATGCCAATTGATGTTTTTCAATTAAAATGAGAATCTTTTGAAACAAAAGGCAGACACTTTGAGTGGTGTTGACCACACCATTCCTCGGATTGAGGCGGCGTTGACTCTTACACATCACATATGACCCATGGATCGTTCCCCTAAAGTTTCAATGGAAACCAAATTCATTTGAATGGTTTCCCATATGTACATAAATTGTTGTCCATTTTAAGCAAAAGACATACACTTTGAGTGGTGGCGGCCACACCGCGTCTCGGATTGAGGAAGGGATGACTCTACATGTCAAATATGACTAATGGATCATTGTTCTAATGTATCGACACAAACCGAATGCATCTGGTCAGTTTTCCATATGCTAGTTGTTGTATTTCACTTTTTTAAACAAAAGACATACACTTTGAGTGGTGGCAGCCACACCACGTCTCAGATTGAGGTGGGGTTGACTCTTACATGTCGCATATGACCCATGGATTGTTGTGCTAATGTATCGACACAATCCGAATGCGTTTGATCGGTTTTCTATATGCCAGTTGATGTTTTTTAATTAAAATGACGTACTTTTGAAACAAAAGGCAGACACTTTGAGTGGTGGCGGCCACACCATGCCTCGGATTGAGGCGGAGTTAACTCGTACACGTCACATATGACCCATGGATCATTCTCCTAATGTTTCAATGGAAACAAAATGCATTTGGTCGGTTTTCCGTATGTACTTAAATTGATGTCCATTTTAAGAAAAATGGAGACACATAGAGTGATTCCGACCACACCATGCCTCAGATTAAGGCGGGGATGACTCGTACACGTCACATATGACCCATGGGTCATTGTGCTAATGTATCGACTCAATCCTAGTATTTTTGGTCGGTTTTCCGAATGCCAGTTGATGTTTTTCACTTCAAATGACGACGTCCTTTTAAAACAAAAGACATACACTTTGAGTGGTGGCGGTCACACCATGCCTTGGATTGAGGCAAGGTTGAATCGTACATATAAAATATGACCCATGGATCGTTCTGCTAATGTATCGACACAATCCGAATGTGTTTCGTCGGTTTTCCGTCTGCCAGTTGATATTTTTCAATTAAAATGACGTACTTTTGAAACAAAAGGCAGACACTTTGAGTGGTGCCGGCCGCACTGCGCCTCAGATTGTTGCAGCGTTGACTCTTACCCATCACATATGACCCATAGATCATTCTCATACAGTTCCAATGGATACCGAATTCGTTTGGTCAGTTTTCCGTATGTACTTAAATTGTTGTCCATTTTAAGAAAAAGAGAGGCACATAGAGTGATTCCGGCCACACCGTGCCTCAGATTAAGGCGTGGTTGACTTGTACACATCACATATGACCCATGGATCGTTTTGACAAAGTATTGAAACAATCCGAATGTGTTTGGTCGGTTTTCAATATGCCAATTGATGTTTTCTCTTCAAATTATGTCCTTTTGAAACAAAAGATAGACACTTTGAGTGGTGGCAGCCACACTGCGCCTCGAATTGAGGCGGGGTTGACTCGTATACATCACATATGACCCATGTATCATTGTGATAATGTATCGATACAATCCGAATGCGTTTGGTCGGTTATCCATATGCCATTTTATTTTTTTCAATTAAAATGATGTCCTATGGAAACAAAAGGCAGACGCTTTGAGTGGTGTCGGCCACACCGTGCCTCGGATTGAGGCGGCGTTGACTCGTACATGTCACATATGACCCATGTATCGTTGTGCTAATGTATCGACATAATCTGAATGCGTTTGGTCAGTTTTTCGTATTCCAGTTGATGTTTTTCAATTAAAATGACGTCCTATTGAAACAAAAGGCAGAGACTTTGAGTGGTGTCGGCCACACCGCGCCTCGGATTGAGGCGGCGTTGACTCGTACATGTCACATATGACCCATTCATCGTTTTCATAATATATCGACACAATACGAATGTGTTTGGTTGGTTTTCCGTATTCCAGTTGATGTTTTTCAATTAAAATGACGTCCTTTTGAAACAAAAGACATACATTTTGAGTGGTGGCGGCCACACCGCGCCTCGGATTGAGGCGGGGTTGACTCGTAAACATCACATATGACCCATGGATCATTTTTCTAATGTATAGACACAATAAGAATGTGTTTGGTTGGTTTTCTGTATGCCAGTTGATGTTTTTCAATTAAAATGATGTCCTATTGAGTTGTTCCAGCCACACCGCACCTCGGATTGAGGCGGCGTTGACTCGTACACATCATATATGACCCATGGATCGTTGTGCTAATGTATCGACACAATCATAATGCATTTGGTCATTTTTTCATATTCCAGTTGATTTTTTCAATTAAAATGACGTCCTTTTGAAATAAAAGGAAGACACTTTCAGTGGTGGCGGCCACACTGTGCCTCGGATTGAGGCGAGGATGACTAGTACACGTCACATATGACCCATGGATCATTGTTCTAATGTAACGACACAATACGAATGCGTTTGGTCAGTTTTCCGTATGCCAGTTGATGTTTTTCAATTAAAATGACGTTCTATTGAAACAAAAGGCAGACACATTGAGTTGTACTAGCCACACCGCACCTCAGATTGAGGCGGTGTTGACTCATACACATCACATTTGACCCATGGATCGTTGTGATAATGTATCGACACAATCCGAATGCGTTTGGTCAGTTTTCTAAATGCCAGTTTATGTTTGTCAATTAAAATGGCATCCTTTTGAAACAAAAGGTAGACACTTTGAGTAGTAGCGGCCACAACGCGCCTCGGATTGAGGCGGGGTTGACTCGTACATGTCACATATGACCCATGGATCGTTGTGCTAATGTATCGACCCAATCCCAATGCATTTGGTCAGTTTTCCGTATGCTAATTGATGTTTTTCAATTAAAATGACGTCCTATTGAAACAAAAGGCAGACACTTTGAGTGGTGCCGGCCACACCGCACCACGGATTGATGCGGTGTTTACTCATACACATCACCTATGACCCATGGATATTTGTGCGAATGTGTTGACACAATCTGAATGCTTTTGGTCAGTTTTCTGTATTCCAATTGATGCTTTTCAATTAAAATGACGTCCTTTTGAAACAAAAGGAAGACATTTTGAGTGGTGGCGGCCACACCGAACCTTGTGTTGAGGTGAGGTTTATTTGTACACGTCACATATTACCAATGGATCGTTCTCCTAACGTTTCAATGAAAACAAAATGCGTTTGGTCGTTTTTCCGTATGTACTTAAATTGTTGTCCATTTTAAGCAAAAGAGAGCCACTTAGAGTGATTCAGGCCACACCGTGCCACAGATTGAGGTGGGGTTGACTCGTACACGTCACATATGACCCATGCATCGTTGTGCTAATGTATCGACACAATCAAAATTCATTTGGTTGGTTTTTAGTATGCCAGATGATGTTTTTCAATTAAAATGAAATCCTATTGAAACAAAAGGCAGACACTTTGAGTGGTGCCGGCCACACTACACCTCAGATTGAGGTGGAGTTGACTCGTACACATCATATAAGACCCATGGATCGTTGATCTAATGTATAGACAAAATCCGAATGCATTTTGTTGGTTTTTCATATGCCAGTTGATATTTTTCAATTAAAATGACGTCCTTTTGAAATAAAAGGCAGACACTTTGAGTGGTGGCGGCCACACCGTGCCTCATCTTGAGGCGGGGTTGAGCCGTACACGTCACATATGGCCCATGGATTGTTTTTCTAATGTATCAAAAAAATTGTAATGCGTTTGGTCGGTTTTCCGTATGTCAGTTGATGTTTTTCAATTAAAATGACGTCCTTTTGAAACAAAAGGCAGACACTTTGAGTGGTTCCGGCCACACCGCACCTCGTATTGATACGGCGTAGACTCGTACACGTCACACATGACCCATGGATCGTTGTGATTATGAATCGACATAATCTGAATGCGTTTTGTCGGTTATCCGTATGCCAGTTGATGTTTTTTAAATTAAAATGAAGTTCTTTTGAAACAAATGGCAGACACTTTGAGTGGTGGCAGCCACACCGCACCTTGGATTGAGGCAGGGGTGATTTGTAAACGTCACATATGACCCATGGATCGTTCTCCTTATGTTTTAATGGAAACTGGATGCGTTTGGTTGGTTTTCTGTATGTACATAAATTGTTGTCCATTTTATGAGAATCCCCTGTGCAGGGGGTTGTTTGGGGTCCAAAGAAGAGGGTGGGGGGCTGTCCGGGGGGCTGTTTAAGGGGTTGTCTAGGGGTATGTCTGGGGTCCAGGGAGGATGGTGGGGGTGCTGTGCGGGGGGCTGTCCGGGGGGTGTTTGGGGGTGTATCCGGGGGCTGTCCGGGGGGCTATTCGAGGGGTTGTCTGGGGGCTGTTTGGGGCTGTTCGAGGGGTTGTCCGGGGTCCCAGGAAGAGGGTGGGGGGGCTATCCGGGGGGCTGTCTAGGGGGTTGTCCAGGGTCCAGGGAGGAGGGTCGGGGGGGGGGGGGGTGTCTGGGGGCTGTCCGACGGGCTGTCCGGGGTCCTGGGAGGAGGGTGGGGGTTGCCCGGGGTCCAGGATGGAGGGGGTTCCCAAACACAAAACAACTAAAAGACAACATCACCCAAAAAAACAGATAATATATAAAAAAACTCGACTCTAATACTATAATACGAGTCTAGATAAAACCAACAACTAGAATAGATTAAATATCCAATCACAGTAATATCAGTCAAAAATGTAATGGATCAACTTTTCCCACATCACCATCACCATCATCACCATCATCATTATCACCCTCGTCCTCGTCCCCATCATCATCCTTGCTCTCTCTCTCTCCTCCTTGTCCCCACCATCCTCCTTGCCCTCGCCACCCACCTTGCCCTCCTCCTCTCCCTCCTCTTCCGCATTAGACTCCTCGCCATCATCATTGTCAAGCTATACATCGTCTTGACCACCAATAGAACTGCCTCCTGGTGCCCCGTATATAGAACGTATCGACAAAATATACTCATCAAAAGATGGGATGGCCTCTGCTGGAAGTGTAGGACGTAGAGCTTCAATAAATTTCATAAACACACTGTTTTCCCTTACAGATTGTTCTTCCGTCTCTGTAGACCTTTTCTAAGCCTTTTATGCCTGTGCCCTAACTTGTTGTAGCTCGATGGCACTACAGCTCAAACCTGAGGAGGGCCAATACCTCGTCGTGGTTATCTTATGTCGGCGGCGTACTCTGCTAGAATGCTCCTCTCCCAACACCTGATGGAAGTGATCTTTTGGCCAAAACTTGTCTTGTTCTTGGGCATCGAGGGCCTCTAAAGTAGCCTGTTACAAATATAAATATATCATTAAGTATAAAATAGATACTAAAAAATAAATTCAACAGATTAAAACTTACAATCTGCTGCTGAGTCGCTCCATTGACGGCACTTCTATCCTTTTTCCGTCTACTCGAGCAAAACAATTTTGCACGAGACACGCGTCCTTCAGTATTTTGTATTTGCCTCTACAATAACATTGAAAACAAAAGTTATATGAAAACTTTATCAAACTATTAAATAATTGAAGAAACAAAATAATGTGTAATTCATAAACAAAACTTATAAACAATTTTTATAACTTCTTCCTCTCATGATCAAGCATCGTAGTGCATCCCAGTGTGTGGAGGTATTTTTTTGCATCAATGTTCTTTTTATTTTTTCCAGATGATTCCTAAAT
The DNA here is from genome assembly GCA_963277665.1 of Viscum album. Lineage (NCBI taxonomy): Eukaryota > Viridiplantae > Streptophyta > Magnoliopsida > Santalales > Viscaceae > Viscum > Viscum album. The sequence goes on from OY728156.1 coordinate 538,351,684, forward strand.
AAAACTCGAAAATCCAACAGATAGTATTAATGAAAAAAATGAAAGTTATTATTTAAATACCTCAAATGTTACTAATACCTTAAACTGGGTACTCGTCCAATGAGTAATCATCTGAAGATACTGCTCTATTGGACAATCATCCAACACTGGTACCGCCTCTAACTCTGTTCCAACTCTAGCAACCCATCCAATATACAACTCATGCTTGTAGGCTCTCCAAAGCTCGCCTAAATCATTTAGACGTTCCGATCGTGCACCCTCACCATAGGGAAAATTAATTAGAAGCTGAAATCAAAATATTAATTCATATAAATACAAAAATAACTCATGGAATTAAATAGAACATATTTTTTTACCCATATCTCTGCCCAAGCTCTATCCTTGACCTCATGTGGAAAATGTCTCCACGATAGCAGGCTGACGGGAATGATGTTAGATTATTTGGAAATAGTTTCCAAAAAACTCCGACATTGCTGCCCTGTTTTCTCAACCATTTGGTTGTATTCACTATAATCCAACATAACATGTGTGCAATGGTTCGACACCAAACTCATGCGTGTACGCCCCCACCCACGCCTCCTGTCAGTAGATGTATCATTCATGAAATCAAAACAAATATTTTATCAAAACATGTTATAATGAAAATAAATATTTCTATAAAAATTTGTTAGGGTTCTATAAATATACCTATGTCGGTCTGATCGCTGAGTGCCACTGGATCCACAGAAACTAATGGAACACATTGTGGTGTAACAGGAGTCGAAGACGATGGAATATAGAAGCTCATAGAGACAGAAGTAGAAGGAAAAGAAGATGGGACAGTTGTCTTACCAGATGCTGACTGAGGAGTGGGAATCATCATTGGATGTGAAAATGATGGGCCAGAAGATGCAGAAGGTAGCAAAAACATGGGAGGCCTAAATATCACGTGTGTCTCTAACGACACACCAAGATCAAGATGTGGGAAGGATGACATGTCAGTGCGAGGGGCGGGGTCTTTTCGGGTATGCGCAGCTGCTCATCTACCTCTGGTACGAACCATCCGCGTACCACCGGCTTGAGTACTAGGACCAGTACTAGGTTCCTCGTCGAAAAAGATTCAACGTAAAGGTAGATCCTACAAAATAATTTACAAAAAAAATAATCACATTACAATATATATTCTTTATATATATTAATTTAAAATAAAGTACTCACTACAGGCACTAATGATGGAATTCCCAACTCCGTCATTTGACGATTGTTCTCCATCATTTTTTTTCCTTCGTCTCTCTTCAATTGGATTCATTTCCATAATTTTGAAAAAAAATATGTAATTAATTAGAAAAAGAAACTAATGTGTAACCCAAAAAACTAAATATATGAGGGAATAAGGGGATTCATTGGTAATTTAGCTATCAATTGTTTTAGAAGAGCTTGAATGGATTTAATAAAACATACAAGTGGTAATGTTCACCAAGTTAAAAATATTTTTTGACTATGTTTGAATACAGTTCAGTTCCAAATTAGAAAATGCAATTCAAATAAAACTGCAACCAATAAAAATTGAAAATTCATATAATGGTCAATTAAGATATCAGTTGTTTTAGAAGAGCTTGAATGGATTTAATAAATCATACAATTTGTAATGTTAACCATGTTAGAAATATTGTTTGACTATGTTTGAATACAGTTCAATTCCATATTAGAAAATGCAATTCAAATAAAACTACAACCAATAAACATTGAAAATTCACATAATGGTCAAGTCAGCTATCAATTTTTTTAGAGGAGCTTGAATGGATTTAATAGATCATACAAGTTTTAATGTTCACCATGTTATAAATATTGATTGACTCTGTTTGAATACAGATCAATTCCAAATTAAAAAATGCAATTCAAATAAAACTACAACAAATAAACATTGAAAATTCAAAAAACAGTCATGTCAGCTAAAACATATATGTGATCAATATGAAATCAATTTGAATATTACGAACCTTAAAAACCCAACTTGAGGTAAACCAAAAGAATTGAGAACATGGATGAATGATTCTATATATTTTCAACGACAACTTCAGGTTCACAATCAACTCTGACAATTGAGCTATTTGAGTCATCAAAAGAAATAAATGGATTGGTTCCAATGGCACTAGGGATAGTTTCAATTCCATCATCACCATCATCAAAAATATGTCTTGGAATTACTTCAACTATGACACCAAATTCTGGTTGAAGTTGGTATTTGACATAAAAAACATGTTTAGCCATTGATGCCTAAACATATGGTTCTTTAGTAGCAAGAGTGCGAGTCATATTAATTACTCGAAATCTAAAATCATCAATAAATGAGAAATGTTTCATCATCGAATCAAACCAATGGTATTTCATCATTGTGACTCATCCATGAGATTAATAATCCAATATTATTATTTTCTCAACAACTCCATAATAACCCACATTTTCAAATCACGGTCTACTATCTGATGCAATGGCATAACAATCTGTTGTGGCAGTAACTATAACACCATCATGTTGGGTTATCATGTTCTTTCCTCGTTCAGTGACAATAAATTTGTACCCATTGATAACAATTGATTTACAGTCACGAACCATGGTATTAGGACCAAAATACAAAGCTCTTATTTCCTCAGAGACAGAGTCAGCAGACAAACTCAATACCTGCAATATAAATGACTATTAAACTTATTTAAATATTGATATAATTATTTTAAAAATTAATTTTTTATACCTTCAATTTTAACCAGGAAGAAAACTCTTTTCTATGAAAAGTCTCTCTCCTTACCAAAGATAAAGAACGATGCTTCCTATTTATCATTTTTTTATGTTCCCTTTAGATGAAAAATATTAGTAGTTTAACTGATATATATGTTACATATGCATAATCAATTTAGTTACCTGATATAGTCATCGAACAAATTACTAATGAACAAAACTGTGCGATGTTCCATCTCCCGCTCTTCATGGATTAATGTCTTCAATGTATATGATCCAGGAATTCCTCCTCCTTGAGGAAGTGATGGAAAACTGGGTTCAATTTTCTCATATTGTTCCTCTTAATTTCTCATTGGTTTGATCAATATTGTAGTAAGATCAGAAAAATACATCGAGCTGAAATCCATACATTCTTCAGCCAAGAAACTGTTCATGATAGAACCTTCAGGAGGATTTCTATTTCATAAATTAGACATTAATGTGAACATATTTCTTTCAGTTGGATACATCCAACAAAAAGAAACAGGTCCTCCAAGAATTATTTCAGTGGTAATATGGATAGTCAGATGCAGCGTGCATGTGAATAATGATGAAGGAAATATTTTCACGAATTCCCACAAAATTAATGGGGCATCTGTCAACATTTTTTTCAAGAGAGGCTTACAATGATCTCAAAATAATGGCACAACCAAATAACAAAAACCCTTACATTATTGGACAAAATATGATGAATTGCTATTGGAAGCAAATCATGCAGTAAATGTGATAATCATGTGTCTTAAAAGATTTTAGCTTCAACTCTCTTCTGTTGAACCATTTAGATATGTTGTTTGAATAGCGATAAAGAACTCTAATAGTCTCTAATACTTCCAGAAATGGGTTTTTTTTAGGTGTAATCACTTAATAAGAACATGGAAGTTGCCATTTATTTTCACTGATAGGCACAAGATGCAATTCTGGTCAGATGGCCCAATCCACCAAGTCACGCCGAGATCGTAAATCATCTTTTGTCTTCCCCTTGACATTTAGAAGAACCAAAAGCAACATTTCACATATATTATTTTCAATATGAATTACATCTATGAAATGACGTAACAAATTGGTTGACCAATAAGGAAAATCAAAAAAGATACTCTTCTTCCTCCAATTCTAACAGGTTTCAGTGGAAACATTTTTTCTCTTTCCAGATTTCATTTGACCCATCCCGAATGAAAAACTGAAGTCTTTCAATTCATTAAGCACGTTAGTTCCAGACATACGCTGAGGTGGATCATCGGTCTCTATGGTATTATCAAATATTCGACGATTCATTCTATATGGATGATCCTTTGGCATGAATCGTCGATGTCCCATAAAACCGAAACTACAACGATGTTTCAGTCTCCTAGATCGTGTATTCTTCATACAAACTAGACATGACAGTTATCCCTTTGTGCTCCATCCAGACTTCATTTCATAAGCCGGAAAATCATTGATCGTCCACATAAGCGCATCACACATCTGATGTATGTCTTTCGAACATGCATGGTATGTGCGCACACCCACATCCCAAATAAGTTTCAACTCTTTTATTAAAGGTTTCATGTATACATCAATATCAATTCAAGGATCAGAAGGACCAGATTTGAGTATACTCATAATTGTGAAATGTTTTATCATACACAACCATGGGGGAAGATTATAAATGTGTATAAAAAATGGCCATATGTTGTGCGAAGTAAGCATATGCCCAAACGGATTAAAACCGTCGCATGAAAGACCCAGCCTCACATTACGCACGTCAGCTGCAAAATCAGGATGTCGAGCATCAAATATTTTCCATCCAAATCCATCTGCAGGTCGAACCAACTCATCATTAGTCTTCTTTCTCTCAGTATCATGCCATCTCATTTTTATTGATATGTCATCAGACATAAAAAGATTCTGATGTATGGGGATCAAGGGAAGGTGCCACATTACTTTTTGTGGAACGCGGGATGGTGTTCCATCATATTTTGACTTCTAGCGGGATGTGCCACATTTTATACAATCATTTCGTTCAGCAGTTTCCTCCTAGAATAAACTGAAATCTTTCGGGCAAGCATGGATTTTGATTCTTGAAAATCCAAGTTCCTCAACTATCATCCATGCCATATAGTGGGTTGAGGGAATATCTGCAACATCCGGAAGTAAATCCTTCAAGAGTGAAAGAATGTAATCGATTTCTGTATTAGATATTCCATACATAGTTTTCCCATGAAACAATCGGATTAAAAATTCCAGCCTTTTCATTTTATCGCATTGTCGATATACTAGAGTCGTGGCAGCATCATTCAATTTTTCCCCCTATCAATATCACCATTTTCACTAGATGCATCAGCTGTCCTCATATCTAAGTCTTCTTGAGTCGAAATACTTTATTTTTCATGATGACGAATAAATGGGAACCGATCATCTAACAAATTCTACATTCTAGTCCTTTTATTTCGATCATCACCAATTTGAGATTTAATTTCTCCCCATTGTGATTCCACACAAAGTAGTTTCCTTGAAAACCAATTTTGGTTATGTGGTAGCTGACTTCTTCACGGCTCAACCAAGGTCTACCAACACAATTGGAACATGGGTAGTGTATGCGTCCACTATCTGAAGCATTGTGAAATGAAAAATCTATAAATCTCCCCAAATTGTTTTGAAAATCGCTTGATATTCGATCGGTTTCATACATCCAACTTCTGTCCATTATGTAAAAAAATTATATAAGTCATTTTGTTATAAACAATTCAATAGGATTGAACTTTAATAGAAAATATATTTAAGTAAATGATAAAGGAAGGAGTTTCTAGTTGATTTAGTGAACTATTAAAACAATGTAATGATATACTAATTAATTCAGTTATGTGTGCCTAGATTTGAGGTGAGATGTGTTTTGTAATTTTTCATTTATCGCATAGTAAGAAGACACCATAGACCTGATAAAACATTGTTCATGATATTACAATGTGATGGCTTTTCATGAAAGATGAAGAATGTGTAAAGAGAGTTTTTAAAAAAATTTATTGATTCTAAAAAATGGAAATATTGTGAAAAGTTCATTCATTTCATAACACCCAAACTAAATTCCACAGAAAGTACCATATCACCCCACTAAAAAAAGGAAAACCACCTACCCCACTACTCCAACCATGTCAATTCCTTCAATGTGGGCTTATATGTCTTTATTTGGGAAGAGGTTTAAGGAATCTAACCTAGATGGGGGAGTTGCAGCCGATCAGATGGAAGACCTCAGGTTAGGGTTCACCTGCGCGGGGGATTCTGGAAATTAGGGGAAATGCAGAGTTATTTGCTTCTATGTAATCGGGGGTGGGTTTTCCTTGGGGGTGGATGGGTTTTCCAGGGGGTGGGCGGGCTATCCATGAGGGTGGCGGGGCTGTCTAGGGGGTAGGGGGGTCTTGGGGGGTGGGCGGGCTATCCAAGGGGGTGGGGGGGGGGGTTTCCAGGGGGTACAAGGGGTCTATGGGGTGGGGGTGTCCGGGGGGGGAGTGTCCAGGGGGTGGGTGAGCTGTCCACAGGGTTGGGAGGCTGTCCAGGGAGTAGGTGGTGGGAAGGCTTTCCACAGGGGTGGCGGGGTTTTCCAGGGGGTACAAGGTGTCCAGGGGGTGGGCGGACTGTCCAGGAGGGTGGTAGGGTTGTCCAGGGGGTAGGGGGTGTCCAGGGGGTGGGCGAGCTGTCCACAGGGGTGTGACTGAGAGCTATGAGATTTAATTGGGTTATCATTCATGTTATGAAAAACAAAAGATGGGTGTTAAGGATTAGAATAGTATTTTTTAGTTCAAATCCAATTTGGTAGAGTTAGCGACTTGATAACATGATGGTATAAAGTTTGCAATTTGGAAAATGTTGGGGAATTGGATTCTATAAGGCTCCCAAAACCTTCCAAGGATAAATTATTTCTAGAAAAATATGTTGCGTGAGAAAGAATCCATCCTATATAGTTGATGTCACTTTTAGATCATGTGGTTCATTACTCATCAAGATGACTAGACAAGAACCAAAACCAAAAAAGCCTCAAAACTATTCAAATCTCTAGAAATGATGAATTATTTGTGCTTATTGGTGAACTATGGAAGTGATGAATTCCCACCTGCACAGCCCCCCCTCCCCACCTCACCCCCAACAGACTCCCCCTGCACATCCCCCCTCCCATCCACCGACTGCACAACCCCCCACCCCACCTGCACCCCCACTTGCACAACCCCCCCTCCCCCACCCCACCTGCACAACCCCCTCCCATCCACCCACTGCACACCCCCCCCCCTCCACCTCACCCCCCAACATACTCCAACCTGCCCAGCCCACCCCCAACCTACACACTCCCCTCCCCCCCCCCCCACCCACCTACACCCCCCCAATTTCACAACCCCCCCTCCCCCACCCCCACATGCACAACCCCCCTCCCCCCACCACCACCTGTAAAACCCACCCCCACCTCACCCCTAACAGACTCCCACCTACCCAGCCCACCCCCCCCCCCCCAACTTGCACACTTCCGTCCCCCACCTACTTGCACAACACCCCTCCACATTTACCCTCCAATTGAACAACCCCCCCCTCCCCCACCCCCACCTCACCCCCCCCCCAGACTCTGACCTCACTAGCCCACCCCCTCCCAACCTGCACACTCCCCTCCCCCCACCCACTTGCACAACAACCCCCTCCACTTTCACCCCCACCTGCACAACCCACCCATCCCCCCACCCCCACCCCCACCTATAAGACCCCCCACCTCAACACCCCACCATCACATCCCCTCCCCCCACCTACTGCACCCCCAGCACCTCCCACCAGAACCAAAACAGAAAACAAAAACAGAACAAAAAATTGATTCACACGTGACATCAGATCAAAAAAATAAAACAAATAACAAATCCAAATGAAATTGTTGGGTATACCATACTTCACGAACCTTAGGTTTAAGCCAAATCAAAACAGAAAAGTAAAAAATTAGATGCAAAACATTAAACATAACGTACTACTTTCAAATATGATGTGTAGAACAAAAAAACCTTGTGATTGAGTATGGATTTGGTGGAATGGTTTTCCAGGCGAGATAGATATTAGGTCTCAATTTCAGCAGTAGACGTGAGCATGGATGGGATCTCGGGGCTGCTGGGATTTTAGGCGAACAATTTCCCAACGGTTTGGTAAAGCCATTGGGAAAGGTGAGATTTACCGATGGTTTACACAAACGTATGGGAAAGCCTTGGTCTTTACCATCAGTTTTGTAAAACCATTGGTAAAGGGGGAAAATTTTTAGATTTCCCAACGGTTTATTCAAACCGTTGGGAAATACTTATTTTATACCCCTATGTCAACGGTTCAACAGAACTGTTGGCAAACAAGCGTTGGGAAAACCCAACTTCCCAGTAGTGAGAAGTTGTATAAGAACCCTCATCAGCTAGGAACAGATAGAGGTAATAAGAAAATATCGATTGCGGGCATGGTCACACCATATCTATATGGAAGTAGGAGATAACTGGACCATAATGGTTAGGGTGGTGGATATGGAACCCCAAGTATAAATTATCCATAATAGTAGGGTTTTGAAATACAGGGTACTTAGGATGAATACTAGGTATGAGGGGCATGTCATCTTCATAAGATTCTGTCATCACTAGGATTAGGTGATGTTGGACCATCTACCATTAGAGGAATAATTATTTTAGATTCCTTGATAACTAGGGAATTATTTTACACATGTTCTACAAGTTATTATATTTATTAATAGTTTTTAGTTGTTTTGGGATTAAAAGTGTAAATTGAGATTGGGGTCATGTCAATTGATACTCCATTAGGGGTGCGAGTTGATGATATCATACAATGTAAGGGATGTTCGTTGGAGGATGGTGGATATAATTTTCTATGGAATTTTTTTTCTCTTGAGATGTAATGTTATGAATTTTCATTTGGTATGGCTTAGATATTGCTACATTTGGCCCATTTTTATTTTTTCGATGCCAGGTAACATTTTTATCACACTATTGAGTCACTAATGTCCTTTGTGGTGATTGGGATGATTGATCAGGTTGTGCAGGGCCAATATTCCAGCAATATGGAGAAATCATAACCCATGAGACTTGATTTATGATCGTCAATGGAGGATGTGGGAAACCATTCTTTCCTCTTATTTTTGATCAATTTCTTGTTGTGTTTCATGAGGACTTCTCAATTCTACCACCGGAGAGAGTTGTTGAGTTTGTTATCAAGATTATACCTGGGGAAGAACTAGTGTCCATTCCTCCATTTCGAATGGAATAAGAATTATTCTAAGAATATAATGTTCAAATATATGAGTTAGTGGGAAATTGGTTCATTCGTACTAGTATGTCACATTTGGTATCTCTCTTGATAGTTTTCAAGAAACAAGATAAATCGTTAAGATTATTTGTTGACTATATAATGTGGAATCAAATGAAAATCATGAACATGTACCCACATCCTTGAATCAATAAAATTTTTCAGTAATTAAGGGTTTTTTGGTGTAATCCATGATCCATTTGAGATAATTTCACCAAAAGTTGATGGTGATCCCTTATAACATACCTTGGATAACATTACGTTTTATGTATGGGTTGTTTGAGTTTGTGTTTTTGTCGTTCGAGTTTCCTAAGACGCCAACTATGTTCATAGATATAATGAAATGAATATTTCACCCATATCTAGATCAGTTCATGGTTTTATTTGTTTATGACAGCTTGGGGTAGTCATGGACTATTGACCATAATTCCAAAAATCTTGAAATAATCCCAATTACACTAATATAGAATAGAATATATGCTATGATATAATAATTTATGTTCTGGATTGATCAATTGACTTTCATTGATCACAACATTTTCAACTCATGTCTATCTATGGACCCAATGAATGTGCAGCCTGTGGGGTATTGTTAGAATCTAATGAATGTCTCTAATGTTTAAATTTTTATTTTATTGGATAGTTATTGTCAATAGTTAATTAAGGATTTATTCCTTTTGGTATCATTTCTATCAAGATTAAAAAAAGGAGTTATGTTTGAGTGGTTATATGCAGATGAGACTCCTTTTCAGTAGTTGAATATACTATTGACTACCATACTGATCTGATTCTTACCCAATTCATATAAGAGGTACACCTTGTTGTGGTATACATCCGTTGTTGAAAATTGGGTAGTATTTATGTTGGATTATCCAGATTAGAATATGTGTCATGATAGTTGAGGTCTCATGAAATAAATTTCCCTACTAATGATGTTGAGCTAGATATTGTGGTTTATTCATTAAATTTTTTGAAGGAATTATGGGTTTGTAGAGTACCTTATGGTGTATATTGATCATATAAGTATTGTGTATTCTACATAGAAATGGATATGAATATTCAAAAACAAAGGATGGTTGAGCAACTAAAAAACACCGATTTTTAGTTGGTTTACTCACTAAGAAAAAGGAATAGTGTTGAAAAATCTTTAACCCAAAATTCTCAGATCCATGTGGCTTTGGAATCCAAATATGAGTGGAAAATGATGGAATATTTTGATGATATGAAGCTAGAGGTGCATGATGGTCATGAGAAAATGACCCTTCCATATATAATTGTTAAATACATTCATTTGAGATGAATCAAGGAGAGTTTTATAGAAGATCCAGAGTGTTTGGATATAGAAGAAATGTCTTAAAGGTAGGGAGTGTGCTTTTAGTTAGGATATTGGTGATGATGGTATTTTCAGTGTTGTCAATCTTTTGTTTGTGTCGGTGTGTGTGTGGGGAGAGTTGATGTGTGAGTTTAATGCATCAACTTGCTTAGTGCACCCTTTTCCGACAAATATTTATTATGATCTTCATTGGTAGTGTTGGTTATTGGGAATAATGAAAGAGGATATGGGTTTTGTGGAATTATGCCTTACCAGTAATTCCGTGAAGGCTATGAATGACCTCCTAGGTGGTTTTTTACAACAATTTTCAGTCCCGAAGTAGATAATAGATTATGTAACGATGGAATTTGTAGTGGGTCATGTGAAGATACCTTGTAAGAATAAATCATATTTGGTGGTTGTGGATTAGTTGACTGTGGTGGCCCATTTATTGTTGATCATGGTGGAATACACAGTTAATCAGTTGGATGAGTTATATATTCGAGAGATAGTATGATTACATTGGATACCAATACCTATTTTTTAAGAATGTGATACATGTTTCACATCACTCTTCATGAATGGATTATAGATGGGGCATGGTACCCAAGTGTTTTTTAGGGAATATTATCACTTATAGATGGATGGGTATTCAGAGTGTACAATTTATGTGTAGAATATAGGCTGATATCTTATGTCATATATTTATGTGGATTCTAAGAAAAAAAACGTTTGCTTGTTCTATTTTCCGAAAAAATATTTTTCATGATATGGTTGAGATGGCACATTTTAAGGATCCTTATGAGATACCATGTATACATTTGTGGTGTTCGTAAGAATATGGGGTATTTGAGCTCATGTAATTATGTATTTGGTAGGATACAATATAAATATTTTGATTGATTCATAAGAATGTGAAAAAAATTTGAGATGATAGAATTCATATGTTGATTAGTGTCATTGGAATACTGGGTTTCTGGTTGTTGAGAGTGTGTTTCTTCGGGTTTCTTTGAGGTTGTTTCACAGTAAAATTTCAAAAATAGATCAATATGCATCCCATGTGTGTGGGTACATTTGAGATTGTGCAAAGGATCACACCAGTTTCTTAACGATTGGATCATACTCAATGGTATAGTTTAATTAAAAATGTTTTTCATGTTTCACAACTTTAATACATCACACTGGTCCATCTCATGTGATAAATTTTATTAATGTAGATTTTGATTTTGATGCATCCTTTCAGTATAATCCTATTTTTATTGAGAATGTTTGTGATAAGGTCTATTATGGGAAGACTCGACTATTAGATTGGGTTTGATGGAAACTAGAAAACATTCATGGATAAACATGGAATCAAGAATCATACAAGTGGGCCAAGTGACATAATCTATTTTCTTCTAAAACTCATTGATTCATGGGAGAGTACCTGGAAGATGATTCGTTAAAATGTGGGGAGGTTGTAGATGTAAAAAATAATTAGGGAATGTTGTGGTTTAAATTCTAGATTAAATCCCATGTTTTAATATGAAACATTTCCTAGGAGAATGAGGGGATTCAACTATGTTCTAGGTTTTTTGGGACTTGAGAGGAAGAAATACTGGTCCACCATGTGCAAGGCTCATGGATTGCACACTGTTGCGTATATTGTTCGGTCGTTCAGGAAAAACTATGAAACATTATATAATCGCATATCACATTCGTAAAACACATTTTTTCAGACCTTGTGGCCTATACAGGCAACAATGTCTTCTATCCCTCCTTAGATAGTGGGATGCACATAGTTTTCATATTGGATCAAAAACTAGGTGGTTCAACCTTACTCCCAGATATAATTTGGAAACATTATAAAATCCAATTATATTATTTTATATCTTAACACAATTTTCTTCTTCCATTTCCTCCATTGAAACCTAATGATGAATAAAACCCTCACGGTCTTCCAAGGGTGATTCTATTTCGTATCATTGATGTTTGGAGTGTCGTCAGTTGTGGATCAATAATCCAAGTATGTCTAATATCCTTCTTTATTATCTTTTCTGGATTTGGTTTTCAATCATGGATGATAATCTTCCAAATCTATAAAACCCTTATTTTCTAGTTGAATTTAGGTTTAGGATTAAATATTTTTTGAATCAAGATATAATACCATGTTTAGTACTTCATTCATCAATTGATTCAAGGACAGTTCTCTATAGGTTATATCTCATTGTTTCATTATAGATTTGTGTATGTTCGGTTTTTTTCATGGTTATTTATTATTTTGATATTGATTCCATTGGTGATATTTGGTAAAATGGGTGCCCAAATAATTGATAGAAACCCTCATAGTACCATTGGGATGAATCATGGATTATTTGATCGATTTATGGCTTCCCATGAGGTGTGAAGATATTTCCAGTACTGTGAATTGGTTAATTAAATGTATGGACGTTTTGTGATGATGTGGATACTTTTTTTAATCTGTTTATATGTTTAATTAAAGACAAAATTTAATATTTTGTGTGTGTATTTTTTTGGTAATAGATTATGGGGTTGTTTGGAATGAAATAAAAATGAGGTAATTATGTTAAATGAGATCAAGACATGTGCTCTATCTATTATGTAAAATTTCCGAAGAGTGTTAGATATTATGAAATGTTGAATATGGTAAATTAGTAACAATATGTGAAATGTGAAATATCATAAATGGTGTTTCAAAAGATAACTGAGGAATTTTTGAAATGGGTAGACATAAAAGAATTATTAATTAAACTTATTAAGATAGGAATGTGAATGGGAATTGTGGTAAATGGGCTATGTAATGTAAATGGAAAAGGTGTTAATGGATTATGAAACAATATTAATTCACATATTTATTGTTATGGATTATGATTCTTATATGGATTATTTTTCATTGGTTGTGTTATGATTTGTGTGTGGTGAATGGATGAATAAGAATGAATTCGGGACTTCAGGTGTGGGATAAAGGAATAATGGTCCTCACATGTGTCATGTTGGACACATTCTCTAACATCACCCAAAATTACTGGTTTAGGGATGAGGATGTAGCTCTATTCCCCTAACAGTTGCATTCCACCTAGACTGAGGCTTAGAGGTGACGACATTAGGATGTAATAATCTATTGTCCCTAGTGAGATAGGGACTTTAATATGTATCTTGTTTTGAATGATAAATTTGATTAACCATTGAGTGACTAATTTAAATGAATAACTTGTTGATCACATGATGATGGAGAACTATGTAATAAAGAATATGCACATAATGAATTTAGAACCATAGTCAGTAATAGTTATGTAAATTTTGATTACTAGTGGCCCCTAAACTACATTTATTTAGTTTTCAATTTTTTAATATGTTCATACAATATCTGTTTAGACTGGATATTTTTTATATACCATTGGTGGTGTCCTGCTGAGTTGTACACACACCCATCCTAGGCCTCCAGTATGTACCCAAGAAGATTTAATTCTAGCTTGTTAGGAAATGTGCTCAGAAGTGATGGCGGGTTTTAGAGGTAGATCGATGAGGTTCTACACAAAGATTCCAGACCATTTGGGTATTATACTACTGTCTTTATTTGAGGTTTTTATTCACATTTCACCATCTAATGACATGGAATATTTACTATTGGTTGTGTTTTGTACAATTTTTTTGGGGATAGTAAATAATTCATGTTCATTTTTAATATATTTTGTTTCCACTATTATATTTATTTTCTAATAATTATTTCTCTAGTAAATAGGTTATTGTCTCTATAAGTGAATTTTATACCATCACCACTAGTCAGCAGCCACTACCATATGGGGAGGTGTTCTTGATGTTATGTGGGAACTGGACTCGAGGAACTGGTGTAGTGGATCCTGGGTTAAGGATTTCATCAAGTGGTATGAGAGGAGTATTTTCGATTACTTACTATTTTGGGATGGTATAGAGGTTGTTAGAAAGGTTTATTGCCTTGGTAATGAGAATATATTTGGGATTATTGAACACATGAATGAGTAAAAACCCATTTCATCCAAGGTGGGAATTGTTTTTTTGTCACATGTAGTCGCATTTGATGATTTTTCACCATTGGGTGATTAAATTTTTGTGTGATATGATTATTTTATGATTTCTTCCTCGTGGAAAAATTGAAGGAGGATTTTCATTCATGAGTAATTCATGGAACCTATGTACATAAGTGACATGAATCATGACATTAACAAAACATGGGACAACTTTCTGAGATTTAAATTGTAAAATGAATTTGATTTTCTTGAATGTGATAAAAAAAGTGTCTAATCAAATGATAAATGGATAAAAAGGAAATTCATATGTTGAATAATAAATAAAAAATTTATCTTAATAAAGGGGTTTTAGTTATTTAAAATGTTGTTGAAGTGTGTAGTGATGTTGATATAGTTTTTAAATGAAGACCAATGTCCGGTTGTAATAGGTTAATTTGGACTACCTATTTTTTCCATGCCATATTAGGGATGGTTGGGTGTAGTGTTCCAAGAATGATAAAAAATGTTTTGTTACTATATGCTATGTAGTTTTATTTTTATTGTGGTGATATGTCCGTTAATTTGGAGTATGATTTATGGTTTTGGTTTCATGTCTCTCGTGGGGAATTATAGAAAATTTCCCCAATAAAGATGCGTGCAAGTTTGATGAAAAAAGTTCATTGCTGAGATTTATCTCTTACTAGTGGAGAAATAATATCTATTGGTTAAATATAATGTTTAAGATAAGTTCCATGAGAACATATATCATTTTATATAGATTACATAATGGGACATAAGGTGGGTTTCATTTAGTATGTTCAACCGGATCAAGGAATATTAGCTGCATCACCCTCCATCTGTAACTAGAGAAGGTGGGTGAGCGAAATCCATGTTCTAGATAGATTCCATCCTAAAAATTCTTGATCATTTAATGAATCCATCCAAGAAGAGAGTTACGTTTTCCGAATATAAGATATTGGTCTAGGAAAAAAGTTTCAGAGACATTATAGTCTAGACATAGTCGGCTGAAGTAATGTTTCTGATGGAATTTTAGGAATTGTTTCTAGAACATTACTAACGAGAGATCTTGATGCAAGAGAAAGCTATTGTTTTTAAGAGTATGACACATGGGATTATTTCTATGATGAATTAGGCTAGTCCTTTCACTAATCTACACTGCTTCATTATGATATTGGTAGGAGATGAGTCATTTATGGAGAAGTTCATACTAAATGCTCTTAGTCCCAAAATCAGGTCCCATGTGAATATCTTCTATATAAAAAGGTTAGTCGGAGGTGGTGGACATGACCCTAATCTCCAAAGGGTACCTGAAGGATTCTTCATGTTGTGGAATTATTGTACCATTTGGCTGGAAAAGTGGTGAATCTTTTAATGGAAGTAAGCTTCATTTTGGTAATTTCTAGAGATGTGAAAAAACATAGAGTCATAAGAAGATAGGGATAATATCTCCCCATGGTGATCATGTTTTATTTTACCATTTTGGAATTAAAAGGAATATGTAGTGTCAGTGTTCCTATCCACTAGTGCAATTTAGGATATGCAGCTGGATTGGACATATACAATGGTTTTTTCAGAACCATTGGTAGCTGGGCACAGATGGATGTCATATTCAGATACTAAGAGTGGGTGAGGTGTCGGTAACCCAATATCATGTAGTCATTTTGAGTAAAATAGACGACACTAATAGTGGTGGTGGAAGTGAAACTTTGGGGAGTGATCGACCATACCATCAGGGAACTACAGTTTAGGGTACACAAGTTATAACCTAGGGTAGAGGAGTTGGTCATCGTCATATAGTTTAGTCTAGACTAGGAGTTTATGAGGCATGATCATCTACCATTCGAGCATTGATTATATTAACTTAATTTCTATATAGTTATTTATTTATCATTGGATCCACACATTCATTTATTTTTCCGTAGTTTGTAATTTTTTTTGCCTCACTGTGGAATATGTTAGTGGTGTTATGTAAAATAATACTCCACTAGTGGTTTGAGTTTGGGATATCAGACAATGTAATGGTTTTACTTTTTAGGATGGTGGATATCATTTTCAATGGAATTTGTTTTCCTTGAGATTTCATGTTTTGGCATAATTTTGAGTATAGAATTGATGGTGATGTATCAGACCCATATTTGATGTTATTGACATTGGGTATAATTTACAACACCTAATGGAAATAGTTATGTCTGTGGTGAGTGGGATGTTCCATCATGTCATGTAGGGCCAATTTTCCCCCAATTAGGAGAACTCAAAGACCATGTTCATTGTATTTTTCAATATGAATAATGAAGAGAGAAAATAATATTCCATATCATTGTGTATAAATTTTAGGATGTTTATTATAATGGCTTTATAGTGCCACCACTAAAGAGAGATATTAATTTTATTACTGAGCTACTACTAGGGGAATAATGGGCTCCATTCCACCATATCGAATGGTGTCAGAAGAAAATCATGACCATATGGTTCAACTAGAATATTTGGAGTTAAAGGGGTTAATCCATTCTATTATTTCACATTTGGGATATTCCTTGATATTTTTCCAGAATGCTGGAAGATTTTTAAGATTATTTTATGACAAGAGAATGTTTTTTTATATGTGAATGTTAATAATAGGTACTTACTTCCCAAAATCAATGTCTTTTTTGACCAACGGAGGGGAGCCTCAGTGTTCACTTCAATTTATTTAAGACTTGGATACCACCAGTTGATATTGATACCTTATAGAATCTTGTAGATAGAAATAAAAAATACGTGTAGGTTTTATGATTCTGTGTTGATGTCATTTGAGTTGACAAACAATGATTTTATATTTATGGATTTAATGAACTGAAACTTCCACCCATACGTAGATCATTTAAAAAAATTATTTTATAAAGGAATATTGGTGACCCAATGAACTCTTGATGATCATTTAAAAAAATTGACAACATCTTTAGTACACTAAAAGAGCATATGATTTATCCCAAGATATCAAACATTCAGTTTTATATTGATCATTTTCATTTATTGGGCCACACAAATTCTGATTCATGTGTGTTTGTGGACCATGATAGATTCTAGTTTGTGGTTTCATGGGATCAACCAAATAATTTTTATGATGATAGTAGTATTTTGTGTAGGTAGATTGTTACTGGAGGTTAATTATTGATTTCTATTGATTCATATTTCTACAATAAGGATTGACCAAAATGGGAGTTAATATTGAGTGTCAATTGGCATTAAATAATTATTTTCCAGATTGTATAAAGTAGTTGACTATCAAACTGATTTTAAAATTACCCAAAACATGTAATTTATATACCTTGTTATTTTATGTGTTTGGTGTGGACATGGGGTATTTTCGATGAAGGATTATTGTGTTCTAGAATATCAGTCATGAATGTTGAGGCCTCGTGGAATAAATATCATAATAATTATCAGGATCCAACTTTTATAGATTATGAATTAGTGTGTTTGAGGAATTAATATTTTGGAGAGTGGTTTATAGTGTTCATTGATCATAAAAGTATTAATTACATCTTCTCTTAGTGGATTTTGAATCATCTATATTAAATGTGGGTTGAGTACCTACAATAATTTTAATTTTTGTTGGTTTACCTACTAGGAAACTAGAATATTGTTGTGGATGCTCTGATAGGATGCATTGAAATTAGGTGGTTCTAGAATCCATCCCCTAGCGGAGAACGATGTCCTTGATTGGTGAGATGCACCTAGAGGTGAAGGATGGGAACATGACAAAAAAACATACATTAATTGCATTTTAGTTTTCACATTTGAACCTGGTCAAGGAGAGTCACCTGGACGATCTAGAGTGTCTGGCTATGATGGAATGTCTTAATTGTGGGGAGTCATATTCTAGTTGGGATATGGATTATTATGGGATTGTTAGGGTTTATTTCATGTGGTTGTGTCACTATGTATGTTGTAAGAGTTGAGGCATGAGTTCTATGAATCAATGTAAGAAGTTAATCTTGGTCTGAATAAGATATATCATGATCTTCATATGAAGTATTGGTGGTTGGGAATGAAGAAATAGGTTGTGGGTTTTTGGCACTATGGCTTACTTCTATGAAGGTGATGTCCAAGCACTAGCTCCATGTATGTTTGGTATACCAATTTTCGATCCCAAAGTGGAAGTGGGATAACATAACGATGGAATTCGTAGTGAGTATTTTCAAGACAACTCAAAAAATGATTCCATTTGATTGGTTGTGGATTATTTTTAATATGGTGTCCCATTTATTCTCAATCATGGTGGCTTATATAATTTATGAGATTGGTCAATTATATGTTCAAGAGATAGTACGATTACATGGTGTGCTGAGAACTATAGGTTCATATCATGATCCAGTTTTCACATTGTGAATCTAGCATGGATAATTGAATTTTATGGGTACCCATGTGTTTTTTATTATCGATTGTCAGCCACAGATGGATGGGTAGTTAGAGCATACAATTAAACCATTGTAATGTGTGATGAGAGCTAGTGTATGGAATTTTTGTTATTCTCGGAAAAACATTATTGTTTTTTGATTTTTCCTACAATAATAATCTTCAAGCTTTGATTCAGATGGAACCATTTGGGACACTCTATGGGAGACCATGTAGATCTCTATGGTGCTGTTTTTTAGTTGGGGGGTCTAAGCTGTTGAGACTGAGTCCCATATAAGAGACTATAGAAGAGGATTGATTGATTCAAATTTGTAATAGAAAGACTTAGAGAAGACAAAAGTCAGAATAATACAAGAGGTGTAGTCCTCTTGATTTTATGGTGGGTGATAGTTTGTTTCATAGGTGTCACTGAGGTTGGATCGTCGTCAAATTATCAAATAGAGCAATTTGGCACATAGGTATGTGGGACATTTGAGATTATAGATTGGATTAAAATGATGGCTTACCAATTGGATCTTTTAGCACACTATATTGGAATGAATAATGTATATCAACATATTTAATTCTAATAGTATGTCATTTGTCTATATTAGGTGATAAATGGTATGTATGATGAGCTTGAGGATGAGGCGCCTATTGGGGAGAATCTTGTTAGTATTGAGGATCATAGTGAGAAGGTCTGACAGGGAAATACTGTTACCTTAGTTCATGTTTTATATAAACATGGAAATATTCAAGAGTAAACATGGGAGAAATAATCGGATATGATGGCATAGTGGCCAGATATATTTTATTTAGAAACTCAGTGATTCTTGTGAAGAGCAGCCCAATGATAGTCTATTATATGGTGGGGAGGTTCTCTGATTAAATATTAGTTTCAATATATTTTTGTTAAATTAAATGTTTACAGATTATTTCAGATACATCAAGGGTCATTCACGGGGTTTGAGACATCATAAGAAGGGAATATGACTCACTTGGAAAGGCACACATTTTTCACACGATTAATCAACTGTGTGGCCTATCCAAGAAAACCGTGAAACCTCAGACAGTAGAAGATCTCTTGATTGGAGTAGGTTTTTCTAAATGTGTATCCTACCTAGGTAATTTTGTGGACAATTCCACTATTAAAGTGGCATACTAATTTTTTATACATGGTTTGTAAAATAGTGTGGGTAAACCCTATGCCCCTGTAAAATCTAGAAAAATTTAAAAAAAATAATTACAATATTGTGTATCATTACCCACTTTTCTTCCAACTTTTTTTCATTTGAACCAATGTTATGGACAATAAATCTAGTGATATTTCAATGCTGATTCTACTTCATGTCTATGTTGTTCATAGCACCTTTTTACAGATCAAAGGCCCATGTAAGTTTAGTATCCTCCTTTATTTTCAATTCCAGATTACGGTTTGTATATTTGGTAATATTCTTCAAAATATATAAAAATATTATTTTCTAAAGTAATATAGGTTTATTTAAATAGATTATTTTGAATTCAGAGCATAAACAATGCTTATTAATGTGTTCTTCAACATATTCAAGGTAGGTGGTCTAAAAATATATCCCATAGTTTCATTGAAAATTTGTGCATGTTCAGTTTTATTCTTTGTTATATATTTTTTTATTTTGATGGATTTGGTGAGATTTCATAAAATGTGTCTTTAGATGATGAATAAAAACCAAAATATTCCACATGGGATGAATCATGTATTTTTCAACCTCTTTAGGGTGATCCATTAGGTGCACCGATATTTCTGATTCTAGAAAATGGATATGTTAGTTTATAGTTCTTGTGTATTACTTCAAAAACCTTTTTTGAGTATGTTAATATGTTAAATTGAAGTGAAAATGGAATAATTATAGTGTGTATAGTTTTATTAATGGATTAAGGGATTTTTTGGAATGACATATAAATGAGTTAATTGTGTTAAAGGATATCATGGCATGTGGACTATGAATTACGTTACAAATTCCTAAGAGAGTTACTGCATATGAAATGGTGAATATGTTAAATCGGTAATGTTATCTAAAATTAGAAATATATTAAAACTGGGAATCATATGTTATTTATGTAAATCATGAAAAAGGATAATATAATAGACTTAATGATTACGTTTTGTGCACTAGGCATGAAAAAGGAAATTCGGCTAAATGGATAAGTAATGAAAATGGAAAATTTATTAATGGGTTATGGCATAATATTAATTACAATGTTGATTGTTATGGATTATTATTTTTATATAAATTGTTTTTTGGTTTTGATATGTGTTGTGCTATTTAAGTGAATGAATAAGCATGTGTACATGGATTGAGGTCTCAGATAAAGGATTGAGGCCCCTCCCATGGGTTGAGTGGCACTGATGCTCTAAGTCAACCAAAAATGCATGGGTTAGAGAAGGGGTGGTTCTATATTCAATTAATAATATAATTCCACCAACATTGATAATTCAAGTTGATGAAATTGTTTTTTATGTCCTATCACTAGTGAGATAGGTACATGGCATATTCCATTACGTGGAATGATAAATTCTATGAAACATTTAGTGAATGATGTAAATTCCTAACCCATGGATTAAATGGTGATAGAGATCTAATTGATGAAGATGATGATCATAATAAATTTTTAACCATGGTTTTTTATAGTTAAGTAAATAATTTTTTATAGTGGCCCCTGAACTGTCATTATTTATTATTTAATTATTTAATAAATGAATGCACTATTTTTTATCAGGGATTTTCTAGACAGAAATTGTGGTGGAATTTTTTGATGCACTCACACCCTAATCAGGACATTGTTGGTCTGTCAAGTAGATTTTATGATTTCAGGTTTAAAAAAAGAGAAGGGACATGTGATTAGGTGTTATGTCGGGCTTCATAGGTACATGGATGAGGTTTCAAAAATTGATTCATTTCTATTTGGAGATTCCAATATTTGTTATAGTTTTTATTTATTCTCATGGCATAGAAGCATGGAATTACATATTTACTATAGTTTTTGGTATATTCCTAGTAATGTTTGATTGTTAATTCTCCTTGGTTATTCTTTGATTTTTCTTCCATTATATTTATTTTTGGTTGTGCCTTACTTGGGTAAAGAGGGTATAGTCTCCCGAATTTACTTTTAGACCATTTACGAAAGTCTCAATCTGTAGGTGTATAGGGAGGCACACTTGAGGTCATGTAGAGACCCATATTGGGTAATTATTTTAGTGTCTCTCATGTTAGGGAAATTACAGTAAGAATTGATGGGATGGGTAATTGGGATATTCGTGAAGTTCCATAGTTTTGTGTTATATAGTGAGAGTTTCCTACATAATATAGGATCAGATCAGATTGGTAGTAGTGCACAACAGTTTTATATAATGATAATTGGAATGATATTATATTATATTATTATTCATTTTTCATGTTTTCCATGTTTTTTTGTAATATTATAATATATATATTTTAGGTGAATGAGTAAGTGTTATATTTTGTGGAATAAATTTTTTTAATTACTCTCATCATCGAATTTGGTTTCATCTAAAATTACAATAAACCAATTTTTTATCTTATATACAAACCTATTTTTTGTGGAATTGGTTAGAAGGTTATGAATTAGTATTGTATGGTATTACATGAGACATTGGGAAAAATATATTTTTTATACTCAATAATTCAATATTCACTCTATATCATTATGTAGGTGTCTTGTATCATGATACAGGTAACTGAGAAACTATGATGTCCGTGAAGGATGGATTTTAGGAGTGGCGTTTCATGTGTATATGGTAGTGTTAATTCACATATTAAATCAGGGGTTAACACATTCAAATTGAATGTGAATGATCTAATAGGTTGTCAGATGTTTTAGGAATGTGTATGTTTTTTTAATCATATTCCACTTTCTAATTTTTAGTTACATTAAATGGTATTTCAATGTTGGTTTTAGATTGTAAATGGAAATATTTTATAATATAACATATATTTCATTGTTAATTGATGTTAAAATCCTCCATAAATTATTATATTTCTCTTAAAACAATAGTTTGAAATCTAAGTTGATTCTAGAATGTGCCTGAGGATATTCTGTGCTCCCATCATATGTATTTTTGTTTGATAAACTATGTCTTGGTTTAAAAAAATCGGTATCATAGTAATTTTATATGGGTTCATTAAATGGATGTTTATATACATGTATATTAATTTGCTGGGGGCCCATATTGTACCTACTAAAGAGAATATCTAACCACATTATTGAGTGAATTCAGTTTTTATGTATTTGGAACATGAAATTTTATCAAATATATCCATTATATGATGTTGAGGAAAATATTAACATATGATCAATCACTAATGAAATTATTGGTAAAGAAATACATTATTGGATTATGATAATCCTATGTAGGTTTAATATACATGGTCAAAAAGTTATCAATATTATTCTAACCATAATGTGGGTTTAGTGGTGATTTTATAATATTTGTAAACTAATTTTTATTTTTAATAATATTTTTTAAAATTATTTACTAACGATTCTTTGAAATATTTTCATTATTAAATCACTATATATATAATATTGCAACATAGATAGTGAAATTTGATCTCATTATTTATATTTTATGGTTTTAACAGAGGGAATTTGTTTGTAGTTCCACATTTGATTTTTAATTTATTATTTTTGTTCGTATTGATTCCCCCTCATACTGTGCTCTTTCATGTGAATAAATATTGGAATGTGGGAAGTGAGCATTGATAGGGGTAAGTATATATGATTTTCTAAATAATTTCTTAATAAAATATATTTTTTGGATTTAACACACTGATATTTTTATTAAATATTTCTATTTAAATAATTTGATTTCTTCAACAACTTTTGTAACCTGAAACAATGAGTTTATTCGAACCACATTTCATTATTAAAATATTATGCATGAGTTAAATCCTAGGTATTTATTTTGTTTTTATGAATTGTAATAATAAAATTTAAAAAAATATATGGTAAACATTTCTATTAAATGAATTCATTATTAATCTATTTATTTGAATAAAACAATTTACCTTAAAAGTAGTTTTTTTAATAATTTTTTTTGTATCAAGTTTATTTTGATAGTAATAAATTATAATATGTACTATTAATGAATAGTTTTAATGAAATTTATATATTATTTAATGTATCAAATGTTATAATCATTCATACAATATATTTTTCAGAATAGTATATGAATAAATCTATTATTATGCAAAAAAACTTTTCCATACAAATGTGTTTTTATCACATTAAACTCATATAAATTAATGTTAATTCATTCAAATTATAGTTATTGAGTAATAAATAATTAATTTTATATTTAGAAAAATTATTTTTAATTTTGGTTAATAAGTGCATTATATTTGGGTTTAACATGAATAATAACCAAGAAAAAATTTATCACCATGTCAAAGGGTATATAAATCTAATATATATAAAAAATAAATGGAAAGGGCATAATTTTCCATTAAAATTATTATTGCATTACTTTAATACTAACCTTTCTCCCTTATTCTATACATTTTCATGTTTATAGAATATTTTTTCATATGAATGGGCTATATAATTTCTAAACAAATGAATGTTGAAAATTTTCACTCTCTTTGTTTTTAATATGTACTATGTTTCCACATAAGGAAAAATCATGTTATTAATGAACAACAATGTGTATTTTTAGATTGAAAAAATAAGTTTAAGACAAGAAATTTATTTATATATTTAGTAAATATATTAATGACATAATTTCATATGAATCACCCATGCATTATTTTCTTATTTAATAAAAAATATAATTAATGATTTAAAAAATATTAAAACTGATATTAATTCACTGTATTAATGTGGAAGATTAATTTTAAATTTTAATTAGATATATTATAATGGTTAGATATAATTATATTAAAATTAGACTTAGTTTTTACTTATTAAAAAAATAAATTAAATGAATCGTTTCAAAATTGACAATATTGATATTTTATGAAAATATTATTTCTTAAATTTTTCTAAAATTAATAAATTTATTGAAATCATACACCATGGTTATTATGTGGGAATAAATTGAATAAATTGCCATTTTAAAGGATGATTTTAGATTTATATGTTTAATTTTCATTTCATTAATATTGAAAAATGTTTTCACCATATATAAAACTAATAATTGTTAACTAATACTTATTCAAAATGATAAAAATAAAATATACAAAAAATTATCTAAATTATATTGGATTATGGGATTAAAGTAGTATAATTACTTATATTTGAATCCCTATCCATTTGGATGATTTTTTTCTAGATTTAATGTATTATAATTTAATTGTTTGAAAAATTTCAAACATACCCCAAACCTCAAATATAAGAGGGAACCTATACAATTAAATTTTTACAATACATTGAGCCTTCATTGTAGAGAAGGAACATTAAATTCCTCTAATAATGTCCTATATCCACATTATAGAGGTTTTGGTCCTTGCTCAAGACCAACCCTACATCACATTATAAGAGATATAAAGGATTAATTTAAATAAAAAGTAGGTTAGAGATCTTTGGAAGAAAATAAAACTCAGGGTAAGTGTTATATAAGATAATAAAAGTTCTTATCCACAGTGATCACTCCTATTTTATGATCATAAAATTTTATGATACAACTGTCAAAATATTCAGGAATTTTCATCTATTCTATTTATTTCATGAAAATACATATTTTTAATATAGTTTATATAATTAATGTAATAATGAAACTAAACATATTTTTTCAAGTAAATTTGAATTCATTTATCTCTTCTTTCAAGAAATTTTTATTTACATAAAAATGTTTTCTAAAATCATTAAGAGAGTTTTTAATATTTTCCTTTTAATTTTATTGGCATCTTTACCAATATTTCAATTCTTACAAAATGGGTTTATGGAATATTTTTCTCATTTTAATAATGATGTAATTGATGACTTTTTCTATAAAATTATGGAAGGAATGTTTTTAACGTAAAAGGAATGAAAATTATTTCCCTTTATCATGCATATTTTCTTTATTGATGCTTCCATGATAATTTTTCATGTTTCACTTCCAAACAGGTTTTCCTTTTTATTTTATTAATTTTATTAAAGTTAAATCAAAATAAAATGGTTATTTTCCTCAAAAATGTTTTAATGATCTATTAATGGTATTTTTATTCATCAAATATACCAGTATTAATATCACTTATTCATTTCCTGTGATATATTCCAAGGATAACAGTAATATTAATTTCCTAGATTGAATATGGAATTTATGAAATAATTATTTTGAAACAAATATTTTTCCACTATTTCTATCGTGATGAAATGATTAAACTATTATAACACCCATTTATTTCAAATGGGTTATGTTATTATTAAATCTTTAAGAAACCCATTTTTTAATGGGATTTGATATTATAAATTCTTTAAGATCTAGTGGAATATTATTTTTTTATATTCATTATTTTATGTGTGGGACTTATATATCATTGTAATTAATTTGGAAAAAAATTGGTTTCTCCTATGATTTGTAAGATGAAATTGGGGAGTAAACATAGTTAAGTAAGTGACTATATCCACTATAAATTAATTATAGGTTAATATTACCACTATGATGGTTTACATAGTTAACCCATTACACTATGATATTATTCACAATGAGCATTGAATATATTGGTAATGATTCTATACTATTTTTTACCCCAAAAATCAATTTGTTCTGAATATGTTATGCTTTCATATTTTATGTTCTTTTATTCCTTTATTATTTCTATCATATAAAAATTCATGATCTATTACATGAATTTCTATTCTGATATTTGATATGCATGGTATAATTTTAAAACATTATGATCATGTTCTTGAATTATTAATCTCACGTAATGATTAGGTGATCAATAATATCTCATTTTCCACACATATACTATATGGGCTTGACAATTTTTAATTTTTAATTTCCCTAGGTTATAAATAAATGTATTAATTAAATATTTGTACTTTTTTATAATTTTATAAAACTACTATGACATAATGTAGTTTTTTAATGAACTAGTTGTTTAGGTTTCCATGATTTCAATGATATTATACCAATATAGTTCAAATGTGTATTATAATGTTATGTAATGAATATTCATATATTATGATATAATATCTATATATTAATAATAATGGTAATTATATTTGGTATAAAAAGTAATTTTTTGTTTTTCATTTTCATACTATGATGATAAATCATTGGTATGAACCCTATGTATAAATATATGCTTAGGATAAAATCCAACAGTTTGGTTTGAGTGAATGAATAATAGAGGTGAAACCTATGGTTTCATAGAAGAAGGTTTCAAGATTTATATATCCTATAAATTATTTCTCATGATTATTTTTTTACCAATTGGATTATTATTTCTATGACTATGTTTTTTGGTTGTAGCCAATGATTGGATGCTTAATGATTTATGATAATTAAAAATGTGATGTATAATGTAATGATTGTCCTTATAATAAACCAAATTTTATTGGATTTTCAATAAAAACTCTTTCTAATATGATAAAATATCTTTTTCAATATTTGAAATAGGGCAATATTAAAATTATAATATTAGGGGATAATTTTCAATTGAGTACTTCATTTGGAAATTTACACCTTTTTAGTGGGTCTATTTATCTACTAGTCACTAATAAATTGATCTATATTGTTGAATAAAATATTTTTTATTATTCAGTGTTTAAGACATGATAATTTTATTATATATAATTTTATTTCATTTAATTAAAATAAGATTTTATTTGAACTCTTTTCACGATATGATAAAACAACCAGAAATTGAATCTGTATATTGGGATGAATAGAAAGTAATATTTGATAACAACTAATCTAATGATATTATTCATATGAAAATAAAGAATTAATTCCTTGATTTATAAAATATAGATGATGAGTATTTTGGTATTATGATGAAAATTTCACACAGTTTGTGAGTTATATTTCTTGTATTATCCTCCCATACAAATGTAAGGTACATTAGTTATTTAGTGTCCTTAAATATATTATCCTATGGTTGTTATCAAAAAGGGAAATATATTGTAATGAATAAAAAATTTGATGTCCACTCAAAGTTATTATAGATATTGGAGTTATCTATAAATATCATAGTTTAATAAAAAAAGAAAATTTAAATTCAAAGGTAATTATAAAAAACATAGAGTGAAGAATATGTTCATTCCTTTATGCTTTAATTTTGGTAGAAAATGGGGAAACATTTTCTTAAGGAACTAGTAAATATTTCATGTATGTATATGATGGTCATTGTGATTTCAAATTCCGAAGATACATGAATTAGTTATCTAATGATGAGAATAGAGATAATGATCCCTATAATATTCCACCAACACTCAAGTGTGTAGAATACATAGAGTATGGGAATTATTCTAACTACTTCCCAAATATTAAGGTTACTAAATATTATCAACATCAACAAACTATTAATACAAGGGATTAGAATAAAATATCATATGATCATTATTTAATATGAGAAGTATGATAATGATGAAATATAAGGTTTACATACCATCCACTCTATAAATTAAAATATCTAATATTTGTATAGATATACCCAATATTTTACAATTATTGAATTTTCTAAGGTTTTTATGGAAACAAATAAAAATATATATTTTTAGTTAGTAGAAAAAACCCCTAATGGTATGATGATCTCATCTGAAGTCTATACATAATCTCCGACTGATGATTGTAGGTATGTGATCCGAGAAAATATTTTCATTCCTTCCCTAGTTGAATTTTATGTTATTTTGGGCATTGATTTTGGTTATTTACCTAAATACTAATTTAACTACAGAGTATGGGATGTTAAACATTATATTTATAAAATATCCTTCGATCACCTGTCACTATGATGAAAAAATGTCCTGTTGATGGTAATTACATCCGTTTATAGGTCATTACTCTTATTCAAAAGGGGGTTTCACTGTAATGGTTTTGGATTTATTCAACATTGATGAAATGCCAATTATGAGGGGGTTTATTGAGGTCATTGTAAAATAGTTTCATAGTCTTCTGCAAAATCATGAGGTCATGTTTCCTAAAAAATTAATACTTGGTGTTACACCAACTTCATTACTTCATATCAAATGGTGGAGATTAATTTCAGATATTTTAAGAATCAACTCTAATAGAATCATAAAAAGGGATTAATTTGGGAATATTCATCACAATGGGGTTCACATTTTGTGTTTTCTAGATAGAAAGATAGATTAATGAAACTCTACATTTATTATCAAAAAATTAGCCATATTTCTATCAAGAACAAGTATCATATACCCATACACGAGGAATGGATTGATAACACTGTGTAACTCAATAATTTTATAGGATTAAAATTAAATATTGATATCATCAATTGAGGATTAACAAAGAGGATAAACCTAAATAACAATATATATGTTGTATAGAAGATAGGAATTCATATTAATCCATTTTTATTACGATTAAAAAAATTATATTAATTAATTTAATAAATATTTTAATATGATAATACAACAAAATGTTTTTGGTATTAATTATATGTGAATTTATTATTTATTCAAATTAAATGTATATTCCCTAAGATTATTTGAAAATTATTATTAATACCGTAAGGAAGAATAATATTTATAAATAATTTATCAAATGTGAATTTCATCTTCAGAATGATTCATTATTTAATCTTATAATCTTAAGTTATTGTATATCAGTATGCCCTCCATATACAAATTTTATTTAACATCGGTCCATAAAAACCACTCTGATCAGGATAAATACTATTATTGGTTTCTGTGGTTATTATTGAAACATCATGAAAAACTATTGTTGTTATTAAACACACTAACAAAGAGAACAAGATGGGGATAAAAAAATTTTGGTTGAATGAGTGTGAGGAATATTTTATAGAACTAAAGATAAGGCTAGTCAGTTCACCTAGGCTAATACAACCCTACAATGAAGATGGTTTTGAAATATATAGTGATGCACTAATGAAGGAATTTTGATTTCTTCTCATAAGGAAATGTATAATGATAACATAGTCCTCATTAGAAATTATTTTCAATTAAAATATATTACCAATCATGATTTAGATTTATGTACGATTTTTTTTCATTTATGATAAGGAATAACTGTCTCTATAGAGAAAGGTTCGACATATATATTGTTCACAAAATATTAAATTTTATTTTCACTACAAAATAAATGAACATGGACCAAAGAATAAGGTTGAAGATAATTAAAAATTATGACAACTCAATACCTTATAATGCTAAAAAATGAAAAGGTGTAAAATTATCTAAGATAAAAGGGTCATGCTAAATTTTCTATAGTGATGATAAAATATATCCTAAATTTTCAAGACAACCAATGTACTAATATTTAAATCATATAGAAAGGGTAGAAATTTTTTTTTTCATTAAATATATTTTCATCCATCTATCTATGTGAATATTTAAATGGTGGAGAGGGAATATTGAGAAATGGAAAATAATTTAAGAAAAGTTTTTGTGTTCATCCATGATTGCGTTGGAATGATAATATTTTGGTACAGTGTATATGTTCCATCGATACTAGATTTGAATAATTATCTGATTCATGAATCTCATTACAATTATAAACTATTTATCCTAGAATTATGGGGAAATATAGTTATTTTAATGTGTATTTATTATTGGATCGTATAGTGACACTACCTTTTTTGACATTAATGATTCATCATTTTAATGATAAAAAACATAATAGTATTTCACATAGAGGATACAATTGTTTAGTTACTTGGGAAAACTATTACCATTCAAAATTTTTACAACATAAATCATAAAAAATCATTTAATTCCTTCTTTAATAGATTCTTATTGGCAATTTCCCCCACCTTAGTACATGTAGTCACCTAAGGATATACATCAAAAAAGGGCGAGATAAAAGCCCAATAAGAGGATAGATAAGAATGATATACCATGGGATTATCATAATCATAACATGGGAATAAGATCATGAACATGAGAGGAATCATAAATATAAGACTTGATATGTGGAAATCTATAAAAATGAAACATCATGTCTTACTGGTTATCTAGCACACATACTTGTAAACCATGCTAGATTCTTGTTCACACATCATTTCACATTTACTCATGTTGTTCAACACATTACCCAATGCATTGGAGCGCTGTATAATTACGGGATCACCCGTCACATTGAAACATTCATATTTCACAATATAATTTCAGGAACACCCACCACATCATATCATTATCATTATCATGCATGCCACATAGACCACATATAAAAAATGAAAATAACTAACCAATGGAAATTAATGGGTTTCATCTGATATGTTAACATTCATAAACATTGGGTTCTTAAAATATAGAGGGAATAACGTACATGTTACAAGAATCGTCAACTTTGAGTGAGAAGTAAAATGTGTGTTCTAAAATGAAGAGTACATTTGGAAAACATTTTATTTTACATAATAACCAGTGACAAACACATATATCCTAGAAAATGAAATAACATGATAAAAAATTGATCAACAAAGAGTAACCATATAAAAAATGGAGTAAAATAGGGAGAACCTGAAGGATGAATGTTGGGTTCGAGAATTTCCTCTTCCATTGTATCTGAATGCTTTCTTCTTTTTAATATCATGTATAATGAAATTATATTACTTAATTATAAATTATAAAACCTTTTATATATTAATATGGATAATTATGTTTTCATTATGTCATTTTATGTTCCATTGGATGACTTATAGTGTTTAAAAACATTGTTCGGGGATGTTCATTTTTATGGTTTTTCTTGGGTGGTTCACCTGTATTCATAAATTGATGTTCTGGTATAACATGGGAAAACATACAGAACGAATATTACATGTTATTAATGAAATTCCATCATTTAAAATTATCTTATAATGATTTATATTATATACAATGTGGATGAATAATAAAATATTAATTAAATTATGATTGTTTGGGTTAATTTGGTTGGTTTTTCGATCACAAAGAAGTTACTTTAATTTTTCACGTAGTAATTTTTACATAAGTCAGTTCAAAAAAATTAAATAGGAAATAATAGAAATAAAATATTTTGTTTCAATAATAAAAATGGTTTCATTATCAAATCGGAAGGTAGAAATGGAAGAAGAATAAATGTTGTTCTTGAAGATGATAAAAAAACACCCCACGAACAACGCTCTATTTAATAAAATAAAAACAAGAGGGAAAAGGGATTGGATTATATAATATCTCATTTTCTTCATAACATTCTAGTACATGCATTATAATGTAGTTAAATAAAAATTTTGATGAAGATATGTGGGGAGATGTCAATAAATGAACTTGAAATTGAAAGGAAATTGAAGGAGTATAGGGAGATAAATTACCTCTTAAATACCCCTCTTGAGATCCTCCATAAGATAGTTAGGCTCGGCCTTTTGATGAGACAAGAAACTCTTGGACATTGGATAGTTACTAGGGAAGATGTTTGCATAGATTTTAGAGATGTCTTGAGTTTGAGATAGGTGAGGAAATTAGGGTGTAATGGGTTGTTTTTATAGTGAGTATCTCTTGGGGGTGATAGGCCATACTAGAATTAAATTCAGTGCTCAAATCATATTGAAGGCTCCTCCAGAATTGAAATTTGAACCTTGGATAATGGTCAAAGAAAATTGATAGTGGAACACTGTGCAGTATCACAACATTCTTAACATATATCTATGCAAGTTGTTCAAGTGAGAGGTCTTTTCGAATAGTGATAAAATGGGAAGTCTTGGTGAGTGGAGAAACCACAACCCATATCACATTATTTCCCTTCGGCATCTTCAGAAGTCCCATGAAAATGTCCATAATAACATTTTCCCATTTCCACATGGGATTAGGGAATGGTTGGATCATCCCTTTGGACTTTTTCCGCATTTATTTAACTTGTTGACATACCAAGCACATTGATATATATTCCAAAATCTTTTTATTCATGTAATACCACCAGATGTTTTCTCTAAGATCACGATACATCTTGGTACTCCTAGGATGGATAGAGAATGTTGAGCTATGTGCATTTTACAATATCTCCTTCTATATCCCGAGTGATAAAGGCACACAAGGCTGAATTACAAACCAAATCACACCATCATTGTCGATATGGAAATCCTACAGCTTCCCATACTTTAATTCATTCACCCCCTTTTGTATCTCCACATCACCGCTGGGTGCATCCATAATCCTCTCTTGGATGGATGGTTGCAAAATCATATGGGAATGGTTGGATATATCACCTGCCCTTATAATTTTGAAATCATTCCTTTTCATGTCTAAGATGATAAGGTCTTTCTCAATCCATAACATGGATAGAGTAGCGAGTTCTTTTCGGCATAGAGCATAAGCTACCTTGTTCACCTTTCCGGGATTGTAGTGAATAGAGAAATTGTAATCCTTGATTATCTCTAACCATCTCCTTTGATGCATGTTGAGATACTTCTGTGTGAATATATAATTTAGGATCTTGTGATCATTGTATATGTCACAATTCTCAGCATAAAAGTAGTGCCACTAGATTTTCAATAAAAAAATCACGGCTGGCAGCTCTAGATCATACGTCGAGTAGTTCTGCTCATGGATATTCAACTATCATGAGGCGTAGGCTATCACATTATCATTTTTCAGGAGTACGCAACCCATTACTTTCTTTGAAGCATTACTGTATATCACAAAACATTTTCCAGTTTTCGGTAGTGTGAGTACTGGTACAGGGATCAGCCTTCTCTTTCACTCTTTGAAGCTTCCCTCACATTCTTCCATCTAGACATTATTTACCCCTTTACTTGTTAAATTAGTTATTGGGCTTGACAATCATGGGACGTTTCTCAAAAAATGTCGATAGTATCCAAAAAATGCAAGAAAACTACAGATTTCTGTGACACAAGGGGGCATGAGCCATTCCTCAATTGTCTTTGTTTCTTAAGGATCCATATAAATTACCTAACTTGTGATCACGTGTCCTATGAACGTGAATTGATTTATCCAAAAGTCACACTTACTGAACATGGCATACAACTTATCCATTGTTAATGTCGCCATCACACGTCTTAGATGTTCTTCATGTTCCTCCTTGCTCTTGGATTAGATGATAATATCATCACTAAACACTACCACAATGTTTTCAAGGTAATGTCTAAATAATTTATTCATCAAATACTTGATGATTGGAGGGTCATTAGTATGTCCAAAGGGCATCACTGAATACTCATAGTGCCCATACCTTGTTTGAAAGGAAATCTTATGAATATCTTCCATCTTAACCTTTACCTTATGAAATCTATAATGACGATGCACCTTTGAGAAGAATTGAGAACCTCTTAACTGATCGAACAAGTCCTCAATCCTTGGAAAAGGATACTTGTTCTTTATGGTTATCTTGTTGAGTTCTCAATAATCGATACACAAGTGCATTTTCCATCAATCTTATTCACAAAGAGCACTGCTACACCCCGATGTGATGCACTAGGGTGTATGCACCCTTTGTCTAGTTGATATTGATGCTACTTCTTTAACTCATCCAGTTCAATAAGATCCATCATATATGAACACTTTGAGATATGAGTAGCTCTGGGTACGAGTTCAATTGAGAACGCTACCACATGATATGGGGGAATTATGAGTAACTCTTTGAGAAATACATCGTTGTATTCCCTCATGATGGGAATTTCCTCATGGTTTGAACTATCCTTCATCCCATCCATTTAGGAGAGGTATTCTTCTTTGTAGGAATTAACACCCACACAGATGAAAAAATTTTCAAAGTAGATTTATGAGCTTCCTTGCATTTGTAAATGATCATGGGATTTTTCTAAACATGATGAGATATTTCCTTTTCCTGATAAATGATAAGTGATCCATATAATGAGAGCCAATCTATTCCCATTATATATTTGAATTCATCCAAGGGATGTATTATGAGATTCCCTGGAAGAATCTACCCACATATTCCAAAACGAGAAGAGTCAGACACTTGGGTTGAAATTATTGCACAACTTGGTTTTTTTACAAATATCACTACTTTTTGATTTTGGGGCTAGTATTCTATAGTTTTAGAAATCATTCAAGATATAAAGGAATGCATAGAACCAGAATAAAATAACACTTTTTCCATTATTGAATGAATAGGAAGTGTACCATGTACAACTTCATTATCTTACCCCACTTCCTAAATAGTGATGGCAAAAGCATTCCCGTGTTCCTTTGGCATTGGTGGCTGATGATGCTGATTACCCTCAAGAACACGAGGTTTAGTGCAAAATCATGCATAGTGCCCTAGCTAACTAAAATTATAGCACTGAACCATGGGTGGGACTCTCCTTTTATCCATTACAATATCCTTCCCTTCCATGTCTTTTTGACACTCTTGATCATGATGTCCTTCTTTCCCATGATTGATGCATTTCCTCTTCCCTTTGAGGTAGTTCCCATGGTGCAACTTGCAACATTTTTGGAATGTGGGTTGTTGAGTTTTCTTCCCACCTTTAACATTAGATCCACCGGCTTGATACTACGCATTTTTTTATTATCACCGTATTCATGTGTTTATTCTCCAAACACCATCTTCAATTTTAGAGCACACCGAACAAAATCTTCAGAACTTTAAAAGTATCGAATATCAAGAGACTCTCGAAGGTGTGGTTTTAATCCACTAATGAATCTATAAATTTTTCTATATTGTTGATAACAAAACAATAAGTATTCCTTGAAGGCCTTGTGAAATTCGCTTCATTTGATGAGATAGATTCTCCCACTGTTTTTCTTGAGATCTATAAATTCCCTCTCCATATATATACCATGAGTTCTTGGGAAATAATTATTAATCAACATTATCTTAAAGTCTTCCACTTCCTTCCCTTCAATTTAATCCCTTGGAATGTTCTTTATCAAATCCTTCCATTGATTAGATTCTCCATCTAGATGATAAACGAATAGAGTCACCTTCTCTGTCTCCGAATAGTGAAGCACTGAAAAGATCAATATCCATGGAGTTGACCCACTGTTCTATAATGAGTGGATTAGAAGATCCACTAAATGTTGGTGGCCGCTGCAGCATAAAACATTCGATAGCCATTTTGTCCCTCATTGGTGAAGGATGACGTTTCCCATTTTTATGGTTATTGTTCATAACCTTAGTTAATTGTGTAAGAATCAGCATTATGTTTTGAACAACACCTCCCAAATATTTGAGGATATAGTTCATGCTATCCTTGCATTGTGCCTCACACATGTTGTTGGCCTGGTTTCTCCTGGTTCCCATCATTTTATAAAATAGAAAATATTATAATAGAACACAAGTCAATAATTCATGAATAAATAACATATTGATTTTCACAATTTATACTAAAACCCCAACGTATAGGATCCCTATGTAATGATTCTTGTGTGCATATTTTTACATAGT
Organism: Viscum album; assembly: GCA_963277665.1. Lineage (NCBI taxonomy): Eukaryota > Viridiplantae > Streptophyta > Magnoliopsida > Santalales > Viscaceae > Viscum > Viscum album. The sequence goes on from OY728156.1 coordinate 538,387,943, forward strand.
CTCATGTTGGAGGCACTACTACAAAAACGTCATATATCAGTACTCAAAACGGGCTTTAACAGTGCTAAAAACGCACTGTAAATCACATCACTAATATAGGGGGTCCCTTTTATGAGTACTGCGAAAAGCACTGATAAAGGCCCCTTTTATGGGTGATAAAAAAAGTACTGATAAAGGGGTCTTTTATCAGCGTTTTTTTAGCACTGATAAAAGAGAACTTTATTAGGGCTTTTAAAAAGTGCTGATAAAAGTCAAAAAAATTAAAAAAAAGGAATTAAATAATTGAGGGAGAGCTTTTATCAACGCTTTACCACCACACCCCCCCTATCAGTGCTAGGAGGAAGTCTCTCGTGTGCTGCCTTACCCACGCATCCTCACACTCTCTCACCCCCTTTTATTCCACCCCAAATCAAACCCTCATCCTTCCCCTTTCGCAGCTGCACCTTTACCACTAAGCTATTTCGTTTTTCCCATTTAATGATTAATCTATATATATATATATATAGTTTTATTTATTCGTATATTGATATAGATTTATACTAATATAAATATATAGTAGTATATATATATTCATTCATATATTAATATATTTATATATTTATATATAGTTATAATTTTTTAACCGTATATTTATTTGTAAATTAATATATACTCATAATATTAGTTTTCAATACATTTATGAAATATTTTTTGAATGTGTATTTATAAATAAATAAATACATACATACATACATATATATACACAATACAAAGACACACACACAGACACATAGACACACAGACACATATATATTTACGAATAAATGCATATATATGTGTATTTAAAATGCCATAGAATGTTAAAACAACAATAACATATAATATAGAAGCCCATTTCAACTCCACAACCAGTCAAATCGAAAAAAATGAGTCACTCTTTGATATGATATGTGTTACAGGGCTAACAGACATCCGGATCAGAAGTTATAGATTTTTGAATGTTAAAAAATTGGGGTATCCTAATGAAAAACTTAGTTTTATAGGGCTTATAGGCCTTTTTTGGCCTAAACAACTGTGACAGTGGCTTCTCCTTGGACACCAACACATAGTGTTCCTCGCAGCCCTTGATTTGACATGCTTTAGTTCTCAAACAGACACCCAGATCAAATGTATTGGTCATTTAAAGTTTGAGTTACATTTTCAACTTAATTTAGATCTTTTATTAATGGATTTTATTTTTTGTTTATTCAAATTGTTATTAAATGTTTTTTAATCGATAATATTTACCAAATTATTAATTCGTAATATTTTTTTAAAAAATATTTTAAATCCATTTTCACCAAATTTCTTATATAATAAATGTAACAGCATATTTATACGTATCTAAGAAATATTGAAGAAATATATATCATATTTATATACAATTATATATACTTTAATAAAAATAATTTATTTTTCATGAATTCTTTTGAAATATAAATTTCATCAGCACTGATAAATATCCCCTTTATCAATTCTAATAAAAGAACGGCCGATAAATGTGTAGTGCTTCCCTTGCTCATTTTTGTAGTATTGAAGTTTTCTCTATAGTTCACTAATCTGTGTTCCCAAAAAAACTAATCATTTCCTCTAATACCAACTATTCTGAATCTATATTTTCATAATTTACTATTATATCATTTTAAATATAAAAAACATTATAGTATTACACATAGAGGATCCAACGGTTTAGTGTCTTTGGAAAACTAATACCATTCATATCTCTTACCATATAAATCAAAAACTATAATTTAATTCCATCATCACTAGCTTCTTATTTGAAATATACCTCTCCTTAGTACATGTATTCAACTGAGGGTATTCATCAAAAAAGGGATGATCTAAAATCCTAGTAAGAGGACAGATAAGAACAATATAACATTGGGTGAGCATAATCATAACATGGGAAAAAGATCATGAACATGAGAGGAAGCATAAATATAAGACTTAAAATGTGGAAATGCATAAAAATGAAACATCATGTCTAAGTGGATAACTACCACACATACTTGTGAACCAAGATATCATTTTGTTCACACATAATTTCACATTGAATTTTGAGTTTCATCACTTTACCCACTACATTGTATCATTGTATATTTCTGGGTGCACCCGTCACATCATAACATTATCATTATCATGCATTCCACATAGAACACATATAAAAAATTAAACTATCATACCCATGGAAATGAATTGGTTTCATCCTATAAGAAACCATTCATAAATATTGGGTTCCCAATATAAAGAGGGAATAACATACATGTTACAAGAACTATCAACTTTGAGGGACAAGTAAAAGGGGTGTTCATAAAAGAAGATATCTTTTTGAAAACAAATTGTTTGACATAAAAAGCAGTGAAAAAATGTATATATTAGAAAAGGAAAGAAAATTATGAAAAAATGATTTTTATAGATTAAACATATCCAAAATGGAGTGAAAGAATGTGAACATGAAAGATGAATATTGTGTTCAAGAATTTCCACTTATCTTATATCTGAACGCTTCCTTCTCTTTAATGTCCTGTATAATGAAATTATATTGATTAATAATAAATTCCAAGAACCTTTTATACATGAATAGTGTTTATTCATGTTTCATTATGTAATTTTATATTACATTGGATGACTTATAGAGTTCAAAAACATTGTTCGAGGATGTTCATTTTTATGGTTTTTCTTCGGCGGTTCACTTGTATTCATAAATTGATGTTTGGGTAGAACATTGTTAGAAATCTAGAACTAATATTACATGTTATTAATTATATTAAAGAATTTAAAATGATTTTATAATGAGTTTTATTATATACCACGTGGAAGAATCATTAGATAAAAAGTTTATGATGATTATTGGGGTTAATTTGAATGGTTTTTCAATCACAACAAACTAGTTTTAATTTATCACTTAGTAATATGTACATAAGTCAGTTCCAGAACAATAAATAGTACATAATACATATAACATATTCTCATTAAACAATAAAAATGGTTTAATGTCCTGATATGATGGTATAAATAGATTAATAAAAAATGTCGTTGTTGATGGTGATAAATTAACACATCATGAACAACGTTCTCTTTAATAAAATAAAAGGAAGAGGGAAAAGGGTTAAATGATATAATATATCATTAGAATAATAAAATTCTAATACATTTATAAAACTGGAGTTATGATACCACTTTTATGATTATAGGTGGGGAGAGATCAAGAAATTAACTTCAAATTGAAAAGAAATTAAAGGAGAAGAGGGAGAGAAATTTCCCCTTAAATCCTCCTCTTGAGATCCTCCATAAGGAAGCAAGGAATGGAATTTTTATGACACTGAATACTATTGGACATGGGATAGGGTCTAGGGAATATATTTGGGATATTTGTAGAAGGCTTGGAGCTTGATAGGATTGAGGAAATGAGGGTGTGAATGGTGGTTTTATAGTGGTGGGGAGATGTGTTTCCTTAATATAAAATTCCATAGTTTTTTATTTCCCCACAAGTTGAGGAATAGTGAGTCTTGCAAGACTAGTAATAGTAATTTTATAATTTAATCCCGAACCATGTGGGATTAAATTAGCTTAAAATCACACATAACCCTATAATTAGCTTATTTACCTTATTTTGTAAGTTATGTTATGTAACTATTCATCAAAAAATCATGTATTTTAGAAAATTCCCAAAATGTCACCCCAACAATTTTTTTACGTATAGATTTCAAAAATAAATTCCATTTTTAAAAAATAATATTCTATATATGATTAATTTAATATTTAATTAAAATCATGGTTTATTACTAAAAAAACACATTTAAAACATTCATTTACTTATTCTAAAATATATGTACATCATACTTCTCCTGGATATTATTTTTATACTATCATAGGTAAGGTTACTATTCATTAGGGTAGATCACATTTCATAATTGTATGTTACTATTCATAAGGGTTGGTTTCTATTCACTGAAATTTATTTTTGTTTTATTAGACACCAAAAATCTTCTTGAACACAGCCGTGTATGTCAGATTTTCAAAATTCCAAACACAGAAGTGACAAAACAATGTTTAAAGGTCACTTAGCACTTAATTGTTCATTTTCTTGTGTTTTCATGTGATTTTAGGACATAATTATAAGAATATAATTTCCATTTAAAAACATTTGGTCATTACAGAAGGTGTAACGTACCGACTTGAGTTCCATTTGACAGTTTCGCAAGCTAGTTCAATACGTCACCTCAGCCGCACCTCCCAATAGAACATAGGCTTCCAAATAGTATTGAATATTTAATATATATAACATGGGGATACTATTTCATATATATCCAAGAAACATAATAATATAAATAAATACCAAATAAACATATGATATAATCAATAATCAGAACAATGCCACTACCAATATAAGCTAGTATCACATGATAAAACAAAAAGGAAACCAATATCCAAAAAAATACGTAGATATGTTATATATATATATATGTTTCATGTTTCAAATGCTAACCCAAAATATGTGTACAATGAAAAATACTCAGTGCTTCCAAACACCATTTATGGATCCCTAATCAGTGATTAATCCCAAATCATCCATCTTACATCGGGCTATTTACCTTATCTTGTCCTACAAACATGAGGTCTATCCGGGTGCCAATCAGGCAGCCCAAATAGTGTGTGAGTATAACATAGTATCCCACCATCAAGAGTGTTTGAAATATAATCATTTCTATAAACTTTCATACAAATTTATATAGTATAACTTAAAAATTATAAGTAAACTATCTCAACATTTAATATTATTCTTTGATTTCAAACATAAATCCATGTTATCATTAAGACAAACAAAGAAATCATACCTACTTTGGCCCCTGCTAGAGTCTAAACCATATATCACGGGAACTAGAATCAACTATTTTTTGGCTTTCATTATATATTTAATTCTAATTCCAAATTAGGGTTACATGGATTCCCATACTAATTCCAATAACACGTGGGAATTAATGTAATGTCTTTCTCCACATGTGTATTTAGAGCATTACTCGCAGTCCACTTCTTCATTGTAATTTGGACCATTAGTCCATGTCACATACAATAATAATCACATGAATGCATTGGGAGACTAGTGTGTTTGTCCGGTACACCTTGTGAATTTAGATCATCATCCCTTGTCCCTCATGTCATTAATAAATCAATAATAGATGTCACATATATCAAATTTATCAAGGTTAATCAGAATTAACCAACTTATCAGTTATTCACATCATGATGAAATATTTCAATTTATCCATGAAAACATGTTTAGTAACTTTAATAAAATAAAATAAAATGAAACTTTTTCCATTATTAAATTTCTATAAATTTATTAATAACCCCTTAACCATTTAAGGTCAGGAAATAAACCCATTTATTTATATTATATCCTAATTAAGTAATGACATTAATTTAAAATTTCATTTGAACAACATTTAGGAAATTTATAATCACTTGTTAAATCATTTGATATTTAAAATAAGGATGTATTTTCAGAAAATGGAAATAGGAATATAAAAATTACAAAAAGAATAAAATAAATACATTAGGAATGGACCATCAGAACACCTAAGTCAAGGTCATTGATGAAAATTCACCAATCCAAAATCCCAAAAATTTTGTGGTATAATAAAAATCAGAACAATGCATAATATCTTGGATCAGAACCTACGATAAATATCAATCAAATCACATCATAAAGTCGTAGATCTAAAATCAACTCCAATGGAATAAAACATATACCTTTTTATTTGGAAAAGGAATTTAGAGGGAGGGAAAACCAACTGAGGAAGAAATCACATATTGGGAAGATGTGATCATCCAAATAAATCTTGGTTTGATCGTGAAAGGGGTTCATGGAGCCTTTTAATCATTCTCAGAGACCCTAAATTCAATGAAATTCATGTTAGGCCAAGTTATAATGTTTAGTTATAATACATGGAGATTAAGGAAATTAAAAAAAATTGTGTAATTAAAAACCCACATGCATGGTTTTTTGAGCTTAGACTAATGGATAACCAAACCGTATACCTTACCAATTTAAATATACTAATTGGTGTGTAGGTTTCTTGTAATTAATTGTACAATTTGAAATAATAGACTCAAATTGTTATAATTTACACTTTTTGATGGATCAATGTTTACCAGGGTGGCTGTACGGTTTTGAAAAACCATGGAACAATAGTAGAATAAAAAAACTCAATCCAAAAAACATCCAAAATTATTTAGAATTATTCCAATACAAGCCAAAAACAATTTTGATAAATGAATGGTAATGAATATATGAAAATTAGTATAGTTAATTTCTAAAAATAATTGGATAATAAAATATCCCCACCTGATAATAGCTCATTTTCACGTTCTACTCCAAATAATCTATATAGTTATGAGGTAAAATAGTAATGACATTAACCCAGATATCCTCTTCTCTGTCACATTATTCCTTCTAAACACATCCATACTACCGAAATACTCTAACTATCAGTTATATAATTGGCTGGAAAAAAATCACATTGAGATCCATAATAACAAAAAAAATCTTTACAATTTACTCGTTGGTCTCAAGATTAACGTCACAAACATCGTTCCCATGAAAAGTGTTGGTTTCATACTGTCAAAATAACGACACATTATAAATTATGTGAATAGAATTATTTCATTGTGAAAAGATCCAACTGATATTCCACTGGTCTGATTCTCTTATCTAACTCATATTTTTTGAAAAACCAAGGAAATAACTTTTCAGTATTATGAATCATATGGTTACCCAGTCTAGGTTTCACCAGAATGAATACATGATCACCTACTATAATCATATGGTGTTATTGATGTTGGTGAACATATGAAGTATTCCGGCATTCTTCGATACCCATATGTTTATCAATCACCTAATCCTAATCTGATTTCTCCTACATGATACTCAGTCTTAAAATACATTGAACCTCCTTCCTTCATCCATCATAGAGGTGATATACATGGCCTACCATAAAGATCCTCATATGGTTCCATCTGAGTAGTTACCTGATAGCTATTGTTATATTTGAAATAAAACAGCACCATGTGCATCTCCCAAGAAACCCCAAATTCATGAACACCCACTTGTATCATATATTTGAACACATATATAGTACATTTTTATTGGTCATCTATCTATGGGTGGAAATCCATGCATTGAAATACAAGATTACAAGCACCTTCAAGAAGAAATTCCATAAGTGTAATGTGTGATGTGAGTCAAATCCTAGAACTATGATCATTGGAGTCCCATGAAGATGTACTATATCATGAATGTATAGGTATCCTAATTGATTCACTAATAATGTCTCCATATAGTTAACAAATGGATGAATTTCATTAACTAGTATATAATTACCTATATGATGTAATTCTTCATAGTCTTCCTCGGAAGACTGTAAATTAATTACATGGAACATCATCCCACATACATTACAGAATGGGACATTTTAATAGTAAACTAATGGGTCCTTGGTGATCAACATTCACCTATTGACAGGTCTTGTCGTGGGCCACAAACCCTTCCATCTTCCTCTTCATTCATAGCCACAAATACTATATATTTATGTATCGGTAAATTATTTTTTTCATACTCTGATGCACCACCCAATTTTAGGAATGAATCTTGGTCATCATATCCTATCACATACACCTAGACCAAATAACGAATCCTTAAAAATAAATGATATTACCATCATCTATAGTCCAATATGATGGTGGATCCCCACCATGAAGGCATTACCTCAAAGATGAATACTATAGATACTCATACAACCTTTCCATAATCTATCTCATATGTTTTTATTCAACAGATATTGATACAAGTTTCATCTTATTATATCCCTCGTATACGTAAACATGAATCATATACAATAAGTTCCTCAAATTCCACATATTACAAGACTCTCAAAAGTCTAGTGTCTTGTGTTTTTTATTATTCAATGCATAAGAAACATTATTTTCCTTCCTGTGTGTAAATTATTGCTCGTAAAAAAGTACATATACATTACACTTCTCCTCTTTTCTAGAGTCATTTTTTTGTGAAACGATATACTTTAATCTATTTTGGACATTATATATAGTAAAATTATCTCATAATAGGTGATTTAACCAAAATATCAAGGCATAAACTACTGAATCTAACTCGAGGTTTTGCGTATGTAATTTTCTTCATTTGGCCTCGACTACCATGACCATATGCCACATGTCAACAACCCTACATCAATATTACTCCATGTATGATCGGAAATGAATAAAAAAATATAGTATACTCATCATTTGGATAGTGTAGGTTGAGGATCGATGCATTTTTCAACCACTTATTTTAATTATGTAAGGAATTATCACATTCACCAAACCATTAAAACTATATACCTTTCTGGTTAGATAATGAAAGATGAGATCCCAAGAGGGAAAAGTCCTAGATGATAATTCGAGAATAAGAATAGAACCCAAAAAATATTGAATATAAAAAAAATTAGTTTTCTCACAAGAATCCACTACATAAACATTCTATGGGTCTACTAACACACCATCCTACAAGATGATGTGACCGATGAAATATACACAATTGGTCAAGAATTGATTCCTTGATATCGTGGACTATCAAAAAATTTCTCTCAGTTTACATAGGATGATGTCATGATTTTGGTCATGATCGTCCTGAGTTTTGGAGAACTCTTATATGTCATCCAAAAAATAATAATAAATTGATCTAGGTATGCGTGGAAGATTATATTCATCATGTTAATAGACGTATCTATAGTGTTCATCCTCCCAAATGAAAACATTATAAATTTATATAGTCCATACATTTATATCAATGCATTATATGGTATATCACAACATCTAACTCTCAATGAATGATACCTAGATCTAAGGATAGTTTTTTAGAAAACACAAGCTCCTCTCAACTGGTCAAAGAGTCCATCGATACTCAAATGAAGATATTGGTTATTCATTTTCATCTTGTTTAACATTCATTAATAAACACATAATCATAATTTCCATTCATCCATAATTGTGAATAAGTTGAGGGAGAAATATATTGTCATAATTAGATCCATAAATTCATTATCCATCAATTATTCTAACAGTGTCTTGATCTCTGGAACCACATTTGATGTAATTATATAACGATGAATGGAAACTGGGTCAGCCCCAAGAATAATTTCAATTTTAAACTCAATATTCCTATCAGGTGGAATCCCATAGAAGTTTTCAAAATACACATCCTAGAATTGGTCCACAATGAGTTGAATGACATCTTTCTTCACATTGCTATTAACCACAAAAATACATGAATATTGGGTTGTAAGAACCCTCAGATGCAGATGAATTGGACAATCATGGCCTTCCAGAATATCCCACTATCCTTGGGGAACATAATTTTTTCCCTCATGAGACCTAAACGTCACACTCAAGAATTATTTATCTATGTGGGCTCTATATGCTACCAACCAGTCCATTCCAAAAATCATGTCGAATCCTGACATGTAAAGTTTGTTAATATCTCAATGAAAATGATACTCCCCAACTAAAAAATAAAAAATCATTAAAAAATTAATGTCTCTTGACCATGCCCCCAATGGTGTATCAATTATCCTAACCCCGCTCTCAAAAATTATCTCAAGAAACAAAACAATAAAAATTTTGTATATATAAAAAATGAGAGGCTTCTACATCAATCAAGGGACAAAAAATCATAGATAAATTAGGTATAGTACCTTTGACCGTTGAGGGACCATCCTTTCTATCAACATGTGTAGGATAAAATATGTATAACTTTTATGACCCTCTTCTATATAATAATGTCCGATTACACTAATATAGACCACTATACCATTATGGGTTCACATTAACCAATTTACCCCCTCCGCAGCCTTGACTATAACTACTAGAAAAACTCCATCTTCCTGACTAATATGATGTAGAAGATCGCCATTTAGTATTCTATCTCTGGTTGGATCCTCTATCACCATCCATAGGATGAGGTTTGGTTGAAAATAGTTGTAGATATTAGATGCTTATAAAAGTTATTCAGTCCAATGGTGGTTGCGTAAACTATATATTTAAGTGTCCCAACCAAAAATTGTGGTGGATGAGGACACAAGTAATGTCATGGTTAATTGATCTTTCCCCCAAAAAACATTCATTTCAACTAATCTATTTAATATTATCATATATACACTTTTTAACCTTGAATGATACACCTCAATTGAATATATTAGAGGCCAAATTTCCTCTATTTGAATCCTCCTTCACGATCACTTCAGATATGTGTTCCTGGTTCACCCCTTAAAAAATATATTCATCATAAAGATGTTAACATTGTACATAATATCACATTTAAGACCACTATTAAAAATCCTTGATGTAGTGTACTCATACCTTACGAATAATGTAAGGATAATTATTTTAGTTCTCATCATAATCTATAATGAACATATCACAATTGGTGTACAGTGAAAAGGTAACTTCCATATACTGCCTGATCATCTTTATGAAAATGTGATCTTTGATTTTTTCCTAAATATTCTTCCACTCCATATTATATTCTAGTATATTCCAAGTATAGATGCCCTGTCAATTCTTATCGTGTCAAAATATCATATAAAAATCCAGTTTGAATCATTACTCATTTGGACTCTCTAGGTATTCAAGCCTCTTTTAGATAAACTCAATCCAAATATCATATTCCTTGGGTCCACCAACACCCGTTAATATTGTAGGGTTATGCATTTGGAAATCCCATGTCAAGTAAAATATATTCTTCCCAACCCAACTTGGTTCCCTTTGCATAATAATCAGATATTCTCAAATGTTATCCTCAATCATCTATCCCAACCATTTACCTACAACTATCTGGGCCTCTGGTATCCCCAATGGTGGCACATTTCTATCCATTACCTCCTTCCTTAATACAAAAAAGTTCCATCATTGAGGAATACCTATTAAATTAAAAACAAAAATTACTAATAATAGAAAAACATTTACACATTCACATAATAGGTATTCACATAATGTAATAATAAGTCATCTCACATACCCTACCAATCAGTCAATACTGAAGAACTATCACTAGTTTCAACCATACCACATCTAGGGAAAGGTTACCATAGGGTAATGTTTTTTCACACATCATGTATTATCATTAAAAATATATTTTATCTATTTAATTTACCATTTGTTTCATCAATTACGATTATAAATTTCTTTTTAGAAGAATTTTATTTTAAATTAAAAATGAAAAGATATTCCTTTTCATTTAATAAAAGTCTCGAAAAACATTTTTTACAAGGAATTACCCAAATGATACATGTCACAATATGTCAAGAGTACATAAAATGATGCATTCATACACAACCCTCTTTAAATTCTGGGCCATGTTGAAAAAATCTCAAAACCTAACAACATTAGACAACAAATCCATCAATGGAGGTGAAATAGAATTGAAATGTATCATCAAACATCAAGAATATCAATCCCTACCTGGGTACTTATTTTTATCCATATACATGGGTTACATAATCCCATTCAGTAGCTCCAGAACAAGGCACAACTAATCATATTTTCTTTCCTAATTTTATCAAATAGTAAAACAATATGAATGAATTGAAATAAAAATATTCTCTGATACCACTTGTAATGTCCCAACCTAGGTGCCACATTCTAGTTCCCCATGTCAGTTTTCTACATGACTGGAGGCGTTCCACCTCATATTCCAAAGGAATACTAATAGGAGTGAGGTTAGTATATAGAAAACATGTGTAGAGAAAACCATATTTATCAAAGTATCACAATATTGGGAAAAAATATTCCATTTCCAAATGAAATAATAAATAATCATAAATAGAAGCACACCCACCCCCTTCTTTCATTATAGAACTCGGCTCATTATCTTTATTTAGGTCTGGTTTATCCAATTATATAAAAACAGAAGTACGCCCACCCTGTGTGATACAGTCAAATGACAGAGAGACGAAGGATAAATTCCCAACTTCTTCATAGATGATCGATGCTTAGGCCAGGTGTGGAACGTTACGGATAACGATGCGACTCGCCCGATGCACCATAAGCAGTTCGTGAAAAGCCGCGATCGAGGAAAGAAGAAACCATGCCTAACCCTTTAGTTTATAAGGCCTACGGACGGTTGAGATAAGAACGTGAAACAGTATAATGAGCGGGGTTCATTGGTTGACCATGAGGCCCCACTCGCCATTAAAGGGGGTTGTGTGGTTTAAACTGACTCCTTAATTCATTATGTATTTAATTAAAACTCTCATGGGAATTACGGGTTTTTAAAACACGCTCAAACAGATCATGATTGGGTTTAAAACCCTAATTGCGCAAGAAGGAACGCCACTGGAAAGAACCCGCGGGGGGGGGGGGGGGGGTGGTTAGGCCAAAGCCACCTGTGGCTGCGGGCTTCCGGTGGGTGACAGCTACTGGTAGTCGAGCTACCGGTAGACTGCAGCCACCGGTAGGCTCAGGCGACCGGTAGGAAAAGGCTATCAGTAGGCCAAGGCTACCGGTAGGCCAAGGCTACCGGTCGGCAAACGCTACCGGTAGGCCAACGCTACCGGTAGGCCAAGGCTACCGGTAATCCAAGGCTACATGTAGGAGAAGGATACCGGTATGCCAAGGCTACCGGAAGGCCAAGGCTACCGGTAGGCCAAGGCTACCGGCAGGCCAAGGCTACCTGTAGGCCAAGGCTACCGGTAAACCGAGCTACCAGTAAGCCTGATACCGATAGGCTAAGGCTACCGATAGGCCTACACCACCGTGATTCCCAGACTAGAAAACCCAACACAAAATTTTCACAAAGGAAAGGATCCCTACAAAACCTGGGCCGTTACATCAGATATCTCTTACACGATTTTCATCCCTGAGAATCAAAACAAACCAGAAGGAAAGAGAGGGTCTGAACAACCACCTCGAAAGATACCTATTAAGAGTGAACCCATGATAAATAAAATCACTTCCCTGTAAAGAACCAAGCAACATACCATGGAAAACTGCCCAGGCATGTGGGTTGGGCAGTCTCCTCCCCCCATATAAAGATATTATCCGCTTTGGTCAGCACTGACTCGCCCACACGGGTTTAATCGCATCCACCTTAATGTTTCTTGATTGGGGGGGGGGGGTAAGGGTTCTCTCCTACCCCATATCCAGGGATTTTCACTCACATTCATAGGAATGAAAACTAGTACATTTTATATCCAACAGACAAAAAAATGTTCTACCACAACAAGTATAACAAGGAACAAAACTCAAAAAAACCCTGGGTACTGGGTACGCATCTGTGCTTCCCTCTCCCACATACTCTCCTCAAGCCCACCATGTCTCCACAACACATGAACCAAGGAAATGGTTCACCCCCGAATCAGCTTTTTCATGCGATCATCGATTATCACTAGTCTCTCCACAAAGGTCACGTCGTCCTCGATGTCTAGTTCACTCCAATCAAGGAAGTGTGTATCATCGTGCAGATACCGACAAAGCTGGGACACATGAAGGAAATCATGTATCCTTAGTAACTGTGGTGGTAACGCTAGCTGATAAGCCACTTCGTCGACCGACCGCAACACATTGAAGGGTTCGATGAACCTGGGAGAAATCTTACTCCTTTTGCCGAACCTCCGCTACCCACGCTGAGGGGAGACCTTCAAAAACATGTGGTATCCAACCTAAAACTCCAAGGGCCTCCTCCTCTTATCAGCATACAACTTCTGTCGGTCTTGGGCCGCCTTCATCCTTTCCCATATGAGCTGAACCTTCTCTGGTGTGCTCTACACCACCTCTAGGCCAAGGATGTCTGACTCTCCTACATCGGTCCAACACACAGGTGAACGGCATGGCCTCCCCTACAAAGCATAAAAATGGGCCATACTGATGGTATAGTGATAATTGTTATTGTAGGCGAACTCTACCAGGGGAAACCGTTGCACACATGATCCTCCTGAGTCCAGAACACATGCTCGCAACATATCCTCCACGGTCTGGATGGTGAGATCTGTTTTTCCATCCGTCTGGGGATGGAAAGCAGTGCTAAGGCGTAAATGTGTGCCAAAAGCATGTTGCAATCCTTTCCAGGCCCGTGAGGTAAACCATGAATCCCTATATGAGACTATCAACCTCGGGACTCCATGCAACCACACCACCTCATCCACGTACTTTCGTGCCAAAGCATCCACAATACTCGACTCCCTGATTGCCAAAATGTGGGCCGATTTTATCAACAAGTCCACTACCACCCAGATGGCATTGTATCCCCCTTGGAACTTGGGTAGTCCCATGACGAAATCCATTTAGATGTCATCCCACATCCACTCGGGGACAAATAGAGGCTGCAGTAGGCCGCCTGGAACTCGGTGTTCAACCTTAACTTGCTGACATACTAGGCACTTGACCACAAACTCTTCCATCTATCGCTGGTGAAAACAACATGTCGGCCATCCACATCTGAGAATGCGAACCTTTTACAAAAATAGTCAATGAAGACACACATAGAGAATAGAAATTCGATGTATAGGATGACATCGTATGGATATATCTGTAGCAGAAGAAGATCCCTAACCGACTGATGTGGCCCTATCATCAGTCAACATCCTCAATAAACAAACAACAAGTCGGTCTAACCTCTAATTGGTCTGCTAAACACTAGGGGCACAGGAAGTCTCTTGACATCTAGTCCCAAGGTACGGGCTAGACTGGGTGCAACAAAGGAGTGTGAAGATCCAGTATCGAACAAGGAATAAGAAAGAGTGATAAACGAACTGATCGTACCTCGAACAACCTACGGACCTACTGGAACTTCTACCTCTGCGGCATGTAGCTGTCCACGCTCGGCTCTTCTGCCCCTCGGCTGTCGCCCAACCCCCCCCCCCCCCCCCCCAACCATGCCCTGGTCGAGGTCCCTATGGATCACCCTAAGGTAAGCCTCCTCCTTCTACGTCTGACCTCGGAGGAGCGAGATCTCGCAGTACCAGCTGCTGCTGCTGCTGCTGGAAAGGCCTGGCTGGAAGCTGCTGATGGGTCGGTTGATGGGGATGTCTCCCACTACCGTACTGCACCCGGTCCGAGCACTAAATCCGGAGATGTCCAGGGCGTCCACAGACGAAGCACCGCGTCCCTGGGCCCGATGAAAAGGGGCGAGGACCAGGGGATCGAAACTGAAACTACTGCGGCATGCTCCCTGTGAGTTGAAACCTCTAGAGGCCTGGTGTTGAAGACCTTCCGCTTCGATGGTCCCAGATGGATCCCTTCTCATGACACACCTCCTAGGACGTGCATTCTCTCCACCACTTCGGCTTTCTACTGGACCTCCAAGTACGTCAGCAGGGTAATGGGAGTAACAGCATATGGGAGGGAGGGTCGAAGAGCCTCCTCCAAACGTCTTGACTGAGAATCCTCATCGGGAAAGAGGTCTGGAGAAAAATGTAGGAGGTACTTGAACTTTATACCTAGCTCCCTCATAGACATACTCCCCTGTTGGATGGAGAGTAGCTCCTGTATCTTTTTCACCTTCATCGTCGAGGAGAGGAATTCCTCCCCGAAATCCCTCTCGAAATCCGCCCATGACACCTCAACCTCTCTCCTCTCCCCTAGGTAAAGCGTCCACCACTAACGCGCCACTCCCCGCATCTGGCTGACAGCCAGAAGAACCCAATACTTGGTCGGGGCCCGAATTAGGCCGAAAGTTATAACTAGCTCCTCTAGCCAGCCTTCCGTCTTCATGTCAGAGGTGATGCCCTCATACTTCTCGAGGGTCTGTCGCTGGAAGGCCCAGAGAGTCCTCTGCCACTGGTCATCCTCCTATTCTCAGTCAGCCCCCTACTGATCGGCCAAGGTAGTCTGCGAGGCCTCGATCGTCTGTACCACATGCGATTGCCTTCCAGGTTCCATAGCTACAAAGTAAACAAGGAATCCCTAAGCCCATGTAGTGCAGATCATTGTCTTTAAAACTTATTAAACATTTTGTTCATTATTAATTCCAAAAACACCCCAGAAAAACCAGAACAAAAGTAATTATGATGCATGTACCTTTCCTAGGGTCTCTACCGTACAATCAGCGCGACATTTCTTGGTTGTTC
Organism: Viscum album; assembly: GCA_963277665.1. Lineage (NCBI taxonomy): Eukaryota > Viridiplantae > Streptophyta > Magnoliopsida > Santalales > Viscaceae > Viscum > Viscum album. The sequence goes on from OY728156.1 coordinate 538,404,082, forward strand.
GGTAGGTCTAGAGTCCTTGCGTCGGATCACGAGGGGCCCTAAAATCCTGTGTCCTAACCGTTCATCCCTGGCCTAATTCACGCACCGAGGTCACCCAGCACAGTTTCCCTACCATCCCATATATTCCTCATTATGCCTAACACCAAAATCCATCCTATCCCTCAATCATCACCTCTGATACCATTCTGTCACGACCCGCCTTCACCAAAAGTAGGAAATGGTCAGCAGATTTCCAGGCCCTTCATTCTTTATGTTGAAGGAGAGATAATGACCCCTGAGACCCGCCTTCAATAGGTCCCGGAGTGGAGACTAGCACCAAGGGTATAGAAATTTCTCACAAATGGATGGCATTAACACTTTTTTTATTTTATAGGATCGGGAGATTAGATGATGAAACTCAACAACATCAAGGTAAAAGAAGAGTAAATCCAAAAGTAAATCATTCCCACATGCATGTTCCAAATGTAAAAACCACAAGTACAAAAGGTGACTACAAAGGTATGTACCAAAGAAGAAAAGAAGCAACGACAACTTCCCCAATGGTCCGAGCTAGTATGGCCATGCGCGATCCCCGACGTACACCTAGAAACCTGAAAGTAGTTTTATATATGTAGGGTGAGAATACAATTACACTTAGTAGGGAAAACCAAAGACTCTCGTGAACATGTGGGGGAACGTACTAATTTACCGTGAGAAAGGAGTAAACAAAACGCCTATAAAGGTAAATTATCCACCCAAACATCACCATGGAAAACTCCCCAAATAACGCAATTCAAGTAATATATATAATTAGAGCACATCGATGTTTGGGTACCTCGTTCCACTTTACCACTGGTTATTGAGACATCACACGCATCGAACCAATCCCGCCATTCTCACAACAGTCCCACTGCCACACCTGCCTGCACACACCTAGGCCACAACCGCACGCAGTCCCACTGTCAAAACCGGCCCACAAAAACCAATGCCACAACTATCACACATAACCACACCAGAAAACACCTAGGCCAGAACATGCAACACCACACTTGAAGACACCTTGGCTATATGATCCACTGCCACGCCCGAAGACACCTGGGCCTCATCCTGAAGACACGTGCGAAACCACTTGCCGCACACACCTGGTCAACCACAACACTACCCATCCCGAAGGTTCTTTGGCTAATAATGGACCTCAGGCCATCACATCCTTCCTGATGATACTTGGGATATTCGGGAAAGGGAGCATAAAAGGAGCTAATAACCATCCACTTATAATAGTGTTGGAAAAAACACCCTCCCCCATAAAATAGAGGTGTTAGACACTATGTTCTCAACTTGGATAGGGTTCAAATAAGAAAACACAAAACTACAAATGTATATATATATATATACATAACAAGCACTCACCCATGGTTAGGTTTTTCTTCAGACAGCCTACAGATCACAACAGCGCTCAAGTCCGAGACACCACCCTCGCCAACAAAACCCATTTGTCCAATTCTTGTTTCATGTTCATTGGTAATATTTAATTAAGTTCTGTACCTACTTGGGTGAATATTAAACATAGGAACACATCTAGAAAAGTAACCATTCAATCATCATCCATAACACCCACACCCGGTTCTTAACAACAGAGGATACCACCCCAATTCGTGATATAAACAAGGTAACCACCCGGTCTTAAAACTCACAACCACTAAATCCATAACAACAGGGGATCCCATCCCCGATTCCACAACCACCGAGATTATAAAAATAGGGGATCCCATCCCCTCCCATATCTCCTGAAATCAGCTTGAAAAAGGAAACAACCACGCCACTACTGCCGACACAAAGGAGGGCCATACTGGTAATTTCAGATTAAAACGATTTAACACACTCCATGACTTCAATTTCTGTGTGCTTTAACTGGGAGTTATCACAGAAGGGTTGATCCTGGTGCTTTCAATTTATTCAGCTGGGTATACGTGATTAAGCAATTTACTTCTCACAGCAAGAGTTTACAATAACAAACAAGCCATTCAATACATCATGAGGGGTTCATTAGTGCATAGTGAAAGACCACCAATGGCCATGATTTTCAGAAGGCGTAAGCCAGCACAACTCAGAAAGATGATCACAATATAACAGCATCAACAATCACAGCCCCCCTTCATTCTTTATAGAACTCAGTTCATTACCTTTATTTAGGCTTGGTTTATCCAATTCTATAGTAATAGAAGCACACACACCCTGCATGATACACTCAAAAGAGGGAGAGATGAAGGAGAAATTCCCTACTTGTTGATTGATGATTGATTCTTAGGCTGAGTGCAGAACATTACAGATAACGATGTGGCATGCCCGATGCACGAAAAGCTGTTCATGAAAAGCCGCGATCGAGGAAAGAAGAAACCATGCCCAACCCTTTAGTTTATTAGGCCCACAGACGGTTGAGATAAGAACGTGAAACAGCATATGGAGCGGGGGTCGTGGGATGACCATGCGGCCCCACTCGTCATTAAAGGGGATTGGGTGGTCTAACCTGACTATTTAATTCATTATGAATTTAACTAAAAATCTCATGGGCATTACGGGTTTTTAAAACATGCTCAAAAGGTAAAAATATGGTTTAAAACCCTAATTGCGCAAGAAGGAACGCCACTGGATAGAACCCGCAGGGGGGTGGGTTAGGCCTGAGCCACCGGTGAATGAGGGCTTTCGGTGGGTGATGGCTACCGGTAGCCGAGCTACCGGTAGGCTGGAGCTACCGGTAGGGTAAGGCCACTGGTAGGTGAAGGATACCGATAGGCCAAGGCTACCGGTAGGCCAACGCTACCGGTAGGACAAGGCTGCCAGTAGGCAAAGGATACCGGTAGGCCAATGCTACAGGTAGGCGGAGGCTATCGAGGCGAAGGCTACTGGTAGGCCAAGGATACCGGTAGGCCAAGGCTACCCATAGGCTGAGGCTATCGGTAAGCCGAGCTACTGGTAGGCCTGCTACCAGTAGGCTATGGCTACTGATAGGCCTACACCACTGTGATTACTAGACCAGAAAAGAAAACATGAGATTTTCACAATGTAAAGGATCCCCACGAAACCTAGGCTGTTACTTGTTCCATGGATATCATCCTTGTTCTTCCTATATATTTCTTATGAAACTAATAAATAAGAATTTATAAAAACCATTTCTTTTCCATGGTATATACTAGGATTAAATGATTTGATTTTTTAGAAACACAGTCACATTTCACGAGTTATGTTATGATAAAATGATTATGAACCCCATATATTTTATTGGGTTCTAATTATATTAATTATTTAGGATATTCTAGAACACATGTGTATTATTTTTATGATGTGATGGGTTATGCCTATATCACACACAAATTAATTTTTTAAATATTAATATCTCAATATATAAACAGGACATAAATGTGGAGTAAACCCAATTTAGCAAGGGAATCTGTCGAAAATGAGGGTATGTGGGTAAACGATGACTACTATAACTGTTTTTGGAGTAATCCCATTCCACTATTATTTAGTTTTATATTATCCTTGACTACTAAGGATATGATTTTATATTCTTATGTATATGACAAAAATAACTGGCATATTCCTATGTTACGATGTCACATTTCTTATACATTGATTCCCTTATGATCTGTCAAGGTTTATTCTATTACATAAGATTGTTATTTATGATATTCTGATTATGGTTTTATAATGTTATGATCATGCTATTATGACCTTTTTATCATGAAATATTTATGTGATCAATGATATATCATTTTCGTACCCTTACTTCTCATATGAGATCACCCATTTCATATATTTCCTTTTCCCATATTGTGATGAATGGTATTAAGTGTTATGTTTATAATAATGATTCTATTAAAGAAGAAAGAAGATGGTGATGATTTAGAAATTTTAGTAATATGTTGTTTGTATTTCTAAGTAACCTAATATAAGATATGTAATCAATTTTATCATGGAATGAATTCTTTTATAATGAATATTTATACATCATAATGTAGTTTCAATGTATGAAATGAATGTGTCACTATTCCAAAAAAAATAAATGCATGCACATGTAAAAATATTTTATTAAATGATACCTGAAGAAGTGTATTGTTTATTTATGTTTTGTATTAGAAATTTTTGTCCTTAGGTACGATAAAAATATGAAACAAGTCAATGATTAGTTGGATATGTTCAACCAAATCTTCCATTTTCCTCATATCCGTTAGAAATTTAATCTGGGGTTTTATACTCATGTGCATGGTGGAGTACGTTTAGTTAGTGGGAGACTAATATTGAAGATAATTTTTAAAAGGATTTCTTCCAAATAATATTTTTGTATATGTTTAGTTAAATGTTGTTTTAGTAATTTCTAATGATTTGGAAGGATTGAATGTTCATAGAGATAGAGAAAATGATAATTTTTTATCAATGGTGTACTACTATCTTTATAGTGATGTTGTAATTTGTGATGGATTTTATCACCTATGGTAGTGTTAATGAAAATAATTTTAGGATGATCTTGTGACCTAATATTCAACAGTGAGTAATACTATTCGATTTACCTACCTCTGTGGAAGTGGTAAACATAGAATCCATAGTTTTGCGAGACATGATGGATATAACAGGTGTGATTTTCATTCATCCCAAATCTGATTATGGGATAAAATATAGGTAATAAGTCGATATGGGGGGATCCTTGGTTGATTGGTAGTTAAAATAAATAAATGATATTGTGGTATTCTTATGGGAGGATCATGAGTGTTTCTATTGTGGAATAATGGTACATCATTTGTATGATTTTCATTAAAATCCATTAACATTTAATAACTATACAATGCTTTGGAATTTGAATAATTTCATAATTATTTTTGATTATGCGATTTCATAGATGTTTTAACTATTCACATAGATCCTGAATGTTTATATAGATGTTAATTCATGATGAATCCATGTTATAGGTAAGTACATGCGGTAATCTTTGATAAGGTATGTCCTAAACATTCATGTTTTATTTATTTGACACTGATCATGCACATAATAAATCTGATGTAAGACCCCAAATATTGTTATATACTCTACATAATATTTCAAATATAATATCCTATTTATTTGATGTGAGTCGATGTTATTAATTCATATCAATATGAATATTATGTTATTTATTAATTGAGATGGAGTTAATGTCTTATTTCTGGATGATTGAGACATTATTTATAGAACCAAAAGAACAGTGGGTTAAGTGTCCATATTAACACATATTTATCAAAGGTGGGAAAATATTTTAGGGCTTCTTGGTCTTATAAATGAAAATATTTTATTTAATAAATTGGATGAATTGTGTTGTCGAGTTCAAGGCCCATTCCTACTACATTGAGTGAAAATATTACTTTATTTCACATGTTGGGAGTGTTTACACTTTTCATGTTAATTTTTATATTCTTGAAAATAGGTATTCTCTAACCATTAATGATATTATGGATTTAACAATATATATAGTTGGGGTGATTCTAATATCAGTTAAATCAATATATTTTTATCAATTTCTATAGATAGTGAAGGATTTCATAGATTTCTTTCACAAATACTTAGCTATTCTTCCATAGTAGAGGAATTTACACTTCTACATTGACATTTTTGCAGGGACATGTTATAACTTGTTCATTAATATCTCAATAATATTCATTTTAAAGAATATATTGATTGTTTTTTAATGTAATTATAGGCAAATGGATATTTTTGTCCATGAATTTCATCAAGGGAATAGCTATATACATTTCCCAAATGGTCAATGGTAGCTTGTGTTTGGGAATTAAAATCTGGAAGCTGAATCAGGTGGAAATGAAAAATAAATAAATGAGACCACATATTAAACATCTATATAATTAACTGATGGTAGATATGTCTTTTCCAAGAAATAATTTACAATTATAACATAAAAAATTGAGGATAAAATATGTATTCATTTTAAAAGAAAATATTTATATGTATGAAGTTGTATGAATAGGAATTATATGTTTTTGGTAAAAAAATTCCATTAATTATGGACAAGATATCTTTTGTTCTTCATGACTCATGTTGTCAAAGAAATTCAATGACTCATTAATCATGCTTCTTGGGGATGAAATTTTAGATTATTAAATATTTGGGGAGGGTTATAAGAACCATTAAATATGTATTGTGGAGATTCTATGATATAATATTTTAAATATAAATCAATAGATATAAAACTTTTAAATGTAGAATGTAATGTTATTTGAGAACATGATTTTAGATAGGGGAATCTAAGTGCTGACATAGAAAAATTAAGGGTCATGTTATGGGAGAAGGATACAAATGACTTTGAAATTCATAAATTCCATAGATTAGAAGGATACTAATGAAAATTCATTCATGAAATTTTTTTTGACTTTAATGGGGGTGTTTAATTTCAGAGTAATAAATTTTCAATGGAATACAAATAATTTAGGATTTATTTATGAGATAAATATGAAGATGATATCTATAATAGTACTAAACTTGATTATGATTGATTTGTATTTCTATATTAGGATACAATTAAAACTATACTAGGATGTGTTGACATGCATGGGGAAAGGGTTTATTTGAAGATATTAAAGAAATTATTACCATATAATAAATAAAATCAACCATGGATATAGAGTTTGTGATGTATATCCTTTCAATAAATATTTGGAGAAAATACCTCTTCTGTAAGGGGTTAACTATTTATTTGGATCATATGTTTTGTAATTTATATTTTCTCATTATTATTTAATTCTAAGTGAAAGTCAATGGGTATGGTGTCATCAGAGTTTATATATCAATTTATCATATACATAAGTTAAATGTAATTTTCTTCTATATGAATTTATTTAAAATTCTCAAGAAATAAATGAATAAATTAAACATTAATAGTCATTTATCTTTGTTAATTTTTTATTTATCCTTTTGAAATGGAAAAGACACCCTATAATATCATATTGATGTCACATAAACTATTATAAACCTTTAAAAGGATGAAAAGGTCAATTTTAAATCTTGTATTATTAAAAACATCTTATATAGTGTGGTGGATATTAGATACTTGTCTCTAGAGACTAATATGACTATATAAATTCATGAAATAGTGGTAGTTACATTATAATAGAAGAAGGATGTAATGGTTGTATTGTATAACAAAAATTTCTTATTTAATCATGGAGTGTAAATGAAGTTTCATGTCATTAATAGGGTGTTTTTGTGAGAAGGGATGAAGTGGTATGTGATAGAATTTTAATATGGATGATTGATCTATATCTATATATAAGTAATGAATTATTTACCTATAGTTCTTCACTCTCAATTTATAATGTAGAAATGGATGTGTAATGTTAAGAGAATGGATTTAGTAAATTAATTCTTGAAATAATAATTGATTAATTTTGTGAAATGGACCATTGTGGATCAACTAATAATTTGAAACCAGTTTTTTTATTTTTGAAATGTTATTAGTTGTGTGTCCATATAATCTGTATATTAATTTGGTTGTAAATAATTATAGAGTTAATTAGTCTATGTTTTAAGAGATACATCCTTTATTTACATTAAAATTATGGAGATCATTATACAGGTTAATGGGTACACATTTGGAGAGAGGTATATCATATTTTCCTTGGAATAATATCCTGATGAAATAGACTATATAAACATTGGATAAGATTTATAGAGAATATGTTATATATTTTGAGTGATTTTTATATGAACACATGCATTTTATGGAGTTATAATATAATAGAAAACAAATAATAATTGATCAAATGGCTCTATTTGAAGTGTTATATGGATTATAATTTCGACCACAATTGTTATTGTTAGAAATTAGATAGAAATACCTATTAAATTGCTTCATTAATGAGACTATAGATCTGGTCCAATAAACCTAAAATCAATTAGTAATATCTCAGAAAAAGTATAATTCATATACTTATCATTTCTACATATTTGGTTTTTCAATTATGTATAAATTATTCTTATGAGTGTCTTCACAACTGGTACACAGATGACCCGAGAAAAAATGGTGGTTTCCGCCTTGGCATATTGGCCAATTTCAGGATATTATGTAAATAATTGTTGTCGATTATTTCATAGAGTTTTACCTAAAATATTGTTCCGTATTCAATATGTTCCTTATCTCCCAGTTATGTATATCCCCACAACCCATGTCTCATTTTATCTCATTGGATAATGTGGGTTGTATTCAAAACATGAACATCGTTGAATATATTAGGTATTCTCTATATGTAGGATAAGATAATGACGATACTATATATTTATTTTGTGAGGGTGTTTCAGAGACATTATTTGATTCATGAGGATATCTATTAATGATCATATCATATGTGACAAAAATTACTAGTGTTTATTAATGATATTGATACACTTTGTTATTTTCGTTATTAATTTTCCTATTCATTGTTTTATGGGTAATATTATTTTTTTGTATATGGATATGTTTTTTAATATTTTTGGGATAAAGTGAACATGTAAATGGAATTATGCCCTATTTAATGGACCATGAAATAGGAAAATATTTGTTAGATGGTTGAGGAAGAAGAAGGTTCATAGTTTACAACTGGTATTTTATGACTATATTGTGACAACATATAGCTGAGCGTTTGTGGGTAGTGGTGCCTACATAATCAGTGAATAGTCCAATCCTACCATATAGTTGGATCATGTAGATAGGTTCATATTATGTTATTTCGATCTAAAAATCATGATTTACTCATTAAAATCTAATAGAATACTATATATCACCTTAAATTAACCTAGGTATTTTTAATAAAGAAATTGTGGATTCTTTATCACAGAGTTATGATACTCTATCTAGTATTTATAATATTAAAATTGAACATAGGTTTTGTTCCATGTACTCTTATGAATCCACATTTATAAATATTCCCTCTTTTTAAAATATGTTAATCTATATATATATATAAATAGACACGTTTCTTGGCTGAAACATTGTTGATTTGAATTATAAATTCTTAAATCCTAGACAAGTTTTCATATTTCTTGGGTTTGGGGTACCAAAAAGGATTTTTTTCCATTTGAATATGGGTTCTAGTATCAACGTATTGTTTTCACATATGGTTGGTATCTTTTGTTTAAACCTTATGGTATTTTTATTCAATATCATAAAATTAGTGATAATATTATGTATTTTTAGTAGTGTAATTATCAAGGGAATTTTTTATTTTCATAAATTAGTAGTGTTTTCATGAAACTGAGAAAACAATGGAAATTTTCGGGATTTGGATTAAATAATGGGAGGCCATTGGGAATAGTTTACTGAATTTATACTATGGGATTGGTGATTAAATGGTTTTTTGAAACACATTATTGATGATATTACATTTTTTAATCTATGAATATATTTTAAGAGCTATCATTATAATCAAATTTAGAGAAGTAAAAAATGTTTTTATATGATTTTTTTGGTATTCATAATGATAAGAGAAATATCAAGTATGAATGAAAGGGAAAATTGTTTTAGATTGATGATAAAATTTATACATTTATATGATATTGTGGAGGCAACATGAGAAATTCATGAAAAACTTGGGTGATTCTCATTCTATAGTAAGTGTATACTATAATCAATGAAGCTAATTTTATAATGTTCTTATTTATTAATCATTTTACCTTTAGTTATGTTGAATATTATTGGTAATGTATTTCAAATTAGATCTGGAATTGTTATGTTTTTTTGTAAAATAATGTTCAAATTTACATTAATCGATTTATTTTATTATCTATAAATTTGGAAATTTTTTATTTTATTTTAAATGTGATAGTAAATATTCAATGGAATTTAAAACATGTCCTAGAATTGGTCATCCATGGTATTTATTGATAGCGTCCTTAAGATATCCATCTTTTTTATCAAACTCAACCCTATTCACACTTCTCAGTATTGTCCTACAGTTGTCTTCAATGATCCCATGTTAATAGATAGGCATCTTGGGGTGAATTATTAGTACATTCATTAAAAAAGACGTTTCAAAAAATTTCATAGTGAAATTTTATATTAATGATTCATTGTTCTATAATCCCTTCTTCACTTTTATCCAAAAATAAGGAAAAATTAATAGTTCCCAAGAAATTTTCAATGTTCAATGATGTTGAGGAATCCTACTCTTGAATATGTTTAAATCATTATATTTAATGATATTACAACACTATTTCAATTTGTAGTTATTACATGTTATACACAATCACACACAAGAGTTAAGATGTTCTCATCCACTTCAATGTCTGGGAATCATCAACATATAGATTATAATTGTTTTTTAATACAATATCCAACAGTATTGATGACATTTTCTTTTTCTCTTTTATGTGAACAAGATAATTAGTACTACATGATATTTCCTAGTAATAAGGATTATATTTTCATTAATTGTACCAGTCATTGAATTTTAAATTATTATTGAAATAAAAATATTCATGTTAAACTTCATTCTAAATTTTTCAAAATAAATGAAACATGAATTAGAATGTTAAAAACACCATTCTTCTATTTTCTAAAAATCAATGAACAAGATGATAAAAAATACTAAATTTCTTGATAAATATTATAAATTATTTCCTATAACTAGTCAATATTCAATTATCTTCTCTTATTGCTCTAAAATACAGCATATTTCATATTTTGGTTGTTATAATCTTTTGAATTATCAATCATTTATTCCTCATTAAATATTTTGTATTATTATGTATTTTTTGTTCGTAAAAATATTTAATTTTATATTTTAATATATAATCATCCATGAATTTTTTATATAAAATATTATCATTATTTTCTACATTGAAATTGGTACATTATATCTCGATGAATATTAATATTTTAATGTGATAATGAATTTCCAATATTTCCATTTTAAATTAAATTAAATATGATTGATATAATGAATCATTTAATAATAACTCAAAATATTTCTAGAATCACAAAACAATCACAAGAATATGATATTTTTAGAATTGAACTCTAATTATAATTCTAGATATTTGGCTGAAATTATAAATTTCGTTAATAAATGAGAATTTGAACTCATAAAATAAGCCATTTGAAATATAATACAAGTGTTGTAGATGTTTTCAATATTTTACGGAAACTCAAAGTTTTATAAAATATTATAAATTATTTAACAATCATTAAAAATTATTAAAATTAAGATAATTATTTATACGTTCAAAGAATGTCTTACATGATTGTTTCTCTTCAAATCTATGTCACTCTGAAGTCTCTTAAATTCAGCCAAACAAGTATTACAGTTTTTATAAATTTTTTCTAGTTTCCCTAAAACACTATATTCAAAAATAAACATTATTATAAAATAACAATACTTATTATGAAATTAGAGATAATATTATTTTCAACATACTTTAGTTTCTATAATTGCTCTAATTTGTACAACCCAATATCAAATATCTCAATTTTTTTTGAAAACTCAAAAACATTCTTAATAACCTTCTAATTATTCATAATCTTGGTTGAAAATAACTAAATCATAATTCAAAAATTAATTTTTTTTTCAATAAACACTTTTTCTTTTATTAAAACTAAAAAAATCATTAAAATATGAATTAATAAAAATCATTTATCATATACATTTATCTTGTTACTACAAAAACAGATAAATTAGTTTTTTAGATTACTCAATACATCCATAACATGAAATATTTTTCAATGTTTTCTTAATGATCTCCACATTATGAAAACTCTCATTCATATTATTATATCCATATTTTTTGAATAGAAATATATTTTGATTCATATAATAATAATATGTAGAGTTGTGTACATAAACATTTGATTTGAAAAAAATCTACAAAAATTGGGGTGAATGACTATTGTCCATCATCTGAAAGGGATGGGATAATACATTATTCTCATGCTTAAATGATCAAATCTACCCATTGGAAATTATTAATGGAAAATACCAACATGTTTATCACTATTATGAATACATTCATTACTTATATCCCCTTGGTAAACCCTATCTTTAATAAAATGAAATATTATATCAATGTTCTCATATTGATATATTTCCACAGGATTTTAAGAGAGATAAATTATTTGTATCATATCAGTTTAAGTTAATAGTGGTTTATAAATAATCACCATAAAATCTTCATGTTTTTACTTAATCTATAAAATCATTGAATATGCAGTATTAGTATTAATTTACCCTACTTATAGGGTTCTCAATATCACTAATTTTTATTTTTTACAGTTCTAGTTCACAAAACATCTTCCTAAGAGAAATAATCGACATGAATGTGAATTGATGTCATTAAAATCCACAAACCATTTATAATTACTAAATCCAAATAGATTTAAGTGATCATATCTCTTTTATATCGGTCCAATGATAATGGATCTCTTGATGTATAAAAGAAATATTATAGTATCCGTAAACATTCATTAATTATGATGACATTGGTAACATTTACACAATGACTCTACATAGATAATTATATAACATAATGCAATAAGATATAATAACCTACCATTATGTAATCTAAATGATATTTGATCAAAACTATGTCCTTTAACATACTATCCATGTTCCATTCCAAACTATATAGAGGTTTTCAGTAGACTAGGTTCTTCTAGGAAAACCATCTATATAAAATATCTCATGTAGTTCTTTTAAGAAATACATATATATTATTTCTCTTGAAAAATATAAAACCAAGAGAATATCTCATTTTTAATAGTTTATATCTCTCTTAATGAGTGTTAAATTGACTAGATTAATCCTTTCAGGAACTATCGTGGTAACCTAAAAATAATAATATCATGAAAATAAATAATTATAATTAGACTATCAACCTTTATATCCTATATATAAATTTATTTTCCCAACTTTCCTTTTGTGATTATAATTTCTCTCATTAATAAATCCAACTTTGGGTACATGGATATAGGGCATAGATTATCCCATAATGAGACGTATTCATCATGAATCCCATTTTCCATTAATTTATAGATACAATACTGCATTATTTTCAATAAATACTTTTCCATACAACAATCTATTAAATAATTAAGTAATCAAATGAATTTGATATATTTTTTACAATATGTATATTAAAACATATAGGAATATAATTATGGAATCATGATTTGGAATGTGAAAATTTTCTCTTCAAAATAATCACCTTTAATTAATGATTAATTATTTCATCAAAGTATAACAATGTTCCTTGAAAAATCCAATTCATTATTCATCATATTTTTAATAAAAACTTGGTACCAATAACATTATCAAATTTTTTCATATGACAATGATCAAATGTGTAATTTTAATCAATCTGATGCATTTCCGACATCATTAAAATAAAATTTTATTAATGTTCACTAACAGTAGTTACTAAATATGGCTCAATAAGAGGGTGTGTTGTTTGGTTTTTTAGCTGCTGCAACCAGCTAGATTTATCTGTAGAATTATTATCTCTTTGCAAGTTATCATCTTCTAGTTGATTCATTTCCAAATTATAATTCTTTTTAAACCACAATTTGAATCTTATTTATCATTATTATAAAAAAATTTAGTACCAGAAACATGATTTTTATTTCTTAATTGTTATAAATTATAAATCTCTAAATGAATATCACTATTTTCATTAGAGTTCTTAAAATATTTTTTAATTAGAACATTATTTTTAGGTTAATTTTATAGGGCATTTACATCAAAACATTACAACATCCTCGGAAACATTTTATTATCATTTTTATCCATTTACATTAAATTTTTGTATTAAAAATATTATATCCTTATATTTCTAATTAAACATTAACATGTTTTTATTCACATTTTACATCAAATAGAGATGGAAAAAGTCTATTAAATAATTCTGATTTTGATTCCTTTTGTAACATATCTCTTTGTAATAAATATTTTAATTTGGTCTCAATAAAAGAATGTTCTAATCAATCATAACTACACATAAAAAATAAATATATAAAAATATTAAGCCATTGATCTCAACAGACATTGTTCATTCAATTTGGTCAAAACATTTATTCATTCATTAAATATAATTTTTTTGGGTTTTGTAAGGAGCACTATATTAGATATTAATCCCATGTGTATCTAGGAATGGCCTATAATAATTTTTATTGTTCTTTTTTTTCTCATTATTAGTTTCATAATATAATCCACCATATCTCACTTATCATTTAATCCAAAAACACTAAAAATATCAATAATTTAGGGCATATGCTTCATAAATCAGAAAATATACCATTTTTAATGTCATCAATGAACACAATGATGTTTAATTAACCACATGTGTGATTATTAATAATTTTTCCCTATAACTATAAGAGGATTAATTAATGCTTCAATATTTATAAGGTTTTAAATATTTTTATATATTGATAGTGTAATATTTTTCTTTTTTAGGATGTGTGAACAATATATATTACTTTTCATAATTGGGTTTCATATACCATACTATTTTCCTTCTTTTTTTATCAATAAAAATTGACTGATATGTTCATAAATTAGTTGCTACAAATTATTTTCGTTTTTGTAAAAATATATCATGAATTTCTTAGGTAAATAGTCAAAAATAGAGTCTCACTTAATATTTTACAATTGGGAATTATTCTACCAAAATTTTTTCTCCTACTATGGATTGTAATTCATTTAATGAATGATTAAATACATTCATTATAGATCCAAATCAAACTAATGTTTTTTTGGATTCCATAAACAAACAATACATATTCATATATAAATATTTTATTTTTAATTTGATATGATGATATTCATTGGATAGTAATGAAACATTAAAATCCAAAATTGATAGAACCACTATTATGTTATTCAATTTTTTCTATGATCATATCATATCAAGACATATGTGAAGATCAGACACTATTAGGGATCCTTGTTGCTATCCTATTGATATCATTGAGATCCTCAATAATAAGAAGTGAATTTTTAATCATTCAATTTATATGAATCATTGTATCATTAACAGCTTAATGATAATTATATTGAATAATTGGTATATATTCTTTATAAAATTGAAAATTATTCCCAAACAATATAAATATATCCTCAAAACATTCAAATATATTTTGTATACATATTTTGATGTAAATATTTATTCACTACTTTTTTAACAGAGATTTCTCTCTCAGTACACTGTAAATCTATTAAATATTTATTACCATCAAGGAATAAATGGTAAAGTAATATCATATAAAAAACAAAAATATTATGTCCAAATAATCCACAACAACAACAATAGCCTGTATAACCACTTCATCTTTAAATTTGTTGAGTCTTCAATTAAATATTATCCTAATATGACAGAAAATTTAAGGAATTAATTTTCTTATATGTTTGGGAATCATTACATATCAATATTATTCCCTGTTAATGGATGTATAAATGATATTTTATGAATTATTTTCAATATATTAATTCCTATATTTCTATTCATGACATGTATTATTAATTGAAATAGATATATAATTATTTTATGTAACTGGTTCAATTATAGAATGGTTGTGATCAAAACATCACTTATCAATATCTAGTTACTCAACAGTTATTTATATATATTTATCATAATATTCTATTATATTTTAGAGGGATGTATCAACATTAATAAAAATTTAAATATTCATGTTTAAATGTTTATATTTTTTAGCCACATTATTATTATACACATTCACCATTACATGTTAATTAATAATTTTATTTAATGTATTTTAATTTACATAACTTATTATTTTTAATTTGTATATAGTTTCATTATTCCATTCTTCGCCATTATTATATCTATATTTAGTTATTTTATTTAATTATTATATTTTGCGCTCCTCCCATGTCAAACATTGATGTTCACTTTTTGTATGCTTTCTATCTAGGGTTCTTCACATTAATTCACATTCAACAATATTTATTAATTTTAATCAATATATTCCATGATTTTAGTAACATTTCTAAAAAATATCCAAAATATTCACTGCTTGAGGTACGAAAATTATCTTCTTACATTTTTAACTAGATAATTATATTTCATCACTGAATGTTTTATTTTTCTCACTATTGTTCTTAATATCTCTATAAATCCATGACCAATTGTTTCCATCAGGTTTTTATTAATACACTTCATCTTCTTACTCCCCATTAAACCATCATTGAAGATAATCCATACTGTTTATAATTGAACCACACTTAAATAAAATTTGTGTATATTTTATATTGAACATTTTCATTTTATTTTCCATGTTTTTAGAGATAAGAAAACATATACTCATTTTTACTTCAAAAGTTTCCTCATCAACTTCCAATTCACTAGAAGATTCAACTTATTTAGCCTTGATATTTAGTTAGTTAATATATTTAATTATAATTTCTGTCATATGATTTTCCAATATGAATCTATTCTTTATCAACTCATAATTGATGAGTGTGTTATATAACTTATCATGATATTGTAAATGGTTTTCCTCCTGAGAAGAAATCCTTTGGTAAATACTATTTGGAAAAAACTTCATTAACATCTTGACTATGGATGGCACTTCAAAAGTATCGTTGGATCCCATGATATTACTATGAATATATTTCAAACTATTTAAATAGTCATCAATTCTATAATAATTATATATTTAGATTTATTAAAATTAAGTCTCCAAATTTATTTTGATTCATTAATTTCAACACTCCATCATATATGTTATAATTTTTTTAATGGAATGTTTTATTCCAAAAAAATAATTTTTTGGATAATGATGAAATAACATATTTTTTATAATTTCTATAAACACCCAAATTTATATTGTTTTGAAATTTCCTTGGATAAACATTCAAAAGGCAGTGAAAATGTAAAACCCAATGATTTTAATATATAAAATCATTAAAAATATCTAATGTGTTTAATATCTATATCCACACTCTAGAAAATATTTAAATAAATTGTGAAACATTGGAAATAAATTAAAAACTCGTGAAATTGAATTAGTGATAATCAATATGGTAATTATAGAATTAAATAAATATAAGGGTCTCTATAAAAATTATTATATTTTAATAGGTATACCGAAATGACTTACGAGATAAAACTATACATATAATTATATTTCTATAGAAACCATTCTATTTATGTAATATATATATTTTTTCAACATTTAAAATTTATTATTATGATTTTATAATTAAATACAATTGTATGAATATTGTATTACACCAATTTAATTAATAAATAATATGAAATATGAATAATAATACACATTATTCTATAATGATATTTTCTTATAAAAATTAATTTATCACTATATGTTAGGTTATTATTTAAATTATTAGCAACTAAAATTTAAATTTTTTGTTTTATAAGATAAATTTTATTTTTAGAATTATATTTTTAGTACATTCAGAGGAGTATTTTTTTGTATTTCTCAAAAAATATTTCCTTTTAGGTGATTTCTTTAAATTAGCGTTTTTTAAAAATGAGATATTTAATGATATTATTAGTATTTGATTATTACTTATTAGCTTTGTATCCTTTTAAGGAAAATATTATAATTATATATAAAAATGATCTATATCAAAATTTAAATTTTAATGTGTAAAACAGTATTTCAAAATTTAAAACATATGTTTAATTTTCCGCAAAACCATTTCGAATACATTGTATATTTATTATTAGAAAATTAATTTCTATACATTATATTATTTTAATAAAATATTATTGATTTCATCATTTGAATATTTAATTTCACATTAATTAATATGTATCATTTTTTTTTACAAAAAAATAATAATGTATATTAGGAAAAACCATTTTACCATGATAAAATATAAAATTTTTAAAAAATATCAATTCAAGGGATAAGGGGATTCAATAATGATAAAAAAATTTATATGATTTACTGTATTATGTGTGTGTCTATAATATCACTTCCACAAAACATTATTCCCCTATTTGGGAGCCATATTACTTAAGAGACTGTATATTATTAAGAGCTTTTTGGTATTTATAACAATGTCATCCCATTTCATATATAAAAGGGGAACTCCTATAAACACATACCTTCACATAAAAAGCCACAAATATTCTTACAAATTATACGAATATCTATCCTAAAAATCCTTATAAACATTTAATTGTTTCTAATAATATAAAAATAACATAACTAAAAGTGTTAAACCCCATTCTAAGGTAGATCATCCACAAAGTGAGGAATAAATTTATGACCGATCCATTTTTTATTTCCATTTCTTTTTGTGAAATTTGAATTCCTAAATTTTAATTATACCATATTAAATTGATAAAATAAGTAAAATTAATATAATTTCTTATTTTTCTATATTTTATAATTATTAACTACCCGCCCCATTTCTATTATGAAAAATTATATTATTCATACTTTATGGGGATTGTCCCCTCCACGATACCATGTTTTTAGTTTTCCAAAACCACATGAAATTGATAGTCATAATATTCAATTTTTTATAAAAATTTTATATTAATGACATAATTTATATTCTATAATGACAAACCATATTAGACTTTTTCAAAATTCTATATATATTAAAAAACATACATTCATACATAGAGGCTATCCTACTAAGTGAATGATTAATTTCCTTTTTTATTCTCATATATGCCTCAGGTGGTGGGTAATGATAATTGGATTATTAAATAAAATTGTTATTATTAAAATATTAAGATTTAAAAAGCGGAAATTTGACAATATATTAACAATAAGGGTAATAAAAAACTATGGTAAATTATAACTTCCAAAACATTGTTCTATGAGAAAACAAAATTATTTAAACTATGAAATAACATCATAATGGTTATATTTTTTATACTTCATTCTAATCCTGGTATATTACAATAAAAAATATATAATAATGTCATTATTAGACAATTATAAAGTTATTTTATATAAATATATTTATAGTTTTCCATTTATTATAAAAAGATTTTTTTGGGTTTGATTATCCAAATACATAAACAATTATTATGATTTATATCGTCTATGAATATGAGAATTTGATTTTTTTAATCATATTAACAAGTAATTAAATAATTATTTTTTATTTTATTTTAATTAAAATTATGGTTAATCATTTTAATTAAGAATACTATTTTTGTTCACTCAGAGTCATTTAAACACGATCATAGCATATTTTGTCTTAATCATTTGTAACCAAAATAACCATAATATGTAATTATAACTTTTAAATATCTTTTAAAAATAAATATATTTCATTTAAATAAATATTAACTACTATCATTATGACAATAATTTATTCTGAATATTGTTTTTTGAATGTATTTAAAATTGGTCAATAATATATACAACTGATATTTAAAATATGTAAGAAGTTACTATAATAAATATAGATAATGATTTTAAATAAAGAATATCAAATCTAAAATATATAATTAATTTTTTAAAATTTTTAATTAAGAAATTATATTATTTTATACTTGATAATAGGGTGTATATTTGGAAGCATGGATATAAGATATGTTTTTCTTATCTAAATTTTAAATTCAATGAGGTATACATCATATTATTGACCATGCTTTCTTTATAATGATATATCTAGTTCACCTAAAATATTTTATATCATTTTAATCTATATAATAATTGTTTTCAATATTTTATTTCAAGGTATATCTTTCATTGGGTTTTAACTGAAAAAATCATAATGATTTAAGGGGTTTCAAGTCAAATTTATCTCTTTAAGTCATTTTTGTAATATAAACCTAATATCATATATCGGTGGAATATAATTCCTATTTTAAATTTTTTAAAAAAAATATATTATAATCATGAAATATTAATTTCATTTTAATGAACTTTCATTCTTGTTATTTTGATAATAATGTTACATAAACCCAAAGGATTTCTTCTCTGAAACATAAACTTCTTAAAATATTTTTATGTTATACAACTTATTTATATTAAAAAAATTATTCTATACCCATTTATATCTATTTTCAAAAAATTATTTTTATTTATGAAATACACTAAGATAAATAAATTCTTTTATATCAAAGGGATTTTTACTCCCTTGCTACCATTTCTGTAATGGTTTTTGGTAACTCTATTTAAATAAATTATGATAACATTAATTATATTATATTTATATCATATATAAGGGTAGAAAATTCAATACATTTTCTTTATAATGTTGTATATTATTTATTTACATTTTTACCACATAATCCCAATTTTTTAAATATTACATAATTTGAGGAGAATGTTTTCTATAAGGGATATTGATAACCTATGTCCCCTTTTAATGAGTTATATTTTTAAATTGTGAACTTATTTCTTTAATGCAAGGTTTCTACCAACGTAGAATTTTATTATATGTTAATTAATCAACATATATTGTTAAAAAATATTTTTATACAAATGAAAATATTTGAACACATTATCTAATTTCATTTTTTAAAAAAAGGTATTTATAAACTAATAAAAAAATTTACTTCTTTTTGTTATGTATTTTCATATTATTATCTTTTATGAATGAAAAAAATATATTTATTATCATGAATTCAATATTGGATATGTTTCTAAAATTTATTTTTCTATAAATTATAAAAATAATTTTTTTAGAGATGATAAATTTATATGTGTCACATATGATTTTTATTTATATTAATGTAAGAAATATGTTTTAAAATATCTTTAATTTTTTCACTCAGACATTCATTTTCATATTAAAAACTATTTTCAGTCATCTATTTATGTTTCGAGAGTTAAAATATATATATATATATATATATATTATTTTTGGTATTGATTTACTGGTATCAATGTATTCAATTCATGATCGCTTCTTCTTTGATACTATTTGAATCATTCTGAATACAAGAGTAATCTTCATTTATGACAACATCCTTCTATGATTCATTTTTCATAATGGTGGTATTTTATATTTTGACTATCCAATTTATATCTATATAGATGAACTGTGATTATATTATTCCACTATTGACTTAAACATATTTTCATTACCATTTATGATGTAAATATTACTTTCTTAAAAATTCATATTGGGGCATTTTTACCTAGAAATAAGGATTATTTATTGTATAAGAAATTATGGATATTCATAATGATTATTGATTAAAAATTGATTATAATTATGTATAAAAAAAAATTATATTGTTTTTATGGATTGAAATATTTTTATTTGGCCATCTGTTCCATAGGTAATAGTATAAAATGTGTTGTTGGCTCTTATGTTGAATGCACTAGATAAAATCATGTTTTTTGTGGGGCCCAAAACTATATATCCTGACGATGCATAGATGTTTCTCATAAGATAAAATATCATGGGTTATATTAATATTATGATATTTCAATACAAATAATTTGTTCGATAGCGTATATGATATACAACACCAACATTATATTAACCACGACATAATAAATATGGGAGACCAATACATCCAAGACATTGAATTGGCATGTTTAAAAATAATTAACAACATTATAATATATATATCGATATATGATTATATATCAATGTCATAATACATTATAATTTATTGAATAATTATTAGTAAATAAGCGCTATAATTTTCATAATGTCAATTTTTACATCAAATGATTTTTTCTCCTAATATGATTATTTATAGTTTTTATGAGTAAATATTATATTAAATTTCTATAACTTTTATAACTTTTTTGATAAAATTAATTTGTTTGTTAAAATTAGTATATTAACATTATGTTAGTGTAAATTTAAGAGAATTTTCTAGAATATATTCATTTGTCAATAATTAATGAAAATATAGAATATTTTGGAAACAATATTTTCTATTCATGTATTTATATATCCAAATTCTATTATAAATAACTCTTAAAATAAAAAAGGTAATATTAATTATAGAGAACTCAATTAGGTAATTTTAATGAATTTTTTAATTATTTTTTTTATAAAATAATTTTAAGATTAAAAATTAATTTTTAGAGAAAACTTTAGTTTTTTCATTTTAATCATAAATCAATTTCTACCACTTACCAAAATTAATTATATATTTGAAACATGGAGGGGATTTTTTTAAAAATTGTTCTCAATTATTTCTTCCATTATTAATGGTAACCACACTAAATAATTTTCATAATAACAAGTTTAAATTGGGTTATTAAGGAAAACAATGATGGGGAGTATAAAATAAGACTAACACATTATTATACAGTTTTTTTACTGGTATTCTTCTATTTCAATGTAGTTTTAAAAAATATTTAAATTTTGTTAAATAGGCCATTTTTATTGACCTATTTAATATTTATGTACAAGATAGTGTAGAAAATGTCACATTTTTTCTTTTAGTTTCTACAATATTATGTGATAACGATAAATATAATTTACTTTCAATTATAATCAATTATTTATAATATAAATTATTTAGTACTATTTTAATTTATTTGTAAATTGTATAGATGATATTTATACCTTAAATTCCAATCCATATCCACCCAAACATTTATTCTACAAATAAGTAAATGAAATAATACAATTTAAAAATTATAAAAAAATATAATTTAAATAAATTACCATGTCCCCTGAATTATTAATGTACAAAAACATATTAGAGAGGTATTAATGGATTTTACTCAACTTACACTATTTTCATGTTGTTTTCAATGTTAAATAAAATTAATATATTCAAAAATACAATTAACGTTATTTTAGATAAAATAATATTTTATTAAATGATTATAAATTCCTAAAAACACAATATTAGGCCAATAAATTATCAGAAGTTCTAAAAAATCTTATATGGTCAATATTTGGACCAATATAGATATTATATTAAAATATTAACACCTAAAGTGTAAAACATTTATTATCGAGTTAATTATGATAAATGGTTAACACGACATAAAATAAAGAGATCTTTATAAAAACCACATATAAAGTTGAAAAAATAATATTGGATGACATTATTTCATTAAATAATTATCATATATTAAAATTATATATCATTGGAGCTATTGATCATTGAAAAATAATTTATATTAATAATATATTTTATATAATTCTAGTATTTCCCCTCCACTTAATTATAAAAGAGATCCTCCTAACCTATTTTATTCACACATAAAAAACATTTATATATTACATACCACCCCAAATAACATCATAAAAATATTACACACATTATAGAGGTATTTTTTGAAAAAAAATACCATCATATATGGTTTATGAATTAATATTATGGAGGATCTACTATGAAGAGGTATAGTCCAAAACTGAAAGATTTTATTTTACTTATCCTTCTACCTCCTCCAAATATTATTCAAAAATTGTAATATAATAAAAAATTTAACTCCCATATACATATAATTTATTATGATCTATTAATAACCTATTTCTATCCCCTTCTTCAATCAATAGGGAATTGTTATCGTTGTTTATTTTACATTGGACTACTTCCTTATGAACCGATATAAATCATTTTACATAACCCACTATCATGGATAGACATAATGATGGATTGTATATATTTTATATTAATTAATTATTTACCAATCATGAAAAGTATTATATAATATATTTTCATACCATTCTATTCAAAACAACACTATTCATTCATATGTGAATATCCCCACCTTCAAGAAGTGATGAAATTAATTTTTCATTATTGCGTGAAATGGATGGTATATATAAGTGAATTTATAAAACAAAAAAATATGAATTTTGAAAATTTGTTTTATATTAAATAATACATAACTTCATCACATAATGATCATTGAAAAAATTAATTTTACTCATATATTCATACAATATAATGTATCCAGGATTGTAACTCTATTAATTTTTCATAAGCATCAATATTTGATTTTTTAAAAGAATAATGGATACCTAAAATGATAATTAAATTATCATTTTTATATTTATTATTATTGAATAATAACTACTTTTAATTTTTTCATCAAACTAAATACATTTTTGACAGATGAGCAGAATATTATCGAAATTTACATTGAGAAATTATTAGATTATTTAATTGAATATTAAATAATTATAAATAAACTTAAAGGAATAATAATTTTTTTTAATATGTACCTAATTTACTTATGATTATTATTTATTAATATAAGTAAAAAATACAATGAGTCAAACATGAGGTTTGGGAACTCTCTAAAGCACACCTTTTATATATATTATAACCAATCTACATCTAACTCACATTATACATCCCATTAATTTCATAGAATTTCTATATATATATATATATATATATATTTCCTACATCTATAGAAACATTATTCATCCTTAAATTTATATGTTAATTTATTCCATAATATCATTTATCAAATGAAACATATTTTATTCAATGGAAAATAATTTTTTTTCTATTCCTTATGATTGATTTCTTTTTTGTTGGAATAATAATCCTAAAAATTTTATTATGGGTGATACAAGATAGTTCTCAAAACAATTAGGTAATGATTATTCTCATGAGATAGTTTTTATGGAATTATTATGTAAACCTAATATACTATGGGACTCTATCCAACTATTATGTTGTCATGAAAGATTACCTTAATATATTAATATGTAATGATTTGTCTTGTTTCACTAATTTCAATTTTTTTAGGATATTATGATACCATATCATTAATTTTATACTCCCATTTTTTCTACTCACGATTATTCTCATTTAAAACATCATTTAATAAAATTGGCTCACATTTTATTCTTATTTATAATGTTTATTCCATAAGTCAATGTTTAGAATACCATTTTGTATATGTAATGCCCAATTTATCCCATTAATTTCTTAAATATCAAAGAGATTTAATAGGTCATTACAGAGATAAAATTAAAGGGTGTTGCTTTATTTTTTTGTTCCTTGTCATCTAGATACATGAGGCCCTTCCATCTTTGTAATTTATTAAATATATATTTCTGTGAAAAATAATTTATTAACTTGTCTAAATTGACGGTGTCTCTATAGGTGGTATTATTGAATAGCCTAGTAATATTTATGTACAACAAATAAAATACATTGGTTAAATCTCTAATTCCCCAACACCAAAATCTCAGATCAGATGCATTATTTTAATACATTGGCAGGATTAAAAGGAACCATGTCATGAAGGATCGATCAGTTTAACATTCTAGGAAAATAGATTTCATACGTGAACAATACTTTATAATTTATAACATAAAATAGAACAGAGATAATCCTTTTAGAATAATTTTTTTTTTCTTAATCCCACATATTAATCATAATACACTTCTTGGCATCCTAGGAAAATAATACAAAATAAAGAGGTGAGATCAAATGCTCAGTAAGGTTTAATAATTTAGTAGAAGCTATAAACATTTAATGAAATATGTATAATAAAAACAAATGTTTTTTTAAACATAATCATGAAGAAAATATGGAAGAAATAAATCAAAAATTACTATATAAACATGCACATGGATATTCTACAAGTCGAATAATCACATTTATTAACTAATTTCAAAATGAGGGAATTCCTAATGCCGGACATCATTTCTCCATAGTCATGGCCTTGTGCCATGACTATAAATAAGATTTTTTCAAATAGATTATACCAATACACTATTTTGTCTCATGAGACCTACCGATGCATCGAGGGGTTGTAGTGGTCCCCACCAATCTCTTACTATGTCCATCACATTCCTCGTATGAAAATGTTGAAACATAACATAAACATTCGTATTAAAACTAGCATGTGAAATGTCAAAACTTTAACCATAAACCATGAATGGTATACACATATCACATTCACATTAAAAAATATCAGAACTCATTAAATATAATATGGAATATTGTATTATAATTAATAATCGTCAATCATGAATATTATCTAGTAAAGGATGTTGACATAGTTGTAAATGATCAGTAAACTCTTTGAGTGAAATTACCCCTTTACATAAAATCATTTAAAAGTCACACAATTTATAAATGAAGAAATTTAAAAGATATTTTTGAATAAAAGTGTCACATTCCACTTTGAATATATTTAATGAAATTACAATTTAAAAACATTCATGTCCATATAAATAAATCATAAAAATTATTTTGAAAACAAGGACATTAATGAAAAATAGTTGAGAAAAATAAATATTTAAAATATTTAAAATAATGTTTTAGTTAAATATTACCTTAAAAATAATCCTTTTGAAAACTCTTTTATGAAACATGGACATGGATAATAAATCATTCCAAGTAAAATCATAGACATAAATAATATTAGATAATATTGTGATTGAGAAATTAACCCTTATCTTGTACATTTATTTGGTTGAGGGTATGTTTAACATCCTGTATAATGACCATAGTATGTTATTAAATTATAACAAAACCATATTCATATTTTTTATATCATAATTGATTCATTTATGGATTTATTCTAGCCAATTATTAATAATTTCTATGTTAAAATAACATTTGGGGTAACAAAAACTTTCTTTATCATACACGTTTTAACATGTCATTCATGATAATATAACTTATATCATGATTTCATTGTTTCCAGAATATAAAAAATTATTTATTCATAATATATATTTATAATATAAATATGTATAATAGGTAGATATATGAAATGGAAAATACAGTTTATGGATACGGTAGGTCGTACATACGCATAAACAGCGCTTCCATTTTCATATCGTATTGAATATGAAGTAAGTAAATGATATGTAAATATAAAAATATATATATTCATTTAGTAATATTGATTTAAATATTAAATACATATTAATAGTATATATTTTTATAATCATCATTGAATATTGAACGTGGAAATGAATTTCAACGCGTCGTGGAGTCGGGATGTCGTATGTATGCAAGAGCGATGATATCATTATATTGATGGTGAAATTGTAAGTTATTTTATAATATATTATATATAAATAGTAACTAAAATGTTATAATTATTATTTAAATCAATAATAATCATTATTATACTCATCTAAATAATGTAGTGTGGAATAACAAACTACACCAGAATGTGGAGACTGTATGCCATTTGTAACCACGTATGGTGACTTTGTTATTCATAGTATGGATAGAATAATTAATATGGCTACACCATATTTGTAATAACATAAAATTATGCATCACATACTATAGTTAATAATTTATTTATGTAAAAAACAACAATAGAGGAAGTGGAAGAAGAAATAAACATTGATAGAGGTGATGAAATTATTACATCTACTTTGGGTGATTCTTTGATTTGATCAAAAGTGATCATTAGGTTGGATTATGATAAAACTAAGGCCACTATAATAAATTTAGTATATTTGGGAGGACCGTTGAGTAGGTATTGTCCTATCCAAATGGATTTTGATTTTTGATTTTAAGAGAAGGGGAAGTACCATTTTATAAGAAAGGTGAGCATCCCTTTAAGAAAATGTTAAAATATTAATTAATTATACAATTATATTCAGTTAATAATGAATAAAAAATCATTTAATTAGAGTATAAGGTGGTGATCAGTCCCAAAGTTGTCATAAAATAGGTTATAGATAGGTTTAGGTCACCATAATAAACTTATCTTTTAAATTTAACTCTTTGTTAAATAGTTTAACTTTTACCATGTTTTCCTGTATTAATATAATCAATGGTTAATAATAATAATATTAAAATGAAAGAGAACCTCAAGTGGTTCATTAATGGCATATATATATCATTATATATGTCCTTTGTCCATGACTACTATTTTTATGATTATTATATCATTTAATAATATAGTATTTGTTTTAAAAACCCATTTATGTCAATTTTTACTCTATTTGGTATTTGATTTTTGTGAAAGTAATAATAATTTTATTACATCTAAAAATATAAAATAAATCAACCTTGACATGTAATATTAACCTAGAAAATGTTTGTATGTCATCAAAATTCCCAATTTACATTTATATTGATATTTATAATACCAATTATTTTAATATTTGATTAATAAGTTAATTACTGCATTGTCTTTGTATCATCAATAAATTTAATTATTTAATGTCTAAAATTTATAAATAAAATACCATGTTGTAGAAAATATTTCTATATTTTTTATGAATATTTATAGTAGTGTTTTCTATATGAATATTCCCTTATTTAAAATTATTTAATTAAAAAACATTGATTTTAAAACATTTAACTCTTCTTTAAATAAAATAATAATAAATGTCCTAATATAATACAATTGGACCACAAGGATAATATTTTATTCAAAAGGTTAATTTCAGTCGAAATAAAATATAAAATAGAATTAAGACATGTTTTAGGGTAATTGTAATTTCATATTTACCTTTAATTACCCTATTTACTTTTAAGCGTGGTCAATACAATTCATAAGTTTCTAATCCTAAAAAATTATTTTCATTCTATTGACCCTAATCTTAAATATATATTTAAACTGTGTCTATTTTATTTTTGTAATTAAATTCATGGAATCATTAAAATTATGTCTTATGCAAATTTGAAAAGGTGCATAGAAGGTGGGTAAAAGATGTTAAGAATGTAAATTAAATTTTATAGAACTATTATTTTTATAAAACAACTCCAATTAATTAAATTGAGATAATATAGGTATTATGTATCTATTTTTACTTTACAATAAATTTATATTATATTAATTATTATTTAAAAAAATCCAGTTTTAAACAATATCACACTGTTTTTTACTATTAATGAATTATTGAATGTTATCAGAAAAATACCACAAATTAACCCTATGCTAATTTTGATATTAAAAATAATACAAAGATTCTTATTTTACCAAATTCAAAACAATTGTTTTGCAGTTATTAGTTTAAAATTATTTCCCGTTGTCAAAACCAGAAAGCGGGTATTTAAGAATTAAAAATTATCAAAATATTAACATATGTTTATGTACAATTTAACTGTAAAATTACCTCAAATGACCTAAAATATATTAAATGATAAAAATAAAATATATTAATCCATTAAAACAACTAAAATTCATAATTTAACAGTATAAATTATTTATAATAAAAATTTCAGATTCAATTAAAATTTAGTTTTTTCACCATTCATCAAAAAATGACTGTTATAAGAAAAGTACCAAAAATTTATCTAAACTAAATTTTTTTGTCCCGCTTCTAAATAATAATAATATTTTGTCAGATATAATTTATAAAAGTTTCAAATATTGGATTTAAAAATGGTTTTCTATTAAAAGGTGGAAAATTTTCATTTTCTGAATAAATACTTCCTTTATCTGAAAATTTGTATTTTTCTTATATTAGGTCTATGAAATACATAATATGGATTTTAAAATTATATATAATATATAAAATTCAACATTCAGTTAGTAATATTCATAAAATCATTTGAACAACTTGTTTGGTAATTCATGGTGTGCTTGAACTTGGGGATGCGTATAGCGCAAACTATTGAATTAATTTAAAGAATTAAAGTAATATTAAATCATGGGGTGTTACAAGAAACCTAGAAATATGTATATGTATGTATATATATATTAAAAATTAGCATGGAATCCCTATATTGAAAC
Source organism: Viscum album (assembly GCA_963277665.1). Lineage (NCBI taxonomy): Eukaryota > Viridiplantae > Streptophyta > Magnoliopsida > Santalales > Viscaceae > Viscum > Viscum album. The sequence continues at coordinate 538,433,639 of OY728156.1, forward strand.
CATGATACTCATAACTAAGTATATATTAATCATTTTTAATTTTTTCATCAAAATATTTTTATTTTATCTTTTGTATGTTTATTAATTAAATTATTATCATCTTTTTTTCATTATTTTTTTAATGGTGTTCAAATGGATAAAATGATTCAACAATCAACATGATATAAAATTTCATCATTTCCCTTTTGATATGCATATCCTTAAGGGAGTGTGAGCGGGGAACATCATAGTAGTACTCTCTAAACTAGCTCAACTTATGAATAACAACATGAGGCAAGTGAAAATTCCTCATTCTTGTATGAAAGATAATCATTCAATATTAGTTTTGTTAGAAAAATGACTCATACCATTTGTGGATTATCTAATCCTATCTTTGCAACATTATGGATTAATTTCCTAGATAAAATATTTTTTCGTTCAACAATGTTTGGAATACGAGAATGTTGTTCAAGAAATTTATTGCATGGATTGGAAATTCAATAAGCTGTTGATTCTAATTAAGAAAATAAATTACATATATTAATTAATTCTATTTAATATGTTCAATTCAAGGAGATAAATTTTAGTAAATATTTTACCTAAAATCTATATATTAGAATATAGTAGAATCCCTTAGATAGAAGAAAATTATAGATGATTTAATAAGGTATTATCAGGTAAACTACACCAGTATTTAATGAAACAAATACGGATTTTTTTTTCAACCAAAAAAGTAAGGTGGTCCGCTTCTTTAGTTAATTAATTCCTGAACTATGAAAATATTTTCTGATATGGGTCAATAAAATCTATAAAGTGATTTTCCATTATTCTATCATGGTGGAGTGGGAAATTAGAATCACATAGTAATATTTTGGGCCTGCATATAAAAAGGGAAAATGAATTTTTCATTAGCATGATAATTAGATAAAACTCATAATGGGAAGAAATATGAAATCCTATGTGTCAAAAATGTGGTATGAAATACAATAGTTGCGGTCTATGGGGGACTGAGATATTATTCATGTTTGGAAGGAAGGGAAGTATTCTAATAAATGTTAAATAGAGTTTATAATCCCCATTAATTAAATGGAGAAAAAATGACCATATAATGACATAGTCAGTAGTAAAATTATTCAACTACAAGGAATAAATAAATTATGTAAGCTGATTGTCAATGCCAAGGGTCATTGGAGTCAGAAATGAAAAAAAAATCCAAGCCTAGTGGGTAAATAAATGAAAATGTTACCTATACATATTTGGTGGATACTAAAAATGATATGGTGATAGGTATGTCAGTTAATCATTAATGAATGATGAATATAAATTTTTATTAAGATTTTATGAATTATATCATATATTGAATTGTATAAATATCTATTTAAAAACAACCACAAAATATATGGGTAAAACAATATATGTGATTATTAGTAAAATATATTTATGTATCCTAAGTTTATAACAAACCCCATTCAATATATGTATATTGAATATATTATAAAATATCATCACTATTCCTTTAGTGGAGTTTTATTATTAATTGATAATGGATTGGATTAACTTATATAAAACATAGTCCGACTATTTGGAGAGGGATATCACTCTTCAAATATCATGTATTCATATGATTCTATACAAATGCAAGGAGGATGTTAAATATTTGTAGGAATATTATCCTTAAGAAAGTTTAATTTTTACTTGTGAGAAATAATATCTATCATAAATGATTGAGAAAAGGGGGAGAATAATTTTTGATGATAACCCCATTGTGATAGATTATGCATATATATTACCTAAGGAGTTTTTTGATGTCCCTCATAATATAGAGTTTCTGTTGTCAATCAAAAATACACTAGGATCATTTCCCATATCTATGACTTCTTACAGAATGGCCACTCTTGAGTTACTAGAACTAAATAAGGTATTACATTGGAATCATGAAATGGGGTTTAAATTATTAATTTATTCACTATACTATGTTCCATTCTTATTCATTAAAAATAAGGATGGATCAATGAATCTCTATATTGATTATCATCAACTCAACAAAATCATTATAAAGAACATGTATCCCTTACCAGAGAGAATAAACATGTTTAATTAACTAAATGGGGTTTTATAAATCATGTGTGATTGACTTTCAACATGGATATTACCAATTAATGGTGATGAAAAAAGATATTTCCAATAAAATTCTTTCTGAGAGATATAAGGACACAATGAGTTCATAGTTATCGACTTTGGAGTCACTAATTGTCCATAAATAATTATATACTTAATGAAGTGTTATTTTATATATTGCCTCAAAAATACTGTTTTATTTCTAATACAGGGTATGATGATAATATTGATGGAAAGGTAGAGTGTGATAAGAAATTGAATATTCTAAGATGGAGGAAGAACCATTCCTGTGATATATTATCTGTCGGAAAGGAAAATATATAGAACCTTACAATAAAATTTTAATTGATTAGTAGACCCAAAAATAATAATTATAGGGATTAATTTTTCCTTTTACAATCATAATAACTCTAAGGATTATTGAATAAATTCTCACAATTATAAAAACCAGTTACAAAGGGAACTCCGAATGGTATAATATTTTTATAGACCAATAAATGGAAATTTAAATTGAAATAGTTATAAAGTGTCTTATCACTATATAAGTATTTACACTACCCTTGAGTGGGGAAATATTCATAGTATTATTTTATTCATTAAATATGTTCATAGATCTATAATAGTTCAGAATAATAAAGTGATAGCATATACATTAAGGTAGTTTAATATTCTGTATGAACATTATCCAATGGATTCAATTTACTTGGATATAGAGATAATTGTGTTGAAAATCATGTGGATTAATCTATATTGGAAGAATTGTTAAATATATACTTATCATAAGAGCAGAAAATATATATTCAAATAGTTGGATCTTAATATGAAATATTGAAGATGGTTTCAGTAGATCAATGAATATGGCTAATCAATTCCCAACTATTTGAGGAATCAATATGATGTGGGGGATTATCTAAGATCAAGGGATCCGGAAAAAGTTTCACTGATGATACTTAAAAATGATCCAATATTATTAAACTCTAATGTTATAGATATGAGACTTTTATAGGAATGAACATAATAATTCATTTCTCTAATAATATTTCAAACATCCCTTGTAAAAAATTATACAGATTCACAAAGAGATGATTTGGAAATTCAGAAAAAACATAATCTTTATAAAAAGGGATATATTTTTAGTCTGAAATGCCTAAAAAATGCTATTTAGTATTTGGGTCACAACCCTATATACTATAAAATAATGATATGCTGAATTATTTTGGAATAATTTATTTAACTCAACCTTATCCAATGACCCAAGGGGAATTAAAATGTATCAAAATCATCAAGATCACTATTGGCGGTGAAATATGAATAATTAGAATATAATATATACATCAATGTGTCTGGTAGGTTAGAAAGTGATGGATAAGGTATAAAATGTCTAAACGGATGATAAAACCATTACCCATACATAAATATATAGAAACAAAATACCATGGACTTTATTTCTAGTCTCATAAAGTCATCAAGGGAAAATAATTTTTATGGGGTTTATTTGATATACATATGATGTCTTCTTAAATAATTTAAAATTGAGATGGCTTCTCACTCGATTAGCATTCAAGGAAATATATCTAATGTGTGGTGAAGTATGATGTAAATGAACTATCAATTTTATATGACTGAGATCCATAATTTCCCTCAATGTTTTGGAAGTGTACCCAAAAAGATCTAAATACTAAGTTGAACTTCATTATGAATAATCACCCCCTAATTGATATCCAACATTAGTGGACTATCCAATCATTGGAAGACATGTTAATATCATTCTTAATGCAATTTAATGTTTGATGAGATCAATATATTCATATGGTTTAAATCATTACAATAATAACATTCACAAAATAATAAAAGTGGATCATTATAAACCCTCTTATGGGATGATATGTAAAAAAAATGCATGTTGGGTGATGTTGTTGAATGATAAATGTTAAAAAATGAAATGGTTGAGAAATTTTAGAAAATTTTAATACCATTCAGAAAAACAACAATGTTTCTATTAGTTTATATAAGATCTATACAGACAATCATTTATGAAATGTGGATTTTTTGGTTAGGCTAATTTATTTCTCTATTTATGTACTTGAATGAGAATAGTGAGATTTTTTAATAATGGAGTGGTTTAATATAGGTACATCATCCGCTATTTGATTCTTGATCAAATTGGATTTATAATAACACTTATCTTTATTAAAAATGTTAACATGATTTATTACATAAATATATACATAAGACAACTCTGAGGATCGAGTTGTCTAGGGTCATTAAAAATTAGGAATAATACATGACTTCTTAAGACATAAAATACAACATCTTCATTGAAAAAACCTTTTAAATGACCACAACATTCTTTCATACTTAGCATAGAATTGGATAATGTGAGGACATACATAAGGAAATGTGAGCTATAAATCCAGTAATGGAGTAAAAAAGACATAAAATTAAAATAAAATATAAGTTAGTAAATAGGAATATCAATCGAGCATAAGATAAATATGAACATAAAGGCATGCTAATACATGATTATCATAACATAGAGATGTAGCATCAACATTTAACATGATATTAGCATGTTACAAAGTTTATTTCACAAGGAGAATGAGTAAACCCTCATATCAATTTAATTATAATGATTAAATCCTCATTGCATATGAAATATCATGATTCTAATATTTATCCAATGCATTGGAGTGCTATCAAGGCGCACCCTTCTTAATCATTTAATATCCAAAAAAAGGATTCATTAAACATAATAATGTGTTCCATGAATAATAGATTTGGAATACATAAATGGAAATCCATAATAAAAAAAAATATGTGAATAAAGGTGAATACCCCTTACAAAGAACTAGGTGTGATATTCACTTACATGATGATTTTTCCATGGGAAGTTTTGGTTTACCTTCCACAACATAACGACATCAAATAGAAATCATAAAATTGGTTTATGATATAAAACTGAGTATCTCATCATTTAAAAATGAAATTTTATGTAAGGGGGTCGTTTATCATAATATCCCAACATATGTAATTGAATTTATTTACATGATATTCAAGAATTTATTTAATGTAAATGAGGAGAGAGAATTCCCTTATGGAATTTCAGTATGGTAACAGGTGTAAGGGGAAGAATTAATGAGGGATAAAGTGTTATCTAATCATTCAAATATATGGAGGGTAGTATAGGGGTGGTGATTAATTATACCCCACCATTTTTAATTTATAATAAAATTTAATTACAATATAAGGAATCTTGGACAAAAATAAGGATGGAAAGTGAAGATTCCTTACTTGAGTGTGTGACTTCAAGAGCTTGAGTAGGGGCCTCATGAGAGAATGGGGTGACATGGGAGGATTTAAAAGAGAGGAGGTAATAGTAGAAATATGTTAAAAGGGTTTTTATTGAAGATAAGTGTGGGAATCGGTGGGTTTATATAGTAAAAGAGAGCGGAATTCTTTAATATTTCACAGAACTAGAATTTGGAATATATATAATTAAATACTCAAAACCAGAAACCAACACATGGTTTTCGACCATATATTTTTTCAAAGGGTAGTGGAAAAATTTATTTTACAAGGATAATTTCACAAAATTTTAAAATATTAGGTTTTCTTATGTGGACGTTGGTCACACCCTCAAGTAAATCCTTTTAAAAAGATTAAATATATTATAATTCTTGGAGGGTCCACTAAGGCACGATAAAATTAATCAAAAAACTATAAAATCATATTATTTTAAATATAAACCATATATTGGTTGAATACATATTTTATTTTATTTTATTACATCACTATTGGTTCATTATGATGTCATAAAAACAATATATAGTTAAGCGATATTTAATTTTACCCAAAAATTCGTCTGTCTCAGAAAATTATGAAAAATTAACCATTACAATATTTTGACATCTTGAATCCTAAAAAATATTCATTTTATCTAACTAATTTTCTAAATATTTGAATTTTTACTTTTAAAATAAGAACTTCCATTTGTCGAAAATAATAGGTTTTGACAAAAATTTCTTTCAAACATTAATAAAAATTACAATAGTATTCATAAAATTAATAATTCATTTATATTCAATAAAAATTAATTTTTTAATAATATTTTATTAAACTATTATTCAATTACAATAATCTATTAATTCATCAAAATTTATATCATAATTGAATTTAAATATTAATGAAAAATATTATTTATGCATTAAAACCCATTTAAAAAGTAAAATAATAAAATTAATATATATTCTTTATACAAAAATAATGCACATAATCATAGTGTTAGGGTCATGTAACATAAACCCTTATAACACCCATATAATACATAAGGGTATGTTGTGCGATAGTGAAAGAATCTTGGAGAGGCTTGGATAACATTGCTCAGGTGGTAATCTCTATCAACATCCACTACTCCCATAGGTGGTTTTGTTGAAGGTTAACATTTTGAAGCTCAGCTTAGTCGTAGTCAAGAGTTAATCCCAATGATGCTACATCCTTTTTTATCTCCATAATATGAGCTTATTATGGACAAATTCTATTGGATGGGTCCATCACTCCCTTTTTCGGAGTAAATTGTTTTGTTAAAGCCCTATATTTATAATAACAAATTTATCACTATTCAATGACTATATTAGAAACAGTACAAATTCATAAAGATATTTTAAATTCAGAAAACAAAAAAAAACAAGGAATTGAATATGTTTTATATAAATATTTTATATAATAATAAATTTTATTAGATAAAGATGAATTTTTATTAATAATATTTTGGGTTATTACAAAATTTATGTCTTACAGACTAGTTTTCACACAAACCTATTCTCAAGTATGTTACCAATTACATGTATCCCTCTGGATGAATTATATACCATATCCCTAACAGGGATTGAATTTAATTTTTATATTTCTGGGAAATTATTTATATTTTGAGGAGAATTTATTGAAGATCTTGGACCATATAGATATAGTTCTACATATTTAGACTACTCACCTAGTCAAATTACTTTATCGGAACCATAAAAACAATGATTCAACATGGTAATGTGAGGAAACCATGAAAAATAAGTACCCACTATTATTTTAACGTTAATATGTAATAAAAAATTTTGAGGGAGAAATATTATAATGGGTAATAATTTAACACTGTGAGATTTTAAATGAAAAACTATTTTGAACAACATATAATATACACAACACCAAGCATAAATAAAAAACAACTTTTAATATTTAAATATAACTAGTTGTTATAGTCAGAGAATTGAATTGGTGGGTATGAATAGGATTAACCACATCATGTAATTTTTATTTAAAGGTATCCAAATAAATAAAAATTTATTCATTATTTCCTAGTGAATATGAATGAAAATTTTTCTAATGTCAACTAATTCTTCAAATTTATGTTTTCATAAAAAATTATGTTTCTGTTACTATATGTAAATAGTATAAATAATTTTTTTAATTTTATAGAGAATATATTTGATAATTTAAAAAAAACTTTTTACATTATCATATTATAATTAACATTTTAATTTTTTCTGACACTTTTTATAAAAATCTATCATTCGAATAAAAGGAAAAAATACTGATTTTTAATGCACAAAGTGTTTTATATTAATGTTTTACAATGTAAACTTGTATTATATATTAGATTGAAAATTTATTGAGTTCATATTGATTAATATTAACCCAACTATTTTCTTTTAAATTTATTTTTAACATGAATCTGGTTAAAAAATATTTCTCTAGTAAATTTTCTTTCTAAAAAACAATTCTTCATTCAAATTTTATTTTTACTATTATTTATTTTTATCCATTTCTAAGAAGTTAATATTGAAAATTGGATATAATATATGGAATTAGAAGGTCCTAATTTGGTAAATAGGTCCCTTTTATTATTCTTCAATATGAATAGTAACAATTGAGAATAATTATCACCGTAGTAAGGTTAAATTGTGTCATTAGTGTCAAAAATAATAATATACGGGATAAAAATTGACTTTAAAACATACCCTTATACTATTTTAAATTTTTTTGTAATCCATTTCAAAACATATTTATAAAATATAGTAATAATCTTCCATATGTATTTTATTTAACAGTATTATAAATAAGTAAAATATATTTCCAAAAGGGGGATTTTTTACATTTAACATATATAATATTATGGGATATAGATGAAGACAACTTATTTTATATTAAATATAATTATTTTAAATATTAATTTATTTTTATAATGGTTGTTAATTTTTTAATTTTTTTGGATCAAATAGTTACCATAAATTCTTATGCAACACCAAAATAAAATTTCTTTTATAAATCGAAAATCATAAAAAATATTTTTTGAAATTAAAAAGTAATATGTTTTGAAAAAATTGTTTTATACAAATAAATTTTTAAATAAAAAATGATTGAGGTATGAATGGATTTTGTTTAGATATTTTTGTTTTTATATTGTTTTCAATCTCAAATTAAATGAATAGTACCAAAAAAGATATTAATGTTAATTTATATAAAAACTATTTATAAAATTAATAAAATTACTAAAAATATAATAATTATCCATGTTATTGATACATATTTAAAAATATATATCATAAACTATTAATTCCACTAATGATCTGTTTTGATCGATGTTTCAAGATAATTATATTACGTTAATATACTATTTTTCAAAATTCATAGAGTTCACCTCCCCTCATTTATAAAATTGATGATCCTCACCTGTTTTAATAACACATAGATGATTTTTTATTTATTCCAATACTATAAAAAACCACTTACAAAAATCCTCCCCATTTTCCAGAGGTTTTTTTTGAATAGTTCTATACTCTATTAAATTAAGGTGTAAATTAAAGAATACACTCTAAAGAAGATGAATCCTCTTTTATGGAAGAAATTATTTTTATTTATTCTTATACATCTTTCAAGAATCATTAATGATAATATAATAAAATCATTATATAATACATATTTAGTGGTTATTATTTTAAATTGATAATAAACATCTATCTTCTACTTCAATCAAATGAAAAAAAAATCAGTTCTCATTTGTACAACATAATTCTTTCACGTGAACTGATGTAAATGGTATTATATAATTGTCTATCATGTTTAGATATAAAGATGGTTTAAATGTTTTTATATATAAAATTCACAAAAAATATATAATTATTTAAAATTAATGTAACATACATTTTATTACCATTCCATTCATGATAAATTCATTTGCGCATATATATGTATTACAAACTATATAAAGAGATGTGATATGATTTTCATTACTAGATCCCATGGATTCTATAGATCTGTAAATTTAAGGAAATAATATGATATTAATGATATATTGATCATTATGTATGATTTTATTTAAACTCTTCCTATAGTGATCATTCAAACATGGAAAATTTATTTATGAGTACATTTGACCTAAAATCTCCATGATTGTAATTTTATTCATTTTTAAGAAAAAAAATATTATTAGTTTTAAAATAATAATTTTTTTTGAATATATATTAATCCATGATTATTATTTTGTATAATATCGAATAGTGTCTTAATCAACCTTTTTCAACCCATTAATGTCATTTTAGATATATAAGTCAAAAATAAGAAAAATTCCCATCATGAAATTAATTAATTATGTAATTCAATATGGCATGGTAATTAGAAAATAAATGTAATTATAAATACGGAATGATTATTATTTTGGATAAATGTAACATATTCAATGAGTCAGAAGAAAAGTAAGGAATCCATCCAAAAAAACCATTTTCCTTTGTTTATGACCTCCTTCTCTCTATTACATAGTTTATATATATTTCTAATATCATGGAATTGTTATTATATATATATATATCACATATCTATTATGACTATTTTTTATTATTTTATTGTTTAATACATGGGATAATTTCTATTCCCAAATGCAACCCATTTCAGCCCATTAGAATTTTTATATTTTTAGAGCTTATGATCGATTTCTTATTGTGGAAAACATAATCATGAACATGTATTGATGGACTCAGAAATAACTTCTCCAAATTAATTATTTAAGTATTTTTTTCAGATTATAATTTATGTATCAGATTTGGTAGTAAACCTAATCCCTTACGGGTCTCTATCTAGTATGTAATGTTTTTTTGGTAGCTAGCCTTTACTTATTCATGTTTCATATATTCTATTGTTACCATATTTTTATTGTCTATGTTCTTATAATACCATGTTATTTCTGTTATTATTTCATGATATTACTCACAAACTTTCACTTTTATGATAACATGTTATAGATGTGACTCACTAATCTAGATTCTATATAATATTTATTCTCATACATTGATTTTTCTCTCACCCATTTTTTATATGTATTTCTAAGTTTATCCTATAAATATTTTGGAGCTAAATTATATTGAGGATATAATTATGGATATTAAAATAAATAAATTTTATATTTAGGTTCTATGAACCTAGTCATCCAAATAAACCAGACAATTTGATTATTGATATGTATTTAATGGATATTTATATTAAAAATTACCTAATCGTATGTGTAATAGTATTGGGTTATTGTAGTCATGGTCTATTAACCACCCCATATAATTATATTTTCCTAGAATAAGGAATTTTTGAAAAGTTATTATAGTATTTAATTATGGATTATTTATAATTAGTTCAATATAATTGATATTCATGTTAACACATTTTTTAGTATATAATATACCATAATTTTCAGTAGATCGTGGAATTATAAGTTCCATAACCCTGAATTCAATTCATTTTATACTAATTATTTATATAATATTATTTCATTTTATGGTTTTAATATGATCTTTTTTTAGTTGATTATGGAATTTTTAATATTACTTATTCTGGAAATATTATTTATGTTGTGTTTAATACCATATTTCATTAGTTTTACATATTCCCTTAATGTGTTCATGAGAAGAACCCTTCTCATCCTTCCATTTACCATTATATTAGAAGAATGATATCATAAAAGGAGATTATTTGAATATTATGAAAAAATATTATATATATATAGGATTCTTATTTGTTGTTAAAAAATTACAATAGTGTTGAATGGTATTTTCTTCATTGGTTTTTTATTTTCCTAATTCTCCAAACCTCAAAACATAAAAGGTATTAGAAATATATCTAAGAAAATATTTTCATTAATTCATTTAATTAAGGTACTGTTATGTCTTCTAATATATAGATGTTATCAAATATTTTGTGTAATGTATGTTTTATTTACACCAGATCTGAGAGTGTGGGTCTTGTGTGCCATACTTTTTATCATGGAAAATTATACATAAAATTTAGGATTTTGATTTTTTATTGTGATAATTTTTGAGTTTGAATGTTTTGGTTGTTCTTGGTTTTAATGTTAATGATAAGACATTGAGATATTACAGAATTTCATGCCAAGGAAATAATTTAAATTATATTTATTGATTCAAGGAAGAGAACATTATTTAAAACCATTGGGATAACTATAAGAGAGAATTATATATATAGCACCCTATTTCTTTTGAAATGTTAATATTATGTTATTATCTCAAAACAAAATCAATTTCATTATAAGAAATTTGTATATCGAATATATCATAGATGTATCTAGGGGTTATAGGCTCCACAAGGGTGGATTGGGAAATTACATGATCATCACTATTGAATATAAAAGGATCCAAACTACACATAGCCTTTTTGACACCCAAGGTATATACATTACTAGACAATGTATTCTTAATAAAACAACATAGAAGATTGATTTCCTAGATTCTTTTAGTGATTATGAGAAATATTTTAAGAAAATAAAAACTATTAGTATCAAAGGATATACAATGAATGATATAGGTTGAGTTATAGATGGAATTGGTTGAACAAAGGGTGATATACTCTGAATAAAAAGTACTATAAGGTTTTATTATTATCTCATATAATAATATATCATGGGTATGATTTTTATGATATTATTATATTTCACATTATTTTTATTATATATTATAATAACTATCCAATTTTTGTTTTTGGTTGGAATATGGATCGTAGAAATGAAGGTTTCATATTCGTACATCTACAAACACTTATGCCATATAAACAATCTATTGAATCATATTCAGAACTCATGGTTATAATACATGAAAATATATACATATTTTATTACACTGGTGAAATATAGAATTCATTGTATTATATAAAATATCTATTTTGATATCACAATATAATATATATTTCGATTCTCACCAACCTTATTAAAACTATTCATTATTTTACATTGTTATTTGTGTTGAAAATAGGGAATCAATTTCCCAACCAAAAGTTTATCGATTTAAATAGTCACCAATGACCATTTAAAATCATATAACAGTACTACAAATATAGAATATAGTGAATTTTCAGTAAATATTTTTTGATGTAACATGTCATGAACGTTTTCTCCAAATAATATATATTAAGATATGAATAAAACCACATATTGTTATGATTATCATATAAATAATTTTCATCATTGGTGGAACGTTTATCCTTATGTACCATTCTTTTATTAAACTTGTATAATTTAATTTGAAAATAATAATTGTTCAGCCTTCAACTTGAATAGTTCAAATAAAATATTTGTATAGATAAATTACACTCCACATACTAAATAAACTCTTGATAATCTAGTTCTATATAGTGAATTCTAAATATCATTCAGAAAATTACCTTATATTATTATTAGAATTATGAGGACACAATTTATTTATGTGGGACATGGTAACAACATATTATGTTAATATGCGAGTTACTTAATATTATTATAGGTGTTTGATAGCATCCCCCACACTCAGCCATGAACAAAAATTAAATTATGATATATTATACAAAAAAATTAAAACCAAGACATAGAATTGGATCGAATCAATTGGGTTTCTACATTTTTAATGATATATAGTGGCATCCTTTAACTATAGTGAAATTAAACTCATAGAAAAAAACTTCTAATGAAATCTCCTTATTCTGAAGACTGAATTTCTATAAAAGTTATCGTTTTTTATGATATTCCATTTAATTTATAGAAATGAAATATATTTTGGTTCAATTTTGATGAAATATTATAATATGAATATTCTTTATCGAAAAAATAATTAGTAATTTATAATAAAGATGAATGATTCTAGTTAATATTCTAGAATATTATCATTCCATAGAAAACAAATCTCAATATATTTTCGGATTTTTAATCAATAATAGATTTGTAATTTTATAATTATAAATTGGTTAAACTAACTTCTTCTTTTTACATTTCATTATATTTTTCCCAAATATTTGTTTTGGAATTTAGTTTCAAATATTGATTTTAATTGAATATTGTAAAATAAAATTTTGGAAAAAATCATTATTTTATTTAATTTTTATATTAATAGGGTTAATTAGTTTTTAGAACCTTTTTTAAAGAATATTTATGTTTCATAATTCACATAATATATAACAAAACAGGTTTTAGGTACATTGCCCTTATTTTATGTTTTAAATATTTTATAATGTTTACGTCTAATTTCATATGTTTTTATGGGTATTGAGTGGGTTTGGAGTGATCTATGATTGTTTTCATAAGTTTGTAACATAGATCATGGGGCTCTAGATTTTCACCATGGTAATTTTAGTGTAGGGGAGTGTACCACACTATAGGAACCTAAGAGAGGTATTTTTTCTGTACAACCAATTAGGATATGGACGAATCATGGGTAAGGAATTCAAATTAGTCTGGTTAGGTGTTCTTTAATTAAATCTCGATGTGATGTTGAGAGGACATGTGTTTCGGTGTGGATGAGATGGTTGTTTTGTAGTTCCACAAGAGTGGGAATATTGTGGTTCTTCAAATTGGTCCCAAAAATATGGGTTAATGATTTTTTTTGTGCCACAACGCTTCCAAAAATAATGTTTATTTTTACCATGGATTGAATCAGGGATCTTTGAGGGTTTGACCATCAACTATACACCATAGTATTGGAAGAATTGTGATGTGGTCCAGGTAATTGCATCATAGTGAAAGTGGTTTCTCTATGCTATTTTGGATCTCATTGAATAGTACCATGTATTTTTTTAATATGGATAAAAACCCAAAATCCTAATTAGTATTCTAATTATCTAGGGTCTTAAACTCGTTTTCCTCTAAATTGTTGTGAAACAATTACCTTCAATGTGATTTATAATTTTAGGTGAATCAATGTGTATTATATAATCAAAATCTATTTTATGTTATTGTTAATAATTTTTATTTGTAGATATAATTTTTTACTCTCTTTCTATCACTTATTCATCCATAGAGCTATTTACAATATATATTAATCTCTGTTCTGATATGTGAATTGTGATGAGATCTTATTGGATTTATTGATGTGATGTTTTTTTAAACCCAACTATATATTTTAAGTGTCATTATTTTTTACCATTAATTTACATTTATACATTTTATCTCTCATCTATATCTATATATGACAAGAATTTTATGATTTATTAAATGGTTGGTCTTGGATATGGTATGGTCTCATTGGGTGTTTTCCTCAAGGAAACTATTTTGGATGTGTTTTTGGAGATTATTCAAAATTAGAGTATTTTTTGGAAACCCGCTCATCATTAATACTTTTAAAATGTCTATTTTAAAATAATGAGTTTAAATTGAGAAAATAAATTCCAATGATTATATTTTATAAAATTATGGTTATGTTGTGTATATTTATTTGGTATTGTAATTGTCATGATTGGGATGAAATAAATATATGTGTATGAGTGTTGTCAGAAGTGCTGCTATCAAGGATGGGAGGATTAGGGAAATTTAGTTCCACCATGTTCATTATTGAAAGGGTAAAAATAATGTTTATAATGTATAGTGGTTAATATATAAGGAGATGGGACACTATGTGAATCAATATCTGAATTGTCAAAGGTGTATAAACCAGATGATGCTATTAAATAATGATCATTTTATGATACTACCACAGATGAAGAGCAATGATTAATATAATTATTCAATAATTATTATATTTGAATAAGAAATATACTAGTTATATAAATTATAACGTATATAAGGATTGTACTCTAGAACTATTTCATTAAGGACTTGAGATTGTATGATACTGGGTAATGTGACACAGTTACATGTTAAACGTTTTAGAAAATTTATGGATGAGGGAAATATAACTCTTAATAACTTTCTAATACTAAGATAATTATTTTTTAATAAGGAGATTATTTATATGGATAATTTATATTGGACATTATTAATTACCATGGAACTGTTTGATGGTTTTTTTATTCCATCATTATTTGAGTTTACAAAATTTATTCATTTAAGTAGTATATCCAATATTCTATTTTTTACATGGTTTTCTTGCTATTTATGGTATTAATTTTTTTTAATAAAATAAATTTTTTCAGTATTATGAGCACAAAGGATCTTAATTATGTTATGTGGCATTACATATATTTTTTTGGGCTATGATTTTTGACAGATGATTTTTTGATAAGTCTAATGTTTGGAATAGATTATGTTAAAAATAAGGTATTATTGTTTAATGTTAAAACATTTCATTAATGATGATTATTTTTTTATCTTGGGAATAACATATGAAAATAGTTTTAAAAATAGGGAGACAACCCATAGGTCGAGCGATAACCCCTCACATCTGGCATGGCTATGAGACATGAACCCACGACTTAAAGGAGAAAAAGGGTGCATCACCTGGTGCTGGCCTACATTATTTAATGGATAGAATAAAAATGTTTTCATTTATTTTAATTTTATAATATATGATGTATAAATTCTTTTTTGGAACACTTTCTGATTATTATAAATTTAATTTTAGTATCATTTAGATAGGAAGGTGTGTTTGTGGTAGAAAATTATTAAAGGGAAAACAATACATGTTAAGTAACTAAGTATATTTCACTATGTTCATAATATATAAAGGAAATAAACTATAAAAATCTAGAATAAAGATCATAAAAAATATATTTCATAAAACATTCATTTCTAATTAATCAAAGAGTCCTTTAGATCATCGCCGACTTCAAGCTCTATGATTTTTAACTTTTTCCTCAACATGTTCTATATCAATCTCCATTATAACATGATTGTTTGATTTTTCATTCAAGTCCATGTTTTCCCATAGGGAACCCCAATATTTTTTATGTCTAGTGACATTGATACTTCTCATTATTTATTTCAAAAATTAGGTCCCATTAATCCATTTTGTAATGCTGGATTTCAGTAGAGATATTTTTAAATGTCAAACCTCTAGTTTTCAATCCCTAGTATAAATTATAATGACAAGATTTATTGAAGGGGGATAATTTTAACCTTGATACATTACAATATTTTTATTTCTGATTAAATTTTAATTTTTTACATTCTTTCTTTTTACAGAATTTCATTTTAAGCATACACTACACACAACAATGAATTGTCCTGTATTACATGCAATGTCCAGTTTTAACGAACAACAATATATTAATAAAATATTCTTATAATAAATTTTTTTTTGTTAAATTAGAGGTTATGGATTTTATTAACCATGTTATGAATTCCATATATCCAATCTAAATTACGAATTCATCTTATGTAATTACTACACATGAGATAAGATAAAATTTTATTTTCAGGATAAAAGTAATATCTTTCAAAAAATGAAGTTTTGCTCCATCATGATGGGACACCCAATTTAAATCTCACCTTTGAAATATTATTATATTTAATTTTAACAAAATAAACTTCTTGATTGGAAGAGTTATATTGATATTTACATTGAATAAATTATTGATATGTTTCTGTTACGTTTTAATTTTTGAGGACTAGTAAAAATTAATTTTAAAAAAACTTTTTTCAGAAAAACAATTTTAGAAGATAAATAATATTATTGAATATTTTTAGAGTATTGATAAAATTTATTTTTAGCATTTAATATAATTTTGATCATTTTCATTAATATTAAAATGAATTTTGTTATAAAATTTTTTCTATCATTTCCAATTTTTTAACTTTTAAAAACCCAATTTTGACTCCAACAATAGGATTATTATTAAACAATTTAATGAAACATATTAGTATGAAATTTTGAAAAAATGATTCTATATATGGAATAAGTGGGTCCAAATTATGATAATAGGTTACATTTATTTTTAGGCATTATGAATAGTGACATTAGTGATTTTTTTATTACCTCAATTAAGGGTAAATTGGGTAACTACATATAAAAATAATTTAATAAACTTCCCTAAATCCATTAAAAATACTAAGTTGTTACTAAATTATATATTTATATTCAATTTTTAAAAATTTAATCCATTAATGGGTATTTTTCCATAAATATGACATGAATATAAAAAAACATTTAATGCCACCAAATGTCACACTCTCGTTTTATATAATTATAATAATTTATATATATTGCTAACAAAGAGATAAAATAAACATTTTGTATTATCTGTAAATATAATAAATTGGATGACATCCTAAAAATTTATTTATATTTTTTAGTGATAAAATAATAAAAATTAACAAAGACTCAAGAGTGAATGAGAAATTATTATATTAAAAATAAGAAACAATTATTTTTAAAAATATTAAAAAAACTTATTTTAAATGAATTAATTGAATAAAATAATTTTTTGAAGAATTTAATATGTAATTTATGGTTTTAAGATGTTTTTTTGAATATATTATTATGGTATGATATTTTTGAAAATTAAAATAATTAATAGTTTCAAAATTGACAGTATTTATATTTTAAAATAAAGAATATATTATTAAATTATATAAAGAATCATAAACATTTAAAATTCTTCCAACTAATCTAGATGAGGATAAATATATCAATAATGTTCTATTTATGATTCCTTTGGAATTTAGGCTCACTATATTAACCCTTAGTAATAAAAAGACATGTTGCAATGATAAGAGTTAAAGGAATTAATGAAGTGTAAATCCATATTATAAGGTTTAAAATAAAACAAAAAAAGTAAACAATTTATTAGGTGAATAATGTTTTATCAATAAAACATTATGATATATTATTAGTTTTTAATGGACACTTGTACATGAAAATAAATTTTATATTATTTAAATAAATGATATTTACAAAATAACACTATCTTGGATTTTAGTATCATTTATTTTCAAAAATATTGTAAAAATAAGGATATTAATAAATATATATTTCTATTTTTATAGAAATTAATTTTTTTTCATTATATAATTTTATTTTGATTTTTTTGATATAATATAATTTCCTTACAAGTCTCTGGAATTCTAAAACAATATTTATTCAGTTAACATAAAAATATAATAAATGGAATCAATATTATTAATTTTGGTAAATTTTATATTAGATATTGTTTATAACAAATTTTATAAATCAATATGATATTTTATAGGTGTTTGAAATAATTATTTTTAAATTAAAATTTTATCTTATTGTATTTTACATCCAATTAGATAAATATAATTAAATTTGGCAATAATAAAATCATAATGAATTAATTTATTATTAAATTATTTAAAAAACAAAAAATGTTAATCAATAGAAAGTGGATAGGATATGTTCTAACTGGAATTATAATTGTCATTTATTCTCAATTTGAAATTATATAGATCTAAGTATTCTTATTTTATTTCAATATTTTATGACCTTCCAAAACTGTCTCCCACCTCTCTTACAAAATGGCACTTATCCTTCACTTTAAATCACACCTCCAAAGATGTTTGGATCAAGCAAAATATTTCAAATATTCTCCCAAATTCCTTCACCTCATCCTAGTGTCCACACATTGAGTGGAAATCCATCTAATGGAGTCATTTTGTGCAAACAAAACTCACACCCAAAAAGAGGTAATTGTTTATCACCTCCGTCAAAGTTATTTTCTTCTTATAATTAATCTATATATGTTTATTCCATTTAAAAATAATAAATACCATATAATCAATTTACTTATATGTTATTATAATCATGGTATAAAAATATTCCTTCTTTTATTCATCATATGAATAACAATATAACCATGCATGTGTGCGCACGACATCCAGCCTCCGCGTAGTGGTGTGAATTTTTATTTAACACTAATTTATTTGGACAAGTATAATGATGAGTTTAATGGATATAAATATTGAATATAATATTTTAATTATTCTTTATAATTAATTTAACATCCAATTATATTCCATTTAACCATAAATGGAATGATACTATCACTCGTGCATACGTACAACCAATTGTCTCCAAGAAACAATGAGAAGTATTCATGACATTAACCACTCAAGAATGATTATAAAAATTATATGATGAGTAAATATAATTATTATAAACATAATTTAATTTTTTATATGGATAAAATATATCATATACATAAGAAACACGACTTACAAAAAAACAATAATGGGAAAATGAAGCAGTTAACACCTGAAACAACAGTAATACTGAAATATTTTTTCCAAATTGATATAAGAGGACTATAGATTATATCATAAATAATGATATGGTACTTGTATAATTTAATAAAATGTTTTAACCATTATATAGGATGATAACTCACCCTCAACTAAATTAATGTATAATGTAAGGGTTAATTTGACAATCTATTTATTATTCAAGATTGTTTATAAGTATGTAACTAGTAGGATATAATTATCATCCCTATCCATGATTAATAAATTGTTTTTTAAATATTATACTAAATTATTTAACTAAAATTTACACACGTTTGACTCTTTGTAAATTTTTTGAATTAAATCATTACATAGTTTTCTATATGAGGTACTTTATGTCCCACTATAGCCCCGCTATGAATTGGTAGGTCTCATGAGATAAACTAGTATTTGGGATCAGGGACATGATAGTATGGAAATGGTTGTTGAATGATCTTTTGATGGTACGTTTATGATGTATGACAATATTCATTTCCTCGTTATGAGTTTAGTTATTGATATTGCAAGTGAATATTCGACTAGTAGAATATCCATGTCAAATTTTAAATGGAATTATTTGATTTATTATTTCTATATTATTCAGAATATTAGGATTATAATATTTTTGTTTCAGTTTTATACTTTTCCTCAAATGTTTATTCTTATTTATGATAGATTCTGCTATATTGTATATCCTTACTGGTCATCTGATCTCACCCATTTCTTAATTTTCATTTTCTTCCAGAATATGTGAAAAAGTATATTATTACAGTCCTATAGATATTGTCAAGGTTATATGAATATTTTCATTTGGGATAATAGTTTTTTTCATTTCAATATGTAATGAAAAACATCTATATATATCTATTATTTCGCTGTCTAAAAAACTAATGAGTCATTTGAGATTTTTTTTCTTTTGATCATTCCAATGTAATAAAATAATGAACTGAATCTAGGAAACCCAGGTTAGGGTGTTATAAATAATATGCATCGGGACTCAGTAATGTGCTTTTTCATGTGAGTATCTAACCAATGCATAGTACAAAATATGAGTGTCAAAGTGCGATTGTTTTTGTTAGGACAAAAACGGGACTAAATGCCCTTAGAGGGAGTTGAATCTGGGTATGTATATTCGTTCTGTAACTTATTCTTCATACCCTACTAGATATTTACCACTTTTTTGTAAGGGTCACATTGTTTGCACTTATGTGTTTATGCAGACCATTTTATTTCCTTCTTTATATGGTGATGATTCATTTAATTGAATGTAGGGAAGCAAGCAGGCAGACACAAAAATTTTGACATGATTCAACAACACTACTTGTGAGAAAATCTTTTTTCCGACACATAACTTTGGTGAATAATACCATTTTACTCCCAAACCAGTATTAGTGTGCAACTATCAATTCGTACACAACTTCTGAATAACTTAATACTTGCCCAACCAAACCACTACATGCCAGCCCTAACCACCTATTCATTTAGAACTTGAATTCTATAAAACTATTAAATTCTCTGAAAATTAGGATGGGTATTCCTCTTTTTATTGGAATTTTTGGCACCCTTATGGATGCATCCATGTCTCCTCTTGACGTCCAAGTCCATCAGCCTTATCCTCTGTCTCTCTGGTCATCTTGTGTACCCAAAAAAAAACCTTGGTTCCCCTCTTTACCTTTCCAAATTTTGATGTTATTATCTTGAAAAACATATGGAAAAAAATTTACAAGCCTCCAAGTCACTAGATCAAATGTCATTTTTCTAAAAACAATTTTATCTATTTGACTATTTTGAGAACGAAAATTTTGAAAAACACTGTAAAAGAGTGTCACCTTGACTCTTCTCATTTTTTACCACCTCCAGATATTTTATTCCATTATATAGGTTCTTCTATCAATCATGTATTGTTAAAAACATATCATTATCTCAAAAAATCTCCATGTAAACACACTTTTTAAAAAAATTGAACATTATGGTCTGTTTTTTCAACAAACACATCATGAAGGAAAACTTTTTCAATAAACACAATCACCTCAAAAATGATTCAATTATAAATTGAGGTATTTTTTCACAACAGTTTTTATTTATGTTTTTTTATATTTAATGTTATTTGACCCTAGGTGATTCAAATATTTTACTGTTTCATTTTTTGTTGATATTTATACTTATAGACCAGTATGGACTAAGATGAGTATTCATACCTCATGATTCCATTTTAGGGGTATATCTTGATTAGCATTATTAATGTTTGGGACAAATTTATTTCATGTGATGTAACTTCATTGATGAAATGTGAAATCATATACCATTTATATATGAAAAATGAAATAAAAATTCAATTATTTCATGATAACAAACTTCTACTCTAGGTTTAGAGAGACAATAATCCAATTGTAAAATTATATTATCACTTATATATGTTGAATTTTTTTGGCCAGTGTCCTATGGAGTGTGTTTTTTTTGTAGATAAAACTCATACTCATCATCATTTAGTTGAGCTTTAGGAGATTGGTAATCAATACAATCCTTACATAGTTGAGATGTATTTTTTAGTAACTTCTAATGAATAAATGGATATTAAGCATCATGATAGCTTCCTAAGGGCCATGAAATACATAGAAGGAGAGATTCGTTTCACTGTGTATTGAATGTCTTCATTGGTAAGAAATTTTGTTTATATAATCCACTTATTCTCACTGGGGATGGAAGCACCTAGGTAGCCAATTTCTTGATTAACATAGTCCATATATTCATTATGAACCTTCATAAACACAATTGTAGGTGGGAAAATCATACATTATATATGAATCACGGACCATCCATTAATTAGTGTGACATTTTTATATAATATGGGAAGTAATATTATATGTCCTAGAAGGAATTTAGGGAAATTTTCTTGATCCACTAGAATCCAAATAAAATGACGAATGAATAAGAACATGAGTTCTTACACATGGTACATGAGGACATATATGTGATGAACTATGATAGGAATTTTAATAATATTTAGATCTTTATGCCATCATTAGAAACTTTTATGATCTACAAAGTGACATGTTTTTAATATTGTATTCACTAGGAAATCAAGTTACATTTGAACATACTTCTCTTCATAAGATTTATGTATGTGATTCATTAAGCACTCATCAAGAATGTGAATTGGAGAGAGGCCTCAGGTAGAAGCCATGATATTTTAGTAGGGAGATATGGGTGATATGATTCCTTTTTTAAGAAGTAATGAAAGGATATTTTTCCTATAGAAACAGTCGTAAGAACTGTTAGGGTAGTTAGCATCCATATCATGCTAGAGGTCTGTTAGAATAATACCAGTTTGGCTAGATAGAAAAACAATAATCCTTGTTATCGATACCCTATCAGGAATACCATCAATTTTGATGATTTGTGTATTCCTTACATGTGTAATATAGTTTTTTTTATGTGTGTTGCATGAAGATTCATTTCTAGTACAGATCCTTGTTTCTCATATGGTTTATAGAAGTATCTTTATTTCGATATGGGATCATATGTTCCATGGAGTATGGATTATCAAATATATATTGATGTTAAATCTAAGCAGACCATTCATGTGTTTTAGGATATGTTACGATACTATGTTTTGTACTTTAGTGGTTCATGGGAGTTGTAAATGGAAATCATAGAGTTTCTATATAATACTATTTTCTATAAGGTTATCAAGATGGATCATTTTGAGGCCATTGTATGGATGGATATTTCATTGATATATTTTATCCTAGACATAGATGGGTATGTGCTTATTAGACCTGGTATCAAGCATGATACATCTGAGTAGGTACATTTCATCATGATTCGTTTTATGATTATTTAGAGTATTCCAAAAACATATTATGACCATCATACATGATCTTTAGAGTTTGAGGTTAGTTGTCATGTTTTCCATTAGGTGTTTATCAAATTGGAAAAATTTTATATCAAGAAGTTGAGGAAGTTATCATGTTGGTTATTAAAGCCCTTTGAGATACATTAATGGGTCAATCCAGTATTATACTGATTATACCGTCAATAATGTTATACTGACATGCATGATGTGCTTCACCTATCTCATATTAATAATATTATCCCAAACATCCTTGTGTGGATAATATCGAGGATTTTAAAACCCTATATAGATGTTTCCTTCAAGGTGAATCCCAATACGTATTATATACTATGGTGAGAACTATCTTTGTTATATTAGTATACCACAATTTTGACTAAAATGGAAATAAGGTCATGTAGTATTGGAGAATTAGGAGAGAGAATCTCATATAAAAGCACATTGGCCAAAATTTCTCACCAAGACCCCATAGTTTTCATTGGTGTACCTCGTGTGACGAGTTATTATATATTGGGGAGGTTGAAAGATATTTTCTTTTTTCATGTACATCCCTCTATTAGTTTTTTCATTGAAACGCTTCTATTATGTTTCCCATTTTATGTAATCATTTGTTTTCAAATGTTATTCATAGGTGGGGGTCATTTTGGGTGAAAATGACATATTCTTAAGGAATTTATATTAGTTTGAATTCATTTTTTTGGTATAAACAAGATAAGTGGTATTATGAAGGTCTCCTATGAGCATAGATGGCCTAAGAGGCCATTTATGATCTTCTGTGAATTTTGGCCTCAAATATTCCTACAGGAAAATTACTTTCCATTTAAATGTATTACAAAATGTGTTAATGAAACCATAAATATTTCATTAATGGAATACATTCCATGATCTAGTTTATGTTTTGAGCTATTTACACGCCTTTAATCTACTTTACATGATGTGTAATGTTCGAGTAGGGTTAGATTAACTCAAGATAATCTGAACTTTGAAATACATTTAAATTGAAAATCAGATTTCCTATAATTCAATTAAAATCAGGAATTTTATAGAATTAGTGATTAAAATCTATTTTGAACGCTTATGATTTAATTACAATTGCATGATTCCTTTCTCATTGAAGGACTTGGAAATTTATATTAAATTTTAGAGTGACTTCCTCTATTATAGATTTCCCCTACAATAAATTGAAATTTGGTAAGATATTTTTCATAGGATTTCCTTATATATGCTATTTTATTGTAGTTGTGGTGGAAAATCTTGACCATGGTGGCTTTGGGTGTTAATCCTAATATATCTGGATATAGGTTTATTCATTCAACTTTTTTAGGTGGTGTAAATAGTAACACTATAGTCTTATTAATACATATGTTTGTGAAATATTACAATTGTACTGACACAACATGTGCATTAATTAATTTAATGAAAAATTATTATAAATCTTGTGATTTGAATTTTCCATGGATCTCATTGGATCCAATGGTTTTTTCCACTTATCATGTGGATACCCATTGATTGATATAACCCTTGAATTATAATTATTGATATAATTGAATAATGTGTCTGATTATCATGACATGGGACCGTATGTGATTTTTTATTTTAGAATCACATATGAAATGTTTAAATTGATTTTTTAAAACGATTTGGTTGGTATGATATGATTGGGTTAAAACTATCATATAAATGTTTTAAGACACACTTGATGAATGGAATGTGTTATAGAAATAAAAATTGTAATTTGTAGATGGATCTAATGAGGGAAATGATTTGATATTGTGATATCCTTTTTACAAATATTATTTATGATTCATGTAGTTATTATTATATAGTGGGCTTTTCGTAGTCACATTTTGTAATAATTATACATTGGGATTGGCTTAGTTTTAAAATGTAATTCTTATATAGAAATATTGGTCGAGTTTCATGTCAAAATGCTTATATGGAGGGATATTCCAAAGATGTTGAAATGATTATATATAGGTCTTGGCTCAGATGAAAAAATTCTAATACTGTTGTATTTTTTCGATTATGCGACTACGCCATGGTTTGATTCTATTGTTAGCCTGGTGATGATAAATGATCAAAGATATTAAGGAATGGTAATGGAGAAGGTTCATTATTCTTTTATATATAA
Organism: Viscum album; assembly: GCA_963277665.1. NCBI lineage: Eukaryota > Viridiplantae > Streptophyta > Magnoliopsida > Santalales > Viscaceae > Viscum > Viscum album. Next base: position 538,459,160 of record OY728156.1, read on the forward strand.
TTTATTAATTAATACACCGTCATATAAGGTTTTTGCATGTAGTAATTATCAGACTGGTTTTGTCTTGACATGGTGGTTTCAAAATAGTGGCTTTTACTCACACCCTATTCAATATTCTATTATTTATGTGATAATAATACATGAATGCAGGTTTGTACATGGTAAAATGGATTTATGGTTGACTTTTAGCATACTGTATGGGTTGGAACATTGATTTGGGACCAAAATGGGGTTTGGGACTAGGGACTTTTGAGCCTATTTGTGTCAGTTGGTTCATTTATTTTTATAAATTTCAATGTGAAATTTTTATAGATTATTATTTTTATTAAATAACTCATTATTATTTTTCTATTGGTTTCTCAGTTTACTTAACAGTTGTATGTTTCACTTGTAACTATACTTAAATTACTCTAATATTTATTGATAATTATTAACTTCAACTAAATTGTAACTCTATACAATGGGTTATAGTTTCCCCATATATTCATCACATCCCTTCTATTGGTCAGCAAACTATGGAATATATATATGTGCACTTGAGTAAATGTAACCACATTAATTATCCACATGAGAGCATTATGGGTTGAGCGATTTTAAATTGTTATTATAAATAATTTCTATGTAACATTATCAAATATATAGAATTTTGTCCTATTTTCAATTTTATATTTAATAACTATGAAATTATTTTTAAAATATATCGATATATAATAAATTTAATTAAAATAATTTCATTTTCCTTAATAACTATAGTTTCTTTTATTATAGATTTATATGTACCTATTTTGAGTTTACAACATGGAAAATCTGTTACTTATAATTTTTTATAAATCATCAGTAAAATATATTTGAATATTTTTTTAAACTAAATGGTGTATGAATTTGAAGTACTATATTTAATGGATTTCTATTTTTCATTTTATAATGATTATAAAAATTTAAGAGATTTATGAAAAAAAATTTATATTTATATAAATATGTATTAATTTTTTTCTCTATAATCAATAAATGTACATGTCTAAATTTATTCAATATATTATCATTAACTATCCAAAAAACAGTTTCTTTTTCTAGACCTTATAATATATAAAACCTAATAATATATGTATTATTGATTAGACTATTAAAAGGAATATTATTCTAAAATTAATTAATCCCCTTTTTATTATATTTTTAACTATTTCACTTGTATTTTAAACAAAATAATGAAATTTAATTCTTCAAATTATTATTTTTTTTCTTTTAATGGATCATAATATTTTTGTATTATTATATAAAATCCACGATAGAAGGGGAAGGTGAAAATATCATCATAGGAGTTACATGGTTTATAGAGAAAGATATTCTTGAATCTGGAGGTTTATTTCAATCAATTTCTATGAAGTCTTGCATTAAAAAAATTAAAAATCTTTTATAGGGTTCATCTTAGGGATGGATAATCACTTATTATTATTTGAAATGTTTATTTGAATTTCATAATGAATAATTATTCCTATTTTATTACCAATGTTCCCATTACCTCATTTATTTTAATAGAGAACATGAGTTCTATTTTTCATATTAATAATAAAGGTAACTATAATATATATGAATCTTTCATGTGGAAAATATCATGTGGTTCCATTGTTATAGACCATGGAGTTAGGGATTTTATATTTTACCTTAAATTTTTATTATATTCTTCAATGCATGTTGGGTTATGAAATTATAGAACAATGATGTTATTGCAAGATTACATTGGGTCCATTAATGTGATCATTTTATGAACCTAAGATAATAATGAAATATTAAAGATTTAATTATATAGTATAGAACTTGAGAATGTTTCATCCTTGGTGTGAAGTTAAATTTTCCCTTGGAATATTTATACAAGGATTACAAGAATAATAATGGAAAGTTGGTATATAAAGATATATTGGAAAAAATTTCAGCTTAATATCATATGGTTTCACCAACAAAATTTACTTTTGCTGATGATTCCTTAATTTTGGTTAATGTGTTTGTCCTCATTAAAATGTGTAATGGTGTTACACCATTCATCATATAGGGAGGAATGGTGGAAGGAAATAACATAGTGAATATGTAATGACTTATGCATACTAATTGTAGTGAGTAAATAAGAAAATGATTCCAAATGTTTTGCTGGTTTAAAAAACCACTTGTATAAGATTTATCCTAGACCAGATGATAGTAATGGTGTGGTATATTTTATTAATTTTAAATTGGAATATATATCTCATATAATAATATTATATTTTGTATTTATAGTTATGTTTTTATAGAGTGAATAATTGGGATGTTTTCTAATGAATTATAATCCTTACAAACCAATGGGATAAAACATCTAGATATACTCTGAGATGGAATATTGTTCGAAAAAACTCACCTAAATAAATTTTATATTTATATCATATTCCATTTCAATGGTCAAAAAATCAATAATATTAGAAGTAAAAATGGGTTTTTTATTTAATATATATAGAAATGTATGTTTTTTCTATTGGATCCTGAATAAAAAAGAGTAAAAAGTTATCATATTACAATATATTCAATTAACTAAGGAAATTAATTAAAAATATTGGAAGAAATAAAAAAAAATTGAGAAAAAATCATATGTATGTGGTGGTTGATCTGAATAGTTGATATGTTTATGTGATTGTTTTGGGAGAATATGTTTTTTCGAGGCACAACCAACATCTATAATAAATGAATCTAATTATTATCTTGATATACCATAGTAAAATGTAGTAGAATTTTCAAAAGTTTTTTAAATTTTTAGGATTCTTATATAGTGAAAAAGGTCATGAAGGTGGTAACCCATATATATTGAAGTGATATACATGGGTTAAAAGACCAATGAAATGTTTTCCTTCATAAATTAACTAGCATACAGAATAATATGGTCATGAAACTGAAATCATATATGATGTAATGAGTTTGTGTTACTTTATATAGAGGTTGTTATAAGTGATTGAAGGTTTTATTTTATATTTATTTCTAAATTGTGGTAGCTAAAAATTTACCTATATGAAATATGGAATTAAAAAAATTTAATTTATAATATGATGAAAGATGGTTATGTTAATAATTACACAAAACTGGATGTTTATAAATGGAATTCAATAATTGAATGGGAAAAAAGATTGAAATATTTTCACTCATTCTATTGAGAATGCATTTATTCAGTGTATCTATATATTAGGTTACATTGAAGGACTATTTCATTAACAACTAGACATCCTGAATTTTTACAAAATGTTTACTTGGAGGAATAGATATACATAGAGAAAGATAAATAATTCATTATATGTATAATTTAATTATAATGTGAATACCCCAATATAGTTTCTATTGTCTTAAAAAATTATTGTATAGTTGGATGTGTTAGGCCTTTATGGACAAATGGAATTTAATTAAATGTAATACCTATCATTTATTCTACTAAAACATGTTTGATGGTGCAGGATCTGTCATTTCATATAAATATATTACCTAAAAGATATTATATATTCTAGCAATGAAAAGGAGAAATGGTTACTCTATTATTTATATTTAATATTCAATATGATTGATTTTTCTTTTGTAAAGTATATTTTGGGGTTGGGAGTTAGAAGACACTTTATATTCATAGAATTATTATAATCTCAGACATAGTACATATAGAATGTGTTATAATAATTTTTCATTAGTGAGTGTAATTATTGTAAAACCCCATGGATAGACACACTTATTAATCTAAAGAGGAGAAAAATATAATTGATGTGGATTATGTATACGTGGTAATGTTTTTTCTTTCATATATAATGTGAAGTATGATGTATTCCATGATCCATAAAATCCTTGTTTAATATAATGTGGGGGTAGTAAAGAAATTATTCTAATGTATACGATTGGAACACTAGAAAGTTATTAATTGGATTCCTCAACATCTCAAAGGCATTATGGATTGAAAACCGTTATTTTGAACCAATTATTGGTTACAACGGTTAACAAATGATAACATTAGAAGATAAACATTAAGGGAAGTGAACCATTGGGGTTTTGTATACATTAAAATATGGTACAATGACATGGATATCTTTAATTTCACCCATAGTTTCCTTCTTAAACATGGAGGATATATATATATATATGGAAGTCAGGGAAGAAATAAATGAAAGCCTATGGTTAATGGGTTGCTCATGGGAAATTTTCAGATCATAAGATTCTATGATAGTGTTTTATAACATTTAATTTAATATTTAACAGGATATGAATATGGTGGCTTTCAAACAAATTAATAACATTCAACGAAATAAATACTTCATTTGGATTCTTATGTACATTATTATTATGTTAGTTGACTAATATTCATAATCTATTAGGAATAATGAAAACATTCAATGTGTTTGATTGTATATTGTAATATTACACATTATTCATGATTTTATGACATTGTTGATGGAATACCACTAAATAATAAATTGAATGGATGTGTGGAATTATGAATATTTCTTCCAGGAACATATTAAAATGTGACATAGAAGACTTATCAGGGAAGTATTGGTTTATGTTATCAAAGAGACGATTTAAATGCATTGTGTAAGATGCTCTTTTCATTCAATGTGTTATAATTTCTATAAACTGAAAACATTTAAATGTAATAAATGTAAGGTAGTGGAGAAATTTTTTTGAATCATACACAAAAACAATAAGTAGAAGATACATAAAAAAATACAGTTATAGGATGATCAATTCTAGATTCATTCAAAAATTCATAAGAAGTAGACCATATATTAATGGGATTAATTATTTTATTGTGGTTCCGATGACAAGATGAAAGGTTTTTTAAAATTATTGAATGATGATGAAATTGTATAAATTGTACAAATGATATTATAAATCATCATTAAATTTAATGGTGGGATTATAAGAACATTACACATTAATATTTTCATTAAAAATTTATTAACCTTTTCATTGATGTGATTTTATTGCATTTTTCTATTATAACCTATTGTTTATATTTTATTAATGATTTTTTTTGTTTCAATAGAGTAGGAATTGTTATAATCCATGAAAATAATTATATTATTTTGTTGATTTTTTAATATTTTTATTTATATTTCTTCCATTATAGTTATGAATTGTGATTCATTAAATTGATTATATTTAGATTTGTTATAGATGTGATGAGAGGCTTCTAATTTATAGATAAATTTCATTATAAAATAATAAAATTTAAAACACTATGATCTCATGATAACAAAATATTGGTATCCAGAGGTTTCAACATTCATTTTTATGGATATTAAGATAACACATTTCTATATTTTTAGTTTTTACATGATTTTTATTTTATATGATCAACAATATTATAATTCATTACATACAACTAATTATATTGAATAATTTGTATTATCTAATTAATGATTTTTTATAATTTTTCATATATTTCATATTGACCATTTTGATCCCCTAATTGGTGGTTGATATATGCTTCACATGTCATCTTTTGAGAATATTTTTCATGATTATAATTAGAAATTTTAAAACCCTTATTCATGTTTCCGGAATTATTGATTGAAATATGTGATTTTTTTATTTAATTTAATAATTTCATACATCATTTCATTTAAAGAACCAATTTGAAATATCCATAAAATATTTTTTATTGATTTTGAATTGTGCATCAAATCCATTATTTACACTATATATTGTGATTCTCAATATTATATTGTTAGTGATTCAATTTTCATGTAATTGGATTTATAAAATTAAAATATTGTGCCACTAGTTTTATAGATTTTTTATATAAAATTATATTTAATTATTTTATATTATTAAAAAACAGAAAATATATAATTATTAAATTACTGAATTTTCATATTTTAATATTTATCTATTCATCATAACATTAAATTTCATCATTATTCTTCTAATATAGATGTAATAATGTGAGAATAATTATCTAGTACAATAATTGGTATCATATCCTTCATGAACATAGTAATTTCCTCAAACAATACTAAATTGAAAACATTAAACATGAATATGAATATAATTTTTGAAATAATAGCTATGTGTTCATTATAAGATCACCATGGTCTCGTTACCCGCTTTTTAGTCTGATGAAGATTTGGGTCACATTCTCTGTTAATGGATATCAATTTATTTCCATTATATTTATCCCTTATCTTATTTCAGAATTGTGTTGTAGATTTTATTAGTATCATTAGATGATAATATATTTCATGATTTCTATTAATCATTAAAGAACCAAACTCATGTTGCCTAAATCGGTAGTAGTATTATAAAAATTTCATAAGATACAGTGGATCATATTGAAAATGATCAAACTTTTTTGTAGCCTTGAATAACTAGATATATACTTGGTACCCATATTATATGGTTAATTAAGCAAAGAAAAAAAATAATATTATAATCTATCCATGTACTCATTCAATGAATTCTCCTTTACTTTATAAGGAAAAGAAAAATAAGGGTGGGATCAAATGCTTGGTAAGAGTTACATACAACAAAATGTATCATTAATCAATAATGAATAATCAATATGCTAAGTCAATAACTAAACACACATTAAATTTAATTTTCAACTTATATATCATTGAAAATAATGAATAATCAATATGGAAATGTAAATATATGGAAAAATAATACATTATATCAATAAAATTTTCATAATATGAACTCATGTCTACTGTTATAGTGAAAGTATAATGGATATTTAATAACCATATAACTAATATGAAATTTTTTATATTGTCTTCTATGATCTCATATATCATGGTATCTATTCATTCAAGACCTTTCAAAAGATAGTTTAATCATAATGGGTAAAACCCCATTTCATTTGTCTCATGAGACATATCAATGCATCGATGGGGTATATAATTTCGAGTTATACACATTATTACATGTCTAATTCATTCCACAATTATATAAATGACCTGTTAAATTCATCGATCAATATAATATATAAAAAATATCCATCTTTAATAAAGAATAAGTATTTATCAATAAGTCTATAATAAATTAATTGCATTCCAAATGTTCCACTGTGGATATAAATGATAAATGTCCTAGGAATTACTTTTATCCAAGATTCCTAAATACATGTATACAAGAGAAATTTCAAATCCCATGATCCCAATAAGTGAATTTTTAAATGGTTTATATCATTAAAACACATACCTAGTTATAAATACGTAATATAATGGTTATTTGGAAATGATTAAATAATATAACATAAAATTATCATTAAAACATATTTTATAGAAATATCTTTTTCTCTTTCAAAGTCACTATTAAAAAGAAACAGATCATTTATGATTTAAAACCCAATTATTTTTTAATTAAACATGTTTACATTTAAAAGATGATTCAAATAATTAAAGATTCATGATGGAAAGAAAAAACACATAATTAATATAAGTTTAAAAAACACTCCACCATTTTTTCAAAAAATTACAGAGTACCATGTATTGAAAACAAAAAAGGATCATTTAAAACCATTTTAATGAAGTCAAATATGGGTAAAACGTGTTTTTAATAATTTTAGTGGAATACTAAATTACATTTTTATGTAATTTTTATTAAAAATGCATAGAAGATATATATTCCACAATATAGATATATATATAAACATTGTAACACCCTTACCTCAGATGCCCAGAGCTTGTGCATTATTTTAATACATTGGCATGATTAAAGTGAATTATGTCCTGAAATACCGATCAGTTTTGAAATATTGTAAAATAGATTACCAACATGAATGTCACATTATACATTAGAAAATAAAACAAAACATAAACTATTCTTTGAGAACATTAATAATCAACTAGATTAAGCCTTTATATCAATCATAATTTACTTCTTAAAATAATGGGAAAATAAAACATAAGAATGGGGTGAGTTCAGATGCATAGTAAGAGTAAGAAATACAGCAGAAGATGACATAATCTTTATGCATGGTGAATAATTTAAAACACATGTATTTATAAATAATAAACATGAAAACTTTATGGTAGGAATATGAGCTTAGTAAATAATTCAATAATAAAACATAGTCATGGGCATTCTGCTAGTGTAATAAAAACATGAAATATCAATGTCTAATATCATGATGATTGAATGCATAATGTTGGAAATCATAACCACATAGTCAAGGCCTCATGCCAAGACTACAAATATGATTTTTTCAAGGCCTTGTGCCAAGACATTAGTTTGTATCATGAGACATACCGATGCATCAGGGAGCTATAGTGGGCTCCACCCATCACTTACTAAGTCCAATTCATTGCTTATTTGAAATGGGTGAATCATAACCTAAACATGTGTACCAAAACTAGAATATGAAATGCCAATAATTTATTTATAAACCATGGATGGTATAAAAATATCACATACAAATTTAAAAATAACTCATTAAATACAACATGGAAGATAGTATAAAAATAAATTAACCTTAATCGAGAATAATAAAGGATATTGGCATATATTAAAATAATCATCAAAACTATTTGAGAGAAATATCCCCCTTTTTCTTGAAAACATTTAAAAGTCTCACTATTTATCAAGAATCCATTTAAAATAGAATTTCAAATCAAAGATTCCAATACCACTTTGAAACATTTAAAAGGAATTTAAAATTTAAAAACATTAATTTCCATATAAATTAATCCTCAAAACCATTTTTAAATATTGTCCATTAATGAGAATGATTTAGAAGAATAATCCTTTAAAACATTTAAAAATATATTTTAGTTAGTGTTATGAACCAAATGAGAGATTCTTGAATTCAAATAATTGAGGTAATATAAACAATATAAAATCATGGGAATAAAAGGATTCATGATATACTATTTTGAAGTACATTATATATAGCATATAAAAGTGAATTGGTTCATAATCAATAATGAAGTCTCAATTATATGTAAATTGAGACAAAGTTCCTTATAAATACAGTATCCTTAGGTTAAGGATAAATCAATGACATAATTATGTGGGAAAAGTATAAATAAACTCAATATGATTTTATATTTAGTTTAAATCAATTATATGAAATTCACATATAATCCTATAAAAACAACACTATTTACTTGGATATTTAACCTGACGAATGGAAATTGAGTTAAAATTTCTATTATCAAGTTTATAACAATGAGCTGAGAAATTATCAATGATAATATTATGTGTTTCAAATGTATATCCACACAATGTTGAGGTTAAATTACAACATAAATAAAAAATAGAGATTCCACACATAATCTTGGAGTAAAATAATAAATGAAGTATGTGTAATGCCCAATGAGTGGAAATTGAAATTTTAAATTCCCTTGCCGATTTGGTAACATACGACACATACACCCCTTAAAATAAGGATCATAAAATGAAGAAGTTAGTAACCATAAATTAATGTATATAACAAAAATAATAAAATCATGGGCAGTACATACAACACACAAAAGGAAATAGTGGCTAATATAGCATGAAACTCACGAGAATTAAAAGTGATCTGAAAAACCCTTACCATGTTGTAATCAACCGAGTCATTAAAACAAAAGTTAATAACCATAAAATGAATCACATAATAAAATAATTTTAAATTGAATAACGATAATATATATCAAATGGATGTACACAATACACCACATTCAATAAATTAGTGGTGAACAATGAAAATCTCAAGAAAATAAGAGTCACATAAGAAACCCCTTACCTCGTGTCCAACATGACTCGTTCTTTCTTTAATCTCCTGAATAACAAAGTAAAGGTAATTTATACTGTATTAACAACATTTTAAAGTTTATTATTCCTTTTATATCACTTATTACCATGTTATAAACATTATGTAATCATATAATTTAATAATGGTCATCTTGTCGATATTTGGTACTTCAGTCAAAAATGAACATGATATAATTACAAATTGTTCATGTGGTCAAAATTAAATTATATCCAGTATCATTTTCATGATTCCAATACCATAAATATCATATATATCTAGTGTATATATATATATATAATTAGTTCATGATATTTGTAGACACGAAATGAAATGCACCACCGTTCATGGAGAGGGTAAGACGTACGTACGGATGAATGCTACATTCATTTCAATTTTATATTTAATGAAATGAAAAGATAATGATACCTAAGTTTACTATAATTCTATAATAATATCATATGATATATTTGTTATATAGTTTAATCAACTCTATCATGTATATGTTTCATGTATGTCATGAACGAATCATATCACCTTGAGGGGGCGGTTTTCCACACTTCTTCAATTTATATTATCGTGTTTACAGATATTGGAAAGAAGAAATGTGTGTTTGTAAATGTAAATTATAGATTAATAAAGAAAAAATTAACCTAATATTTATCATATATAAATATTTATCAATCATAATGGCCACCATAAGAGGTGGTAGGAGAAGATTGAACAATTATCATTTTTTGAAACAGTACTTCACCGTCCACAGAAGCAGTATGTTCTTTTCCCATTAGATGGGGGTGTGTCTAATTTTATTTCAAATACATATCCTAACAACAACCTAGTATATTTGGGATACATTTTTTGTTATTAAATAAAGTAATAAAAAGTTTTAGGGGGTTAGAGAAGAAAAATAAAATAATTGAACTTTAGGGAATACATTACCTTAAAATTGTGTAACTCCCATTACTTTGAACCGAAAGGATTTCTTAAAATGCATTATGTCTAAGGTATGGAATATAAGTTGAAGGGAGGTATCTTGAGAGAATGTTTGGGAAGAGGATGGATGAGATAAGGGGCTTGAGAGGTGTGACTAATGGGTTAGAGACGAGGGATTTTTATAAGTGGGAGGAGGGAACTTTAGGAAAGTGTTAAAAAATTATTTTATTTTTATAATGATTTTCGGTTTCTAAAGGTCAAAAACTATTTAGATTCAATGAGAATATGAATCATGGTCAAAATTAAATCATCCAATAATAATTGGATGGGTTTTGTATATTTTTTTATTATTTATAATCTTATTTATTTAAATCATTAATTATTGAGGTATACACTACATCATTATTGTGTGAAAAATAAATTTATTTATATGATGTCTAAAAAATATAAAAAAATTAACATGATTTTGTAAATTATTTATAATTATAATAATTATTTACCATAGAAGAGATAACTTATATAAACCCATGTTACAATTTATTTACTAAAAAGATATATGTTTAAGTCAATTTTTTCTTTACTAAAAATTAATTAATATAAAGTGACATTATCACTCTTAAGTGGCTCTATGGGGTCCCAAAATCAACCCAAATACTTCCATGGTCAGGAATGACTCATAAAATAAGGTTAAAAGAGATTTATGACAATTTTTTATTATTAGAATATTTTTTACCATGATTTACCCTATTAAACTTTAACAGCGGTAAATAAAATTCAAAAGTTAATATTCATCAAAAAAAAAAATTATCTTATTGAAAAAAAAATTATTTTCTAATATCAACAATGTATGCAGGATCTTAATTATTCAATTCATTGAAGCGATAAAAATTTATATATATGAAAATGTCAGATTTTTAACTACTATTTAGTGGGTTTAATATTAATAAAGAATTGATGTTTTTTTAGAAAAATAACCAAAATTCAGCCTAAGATATATTTGATATTCTGAATTCAAAACTAATGTCAATTTTACCAAATACAAAAAATAGAAGTTGGATAAATTAATTTAAAATTAATTCCCATTGTCAAAACAAAAAACAAGTTTTTATGAAATGTTAACTATCAAAAGATTGACACTTGTTTATGTTCAATTTTAAAGTGAAATTACATCCAACTACCGACATTGGATTAAATGGAAAAAATATAATTTAATTACACATTAAAACCAATTGAAAAGATAATATAACCATATAAATATATTAGATTAAAATGTTTTTTTGAATTAAAATACAGTATTTCTCATTATTCATAAAATATTAATTTTATTTGAAAAATACTAAAATTACTTCCATTGTAAATATTTATTTCCTTATTCTAAAGAATAATTTTTTTTCAAATTGAATATGTAGAAGTGTCAAATATTAGATATAAAACGATTCACCATTAAAAGGTGGTAAAATTTTATTTAAAAAAAAGTTTTATCTGAAAAATTGAATTTAATCTTATAATATGTATAAGAAACACATAATAAATAAGTTAAAATTATATATAGTACATAAATTTCAAAATATAATTAAGATTATTCATAAATATTTTTTTATGGCTAGTTTGGTAAGTCGTGGTGCTCTCGAACTCAGTGTTGTGTGTAGTTCAAGTTATGGAATTACATTGAAGAGAAAACTTACCATGACATTTGGGGGTGTTACATTCTCCCCTCATTTAATAATTTGTGTCCTAAAAATTTGAAATTTTTCATCGAAACTAAAATTTTAAAAATAGAAAAAATATACTTTTTTTGGAAAACCCACATAAGAAATTGGGTTAATATAATTTAGTCTAAGTAAGAGGTATATGGAATGAAAATGTAACACGAAATTATAATCTCAGATAGGATAACATTGGGGGAAATTATATAAACATAATGGGAGGAAAAACATAAATTTTTATATGGATTGATTGAGGTCATGAAAAAGAAACAAGTGTAAAATTGAGGGCCTCAAAGCCATCAATCTATAATGATTTAAAATATCATCAGTTCATGAAAAAATAAAGCATTAGAATAAAACAGTTTTTGTTTTAAGATCCAATCTCTAAAGATTAATAATTAATTTATTCGTAGAATAAGATAAAAAAATTACTTGAAAAGTAGAGTTTCATCATTCATCTAATTCTTACCACAAACTCATCTTTCACTCCAAATGATTAGTATTAAAGATGTATGGGTCACACATGAAGTGTTAGAATAAACTTATAGAAAATCACATAATCCACAAATGATAAAATATATATTTCCATTTTCTTTATATATTAACAAAATCCAAAATGGTTAGAAAATGTTCAGATGATCCCCAAAAAGGATAATCATTTTGATAAAGAGATAGTAATCATAATTTCTAAAATTAATGCATCAATACCCAAGGTTCAATAAATATATTTCTATAAAAAATTATCCATAAAATATTTCAATATAATCTAATGTAATATTAAATCCCAAAACTCAGAAGAATTTTCCTACATAGTCTTCCATGATAAATTGTATCTCCAAATAACATTTACTACTCTGAAAGTCACATACATAAAAGTAATTAACCTAGTCACATATTACTTATGTTATGTTGATCATTTCTATAAATAACCCAAATCGCTATAAATCCATAGTAAAAATAAACATAAATACCCACCATTACTCCTCAAATGAAATCCCATAGTATTCTATTTTCCTTAGGCATATAGTGTTTCCAAAATAGAGACCATCTTCAAAAATAACATTTATCACCTAATCACCAAATCATTTTTCTATAAAAAGAGAAATCATAAGTTCCCAAAATCAATATATTCTTGATCCAAAATATAATTTGAATAAAAATAATTAGTTATACTAACTAGGGACTTCATGTAGTCTAGTGGTAGGTGATAAATTCCAGTTTCACTTTGGTTGTGTGTTCGATTTCTGCACTTTGTCCGATGCGATGGGTTGTCACACGGTTTGCTTGTTTTCCTTTTTGAAAAACTATATATTTTTATAATAATCCAAAAAATGAGATAAATTCCTCAAAATAACCTAACATATTTTAACCATAAATGTTATCTCGTGCCTAGAGATTTCATCCAAAAAATTAATAACAAGTAATTTCCTCAAATTCAAGGAGTATATAAACACAATTGGTTATTTAGAAGTATATCCATAGAAAAAGATAATTTTTCCTCGAATAGTATTTTCACATAACAAAATGTAGGGTTACGCCTAAAATAGAGTGGTCTTCAAAAGTAATTACATCAATAAAGACCACTAATAATTTCAAACATTTCTCCATCCATTTATTTCAATATAGATTATTCTGTGACCAAGAGGTTGTCCTATAGAATCAGGGAATTGACTCAGGTAATGCCCAAGTCCCCTATATTTACGGCAAATGACTGTGAATGGATTCTTGGTATGATTTTTTTATCCACAATACTCTTTATTTTTCCGTAAACCTTCTTTACTTTATGTCCTTCTTTCCCAAACATAATGCATTTCTTTGTTCCATTTAGACGCTTTCTAGGGTGTTTCCTTCCAAATTTTCTGTATGATGGGAAATGAGATTTCTTTTCCTTATGGTATTCACCACTAGATCTCTTATTATTCAAAGAATTTCACTTCATTGTTCAGTCCAGGAGTTGGTTAATATATATTTTGTTGACCATATTTTTGGAAAAATGATTCCACATGAACACGATATCTTTTATACCTATCAACATTCCATTTCGTTGCTTACATCCACAATTGTTCCCACCTTGTACAACTTGTTCAATGTTACTATGATATCAATGGAATTCATCAATTGACTAACACAAGAAATCATAGTTTGAATCATAAAATAATTTAGAGAATATCATGACACCTAGTTTTAAATCTAAGACACATTTCGATCAACCATGGTTATTTCTTCTCATCATATATTAAAATCCTTCAAATTGGTTTTTAATGAAAATGTGAATTATCCTAAGCGTTTCTCTCAGGTTTGTCATAACCAAGAGTGTTTCAAGCCCGTTGTCATGTTCCAGGATAACCTAGGAAAATCTCAAAACTCTTATTCAGAGTTCCCACTCCTAGGTACATCTGTGCCAGAGCCGCCTCTACATGATTGTATCTAGAAAGGGATTTATTACTTTGAAACCCTACATAATTATTACATTACCAAAATTTTTGGATGTTTTTTTAAACTAATCCTCAAAGTCTATCTTAGGGTAGTGTTTTATAATAAATTTTTTTCTAAATCTAGCTTCCATGGTTTGTACTAAACTTCCTCTGATACCAACTGTCATGCCCCGACCCCAGAAGCCAAGAGCTGGTGCATTATTTAAATACATTGTCATGATTACAAGGAATAATGATTTTAAAGACTATTTAGTTTAGAAGTCTTGGAAAATAGATTACATACATGAATGTTACATAAAAAATTGAAAAATAAAACAGCACATAAATTAACCATTGAGAACTCCATTAATCCACTAGATTAACCCTACATATCAATCATAATAAACTTTTTGGGATCCTAGAAAAATAAAACAAAAGAAAGGGGTGAGCTCAAATGATCAGCAAGAGTATGAAATACAAAGGAAGATAACATAATCATTAGGCATTGTGATTAATTTAAATCACATGTCTTTACAAATAATAAACAATAACACTTTATGAAAGGTATATGAGCTAAGTAAATAATTCCATAATGAAACATAGTCATGGGTATTCTACTGGACAAATAACCACATGAAATATCAATGGTTAATATCATAATGATGCATTGTATCATGTCGGACGTCATAACAACATAGTCAAGGTCTCGTGCCATGACCACAAATAAGATTTTTTCAAGGCTTTATGCCAAGACACTAGTCTATATCATGAGACCTACCGATGCATCGAGGAGATATAGAGAGCTCTACCTATCACTTACTATGACTAATTAATTCCTCATATGAAAAGTTTGAATCATAACATAAACATTCGTATTTAAAATAGCATACGAAATATCAATACTTTATCCATAAACCATTAATGGTATAAAAAACCACATCTATATTCAAAATAACTCATTAAATACAATTTATAAGATTTTATTATAATAAATTAACCATAATTGAGAATAATGAAAGATATTGAAATAGATTAAAATAATCATCATAACTATTTCAGAGAAATATCCCACCTTTCTTGAAAACGTTAAAAATTCTCACTATTTATGAAGAAGCTGTTTAAATTAGAATTTTAAATCAATGTGTCCCATACAAGTTTTAAACATGTAAAAATAATATTAAATTTTAAAACATTAATTTCCATATAAATAAATCCTTAAAACCATTTTTAAACCATGGACATTAATGAGAATGATTTAGAAGAATAAATCTTTAAAACATTGAAAATGATATTTTTGTAAGAGTTCCTAACCAAATGAGAGATGCTTGAAAACAAATCATTTAGGAAATGAAAACCTTATATTATCATGAGAATAAAGGTATTAATGATATACTATGTCAATGGATAGTATATACACCATATAAAAGTGAATTGGTTCATAATCAACAAAGAAGTCTCAACGTAAGGTAAATTGAGATAAGGTTTCTTATAAAGACCGTATCCATAGTTTAATGATAAATAAATGACATAATTATGTGTGAAAAGTATAAATACACTCAATATGATTGTAAATTCAGTGAAAATAAATTATAGGACATTCAAACATATTCATGGAAAAACAACACCAATAACATGGATATTTAACTCCATGAATGGAAATTGAGTTAATATTACTCTTATCAAGTTCATATCAATGACTTGAGAAATTATCAATGGAGTGGTTATGTGTTTCAAAATTATATCCACAAAAACGTGAGTGGAAATTACTACATAAATAATAAATATTGATTCCAATCATATTCTTGGTGTGAATAATCTATGAAGTATGCGTAATGCCCAGTGAGTGGAAATTGAAATTTGAAATTCCCTTACCGGTTTTTTTACAAACGAAACATACACCCCATGAATGAAGGTTCATACAAAGAAGATGTAAATACCCATAAATTAAATTATATTACTCCACTAATTCAATAATGGTATGTAAATACAATAAAAAAAGGAAATAGTTCCTAATATATCATGAATTTCATGAGAATAAAAAGTGATATAAAAAAACCTTACAATGTTGTAATCAGTCGAGTCATATGCAAAGAAGTTACTAACCACCAAATGAATCACAAAATACAAAGAATATAAAAACTAATCATGATAATATATATCAAATTGAAGTACACAATTCACCAAATTAAATAAATAAGTGGCGAACAACGAAAATATCACAAAATTAAGAGTGAGATTGGAAACCTCATAACTCGTGTCCAACTTGAGTCGTTCGTTGGTTAATATCCTGAATAATAAACTAAAGTTAATTTATAATTCCTTAAGAACCTTTTTCAATTTTATTATTACTTTAATATAACTTATTACCATGTTATAAACATTATGTATTCATGTATGTTAATATTGGTTGGCCATTTTTTCTATATTTGGTACTTGAGTCAAAAATAAAATTGTTATAATTAAAAATTGTCCATGTGGTCAAAATTATATTATCTCCAGTATCATATTCATTATTTAAATTTCATAGATATCATATATACCCAGAATATATATATATATATATATATATATATATTTCATGATATTTGGAGATAAGAAATGAAATGCACTGTTCATGGAGGCGGTAAGTCGTATGTACAGATGAATGCTACTTTTATTTCTATTTCATATTTAATGAAATTAAAACAAAATTATACATAACTATATTATAATTACAGTATAATTCCATATGATATATTTTTTAAATAATTTAATTTACTCCATCCTATATCTGTTTCATGTATGTTATGAACGAATCATATCACCTTGATGGGGCGGTAGGCCACACTTCCTCAAATGAAATTATCGTGTTCACACATATTGGAAAGCATAAAGGTGTGTTTGTAAATGAAAATTAAATAAGAACAGATAATAAAACATTATATGTATCATATATAAATATAGTCCCATCATAATGGCCACCATTCGTGGTGGTACAAGATAATTGAACAGTCATCATTTGGTGAGCAAGTAGTTCATCGTCCACATAAACTGTTTGTTCATTTCCCATTATAAGAAGGTGTGTGTAAGTGTATCTTGAATATCTCTCATAAAAACAAACTATTATATTGAGGATACTTTTTTTGTTATAAAATAATGTAATCAAAAGACTTTAGGGGGTTGGGGAAGTAAAATAATATATTATAACAATAGGGAATATGTTATCTTAAAATTGGGTAACTTCCTTCAGTTTGAACCAAAATAATTATTTGAAGTGACTTTTTCTTAAGGAATGGATTATAAGTAGAAATTATCAATCTTTAGATCTTATTTAGGCATATTTTGATCGATCCAAGGGGCTTGAGAGGGGTGAGTAATGTGTTAGAGTTGGGGGATTTTTATAGGGGGGGGCTTTCAAGAAAGTGTTAAATTATTTTTTTATTATATAATGATTTTCAGTATCATAAGGTCCAAAAATAAATATAGTCTAATATAAGATGACTCCTGATCGAAATAAAATCATCCAAAAATAATTTTACAGGTATTGGATATTTTTTAAATATTTATAATCATATTTATTTAAATCTTTCATAAATGAGGTAAACACTATATCATTATTGTGTCAAAAATAATTTTAATTATTTTATGTCTAAAAATTTTAATAGAAATAAAAAGATGTAGGAAATATTTTTATATTTCTAATGAATATTTATAGTTTAAGATAAAACGTATATATCCCCATGTAAAAATTTATTTACTAAACGATATATGTTTAATTGATTTTTGTCTTTACTTAAAATTAATTAATATAAAGTGACATTATCACACTTAAGTTGCTCCATGGAGTCCCAAAATCGATCCAATGATACCCATGGTCGTCCATGACTCATCCAATAATATTAGTATAAGTTTTTAGGTAATTTTTTATTATTATAATATTATTTTTACATTGAATTACCATATATACCATTAACCACTGTAAATAAATGTCAAAAGTATCTAATCACCAAAAATTATTTTCATCTTATTGAACCACATATTAATTACTAATAAAAACCATGTATGTAAGATATTCAAAATTCAATTCATAGAAGCTGTAAAATTTCATTCATATGATAAAGATAGATTTTTAACTACTCCTTAGTGGTTTCACTATTATTTAAAATTTGATGTTTTTCAGAAAAATATCAAAAATTCAGCCTAAGATATATTTGATATTATGAATTCAAAGATGATGTTTATTTAACCAAATTCATAACATAGATTTTTTATTAATTAAATTAAATTTAATTCTTGTTTTCAAAACAAAAAGTATGGTTTTAGGAAATATTAGCTATCAAAAGTTTGAAACCTGTTTATGTTCAATTTTAATGTGAAATTACTTCCAACGACCATCATTGGATTAAATTGTGATAATATAATATAATGACAAATCCAAAAAATTTAAAAATATAATCTATCCATATAAATAAATTATATTAAAATTTAGTTTTGAAATAAAATATAGTATTTCTCACTATTCATAAAAAATGAATATTATTAGAAAAATACAAAAATTTCATCCAATTTTAATATTGATGCCTTGATTATAAAAAGAAATCTTGTTTTGTCAAATTGAATATGTAAAAGTTTCAAATAATGGATTTAAAAATGGTTACTCATTAAAAGGTGGTAAAATTTCATTTTATAAAAAATACTTTTTTTATTTGAAAAATTGAATTTGTTCTAATAATATGTCTAAGAATCACATTATACATAAGTTAAAATTATATGGAGTATAAAAAATTCAAAATGAAGTTATTACTATTAATAACCTTTTTTGAATGGCTAGTACGGTCAGTCCTGGTGCACTAGAACTTATAGATGCTTCTAGTACAAGTCATTGATTTACTTTTAAGAGATAACGTACCATGAAAACATGGGGTGTTACAAATAATACTAAATAATGAAGTGATTTTGTAATAAACCATATCTATTTTATAACATTTAAATCATTAACCCCATGAAAAAATAACAAGAAAATTGAACATTAAATATTATTAATATATTTATTATTATGATATAGCATGTAAAAATGTAGTATACACCCCACAAAAAATAAATGAGAGGTGAATATAGTATATGTCTCCAAGAAATAAAATTGAGACTAATAAATGGTTACCTTTACCTTTCCTTTAGTTGAAAATGATTTAAACTGTATTATAATGATTTAAAAAATGTAATTAACATATATTAGAACCATATTAATCTTTATTATGTCATATATAATAATTATATAACATCGTACCACTCATTAATTAATAATATTTATGTACTATCATGGTTTTTGGTATTAATAGATTCATTTTTTCAAACATATTTTGTCCTGTAAGATTGATTTAATTTTCATGGGATATAAATTCATCATATAAAATATGGAATTAGTTTTATAAGAATAATATTTTTTATTTAAAACATTTTTATAATAATTTTTTATGGATTAATATAAAAAATTGTGTCATAATACTTCATGATGATGGGGGTCATACATAAGGATGAGCGATAATGGAATTCCCATAATGATAAATGTATAGAGAAATGGATGGTATATTAATTTTAAAGAATAAATTTCTTCTAATAATTCTCATATATATCCATTATTTATAAAATTAAAACATTCCATGTAATGTGGTGAAAAAAAATTAATTACTCCGCTACATGGAAACATTAAGTCGTACTTACACAAATGCGGTTCTTTTATTTTTGATTATTTCAATAAACGGAGGAATATATATGGATCATAATAATAATATCATTTTAGTGTATTTATTATGTTAGAGTTATTATTTTAGGATTTGTATAAAATATTATGTGGAGATTTAATTAGAAATAAATTTGAATGTGTCAGTGAAGATGATTACCTATTCTATAAAGGTACTCCATTATAACTTCTCTTACGGATCCTGGGGTAGGTCTTGCATAACAGTGAAAACAAAAATAACATACATATGGATTTATATAATATATATGGTCAGATTTTGGTCTTTCTCTTTGGGTCCAATTAGAATAAATAATTAATAGAATGAATGTCCTTTTATTTGATAGGGGAAGCAAACAATTTATGTTTGTAAAAATATTATAATATTATAATACTAATATAGAATAAAAATATTAAAAATTACTAATAATTGAATAGGTTGTGATATTTTATATCATATGTTATCCAATTTTTTCTTATTTCATATTTTTATTTTTATTATATAATTTAATAAAATATCACACGAATAAAAAAACCATACTGCTAATTTTATACTATTCACTACATTGTAATTAAAAATCATGAAGACAAAAAGTAAAATTAAAAACATATATTATATCATAATCATTTCTGTATTTTATTTTATTTGTTTATTAAATTATATCTCTCAAATTAATCTCAATTATAACTTATCTTAAGGAGCATGAGGTAGGTAATACATAAGAGATAAAATAAAAATAACATACATAACGATTCTTAAAATATATATCGTATGATTTTGGTCTTTCCCATTGGATCCAATTGGACTAAAAAATTAGTATAATGGATTTCCTTTTATTTGAGAGAGGAAGCACATAATATTAAATTGTTAAAATATTAAAAAATAATAATACTACTCTAGATTAAAAATATTAAAAATAACTAATAAATTAACTGGGTGTGAAATTATATATCCTATATTATCCTGTTTTTTATTATTTTATATTTTTATTAATTTTATATAATTTAATAATATATCACATGACTAAAATAACATTACCATCAATTTGATACTATTAATTACATTGAAATTAAAAAACACCAAGACAATAAGTAAAATCAGAAAAAAAAACTATTATATCATAATTATTTCATGGAATTTTATTTTATTCATTTGTTAAATTTAATCTATCAATTTAAATTTATTTTAATAATTTTATTATCATTTATATGAGTTTTAAAATAATTGAATAATTACTCCAAAATCATTGTGTAACAATTTAAAGTAAAAATTTATTGAATAAAATTAAAAAAATATATAGATGTTGAGCATAACAATTATATATATATATATAAATACAATTTATGGTCCATATTTTATTATAGGGATACAATATTAAAATATTACACTAATTAAAAACAATAGTGTGACATGTTTTACTTTTCATTAAATAAAATACTATAAATGTCTATATAACATCCATGCAGCCCTAGGAGGACATACATTCAACACATAGATTGTTATGGTTAAGATATAATTATATAAAATTAATTGGGAATGTTTTTGGGAAATTTAATGGTTCTTATCATTTTTTCTTTAACATAAATATTTGATTTACCCTTCACTGTTGTATCAAAAATTAATATGGTTATTAATCGTGTAGGCCAAAAATAAAAGAAAAATATTTAATATATTATCACCCACTGATTCCAATTTTTGAAACCATTTTTAAAATTGAAATAAACAATTGTTCTTTTATTTTATGTTAAATTATAATGGGAACTGAATCAAAATCAATCAAATTCCAGTT
This sequence comes from Viscum album, assembly GCA_963277665.1. Lineage (NCBI taxonomy): Eukaryota > Viridiplantae > Streptophyta > Magnoliopsida > Santalales > Viscaceae > Viscum > Viscum album. The sequence goes on from OY728156.1 coordinate 538,481,446, forward strand.
TAAATAAAAAATGTTATTATATTAAAATTCAAAGTGAAATTCATTTAAAAAACATATATTGATTAACTGAAATAATAATGAATGTATTGAAGTTAAAAATAAAAGGTAACATAATGGTTTATTTTAATTAAAATAAAATAAATAATATTTATATAAAAAATATTATTTTTCACTATTCCTATAAAAATCAATTATTCTATGAAAATTACCAAAAAAATTAACCTAATGTAATTTTGATAGGATACATTTAAAATATAATATCAGTTCTTCAAAGTAAATCTATATAATTTTTAAATTATTCTTTTAAATAAAATATTCGAATAAATGTGTTTAATAAAACCATTTCCTTTTTTATTTTAAGAATCACATAATATATTTTTAAAAAATATAACAATATAATGAATGATATATTAATTTTAAAGAGTCAATATAATGTCATATTTAACTTATATCCACATTAAAATAATTATTATAACCATCTAATTAATTTGGTGATGAAGAATGAATTACACCGCTAAATGGAGATTATAGGTGTAAATATGGCATACTGTCTCCACGAAGTGAGGTGACCCAATATCTAAATCAAAATTTTATTAAGGGTTTTAAAATTTTTTATATCATTAAATTTTATATCTATATAATTAATAAAATTATAATAATGATCAAAATATATCCCATGAACATGAACCATAGCTTACATGAGAAAACATACTTAGACAAATGAAGTATTTAACACCGGAAGTAATGTAAATAAATAAGTTTTTTACAATTGGTTGATAATATTATATAAGAGGATTATATATGATAGTGTAAGTATTACTATTTTTATAGTATGATTTAATAAAATAATGAAAAACATTTTACATGATATTATATCATGATCAACCAAATTAAATCATAAGGTATGGGTTTCTCATCTCATTTTACTTCTATGAGGCATAAGATATATTCCCCAATTATTTCATTTATAATATGTATATATATCACCATTGATATAATATTTCATTAATCACATTTTCTTCAAGCTATTTAATGTACACTTTAAGGATATTTATTTCATGGGACTTACAAATCAAAATAAACTCATATGGTATATATTTATTTCACAATCTCATCATTATTTATCATATTTTTATTTTTATGTCCGAACTATTGAATATTTCAATTTCATCTTTCTATTTTCTAAATATTCCTTAAAAATAAACATTAATATTCTTCAATATGTTTATAATGACATTTTTTACCTTTGTTTGACTTTTTAATACATTTTCTAAAAGCAATCTCCCTATCATTTTAAGAAGGAGGATCTTCTAAATTTTTTATACAAAATGAAAAATAAAAGTTTCTTAACTTATATTCCATAAAATTATTTTCTCACTAACTTTATTCATTAGTTTTTTCAAGCATCATTGACATGTTTTCATAGATATATTATATGAAAATTATTTCATTATTATGTGTTCATTTTTTAATTTTTTTTAATATTGAATGTAAAATGGCAATTCTCATTCTGAAATATTCCATAAATCTATTTAATGTATTTTCAAATATGTTATGATAATTTGTTTATTAATTTTTGTAATTTTTTATAATTATACCACTCATAATATCTATATGGATGGGTTATGAATAGTATTTTTGGAGAAACTAAAGATATTCTATATGACTATTTCTCCTAATATGGGAAGTTATTGATTTTGTTATGTAATTTTGATTATGTTATATTATTTACTCATATGTGAAATTCATAGGACATTTAATGTGATATGTTGGGCATTCTCTATCACCTAAATTTATTAGTAAGTCTCGTGAGACAAATCATTTGGCCAAATTAAATCGTTTTTTACCTATAATGATTCAACACTATTATGGAAGGTCATGAAATCATAGATAACATGATTTTTGATAACAAAGAATCTATTAATATGAATTTCCTTCATTAAGATTTCATTTTTTATTATATATTATATTATTGGTATGATATTACCCACGTATTGTTATTGTGCAGAAGTTATTTATTAATTTGTTTTTGTTACATATTATTTACATTTACGCAATTATAATGTATTAATATCTTAAGATTGATATGATATTAGATAATTGGCATGTTTGTTAGGCTTAATAACTTTCCATAATAGTTTTTATATATCGATTTATGAAAACTAAAATTGAACGTAATATATAATAATGATTTTAAATCACCAGTATATTTTTCATTTCCCTATAATATATGGGAGAATACATTGAATGAGTTTAATGATTTAGACTACATTAATTTTTTATATTTTATGATTAATTTCCAATTTAATATTAGTACAATGTATATATCTAGTTATTTAAAATATTTAAAGTTGTAGATATTTGGATATTAATCACATTAATATTATTACTTTTAATAAAAAACACATTAATTTTTATAAATAACTTTTCTATCATGGGAAGACAGAATATAATCAATAATCCATTATAAATAACTGGAAACAAGAATCATTTAATAATAAATATTGTACAATATTAATCTATAGTTAATTTTGTAAGGAAAATTTCTTGGATAATAATAACAAAAAATATAATGAGGGAAATTTTTAATTTTGGAAACCATTATCGCATAAATCATTCAATCAATACAGTCAATAACATTCATAAGGAGTTTTAATACTTATAGGTAAAGACCTATTTAATTTTCCCAACTGAATTTACTTATGAGACTTACTAATGCATCAAGGGACTATATAATTACAGGGGAGAACTATCACTTCATGTCATACACATTACTTATATATCAAAATGATTTATATAATTCTGGATTCATTATTCATTACCAAAAATTATCTATATAGAGTATAAACAAAATTTACCTATAGATTCCCAGTCAATTATATTACTTCAAAATGTGACACTATATAGAGAAATTGTACACATATAAGGCAATAATCATATCCATAATAAAAAAATATGGATATTTAAGAGAAATGAAATATACAATGATCAAAAGTGTGTAAAAGATTAAATGAAATGTATCATTATATAATATAACCTATGGTGAATAATTAAAACAAATCATTGTTGTCATCAATGAATAAAATTACCATAAAAGAATTTATATCATTACTGAGGAAAATATCTTCTTCCCTTTGGAAATCACCTGTAAATAGAATCTTATTAAATATTGATGAAAACATTATTTAAAATTAACCTTATAAAATATTAAATGAATTTTCAAAGCATTGAGGTTTCAGGAATATGGTAAAATAATTTCAAGAAAAAAATAAACATTCCTTATGGATTCTTATCTAAAAATTCACAAAACACCTCATTTAGAAAACAATTGGAAGATTACTTTAAAAAAAATTTAAAAAAGAAAAACCTAGAAATAAATTACATTAAAAAAGTGTACATTATTTGTAAAAGAAAATTCTAAACACTTTCAGAAAACATAGACATATAAGGGAAATATTTTTTAACGTGGACATATATATAATAAATCTTTTGTAATGAAAATATTGTGAAATAAACCCTTACCAATTTAGTGTCATTTGTATTATAACCCAATGATAAAATAACATGAAAATGTAATTTAAATTACCTGAATTTGTTTATGTTCAAGATATTACATGTCAAATGGTATTGAATACTGCATATAAAATAAATGAGAGGTTAATATTTCATAAGTATTAAAAAAAATAAAAGACAGACTATATATCCCTTTCCAATTTAGTAAATTTCATATCATAACAAAAAAAATAATAAGAGAATAATAAAAATTAAATATCATTAATGTATGGATGTTTAATATATAAAATGTAAAATAGAGTTATATAAACCATATTAATATAAACACGTGTTAAATATGGAAAATATCCCACGTAAATAAAAGTTATACTAGAGATCCCTTAAAATGATCACAATGTGGAAGTAAGAATTAATTAATTAATAGATTATCTGTATAAAAATTAAATACACTCCTAAAAAGAGTATAATAAACAACATAATCATAATTCATTACACAAATAATACTATAAAATCATTTAAAATAATTAAGAAATAAACAAAAAAAAAAAATTAGTAATGAGATTATTACAAACTTTGTATCATTTATTTAAAATCCACATAAATTAAATAATAGAAATTTTAAAAAAAATCGATGAATTATGATGGATTCATGATATTATATTTAAAATTAAAATTATATTAACCAATAAAAATAAATTAGAAGCATATCATTTCAATATGACTCAATGAATGAAAATTGAGGCGAAGTCCATTACCTTGAACTTTCCTTTTGTGGATTTTCATTTAAGCGCCATTATAATGGTTTATATAAGGTTATTAATTTATTCAAGAACCATATTGATATTTATTATTTCAAATAGTTCATTATAATGTAATATTATCACATTTTAATTACTAATATATCTTTATTACCAATTTTTTGTGGGTCAACTACATCATTTTCCCATTCATAATTTATCATGTAAATTCAATTTCATGAGAATAGGATATAGTTACATCATATATATAATACTTTTAATGATATATATAGAATATTTTTATTATATTCATTTATAGAATTATTATTTAATAGAGGACATATCAAATTAGTCACATCATTTCATAGACACGCAAACTCATATGTTTTCACAAGTGATTATACCATTTTCAAATGGTTGAATGGGCATGAAATTTGATGATATATTAATTTTATAGAATAATTATCATGTCATATGTATCCCATATATCCATTATTTCCACCATTATAACCATCAATGTAAAGTGGTGATGGAAAATAAATTAAACCACTACATGGAGATGATCATTCTTACATACACACAAGTAGTACATTAATTTTTCATATGATAGTTAAAATGTGCAGTATTTTATCCTCATAATGAAAATAGAATATTAGTAAATATATTATTCTATATTTTTCAACATATAATTGAAACAACATATTAAAAATATGATTACATAGAAATAATCATAAATTATTTGGTAAATATGATTACCTCTTCTTCGGCTGACTTCCCATAGATAGCCATATAATGGATATAGGGTTGGTCTTTTACAATTATCAAAATTTAATAAACATGGAATATTTTTTTAATTGGATTTTCCAGGTTTCTGTTGAGATTGATGGATAAAATTAATTTAAATAATTGTCATAATGGATGTCCTTTTATAAACGAGATGAAGGATATAATTATAATTTCATAATATTATATAATATAATGATATCTTCCTCAACCTATATGGATCCAAATGTCTTATAAATGAAAATGGGAAGAAATTTTAAACAATATATTATGACATAAAAATATAAACTACCCAAATATTACTCTCTGACTAATTATTATGAAATATTTTTTCAATTATTTAGTTATGTAATTTCAAGATTTAAAAATAGGTTTTCTTAAAAAATGGGGTTTCATTCATTTTATTAGTGATTATTATGATATTTGTTTTTATAATTATGTTAATTTATTGTTATAAAAATTATATCATTTTTTAAATCATCATAATAATAAAAATTGAGGCTGAAGATTTGAGATTCTCCTTAAAAAATGAATTTTCATTGAATAGTACAAGATATAAATTTTTAAAATACTATCGTATTCATTATATTATATAATTAATTTATGATTTTAATTTAATATATAAGTAACTTTTGTAAAATTTTATTATATATAATATATATATTAAATTATAAATATATTTATACCTTATTTTTGTATAAGTATATTTTTTGCCTTAAAATTGGATTTTTGAAGAATACTGTATTTTTTTGGGTGTTAGAGGATATATTTAAAATTAAATTATTACAATTATATTGGTTGAATGTGAAATAAATATATTCAATATCATTAATCATTGGATAAATAAATTTAAATAGGACACTTTTATTTTTTTTCATTATGAATAGTTAATATAGTAATTTTATTACCAAACTAATGGTAAATAGAATAATTAACATTGATAATATAATGATAATGAAAAAAATATGACCATATCACATTCCACAATCATATTTGGTTATTTAATTTCGTCCATACTCATCTAGGATTCTATTATGTGGAATTTTCTGTCCATTTGTATGTGATGATGGCCTTTAGAGTATTTTATTTAAATAAATGTCAAACATCTCACACTAAAGGTATTCATAACTATAATATTATAAATATGAAGTCAACAAAATGATAATTTCAATTATAAATATAATTTTCAAATATAAAATTATATATAAATATGTCATATATTTTTTATTGTTAGATAACAAAATTTTATTACAATAAATTCTTTCAAAACACTAATGCATTAATTATTCAATTAATAGAAAAAAAATAAAAAAAATTGATTCTATAAATAATATAGGTAATATAATATGAGATAATTAATATCATCCTTGAATTTTATAGATGGTCATGGAATATTATATATTTAGTGAAGGATGGGTTTTATATTATATTTTTTAATGATATTATTATTGTCAAAGTAACGAATAATTTCAAAAATGATTATAATGATATTTTATAAAAATAATATTTTTTAATATTATATAAAAATAAAAATATAATAAAAATGAAAATTTGTATATTATATGTTTGAAAAAATATCAATTTATTCTCCATTTGGAAGCATTTTTTATTCTAATATCCTTATTATATATTTATCTTTCATGAAATTCCAAATGTATCCCTCACATAAAATTCCCATTTATTTAAAGAGAAAAGTTTCCATAGAAATTCTGGGTCATTACACTTATATTTATTTTCTGGTAGTTAAAACCTCCAAGGAGAGGTTAGTGGTGGGTCCCACCCGCACATAACCTCCATTGGGAGGATACAATTATGTGGGGTCCACACAAGCTTCAAACCCCCTAAATCCCCCCCCATTTATGTGGGATAAATCCCTTAAACATAACGTAACACCCCAGAAAAAGTGAGACTTAACAATGATAAATGTTACTACCAATGTCAACAAGGTGCACCTTTCTTTTAAGGAGCCTACCTAATTAGAACTCTGCAGTTAAGCATGCTTGACATGGAGTATTAATCAGGATGGGTGACATTCTGGGAAGTTTCTCAGGGTGTGTGTGAGTTACGATAAAACACAGTTAAAGAACATATATTGGTCTGTGGGGAAAGGCATTAGTCTGATAAGAAATCCTAGTGAGTAATAGGCTATAGTGTTATGTGATGACATCCTAGGTAAAACATGAATCCCCTAGGGTCAGATAAAATGGTTCATAGCCCGGGGAGGTGGGTCTTGACAAATGGTATTAGATCCAACACCCAGCCTGAAGTTCTTAGGCACTGCCTCGGTTTGATGCTTGGGGTCCACAACGCGGGAATTCTGATTTAACGGGTTAGATAATGTAACACCCCTGTAAAAGTGAGTCATAAAAGGCTAAATTCTAATAACCATGTCAATATGGTGCACATTTGTTTACAGGAGTCTACCTGACTAGAAATCCACAGTAAAGCATGCTTGGCATGGAGTAGTAATTAGGATGGGTGACCTTCTGGGAAGTTTTCCAGGGTGTCTGTGAGTGAGGAAAAAATACACTGAAAGAACATGTGATGGCATGTGGCGATAATCATTAGTCTAATAAGTGACCCTAGTGAGTAATAGCCTATGGTGTGTTGTGAAGTTAACCAAGGTATTATAGGAGACCCATGGGGTCTGATGACAAGGTTAATGGCCTTGGGAGGTGGGTCGTGATAATGTAAAATAAAACTACAATTATGAACACATTTTTTTTCACAAGCCTACCTGATTATAACTCCACTATTAATCATTCGTGGTATAGAGTATTAATCAATATGGGTGACCTTCTAGGATGTTTCCCAGGGTGTGTGTGTGTGAGGAAAAAACACACAGAAGGAACATGTGTTAGCCTGTGGGGAAAGATATTAGTCTGATAAGAGACCCTAGTGATTAATAGCATGTGGTGTGTTGGGAAGGCAAACGAGGTATTATAGAAGACCCATGGGGTCAGTGGACATGGTTCATGGCCAAGAGAGGTGGGTCATGATAATTTAAAATAACAATACAATTTTGAAAACATTTATTTTTTTAAAAATAAATCATACAATTTTCAAATAAAAAATTATCCATTTAAAATAATGTTATAAAAAAATAAATGAATTTTTAATTCATTATGGCATCATGATGGTTGAAAAATTTTCTCATGTCATATAAGTCTAAAAAAATTCCTTCACTATTGTTGTCTATAAATCAACAAAGTACCGAATTTGGAAAACTAATTATAAAATTGTATTCAAACAATTTTGTAGTAAGTTTTATATGGTTAAAAATGAGAAAAAAATTATAAAAATATTTAAAAAAACTTATTTTTTTAGAAAAAATTTAAATATAATAGAAATGTTTACCATTGGTGACTTGAGAATATAAAATATCAAATAATGACGATATTGTGAAATAAACCATTAACACTTCATTAATTTTCTAATCATAATCCAGATTAAATAAATAACAATAAATTTTACATTAAAATTAACTAATATAATATTATTCATGATGTAATATATAAAAGGCTTGTTTTATACACCACATAAGAGAAATTAGTCATGAATATTACATATGTCTCATAGAGGAAAAAGTGAGATGAGAAACCCTTACCTGATTCTTCCCTTTAGATAAAAAATCTTTTTCCTCATGTGTAATAGTGTTCAACATGTAATTAATTTATCAAATAAAAGTATTCATGTTTATAATATAATATATAATCCTCTAATAAAATATTATAACCATTTTTTAATAATATATCATTATTACCCTTGTTTTGTGCTTGATGTGATTCATTTTCTAGTGGATGTATTGTTATATAAGTATCAATTCATGTACACATGATATAGCCCCATCATCTATATAATTATATTATGTTTATATATTTCATATTTATTAATTAGATACATTTTTAAAATCATTCATAATGTTTTAAAATGGAAAGTGAATCACATCACTTCATGAAAACAGTAACTCGTACAAACACACGAGTAGTGATATCATTTTAAAAATAATGGAAGGGTTAGAAAGTGCATGATATATTAATTTCCTAAAATAAATAATAATTTATACGTATCAAATATATCCATTATTTTCATAATTATAATTGTCCATCTATGGTGATCATGAATAACAAATTACACCACTATGTAGAGATGGTAAGCTATACGTACGCATGAATGGTGAATTCATTTATCATAGAATGGATAAAAAGAATAATATGGTAATATCATTGTCATAATATCATCTTTGAATAATTATTATATTAAATTTATTAATTTTAGATAGAAATAAAATATTGATAGGTTTTACATGAATAAATATATTTGAATTATTCTGAAAAGACGGATTCAACATCTTCAGGTTATATTATTTGTAACCTTTCATAGGGTATTTAAATTTGGTCTTTTTAGGATAAAAAATCCTAATAAAATTAATACAAAATTTTTGAAAGAGGAATTGTTAGGTATGGTCGATCTTGATGGATCAATTTGGTGTAAATAAGTGAATGAGGTGGTTCCCATTTATAAATGAGGTGAGGGTAAATTTAGGAATTTCTCAAAAGATTGAAATATATGATGAATTTTCTAGTCAAAAATGTATCCAAAATATCATATAAATGCATTGTTTATGAAATTTTTATCAACATATCAACCCCATTGTACGTATTTAAATTTTTTTTGTATTTTTATGTAAATTAATAATATATTAATCATATAAAATATCATTATTCTCAATTTTGGTAATATTCAATACATTAACATAAAAAATATAAAGACAACCAGTAAAACAAAAAAAATATTTTATTATATCCTAGAAATATCATGTACATATATAGAATTTGATTATCACCATAAATATCTCAAATTATGTTACTTTTCATATAGTTAATATCATTTATTTGAATATTTTATTAATTAAATAAATATTGCATCATCATTGTGTAATAAATTAACATAATTATTTTCTCACGTAAGATTTAAAATAAATCACCAACATGAATATTAGTACATTTTAGTTGTATATACTATTTATATTATTGTGTCCCCCTTAGATAAACCAAAAATATAATTTTTATTGTATTGAAAACATGAGTGGGACATGTTTTACATTTCGTGAAATAAAATACTATAAAAGAGAAATCTAATAATAATGGCCTCAAAATACAATATAATCAAATATTGTAAAATTACGAGTGAAATAGACTCATAAAATAACATTAAGTTAGGTTTTAGTGTCATTTTCTAGTAGTTGTAATTTTATTGTTAACCTATATTTCCAGATTTACCATTAGAGTGGTAATAATACTACTATAGTTACTATTAATATTGATTAAAAATAAAGTACTCCTATTTACCAAATTTTGACCTAATTATTACAAATATTTAATTTATTTCTATAGATTCATCTATAAAATTTTAATTTGATATTAATCCTACAAAATAAAATGCCAAACTGTATTAATGAAAATTTTGTTTTTAAGATAAAAAATAAATATCTCTCAAGTATGGTATTAGGATTATTTAAATGAAATTAATATATAACTAATTATTACATAATTTATTTTTTATCTAATTAAAACCATAGAGGAACATTATAATATAAATATAATAAATGATTCATAAAATTCAGTATTGTTCACTATTCTCTAGAAATAAATCATTACAGAAATATCCCAAAAATATTCCCTAAGATAAAATTAATATTATAAATGAATATTATATTATTTTTATAAAATAAAATTTACTTAACATCAAAAAAATGTATTCTAATATTTAATCCAATGTTGTCGGAAATTATTTTTAGAGAAACTATATTTTTGGTAACTAATAATAATTCACTAAAATGAAGTCATTATTGACAATGAAGATAATAAACACCTTAATAATCAGTAAGATAATTTTTTTGATAATTTTTTAATACTATAAATTCCCTCCATTTTAAAATCAGGGTTATAATTATCAAATTAATCAATAATATATAAAATTTTGATTATGCTGGGTTTGGCGTATATTATATACTACAAAATATAGTTTTTTCAATCATAGAGAGTTAAATTACCGACATTCAATAAATTGTGACATTTAAAATTCACCGTGTTTTCTATAATAAAGGGTTTTCCATTTGAAAATTACTTTTTCAAAATCACACTTAATAATTAATATGGATAAATATTCCTTTTTAAAATTGGGAAATGGAAATTTTATTAGCACCAGAAAACTAGGTTTCAAAATAGCTGAACATTAGTGAATAGTAAAATAATGAGTATTGAAGAAATAGACTAACACCTGGGGAGTATTCTAGAGTAAAATAGAACATAGTCGTGATAAATTTATCAATCAAAATACCACTCATCATTGATGGGTTAAAATTAAATTGATTCCTCGATAATAAAAGTATTTAGATATCTTCTTTAATGTCCATTATCACGAGGTTGATGAATTATTTTACTGTTTAGATTAAGAACTCCAGAAAATAGGCTTACTTTATTTCTATATATGTAATAATCATAGTCTCATCCTTTCATAGTTATTTTATATGTTTCTAAATTTCATCTTAATCTAGGTAATGGGTATTCAAAATTACTATTTCATTCTGGAAGTAATTTTAACAGATTATGGGATCCATAATTAATTCTATTGGGCTCTAGAAGATCCCCTCACCTTGATAATAAAATGAACTAGATCCATCACATGTTCATACCACATTGAGTTCACTATTTCATCCAAGTACTATCTATTTATATTCAATGAATCCTTATCCACCTTTTGAGGTTTTGTTCCCATCAAAATACCAACCTTAAGTCCCTTAAAAAAGGATCCAAATTACTTCTATCAAAGAAGAGTTAATTATCTTTACTAAGTCATTCATATTCATTTCTTCTTTCACATCCTCTTTATATGCTTTTTCAATCCAAAAATAATAATGTGTCATATAAACTGAGATGTTGTTATTATTATTATAAAACCATATTTTACCTTTTATCTATTCAATAAAAAATGTAATCATCATTCGTGCTTATATATTACTTGTCATCCATACATAATAATATAATTCATTTTTTATAACCACATTACTTGGAAGGATATAATAATGGAAATAATATATATATACTATACATATGAATATATATATATATATTATATAATATTAATATATCATACACTTCCATTCCCCTTCAACTATTTAAAAATAATATCAATTCTCATATATAAGTGTGGATTGTCGTCCCCATGAAAGAATGTGATTCTATTTCTATGCTCACCAATCATTAATAATTAAAAAAATTGTGTAATAAAAAAATTATGATAATTATAACACCAAAATAATTATTTATATTATCTAATAATGTTCTCTTTATAATAACTGGATATTACCTATCAATCCTATAAGGAGAAAATAAATCAATTAACACCCAAAAAAAGGGTAATAATAATATATTGCAGACTAAAGGGTGATAAGATTATATAGTGAGATTATACATGTTGTTATTAAGATGAATATTATTAATTTATAAATTAATAAAATGTTAAACAAATTATATATTATATTATTTCACATTAAACTAAAAGGAATCATATAGTAAGTGTTTATAATATCTCATTTACATTCATGAGACATAGTCTTTATTCAAAATTACATAATTTATGTACTCTATATACCTCTCTATTGATATATTATATGATAAAAACCTTCTTATTAAGCATATATAATGTTTCATTTTAATTTATTTCTTTCATGGGTCTTATGATACAATAGTTACTATAGTGGTAAGGATTTATTTTAGAAATAATCAATATTCATAAGGGTTTATGTTTATGTCTCCATTAAGGGACGTTTCTCTTCCATGTACAGAATTTGGTATAATTATTTCAAAATTTTCTTTACTATATTCGAATAACATGATAAAAAATTAAACCTTATTTTACAATTTTCATAACTTTTTGAAAGGATATATTTTTTCATTTTACAAAATATGAATGATGGGGATTTTTTATAAAATTAAGAAATGATTTTTTTTATCTTCTATGAAATGAGAATATTTTCCCTCAATCATGATTACTTAATAATGTAATGGTTACTTCTCTTGTTTATAAGGTCAATTTCTAAAAATAAGTCCTTCATAATTCGTTGATTTTTATTAATTAATGAATTTGAAAATTCAAAAAGTTATTTTCCTTAAAATTGTATTTAATACAAAAATTTAGTTGAATAAATTCACATAAAATATCTCTATTATAGTTGTTCACCATAAGGTATATATTTTATTGATATTATTATTTTAATAATAAACATATTAATTATCATTGGAATTTTTATTTCTCATAAATATCATTAATATTTAATCATGGTAATGATTATTTTCTAAATCATATACTTATTTTAGTTATGGTGGTTGCTTTAAATGTAATTTGATTAACTTGTGAGATATTTAAAAATCAGTATCCTCTAAAAAAATATTTTTTGTGTTATATAATGTTTATTAGTTAATTAAATAAATCATTTGATATGTTAGAAATGCTTTTGGCATAAACTGATGGGTTAGTCCCATAATTATATGGCCCATCAATGATGAAAAAATTATTTAATAAACAAAATAATAAAATAATGGATATAAATAATATTGAAAAAACATAATTTGAGATATTTAATGTGATTGACCAATTTAGTAGATGATCATGACATGTTTAAGATATAGTGAAATAGTTAGTTTAAATTATATTTATTGCCTTTTTGTTTTTAATGTCATTGTAGTAAATAGTAAACAAAAATTACAATAATGTTATTTTATGGGATCAGAATTTTATAAAAACATTTAAAAATTAATAAATAATAAATAAGAAAAAATTTGATAAGATATCATCTAAAATTTTATCCAAATTCATTTACTGTCCCATTAGAATCATATTTTTTGAATATTCTTAATATATTATGTTCATTTGAAAAATTCCAAAAGGTCTCCTAAAATAAATTATTTATGGGAGAAACATCTCTCACATATTCACATAAAATAGATCTTTATAAGACAACCATGTCATGTATATTCCTCTTCCCAACATCCTTCTTTATAGTTATGGTGGTTCTGGTCTCCTAAATCGACCAATCGTAGGTCCCTTAATAATGGATATAAATATGGTATCATAAAAATAAGCAATCATCTTTATAGAATAAATCAAGATAATTTGTTTTTCAATATCCTATTCATTATGTTGATACCAAATTTAATTCAAAAATCATGTAACATATATATATTGAGTTATTATTATGATTATGAGACCAATATATTCCACCTTTTCCCTATCATATGAAAAACTAAAGCATCATACATGTGTGTATATTGCTTACCATCCCGACAGAGAAATATAATTCAATATTCATCACCCATATAATTGGATGCCTATAATGATAGATATAATGGTTATATATATTATAATAATTACTTGATATTTATTTTATGAAATTATTATATCATTCACTTCTTTACCTGTTATACAATTTCAAAATAATATTATTTATCATGCATAGAAATAATGTACCATTTTTATGAAGTGATGTTATAAATTTTATTCGTTAAAATTTCAATAATGATTATAAAAATTTATGAAATAATTAAAAATGATTTCAATGAAATTATTATTATTCTTTTTATTATATAATTATATCGTATGTTGAATAATAATAACTTAGATGAAAAAAATAATGTTTAAATGTAGTACTTAACACATGAGACATGGGTAATATTGTAATATTATTAATAAATGGGTTATAATATTATATAGGCTGATTATATATGATGTTATAATTATTAATATTTTTAAAAAAATTAATAGAATGTTTAAAACCATGATACAGTGGGTTAAAGCATGTTCCTCTATATGGAAACATGAGGTAAGGGTTTATCATCACACTTTTACTTCCATGAGGCATATTTAATATTCATAAAATAATTTTATTTTCTTCTTTATTTATTCACCGTTTTATATATTATATCATTAATATATTATTCATCAATTTATTTATTTCTTAATTTTAGATTATGTATTTTCAGATTATTATGTTTCAGAAGTAACTAATTTGATAATGGTTTGTTTTCAAAAACCGCATCATTAAAAAGGATTTTCTAATTTTAAGTGTTCATTAGGGAATATTACTCTTCTTAGTACATGTTTTATAAATAATATTTTTTATTTTTTTATTATTTTCATACATTTATTAAGTTCATTTGTACCCACCTTTTACAATCTCAATACTATCCTAATGAAATTGAATTATCATTTACTAAATGACATACATTTTTTATAAAAAATAGAAAGGGTGATTCATTAACATATATAGTATGAGTTGATTTTCTCACTTTTATAGATCCTTTACTGAAAATATTATAGGGTTATTTAAAAGAAATTATTCTTTCATACTTGTGAAGATTTCCATTAAAAGTAAATTATAATGTGATATTTATTTCTCTCAAAAATTTTGCAAAGGTATTTTTATGATACATTCATTCATCAATGAAAACAAAAATATATTTAACATATTAACCACTAGGTACATTTTTTAAGGATAACATCCTTTAAATAATTCACTTTCTTTTGACCATTTTTTATGTTAGTTTTCTAAAATATCCATATTCTTATATAAAGGATATGATTACTCTTGACATCATTTTCTATTTTTTACATTTGTTGTTTACTTTGAATTTTATATAATATAATATGGTAATATTTAAAATCTATATCCCTTAATCAATTCATATATTTCATGATAGGTCATATTGATTCATCAATAAAATTGATCATTTAATATTTGAGGAATGATCTAGATCTGTAGTGAGGGGTGGTGACTAGAATTATATATAATGAAAATAAGTGATATAAAGGAAAAGTAAAATATAAAAGGGTTCTTGAGAAAGTAATTAAGTTAAAAATTATTATATATTATGTATATAAATAACATAAATGTTGAATCTAACTAAATGTATTTCAATTTCACTAAACAATTATTTTTTAAATATTTCCCTTAAAGCACTCTTTTTCACCCATTTTTATATTTTCTTAAAAAATATCTAAATAATTTCATTACTAATCTCTTAAGAATGTGTGATTTTATTTTTACCCATGTTTTTATTTTTACAATGTGGTTTGATAATATTTTTCTCAAACATGGTACTTTGTAACATTGTCGACATAAATATAGAAGAATTTTGTTTTATCTTTTACTGCAAAATACTCTTTTCCTAACATCATTACACATAAATTATTTTTTATTTCCATTATATTTATTATTTTTTACTATTAAGTACAATATTTGGGTTATGATGTATATAGTATTTTTATTTTAAAATGATTTTTTATAAATTAATGTTTATTTTGATAACAATATGTGTTTTTAGTTAAGAAAATATTAAAATGGTTTTATTATTAAAAGGTCCAAGATTAATTTTTTTAATTCATTATTTGGTAATTTTGATACAATATAAAAATTACATGAGCCTGATATAGCTTATACAATAGATTGAGGACCATTATATCTCCCAAGTGAGCCCAGAATATTTTATATGACCGTTTGATCCCCATGTTAGCTCATGAATAAATGTTGTGCCTATTATAGCATACATAAAGGTTTTCCCCCGTTATAGTTCTATAATGAATTGGTAAATGATTTTTCCCTTTATAAAATTATAATAGATGATAACTATCTGCATAATCTGATTAAAAGGGATTTCTAAACGTTTTATGAATTTAATGATTTTTATTTCCAAAAAGGTTTTTATTTTTATTATATGTCTTTTAATGGTTTTTATTGTGTATGATTTTCATGGATTTTTTATTTTAAAATTTTTTAATTCATATTCTCAAATAATTTTTAAGATTTTCCTAAACAGTAGATGGGTTTAATTATTTTTCAATGGACTAATAGTTTCATTATTTTTATTTCCCTTACAGATTTTTTGTGCTCAGGCCATTTTTAAAAAATGTCCCCACATAGATCTAATGATGAGTAAATAAAATTATTTGGTAAATGATTGTACACCATGTAGTGTGAATCCTTGTTCACATAATGTTCATATGCTGATTTTTTATAGGGAACTTGTCTCCTTAACATTCTGATCTTACAAAGACAAAGTATCATGTGCAATAAATATATAAAATAATTTCTATACATATTATTTCTTCAATGGATAGAATGTGAAAAAAATGATGATAAATAAAAATGTATAATGGGAAGAAGGAGAAAATGATTATCCAACACGTGATAATTGTGGAAATACACAACCATGTACATGATAAAAGGAAATCGTAGTTTGCTGAAAGTGTGAAAATAAAGGACACTAGCAATATGAACGTAATGGTAAAAGGGAATTGAAAATTTTCTCTGATTCAACATTGATGACATGGACCTCTACATTAAAAAATGACCAAATAATAAATGGATTATATATCAGATGAAGAAAAGTGATGATGTTGATGCTTATTCTATTACTACATCTAAATTGGAATGATT
This sequence comes from Viscum album, assembly GCA_963277665.1. Lineage (NCBI taxonomy): Eukaryota > Viridiplantae > Streptophyta > Magnoliopsida > Santalales > Viscaceae > Viscum > Viscum album. The sequence goes on from OY728156.1 coordinate 538,498,975, forward strand.
GAACTATTTGTGCATTTTAAATAATGAATTATTATTTAATTATTTGTAATCAATAATACTATCATTATTAGAATCATCAAATGGATAAGTATTATAATAAATTGTCTTTTATATAATTATTTTAATTAATATATTTAATTGTATGATAACCATGATGTGTAATTATACGGAAGACGATATTTTTGTATAATACATATAAAAAATAGAACAATGAATATGTTCCAGATTTTGAATCTTGTTGGGGTAAAAAAGAGGATGAAACTGAGGAAGTAAATTTAATAGTATTGGTGATAGTTAAATTGGTCTAATTAATAAGTAATGTGTGTTAGTTTTTGTTATATTTTTAATGATTTATGAAAAACTTTTTATGATCTACATGTTTTATTTAAGGAAAAATAAGATAGGTAATTCCAAAAAACTGTGCATTTTTTTAATATGGTCATATGGTGATCACCATGTTTTAGAAGAATATATGATCATGATTATTTAATATGATATTAATAAATACTTTTAAAAATATTAATGATAAGTTTATTTTGTAAATTTATTTTATATTGTTCCTTTTTTTTAATTTGGAAGAGACATAAGGTCAACTACCTATGAAATAAACTATGTAAAACATTGGATATTATTATTTATGGTTAAAGTAATATTTACCATAATTGATAACCTATTAAATCAATTTTCATTGTATTAAATATTTAAATGGATTAAAATTACTGATGGTTCTTATAAATCATTTAATGTAAATAATCTATAAAAAATTATTTTCATATACTTATATCCCATAGTAAGAGATTAATTTGAATTAGATACAAAAAAATGTAAGGATGATAACATGATAATGGAATAGAAATAAATTAAATAAATTTTTTTCTTGTTTAATTTATATGGATATTAAAAATATCCATTAACATTAGGAAAATTACATTGAAATAAAAATGTTTTGAGATTATGTTTATTACTGAGAAATCAATGGCATTTTCACCCATCAGAAATTTATGATTTTGTGATGGATGAAGATATCATGTAAATCTTAATATAAAAATATCATTATACTTAAGAAATAATTTTTTCTTCAAAATCCCCATTTCCAGTTTCACTAATGTTCTCCGATATAAAAATCTAGTTATGGCGTGACCTTCAAATTTCTATTTCCCTCTTTCTAAGAGGGGTTTTTCTTAACCCTTTCAAAGATTTGATATGTTCAAATGTATTTTAAAATACTAGACCCATGGTTAATGAAAAAAATTAGAGGATTATATTTATTTTATGTATGTGGAAAATATAAAATCCCATTATTTAAAAGAAGACTACTCCTGATAATATACAAGACACACAACACCTAACTTAAACAAAAAAAAAAATTATTATTCAATGATGATTATTATAACTTAGAAATTAAATTATATAGAATATATAGTATTATAAATTGTCTGAAATACATAATTTTCATACTCATTATTATTCTGTCTGTTTTTTCTTTGTGTATAAGCTCATTATTTTTAGTAAATTCATTTTATTTATCAAAAATATTTTTTCTCAAAATGGGTGTTTTTTATATATAATAATAAATTTTTAGAATATAATGAAATGTTATTTTATTAATTGTTTTTTAATAATCCTAAAATTAATATATCAAAGGGTGTAATATTGGGATATTTATGAAATGATATATTTTCTAGTTAATAGGGAAAAATACACACATTTATAAAAATATAATTTTGTTTATATTAAAATATATTTGTGGGATTTTAATTTGATCTAAAATTAATATAATTATTATTTAGGTATACATAATATATTTCATTAAATATTAATAATCCTTATATTATATTTTCGTTTGACTAAATTTTACTTATAAATGAATTTTTCAATGAAAAAAATTTTGATGAATTTTTACAAATCAATTTTAAATAAAATTATGAATCTTTTGGGAGTATAGTATTCAAAAATTAATTAAATATTTTTAATATTTTCCTCAAAATTATTTAAATTGGTCTTTGTTATTTTTATTTAATATGAATTGTAATTATAATAATTTTTTTACAACATTAAGGGTATATAATTTAATTTTGAATAAAAATTTATAATCACTATAAAATGACTATATCACTTGACAAAATATTATTTAATTACTATATTTCATTGATAATCATCCACAATTTAGTTACTTGGAATTTTAAGGATATTTTTTTAATATTAGGATCTTTATAGTATTTTATTTCATGAATATTCAATCATGTCACAGTTTTGTTTATTTATAAATAAAATAATTCTAAATTGGGGTCATCCATTGGATAATTTCGACAATAAATATTATTTTAAAATTAAATATATTTATATTTATCTTGATAATTTATTTCTAATTTTTATTGAAGTAATAATAAAATTAAATTTACACATAATCTTGAAGCTGTAATTATTTAATTAATAGAATTATCAAATAAATGTTATCTAATTTTTATGAAAGTAACATATTTTTAGATATTTAATGGCATGAAATAATTTTATAGATGCCCATAAATTTTTTTTATACAATAATATAGTTATTTAAAATTTTATCTTGTATTATTGATGTTTTTATGTTCAATGTAAAAAAATAATATCAAAATTAAAAATAATGATATGTTATAGGGATAATATATTATTAAATTATTCTGAAAATAATAAATATTAATATAAATAAAATGGGATATGATATGGTTTAAAATTTCATGCTGTGTTCATTTATTAGATATTTTTGAATTATATTTTTCAAAAGTTGTCTAAAAGTATTTTTTTATTTCAAAAATTTCAAATGTTCTCCACACCTCATTACTAGAAGTAAATCTTCTCCCCCACTAATTGACACAAAACTTATCCTTCTATCTCAAAGAATTCCAAAAAATTATCATTTCATGATTCTTTTTCCATTTTCGAGAGGTGATGGTTTCCACAAAAGATCATACATTAAGTATCATTAAAAATTAACTAATAAATGTTCATGAAAATAGGTAATAATATTTAAAAACTCATTCAGGTTTAGTAATTCTCATACTTCATATTAATTTTTTTACAACATAATTTAATAATTCTATTATATTCAATATAATTATATACTACAGTTATTGTCATAAAAAAAATTATCTCCTATTAAACATCTTATAAAAAATGAAGGCAGCATGCATTCGTATGTACATCTCACTCTCTCAGTATTGTTGTGTATGTTGTTCATCATAACTATATTAAAAATATTATTATAAAAATGAAAATAATGGATATCAATGATAGTTATTAAAATATATTTATTCTAGAAAATTAATATATCATTCTCATCCTAACATTGAAAAACATTTAGAATTTATATCTCCACTCATGCATACATATAGATTACTATGTCCATAAAGTGATTTGATTTTCATTCAATGTCCATCATTAAATAATTATTCTAAATTTTTATAATAATTTAATAAATATTATATCTATAACTCTATTATCATTATTTATAGGATGCCACCATATCATATGTAAATTACTTTAACATGAAAGATATAACATGCATGGTAAAATGAAGTAGTTAATACCTAAAATAGGGGTAATAATGATATATTATTAACAAATGTGTGATAATGTTATATAAGGAGATTATATATTATATTATAAATATAATTTTTTTTCGATATATTTAAAACATTTTAGAAATAACTATACAGGATGTTAAATTATTTTCATCTAAAGATAAGCATGGGGTAATTTTTTCTATATCACTTTTACTTCTGTGAGACATATTCTATATTAACGGCTTATTTTTCTTTGTTATATAAGCATACCCACTGTTATATTATAACATTGATACATTTAAATACTTAGTATTTAATGTTTTATTTTATGTTATTTATTTCATGAAATCATTATTCGGTATGGTTTATATTAATGTATCTACTGAGGAACACTTCTCTTCTGTTACCATATTTTCTAACAATATTTTCAAAAAGGGTTTTCCTATTTATCTATATTTTTGAATATAAATTTTCAATTTTTTTGAAATTTTACCAAAATGTATGAGAGGAATTTTATTGGTATATTCCAAATGAGGAACCACATGAGTTTTATATTAAATAATATTTTATTAAATGATATAAAATTACTAAAAATTTAAAATTGTTCCAAGTTATTGAAATTAGGATAAAGATAAAAATAATTATTTATATTTTGGTCTTTTTTAATTTTTATATTATCCATATTGACCCTTAATGAGTAAAAATTCATGGTGTCATGGTAAGAGTTAAAGGAGATAAATATATGATAAAAATAAAAAAAATCGTCAAAACATGTATTATATTTATTATATAATAGGATTCTCCCCATCCTTATAATTATTTCTAAATAAATCACATTTAATACATATTAAATTTAAAATAAATTTATATTAATTTTATATCTTCAGAAAATACAGTATTTTCTCTCTCGTCTCTCATAAAAGGGGACCTCTTATTCTGTTTTCATCACACACCAAAAAAATTATCTATTACGTATATAGTTTTTTAAACAATAGTCCAATTTAACAAATTACAAAGGATCTTTTCATCATTGTGTTTTATTATAATAGTGTAGAAACACTATTTTTCCTATGTCATACTATGTAATATTTCTAGAAATATTTTCAGAACCAATAACTAAGAAAAATCATGGTTCTGAAGCCTGATGATCTAGAAATTAATTTTAAAATATATTAAATATATTTTATATCACATGTAATCATTTTTCCATAAATACGGTAAAACCCCTAAATGAAGTATTATATTAGAAATATAAGACCACCATTAATCTAGAGAATGGATTTCCCAAGACATGACCTTAGTTGGAGAACATAGAATGTCTAAATGAGTAAAAATTTGGTAGGTATGATTAATTAAAATAAATAAATAATTTTTTAATTATATTATTAAATTAACTAATTAAAATAATTTATAAGTACCATGTTGTTGTTTTTTCTAATGGTTATCCTCATAAACTATATTATATGTATTATATAGAGGAGAGTATCCTTATTTAGAAGAACAATATTAGAGAATGATGGATAATCAGATCTATGAAAATTTTGAGACAAATGACAAACATATAGGGGTTATCACATTCAATGATAAAGAAAGAATTATTTAGGGAAGATTAATCCATAAAAAATGTGAGGATCAACATTTTATTTTGTAAAAATTTTGATTGAATATTTGATCATCCATTTGATCTTTATCTAGTCATTGATAATTTTTTATCACATTAGTCCCACAATTTATTGATTCTGTTGATCTAGTATTATTTTTCTCTTGAGGGACATGTTACCACCTAATTTATATAATAACTGTCAATATACTAATGTTAAATGGTGGTTCCTTGAGATTTTACACTCTCTCTTCATTATATTATTCAATTTTGACCAATGAGGCCACATTTTGATTTTACCTGTGTGGAAATGAGTTTGATCAAACCAACATATTCATTGTAGTATCATTATAAACACATATATTGATGATTTGTTGATAGATTTATGAATTATAGGGATAGTATTTTTAAAAATCATATGATCGGTACTGAGGGTGTAGGTTCACAGTTTAGTTAAAATGAGAATTATGGATTAACGAATGTGGTTCATGATCTAAATGATGATCACCAGTGTCCCCAGTTGACATGAGAAAATAAAATGTGGTATGAAGGGATGGGTTCTAATTGGAGGTCATGTCCAGTGCCACTTGGCAAAGGATGTTCAACATGTATGTGATGTAGCATCAAAGTTGTCACGAACCAACCCGGGTCGACCCTGAACCGGTCGCCTGAGCCGGTCCGCGACATGGCCCGAGAGGCGTTCCCGATCCTTCCGGGCTGGCGACAAGCGCCAGGGCATCATTAGAGACTGTGGGAATGATTTCGCCCAATATAAATAAATAAGCATGCAAAGATAAAACAGAGCAGCGCAGAAAAGGTAAAATAAACAAAGTGACTAAACAGAGACAAATAGGAAACAAACTAACCAAACACGACGTCTGAACAACTCCGTGCGACCTCGCGGGTCGCTCTCCGACTCAACGATCAAGCGTCGCCCTAGGCGAGCGCATTCAAGCTATAGCCTGCACAAACACTAAAAACAGAAAAAAACTATAGGCGTGAGTATTAAAACTCAGTAGGGTATCCCGATATCTATTCCCAATGCACTACCTTTAAAATAAAATGAACATCATTTCAAGTTTGAACTACAATTTATAAAAGTATGTTTTTCTAAGAATTTTACTTAAAAACAAAGTACGAACCATTGCCCTTAGCCATTTCAAAATTTGGGTTCATTTCATTAGTGTCAATGACATTTCAGGAAAGGGGGAAAGTGATGTTTAAGTTTTTCAAATTTTTACAAAGGGGATTAAATACTTTTATTTGAAAACAATTTTTTTGGAAACCTAATCAAAAGCAATTTACCATTTTCCAAAGAAAACAATACACCAGAATGCACAAAGTAAAACACACAGCAAGGGAAATGTAGTTATACATGTGAGCATCATAATCATTACTGCAAGCTACAGAAGCTGAATAGACATGGGTGAACCTAGGAGATCGAGAATAAACCAGAAGACACCAATACATGAGAAATCATCCTTATTGACATGTCACGATGAAATCAAAACGCACAAAACGCTTGACCATCCACTAACAGGCATGTCGAGGGAAAATCCCATAGTAATAAACCCAATATATCTACCTACTATGGGCCACTGGTTAGTACCATAACCTACCAGTGCAACAATCGTTCTTAGAATATTCTCTCAATATGCCAGATTCCCATGTCTCAAGTGTTCAAGAAAAAGGGGGTGAGCCAACCGATGCCAACCGAGCATCCAACCAGATATATCTATATATAAAGAACAACATGCATTCCCCGAGCCACCCCATGGGACAACCTCTTTCCTTTAACGACTCAAGTACCCGGGAGCCTCTAAGCGCGGCCTCCCAAACAATCAATTGCAACCATGGCATGGGAGTCATCCTAAGAGGGTTTTTATAAAAACATTTCCATCGCTTTCCATAAAGTGCCAAACGGGCATTTAATACAGTTCACAATTACTACCAAAACCAGTTTAAAACTATTTGAGGAATCCACAAAACACTACTTCACAGGTTTCCAGTATTTTTATAAACCAAACCAAACCATTTTCTTTTCCAAATAAACATTAAGAGCCAACCGGGCAATTTCTCAAACGAACCAATGTATTTTTTCACGCTTCAAAAGAAATCACTTCTCATTAAACCAGAACTCTATTTTATATTCCGTGAATTATGTTTAAAAGCCAAACGGGCATTCTTTCATTATTGGATGTCCTCTCGTCAAAAGGATGTTTCATGTGTCGTGTATAAAATAAACGGCTCCTTTTGACATTAAATAACCATTTAAAAATTAACCATCTTATATTAAAAATTAATTATCGTATGTTATCTCATATTTATTACAATTAATAAAATGTTGATTTTGAACAATTAGGGTGCGCAAATAGCATGAAATAATATAACTTAAATTTTAAAAGCAGTGCAAAGGGGACCTACCTCAAAATCAAAGCGCGACGACAAAACAACTTTGGAACCAAGGCGCGATGACACAACGCGTGTCCGAAGCCATGTGATAAAATCCGACACTCTGCATAATCAAAACCAAGGACTCAGACACATACAAAAACTCACTAGAGCACGCGAAACCAAGCGGCGGGAAGAAACACTCACCTCGGAACTGAAGCGCGACAACAACGGAACCTCGAAGACAAGGCGTGGCGATGGCGCTCACTCGGAAACGCCCTGCGCGGGTCCTAAAAGTCCTAAGCCAACAAATAAAAACTCATCATAAATTAGAACCCAAAATCCAACAAGAGTACAATGATAATAATAAAAAAATAAAGATAATAATAATAATAATAATAATACAAGTAATAAAAACAATAATAATAAAAATAATAATAATAATATTAACAATAATGAGATTAATAATAATAATAATAATAATATTAATATTAAAAATAATAATATTAATAATAATAATAATACTAATAATAATAATAAATAATAATAGTAATGAAAAATAATAATAATAATAATAAGAATAATAATAAGAATAAGATTAATAATAACATAATAGTAATATTATTGATACGAATATTAATAATAATAATAATAATAATAACAATCATAAAATTAATAATAATAACATTAAAAATAATAACATTAATAATAATAATAATAGTAATAATAATAATATTATTATTATTATTATTAACATTAATAATAATAATAATAAAAATAATAATAATAATAGTAGTAGTAGTAACAACAAGAATAATAAAAATAATAATAATAATAAGGATGTAGTATTAACAATAATAATAAAAGTAATATAAAAAAAGACAAAATAAACCAAACCTGGTCGGGGGGAGCCGTGCCGGCTGGAGCAGGGGAGGGAGAAAGAAAAAAGAAGAAGAAGAAGAGAAGAAGAAGAGGAAGAAGCAGAGAAGAAGAAGAAGAAGAAGGAGAGAAGAAGAAGAAGAACAAGTAGAGAAGAAGAAGAAGGGGAGGAGAAGAATAGAAGAAGAAGAGGAAGGAGAGAAGAAGAGGGGGCGCAGGTCTGCCGTGGGTGCAGCAGGGGAGCATCGGCTGGGTGAAGAGGAGGCCGGTGCTGAGGGGTGCTGGGCTGCCGTGCGAGAGAGCCGAAGGAGGTAGGGGGTGCGGGAACCAGTGCGTAGGGGAGGAGCACTGGGTAGAGGGGCTGCTGCGGATGTTGCTGTGGATAGGGGTGCGGCGAAGCGGCGCCGAAGGGAGAGCTGCGCAAGGGAGGCGGACAGGTTGCGGGCGAGGCCGAGGCACCGTTTCCAGAGCACAAGAGGGGGGGGGGGGAGCTCCACCGCTGGAAGGAGAGGCAGGGCTGCGCGCTGAGCCGAGGGGACGCTGGGGCTACTGGCTTGAGCAGGGAGCAAGCGGGGGAGGCCGGGACGCCGACTGTGCACGCTGAACAGGGGAGGAGAGGAGGATGGGCGGCTGGGTGCGACGGCGGACAGAGGAAGGGATGTCGCCAGAAAATACCGCGCTACGGCGGCTGGCCCGGGGGGTGTCGCGCGGGGCTGTTGGGCGGAGGTGGCCTGGAGCAGACCAGGTCGAGCAGGGGGGGCGATGCGAGGTGGCGCAATAGAGGAGGGAGAGATGAGCGTTGGTGGCTGCTGCGCGGGTTGCTGCAAGGGAGGAGAAGCGCTGCTGGCCAGAGGAGAGCAGGGAAAAAAAGAGGTCGAGGGGGTGCCGGCAGCTGGAGATCAGGTGAGGGCCCGAGGCATCGGGCTGCTGTTGAGCATGAGGGGAGAAGAAGAGGGAGGTGGCGGCTCCCGCGAGGGAGAAGAAAAATATAAGGGTGGGCCGCTAGGGTTAGAGAGGAATAGGTATAAGGAAATAAAATAATAAAAATAATAATAATGAATAAATAAATCATTAATCCTTAAATATACTTCCATAAAAACCTCAATACGTCTAATTGAAATAATAAAAATTGTATTATATTATTAATAACAATAATCATTATTATAAACCTCATTAACAACCATAATACCAATAAAACTTATGAAATAAAAATTTGTGGCAAACTTTAATAATAGTAATAATAAAAGTAACCACTAATAAAATAAAAAAATAAATGAATTTATATCATCTTTAATAATATTAAAATTAACGACAGTCCACGTAATTGCATGGGCGAAGCCGCGCGGCGTCGCGCTCCGCCCACGCGTCCAACGTTGTCGAACCCAAATATTTGTTGTTGTTTTTTTTTATCGAAGACTCTAAAATCTAATCTGAAACTGACCGAAAACCAGAGCACAATAATTTAATACCAAAGAAATAATAAAATAAAATAAACGCACGGTTTGGGGTGCGACAATTCTCCCCACCATAACGCTTTCCGCACCCGGAAAGCCACAACATCAGCCAGTCGACCGATCAACACCTAAGGATTTCACAGAACACAATCCGACCACTTAACCAAGGATTCCACAATGACCACCAGTGGGACTGAACCTCATTTCCCAAAGTAAATCACCAACAGAGGGAAGGCCTGAACGGGCTCCCCACCATAAGAACTCGACTAGCTTTTGATAACGATTAAGAGAAAACCCAAAGAGACTCATGGTGGGTCTCCTCACCATAAAGAACCGACCAACTAACGACCAAACGGGGAACCAGCTTAGACATGCACGAGGATTTACTCCAGCTAGAAAGAGCACAACAAGGACCTTTAAACCACTTACTCACATCCAAAAGGGATAGAATCTTAAATGGATACTTTGCGCAACTAAAACCCTAACCCCATGGGCGAGGAGGGTGGGCCCAAGGATCAAATCACTAAAACTACGACGTACGACTACTCACGACCCATCACTTCGGGATGGACACAAACCAGGGCTGCAGCTGATTTACATCAGTGGCCCACGCAAGGTCACTAATCAGCAACTTACATCCAATAGGAACAATTCCCGACGTTACACGAGGGATAAGTCCATCGCGCACTTTGCGACAAGAGAGAAATACAACGACAGAGAAGTCAGAGAAACAACACCAAAACTATCACACCATGACGTTAGAGGCACGACTTTCACTAGACTCTTTAAAATTTCCCCGGGGGGTTCCTGACTACGCGCCAACTTCACTCCGAGACCTTTTAGTTGGAGCTCTGATGGATGAAGCATCTTCTGCCTCGCAGTCAGGTTCTGATAATCCCAATGAGATACATACATCTTTTGATCTGACAGATTGAAGGGCAAGATTTTAAAATTAAAACATACCAGCATTGAAAGACGAGGTTCGTCAAAAGACCCATGAAGTTCCCATACATTGCAAACCCAAAACACCACCAGTATAACTATAATGATAAAAGATCCCTTAAACTAAAAGGAAACTTACACCAAGAACTCTGAACAAAGACCCAATAGAACATTGCTTGTGAGAACACCCTCTGCGACGCTTTCTTGCAACGCCCTGACAAAATCGTCGCAAGTGACCCAGACGTCCACATTCCTGGCAGGGCTTCGGAGCGCTTGGGCACGATGACTTCATGTGACCCCGCTTTCCACACTGATAATACACAATAATCTCTCGCTCCGAAGAGGTTGATGAAAGATCTCGAGGCCTCTTGATTCCACGACCTGATCCATCCACTTCCATTTCCTTACTCATTTCCTTTCCAGAATCTTCACCACTGCTCATAGGGATCGAGGGAGGGAGAACTACTTCAAGCACTCCTACCATCGCATCTTCGACATGAAATGCTTGTCTTGCCACGTCGACAAAAGAAGTCAGGTTGGACTCTGAAACCTTCGACTGTAGATCAGGGCGGAGACCCACCTCGAAGCGTCGAGCCTTCACGGGGTCATTTGTGGCATACTCTGAATCATAAGGTACTAGCTCCACAAAGCGATGGAAATATTCTAACACGGATCCGTCACCCTGCTGCAAACAACACATTTCCATCCCTTTTCTCACCCTATCTTCCTCAGGGAAATACTGGCGAATGAACGAGGCCTTGAAAAACTCCCAAGTAATCTCTTGACGGGGCTTGTCCCGAGACACTGACTTCCACCACATCCACGGTGAACCTTCAAGCATGAAGGTCGCAAACTTGACCTTCAACGACTCGGGAAACTCAATGAGGTTAAAGTCCCTTTCAATCTTCCACATCCACTCCTCTGCCATGGATGTTTCTGCTTGACCACATAAGAGAGGTGGATCGAGCTTTCGAAACTCAAGCATAAAATCCTTAGGTTGATCAACCGCACTACGATCACCCATCGAAGCTTCAAAGGGATAACCGCTAGACAAGGAAAAGTCAAAAACTCAATCAACGCCAACTCAGCGAATGAATAACAACCTCAAAATCAAAAACTACATAGCTGACAAGCTCAAAATCCGAGAAAATGAGTTACCATAGAATCAAAAATTTCCTCTTTGAAAACATCTTTAATTTAGAACAAGCTTAGTGGGTTAAACCCCTGCCAATGGTATTCTTTAGAGCCTCACTCACATGCATGTATCCGTGCCACCCAGGGCATCCATCCACCATACCAGAAATCCATCCACATTTCCAACATACCACAATGCATGTGAGCACTCATCAGAACACCAAGGTCAAAACAGAGCAACTTCATTTTCAGAAAACAATTTATTCATACCACTTCTTTTAAAACAATCTTCAAATCAAACATGTTATTTCAAACAACCATTTTTTTTTCAAAACCAACTTTTCTGATTCAAACCACTTTCAAAAAAATCAAGGGAAACACAAAACAACTCAACAGGGGACTAGTATCAGTGGGTGAATTGACCATATGGTTGGAGGCCACATGCCAAACACGTCACTGACACAGAGAGCCTTCTTGGACCATGCCCCTAGCCCTGCATGGCTTGCCAGGCCGTGAGGGTTAGGAGGACTGGTGGCCCAACTCCCTTTGTCGTATCCCAATCACAAAACCTTTCCATAAAAACCCAAACAAACCAATTAAACCGGACTTCCCATGAAAACCTGAGGATCAGTACGGGCAAGAGTTCGCGACGCTCTTCTCTCACCTACCCCTCATGTCCCGACAATCCTACTCCATCTACCTTGACATCCCAAATAACAAAGGGCGCTCTGAAAAGTGAGGTCGCTAAGAGCTGACCTCCTCTGATACCATTTTGTCACGAACCAACCTGGGTCGACCCTGAACCGGTCGCCTGAGCCGGTCCGCGACATGGCCCGAGAGGCATTCCCGATCCTTCCGGGCTGGCGACAAGCGCCAGGGCATCATTAGAGACTGTGGGAACGATTTCGCCCAATATAAATAAATAAGCATGCAAAGATAAAACAGAGCAGCGCAAAAAAGGTAAAATAAACAAAGTGACTAAACAGAGACAAACAGGAAACAAACTAACCAAACACGACGTCCGAACAACTCCGTGCGACATCGCATGTCGCTCTCCGACTCAACGATCAAGCTTCGCCCTAGGCGAGCACATTCAAGCTATAGCCTTCACAAACACTAAAAACAGAAAACAACTATAGGCGTGAGTATTAAAACTCAGTAGGGTAGCCCGATATCTATTCCCAATGCACTACCTTTAAAATAAAAGGAACATCATTTCAAGTTTGAACTACAATTTATAAAAGTATGTTTTTCTAAGCATTTTACTTATAAACAAAGTACGAACCATTGCCCTTAGCCATTTCAAAATTTGGGTTCATTTCATTACTGTCAATGACATTTCAGGAAAGGGGGAAAGTGATGTTTATGTTTTTCAAATTTGTACAAAGGGGATTAGATACTTTTATTTGAAAACAATTTTTTTGGAAACCTAATCAAAAGCAATTTACCATTTTCCAAAGAAAACAATACACCAGAATGCACAAAGTAAAACACACAGCAAGGGCAATGTAGGTATACATGTGAGCATCATAATCATTACTGAAAGCTACAGAAGCTGAATAGACATGGGTGAACCTAGGAGATCGAGAATAAACCAGAAGACACCAATACATTAGAAATCATCCTTATTGACATGTCACGATGAAATCAAAACGCACAAAACGCTCGACCATCCACTCACAGGCAGGTCGAGGGCAAATCCCATAGTAATAAACCCAATATATCCACCTACTATGGGCCACTGGTCAGTACCATAACCAACCAGTGCAGCAATCGTTCTTAGAATATTCTCTCAATATGCCAGATTCCCATGTCTCAAGTGTTCATGAAAAAGGGGGTGAGCCAACCGATGCCAACCGAGCATCCAACCAGATATATCTATATATAAAGAACAACAGGCATTCCCCGAGCCACTCCATGGGAAAACCTCTTGCCTTTAACTACTCAAGTACCCGGGAGCCTCTAAGAGAGGCCTCCCAAACAATCAATTGCAACCAAGGCATGAGAGTCGTCCTAAGAGGGTTTTTATAAAAACATTTCCATCGCTTTCCATAAAGTTCCAAACGGGCATTTAATACAGTTCAAAATTACTACCAAAACCAGTTTAAAACTATTTGAGGAATCCACAAAACACTACTTCACAGGTTTCCAGTATTTTTATAAACCAAACCAAACCATTTTCTTTTCCAAATAAACTTTAAGAGCCAACCGGGCAATTTCTCAAACGAACCAATGTATTTTTTCACGCTTCAAAAGAAATCACTTCTCATTAAACCAGAACTCTATTTTATATTCCGTGAATTATGTTTAAAAGACAAACGGGCATTCTTTCATTATTGGATGTCCTCTCGTCAAAAGGATGTTTCATTTGTCGTGTATAAAATAAACGGCTCCTTTTGACATTAAATAACCATTTAAAAATTAACCATCTTATATTAAAAATTAATTATCGTATGTTATCTCATATTTATTACAATTAATAAAATGTTGATATTTAACAATTAGGGTGCGCAAATAGCATGAAATAATATAACTTAAATTTTAAAAGCAGTGCAAAGGGGACCTACCTCAAAATAAAAGCGCGACGACAAAACAACTTTGGAACCAAGGCGCGATGACACAACGCGTGTCCGAAGCCATGTGATAAAATCTGACACTCTGCATAATCAAAACCAAGGACTCAAACACATACAAAAACTCACTAGAGCACGCGAAACCAAGCGGCGGGAAGAAACACTCACCTCGGAACTGAAGCGCGACAACAACGGAACCTCGGAGACAAGGCGTGGCGATGGCGCTCACTCGGAAACGCCATGCGCGGGTCCTAAAAGTCCTAAGCCAACAAATAAAAACTCATCATCAATTAGAACCCAAAATCCAACAACAGTACAATGATAATAATAAAGAAATAAAGATATTAATAATAATAATAATAATAATAATACAAGTAATAAAAACAATAATAATAATAATAATAATAATAATATTAACAATAATGAGATTAATAATAATAATAATAATAATATTAATATTAAAAATAATAATAGTAATAATAATAATAATACTAATAATAATAATAAATAATAATAGTAATGAAAAATAATAATAATAATAATAAGAATAATAATAAGAATAAGATTAATAATGACATAATAGTAATATTATTTATACGAATATTAATAAGAATAATAATAATAACAACAATCATAAAATTAATAATAATAACATTAAAAATAATAACAATAATAATAATAATAATAGTAATAATAATAATAATATTATTATTATTATTAACATTAATAATAATAAAAATAAAAATAATAATAATAATAGTAGTAGTAGTAACAACAAGAATAATAAAAATAAAAATAATAATAAGGATGTAGTATTAACAATAATAATAAAAGTAATATAAAAAAAGACAAAATAAACCAAACCTGGTTGGGGGGAGCCGTGCCGGCTGGAGCAGGGGAGGGAGAAAGAAAAAGAAGAAGAAGAAGAGAAGAAGAAGAGGAAGACAGAGAGAAGAAGAAGAAGAAGAAGGAGAGAAGAAGAAGAAGAAGAAGGAGAGAAGAAGAAGAAGGGGAGGAGAAGATGAGAAGAAGAAGAGGAAGGAGAGAAGAAGAGGGGGCGCAGGTCTGCTGTGGGTGCAGTAGGGGAGCAGCGGATGGGTGAAGAGGAGGCCGGTGCTGAGGGGTGCTGGGCTGCCGTGCGAGAGAGCCGAAGGAGGTAGGGGGTGCGGGAACCAGTGCGTAGGGGAGGAGCACTGGGTAGAGGGGCTGCTGCGGATGTTGCTGTGGACAGGGGTGCGGCGAAGAAGCGCCGAAGGGAGAGCTGCACAAGGGAGGCGGACAGGTTGCGGGCGAGGCCGAGGCACCGTTTCCAGAGCACAAGAGAGGGGGGAGCTCCGCCGCTGGAAGGAGAGGCAGGGCTGCGCGCTGAGCCGAGGGGACGCTGGGGCTGCTGGCTTGAGCAGGGAGCAAGCGGGGGAGGCCGGGACGCCGGCTGTGCGCGCTGAACAGGGGAGGAGAGGAGGATGGGCGGCTGGGTGCGACGGCGGACAGAGGAAGGGATGTCGCCAGAAAATACCGCGCTGCGGCGGCAGGCCCAGGGGGTGTCGCGCGGGGCTGTTGGGCGGAGGTGGCCTGGAGCAGACCAGGTCGAGAAGGGGGGGGCGACGCGAGGTGGCGCGATAGAGGAGGGAGAGATGAGCGTTGGTGGCTGCTGCGCGGGTTGCTGCAAGGGAGGAGAAGCGCTGCTGGCCAGAGGAGAGCAGGGAAAAAAAGAGGTCGAGGGGGTGCCGGCAGCTGGAGATCAGGTGAGGGCCCGAGGCATCGGGCTGCTGTTGAGCATGAGGGGAGAAGAAGAGGGAGGTGGCGGCTCCCGCGAGGGAGAAGAAAAATATAAGGGTGGGCCGCTAGGGTTAGAGAGGAATAAGTATAAGGAAATAAAAAAATAATAATAATGAATAAATAAATCATTAATCCTTAAATATACTTCCATAAAAACCTCATTACTTCTAATTGAAATAATAAAAATTTTATAATATTATTAATAACAATAATCATTATTATAAACCTCATTAACAACCATAATACCAATAAAACATATGAAATAAAAATTTGTGGCAAACTTTAATAATAGTAATAATAAAAGTAACCACTAATAAAATAAAAAAAATAAATGAATTTATATCACCTTTAATAATATTAAAATTAACGACAGTCCACGTAATTGCATGGGCGAAGCCGCGCAGCGTCGCTCTCCGCCCACGCGTCCAACGTTGTCGAACCCAAATATTTGTTGTTGTTTTTTTTATCGAAGACTCTAAAATATAATCTGAAACTGACCGCAAACCAGAGAAAAATAATTTAATACCAAAGAAATAATAAAATAAAATAAACGCACGGTTTGGGGTGCGACAAAAGTAGTGAGGTCCTTTGCTCGGCGTGGAGAATGATTAATGTGATATATTGGGATCGTTAGTGGTATTTGTGTAAGAATTATTATTTTTAGTATTAATAATGATTTTTTGTTATTATTATTTTATATAATTATAATAATATTATTATTATTAATAATAAAAATATTATTAAATTAATTAAATGATTAAGAGAGGTTGTGGTTGCGTGTCGTATAAATATTTGAAGAGGTATTTCCACCATATATGCATAAGATAGGTTACAGAGTCCACCTATACACCATATTAAATTGATTATATTATTAATTTCATGAAAATATTTAATTAATTAAATTATTTTAATTGAAAATTATATATGACCATAAGGATCATGGAAAATGGATAGGACCCCCAGTATCCAGGAAGGGAAATAGAGGCATGTGGGTTACTTCTCAAATTGAATAATTTTTATTAATATAAATATTATAAAATATTATTTTTATTTATTTTGGTTTTAAATCTTTTTATCAATTGAGTCTTATTCATTCAATGTTAGATTGATATTCCATGTACGACATCGTGATTGTATAAATTTTATGGTCAATTCAATGGCATTGATGAAACCAATTTATTAACATGTTACATGGGTCAAAATAACACCCAATAATAATAATAATAATAATAATAATAATAATAATAATAATAATAATAAATCTAATATCTGATGTAACTTATTCATATAATGCCTGAATTTGGAACAATCAACAGTGCTTCTACTCTGATATTGAGATGGAAATTTTTAGACCAATATTGGGTATTTTATTTACATTAATGGCTCAATATCACAAGACATTATTCAGTCCGAATTTGATTCCGTGTGTCTAATTTGGAAAAATGAATAGCATATCTTGAGTGTTTTCTCATGATTAACTCAATGGTGATATCTGTTTTAACATTAATGGACAGTTGCGATGACAAATCGTTAACATTTTTTACCCTTAGATCGATGAAGAGCCTCATGAATTTGATTCGATTTTCCAAAGACACATTATATACCCTGGGAGTACATGATAATTACCAAGGGTACATGACAATGACTCACTACCCTAGCACAAAACGATACATGGATATGAAGTGTAGAAGGACTGCACATCACATGTACCTATTACATCCCTTGTATATATTGATAACATTCTTCCCCATGTATCTCCTATATTATGAAATTGATTTTATCTAATGAGTAGACTATATTCAGTAATTTTCAATGTATAACGCAATTGTTGTCATTGTGGTGGTTTTGGAGAAATGATTCAAGATGTTCAGAGTTTTAAACATATTTAGGTGAAACTAGAAAATTGAAGTGAGAATACTAGATTATAAGAGTGTCCATGTTTATGAAAAAATCGCATATCCCATTAGGTAATGGGTCCTCTATCAATGGATAATGTAGTCCCTTATCGCACAAGGTAGTGGGTCCTCAATTATTATTATTTAGATAGAGACCTTACTCTCATATCGTTCTATGGAACACATACTCAATACTCATTATGAAGATAGATAGAGTACTCCCATATCATACCAAGGAATGGGTGATTTATCAAAGGAGATGGAAATCCTCTATCACACAGGGTTTGGATACCTCCATACTCATTATGAAGAATGTGACAATAATCTATCGTAATGTGAGGGCACAGTTAATATATCCCTATGGATGGTACTCCTATGTCAAACCAGGGAATGTGACCTCCATATCCATTATACACATAGAGATGTTACTCCCATATCACAATATAGCGTGGGTCTTCTACCTTCTATGTGGTACCCCTAGAAAAAATAGGGCACGAGACCTCTACTAACTAGGTGGAACAACCTGGATGGACTTGGTAAAATGTCCCCAATATACACAGTGGTACCCCTTTAATGAACTTGCGAGTGTTCCCTTTATGTAGCAATTATCACCTCTAAAATGTGTTTCACATTATTAAGGTATCAATCCTCCACATGTATACTTAGTCAGAAAGATAAACAAGATGTTGTGCATCGATGATAGATCATTAATTCAATTAAAAGACTAATTGTTCTTAATTGGGATTTGTATATGGATACCCCATTTATCTCTCATTTATGATTATTATTGATAATATCGAGGTTTTATTTATGGTTAATCCCTCATATACTGATTTAAATACCTTTATTATGATGATATTACTACTTTTGTCATGCCATCTATTTCACCCTCCTCAGTTATCAGGGTGCCTTATATGGCATGTTTATACTCACACCTCCATGGGATTTTCCCTGGAATTTAATTTATTATGTATATGATGGATATGTAAGAGTTCATTTAAGTGAATCATAGGGATTAATGGGTGTATTTTAATCTATACAGTGGCGATGGTAAGGAGTTATAGAGATGACATATCTTATATTTCATTTCATATTTTTTATTGATGGAATTTCATCTCAAATTAAGAATGTAATTTTACATTTAAATATAATTTTACACTATAATACTCATTAAATTCCATATAGATTATTACATTCAAGGATTTTACTCTAGATTTTATTACCCTTTATAATTATTTATCTTCACTTCTACTTCATATATTTGTTTGAGTGCATATAGTAACATAAAGAGAAGGCCCTCCATTTTTATGCCCTTTTGTTATTGTCTCTATAATATATACTATTGAGGGGGTCTTTGGGTATTTTTCATTGTCCTTATACAATCCTATATTTCCCATGTAGATTAGTTTATAATATTATGATGTCATAGGTGGTTCATCATTGGGATAGTTATTTGAGATTTTCCCATTATATGGTTTGGAAAAGACGTAGGGAAATAACGTAAAGGATCTTCAATAACATATTTCGAAGAAGCAAATCCTATATTGATATAAAGTTCAAAAATTCCATACACAATGAATCTCAAAGCATTCTTATCAACTAAAAATATAGAGACAACTGTTTAATGGATCAATGTTACGTGCATCATATAGGATTGAGTCCCGTGATTTTCCTTATGAAGTCACATACATAGATATGATCTACCAGAATGATACGCCTTAATAAATTTAATGATCACATTGCAATGACATCCATCTCTAATTTTGAGATTGTTTCATGATGAAGACCATTTGAAAATTGATTCCTCATTTCAGGGACCTACAAAAAGGTTCTTTTCATATGTTTCATTGTATAAAATTTTAACCACCAATTGAGTTGCACATAGATACCACTGTGGATCAGATATATGACTGTCTATGTTGTGGGAATTCAATATCTCCATCATGACCAAATTATGTTTTGAAAAATTGTAGAGTGTTAGGGTAGATTCAGTAATTGAGACCCTTGAGGATATGTGATGATATATACCCTCCTAAATCAATGACCATTGTTGAATCTGGAACTTGAGATTTGCCCTATGTGTAACCAAAAGTTGGTTAGTTCCAGATGTCAGGATTAGAATATTATTGGAGGGGATTCTTAATTAAAATAAATTAATTAATTAATTAAATTTTCATTAAAGTATATATTTAAAATAATATATTAATATCCTCAGATTATTTTTTTCCAAAGCATATATGCATAACAATTTCTATATATAAAAGTAAGAGAATATCATTCTTCCTTAAAAGATTGTGATTGGGGAAAAAATGATCGATTCACATATAATCATGTGAAAAATAATGAATTCAATGGGATCATAAACTTCATATTTTGTGGAAGTTTTCATCACTAATGATAAATCCATAGTTGAGGAAGAGATCCTCATTTTTTTTTGTTTTTTTTTGATTAAATGATTAAACATGGATTTTAATTTTTTTGATCTTTTATAATTATCCTCTATATGATCCATGAAGTTTATTTATTATATTAATACAGTAAAATTCTTCCCTAGATAGTCTTGTTATCACACCACATATATATTAATTATATAATAATGATTATCCATTGACATTTTTCTTTTGTTTTTTTTCTATTTACACTCTCTGTTTGACATAATCTATAATATTGGACAATGAGGCCATAGTTTGAAATTTTCTAGGTGGGTTTTAGAGTGATCAAACCCAAATATTCATTGCGATATAACAATGTAAATTTGGATTGAAAGTTTTTGAATGGAATAATAAATAAGTGGGATGATATTTTGTGAATGGATCAAATCAGTAATGTGGGTGTAGGTTCATGATCAAGGGGGGATAAGAATAATGGATGATTAGAGGTGGTTATGGATCAAATTTATGACTCCCATTTTTTCTGGTTGATGCAAATTCTGTACATGATGTTTAGCATGATCAGTTTCGAGTAGAGCCCATGTGTTGAAAATCATGGAAGAGGCTACTCAGTGTGTATGTGACTGTGTCCTGAAAGTTCCAAGGCCACTACTCGATATAGAGTATGATCAATGATAGTTATGATTTTGAATAATGGGTGTTGTGTCATTTTTATTATTATTAATACTATTATTAATGTTTTGATAAAATTATAAATTTTGTTAATAATGATAATCTTGTTGTTGATATTATTACTAATAATAATAATAATTTAAAGAAATAAAAAATATGGGTGTGGTTTTGCACTCCATGAATAATTAAAGAAGGATTTCCTCCCTATATGTGAAAGAGATGATGGATAAACCTCCTCTAGGACATTTATCATTCAAATTTTTACTAATTTATTTAAAATAATTAATAAATTAAATTATTACAATTTTTTAAGAGTAAATACCTTACAGTTCTTGGAAAATGGATTGTGTACGTCCTTTACATATAAAGGATAATCAATTTCTGTGGGATACTTGTAAAATTGAAAAACTATCTTAATTATAACATTATAAAATATAAATATTATTTATTTTGGATTAAAAACAATGATTTATTCACAAATTATTCATACAATTCTACTTTTTCATGTCATCTATAGAATTGTTATTGTGTTTTTATGACTGTAAATTCAAGAAAAGTGAGGGATACCTATTCAAACATGTGTCTTGGGTCCAAGGTGCTCCCAATAATAATAATAATATTATTATTAAATAGATATAATATCAAATTTAACTTCTATAAATAGTATAGAAATAAAAAAATAGTGTTGTTAAAACATGGATATTAATGTGGATGTTTCCTGACCAATATCATGTATTTAATTTAGACTCATGGATCTATCCCATGAAAAATTGTTTGAGGATGATTTGGGGAAATGTATTTTTTCACAGGTTTTCCAATTTGGCCATGTGAATTTTTAATGCTAAGTGAAATTACATAGGAATGATAATGATTTTTTATTGTTCACAATTTTTGGATGTTTGTGATTACATATTAGGGGAATGATATATTTTTTCCATCGGGATGAGGATGACCCTCATGCGTTCATTGGGTATTTTAACAGACCTGTTTTTTACTATAATAGTAAAATGAATTTACTAGGGGTACATGAGCACATCCAATCACATAGGTCCAACAATGTACATCATCAGGCAGTGGAGTGAATCTACATATTGTGTGAACAACTCACACACTATGTAATTATTTATAATCGTATAACACTCGTGTCCCATTCATTTGATGAATATTTTCTTCCCCACAAACAGCCAATCCAAATTTTTCATCCACGATGAATGTGATGGTATATGTCATAGTATATTTATGATACGATAGAATATTTTCTATGTTGGGATCATATTTATGTGAGACGCAATGATTACATAGATTAATGGATCATCATGGTGCCTAAATAGAGGCAAAACTCCCATGTCGGATTTGGGTGTGGCTGCTCTATCTTGGGTGATGGAACTTCCCTATCACACCAAGAATGGAAACTTTATGCTTGTTTTGGAGATAGAGATGGAACTCCATTAATATACCAATACGTGGTTCCACTATCCATGGAGATAGTACTCCCACATCAAACTAAGGTGTAGGTCCTCCAATCTCATTTTTAAAATAGTTATGGAACTCCCCTATTGCACCAAGGCATGGTTCCTCTATCCATGGAGATGGTACTTACCTATCACATTCGTTAAATGACACGTATATTCTAGTTGTGTTGAAATACATAGTACTCCCCATTCTACTATGATACGCATCCACTGTCCATATAGATTGTACATTCTTATCATACTAGGTAGTGGGTCATCCATTCTCATAGTGCTCAGGGCGATGGTGCCACCTGGTCACAATAGGGTGTGGGTACCCTACATAGTTATGGTTACCCCTAAGATATACTAGGGAGTGAGTCTTATTCTTGTTAATTGTTTCCCCTCTATAGACTAGGGAATATGTACTCTACATGGATATTTCCCCCTTGACTATGCGGTACAGTAGTAAGGTGTGGGTCCTCAACAGGGTTATGTTTTTAATTAAAGATACAAGATTCAAGGAATTGATGATGGAATTTAGATTAATTGGTAGAATCATTATTCATAGATAGTTTATGGATATATATATTATAGTTACTCATTCATGACATACATTCACATTAAATCATTTTAAAAGAATATTTAGTTCATTACAATAATACATGTTGGATGAACATATTAGTTTAGTGTCTTTAGACACATGGAAAATGTTATATTCTAGTTAAAGATCATGATTTTATCCAATAATGATCTCCACATATTGTACATCTACCTAAAACCATTCTACATAACATCCGGAACAGAAATAGAAGAAAGTGGTGAGATCAAATGCTCGGTAATCTTAAATAAGGGATATATGTCTGTATATTTGTGAGCATAGGGGTATGAGATCATGATCATGAAAATAGAAGATAATACCTATAATATCAATGATAATATACACGACTCATGGAATAAAGCATTGAATTTTATAAGACATGAATTATAAGAAAATAAATAACATAATCACTGAAATCATAACATAAAGACAAGGAATTATAGAAAACAAATATGCATATAAAATGATTTCCATAGTAGTCACTAAATTTATTCGAAGACCATCATAGTTAAAAACAAAGTTACTGAACCCAGTTCCCTACCCATTCCAACCCTGTATTACCAAACTACGTTCACCCCTCATTCCATATTTATAATATTGAACTGATTTCACCCCTCTTTTCAGACATGCATTACATAACAGAGTTCATTTATTAGTCCATACAGGTAATACAGAACCGTGTTCATTTCATATTCCAGGCATGTCTGTATCCTGAGATATAAATATTTTTCCATTTCATTGGAAGGGAATATAGGTCCCACCCATATCATAATAAAACTATACATACATGTTCTATAAAATCATTAACAATCAGACCAAATCCCATGAAATCAAATGGGTATTATAAACGTGTAAAACTTTCATAACCTATGGAGAAAAATACATGATTTATAATCATTTAATCAAAATCATATCTCATGAATGAAAAACTAGTTTCATTAAAATATTAACCGTGAATGATAAATTGATATCATAAACATATAACCCAAAATATATATATATATTTCATAAACATATATCCCCTGAGAGAGAAACCTGATTGATAACAACCATTAAAATATTAATAACACATTATAGACGGCCCCATGCTTCACTATTGTGGCCTGATCTAGTTGCAGCCTCCACCCTCAAATCCACACACATGCAGCTTCCGATATAGGCAACCATCTTTGGTGTCGGAATGACTTCCACAGACAACTAGGTATGATCTGGTGGTCATTTCCTCAACATTTTTACGACATCATCCTTCCTGGGTTTTCGTCTTGCCCGATACGACCATCATATAGCTTTCCAATAAATTCAGAGATGTAGTCATGAAGAACACATGAGCACCAAAATATAGAGGAATTAGTACCTTGTTGAAGTCCACATGATTCCCCCACATAAGGGCTTTTGAAACATGGAATAAGGGGATTAAGGTACTGGACAAAGGAAATCGAAATGTAAACACCTACATGGAGAAGCTTCGATTGTAAGGAAGGATCATCACTAATAGTGATCCTTATATGAGAGTTCGTGATCCATTTGAAGATCTAATAATTTGTCATTCGTCGGTCTCATATCCATTCTCAAAGGCATCGTCACTGCTCATATGATTCAAAGACATTATTTTTTGGATAGTATTATCTCATCGTTCATCAAAAGAATTATACATCCAAATTTGTTTCCCAATCCTCATCTTCTCATTAAAAGAGAAACACATCATAGTGTTTTGAGTACAATTTTTTTTCACATTGTAATGTAGTTTTATTTATGAAACATTATTTCATTTACCATTTCATTAATGATTCATTGTACTATTTCATTTATGGAATGAAATAGACGGATCATCACTATGTTGCAATGAATCTTTTTTGAAAAAAATAATATTTTTTTTCATAAAATGGATGAAATTTGACATTTTACCTCAACCCGTGTCTATCGAGGTCATATCCATTCATAGGTAATTTTTTCATTCTGAATGAATTGGTTCCCTAAAATTTTTAGTCTAGTAACAAAGTTATATTTTTTCAAAATCATGCACATTCCACATTTTATTTTTCTAAAAAACCCTGGAATTTGGATGTTTTACATTACTCCCCCATTTTTGGGCTTTTGTGATCATAATCACAAAAAAATGTATAATAAAATAGAAATTATCACTAAGCACAAATCTAAGTCTCCCACTCCCATATTCTCTACTGGAGATTATTATGCTGCCAATGAATGCGCAATAGAGTAATCAAAAACCCATGAAGGACCTGCCCTTGTAGATCCTATATATCCTCCTAGAATTCCAAAAACAATACCTCATTGTCAAGGTCAATATCACCCCAGTTTATGACGTGTGATGGGTCATGCACTTACCGCCTCAGTTATAGCATAGAAAAACATCATGCAACCTGGGCATTTGTGGGGTATGATCTAGGTGGTACCACACCTTTCCAACTCTGCATAGAATTTGGAAAGGGTCGATGAACCTTAGAGATATATTGTCTCCCGAAACAAATCACATTATCCCTATTCAAGGAGTGACTCTTAGGAATATTTGGTCCCCTCCTAAAACTCTAATGTTCTTCATCGCCTATCAACATATGACTTCTATCGGCTGTGGGAAGTTATCATCCACTCTCAGATAGCCTGTACCTTCACAGTGGTAGCATGTACCATCTCTGGACCTATGAGTGTTGACTACCATGGGTATGTGAAGAATAATGGTGACCTTCATGGTTATACATGAAATTCCATAAAAGGTGAAATACCGATGGTGGAGTGGATATGTTCTGATTTTTGAAAACTGCACCACTGGTAGGTGATCCTCCCAACTACGACCAAAATCAAAGACACAAGCATGAAGCATGTCCTCCATTGTTTGTATGGTCTACTCCATATGCCTATTTTTCTGTGGGTGAATGGCTATTATTATCAACAACTAAGTCCCAGAGGCCTCCCTCGTCCCCTTCCACGACTTGGATTTAAATCATGAATCTTGATCTAAGACTATCATATATGAGACTATAGGGAGTAAAACTATCTCATATATGTAAAGGCATCCCAATATCTTTACTGATCCCAACTCCTGGATGGGTACGAAGTTAGCTTAATTGGTAAGTCATTCAATAGTCACCAAGATAGTATCATGTCCTGAGGACATGTGTGTAAATACCATTACAAATTACATCAAGATACAAACTTGCTTCTACTCTAGTGCCTAAAGTGGATGGGATAAGACTCCTAGAACCTAATGATGATCATTCATTTGATGATAGGTGAGGCACTAATAAATGAACTCTTCCACCACTTTCTTCATCACTAGCCACAAATACTAATGTCAGATATCCTAGTAAATCTTTATCACTCTATGATATATATCCAATGGAGAGGAATAGAACTCTCTCAAAATACCCTCTCGCAACATCAACAGTACTACTTTGAATACATTAAAAATCATGCCATGATACCCTACAATCCCAAATCTTTATGTAGCATGTCCTAAGGATAAATGGGAATGTCAGGCCTCGAAACTAAAATCCAGAAGTTGGGCCTCTATAACTCACTGTAAGAGTTGAGGAGTGATAGTCATCGAATGAAGGTAAGTTTCTCAATAATTATCCCCAAAAGATATCTGCATTATGGCTAGCCGCTCTGTCACCTATCTTAGAAGCAAAAAACTGCACCACAAGTTGAGTTCATCTGCCACCATGTTCCGCTTCACAGGCATATAGACCATCTCAATGTCATAGCCTTGGAGGTAATATATCCATCATCACTACCTCATTTTCTGGTCCATCTGTGAGATGATATCCCAGAGACATTTATTTCAGAGTAGACAATAAAACAGACACCTATCATGCAGCACCATGACATATTCAATGAAAATACCACAACTACTAGATCCAGGTCATAGTATGTTGTGTTATTCTAATTCTAACCCATCTATAGTGAACCATAGGAAATCACTTCTCTCTCTTATATTAAAACACAACCCAATCTGGTCCTGGATGTGTCATATAAAACTACATACCAAACACTCTCCTCTAGTTGTCTCATGATGTGGCCACTCTTTCCTTTATACCTCAGCTCCTTGAAACTCTACTTGCACTTCTACATCATCATGAAGGTGTTTCCCTTCTGTGTCAAAGTTTATATGGGTGCTTCTACCCATGAAAAGATAAAAACAAATCTTCAATAGTATTGGTCCAATCTGAAGAAACTCTACACTTAAATAACACTCTTCGGTGGAACCCATAATGAACGTCCTATATCATTGCTGGATCCACTATAACTCCAGCCTATAATATAACATTTCAGATAATGTGATCCTCTCGTATATAGAACTCACAATATGAGAGCATACCATAAATCTGGTGCACATTGAGTGTATCTAGGACAATATTCTAGTGTGTAGAGTGCTCCTCCTCATATTCCGAGAACACCCATATGCCATCAATGTATAGAACCATGAAATGATCGAGTTAAGGATGTAATATTCTATTCATCAGTACCATTACCATTTTTATAAAAAATTTCCTGCATAATGACATTATGAGAAACTCATAGAGGCAATACTGACATCTAAATGCTGTCATTGGTACATCCATATCCCTTACCTGATGCTGGTGAGAGCATGATCAGAGATCTATTTTGTAGAACCATCTCTCTCTCTTTAGCTCCTCTAAGAGGTCATCAAATCTAGTTTTTGGATACGTTTTCCTCACAGTCACCTGATTTTGGTGTCGGAACTCCACAAAAAACCTCAAACTCTCATGTTCCATCATGGGAAAAAATGGGGCTACCCATGATGATACATTGGGTCTCATGAAGCCCTTCTCCTACAAGTCCTCCAATTTTACTATCAATTCATAAAGATCCACGAGATCCATCCGATATGCTGGTATTAATATTGGTGTCATCCCGAGGTACAGATCGATACAGAATTCTACATCCCTTTGAAGAGGAAGTCCATGAACATCCTTAGGAAGGACAAATTCAAACTCTCCCACCACTACAAGAATGTGTGGACATACCCCATCCACTACACCAATAGTGTGGTTATCCAAATGTTTAGTTATCAGCTTCCTAGTTCTCCATGTACGCCTTTCATATGATGTTACAACTCCCATCTCACTGGTGAATTAAAACATGGTCCCATCCTCACATACATACTGCTCTCTAGGCCTATGAATGTTGTTCTGAGAGTGAATGGTGGATATCTATTCTCTACCCAAGATGACATCATAAGGCATCTATGACACTAATATGAGATCTTATCCAAAGGTCTCACCACAATGAGTAAGATAACACTACTGGATCTATTGTGTTATCATTGAATCAATATCCTGTAGGAGTCTCTAATCATAAGGATCGACCTAATGGCTCCATCAGAATATCTGAGCCTCGAACGAGGTCTGTGGTAAGGAAAGAGTTAGTGGAAATTGTGTCCATAAGAACTTATAATATGGTGGAAAAGACATATATGATGTCCCTAATCATCTCTGGGGATCCTTGTTTATAGGCCTCTATACCCTGAAGTCGAGACCATCCTTTTCCATTAGCTCCCTAATCCCCTGGTGGACCACTGAGTTGTGGTGTTGGAAGTACCTCAATCATATATCCCCCACCATCCACTCTACCTAATCCTAATCTACATCTTCCACCATGAAAACAAAATTGCTCAAACCTCTACCTCTACCTCGATGGTCCCTCAACCATCTACTGATCGTCTACATGGTGAGTCAGGAAATCATGATCCATGTGTCCTTTCCCGAGCCATGAGAAGAATAACCTCTATTCATACTCAATACATCTCCTCCTTGAGCACCTCACTACCTACCCTGAGTCACGGGGTCATCCTATGAATGGCCTATCCCACTTGGGTACCCACATATGCTACCTATTCCACTACTGAAGACTCTACTACCTTGTGTCTAATGGTTTCTCCAGCTATTGACGCCCACTGTTTTGGGAATCTCTCCACATGTAGGGCTCGCTATAGCACCCAATCGTGATTAAGGATTCTAGGAGACACCACAGAGGCCCTGATATCCTAATATATTCCCTATTCAGAGGCATGATCCATAAAGAATGGGTCTCACACCATGTTTGTCGAGTATCAGGAATGCTCGTTAAATCTCATTGAGTATAATTATATGTCATGGTACCCTACTATATGTGTATTAGCTCTTGTATGCGCATAGAGTACAACATTTTCATGAAGAACACCTCCATGAAGAGGCACTCAATGTCTGTCTAGGTGAGGGTCGCATCATCCTGTGTCTAAATAGTCAATCTCCACCATCTCCCTGGAGAGATATGAAGAAGGCTCACAACTATGATCTCCACTTGGTTGATTGGCATCCTCAGAATAATGAAGATTTATGTAACCTCCTCAAGAAAATACTCAGAAACTTGGGGGCTCATTCTCACCCATGAACCTATGAGGTTTCTACATCTGGAAGTAATGCAAGGTTTTGAGACTGTGTGTGTCTACTACAAGTACCATCGACAATTATTGATGATCAACGGGTGGTGGTAACATTGGTACACCACCCAGTGGGACCATCTCAAGTATTGGTCCCTGAACTGACCCCTCATCACTAGGTGGGTTGTCCTCCCATTCACATATTGGATTCTAGACTGGTTGTCTGCTTGGAGGCATCGTGAAATGGATCAACATGTTCCATTATCTATAGATTATACCTATTGAGCTGACCCAATAAGAAAAATATTAAAAATAACGAAAATCATATATGATTCATGTACCCTTTTATTTCATGAAACCAATATTTCAATGCATCGTGTCATAAAGCAGGTGTCTATGGCCCTAGTGTATGAATACGTTGGCCACCACACCAATACTCGAGTCACTAAACATATCGCTGAACATGGATCATTTTTCACTCTTTCCACACAGAAAAACCATAAACTACCGATCATTGAGGTAGAACTAACTGCCACAAGTACCAGTTTTCCATGACCTATCCCCAGGGACCTGTACCGTGACTACCCCAATCCCACCACTAGAAGTCCAAGGGCTGAAAAGAAATTATGGAATTATCCTATGAGTTGGAGGTATTTTCCTAAGTACTTGTATGCACGCACGCACACACACACACCCATGGCCTATGTAGCTAAAAAGGTAAAAAGTAGGGCACTAAAAACCCACTGAGTAAAGGTGAAAAATGTATATCAAATGGGACAGATGAAAACCCCAAAAAAAAGAACAAATAAAATTAGGAAAGTAAAAAAGTTCTCTGCAAGATTCCCAAATAATACACAACCTGAACGTTAGGCAGAAAGTGGATATCGAAATCTAGGGAAGTATGTCCTACATGTCTTATCTCGCGAGGCACCTCCAGGTCCTTGGCCGATGAGGTCTCTCTCAATGCTCTTGTTGTCTGCACTAGAAAAAACCCGTGTGGGTGAAACCTATGTAGGGACGATTAATAAAATACTTAGTATGAATCTTAAAACACATGATAATGAAGAAAAAATAATGTATACAAAATTTATTTTAAGATAACACAGGTATAATATAAAGTATATAAGGAAACATTGTCTGTCACACATTGAACACCATGGACTACTGAGGTACCTATTTATAATGATTACCATGGACTTACTAGGACACACAGAGATGATCCCATCCATAGGATTTATCGGTCACATATAGATGCTTCCCATGTAGGCTATCATGCGGAGGTACTCATCCCTGATAAGTACCATTGGTCCCCTGAGTCACACAGAAACGTTCCCCGATGTGGACCTGCCAGGTCCTGTAGAGCATATTACTACATAGGAATTCATAGTTATTTCACATAGGGCCACTTATAGCTGGTCCAACCAGGGTCACTTATGAGTAGTCATTGGGAATCAGCCATATGCAGGATTCCTACTTGTAGTGTGATTTATTATGAGAGAATCAACCCCTCATACCATTCATAGTATTTCAACTTCCATGAATGCCTGTGTAAGTCACTACAAAGAAGTCTTCTCATCGTGAGAGATCTAACTATAAAAAAGGATCTCCAAACGGATGCTCAGTCTGAATGATATGAGTGTTTTAGTAAACATGGGTCAGTTGTGTCTGGGCCCAGTCTGACCTTATTATACCAACCCGACCAACCAGGCCTGGGAGTCCCACATGAGCCGATCTAGTTCGACTGACCTGGTTTGTGTCTTGACTAACACGGTTAGTCCTAGCCAATGGGATGGGCCCATTGGACCTTGGTGGAACCAGCCAAGTTCAACAGTGGGTCCAGCCCGCCGAGTCGCCCAATGATAGTGTTCCATCTAGCCGGGACCGTAATAGGTGGGTCGATTCATTCAGAACTCGGGCTGACCAGTGACCCAGTTTTACTCCAATGCCCCTGCCTACAAAATTGGGATGTCATGAGTTCCATCTCGGGCTACATTGCTGCCCAGTTCTCCCCCACAGTCTTACTCGCACGGTGGGCATGTCTTCTCCACCCTAGACACTGATTGGGTGTTTTGTTCGTGCCTGACATGACCGATTGATATTGGCCACCACATATTCACACATGTGATCACTGTTGGACTACATCCCATTGAAGTGTGGCCCGTATGGCACGAGCCACACCACGTCAAGGTCGGGTGGCCAAGTCCGCCTCCACCTGCCACCTTCCTACTGCATGTGGCCCCCTATTACACCACCACTACCTAATCTGGTCACGGAATCTTCCTTGGTACACCATTTTGGTATCCCGCAACACACCCGCGGATGGTGTGGCTTCTAAATACCACAGGGTCCACCATAGTGGTCTGTTCCTCAAATCGTCTACACATCTGGCCTCATTGGGATGTCGTCTTACCAGTTATGACCTCGATAATTCATTACCTCCAATTTATAGGGACAGTCATGAATAACACAAGATCGACCACTGATGGAGAAATCATGGCCTTATTTTTTCGGCCTAATTCCTCCACTTAACAATTTTTGAAACATGGGGTGAGGGGATTAAGGTACTATCTGCAAAATAATTCTGAAAAATACCCTCCTACAAGAAAACGAGTCCCACAGATCAACATGATTGTGGTTTGATCCAGATTCATTGTTTTAGAATAAAGAACAAGGAAAAAAATTGAAAATTAAAACCATACCTGGAGAATCTTCGATCGTATTGAACGCTCATCATGGGTTGAAATCCCTCGAAAGAGATTTATGATCTATTCGAAGTCATTGGTGTTCATTGTTGGTTGGTCCATGATCTATTCTCCATGGTTTCATCTCCACTTCATCAATTCATTGGCATTCATTTTTTTGCAGGATTCTCTCATATGTCATCCGAATAATTTTAGATCTAAATATGTTTCCCTAACCCGTCATCTCATTAATAGAGAAACGCATCATAATGTTTCTATTACAATTTTTCATTATGTCATTATGTTGTTTTGTTTATAAAATAGTATTTCTATTACGCTTCTGTTAAAGATTCATTGAGAATTTTCATTTTTTGAATGGAACAATCTGCTCAACGCTTCATTGTAGTGACATTGTTTTTGAATAAAATAATCTATTTAGGTTTATTTTATTTTTATTAAGATGGCTGAAAATTAACTTTTCCCATCAACCCGTGTCGATCGAGGTTAGGTCCATTATTAGGTAATGTCGATGATCTGGACACATCAGTGCCCACATATTTTCTATTCAGGCGCCTCTTTAGATGTTCCCAAAACCGCACTCATAGACCATTTTAATTATCCAAAAAAATCATCAAAATACGGGATATTACATATCCGCTTCTAATGATCGTATGCCAAACTTATACGTGATTGAGGAAAAAATTTCTAAATGGATGAAATATGAAATTGATGGATCATAAATTTATTTTACATAATCAATATAATTGCATATGTATCATATATATCCATTACTTCCATCAGTAAAACTATCAATGTGATGTGGTGATGAAGAAAGAATTAGACTACTAAGTGGATATGGTAATCCAAACATATGCATGCCTGATGCATTTGTATTTTATATGATAGATAAAATGTGTAATATGGATCTATCATAATAATAATAACATCTATGAATTTATATGATAATGGATTTATTAATTTTTAGTGAATCAATAAACATAGATGGTCTTGAATAATAGATACACTTGCTATAGTTGATAAAGGAAACTTCCTATACTTTAGGATACCTTCATTAGATCCTCTATTAAGGGTCTTAAGGATGGTATTTTGGAGAAAAAATACATAAAAAGTAATTATATTATGAATTATATATATTTAAATTGTAACTAAAAAGAAAAATATTCCATTTAATCAATAAACTAACCGTGAAATGAACTTATATATAAAATCAATGTGAAAATTACATAGCTAATAATAATAGAATTCGTAATAAGGGAAATGATTAATTATTTGATATCATGTTTTAATGATCATGATACTTCTAATATGAATACCATTAACAAGAATATTAATACCCATCTGTAGAAAACAATTTAAATTTGAAGTCAAATTTATCTGATGAGAACTATTAGTGAACTGGTATAAATCTAGGCCCCACCAATCATTATATGTTAAAATCACTCCTCCCATGTCAAATGATCAATTTAATTCAGGAATAATTATTAAATATAATAAAAAATACTTCTATATTAAATGTTATGTATGTATAATCATTACTCAACTAAATCAAAAAACATTCCAGGTAAATATCATATTTGAACATGGAAGAGTGAGTTGGAAATAATCATTTCCTTTACAAATGAATTGGGATATTTAATAGTATTGAAATATTCATGGTTCACAGCTGAATTCTTAAAATTATTGTAAAATTAAAACATATACCCATTTTTTAATAAGTAAAATAAGTCCTTTTCATGGATGAATAAATTTATCATAAAAATATAATGAATTTTTTTTATGAATATATATTTTACTTTGAAATTAATTTTTAATGAAAAAAATTATAGTATGATTGAAAAACACTTATTTGATATTATATTAAAAAAAATTTAAATTAGTAATAAAATTATTAAGTCTAAATGATGGTGGTAAATCCCAGTCATGAAATATTAGATATCAAATTAATCATCTGTATTGGTTTTAGTTAATCCATAAATGAAATTGTTTTGAAAAATGACAAAAAAATCATTTCAATGAATTTTGTAAAAATTATAAAATCCAATAAAATATATTTAAAATTTTATAGTAAAATAGTAAAAACCTTTTTTATTGTTTTCTAGAACACATGTACATCAATGGAAAATATACACCAGTGGATAAATAAACAAAACATTCCTGACAAATGTTGAGATTGTGAAATAAACCATTATGACATTATTAACCATTAAACTATAATCCCTATGAAATAATTAAGAACAAAATAATATTTTAATACCATTAAGGAAAATTTATTCATGATATAATACATAAAATGGGAATTATATACAACACATATAAGAATTATGTGGTGAATATTGCCTATGTCTCACAGAATCAAATACTAGAAATAAACTATCGCCTTATGTTTTCATTTAATTAAATGTGTGATAACATCCATGTTAATTGTTTTAAACATGTTATTAATTAATAAAATTACTATATTTATATTTATATTATCATATATAATCCTTTTATATAATCTTATCTAACTTTTAATAAAAATACCTCATTGTTAGCTTTTTTGGGTGTTCATTGCTTTATTTTCTGATGAATGTTTTGTCATTTAGTTATAGTTCTTGTAAGAAGGATAATGATTCATTATCTATAGAATTATATTAATGTTATAGAAATTATATTTATTTATTATATATAATTTTTAGTCATTTATGGAATTTAAAAATATAAAATTAAACACATCACTTTATATACATTGTAATCATTACACATGTACTAGAGATGATATCATTTATAAATGGACAAAAGGGTAAAGATATATTAGATTTATAAATTTTACAGAATCAATATAATTTAATAATTATAATTTTTATCCATTTTTTATATTATTGTAACCATTACTATAAATGTTTTTTGAATAACTAATTAAACATCTACATTGAGATGATAAGACGTACGTACACATGTGTGATACATTAATTTTTCATAGGATGGATAAAAGGATAAATATGTTTTTATGAAAATATAAAAAATTCAATATATATTATAATTAATTTAATAATTTTATATAGAAAAAACACAATAAGATGACGTAGAAGAATAAATAAACATTAAATAGTTGGTAAAGATGATTACATCTTTTTAAGGATACCTTCTTTAGATCACATACTAAGGGACCCAAGGATGGACTTATGAGTATAATAGAACCTCCATAAAATGTATAATGATTTTTTAAGAGTAATTGTTATGTTTTGGTTGATCTATATGGATTAGAGTGGTCTATTTATATAATGTAATGGGCATCTTTTTATACTTGAGATAAGTGGAACCTTTTTAATTTCTCTAAAATATTAAAATATAATGAAACTATTCTAGTGAAAAATAATTCGGAATGGAATGAAATTTAATATGATATTTTTTTTCTTATAGTATCTTAACCCCTATTCTCGTAGTTATTATTTTTATGATTGTTTAATAATTTCATAAAATATTATTCACATAAAATATCATAAGTTTCAATTCAGTTACTATTAATTATATTAACATTAAAAACATTAAGAAAAAAAGTCAAATTAGAACTAGATATTTTATTATATCATAAACAAGTCATAGTAATATTTAATTTTTTGGAATACATTAATTATCTAAAATTATATTTATTTCTGTATTTCTAATAACATTCATTTGATTTTTCCATTTACTAAATAATAAATGAATAAAAATTTTGTAAGAATTTATGTTAATAATTTTCAGACTAAAAGTTAATATTAAATAAACATCAAGAAGATAGATCTTTGATATTTAAAAATATTATTTATACTTGATTATATCATTCTAATAAAACCATATTAATAATATTACACTTCTTAAAAATAAGAGTGTGGAATAATTTATTTTTTATTAAATAAAATACTTCGAAGGTCATAATCTTATCAATGTTGGCAAAAATTTTCATGATATGAAATTTTAGTGATTATGGTGAAGGTTTATTTATAATATAATATTTAGGTATTTTTTAGGTTCATTCAATAGTTCTAATAATTTTATTTTGATCCCGAATTACATAATTTACACTTTATCATGGAAATAAAATTAATATGTTTAATATTCATATTTACTAAAAATTAAACGAAACTATTTAAAAAATCTGGTCCCACTGATTAGAAAATATGTAATCCATTTTTATAAATTTAAAACACATAAGGGGAATAATTTAATTTAGAATTAAATATGTTAAATCGAACAAAAAATATTTTCATTAAAATATGACCTTTATGTATATTATGCTTTTATATTAAATTAAAATATAAATTCCATATAAAAACTAAAATTATATTTACTAAATTAAATGTTATCTAATTAAAATTTAATTCTATTCAAAAATTTAGTATTTCATTTTAAATAATTTAAAATAAAATATGGCTATCAATAAAAATTATTATCATTAAATATTCATTAGAAAATAATTTGTATTCTGAAAAGTATTAAAAACTCATCCTAGGAAACTATTGGCATGATAAATTCAAAATTGCAATTCATTTTGTCATAATAAAATTAAATAATATATAACTTAATCCTTTGAATGAAATAATAAAATAAATGAGTTTAATAAATCATTCGCTTTAAAAAAATTAAATTATGTAATATATTTATAATAAATACAACTACATAAAATAAAAATACTACAAAATATTAGAATTATTTATTCAATAATTTCCATGGTTTTAATATTCTACATAAATTAGGATGTCTATCCATTCATATTTTTAATTATTTCTTTATTAACTCGATTCGACTATTCAAAAAACCATTGTCAAAATAACACATTGTAATAATATATAATAATACTTCCACTAGAAAAGAAAAATAAGGATTTATGTAGGAAATATAGAATAAAACATAATTAGTTACCATATATGGTAAAATATGTTTCTTAAAAAATATATATGATGATGAAAATTACCTCCTAAAGTCTAATAAAGAGTGATGGAGAACATGGTCATTACGGTGGTACATTTAGTTAACTCCTTATAAGTTAAAAAGAATTCCTTTAATACAAATATATAGAAAAAATTATTCAAAAAATTACTAAAGTATTAGTTTAAATTAATTTTATAAAACATAAATAGTTATTGAATAAGAGATTTAAAAATCAAAGGAGAATATAGTTAAAATTTAAACCATTTTAAAAAACAAGGACAATAAAGAGAAATATTTTAGAACTGATACTTAAAAAAAAAATCTCATATAATGAAAGATTGTTAAATAAACATTTATCTCTTTCGTAACATTTGGTTCATAATACCCTTATTGAAATTACTTCAATTTAAATATTAAATGAACTTTCAAAAATTATATTAATGATATTATACAACTAAGTGGTAGTATAAATAGAATAGAAATCGAATGAGAGGTGAATATGGAATATATCTCACAGAAGTAAAAGAGAGACATGAAACTCCTACCATAGGTTTAATTTTTTTCACATATTTGAGTATCCCATATAATAAATATATATGTATTATAAATTTATTCTATAATCATGTTTATATATATCTTACAATATGTGATTTACTTTTAAAAATTTATCACCCATTTATTATAAATTCATTGTTAAAATCTCTGATTTCTATGGTAATTGTTTATTTTTTCATGTATGTTTTGATTAATTAGTTTTATTGCTTTTAATTATAACATTTATTCTTCATATATAAAATATTTTTTTTTCATTTAAAAATATATATATATTTAGATTCATCCATAAATAATGAGATCAAAAATTAATTACACTGTTTATGGAGATGGGTGATCGTATTTAAATAATAACAAACTTTTCAATTCTTTATGGATGGAATAAATTTTTTTAAATGATAATTATCAATTATATAATCATTATTATTATTTATATATCATATATATTCATTATTTACATATTTAAAACCATAAAAGTAAATTTTCTATGAAAACTAAATTAAATTGCTACGTGGAGGTGGTAAGATGTACATACACATGAGGGACATCTTCACTATTCATAAGATTTTTAAAACATAAAATATAAATTTCTAATAATAAGAATAATTCAATATATATATGATACGGTAGTTAATAATTTTGGATGAAAACAACACATGAAGATTATGTAGAAGTATATATGAACATGGATGACTCGGTAAATGTTTTTACAACCTCTTCAATGAACTATCCATAGAAATTTTCATAAGGGACCTATTATTTTAATTTCTGAAGGTAAAACCCTCAAGCATTTGTCTAAGGATGTTTAATAGGGGAATCAGTAGTGTTTGTTCAAGCTAGATGGCTCAAATTGGTGTAATGAAATGAGGGATGAGGTGCCCATTTATAATTGAAGTAAGGGTCACATATGAAAATTTTCATCATATTAAAATATAAAAAAAATCTAATCTTGATCAAATTCATAACAATGTCATCGGAATTCATAATGGATGATATTTCCAACTTTATCATATCCCAATTTCCATAATTTTAAATTTTAATTTTATTAAAATAATTTCAAAATATATTATTTTCAAAAAATATCATTATTATATATATTTGGAACACTTAATTACATTTAATTTAATAAAATAAATAAAAATTATAAATACTAAAATATTGTTTTAATACAATCGTTACATGTGACTTTCATTTAGAAAATTTATATATCATGATAATTATAAAAAATTATAACACATTTAATATTTCTAAAATCATATGTTTAATTTTTAGATTAATTGAATAATTATAGAATCCTAATTATGTGGGAATTTATTAATAGTCTAATTACATTCACGAGAACCAATTAAATTGTTTAATTTTGTATAAATACATTTTTTTCATATGAAACGATTTAAACAAATGGTTTCATTAGGCTTTTCTAATTTATTTTTAATTTAAATTGTTCTAGATTTATTTATGATTTTGGATATATGGATTCAATATATTGATTTATGGTGTTCATATTTAGTAAATATTTAACTTCTATATCATAATATCTTTTTCATATTTTATAAAAATAATTTTTTTTTCAAGTAATAGTGAAAAGTATTGATATTTATAGAAAATTATATAATTTTAAAATTATTTCAATTAAAAATTAACATATGGATTAACATTCAATTCTATTTTTCTTATTTTTATATAATGTAATCAAATTATGGTATTTTTAATCTACTTTATACTATAATTTATTATAAAAACTATTTTTACTTATAAAGATATTTTTTTCTGAAAAACTATTCATTACACATTTTCAGTTTAAATTTATATTATAGTTTACAAATAATATATTCTAAATTTTTTATAAAATTTATTACATAATTTTAATCATTGAGACATGATTTTTTAAAAATTCAAATTTTTTTGGGAATATGAATATTAAAATTAATAATTTAATTACCATTTTAATGGGTAAATAGTGTAATATATGTAGAAAATAATATGATCAGAACTGTAAAATGATACAAAAACATTCATAAATATTATTTTAGGAGTATATCCTGAGCATAATTATTGAAGGGTACAATTTATGACATTATTGGGAATCATGGATGTGGTTATTAAAATTATAGTATATTATTTGATATTGATTAGGAAAAAGGATAACACGCTTGTCGGGTGACAATCTATCATATCTAACAAGGTTGGGTCATGAACCAATAAATGAATGGAAACAAGGTAACAATTCTAAGCAATGGTATTCATGGTGTCTTATTATGTATGACATTTTATTTTTAGTTAAATGATTTTATGGATGAATACAAAATTAATTTTGGGAACTTATTTATTTTCATATATATAATATTTGTTTTTGGAAAACAATTTGATGATTATTTGATTAATTTTATTCCAGAAAAAATCACTATATTTTTCTAGAAACATTATTAGATAAATTTTACTATATTATTATGGTATTATAGTTCAGAAATAATTTTCAACTTATCATTTATAATTATTTGTGATTTTATTGTGTCGTTATGGTGAGACATGTTATTTATGTAAATGACTATAATTTCATTGAGATTATGTAATTTCAGATATTAAAATTTTGGAACGAGATTTCAAGATTTATTGATAGTATTTGGAGATACCTGTAAAATTTATAATGAAAGACTATGTGATCAAATCGTTCTTATTTTTCTGATTCAGGTTTAGGTTGTAATATTTTTTAGGATGTTTAATGATACATATTTATTTAAATATCTTGGATCATTTTGGGTATTACTATTAAATTTTGGGTGATTAATGTAGTCCCCTGAAAGAGGGTTTTTCATTCAATCATTTTCATATATACAAACCATATTGGTTTTGGTTAGTTTATAAATATTGAATGATGTTATTGTTTTCCCTTTTATAATTTTTTGATTTGTAGATGTTATTTCATGATCATTATGCATGATAAATTCAGACCCATGATTTGTATAAAAGACCAGTTTGTGGTGCATGAAACATTATATATAATGTTAGAATATTTAATTTTATTCTTACTCTAGAATGTAAAATAAATAATTAACTCTAGTAAAAGGTTTTTTCAACAAGAAATGATATCCCCTTACTTTTAATAACATGATATCAACAGAAATTTAAATCATCATAGATTATAGGATTGTGATTGTATTTTCTAAGGACTATTTTCTCAATCACTCACTATTTGTCCATAAGAGTTAGTTTTCTCTTCAATATACTATTTTTTCACTTCCCAATTATATTCTCCTAAATGTAATTCTATATAAATTTCAAACTTATCTTGATATTTTCGAGTTTAATTCTTATAAACCGTTTTTCCTGTGTGGAATTTCAATAATGGTATTGGAATATTCAAATCCTAGATATTAATCCTAAATTTAAAATATTAGGGATTTAATTTAAAAAATTATGGGAGAAAATGACAACAATGGTTATTATATAATAAATAATTTTAATATCTATTTGGATTCATTAATTATGTGGTTTTTTCAACCCTCCGTTGATTAACAGCTTAATACCTCTATGAATAATATTATGCACAAAAAGTCCACTAAAATATATGGAGGGATTATAGAATGATATGTTGATAGGTACTTTATTGACCAAATAGGGTTTTATTTTTGAATAAATGTGAATAAAATTTTCCCTTTCATAATAGAGGGGATGTGAACTATTTAAATTTCTTATATTATTATATTAATATAAATAAATTTTCAATTAATAATTTCATCAAAGTGAGTTATTTTGTAGATAATATCTGGATGGTTTTAAATCTCCTCATACAATTGAAACTATATAATTTTTACAATATTTAAACTCTTTTTTTCATTTTAACTCTTATTTAACCCCTATAACTCTTACCATGACAACATGGATTTTTATTCTTTTTTGGTTATTATAGTAACTATAAAATGAAAAATGAACCTTAACTGGAGCATATATTGTATTTCAACAATATCATATTCTGTTTTTAGAATTTATAATTTTTTTGAAATTTTATATCATTTAATAAAATATAATATAAAATATCGATTATATTAATTTTTATGACCATTCATTACACAATATTTTATTACATAAAGATAAAAATATAGCCATCTATTTTATTATTTCTTTATAATTTCTTGGTCTTCTTGATAAATATTTCATCACATTTTTTATATCAAAATATATTTATTTTATCAATTTTATTATAATTTATTATTTTTTTTCATTAATTAGTAAAGCACCACATCACCATTTAGAAATCATTAAATATAATTATTTCTACACTATAAATTAAAATTAAATTACCATGATGAATATA
Organism: Viscum album; assembly: GCA_963277665.1. Classification (NCBI taxonomy): domain Eukaryota; kingdom Viridiplantae; phylum Streptophyta; class Magnoliopsida; order Santalales; family Viscaceae; genus Viscum; species Viscum album. The sequence goes on from OY728156.1 coordinate 538,541,137, forward strand.
AATATTTTTTACTCACAAATATTATTTATTGTTGAACATATCCTCTAGATAATACAATATTAAAAATATTTCAATTATTAAAAATGATATTATGGAAAGATTTACATTTAATTAAATAAAATAGTATAAGTAATTAATATCTTCCAAGTGTCTCCAAAAGTTCATATATTTGAATCATCTACGATTATGGTGGAGGTATACTAAAATACACACACAAAAATTATGTAGTAGTAATTAATTAATGTATTAATAAAATTAATGATATATAAAATATTAAAATTAAAAAAATATTAGATATTTAAAGATATTAATGAATTCAATAGATTGAAATTAGATGTTTATGATATAAAAAAATGGTTAGTTCAATTATGAACTTTTAGATTTGTGTTTTTAAATTATGCATAATGAATAGCTAAGAAATAGAAATAATGATATTCATTGTGATTAATATTTTATTTAATTTTTTAACATTCATAAAAATACAAAATAATCAAAATGGGGACTTTATATGTTCAAAAAATTTATCTCATATTAATTTATAGGACATTTTAAATCATTTTCTCCAGAATAGTCTTAATATATTATATTATGGTTAGAAATTCCAAAGTCACCCTCATGTAAAACATATAAGGACACCTCCTCCCTCACTTATCCACACCAATATGCGCTTTTTAGGTCAACCAACTGAATGCTTAAAAGTACAATATAATCAATACATATAAAAAATAATGATTATGTAAAATATTTTTTTTGTTACAAGTTTTTAAAATTATCCAATAATTATCATTTAAAACATTTTAGGAAAATATCCTTTTGACTTTGGAATTAATTTTAAAAAAACTATGCAAAAATAAAGAGGAAATTTTATTTAAAAATATAAATTAATACCTTTAATGGATTATTCAAATCACTATGATTTAATGAATTAGGAAAAATCAAAACATTATTTAAAACAAAAAAACCATTCCTTTAGTATTTTATAATAAAATTCACAAAGTACCCCTTTTCAAAAATTGGAAAAAGATATATTTGAAACTATTCTATATAAATAAAAAATTTGTTATAATTAATTTAAAAAAATTATTATTGAATAGGAAAAAAACATTTTATAAACAACATTATAAAACATTTTTAAGGAAGTAAAATATCCCATAATTGGGACTTATATATAAACTATTATGAGTAACGATGAGATTATGAGATAAACCCCTACTACTTTTGTGGAATTTGTATACTAACACCACAAAAGTATAAGTTAAATATAAAATTCAAATATATTGAATATAATTAAATTCAGAATATCAAATTTAATATACAATATATATAAAAAGAAACAATAGGTTAAAATAGAATAAGTCTACTAGAAATAAAAGTCAGACTAAAATTCTTTTACCAAACACATTCATGTAGTTGAATGTGATTTAACCACCTATAAAATGTTTTAAACCATTTAATTAATTTATTATAGAAAGATATTCATATTTATAATATAATATATAATAATTATATAACACATTAATACTAGTTTTTTACAAAATTTCATTATGACCATTGTTCTTGGTGTTAACTCTTTCATTTTTCCATGATTGTTTTGTCTGTAAGTACGATTTCGTGTACATTTGATGTATATAAATATAATATATAATAATAGTAATTATATATGTATTATATATAATTATTTAATACATTTTAGGAATCATTAATAAATTTTTTATATGGAAAATTAATCCCATAACTTTGGAGAGAAGGAAGGTTATAAATACACACGAGCGACAATATCTTTGATATTTTCACCAAGACATAGAAATAATATAATCATATAGGAAAATAATATAATGAATAATTTATATTAAAAAAATATAATTATAATTCCCAAATATTTTAAAATATATTTATATTTATATTATTGAACAACAAAAAATAAAATCATCTTTAGTGTTGACACAAAGAATATGCTGCAATTGAAAAGCCCAATTTGGTATCATAAAAATAATATTTCGGATAAGATAAGTACTTTATAGGATAAGATATGAAATAATAAGGAATTTTTTATATCATATTTAGTACCTATGTTTTATATTGACATAACAAGTGTAATTTCAAAATTCTTGTGCAATGACTACACAAGGCCAAAAAAGGCAAAAGAAAGCATCAAATGCATTGTAATGATAGTGATGTGAGATAGAATATATAATTAACTAATATAAATGAATATTATAATAATAATAATAATATTTTCAGGATATTAAGGTATTTGTATTTTTTTATTAGTTATAAAGGACCCTCATTTTATTGTTCAACGATAATGAAGTATTAAATTAATTATCCAAAACTAAAATAAATGATATTTGAAATATTACATGTAATATAATACAATATATTTAATTTGATAAACCAATTATATATATGGAAATTATATTATTAATATTTAATTAAAAAATTATAATATTTCTATTTTTATTTATGTTTATAAATTGAATGTAATGAATATTGTAAAAATTTATAATAGTTGAATTTTTTTATAATAATATTTTATTAAATTATTTAAAATGGGTTGATTATAAATCTCAAAAGGACTCCCCTAACTATATCTTTTCTAATGAAACTAGGATAATAATTGGCAGTAAATTTTATAAAAACATTTTTTCAATGAAAATTGTTTAAAAACCAATTAAATCAGTTTTTCATTGTAAACATTACCAAGCTAGAATGATAATTTTTATGGAAACATCTACTATTAGTATAATACAAATAACAATTTATGATCTAAAATATGAATTTCCATGTCCATAAACATTGAAACTAAACACACATAATATTGATATTATGTTGGAATGATTAACATAATGCCCATACTCTGTCCCAATGATGGTGGTACTTCTATACCATTATACATCCCATTCATCTAATACCTAACGGTTTTTCCCAAATCATATAAAGTCATTTCAATAAATTACATTATTTAAATTAAATAAATATTAAAAAATAAATTAATTAAGAATTCCCAAATGTAATTTTAAAATAAACATTTAAAATTATAAATAATGACTTTTTCCAAAAAGGTATCCAATTCCCATTATTACCAAAAACACAATTCAACTTAGATTTTACATTAAATCACACCATGATTTTGACATCAATTTCCATAAATTAATGAAAATAAAAATCAATAAATCATATTATAATGATGACCATTTGAGATAAAAGAAATATTCTTCTCAAAATTTCTCAAAAATGATGAACATGAAAACAACTTCAAAAACATCGCATAGATAATATAAATCAGAAAAAATATCGTGTTTCCTACAAAAAAAATAATATCCCATTAATTTTTACACTAAACAACATGGATATATCCCCAACATTTATGATCCCTAAAATAAATAGAGGAATTAAGAATAGTAATAAGGAAAAGTTTGAGGAAAAATCAGTTAATGGTGAAACTATGCCTAGAAAACACTAACAATATCATAGGAATTTCTTTCAGGTTTAAATGAATTGGCTATCCATCTTAAATAGGTATAGAAATTCATATAATTTTCTAAATATGGGATAAAAAATAGTTTAGGTTCTAAATATAATAAGATCCATGATTTTTTATCTAATTTTACATAGCACACTGTTTTGGGATAACAGTTATCCAAACCGTGTGTGAACCTTGGATGAGTGAATTCCTAAACCAAAAACTCACATGGTTGGATCACATGGTTAGAAAAACGGTGTTTCATAAATTATATTCCCCTATATCAATCATTATATAGTTTCTCATGGATAGCCCAATTTTTTCTTCAAATAATGCACCAATCTATGTGACTACCTAGTTCCAACTATTTTATATTCACAGTTTCCTAAAGGTGTTTCATGTTTTCTATGAACCGTGCTCAAAATTATCACCTCTATAAAATCCTCAAAACCATGAAAATATCCTATTAACATTTTGATACATTACCCAATCATAATATATACTTAAAATACCTATGTAAAGGGTTAGGAACATGAAACTGTGGGTTCAACATTCTCCTCAACAATTGTATTTCCATTCTCAGAAATTAAAAACACACCATTGGGATGAAAGAGTTCTGACCATTTCACCATAGTTTCCGTCTCACGATCCCAACTATCTTACAAAATCCAAAAATATTTTTATAAAACTCACATTGGACTAATGATTTTCCCATTCAAGACATCCTCTAGACAATATAAAATCTATATTGTCATGAGAACCAATATAGCATCCATATCTTGGTGAACATGATCCCATCAAACCACATGGTCAAGATCACATTGATGCATATTCAATTGAGATACATAGAACACGTTATTCACTGAACTGTACCTTATTGGTTAATATAATTGATATTACACATCACTAACCCATTTAATCTTCTCAAAAGGGTTTGTGTATCAAGTAAAAAAAATTCCACACTTATCAAAAAAAAATGATTTCCATGCCTTGGATTGATTTTCAAGAAGATATTATCAATCAAATAGAACAAAATAGTCAGTGATGATGATCATTATAAAATGTTTGACAATTATGACTCATCTCTATCCTATTTATAATCAACTAAATATTCTCATTGTCTATTTCATAATAAATAGTACAACAAGTGGATTTAGACCGATTTCTACCCAAGACACTAGAGAAAAAAAGAATATACATAAAATAGTTTACAAGAATCTCTATGAATCCACTCCTATTATCCATTGATCTTTAAGAAATCTAATCACTATATGTACTTTTCCCAAGAGCAACCAAAATCCATTACACAATCCTGAATAATTTATTTTATTCTTTTTGTCATACATTTAGATTTTTCCTCTGTTTTCAGATGATATTTCAAGCTCATATTCAAATGAGTCCTAGGGGATTTGTATATGGTCTTTATAAAAGGATACGCAAACTTGGAGTCTCTATACGATGATATTAAAACTAATACACCATACCACTTTAGAATATATAGGATACAGATTTGTGATGAGTCTTCTACTATATTCCGCTCATTATTAGTGATGAAGTGGACCAAAATTGTGTGATGATCCACTATCACCCTCCATAATCATGTTTTGGAAGAATCCATTGAAGTACTATTATAAAATACAGAGAAACATTCTTCTATTTCCACAAGGGAATTGTAAAATACCACAAAATACAAGCTGGAAACTAGTGATCTACCTTAAACTATTGAAAATTTACATATGTCAAAAAATACAGAACTTTTTTTTCATGTCATCCTATAAATAAATTTTATTTAGTTCCATTTAATTCTTTTAATTCTAAGATAAAAATATCGCCTTGAATGGTGCTAATATTGAATATTTTATTAACAATATTCCAAATTTATGACCATCCAATATTTAATCCACATCCATGATCTTATCTCAAGCATCCATCTATCAATGGTCTCTCCACTATTTAGTTCTGACTCCAAAAAACACAATTGAAATATAATATTTGTGCCTATTTAAGGATATCTTTCAAATATAGATAAAAATAAAACATAAAATATACAGCATTAACTCATTCCTCACAATCCTAGGGCTTGTAAGCTTTAGCATACTTTAGATTCAATTGATCTGAATAACTTTTTTCAAATTACTATATGACTTTATGAATAATTTATCAACCAAGGAGTTCAATTTACCTAGTATATACATTAATTCAAAGTAAAAAATTTAATGGTAATCCATCCACATTCAATGTCTCAAATAAAAATATCATTTTGAGAAAATTTGTTTCAAGAACCTATGATCCGTAAACACTTTAATGTTCTCACTAAATAGTTAATGACACCAAATATATAAATCATGGACCATAACAGCTGACTCCAACTTATGTGTTGGTAAGTTATTCTCATGAAAATATAAATATTGTGTGATATAATAAATACAATATCTCTATATATGATAAAAATCCAATCATGGATCCAAAATCCTCATAAATGTTGTACATAACCTTGTAATAACACTATAAATATTTATATAGTTAATGATGAAAGGAAAATGTTAGGATCTTGAAAGAGCTCATTACGTTCATCATTCCACTAAGATGGAATATTTACCATTTTAAAATAAGACATTGGTGAAGATAGTCATGAAAAGTCTTGAAAAAAACTCAAATTTATCTTACAAGGATAAGGATAGTTTTTATCTCAGACACATTTTTTAGAGCGTTATAAGAGATCACAACCTCTACCTTTTCTGAAACCGTAGAAATACCTTTTTCAAAGGTATCTTGGAAATTTAAATGTTCTTACTACATCAAAAAATAACATTTTTAATTTTTTTATTTGGATTATGACCCTATAAGATATACAACACTATATCAAAGTTTTTTATAGGATCACAAATTGTTCTAAAATGCAAAAGTATGTTATCCAAAATACATCACAACAAAAGAATATAGAATCTTATGAAATATTTGATTCATAAATTCCAAAAAGATAGCTGTTTCATTTTTAGGACCAAATGGTATACCCATATACTCATAAAGTATGTATATTTCTTCTAAAATTTATCTTCAAAATATTCTATTTCCAAACCCAAAGTTGGTGATATCCCATATGTAATTAAATGTTTAAGAACTCCTATGCTCTCCAAAAATGATAAAATATATCATAAATTAATAGAGGAGGGTATTTATTCATTAAATTTACTTGATTTATCTTATGATAAAACCCACAATATCAATGAGTTCTATATTAATTAATCATAAGCAAAAAAGGCGATTCCCACAAATATGTACATGGTTGAATGAACCATTTTCATTCAAACTGTTCAAAATTGAATATAAATTACACAAATTATTTTGGTTCTATATAATAAGATTGATGTGATAAAGGAATATTCCCCTTTAAAATATCAAATATAGAGGCTAGTTCTCTTTTATTTCTAAATCCTATGAAATGTTTTGAAAAAAAACTAGGAAATTGATCAATCATTATTAGAAAACCACTATTCTTCACCACATCCATAGAATCCATGTACAAACATCTTACTACAATGAGATTGTTCTAACCACTTGTTCCAGTAGTCTTACTCTACTTACCTTCATATTTTGATATCCTATAAATACTTTATCAACTCCACATTTAATTTAAATTCTTACCCTTGTGTTGTGAAATATGATGTGATCTTTGATCAATTTCACCCAATCCACACCCACGATTACGTCATAGTCATCCATCTCAATCATAATCATATCCCATATCAATATAGCCCCCTCAATAGTTATAGAACATGTTTTTCAAAAAAAATGCATGACACTCCTTTTGAACAAGTCGATTTGATCATTAAATATAAATGTAATCATATCAATAAGAAAAATCAGATTATCAAATATTTAATATAAAATAAATTAATGGGATACAACCAATTTAAATAAATTTTACAAAAGAGTATAATTTAAAATTATAATAACTATAAATTATTAAGTTATTGATTGATTGTAAAATATCACATTTTTAGTTCTATTATATTATTACTCACCACAAATTTCTCAATATTACGATTTCAGATTCCACTGGATGTGGAGTCATGGTAATCATGGAATAACTATCTCTTTCATGGGTTTCTTGATGACATATGTTCTGCTAGACTCATCCTTTCAAAGAATAAGATTTATGAGAATCATGATATGTGTCACAAGAATATGGCCTTCATGAACTATGATAATAATCCAAAATATGTCACATTAGGTTGAAATTATGACAATATATTTTTGATTTTGTATAATCTCACTCTATATGATCAATATAACCACATTGTAAACTACTTGTTTACCCATTGTTTTATGAGAAAGATTTAATAATTCCACTATCTAATTCTGAGTCATAACACCTCCTTGGAAATGGTTTTCCTTCATCCCATTATTCTTAGTATTAGTGTTCCAACCATTTACCTTCAGTACCAATATACTTCCCCCAACAATATTTCCTAAGATATAGCTTTATTTCAATATTTCACTGTTAAGCTTATATACAAAATATGATATAAAAATCTACTAAATCAATGAAAATAAATCATTCCTAAAACTCTATTAGAAAAAGTGTGCCTTCAAGAATGCACATCTAGAAACTTCTCATGAAAACAAGACCAAACTAAAAAATTTAGTTGGGTACACATCGATCTAAGGTCTCTTGATTTAAACTAATGAAGTATGTTATTATAGATATTTGTAATGTTCGAGGATTTATCTTTTTGTTAAAAAATATATTAAAATCCTCACATGGTATGATGATTATTGATTAAAATTGAAATAATAAATCACACAATATGTCTAAAATATCATCAAGCATATATGTAACCATCTTCCCCTTCATATCGGTTTGAGTTCTGTGGAAGTTGAATATTTGAATCATCTTATTTATTGATACATCTTCTTCTTCTAGATTCCAATAAACTTGATCAATGGTGGGTTCAATTTCTATAACTAAATATAATGATAATGTTTCATTATTTATTCAGTTTTAGTCCCTCTATCCATGACATGAATATCCTAGAAAATAATCTAAACGAAAGACTATCTAGCTTGTGGTTCAAGTGAAACCGAATTCTCAGTGTCACCATCTATTTCATTCCTATTTTTCCTACCCAATGTCATTTTATATAAAAACTACACTTGATTATGAGTCTGAAACTCTATTAAATAGAGGCAAATCAATTTAAAATTTTCCACATCACACCTATCAAATTAAGTATCTTCAAAATTAAAAATCTTCTTTTTTTCAAACAATTTATTGAAAATTACACTATGATTTTTAAATATAAATCCATTTTAAAATATTTTGAAAAATAAAAACATAATCACCAAATCATAAATAATTACTCAAAATGAATCATTCAATCCTACTAGGAAGTCATTAATATCAATGCATCTCAAGAAACAATCATTGACTATCCTAATATAGATGTGGTGAAAACTTCTCAATGTGTCTCACAACACTCATGTACCCAAAATCCAAGGTAACTAATTGTTAAAAAAATAGTTAACATATCCCTTTTTATACTCAAAATTTCATGATCTGATGGTCATATGCATTATTAACATCGCAAGATGTGAACTGATAGTAATTTCATATAAAGGATCATTGAAACTAATACACATTGTAATTTTTCATCCCTCTTCATAGGTTCGAGAAGTGACAGTTTTGTTACTAGCAATAGCTGGTATTCCCAAGGAACCAGTGGTAGGGAATAAATTCCATTGGAATCATAAAAAATTTATGGAAGATATTATATTTGATTAAAAAATCCAATCTAAGAGACAAAAACAAAAAATCCATTAAATGATTTTTGAGTTAAAAATAAAACTTATCCAAATACAAATAAAACCAAAGCCATATCATAGTACAAAGTAGAGGCCATGTGACGTAAAAAAGAGTAAAATGATGAAAAGTCTTAAGGACATAAAAGACATCAACTAGAATCTCCCAATATAATCTATTATCCAAATCTATATTCCTCATTCATGATATTAATATTTACTACAAAATAATGTGGATATCACTCCATTAACAATGTTTTGACTCATAATATGTATAAAGGTACCATATTTTCTATGTAGGTGGTGAGTTTAAAACCCATTAGTATTTCCTTAGTGAATTCAGAACACATAAAAAGAGGAAAAAATATGTTATAACATTTTATAAAATATATAATTTAATGAAAATCATTTATAATTTTATTTAAATCAGTTTTCTGAGGAAATCCTTAAAAAGAAAACACAATATTCATTCAATTAAAAAAATAATTCTTAAAAAACATTTTATCAATTTATGAACAAGAATGAAAACTTTTATTTCCCCACATATACACTAAACATAAACCTAATATTTTTGTAACTATTTATCATGAAAAATCAATTCCATACTTTTATACAATGATATTGGTACATCATGAACATTATCCATCCAATTCAACTCATAGCCAACCATTATTCACAAATCATGTCAACCCACTTCAATAAAATCATTTAATTAAATTACAATAATTTCAATAAATAATTTACATTCAAATAACCCAATATTATTTTAAAATAATCAATGTTAAATTATAAACAATGAGATATTCCATGAATGCATCCATTTACCATGATTTCAAAATCCATAATTCAGATTAGAATTTCTATAAAATCACATGATGATTTAGAAAACAATTTCAATCAGTAAAATCAATTTTAAATTAATACATCTTGTTCTAAAGATATAGAGGCTATTGATACATCTAATACATGTAAATATTTGGTGAAAATAATGGTCTACACAAAAACATAAAAAAACCTTCTTAGATCTATTAAATCCAACCATAGATATTGTACCCTTATACTAGAACAACAATATCCCATAAATAGTGAAATTTAAAAACATGTATCAATCGCTTATAGTCTTGATCCTTGATTCCAAGAGAGTGAATAATATTCGATATAGGGAAAATGATTAGGAGTGATTACAAATCAATGAATCATTACCTCCAATACACATAGAATCACCTTGGAATTACTCTCAAATAGAAATAAATTGGATCATTATAATAGAGAGGATGTTGAATTCCAATTATTTCATGTATAGGGAAAATATATAGGCTTTTGAATAAACTCATATTAGATCCATGTTTTTCGATTATAAATTTTCATGGTATGTTGGTAGGGTGAACAGTTAGGAATAATGTACTCTACCCATGCACAAGACATTGCCTCCAACCTGACCTCACATGGGTGGATCACATAATTAAAAAAACATATTTCCAATAGTTATATTCCCCTATATCTATCATTATAAATTTTATACTAAGAAGCCACATGGTTTGGAAAAATCATACACCTACCTAGTGACCAAAATTTATGATTCTTGGTTTCCTGGTGGTGTTTCAGGGTTTCAATATACATGTCTCAAACTGGCCACCTCTATTAAATCATAAAAATAATGACTTAGATCCTATGATACTTACAAAAAATTCCACAAGAATTATATATATATATTTAAAATGTGTAAATATAGGGAAATTCACCTAAATAAAGGGTTCTAAAATATAAGAGGTTTAAACACATTAAACTATAGGGAATAACGAAGTAAGTGTTTCTTGAATAAATTTTGTTTCTTTGAAAATAATATACTATATTATCCTCTTATTTCCTTTTTAGGGTGTATATAATTCTCATTTGATATATTATATCATGAATATTATTTTATAGATGGTGTTTAATGTATCATTTGATGTTATTTCATTCAGGGGGATTATGATAGAAATTTTAATAATGCGGAACGTTTTAATTTCACAATCTCATTAGAATTTATGATATTTTAAATTAATGTCCCTAAGAGTTAATATTTCCCTTCCATAATTATTTTTTCTAAATGAAGATTCAAAAATACTATTAATATTCTAATAAAATTGTTTAATATTGTTTTTAATCATGTTTTAATTTTTCCAAAAAAATTTGAAATGATTTTATATCTCATTTTCAATATGTGGTAATTTGCCATTTTTCTAAAAAATATTAAATTATCCATTTTTTAACTGACATGAGTGGAGTAGATTTTCGAAAACTCATGATGTTATAAAATATTAAATAAACATATAGATGTATAAATGATTAATTTCAATTAAATTTCATTCCTTTGTAAATGAATTTTTTCAATGAAACATGAATTTCAATTTCAAAAAAATATGTTCCTTAAAAATTTCTGATATTTTTATTGTGATTTTATTCATAAATACTAACAACCCTATATTTTACATATTCACTATTATGTATATTTTTTTGTGATGCATTCCATGGATGAATTCAATTATTTTTAATAATTGGATAATTAATTTCTCTTAAATATCAATATTCTTGTATGAAATATTTGATTATTGGATACAATGTATATCATTTCTAAATATGGTGTTTATTTTAAAATATTTTTAATTTACTATAGAAATATTTATTTGTTTTTATATTTTAATAAATATATATTTTTGATGATAATGTATATTTATTAATGAACTAAGTCATAAATTCTATATGGGAGTAAAACATTGGACCTACAAAAAGAAGTGGGACTCAAAGAAAATATGTCCACAATTTTTTGTTATGTTGAATGAAAAAATCTTTTGGAAAAATCAAATCATTTTCTTACTATATTTTTAAACTATCTTATGAATTGTCTTAATGGTGGTGGTATCATGAAAATAAGAACATGAGATATAATAATTAATCATTTTATTTATTATAAATTCATTAATTATTATCCATTATCTTTTAATAGTGATATATTCTCTAGATTCATTTGATTCCAAATTTATTGATTAAATAGAAAATAGGTTTAGTTATTTAAGATTCCATATTGATTAATCATTATTGATTTAGGGTAGATTCATCTTTACCTTACCCTTAATGAGAATATGACCTCTCCCATTATTATTTTTACATTATCTAGGATTCTAAGAAGTGTTTCTGATTGATATGCGGGAATATAAAAAAAATGAAATAATCGTTTTTTCCATGGAAAATAATATTTTTATTTTATGATTGAAATTGAAATTTAATTTCATTTTTTTATCTCGTTTACCATGGATAATAAAATATTCAGTCCTATTATATGTTACTTTATTTACCTTATATAATGTAATAAATGAACTAAAATTTTGATTTAGAGTGTTTATTCAATTTACACTAACTATTTCACTAATTTTGATATTATAAATTTTGTTTCAGATTTTAATGATCTAGTTTAGTGAATGTCATTATTTTGAAATGGAAGACAGAAGAGGGAATAAGAACCATATCAATTCAAATAAACTATATAGTATGAATGACTGTTTCCATGATGATATTCATATAATTTTTTGAAGGGAAATAGTCTCCCAAATAGTGTAATTCTATGAGGACATAGTATCATGTGATATACATAAGGAGATATAATTTCTTAGGAATTATGGATTATCATTGAAGTAATATAATAAGAGAATGAGAAAAAATGGATAAAGGGAGTATGTGAAAGAATGAATATCCCACTTGTGAACCTTTTACAAAGAAGCACTCATGTACATACTATATGGGAATTAGAGTTTTATATAAGTTTGGATAGAATATACACTTGTTATGTTATTGTGCCACTACTAATTAATACTATAATTGTAATTTTCTTAAATATAAGGATATAGGGAACTATAGAATCTAATTTCCCAAGTAGCAATGGAATATAGCTCAGAATCAAAAAAGAGATCAAGGTAAACCTTATGTTATTATTATGGTTGAAATGGAATTATTAATTTAAACAGTTACTTGGATTCAATAATTATGATGTAGTAGTGTTTTATTAATGATATTTTGGTTATAAGAATCATTAAATGCATATGTATTGTTCTAAAGTGTCTTTTATTTTAAGATTTGATATAATGTGTTGTATGATATGATAAAAAATATATATAATTATTTAGAAGGAAATGTTTTTAGTGAATACATACAAATTATAAATATAACCACTAATATGTTCTTTATGATGGGTTTAGTGAGGGTAAATAAATTACTAACCTTGAGATAGTAAATGGAATAGTATTAGGGACCACTAAAATTGTATATTGAAAAAGTATCTCATGATAGATTTTACATTATATCTGGGATTTAGGGAATAAAATTAAAATATTAGGTTTTATTTACAGAATATGTTGAGTTTTTATTCTTATGTTCATGCATATTTTTAGTATGGTTTTATGGTGATCATTGTTTTTTTAGAGAATTTACAGTCATTGTAATTGAATGTTGCATTAATATATATAAAATGGGAGATTAATGAAATGATGATTTTGGAAATTTACGGATTATATTCCTAATTTTTTTTATTTTTTTTGGATTTTGATGAGTTATAATTTTAACAACATATGGAATGAATTATTTTGATCATTGGAAAATATTATTTTTTGTTAATTTATTATTTATCACACTGGATAACATGTGCTAATTTTTTTAAATATTTAGTGTCAAAAGGAATGAATTTTTGATCATAAAATTCATTAAATATGGTATATTCATGAAACATTAATCTCAATCACCCACTTACTATAGTAAGAGATGAAGTGAAATTAGATATAATCATATAAAAATGATTATATTATTATTATGAAATGAAAGGAATGAATTTGGGGTTGTTTTATTAGGTACTTTATTTGGATTATAATTTAATTATTTCAAATTATGAATGAAAAATAGATAATAAAAATAAAATATATTTATTTTATTATCGATAAATCAATGACCATTAAAGACCACATATATTTGTAGTTTTATGATGGATAAAATTTTCAAAACCATGTTCTCCCATTTATGTGTTTCGAGTTTTTGAAAATTTAATCCTTATTTTTATATAGTATGCCAAAATATAATAAATAGTTTACTTTTATTTTTTTCAATATGAATCATAATCTTATTAATTTTTGTTACCATGGTAATGGGTAAATTAAATAATTCCTGTTACGAATTTTATACACACTATAAAAAGACCCAAACTCGTGAAATGCTCTTTATATCATTTTAAATAATCCAAACATATCAAATATTCAGTTATATAACATTTTATTTCAATTTTTATGAGATTTTTACCATTATCATATTTTATGTCAAGAAAATTAAAACATGTCACACTATTTATTGTAATAAATGTAAAAATTGTATATTATTTTTAAATAATTGGTATATTAGAGTATAAATATTTTTTCAATTTTACGCATAAAAATTAGGTTAGGGTGATGTTTTGGTATTTTTTAGAAAATATTGATTTTCCATTTAATAGTGAAAAATATCATGTTTTATAAAACATTTGTTTTATTTATATCTAAAATTACCATTATGATTTTCATTTGACCTCAATTTAAACTATATAATATGAAGTTATATATAACCAAATTTATTAACTCTTAATAATACATTTTATCTTATTGGAATAAAGTTTCAGTTTTGGCATCAAAATGAATTTAAAAAATTGTTTCTCATTGCATTTTACAGGATTAATATTTAATTGAATTTTGAAATTTATTTTACTTGAATCATAAAAAATGGGTGAAATATGTGTTATTAATGGGTCATGATTTGGTAAATTGTCCATCTTCTAGTTTTAACAAAAATGAATAGTTACTATAGTTATTTAATTAACATTGTTATGATAAATCATTTAATTTTGATAAAAAAATAAACTGATAGGGACATGAAAATGACCCTAAATGTAAAATTAATCTCATTTAATGATTTCCTTCATCTATACTATTCATGATTTAGTTACATGACATTTCATAGCCATTTGGAAGAGACTATTATTTTTATATTACATTATTTTAAGAAAAGACAAACATGTCACACATAATTTTTTTAATAATTATAAATTTTTAAATTGTGTGTTCTCTAAAGGGTATGACAAAATATTAACATCATATTGAAATAAAAAATAATTATCTACATCGTGGTAATTTATTTTTAATTTTTATTCAAGAAATAATTTTCATAAATTCATACATAATAATTATTAAGAAGTTATTTATTTATATAATTAATAAAATAAATGATATTAAAAATGATAAAATTATTAAAATATGAGATTCATGCGGTGATAAAAAAAATCTATATATTACCTTGTCATGATTAGTATATATTAAAATCATTTTCTTGAATTTTACCTATTGTCTTGGAGTTTGTAATGTCTATGTAATAAAAAATACCAAAATTGAAAAAAATTAAACTTTACAATATTAAATTTTTATTAAAATATTTAAAAGTAATAAAAATAAAAAATAAGTAAAAAAAGATAATAAATGTTAAACAGTGACATGTACAGTTCATTTCTAGGGAATTTGTAATCATTTTTGTCCATAATTGTCTTCATATATTTAATCTGTTGAGAAATTCTAAAAGTGACCCTTGCATTAATTATAAAATGTAAAAACCTTCATAAATTATTAGCACAAAATTTATCCTTATAGCTATAACATATCAATCTAATCACACTTCTCAACCTCATTATCCATGTTCAAGATGTGATGGTCTCTTATAAAAACCAACAATAAGTCCCTTAAGAAAGGATCAAAATAGGGTCTTTCAAAGAAGAGGTAATACATTTTACCAAATAATTTAACTTTATTTCTTCACCTATATTCTATTAAATTATTTTTTATTCTGAAATTTATTACTCTACTAACATATAAATATTGAGACGTTTTTATGATTATGAGCCAAAAAATCCATCTTCTCAAAATCCTATGAAAAATTAAATCACCTCACATTCATACACATGAATAATAATTACCATGTATTTTTGTATGGTTAATGAAATATAAAATTATAAATTTATGGAAATTTGGAAATTTTTAGTAACATTACTCACCTATTAAATGTAGAATATTTTAATAGTATGGTAAATTTAAAGAGGTTAATACGGGTTATCACAAAAAGATAAGGTTATAATCATATAAAAATATTACAAATATCATTAGATAAAAAATATTTCTACTAAAATTAACCTTATATTTAAATTATATCAATTTTTATCAATTTGGACATGATAAATAATATATGTTAATTTAATATTTTATCAAATTCTAAAATTCTCCTCCCCTAAATTATAAAATGAAACCCCTCACATAACTTGTTTGAAAAACAACAAGACATATATCTCTACTAACCCCTAACCATTACACATATAAATATCATTATATAATTTCATTAGGTTTTGGTCCTTCTAAACGATCATCCCTTGGTTCTTAAGATGATCTCTTAAATTAGATCCCCAAATAATAGAAAATCCTAATTACCGGATCATGAAAGTTTATTAATTCTTATACTTCCTTATCATGTTTTTTACATCCTATATTTATAAATACACTATATTCTATATATATGATTTTATTGATATTATGAGAAAAAAATATTCCACAATTTATTCATTCTATTAAAAGCATCATAACCATACATGTGCAGATACTGATTCTCATATCTACAAAACAGTGTAGTTTATTTATCAAAACATTAATTAAATGTTTAAAATGATTTAAATAATGGATATATATATATGTTACATATGATATGATATATATTGTTTAAAATTATTACATCATCAACTTCCTTTCACATCAAACATTATAAAAATGATATCATCCCCAGTTTTTATGAACAACAAATCGTCTCCATGAAGCGATGTGAGTCAATTTTTTAGTTCAAATACCAATAATGATTTTAAAAATGTGTTATATTAGTAAATATGATTTAGAAAACCTTAATATTATTATTTATTTAATGAAACTATATATTATTTATAGGAACCAGATCATACATGACAACACATGCATGGGAAAATGATGTAGATAACTCCTGAAATTAGTGTAATAATAAAATATTATTAAAAAATGTGTAAAAAATTATATTAGAGGATAATATGTGTTATTATAAATATTAATATGGTTATATAATAAATTAAAAACATGTTAAAAATTATTTCACAATAGTTTATGTCATGTAAAATAGACGTTAATCATGATTTATGGGTTTCTAATATCAGATTAACTTCTTTGAGACATATGTCATATTCACATCTTATTTATTTTTCCTAGTGTTTATAATACCCATTTAATTTTATATAGCATAAATTAATTTATATTCTCGGTATTTAAAGTTAAATATGACAATATTTATTTCATAGGGCATACGAAACAAAAGAAACGAAGTGTGAAGGGTCTATTCCATGATCTCATCCATATTAGATATTGTTTATTTTATTGTGTTATATGAGAAATATTTATTTTACATGTACATGATTAATAATAAAATAATGTATTTTATTATTATACAGTGGGTTTTAATTTACTTTTTTAATTTTTTGTTTTTTAAAATGTAATCTTCCTATCATTTCACAAAAAAAGTTATTTTTTAAATTTTCATATAAAAGAATGGATGGAATGTTATTTATCTAATATGAAGTGAACTGAATTTCCCTCTATCAAAAAAATACAATGATTTTCCTCATCCTTTATATGTTTACAAGGTTCTCTAGAAACAAAAAAAGTTCATTTAATTATCTTTAGTTTTTTTTAATATTGGATATCAAAGTGAAAATTTAATTTTTATATAAAAAAATAATTCATATTTTTAATTATTTTTCACCAATATATACATCTTTTTTTAATTTTTATTTAATAATGTTGTTATCATATTATTATTGCATGTAAAATGTTTTATTTTTTGGTTTTTGATTAGTTTTATTTGATATTAGTTAATTTAATACCAGCCTCAACATTAAATTAGATGGGTTATGACCATGTTTACTGATTTTGGTAATTATTAAAATTCCATATGTCAAATTTAATATAAATATTTGAAATTATGTATAACTTATTTCATATTTTGAATGTATTGGACATAGGAAGTGTTGAGTAGTTCTCACAATATATCCTTAAAGCATTTGTAGGTGTACTGATACAAAGTATCTTGGGTATTGTTGGTCGTCGTAAAAATTTATGTAATATTTATTTTAAAAAAGTCATTAATATATGTTATGGATGTATAAAATTCTACATTTCATCATTATTAAATTATTTATTGATTTTCATGTGACTATTCGAATAGTTAAAATATCCATGAAATTTTTTCAAGATCATGGGCTTATTTATATGGAATTTTTTTATCACCATTTATTCCTTTAATATTTTAATTCATGTTTAATATAAGTATTAAATGGAATGTTTTATAATTTATTTAACATTACATATTGTTTATGACTTAATAATTCTTGATAAATTCTTTTGTATGTATACCCTTACTGATAATTTCATCTCACCCATTTATTTTGATTATTGTACCTAGGATAAAAGGAAGTATATTATGAGTTATATATTGGAATATTATAAAATTAATAATTTTTTACTAAAATAATATACCATTTTAAATAGTATATTTCCAATTTTAAAGTGAATTTTTGTTTTAAATCTCTTTTTACCTGGCTAAAACATTATTTGATAAATTGGGATTCAATTATTTCTATATAGTTCCAATGTAATAAAGTAACAAAAAACTCAAGGTGAAATATTATTGTTAAATAAACATGGACATTGAAGATATATATCATTATACAAGACATAAAAATAAACAATCCTAATTTTATGATGATATTGTGAAATAAATCCATTCCATACATGGTTATAATTTGATTTGAAAGCACCATAAAGAAAATAAAGTAATATGATTCTTCAAATACCCTGACAAAAAATAGTATCATAATATAATATATAAATGGGATGTATATACACCACATAATACAAATGAATATTCAATATTGAACATATCTCAAAGAAGTAAAAGAGAAACAAGAAACCCTTACTTAACATTTTATTTCTAGTGTGCATGAATAAACATACTATATAATAAGTATAAACTTAATATTAATATATTCCATAACCATAATCATATATATATATATATATATATATCATTCCATATATTATTTAGATATACTACATTATCGACTTTTTATTATTAATTCATTGTAAAAAAACATTGTTTCAGGTTGTAACAGGTTTGTTTTTCATTTATGTTTTTATTTTGTAGTTCCAATAATCCTCATTTAATCATAGTTACATCATCTCCAAAATGTTATTTATGGTATAAATATCATATATATATATAATATTTTAATATTTAGGTTCTTGATAATGATATATACAATAAATTTCATTACACTCTTCCTAGATACAGTAGGTCATACACATGAATGACAATTGTTTTCATTTTCACATGGATGGAAAAAAATAAAGTTACAGAACAATTTTTAATTCACCAATAATTATTATGTAATATATTTCATATATGTTCATTAGTTATATATTTTTATCAATATAGTTAAAGTGGTTATTAAAAATTAATTACAGTGCTACATGGAGACAGTAGGATTTACATATGCATGAGTGAAGTTCCTAGATATAGATGGATAAAAACAAGATGAAATATGGTTGTATGCATATAATAATAATATATCATTATATTTTGTATATTTTATTTATTATTTTATAATTTTTACAACAAATAAATAGTAATTAGAAGTGAAAATAAATTTGAAAGAGTCGGTAAAGTTGATTAGTCCTTCATCAATGGACTATATTTATTTATATTCTTACATGACGTAATTTTTCAACATTAAATGTCCATAAACTCAAGAAATTGAATATGGATGTTTACAATTATAGTCATTAAGTTTTGGCCACAATATATTGCTAAAAGTTATGTAATTAATTAAATTAATGGGTTCCCTTTTATAATTTTGGTGGATGGTCATTCTTTTAATTTTATAAAATATTAAATTTATATAAATTTATTATTATGCCCAAATATCTACAAATTGATATAATTGTGTAATATAGTGAATAAATGTCTAAATAATTTTATCTAATTATATTATTACTATTTTTAGGTATGTTTCCATCCTTATATTTTTATTTTTACCCCAAGTTAATCCTTTTGAAAACTATCATTCTATTAAAATTTTATACACTCTATGGGTAAAAAATGTTAAAAAATGAATTAATAAACCTAAATGGAATATAGTAGATATAGTTAACCATTTCCCACTAATTCCAAAAAATATTATTTTTTTGGAATTTTGGATCATTTTGTAAAATATCATTCATTATAAAATATCAATATTTATATTTTATAGTACTTCTCATTACATTGAAATTTATAATATTACTAGAACAAATTTAATTAAATACCAAATATTTTATAATTTCTTTATCATATCATGTTAATGTAATGAATTATTTTATTACATTATCTACATAAAATTTTATTGTGTACAATATACTAAATATCATTTTTATTATTTTTCCATTTATTTAATAATTACTACATATGTGTTGTGTTAGAATTTAAGGAAATTATTTCATAAAAAAAATTAAAAATAAAATAAGTAATGAATATAAATATTTTAAATTTTAAAATATTAATTCTATTCTAATATTTATTTTATATAACCCATTGTTAAAAATATTATTGCTATTAAAAATAAAACTATTACTTGTGTGACATTTCATGAAATAGAAAAGTAATAAGGTTGTAATCACAACCAAATGGTCAAATAATTCTATATAATAGAGTGTTTTATTTTTATTGATGATAATTTCTCCTAAAATATATTAATTCATGTGTTATGGTAATTTTCAATTCTATATTGTTTTATTTTTAACATTAACAACACAATTTACCCTTTAATATTGTAACAAAATTTACAATGGTTATTATTCATAATGAACAAAAATAAAATAGAACTATTTAATAATTTTGGGCCTAAAGAATAAAAATCTGGAATCAATTTTTTAAAATTTAAAAAAAAATTACTGTAATAATTTCATTTATAATTAATCTCTAAAAATGAAACATTGAAAATTTTTTATGAAGAATTCCATTTTAGAATATAAAATTTATTAATGTCTAATTACACCATTATAAATTATTCCAAAGCATAATTTGATTATTCATACAATAATATAACTAATTTTACTTTTATATAATTTTAATATAATATGGATCATTTCTAATTATTGAATAAAAATTTTTATTTCGAATGATAATCAATATTTATCAATATTTACAATAAAATAAATATTTATAGAGAAATATGAAAATTTTACGCTATGAAATATTTTATATTATTAATTTTAAAATTAAATTATTTTTATAAATAAATATTGAAAACATTCAAAAATTTATATACAATATTTATAAAATAATATATTTTTGAAGAACCTATATTTCAGAGGTATAAATTAAATTTACATAAAGATATATACATAGTCCATAAACATTAATAAATATTTTTTTGGGTACCTTTTATTTATATTAAAAAAATTTGTTAATATTATTTATTCTCTTCAATTTAATTTCAATCATTTAAAGGTACTATTTTTAAAAAATATTTTTGTGTTCGTTTGAGCATGGTGTTGTGAGTCATATATGCTATCTAACATAGTGTTCTTTTAAAGTATTTTAATGTTACAATGAACCCCCCACATTATAAAATTATGTCCAATATATTTTAAATTTTGTAATGTAATTATGAGTTTATAATTTGAAAAATCTGTTATTTAAAACCCACATTGTATATTTGGTAAATGAAAGAAAATTTGAATAGAGTGAAAGAAATTCATAAAGGTAACCACAAAAATAGGTTCCCAGATAAGATAACTGTATTGTGATTTAAAAATAAGGACATGGAAGATAAAAATAACAACATTGGATTAATATTTACTAATACAATATATGGTCATCAGATAGTTATGCTTCAAAATATTGTAATTATATGAATTGTTAAATGGCCATAGAGTTCTAGGTATATCCATTATATAGAAAATATTTTTATTTCAATGTCATTTTGAAAATGTTGAGTCAATATTTTAATATCTTGATGAGTTACTCAATAAAATATTCATTATTGATTCATTCAATTATGTAAGAACTATCTCATCGATTTCTTATCTTTTATATATTTTCACAAAATCCATAACATTAGAAAATTCACATTCAAGATGAATTTTTGATTCATGATGAACTTTTAATCAATAAAATTATCCATTAGTCAATACTAAATAAAAATATATTTAACAAATCAACCATTTTATGAGATATTATCTAATTAGATAAGTCAAACATTAACTAAAAAAAATATCCTATGTTCAAATTAATACATTTGAATTGTCCTCAATTTCAATTCTCAGAAAAAAAAAATTAAGAATGAGGTAACTAAATTTCCATTATAAACTTATCATTAATCACTGATAATATATCTCTTATTGTAACATGATAATTCAATTTTAATAAAGATAACTCAAATTTCTAGTGTTTCAAATGAAAGATGATGGGGCCACATTGCGAATGAATTCCCCAAGCATTAAATAAGTATAAAATAGAAGAATAAAATGGTTCATCATCAATATTATGATATTAGTTGAGTATATGTGGAATAATTATAGTTCATGGGTATTCGGATCCATGATTTATAATATAATTAAATTTTATTGATTATATTCTTGTAATAAGAATCATAAAATTCTTATAGATTGTACTACAATATAATTAATTTATGTATTTGAAAGCATATGATTATTGGTTTGAAAACAAATATATTTAAATAGTGGTATGGTGATATTGTTGGAAAATATAAGGAAAACTGAATAACAGCCAATAATATGTTCCTAATTTAATGTATTGATGGTGTATTTAAAATAATGAAACTAATGAAGTAAATTTAATATTAGAGGTGACCTTGAAAATGATTTAGTGATAAAGTAAATCATAATAAAGGTTAATTTTTTTTATTTATGAAATATATTTGATAATAGATATTTAATTTATGGTGTAAGTAGTGATTGAATTACAAAACACATTTATGTTTTCTATATATTTTTATAGAGATCATCGTGTTTTAAGAGAATATACTTTCTTGTTAATTGAATATGTCATTAATTAATGAAAAATTGATTTTAGAAATTTGATGAATTTATTATTAATGTTTTATGGATTTTCTCATTTTTAGGATTCTAAAGGTAAACTACTTGTGTAATGGAATAATTTTTACTATTTATAATATTTTTTGTAGTCAAAGTATGAAATATCATATTAGATACCTTACGATAACCATTTTTTTTAGTAAATGTGAAATGGACGATGAATTGACTTATGGATATTATAATTCATTATATGTGATTAAGACATGAAACATTCATCTCAAATACCCATTTCCTAGAGAATGAAAAGATGTAAAAATAGATTGATTCGAATATAATGGAAAAGATTATTCTTATGACATTGAATGAAATCTAGTATGTTAATTTAATTGATTACTTTATATCGATCATAACCCAATTCCTCAAAATTAGGGAATTCATCTAGAAAAAGTAATTGTATCATTTTATTTTTCTTATAGGGAAATTATTGACTATATATAATGATTTTTATAATAAATAGGTTGAATCCAAGACCAAAAATCTATAATTAAAAAAAATCTTAAACAAGTGTTAATAGATGTATATAGGGACGAATATAAAGAGAATTACATTTAAAAATATTCATATCTTCCTAGTGAAGAAATCCCAAAACATAAAGGAATGTAATATGGACATACTAGGGAGCCTTGGTTGTAATGAAATAAACCGATTTGTTCCCCTTGATCTACATGTGAATAAAGTACATGATGTGGTTAATGAGACTCCAACACAATCATGTTTTGTATGAGGTGATCTCTGGAATAGTGATTGGGGGTATGTTTCTCTTCAATGTCCATAAATTAACTTCCCCAGAATGTTCTCCAATATATAATCCTAATTTTGTAATGAATTTCATATTCCCTTTTCCCAGTTTGGAAGATGAGGTTTTGTTATACTTCTTACGATTTGAGAATCCTACAAAAGAATTTTCAATTTTCATACCTTGATTACCAAAAACATGTTCAGATTCTAGCTATTCAATTTTTTGAAAGGAGGATAATATAACACACTAATATTTCAAAATAACATTATATTCTATATCATACAAGATACACAACACAACGGATAAATGAACAATGAAATATTATTATTTAAAATTGATAACTATAACATAGAAATTATATTAAAATTAATTAATAATATTTACCACGTTATGAAATATATATTACTTACTGATTTATAAATTATTAATTTATGCCTTGTGAGTAATTACTTTAATTTTCTAAATGTCATTTTATTCTTCTAAAATATGTTTTTAATTAGGTTTATTTATTTTTATTTGTGAATATTATAATAAATTTATTGAACATCGATAATTTTTTATAAATCTAATATTATTTATAAAATTAAAAGAATAATATTTTCATAGGGTGAATTTATGTTGTTTTTTTGATAGGTTGTTTTTTCAATTATTAGTGAAAATATTTATTTTTATAAGACATTTATTTTTATTATATTTTTATATTACTTTAGAAATTTAATTTTATATAAAATAATGATAATTATTTTTTAATTGTAAATAAAATAGTCAAATTCATTTTGATAATCCGTTTACATTATTTTGTATAATTAAATATTTCTTTTTAATAAACATTATTCATGAACACTATTTATATTTATATTTTGCAGGATAAATTTCACCATAATGTTTTCCAATTCTATGAGTTAAATCTCAAAAAATAGATTCCAAATTTCTAATTAGTGGGTTTATATTTTTTAAAATTCTATCTTTTTTTCAGTAAAAATGAATAGTACCTATTGTAATTTTATTACCATGGTAATCGTAAATACGGTAATTTTGGTTAGAAATATAATTTTTTAGAATATAAAATGACCCTATAAAATCTATTAATATTATTTTATGAGTCCATTTCTTCTATACAAATATAATATTCAGTTATAAATGTGTTTATATCCATTTCGATGACATTTTTACAAGTATAGTATATTATATTGGTGAAAAGTGAAACATGTCACACTCTTATTTTAAATAAATATAATACTTTTAATTTGAGGTTATCCAAATCATATATTTGATAATAAATACTTTAAAAAAATATAAATATTAAGAAATATAATTTATTATTTATTTTTACTAATGAAATGATTATCATAAATTCGTAGACAATAGTGATGAAATAATTATTTAAATAATGAAATAATAAAATAAATGGATATAAAAATATTAAATGTAACACATTATGTGATATTTAAGGTGATAAACAAATACTAATGACCATCAAAACATGTCTAGTGTACAATAAAATATTAATTTAAGTTTTAGTTTTTATATTGGTGTTTTTATAGTTAATGCAATGAATAATATTAAAATTGAAAATAATGATATTTTATAGGACAAATAATTTATAAAATTATTATAAAGTCATAGAAATATTAAATATGAAGAAGGGGTAATATATGGTCAAAAAGATAATACAAAATTAATTTATATTCCATTGGAAAGTATTTTTCTCTAGAATTTTTACATTATATTTTAATCTTTGATGAATTACAAAAGAGCCCCTCAAATCAACTATAAAAGGATACCACCTCCTTCACTTATTCACATAAATTTGATAATTATATATCAACTATATTATACTTATTCACCTTCCCAAATTACATATCAATGTTCTTGTGATTTTGGTAATCTCAAAATACAATCTTTATAACCCTTAAGAATGGATATATAGAATGTCTCCCAAAGAAGAGGTAATCATCATTTCATATTTTTAATTATTATTTATTATTATACATCTTATTCATGTATTATGCAGATAAAAAAGTAATAACACTAGTATTGACTATATACATGAATGTTATATTGATAATGATACAACCATATTCCATATTTTATTCATCCTCTGAGAAATGAATTCATTACCTGTGCATACAAAAAGATTACTATATCCACCTAGTGGTGTCATTTTTTCATCATCACAACCCTAAATTGATGGTTATAATAAAGTAAATAATTGATATGTGTTAAAATTATTATATTATATTTATTCGTAATATTATATATCATACACTTCCTTTAAAATTATATAATTGAGAAATGATATTGCCACTCGAGGGTACGTACATCTTAGCATCTCCATAAAGTGATGTGATTCATTTTATAAGTTCACTGAATGAAGAATGATATTATAAATTTATTCACTTAATAAATACGACATCTAGAAATTTAGTATCATTATATATACTATAAAAATGTATCCTTAGTACCAGAACTGTAACTGACCTGAAAAAACATGCATGGGAAAAAATAGCAGTTAAAACCAATAACCATACTAATAATAAAATATTATTAACAAAATGGATATAAGATTATGTAAGGGGATTATATATTATATTATAAATATGAATATGATACATTTATAAATTAATATCATTCTTCAACAAATTATAAATAATTTCAAATAATTATAAAATAATAGAAGTATGAGGTAAGGGTTTCTCATCTCAATTATAAATTCATCGAATATATTCCATATTCACCACATATTTCTTTTGTATGGTGTATATACTTCCCATTTGAAAATTATATCATGAATCTATTTATCACCATGGTATTCAATGTTTCATTTGAAGTTTTTTCATTCATCAGGCTAACAATTCAAATGTTAATAAAGTAGTGATGGTATATTTCACAATCACATCATCATTCAGGGCTGTTTAATTTTAAGTCTCTGTTAGGGTATATTTGTCTACCATGTCTATATTTTCTAAAAATGATTTCAAAATGGGTGTTCTATTATAATAAATTTATTTAATCAAATTTTAATTTATCTTTTTCTAATCCTAGTGATAATAAATTTGAATTAACATTCATATAATCATGAGTTTTTTTCAGTTTGGTGTTATTGAGAAGTAGGTTATAACACATAAAAAACAACACATATATTAAAAATTATATATTTATAATCAATATAAATTTCACAAATATTTTTTAAGTAGATTATTTTCATGAAAAATAATTTAGACATTAAATACAATTTCTTTTATTTTCTAATTATTAAACATTGAGTGTTTATTTATGAACATGGCATGAGAAGAAAATATAGTATGTGACAATAAATGAATAATTCTTTATAGTCAAATACATAAAAAACCATTTATTTTTTACCTTTATTTTATTGATTCTTTGACTGTATGAATAAAAAAAATTCACACGAAAAAATGCACATAATTTTCTCTCATAGAAAAATATTAAGGATCAAGATAAAATAAATTAAAAAACATTATTCACAACTAAGAGATTAGCATTTATAAAACAATTTAAAGACCCTTGAAATTGGAATAACCATATGGACAACATCGAATAAATTTAAAATAATAACATAACAATTACCCAATTCATTAGAGATATGTAATGGTTCTTAGCCTTACTGTATTCTAAATAAGCCTGGCCTCTTTTCCATTAGTTATATTGAGGCTCAACAATTTGTATAAGCTATATCAGGCAGACCCATTTTTTCTATAATTCTCAATTACAATATAATGAAACAACAATTTTTTTTGTATCTATTGATCATAAAACTCATCTAAAAACTATATTTAATTAAAACACAATTTGATAGAGAAATGACCATTTTTCAAATTACATTTTAAAAAATTACATATATAATAAAGAACAAATTTTCATTATAAAACAACGATAAAATTTAATTTAAACTAAAAATAACTAAAACATAATGATAAAATTAAATGATAATAATTTCAAATAAGTTAAAAAACAATTTTCTCTTTATTTGTGTTGTAATACTAACAAAGTACCAAATCCTGAAAATAAAAAAAAGATTCCTTTCAAACATATTTCAAAAAGGAAAAAATATTAAAAATAAATTTAAAAATTCATAGAAGAATAGTAAAACATTTTCTATGACATTATTAGAAAACATCAACATTGTAGAAAAATAATTTTTTACAAAAATACATTAAAATATTATTTTTTTTTAAATACCACATACCATAATTCTAATTCATCGCATATGTTATTTATTATCATATATAATAAACACATGTTAATTATTTATTTGATTAATAACCCGTTTCTATTTTCCTTTTCCCTTTTTAACACATATTTCAATGTTATATACAGCTAAATAAATATTTATTTTCACATAATACATTTTTATGATAATTGGTACTTTAGTCATAAAATATTATGGTCGGTTGAAAATAGATAAAGTGGATAGTATTCCATTAAATCCTAAGTATAATCATTAAATAATTTCTAAAAGAGGCATGAGTATGTGTTTGAAAGACAACCCACATTGACCAATGTTATTATAAAAAATCATTGTGAAACAAAATGATAGAAATGAGATTCAACAAAATTATAAATCCCACAAACAAAGAAAATAATATGTCAAATCCTTCTAATACCTCTAGATCAAAAATTATTATGATAAAAATCAATATTCATTAGCTTCTACCCTATTTTCCATGACATGGCCCCTTATAGAGTCACCATCTCATCAATACATAATGAGTTTGAGGAGTCCTCTCGTGTAATGTTGACCATGTAATTCAATGAAAGATATTGAAAGCTAAGCTTCATATTTTTCCTTAAACCATATTCAATATTCTTTGATAATTATTTTTGATCTTCCAAACAGTCCCTATATACAAAATCATTGGTTACATTTTATCAAAGGGAAACATAGAGTTTTATGTCAAAACAATTTTCATTTAAAAATGATAATGTTGTTTGTTTTTACATGTGTACTAACACCTTCATAATATGATATGATTAATTTTTAATCAACACATCACAAGGATGATATATCTGTGTCTGTATTTAAAATAAATATAATGATATATACGATCATATCATCATTCTGGATATATAAAATAATACTTACCATAATTTAATTATTATTTATTTAAAATGGAAACATTATTGATGCATACATATGTCCCACCATCTCTATGATTGTAATGTAGTTATTTCATTTTAGACATGAAATTCACAATTAATAAAAAAATTACCATGTATGAAGGAATATAAATTCAAGGAAAATAATGTTTTTAATTTGGAATGAACAAATTAATGTATTAAAGAATACTATAGGTGGGAAAAGTTGTTCATGCCATATAAGATACGAAAAACATTACTTCTGTATTTATTTTTGGGGAATAACAAAAGTACCACATTTTTAGAATGACAATAAAAACCCTTACAAGAAATTTTTATAAAAATTATGAATGATAACAAAAATTTGAAAATTTATAGGAAATTAGTAATGACTATAAAGAAAAATACATTTAGAAATCATTGACATGGAAGATAAATTTAAAAATTTAAAACTTAATAAAAATATAAGTAAAATTGATGATATTTTTAAACAATCACATAACACTTTAGTATCTTTTGAATTGTAAGACGCAGAAATGAAATAAATTCAAATAAAACATTTAATATAATGAAGATAAAATGATTCAAGATATTATATATCAATGTTGTAGTATACACAGCACACAAAATATATAAGTGTTGAATATGTCATATGTGTCACATAAGTAATATTGTTAGGATAAAACCCTTAATTAATGTTTGATTTCTTTCATACGTGTTTGAATATCATATTATTCAAAGGGCTCAATTTAGATTTATTTTTACGGGACATTGGTTTTCTTTTATATAATGGAAACAACATAAACCAAATGTGTATGGATGCAAGGGAGATAATTCTGTAGGGTATGGTCGAGATAGAAGTATTAAAGCTATATAATTAATTGAGACATGAGGTTCCAATTTATAAAAGTGGTGGGAGGACATTTGGAACTTCTCAAATGACTAAAAAAGAGTAAGACTAATCTTGGTTCAAATTCTTGTAAATTACCTATTAATCTAAATGTAATGAAATTTTAGACCATATATTATCCCATTTATGGTTATTTATTATTTTTATTAGTTTTTAATAATTTAATAAAATATTAATCGCATAAAAACATTATTTTCAATTTTGAAACTATACAGTACATTAACATTCAAAGGATCATGATAATAAGTCAAATTCAAAGAAATTTTTTAATTTTATTATAAAACTTTCATGGTTATATATTGAATTCATGTATCACCTTAAATATAAAAAATATTTTAAATTTTAATATTTTAAATATAATTTATTTTATTATTCAATTAATTAATTAATCACTGTAACAAAGTTGTATAAGAACCGAAGTTAATTATTTATTCCTTAAGAAATAAAAAAAGATTACAGTGATAAATAAAACTATTTTGAATTTAAATATAGTATTTATTTTGAAACATATCCTTTGTATAAAGACATTTGAAAATATTATTGTTATTAAAATAAATGTGTGACACGTTTGGATTTTCTTGAAATAAATTAAAATAAAATTCATAATATGATCAATATGGTCAAAGAATAATATATAAAATAATTATGGATCAATACAAAATAAATGGACTCATACAATATGATTAAGTCATGTTTTTGGTACATCTTGTAGTACATATCTTTTTATTTTAATCTAAATTACATGAATTAACCTAACCGTGCTAATAAAATTATTAATATTAATATTAATTTTAAATAAAAAAGGAAATATATATATTTAAAAAATATGGAATCACTGATTAAAAATATTGGATCCACATTCTTTATTCAATTCCCAATTTTGGATGAATTTAATTTAATATTAATCCCCAAAAAACATGAAAATAGTTATCTTGAGAAATGGGTTTTGATGCCCAAGAAATGTACTTATAATAAAATAAATTATCTACATGATTAAATTTTAATTAATTATATTATTTTTAAATAAATAATTCATATGTTACTTTTAGATAAAATTCAAATCCAAAAGAAACATTTTAATCTAACCATTTTGATAGGAATTTTTTTTTTTGATTAAGTGATTACTTCTTTTTCAGAAGAAGAAAACTTTAATTTTGGGGTTACATATATAATAATATGGGATATTATTTGAGGAGTATATTTTTTTTTAATTTTTTATGAATATTTTATTTTATTATGGTTTTACTATGATTCAGTTAATTTATAGAAATAACTAGCATATCTTAGAGATTATATGATTTGTTCATATACATTATATCGTGAGACTTTCATAGTAATTGATATTATTTTGAGATTAATGGTTAATTTTTTGTGTACCATATATGATTCTATTATTTATCATTATGTTATTAATGACAACAATATTAATAGTTTCAAAATTGATATTATGGATATTTTATAAAAAAAAAATTTCTGTAAAATAAAATATATTTCTTGAAAATATTAAATTAATGAAAATTATTAGGATAATTTTTTAAATATAAACCATGCTATATTTATGGCTTGTTATTCAATTTATTGAATCTAAATTATTAATTAATAAAAAAAAATTCACGGTAGGAGAAAACTTGGGGTTAAACGAAAAAATTGGAAGAAATGTAGTCAAAACATATCAAATATTATTTGATATAAGTATTTCAACTTGTACTAATAGTATATTAAAAATATATCACTTTTTTTAAAATTATAATTCAAATATTAATTTTATTAATTTAATAATTTATTAAATTCCAAGAGTTTGCCCTCTGTCTTATAATAGGGAATCTACTATTCTCATATCATTAAAAATAAAAACCCATATGGTTCAGACGACCCTAAAAAAATACCTTCCTATAATGAATATTCGGATTCTAGATGAATTTTTTAGGAATGATACAAATATTATGGGTTTTAAGTTCTTAAATAAAAAAGGTTTTTCAATGATGAAGAATATTTTAACTATTATTTTTTTGTTTTGTTGCTTCCTCATCTATAAAACCTTCATTAAACATGTTAAAATAATAATTCATGTATCCTACATATAATTATATAGTTTGATTTGTTATTTTAATAACCTGTATCTATATCATCTTCGATCCAATAAGAAAATAATTCATCTTTCATGTGTATGGTAGAAAATATCCTCAAAACCCGATGAAATTTTTTTCATCACTGCCTCAAAATATTGGTTATAATGAGGGAAATAAATTTTAAATCTTATATTAATGACATATATATTATTCTAAAAAAATAATGTATCACTTATATTGTTACCTTTCCATTTACTAAAAAATTATAACATCGTATGTGTGTTCGTGTGGACTACATCCTCTACAAAGGGATGATATTCTATTTTAAAAACCACTCCACATAGATGATATATAACAAAATTTAAATGAAATAATATCATATATATATATATATGATATTAATATTTTTTTGAAAAGATAAAATATTACATTTATTTACTTTTCATAATGATTATTGAATATTTGAGACATTACTCAAGCATATATACAACCTATACTCTCCTTGATAGTAATATAATTAATTTTTCTTAACTATATTTATTGGTTGAATTTTAATGGTTAATTATTGTATAAAATTTATAATTAGGTCATTATTATTATTCTATAGAAAGTGGATTAACAAACACTTTAACCATACTCCATTTAGGTAGTTCATTTGAACTTTTGAACTCAATATTATCAAAATATATGAAGTGAATTTATTAATATAATAATTGTATATAAATTCTAAATAAGTTATATAAAAGTAATTATAAAGCTGCATATGGTTACTAAGAATGTAATTTATTATCCTATGTTTATAATTTATAAATATAATTATATTACATGATGAATTTGACTCATGTTAAGGGTATTTAGTTTTACAAATATCTTTTTTAAATTTTCCCTTAAGACCCTAATTATTTTCAATTTCCATGTTTTATAAAAATGTTAATAATTTTCTAACTATTGTACTATAGTATTTTAAATTAATTTATATTAATGTTTGAAATTTTAAAAAAATTCTTTGAATATAATTTTTTTCTTTCCCGAATAAGGTACATTTCAAATTTTCTGACAAAAATAATGAATATGTTTTTTAAAACTTCAAACTTGATTGGATTTTCCCTTCTTAATAAGATTTTTATGCATTGATATATAAATATTATTCAATGTTTATTTTGAGGAATTATTCTTGATTTGAAAAAAGAAAATATTTTAGATTATATAATTAATGGAAAACTGTGTGGTGATATCCAAATGTGTTTTTATAAATGGGGTTTATAATGAAAAGTATAAATAATAAAAAAAAATTATTATAATTGGATGTTATATTAATAAAACGTGACACTGATACAATATATATGATTGATTTATCCCCATTATAGCTCACTGGTCAGCCCAATATAGCTTATATGATGGTTTGGCCCCTTATTTCTTATGAAAAATTGGTGTGACTGGTATATATTATATGAAAGATAGGCCCCATTATATATCTCTTATATATTGGGTATTTATTATTATATCTAGAAAATTTTATTAGATTTCGACCATATGGTTAATACAATTGAAATAGCTTTCAAAGTGTTATATGAATGTGATGATATTAGTTTCTAAAAATAGCTTTCATTTTTGTGCTATTGTTTTTGAATGCTTTCTTTAATAAAATTATTGATTTATTCTTATATAAAATATTTTATTTAATATTCTCAAAGAACATTTAAAATAAAGTTAATCCATACATGGATTTTTCATATTTTTACTAGGGAAATTAATTTTTTATTTTAATGTATTTTACTATGATTTTGGTTTTTTCCAATGTTTAAAATAATTATCGAGATTATGGATGGGTTATGGAAAATAATAAGTCCTATTTAATTTCATCAATATTTTTCATGAAAAAAATCATGTTTTTTAAGATGTATATATGAAAAAAATGAATTTTGAGTATAATCATTTAAATTTTGATATATAAGTTTCAATGTGTGATTTATTATCTATTTAATCAAACGTCTAAACTAAAAATAACGTTGGCGTTGAAAAAAGTGTAATTCTATTTTAAATACAATAGAATATGTAATGATTAAATTAAGGTCCTTAGTATTTCTTGGTTATTTTGAATTTCAAAGTATTGAAAAAATGATGAACATTCTTTTCCTGTAATCAAAATAACATCATAGTATATATATGATATCAGAGTTATTAATTTAGGATGGAATGAAACACATAAGTATGATGTATTAAAATAAGTAACCGTGAAAGAGTTCATAAATACAATTACCTTTTCTAAAAAATGTAAACTATTATATATCATTTTAAGGCATATAGGGTTGGTATTTTGGAAGGAATAAAACCTCTAAAACATGGATAAGGATGTTTTTAAGAGTTATAGGTATGTGTTTATTTATATATAAGGATTTATGTTTTGTTAATAAGTTAGGGAGGAGGTTCCATGTTATAATTTAAGCAAGGATAACATCATGAATTTTTTAGAATATTAAAATAAAAAAACACAATTCTTGAACCTAATGCTTCCCCAATGCCAGAAAATTAACATGAAATTAAATTTTTTACCATATATTATACCATTTATTCTTATTGTATATTTATATTATTTTTAAATAATTTTATAAAATAATATTATGAAAAAATATCATTATTGACAATGTACATATAATTTGTTATATTGAAATTAAAAACCACATTAATAATAGGAAAATTGGAAAATAAAATATTTTATTATATCCTAAAGATATCATGATCATATATAAAACTGATTTATTCTTCGATTTCAATAATTTATGTTACTTTTAAATTTTTTTTTTGGTTTATTCTATTATTAATATATTAAATAAACACTACATAAACTTTTTTTCATCATTTAAGTAAAATATTACTTCACCAAAAATTAAAAATAAATTATCAAGATGGAGATAATTATTATATATTTCAAAATAACATTTATATTCCAACATAAAATTTTGATGATCAAAGATTACTAATATTATTGTTTGTTAAAACTAGTGTGTGATATGTTTGAATTTTCATAATATAAAGTACTGTCAATGTAAATTGACTCAAAATTCACCATAAATGATTGTAAAACTGTTTTATATTAAAATAAATCACCCATTAATATTAATTCAAATGTTTGTTTCTTTTTATTAACCTTATAATTTTATTTATAATAGAAATTACATGACTTACCCTTACTTTGGTAATAAAATACTATAGATTAACATTCTTCAACCTCATATATAATGGTTTTAATAAAATATTTATTTTTATATGAAACATATTCATATTAATAAAATAATATATTGTCTTCTAATATATTATTAACACTCATTGGTTAATAATATTTCACTACTACCCATGTTTTTAGTGTTAAAAACTTCATTTTCCCATATATGTTTTGTCATATATGCTCAGGTTGTTGTAAATAGAATATAACTTCATCATAAAAATACTGGTATTAATATTTTTTATATAATACATATTCATTACATACTGTCATTATAATCATTATTGAAAGGTGACCATATAGAATAAACCTAATCTATTCATGAAGACGGTAGGTAGTACATACACACGAGTGACGAAATCAATTCTAAATGGTTGTAATTGTAATGAAGTGGATTATATATTAATTTTAAAGAATAAATATCATGTTATATGTGTCATATTTATCAATTCCATCCATTATTATTTGCAAACTATTAATTTGGTGATGAAGAATGAATTTCACAACTACATGGAGATGGTAAGTTATACGTGCAAACATGTTTTGATTTTTTCTGTCACTAGATGGATAAATGATGGAATATAGTTGTATCATAATCACAATAACATCTTAGTATACCCATGAAAATGAAGTTATTAATTTAGGATCGAAAAAATTATTAGTATTTAGAATGAGAAATAATCTCCAATGAGTCTGCAAATATGATTACATGTTCTTCGATAGACCTACTTTAGATCCTTATTTAACGGAATTATGGTTTGTCTTTTAATAGGAATATAACATCTATAACATGTCTATGTATGTTTAGAGGAGGAGTTATTTTGACTAAGAAAATACGTAGGGATCAATTTTAATTGAAATTGTGGTGGAGGTGGTTCTATATTTTAATTATCGAGGGGGGAACTTTTGGAATTTGTAAAAATATTAAAATGTTTTTAGACAATTATAGAGACAAATGATTCAAAATTTTATATAAATGCACCTAGGAGGACACTTTTTACCATAAACTATGTATTTTGGGGATATTTAATATTTTATTGAATTTAAAATAATTTAATAAAATTTTAATCACATAAAATATAAATATTGTCTATTTTGATACTATTCATGACATTGATTGTAAAAACATTATGTCAATAATAATAGCTTAAATCAAATAAATCATTATATCATAAAAATTTCACAAAAATATGTATAATTTACTGATATACATAAATATCTCAAACTATATTGCAATAATATTTTAAATATCATTTATTTGGCTATTCTATTAATTAAATAATTACTGCATCTGTGTTTTGTAATGATTTATGATAAAATGTTTTTCAGTAAAAAAATAAATAATCATTAATAAGATAAATGTTTTATATTTTGAAATAACATATATATCCAAACATATCCTTTACATTTAACAAAATTTAATATATTTTACTTTTTAAAAAAGGTTTTTGAAATGTTTTACATTTTATATAATAAAATACTATAAAGATCAAAATCTCATCCAAATGGACATCAAATTCCAATTAGTTAATCACAATTTTTTTTCTATAGTGAAAAACTTTATATGATTATTATTCATATTAACAAAAAATAAGAGTGCAATATATAATAAATTTGACGTCTTAATTCAAAATTTTTATTTCAATTTGAAAAAATAAAAAAATATAAGTGGTAGAATATAATTATTAATTATACCAGAAAAAGTATTGAAAAATATTTTTTCATAAATTTTCTCTTTGTATACATATAAATTTTATTATTCAAAATTAACAAATCAAATTTGTTTAAATAATCACAGTTTTACTAGACATAAATTAATATAACTATTTAGTCAAAAATAATTATTTCCATTAAAAGATGAATCGTTTATCCAATGAAAACATTTATTTGGTGCTTTTAAAAATTAAGACCATTTTCTCAAATACATTTCCTAGAAGTGGAAAAAAATTCCATTTTAATCACAAAAACTAATAAAATGTTTTATTACAAGACATAAAAATTTAAAAAAATATATTTGAATGTTTTTTTTACTAAAAATTATTCAATAAATATTTATTTATTATGTTATTCATATATATTTCATAATACAATGAATCATATTAACAAAATCTAATTTAATGTCTTGGTTATAATGGATATAAAAATATTTTTGGTATCATTTAAGCTATGTTTTGGGTGAAACAAAAGTTATCAAAGTAATTAATCTTATGATAAAAATACATGCTATAAAATATTGTGGTGTTATATTAATTTCCATTAAAAATGCATCCATTAAATATCTATAACATCATCACATGAATTGATTTGGGTAGTTCTTCAACATAATCTCCGCATCTTCCCACATCGCTTCTTCTATCTTATCATTTCACCAAATTACCCATACCATTTGAGTCATTTTATTATTCCATAGTTGTTATGTACTATCAAGAATCTATATAGGATATTCAGATTATGATAAATAAGTATCTAATTATATATCATCAAAATTGAGAACATGTATCAGATACATCATGTACTTCATTAACAAATATATATATAACACATCATTTACATTATAGAGGATATGTGTTATTTTCCAAATGGGGTGGCACAACACAAATTCTTTTCCAGAATTCAAAAGGTCCAGTGTAAATATAGCTTACTTTTCATTTATTACCAAATCTTATAACACCCTTCCATTGGGACATCATCTATAAAACATGACCTCCAACTAGTAATTAATCATCATTAATTCTGTAATATTAATATATATTTTTTCTAATATGATATTATATGATATGGGATTGAATTTTATTTAGATTTTTAATTGTCTCCTTTATATTTTTTCATCATATAAGATTCATTTCACCATTTTTATCCTACATGTGGGACTACGACATCATTTTCCATATAATTCTTCATAGGACACAATTTGATTACTTAAATGGAGTATATTATTTTAGGAAAGCTATAAAAATGGTAAAAATGTGGATCCCACATACCATGAATGTCTTGTACAAAAGATATGAACATTTATTGTTAAGTTTTAATGGTTATTTATAAATGTCTATTAGGTTGAGGAGGATACGATTTTCTCAAATATAGCTCAGTATTTAGGTAATTCTGAATAATTTTTTATATTTTTCATTTAATGCATGGATCAAGATTAGAAGAAAAGAAAATAGGTTCACCATTAAATCTTATAACATCATTAATATATATTCTTATAAGGTTCTCCAAAGGAAATATTTTTGTTATAGGGATAAAATGTACAAATTTTGTATGTCAGGCAATAATAACTCATATCACATAATTAATTTACATGTATTCGGTAATTCAATGAATAATTTCACATAAATTTCCACTCATTTTAATATAGAAATAGATAGAGGTTAAGGACTCCTCCAAGATGTTGTCTCTTAGTATTCACTTATTGACAAACCAAATATATTAATATATAATAAAAAATTTAGCTCTTTATGACATCTTATCAATACTGTTTCTTCAAATCTCTATAAATAATTTTGCATCAAGTGTGTATAGAGACATTTGATCTACGTGTATATCCCAAAATACCCTTCTTACCTAATGTATATATGGAACAAGGTCACAATCTAAGTTTCAAAAAGTCTTCATCATATATGAAGTCTGTCAATTTTCCATCACTCTGAGCTATAGTTTTCCATTGAATATTATCATCTTCAAGATGAGATTTTTTTTTATTTTCCAATAATGTTTTTTAATTATTTGAATTAGAGGTGTTCTTTCCCCTTCTAAATTAAATCTAATATTCATTTTTACTAAATCTATGAACCTAGGGTCCCTATAAATCCTCATTTGGGTCAAAAATCCAAGATATTTGAATAATGGTTCTACAAATTTATTATTTCATCATTTATTATGAATATATAATTAATAAAATTATATATATGATGAATCTATATAGCATGAACACAAGTAATAACATTGGTGAAAAAATATTAATGGAAAAAATGAAGCAATTGACTCCCAAAACATTGGTAATAATTAAATATTGTTAATGAGTGGGTGGAATGATGTTATAGAAGGATTCTATATGTTATAATAAATTTTAATTTGGTTATATTATTAATTAGTATATTTATTTAAACCAATATATAGGAGGATAAATATTGTTCAGTGAATGTAATGTGTAATGTAATGGTTTCTAATATTAGTTTTAATTTTTTCATACATATGTCACATTTTGAAATTATTTCTTCTATGGTGTGTATGTAATGAATATTGACAAGTTATATTAGTAACAATATTATATTAATTATTTTTATTTATCCATTTGAAATTATTCAATCATGGGAATTATGATATGATTGTTTCCAAAGCAGTGTGGATTTATTTCAAAATATCATAATTATTTTTGTCTCTTTATGTTTAAGACTCCATTGGGGACTATTTATCTTCCAAACACATGTTTCCTAAAACTTTTCTCAATTTTTTTCTCCTATATTTTATAAATTAAATGTTTAACCATGTATGATTTTTTTCGAAAAGTTTTAAATGAATTATCGGGCCATTTTCCATAAAAGGTACATTGTGAATTTTCCAAATAAAATAAAAAAGTAATGAATTTTTAACCTTTATGGAATCTTCAGTTTTGTAAATATGATGAATCGTTCATTATTGAAGGATTTCATTAAATGTATATAAATTTGTGTTTGAAGAAAATGTTTTCCATATTTGTTTATATGGAATATTGATTCAAGAATTAAATTAGTCATATTAATATATAAGGAATTTGTTGGATATGAAATTATTGTTGGGGCATGAATTTATAAAGCCTATCGATGCATCAGTAGGTATAATTAGACAAATTAGTTTGGAAATTTAATAGGGTTTTTAACTATAATTATTAAACTATCTAATTAAAGGTATTTATAGCAAATATACCAAGA
The DNA here is from genome assembly GCA_963277665.1 of Viscum album. Taxonomy (NCBI): domain Eukaryota; kingdom Viridiplantae; phylum Streptophyta; class Magnoliopsida; order Santalales; family Viscaceae; genus Viscum; species Viscum album. The sequence continues at coordinate 538,581,608 of OY728156.1, forward strand.
TTTTTGAGATCATGGCATGTAATATTATGTGTTTACCTCATAAAATTTTAGTTTTTGTGATCCCTGATATTTCCACTATGATATTATCCATAGACTGAGTTAATGTAAAATGTATTTTCTAAATAGATTTTTCTTCAAATTATTTAATTTTCCATAATAGTTATTCTTAATAATCTTATGATTTAAAAGTTATTGATTAAACAGAATAAAGGTTAATTTATAGTACTTTACATATTGATTATGAATTATTGTTTTAAGATAACTTTTATTGTATGTAACCATTATTGTGGATATGATATCACACTTATTTTTGTTTAATTTCTTTATTATATAAAGTATAATCTATTAAATGTTTTCATGGTTTCTAATTAAATTATGTGTTTATGTTCTATGTGTAATTACCTATGTAATGAGGGTTCCACGTATGTATCTAGTACTTTAGGAAAACTAAACAGATCTATCCTAGGTATTGTGATACATTTTATCATTACATTAATTTTAATTAAAGTGGTGACTTTGTATAATTAATGAGAGAGATTATTTTTTAATTTCTAAAAATATTAAAATATAAAAAGACCATTATAGTGAAAATTTCTTCCAAATAGCCTCTAAATACATAGGGGATGAAATTATTGACCCTATATTATCTCCATTATTAATATTTAAAATATTTATTATTTCTATGTATTTTAATAAAATATTTTTACAACTAGGACACTTTTAGTTTTCCCCAATATGAATCATAATCTTAAAAATAAATTATTAGCATGTTAAATGGAAAATCATGTAATTAAACATATGTATAATATTATAATTACTCTAAAATAACCATAAATATTAAATTTATCTTATTAGAATAGTCCATTTCATCCATAATCTTCAAGTATTCGGTTATGTTTAATTTTTTTCCATTTGGATGAGATTATGATGTCTATATAATTTTTTTTCAATAAAATTCAAACATGTCACACTCTCTGTAACACCCCAATATTCCACAGTGTGCTTCTCTTTGAATAATCCAATAGATTTCATTGTATGCCGCTTCAAGATTCTAACACACAGTGACAATTCAAACTAGCCGTTAAGAATTGAAATACGCAATTTTTTGAAAATTATAAATTTTATCTTTCAAAATGGACTTCATTTTTGGATTCTGAATATTGAAATTACCTTATTGTTATGTTTTTGTGTTTTTATGAAATCATTCAATTTTTGATGAATAGTGAAAAACAGTATGTTATTGGTTAAAACAGACTTTTTATTTAATTAATTTATTATTTTATTTAAATTTATTTTAATTAAAAATTGAGACATAATACCAATATTAGTTCAATGTAATTCATTGGAGTCATTTTTATAATAATATGAGATATATAAAATTTTATTGATTACTTTACCGTCTTTGACCCACCTCCATGGAACTTTTGAAAATTTGCAAAAAAATTAATTTTAACACTTATGTGAGTTCAATTTTAAAAATATGAGAGAGACGGTTGATATAATTTAGTAAATTGTGGTTCAATGAGATGAAAATAATTTTTTTCTGAATAGTAACTTTTGACTTTTATTTACAATAGTTACAAGTAAATATGGTAATTAAAGGTAAAAATGATATTATTATTATCCAAACACATGTCCTAATTCTATTATTTCGACCAAAAACAACATTTGGAATAAAATATGATCCTTTAGGTTCACATGGATTAGATTATAACATTTATTATTATATTATTTAAAGAAGAGTTAAAAGTGTATAATTCAGTAATTACATTATTAATTAAATATTGATATAATTGATATTATAAACATCCAAATAAATATAATTTGAAACATTTAATGAATTATACTAATTTTATAGGTTACTATGACATGATAGGGATGATTAAATGAATTTTTTCCTACATAATAATACTGTTATGAATTTAGGAATAACAAAATACCAAATAGTTTCAAAATTGACATAAAAGAGTTTTAAAACAAATATTATATTATTTTATGATATTATATTCCTAAAAATAAATTCTTAGGCCAATGGCCTTAAATAATATTATATGTGTCATTAATGAACCACTTGAGTTTCTCCTAGATTTTTATTGTTTTTTATTGACTATATAATATAATAATACAAAAATAAATGGTAAATGTCATACTCTTTAACTAAGAGTTATATCTAAAAGATAATGTTAAAATGATAACATAAACATGTCTAAAACCTATTGGTTGAGAGGTTTTAGACCAATCCCCATCTTATACTAGAAATAAATTATTTATGTGCCAATATAAAATGAATATTAATTTATTATAAAATAATATTTCAATCTTTTCCTAAGGTTCCCCTCACCCCTCTTATAAAAGGGAGATTCCCTTCTCTAAAATTCACACGTCCGAATCCATTTGGTATGGCCAATACCAGACCAAATATCCTATGAACTATCCTAAATTCGTCCAAGAGGAATTCCTTTTGTCATAGAGAAAACATAAGGATCCCTTTTGATCCCATCAACAATAAGAACCCGAAGAAGAGATAAATTTTTCATCACCTCTTTCAAGTTCTTTTCTTCTTCAACATCCAGTTTTTTGTTGATTCCATTCTAAAATAAAAACTCTAGTATCATCTATATACACTGATGTTATTATAAAAATGGTGAAACCATATTCATTATTCAATCCATCATATGAATGACAATGTCGCCATAAGTGTGTACGTACAGCTTATTGGATCCACGTCCTGGTATAATTGTTATTCAATACATTATTTTTGGATGGGTATAATAATGATTTATAATTAATGTAAATAATAAATATAACATGTTAATGATTCTTTATATATGATATAAAATCTATTTACATAATAATTTAATATCAAAATAATGATATTGTCTCTTGTGCATATGTACGGACTACCATCACCACGAACGCGACGAGATTCATTCTCCATCGTAACCAGTCAAGAATAATTTTTAATTAATGAGTAAAAATAATGTTTAAATGACAAATATAATTCTGTATATGTGTTATATACATCCCATTCATAACAAAAATGACTCAAATAAAAAAAGGAAAACAAATCATTAAACACCTAAAACGCTGATAACACTAAAATATTATTTACAAAGAATCATTAAAAGATAATATATTATATAATAATTATGTATATGGTACTTGTATAATTTAATAACCTTTATTTAAATATTATGAAAGAGGTTAACTTACCCTTGAAAAAAGAAATTTAAAATGTAAGGGTTAATTTCACAATCTCTTTATTATTCGAGGTTGTTTTTACGTATATATCTACTGGGACCTCTTTATCAACCACATCCTTATTTTCTTAAAAATATATATTCAAAAAAAATTATCTATGTTTTAAATTCATTTATATCCTTATATGACCTTATATGTTTTCAATGGAATCTCTCCGACATTTTCCAAATAAGGTACTTTATGACCTTTTTGACAAAATTATGGTAAGAATGTTTTTTTAACTTATACAGCTGGTGAGGATATTTTCTACTATTATAACATCGTCGAAGCTTCCCTTACAAGCTTATATGAATATTTTTAAAATAATTAATTTTTTAAATTTTGTGACTTTAAATGATTTCCAAAAAAAATAAAGATATATTTCTCTCAAATAGTTTTTATTTCATCTATGTGAACATCCTTTGATGGATTTTATACTTGTTTGATGTCAATTCATTATGATAAAAATCTTCCATATTGTATTGAATGTTTTTTTATATGTTTGACTATGGATGTGTTATTTATATACCATTCATGGTTTATGGTTAATTTATTTACATTTTGTATGATAGTTTTAATATGAATTTTTATGTTATATTTTAACATTCTCATATGAGGAAAGTTTTAGACATAGTATGAGACATGTGGAGCCCGCTATAACTCCTTGATGCATCGGTCGGTCTCATGAGACAATTAGATGTGGAATTGTCTAAGGCCCTTCCAAAATTGATATATGGTTTTGGGTGAGGCCTAAATCATTTTTAGACGTTGTGGTTGAGGCCTTTAAAAAATGATTTAGAATGTCCAGCATAATACATTTCCTCATTATGATAATAATATTGATGATTCATCTGGCCATTCGACTTGTAGAATACCGATGAATATGTTTTATTATGGCATTATTTACTCAGATAATGTTCCTTCCATAAATGTATTAATTTTTATTATTTGTAATTGAATGTTTTTTCAAATAATCACCATGCCTAATATTGATGTTATCTTTTGCTATATTCCTTACCCTTCCTGAGCGTTTCAGCTCACCCCTTTCTTATGTTACATTTTTCCAGGTTATGAAGAAGTTAGTTATGAGTGATTTGCAGGCATCATCTAGGAGGATTGGATGTTTGTAATGGAATAAATAAGTTTTGTATTTATTTTCACATTGTAAATTTGAACTTTTCAATAAATCGTTTTTTGAATAATACTAAATTGATTGTTCTATTGGGACATTATTTTTATGTGATCATGCCAATGTAATATAATAATTCATCGACTTTGGGTAACTGGGGTCGGTGCGTTACACTCTTGTTATTAATAAATGTAATATTTTTAATATGGGGATTAAAAATTGAAAATTGAAAATATAATTATTATTATAGAGATAAAATAATTATCTTCATCATATCAATTTATTTTTAAAATTTATTGAATAAATAAATATTTGAAACTATTACACAACATCGATTCACGAATTTTTTAATTAAATAAATTATAAAATCATCGGTATAATAAATATTAAATGTAACATAATTTGATATATTTAAGGTGATCCCAAAATTATATAGATAAACATTACATGTTAAGATATAATAATTTATATTTTCTGAATATGACATTTTTATCGATGTTTTTAAAGACATAATAATTAATAGTGTCATAATTGAAAATACTGATATTTTATGTGGTTAAGAATTTATTAAATTATTTAAAAATAAAAAAAATGTAAATTGGGTATTTTATACTCTTATATTTGATCCCCCATGTATTTGTAGTCAATATGGGTAAATTTTGGTTGATAAACACTTTATTATATTTTAATCATTTTGTTTCCGACGCTTTCTGCCGGGGCGCGCGTGCCCTTCCGTCCGTGGTGGAGGATGTGCGGCGCTTCTGTTGCCCCGCATTCCCGCTTTCCAAAGGCGGGCGGTATTCGCTCTTTATTCAGGTACGTCTGCTCCTTGATCGAAACGAGATGATGGGATGTCGGTTCTTCCTCCTGTGGATTCCTCCTCAGACCTCGTCACCTAGTCCTGGTATCCCACATAGATTTAATACTTAGTTCGTGAAACTCTTCCCAATGCCATACTTCCATGGGCGCCGGTTAATTACACGGCTTCTGTCGGGACATTCCAAAGGGTCCAGTCAGGGCAGCAACCTTCAGTCAGGGGAGTAGTCACGTTGAGGCACCAATAGCGTGTTTGGATGCTGGGGTACCTGGCATGTCTGTCTGTTATCCTTGACCACAAGGCTTCTCGAGGGCGTGGAAGCCCGAGGCATCCCACATCGAGCGTGGGGAATTATATGTCATAGACACATATCTGAGGTTTTCCTCAGCTTCCCGTGCTCAACACAGGGTATGCCGCAAGTTTAACGTCCAGCGGAGACGGATCAACCCAACTAGAGCATTAGCTAGCATAGATCGGATTGAGGGATCCTCCTTGAAGGGATATTGATACCGGGGCCAGCCCATGGGCGACTGTGAAGAAGAGCGTACCGACATGGTCTCACTGAGACATGAGGCCCGGGCGAGGATCAGGGTGGATAGGGGATGAATGGAGCGGAGGGGAGTGAAATGGGACAATCGTAGGGGCAACGGTGGAGTTGGGCTTGAGCCTTGAAGAGGCTTCCTACGTATCCCCGTGGCAGGGAATCAAAGTCCGCATTAGTTCGGGATGACGTTGATAAACTGACGTGAAGGTGGACCTTGGCCCGATGAGCATCGTCAGAGTACCGACGTGAAAGTAGACCCGTGGGTCCACTATTGGTGGGCATGAACCTTGGGAAGGTCTCCTACGTACCATGCCTTGACATGGATCAAAGTCCTCGTAGTTCAGGCAGTTTAACGTCATGCGGGACAATAGTGAACCCTGACGTGAACAAACGACGGGCGGTGGCTGTCAACGAATCGACGTAAGTGAGGGACCTTAGTCCGATGGAAGTTGGGCATGAACCTCGGGGAGGCTTCCTACGTACCGTGCCTTGACATTAATCAAAGACCTCGTAGTTCGGGTTAGTCACAGCGGCTTGCCGTCAGACTAGAATTTCATTTTAATGTCGTGCTGGACGTAGGTAGAACATGACGTGAATTGGATGATGGGTGGGCTTGAACCTCGTGGAGGTTTCCAACGTACCATGCCTTGATGTGGATCAAAGACCTCGTAGTTCATGTGGGGCTTTTTCGGTGAACCGACGTGAAAGCGGACCTTGGTCCGTTGGGTTGTGGGCTTGAACCTTGGGAAGGCATTCTACGTACCATGCCTTGACATGGATCAAAGACCTCGTAGTTCATATGGATGGGTCGCAATGGCTTACCAGTGGACCAGAATGTAGTTTAACGTAATGCTGGATGGGGGTGAGACCCGACGTGAAATGACGGGTGGGCTTGAACCTCAGGGAGGCTTCCTACGTACCATGCCTTGACATGGATCAAATTCCTCGTAGTTCATGATGGATGGGTTCGTCGGTGAACCGACGTGAAAGTAGACCCGGGGGTCCACTATTGGTGGGCTTGAACCTCATGAAGGCTTCCTACGTACCATTCCTTGACATGGATCAATGTCCTCATAGTTCACAAGGGAATGAGTCCCTCGGTGAACCGAAGTGAAAATAGACCCGGGGGTCCACTATTGGTGGGATTGAACCTCATGAAGGCTTCATACGTACCATGCCTTGACATGGATCAAAGTCCTCGTAGATCACTTGGATGATGGGTCGCAACGGCTTACCACTGGACCAGAATGGGACCCGACGTGAATGAGAGACGGGTGGGCTTGAACCTCAGGGAGGCTTCCAACGTACCATGCCTTGACATGGATCAAAGCCCTCGTAGTTCATAAGGATGGGGTTCAGGGTCGGTGCTCACTCTAATCCCACGTGAGTCATTCTCGGTGTGAGAAACAAGAGGTTGCAAGGACCTGACGATCACGTCGCGAAGGAAGCGTCTGTGAGAAGCGAAGAGGGGCTTACGCGTTTGGCGGCCCACGGTGCTGGGACATACTCCAGGATAGAGGCCCATGGCGCGACAAAGCGCGGGAAAGAGGGACCTTGGTCCAATGGTGGGAGGTTCCTTGTTCCCTATCACGCCCTCCACAGATCTTGGTAGTGGGGAAGTACGGAGATGCACGGGTGCAATCATCCATACGAAAGGTTAGGGACTTGCGCTCTGAGGCAGCCCTTCCCCTACGAACATACGCCACTCAGACAAAAAGGATCTCATTCCATGTGAGGAAGAGTTTCATTCCCGTGGAGACGAGTGGTTGTAAAAATGTTCGAGTTGGGGGGACCCTTCGTGAGGGAGACGAGGTTGGGTCACAGTTTAATGTCATGTGTTGAAGACGTGGTGCTTGGCAGTTTAACGTCCTGCAGCTCGGACGAGGTGGGTTCACTCCACACCCCTAGGACTTACATAACCGGTACCCTCTGGTCCTTGGGGAAGGGAAGGTACCAATAAGGCCGTGGTTAAGGGGGGTCGTGTAAAAAACCATCGAGGGGTCCACGTTAGTGTGGATATGTGAAGAAGCAATAGCCGTTAGCCTGCCTATGCGAAGAAGCATTAGGCGAAGCAACGCTACAGGTGGTATTGCCCATGGAACATTGAAATCACATCGTGCAAACTGGGAGGGTCGCACGGGAAGAGGAATTGCTAAGCAGACGAGTGTGCTTTGCAAATTGGAGTTCCTTGGCATTAGCATGGGGCATAGGTGTGAGTGGGAGGTGCTTCGCGAAGTGGAACAGTGTTCGCAGAGCACTGCCTCGTGAGGAAGGGGTGCCTCGTGAAGCAGGGTCCTGCGAAGTAGTGTGCTTCGCGATGTGTACTGATCCTCCCTTGGCATAGGGATCACTAGCAGCGGTTGGGTGTTTCACGAAGTATAAATGCTCTGCGGCTGCCCGGGTTCCCTTGGGAATCCCCTTCCTTCGCGAACGCCCTTGAGCTTCACGAAGGGAATCCCTCCTAGAAGAGGGGATCAAAACGAGACAATGCAGAGGAGTCTCGCGATGTAGAAGTACCTCGTAGAGCTCATCATTCTCGGGGCAAAGCGTGCTTCGCGATTCGGGAGGGGAGAAGCCGAAAGGTCAGATTTTCCGTCCGTTGGGACTCAGGGGGACTGGAGTATTTATAGGGAAGGGGCGCCGCGAAGCAGGGCTCGCGCGCCGCCTTCGGTGCTTCGCGGCGCGCTCACGAACGTCAAAGCTAGCCGCGGAGGGGACCGCCTCCGGATGTTCGCGGTGGCTCGCGAACCTCAAATGCGTTCGCGGATGATTACCGCCTCTGGTGCTTCGCGGCGGCTCGCGAACGTCAAATGGGTTCGCAGAGCATTACCGCCTCTGGAGCTTCGCGGCGCCGCCATGCTCGGGGCGCTTCGCGGTGGGGCTTCACGAGGCAGCGCGCCAACTGTCTTTTTCTTTATTTTCTTTCAGGCCATATTTTTGGCGCCAAAAAATACCCCCCCTCAGACTTGGAGCCGTGAAGGGAAAAGGTTCGAAGTCTGAGGGAAAATCGCCAAAATTGTCGGTGGTTCGTGAAGCGGCTTCGCGAAGGGGGTTGCGGTGCTGACCGGGGCCACAGATCCGGACGTGTCGCGATGCTCCGCGCGGGTGAGGCGCGTCGCGATGCTCCGGGGTCGCGCCTATAAATAGGGGGTCCGACCTCTTTTGTCTTCACGTGCCTTCCTTGTCTTTTTGCGCTCTCGACTTCGCGAAGCTCCGCGTACTCTGCAACAGCTCTCCGCGAATCGAGCTTCGCGGCGAACCGCGGGTCTCCGACTCTGCGTCCGCGCCAAGCGAACCTCTGTTTGTCGGCCATGGCCAGACTTCGCGGCTCGATCTCGCGATCGATCTTCGCGATCCGGCTTCGTGATTCAGCTTCGCGGTCGAGCTTCGCGATCCAGCCGAGAGAACTCTTTTCTGAGTGTCAGAGTTAAAATGGCCCATCAAGAGGCTGTATTGGGGGTCCTTGCAGATGCTGCTCGTCGAGATGAGATGGCCAACCGTCCAGGCTTGGGGGAGATGATCCGGAGCCACTCGGGCCACACTTCTTTGACAGATCTGCTCTCGGATGGCCAGAATGATTATCCGCAGTGCCAGAAACTGTCGTTGTACGGCTTCGGGCTGAGGGATGACGTCTTCATCCCTGAGGCGAGTAGGGATGAACCAGTTTGCTGGTTCAAGAGCACATCGTGCCAGCACCAATGGTTCAGGGCGGCCGATGGTCACGCGTGGGAGGACTTCACACCCGTCACCGCTGATTGTCTCTACAACCATGTGAATGATATTGATGGGAGGCCATTGCAACCGGAGACGTCCCCTCATCTATACCGCACCATACTGAAGGCGGCTTTACAGGATTCGAAGAAAGGATGGTCCGATGAGTGGGAACTGCGCCAGGGCGGCAACTTTACCGATGACTGGGCCTAGGCCTACTGGGTAGGTGCTTCATGCGAGGAGTTCGGGGCCGAGCTAAGGAGAGTGGGGCTGTATGAGGCGGCATGGGCCTCCCAATTCCACATTTACCAACCGAAGCAGCTAATGCCGGAGTTGCTAAGTAGATGGTCTTCTAGGACCAACACCTTTCACCTGCATCACGGGGAGGTGGGAATCATCCTGTGGGATGTCCACTAGATTTCTGGGGTCCCGATCTTGGGGGCCATGTATGACGAATTCCTCCTCGTTGCCAGCTCGTGGGGGGATGCGGAGCAAATGCCGCGACTGGCGTCGGCGCTGATGGCACTTGTCCCTGGAGAGGACAAGGAGGCAGTGAGGGACGTCCACTTCAGGAGGTGGTTCAAATGCTTCCTGAATTTCCCAGAGAATCGAGATTTCCCTCTGAGGCCTCAAACATGTCCAAGGGCAGCCCAACGGGGAAAGGGGCACTCGTATTAGCAGGACTTGGAGGAAATCAAATGGAAAACATGGGGTTTCAGTGTCAGCACTGAACAACAGCCGATAGTCAGGATGGCGGTGTTCATCGTGGTTCTCATCTGTGGCTGGATCCTGCCGGTGAGAGATACAAGCATGGGGGTACGGCCCATCTCGTTTATCATGGCGTCGATGTTGGCCATGGGGCAGTGGATCAACCTGGGGATTCTGATTCTCACCAAACTGTACAGAATGCTGCGACATATTAGCGAGGGCAAGAAGACGCCAAGGATATGCGGGCCCTTCCACCTCCTTTATTGGTGGATCGCAGCGCATATCGGGGGGATTTATGAGTATCCAAACCCCATTTCGCCGCCTGGATCAAACTTTAGCCCCTCCATCCTGAACGCGGTCGGGAGCTTCCCGTTCAAACTGGTCTTTCCGATGGTGTTAAATAGGGTGTAGAGGGCGGACGAGTTCAACTTCCATCCCTTCCCATTGCCGACGGGGATGATTACTGATGACTGGCGGGGAACGGAAGAACATCGGGCTTACCTCCTTGCCTTCTGAGGTGGAGTTTTGGTGGCACGAGTAGATCATGAGCCGCTCTGTGAACCGTACACTCTGCATCGGTTTGCGAGGCTGTTCTGGTGCCTCCAGCGGCTGACTCCACATGTCTTCTGGGAGGTGCGTCATGAGAAGCACCCGTGTGTGATGAGGCAGCTGTGGATCATGTTCACACGGGAAGATGGAAAGATGCGGATTGCATTGCCTCCATCCACTGCCGCCTTCGGATTAGTAAAGGAGTACGCCATCGGTTGGGAGGATGCTTACCCAGGAGAGATACTGAATCAACCAACTATCTGGGTTGGTGATGGTGGGCCTTCTCTATCTCGAGGTCGGGGTCGGCGGGCAGCTAGGGCCGCTCGCGGTGGCGGGGATGCCATGTCGGCGAGACCCGCACCGACCGAGGGTATGGCAGCAGCGGTGGATCCGGTGATTCCGGGAGAGCAGGGTCATCCGGAGGGGCGGCCACCAAGGGGATTTCGTAGGATATCCACCCAGGCTCCGGGGAAGCGCATGCGTCACATTGACATGGTAGAGGATGTTGTCTTCCCGGAGGCTTGGGACATTTGGGATGTCAACCGGCAATTCCTCAGCCCATCCGAGATATGGGCCCACCTGAATCACCTCGGGATGGAATTACCGGGAATAGGCCCAGTTCGGGCTGGATTCATGGCGTCTCCAGCGGAGGCAAAACAGTACCTGGAAGAGCTGGAAGATTACGTCCACTCCAGTGGCGTCCCTCATCCAATGATGGAACAGGTGAAGGTACTGTTGAATCAGACGGTTCCCCCACAGTTATCGGTTGCCGATCTGAGGGAGCGCTTCCCCTTGCCGGAGGAATCAGAGGACTCCTCTCGGGAGGATGATGCTGGAGGAGGGAGCCCGCTGGAGGAAGGTGAGGTCGGAGACTGAGGCTCAGAATCTGACGAGTTTTCGGGGGCTCTCGAGTTAGCATTCCGAACTTCTCTCCTTATGATCTTTTCTTGGATCCCTATGGACTTCTCACCAATGTTTGAGACATGCAGGAGGAACTTATTCGCAGGCCTCGTTCTCGCTCCTTGGTGGGTGATGATGCGGGACCTTCAGAACCCGCGCCTATGGCTGCGTCCAGTTCTGCGTCTGGTGGGACCAGGGGGCCCGAGGTGGCTCCTCCGGAATCCCCAGACCTTCCAACAGTATACGGGGGGCCTCGTCTCGGGGTCCCGTCAGTACCGGCTCAAGAGCATTGCTCGGAGGTCGATCTTCGTAAGTCTCCTCCACCGGTCTCCTCGTTTCCACATGTAGGCCATGCCAACTGACGTTCAAGTCTCTCTGTCGTGCAGTTCTTCGACTGGTGTGGGCTGCTGTGGCAAGGCTGGTCGGGATGTCTGGTGGCATCCCTCCAAGGGGAATGCCGGTGATGGTGGCGATAGTCCCGCCATCTCCTCAAGCTGCGATGCACATCATCTCTGGAGGGTCCGCCAGCAGGGTCGTACCTGAAGTCATCAAGGTGGACTCCGAGGAAGAGGATCAACCGGTTGGTCCCAATTCTGTCGCGCCCGCTTCGGCGCCAGGTGTCGCACTGGATTCAACACCGGATGTTGATCCTGCCGAGGATTTCCGGTGGGCGTATCCCACGTATGAGCCTACCAATCGCGCAAACTGGGACGAAATGGCCTCCGACGAGGAAGACAACAGCATAGTCCGCCGCCTGTCATGGAAGTTGATCGCACGCTTTATCAAGGACACTCCCCAAGCACAATGGCTGGCTGAAATGGATAGGCTTCGCTCGCGGTTGCGTGAACTGTATGCTGGGGGAGTGGATGCCCAACGTCCTCATGCACTCATCCGAGATCTTATGGCTGAGAAGATTCGGGAGCATGATCGTGGGCTCAGCGTGGGATGGCAGCGGAGGAAGGCGACCAGCATTAAGAAGATCCAGGAGGCCGAAGGCGAGGTTCAACGGATGCAGACCCGGGCAGACGAGCTTTCAACCTCTCTTGATGCGTAATCTGAGCTGGTCTCTCGGTTGAAGGCCCAGCTAGTAGAGGCAAAAGAGCACATGAGGTAGACCTCTGAAAAGATGGCTGTCGTTCAAGCTCATGTAGAGAGGGCCAAAGACAGAACTGACGAACTGCGCCCCGCCGCTGCTGAGGAGGAGCGAGAGCTGATTCAGCGGCAGCAAGCCTTGGATGTCGCAAGTCAACGGGTGGCGGAGCTGCAACGCTCTTTTGACGGGGTCAACCCGTCCATGGGGGAAGACAACCCCCGAGTATTGTAACAAACCCAAAACTCTTCTATTGGTACTTTCGTGTTTCCAAATTTTACCTTTGTTTTGAATGCCGTAGCACGCACGATTTCCATTGTTGAATTGCCTTGTTACATCCCTATAATGTTTGCGGGACGTTTGGCGATAATTCCCCAAGCCAGTCCAGATTCCCGAAAGCTGGGGAAGGCTTGATCGGAGGAGGAACATCCAGGATAGCCGAATTACCATTTCTTCAACGTGCTCTTATGCACAAACGGGGCAATGCCAGGGGCGCTGAAATCGGTCCAAACAGATGAAAATGGGAAGTGTGAATCATGATACCCAAGATTCGGAACACTTTGGGGATGGCGTGACAATAAGGGACAACCGTTAAACTTGGAGGAGAAACGGTACCCTTACTGGATTAGCCTGAAATGGGGACAACAAATGAGCATCGACCGCTGACCATATTCGCAACATGAGATTTTATCAATTTGTTGTCGATCAATCCTTCGGGACGTTGGCCCAGGACAGTAGGCGGACCGTAGGTCGAACATCCATACTGTTAGGGGGTCCTTTCAAACATGACCAGTCTTCCGGAACGTTGGCCCAGGACGGTAGGTGAGCCGATGCGGCATGAGACCAGGCCGTTAGGGGGTTCCTTTAGACACGAAAGAGGACGAGGGTCCAAATAAGGGGCACTCAAAGCGTGGTATATGGAGTGATGGTCTGTCCGAAGAGAATCCAACACTTAGGTAGTTACACCACCGTGGTGGGAGTACGTCTGATGGGCGTATTGGTTTGATCATGGATCATTCCTTCTTTGGGACAGGGCCTCTCTGGAAAGGGGATCTGTCACTTCCCAGTGGGATCTTGGGGCATCCTGAACTTGTTCAGGGTAGAACCGCAGTTTATTGTCATGCGTTGAGGACACATAGACTCCTGTAGTTTAACGTCATACGATAGGGCGTGGAATAAGAGGGAAGGAATCATGTGGCGCGGTAGATATGAAACAGACACGAATGAGGACTTGGAGTCTAAATCAAACCATGTACCCCCGGAGGAAACTCTTCAGGTCAAGGGACCAAGAGTGAGGATTGGGCCGAGTCCGAAGCAAAGTGTACGGGTATTCCTACATACCCCGTGAGGATGGGAATCAAGACATATATAGTTCTAAAAGTGCAGTTTAACGTCATGCAGGACGAGCAGCAGCCTGACTGCGTTGGTACACATCTCGGCAAAACTACAAAGCCCATGTGAGTCATGCTCGGTGTGGGAAACAATTAGTAGTGGTGGGAATATCCCGACACAGAGAGGGGCAGGTTAGGGAAAAGGGACGCTCGGTGAATACCGGCCCAATGACACTAACACAATCATTTAGAGCAACTAGATGCGCGAAGAGAAAGAGCCGAGTATGATGGAATTCCACTTGAACATGAGGGAGTGGAAACGTGTGAATCATGTTGCTCGAGATTCAGTTCACGATGATGGCGGCGTGACGATGGAAGATAACTGCTGACCGTATTCGCAACGCAGTATCCTGTCGCGTTAGCCTAGAACGGGGATAGACAAATGAGGGTCGACCGTTGACCATGTTCGAAACACGGGACCGTGTCACAGATGTTGTCAAATATCCGTAGGGACGTTGGCCCGAAACGATTGAAGGGCCCTTAGGTCCAGCATTCATGGAGAGCCCTTAAGCCTAGTATCCTTGTCGTCTGGGGGTCCTTCTGGACGTGGAAGAGGATGAGGATCCAAATAGAGAGTTCACGAAGCTTGGTCGTGGGAAGAAGGGAATGTCCCCATGAAAGTCCAACACTTCGGGATCTTTGTCGAAACACATCTGAATACGACAACGAAACATATTAGAGAGAGGGAGCAGATTCCTTTCCCCTGGGGAGATCTTAGTTTAGGGTCGTAGAATTCGGACCATGAAAAGTTAGACTGGGCCCGCAGGGAAGTGCCCGGGCACTCCTACGTATCTCATAGGGATGAGAATCAAGCCTACGTAGTTCATGATGGACTTTAGACCATAAATGGGTAAAGGGAGATGGGGACGCATGGCATCAAAACCCGACGTGAAGGAGGACCTAATCCCTACATACCACGCGTTCTCTGAGGAAATGTTCGAGTCGAGGGACCGAACACAAAGGTTAGGCTGGCCCGCGGGGAAGTGCTCAGGCGCTCCTACGTATCTCATAAGGATGAGAATCAAGCCATACGTAGTTCTGGAGGGTGACACGGCATGATACCAGTGTCAGGGGAAAAGGGGAGTGCGGGTGTGGCCCTTGCACTAAAAGAAGCAGATGTTGATGTATCTTGTTTGTTCTTTAAGGTGAATGGGTTTTTTTTTGAAGCCACAGGCCTAGAATAGTGGGTCGTGATGTCGCAACAAGGATCAAGCCGCGATGGGCATTGACAAATGGCATGGCACGTGGCCAGTAACCAACGTGATGTCCTCTACAACGAGGTCACCACAATTCGGTGCCGTTTTTTGTCGTGCGGCCAGGACGATAATGTCACAGTTAAGGGTCGTATGATAGGACCAAGCATGAATTTTATCGTCATGCAGTGAAAACGTAGCAGAGACGATTCTAGGCGGGAAATGTGCGCGGTGTTGTAAAACACAATTGATGCAGACATGATCCCACGTCAGTTTGTACGCCATTCGGAGAGGGAAACCTTAGGCCGAGGGGCCTATATAGAGGGGAAACATGGGGAGAGACTGGTTTCCTGAATGGGTTGTACCCGGAGACAGGGCGTCTCGGCGGTCCTATGTATCCCATGAGTGTGGGAATCAAGTTGAACGTAGTCCCGAATGAATCTTAGTTTATGGTCTTAGAGATCGGACCATGGGAGCCCCGAAGGATGCCAGATTGCAGCTTTTTCCCCCTGACATGCAAAAGTGCACTGAGGGATAGCGCTAAAAGTGTCGAGATTCCACCTGGACCTGATGGGGTGGAAAATGTTTTGAATCATGCAACCAACATTCAAGGACTGAAGGGGATGGCGTGACGACGGAGGATTACTGCTGACCATGTTCGCAACACAGCATCCTGTCGCGTTAGCCTGAGGTGAGGACAAACAATTGAGCATCGACCGCTGACCATATACGCAACGTGGTATTTTATTGATTTGTTGTCCAAAACCCTCGGGGGCGTTGGACCATATCGGTAGGAGAGCCCTTGGGCATTGTATCCAAGCCGTTCATGGGGGTTCCTCTGGGTGTGAAAGGTGATGGGAGCCCGAATGGAGGGGAACACGAAGCTTGACAAGTGGAAGGAACTTGATCAAGTTTAATCTGACAGTCTTGGTCCTAGACTAGAGTGCTCTTAATACATGGGTGAACCACTGCAAGGAGTCAAGGGACTTAACTTTGAGGGTGATCGAGAGATGGCAGGTTCCTGGGGGAAGGGGGCACGGTGCCCAAAACCTTGTATCATACCTACACATCCCTCTTATGGAGAGGTATAGGCCAAGTGTCCTAGGTGACCAGGAGATCAGGAGATCACTAAGAGGTGGGGATGGACCCGAATCTTAGACATTCAGGTGGTCCTACGTATCCCATGAGGATGGGAATCAAGCAACACGTAGTTCTGAAGGGTTCCTTTTAAGGTCATACAGGACAAGGAATAGGAGGGCCAACTCTCAGAACGGGGTGCGTGTGGTGCAGCTATTGCAAATCCGACGTGAATGAGGACATAATCCCGCACCACGCCACGTGGTCCCGTGGTCGGGGTCCCAATGGTAGGACCCGAGAGAGGTGAACTTGATGAACTCAAGATGGACCCAAAGACAAGGGGTCTTCAACATAGTTCCAGATGAGAGTCTTAGTTTATGGTCTTAGAGCTCGGACCGTGGATGGTGAAAACTCCTGAGTAAGCACAAATTTCAACCCAAACCCTAAGCCCACGTGAGATAAACTCGGTGTGGGAAACAAGGGGGGAAGATCCTTATCGCAATACTTGGGGCATCCATCAAAGGGGAGTCGGCGGAGAGTTTCGAAGGACACCTTTGATGCAGCTGTTCTCCCAACGCGCAGATGTGCACGGAGGAAAAGTACCAAGAGTTCTGAGATTCTACTTGGACATGATGAAGTGATGAAGGGTGTCAATCGTGTAGCCGGCATTTGGGCTAAATGGGTTTGCGTAGCGATAGGGGAAAAACTGTTAACCATGACGGAAACACAGCGTCCATATCGCGTTAGCCTGAGCTGGGAACAACAAACGAGCATCGACCGCTGACCATATTCGCAACGCGGGATTTTATCGATTTGTTGTCTAAAACCCTCGGGGGCATTGGCCCGTATCGGTAGGAGATCCCTTGGGCGTAGTATCCAGGCCGTTCTTGGTGGTCCCTCCAGGTGTGAGAGATGATGAATGCCCTGATGCGGGGATACACAAAGCCTGGAATGCGGGTGCGGACGTGTCCGAGTAAAGCATGGCATTCAAGGTAATACACCAGAGTACTCTTAAGCACATTGGTGAACCACCGAAAAGGGGATCGACGAAACAGATCAGTAGGGGGGGGGAATCATGGCGTGGTCATTACGAGACCATCGTGAATGAGGATATAATCCCACACCACACCATATAATCCTCTCATGGATGAAAGATAGGCCAAGGGGCCGGGATGGGATGAGGATTCCTGAGAGATGGGGCTGGACCCGAATTTTGGACATTCAGGTGGTCCTACGTATCCCATGAGAATGGGAATCAAGCCATACATAGTTCTCTATATGTAGTTTAATGTCTTACTGAACGATAAGGGGAGCCATATACCCTGAAACAAGGGAGGTGTGCGGTATGGCGAAGAAGTCGTTGTGAATGAGGACGTAGTCCTACGTCACACCATACGATCCTATAGGATAGGACCTGGGCCGTGGCCTGGAAAGGCCGAGGGGCCTGAGGATGAGCCTCGGTCAGGAAGGCCTGACTGGCTTTCAGTTTAATGTCTTGCAAAGAGGATGAGGGGCCAGGGGCCTAAGGAGGCCAAGGGGCCTGAGGCCGGGCCTCGTAAAGGGGGGGCGTACGACATGGTACATGATCCCGACGTGAATAAGGACGTAGTCCTACACTACACCGTACACCCCTGGGTAAGAGGGGACCTGGGCCGTGGCCCAGAAAGGCCAAGGGGCCTAAGGTCAGGCTTCAGTCAGGAAGGCCTGACTGGTTTGCAGTTTAACGTCTTACATGAGGACGAGGGGCCCGGGGCCCAAGGAGGCCAAGGGGCCTGAGGCTGGGCCTCGTAAAGGGAGGGCAAACGGCATGGTACATGATCCCGACATGAATGAGGACATAGTCCCACATCACACCGTACACCCTTTTCAGGAATCCTGGGTCGTGGCCTGGAGAAAAGGGAATGTTATCAGTCAGAAAGGCCTGACTGTTTTGCAGTTTAACGTCTTACATGAGGACGAGGGGACAGGGGCCCAAGGAGGCCAAGGGGCCTGAGTCCGGGCCTCGTAAAGGGGGGGAGTACGACATGGTACATGATCCCAACGTGAATGAGGACGTAGTCCTACACCACCCCGTACACCCCTATGAGGAATCCTGGATCGTGTGCCCAATCGCTAGCACCACCTGGGGGAAGTTTGTCACCTCGGGATGGGGAAGAATGAATCACTGCTCTTGACGCGTGGGACATCTCGGGGTGGACCCGAAAATCCAGGACACCGTTGACCACGTTCGAAAAACAGCTTTCCTATGGTGACCCATATGGGGGCAACAAATGAGTGTCGACCGCTGACCAAATTCGCAACGCGGGACTTGTATCAGCTTGTTGCTTGAGAACCCTCAGGGGCGTTGGCCCGTATCGGTAGGAGAGCCCTTGGGCATTGTATCCAGGCTGTTCGTGGGGGTCCCTCTGGGTGTGAAAAATGACAGAATCCCAGTCAAGGAGTGGGTGAAACATAGCTCTATCCATCCACGAAAGGGGCAAACACCTCCAGGGGGAATGTGCAGCCAGGTCGAGGCTTGCTCGATGTGGGTCGGGGAAAAAGTGTGCACCCTGCCATGTCTTGATCCGAGGGGAAGATTTTGGCTTTTGGGCTTGGCTAACGGACGAAATGTCTGAGCGTTCCTATGTATCTAATGAGGATGATAATCACGCCATACATAGTTCTTGAAGGCTATGCAGTTTAGCGTCATGCGGTGAGGATGTGGAAGGATTGAAGAACGGGAGTGGGCACATGGTGCGACCCTTACAATCTTTGTGCGAGCGGGGTTGGATAAGCGGGGCCATGAAAGCCTAATCCTGGCTACAGAAAGATCCTCCAAGAAAACTATTCCTAGGGGGGATTGTTGAAGGGAAAAGCTTGGGGCTGGGCTCAAGACGAAACGTCCGAGCGTTCCTACGTATCTCATAAGGATGAGAATCAAGCCACACGTAGTTCTAGAAATGCAGTTTAACGTCATGCGGGACGATAAGAAGCATCTCATTTGGGGATATGTATGGTACGATGAGTAACCCGACGTGAATGAGGACATAGTCCTACACCATACCGTACAATCCCACAAGAGAATAGATCAGGGAAAACCAGGGGGCCTGAGGCCGAGCCGCGGTCAAGGAGACCTGACCAGCTTGCTGTTTAACGTCTCGCAGTGAAGACGGGGCCGGGGGCCCGAGGAGGCCAAGGGGCCTGAGGCCGTGCCTCTGTCAGGAAGGCCTGACTGGCTTGCAGTTCAATGTCTTGCAGTAAGGACAGGGATTCATTTTAGGGTCGTGCGGGACCATCTCGCAGTTTAGGGTCGTGTTGGACCTTTTTGCCCTGGGCAAAGTATCGTTTGAGGAATTTGGAATTGGTGGGAGGTGTTATACTCTCTCCATCCATGGTCACCAAGGAGTATTCTCCATTGGGGTAAACCTTATGGATGATATATGGCCCTTCACATTTGGGTTCTAACTTGGGCGGTTTCCTACCGGGAATCATTGGCGCTTGAAGGGCCAGTACCAGGTCAACCTTTAGAAAAGAGCGAAGACGAACCTTCTTATCAAAGGCTCTCGCTATCTTGTCCTGATGCCTTTCCAGATTGTGCAGGGCGCGAAGCCGGTTCTCGTCCAGTGCCTCTTATTCAGCCAGACGGATCTCGGCTACCTCATCTGATGTCTGGTGGTCATAAACTACAGTGCGTAACGACGGCAGCTGGATCTCAATGGGTAGGACGGCCTCATCTCCATACACCAGGGAATATGGGGTCACCTGGGTAGAGTTCCGAGTCGTCGTCCGGTAAGCCCAGAGGGCTTTGGGGAGCTTGTCCGGTCAACTTTTCTTGTTCTGACCAACCATCTTCTGCAGAATGTTAGAGAGGGTCTTGTTGAACGCCTTGATCTGTCCATTCGCCTGCGCGTGGTAGCGGAAGGTATAGTTTGACCAGATGTCGTACATGGCGTACAATTTCTTCAATTCCGCTGCACGGAAGTTGGTGCAGTTATCGGTGAGGACGGCGTGAGGGACTCCAAACCGGTGGATAATGTTGGAGCTCACAATGTCAATGATGGAACGGGCCTTGACCTCTTTGAGCGGAACTGCCTCTGCCCACTTGGAGAAGAAATATGTAGCAGTCAGGATGAACCTACACTGGCGGGCTGTTGCTGGTGGATACGGTCCCACTACATCAAGTCCCCATACGGAAAATGGCCAAGAGTACTTGGTGGGGTGGAGGTGCTCCGGCTTCCGATGCAAGAAGTTGGCGTGTACTTGGCACGCGTGGCATCTCTTGGCATATCCAATACAATCGTGGATCATAGAGGGCCAAAAGTACCCCATCCTCCGGATTTGATGGGACAGTTTCGGCCCAGCTTGATGGGCGCCACAGGAAACGGCGTGAACCTCTTGCATAACTTGAGGTATCTCCCCTCCTTGGAGACAACGAAGAAGGACACCATCGAAACTCCACTTATAAAGGATATGTTCCAGACTGGGGCCGCTCTGGAGGGTAAATTGTAGCGCACGGCGTCTAATTCGCTCGCGCTCAGCCAGGTTGTCCTGGAGCTGACCATTTTGGGGATACTCGACAAAAGGTGCTCTCCAGTCAGGGGTGGTTTCAACCACTGCGTTTGACGAACCCGGGACTCCCGATATGGAGGGTCCGGCGGTGAGATGGCTTACCCGCAGTCCATCATGGTCCTCTTGGGTAAGGGGGGAATGACTCTCCAGTGTGCCACATGTATGACCAAATAATCTTGCTCGGGTTCCGCGAGCGACGCGGCTAAACCAGCCAAGGCGTCTTCTTGGCCGTTCTGCGACCGTGGGACATGGGTAACCTCTGGTCGAAGGGAGAACTGGGCCATTAGGCGGAGGTTGTACTCCAGCAATGGTGCAAGCTCCGGCTTCCTGACGAAGTAGTCGCCATTAACCTGTTTGATTACCAGATCGGAATCTCCCTTCACATGTAAATGGGGCACATGGATCTCAAGGGCCAGCTCGAGGTCGGTGATGAGAGCTTGGTACGCTGCCTCGTTGTTCGTACAGCTTTCTGACAACAAGAACGAGTATGGAAGGATGGCTTGTGCCGGGGTAATAAAGACAATACCCAGGCCCACTCTGTTGAGCTTGGGATTGTTGAGCCTCCTACTAGTGGGGCTCCGGGAGGCACCGTCGAAATGAATTTTCCAACACCGGGCATCATGATCGACTGAGAGGATCGTCTCATTAGGTAGATCCAGGTTCAGGGATTGATCCGTAGAGGTTGGATGGGCAGCTAAAAAGACTGCCAATGCATGTCCCTTAATGGCCTTCTGAGGTACAAACCTGATATCAAATTGTTGGAGAATCACCGCCCACCATGCTAGTCGGCCAGTCAGCATGGGATGGTTCAGGATGTACATCAGTGGGTCTACCTGGGAGACCAATTGCACCTCGTGGTGCTGCAGGTACTGTCGCAACTTCTTCACGGCGAAGACGAGCGCAAGGCAGCTCTTTTCGATAGGGGAGTATCTGACCTCCGTATCGAGAAGCATGCGGCTGAGATAGTAGAGACTATTCCTAGTACCCTCATTATTATTCTGGGAAAGTAGCGCACCGAGGGATATCTCCAGGGTGATCACGTAAAGGACCAGCGGCTTTCCAGAGACGGGTGGCATCAAGACCGGAGGTTGGAGCAGATACTTCTTGATTTCCTCGAAGGCGGTCCGACACTCCTCATCACATTCATAGGTGGCGCCCTTCTTCATGAGCCGGGAAAAGGGCTTACACTTGCCGGCCAGATTCGCGATGAATCGGCGTATATAGGCTAAGTGGCCCTGAAGGCCTCGAAGCTCTCGAATGTTGCTCGGGGGAGGCATTTGGCTGATGGTTTTGATCTTCTCCGGGTCGATCTCGATACCTCGGTATATGACAACAAATCCCAGAAACTTCCCGGAGGTGACCCCAAAAGCACACATCAGCGGGTTCATCTTCAGGTGACGGGAATAGAGGAAACCGAACACTTTCTCAAGGTCTCTGATATGGTCCTGGGGCTGGCATGATTTGACTACAAGGTCATTCACATAGAATTCCACCAATGTCGCGAGAATCAGTTTGAATATGCGATGTATGGCCCTCTAATAAGTGGCACCTGCATTTTTCAAACCGAATGGCATTACCTGGTAGCAAAAGGTACCCTGGGGAGCCCTAAAGGCAGTGGACTCCTTGTCTTTAGGGGCCATCCGGATCTGGTTATACCCGGAATATCCATCCATGAAAGAGAGGTCTTGGAACCCGGCCGTGGCGTCAATCAACAGCTCCATCACTGGGAGTGGGAAGTCATCCTTTGGGCAGTGGCGATTAAGATCATGGAAGTCGATACAGACTCTGATCTGCCCATTCTTCTTCCTGACTGGCACAATGTTGGCAAGCCACTTGGGGTACTGGACCTCTTTGACGAAGATGGATTTGATTAGCTTATCATCTTCGCCCTCAACCATAGCACCATGAGAAGGGTGCATCTTCCGGGGAGGCTGCTTAAAACCACGATGTTTTGCCAGGAGGCCGAGAAGATGAACGGCTACTTGGGGATCCAGCCCTGGCATCTCATCGTAACTCTAGTCAAACACATCACGGTGCTGTTTGAGGAAGTCTACGTACTGCTGCCGCTCCACGAGGGACATGGATGCACTGATCAATGTGGGTCTCGGATCTGCCTCGCTGCCAAGTTTCACCTGTACCAGTTCTTCAACCGTGGTAGAGACGCCTTCTTCAAAGGCGAGGGGAGAATCCTCCAGGTCATCCTCCCTACCCATTTGGGGACTTCCCGCGACGGAAGGTGCTTCTGGGCTATCAAGATCCAAGGGGCAGCTGGTGCCAGCTTGGGAAGCAGCGGTCATCACATCTGGAGTCTCGTTTGCCATTGAGACCATAGCAATGAAGGCAGTCGACCCTATCCCATCTGGCCTTCGGCCTAAAGGGCCACGTTTGATGATATCAAAGCATTGGTGACGTTTCGGCCTTAGTCGGTGGATTCCAGCCCGATGGAAGAGACACGTATGGCGTACCGCTATCGTCATAATCATGACGTCCCGGTACCGTACAGGGGTAGGAGGTTCCTGGGTGACCTGATCCTGGTTGGTGTAGGAGTATGAGGTGATTTTATGCCGTCGCTGGGACACGGGAACATGCCTTCCTTGTGTACCCGAAACAACGAAACATTGTCCCATGTCAGGGGTCGTGGCCTCCAACCAGTGGATCGGGAAGATGTAGGCGTCATCCATGCTTGCCCAGGGATCACTTGTGATCGGGGCTGGTTCATCCTCGCCTACTAGGATATTCTTGTCCTTACTTTTGTAATAACCCGCATCCAGATAGCGGGCCTCAAAAGAAGAGAAAGGGGACGCATCTCCTTGGAGCACGCCTACTCGACCGTTGAGCGAGTACTTGAGGCACTTGTGATACGACGAAGGACCACTGCATGCAGATGGAGCCATGGCCTACCCATCAATGCGTTGTAGGCGGTGTCCTGAGTGACGACCATGAACTCGGTGCTGCCAATTAAGCCACCGAACTGAGTCTTCAGGCGGATCTTGCCGACTGGGGTTTGCTCTGTCCTGTCGTACCCCTGGATCCTGAGGTCAGAAGGAATTAAATCACCTTCGGACAGACCCAGCTTTCGCAGCGTCTGGGTCGGAATTAGATTGATTCTGGAACCTGTATCAATGAAGCAACGGTGGACTTCCACACCATTAAAGTGGCCAGTGATGTACAGCGGGTGAATGTGCCCCTGTATAGGAGGGTACTCATCTTTACCTGAGAACGAGATAACCACCTGACATTCGGTGTTTTCGATCGTCTCGGTATGGAAGGCTTCCGCAGCTGCTACTTCCCTCTCGAACTGGAGGGGTCTCCTTAGGGCCTCGTCAAGTGCCTCACGCATTTCAGATGATAGGCAAAGGGCCTCAAGGATAGAGAGCCTCGTCGTAATGTCGGCCAGGTGCTTCAGAACATCGTACTTTCGTGCCAAACGCAAACCTCTGCTTACAGGAGGTCATTCGGCATTTGGAGGCGCAGCGGGTCCTGCTGGCTGAACCGACGATTGAAAAGTACTGGGTACATCTTGCTGCCTACCAGTAGAAGCCTGCAGAGTAGTCGCCGGACTAGGATCGGACAGCGGAGGCTGGCCTGTAGCCGGGAAAGACTGACTGTGACACGAACGAGGCAGCTCCCCCCGATCCAGTAGCACGAACGGCGGTGGAGGTAGAGCCGAGGGTGTTGGATGGGTTTGCACGTGCTGAGATCTGCGCTGAGCATGCTGCATGGTCTCGGTAGCATGCACGGCTTGGCCAAAAATGCCTGCTGACGTGCCTCGATGACCGGCATGATTGTGATTCCGCTGACGCTGACGTCGGCTGGAAACGTTGGGGAGGTCTGCCTGGAATTCCCCCTCGTCGGGTGTCATATAGGGCTTTACCAACTCCACGGTGTTAACCGAAGCGTACCCTTGGCTGTCGCTCGAGGAGTCATCCACCGCTGGGCGGATTCTGGGAGGGATCCCCATTTCGGGGGGCATAAAGTCGCCGAGAGTGCGGGATGACAATGACACTGGGGGTGTGCGTTGCTTCTTCTTGCATCACCGATGCTTTCCCTTTTGGGAAGAGGCCGACTGTGAAGATGATGCGGAGGCACCAGCTCCTTCTTCTGAAGGGTCCGACTGCTTCAGGCGCACCCAGATGATTCCATGGGCACGGACGACGGTTTTTCGAGCCATACAATCGTCGTATTTTCGGGATCCGCGGCTAGGGACCTGCTGCCACTCACCTTCACTATCACTGCCGATCTCGGATCCTGCAAAGACACCTGCCACTTGTGCTGGTGCTGGGCCCAACTTGACTATGTTGTTGTTGACCTGGTCCTGAATCCAGTCTTTAAACACATAGCGTCGCTTGAGGGTGTTCCCCAGGATCCGATGATAAGGGCAGTAGTTGGGGTGATTGGAGAGATGTGCCTCTGTCGGCCTTCTGCACTCAGGCAGGCGCACGATCCCTTGCTCTAGAGCACTTCGGAAGTATCCAGGGACCTGATTTTCTTTGAACGAATAGGTCTGGTAACTTCTTTCCAGATAGGGGGCCCTGGGGGCCTGGTCCTGACGAGGGGCCGAAAGGGCCTGCATAAGAGGCGGTGCCTGATTGTCTCGCCTAGGTGGCGGTGGCGTGTTGCGCGGGGGAACCTGTCGGTTCTGAGGCGGTCGCTGCGAGGCAGGAGCCTATGCTTGAGGTGGAGGACCTCTGCGGGGTTGCGGGGGTGGTGCCGCCGGCAGCAACTCCAGCTGCCTCAGGGCTTCTATTTGAGCCACCACGACAGGTTCAGTCTTGGCGGTCCTCCTGGCTGGGATCATAGGGGGCAACAAACGTGCCTGACTAGCCAGTTGCAGGGCTTCTTCGAGGCGTTGGGCCTTATCCGAGAAATCTCTAAACCCTCCATGGTAGTTCTAGGTAATTACAGAGGGTACCATCTCTGTCTTGACGTTCCCCACACATCGTCAGTAATTTCTCCTGAGTCAGTGGAATATCTAGGGAATACGTATGTCCCTTCCACCGGGAGATGAAGTCTGTGACTCGCTCATCAGGCCTTTGCTTGCACTTGAAGAGGTCTGCAATGCTGTTCTTTCGCGTGGTATAGCTTAACTGGTATAAGAACTGCCGGAGAAGATCCTCCCAACCGGTCACCGATCCGATAGGGAGCTGGCTGTACCAGACGAATACCGGACCTTCCAATGTCTGTACGAAACATTGGAGTGTGGCGGCTTCTTGCTGAGCCGGGGTCCCCAGCATGGGGCCACACCTGGAAGAAAAATGAGCCAAGTGCTGTGGCGGGTCCCATGTCCTGTTAAAAGGCGATAAAGTGGGGTTCCCAAAACCCGGAGGTGCGGGCATATCATCCACCCATGCAGGATAAGGCTTTCCATCTAGTGGGACCACCACCTGTCGCGTTTCCAATGATTCTAGGCGGGCTGTGAGTGCCGCAATAAGGTCCTCTGGGTGGGGGTCCCTGTCTTGACGGGGGTCCCTAACCACAAGTGCATTGCCAGGTTCTTCAACATTGTAGACGGCTTCAGCCGCTCGTGGGTCAAATGGCTGGATGACCTGCGGGGTGACGGGGGGAACCCGGATTGGATTCTTCCGATTGCCTCATCGCTCGGGGGGATTTGGCGAGACGTATCGTGCCCTCTTACCGTACGATCCGGCTTCCGCCCTTTCTGTGGCAGTAGCATGATCAGGGTGGCCTGGAGGCATCTCACTGGGGGGAAATTGTTCCTGCCCTTGCTGCCCCTGCCTGGGATTACTATAGTCGGGTCGTCGCTCTGCGGCACGCTCAGCCAAGACTTTGTCAACCAGCCTCTTCTACTCAGCAAGCTGATGGCGTAACTCGGCCTTCTCAGGATCCTCTTCCGTCTTCTGCGCAGAGGCAGACGGTTCGGAGTGCTTGACAGCTCTGACGTACTCCTTACCCTTGCCAGTGTTTCTACCGAGTACCAGTGATTCGGTGGGTACGGGGAGACCTAGAAGATTCCTCCGCTGACGGGTAACCCTCCCTGATGGGTCGAGCAGCGGCGGTACACCCTCAGGTGGTAAGTCTTCATCAAGGAACTCAAGCTCATCTTCCTTATCCACAACATCGGCCATGTGGACTTCGACCCCTCTTGAGGGCATGTCCTCGATGTCACATAGCGAATCGGGCTGCCGTCAGATAGGGTCGAAGAGGAGAGAGGCATAGTGTCCCCAACCACGGACTTTCACATGGGGGGTGGCTTCCTTGACGATTCTACGGAGTGATTTAAGTCTCTGAACTCATTTTCGTTGAAGGGCGCTCTGGTGGCCTGGCGACTCAGGGTGCTGGGCCACAAGGAGTGCGGCTGCATCAATCAGGCGGCACTGCTCGCCGATTTCTTCGAAGTGCTCTCGACTTCTGGGGTACACCACCTGTTCATAACAGAGGCAGAAGTGTGTCGCCCATAGGGTTCGACAAAAACACCCCACTTCTTTAGGGGTAAGAGACTCCGGTATGCGGAAATTCAGCGCCGCCGTCGGCCAGAACTTCTCCGGGAAGTAATCCGCTGCAAGGATACTCCAGAAGCTCCTGGGCTCGGACTCAGGGTCTGGCCCTGTGTTGCCCCACTCGTCGACCGGGGCGGCTGAGGGACCGGTAGCGGTACAGAGGCGGACCTCTGGGATAGTAAACTCGGTGGTCGAGAATACGGCAAATGAGCTGACTGGCCGCCGAATTCCGGGCCATCCTCCGAAGAGTGAGGTGACCTGGCCACGATATCACGATACGACGGGCTGGTAACCGCAGCTTCTGGAAGAGGAGCCGCGGCTACCGACGACAGGTCGTGTCATCTCTCTACTGTCGTTGGCCCCCAGAATTACTCTCTGTGATCTCCGATAGAGGTAGAGGGCTCTTCTGGTGACAGAGGCGGTGATTGCGCGGTCGAGACCTGCGGAATTCCCAGGATTTCTTCCTCTTGGATGTACCTGCGGAGGGAGATGGGAATCTGGTGGACCTCAAATTCCGGTAGAATGAGGCTAACGCGTCTGGTTCCTGCCCCAGTCCTTAATACGGAGGAGCGGGGGGAAGGTTCCATCGCTGAATCCCATTCCGCTTCTGAGTCGGAGAAGCGGGCATGTTTGATCTCCACCTGGGCCTTCCCAGGATTCTTATTGTTGCGGCGACGACCCGCTCTCCTGCCCCGGGGTGGCTCTTCGGGATAGGGTTGACCCCTATCAGGCAGCCTCGGGGCGGCGTTGTCGCCGTGGCGGAGAGGGCCCCCACTCGAGATAGCTAGGGTGCGAGGGGCAACGGGGGAAATGTCGAAGGGTACATGGGGAGGACCTCCATGAACAGTACCCATGTGGGCGGGGCCTCTGTTGGAATTGGCAGGAGCATGGGGAGGACCTCCATGGTCACTGCGGGCGGAGCGAGGCTGACCTTCACTCCTCGAGTTGCTGGGGCGAGGAGGACCTTCACCGGTTGCAGAAAGGACGTAGGGAGGGCCCCCACGTTGGAGAGGGACCGGATAGGCGGTGCCTTCAGGTTGGTGGCCAGGGGTAGGAGGATGGACTCCATACCCTGTATAGCGGGCGCGAGAAAGATTTCCGCGCTGGGCGTCACTGCCGCGGGGCAGGTCTTCCTTCGGGATGGGGGTAGCACGAGGCATGCATCCATGACGAAATTCGGAGCGGGGAGGGCCCACGCTCTGTGAAGTAGTGGCACGGGGAGGACCTCCGTACGAGGTGATATCACCGCGGGTTAGCTCGCGGCGATCACCACTTGGGCCGGCAACCCGGAGAGTCAACTCGGCCTGCCCGTGGGGCGGTCGGGGTCTTGATCCTGGTTGGGTAAAAGAGTTCCCCTGCTCAGTGTACGCATGGGATTCGTGATGCACGTCGGCGGTGGCTCGGGACACTGTAGCTGTCGACGTCGATGCGCCCAGGAGAGCGCTCTCGGCCCGGGCCCATCGCTGACGTCGGGTCAGGCGGGCGGGCGCAGGTGGTGTAGGGACGTAGCCTTCCTGCTCTTCCTGCGGGGCCGGACGGCGGCGCTGACACGGCCGGACGGGAGCTCTCTCCTAGGGCCCCTGGGTCGGGACCCTAGGCGGGATGAACCAGACGGCACCCGCCTCTTTAGCGTAAGGCGAGGAGTCGTCGAGGCGTTCCGGAGACAAGCTCCCGAAACAATTGAATGTTGGGGTGGGGAGCAGGGGCTCCCTGTGCGGCCTGTTAGGGCGGCGTTGACGGCGGGGCCTAGAGGCTTCCAGGTCCAAGTGGGCCATATTCCGGGTCGGGATGACCCCTTCTTCCTCGTACCTGCGCACTAGGTCGTTGATCAACCTTCGCTGGATGACCTCTGATGGGGAGAGGGGGCGTGGGCGCCCCGTATTCCGCGATGTGGCGGCCGTCGTGGAGGTAGTGGCGCTACGTGGGATGGTCGTGGCGGTGTTGCCCTTTCCCCTGTGTGGGCGAGGAGAGGATAGTGACCGCATCTTTGTAACATCAACCTGGTTCCTGGAAAACGAAGGGATCAACTTGTCAGTACTGAGAGGAAAAGGATTGACAGCTAGTGCCCCAGCGTCCTTCCATTCTCCACATCTGTAAGAAGGATCCATGCCAACACACTGCAGAACGGAGTGCCCCAAGTTCTACTGCCCCGACTTCCGGTGAGTTTCACGACAAGCCCGCT
This sequence comes from Viscum album, assembly GCA_963277665.1. Taxonomy (NCBI): domain Eukaryota; kingdom Viridiplantae; phylum Streptophyta; class Magnoliopsida; order Santalales; family Viscaceae; genus Viscum; species Viscum album. The sequence goes on from OY728156.1 coordinate 538,611,145, forward strand.
ATTTGCTTGGCGGGACCAGGCACCGGATATCTGGATCCGGTGACACGTCAATCTATTGGTGTCTCGAACGCTACTAATCCCCATATTGACGAGAAGAATTTCACGTCGGGTTCACCATTTCTGTTTCCGACGCTTTCCTCCGGGGCGCGCGCGCCCGTCCGTCCATGGTGGAGGATGTGTGGCGCTTCTGTTGCCCCGCATTCCCTCTTTCCAAAGGCTGGCGGCATTCTCTCCTTATTCAGGGATGTCTTCTCCTTGATCGAAACGGGATGATGGGATGTCGGTTCTTCCTCCTGTGGATTCCTCCTCAGAACTCGTCACCTAGTCCAGGTCTCCCTCATAGATTTAATACGTAGTTCGTGAAACTCTTCCCAGTGCCATGCTTCCATGGGCACCGGTTAATTACACTGCTTCTGTCGGGACATTCCAAAGGGTCCAGTCAGTTCAGCAACCTTCAGTCAGGGGAGTAGTCACGTTGAGGCATCAGTAGCGTGTCTGGATGCTGGGGTACCTGGCAAGTCTGTCTGTTATCCTTGACCACAAGGCTTCTCGAGGGCGTGGAAGCCCGAGGCATCCCACATCAAGTGCGGGGAATTATATGTCATAGACACATATCTGAGGTTTTCCTCAGCTTCACGTGCTCAACACAGGGAATGCCGCAAGTTTAACGTCCAGTGGAGACGGATCAACCCAACCAGAGAATTAGCTAGGATACATCAGATTGAGGGATCCTCCTTGAAGGGATATCGATACCGGGGCCAGCCTATGGGCGACTGTGAAGAAGAGCGTACCGACATGGTCTCACCAAGACATGAGGCCCGGGCGAGTATCAGGGTGGATAGGGGATGAATGGAGCGGAGGGGAGTGAAATGGGACCATCGTAGGGGCGACGGTGGAGTTGGGCTTGATCCTTGAAGAGGCTTCCTACGTATCCCCGTGGCAGGGAATCAAAGTCCGCGTAGTTCGGGATGACGTTGATAAACTAACGTGAAGGTGGACCTTGTCCCGATGAGCATCATCAGAGTACCGACGTGAAAGTAGACTCGTGGGTCCACTAGTGGTGGGCTTGAACCTTGGGAAGGTTTTCTACGTACCATGCCTTGAAATGGATCAAAGTCCTCGTAGTTCAGGAAGTTTAACGTCATGCGGGACGATAGTGAACCCTGACGTGAACAAACGACGGGTGGTGGGTGTCGGCGAATCGACGTAAGTGAGGGACCTTAGTCCGATGGAAGTTGGGCCTGAACCTCGGGGAGGCTTCCTACGTACCATGCCTTGACATGAATTAAAGTCCTCGTAGTTCGGGTTAGTCACAGCGGCTTGCCGTCGGACTGGAATTGCAGTTTAATGTCGTGCTGGACGTAAGTAGAACAAGACGTGAATTGGATGATGGGTGGGCTTGAACCTCGTGGACGTTTCCTACGTACCACGCCTTGACGTGGATCAAAGACCTCGTAGTTCTTGTGGGGCTTTGTCGGTGAACCGACGTGATAGCGGTCCTTGGTCCGATGGGTGGTGGGCTTGAACCTTGGGAAGGCTTCCTACGTACCATGCCTTGACATGGATCAAAGACCTCGTAGTTCATATGGATGGGTCACAACGGCTTACCACTAGACCAGAATGTAGTTTAACGTCGTGCTGGACGGGGGTGAGACCTGACGTGAAATGACGGGTTGGCTTGAACCTCAGGGAGGCTTCCTACATACCATGCCTTGACATGGATCAAAGTCCTCGTAGTTCATGATGGATGGGTTCGTCGGTGAACCGACATGAAAGTAGACCTGGGGGTCCACTATTGGTGGGATTGAACCTCATGAAGGATTCCTACGTACAATTCCTTGACATGGATCAAAGTCCTCGTAGTTCACAAGGGAATGAGTCTGTAGTTGAACCGACGTGAAGGTAGACCCGGCGGTCCACTATTGGTGGGCTTGAACCTCATGAAGGCTTCCTACGTACCATGCCATGACATGGATCAAAGTCCTTGTAGTTCACTTGGATGATGGGTCGCAACGACTTACCACTGGACCAGAATGGGACCCGACGTGAATGAGCGACGGGTGGGATTGAACCTCAGGGAGGCTTCCTACGTACCATGCCTTGACATGGATCAAAGTCCTCGTAGTTCATAAGGATTGGGGTCAGGGTCGGTGCTCACTCTAAGCCCATGTGAGTCATGCTCGGTGTGAGAAACAAGAGGTTACAAGGACCTGATGATCACGTCACGAAGGAAGCGTCCGTGAGAAGCGAAGAGGGGCTTTCGCGTTAGGCGGCCCACGGTGCTGGGACTTACTCCAGGATGGAGGCCCATGGCGCGACAAAGCGTGGGAAAGAGGGACCTTGGTCCAATGGTGGGAGGTGCCTTGTTCCCTATCACTCCCTCCACCTACCTTGGTAGTGGGGAAGTAAGGAGATGCACGGGTGCAATCATCCGTTCGAAAGGTTAGGGACTTGCGCTCTGAGGAAGCCCTTCCCCTACGAACATACGCCACTCAGACAAGGAGGATCTCATTCCATGTGAGGAAGAGTTCCATTCCCGTGGAGACGAGTGGGCGTAAAAAATGATCGATTTGGGGGGACCCTTCGTGAGGGAGACGAGGTTGGGTCACAGTTTAATGTCATGTGTTGAGGACGTGGTGCTTGGCAGTTTAACGTCCTGCAGCTTGGATGAGGTGGGTTCACTCCACACCCCTAGGACTTATATAACCGGTACCCTCTGGTCCTTGGGGAAGGGAACGTACCAGTAAGGCAGCGGTTAAGGGGGGTCGTGTAACGAACCATCGAGGGGTCCACGTTAGCGTGGCTATGCGAAGAAGCAATAGCCATTAGCGTGCCTATGAGAAGAAGAATTAGGAAAAGCAATGCTATGGGTGGTATTGTCCATGGGACTTTGAAATCACATCGTGCAAACCGGGAGGGTCGCACGGGAAGAGGAATTGCTAAGCAGATGAGTGTACTTTGCGAATTGGAGTGCCTTGGCCTTAGCATGGGGCATAGGTGTGAGTGGGAGGTGCTTCGCGAAGTGGAACAGTTTTTGCGGAGCACTGCCTCGCGAGGAAGGGGTGCCTCACGAAGCAGGGTCCTACGAAGGAGTGTTCAGCGCGATGTGTAGTGATCCTGCCTTGGCATAGGGATCACTAGCAGGGGTTGAGTGTTTCGCGAAGCATAAATCCTCCACGACTGCCCGAGTTCACTTGGGAATCCCCTTCCTTCGCGAACGCCCTTGAGCTTCGCGAAGGGCATCCCTCCCAGAAGAGGGGCTCAAAACGAGACAATGCAGAGGAGTCTCGCGAAGTAGAAGTACCTCGCGGAGCTCATCATTCCCAGGGAAAAGCATGCATCGCGATTCGGGAGAGGAGAAGCCAAAAGGTCGGATTGTCCGTCCTTTGGGACTCAGGGGGAGTCCAGTATTTATAGGGAAGGGGTTCCGTGAAGCAAGGCTCGCGCGCCGCCTTCGGTGCTTCGCGGCGCGCTCGCGAACGTCAACGCCAGCCGCGGAGGGGACCGCCTCCGGATCTTCGCGGCGGCTCGCGAACGTCAAATGCGTTTGCGGACGATTACCGCCTCTGATGCTTCGCGGCGGCTCACGAACGTCAAATGGGTTCGAGGATAATTACCGCCTCTGGAGCTTCGTGGCGCCACCATGGTCGGGGCGCTTCGCGGCGGGGCTTCGCGGCGGGGCTTCGCGAGGCAGCGCGCCAGCTGTCTTTTTCTTTCCTTTCTTTCAGGCCATATTTTTGGCGCCAACACATTTATTACATTTCAATTATATCTCCCCCCTCTCATATAAAAGGACTTCTCATCTCTCAATTTTTAACTCCACATTGAAGAATATAGCTTAAAAACCCCCTTCCAATTCCCCTATTTTATGTACCTTATGATTTTATATAAATGGAATCCACCAATGAAGATGTACTCATCTTTATTAACTTATTCAAGGTTACATATAATTTTAATAACTCTTTAAGTTTTGTACCAATTAAAAAATAATATCATCAGAGTAATTAAAATAATATGATGTTTTTATGATTTTGGAAAAACCATACTGTGCCTCAATTCCATCATTCGAAATAAAAAATCATCGCTCGTGTGTGCATAAGACCTATCATCTCCACATGGTGGTCTAAATAAATTTTCATCAAAATATTATATGGAAAATAATTATGTTAAAAATACCTAATATATATGATTATGATGACATAATATTGATTCTAGAAAATTAATTTCTCACTCTTGTACCTAAATGTTCATCATTAAAGGAAATATATTGTCGCTCATGTGTGTGTACGACCTACAATCAATATAAAGCGATGTGACTAATTATTCATATCCAATTATCAATAATATTTTTAAAATGTGTCAAAAATTTAAATATGAATTTATAGAATTAATAACATAATTTATGTGATTAATATATATATTATGGACATGATCCAAAACATCAGTGATAAAACATTCAATGATAAATGAATAAGTAAACACAAGAAATAATGGTAATGCTGAAAAATTATTATCCAAATAGGGGTATGTTCTTATATACGTATTATATATGATATAATAAATATAAACAAGGTTATGTAATAAAGTAATTACTTTCATTAATCCCTTATACATGATTTTAAAACGCTTTAAACTAAATTAATGTTTTAGGTTTGTTATTTTTAGTCACAATTTTATTTTTAAGAGACTTATTCCAAACTCACTGCTCGTTCCATTCATGTGGTGTATATTCTACCATTTGACATGTTTTAAAATCAATTCCCTATAATAATTATATTTCATTATATTATTAATTTTATTATGTCATTTCAACAATGAAATGAATGTTACAAAGGGGAAATGGATTAATTAAAAAACTCATTAATATCCGAGATTGTTTATTTTTATGTATCTAGAGGGAGTAATTTTAATCATAGTCCGCATGTTATAAATAATAAATTTTTATAAAATTACACTGATTAATAAAATTAATTTTCACACATGATTTATTTTTTAGATAATGTTTTATATAGAATTTTGTTTTTGATTTTTAAAAATATTATTTTTAAAAAGTATAAGTGGAATGGTTTTTCACTTATCTACTACAAATGAAAATTATTTTCATTATGAAAAAAAATAAAAATGATTATTACATTATAATTTTAAATTTTTCTTTTGTAAGAGCATTTATATTTTCTAATTACATAGATTTATAATGATATGTGATTTAAATGTGAAAACCTATATTTTAATCAATCATGTTTCAATGACTTTGTTACATTATTTTAATATATTCCAAAATCATTTTTTAATCATTTGATTAATTGTGTTTGATCTCGTATGATACTTTTTGACATATCTTAATGATTTTTTATGATCAGTTGGATTGGGGAATTACAATTTTGATATCAGTCATCGTATTATTCCAAATGTTTTAGGATTATGTATATTGAATGTGGAAGTTATAAATATTTTTAATTCTACATTATATGTGAATGTTTTTTATTATGTTTCACCTTATTCATATGAATAAAGAATTATACATAGTATATGATGAGAAAGGCCTGTTATATCCTCTCGACACATCATTAGATCTCTCATGAAAAAACTAGTTATTGTGTTGGCTGTGGCCTCATACATATATATATGATGTGTTTCTAGGAGTTCCACTTTGTATGTTAATGATGTCTAGAATTATTCATTCCCTATTTATAAAATTAGTTATTCATGTCCACGTGATTATTTGATTAGTTAGAATACATTTTCATGATATATATATATATATATATGAGATAAAATAAGTATTGAATGAATTTAATTAGATAATTTGATAATAATAAAATAATTTATGTAAAATAAAATTATTTATAATTTTGTGAAAATTTATAATTAACATATAATATTTTTAATTCTAGTAATGTATCAATTTAATTTATAAAAAAATACAATAAATGATATAAAAATTATTACAAGTAATATAATTTTTGATATTTAAAGACATCCATGAATTCTTTAGATGAACATGAAATATTTTGGACTTAATAAAATATTTTTATATACTTTTAATTTTTTTATGTTTTTAATTTCAATGTATAGAGTAGTATCAAAATTGAAAATAATGATATTTTATTGGTTTATTATTTTATTAAATTATTTTAAAACATTAAAACTATTTTTATGTAAAGAGAATGATATATGTTATAAAAGAGAATACTTTTTAAATTTATTGAAAATTAGGAAGAATGTTTCTCAACATTAATTCTACTATATATTTGATGTTTTAGAAATTCAAAAAGTGCCCATCACCTTAATAAAAAAAGAGCACCCATTCCTTCACAAATTTATCGAAAATTAATTCATTTAGAAAAAACAACACCTTCACATTCATCTTCTAATGTTCATAAACCAAATTTTATATGATTTTATCTTAATAAAAGACATTTCATATATCCCTTAAGAAGAATATAGTGAATCTTTTCCGAAGATCGGGTAATCATCTTTACCAACTATTCCATGTATATTTCTTCTTTTACGTCTTATTAATTTGTTGTTTGCATCATTAATTAATAAATTAATTATCATATATATAGTATGATTTTATTATTATAGTGAGATAGCCATATTAAGTAGTTTATCCATCATATGAAAGATGAATGTTTTGCATATCTGTATGTATGGGTTATAGTCTCCATGTAGTGGTGAAATTATTTTTCCATCATCACTACACATGGATGGTAATAATAATGGAAATAATGGACATATATTATACTTATGACATGATATTTATTCTAAAGAGTTTATATATCATCCAATTCCACACCCATTCATTATTAATGAAGTTATACTTTCACTCATACATACGTACACCATACCTTCTCCATAAAGGCATGTGATAGATTTTCCATATTCAACTATGAATGATGGTTATAGAAAACTTTAAATAATTAAATATGATAAATTTATAATTAAAATAATTCTATAGATTATGAATCAATATCCGATGAAGGTGAACTAGATCTTGCACGACAATACATGCATAGAAAAATAAATTAGGTAACACCCGAAACAATCATTATACTAAAATTTTATTAATGAACAGGTGGTAATTTTTTATATATGTTTTATATATTATATAATATATATGATTTTGGTTCTATTATAAATTATCATTTTTATTTAAACCATTATACATGTCGTTGGATCAAATTCACCTAATAGAAATCATGTGGTATGTTATATTTATTCTATCTTTTATTTCCGGAATACTTATGCAAGATTCGCCACTTTTTTCAATTGTTTAGTGTATATAGTACCATTTGAATGATGTATAGTTAAACCCCTTTACATAATATTATTTATGTATCCTATTAAAATTATTATTTCATTGGTTTTATGATACCAATGATTCTAAATAAGTAAGCTTTTATTCCATAATAACATCACTTTTAAATATTTTTTTTATAAGTCTCACCTAGAGAATATTTATCTTCTATATCCATTTTAATTAAACTGTTACTAAAAAAATCTTACTATTATACTAGAAACATTTAGTGTAATTTTATCCTTCGTTTATGTTTTATAATATGGTTTGAAAGAAATATCATTTCTCAAATGATGTACATGGAAAATTTTTAGAAAAAAATTTGAAAGTAATTATTTTTATCATATATAGAAAGAGTGGATATTCATAACATACTAAAAATTTAATTGATTGAAGAATAAAAAAAAATTATAAGGTTTTATTCAAATATAATTCATCCCATTTTATTTGAAATTGAACTTTTTAAATGTAAATTTCGAAGTGAAATTTATATTTTGCCCAAAATGTTAGGAATAATATTTTTAGGGTACTTTTATTCATCAATAACCAAATATAATCATATTAATTACTAGGAAGTTTGTATATGTTTTCATGGTACCATCCTTATATAAATTCAGATACATGTTATTAATGAATATTTTATTTCTCCTAAATATTTTAAAACTTCTGTTATCGTAATTATTATTGTATAAACCAAATATTTTTTTATATATGCATTACATTGACATTAAATTGATTAACTTAGGAAATATTGTTTAATATATATCTTATACTCAATATGGATATTATAATACAAACAATAATTATACATGAATTAAATAAATAATTTTATATATTATGAGTGCTTTTTTATATATAGTGACGGATGGGATGTAGAATTTTATTTCTCATCGATGCATCTGTGGGTATCGTGTGATAAATGAGTTGGAAAAAATTATTGGGGTTTTACGATATATTTTAAACTATATTCTGAATGAAATTGATATTATAGATATAATTATGTTAGAGACAATGAATTACAATATTATGTATTTCTTTCATTGTGAATTATTTTTTATTATACAGAAGATTTTCATTAAGATGTTATCTTTGGATTCATATTGTGCACAATTTATTTATTATGATTCACTTGTTTCTAATAATTTAAATTTCCATAATTATTATGTATTATATTCTCATGATAGACATGTTATTTATTAAATGGAAATTTTTTTCAATTACTTTCCTTTCCTAATTGATTATGAATTATTTATTCGAGATGCATTCCATTATATTTAACCCGTACATAGCATTTGAACTCAACATTTTAATAGGTTTTATTTCAATAGGAGATTTAGAGTAATCCTTTATATTATTTCATGTATTCCAAATATAATCCATTACAATGATTTATGGTTTATGCCATATGTAAATTGGGTTTCAGTATGTATTTAGTTTTTCAAAACTACTAAAATAATCAGTCCATCATGATTGGACTACTTGTATTTTTTATAATGAAATTACTTGTGCTTAAGAATTATATATTTTAGGGTCTTTAAAATAGAATTATCTTTCCTAAAATCATAGAGAATACTTTGTTTTATTGTTTTAGAGGAATTATTCATCAATCATACATAACCACACATATTTTAAAAATAAGATACTTGTACTCAAAATAAATTTTTTAAAAATGTGAAAATATTAAAACAAAACATGATATATTTTAAAGAGTGGTCTTATTGAATTAAAACAAGAAAAATAATTTTACATCACCCATCCTTATACCCGAATAAATTTTTTTAAAATGTGTTTTGATCCCTCAATATTAAGTAAGGGGATTAAAAAAACAAAACAATATGTATAATAAAAAACCTAAAAATCATCTCATAAATATATTCATATACATTGTTCCTTGAGAATAAGAAATAAAAAATTACCACATGAAACAAAAATACTTTCTTCTCAAATAAATCCTTCAACAAATATAGAAATCAAATAAATTAATTTTTTTTTTAAAATTCCATCATCTAATTCATCAATCCCTTTAAAAAAATTTCAAATAGATTGACCATACAAACGATATCCTATATTATTATCCGTAGAACATAATCATTAACCAATGAATTGGATAGTTATAAGTAGGATCAACCTTTGTATAAGCTATATGAGGATCACCATTTTTCTAATATCTATAATTGGGCTCAACCCTTCATATAAGATATATTGGGCTGACCATTGAGTTGTAATGGGGATTAACTATTTGTATAAGATACATTGAGGTCATGTAATTTTCAACTATTACTAGAGTACCATATCATGAATAAAAATTTTATTTTTAAACATTGTCTTCATAAAACCTTTCAAAATTAATTAAAATAGAATTAAATTTTGTTTTCAAAATTCACTTCCCCTTTAAAAATAAATTTTAAATTTCTTTTCAAAAAATATCATAAATAATCGATTTTCATTAAAAAAATATTATAATATATTATAGAAAACATGTACCATTATGTAATCGTGAAAGTCAAAAAATATTCTCATTCCCTATTAGTTAAAAACATTTCATCTATAATTTTATAGACAATTCACAATATACCTTAGTTGAAGAACGAAAATAAAATACATTCAAACTGCTTAGTAAAAATTCATATATAGTACAGAATTCATAAAAAAATTAGAATAGTAAAAAAAATTTAATTTTTTAGAATAAATGTGTATGGATGAAATATTGTATTAATGGAAAGTATGAAAAATAGTTTTAAAAATATATTTTCTTACCTAGAGTCAGATTCATCCCATTCATTATTTCTCCCCTAAAATAATATACATATGTTAATTATTTAATTTCATAAGAACATTTTTCAAGTTTATTAGTCCTTTAATATTACTTATATCTATGTTACGTACCATTTCATAATCAATTATGTTCACGTCTATTTTTATAATGATTGTTTTTATATAATACAAACATGGCTTTGATAGGTCAGTTAGTGTAACAAAGATCACAATTAAATCATCTATATGGTAATTATAATGAAATTATTATATTTTTTATTCATCAATTATACTTTTAAATTAAACCATTAAATATTTTTATGAAAAATGAACTATGTTACAAACATGGAGATGGTAGGCTATACAAACGCATGTTTATCATTTCCATTTTAAGAGATCATATTTTAAGGACGTTAAACATTAATTTATATTATAATCATTATAATAATATATTATATACAATATTAGTTATTTAAATATACTTATATATATAATATATGTGATATGGTTATGAAAACGAATCACAACACATTGTGGATGTGGTGGACCACATATATGCATGAACAATATTATAATATTCAAATGAATGGAAGGATAACATGGTAAATGATATATTATATTCTAATGCTGATAAAAATATCATCAATTTCATATATAAAAATTAATTACTTTTTAATAAAAATTCTTGAGATACATTAATGTAAACCAAATTACATCAGTTCATGAGGATGTAGTCTTGCATACACAAGATTGAAAATGTCATTTCCTATTTTATGGAAGAGGAAATGGATATAGGAGTTTCCAATACATAATAATATATAATTATATTTTAGATATTATATGTATTAATTTACATATTTGATGATGTTTTTTATGTTGAATAAGAAGAAAAAAATCAAAATCAAACATATAAAATCAATACATCCTCATTAGAAAACCACATTTTCATAATAGATTAAGACATATATAATTGGTATTATTCCAAAACCAAGACCAATATAGTGAAGGAATTTATTATAGGAAGGAATATTTTGTGTTATTATCTTACTAATTTTTTTATATGTGAATAAATTCGAATAATGGGTACCCTATTATAAAATATGGTAGTGGAAATGTTAGCATTTTTCAAAATATCGACTTAATATAAATTGTATTTTTATTAAAAATAGGTCCAATGTAATTTATTTAGTATATAATATGAATATAGTTCTAAATAGCATCATATAGTAAAAATTAAACATATTTGAATGGTATTAATACCCATTTATTTTGTTTTTATCCCCAATTTAACCTCTTTTACTCCTACCCTAACTTCATGGAGTTTTACACTTTGAGGAATTATATAGATTCCATAAAATGAAATAAAAATAATAAATGGAAAAATATAAATTCACTTAAAAATATCTTAATTATATTAATGAATATAATACGTTTAGTGATATTTTATCATTTAAAAAAAATAATTTATTTACAATATCATAATTGAAATTTTTATAAGTATATTTTACATTAAATTTAATAATATAAATAAAAAACTAATAATTTGGAAGAAATAATTTATTATATCACTAAAATATCAGGTTAATATTTAAAATTTTTTGTCCACATTATTTAGATCGACTTATTTTAGAGTTAATATTTTAAATTATATTTACTTTATTTTTCTATTAATAAATATTTACTGCATTAGTGTTGTATAAGAATATAACATCATTATTTCTTCATTAAAATTGAAAATTAATTTCCTTAATGGATATACCTATTTCAGATTTGAGATTACTATTTATAGTCAATCATACCTCATGTAAAGCATCATATTAAATATATTAATGTTATTAAAAAAATAGTCTAATATGTTTTCCTTTTCCTGAAATAAAATTTTATAAAGGTCATGAACTCATCTAAATAGATGAAAAAAGAAATATAACCGAAAATTAGATTAGTATAGATGAAATTAAAACATAAAAGAAAATTAAATAAATTTTTTCCCTCATTTTCTATTACATATAAATTTACTTTTAACCAAAATCACATGATTAGCACTTATAGTGGTAATCATATTACTATAGTTACTATTCATTATGGATATAAATAAAAGGTGCTAATACTATATATTAGGAAATCCTAAATCCGATGATGGAATAATTTTTTTAAAATATATTAAACACATATTTTGTAGAAATTTCATTAAAATTTATCAGAACAGAAATAAGGGAAAATAATATTTCAGAAAAAATCTCTTTTAATGTATAAATATGTTTTTATGAAAAATTTAATAATGAAACGTATACAAATGAACTTAATTATGTTATTTATAATCATATATAACTAAATTACCTGGGAACCATTTTAAAATAAAACTTATCATTACAAATGGTTGAAACCTAAATATAATTTTAAAAAAACATCATTTTTCAGTATTCACTTTAAAATAAATATTTTCAGAATAATCTAAAAATTAAACAATTAAAATAAATTTAAATTATAAATTCAAAAATTATTTTTCTATTATAAAATATAATTTTTATAAAATATATATTTAAATTTTAATATATTCTCAATAAAACATCTTTTTTGAGAAAAAAGTTATTCAGATATTTTTGCCAAATTGATTACCTATTTAATATCAATTCATCAATATATTTTTAATTAATATTTCCTTTATATAAATATATATCATAATTTCAATAATAAGAATCTGATATTCTTATTTAATAGCTATGTCATAAGTGTCATCTTTAAATTATTTTTTGGTGTTCATTGAAGCATAGTGTTGCGTGTTTTACTGGTTATTGAAAAAGATGTTATTTTAAAATTTCATGGTTATGTTTTCCACAAGAAATAAAAATGTTTATATTTTTATAAAAAAAATAATATAATACATTTTTTTGTTACGTTATATTTTATTATTGGTGGTTTTTTTCATATACAAAATTGAATATTATGATCCTCTTTTAAATTTTTAGGGTGGTAAATTCTACCACAATTAAATAAATTACATCCCCATAATTTAATTTTGCTAACAATAATCATTTTTTGACATTTTAAAATACCCTTTATGAAATATCAACAATTGATATGGTTTAATAAAACATCCCATTGGTAATATAATAAGGGAAGTATGATTATCATATTGAAAAAATCACATAACTAGGTTTCCGTGTAAGAGAACATAAATGGGAAGTAAACATATGGACATAAAAGATAAACCTAACAACCATGGCTAATAGATATTGATAGATATCATGGTGAGGAGAATTTTAACCATCAAAAAACTATAAATCATTGATGAGTTATAAGTATATTGATTTTACAGTATCGAATATACTCAGATAACAATTTAATTTTGATGTCGTTTTCCAAATGTTGATGAATTACAAAGATAAAGAACTCTTAAATATAATGATACATCAATATTTACCTATCTTAATCATAATATCATATTATGATTGTAATTTTTTATATTTACACTTTTTCTCTTCTTCTAGTTAATGGGTATTCATGATTAATTTTTTATTCTGATTTTTTTTGTATAATCATAAATTCCAGAAGTCATTTATTAATATGATAAAAATTTAATATAACCCAAATCGTTACCATAGGTTATCCAATACGATAGGTCATATTTTAACCAAAAAGTTTTATAAAAATTTCATTTTAATCCATTTCATAAGTAGTTATCCTTAATACAATTCAACAACATTACTAAACATATTTGAAATCCAAAATTTTGGTCAAAAACATATCCTTATACAGTATAAATTAGTTTATAATTTCACATTCTATACATGTGAATACATTGAATGAATAATACAAAAAAAAATTTAATAAAATGAATCATCAGACAACATTTGTGAAAAATGCAAGATTTCAATAAATAACACTCTAATTTTTCATTAAATAAAATCATAGATTATAAAATGCATTTCATAAATCCCAAAAGGAATTAAATCCTCTCATGAATTACATTTTCATCAAATACCAATCCATTTTCAAGGTCAACCATACTATCCCATATACTACTTCTCATCTGATTAATAATATATCGGGAACATATTAAGTGATATATTAACTTAATCATGTCTTTTCCCTAAATATCTACATTCCAATGAATCACAAATGCTAGTATACAGTACAATTCAATATATTCTCTAAAATACTTAACGAAAATTCTCGACAATATAATACATATAAATTTTAAATTTATTATAAAAATAATTTAATTAGATGAATAATTCTAAACCACAATTCCTTAACCAAAACACAATAACATTAATTATTCCTCTAATTTTATTGAAATAAAATAATATTAATCGTGAACTTATTTCTTCTTATGCCCTATATTTCTTTGATTCCTTGGGAATTCCATTATGTCATTCCCCATATCCTTATATTGGAATAATTTAACATTGGTACCTATATAATTTCATGTTAAATCAATATCATGTTGGCCATTTTCTCCACACTAATAGAAATCTCACATTCACTTCCGTATTGTTTGTTGGTGTTTCATTCCAAAATTATACCATATGGGAAAATAATTCTTTATTTTATTACACTTATCAATTTTATCCTATTTCATAATATTCATCACTTGTTTCCATCTGAACCATAAGACGTGGATAATTATTTCTCTATCTTGATATCAAAAAATGTTGTATCATTATATGATGATATAGTTTGGGACACTAGTTCCATGTTAGGAATTGGATTATACCCATTAAAGAAACGGTCAATGATTCTCTTTAGATTATGTATGTATTATATATCATAGCATGGTGTCTTTTTAAATATTTCTACTTACACAAGGATGAATTTATAGTGCATTTTATAAAATGAGGGGATCCTGACCATTATTTGTGCCAATTCCTTCTTAAAATGGAAAAATCATTGACCATAGATGTGTATTTGTTTTTATTTCCCAATAATTAATTTGTAATTATGGAACTATTATGTTTTGGGATGGATAAAGTGTGTTTTATAAGTATATTACCAATGGTAAATTCGTTCTGATAATAATGAAACATATATGGATTATATTGATTCTATAAGAATATATGTCTTCATTAACATAAGTTTTATAGTGTCACACCCGAAATTTTAAATTAAGATTATTCTATAATTTTATTATATTCTGATACTTTCTATGGAGCTGCGAGCTAATCCTATTTAAAAATATTTTCATTTTTTTGATGAATAAATGTTTAACCCTTGAAATCATCTGATGCATGGAATGGCGTATTCAAAGATACATGACTTTTTTCGTGTCAGTGTGTGGCCTGCCTCATGTTCATGTAAAATAAATAAAATGAGTTTTAATGAAGTATTTTAATAATTATAATTTATTTATTTATTATATTTATTATTATTAAGTTTTCCATGTTTATTAATAATGGGTTTTTATTATTAAGTTAATATTATTAGCTTTCTATTAATATTTTTAGGTATATTATGTTTTTAATTTTTATTATGTTTATTATTAATAATATTAATATTGTGATTATTAACCTATTTTCTATTATTTTTACCTTATTATTATTGTAATTATTATTATGGTTGATAATATTACTATTATCATGTTTATTATTATTATTATTAAGTTTTTATGAACAATATTATTATTATTATTGGTGTTTATTAAAATTCTTATTTTGTTCATTATTATTTGTTAATATTTTATTTATTTTATACTCTTCTATTATTCCATTTTTTCTATGTTATTCATTTATTTCATTTATTATTTTTTTATCAAACCCTAGCTAACTATGCCCCTCACCCTTTCCCCATACACGGCCAACCCCCCCCCCCCCACCTACCTTCGTACGCTCGCGCTACAACCTCCTCTCCAACCTGTCGCCCCTCCCCCCATCCACCCATCTCTTGCGCACGCCACTCACCTGGATTAGATCCCTCCTGGTGGTCCTACGGTGCAGCGAACCTTTGTCTGACATCCCCTCCCTCGGATGGACCCCCCCCCCCCCCAACTCGCTCCACTTATCCCCCTCCAGCCGAAGCCACCAGTGCAAAACCCCTCAACCTTCTCCTCTTCTCCCCCTCCAGCTGATGCCGCCATAACACACCCCATCAACCCTCTTCGTTCCAGACGAACAGACCCATGACGCACGCTCATGCTCCCCCCATCCATCAGCGCTCGTCCATTGTTAATAGCACTCTAACCATTGCAACATCTTCTAGTACATTCAACCTTGCCCGATCAGCCTCTCGGACCCCCTCTCTATAGGAGCGAATTACCCTAAATGTTCATTATTGTTTTTTATAGGTTTTCGGGTTAGAGTTTTATGATATATTTGGTTTTTTTATTCAATAGATTTGATACTTTGTTTTATGGTTCGCATTAGACCCCATGAGGTGCGATTGTTGTGCAACAAGATATTTGAGCTATTTTTATGAAATTATATATACCAAGGTTGGTGGTTCAGCAATGAAATGTAATTTTAGGAATTACATTATTTGTTTAATTAATTTATCACATTCTTTAATATGTTTCTTATGTGAAAATATGGTTTTCCATTAATTTTTCATGTGTTGGAATTTTTTAGTTTCTTTTTCATATAGAATGGAGTGTGTTCGTGATGAAAATGCATTTTTAGTATTTTATTAGTGTTTTATTATTTTGCGCAAGCGCTATGAACTTTGTTTTGTCATGTGTTTATTGTGGGTTTGGATTTAGAAGATGTTTTTGAGTGGTCGTTTGTGTTCAAATACTTTTGATACGTATTGAAGTTGTTTCATAAATTTTTCATGTGGTTTATTAAATATTTTAATGAGAATTTGGTTTCAAATTGAGGTGTGGTCTCATCATAAAAATGGGGTTTTCACTTTTCTTTCAAATGGTGGGTTGTAATGTGTGAGTATTTTATCTCTTATGGTATATGCGATTGATTCTTGTGTTATAATAAGTGGTTGTGTCATTATCTCAAACCTTTATATGTTATTTTGAAACGTTTTTTACATTGTAAGTGTTTAATTGTTTTATTGAATTATTTCTATCGCACGTTGAACTCTGATATGTGGTTTCAAGTTTCAGGTGTCAAGAACACCTGTATGTGCAGGTATAAGGTATGTCATATATATTAAAATTAACTCTTTGTACATATTTTCTCTTGGCGTGGGGAATATATGAAATTCAACTAGGGGTATTTATATATGTGTGTATAAATTCATGTGCATGGAAGTGCGTAGGGTCGATTCCGTTGGTCGTCGATGAATAGCGACAAGTTTGAGGTAGGTCTGCTATGCATATAAGTTTAACTTGAATTTCATAAATGTCTTATTTTTTTAAAAGTATGTTTTGCATTTATTCTATATACACATTCGATGAAATTTTGTTGCACTTTCCTAAAATGATTATGCATTTGATTTGAAATTTGAAATGTATTTCAAATGATATCGATCTTAAATAAAATTTTCTTGAAAATTAATTTTCTATGTTTTTTCGATATGGTAATGTGTATTTGCAAATGTGTTTGGACTTTTTGTCCTGCTAATTTTAAGAAAAGTGTTACCTTTTTTAAATTGATCCCATTTGACATCTTAATAATGCTTTATGATGAATAAAAACCTCTCTTGAGGCACACCATTTGGTTTTTGAAAAAAGGTGATTTTTAAGTTGAATGAATTATTATGTGCAGAATTTAATTCTTATGCATTGTGTGACGTGGAAGAGGGGAATTATCTTATGGAGGGAGTGCAGTGGTGAGATGTTGAATGAGTTTTAGGGAAAAAAGTGTTATATACATATATGTTTTCATGATAAAGAAAACTCACAACCACTTGAAATTGATCAGAATGGGAAACCTCGGTATCTTGGGGGGTGACCAGGACTAGTACGCTACATGACACGACATGGGTTCGTCCCAGTTCTTCTAGCAGTATTGACGCAACAACACTAACTAAACATATGAATTCTATGGTTTGTGGTCTTCTAAGCCACATTTTCTGAGATTCGTGGTCTTCTATGCCACGTTTTTTCTTGAGGGTCTTGGTTTTTAAGCCACGTTTCACCAAGCTACAAGGTCTCTAGTATCCCACATGTGCTAAATACCTATAAGTGATACCCATGTTGCTCATTTGTGTCATGTCTCTTGTGATGTAACGTTATTTTCAGTTTTTTCATACTAATTTCCCTCTTTTTGAAAATCATATTTTAATCCAAACTGGATTCTTTTCATTTTTAAACGTTAATTCATTCATGGAAACTATTTTAAAAATATTGTGGATGTGAAATGCATTACATTAAAATTCAAACTCATTACTTGAATATGAAAATAAGGAAAAACTTTATTTTATTACACATAATTTTCAAGCTGGCATGATTAGATTTCTTACTAATGGTTGAGGCATAGGACGTGGTTAAATTTTGTAATTCTTACTGAGAATATTGGTGCTCACACCTATTTAACCTTTCAGTTGTAGGTTTCAGTCTTAGATAACTTTTGGGAGGGAGTGTGTATTACCTTCTACGTTGACCCATGAGGTCACCTGAGGTATGTAGCATGGATTCAATAATTTTTTTTCGTTGCCATGTTGTTTGGTTTATTTCCCTTTATGTATCTTCTTGTTTATTATATTTTTATTCATCATTTTTATGGTCCAAAAACATTCCCAACTAGTTTATTTTGATGCTCGGCACTAGTATTCATCCCGTGGGGATCAGGAAAAACCATCGGGCTGTATCGCGGATCAGCTCAGGCGACCGGTTTAGGGTTGACCCGGCTTGGTTCTTGACATATAGACACCATCATGTATTTTTTAGTTTATTTATGATCATATATTTAAATTATTAAACAAATTTTTTATCATTTTTATAATGGGAGTAAAAAATGATTATTCATATCTTTTGATACTATTTTAGCATTACATCATAATAGTTTAGTTTATGTTTTAGTTATTATTACAAAATGAATAATGAGTTTACATTTTTGGAAATAATTTTAAGGTTCCTTTATGGTTTATCTATTCATTTATATTGAGGTAATTATGGGTTATCAAAATAAATAAACTCAATAGAAATTAAAAAATATTTTTTCTAAAAGGAAAAGTTGTATCTTAGTTGAAAAATTGTGGTATCAAGGAAGGACATGGGTCTTTAACCCACAACCTAAGGGTAATAATGGAGAAGCTCCTACAACCATCCTACACAATGTCCATATAATTATGAAATTTTAATTTTACGTAAATGATTTTATATATCAATAATATGTTTATTTTTTCACATATGTATCATTATATGGATAATCATTGTGTTTGGAAAATACTTTTTTTGATTATGTGATTAAGGTTATTTTGGATGATGATCACAATAATATTTTTGCAAACATTATATGATTAAGGTAAATATAATATTACTATATTTTATTTTATAAATAAATTTTGATAAATATTTTTGATTTATACAAGATTTTATTTTAGATTTATGGTGATTCATGTTATTTATGAAAATGATTAATTTATCATTTTGATATTGTGATTATTGAAATTATATTTTGGTATGATGGTTAAAGAGTGATTTATATTACTTGGGGATAACTATTAAATCTACAATGAAAGATTCTGTGATAAAATAATTATAATTTGATGTTATCAATGTAAGGATGAAATATTTTTGAGTAATTTTAAGTATATTTTTTGTTGAAAGATCTAAAATTAATTTGGGGTATTACTGTTCAATTTTACGAAATTAATCTAGTATTCCTTATAAGAAATTATATTCTCTTTGGGGTAATTATCTATTCCTAGTATAAAAAACATTTTTACAATTCCTAAATACAAGAGGGATATATTTCTTTTCCATTCATGACTTTTTGGTCAATATAAGTACATATTCGTGCTTTTAAAAAGAAATTCACACTCATCCTATGGATTAAAAAATTAGTTTGTGGTGGAAGTTCATTAAAGTATGAAACTCTATGTATCAAGTAATTAAATATCCTTATGTTTACTATATGTAGTAAAATAATTCCTCAATTACAGGAAATATATTTTTGAACAAAATCACTATGAATTTAAATTTATTATTGAGATTCTAATGGCCTTTTAACCAATCAGAGATTTATGGTTTTGTAATACTTAACATTATTATGACTATATTCACAATAACTATCGATTAATATTTGGAAGTTATATTTTCTCTTCTATATCTATGATTTCAATTCCCAATAATCTTCTCCCACATGTAAATATATTTTTTTTATTCCAAATCACCTTCGTAGTTCAATTTTTCCATTTTCAAGTATATTTTTTATTCAAACTATTTAAGATGTTGACTTTCAAAAATGGTATTTTGAGTATTCAATCCTTGGTTTTCAAGGATGAGTTCAAAAATATGAGGATACAATTTCCAGAATAGTGTTGAATGTAATGACCCATGTAATAATGTAATAAATCATTCTAATACTTATTATTACTTTTTAATTACGTAGATAAATGTATTATAAATATTAAATGTTATTTGTAAATCAAAAAGAAAATGTTCATATAAAACTCATTTCATATAAGATTTTATTTAAAATATAAATTTTATATTTATAGAATATCAATTTAAAGAAATAAAAAAAATTTAAATTCACCTTTTAAAAATTATATTAGGAGTATTTTTTGAGAATTTATCATAAATCATAATCTTTGTAGTTAATGGTTAAAAATATATATTTTTATTGATAAATGTATTTAATTTTAATGTATTTAAAATTTAAAATTATTTTTTCTATTAGTTTTTATTTATAATTAAAAAAACAATTGTGTTTTTTAATTTATATTTTCTACATGTCTTTAGTAAAAAACAATAAATATTTAAAAATGTATTTTTCTGAAAAACGAAGTTCTATTGTGTTTTTTCAGTGGAATATTAAAATATATCACAAAACATCTTTATTGTGAATTTTTAAAAATTTGTTGGATATTAAGAATCAGTGGCTTCAAATTTTTTAAATAAGACCCAAATATTTTTTATCAATATGAATAGTAAACATGGTAATTTTATAACAATAGTAAATGGTAAATTGGGTAATTTATGATAAAAATAACATGATAAGAATAATAAAATGGCACAAATACTTACATAGATATTTTTTATGATAATAAATATACTATAATCATAAAAGGATATAATTTTTACAATTATCGGCCAAATAGATCTCATTATGACTTTTATATAATTTTTTGTAACGAAAAGTCAACTATAAAAATATTATTTTTAAAAAGTGTAAAACTTTTAATATGGTAGAATTCAGAAGTTATATCTAATTAAATAAATTATTTATAAATATAAAATATTTATCATAATCATGGAAATTTATTATAATATTTTGGTAAATAAATAATTAATATAAATGATTACACAATGTTAATGTAGAAATTATTAAATTTTTGGGAAAATCACATAAATGTTATTAAAAATATTATAATAAATATAATTATATGTAATTAATGTAATTCAAGAATTTTAAATATTTACATTACATATTTAGTATATAATAATTTTTTTACTTTGAGTTTTTCACTTTTTTATTCATAATGTATTGAATAGTTTCGAAATTGCCAATATTGTTATTTTATGGGTTTAATATTATATTAAATTACATTAAAATAAAAATATTTATTAATGAGCACATATGGGATGATTTATAGTCAATATTGTTATCCCATTATCTTTTATTGGACATTTATAACAATATATACATATATAAGTCTTTTTATATTTTAATATTTTGTGAAATTCCAATAGTTCCCCTAACATCAATTATAAAAAGTTACCCCTTACTTCACTTATTTAAACCACCATGATCCATTTCTCTTGACCCAAACCTACACATTAGTATATAAAAATTCCTTACCCATGTTCTAGATGTTATTTTACATCATAAAATCCTCCCCTATATCACATAAGTATAGTTCTATAGGAAGTCTCCCGTAGACGAGGTACTAAACATTTCACAATCGTTCATGTTTATTTGTTATCCTACTTCTAATTAATATGTTTTTATATCCTAAATTAATAAATAAATTATATTATATATTTTAAAATATTATTCTGATTATGATAGAACAGTATAGTATCTTTCAGCCATCTTTGAAAAATGAAATCAATATTTGTGCATTCGTACGGCATACCATCTCTACATAGCATTGTATTTCGTTAATCATCACAAAATTACATTTATAGATATAATTATATAAATAATGGATATGTACAATTAATATTGAATGATATTTATTATTAAAAATTAATATATCCTTCAATTTTATACCCATTTCCCATTATGTGAACAATATCATTTCTCGTGCGTACGTTCGTCCTACCATCTCAAAAAAGTGACCCAACTCATTTTCAATATAAAAAATTCAGTAATAGTTCAAAAAATATATTAATAAATTTAATATGATAATTATAGCATTAATATCATTCTATAAATTTTTGATATATATACTAGGAATAGGAATCAAAACATACATGATAAAATAATTATGAAAAAATAAAGTCATTAAGACCTAAAGAAATAGAAATAACAAAATATTAATAAAGAATGAGTCGTAATATGTTATATATTGATAATATATTTTATAATAAATTTTAATTTGGTTATTTTATAAACCAATAACATGATTTAAATAAATATATATGAGGTTAAATCATATTCAACTAACGAAAAGTTTAGGGTAAGGGATTTTTAGACTCACTTTTATTTCTCAGTGACTTATTCCATATTCCGTACTCATTTAATTTGTGTGGGGTATAAAATAAAACATTATATATTATATCATGAAAATCCTAACATTCATGATATTTAATTTAAATTTTCATGTTTATCTTTAATTGGGATTATGATTCAAATGTTACTAAAGTGGAAAAGGATTACATCATAATCATATAGTTATTCCGGGTGGTTTTTTCTTAAGTCTCGGTTGTGGAACATTTTTCATTGATGTCCATGTTTTGTAAAAATTATTTAAAAAATAGTCTTATTAGCATCCTATAATTTTTAAATTAATATTCCCCAAGTTTTTGTTTTAAAAAATATTTTTGAATGGAATCTTATTGTTATATAATTACAACATACTATTATTCTTTTAAAAAAATAAATATTAAAGAAAGTATTTTTTAATATATACAACATTAGATGATTATTATTCCATCATGATTCCTTTATAATTTTAAGCTTCGTTTAACAGTTCACACGGATGATTTCTATGAAAATATTTTCCTTCACAATTTTCAATTTTTTCATTAAAATAAAATTTCAAAGAGAAAAATATATTTTCCTTAAAATTATTTTTAATGGTATTTTTATAGACATATTATTAATAATTGTCAATATAACTATATTTTACAGTTTATTTAATGGTTATATATTTTAATGATATGATCTTTTTTAAGGATCACGTCATTTTGATCATTTTATATTTCATTTGAATTGAATTTAAATACTCTTGTATAATGGATATAATTATTTTTGAGACCATATAAAATTATTAAAAATGGATATCACAATATATGCTACTTGATTAAATGTGGAAATTTTAGGAAATATGTATCATTTACTCATTACGAATATTTGTAGGCAAGTTATATTGATTCGTGAATTAAATAAAACATTTCATATGTGAGGGTGGTTTTGGCATATAGGGATGGGTGGGGACTGAATTATATATCCCAGTAATGCATCATGGGGTCTCTTGAGGAAACATATTTAGTGAAATTAACAAATTTTCAACCCAATTTTTTAAATGATATTGTGAAATGTCGTGAAGGTAGAGGTATCTTGTCAAAAATAACACTACGTAAAATTATTAAGCATTAACTATATTAGAAATATAGTTATTATACCCTATTTAATTTTTAAAATTATATGATCTCTCTAGGAATTTTATTCTATTTTTATTCAATAAATGACACATATGTTATCTTAATCACATTTCCATGTTGATTATTTTAATTTATTTATGATAACTTGTATTATAAAAAACCTATATAAATAACTTGATATCACTATTCTTATGTTTATATTCCTTATAATCCCAAGAAGTATTTTATGATTATAATGATGAGAAATGTTAAAAATATTTCCATTATTCACAAATAATAAATAAAAACATAAAAATTGTTTTACAAATTATATATTTCATAATTGGGTTTATATTATTCATCAAAACCCATTAAACATTAATGCTTTAATGAACACATTCAAGTAAAAAATTCATCTTTCATTTAAGACAATTATTGTGTATCATGTATGCTATAGAATATATCATTATTTTTAAAAATCTATGGTGTTATATTCTACCATAACCTAAAATATTCCATTCTCACATTTTTGAAATGTGTTTTGTAATCATGGTTTTGGAATTTTCTAATTAACTTTTTTTTAATTTCACATCATAAAAAGAGTTAATAATGTAACCTCTTCAAAATATGGAAAGTGAAATAAAAAGGACACCACATAATGATGTTCTAAAATATGAGAAAAATAGCTGGAAGTGAAAACAATGGTACTGAAGAAACCAAATGACATATAATAAATTTTAGAGATTTATATTTATCTTTTTGATGATAATGATACTCATCACATAACAATAAACCTATGATAGGATGAATGACCATTGATTTGTTGTTATGAAAAGTTATCAAGTAAAGTAATTATTTCAAGCTCCTTCTTCTAAATTAAAGAAATTCCTTTACTATCAAAATACATTTTAATATAAAATAAACATACTATATTTATTTCCATTTCATAAGAATAATTTCAAACATTTATTCTTTTAATTTATTTCCAATTTATTTCCTAAATCATGGAAATGGTTATTCATTATTATTGTTTCTTGCCGGAATCACTTTTGGGGAATTATAAGATCCATAAGTCCTTCATTTGGCCTTAATGTATTAAACAAAAACAAAACAGTAAGAACATGTTAACAAATGGGATAAATAATATATTACCCAAAAACAATAATATCTAAATTTCAACATAATATGTTCCATAAGTACATAACCTTAAGAATCCTATTTTTTTAAAAAAATAAATAAGGTTACTAAATTTAAAAAATTTACTTATCATTAATCCACAATATAATATATCATAATTTCAAATTCATTTTCCTTGGATATATATTCTCCTGAAAAATGGTGGTCACCATAGAACTTTTTTGAAAACATGCATTATGTAAGTAATTCAATACCTCCTTATACAAAAAATAAAAAATCAGATTATAAAATATGTTTCAAAAATACCCAAAAATGAATAAAACTCTATCATGAATTAATATACCATTAAAACATTTTAATGATCACTTATAATATTACATTCACTTCCTTAGTGTCAGTCTATTCTTTAACCAAACTAAACTCAATATCTGGAACAAAATATGGGGTTCCATTCCTTTATTCCAATAATATGACACTCCTAATACATCCATATATTGGTTATCAAAACATTCAATGTAATCTCTCAAACCAAAAATTAAAATCTACTATAGTACAATATTTATACATTTAATGATTTGTATGACAATAATATCATTGATAAAATACTATTACATCACACTTAATGAATCCAAATTCACTTATAGTTTATTAATTTAACATATACTATAGTAATTGAATAAAATTGACCTATATCAATATAATATTTATATGAAATATTCAATTGATACCTTAGGAATTCTTTTCCATAACTCGCTTTATTATTATTTTTGAAACACCAAACATTT
Source organism: Viscum album (assembly GCA_963277665.1). Taxonomy (NCBI): domain Eukaryota; kingdom Viridiplantae; phylum Streptophyta; class Magnoliopsida; order Santalales; family Viscaceae; genus Viscum; species Viscum album. Next base: position 538,636,925 of record OY728156.1, read on the forward strand.
GATTTTTTATCATACCCTTACATTCATGTACATAGTATCATATCTCTCCACATTTGTATAAAACACCCATTCCATTTAAAAACATTCCATGGTGTTTTATTCTAATTTTTTCAGATGTTGGAAAACCCTTATTACCGTATTCCCCTGATATATTGTTCCTTTTTCATCCTCTTGTTTTATTTCTTCTCTTAGAAGACATAATACATAGATAATTACTTATTAATATTGATATATCAAGATAAAATTTACTTGTATGATGATAATGATTCAGAGATGAGGTATATTCAATATTTTAGTATAAGACCATCTTGGAAATGATCATTCATACAAATTGGATTACATGACTTGATACAGTTCCCATTTATTCCATTTGGATGTGTTTCTAAAAAATGTAATTCAAAACATTAGTTCATAAAATATTGAATCATAATGTATAATCTCAAAACTAATGAAATAGTTATGATAAATTTAAAAATTCAGGATAACTAAACTATAAGTCTGTATATTGATTTAATTGGGAATATTTTATAAAAATTATTAGGGTTTTGTTATTTAATATGTATTTTCAAAAATATAGTTCCCCTGGATTCAGCTAAATATTTTTATATACTAATTGTAAACACATCAACCCTGGTATCATATAACCAATTGTTACTTTATTAAATTATCATAGGAGATAAAAAATCACACCCTGAAGGAATGATTAGTTTAATAGAGTTCGTAAATAGGATACATAATTGAAATTCACATTAAATTTTAGACATAAAAGAAACTAGTTAATTTAATTGAGAACTCAATTATCCCCCATAACAAACCCCTTCATATAAATCATAAAACACCACATGATATATAGAGGAAGATAAAAGATCAAAAAAGGTGAGCTCAATTGCTTAGTAAGAGTGGTGTATATGGGAATATCTCATGAATCAATAAGCATAATAAACATAGAAACATACCTAACAAAATACACATGTGATTTAATCAATAAACTAGGAATTAAATTAATCCAATGAAAATATCAATCTAAAAATATTATAGATATTAATAACTAAAATCCTAATAAGTAAAACACATCATAATTATATGTTATGATTTATATAGCATGATACCTCTATAATCAATAACATTCATAAGATTTTTCAAATCCAAAAATTAAAAACCCATTTAATTTTTTTAATAGATTTTCTTAATGTGAACTATCAATGCATCAATGGTTATATAATTCTAGGCAACACCAATCCCTATAGTACCAAAGCATTATATGTAGATCAAATGATCGATTTGTTTAATGAATCAATTTACATTATCGTAAAATATCCATATTGATTAAATGATACTAATTTACAAATATTTACATATTTTATAAAATAAAATCAAATAAGACAACATATATAAAAATTGATTAGGAAGTAATCGTATCTGTTATACAAGAATATGTGTTTTTAAATACATGGAACGCTCAAGGATCACATTTAATTGGATACATGAAATTATTATTACCTTAAATCATATACTGTTTAGGGAATACTTATAAAAACGGATTTTTTTCAAAAATAAATAGTATTAACATTAAAATTTCCTTAATTTTTTTAGTAAAATATCATTTCCATATCGAGATTTACTTTTAATGAATTAAATGTGCATGTAAAAATGAATGAAATTATTTAAAATTATCCCTTTAAACATTTAATGTATTATTCAATGTATTAATTCATAATTTTGTTGAAAATCCCCCTAAATTTTAACAATATTAAAAAACATTACATATGTATTTTTTTGGATAATCCAAAAATTATTTCATTTCGATAATGACAATAAAATTAATTTAATTTTTTTTTGTAAAATGTATAACAAGCATTAAATTTACATTAAAAATTCTAGTAAATTAATAAAACCATTTTTTAAAAACATGGAAACTAAATAAAATTTATCCTCATCATATACATAAACATGTATAATCACGAATAATTATGAGATTATGAAATAAACCCATAACACTAATATTTTTTTAATTTTAAGACCTATGAATGAAATAAATTAAAATGAAATATTAAATTACATAAATGAAATTATATATTCATTATATAATAAATGGTATAGTATATTCACCACACAAATGAAATTAGTGGGGAATATGGTATATAGATCACAAAAGTAAATGTGAGAGAAGAAAACCATACTTCACACATCCCTTCAGTTGAATGTATTTTAGCCCAATGTATACTAGTTTTAAAAATTTAATAAACATATAAATAAACCATATTCATACTTATAATATGTTTTATAGTCCTTTTTAACATTTTATAAGCTGTTTGTTTATAGTATTTCATCATTACCCTTATTTTTGTTGTTAACTACATTATTTTATCATGCATGTTTTTTCATGTAAGATACATTTCATTTAAAGTTGATATATTTAAATAATATATAGGATAATATTAATTATATTTATATCATATATATTTATTATATACATTTATAGAATAATTATATAATAGTGATCATAGAAATTGAATCGCATTGCTTCATTGATATGGTATGTCATACCTACATGCGGGTAGTGATATCATTTCAAAATGGTAAAATGGGTAAGGAATTATATGATATATTAATTTTCAAGAATCATTATAATTTATTAAATATAAAATATAACCATTATTTCCATCATTACGACAATCCATGTAATGTAGTGATGAATGATGAATTACACTACTATTTGGATATGGAAAGTCATACATACGCCCACTTGGTGCTTTTATTTTTCATAGGATAGATAAAATGTGTAATATGGTTCCATAATAATCATAATAATATCTCATTTTATATATTATACAATATTTATTAATTTTGGATAGAAATAACACTTTAATTGGAAGTAAAAAAGAAAATAATATTTAATGAGTTAGTAAGGATGATTACATATTCTTTGGTAGTCCTCCATTAGATCCTCTATTAAGGGACTTAAGGATGGTCTTTAGAGGGGTCCAAAATCTCCAAAAAACTGATGTGTAAGTAGAGATTTGTATTTTTAATGACTTGGTTGACTAAGAATTTGCTTATTGGTAATAAAATGTGAGGTAGGATGTTCCCATATATAATTTATCTAGAGGGAAATTTTCTAATTTCACAAATGATTTAAAATTATAAAGTCAATTTATGATAAATTTAGAAAATGGATTATAAATGTATAAGGGATGAATTTTAAGAACATATATTAACCTATTTTTTTATTATTTATTATTTTTATTTTTTTGATTAATTTAATAAAATATTAATCCCATAATATATTATTATTATAAATTTTGATAGAATTAATTACTTCGATATTAAAAAATCCTAGATAAAAAGTTATTATGAACCAACTATTACCATATAACATAAAATTTTCATAGTAATCTACATAATCTTATGATAATATTAAATATCCTAAATTTTCTAACTATTATCCTTTTTATTTCATTTATTTTATTATTCAATTAATTAAAAAAATATTGCATCATCATTTTCTAGGAATTATAATGAATTATTTTTTGACATATAATAAAAAAATTACCACGATTAAAATAAATCATTTATATTTCAAAAGAATATTTATAGTCTGACGTATCATTTTTATTACCCAACATTAAAAATATTATTATTCTTAAAATAAATAGTTTGACATGTTTGACTTTTCTTCAAATAAAATGTTATAATGATCATAATGTCATCAAAATCACTATAAAATTCAATATAAACGAATATATAATGATTATGGACGAAATTTAATCACTATATAAGATTAATTCATCTTTAGGAAAATTTTATAATTTGTATAATTTTATTTTTAACCAAAATTACTTGATTTACCCTTATCATGGTAAATCATTACAATAGATAATGTTCATTTTTACTAAAAATATACATTTTTATCAAATTTGGACCAAAATATCCCAATTTTGAATAATTTTCTATGTTCACCTCATTTAAGTTTCAAATTTTAATTTAAAATTAATCTAAAAGAACACAATGAAAAAAAGTTTTTTTAAAAAAAATAGTTTAAAAAATAAAATGTACTTATTCAATAATGTGGTATATGGATGATTAATGTAAGAAACTGGTTCTTATTCTTGAGGTACTAATTTCCTCTTTTCATTTTTCTTTAACTGTTTTTGATAAAATAAGGAAAATGAGGAAAATTCCCAAATTTTCTGGGTACATGCCGTGTACTTTTCCACAAGCTGTTTCCTTTGGCCGTGTGGGATGACTACCCAGGGTGTATAGCCCTGCCAGCGATTAAAGGTGTAAAAACTGACTACATGCCTTGTAGTGGGTAATTACGCATCGTGTAGTCAGTCGGCAGGAGAATAGTAAAGCAGTGGAGGCATCCACCAACTGAGCGTCAGTACATGTCGTGTAATCATGAAGCCACGCTGTGTACTCATGTCGATGGAAGAACAGTGCCACGCTGGCAAGAAGCCTCCATTGTAACAGTTTCAAAAATGGGAAGGACATGCCATGTACATGAGAGTACATGTCGTGTATTTTGTTTTTTTATTAAAATGGTCAGTAGCCTCCTCTGTTCACAGAGTAAGCTTAGAACTAGAGGAGAGCTTGAGAGAGATGGTCAGAGCATGTAGGACCTCTCGACCACACACCAAGAACCTGTTTTCTGCACCTTCGATCTCCTTGGAACCGCACGGGTGATTTCTTCCATCTTCTTTAGTAGACCTTTCCAATTCTTCCTCGAAAGGATGTTATTTTAGTTTAATGTGATTATGTTCACCCCATATCTACGTATTTCTCAGTTGTTTCGAGTAGCATCGTTCACTTATATCGATCGAGGGCGATGGAGGTAGGTGGTCTGGAGTTTAAACTCCAAATGTTGTGTGTTTTTTGAGTACCATTGTATTATGAACCCACATTGGGGTGTCGTATGGAAGAGGCCTTGGTAGTTTAAATACCTAGAAATGCATAGGAAATTTAATTTAAAGGTAAAACTGTTGATTGAGATCACTTCTTCGATCCAAGACCTCCCAGGGGTGTGTCCCTCTGTTTAGATATTTGGCTTGTATACCCAAGGATATGACATGTTTATATTAAGCATTAATTTTCCCTTGAAAATAATTCTATATAAAATTTCTTAATATGCTTCGGGCATGTCCCAGTTACTTGCACCTAAGGGTTGTGTTCTTTCTTTGCCAGAGGGCATAGTTTTACTTTAGCCTGAGGGAGTTGTTTTCATAGCTCGAGGGAAGTAGTTGTTTAGCCAGACGACAATGCATTTTATGACTAAGGGTAGTAGCTTCCGTACTTGAGGGAAATATTCTGTATTCTGGAGGGTGATATTCCATACGCCTGGGGGCACCATTCGTAATGCATGAGGGTAAGCCTGAGGGTGTGGTTATATTAGCCTTAGGGCATGGTTCTGATTAGCCCAAGGGCATAGTTCTGAGGAACATGGAATGTTATTAAATTGAACTGATAAATGAATATTTAAATGGTAATGAAACTTTTAATGATAGTTACATTTGAGTGCTTACTAGTTTAATGCATTTACTACACACTATTGTTGCACATTTTTCACTGACAGTTTGGCACGAGACATTAATGGGTGCCTACTGGGATTTGTTTCTGACACCCTATTTGGGTCATTTCACCAGCCCAAACTGACTATATAGCGGCAGGTGTGGATAAGGGAAAGGGTCCCTATAAAGGTACTTGAGTGTTTCTGATGTGTAGGGTAGCATGGATCGAGCTCAGGCTCGTGATGTTTTCGGTTGTTCTGCTTTCTTCTGTTGTACATGTATATTCCATTGTATCATATTGTACAAATGTGTGGTATGTTCTGGCTATTTTCATAGGACTATAGACATGTTTCATCGTTATCTATATAGCAGTTGGATAACTTTTACTCTAGTTGTCCATTTCAATTGTGTATGTTTTATTGCATTCGTTGTTATTGTATGTTATTTATCTTTTCCGTTGTGATATACATTGAAAAATAAGGGAATAAGTTACCCACTATCAGGACTAGGACCTCACAACTAATCGATAGCCTCTAGCGTTTGGGGAAATGCACTTGAGGTCATGTGACCAGCGGGGTTTGGGGCACCTGTTGAGTGGCACCCAAATCCGGGATGTTACAAAGTGGTATTAGAAGAGTTATTTATTTGACATACTATTTGGAGGCATAGTCACGAATATGATGAAAAGTGTAGTTGGCAATAATTTTTTCTCAGGAGTAGCTAACCCGTGTACAGGGAAAAGACAATTTACCTCGTGTTGCAATTTTATTGATATTTCAATTTTAAAGTTGATTTGATTTTCACTGTTTGGTGACGCACTTATCGTGTGCTATTTATATTTTATACATTGGTTTATTTTGTTGCAACCGGATGATATGAAGATATGCCTTTTCATGCATCATTTAGGCACATGCTAGAAATCACATTTCATGCATTCTTCCATGCCATGTAGGTGGATTATAAATTGCATGTTGTTGTGATAGTTATTGATCTAGAAACCCATGTTGTTGTGATAGATGCTTTTGATAAATACATGCTAGTTGATAGGGTATTTTTGTATGATTCCTTGATAGAATGGATGCCAGACATTTGTTATTGAGGAGTACGGACCCTCACTAACCAGATTTTGGGGATCATTGCCTATTTACTATATGTATAACACAGATAAGATGCCAAGAATTGATTCATGAGGATTATGGGCCCTCATGGATCAGAATTTAGCACTTAGGTGTTTTTTTCCAGTATTTCTGGGTTTCAGGGTAGTATCTATGGATTACTATCCGGAAATCCCAGGATACACACCGTGTAGATCTATGGACAGACACTATGTGTTCTTCTATTCGGGAAGAAATGAAAACTTTTTTAGTACACGCCGTGTAGTCTCTTCCCATGTCATAGACCATGTCGAAAGGAACACGAGGTAGGGATTGTCTTTTGGAAAACACATTGTGTACCGTTTGTAAACGTCATGTAGTTTAGACCTGGTGACTACCCGTGTCACTAACAACATGGAAGATGAAACCGTAAGCCATACATGTTGTGTTCACTATGAACTCATCCTGTAGTCTGACCCAGGTACCCAGTTGTGTCTCTAACATTTCTGGTCGATGTGACCTCCTCTCGAACACTTCTTGTACCTTTGGGAAGCAACATGTAGTCTTGACTGGGGGAAGATCATGTGGACCTGGATGTGTGGATGGGAAATAGAGCAGTGTATACGCCGTGTGCGGGTGTAACACACCATGTAGTTTTAGTCGAGTAGTCGGACGTGTCACGAATGATACAGGTAGTTGGAAATTAATCCATGCATGCAGTGTGGAGGTTATACATGTCGTGTAGTCTTGTTCAAGTGATCCGTGTGACTTAGCCGTGTAGAAGGACTCAGACATGGAAGAAGGATTCGACAACACATTGTTTAGTATTTACACACGTCATGTAGTCAGGTTTTGTAATCTTGAAGACTTTATTCCTCCTGTCCCCTTGTTTCCATTTTTTATAATCGTGATCTAAGGTGTGTGATTGACCATGTAGAGTCATGCCACTGAGACGACCACCAGTTGCTCACCAAGAGAGAGGAAAAGATTATACTCTAGAGATGGTAGGCAAGGGGCTACCAGTTGATCCTCCAGTAGTCCCAGGTGGGGCGCCAACCATTATACAAAATGCAGGAGAGGAGGTGCATTTCCATGAAGGCTTCATGCGGGTCATGCAAACCATCCAGGGAGAACTACAAACCACCACATCTAGGGAAATGCTGACATGTATATTCAAGAAACTACATCTTCCTATGTTTTCAGAGGATGGTAGACCACATGCTGCAGAGTCATGGTTGTATTCTATGCAGACTGTTTTCGAGCATCTGTAAATGCCTTGAGGGAAGGGTCAATCTTTCTATATACATGATGCGTGATTTCACCAAGAGGTGGTGGGATATTACCACCTAGACTGAGCAACACTAAGACATGTCGTGTGAAGATTTCTAGGAAGATTTCTACAACTTCTTCTTCTGAGAGACGCTGAGGGAAGATCAAGCTTGAGAGTTCATGAATCTATAACAGGGCTCTTTGTTGTTGATGGATTATAATTCTCACTTCACCGAGCTACAGTTATTTTCACCTATTCTAGTGGGTGATGAGGTGTTGAGGGATAGACGCTTTGAGGATGGTCTTCGTTATGACATCTGAGCACTGCTGAATGTTTTCAGGTTGCTTATTATACATGCTATTTTGAACTAGGCAATGATTACTGAGAGGTACCTATGGGAAGAAAGTGTTGTGGGCGAGGGCGGTTCGACACCTGTTTTTGGTACTATTTCTACCACTAAGCGGAAGAGGCAGATGAATTTCTCTCAAAGTGGTTGTACTAGCCATATGAATGCTTCGGGTGGCTCGACTGTGTGCAACTAGTGTGGTAGAGAAGGTCACAAGAGACCGAAATGTTCACATGACCCAAAAGAGTGATGATATTGGGGCAAGATGGTTCATCCCCAGAATTATTACAAGGAATTTCCTCCGGTGTTTAGTTAGAGGTGTTCTGTGCAGACTCTGCATTCAGGAGCTGGACCAGCAGCTTTTTACCAGTCGGAAAACTGGAAGATGTCAGGGTGTGCAGGCCAAGATGTTAGTCATGGTCATGGTATCCAGACACTATGATCTCGCAGGTAGCATAGCGGGACAACTCAGGGTAGTTAGGATGTGTTGTAGGGCTACGACACTAGGTAGGCATATGTCATGAAACAGACCCAACAGGAGCAGGATCTCGGACCTTCTACTATCATAGGTACTATTCAAGTGGCTTCTATTTTATCTTCAGTACTTTTTTATACCAGTTCTACACATAGATTTATATTTTTCCCTGTTGTTGAGTGCCTTGGGCTGTGTGTTTTTTCTTCTTCTATTATTATGTATTTAGTCACACAGTTGGAAACTAGAATGCCTGCTGTGTGTCAGTACAAGGAGTTCCCTGTAGTGGTTTGTGGGTGTCACTTTCTATGGAACCTCTATGTCTTGGAGATGATGAGTTTTGATGTCATTATTAGAATTGATTGTTTGGTACCCTTCTGAGCTTTTGTAGATTTCTATCTTCACAGTGTGAGTTTTACATCACCAGAGGGTGGAGAGTTTCTATACAATGGAAAATGGGGTGTCCAGCCGAGCCGAGTTTGATCCGGTGCATCGTGGGAATGGTAGTGTGACAACCCAGATTGCATGCTTGTATTTGGATGAATATGGTACTTTTCAAAAGGATTTCCCTCCTGTGGTCGATCATTTTAAGGATGTATTCCAGGAGTACTATTCTGGTCTACCTATAGAGAATAATGTGGATTTTTCTATTGATCATGTTCCCAGAGTGGCACTGGTGCCCATTCCTTCTTATAGGATGACTACACTTGAGTTGCGGGAGCTCAAGAGAGAGTTAGGGGAGTTTCAAACAAATGGTTTCATCTAACCCAGTACTTATCCTTGGGGTTTGCTGGTCCATTCTGCGAAGAAGGTGGAAGGTACCCTCAGACTCTATGTGTATTCTCGGAAGTTGAAGCAGTTGACAGTTAAGAACTGATATCCCTTGCCAAGGATTGATGATCTTTTCTATCAAATTCAAGGAGAACGAGTGTTCTCAAATATTGATTTGAGATCCAAATAACATCATTTACGCATTAGACCATCAGATATACCACTCATTTCTTTTCAGAGCAGGTATGGTCTATACGAGTACATTGTTATACCATTCAGACTCACTAATGCGCAAGCAGTTTTCATAGCTATGATGAATCATGTGTTCCAATCCTATATGGACTCTTATGTGGTAGTTTTCATGGATGATATCTTGGTGTACTCTCACACTCGACACAACCATGCTAATCATCTTGATATCATATTGATTACACTGAGAGAGCATCAGATATATGTTATGCTCTCAAAGTGCCACATTTGGATTGACCAGACACACTTGCCAGGTCATATCATCTTAGAGGTAGGAGTTGCAGTAGACCCAGAGAAGGTGAGTGGAGTAGTTTCATGGGATTAGCCTAAGAACATTTTTGATATATGGAGTTTCTTAGGGATAGCTGGTTACTATTGGCGCTTTATACAGGACTTCTCCCGCTTAGCAGTGTGGTTTATGGGTTTGGTTAAGAAGGGTGTGAAGTTTATTTGGACCAAAGCTTGCGGGATAGCCTTTCAGGATCTGAAGGGAAGGTTGACCTCAACACTAATCATGATACATCTATAGCATGGATAGAGCTATACAGTCTATAGTGATGCATTAGGTATTGGGTTGGGAGTAGTGTTGATGTAGGGAGATCGAGTTGTTGTGTACGGGTCTCGGCAAGTGAGGCCACATGAGAGGAATTACCAGATACATGACCTTGATTTGGCTATAGTTTTTCATGCATTTCTCTTTTGGATACATTATATCTTGGGAGAGAATTTTGGGGTTTTCACTGACCACAAAATACTCAAGTATATCATTACTCAGCATGACAAGAATAGGAGATAGAGAAGGTGGGTTGAGTACCTCCAGTCCTTCAACTTGGAGCATTCTTATACACCTGGTATGGGAAATGCAGTTGCTGATGCACTAAGTAAGAAGACTCAGACATAGGAAGTCCATGATGTCAGTGTTTGGTGGTAGCTTATAGCTTTTTTCTCTGAGATGCATTTGGAGGTTCACGATAGTCAGGGGAAAACCTATCTTTATTCCTTATTGGTGACTTCTACCCTCTTGTATAGAGTGAGGATGAGACATATACTAGATTTAGAAGGCCTGGTTCTATGGTATTCAGTGACAAGTGAGGACCCTCTTCCTGGTTGGGCGATATGCGATGATGAGGTATTGCGTTTCCATGGATGACTGTGGGTTCCATGTGATATACTTGAGGAGCTAATGTCGGAGTTTCATGCTTCTACTTTGGCAGTGCATCCTGAATTTAACAAGATGTACCAGGACATGATATGTCAGTACTGGTGGCCAGGTATGAAGAACGAAGTATCTAGTTCTGTTACAATAGGTTTCACCTGTTAGCAGGTGAAGATGGAGAATCAGAGGCCAGGTGGACTGTTACAGTAGTTACCCATTCCAAAATGGAAGTGGAATGATGTCATGGTTGATTTAATGACTTGGTTGCTGAGGTCACATCGAGGAAATGATGTCGTGTGGGTCATTGTGGACAGTCTTACGAATTTAGCTTAGTTTTTTCTGATCAAGGTGACCTTCGGTGTTGACGATCTTGGAAAACAGTATATTAGAGAGGTGGTATGTCTTCATGGGGTCCCTCATTCAATTATTTTAGATAAGGATTACATCTTTAAATATTTTTTCTGGAAGGGTTTTTAGAGGGAACTGGGTACACACGTGCTTCTAAGCACATTATACCACCCTCAGACTGATGGCCAGTCAGAGCGTACGATACAGGTTCTTGAGGACATACTGCATGGGTGAGACTTAGACTTTTGGGGCTCTTGGGAGAAGCATATACCCCTGTTCGAGATTGCCTATAATAATAGTTTTCAGGAAACTATTGAGATGGTACCATAGTAGGATTTATATTGTATTCCATGACGATCACCTTTGTGCTAGTTGGAAGCAGGTGAGGCAGCTTTACTAGGACCACACCTTATTCAAGAGACTTCAGAGCTGGTTTAGTTGATTCCGAAGCAGATGGCTACTGTGCAGTCTCATCAGAAATCTTATGCTGATCATCACAGACAACCCTTAGATTTTGTTGTTGGCGATCGGGTTTCCTTATGTGTTTCACCGAGGTTGGAACACATGCGGATCAAGAGACAGTGTAAACTTTCACCATGGCATGTGGGTCCATTTGAGATTCTATAGAGAGTCGGGTCCATTTCCTATCAAATGTAGTTATTGTAGAGGTACATGGCCATGCACGATGTCTTCCATTTATATCAGTTGTGTCGTTATCTTTTAGACCAATCTCACGTCCTTCAGCCTAAGGAGGTTGAGCTTCATGTTGAGGAATCCTTTGAGGAGCATTTGATTTATATCGTTGATTGGTGCACGAAGGATCTCCGAGGCCGGTCAGTTCCTCTCGTACGGGTGCTATGGAAGCACGGCTGAGTGCAAGATGAATCTTGGGAGAGGGAGACCAACATACATGCTAAGTGGCTAGAGATGTTATCAACATTACATTCTCCACCATTGGAAGGGAAATTCGGGGATGATTTACTTTAATGGGGGAAGATTGTAAGAACCCGGTTCTTTTTCTTAAGGTACAAGTGTCCTCTTTTCGTTTTTCCTTATGTGTTTTTTGAGAAAATAAGGAAAATGGGTACAATTCCCAAATTTTGTGGGTACACGCCATGTGATTTTCCACACTCCATATCCTTTGGCCATGTGAGATGAGTACACAGGGCGCGTAGCACTATTGGTGATGAAAGGTGTAAAAACCAACTACATTCCATGTAGTGGGTAATTAGACGTCGTGTAGTCAGTTGGCAGGAGAATAGTAAGGCAGTGGAGGTAGCTTCCAGTGGAGCATCAGTACACGTCATGTAATCAAGAAGACACACCGTGTACTCATGTCTACAGATGAACAGTGCCACGCAAGTGAGAAACCGATAGAGGAAAAGTTTAATAAATGGATAGTACATGCTGTTTACTTGATATTACATGACGTGTATTTTTTTTCACTTAAAATGGGATTTAGGATCCTCTGTTCATAGAGGAAGCTTAGAACCCAAGGAGATCTTGGGAGTGATGGTCAGAGCTTGGAGGACCTCCCGACCGCTTACCAGGAACCCGTTTTCGGCACCGTTGATCTCCTTGTAACCACACAGGTGAATCCTTCCTTCTCCTTGTATAACTATTACCAAATATTACTCTAAAGGAAGTTATTTTAGTTTGAAAAAGGTTATGTTTACCTCAGATCTACTTCGTTCTTGGGCATTTCAAGGAGCGTCGTTCACGTATATATATCAAGGGTGGTCGAGTTAGGCGGTCTTGTGTTTAAACTCCAACTGTTGTGTGTTTTTCTATACCATTATTTTATGAACCCACATTAGAGTGTCATATGAATGAGGCCTTGGCTATTTAAATACATATAATTCCATAAGTAATTTTATGTATGTTTTAAACTGCTATTTGTGATCACTACATGGATCCAGGACCACCCAGGGTTGTGTTCCACTATTTATCCATTTGGCCCGGATACCTAAGGGTATGCCATGTTTCTATTGGGAATTAATTTTTCTTGAATTGAATTGTATATAAAACTTATTTTAATTCTTTGGGCTTGTCCTGGTAACTTGTGCCTGAGGGATGTGTACTTTTTTAGCCTGAGGGAAGAGTTTTACTTTAGCTGGAGGGAGTTGTTTTCTTATCTTGAGAGCATTAGTTGATTAGACTAAGGGTAAGGAATCTTAGGCCTGAGGGCATTAGCTTACGTGCCTGAGGGAAATATTTGGTATGCTTGTGGGTGAGATTCAATATGCCTGAGGGCACCATTTGTTATGCCTGAGGGTATGCTTGAGGGTGTGGTGATATTATCCTGAGGGAGGGGTTCTGACTAGCCTGAGGGATTAGTTTTGAGGATCATTGAATGTTATTAAATTGAACTACTAAATGAATATTTAAATGGAAATGGAACTGGTAATGATAGTTACTTTTGAGTGCTTACTAGTTTTCTGGATTTTTTACACACTATTTTTGCACATTTTTCATTGACAGATTGGGAACGAGCCTTTGGTGGGTGCCTACTAGGTTTTATTTGTCACATCCTGTTTGGGTCATGACTTCGGCCAAAACAAACTATATTGTTGCATGTTCGGATAATGAAAAGGGTCCCTATACATGTACTTGAGTGTTACTGAGGTGTAAGATAGAAAGGTACTGAGCTAAGGATCATGGTGATGTTGGTTGTTCTGTTGTACCTATGCTTTCAATTGTACTGTATTGTACTACTTTGTAACATGTTCTGGCTATTTTTATAAGACTACAGACATGTTTCATCATTCTCTATATAGCAGTTGGTTCTCTTTTAATCCAATTGTCCATTCCAGTTGTTTATGGTTTATTTTTTCCACTGTAGTTGTAAGTTATTTATCTTTTCCGTTGTGATACACTTTGACAAATGAGGGAATAGTTTCCCCACTATTAGACCTTGTCCCCCTCTACTAGTCGGCATCCTCTGGACTTTGGGGAAATGCGCATGAGGTCATTTGACCAACCGTGTTCGGGGCACCCATTGAGTGGCACCCAGATCTGGGACGTTACAATTAAAATTTATTTAATGATATAATAAATTTCAATCTAGTAAATAAGATACTTTAATATCATATTCAAAAAATAATGCTTCTTTTTATTATAATTAAAATGAAACATTTATAAAAATTAGTATTTTCACTATTTAAATGAAATTCATGTTTTTTAGAAAAATCCAAAAAATTCAACATATGTTAATTTTAATATGATGATTCAAAATATATTTTTATTTTTATAAAATAATATATATATATATATATATATATGTTCTAGATATTTAACATAATATTTTCTCATAAAAAATCATTTTTGGAATAAAATTTTTATTTGGGACAATATAATAACATTTAAAAAAAATTCTTATTAAAAAACATAAATATATAATATAAAAGTAAGAATGAAAATTAAAATTTTAATAAAGTGGTGTTTAATATTCATTGCCACTAATTTAATGAATATTTTTTAATGAACTATTTTAATTAATAACATTACATTAATCATTTAAGATATGTGTTGGGAATTATGTATGCTATTGATTATAGTGTTCTTTTAAAATCATGGGATGTTATAATTATGCAAAAATCGTGATATTTTATACAATATTATTTACAAAATTATATGTTATATCATATAATTATTATATATTACGGATGTTAACTATGATATTATGTCTAAATATTTCTAATCATGGATTGTATAGAATTTTTAGGGAGAGGGACTTAGGTTCAAGGAAAAAACATATGGTCAAATGGTATGAACCATAATGAGAAAAGTTATCCAAAAACATTTAAATGTTGTCATTAAATAAATAAACATCATATTTATAGTGACCATCTTAATGAAAACTGTCATATGGATGTTGTAATCCAACGAAATCTGGTCAATTTTGGTTTTAACAGTGTTGATTTCCTAGAGAAGATTTCAATTATAACTATATGAATACTTTTTTATAAGTAAACTCTCTAAATCTCTAAAAAATTGTTTAATATAAATTTTTGGTTATTAACTTGGTTTCACTTATATTTTTATATATTTTTTAGATATTTTTTACATTTGTTAATTTATTTTTTTAATAATTATTTTTGTATATATAGTACATTTTTATATTTTTGGTATTTTATAATTCAATGATTAAATTATTTTAAAATAATTAAATTATTTTATGATTTTATACAATTCATATGATATGGTTAATACTAATTACTGATATTATTGTTGATTTATTTAATAATGTATAATAAAAATTTTATTAAAACTAATTTTTTATTAGTTTTTCATTATGTACAAATCATTATTGAAAAAATATTTTTAGTTATTAAATAAATTGTATAATTAATATTTAAAAATATATATATAATTATAATTTTTTATAATTCATCATGGAAAATACTTTATTGATTGAATGTGCATAAGTAATTTTTGTGTCCTACCTAACTGGTCAACCTAAATTCCTTGATTTCTAATGGTTTTTTGTTTGGTATTACTCTTAGAACCCCAAAATGGATCTGCCTCATTACGAAGACTTGAATCATCCCTTATAAGAAGAATTTAATTTTGAATATTTGGAACAGTGGTCAACCCACAAATAATGGATTCAATACTATGATCTCCTTGGTAACATCAATATGTTTCATCAGAAATAATAGTGATGAATGATGTGAGTATCTTATATTTCATCATGACCATTCCATGTTTTTTTATGAAATTTTTTCATTATGTCAATGTATGTTTGATATTTATAGTTTTTAAAAAAAAATTGTAAGGTAAATACATGTTAAAACAATGTGATCAGCTTTAAAATCAAGTCTTTATCATTGTATCTTCAAAATAAAATTCATATTTCGAATGCATTAAATTGATGTAGGTTTTAAGGAATTTTACATGACCCATTGAATATTATTTCCTTAATAATAAAGGAAATTAAGTTGGTATCAAAGTATCATGTTGAAATCATGAATTAATTTGTGTATTTTCATATATGTGGGGGCCTGGGATGAAATGGTGTCTTATGTAACTTTTGTTAATATGTTAGAATCCACTTTATCCTTATGGATCAATATCTAAAATATATGGTGTCATACATCGGGTGAGGAATCACATTGGGTGAGAATATTTTTAAAACCTCTAATAGGATTGTTAAGGAATACATCATAACCATCCATAGAAATTGTGTTCCCTTTATCATTAATATTTATGGTATTATCTATGCCTTCATGTTTTTTAATTATATTGGATGGAAAAAAGTTAATTTTACATGTGGCTACCTCTCAGTTATTAATTTTGATAAGACTAATGGATCCTTGGTGTCATGGATACTTTACACGGACTAGATGGATTTTATTATTTACCTTAATAAAGAGTGATATGTGGCCTCTGACATCTATATATATAGTAAAATATAGGAAATGTTATTTCAAAATAGGTTTTGGAAGAAAAGGCCTCAGTCTGGTCCTAAAATGTATTTTATAATTTTTATCATTTGCATATATATAATATTTTAGGTGAGGTCTATAGGTGCCTTCATTTAAAAATCAACCTTTAATATCTTAAATTTTATTAATCTAACTTCATTATTATGGAATTTTTATCCCATTACCCAAACCATTATTCATAATTTTATATTATTATATATTATTATTATTAGAATTATATTTAATTATTTGTATATATAAATCTTTTTATTTAATTAATTATTTTACAGTTTATTGTATGAATACATACACCCACATTCACACACACACACACACCTATCAATAAATGTATTATTTTATAATTATTTGATATAACATTTATACATAAAATATAATATATTTAAAAAATGAAAATATATATAAGTATAAAATGAAACTCCTATATAAATTTTATATTACCATAGATAACATCATATAATTATAATATAATTAATATTAATTTATATTATTATTATTACTTTGTTTTATTAAAAATTAATTTAAACAGATTCCTAAAGTTGGGACATTTTATTATATGAGGTAGTTAATGATCAAGTTAGTCCCTTGATGGTGTGTGTTCCCCCATGTTTTCTTTATAACCATAAAACATATAATAAATTATTATTATCATTTTAGAGATTAAATATCACTACTATGATGTAACACCTAAAGCATTCGCGATATGTTTCTCTTTTTGAATAATGAAATAGCTTGTGTTGTATGCAACTTCGAGTTTTAGCACACCATTACCAATCAAACTATATATAATGAATATTAATTCCCACATTTCAATATCATATATTTTCTTCAAAATAGACTTCATTTTTGGATTAAGAATATGAAAATTAGCTTAGGGTGAATTTTTGGTATTTATCTAAAAACATTCAATTTTTTGATAAATAGTAAAAATATGCTATATTGTTTAAAACATGTTTTTTATTTTAAAAAATAATTATTTAATTTAATTTAATTTAATTAAAAATATATACAGAATACCTATATATGTTCAATGTAATTCATTTGAGACATTTTATAATAAGAATGGATATATAATAATTTATTAAACGTTTAACGTATTTTACAAAACTTCTAGGAACATTTTCAAATTTTCATAAAACATAATTTTTCCACATCTCTTAATTGAATTTAAAATATATGAGAGACAAATATTACATCATTATGTAAAATGTAGTTCAATAGGATGAAAATAATTTTCGATGAATTGTAACTTTTGAATTTTATTTACCATGGTATAAAGTTAATATGGAAATTAAAGATTAAAGGGATATTATAATTCCCCTAACACATATCCAAATTCTAATGGATATGTGTATTGAGACCGAAATAAACATTAGGAATAATATATTATCATTTTGGTCCTCTAGGATTAGATTAAGAAATTTATTATTATTTTATTTAAAAAATAGTTAAAAGTTTTAAATTTAAAGATTAATAACTAAACCAGATTTCATATAGGATTATACAAATGATAAATTTGACAATAAATATTAATTATAAATATAAAAATAATTCCAAAATAATTGTATTTTCTTTATTATTTTCAGACATTAAATAAACACATTTATTTATGACCAAATGATGATATTGTAATTACACTATTTTTGAATGACTAAAATAATAAATATTATAAATACTAATATAATTGTAAATTGAGATTTTTGATGTAATGAAAGACTTTTCTAGGATAATATTACATTTTAAGGTTGATTATAATTTTTTTAAATGATAATGTTTTTATAAATTTCACAAAAACCAAATTCTAAATATTGTAAAAATTGACATAAATGAGTATAAAAAAAATACAATATTATTAATTGATATAAAATTCAGAAAAATATATGATTGGAAAAAAATATTTTGATAAAGTTATATATATAAATAATGAACCACTTGGGGATCACTTTCCTTTTTATAGTAAGTTTATTAACCATTAATTAAAATAATACAACAACATGTTGTAAAAGTTAAACTAATGAAGTATGAGTTAAATACAAAGGATAAGGTTAATATGGTGACCTAAACTTGTCTTAAAACTATTTCGTGAAAGTTGTTCGACCCAACCCCATATCAGCCTTGAAAAAAATTCTTTTGTCAGCCATTATAATCTGAATATGATTGTATAATAAAATAATAATTCATGCCTTTTATAATGTGACCCTCACCTCTCTTATAAAAGGGTACGTTACCTTCTCTCAAAATCACACCTCCAAATAAATTTGGATCGGTCAGCCCCTACTCAAAAATCCTCCCAATTTCCCTCACTTTAACCTAGAGGCCTTACATTGATAATTATTCAACCTAAGGAGTCCTTCTGATCAAATCAAAATGAAGCACTAGAAGAAGAGGTAATAATTTAATCACCTCTTTCAAAGTTCTTTTCTTCTTCCACTTTTTAATTAATTATTGTTTCCATACTAAAATAATAACTCCTGTACATTATAATTACTATGATTTTATTATAAATATGCTACAACCATATTCATTATTCTATCCATCCAATGAATGACAAAGTCACCATACGTGCATACGTACAGTTTACCATCTCCACATCATAGAGTAGATTGTTATTCCACACATTGTTATTTGGATGTGTATAATAATGATTATAGTCGATTTAAATAATAAATATAAAATGTTAATTATTAAATATATATGATGTAACATCCAATTACATAAAATTTCACCATTAATATAAATATATTGTCTCTTGTGCATACGTATGGATTTCTGTCTCCACTAACACGATGAGATTCATTCCCAATAGTAATAATCCATGAATAATTTCCATTTTATGATTAAATATAATTTTTAAGAACTTACTATCATTCTTTATATGAATAAAATATATCTTATCCATAAAAAATATGACTTACGTAACAAATCCTATAAAGTAAAATGAATCCGTTAACACCCAAAAAATGATACTATAGAAATATTAATAAAAATCATTATTATAAAATCATATATATTATCACAATTATGTATGTGCTTCTTGAATAATTTAATAACAATTATTTAACTATTATACATAAGTTTAACATACCCTCTATTAAGGAAACTTACAAGATAATCTTTAATTTTAAAATCTCTTCATTGTTTGAGGTTATTTATACATGAGTATCTACTGGGACCTCTTTATCATCCACATCTGTGTTACATAAAATATATTTAAAAACATTTTCTATCTTTTTTAGAATATGTTTTAAATTCATTTATAAACTTTTTTTACCTTTTATTAAATTTTTATAAATAAATATTTCTGTTGTTTCCCAAAAAAGATCCTTTACGACCTTTTCGACAATATTATGGAAAGAATGTTTTTTAACTAATACAGTGAGGGTAGCTATTTCTGCCATTATATCACCTTTGATGCTTCCGTAGTATGTTTATATGGAAGTTCGAAAAATATATGTTTTATTTACTTTTGAATGATTCCAATTTAGAATGAAATGCTTCAGTTAATTTTTTTTTTGGATTTATGTCATCTATGTCAACAGCCATCATTGGATTTTACGTTTCATTGAAGTTGATTTATTAGGATAGAATCTTCAATATTATTTTAATGGTTTTATGATATGATTGAATATATATGTGATATTTTTATACCATTCTTTGTTTATGGTTAGGTATTGAATTTTTTTTGAAAGTTTTAATATTAATCTTTTTATTATGTTTCAACATATTTCATATGCGGAACGCATTAGACAATGTAAGTGACTGGTGGAGCCCGCAATAGCTAATTGATGCCTCGATAGGTCAAATGATATAAAATAGTGTCTTGACATAAGGCCTTGAAAAAATCTTATTTGTAGTCTTGTAATGTGGACTTGACTTTGTGTTTATGATATCTGACATTATGCATTCCATCATAATGTAATTAGCTATTGATATTACATGTGATTATACAACTAGTAGAATTTCCATTTGAATATTTAAATTGAATTATTTGATTTATCTTCTATATATTATGTGAATGATTAATTTTAAAAGGCTTTTGTTTTTGTCTTATTCGTTTCTTTCAATGTCTATGCTTTTTTTTGAAATTTTCAGCTATATTGTTATCCTTACTAAGAATCGAAGTTCACCCCTATCTTATATTTTTATTTTTCACAGGACATGATGAAGTATATAATGATTGAACTAAATGGATTGGAAATTAGATATTATTTTGATCATAGGAGACACAATGTTGTTTCTTTCATTTTATAATGTAATGTAAAACTTTTTTATGTATCTATTACATTGAAGGATAAAAACTTATCGGCCTTTCGAGACATGATCTCTTATGATAATGACAATGTTGGAATATAATTCACTGACTCTGGGTAACGAGGGTCGGGGCATTATAGTTGGTATCACATAATGTTTATTACAAACCTTGGAAAGTAAAATTAGAAAAACACTTATTGTAGAAAATTATCCTAAGATAAACTTTGTGGATTATAATTGATGAACTTTATAAAATTTTGGTAATATAAAGATTTTGTGAGTTTTTCTTGAAAAAATACCTATTTGGATTCGAGTAAGTAGAGGTGGCTCTGTCACATATGTACCTAGGATAGAAAACTCTGAAATGGAGATTCGAGCTTAACCCAGGGAATCCCAGAACACAACAATTTGCCTTGTTTCACTCTTGGTTACGATAGTCTTGGGGGATATTCTTACGATATTTAAAATTTTTGACAAACCAATATAAATGAGATATGAGTTAATACAACCTCAAATAAAACATTATTTTTATGATTATGGATTATATTCATAAAATGTTGGATTTATGTTAGGTATTTTACAAGTTTGGAATTATGAAATGTGATTCATAAATTATCCTAGTGTATGACATTGTTTTCGAAATGGATCCTAGTAGGAGGAATGGAAACTGTTTCAATGCACATAATAGATTTACGGATTTCCCTACAACTCAAGATAATTATTATCAAGCTGCTGATGCATCCGGTACTGAAAAACATAAACCATAATGTGACAACACAATCATGTTATGAATAATAACATTTTCTGTATGGAGCACCATAATCAACAACACGGAAGATCAATGTTACACTGCTTCATTAGGAAAGAACCACCAATATTCAATGGTATAACAAATCAATTTGTATCTGGGAAACGGATATGTTCCTGAGAGAAAATATTCCATGCTTTGAGGTGAAGAGAATGATAAAAAAATTTCATGTTAGTTTATCCCCTAATAGGAGTTGTATATCAATGGTAGTCATTAATTAAAAACAAAAAGGACATTGAATAAGTAATAAATATGGAATGTAGGGAGTTTAAAGAAAATTTATTAGAGAAATACTTTCCTTGTGACCGTCAAGGATATATGGAAATACAATTTTTGAGATTGGGGGAAAAGGATGATGGGATTTTCCTAAAGGATGAGGCTAACTTTACAAGGATAGCAAGCCATGTAGCAGATTATATACATTACCCAAGGAGTAATATTTATCGATTAATTTATGGGTTAAAACCATTTCTTTGTTGAGCATTAGTATCACAATACTTCTGATTTTATGAAGATATAGCCTTCTGTGTTATCACTAAAGAAAATGAACTCTCGGTGTCTAATGACTTTAAAGTAAAGCTAGAGAAGAAGCGAATTACTGAAAACTCTGGAAATGGAAATAAGGTGAAGACGGAAAAAGTGTAATTTCTATCCTACAGTACATGTGGGAAGAAACAACCTGGTACTTGCATGAAGGGAATGCGAGTCAATTAAAAGTATGGTGAAAAAGGTCACCAAGATCATGATTTCAAGGGAATGAAAGATGTTGTCAATATTGAATTCTACAATTGTATGAAATGGGGAATAATGAAAATTAATTTCCTAAGAAACAACAAAACCTACCATACATGATTCCATGGGGGAAAGGATTATATTACGCGATCACAACTGCAGATGTTGAAGGTACAAATTACGTGGTGAAAGGTTATTTAATGGTTTCCTAAAATTTATCCACTGGTTTATTTGATTCATTATTTTCACATTATTTAATATCTTCCATGTTTTCTTTGAAAATTAGATATTTGGAATTTGATTTAACAAGGGAGTGGTCAGTCAAAACACTTATGGGAAGTATCATTGAAACAATGTTTTGTGAATATATTCCCATTAGGGAATATAAACGTGCAATATATGATGATCTCATTGTCATACCCATGATTAACATTGATATAATCCTTAGAATGGAATGGATTTCAGAACATGATGTGAAAATTTAATATATGAAGAAGGAGGATACAATTTTTTATGATGATAAAAATTACCTTATCTTTTCATAAGAAACATCACCATCTGAATTTTATTTAGATCCATCCCCAGTAGCTCCACTAAAATCAATTATTGGGGAGGAAGAAAATTAAATAACTATGGTCGTGGAATGTAATGTTCAAAAAGAGTATTTACCTATTGTTCAAGAATATGTTGATTTCATTCTAGAATATTTACCTTTACATCCTCCCGAATATGAAATTGATTTTTCAATTAATTTAATTCTTATTTCAAGGCCAATATCGAATACCCCTTATAGAATAGACAATGTGGAATTAGTGGAACTGAATAAAAAACTAGAGTAATTGAGTAATAAAGGATTAATTCACTCTATCATTTCTTTTTATGGATCCCCTGTTAAATTTCCTAAGATGAAAGTTGGATCTACGAGGTTGTGCAATGACTACAGGGAGATCAATGCTATAATAATAAAGAACTTGTATCCCATACCTCAAATTGATGATTTATTCGATTATCATCATCGAGCTCAATATTTTTCAAAGATTGAACTTCGATCAGGATATCATCAGTTGTATTTGAAGAAGGAATATATTCTGATAGAAACATTTCATACCAGGTATTGGAATTAAGAGTTTACAGTAATGCCTTTTTGACTAACTAATGCACCCTCTTTATTCATTGATCAAATGAATAGTGTTTTCAAATAATATCTTGATAACATTGTAGTGGTATTTATTGATGGTATATTTGATTAATCCAAAAACTATGAATATCATGAAAATCACGTCTGCACTATTCTAAATAATCTTAGAATGAATTAATTATATGGGAAGTTTATCAAGTGTGAATTCTGGAATCACGAGATATATTTTCATAACCATATTGTCTCTATTGATGGAATATATCATAACCTTTTAACAATAAGAGCAATACAAGAATTCCCAACACCGAAAAATATACCTGAGGTATGCATTTTTATTTGTTTAGCAGGTTATTATTGGTGTTTTGTCAACGATGTTTCTTGATTGGCCAACCCTTTAACCAATATCAAACGTAATGGGGTTGATTTTTTTTAGAAAAAAGTGTTTGAATAATATTTTGAATAATTGATTATATTATTATTCAATGCTCTTATCATTACCCTACCATCGGGGAATGATGGGGTTTTTACTTATAGTGATGATTCAATGAAAGGACTTGGTTGTGTACTTATGCATAATTATAAAGTTATTGCTTATAAATCACGACAACTAAAAAATAATGAACAAAACTATCCCACTCGTGATCTTACGTTAGAAACTGTAATATTTTATTTGAAGATATGGAGACACTATATCTATCGTAAACAAATTGAGTGATATACTAATCTCAAGGGTTTTAAGTATATTTTCTCACAAAAATAACTCAACATGTGGAAAAGACGATGGCTTAAACTACTCTAGGATTTTGAATCCACTATACACTACCACCTGGCGAAGGCAAATAAGGTGGAAGATTCTTTGAGCAGAAAAGATCATAGAGTTTTGATCAATATTAATGTTAGAAGGGATCCTTTGTTCATGGATCTAGGAATGATGTATATGGGAATAATCATGGAAGTTGAAACATCGATACATATTCAAATGGGTTCCAAAACATATTTACTAGAATGTATATAATGTTATTAGACTAATGATGGGGAGTTCCAAATGAAAATTAATGCTTTGAAAGATATGATATTGATCAACGTCGTATATGAATATGGCATTTTAAAATTTGGGATAAAACATTGTGTTCGCAAAATACATGATCTAAATAAGATAATTGTTGGATGATTCTCATAGTTCAAATTTCTCTATACACCCTGGTAGCACTAAGATGTATAGAGATTTTAAGGGACATTTTTTTGGGATAATATGTAGAGGGATATTTCTGATTATGTGTCATGATTTATGGTTTTTAAACAAGTTAAGGCTGAATACAAAATCTTAGAGGAATCATGCAACCACTTCCCATAACTAAGATGAAATAGGATGGTATTAAAATGGATATTGTCCTGGGGATACAGAAGTCTCCTAGAAGGAATGATGCAATATGGGTCATTGTTGATCGTCATACCATGTCAACACATTTTCTTAATATATGATAAAATTTACCACTTGAATATTTAGTGTAACTATGTATTAATGAAGTTTTAAAACTTCATGGAGTACCCCTATCGATTTTTTCTAATCATGATCCCCATTTTACATAATGATTTCAGAAATGTCATCAGAATTCCCTAGAAAATAAACTTCGTTTGAGCACTATGTACCACCCTCAAACTGATGGAAAATCAGAATGGACTATTCAAACTTTAAAATACTTGATGAGATCTTGCTCACCTAACTTTCAAGGTATTTGGGATAAATATCTACCTCTAGTAGAATTTTCCTATAAAATTATATTCCATTCATGTATTTAGATTGAACCATATGAAGCGTCATATGGAACGAGTTGTCCCACACCAACTTGTTGGGATGATGTTGGTGAATGAAAACTCTTAGGCCCTGAACATGATGAGGAAACAATGAGAATGGTGAAGATTATCCAAACACACATCAAAGATGCACAAAGTAGGCAAAAGATTAGTGCCGATAACAGATGGAAGGGATTGGAATTTCAATTTGGATATCATGTTTTATTGAAGATATCTCCATGGAATCGTGTTGTATGATTCGGTAAAAAGGGTAAATTATACCCTGAGTGTATCAGAACTTTCGAAATTCTAGAATGAATTGGAGTTGTATCTTACCATTTGGAAATGCTTCCAAGTCTCTCCAAATTCATGATGTGTTCCATGTATCACTGTTGATAAAATACATTCATGACCCAACACATCACCTATGAAGAAATAGAACTGGAACCTGATTTGTCTTATTGTGAAGATCCGGCCATGATTCTTGATACCAGAGAACATCTGTTGAGAAACTTGATGACTCGTCTGGAAAAAATTTTATGGTGAAATTATAAAATGGATGAGGTAATGTGGGATCCTGAGGAACATATGATAAAGAACCACTTGAATATTTTATGTAGTAGTATTCTAGAAATTTCAAGGATGAAATTATTTTAAGTAGAGAATAATGTACCACCCCTTGATTCCACGGTATGTTTCTCTTTGAATAATTCAGTAGTTTGCGATGTATGCAACATTGAGTTCCAGCACACCATGACCAATCAAACTAGCTGTTATGAATAGTTATACCCACTTTTTGAGATTTTATAAATTTTATTTTTCAAAATGGTCTTCATTTTTTGTTTTGGAATATCAAAATTAGCTTAGGGTGAGTTTTTTATATTTTTCTGAAAACATTAAATTTTTGATGAACATTGAAAACACTCCGTTATTGTTTAAAACTGAAATTTTTATTTAAATATTTTGTTTTTTTGTTTTAAATTATTTTTGGTCAATATAGATCAATAATCCCTATATATGTTCAATTTAATTCATTGAATTCATTTTGTAATAGGATTAGATATATAAAATTTTATTGAACTTTTGATATCTTTTACCCAAAGTCTAGGCACATTATCAATTTTGAATAAAAATTAATTTTACCACATCGGTGAATTGATTTTAAAAAATCTTAGAGGCATAGTTGGAATCCGTAAGTAAATTTTTTTAATAGGATAAAAATAATTTTTGAGAAATAGTAACTTTTGAATTTTATTTACCACGGTTAAAAGGAAATAGGTTAATTAATGGTAAAAATGATATTTTAATAACCATTAAACATGTCTTAATTCTATTGGATATGTGTATTTTGACCAATATCAACCTTATTAATAGAATATTATCCTTTTGGTCCACTTAGATTAGACTAGCGCATTTATTATTATTTTAAATAATGAAGAGTTAAAAGTAGTAAATTCAAGGTTTAATAACTAAACCATTTTTAATATATGGTTATATATAAGATATATTTGACTATAACAAATTATTAGAAGATAAAAATATTTCCTACATAATAATATTTTATTTAAAATTTTTATAAGTTAAATAATTAAATTTATTTCTGACACAATGATGATATAGTAATTACCTTATTATTGATTGATTAAAATAATTGGTATTATAAATATTAATATAATCATAAATTGAGACATTAAATGTATTGCACGTTTTTTATAGGTAAATATGACATGTTTGGGTTGATTAAAACTTTTTCACGTTATAAAGTTTTTATGACTTTTGCAAAAAAACAAATACTAAATAGTGTCAAAATTGACATAAATGAAATTTTTTTTAAAATACTATTTCATTAATTGATATAATATTCCTAAAAAATATATGGTTTATCCCATGGACTTATATATGGTTATAAATATCAATAATGAACCACTTGGTGGTTCTCTTGGATTTTTATAGTATGTTTATTAACCATTTATTATAATAATATAAGAATACAAGGTAAAATTTTAACTACTTAACTAAGAGTTAAATATAAAATATAAGGTTAATATGGTGACCGAAACATATATAAAAACTATTGGTAGAGAGGTTTTCGACCCATCCCTACCTTATCCTATAAATAAATCCATTTTTATCCATTTTAAACTAAATATGATTGTATAATAAAATATTATTTCAAGATTTTCCTAAAGTGACCCTCACCTCTCTTGTAAAATGGTGCATCTCCTTCAGTAAAAATCACACCTCCAATCCTATTCGGATCAGCCAAAACCTACTAAAATTTACTCAAAACTACCCTCAATTAACCCTAGAGGCCTTAATTTGATCATAATCCTACATAAGTATCCCCTTTGATCAAATCAAAATGAAGCACCTGAAGAAGACGTAATAATTTCATCAACTCTTTCAATGTTCTTTTCATCTTCCACTTCCTATTTTATTGTGGATTCCATAACAAGATTATAAATCCAGTAGCATATAATTACTATGATGTTATTATAAATATGTTATAATCATATTCTTTATTTTGTCCATCTTAAGAATGAAAATTTCACTATTCGTGCGGATGTACGACTTACCGTCTCAATGTCATGGTGTAGATTGTTATTCAACACTTAATTATTTGGATGGATGTTATAATGAGTATAATTGATTTAAATAATAAATTTATAATGTTATTTATTCTATATATATGATATATCATCCAATTACATACCATTTCACCATGAAAAGAATGATATGGCTGCTCGTGCGTACGTACGGATTACCTTCTCCACCAATGCGATGAGATTCATTACCCATCATAATCATTTAAGAATAAATTGGATTTTATGATTAGAAATAAATTTTAAGAACATAATAGCATTATGGATATGAATAAAATACATCCTATCAATAATAGGCATGGATTTCATAACAAAACATATAAATGATAATGAATTAGTTAACACCTCAAACAATGATAATAGTAAAATATTATTAACAAAGCTATAATATATGATAATATGTGATATCATATTTATATATTTGGTTCTAGTATAATTTCATAACAATTATTTAATTATTATACAGTTTTTTAATGTACCCTCGATCTAGGGAAAGTACAAGGTAAGGGTTAATTCTACAATCACTTCATTATCTGATGTTGTTTGTATGTTAGTATCTACTGGGACATCTTTATCATCCACAACCTTGGTTCTTAAAAAAAATTTAAAAAATATTATTTCATACACTATGTGTTAAATTCATTTATACTATTATTTAACATTTTATAAAATGGTTATAAAGTAATCTTTCCCTCATTTTCTAAATAAGGCCATGTATGACCTTTTCGACAAAATTAAGGAAAGAATGTTTTTTTAACATATACAGTGAGTGAAGATATTTTACTCTATTATAAAACCTTCAATGATTCCATTACAAGATTATAATAATATTTTCAAAATAAATTTTTCCTTACTTTTGAATTATTTCAATGTAGAATGAAATGATTCATTCAAATAGATTTTTGATTGATTTCATCTATGTCAATATCCTTCATTGTATTTTACTTTTGATTGATGTTGATTTATTATGATACAATATTTAATATTGTATAACTATTTTTGTGATATGTTTGATTATGGATGCACTATTTTTATACCATTAATGGTTTCTGGTTAACGTATTGAAATTTATTATGCTATTTTGAATATGAATCTGTATATTATGTTTCAACCTTTTACATATGAGGAATGAATTGGATTAGTAAGATACAGGGGGAGCCCTCTATAGATCCTTGTTGTATCTATAGGTCTCATGAGACAAACTAGTTTCTTTTCACAATGCCTTGACATAAACTAATTTGTAGTCTTGGCAAGAGGCATGGACTATGTGGTTATAATGTCCGACATTATGCATTCCATCATTATGAAATTATCTATTGTTATTACATGTGATTATTCGACTAGTATATTATCCATGTGAATATGTAAATGAAATTATCTAATTTATCTTTTCTATATGATGCCGAAGATTAATTTTAATAGTATTGTGTTTTATTCTTGTACATTTCCTTCAATGTTTATGCCTATGTACGAATTTTTCCACTAAATAATTATCCTTACTGGTAATCTTAGCTCACCCCTTTCTTATGTTTATTTTTTTCCCAAGATGTGATGAAGTATATTATAATTGAACTACAGGGATATGCTATGGGATATATGTGTGTTCAAAGGAGACACAATGTTTTCTTTAATTTCATAATGTGTTGTAAAACTTATTTATGTATCTAGTACTTCCATGTCAACTAAACTAATTGGGTTTTTTAGATTTGTTCTCTTGTGATAATTCCAATGTTATGTAATAATTCACCAAATCTAGGTAACTAGGGTCAGGTCGGTACATATAAATATTAATTGAGGATTTTATATATGAAATAAATATATAGAATATTGATTAAATTTAATTCTGTAGGGGAATTATGATAGAATTTCATAGTGGCACATTAGTATAAAATTTTATATTATCCTGTAACTATTGTGACCAATCTACCTCTATCAATGTAATAGTGGATTTAAATTTAAAATTATATCATAACAATAATATTTCAAATGGTTTGTTTTGTGTTTTATAATATAAAGTTTTACATAGATTTATTTTCAAATGATGGTAAACATATCACTATCAATATTATACATTAAAACCTAGATATGTAAATTAGGATGGATTATTTGTTTTAAAATTAACACATGTGAGGAAATATAGATTTTTTTTGTGAGACTTCAAAATATTCATTCATATATTATTGGATTTAGGCACTGAGACAATGCTTGATTCTGAATCCTAGTGTTCCCGGAATTAATTTAATAAAAAATATTAAATATATTGGAATATTATTTATCCACTATTATATAATTAATATTTGATAAATTTTAACAAGAATGTCATATATAAAAATGTAGAGAAATGTTGAGTCAAAAACATATTTTTATCCGAGGTATGACCTAAAATAGATAATCATTTAGAATTTGGATTTATTACCCATTGGACTACATGATTAGTTAAAATGAATAATTGAATCTATTTATTTTAATTAAATTGGACTAATATAATTCTTATAAATTCACCGCTACTGAGAATCCTCAAGTGTAAGAAGCATAAACCCTAGGACGATCGAGATCATTATTCCTCTCATTCCATTGGAGATTCAAATTTGGAGACAACAAATCTCTAATTCAAATAAGATCAAATAATCATGAAAGAAATGACCCTCTAAATCCTTATAGAGTTATTTATTTGATGAAAAACGATTCAATTTCAACATAGTACTCATTAACTCATGGTTTATGTACTTTTTTAATAAATCTATTCATCGTGATAAATTATTCTCCTTGAATTGGGGCTAATTGAACATGGAATGCATATATGTACCAATCTAAATTATGTATTCATTTTTTTCCAAAATTTATATCCTCATTACTATTATTTTTCTATGAAATTGTGTGAAAAGGATGACAAAACCATTGTTGTGGGGATTTTCTCCATTGATTCTTTACGTACATCACTGATTTCCTAATAGGCCATGGGTTGATGATGTCGGGTGGTACCAAGAATATTTAGACCCCCGAATTCATGGTAAAATTACATATAAATAATTATGTACCTAATAATGTTGGTAAATAGAGGAATTGAATTATATAATTGATCAATTCAATGATTTGGAAACCAAAATCGATATAGGATTGAACAAAAGTTATGCTAGTGTGTTTGGGTTTGTATAGGAATGAACACGATTAAATTTCTGGCTAGAAGTTGACCCTAATATACAAAACATAGTTAAATCCACTTTTTTTTATGAAATTAATGAATATTGGAAGGTGGAAACACTGGATCTGAAATGTAGAGTTCAAATATATACTTCTATGAAAATCCTAACATCGCGTCGTATAGTTATGATGAACTCACGACATGTGACCCTTATGTTATGGTTACTATGGATTTAGAAAAAATGTTGATGGAATGGTTTATATCCCACCAATATTCCATGTATCTCTCCTTGTATGGACATATCCTATGTTGGACCACACAAGAAAGACCCCACATAAGAATACATGGCCTGGTGCACAACGTGTACTAAAGTACACAGACATTTCTAGGAGCACTCATTGTACTGATGTACAACGTCATTTCTAGGAGAAATCCTTGTACTGATGTACGTCAACATAACCAAGGATCATAATCATGGACCATCAGTGGAATAGAAAAACCATATATACCACTAAATTTTATGTAGTTCTACATGGTTGGTGAGCTCTCTATCGGCAGGGGCACTGCAAAATAGATATTTTGGAAAACACACAATGTGGGATGATTACGTGTTGTGTACACCATGATTTATTTTGGGGAAACCTTGGACTATCTTATCTCCATAACATGGACACATATTTTGGATGGTGATCAGCCTATCCTGAGTGTTTTTCTATTTATAATGTCATGGTTCCCTCTATTTTGGATGTTTGGATATGATGTGAGATGTTATAGGAATGATCATTTTTCAGAGGCACTTTTCACTGGTGGTAATCTCAATGAGGATCAAAAGTGACCTATAGAATAGATCCTCTATCTTATTGGGCACAAATCCACTATCTACTAAGTGTAACCAATTATTGGACAGGATATGGGTGCTCACGACACTAGAGTGGAACTATATTATGACACATGGTGTGGTACTCAATGTATATAGTGGGATCCCCCAGTAGATTGGTCATGTGTACTCCATCTACTAAGTGAAACCCCCAATCAGATAGAGAACGGGTCCTCAGGACACTAGGTTGAAACCCTCCTGACACACTACAGTGCTGATCATTGGCCTATATAGTGTAAACCTCCATCATATTGGGTGAAGGTACTCTATTGACTGAGTGGAAACTCCATATCAGATTTGGCGTGGGTCATCCTGACACTAGATTGGAACCCCCTAATACCCCACGGCATGGGTCCTCTATCTATAGAGGAGAACCCCCCCCCCAACACATTAGGGCATGGCTCCTCTATGAATTATTATTTAGTGGTACCCTTAAATGATAATGGTTACGGTTCTCTACATTGAGATTGTCCTATGATGTGTGGCCCCCCATAGTTACTTATGGGAAGGCAACTAAGATGTTTCTCATCATTAATAGATGTTTCGATCTATTGGTGATTCTATTCCAAGGATGGGATGGGAGATTGATATCCCCTTCTCTCTCATTTAGGTCTCTCTCTTTTTTTTCATATATATATATATATAATTCTATTTACTCTATTACCTTTGGGTTATCTTTTAGTTTTTTATCCATTCCTAACATTTCTCTTTATTCCCCCCCTTTATATTTCATTGTTTTCTACTAGGTATGCATATTCTCACCCCCAACATGGGGTTTTCCCACAGGTTGGGTGTCTTGCGTAGAGAATGGATAGTTCAACGGTGACTAAAGAAGTCCTTAAGGATACTTGGGGCATTTGAATGTGTATTGTGTTTAGAGGGTCGATATCATGATATGGTCTATATGTGATCTTTTAGCTTATAGATTTATTTAGTTGGGACATATTCAAATTGTGACAAAATGAATTGGGATTATATTTTCCATCTTTCGATTAAATTTTCAATATCATTCTCTTGTACAGCATAGAATCTTTTCATTCATGGATTACAATGAATATATAAAACATTTTATAGATATTCATCATCACTATTTTATTAATACATTGAAGTGTGTTCATAGTGTAACCATAGAAAAATCCCTCTCATTTTGGATATGTCTTTTGATACTTATCATCACCCCCTGACCTCTGGATGTATGTTTGGGTTAGTTTCATCTCAAGCCTCAGTTATGGTCTGGTCGTGAATGTTTTGTATTAGAGGTGGTTTGATCCTTTTGGTGGTGTTTGGAGTTGTCCTATTACAATGATTCAGTTGGGATTTGGGGAACCAGTTTTAAGGTCTCTCTAGTGTAGATTTCATTCCAGGGAACCTAGTGTATGGAATGGGCAGCCAACATATCCATTCACCACAATATTCAACTCCTTCATTTCAACACACAATACTAAGACATTGGTTTTGTGGATCAATGGTACCATTTCATATTAGATTGATTATTTGAATGTACATTGTGAATCATATCTACTTAGTTAATATATACACAGTATCATGTTATTGTGGTATTTTTTGATTAATTTTGAAGTATTATATTAGGATAACATCTTTCCAGGATAATAGTTTCATGTCATTATAATGTTCTTTTGAATAATGAGGCCTCAATAATGGGTCCATCATGTGATATTATTCCTCGATGTGGACATGTTAGATCAAACCCACCCATTGAGAATAAGGTCGTCCCATCGAGGTTTTCTAAGGATTCATGCAAGATTAGTGACCTCAAATAGTCAAAATGGTAGAGGTCATGTTGTTCATTGGAGAACAATGTACCTAGGGAGTGGAGTATTGGATAGAGTTGGTGGTAAATGTTTTTAGCTCACCAGAACACCAACATGAATAGTGGTTGTGCTGGATGATGACATTATCCATGGACGAGATGGGTGTTGGTGGTCTCAAAACCTAGATATAGGATGAGATAACATTATACTGTCCTAAAATCCTACAACAGATTCATGAAGAGTACTACCCCATATTTTTTGGCTAATTTCAGATTCTTTTTCTTCTATATATTTTATAGGGAGAGATAGTATTGGTTGATTATGTCATGATGTCCATAGACCTGATGTTGTACTACATTGAAATGATTCGGGTGGACTAATTCCTAGCACAGATGTTTGAGTAGGTAATATGTAGAGAGATCTATGAATTTTTGGCACCCCTTAACATTCTGTCTTCCGTTGGGGTGTTGTATTGGCAACTAGTGATACATAAAATCTTATCATATTGGTGTAGGAGTCTAGAGATGAACTAGGACATTCAGGTATGAGTCACCTATATTATGTAGTAGGTTCCAGTTTACATGATCTCGACACTAGAACCCTCCCCATTATTAGACTCAGTCATGTGTTCATCCATCACATGGGAATCATATACAACCATCTAATCCTTGAAAGGTAAATTTCTATGATTGTAATAGAAAATTTCATATTGTGAATGACTTCCTGACCCTTTGTGCTTAGTATGATAGGACGATAGTAGAAATACAATCATAGTAGAGACAATTATGTGTTAAGTCATATCCTAGAAGAGGGTAGGGAGACCCCCCATGTATGATTAACTAGAAAAGTTGTATTTGGAGCCCAAGAATGAGGACATGAGGGTGGTAGATGATGTTGTTGGATCCTTCCCACACCACCAGGTGGTCACTTTCATGCCCAGAGAGCTGGTAATCAGGCCCATGGATAGTTGCATCATATGAATACTTATAACCATGTGACACATTATATGATTATAGGTATGATATATTTATTTTATACATCGTCATGAATATTTTTAGGCATTGGTTTCATTCATTTCTTCATCGCTATGCTTCAGGCATGATAGATGGAGCTCCTTTTTGAGGAATTATCCTAGAATATTTGGCTTGAGGTTCATATAGGGAATGATTATTATATATAATGTATCATAAAAAATAATAGTTTATTTATTTGTGGAGAAAATTTCACATGGGTCCATTTGGTCATCATGATGGAACCCTATTATGTAATCATGGTCATGGATTGCTTTTCCATAGTCTGAGCCTATAGTGAATGTCACTACAGACAAGTCATGATTCTTTGTCACTGATAGGATGTGATTCACTATTACATGTCTGATATATCTAATGAAGGGATTACTGGGATATGTGAGTATGAGGTTGTATCCCATCACACATTATTTGGTGAGTATATCACTTCGTGCAGTAGGATCTTTCTGTATATGGAGTACTAAATTTTTGGATAATTACATGGACATATCCTTTGCGGAAATTGGAGAACTACCTATGAGGTGGTAGATAAATTATTTATCTACTTTCATCTTGGTTCCACATATATATAATATAAATCATATTATAGGGTCCCTACTTATCCATGGGGGCTATGGTTGAAGTTAACGACCATTAAAAAGAGTTGTTTCATCAGGATGAGAGTGCCCACAAAGAATCCCCAGGCTTGTTCAAGGAAATGGAAAATGTGGTTTTGTGGTTTTTTCACTAATTATCATTTCTAAAACTCATCCAAGAAAAGAAAAAATACCCATTTTCAAGGGAATTACTACCTATTTGAGTAGTTGTGAAGAATGAGATGGTTCTTGAAGAACAATCCCATGTACGACTACCAATAGTTGAAGGTTAATGAGGCTAATATTCTGAATCCAACATTTTCATGATTCTATAGACATTGTGAGTTCCCAGTGATTCCTTTTAGTGTGATTAAATCAAACAATTATGTTTTTGGATTTGATGGAATTGATTTTCTATAATTACATAGACATGTTTTTGGTCGTATTCCTTGACTAAATAATCATCTACTATATGAAAGAGGAAGAGATTATTGATCAACTTAGGATGGTATTCTATTTTCATTAGTAGAACTATGTTAATGACAATATCTCAATGATCCATTTCAGAATTCACAATGTTCACATCCATAGTAATTTCATTTTATTTCATGTTTTTGTAATGGATCTAGTAAAGATAGATGAATTGGCTTCTTTGGAGACACCTAAGAGATTGGTAATGGTGTATTGTGTTCATGGATTGGGGGGGTATTATCAGAGCATTGTTACATTCTTCACTTGGATTAAAGTACCTTTGACAAAAATGATTCCGAAATGGAAACCTTTAACTAGACTGAGTCGCGGTATAGATTCTCCAAGTTTTTGACACCGATAATAATGGGTGATATTGTGATGTGACTACGAGTGGAGGGAATTTGTACATAGAATATTGTGATTCCTCTGGAGTTATTCAAAAAAAATATCTCGATATAGTCTTTGGAAGTTATATCTTATTAGTTGAAGTAATTGAGGCCCCACATGAAGAACTATGTGACTAAATAAATAGATCTTGATGTGATCTCCTTTAAACTGAGGATACGGAGATACTGACATGTAAGAGTGATCATCATATTTTACTCATATAATTAGAGTCTTAGGTGTGTCATCATGAAAATGTAATTGATCTTGATATTGTAATGCTCATTGGAGTTCTTGAGTGAATATGACTTTGAGATATACTATACTATGGGGTTGGTAAATGTGGTAGCATATTCCCTTAGTCATAATTCATAGTCTTGTTTTTTACAGGAGGCTTTTAAGAAGTTGTATTCCTGGAAGAAAACCCTAGTGGAGAAGGAGGGTGAATAATTTCATCCTTAAATGGTGTGGATTACTCCACTTCATGAGAGTGTGATAGATTCCCATCTATTAGTCATCGACTATGAGCTATCATTTGAAAATATATCCCTAAGGGATTCACCATACAGATAATCTGAAGGAGGTAATCATGACATCCATTTACAGGGATGAATGGTGGTCTATATCATAATGATGGAGGCGATGATGAGGGTGTTTCACACATCATCATTAGATATACATTCCAGTGTGGGAAGATGTAAAAATAAATTTAGGGGAATTTTTTCATTCCTTAGATAAATAATTTTCGAGTTCATCTCTTTGTGCCTTGCAAGTTGGTAGGTGAAGTCTGGTCACCATGTTTCAATGCATTTTTTATAGCCCCCAATGATCTTGGAGTAGATATTGGACATAATGTCCATTGTCTTTTTATTAGGAATTCCACAGATACTGAAGGGTCAATATGCCATCTTGGTGATAGTATAATGACCCACAAAGTCAATGTAATTCTTTGTTATCAAGGAGAAGAGTTCGATGGATGGTTTTGGGAAGATCTATGTTACCGAGTTTGTTCCACATCATGGGATCCCCTTGACTATTGTCATCGATCGTGATGTGTTTTTAATTTCATTATTGTACATAGTCCTCCAAGAGGTGTTCATTATCTTCAAAAGGATGATTAAACCCATTCACCCAAAAATAAATGGAATGAAAAATCTCACATACATGTGTTAGAGGATGTGGTTAAGGCTTTCATGTTGGATTTGGTAGGATATTCTAGGATCATATTACCTTTGTAGATTTTGTGTACAAAAATAGCTAAAACTCTACTATTGGCATCAAACCTATCAATCCTATATATGACAAACAATTCAAGTCACCCTTTTGATGGTTGAAATTTGGAGAGACATTCCTTATGGTGCCAAAGTTAGTACAATAAGTAATAGGAAGGTCTAGGCCATCCATGAGAGGATTAAGAAAAACAACAGAATGGATAAATCCTATATAGATCAACATCATAGGCCCTTAGATGTCAAGCAGTGAGAACATGTTTTCCTATGAGTCTCCACACAATAAGGATTTCAAAGATTTTTTAGGGTGGTAAGACATCCATTTGGTTTACCAATCCATTTGTGATCTTAAATAGTGTTAGTGAGTTTCCCTATAAAAATTACCCACACACATAGTTGGAGCAGGAGAAATAAGACTTCCACATGACAAATTTTACGAGATACAAGAATTTACCCACGCACATTTTAAACTAGGGGTGTATGGACATTAAGGATGGAGAATTTTATTTGAATAACCCAGTAGTGATTGGGGATAAATAGGAGAGCACCCTGTGGAGATGGACCAAACCATTAACTCATTTCTTTTTTTCCGGTATGAAAACATACGGTAGAGCTCATATGAGTGGGAGAGCTAGATGCGGGATCCATATCCCACACCGGTTCACATATTTTTTCATTTATGGGATGAAAATCTTGATGGAGGGAATAGTGTATTCACATAGATATTTTCTATTAAGACATTGAAATAATTTTAAAAATACCTGTTAGATCATGGAACTAAGACTGCATGTGATTCCATGGTCTAGTCTTCCTGAAATTGGTTTTATAAAAAAAATATTTTTTTTATATTACACGCACAATATTTGAAATTGAAAATCATAAAAATCATAAACAGAATATCATATCCAAAATATGATACCATGTTTTAGTCTGAAACATGATGTTTAACCTAGTAATGACCTAAAATTGACTGACATGGGGTGTTTAGGTTTAATGATCATTTGGTGGTATTTTTGGTTAATATAAATAAATAAATTTATTTATACTAATTAAATTATACTAATATAATATCTATAAATCTAGGTATATAGAGAATCTAATAGGGTTAGCCACATATATCAAGGGAGGATCAAGAGAGTTCTTCCTCTCCATCTATTGGAGAATAAAATCAGATGATGGAGAATCCTTGGGTCGAATAAGACCGAATTGTTGTGAATGAAACATTGATTGATAATCATTTAATGTTGTGTTTTGTGACTAAAGATGATAAAATTGATAGGATAAACTCATTAATTCAAGGTTTATGAACTTTTGACTAAATCAATTGATCATGATCAATGATTTTCCATTTAAACACACTAATTTATTCTTGAAATGTGCATATATGTATGTTTAAATTTTATATCTATTTGTTTCAAAACCATGATATCCCTATTTGTATTTTCATCATAAAAAATTCTTCAAAAATGGATTATTAAACAATTCTTGTGGAATTTTCTCCCTTTATTCTTCACGTTCTTCCCAGATTAGAAAATGGGGCCTTGGTTTGATATTTTCAGGTGGTAATGATTCTAATAAAACCATAGGATTCAATGAAAATAACATATATCATATGGAATACTAAACTAGTTATGGAAATAGGGGCCTTGTGGGATTAATATGATTTTTTCAATGATTTAGAATCCAAAATGGACACTAAATTTAGTAGAGAAAACACTAGTGAATATTGGTTCACACGACAACAAACGTGACTAAATTTTCATCCATCGTATGGCTGAAATAAACTAGACAATGTTATATCCAACATTATCAAGAATAAATTATGTCATATCTAAAGTCTTAACAGCCATATAATTGGTGTGGAGTTTATATATACTATTTGGTGAAAATCCAAACTACATACCCTATTGTTTGTAAGATCAAACATTTTGTGACCCGTAGGTTGTATTGGTTTTGGTTTGGTAATAGATAAGGAAGGAAATAAATCTAGGCCACCAAAAATCCATTTAAACCTCCCCAGGTGGACATACCATGTTTCAGAGAACATGGAAAAAAATCCCTTGTGGGAGGGAGGACACAGTACGGCCCACATTGTGCGTTGAAGTACACAGACACACCCAAAAGCAATCCATGTTCATAAGTAAATAGACACATCCAAGTTGCATTGGAATAGTCCCCAAGTGGTATGGAATTACCATGTTTACCCCCTCCACTTCATGTATTGATACACATTTTATTAACTATTAAATATTTAGGAAACTGTTAAATATGGATGTGGGACCGCACACTGTAGGGTACCCTTATGCACAGCGTACACCCATTGTTAATTTTGAGTAAACATGTAACAATTTTATCACCTTTTCATGAACATTGATTTTTCCTATAATTATCATGTCCTGAGTATTGTGTGTGTAGAATTTTGGGTCCATCCTTTGATGTTTGGGGAATATGGTGTGAGGTGTTCCAAGCATGAATCTTATTTATGTATTTCCTGGATATGGATGTGATCAAGCATAATATCACAATATACCTATAGAGGGGAACCCCCCTTCAATATGGGAACATATAATATATCTACCTAGTAAAACCCCGAACATATAGGTATATGGTCTTTATGAAAACAAAGTGAAACACCTAATACATAATGGTATAGGTCCTTGACCTACAGAATGGATCCTCCATCAGATTGAGTGTAGGTCCTCTATCAACCAAGTGGTACCCCACAATCGGATATGGCATGGTTCCTCGTGACACTAGAGTGGGACCCCTTGACACGCATGGTATTCATTTCTTGACCTATAGAGTAGAACCCCAATTATCTCGGGATAGGTTCCTCTATCTGCTGATTGGAAGACCTTGTTATATTGGGTGTGGGTCCTCGTGAAACAATTTAAGGACCCATTGACTCACCATGTTGTGGGACCCCGACTTATAGAGTAAGACCTCATGACACAATAGATAGCAGGTCCTCTATTGATTCTTATTGAGTGGAACCACTTTGCAGACTTTGGAATGTTTCCTCCACTTGGATATTTTCCCCCCAGAATCGTGTTGAATAATGGATCATTTTTTTCCTCCATAGTTACTTATGGGAATCATGCAAGATATTGGGAATTATTTATCGACATTAAAAAATATTTTAACCACTTTTCCATGACTAGTATTGATGATACAAATAAAAATCCCATTAAATTGGGTATCTTTTGATTGAGCATATATGTAAATATAAACTATTTTTCTTGGGGTTGATCATTTACTATCTATTTATTCCTGTCATTTCTCAATCCCCCCCTACAACATTAGGGAATCCTACTATGTATGTATACACTTCTCCTTACATTGGTATTTACCGAACATATCATTTATTATGCAAAAAATGAATAGTTTGATAGTAAATACAGAGGAGATTAGGTATTTTTAGTTTATTGGACATCAAACAATGGTCGGATCTTGTACATATGGAGTTGGGCTCTCTTATCACTATTATTTTCCATTATTTTAAAATTGTGACACGATCTAATTGAGACAGTTAGATGTGTGAATATAGGTTAATTTGATAAAGGCCTCCCCATCATGGATATTCTGTTCAATTATTGTGAACACCACATGGCCAACAGAGGTTGTCTTGGGGTTGTTGCGGCTCAATCTGTGTTTATGTTCTTTTCATTAAAATATATTTAATTCCATAAATGATATTTTAGTACACATTAATGGGGTGTTATATATATACTAGAAAATCCTATTTTAAATATATATATATATTCGGTGTATCCCGATAGCTCTATGGATTAATGAGAAGATTGATACTTATAAACTTGCAAACATTGGACCAAGAGGGTGTGAATTAATTTTCATAAATAATTAATGATTTGTTAAAAGATACTTTTATCAATTCCATAACACTTACATATATAAAAAATTATATATTTTTAATATCATTAAGTGATATATGATACTAATACACATGGATTCAAAAAAAATTAAATTGAATATTATTCATTTGTTTCTGTTCAATTTGTTTTGTAAATATTAAGATATTTCCCATAGTGGATATTTGTTGAATGCATAAAATCAGTTGAAATTATTAAAATATTATATGTGATTATTTTTCATATTAATCATTAGGGAACCATGTTATAGATTCCCCTGTAATGAAGGTGATGTAATATATTGAGTATTATTAATCATTTAAATTACAATATGATTTTGTAAAAAAACCGAATGTTTGGGGTTACCCTTATACACAGTGGAATAAAACACTTTTGTAAACTCATTAATTTCTTATTTTATTAATAAATAGTTATGGGCCATAAAAAAAAATCTAAATTAATATTATTAGTCTATTATTATTATTATTATCATCATAATTATTAATTCTAATACATTATAATATATGTAGAATTTTTATTTTTTATAGATTTTTT
The DNA here is from genome assembly GCA_963277665.1 of Viscum album. Lineage (NCBI taxonomy): Eukaryota > Viridiplantae > Streptophyta > Magnoliopsida > Santalales > Viscaceae > Viscum > Viscum album. The sequence goes on from OY728156.1 coordinate 538,678,810, forward strand.
ATTTATAAAGAAGATCATGAAACGACCATCTCACCAAACCATCTTAGAAGTTGATGAATATTCTACCTGAATATGTGGTATCACTATAGAAATCCCTCACTAACACTATCCTATTTAGAATTATTAATCCCACACACCCTTCATTTAAATTTATCATCATTTATTTAATCTACATACACACATGTTTTCTCATTTAAATGTCTTTTTTCATCTATCCATTAGTGATACAGTTAAAACCAGTACCCAAAACCTTATCCTCTTACTCTCTATATTTAATCTACCACATGCACCTTTAATACCCTATTATGATTTCCATTAAATATTTCTCATTTGTTTTCAATTAAGTTATGTTTATTATTCAAAAATAAATTTGATTAAAATGTTTTAACAGTGGGATGATGTAATGTACAAAAACTTATAGAACCCATAAGATGTGAATGTATTAGATTGGGGAGTATCATGAGTTATTTTAGAGATATATTAGGATTTTAAAGGTCAATTTTGGCATGTACAGATTTAAAATTCGTATTTAGGGCTGAATATTTACCATTGAAGAGGTTTTTCAGGTGATGTTGTGAGCATAGTTTGTTAGACATTTTCGAGTGTTGGAGGAGTCGGGGTCGGGGGGGGGGGTTAAAATACTATTTTTAGAGAGTTTCCCTCCCATAGTTTGTTCTAACCCAATGTTATATATTGTTTATGGGTTATAGTCCCTAAAAGAATATTTATGAATACCTATATAAATCTTAGAGAGGCTGTAACACACATGTTTTCTGTGAATGGGGGAACCATGAGTTCATTATGAGTTTTCTTCCACATGAACTAAATTTATGGATATATTTTAAACAATAAGGATAGTTACTATAAATAATTGTAAAAAACCTATCATAAAATTTTCAAAAACAAATGTTATGGTTGGTGAGATATAACATTTTTAAAATAAAGAAGATTTTATATCAATCTATAGCCATTCCAATAAAGACTATATTAGAACACAGTAGGATGTGGTAGAGGTTAATATGTTTTTATTTATAAATTTATTTCATTTTCTTTGATAGTATGAATTTATATAATTTTCTTAACCCCTAGAAAAAATTAGGACATTCTTTGTTCCATAAGTCAATCATTTATGGTCACTTATCCAATAATTTAAGTTGAGAATCCCTTTATCAATTTGATATAACTTTTCATTCTATTGTATTATTATGAAATTAAATTTTATAGAACTCTTATTTCTCATGAAATTATTATAATGGGTTCCTTCCACCCTTGTTAATTTTTTATTATGTTCAGAAGGTGACTTTGTAATGGTTATGTTCCATTGTGATTCCTTTAAATTTTTGTTCTGATTGATCTTAAATTTCATGTTATATCTAGACTTGAATCCTTGAATCTCTGAATAGGATGTTTTTTTTTTCAAATTCTCTTATATAAACTGAAATTATACCCTTTTATAGATTTATATGATTTATAAAAATGATCATACATTATTTATGAAATGATATTTTGCTATGGATTTTTGAAATTTTCATGAATTCAAGGAAGTTAAAAATTAAGTAAAAATGGTTCTATGACGAGTGAATGTTAAATGGGTTCACTAACCAATCCATCATAGTATTAATGTTAAATCAATATACCATCATAATGAAAAGATTTCTTTAATAAACCAAATTTAGACTACATTCTATCCCTTTATTACAGATCCGGGTTCACCTCCCACTCTAGCCATGTATTACAAACCGATTGAACTACATGATCAAGCCCTATATTAATTAACTATGTTCAATAAAAATTCCATCCTTTTATTAAAAATCCTGGTTCAATTCCTTTTCCAACCATAGTTTACGGAACTGGGTTATCTTTTTATTCTAGACTTGTAATATTGAACCATGTTTGCTAATTTTTCTATCCATGTCATACAGAGCAATGTTTACTCCCCATTATAGCCCTATCATACTCATGATAAAAATATTTTTAACCAATTCATTGGAGGGGTATATGATTCATGCCCATCACATAATTAAATCAAACATATGTGTTTAACAAGATAATAAAATATTCACCATTTCCTGACCTAAAAAAGGATTTCTTTCATAAAAATCATACAATAAACCATGATATTAAATGGGTATCCTAAAAATTTTATTTCATAATTACCTATTTAATGTAGATATTTATCGTTATCAATTAATCAAAGAATAATCCTTGAAAAGAAGCATGTTTCAAAAGAATATAATCTATGGAACCGAAACGGGTCTCGTAAACAACATGCATTCTTAATCAAATACAATTCAATGGAATTATAAATATGGTTTACTGAGATAATAACAAAATTAAATAATTAACTATATCAAATTATATCAAATTATATGAATATGTCTCTTGAAATATAACTTAGAACATATGATTTCATTGAAAATCACTTTTTATAACATATAACATTTTCAAAGTCCATATCATTTGAACCAATTTGAATAAATATATACGAATCATGGAAAATAATTTAAAATATTAATGAGGAAAATATATTTTCCTCTGTTGAAATATTATTTTTAAAACATAAACACTTTGGAAACGATTTCCATTGAAAATTACCTTGAAATCAAATAGTAGAATATTCGAAAACCATTTTAAAAACTTTTGAAATTATAAAATATATGTTAAAAAAGATTATTTAAAAACTAATTGAAAACAAAAGAAAATTCATTAATATTAGGATAAAAATTTTATTTTAAAAATGACATTCATAAAATTCAATGGATTATTGATGGAAATGATTGAGTGTAAATCTGTACATACCAAACATTTATTTTGACCCATAAAAAGATTAGAAAGTCCCTTAATTGAAAAACAACAAGAAGAATCAATTTAAGAAATTATTATTAAAGTAAAAAAATGGATAAAATCTCTTATTACACTCCATATTTAATGATTTTTGAAACAATTCTTAGATTACATGGTTTTTAAAAAGCATAGATTTATGACTGAAAGGAGAAATAAAGTCATATTTTAATATAAATATTCCTAAATATATTATTTACCAAATAGTATAAAATTGGTACTATAAATTTATAATAGTATGGATAAATAAATGAGAATAAAACTAATTATTCTTCTTTATATATAGATCATAAGGTTTAATCAATGCAATGAAAATCATAAATAATCCAGATAAATGACGAGATTATACCAATAAACTATAACCACTTTTGAAAATTTTACCCATACTCTTCATGCGATAATAACAATAAATGAATCATAAAATATCATTAATGAAGGATATTCATGATATAACATTTTAAAGGGCTTTATATACACCTCATATAAATATATAGGTGTATAACATGTCATTTACCTCCATGAATGAAACTGATGACAAAAATTACATAAATGATTTGGTGAATTTTTGACCATAAACCCCATAAAATAAAGATAACAAAATTGATATATGAATACCAAAATATTTATTCATAATAATCACATAATAAAGTAATTTTTATTATATACACCACAAAAATTAAACGAGTCATGAATAAAGCATGTGTCTCACGGATATAGATAGTGATATGAGAAAATCCATACCTTAATTTTTAACTTTCTTTGTACATGTTCAAACATTTATTATAATAAATATTATATTACTATAAATATACAATGTAAAATTATTCTTATTTATCATCCTACATATTATTCACCAATGAATTTATGTTACCCATTTATAAATGGTTCCATATAATAACTATTTTGTTTACCAAACATGTTTTGACAATGTATTATTGATCCTCTTAAATTAGAAATGATATAATTCATTCCATAATGTAAAACAAAATTTACGTATCATATATATTCATTATAAAATTATTTATAATAATCTATAATAGATAGATATGTGAAATGTAATTCACCATTCATAGAGACGTTCGGCCGTACGTAGGAATAAATTATGTTGCCATTTTCTTATCATATTGAAAGTAAATTACATATATGAATATGTATATAAAATATGATTATAGTAGAATTATTTTTTCATATAGATCTTATAATTTCACAAAACCCATCCTTGGTACATTCAATGTAAATTTTTGGATGAATCACATTTCCTTGATGAGGTGGTAGTCCACACTTGCCCAAATGAAGTTATGATATCTAAAAAAATGGAACGCATAAAGGTATATATAAAATAATAATTCAATGAGTGATAAATAAATCATAAATAAAACACACACACACACACACACACACACATATATATATATATATATATATATAAAACCATGTTTCAATCATAAGAACCATACATGATATGTGTTAATTGAAAAATGAACAACATCATTTCATGAAGTGGTAGTTAACCATACACAAGAACAATACATTCCTTACCCACTAGATGGAAACATGAGTAAGTGTAGGTGGAACCATAAAATAAAAAAATATAATCATATTTTTTTTAATTATTTTATTTTATAATTATGGAATAATAATTTTTTAGGGGGTTCGGAATGAAAATGAAACAAAAGTTCTTGTGGAAAGATGTTACCTCTTCTTTGAGTAACTCCTTTTGATTTTCATAAAAGGGCTTCCTTGGTAAGATTTCATCCAAAATTGAGACCTATAGGGTGGGAGGAGATATTTTAAGATCTTATTTGGGTATTATTTTTATGATATTGTGTGGATTTATGGTGTAAGAATGTGTGGGAGTGTGGCCCTTTTATAGGGGAGGAGGAGTGTCATTCCTTTAAATTTAAAAAATTATATACTATTGGGAGGTCTCCCTCACATAATGTGACTCAAATAATTGATATAATTAGATAAAATAGGTGAATTGGTATAAATATTCACATTAAATGGGTTTTTCATTATTTCTAGATCAATTGGCCTCCTATGATTAGTGTTTAACCATTACGAAATATTTTTTTACCTTAATGGTTATAGTTGATTTTAATTAATTTCACTACTAATTTTAAAAAAAAAACATAATTAACCTACATAGAAATTATAAATTATTCTGATTCCAAATATTGAATCTATATTTAAAAATAATACCCATATAATTGGTATAAATTAATCTAATGTTAATCCCACAAACGGGATGACAATGTAGGGTTTTAATTTATAAATAGTCAAAAAAATATCTAGGTTTTTTAGAAAAATTTAATAAAATTATTTTCATAATTTTTTAAATTTATTAAAATGATATAAATTTTATCTAATTATATTAAAAAATAACTAATAATCTTATTTATCTATATAAATAAATTATTCAAAAGGCTGTTTTGAATTAAAATTGAGCATTTTCACTATTCATAAAAATTGGAACATCTTAGAAAAATTCAAAAAATTTAACAAAAGTAAAATTTAATATTGTTATTTATAAAATTATTTTTCCCAATAAAAATTAAAAATTTTCTAATATTTATATTTAAAATTGTTTCTGCACTAAAAGAAAATAAAATATCTTTTTAAAAATATAAATCTTGTTAATCATAAAATTAGATTTATTCTTATATTATGCCTATAAAATATACTGGAAGAGTATAAAAAATATTGATTAAATATATTATATATATAAATTATTTCAAATAAAATAAAAAAAAGTGTGTTTTTTTATTAATTAAGATAAAATTGGGGGTTTTCATTGAAAAAATCGAATCTATGAAAAAGAATATTATTTATATTCAAATATTTCATAAATTCATTTCTAACTAATTTATAATCAACATATTGTTAATATATACATGTTTAAATAATAATTCCATAATTTATTTAATATTAGTTAATCTTCTAATCCAACAGATATTTGGTATCTATAATAATAATTTAATTATAATACTAATAGTATATTGCAGTTCGGTGGAACTCAACCTTGAATGTAGGATAAGTGTAACATCCCTATTTCGGAATCCACCCAGAGTCGCCCCGTACCCAGTTGGTCACATGGCCTTAAGCACATTTCCCTGAACGAAAGATGTTTCAGACATGTAGTGGGGGACTTGGGTGTGATAGTGGGGAAACAATGCCCTCAATTCCAAGAGTGCACATCAGATGTAAAAAACCACACAATAATAGAAGCAGTAAATAATCAATAATAGTAAATAGTGGAAGACTGAGATAATAAACAATAGGATCAATGTATAATAGATGATGCATGATACATATTTCTAGGAAAATAGACAAACAAGTCACAATGCTCAATAAAAACAGTACGAAACCAATGTAAAAAAAAGTTAAACAGATTCTCAGCATCGCAAGCCTAGTATTGGACTCATCCTCTCTAGCTCCGTAGAAAGTCATGTACCTGAATTAGAAGGGTGCTTGCCCTTATCTATACCTACAACAATATAATCTTTTTGGGCCCAAAAGCATGGACCAAACAGGTTGGGAGACTAAGTCCCAGTATCCCACCACCCGAAGATCTGTTCCTAACAGTTAGTGAATATATAGCAGGTAAAAGTGCAGAAAGCAGTAAACAGGTAATTCTCAGTTGTGAACAACACACAGTTCCAATATCAAGCTACAACTATCAAGAACCTAAACACAAACAGGTAACCCTCTAGTAATTACTACCATCCAACCCCTCTGGTCCTACCTAACATGTACCAACAACCCTCTGGGTAGTACACTTAGGCTAAACCTTCTAATATAGTCATAAAAAATTCATAAAGACTCTCTGAGGACGATATCACAGTCAATTCCCCTTACAATCTAAGGTAGTCAAGTACTCTCTGAGGAAGTTCACACATTCAATTCCTCTTATAGCCCCATGGTCATGGAATCTCCAAGAAATATCACGCGGTCAATTCTCTTTATAGCCCAAGTCATTCAAAGACACTCTGAGGAAGCACTCACCATCAATTTCTCTTATAGTTTAAGGTAAACAAGGTAATTCAAAGTAAAACAATGACTCTCTAAGGAAGATCACACGGTCTATCCCCGTATAGACTAATATAGTCAAGGACTCTTTATATAAGCTCACACAGTGAATCCCTTTATAGCCATATGTAATCCTAGGCCCTCTGTGGAATCTCCCATAGTCTATCCCCCAATACCCTGATGCTCAATGACTCTCTAAGAAAGCGCACTCAGTTAATTCCTCTTATAGTTTACTAAACTCGGTCCTCACATCCTTGTGTAGTATTACGACATAACAATGAAATATGGCCTGTGTAAACCTACAGAACTAATTGGCTAATCAGTCGAAACCTTATCAAGCATATCAGGATACAACTCTCCATTCTACATCAACTGGCATGGGATCAGGCAAAGTAGCCAAACTGGCTAAACATGACCAGATAGTCATAAAAAGATCATGCATGGGGGAAAATACAATGAATTGAAAAAAAAACCCTATTCTTATCCATTTAACCTCTACACAACATACAAGCATGGTAGTAAAAACAACATGGGTAATACCATAAACACACTATACCTTGTTCCATGGTATTGGTCGAAATTGAACATAATACTCAAGGAATTTGAACAGAAATTCCCAAACCACCTAACTCTAGGTTATGATATTGATATATTTTAACCTCTAAGCTAGAATCACTTTATAATGTCGAATATATACAAAAACATATAAAATGTTCGACCCACAATAACATAGAAAATATAAGGAATTTGAAAACAATGCTCAAGGAGAAGGAAGAATGCACCGCTGTGATTCCAATGCACCCAATAGTGTTTGATTTGGAGGACAGACACACGATGAGTTTTTTGTTGAAGATTTTTAGTCGTACAGTGCTCTCAGTCAAATGGGACCAAAAAGAATTGTGTTCTGGCGATTAAACACGACCCTAGTGCATTTAATGAAAAAATGAAAGTACAAGACATGTACTCTAGAATTTCACAGCATGTACTTGCCTTTTGAGTACTCTGCTTTAGGTGGCCTCCATGTCACCCCCACACAACCATGTCTGTGGACATGACACGGCCATCACATAGACTCCAGTAGCATCGCAGTACATGACGTGTACTCATAAAGTACACGATGTGTACTTCGGAAATTTGTAGAATTTCCTATTTTTCTCAAAAATGACCAAAAAAGGAAAAACATACCAAAATGATGATCTGGCTTCTTACATACCTCCCCCCATAAAGAAATTTTTTCCTAAATTCCTCTAATTATATGTAGAAGAAGAAACCGTGAACTGCTATGATCATTGTGCTCGTACATCGGCCTCCCTCTCCCAAGTCTCATCCTGTACTCACACGTGCTGCCATAGCACCTGTACCAGAGGAACATACCAGCCATGAATAACCTGCGTACTATGATCAAAAATCCGGATATGATGGTCCATGAATGATGAATCCACCTTGAGCTCAACCTCTTCAGGTTAAAAGACATGAGATCAGTCTATAATGTATTTCCGGATTTTAGAAACGTGAATAATGTCATGCCTAGGCCAATACCTCTTAGGTAACTGCAATCGATAATAAAACAACCCAACTCTCACCAACACCTCAAATAGTCTTACATACCTCGGTGAAATCGTCCCCTTTCTCTTAATCCTCTTATGTCCCATCCTCGGTGTGACATGCAGGAAAACCTGATCCCCATCCTCGAACACTTTAGGTTGTCTCCACTGATCATTTTAAGACATCTGTTGAGATTGTGCAGTACCCATACTATTTTGAATCATCCCTACTTTCAATGTGGTCTCTTGAACAAGTCGAGGTCCCATCAAAGCTGCCTCTCCTGCCTCCAACAAACAAAAGGTTGATCGGAATGGCCTACCGTATGAATCCTTATAAGGTGTCATCTGAATAGTTTCTTGAAAACTACGGTTGTAAGAAAACACCACAAGAGGTATATGCTTCTACCAAGAACCTCCAAAATCCAGAATGCATGCTCAGAACATGTCCTCAAGCAACTGGATTGTACACTCGAATTGGCCATCTGTCTGGAAATGGTATGTTATACTCAAAAGTACCTATGTACCCAACGCCTTCTGAACCCCCTGCCTAACCCGACAGTTAAAACGTACATTTCGATCTGAAAAAATGGATTGTGGAACTTCATGTAGACGTACAATCTCTCGGATGTACGACCGTTCTATCTCATCAACACTAAAGGTCTCCTTCATCAGCAAGAAGTGAGGAACATTCGTGAGTTTGTCAATGAAAACCCAAAAAACATCATTCCCTCGAGGTGACCTCAGTAACCCTATCACAAAATCCATCACGTCATCGATCAAATTGAACTCAGAAATGCTTAGCTGTTGTAAAAGCCCTGCTGGCCGCAGATGATTGGACTTCACATGCTGAACTGTGGAGCACCTCATGATGAAACCAGATACATCCGTCTTCATAGATGGCCTCCAATACTGATAGTGTAGATAACGATACATCTTGGTGACGCCAGGATGAACTAACCAAGATAAGGTATGAAAATACCACATCATCTCCTCGCGTATGTCTATTGGCACCCATACGCGCCCCTGGAAATGCAAGATCTCATCCTCTCCTATGGTCCATCCGGGAATACAGTCCTCTCCTGACACACTCACTCATATGACTAGGCCATCTATGTCTGATAGAAACCTTATTCTCACCTGATCAAGAAGTGTATAGGTAACACCTAAATAAGAACTAAATGTATTCCCATGTCTATCGTGCACCTCCAAGTGAATCTTAGAGAATAGAGCCATAAGTTGTCACTCACTTTTGGCCTTCTTAACTGCCTGTATCCGATTCCTTCTACTCAACACATCGACCACTACATTGTCTTTACCTAGCGTATATGCAAGATCTAAATCAAAGGAGTGTAGGTACTCGACCATCCATCATTGTCTCAAATACATATCACACAAGTGAAAATGTACTTGAGACTTTTGTTTTCATTGAAAACCACAAAATGATCTCATAGAAGGTAATGTCTACAACAGCATAAGGCATGAACAATAGATGCCAACTCTAGATCGTGTGTCAGGTAGTGTCTCTCATGTGGCCTCAACTACCAAGACACATACATAATGAATCCATTACCATGAATAAGCATAGCTCCCAGCTAGATACTAGAAGCATCACAGTAAATGGTATATCTCTTGCCCAGATCTGGTAGGACCAGTATCGATGATGAAGCCAACCTCCCTTTCATCTCCTGAACGGCTGACTCACATGAATATGACCACAAGAACTTCACACCATTCATAGATAGATCCTTCAGTGGTGCTTCTAGACATGAAAGTCCTATATGAAGCATACGTAGTTTCTATATCACCCTATAATACTCTGCACCCAAAGACATTCTTCGGCTGCTCCCATGAAAATATAGCTCTAACATTTTCTGGGTCTACTAGTACTCCTATATTTGAGGTCACATGACCTAATAAGTGAATATAGTCCATCCAAAATTGGCACATTGAGAGAATATCAAATAACAGATGCTCCCTTACTGTACTGAAAATGATCTCAAGATAGGTATCATGATTGTGTCGAGCGTGATAGTACACAATGATATCATCCACAAAGACAACAACAAATGAATCCATGTATAGTTGGAACACTCGGTCCATCAGTGCCATGAAAACTGCAGGCGCGTTCCTGAGATCGAACGACATAACCATATACTTCTATAGACCATACCCTCTCTGGAAGGCTATAATAGGTATATCAAATGGTCTAACGTTCAGCTGATGATAACTAGATATCAAGTCAATATTCAAGAACACTCGGTCCCCTTGAAGCTGATCATATAGATCATCAGCCCTAGGCAAGGGATATCGGTTGTTTACCATAAACATGTCAATCATTTGATAATCCACGCAATGTCTAAGGGTATTGTCTGGCTTCCTCACAAACAGGATAAGAGAACCACAAAGAGAAGTACTGGGATACAAGAAATGCTTTGCCTGCAACTCCTCCAACTACTTATTGAGCTCCTGTAACTCTGGTGTTGCCATCTAATAAGGAGGAATGGACACTGGTTCCGATCTTCTCACAAGATCAATAGAAAATTATACCTCACACTTTATAGTCAATCCTGAGAAATTCCTGTGGAAAGACATTCGTAAAATGATCCACTACTAGAGGAAAGTCTAACTATGATGTCCCATGGTCATCCAAATATAGACTAGAAATCTTGGCAGTGACTCCTCCTAACCCATTATGTTATAGTCCCATTCTGCTCGCCTGGACATCCCACTCACCCTTAGGAAGAAACGAACCACCCTTTTGTGATACGAAGCTCACCCTACGATGATAACAATCGACTACTGCCTGGAAGGGAACTTCCCAGTCCATTTCAAGAATGACATCATAACCTATCATCTCTAGGAAATAAATGTCCCATAAGAATTGACATACACTAACCTATAGAGAGCACTTTTTTCATTGACGTACGATAGCTTTTCTCGTCCCCAATGGTGTGATAAGCGTCAACAAATCAGTAGAAGAAAAGATGCAAAGCCCAAGGGTCTCCACAATAGTAATAGAGATAAAGCTATAGGAAGCCCCTGTCAAAAAAAGATAAGAAGATAAAACTGAGGATATTAAGATCATACCTCAAACTTTAGAGGGTCTGATATCATGCTCATGTTGGGTCTAATCAACTACAAAATTCTGAAATTCTTCATAGCCCGGTGACCTTTCTTGACAGATATGAGCTGATCCACCCTGCACTCACTGAAGGATTGGAGATTAAATAACCCTTCCATGACCTCTACTTTGGCTTGAATGGATGGATGAACTCTAGTTCCCAGACTAGAGAGAAACTGGTGGTGATTCTCCCGAATGCAGGGTCATAGAAGAACCCTTGTCTCCTAATGCTGGAGAGAAAAACTGATAGAAATGCTCGAGATGGACAATCTTGCAGCAATATCGACAATCCATCTGGTCTCTCGTGCAATGTGGCATTATATGCCTGCTCCTCCCGGACTGGTATCACACCACGTGGTTACCAGAAGGTACACCCCGCATTCTATGATCTCCCCATCCAGTCTCCCTACAGCGCTTCCTGCTATCAGCTAGAGAAAAACTAACACGGGATGTCGATCCTCCCTAGGTCACAACTCCATAATCCCTCAGATTTTTCTTAGTAATTAGTACAAGTTTGAAGATAAAAGTTATGAAATGAAACCTAAATATGTTCACATGGGATTGGATCTCCCCCCTGAGATCATCCTCAAACATCCTAGCTAGGAACAACTCATCATCTGCAGGAATAGGTGTGAAACATTGTAGCTCCATAAAGAGAGAGGAATAATCCATCACAGAATGAGTACCCAGCTCCAGGATTATGAACTCCCGGGCTCGATCATACCTCAAGGCCTCCAGGTAGTGGTAATCATAAAATATACACTGGAACTCCTCCCAAGCCATATTTTGGCTATGTCCGACCTGAGAGATGATATCCCACCACCTATTGGTGGAGTCTCGGAGGATGTAGGTTGAGAGATTCATCATTATCTCTCATGGTACCTCAAGATGCTCTATGATAGTTAGCATGGCTTCGGGCCACGACTCTGCAGCATGTGGTCCTCCTTCTCTTGAGAAGGTGGGAGGATACTTCTACTGGAAAATCCGCATCAATCTTCCATCGACAGGGTAGGATGCGGTGCTCCCTAGAAGGTCTGCATCATCATCAGAAAACCCTCCCTAAACTATGCATAGGTTCCTGTAATTGTTATAACTACAGGTTCCAGGACTGGTACTACTGGAGGATCTAGAGGAAGTCCCTAATCAGCAATATCAGGCGTCTGACCACTGCCCTACAACTTGTGGTCAACCAAAAGACGTCTAGGTGGCATGACTCTGTAAGGTCAAATGCACACTTAGATAAATGATTATCAAGGACTGTATACTGAAGGAACAAAATGAAAACCAAAGATGAAAGCATTCAAGTTAACAAAAACATGACTACACGGTGTGTATTTCCCCTACACGGTGTGTTCCCATAAGTTATTAACATGGTCTTGTACTCCCACCACAATTGGTCGTGTAACCCCTCAATGTACACGGCATGTTGTCCTAGGATATGACGTGTACCTGAGTCCTCTTTCCTTGTCCTGTTCCTTCTACACGGTTAAGACACATGGATCTCCTATGACAAGACTACACGGCGTGTTCATGGTAGACACGGCGTGTACTAGACAAGCTTCACCTGGTCCGTGTTGTTAGTGACACAGCCTGACACACGGCTGACACTACATGACAAGTTCCAGAAGGACACGGTGTGAATGTGAATCGATATCACCGACCCGTGTTGTTTGTGACATGGATGGGAACCTGGGTTAGACTACACAGCGTATAAAATCTTAACACGACATGTGTGTGAAAAGATAACACTAACCCGTGTTGTTCTTGACATGACTGGGTACCTAGGATTGACTAGACTACATGTATGTGAAATGATAACACTGACACATGTTGTTCGAGACACGACCGTGTACTTGGTTCAAACTACACGGTGTGCTAACCAGGTACATGACATGTACCAACAAGGAATTCCCCATCTTGTGTATCTTCCCCACATCCTATGAAATGGTTAGAGATTACATGGAGTGTACATACGGTACATGGTGTGTACATAAGAAAAACTATTTATTCCTGAACAGAAGAACACATTACCTGTAGTCAAAACTACACAGTGTTTATTCTGGGTTTTTCTGGATAATAAGCCTCCGAAACAACTCCACAGGCCAGAAAAACACTAAAACAAGCATTAAATGTGCCAAATTACGATCCATGAGGGCCCATACTCCTTCTGAATCAATGCTTGTCATCTTTTACAAGTTATAAAAAGACAACAAGTCGATGATACCCCATGTTCTGGTCCATATGGTACCATAACACCCCAAGAACAAAAGTTTGGACTCCATCCAAACAAATTCTTACACAAACAATACCTTATCAAACAAAAAGTATTTTATCAAGTCATCTTTCACAACAACATCCGTATTCTACAAAACATCTATAAAAACAACATGGAATCGATAATTCACCCGAGATGGCATGGAAAAAATGCATGGCATGTGATTTTTAGGAAGTGCCTATATGATTCTTTAGATGAAATACCCTAATATCATAGAGTTGAGACCGAAATAGAATCTCAATATCATAAACAGTAATAGAAAAATATATGTGTGTCACCCAATTCTGAAAATCAACTAAGTGTAAAATTCTAAAATCATAAAAATTGTAATAAACAAGGTAGATTGGCTTTTAACTGTACATGGGTTAGATACTCCTCGGCACAGCATATTAACATGTACCTACTCTATCCTATCCCAGGATATAGTCTCTAAATATTAAATAAATAAAAATGAACTCCTTTGATACCACTTTGTAACATCCTAGTTCTGGAAGCCACCCAGAGGTGCCCCATACCTGGTTGGTCACATGGACTCAAGGGCATTTCCCCGAATGTCAGAGGCTTCGACCTAACAGTGATGACCTTTGGTGTGATAGTGGGAAAACAATGACCTCATTTGGTAGAGTACATAGCAGAAGTAAACAAACACACAATAGTAGAAGAAGTAAATAATCAACAACAATAAAATAGTGGAATACTGAGATAATAAAAAACTGGAGCAATGCATAAAAATTGATGCAAGATATAAATGTCTATGAAAATAACCAAACATGTCAAAATACTAAATACAAACATTACTGATGGTAATTCAAAAGAAAAGATAAATAGATCCTCGACATCACATGCCTAGGCTTGGTCCCATGCTCTCCCACTCCATAGCAAGTCATGTACCTCAAGTGGAAGGGTGATTTCCCTTATCTATACCTACAACAATATAATCTGTTTGGACCCAAATGAATGGACCAAACAGGGTGTGAGACTAAATACTAGTATCCAACAACCCGAAGATTGGTGCCTAATATTCAATGAATATATGGCTGTTAATAGTGAAAAAATAATTAAATAGGGAATACTCAGTAGTAAACAATCCACAGTTACAATATCAAGCAACATCTAACAAGCAACTAAGCACAAACAGGAAACCCTATGATAATTACTCACATCCGCCACCTCTAATCCTATCTAACAAGTACCGACTACACTCTGGGAAGAACAATCAGCCTAACCCCTCTGATTTCGTCATAAGAAACTCATAAAGGCTCTCTAAGGAAGCACTCACAGCCAATTTCCTTCATTGTCTAAGGAAGTCAATGACTCTCTGAGGAAGCTCACACAATCAATTCCCCTTATATCCCCATGGTCATGGACTCTCTGAGGAATATCATTTGCTCAATTCCCCTTATATCCTAGGACGTTCAATGACTCTATGATAAAGCATTCACAATCAATTCCTCTTATTGTCTAAGGTAATAAAGGTAATTTAAAGTAAAAAAAGACTCTCTGAGGAAGCTTGCATGGTTTATCAACTTATAGTATAAATCAGCCAAGTACACACTAAAGAAGCTCACACTATTGATCCACTTATAGTCCAATGTAATCCCAGGCTCTCTGATGAAGCTCACTCAGCCTATCCCTCTATTTCTTAATGCTCATAGACTCTCTGAGAAAGATCACTTAGCCAATTCCCCTTATAGTCTACTACACCTAGTTCTCACGACCCTATGTAGGATAATGACATAGCAATGCGATATGGCCAAATTAAACATACAGAAATACTTGTCTAATCAGTCTATAGTATATCAAGCATATCAGGATACAACTCTCCATCCTACAACAATAAGCATGGAAACAGGCAAAGTAGCCAAACTGGATAAACATGACCAAACGGTCATAAACAGAAAATGCATGGGAAAAACATCAAAATCATTCCAAAACAACCATATTCTTATCCTTTTAACCTCCACATAGTATACAAGCATGGTAGAAAAAACAACAGTAGTAAAATGGTGAACACGCAATACCACGTTCAAGGGATATTGGTGGAAATTGCACATAATACTCAAGGACATTGAACAAAAAGGCCGAGACCACCTACCTCGGGGTTATTAGATCATTATATGTGATGCTTGAAACTTGAATCTATTTAGAATTCCGAAGATCTAAAAAAACTTATAAATCATGCAACCCACTATAACATGTAAATGTTTAGGAATTGGAAAATAATGCTCTAGGAGAAGGAAGAACTCGCCGATGCGATTCCAATGAACCAAACGGTATATGATTCATAGGACAGATGCATGCTTAGGTGTTCATCGAAGATCTGTGGACGTACAGTGCTCTTGGTCGAATGTGACCTAAAAGAAGTGTGTTCTAGTGATTAGATGAAACCTTGTTGCGTTTAATGAAAAAAAACTACACTGCATGTAATATTTAAGTAAACGGCGTGTACTCCCCTTTTTCATACTCCACCTTAGGCTGCCTCCATGTCTCCCCCACACAGTTGTGTGTGTGTCCATGACACGGCCAACACACAGTGTGTACTCATAAACTACATGTCTTGTACAACAAAAATTTCTAGAATTTCCACTTTTCCTAAAAATGTCCAGAAAAAGAAAAAAAATACCTAAAAAAGATTCGGGATTTTAAAAACTTCCCTCCTTAAATAAAATCATCCTAAAATTTCCCTAGCATAGCTTAGAAGAAGAAACCCCAAATAGCTCCATCCACTATACACGTACATCAGCCTCCTTATCCCACGTCTCGTTGAGTACTCATTAGTGCGGCCATAGAACCCGTACCATAGGAACAAACTATCCATGAAGAACCTTCAAATTGAGATCAAAAAACCAGATAGAATTCTCCTCGAATGATGAATCCACCTCGAGCTCATCCTCCTTAGGTTGAAAGTCACGAGACAGGTCTGAAAAGTAATTTTGGATATGAGAAACATGAAAAACATCGTGCATAGCCTAGTACCTATGAGATAACTACAGCTGATAGGAAACCAGCCCAACGCTTTCCAACACCTCAAATGGTCTGACGTACCACGGAAAAATCTTACCCGATATCCTAATCATCATGTGTCCCATCCTCGGCATGCCACGCAGGAAAACCTAATCCCAAACCTTGATCACCAGAGGTTCTCTTCACTGATCAGTATAAGATTCTTGTTGAGATTGTGCAGTAGCCATCATATTCCGAATCATCCATATTTTCTCTCTGTTCTCTTGAAGAAAACGAAGTCCTTGCAAAGCTGCCTCTCCTACCTCCATCATACATAAGGGTGATCGACATGGCCTACTATAAAAAAGCTTCATAAGGTGCCATCTGAAAAGTTCCGTGAAATCAATTGATATAGGAAAACTCCACAAAAGATATATACTTCTCCCATGAACCTCCAAAATCTAGAATTCATGCTCGAAGAATGTCCTCAAACACCTGGATCGTACGCTCGGACTGGCCATCTATCTGGGGATGGTAAGTTGTACTCAAAACTAATTGTTTACCCAATGCCTTCTGAAGCCCCTTCCAACCCCGAGGGGTAAAATTTGCATCCCTGTCTAAAACAATGGAGGTTGAATCTCTATGTTGACTTACAATATATCAGATGTACAACCATCCCATCTCATCAAAACTGAAGGTCTCCTTGATCATCATAAAGTGTGAACCCTTCATGAGACTGCAATGACAATCCAAATTGAATAATTCCCTCATAGTGACTTCGATAACCCTATCACAAAATCCATCGTGACGTCGTTCCACTCCCACTCGGTAATGGGTAAGTGTTGTAAAAGCCATGCTGGCCGCTGATGCTCCGCCGTCACATGCTGAAAAGTGGAACACCTCATGACCAAACCAACAACATCCTTCTTCATACATGGCCACCAATACTGACGGTGTAGATCACGATACATTTTGGTGACGCCATGATGAACTGCCCAAACTGAGGAATGAAAATCTTGAGTCACCTCCATGCATATGTCTTCTAGCACCTGTATGTGCCCCTAGAAATGGATGATCTCATCCTAAATTATGTTCCATCCAAAATAGATTTCCCTCTTGAAAAAATCTCCCATAGGATGAGGCCCTTGGAGTCTAATAGCTACCTCAATCGCACCTGATCAAGAAGTGTAGAGGTAACAACTACATAAGAAAGAAAAGTCTGCCCCTGTCTATCGTAAAACTCGAAGTGCATCTCAGAGAACAAATCCATAAGCTGCCACTCACATTTGGCCTCCTGAACTACTTGTATCTAAGTCTTCCTACTCAACGCATCAGCCACTGCGTTGTCTTTCCTAGGAGTATGGAAAATATCTAAATCAAAGGATTGTAGTTAATCAACCCACCTTCGTTGTCTGAAAATCAGATAACGATGAGTGAAAATTTACATGAGAAATTTGTGGAATATGAAAACCAAAAAAATCCCACCTATATGGTTACATCTCCATCAGTTTAAGGCATGAACAACAGCTTCCAACTCCAGATCATGTGTCAGGTTGTTCCTCTCGTGTGGCATCAACTATCGAGACCTATATGCAATGACTGTAACGCCCCGACCCCAGTTACCTGGAGTCGGTGCATTACTTCGTAACATTGGCATGATCACAAAAGATCAAGTCTTGAAAGACCGATTAGTTTAGTATCCTTGGAAACACTAGATACATTCATAAATTTTACATTACATCATAAAGTGAAAAACTAATAACAAAGTCTTCATAGTCCACACTCATATCCTCTTCTGACTATCCTTGCAGGTCATTCATAAAATACTTCTTCATATCTTGGAAAATATTAAAACATTGAAAGGGGTGAGCTCAGATGCTCAGTAAGGATAACAATATTGTGGAATCTTTCATAAATAAACATAAACATTTAAGGAAATGAATAACTAAAACAATATCCTTCTAAACTTGAACATCAACATAATATGGAAAAAGTAAAATGAGAGAATTCCATTTACTTCTTCACATGGATATTCTACTGGTTGAATAATCACATGCAATATCAATAACCATTTTCATAATGAAGGAATGCATAATGCCAGACTACCTTAACCACGTAGCCAAGGCCTTGTGGAAAGACCACAAATAAGATTTTTTCAAGGCCTCGTGCCAAGACACTAGTTTGTCTCATGAGACCTGTCGATGCATCGAGGAGATATAGCGGGCTCCACTCATCACTTATTAAGTCCAATTCATTCCTCATACAAACATGTTTAAACATATCATAAACCATAACATAATTGTATCACATAAAACATGCATAAAGGAAACATAACATTTCCACATTTCAATCACAAGATATCAATACAACACATTGATATAATAATAACACTTTCATAACCATTTTCAATACCAAAATAAAAGAAAAGTAAAACATGGTATTTATTTTTCTTTTAAAAAAATGTATGGCTTGTAGAGGAAGCCGAAACTCAAATAATGGTCACGGTGGCGGAGAAGCCGTTGTTTCCACATACGTAGGGCAAGAAAAACATTCCCTTTTTTTCATTTAGTAAAACTCTTCATATAAAAAAGATTCTTTTTGAATAAACGTAAAAGTCAAAGGAGTTTATACACCGTATAAAAGAAAGTTGTGTATAAAACAAAATATGCCTCAATGAAAGAAGATTGAGACGAAGTCTTTAAAAAGATCATTTTTTAAAATAAAATAGATCTATTATGTGTATTCACTATATGTACACATAAAGAAATTAAAAAATACAATATAGGATATAATAATATCATGACATAATTTGAAAGTAGGAGATTAACCCAGTGATTGGAAATTGGGTTAAGAAATTCCCTTACCTTGCATCCTGTCCTAACTCGACCATTCTTTAACCTCCTGAATAATAAACTAGAGTTAATTTCTATTTACTTAAGAACCTTTTTCATGTTCATAATTACTTTTATATCCCTTATTACCATGTTATGAACATTATGTAATTATTTAAGTTTATAACGGTCATTTTGTCGATCTTAGGTACTTGGGTCAAAAATAAAATTCTTATAATTACAAGTTGTTCATGTGGTGATATATCCATTATATCTGTAATTATATTCATGATGTATATATCATATACTTCATATATATCCAGTATATATATTCATTTATAATATTACATAACATTTAAAGGTAAGAAATGAAATGCACCGTTCATGGAGACGGTAAGCCGTACGTACGCATGAACTCTACTTTCATTTCTATTTCGTATTTAATGGAATGAAGTTATAATTATATAAAGTTATAATATAATTCCAGTATAATATAATTTATAATACCATTTACTCCATCCTTTATACATCCCACATATGGCATTAACGATTCAAACCACTTTGAGGGGGCGGTAGTACGCACTTCCTAAAATGAAATTATCATGTTCACCCATAATAGAAATCATAAAGTATGCCAAAAATTAGAAATACATAAGCATAAGTAAAACATGAACATAATATATATATCATATATGAAAATAGTTTCATCAAAATGTCCACCATTAGAGGTGTTAAAATAATGTTTAACAATCGTCATTTCGTGAGGCAGAAATTCGCCATCCACAGAAATAGTATGTTCATTAACCATTATATGTAAGTGTGTGTAAGTGTAGCTCGAATCATTCTTATAACAACATCCTAGTATATTAAGGATACTTGTTTTGTTACAAAATAAATGAATAAAAAGAGTTTTGGGGGTTGGAGAAGCAAAATAAAACAAAACAACATTAGAGAAGACATTACCTTAAAATCAGGTAACTCTTTTTGATTTGAGACAAAGGCTTCCTTGGGAAAAATTCTGCCCAATGTAAGGCTTATAAGAGTAAGGGAGGGATGTTTCGAGAGTATTTGGGCAGAGTTTGGCCGAGCCAAAAGGCTTTGAAAGTGTGAGTAAGGTGGTAGTGGTGGGGGCCTTTTATAAGTGGAGAGGAGGGGCACTCTTGGAAAGTAATGAAATATTACTTTATTATAAAATGCTTTTCGGATTCTAAAGGTCCCACACTTCTATAATTCGAGGATATGTTGATAATGGTTCGAAATCTACCCATCCAATAGTCTTCCGACAAGTTTAAGCCTTGGATTTTACATTATCTTTTCATTTTATTTAAATCGTTAATTAACGAGGTAATCGCTGCATCATCATGGTGTCATAAATAATTTAATATATTTAATTTCTAAAAATTATAAAAAAATTATTATTATGTATGAAATCTTTTTTTCTTTCTAATTAATATTTATAGTCAATAATATGACTTGTATAACCCCATTTAAAAATTGTTTTAGTAAAACAACTCTTGTTTGTGACCTTTTTATTTTAACATTAAATAAAAAGTTATTTATGTGCTTTTCCTACCAAAGTGGCTCCATGGGGTCCCCATGTTGACCCATGGATTGTCTTGGTCGTCCATAACACATCCAATAGTGGTTGGACAAGTGTAAAGGTCATTCCATATTTTTATAATACTATTTTTATCATAAATTCCACTAATTACCTTTAATCGCGATTAATTATACTTAAAAGTTACTATTCACCAAAAAATTATTTTAATCCCATTGAACCACATTTTACGTCCTAATGACAACCATGTATGTCGGATTTTTGAAAATAGAATCACAAAATTGGTAATGTTTCATTTAAACGAAAAATAAGTTTTTAACTACCACTTAGTTGTTTCATTATTCATCAAAAATTGAAGTTTTTCAGAACAATGC
Source organism: Viscum album (assembly GCA_963277665.1). Classification (NCBI taxonomy): domain Eukaryota; kingdom Viridiplantae; phylum Streptophyta; class Magnoliopsida; order Santalales; family Viscaceae; genus Viscum; species Viscum album. The sequence goes on from OY728156.1 coordinate 538,700,326, forward strand.
AAAATTTCACCCTAAGCTATAATTGATATTCTGAATTCAAAAATGATGTCTATTTTATGAAATTCCAAACATATATGTTTCATTACTTAATTTTATAATTAATTCCCGCTATCACAACAAATAACGTAATTTTTAGAAACAATATATATCAAAAGATTGACAATTGTTTATGTCCAATTTCTAAGTGAAATTAATTCTAATGAACACCATTGGAGAAAATGGTAAAAATATATTCTAATTAGACTTTAAAACAACTCAATAGTATAACTTATCACTACAAATTATTTTGATTAAAAAAGTTGTATTAAGTATTTTTCACTATTTATAAAAATTTGGAAGTTCTCAGAAAAATACCAAAAATTCAACATAGGCTAATTTCGATATTACGAATCCAAAAACGAAGTCCATTTGGAAAGATAAAATTTATAAAATTTAAAAAATTAGGTATTACTATTCATAACGGCTACTTTGATTAGTCGAGGTGTGTTAGAACTCGAACGTGCGTACAATGCAAGCTATTGAATTATTGAAAGAGAAGCGTATCACGGAAGCTCGGGGTGTTACATTCTCCGCTCCTTCAATAAATTGCGTCCTCGCAATTTGAAATTTTTCATTTGAAAATAAAAGGATGAAAATATAAAATACCATTGTGGAAAACCCACTTCGAAAAAAATGTTAATAAAAATATAACGTTAAAATAAATAATAATAAGTACAAAGGTCACATGAGATAGCCCGTACTAGGATTCTATGAAAATATGGATATGGAAGAAAAACAAACCATCAAGGTCTGATGTAGAGTTGTAGAAAACTCGATTAGGAGAAAGTTAACAATAAGAAAATCACAAACATGTGATTGGTTAAAAGGTCATTGAATCTCCAATTGGAAAAGTTAACTGGAAATGTTTTTTTAAGTTACCTTTTATAATGTTGAGGAATTTATTTAGGAGATTTACTAAGAACGTACGGGAATATACATACTTGTCATGTAGACTTTGATTCTTTAATTTTTTTTTACCACAAACCCATCTTTCACTCTAAAAGGTAATAGAACTCAAAAATATTCTATTTATCCTAATTGTATAAGGTTCCAAATATTAACACATACCATTTAGATTAGTAAAACTATTTTGTAATAATAAGGGACTTCATTTGGCTAGTGGTAGGTAATAAAGGCCTGTCGCACTATGGTTGTGGGTTCGATTCCTGCATCTTTGTCCGACAAGACGGGTGTTACCCCACCCTGCAGGTGGTCCTTTTCCTAAAAATATAGTATTATAATATTCTAAAAATAATCTTCAGAAATGTTTTAACCTTAAACAATACTATTCAAAGTTCAACTTAATGCATCCCAACCTTTATAGTTATCCAAAATACCTATGTCCAAACTTTCTCTAAAAAGTATCTTAATTCCAAAATCAATTTATCAGATTCGCCAAACAAAGTAAAGTTTCTCTTATTGTCACATACTAAAAATATGATTACCTTTATCATATTAAAACCTTACTGAAACAACAAGTACTGAAGAACAATCCTTATATATATATCACATTATTCTAATAACCAGAATATAATCCATGAGTCCAAAAGCACCAATACATTAATTATTCCGCTTTAACTGTAGTCACAGCATAAGATTGGCCTTGATCCCTTGGCCTTTTCTGAGGTAAGTTTCCATGACGCTTAGGACATTCATTTTCATAATGACCCATTTCTCTACAATTTTAGCATTCAACATTGATAGCCTCTTTCTTTCCCTTGCAATCACGCACCTGGTGACATTTTTCTCAACATTTATAAAAAACTCCCATTCCTTTTAGGCAAGTACCAGGGTGAATCTTCCCACAATTATCACATAATGGAAAATACTTCTTTACCTTTTTCCCTTTATCTATCTCGTGTTCCACAGTTCTCTTCTTCTCATGCTTTACTTTATTGTCCTAAGATTTAGAGAATTCATTTTCTGTCTTGATAGCACATGAGACAATGTCTTCGTACGACAAGAAGGTTTGTGAGACTAATGATCGATGAAGAAATGGTTTTAACCCATAAAATAAACGATCAATCTTACTTCTTGGGTTACGTATATAATCTACAGCATTCCTCGCTAACCTTTTAAGGATGGCCTCATACTTTGTTACATTCTCATCCTCTTTTTGTCTCAGACTCAAAAATTGTCTTTCCATATCTTCTCGATGGTCGCGAGGATAGTATTTTTCTAGGAAAGGATATTTGAACTCCCTCCATTCCATATATGATACTTCATCATCACACATTGTGTTTTGAATCAATGACCACCATTGATCGGCATCTCCAGTGATGCGGTAGACTGCCATGACAACCTTCTCCCTTTAACTACTCCCTGCGGCGTGGAATATTTTCTCTAAGAAGTTTATCCATTGCTCAGCAACTAATGGATTTGTACCCCCATTAAATTTTTGCGGTTGTTGCCTCATGTAGCGGTCTAACATTGATCATCTACATTACAGATCAGGGTGCTCCATACAAATAAGGTTATAATTCAAAACCTGAGTGATTTGTCCCAGTATGGTAATAAGTTGATAAGCACCAGTTGTATCTCCAGCCCCACAATAATTATCTTGAGCAGGAAGAAAATCCCTACATGGAGTGTGTGCATTGATACGGTTTCCATTCCTTCCACTTGGCACCATTTCTAAATAATGGCATAAACTAGATTAGTTTATGAATCCAAGTACATAATTCCATACTTGTGAAATACTTAACAAAAATTGAACTAATTATGGATATAATCCATAATTATAAAAAAATGAGTAAGTATATACTCATAACCCTTCATAGTGGTTTGTAAAGAAAATGGGAATTATCCTAAGCATATGCCCCGGGAGTGTCGTTACCTAGAGTGCATCAAGGCCCGTTGTCATGAACCAGTTCCCGTTCGAGTCTACCTCAAAGCGGTGTTTTCGGGTTTTACCCCTAGGTACATCTGTGGCAGAGCCGCCTCTACCTGCTCGTATCCAGACAGAGATGTATTACTCAGAAAACACACGACATCTCTACAATACCAAAATTCTAGGAAGTTCTTCTATACTAATCCTCAAAGTCTATTGTTGGGCTATGTGCTCTAATCAGAGTTTATCTAAATCTAGCTTCCAAGGTTAGTACTAAACTGCCTCTGATACCAAATGTAACACCTCGACCACAGTTACCCGTAGTCGGTTCATTACTTCGTAACATTGGCATGATCACAAAAGATCAAGTCTCGAAAGACCGATTAGTTCAGTAGCCATGGAAACACTAGATACATTCATAATTGTTACATTACATCATAAAGCGAAAAACTAAAAACAATGTCTTCATAGTCCACACTCATATCCCCTTCTGACTATCCCTGTAGGTCATTCATAAAATACTTCTTCACATCCTGGAAAATATTAAAACATTGAAAGGGGTGAGCTCAGATGCTCAGTAAGGATAACAATATTGCGGATGCTTTCATAAATAAACATAAACATTTAAAGAAATGTATAACTAAAACAAAAGCCTTCTAATCTTGAACATCAACATAATATAGAAAATGTAAAAGGAAATAATTCCATTTACTTCTTCACATGGATATTCTACTAGTCGAATAATCACATGCAATATCAATAACCATTTTCATAATTATGGAATGCATAATGCGAGACTATCATAACCACATAGCCAAGGCCTCATGCCATGACCACAAATAAGATTTTTTCAAGGCCTCGTACCAAGACACTAGTTTGTCTAATGAGACCTGCCGATGCATCAAGGAGCTCTAGCGGGCTCCACCCGTCACTTATTAAGTCCAATGCATTCCTCATACGAACAGGTTTAAACATATCATAAACCATAACATAATCGTATCACAAAAAACATGCATAAAGGAAACATAATATTTCCAAATTTCAATCACAAGATATCAATACAACACATTGATATTATAAAAACACTTTCAAAACCATTTTCAATACCAAAATAAAAGAAAAGTAAAACATGGTATTTATTTTTCTTTTAAAAAATGTATGGCTTGCAGAGGAAGCTGAAACTCAAATAATGGTCACGGGGGCGGAGAAGTCATTGTATCCGAATATGTACAGAAAGAAAAACATTCCCTTTTTTCGTTTAGTAAAACGCTTCGTATAAAAAATATTCCTTTTGAATAAACATAAAAGTCAATGGGGTTTATACACCGTATAAAAGAAAGTTGTGTATCAAACAAAATATGCCTGAATGAAAGAAGATTGAGACAATGTCTTTTCAAAGATCATTTTTTTTAAATAAAATATATCTATTATGTGTATTCACTATATGTACACATAAAGAAAGTAAAAATACAATATAGGACATAATAATATCATGACATAATTTGAAAGTAGGAGATTAACCCAGAGATTGGAAATTGGGTTATGAAATTCCCTTACCTTGCGTCCTGTCCTGACTCGACCATTATTTAACCTCCTGAATAATAAACTAGAGTTATTTTTTATTTTCATAAGAAACTTTTTCATGTTCATAATACCTTTTATATCCCTTATTACCATGTCATAAACATTAAGTAATTATTTAAGTTTATAACGGTCATTTTGTCGTTCTTAGGTACTTGAGTCAAAAATAAAATTCTTACAATTACAAGTTGTTCATGTGGTGATATATCCATTATATCCATAATTATATTCATGATTTATATATCATATACGTCATATATATTCAGTATATACATTTATTTATAATATTACATAACATTTAAAGGTAAGAAATGAAATCCATCGTTCATGGAGACGGTAAGCCGTACGTACGCATTAACGCTACTTTCATTTCTATTTCGTATTTAATGGAATGAAGTTCTAATTATATAAAGGTATAATTTAATTCCAGTATAATATAATGTATAATACCATTTAATCCATCCTTTATACATCCCACACATGGCATTAACGATTCAAATCACTTTGAGGGGGCGGTAGTCCACACTTCCAAAAATGAAATTATCGTGTTTACCTATAATGAAAATCATAAAGTATGCCAAAAATGAGAAATACAGAATCATATGGAAAACATGAACATAATATATATATCATATATGAAAATAGTGTCATCAAAATGGCCACTATTAGAGGTGTTAAAAGAATATTGAACAATCATCGTTTCTTGAGGCAGAAATTCGCCATCCACAGAAACAATATGTTCTTTAACCATTAAAAGTAAGTGTGTGTAAGTGTAGCTCGAATAATTCTTATAACAACATCCTATTATATTTAGGATACTGGTTTTGTTACAAAAGAAATGAATAAAAAGAGTTTTGGGGGTTGGAGAAGCAAAATAAAATAAAACAACATTAGAGAAGACATTACCTTAAAATCGAGTAACTCTTTTTGATTTGAGCCAAAGGCTTCCTTGCAAAGAATTCTTCCCTAAGTGAGGCTTCTAGGAGTAAGGTAGGGAAGTTGGGAGAGTATTTGGGAAGAGGTTGGCCGAGCCAAATGGATATGAAAGTGTGAGTAAGGTGGTAGTGGTGGGGGCCTTTTATAAGTGGAGAGGAGGGGAACTCTTGGAATGTAATGAAATATTAATTTATTATACAATGATTTTCGATTCTAAAGGACCCACACTTCTATACTTCGAGGATAAGGTGATAAGGGTTCGAAATATACCCATCCAATAGGCTTTGGACAAGTGTAATCCTTGGATTTTACATTATCCTTTCATTTTATTTAAATTGTTAATTAATGAGGTAAACGCCGCATCATCATGGTGTCATAAATAATTTTATTTATTTAATGTGTAAAAATTATAAAAAAAATATGATGATGTATTAAATCTTTTTATCTTTATAATTAATATTTATAGTCCATAATATGACTTGTATAACCCCATTTAAAATTTTTTTTAGTAAAAAACTATTGTTTGTGACCTTTTTATTTTAACATTAAATAAAAATTTATTTATGTCCTTTTCCTACCAAAGTGGCTCCATGGGGTCCCCAAGCTGACCCATGGATTGTGTTGGTCGGCCATGACACATCGAATAGTGGTTGGACAAGTTTAAATGTCATTCCATATTTTTATAATACTATTTTTACCATAAATATCACTAATTACCTTTAATCGCGATTAATTTAACTTAAAAGTTACTATTAACCAAAAAATTATTTTAATCCCATTGAACAACATTTTACATCCCAATGAAAACCATGTATGTCGGATTTTTGAAAATCAAATCACAGAAGTGGTAATGTTTCATTTAAACGAAAAATCAGTTTTTAACTACCACTTAGTGGTTTCACTATTCATCAAAAATTGATGTTTTTCAGAACAATGCCAAAATTTCACCCTAAGCTATAATTGATATTCTGAATTAAAAAACTGATGTCTATTTTATGAAATTATAATAATATAAGTTGAATTAATTAATTTTATAATTAATTCCCGCTATCAGAACAAATAGCGTGTTTTTTAGAAACAATATATATCAAAAGATTGACAATTGTTTATGTCCAATTTCAAAGTGAAATTAATTCTAATGAACACCATTGGACAAAATGGTAAAAATATATTCTAATTATACTTTAAAACAACTCAATAGTATAACTTATCACTATAAATTATTTTGATTAAAAATGTTGTTTTAAGTATTTTTCAGTATTCATAAAAATTTGGATGTTCTCAGAAAAATACCAAAAATTAAACATAGGCTAATTTCGATATTTCGAATCCAAAAACGAAGTCCATTTTGCAAGATAAAATTTATAAAATTTAAAAAATTAGGTATTACTATTCATAACGGCTACTTTGATAAGTCGCGGTGTGATAGAACTCGAACTTGCGTACAATGCAAGCTATTACATTACTGAAAGAGAAGCGTATCGTGGAAGCTCGAGGTGTTACAATGACCCCATCACCCTTCATATGAATATCTCCCAGCCCGATACCAGAAGCATTATATTAAATAATATAGCTCTTTCCTAGCTATGGAATGTCCATTATCATTGCTGATGTCAACCTCACATTCAACTCTTAAAAGGCTGACTCACAAGAATCTGACCACAAGAACCTCACACCCTTCATAGTCTGACCCATTAGCAGTGCTGCTAAGCATAAAAAGTCATGTATGAACTTTTTTTAGTATCCATCTATCCCTAGAAAACTATGCACTTCAAAGATGTTCTTTGGATTCTCCCATAAATCTACAACTCTCACATTCTATAAGTCTACTGATTCTCCTGTCTTTGAGAAAACATGGCCCAAGAAGTGTATCTGGTCCATCAAAAAGTGGAACTTTTAGAGAATAGCATATAAATGATTCTCCCTCGGTGTACTCAAAATGATCTCAATACGGGTAGCATGGTCGTGTAGAGTGTGGGAGTACACCAGATATCATCCAGAAAGACAACCATGAAGGAATCCATGTATGGATGCAACACTCAGTTCATCAATGCCATAAAAACTGCAGGAGCGTTCATGATACCGAACGACATAAATATATACTCTTATAGACCATACCTGTACCGTAAGGATGTAAGAGGTATATCGGATGGTCTAACATGATACTGTTAATAACCAAAACTCAAGTCAATATTTGAGAACACTCATTCCCTTCAAAACTGATCAAAGAGATCATTAATCCTAGGCAAGGGATATCAGTTCATGACTGTCAACTAATTCAGATTCCTATAATCCATACAATGCCTAAGGGTACCATCTACATTATTTACAAACAGGATAGGAAAACCCCAATGAGAAGTGTAGGGTCCGATGAAACCCTTTCCCTGCAACTCCTTCAACTACTTCTTGAGATCCTATTACTCTAGTATAACCATCCTATTATGTGGAATGGAAACTGGTGCAACTCTGGGAACAAGATCAATAGAAAAGTCTCCCTCATGGTTGAGAGGAAAACCTGAGAAGTACTCTGGAAAGACATCCATTAAAGAATCCACCACTGGAGTAAAGTCTAACTGTGAAGTCCTTTGGACATCCAGATATAGACATGAAATTTGGGATGTGACTCCTCCTAACCCATGATGCTATGTTCCCCTTTTTCTCACCTAGATATTCCACTAACCCTTATGAAGAAAATATCCACCATATGTTGATATGAAACTCACCCTATGGTGATAACAATCGACGACTTCCTGGAATGGAACTAGCCAGTCCATTCCGAGAATGACATCATAGCCTGTCATCTCTAGGAAATAATTGTCCCATAAGAAGTGACATCCACCAACCTCTAGATAGAACTCCTCTCACTGACATATCCTAGATGTTATCTTCCCCAACGATGTGTCATGTTTCATCAAATTGGCATAAGAAAAGATGCAGAGCCCAAGGCTCTCCACAACAGCAACATAGATAATGATATGGGAAGCCCCTATATCGAAAATGGCAGAAGATAAAAAAGAGTCTACTAAGATCGTACCTTGATCTATAGAGGGTCTGGGATCCTGCTCCTGCTGGGTCTGCTCCACTACAAAAGTCTGGCCTACTTCATGGCCCTATAACCCTACATGCTCGCCCTGAGCTGATCCACCATGATGTCGCTGATTGACCGGTGACTGACTACCCCAACCATGACCTCCACATAAGCCCGAACATCCATATGAACTTCAGTTCCTAGACTGGTGAGAAACTGGGGGTGATGCTCCTGATCATGGGGTCATAAAATAACCCATATATCCATCTTCTAGAGAGAAGGAATGACAAAAATGCTAGATATAGCACATCTTTCCGCAATATCGGCACTCCATCAGGTCTCTTGGGAAATGTGGCACAGTATTCCAACTCCTCCCGCACTAGTAGCACACCAAGTGGATACCACAAGGTGCATCCCGCCTGCATTTATCTCCTCATGCAGTCTCCCTTCGGAGCTCCCTACTATCAGTTGGAACTAAACAAACTCTAGAAGTCGAGCTGCTCTAGTTCACAGCTCTAGAATCCCTCAGATTGCGCTCAGTAATCAGTGCCTGGTAGACGATAGAGGATATCTATGTCTAACTAATGATGTTCACCTAGGAATATATCTTCTACCTGAGACTGTCCACAAACTTCCTAGCTATGAACAACTCATCACCTGTTGGAATAGGTTTGAAGCATTGAAGATATGTGAAACAAGAGGAATAGGCCATCATAGAAAGTGTACCCTGCTCTTGGATCAAGAACTACTAGGCTCGATCAGCCCTCAATGTCTCCAGGTAGATGTAATCATAAAAGATACAGTAGAACTCCTCCTAATCCATATTCGGGTGGTGTCCCGCCGGAGATATGACATCTCACCACCTCTTGGTGGAGTCTCGAAGCATGTAGGTCGCATGTTTCACCCTCTTATCTGGTGGTACCACAATATGCTCCAAGATCATCAGCGTGGAATTGATCCACGACTCTACAACCCATGGTCCTCCTCCCCCTGATAAGGTGGGAGGATGCTACTGCCGGAAAACCCATGTCAAATATTCCATCAACGGGGAATGATGCAGTGCTCCCTTAAAGGTCTACATCATCCGCAAAAAACACCCCCTAAATTCCACATCGGTGCCTAAAACTAGAATAACTGCTGGTGCCAAGGATAGAACAATAAGTTGATCAACATGAAGTCCATGATCAGCCATATTAGGCGTATGACCACTTCCCTACAACTGGCGTCCAACTGGAGGACGTCTATGTGGCATGACTCTTTAAGGTCAAATGCACACATAGATTCAGGATTATCAATGAATGAAGACTGATGGAAAATGAATAAAACCAAAGAAGAAAGAATTCATGTTAATCAAAATATGACTACATGGCGTGTATTTCCCCTAAAAGGTATGTTCCCTTAAGTCATTCACATGGGTGTGTAATCCTCCCACAATTGGTCATGCAACACCCCAAAGCACATGACATGTTTTCCCAGAAAACAAAGTGCACCTGAATCCCCTTTCTGTTCCAGGGTCCTTCTATATGGTTAATCCACATAGATATCATATGACAATACAACACGACTGGTTCAAAGAAGACACAACCTATATTATACAAGCTTCACCTGGCCCGTGTTGTTAGTGAAACGGCCTAACCCATGGATGACACTACACAGTATGTTCCAGACAGACATGACATGCATGTTGAAGGATAACATTGACCCGTGTTGTTAGTGACATAGCCAGGTACCTGGGTCAGACTACAAGGAATGTAAAATCCTAACACGGCATGTATGTGAAAAGATAACACTGACCCATGTTTTTCGTGACATGTCCAGGTACTTTGGTTAGAATACATAGTGTGTAAAATCTTAACGCAGTGTGTATGTGAAATGATATCATTGACCCGTGTTGTTCGTGACACGGCCGGGTACCTAGTTCAGACTACATGACATGCTAAACTGGTACATGGCATGTTCCTACAAGGAATTTTCCATCCAGTGTCTCTAACACATGGCCTATGACATGGTTAGAGATTACACAATGTGTACATACAGTACAAGGCGTGTACATAAGAAAAATTGTGTCTTCACAAATAGAAGAACATAGAGCATGTAGGCAATACTACATAACGTGTATTCTCGGTTTTTCCGAATCTTAAGCCTCAGAAACTACTCTGGAGCCTAGAAAAACACTGAAACGAGCATTAAAAGTGCCAAATTCGGATTCAGGATAGCCTATACTCAACCCAAATCAATGATTTTCATCTTATACATGTTATAACAAGACAACAAGGTGATGATCCACCATGTTCTGGTCCATAAGTGCCCATAACACCAATGTAACCAACGATTGGTGTTAATCCAAATAAATCCTTACACAAACAATACCTAATTGGAAAACGGGTATTTTATCAAGTCATCTATTACAACCACATGCATATTCTACACAACATATATCATATCAACATGATATCACTAATGCATCCTAGAAGTCATGAATAAAAATGAAAGACATGTGATTTCTAGAAAGTTACTATATAAAGCATGAGATGGAATAACCACATCTTATCAGGTTGCGACAGAAATAGAACCTCCATATCATCAACAGAAATAGGACAATACATGTGAGTCACACAACAGTGAAAATAAAATCGACTAAAAAATTATTAGAAAAATTGAAATAAACGAGGTAGATTGGCTTCTCTCAGTACACTGGTAAGTTACTCCTGGACACAACTTATTACGAAGTACCAAGTCCATCCTATCCATGGATATAAGCTCTAAATAGTAAATCAATAGAAAGGAATTCCTCTGATACCACTTTGTAACATCCTAGTTCTTGGATCCACCTAAAGGCACCCCATACTCGGTTAGTCACATGGCCTCAAGCACATTTCACTTAACGCCAGAGGCCGTCGACTAGATGTGAGGGAATTAGGTGTGATAGTGGGGAAACTATGCCCTCATTTGGAAGAGTACACAGTGAATATAAACAAAAACACAATAACTTAAGTAGTAAATAATCAACAATAGTAAACAGTAGAAGACATAGATAATAAAAAAATGGAGCAATGCATAATAAATGATTCTTGATACATATGTCTAGGAAAACAGCCAAACAAGTCACAATGCTAAATACAAATATTACTGAACCAACGTTAAAAAGAAAAGATAAACTTCTCCTCAACATCACAAGCCTAGGCTTGGTCCCAGGCTCTCCAGATCCCTAGAAAGTCATGTAGCTGAAGTGAAAGGGAACTTTCCCATATCTATACCTACAACAATATAATCTTTTTGGGCACAAAAGCATGGGATAAACACGGTGTGAGACTAAATACTAGTAAGAAAACACCAAGATATCTGTGCCTAAATGTAAATGAATATGTGATAGGTAAAAGTGGAGAAAGAAGTAAACAGAGAATACTCTGCAGTATAAAATCCACAGTTCAAATATCCCGCAATAGCTAACAAGTAGATACGCCCAAATGGGTAACCCATTAAAAAGTACTCATAGCCATCCCCTCTAGTCCTAACTAACAATTCCAAAAACCCTTTGGGTAGTACACTCAGCCAAAATCCTCGGATGTGGTCATATAAAATTCATAAAGACTCTCTAAGGAAGCACTCATAGTCAATTTTCCTTATCGTCTAATGTAGTCAGGGACTCTCTGAGGAAACTCTCATAGTCAATTCCCCTAATAGCCCCAAGGACAAGGACTCTCCGAGGATGCTCACTCGGTCAATTCCCCTTATATCCCAGTTCGTTCAATGAATCTCTGAGGAAGCACTCACCAGCAATTCCTCTTATAGTCTATGTTAATCAAGGTAATTCAAAGTTAAACAATGACTCTCTGAAGAAGATCACATCGTTTATCACCTTATAGCCTAAAGAAGTCATGGACACTCTGAGGAAGCTCACACAGTCAATCCCCTTATTTCCCAATGTAATCATAGGTTATCTGAAGATTCTCACACAATCTATCCTCCTATAGACAATGCTCAATGACTCTCTAAGGAAGCTCACCTAGTCAATTCCTCTTATAGTCTACTACACACAGTTCTCATGGCCTTGTATAGGATAATGGAATAATAATACAATATGGTTAAAGTAAACCAATAATACTATTTGGATAATCAGTATACAACTTATCAAGCATATCAGGATATGACTCTCTATCCTACAACAATAGGCATGGAAATGGGCAAAGTAGCCAAACTGGCTAAACATGACCAAACGTTCATAAACATAACATGAATGGGAAAATCATCTAAAGCATATAAAAACAACCCTATTCTAATCCATTTAACTTCTACACTGCATAAAATCAGGTTAGGAAAAACAACAGGGGTAAAATAGTAAACAAGCAATACCCTTTTCAAGGGTATTAGTGGAAATTGCAAAAAATACTCAAGGATATTGAAAAGAAAGGCACAAACCACCTAGCTCGGGGTTATGAGATCACTATATGGGAACCTCAAATCTTGAATCATCTTATAACATTGATGATATAAAAAAATATCTAAAACATTCAACCCACAATAACATGGAAAAGAGGAGGAATTGGAAAACAATTCTCTAGGAGAAGGAAGAACTCACTGATGCGATTCCAACACACTCGAAGATGTTTGATTCGGATGATGGATGCACGCTCAAGGGATCTTCTATGATACACATCCGTACGATGCACTCAGTCGAACGACGCCTAAAAGAAGTGTGTTCTGGCGATTAGACACGACCCCGATGCTTTTAATGAAAAAAAGAAAGTAAATAGTGTGTACTTTTTATGTACACGACATGTACTCTCCTTCTATGAACTCTGCTTTAGGAGGCCTCCATGTCACCCCCACACAGCCATGTGTGTGGCCATGAAACAGAAAAAAATGGACTCTATCAGCATCATAGTACATGGTGTGTACTCAGAAAGTAAGTGGTGTGTAGGTAGAAAATTTCTAGAATATCCTCTTTTCCCTAAAAAACGACCAGAAAAGGAAAAACATACCTGAAAGAAGATTTGGGTTCTTATAACAAGCTATCAAAGGGACTCAGTATTGTATGTAACACAAGTGAGACATTGTTTTTGTTGTATCTAAATAAAATTCATGTATTTAATGTAGCACAATCAAAACATGGTTTATCATATAATGAAATAAAAACGTAGTTCATTGGTATAAAAAAATCTATATTCAGTGTTTTCTAAAATTAAAGACACAAAAAGATTAAATTACATTGAAAAAAAATAATTCAAAAAATTTTCTAGTGATTCACGGTTTGTAAATCTGGATTAGATGTTGTGTGCCACTAAATTTTATAGATTCTATTGTTTTTCTTACATTTTTTGTTAATCCTCTTAGCTCTTATCCGATCTTCAATCATAATGGTAAACCAAGATCTTGTCCATCCAAGCCTTTTCATTCCCTCTCTATAATATAACATTCATACTCATAAGAAAAATCATTTGTTGTGCCTTCCAAACTCATCAGGTCAAATCCCACATGAAGATCTCTGATATGGTCCCAACATGACATTGTTGTCATAACATTTCGATACAATCATCATCGTGAACCCATACTTGTAGTATCAATCCGTTACACTAGAGAAAATATTTGAACAATTTTAATATCATGTATAAATTAAATCACGACAAAAATAATTTTTTTGGGTGATAAACTCACATATACTGAGTGAAGAGTTAAAAAACAACCATGAGGAATGGACCATAAATAATATTTACATTTTTCATGATTCTATTCTGTTAAAATTATGAAATATTAAATGAATCATCAACCAGAAAGAAATCCCAAAGTCCATATAATTTTATACAATACCCACAATATGATAGATCTAAACCTTAATATGTTATCTAATTGATTAAAATTCATAATACAATTGGAATACATGAATAAGTCCACTTAATGTAAAACTCTTACATCAATATGGTATTGATCTTTGATGCTGAATAGTTCTAGGCCATGGTCATTGATGAGAACAAGAGCTTCCATTTTGCGCACCAATCGCCAAAGCATGATCATCGATGATAATCTACACCACTATATACTCTTTCAATTTCCATGATTATGAGTCCAATCATAAAACTAGGTTTCAAATGGGATCATATATTGTTATAATTTATTTCATAAAAGATATAATTTTTTTTAATTATTTTATCCAATGTAAACATTTCCACATATTCCCAATGTCTGAAAATATTATATTTCTCCAAGGATAGAAATCATTCTATAAACTCTATTGAGGTGTTATATTTTTGATTTAGGGTGTTTTTTATAAGGTATTTCAATTTTCACAGTAAACTAGGTGTGTGTGATAATAATATTTTTAATATTTCTAAAATATCAATTCTGGGTTCATCAGGCCTAGCTGTCTAACATATTTTCAACAAATGAATCCAAAATTAGTCATAGATATATTACAAATATTTGCATGGATAAAAGTTATATATTAATTATATTTCAATATATTGTCATTTTCTTCATATTATTATTTTTTAAAAGAGTTACTATTTTCAGCAGCCCGTTCCATATCTATATTTTTAGTGAATATATCTTACTTGAGTAGTATCCCCCATTGGTGAGTAGGCCTCAATTTCCCAATCTTGGGCCCTATTTTTTATTCTCTAGGATATGGATCATATGATATATATCAAATATATGATCATTGAACATCTTATTCCATTATTTTTTTATTATTATGTTGTTGGAGGTAATGACAGTGAGTTAGGAAATAGTTTGGAGGTGGATATATGAGTTTTATCTTATTGGGTTTTTAAATGATTATTTGGGGAAATATTATAGTTTGATAGTGTTTTTATTGGGGATTTATCATTTTCAATATTTGGTGTATCTGGGGTTCAACATAAAAATTTTGGTCAGTGTTCATTACATGGTCGTTCTATATTATATGATAATCCCATTTTTTGGCCATGATGCCTGGAGGGATATTGAAGACTCCCTTTGTAAAATGGAAATATGTTTTAATGACTATTTTAGTTGGATTTGGGGAAGCATGATGTTTTTGTGATGACTCATTACTGTGGTTAAATTTTATTGGTATGATAAAAACAATAATGATGGTTCCTCTACATCGTATTGGATCTTTGATGGGAGTTGAGGTTGAGGTTGATATAATTTTTTTGTGTTAAACCAATCTATGGAGACATTCAAGACAATTTTATAATCATTTAAATTTATATGATATGTAGTAGGAAATAGTAATTTAAAATAATTTATATTTTAAATTAATAAATAATTAAGGTTTTAATGTGTCCTTTGAATTTTTAAACTGTATAGTAGAGGTCAATGATGTTTTCCAAATAACATTATTTTAGACACTCCTTCGGTGTTACATTCCTTTATTCTCTTAAACAAAGTCTTCATTCCGGGTCTAGGGATTCTTTAGTGTCTGACAGTACCCTTGAAGAGGCTATGAATGAGGTGGATCCTCTAGAATGATGCCTTGAGGAGGAGTGGAATGACCATGCTTTTGAGGATCTTTCCAGCAAGAAGGATCTTATTACAGATATGCATTTAAGAAAATAACGTGAGGCCAAGGAGGAGGCCCGGATTCAGTGGATCAAAGAGGGGGATTGGAACACTGATTTCTTCCATGCTTGTATTAAGGAAAGGACAACGAGGGTTAAGCCTAACATAGAGCTGGGAAATGGATCTTTCTCCGATGACAGGGAAACAGTTGGGGCTCTCACATATTCCCACATTCATAGCATGCTGTCTGGTCCTAGTAATACCGGGCCAAGTGGGTTTACAGCGGGAGACTTGGGCCTCCTCGACTACATACACCCTTCCTTCTCGGTAGATGACAATGAGTCTCTGAGGGCTATTCCTCAAGAGGGGGAAATTTGTGATGCCCTGATGGCCCTGAACCTAGATAGTGCGGCTGGTCCCGATGGTTTCCCGGGAGGTTTCTATAGAGAAGCGTGGGACATTGTGAAAGGAGACGTTATTGGTGCCATGAAATATTTCTTTAGGGGCGGTCCTCTTCCTAGAGTGGCATGTGCTACTATAGTGGTCCTCATCCCGAAATCCAAGTCTCCCTCCTCCTTGGATCAGTATCGCCCGATCAGCATGTGCAATGTGTCGTACAAAAGTCTTGCAGGTATTATAAATAATCGGTTGTCCATCTTCCTTCCCAAGTGCATCTCCATGGAACAACATGGCTTCATCAAAGGACGATCTATCCAGGGGGCGATCGGCTTGGCACCGGAAATGATAAGGGATCTCAACGTCAAAGCATGTGGTTCCAATATGGAGGTGAAGGTGGATATGAGCAAGGCCTATGACCGGGTGGAGTGGAGTTTCTTGATCAATGTTCTAAAAGGTATGGGTCTCTCGCACAGGAATATTGATTTAATCTTTCATTTCTATAGTTCAGCATGGATGTCGATTTCCTTCATGGGAAAAAAGATAAGTTTCTTTAAGACGGTCTGTGGGCTTCGTCAAGCTGATCCCATCTCACCACGTCTCATCATCATCACCCAGGACATCCTTAGCCGCCTCATGCATAGGAACCTTGAATGGAATATGATCATGACTTTTAGAAGAAATATGTGCTTCCCTCCAGTGTCCCATCTCATGTTCGCAGACGACTCCATCTTCTTCATCAACGCATCCAATAGGTCAGTGTGAGGCAGAAACAGAGCACTAGAGGAGTCTTATCGTATGAGCAGAGAGATCATTAACAGAAGTAAGAGTCACTTTTATATCTCACATACCTGTCCCGAAAGGTGTATCATCATGGTGGGGAGCATCCTGGGCATGCATAATGTTAACCTTCCCTTGCTATATCTTGGAGCCCCAATCTCATCTGAGAAACTGCATATTCAGGACTTTGATTCCATCTTCTGCAAAATCATGGATAAAGTTCTCAACTGGAAGAATCGTTTCCTATCCTTCGGAGGAAGAATAGCCCTGGTTAACAGTGTCCTCACGACCACCCCGATTCATGCCCTTTCTTCCATTAAGGTTCCCAAGGGTGTTATTCATTCCATGGAAAGGATTTTTCCGGATTCATTTGGGATCCTAAAAATGAGGGGCGGTGACACTGGGTTTCTAGGAGGAGCATGGTGCGGCCGGTCAAGGAAGGTGGCATCAGCGTCCGTAATGTCTGGGATGCCCTCTCTTTCATGCATGCTAAAATGTCATGGGACGTCCTGAAAAAACGCATGTTATGAGGCTCGAACATGCATGAATGATATCTCAGTAATGGGGAGGGAGTAGCTGTGCATGCATCCCCTTTATGGCGTGTGATTCATCCCATGGTGAACGTTATTAGACCTCATTCTCACTTGATCATCGGTACTGGTGACATATCATTTTGGCATGACAACTGGTGTGGGGAGTCCCTTGGTTTTCCGGGATTCATTGTTACAAATATTTCCTTCCAAGAGGCCAGAAACATCCCTCCTTTAATTGGTGTTGTCCTTAACAAGAACCAGGCGGAGATGTTTAACCTCATTGATCTGTCCTCGACCCCTGATCGATGTGTATTCACCCCTTCACCGTCTGTTAACTTCACCTCCAAAGATTATCGTCGAGTTTCTGCCATGCAGACAGCGGAGGTCCCGTGGACTGACACACTATGGGATAACTCCATTCCCACTAAATTTAATTTCCTTTCCTGGAGAATCCGTCATAGAGGACTTCCTACAAAAGAGAATATCAGAAGATGCGGGGTGAGTATGGCTTCCAAGTGTGTTTTTTGTAAGTGTCATAAGGAAGAGACCTCGGAGCACTTGTTTTTTGATAGCGACTGGGCGCGAGAGGTTTTGTCCTTATTTGGTGCTTTCACGGGTTTTGATATTCCAGCCATGGAAGATCAACCCTTCCTTAATCGCTGGTTTCATGGTTCGGGTGATGCGGGGCCAGAGAGAATAGCGCGTACTCTAGTGTTTAACGCTGGTTGTTGGAGTTTGTGGCATGCTCGTAATGCGTTTTTTCATGAAGGTGTATCCTCCTCAGCTCGCTCCATCATCTTCCGAGTTAGGAACCTGCTTCTGGATATGGTTGTTGTGCTCAGTTCCTAGAGGGAGGCACCCACTCTGCAGCGCCTTCTTCCCTCGGTTCATCATCCTCCTCCGGCCCCTGCTCTGAGTACTGATCACTGGGTCCGCTGGCGTCCCCTGAATCACGACTTCAAGATTAACACTGATGGCTCTTGTCTTGCGGGTGACATCAGAGGAGGGGGACTCGTTCGTGATCATAATGGTTCCGTATTATTTTCTTTCTCCATTCGGTTGGGCCCGGGCACTCCGCTCCATGCAGAGGCAAAGAGTATGATGGTTGGCCTCCAGGAATGCATCAAAAGGGGAGTGGTTCTAACGGAAGTGAAACTGGATTCCTTGATACTCTCAAATTCCATTCAGGGAATTGGGAGCGTTCCTTGGTCTATCAAGTACATTACCCAGAGGTTCCAGGGTCTCTTCGGTACTATAACTAGAGTTTCTAATACCTGGCGGGAGGGCAATAAAGCTGCGGACTACTTGGCTTCTATAGTCTCACCAGGCCTGGAGGACATTTTCTTTCATACCTCTCTCAGTCTGAAAGCAGCAGGGATGGACATCATCAGAGGGGATGCTCTCGTCCTCCATTACTTTAGGACCCCGTAGCCTCTATTTTTCTTTCTTTTATCCTTTATCTTTTTCCTTTTATCTTGTCTGGTTGTTTTTTCTTTCTTTCTTTTTTTCTCTCTCTTTGTGCGGATGCTTTGGTCCTCACCTTTTTTGACAATTTTTTTTTAAAAATAGAATGGAATGTTGAATAAGAGGGGGAATTGTTTTATAATTTTTACATTGAATAATAAATTTAATATTCTAACAAATCGAATACAATGAACATGATAAAGAGATATTGTCACTTGTTTTTAAATCCATTTCATTTAATGTGATAAATATTATAAAATTATATTTTATTCTAATATTTGTAGAGTGGTATTTTTTGATGAACCTGATGACATTCATAATCAAATAACCATAAAAATAGATTAATAATAATTGTTATTTTAGAATCTGTTTGGTTATTACTAATATAAAAAATGATACACATTGATGATATGTTTATTTATTTCTTATAAAGATTTTTTTTAATAAAAACTTGGTTGGATGGATTTTTTATGGGGGTTCTTCTGATATTTTTTATTTCTATATTTTAATAATCCTTTTTATGGTCTGATAAAAAAAAGTTATAATGGGAATTGGGAAATATAGTTATGGGTTTTGTGTTTATAAATATATAAAATAGATTTTGAGGTAGTTGGGCTTCCGATGTGTTATTTCATTGTTGTTAAATTGGTAAAGTTATTTTTTTAGGTTGATTTATAATATTTTATTTTTAAGATCATGTAATTATTTCATAAATTTTGATTGGTATGGTTTAATAAGGGTAACTATATCATTTAAATTAATTTATAAGTTGATGTATAGTGGTTATAGTCGAGTTTTTTGTTATTTAATGCTCAGTTGGCTGATGAGATTTATGTTGGTATATTTATCACCTTTGTTTTCTATGTGTTTTCATGGGTTTCTATCAGTTTGGAAGTGTGTTGGATGAAAATAAATATGGAATAGTATATTGTTTTATAATAATGGATTTTAAAGAGTTAAAGCATTGAGGGTTGTGTTGGATTGTCATATATGTTTCCTTTCTGCACAAATATTGAAGTAACTTGTTTTAGATAGTTGTGTGTGTAGTTATAGGGATATCTTGGGTATGTTCCTTTTTTAGTTTGTAGGTTGAGTGATATTGTAACACCTAAAATTGATGGGTTAGATTAACATTGTAATATAAATGATCATATTACATGCACTATTGCTGAATAGTCTATGGTAACTAAAATAAAATGGGCAAAAAATTATAAATTTCTATGGAATGAGTGGATTGAATCCAAATATAGAAAATATAATATATATCAAATATTTTATATGATGATATTAAAAGTATTTTGGTATAATGTGAATCATTTTTTGTGGATTTGATGTGGCATGTGTTTTATACAATTAAATTTTTTTGGTTAAATAATGAAATATTCAATGAAAAATATTCCTTCTTTTATGAAATATAAAATAGGGATCAATTTTATCATTAGAAGATAAAATTATTTAAATTTCATAAATATAATATTTATTTATTTATTTGATCAATTATACTAGATGGTAATTATCTTTATATTTTGCAAAGAAAACTGTTTTCATTTTTTTATTCAGGTGATTTTTATAATTTTTTGATTTTATTAATAATTCTTTAATAATTTCATATTTTAAATTTAAAACATTTTTTATAATTCATCATATTTACAATATCATTTATTTTATTTTTATATAATTAATATTGTAAAAAAATATTTTCACTAATTATGGTTCTTCTGTCGATTGAGGGTTTTGGGTAAAAATTTATACCAACTCCCATAATATATCATTATTTAAGTGGTTTTACAATCAATGAATCATCAAAAATATGAAAATTTGAATCAATCAAGTTAATAGAAAAAATTAGAAATGACCATATGTTGAAATAAAGTTATTGTGAAGCCACTGCCAACTAACTTCATTACCATTTGAACTTAACCTGTTAAGGATGTCTGGTTGATAAGCTATCAAAAAAAATTTCCAGTTACTACAAGGTGTTACATTAGTTGATCATGTCTACCTAATATGTGGTCCACCATTAATGTGATTAATATTACCTTTTTATCCAATTAAAACTATCCAAAATACCAGTGGATGGTATTGTCCATTATAATAAGGGCTACATCAGAACAATAACTGATTATGAACATTAAACCACTTATTCCCCCAACAAAATTTCCCATAATAGGAAATTAAAACTGACTATGCCTTTTAAAATCAGCCTCTTGAAATAGACACATGATGTTTCTAACCTCAACCAAGTGTGATCGTGTGCCCCTCTCCATGTGACGACATGAATTTGCTTCTTTATGATCAATTATCTTGAGTATAGATTTAATTATTCCTATAATCAGAAATCAAATTTTATCCAAATGGATGGTGGAAAACATAGTATTATTTTTAAAACAAATTAATGAGTACATCAAAATAATTAATTAAATATAAATTGAGGATGATAACTAAGATTCCCTGATGAAGCTTAACAAAAATCAAGCCTCAATGATTGAAATATAAAAGTTTAGGCTTGTTGATAATGATTAGTCGATGATTATTATAGGAGAATAATTTTTTAAGGGTAGATGAATATAAAATTTTAATGGGAGTTGAGATTCAAAAACCACGTTTTTGAATATTATGAAACCACATAACAAATTATATGAAGTCATGGCTCCTTAATTGTGTATGGCGCAATGATATAAATTTCAAAACGTGATGATTTAATTTTTTTATAGAATTTGATTACTGGATTCATTTTTTATTACAGATAGATGATGAATATATCTCCCTTAAATGTTCTTAGGGAACCCATTTCATGAACATATTAAAATACACATCATGTTCTTCATGATTTTGAAAAAATAAAATCCAGACATGTGACAAATAATAACTTGATAATCAATTTGGACATTGATTCTTATATAAAAGAGTGTTACAGATGTTTTTTCATACATGGATATGAAACATAATATTAATGAACAATGAAAATTAAGGTTCTTGTAGGATGGTATTGATAATATATCTGGTTTATCAATAATTTATATAGGTTCCGAGGATTATTTTCTGAGAAAGTTGATTATTTTTCATTATATTACTTCAGAATGAAATAATACTGGAAATTAAATATATGGTTGAAGATTAGTTTTCAACTCTAGGATTGATAATTTCTTTGGTTAATAAAGACAATGGGTTTTCACATATATGATAATTATACAATTGAAATTTTGTAGTTAAATGTGTACCGAATTTTCTTTTGATTCCACAATAATGTCTTTGTGTTAAGATAGAAATTGGAATTATATCTTTCATCATATCAGCAAAGAGGCTTTATTTTACACACTAAAGGGGTTCCATCAATTCAAATTCTTATTATATTTTTGAATCAATGTTTTCTAGTGTTAAATGATATGGGTGGTGAAATTACCCTATTGAGAATAAATATTCCAAAATATTAAAGTACAATAACATGAACTAATAAAGAAGATATTGGTCAAGATCAACTGATTATGAATTTGAGAGTATGTTTCTAACTCGAAAGTGTTTAAGGATTTTACTAAGATGCTCTATTGAATCCCAATGAAGGCCCCACCTACCCATTGTCCCATTAAATGAATTTAAACATTAAATTCCATCAATATAGAAAATTATGATAATTAAATAAAATAAAAAATGTGATATTGAATATGGAATTTTAACTAGAATATATTGTATGTCACCGAATGTGTGGATGATCATATCTATTATGAGGATCTATTAATTCTATATATAAAGGAGATTACAAATAATTAAAATTTGACATGGTGGATATGATGATATTAATGGTCATATGATTGTGAATTAGAGGTTCTGATTGGTTTGTAAATATCTATTAAAAGGGGATGGGGATATTGTAAGAAGAGTAGGGTAACATTGGAGATAGTATAGAATAAATAATGATCAAGGGAGTCATGGGTTGTGTAGATAGAATAGGGAGTAATAGGAAAAAAATCATGACTGAAAACCACTTCATCATTTACCAATTCTTATTGTTTCATAATTTAATAGATTCCATTAAAATTAAATTTTTGATCTTTGATTTTACAAATAAGATTGGATAATTTTTATACTTGAAATAATAATTAGTTTTAATTAAGTTTACTATTTTTTTAAATTATATAGATGTATTTCAATATTATCATAAAAAATAAGGAATATAATTTACTAAAACTTTTTTAACAAGGGAAATTAAATCCTACTTGAGTTAATCTACAAATTGGATCTCTAATGAACTAGTGTTTATTAGTAAAATTTGTTTCTATGATATATGTGTTCTACATAATACTATAATCATAAAAAATATAAATAACCCATCATATAATTAGTTTCATTACTAATTTATCTTATATTAATTCAGATTGATTCCAACATTAAAATCCAAGTATTACAACATTAATGAAATTTTCAAATATAAAATAACAAATAAGAAGATATAGATCACACAAATCTATAATAATAATGTCCCCCACTAAAAACACTATAGATTAGAAAAATAATATTAGTATCTTAAGAAACATTATAAAAATATAGAACGTTGGGAGGAGTTTAGTTTAATATTATGTGAAAAAATGAATTAGTATTTAAAAGGGGTAATGTCACTATTGAAATAGTAACCATATTGTTGGGATTATAATCCTAAATGTTGGTAATAGTAAACTGATTGTTGTAATAGAAACTTTTCCAAAAAATAATAAATTAAAATATAAATAATATTTATCATGATTAAATTAATGAAATATAAATTTTATTATTTTAAAAAATACATATCGTAATTAAAATCACAATGAAAAGATAAAATCAATTTTTAATAAAAAATATTTTAATGTTTTTTGTAAAAACCACTGTTTATATATATAAACATAAAATTACATATTTTAGGAATTTATTTTCATAAAATTAATAACATTTTTTAAATCATCATGTTAAAATTATCCAAGGGTGGTTGTTTGATAATTTTTTGAAATACATTCTTTTTTTTGGAGAATAGTAAAAATATTATTTTCCACAAAACATGTGTAACTAAAATTCAATAATTCATGATGTAATAATGACATAATATTTTATATAATATTATTTTCATTCATTATACATTAAATTTTATAAATATTTATTTAAAATACAATAATATCAATTTGAATACAAAAAAAAGAACTTTTCAAAAGCTAATACCAAAAGTAAATCTTTAAAATAAAAATTTTCCTTCTTTCCACAATCCATTTTAACAAACTAATGTATTAGAAACATAAATTAATGTTAAAATATTAAAATCATTATATAATATTATTATATATTATATATTTTAAAAAATAACTATTAAATGTTTTCCATTTGATATAATATTTTATTCAATATTTTATTCTAAAAAACCCAACTCCTCATGTATGAATAACCTCTCTCCATTCCATTGGAAATGAACTTCTCAAACCTATTCCAAAGAGAATTATCTTACAAAATTCACTTATAAATAATTTCATAATAGAAATGGACATTTGGGATCAATCCAACTCTAATTACCATGGAGTTATATTATCATAAAATTGAAGGTAAACCATAGAGAGAGTCAGTCATTATTAACAGTTCCCTCTCTTAATCTTTTTTTCTTCTTTTTACCCTCTTCCTTTCAAAACTATATACTAAAAAATGTATTATATATATTTTATCATTATATAAATTATTTTAACCTTCTATAATTATAATATTTATTAAAAATATGAATTTTATTATTCTGTCTCCTGCCCTTTTGATAACATCTCGTTAAAAGACAATTAACCTCATATGAAGTCATTTCAAGGAAATTACTATTACCAAATTCCTTGATTGGAAGTATAAATTTAATATAATATATAAATATGTAATCATGAATTATATTCTTCTATAATTATCTATACTAATATATTATTAACAATTATCATTAGATTGAAATCAAAGAAAAAATAGATATTTTTATGAGAAAATTATATCCATACACTTAAATTTCATAAAAAAATATGTATTCCTACGATAATAATTGATTAATATTTTTTAAAATGTCTATCATTCACTTCTATATCAATGGTTATTCAAACATAATATTATTATTCAATAGGTGAAAAAGAAATTAAGTGATGTGGGAATTAAATTAAGGTACCCCTCAAACACAATTCCTTATATTGGGTTAATCTATATTCCATATTATAAATTTTAATATTATGTTCATAAAATTTCCTTTCACATTTCCTTTGGTGATATACATGTTTCGACCATTTCAAAATGTTTTTAACAAAAAACATTTTATAAAAGTGACTCTAATTTCCAAAAATATTATTTTACTCCTTTTTAAATACTATTTATACACTCAAGAATAATGATATATTTTGTTTGAGCAAGATTTCCCTTATTCATTTGGAAACCAAAAAGTTTATCGAATAAAGATTGCTTTATTAAATTTGTATGAAACCCATTTTATTCTTTAGGCTTACATCTTGACTTCTATTGATATATTTTTTCTATTTCATATATTATTATGTAAATTTTGATATGTGACTGATGGGACTAGAAGTATATACCCCTATAATTCATTGGATAATGTGATATATCTCGTGAGATATTGGAAAATATGCATGAAAATGATTCAATATTTATACAAAATAATGATGTTATGATTATGAAAATATGTTATGTATGAACATAATGTTGTAATTTATCTAAATATTTATGGTATTTTACCACTATGACATGTTTAATTTTCTGTCATGGCCAAATTCCATTCCTTTTTCAATTCTTTCCCTCTAGATGATGATGATAATCGTATTCTATTTTATAATGATTATGATCATCATCACCCATGTTCATGTCATTTATTCATCCTATAAATTATATTTTACCTCACCCCATTCCATGAAGTATATCCTCAGGTGATTACTTGTAATATAGATAACATGAAGGGAACTAAGAAGATAGAGAATAAAAAAGTAAATAATGTTTATTTTTTATTTTGTAAATTTTATCTATAATCTGAATTTCACAAAGATACTAAAACATTGGATCCTTGATTTTTAATACTCCTTTGTTTTTATCTTTAAAATGATGTAATAGTTTTGAAAAAATGGTGGGTATTTATAATTGGTATTAGATAATTTTTACTAAATTTTGGAGATGCAATAAAAAAAATTAGTGAAAACGTTTTTGATAAGACTAATTAGTTGGAAACAACCAAGAATTTTTGTTTGATAATGATTATTATCATATGGATCCCATAATACATTCCAATAATATTAATTTCACAAATGAATAAATTATGTATTAATTTTTTTTTTGAATTTTTCTGTTTATGCCTTTTCAATTATAGATTATGTTGGAATCCATGAGGAATCAGGTAAACAACCCATGCGAGGGACAATGTAATATTTGTATGAAAAACATCCCCAATGATATGAGATGTGGATTTCAAAACATTATGGTGGTTATTAGTAAGCTATCTTTGGAATTTTATAATAACATGAATTAGGTCTAATGTCCACCTTCACCTAAGATGGATCAACTAGCCATTGAGTTTTTTATTTTGAAATGACACTAAACATTTAGTGGAACTTTTGGTCTACTTATCGTGGAATAGTGGGTCAAGATAATTGTGAATATCTCGTGGGTGATACATTATTCTAATAAGGATAAGGTGACTCTTATTTTATATTTTTTAGATGGTGTAGATGATCAATTGTGGGATTTGATAATGAAGACCATGAAATTTGATGAAATTGAAAATATGGAGTGAAAAAACAATAATAAATTGTTTCTTAAAATGTATTATCACTAAACACATAAAAAATATAAGGAGAGTGAATTCATAAAGGTGAAGAAAATGATGGTGAATCTTATATGACTTATGAGGTAAACATCATAAAGGATTCATGATACACCTTGGGTTTTGTTATAAAAATGACATAAAAATAGATATATTATAAAATTGGATAGAATGAATACTTCTCAAGGCTCTATAAATTCAAAACATTGACAATAAGGAATAATTGGTTTGATGTTCTCTCAAAGTATTTATGGAGTTTTAATAATGGACACATGACCATGGAGGTAATAGGATAATGATGGACTTTTATTCTAGTGGTTCCAAATATAGAGAAGGAAAAACTATCCAGCTGCATATATATAAAAATATGGGGAGAAGAATCATGGTAATTATCTAAATGGATGGAGAAGTTTTCATGTGCTAGAGAGAAGGCCTCCATGCTCATGAATGTCGAATATACTGGGAGAAGATGGCCAATATGATGGACGAATGGTAGGAATGTTTTAATGGACCCCCTATGGTTCAATGCTTCAAATATAGGGAGAAGGGGTACTATGAAAGCTAGTGAACTAAACATATATTCCTTGAGGGTAATGTGAATTAGAAACCACTAATGAAAAAGGACAAGGAGGATTCTTATGACATCACTAATTCTGAAGAGGAGTTAGAAAATGAAGTCGTACAAGGGACACAACCTATATACACATGAATAGAAAATGAGTTATTTAATTTTTTTTCCTACACATCCCTTTATATCATGCATGTTTTGTATAAATTTTTAATCAAAGCCCTAATGCATTAATGTATAGATTTCTTTAAAGTCACCCAATGGTGCAATCCATGCTACCCATCTGTTGGAATCTTTTCAAGTTTTCAGTATGATTCTCAAATGGAATATTGAAACACATATCCTATAGGAATTTTTTGTCATATTGGGCATGGATAATGTATCAATATATAGTATAGAAACCAATTGTTGGGAAAAAGAAATATCCTTTTATTTTATGTACCCTACAGTTCTTCTCAATAAATTCATGGAATATCATGAACATACATTTTAAAATCCATCGTCAGTGTGGTTGTTGATACCCAGTGAAGTAGAACACCTTTCTCAAATAGATTATTCAAATGAAGAAGTCAACCTGGGGTAAATTCTAGTTTTGTTTTGGATACACGGGTGTATTTAATAAATAGTTACTCAGACATCCAGTATATTGCGAGGTAGTGTTTTAAATACAGATCATACCTAGAGTCACTCATATCTCAAAATTCCAATTCACGATGGCCCTAATAAAACTAGAAGAGTTAAATAATAACCTATAAGAGAATTTGGATAATGGTTTTATATGCTCTAGTGCATAAACATGGGGTTAAATAGTTATTTATTTCATGAATGATTATGGATCAATGTGTATTTATATAAATTACCAGGAGGCTAATATAATCCCCATAAAGAACTTGTATCCCCTTCCAAGAAATGCTGAATTTTTTAACCAACTAAAAATAGCACAATACTTCTCATGTGTGGATCTTCATTCAGGATAACACCAATTGAAGGTGAAGAAGTAATAAATTTAGAAGAATACTTTCTATAAAATATATAGGAATTATGAGTTCATAGTGATGACTTTCATACATATTAATTCCATTAAAATATTAATGTATTTGGAGAGTATATTCTTAAGATGCTACCTCAAAAATTATGTGGTAGTGTTTGTCCAGGATATTCACATTTACTGAAATAGAAAGGAGAAAAATTAATAAAATCAACGGATTGTCTTGGAAATATTTTGTATTTAGAGAATATACACTAAGATCATCATGTGTGACTTTATGATATAGAAATTTGCATTCTCGAGGCACAATATTAGAAGTGAGAGAATTTCTGTAGATCATTCAAATACAAAGGGATTTGAAAAATGGAACATACTCACTAGTGTCATAGAAATCTTATGTTTTTTGTCTTATCAATGTACTATTTTATTTTTTTGGGAAATCTATTATGATTATATACCCACTAACTATGTTAAAACCTATTGGGTAATGTATTCTTAGATAGAATAATTTGAGGAAATATTCAAGGATCTCATGAAGAATATAATCAATAAACCTATTCTCACATTATCAAGTGGTGAAGGATTTGTGATATAGAGTCATGATTCGGTGAAAGGCTTTCATTGTGTACTCATTCAGAATGATATTGTGAGAGAATTTGATTCTTGGTAGTTGATGTTCCATGAGATGAACTACCCAACACATTATCTATAGTTTGAAGTTGTAATATTCAAATTAAATATTTGGGGGATACAATATATTTGATGAGAAGTGTGACATATTTACACATTATAAAATTATAATGTATACATTCACATAGATGGAGATCATTATGCATCAAAGAAGATGGTTAGAGATAATAAAGGATTGTGATTACTCTATTAAATTCCATATAGGGATGTAGAACAAAGTATTAAGTGATGTTTTTATATAAAAACCTTCTACTTTATACATGATGTGGATTTAGAAAGACCCTATCATCATGGATATTCAAAAAATGGTTCATTAAATCACAATGAAAGGGAATGTATCCTACCTTTCCCACTTCATTTCCCATCCATTTATCTATTAGAATGTTAGGGATGTATAGATGGATTATATGAAGATAAAGTATATATTGAATTTTATAAAGGAATAGAATATAAAAGTGTTTCATATTGATGATGATAGATTGATTCGGTTTGGAATAAGGCTTTATTTTCCTTAATCACCCAAGGTAATGAAGAACCTACTCGATAAAGCACGTAGCTCATCTTTCTCGATATATCATAGAAGTTCCGTGATTTCATGATAATTGTGAAAACTTCTAGTGGGGAAACATAAAGAATAACATTACTTAGTAATTCTCCCAGTGTTTTTGAATTCATGAAGTTAAAGAATAATGATAAAATTCTAATGGGACAATACAAACATTTCCTATACCCACAAAGAAATGGTATAATGATACAATGAACATTATCCCATTTCCAATAAAAAATACCAAGTAAAAAAATATGAAATGGGTTTTAGATTATCAACTCCCCATGATATCCCACTTTATCACAATTCAAAAATATTTATCACTTGAAAAAAATTACAAGATATATGTGATGAAAGTGTTGAGGATGCATGGGGTAAAATATCTGATCATATATGAGCATGATACAAGGATAACGTATAAATTATGGATATGTCTTCAATGTGCTTGAATTACTGACTTGAATTTCATCATGAATAGTCACCCACAATGTGGTGTCAAATTGTAAAGGGATATTCAGGCAAATGAATACATGAAAAAATCCGGCTCAGTGGAATTCCATGGAGGATGGGATTATCCTCTCCCATTGGTTGAGTTCTGATTTAACAATTTCTTCCACTCGAGTATGTAGGATCGAAATAACGAATGTAGATTCTCAAAATACAATAGGGGAATTTTATGTTAATAAATTCTTTTGGAACCTTAAATCTTATGAAAAACGTTCTTTAATGAAGTTAATCAATGTAAATTCACAAGAACTCTTAGTTCTATAAACTATCTAGGTTCCTGAAATATGGTTCCCAAAATGAAACATCGGAAAAGTTTACAATGAATAATATTCCACCTTAAAGCATATATAATGTTATTAATCAGAGTACACAAGTACACGAAATGGTTATTCTGTCCTTATTAATCAAAATAATGTAGAAAATAAACATGAAACAATACAAGTAACAAGTATGAAATCTTTTAACCCAAAGATTAGAGTATCCAAGAAACATGGATAAAGGTCCCTTGATGTATACTTTCATGAAATTATGTCTTACCTAAACCAGGTTAATCCCTTGATAAGAATATAGGAGTTTTTCTTGCTATCCCCGCAAGCCCTATAACATTATGGTAGTCGGAACCTCTATCTTCTTATCCCTAGAATCCCTCAATTATACACAGAAACAATCAGAGTGGCATGAAGCAAGCTCAACATAATGATCATTACAAAGAATACATGAGAGTATCTCTCTCTAGAAGTCACTTCAACAGCATGTAATCTCTATATTCAAAAAAAACTCATTAGTTGTCATCATTTGTAGTGTCGAGCTCATTCGAATGAGCTCTTATTTATAGGAACTTTTCCAAGGGTCTTCTCTCTCCTCCAATGGTCATATATTTCCTTGAATCTAGGAGGTACCTATACACAATTCAATCAAGAAATGGTTAATTTGATATAGAATAAATGACATCATTTCATAAATATAACAAGAGTAAGAAAAGTGTTGTTTATTAACTAAGTCCATTTTTCGGAATCTAGGAAAAAATAAAGACATTGAAATTATAAATCATAAATATCCATATTTGTTTTCAAGGAAATATGAACATGAGTTCTACATATCTCAGACTCTTAATTCCAATTAATTGAGAGTATGAATTCTAAGGAATTTAAAACCTAAATTTAGAGGAATTCAGAACTTGAATTTTGAGGAATTCGCAACCTAAATTATGTGGAATTCAGAACTTGAATTATGAGGAATTCAGAATCAGAAATATGAGAAAAATGGAATCATAATTTTAAGGAATTAGGAATCAAAATATTGAGGAATTAAGAATCTCAATTTTAGAGAATTTGGAGTCTGAATTATAGAAAATCCAGAGTCTGAATTTCATAGATTTCAGAATATGAATTCAGAGAAGTAAGAGTCTGAATTCAAGGGAATTTGCAGTTTGAATTCAGAGGAATTCGGAATCAGAATTCAAAGAATTCAGGATCATAATTCAAAGAATTCAGAACCTGAATTCAGAACCTAAAAAAATAATACTCTATATCTATGTATTTATAGGATTTTGGATATTTAGATATGAAAATGATATTA
Organism: Viscum album; assembly: GCA_963277665.1. NCBI lineage: Eukaryota > Viridiplantae > Streptophyta > Magnoliopsida > Santalales > Viscaceae > Viscum > Viscum album. Next base: position 538,732,065 of record OY728156.1, read on the forward strand.
ACACTTAGAAATAAAATGATATATATTTATAGAAACTATAACATGAATAATAAAAAAAAGGTAAGGATAAAATTTCCTTGGGGATGGAATTTTTTTATTAAGATAAATATTTAGGGAAATTAAATTTGCCTTATGATAGAGTTTTTGTGATTTTTAAAACATAATGGAATGGAAAAGTCATAAGTAAACCTTTTTGACTCAATAGAGTATTCAAATGGATCCATATGAAGCATTTTATGGGAAGCGATGTGGAACTCCAACTTGTTGGGATGAATTTGTAAAATTAAAGCAACATGGACATGAACGCTTGAAATAGATGATATAAACTATGCAATCCATCAAACAACACATTAATGTTTCGTAGAGTTGGAAGAACATATACACTAACAATCATCAAAGATAATTTATATTCCATGTATGAAATAATGTATCCATTCCAATATCACAAAGGAAGAGAGACACGTAGTTTGAAAAGAAAGGAATGTTGAGCCTAAGGTACATTTTCCCATTTCAGATCATTGATTAAATAAGAGCAACAACCAATTGAAATTCACATCAAAAATGAATAGCTCATGTTTAGGATATATTCCATGTGTTACATGTAAGGAATTACATACTTGATCCCTCACATGTACTGAAGATGTGGTACAAATGGAGAATGTAATATCATATGAAGAAAAACATTGTTAATATCTTATATTATAGATAAAAAGTTATATGAAAAAAAGAAAACATGAATAGTCAAAGTGTAGTGGAGGAACCTTAAGTATGAATAGGTAACATGTGGACCAGAAGACACAATGAAATAGAAGTACCCTTAGCAATTCTCAACTAATAATATGAGTTGAAATTTTAGTGATGAAATGTATAAAGGGGGGAAGGACTCTATGAATCACTATTTATTATCAAAATTTATTTCCTCAAAAATTGTTTGTTATATATCATTATACACATACAAAATATATAGAAACCAATAAAGGCATTGTTACATTGCTAAATATTTTTACATTAATTAGAAATGAATCAACAAATAACACTATAGAAAAAAATAGTAGTAAACTAAGAAACTCTATTGAAATATATAAACATGGGATTAATCGAGTTGAATATTAAGTGATATATTGATGTGGTATTTATAGGATGTATTGTGACCATTGGAATAGTCACTAGACTGTTGGAAATTTTATCCTAACCATTATGAATAGTAACAAGACCATTGAGTAGTAATTTCACTTAAATATAATAATCTATAAGATAAATAATATTTATTAGTATTTATATGTGTAAATATAAATTTTATAATTCAATAAAATTAATATCACGATTAAAAAGTCAATGAAAATATGAACACATTTTTAATAAAATATATTTTAATGTATTTTGTAAAAATATTTAATTTTATATTAAAAAAAAATTTAAATATTTCAAAAATTTATTTGTAAAAATGGAATATCATTTTAGATATTATCACATCGAAGTTATCAATGGGTAATTTTCTTGTAATTTAATGAAATATGATAATTTTCACCTGAATGGAAAAAATAATGTTCTTCACATAAACGTTGTAACTGAAATTACATAATTAAGTATGTAATAATGAAGTAATAATTTATTGAACATTATTTTCTTCCTTGTAATATTTAATTTCATAAATATTTCATTAAAATACAATATACTCAATTTCCAGTCCTAAAAAAGACATTTCTAAAACCAAATGTCAAAAGAGAATATTTAAAATAACAATTTTTCATTCATTCATATTTCCTTTTAAATAAACAAATGAATATGAATTTTAAAGAGGTTATAATGTCTTTAAACCATTATTTTATATTTTTATATAATTTAATTTTTTATAGAACAACTATTATTGGTTTTACATTGGATACATTATTTTTCATTATTTTATTCTAAAAATACCTCTCTTCTAAAGCCTAAATAACCCCTCTTCCTCCCCCTCCCACCCATTTCATATCACATTATCTTCTAAAATCCGAGTATATTAATCCTATAATAATACATAGGTATGTTATACATAAATCCAACTCATATTAACAAGGATTTATAGTGTCATACAAGGGAAGGTGAACCATGGATATATTAAGAATCCATTAACTCTTCCCTCTATTGTTTTTCTCTTTATACTTTTTATCCTATATCTTTAAAAAAAATATACTAATTTTTTTTATTATAAAGTATTATAAAAATATATAAATTATGTTATCCTAATTAAATTATCATATTTATGAAAAATAATAATTTCATACATCCGTTACTCTTTTGTTTGAGATCAACCTATCAAAGGTCAGTTAACCAGCTAAATAGACATTTCCAATACAAATGGTATAACCACCATAATTGATGGATTATATGAATTATATATAAAATATAGATTTTTATTTACATTCATTATATTATTATGGAATTAATTTTACTAATAGATAATTTTCATTTAAAAAAATTGTGAAATCGAGGAAAAATATGATCATTTTTAGAAAAACATCATATAAAAATACATCAATTTCATAAAAAAATTAATGAAGTATAATATAATTAGAATAATTTATAAATATAAAAAAATAATTATATTTTATATTTCAGACATTTTTTTATTTATAATATTTTTATTATTCAAGAGGTTCCAAATCAGTGAAATTAGGCGGGAATTAAGGTAGGGGAATTTAGGAACCCAATTACTTTATTTAGGTTATTATCTATTCTGATGTATGGATTTTTATTTTATGTTCATAAAATATCCATAACCTTTTCTTTTTTTGTAAATACATGTTCTTAGAATGTTAAAAAAATTAAGAAATCTCTTTTTTTCAATGATACGCCAATATTCAAAACATGGTATTTTACTCCAATTTAAATACATCTTGTCCACCAAAGAATAATGATGTAGTATTTACCGGTGCAATTTCAATTTATCTATTAAAAAATGTTATTCATTAATATATTCCTTATTAAATCTTTATTGAACACGTTCTATTCCTTTGGTTTACATCATTACATTTCTTGATATATGTTATATGTGGAATGTGGGATTATGTAAATCTAATAACGAGATTGGTGGGCCTAGAATTATATATCCGTCAAAATCATTGGTTAGTAAGATATTTCTCATGAGATAATATGAAATATATGTGAACATTATGAAATATTTGTTCACAATTATAATATTTTTATTATGAACATATGGTTTGTGCCCACATGATGCTCCCTTTGTTATAACTTTGTGTAGTATTTAAATACTAAGATATGTTGCCTCAATTTTTGTCATTTCAACATTTCATGATTCTACCCATTATTTTCATCATGATTTTCATGATAATCCTATGCTATGTAATATTATTATAATTATTATCACTAACTTCCATGTCATTAATCAATCGTATTATTGGGCTTTTTCCTCATCCCACTCATTGATATATATCCTCCAGTTATTACATGGACTAAGAAGAACATGAGGGATAATAATAAGATAGAGACGAATATATTAAAAAAATGTCTACGATTTATTATGTAAAAGTTATTTATTGGAATAATTTTGTAAATAAATGTAGCATTTGGATCCTATATTAAGAATTATATTTTGTTGTTTATCATTAAAATTATGTAATAGGCGTGTATGTAAAAGTATGGATGCTATATTTCCAATATCTATATATAAACTGATTAGTAAAAAATGTCCAGATAAAAACATATATTATTTAATAAAAAACAGAGATTTGGTGAGATCAAATTTCATCCATCAGTTATTGAATGTGTTCAATATTTAATGATCTATAATATTTATTTGTTCACAAGTTAGACCACTGGAAATTTAGGGTAGCCACATTTAATCAGAATAATAGGCTCAATTTATATTCATCAATGAAGGAAAATATATTTAAACCTATCTAATCAGATTCACTAATCTAGGATTTGAATTTTTTATATATTATTGATTATGTGTTATCTATTTTACATTTTTTCTATCTTTCAAACTGTCTCCTCACCCCCATCATTGTTTCTCTCATCATTGTGTTACCCATATTTCAATCTTTTCTTGGGATGTATTATTATCTTACATATTCAAACACACAATCACATGATTTCTTCTCTATATGTCAATACACTTATTATTTACTAGACTATATTTTACGAAAGTTTATCAAATAATTAAATTAACATTTCCAACATAAATGGTCGGGGATTAGGATTTCAAATCAATGCATCTTTTTAGATAATGCTGTGTGTGACAATGCTGATTTTTTAGATAAATATCTATATATATATATTAAATTTTTTTAAAACAATATGAAACATCAAAAAATAGATATACTATAAAAAAATATAAATAATGGTGTGTTATAATTGTTTTATGAACAAATTAGAGTTTATGTCCACAAGAACATATTATAGAAGATTTCAACCCATTATAATTTAGATAAAAATAAATTTAAGTAATATTATATGGAATAAAAATAGAATTAAAATTTAATAGAATAGGTTGAATCATAATAACAAATAAACAAGAGATTTTAACTGAACACAACCTGGACCTAAGCTATTAAGGAGATAGAGACATAGAGAATTTCAGTTTCCCATTATTTCATGAGACACATATTAATTTAGGCTTATAATTCTATCTAGAAACAATGAGATAAGAAATAAATTGTTTTCAAGTAGTTATAATTAAATGGAATTAAAAATGAATAATCCTTTGAAATCATTAAGCAGTTATACTATGTTATTTAGCAACAACAATTGAGTGGAATTAGTAAAGAAGGGAGAAAATTAAGTGTATACCCATTCAATATAAAGGTAATCCATAGAACCTTCTTTTTGAAGCTAATGAAAGATATGTTTCACACTTGAAACGATTTTTTAATTCCTTATCCATTAAATTATATAACATAAGGATAAAAACAAAAATTAGGATCAAAGTAAATTATTTTTTTAAGGATGATGGTGAGTTGTTCCCTTAGGAATAGGATTATTGATATAATTACTTGGATATTTTCCCTATCATTTTTTTTATAAAAAATTTCTAATGAACATGTTTTACTATATTTATAACTGTTACCATTGAAATTTGGTTGATCAGTCCTCTAGTGGAGATCTCAATGATAAAACTAATGAGGAATTGAAACACATTTTTAATACAATTTACAAAATTTTACAACATAAATTGTCAAGAATATGAAGAAATTTTATTGTAAACTAGTCTAATTACCTAAATACAAGAACAATCATCTAGTTTTTACAATGGAAAAAATAAAAAACATCATATGGATAAATGTCACAATAATATAATGATTTTTCAATCTCAATCATGCAATCATTATTTTCTCATGACTGCACATTCACCGGAAAATTGGAATTTTTCATTTTATGATTCCGTGATGAAACCTAAGGATGGTTCATTCTGAAAGACATATAATCTATCCAAACAATTCATGGCGAGAACAAGGGGTTCTAAGGCATGTGTCTCCCCCTAGATACAATCATCCTAGATAATAAATAAAAGGCAAAAATTGGGTCTAAAATTATTAATTACAAGGATAATTATAGGGTTGTTGAAAACGAATTTGGTGTGATAGATTCTAAAGATATCAAATTTAAACACAATTTTAGCGATTAAGGTTTTGAATGATTATGATAAGGGTACTTCTAATTAAAAATCACACAATCTAGAACATCAATTTGGGAATCATAATAGATGAATAGATACTTTTGAAAAGTGAAAACATACTACAATTACAAAAACTTATACTATAGAACATTTTATTGATACCAAAATTAAGAGTGGTCTATAATCATACCAAGATGTTAAAATAGATCCAAAACCATTACATAATGAAATATTTAATGAAAATGAATCACCAAATCCTGATAAATATTAATAATTAATTTGGGATTACCCCACAAGAATCCAATGATTCTTAATAAAATGAATGGAAATAAAGTGGGAAAAGAGATGAACAAAGATATCAATTGGAAGAAGAGTTATGGAAAAGAGTCTATATGAATTCCAATAACTATAAATAATTTAATACCAGTAATTTCATTTAGTGAAAGAGTGATGAATAAAAACCATGAAACAAAACTTCTTAATTTTCTATTATTTAGATAAAGATGAACATTATTATTAATTTCATTGAGGATTTAATTAATTAACCATCATTTTTACAATCCCTAAATAATTATTTTCAAACAATAAAAACATGGAAAAAATTTCCAAATACATTATCATTAAGGAATATTGTATTGTATTATAATACGAGATACCTTTTAATCATGATGAACCCTGAAGAATTGTTATCTCATGTTCTATATGATTTACTAGCACATGAAACTACGTTTTTGAATTTGGATCTAGTATAAAAATTCTTCCTTACACACAATATCATGAGTTGGTGTTAGGGTAACTATAACCCAAGAGAATTATAATTTAATTTTATGAATTTTCTCAAACCAACCACACGTGGAGGGAGATTAACCTTTTAGTATGTATTAGGAGAATATTTCTACACACTATTGTTATCATAATATACATGGTGTGTGATAGAAATTTTTAGACAAATTTTTATATCCCATTACATGCCATTAGTTGTACTGTCATTTATTTATCTATAGTGTATTTGTTTTTAATCATTATGAATAATGAGTGGAATTTGACATCATTAATAATTTAAAATAAAACAATATTAAAGAAAACTATAATAAAGTGAAAATTGTTTAATTTTGTTTCTCAATTTATTTTCATGAAGATGAATAACATTAAATCCCATGATTGGTGAAAATACTCTTGAAGTGGAATATTTATTTTCCCAACATTTTGAGGATATTAGTAATATTAATCTTGATTGGTTTCCAAAAACTGGTAGCAGCACTATCCATGGTATTATGAGAATCTTGGATTGTCAATTATCTATTAATGATATATTTAATATTTTGGGTGATCCCAAGTATAATGTCTTGGATTCAATGATATTTTATCTTCATTTTTTCATTTAGGGGGAAGAAATCCTACAATAAATATAAATTTTTTGAATAGAAAATGTTTTAAAAATCGATCAAGATACTAAAACTAGTTCTTCCCCTTATTGAGAGAATGTGAAGAAAATATAATTATTGTTTTCATGGTCCATATATGTATAGTTATCACCCTCAGTGTATGACATGGAATGAATAATTACGGTCACCTCGGACTAGGATTCTACCACCTAGTGAACCACCGACACGTTTTGATCTTAAGGATATTTTATCATACATGAAATATTTATTATTTAGTGTGGATACTAGAATTCATTATATCATTTCATCACATCTAAAAAAATACCACGAAGAACAAAAATTTTATATCCTATATGGTTTCAATCAATTATTGGTTTCTCAATTCATAGAATTATAGGAATTTTTCCATCATACTACAGGCTCAAAATCCATATAGTTGTTTGAACAGAAACATAAGGTTCAAGGTAAAATAATGTTGAATCCTAACATGAATGATGTAGTTAATGAGGATTTTATCAGATTGATTGATACTATAATAATATTCATAATTTTATATTCCACATTGGCCATTCATGTTTTGGTGGTCCCAAAGAAGAGTAGAGTGATCGAAATTATAAATGAGATGAATGAAAATGTTTATGTATGTATAATAAACATGTTGTGGGTCTAGATAAAAAATGGGAGTCTCAACATATATAATAAAAAAATTACTTCCCAATTAAATTATAGGTCCAAATGTTAGATAATTCATTTTGAATCGAGAGCGCCTATTTTATGGATATATTTTTTTTAACTAGTATTTTCTAGCACCTGATGAATTGAAGAAAACAACATCAGCATGGCCATATAGTACATTTTCGAATTAGGAAATAACATTTTTATTATGTGGATTCTCATCCATATTTAAAATATGTAAGATAGCTATTGTTTCATATGTTTTTTAGGATAGTTTAGGATTTTATGGATTATTTTTCCATATATTATCTCCCATTTAAAAATTTATTGAAAAATATAAAAAATGTTTTGGAAAGGATCCAAATGAAAATAATTTATTGAATTAGGAAAAATAAAATTCATTGTCTCTATAGGGATATATTAAGTAACAGGAATTATATGTGGGGGAATGAAATTGAATATTATAAAATTGATGTGATCCAAAAGATGACAAAACTTGAAAATGACAAAAGAATTATAAGTTTCCTAGGGCATGTAGGGTCCTACACTATATATATCATGATTATTTAGAAATTAACAATGAATATATGTTCAGTACTGGTTAAATGCACTCCTTTTGTATTTGATAGATACTACCTATATTCATCTAATTATCTTAATGAGATTCTTATATCATAACCATTCATCAATTACAATAATATTGGTTGACGTTTGGGGTTATGTTTGATTATAAAAATGAGGTTTTGGGGGATTTTTTGGGGAAGATATAGGAAAGGTGGATACATGTGATTTGTTATACATGTTAGTTATCTTATGAAACCCATCATTTACACTTCCCTGGAAAATCAGTTATATGTAGTCATATTAACCCTATATATGTTTAGGAAATATCAAATTTTGTTTACGTTTATTGATTTCATTTAATATTATAAACTATATTATTTTTTGTTTATCAGAGTTTTCAATCCTGATCCTATGAGATAGAATCTTCAATTTTAGTTATTTAATTAGAAAAAAATGATAAGAAATGAGTTTAAAACTTTTTTGGTCCACTTTTATAGATTAACAAACAATGAAGCTGGGGAACCATGAAAAATTAACACTTCATTTCTAGATTAACAATTTCTTGTACGTTAGTGAATTATACTACTCAGTTTGTAAAAATAGACAATATTATTGTGGTTGGAGTCATTTCCAAATACCATTCAAAAATATAATGTTATATATTGATTAAAAGTTTTAAATATTACTTTCATGATGATCCAATACTTTTTATAAGATGTGTTAATGGTACTTTCAGATGATTGTTAAAAGGCCCCAACCATAAACCTTACATAACCATGAGTTTCAGTCACAAACATTTATTTCAATCACATTGAAAATACATTGTGGTTTATAGTTCTAGATAATTTGTCCATAATTCATACATATCAGAACTGTAAAAAATCAATGTGGATACTTCTCAATAGTATAAATTTATTCCATAATGTAAAACTTTTAAAATGAAGTACAATCACTTTTATGAAAACTATTAAAAACATTCAACATGAAAACACCAAATCCATACACATGCTTATGCCTTGTTAAAAACATTAAAAATCATAGTAATAACATAAATATTTTAGTAAGTTATATTGAATGAATAAAACCATTAGTCTACTAATAAAAATTAATAACCATGAAAGTATTATCATAAATTAATACTTTTCAATCTTAATAAATTTTAAATACTTTTGTTTGAAATTAAGTTCATTTCATACCACTTTTTTAATCACAATATTACCATTAAACCCACATAAAGAGTGTAAAATACATAATTGTACCCTGTGAAAGAATTATACATTTCACACTTATAAGTGGAATAACCAAGTGTTCAACTTCCATACATGTCACTCCTAAAAATGGAATAGACATACATATGGCTTCCATACCCAATAAATAAGAAGGTTTAAATGTGACAATCCATCCTTATTTTATCCTAGAACCACATGCCTTTTGATTATCATGAAAACACCCATCAATGTTCCATGTACCATTATATAATTATAACACATAAAATATTTCAATTTTTAGCATTTTACAGGTAAAAATAATTTTAAATCCATTCAAGATATTGAAATAATCAATAACTTTTCAAACCCATTTTACAAAAATAATTACATATAAATTAATGTAAGGAATTCATTTTTATTTTAAAATCATTAATAATTGTAGATGATTTCAGATATAAAATAATATTCGTGGTGGTAGAAATGTTATTTTCACTGTATATGTCACAAATAATATTATTTATGTCATTTGTAAAGAAAATAAAATGATTAGTAAAGAATAAAACATTCATTTAGATGATATATTATTGAAATTAAAAATAGACATAAAATTTCCTTTAAAATTATTTTACATCCATATAAATATATTAAATAAAATCCTAAATATTAATAAGGAGAAAATGTTTTTATAATTAAATATTTAAACATTAAAGGTGTCCATATAAGATTAAAAATTTCATAATCAAAATGAAATAATACATTTACCAATACATTAAATGTAACGCCCTGACCCCAGCTACCCAGAGTCGGTGCATTACTTCGTAACATTGGCATGATCACAAAAGATCAAGTCTCTAATGACCGATTAGTTTAGTAGCCTTGGAAACACTAGATACATTTCTAAGTCTTACATTACATCATAAAGTGAAAAACTAATAACAAAGTCTTCATAGTCCACACTCATATCCTCTTCTGACTATCCCTGTAGGTCATTCCTAAAATACTTCTTCACATCCTGGAAAATATTAAAACATTGAAAGGGGTGAGCTCAGATGCTCAGTAAGTATAAAAATATTGCGGAAGCTTTCATAAATAAACATTAACATTTAAGGCAATGTATAACAAAAACAAAATCCTTTTAAACATGAACTTCAACATAATATGGCAAAAGTAAAACGAGATAATTCCATTTACTTATTCACATAGATATTCTACTGGTCGAATAATCACATTCAATATCATTAACCACTTTCATAATGATTGAATGCATAATGCCAGATTATCATAACCACGTAGCCAAGGCCTCATGCCAAGACCACAAATAAGATTTTGTCAAGGCCTCGCTCCAAGACACTAGTTTGTCTCATGAGACCTGCCAATGCATCGAGGAGCTATAGCGGGCTCCACCCGTCACTTACTAAGTCCAATTCATTCCTCATATGAATGGGTTTAAACATATCATAAACCAGAACATAATAGTATCACATAAAACATGCATAAAGGAAACATAACATTTCCACATTTCAATCACATGATTTCAATACAACACATTGATATAATAAAAACGCTTTCAAAACCATTTTCAATACCAAAAATAAAATAAATTTAAAACTTTGTATTTATTTTTCATTAAAAAAAGTGATGGCTTGTAGAGGAAGACGAAACTCAAATAATGGTCACGGCGGCGGAGAAGTCATTGTCGCCGCATATGTACAGAAAGAAAAAAATTCCATTTTTTTCGTTTAGTAAAACGCTTCATATAAAAAATATTCATTTTGAATAAACGTAAAAGTCAATGGGGTTTATACACCGTTTAAAAGAAAATTGTGTATAAAACCAAATATGCCTCAATGGAAGGAGATTGAGACGATGTCCTTAAAAAGATCATTTTTAAAATAAAATAGATCTATTATGTGTACTCACTATAGGTACACATAAATAAAGTAAAAATACCAAATAACACATAATAATATCATGACATAATTTGAAAGTAGGAGATTATCCCAAAGAATGGAAATTGGGTTAAGAAGTTCCCTTACCATGCGTCCTGTCCGGACTCGGCCGTTCTTTAACCTCCTGAATAATAAACTAGAGTTAATTTCAATTTACTTAAGAACCTTTTTCATGTTCATTATTCCTTTTATATCCCTTATTACCATGTTATGAACATTATGTAATTATTAATGTTTATAACGGTCATTTTGTCGATCTTAGGTACTTGAGTCAAAAATAAAATTCTTATAATTACAAGTTGTTCATGTGGTGATATATCCATTATATCCAGAATTATATTCATGATATAAATATCATATATCTCATATATATCCAGTATATAAATTCATTTATAAAATTCCACAATGTTTAGAGGTAAGAAATGAAATGCACCATTCATGGAGACGGTAAGCCGTACGTACGCATGAACGCTACTTTCATTTCTATTTCGTATTTAATGAAATAATAATGATATAAAGGTATATTATAATTCCAGTATAACATCATATATAATATCATTTACTCCATCCTTTATACATCCCAAATATGGTATTAACGATTCAAATCACTTTGAGGGGGCGGTAGTCCGCACTTCCTAAAATGAAAATATCATGTTTACCCATAATGGAAATAATAAAGGTATGCAATAAATGAAAAATACAGAACCTTAAGTAAAAAAATAAACATATTATATATCATTTATAAATATAGTGACATATTAATGGCCACCTTTGATGGTGTTTTATGAGTGTTGAACAATCATCATTTCGTGAGGCAGAAATTCGCCATCCACAGAAACTGTATATTCTTTAACCATTAGATGTAGGTGTGTGTAAGTGTAGCTCGAATCCGTATTATAACAACATCCTAGTATAATTAGGATACTGGTTTTGTTACAAAAGAAATGAATAAAAAGTTTTTAGGGGGTTGGAGAAGAAAAATAAAACAAAACAACAAATAGCGTGTTTTTAATAAACAATTTATATCAAAAGATTGACAATTGTTTATGTCTAATTTCGATGTTGAATTAATTATAATTACCACCATTGGATAAAATGGTAAAAATATATTATAATTATACTTTAAAACTACTAAATAGTATAATTTATCACTATAAATTATTTTGATTAAAAAAGTTGTTTTAAGTATTTTTCACTATTCATAAAAAATAGAAAGTTTTCAGAAAATTACAAAAAACTCAACATAGGATAATTTTGATATTCCGAATACAAAAATGAAGTCCATTTTGAAATATAAAATTTATATAATTTCAAAAAGTGGGTATTACAATTCATAATGTCTACTTTGATTAGTTGCGGTGTGTTAGAACTCGAAGTTGCATACAATGCAAGCTATTGCATTATTGAATGAGAAGCGTATCATAGAAGCTCGGGGTGTCACATTCTCCCCTCCTTCAATAAATTGAGTCCTCCCAATTTGAAATTTTTCTTGGAAAATAAAAGGTTGCAAATAGAAAATACCTTTGTAGAAAACCCACATCGGAAATAAGGTTAATAAAAATATAACTTTAAAAGAAAGAAAGATAAGTACAAAGGTCACCCAAGATAGCACATACTAGGATTCTATGAAAATATAGATATGGAAGAAAAACAAACCATCAAGGTCTGATGGAGAGTTGTAGAAAACTGGATTAGGAAGAAGTTAACAATAAGAAAATCACAAACTTGGGATTGGTTAAACGGTCATTGAATCCCCAGTTGGAAAAGTTAACCGGCAACGTTTTTGTTTTAAGTTACCTATTGTAATGTTAAAGAATTTATTTTGGAGATTTACTAAGAACGTAAGGGAATATACATAATTGTCATGTAGACTTTCATTCTTTAATAAATTTTTACCAAAAACCCATCTTTCACTCTAAAAGGTAATAGAACTCAAAAATATTCTATTTATCCTAATTGTATAAGGTTCTAAATATTAACACATACCATTTAGATTAGAAAAACTATTTTGTAATAACTAGGGACTTCACGTAGTCCAGTGGTAGGCGATTAATCCCAATCGCACTATGGTTGTGGGTTTGATTCCCACAGCTTTGTCTGATGCGATGGGTTGTCACTCGGTCTGTGTGTTGTCCTTTTTATAAATATCTAAACATAACCTTAACAATAGTATCCAATGTAAAATATAATCCATTCCAACATTTATAGTAATCCAAAATACTTCTGTCCAACTCACAGTCCAGATTTTATGAGGAAGGTAAACATAATGAAGCTCCTTTTTTCTGCGTAACAACATGTGAACACCTTCATCATGTATTATTTTAAAACACTGCAACATACTGAATTACCATAAATCCTTATTGATTACATTCATGATCCCATATTCCTTATAGAAAACTAGTTATACTCCTTATATCCAAAAATGTATACAAATCATTAATCAGTTTCAAGGATGTTAAGAATATCCAACATAATTTATCTGAATCAATCATGTCTTATTCCAAAATCACTATCTCGGTATCAGAACCATATTATGGTTTATCTTTCTCTCAACCATATATTTTCAAAAAATCTAACCTACTGTGTAGTCACTTTTCTAGGTTCCACACAATCTCATGTCCTAGATGAAATAGTACTGCAGTACAATCCTTATATACTCCATAATTATTATAACCAGTACATCATTGATACAACACTCAAATTACAAAATTCATTAAAAACAACATAAGAACTCTAATCATTCCTCCTCATCTGTGGTAGTATCATAACTTGATTATTATCCAAAAACATCATTTGGGGCATACTCTGATGATTTGAACATTGGTTTGCGTAGTGTCCCCACTCCTTGCAGATGAAGCATTGTACAGTTGAAACCTTTTTCTTACCCTTGCAGTCACGCACTTGGTGTCCCTTTTCTCCACACATATAACAAACTCCCATTCCCTTCAGGAAAATTCCATGGTGTTTCTTACCACAGTTATCACATATTGGAAAATTCATCTTTTCCCTCGTCCCTTTATCCATCATTCACTCTTCCATCCTTTTCGTCTCTTTCATACCTTCAAATCCATAAGACTTAGATAATTCTCTACTAATCTTATTAACACGTGATACTATTTCTTCATATGTTGATAACATATGGGAGAATATTTCCCTTCTAAATGTTGGCTTAATACCATGAATGATATGATCCTTCTTACTATTTGGATCATGCGTATTGATGGAGTTCAAATTCCTTCTATTAGGCGCCATTTCTATACAATGCCATAAACTAGGTTAGTTTAGGAATGGAAATACATAATATCAAACTTGAAAACACTTATAATAAATTGAACTATTTATGGATATAATCCATAATCATAAAAAATGTTTTCTTTTATGAAGTATATACTCATAACCCTTCATAGTGGTTTGTAAAGAAAATGTGAATTATCCTAAGCATATCCCGCCCGGGAGTGTCATAACCAAGAGTGCAGCAAGGACCATTGTCATGCACCAGTTCCCATTCGAGTCTAGCTCAAAGCGGTGTTTTCGGGTTTTACCCCTAGGTACATCTGTGCCAGAGCCGCCTCTACCTGCTCATATCCAGACAGGGATGTATTGCTTGGAAAACTCACAAAATCACTATAATACCAAAATTCTAGGAAGTTCTTCTATACTAATCCTTAAGGTCTATCTTTGGGCTCTGTGCTCTAATAAGAGTTAATCTAAATCTAGTTTCCAAGGTTAGTACTAAACTGCCTCTGATACCAACTGTAATGCCCCGACCCCAGCTACCCAGAGTTGGTGCATTACTTCGTAACATTGGCATGATCACAAAAGATCAAGTCTCGAAAGACCGATTATTTTAGTAGCATTAGAAACACTAGATACATTAATAAGTCTTACATTACATTATAAAGTGAAAACCTAATAACAAAGTCCTCATAGTGCACACTCATATCCTCTTCTGACTGTCCCTGCAGGTCATTCCTAAATTACTTCTTCACATCCTGGAAAATATTAAAACATTGAAAGGGGTGAGCTCAGATTCTCAGTAAGGATAATAATATTGCAGAATCTTTCATAAATAAAAATTAACATTTAAGGCAATGTATAAAAAAACAAAAGCCTTTTAAACATGAACTTCAACATAATATGGCAAAAGTAAAATGAGATAATGCCATTTACTTATTCACATGGATATTCTACTGGTTGAATAATCACATGCAATATCATTAACCACTTTCATAATGATGGAATGCATAATGCCAGACTATCATAAGCACGTAGCCAAGGCCTCGTGCCTAGACCACAAATAAGATTTTGTCAAGGCCTCGTGCCAAGACACTAGTTTGTGTCATGAGACCTGCCGATGCATCGAGGAGCTATAGCGGGCTCCACCCGTCACATACTAAGTCCAATTCAATCCTCATATGAATGGGTTTAAACATATCATAAACCATAACATAATCGTATCACATAAAACATGCATAAAGGAAACATAACATTTCCACATTTCAATTACAAGATTTCAATACAACACATTGATATAATAAAAACGCTTTCAAAACCATTTTCAAAACCAAAATAAATGAAATTTAAAACTTTGTATTTATTTTTCATTAAAAAAAGTGATGGCTTGTAGAGGAAGCCGAAACTCAAATAATGGTCACGGCGGCGGAGAAGTCATTATCGTCGCATATGTACGGAATGAAAAACATTCCCTTTTTGTCGTTTAGTAAAACACTTCATATAAAAAAGATTCCTTTTGAATAAACGTAAATGTCAAAGGGGTTTATACACCGTATAAAAGAAAATTGTGTATAAAACCATATATGCCTCAATGAAAGGAGATTGAGATGAAGACCATAAAAAGATCATTTTTAAAATAAAATAGATCTATTATGTGTACTCACTATAGGTACACATAAAGAAAGTAAAAATAAAAAATAACACATAATAATATCATGACATAATTTGAAAGTAGGAGATTAACCCAAAGAATGGAAATTGGGTTAAGAAGTTCCCTTACCTTGCGTCTTGTCCTGACTCGGCCGTTCTTTAACCTCCTGAATAATAAACTACAGTTTATTTATATTTAATTAAGAACATTTTTCATGTTCATTATACCTTTTATATCCCTTATTACCATGTTATGAACATTATGTAATTATTAATGTTTATAACGGTAATTTTGTCGATCTTAGGTACTTGAGTCAAAAATAAAATTCTTATAATTACAAGTTGTTCATGTGGTGATATATCAATTATATCCAGAATTATATTAATGATATAGATATCATATATCTCATATATATCCAGTATATACATGCATTTATAATATTCCATAACGTTTAGAGGTAAGAAATGAAATGCCCCATTCATGGAGACGGTAAGCCTTACGTACGCATGAACGCTACTTTCATTTCTATTTCGTATTTAATGAAATCATAATGATATAAAGGTATATTATAATTCCAGTATAACATAATATATAATATCATTTACTCCATCATTTATACATCCCACATATGGTATTAACGATTCAAATCACTTTGAGGGGGCGGTAGTCCGCACTTCCTAAAATGAAAATATCACGTTTACCCATAATGGAAATAATAAAGGTATGAAATAAATGAAAAATAAAGAACCTTCAGTAAAACATAAACATATTATATATCATTTATAAATATAGTGACATCTTAATGGCCTCCTTTTAAGGTGTTTTATGAGTGTTGAACAATCATCGTTTCGTGAGGTAGAAATTCGCCATCCACAGAAACCGTATGTTCATTAACCATTAGATGTAGGTGTGTGTAAGTGTAGCTCGAATCCAACTTATAAAAACGACATAGTAAATTTAGGATACTGGTTTTGTTACAAAATAAATGAATAAAAAGGTTTTAGGGTGTTGGAGAAGAAAAATAAAACAAAACAACAAATATCGTGTTTTTAAGAAACAATTTATATCAAAAGATTGACAATTGTTTATGTCCAATTTCAATGTTAAATTAATTATAATGAACACCATTGGATAAAATGGTAAAAATATATTATAATTATACATTAAAAGAACTAAATAGTATAATTTATCTCTATAAATTATTTTGATTAAAAAAGTTGTTTTAAGTATTTTTCACTATTCATAAAAAATTGAAAGTTCTCAGAAAATTACAAAAAACTCAACTTAGGATAATTTCGATATTCCGAATACAAAAATGAAGTCCATTTTGAAATATAAAATTTATATAATTTAAACAATTGGTTATTACTATTAATAACGGCTACTTTGATTAGTTGCGGTGTGTTAGAACTCGAAGTTGTGTACAATGCAAGCTATTGCATTATTGAATGAGAAGCGTATCATAGAATCTTGGGTTGTTACATTAAATGACCTGATTAGATATAAAATATGGATATGAAATGTCATATTAGGTGTATATACACCTTGAAAAATAATAAAGGTACATATCATCCATAAATTATTCAATGAAAGGATATTGAAATGAATACCTTACCTCAAGTGCAATTTGTCACATATATTCTTTATCTTTCTAAATAATTAATATAAGTTTATTTTTTTAATATCCCAAAATTTCCTAGATTCCTCTCGCATTTATTTATAGATACTCTTTCACCTTGTGTTAAGAACTATTCAATTTAGGTTTTACCTTGGGGTCTGTTTGGATGAATTAGGAATATTTTTTAAGGAAATACGGTTATACATTGTTGGTGCATGATCAGTGGAAACCATGACACCCCCCTAGCCCAGAAAATTGTGAAACACTGGATATTGGTGGATCTCCGGAATGGAATACATTTTTTTAAACCATCTAAACTGATAGGGGAAACTGTGTACCCCTAAAATAATGTGAACAAAGATAATGCACATGGTTAGGGAAAACTACATTCCCCTAACCATGATATTGTTAATGATTTTTAATGTTGCCATGATTTTTGTTTTTAATTACCCCAAACACAGAAAACTCATCCAATTCAACCGAAAATGAGACCCTCATGATTTTGGGTGAATTTTTAGCTTTCTAGAGGGATTTCAAGGTCATATGACTTAAATTATTCATGATTTTAAGAATGGATCAAATATCCAGACCTCTCCCAATAATAGGATATTATCCTAAATGAATTCCTATTCATATCACATCATTCTCTCTTTCATTATATGAATATATTATCTATATGTGTTTAATATCTAGATATATAATTGTGAATTATGATTTAGCATTAAAGATCTAGATCTGGATTATTTAGATCCTATTTTTTTGATCGCCATTTATGGTTTTTATACCCATACCCCATTATTTGTCATTATACTACTGAATTTTGGGAAATTCGGTTGGGAAATAATTCATCAATGAATTGTGTTAGGTGGTTTATTATTCAATTCCAAAATTCATGATATTAATTATTTGTTTTTATATATAAATTTATAGGTTTTGTTTAGTAATTTACATTTCCAAAATTTAATTAATTAGTGTTTTAAATTAATTATTTGGGAAAATTGGGGTTTTAATTTAATAATTTAATTGTAGAGTAAATATAATTAATTGATGAAATAATTATAAATTTATTTAATTGCGGAATTTTTGTATAGTTAATTGTTGAGTTAATTATCAGAATCTTTATTATTTAATTGAGGACAATTAATTAGTGAATTAATTATGGATTATCAATATTAGGTTAGTTTTCCAAATTAATTATTTAATTAGAAAATGGTATTGAATTTTTTAATTAATCATTATGTTAATTAATGTAATTTGGTTTAATAAAAATTTATGATGTTGAAAAAGATGTTTTTCACTATACCAGTTCTCACACTACAAACAAGTAGAGAACACTTTTGGGTGTAAAAAAATTCTCCAAAGAAATTATTTGGTTGTGTGATGATGTAAAATTATAAAGTGATAGCCAACCACTCAATGTAGCTAAAAATAAAAGTGCAAAACTATCGTACACATGATCTAGAGTTGGCAGTTGTGATCATTGTTTTAAAAATCTAGAAACATTATCTCTATGGGGAGACATGGGAGATATTTACTTATCACAAGTGTTTCAAAAATATATTCAAAAAAAGAGCTTAATATATAACAACAAATATGGATAGTGCTCATCAAGGATTATAACTGCTCAATCCACTACCATCCTGGTAAGGGAAACAAGCTTGAGGATGCTCTAAGTGGGGAGGATCCTTCATCTTTATAAATGATGAGAATGGAAAAGTATCCAATATTATTAGATTTATAAAGGATGGAAATGGGAATCATTATGTTAGGAACATAATTAATCCTTCCTTAAATGATTTCACAACCATCCCTCATAGAGAAAATAAAGGACCTCCAAAGAAAAGATGTGGAAATTCAAAAAAGAGTGGAAGCCTCTAAAAATGGAAAATCCTCTGATTTATTGATTGATGAGGAAAGAGTTGTAAGATTTGGATCACGATTATGTGTACCATCTTATCCAGATATAATGAAGTTGATTCTAAAAGACACAAATATCTCAACCTTTCTTATCCACCCAATGAGGATAATGATTTATCGATATCTCCTAGAGAACATTTTGTGGGTCCTTTATAAGAAATAGATTGTTGAATATACATCAATGTACTTGGTATGTCAACATGTGAAGGTTAAAAGTCAGAACTATATAGGCATTATACAACCATTACCCATACCAACATGAAAGTGAAAGAACATCACCATTGACTTTGTCACAATACATCGAAGGACATCTAGAGGAAACATCTATATTTGGGTCGTTATGGATTGTCTTACAAGGACAACTGACATTATCACTATGTGATTGGACTTTTCACTAGATCAACATCCATAGATATATATAAAATATGTGGTAAGTATTCATGGAGTACCACTATATATTATATCTTATAGTGATCTAGGATTCATTACAATGTTCTATAAAAGTCTCCAACATGGTCTAACCACGGAAGTGAACATTAGTACAACCTATCATTATCAAACTGATGGACAATATGATCGAACTACTGAAAAACAGGAAGATATGTTGAGAGAATGTTCTATGGAAATAAAAGGAGGATGGAACCAACATCTTCCATAGGTTGTATTCTCCTACAACAACAGTTTCCACTGAATCATCTAAATGGCACCATATGAATCCCCTTATGCGAAAAGCTACAAAACACTTCTGTGTTGGGATGAAGTCGGTGAGAATAAGAAGTTTTGACCTGATATTGTTTAAAAAATGGTGGAGAAGGTTAAAACAATTTAGTATCACATCAAGCCATCCCAATGTCAAAAAAATTATTATGCATACCATCGTCAATGATACCATGAGTTCAATGGTGGGTACATGGTATTTCTATACATATCTCAATTTAATAAGGTAATGAGATTTGGGATAAAATAAAGGCTATGTCCCATGAATATCATCCCCTTTCAGATCTTTGATTAGGTCATGGTTTTGGGCTATCGACAAGTAGTTAGACCTACCATGTCTAAAGTACCTGAAATCTTTCATGTATCCCTCGTAAGGAAGTACATACTAGATCCTTCAAATGTATTCTTTTCAGAGGTGGTATAGTTGGTGAATGATCCTTATTATGAGGAGAAGCCAGTGAATTTCATGGATTGTAGAGATAAAGGTCTATGTAACAAGACTACTCATCTGGTCAAAGTACTGTGGCGGAACAATTAGTACAAAAAAGCAACATGGGAACTAAAGGTGGTAATGAAGGAAAATTACTCACACCCATTTATGTCTTAGAATATAAAAAAAAATTTCGAGAGAGAAATATTATAATGGGGGAATAATGTATTGAACCAATGTTTTTTCAATGAAAATTCCATTATAATAATTACTTCAAATAATCACACGAAATAACCACATAATAAAGTATTAAGTACTATGTGACATTTAAACACAATAATGTAACTTCTGCGATATGAATTTAGAAAACCTGACATACATGTTTGTGATTAGTAAGATATTTGGAGTGTAATGGAAAAAAATAATTTCTTATCAATAGTAACCTAACATTATGAATAGTAACCAACACTTATGAATAGTAGTATGACACTTATGAATAGTAAATCATCCTAAATAATAGATATCTCACCAAAAAAATTATAAATAAAATTTAGGCATCATATAAATGATATTATGACCATTGTAGAAGTATTAATTTTTTTGTAAGTCAAAAATAATTAAATAAATTTAATTAAATAATTTAAAAGAAAATTTATTTTCCTAAAAGGTTTTCATAAATTATAAATTTTCTATTTTATATTTTTATGATAATTTTAGAAGACCTTATGTAATTTTTGAAAGCATTATAAAACCAGTTATAGTTTTAAAGTCCGTTTTTTTCAATTAAATTATAATTTAAATTTAAAATTAAATAAATAATTTTTAGATAATTATTTTAAAACACGGATATAATTTTCAGATTCTACGTGTGAAAAAAAATTTGGGTTATTTTTTGGGATTCTTATAAAATACATAAAAAATTGAATAGTAATGTACGATAATTCATAATAAATGCTAAAACCTGAATTTATGAATCATTCTTCTACCATGGATGATGTAAATGGCCATTGGTTTGATCTCAAATGAATATATTACTATTTTTTCAAAATAATGATTACTATTTCTTGCCTTATCGAAAAAATAATAAAGTAATGATTAAAATATTACAAAAACCATCCTCCCTTTACTATAAAACCCACCCACACTCCCCTCTTCTCTTAACTCATCTTAATCCTTGTGACTTATCTAAATTCTACCCAAACATCACCCTAAGATCCTACCCCACGTTCATAATCCCCTGGTATCCTTAAAAGTCCAAATCCTCTCCCCATAAGAGGCTCTCAAAGGAGATAATCTCAAGAGGTGAATGCCTATTTCCTATTATTTTATTTTCATTCATGTACTTTTATTTTGTTTTTTCATTCCCCACCTCCACTCACCAAAATGGTAAGATAACTACAATAACATACATGTAATAGAATTATATTTTGATAATGGGATATTTCATAATAATTTCTCCTTCCCCTACATTTATAATATAACTGAAAGCACCATACAATATCTGTTGATTTATCTTATTCAAGGATTATGGGTTTTAAATTTTCATTACCATCATCAATATTGGTTATTAAAAAATATTAATAGTTGAAAATGATCATTATATATTTATTTTGACTTATTTAATGTTCTGTATTCCTTTTAAAATTTTGATGTAAAATAATAAAAAAATCCAAGTTTACTCTTAGCAAAATCACCATGTTAATCTAAGCATTTATCATTATTTTTCTATATAATGATTCACATTCACACCAAAAAACTAAATGATTTTACATCCATGAAACCTTCTAGATGTTCAATAATAAAATATAACTTCACTTCTAGACAACCACTCTCGTCATACATGTGTATCCAAACATGAATATAAGTGAACTTATCATTAAAACCATGGAAACAAACAGACCCAAACAACGAAATTGTAAACCATAACCCATTCAAATGGTTACGAATGAAATCAAAAAAGATATAATAAATCTTTTACATGTAAAATAAGTTCTTTAATTTATAACTAATGAACCTCATTTTATTATTTGTTTCATTAATATCGTGTGGATAACACCATTAGACTTAAGGTATGGATCCTCTCTTTCGCACATATATTCTAGAATATACTCTATGTTTTTCCATTTTATGTATAATTCCTAATAATGGGGTATGATTTCGCACCATACCCATACTTCCCTAATAACATATAATATATGATAAATACTTTTCTCTCTCATTTTGTACTCCTAAGTACACCTGATACCATGACGATATTCTGTAAAGGATTATACTTGAACTACCTTTATTCCTTTGGGTTACTCTGCCATTCTTTTTACTCAAATGAAGAGGTCTATTCCTTTTCTGTAAAAATTCTATATACTATTTATATTCCCAAAACCCTTGTTTCATTATACAACCCTCATTCCATTTCAGGGATATGGATGATTTTAATTGATTCCTTTCTCGATACTTCGTAATAAGCAAACTCATTTTAAGGGAACATCCAAAATTCGTACACAATTTCAAGTGCACTATAGCATTTGTTTTATGCCTCATTTGTTTTTATACAATCATTATTTTACTATGAAAACCATCTTGTATCTCTTTTTGTTTTATATAAATGGTTATTCTCATTCTAATTTTATATTATATTAAGTATTTTTCTTGAAACCGCTCCAAAGTGTTTATTACTATGAATTGACAAAATACTCTTTGTACATGTTGTCACTTATCTTTGACATCACCTACGATGATATATTCCAAATTTACCTTATTAATTTCCATATATTTTTTAATTACATTATCTCATGAACATTTTTTTGATAATTCCATTCGTTTTTTCTTATGACAGGAATGTGATTCCAATTTGTCTCCATGGGTTCCCTTATGTTTATGTTTGATTTATTTTGAATGATTATTTATAATGAAAGAATACTCAGGAAAATGATTAGATGGGTGCACCCAGATAGTGATCCAAATAATTTGGGTAAATTTTAGTCTCATGAGATGTTATTTGAAATGGTCTTTGTTGTTAGCCTTGACTCGTGCCACCATGTTCAACAGTCTTGGCGATTAACTTTGACTTGTGCTCTTCTATGTGACATGATCCTGGACTCATTATAATGTCTTGATTTATGTTTCCAGCACATTACTATGGATTCATGTTTTTATGACCCGATTTTTATATGTTATGATTCTATTTTCCATTTTATATCATTATGTCATGATCACTAGCCCTTGTGTTAATGCCTTATTTTTATGTTTATACCCTTACTAAGCATTAAGCTCATCCCTTTTTTCATGTGATCCCTAGTGTACCACATAAATATGTAAGGGATCAAATGTTGTTAGGAGCTATTTATTAAGATTAAATAAAGTGGTTTTTAGAAAAATTATTTATGTTTTATGTAATTAGACTTCAGAGACACTAGAATTTACAATCATTGGCTTGTACTCTAATGCTTAATTATTCTTAAAATCATGTAATGTTATGTGTAAATGCTAGGGTGGCTTCAAAAATGAATCACATATAATAATGTATATTCTCAAAAGAGGATGAGGTATGGATCTTGAAAAAATGAATTTTTTACATGTACAAAGCGTTTACAAGATTCACATAAAATGATATGACAACATCATTTTGGTTAAATTAAGATAAGGCAACCCGAAGGAACAAAGGAGGTTCGGGTAGAATCCCTTATGGATAGTCGGCATGGTGTCAGGTGTACTTAAGAGGGATAAATGAGAGATAAATGGGTTTATCATCACTTCTAAATAATGAGGGAACTATGGGGTAGGTTCAAAATTATACCCCATCATTACGTATTACACATAAAAGGTCATAACATAGAGGACATTCTTGAATAAAAGTGAAATAGAGAGATCTGTTACCTTATGTCTGATGGTGTTCTACACATGATATTAATGTCCTGGATAATAAAATTAGGTTCATTAATTAATAATTCCATAACCTCATAAATTTAAAAATGTTTTATAATAAAAGTTTTATGTTTATTCATGACCTTTAAGTTTGTTTATGAGGATGAATTTCATCGTCCGAGCTCGTTTTCTTCTTTGGTTTTAATGATCGTTTCAATTATAATCATGTTTGATCAAAAATGTAGGTTTGAGTGGTTTTATATAATTTAATTTATATGAAATTATATAACACATATAATATTATATGGCTATAAAAATTATTTTGTTATTTTTAATGAAGGTGAATCATTATATAGCGCATTATTGATAAACACTTGGATTAATTTGGAAATTTTTCCCATAATTAACTTGTGTTATGTAATTAATTCACATCATCTGTGAAGACGGATTCTAAAACATAAAATAATGTAAAATAAATATTTAATATTCTAGTTCAACCATTAAAGTTTATTAATTACAAGAATTTGATATGGTAATATAAATTGACAACATGTCGTCCTTGAATGTGATAAATTAACACTTCTCAGATGATGTTTTCATTTCATTGGTATAGATGATAATGAATTATCCCATTAACATAACAAAATTCCAGAACATGTATGATACAATAGTTTTCATACCATTTGGATGATGAGGGGTTAGGAAAGAAAAGAGAACAAATGAACATGGAAATAAAAATGAAACAAAAGAAAAGAGGAATTTACCTCTTCATTTAATCTTCCATGAGATCATCTTAATGCGAGAGGATTCTGTCTTTTGAGGAGACCAAGGGAAGATAGATGTTGGATTTTATGTTGGGGAGTGAGTTGGTTAGAATTTAGTGAATTAATAAGTCTTGAGAGTTTTTTATAGAAGAGGGGACTGTGGGTGGTTTAAATAGTGGAGTGGATGATTGGTTCCATAGTATATTAACAATTATATAATTATTTTCCCATCATTAAAGCTATAGTGATGAATCTTGTGACAAAAAATAGTAATATGTGCATGTCATTTATATTTAATATTCATTTACATCACCCATAACTCAATAATGATGCAAAAAATTAGGTTTTAGCATTTATTTTGAATTATAGTATTTTACTATTCCTCAAAATTTCTTGTATTTTAGAAAACTCCAAAAAAATTCCGCATAAACATTTTTCAATGTGTATATTAAAAAAATTGAATACATTTTTGAAAAGTAATTTTCTATGTATGATTAATTTAATTATTTTTTGAAATCATAATTTACATGAAAATATAGAATTTAATCCTATAACTATTTTTATGATTATTTCAAAAATTCGATAAGGTCTTATAAAATTATCTTAAAAAATTAAAATCTCTAATTTTGGGACACATTTTAGGAAAATAATTTTTCATTTACATTTATTTATTAGTTGTAATTAATTATTTATGAATTATCAAAATAAAAATACTTTTACTACATGCATGTTATCACTTATAATATTCATATATTTTATTTATACATTCATGGATGAGGTTATTATTACTTTGGATGATTTAATATTCATAAGATTCATATTAATATTCATAAGGGAATGATAATATTCATAAGGGTTGGTTACTATCCACCAAAAATTAAGTTTCTTCCAATATACTTTAAACAACTTAGTTGTCGCAATCGTGATTGTCATATTTTCAAAATTCAAATCACAAAAGTGCCAATATTATGTTTAAAGGTTGCATAGATCATAGTAGTTTATTATGTTGTGATTTAATGTGATTATATTTTATATTTATAAGAAGGTAACTTCCAGTGAGAAAACATCGGGTCGTTACAAAAGTTGTGTTTTGTATCCTAATGTACTTGTTTTGAATTGTATAGATATGCCTCCATGACGATGCCTATGGAGTGGATTAATGAAGGATCTGGAAAGAATTTCATTTCTAGTTGTGGAACATGAGGAACCAGTAGTGCTGGGTGAATAAGTAACAGTGATGTTAAAAGGGTGTTTTTTACACAAAATTTATTTAATTTGATGAGACCTAGAATGGGTTTTGAATAGTTTTTCTGACCTGATGAGTGTGTTTCTATTGCACAACCCTCTTACCATTACTAGATAGGGTGTTAATAAGAGACAATATTTGTGAGTTGATTATATCACGATTATAAAATAACATTTGGTTACAGATATTGAGATAACTGTCATGTTAGCCTCTTCTGTTTTATGAGGATCAATGACGCACTTGTGAGATATTTAGGTGAGGACATGGAAGGCTAATTGTATTATGTAGATGAGATTTTTGGAGATGTTCTTGGAGGACTGTTAACCAAAAAAACTAAAGAAGAAATGAGTGTATGATTTCATGTGGTTTACTTAGGGGATATTTTCCATGATGGACAGTAATAGATTCTTTAAAAATATGTAGTGATTTGCACCAGCGTTGGAAGGAGATGAGATAGCTACGACAAGAAGTTTCTAGGAAGGACATAAGTGTGATATGAAGACCAAATATATCATTTTTTGTTAAATTAGTTTTCTAAGGTGGTGGATTAGGCCCTCAGTTCTGAGGGGAGCCCGAGGGACCCCTCTAGTATAGGATATGTTATTTATTTTGTATGGTCAGGTGGTAGGACATCAAAAGAAGGAAGAATCATTATGATAAATTTAACAATATTAGTGTAAAATATAGGGTCAAGGTGGAAAATTTAGTTACCTATGACATTATTCCAGTAACATTAAACCAAATTTGTAGATTGGGACCCATCTGTTAACATTGTCCCAATTCACTAGTGTTGTGCTGATCTATTTAAAAATATGGTATATATACCAAGGTTCTGTAGGAACCTATGGAAGATGGTTAGTGACGAAGTAGATATACAAATCTTGGGTATGAGACTGGGGTCTTATGCAATATATCATTCTGGATGCTAGATTTATACTATTTGATGTATCGAAGGCAATGTATGTGTTTTTTCTAGGAATGATCATCCATACCATTAGAGTTGTGCAACTAAGAGAAGTCGGAAAATATCACTGGGAAGAGGCGCAGGAAAGTTTCTTGTCGCGAATCCTACAATTGTGGATAATTAGGATGGTTCATAAACAATGATATGTATTATTATTTCATCTTATACCATAGCTATTTCCTTATATGATATTGTTTCCACTCATTCCTTTATATATGAAATTCTTGTTAATTGTTTCCTTCTAGCATTAGTGATTACGAGTTGGATAATGACTACAGATACACCATTTTTAGTATGGTCTAGAGTTATTTGTTTTTTGAAATGGATGTTCTATTGGGATTAGGGAGTACCATATTATCGAGTATGTATATATTTTTTATATTTCAAGCCTCAACCTAATTATTGGAATGAACTGGAAAGTCATAATTTTGAGCCTACATTTTTTATTATTGTAGGAGGGTGACCTTTATGCCTCCAAATGTTGACCAAAATATTCACCGTGGGGTGTGGGATGTCTCAGACATCCAAGAACGTATAATTACTCTGAATCATGTAGATCACAAAAACTAGGATTCTAGTCAAATTTTGGATGACGGTGATAAAAATTGATGTATTTACACCTTTTATAGACCTATTTCAAGATGTCTTTCAAGAAGACTTCTCACCATTTCTTACTAAGGGAGATGAGGAATTCCATATTAATATCATTCTTGAGGATGATCTATTTTCTATTCCACTGTGCAGAATGGCCATGAAAGAGCTTCAAGAACCCAATACTCGGCTAAAGGAGTTGAAGGATAAGGGATTTATCCATCCGAGTGCATTGAATTAGGGTTCACTGGTGTTTTATACATAGAAAGATGACGATAATCTAAACTTCTACATTTATTACTGAATGTCGAATCAGATGATTGTGAAAAATCAATATACACTTCGGCATAAAAATGATATATTTGAACTATGGAGAGGTTATTTTGATTTATTAATGATCGACTTGAGTTCATGGTATCATCGACTGAGAGTTTGTAAATATGATATATTGTGTACTACATTTATAATTAGCCATGACCTATATTATTTTGTCTTAATGCTAGTTGGGATAAAAAATTCACCAACATCATTTTTGGACTTGAGGAACATTGTCATTTTTCCATACCTCGTTCAATTTTTTGCATTCTTTTTGGATGAAATCCTACTCTAATTAAATACTTATGGCTATCATTTCTAACATCTTGAAATCATTCTGATAACACTGAGGTAGTATCAATATATGCTAATCTATCACTGTTTCTATTTTGGATTGATCAGTTACACTTCTTGGGACAAATCATCTCAACAGATGGTGTGTATATGGACCCAGAGAAGGATAAAGCATTGGTATCTTTAAAATACCGAAAGAACATAGTTTAAATCCATAAATTAGTTTGGATAGTTAGATATTATCAGAGATTCATATTGTATTTTCCCATTTGGAAGTGCCTCTATTAGGATAGACCAAAAATGTAATAATGTTTGATTGGTCAAAATCATGTTATAAGGACATCTGAGAGTTAAATAAGTGGCTAACATCAACAATGATTTTGATCCTTCCTGGGCTAGGTGAGGAGTATATGGTGTATTTTAACGCTTATAGGATTGATCATTTTGATGTGTTGATGTAGGGATATCATGTTTCTATGTATGAGACTTGGTTATAAAAGCCTCAGGAATAAAAATACTCTACACACAACCTCAATTTTCCCATTGTTTTTTCATATTTGATGTGTTTTTAGAATCATATGATGGGTGAGATGTTTATATTATATACAGATCACATTATCATGATTGATATATTATCACAATGCGATTTTAATCACAGATATAGAGATGGGTTGAGTATTTGTATTCATTTGACATTGAGCTAGCTTATAGTCCTAGAAAATGAAATAGTTTAACAACCACTTTGAGCCTGAAAACGCAGACTAAGCTAGTTCATGAGTCTACAACTGACTGGAAAATGATGACTTTGTTGACTGAGTTTCAGGTGGTGGACTAGGATATTTGGAAAAGATAACATTGCTATGTGTTTCAGTGGAGTATATTTTTGATATGCATCCAAAACAGGCAGAATATGGATTTAGAGTTCTTGACCTTGGGGGAAAGCCATTTTAATTGGGAGTCACCTTATGATTTTAGTATAGATTGAGATCTGATCATATATGTTTGGAATCAGGTTGTTGTGCCTTTGAGAATGTGAGACGTGCTCATGTGGGAATTTCATTCCTTAAAGTGGGTGGTAAATTTCGGTGTAACCAAAATTTATTGTGACATATGATGATGGTTTTGTTAGACATGCATGAAAAGGTAGATATTAGGATGTGTGACATGATACTACACTTTTCAATAGGTGTAGGTAGATCATCAATGACTTGGGTGATTTCTGAAGTCATTAAACATTCCATAATGTAAGGGGGAAGATGTGATAATAAATTTTATTTGGTGTCTTTTGAAGATTCTAGGGAAGGATGATGATATTTGGGTAATTATGGATCAAATTATGAAATTAACATGATTCTCACATAAATGGGATAAATTATCAGTTCCACTTCATGCACTATGGGAAAAATGGTTATTTGCGACGGGATTCATTCCCGTCGCAAATAGCCCCGTTAAGAACATATTTTCGACGGGGGTATTTTCCCGTCGCAAATAAGTAGTCTTTTGCGACGGGTTAGCTTTCCCCGTCGCAAAAGAACCGCAGGAAACGTATTTGCGACGGGTGGTTATTGCCCGTCGCAAATAACTGGCGGCGGTAAAAGGTATTTGCGACGGGAATATTCCCCTATCGCAAATAGTATGTCAGCAGGTGGTTATTTGCGACGGGACCCGTCGCAAATAACTATTTATCCGTTGACCGTAATAAATGATGGATAAGGTATTTGCGACGGGTACCGTCGCAAATAATCTAAACTATAAATACCCCTATCCGTTTTTTTCAATTATTTCTCAAACTCCATCTTCTCCTTCTCTCAAAATTCTATTTCTAGAGTTCATCGTTTCTTAAGTTTAATTTTTTCCTTCGGAGTTGATATTGAAGTTTTCAAGAACGATCTGAGATCAACCTCAGATCAATTTTAAAGGTATTTATTTTCATTTTAATTTAATATTTATTTTAATTTTTTTATTAGTTTCAATTATTCGTAATTAGTTGTAATTTAATTATGTTTACATTGTTTTGTTACTTAATAAATTTAAATTATTAGAATTGTTCATAGTTAATAGTAATTAGGAATAATTAGTAATAATTTTCAATAATTAAGAATAAATACTAATAATTAGTAATAAATACCAATAATTAAGAATAATAACATTATTACATTATTAGTATATTTTTTTATTAATATTAAAATAATATAATTTTTTATATTATATACAATTCTCCTGTCATCTGTGTGTTTTCTGTCTCCACATGTAATATTTGTATGTGGAGACAGAAAACACACAGATGAGAGGAGAATTGTATATAATATAGAAAATTATATTATTTTAATATTAATAATAAAATATACTAATAATGTTATTATTCCTAATAATTAGTAATAATTAACAATAATTTGTAATAATTACCAATAATTACCCATAATTACCGATAATTACCAATAATTAGTAATAATTAACAATAATTAGTAATAATTACCAATAATTACCGATATTTAGTAATAATTAGTAATAATTAGTAATAATTAGTAATAATTAGTAATAATTAACAATAATTAGTAATAATTAACTATAATTAGAAATAATTACCAAAAATTACCAATAATTATCGATAATTAGTAATAATTAGTAATAATTATGAATAATTACCAATAATTAGTAATAATTAGTAATAATTATTAATAATTAGTAATAATTAGTAATAATTAGTAATAATTACCAATAATTAGTAATAATTACCAATAATTAGTAATAATTACCAATAATTAGTAATAATTACCAATAATTAGTAATAATTAGTAATATTTAATAATAATTACAAATAATTAGTATTAATTACCAATAATTAGTATTAATAACCAATAATTACCAATAATTCGTAATAATTACCAATAATTCTTAATAATTACCAATAATTAGTAATAATTAGTAATAATTAGTAATAATTAGTTATATTTACTAATAATTACCAATAATTAGTATTAATTACCAATAATTAGTAATAATTAACGACAATTACCAATAATTACCGATAATTACCCATAATTATCGATAATTACCAATAATTACCGATAATTACCCATAATTACCGATAATTACAAATAATTAGGAATAATTACCAATAATTACGAATAATTAGTAATAATTAGGAATAATTACCAACAATTAGTAATAATTAGTAATAATTAGTAATAATTAGAAATAATTACCAATAATTAGTAATAATTACCCATAATTAGTAATAATTACCAATAATTATCAATAATTACCGACAATTACCAATAATTAGGAATAATTACCAATAATTAGGAATAATTACAAATAATTAGTAATAATTACCAATAATTAGTAATAATTACCAATAATAAGTAATAATTAGGAATAATTAATAATAATTACCAATAATTAGTAATAATTAGGAATAATTACCAATAATTAGTAATAATTAGGAATAATTACCAATAATTAGGAATAATTTCCAATAATTACCAATAATTAGTAATAATTAGTTATATATAATAATAATTACCTATAAATAGTAATAATTACCAATAATTAGTAATAATTAGTAATAATTACCAATAATTAGTAATAATTAGTAATAATTAGTAATAATTACCAATAATTAGTAATAATTACCAATAATTAGTAATAATGAGTAATATTTAATAATAATTACCAATAATTACCAATAATTAGTTATAATTACCAATAATTAGTAATAATTACCAATAATTAGTAATAATTACCAATAATTAGTAATAATTGGGAAAAATTAATAATAATTATCAATATTTAGTATTAATTACCACTATTAGCAATAATTACCGATAATTACCAATAATTAGTAATAATTTTCAATAATTAGTAATAATTAGTAATACTTACCAATTATTAGTAATAATTGGTAATAATTAAAAATAATTACCAATAATTAGTATTAATTACCAATAATTAGTAATAATTACCAATAAGTACCAATAATTACCGATAATTACAAATAATTAGGAATAATTACCAATAATTTGGAATAATTACAAATAATTAGTAATAATTATTAATAATTAGTAATAATTACCAATAATTAGTAATAATTAACACTAATTAGTAATAATTACCAATAATTAGTAATAATTACCAATAATTAGTAATAATTACCAATAATTTCCAATAATTACCAATAATTAGTGATAATTAGGAATAATTAGTAATAATTAGGAATAATTACCAATAATTAGTAATAATTAGTAATAATTGCCAAAAATTAGTAATAATTACCAATAATTAGTAATAATTAGTAATATTTAATAATAATTACCAAAAATTAGTATTAATTACCAATAATTACCAATAATTACCGATAATTAACAATAATTAGGAATAATTACCAATAATTAGTAATAATTAGTAATAATTAAGAATAATTACCAATAATTAGAAATAATTAGTAATAATTACCAATAATTAGTAATAATTAGTAATAATTAGTAATAATTAGGAATAATTAGTAATAATTACCAATAATTAGTAACAATTACCAATAATTATCAATAATTACCGATAATTACCAATAATTAGGAATAATTAACAATAATTAGGAATAATTGCCAATAATTAGTATTAGTTACCAATAATTAGTAATAATTACCAATAATTAGTAAGAATTATTAATAATTAGTAATAATTATCAATAATTAGTAATAATTAGGAATAATTAATAATAATTACCAATAATTAGTATTAATTACCAATAATTAGCAATAATTATCGATAATTAACAATAATTAGTAATAATTGCAAATAATTACTAATAATTAGTAACAATTTTCAATAATTAGCAATAATTAGTAATAATTAATAATAATTACCAATAATTACTATTAATTACCAATAATTTTTATTAATTACCAATAATTAATAATATTTACCAATAATTACCAATAATTACCAATAATTATGAATAATTACCAATAATTAGGAATAATTACCAATAATTAGGAATAATTACCAATAATTAGAAATAATTACCAATAATTAGGAATAATTACCAATAATATTAGTACTATACAAATAATAAAAAATTTATATAATATTAAAATTATCTATATTTGTAACAGGTTTTGCTTTATTCTCAACATATTAAATTCTTAAAGGGTCAATTTTTAGGTCTATCTCAATAAAATGTTTGTGTCAGTCGTGTATGATGTAAACTCTATAATTATCCTTGTTTGAGTGTTTTTTCTAACAAATTAATCAAAACCAGTAATGCTTTAATATTTTATAGAAAAATATGGAAAAACGAGGTCGTCAATAATCATTATTAGGTGACAGAATATGGATAAATCAACGTAGATATCCAAACGGTTCTGGTTTAAATCCAGTATATGTAGAGGGTGTGCAGACTTTTTAATCATTTGCGGCATCAAATCCAGAATTTGTTTCAGAAGGAAAAATAAAATTCCCTTCCATAAAATGTGCATTGAGGATGTTTGACACGTTTGACAAAGTGGGGGGACATCTCTTTTGTTTTGGTTTTCAACCAGATTATGTTTTTTGGTATCAACACGGTGAATGCAGTTCCAGAGCAGGTGATACCAACTTGATTCCGGATCCATCCCGGTTTCAAGATTTAGTACATGATGTTGCAGGTACATCTGTTCAATATACAAAAACTCCGGCTGATATAGCTTCAAATCCTGAGTTGGCACCGTCTGAATTTTATGAGTTGTTGAGCTATGCTGAGGATGCATTATATCCTGGCTGCAAGATGAGCAAATTAGAAGCAGTTGCAAAATTTATGGTCATAAAATCAGATAACGGAATGTCAAACACCTGTTTTGACCAGATATTTTCTTTGATTAAAACACTGTTACCCGAAGGAAAAGTTTTGCCTGAAAATTACTATGAGGGTAAGAGGCTGGTTCGAAATTTGGGACTTACTTTTCAGAAGATTCTTGCATGTTCAAATGACTATATTTTATATTCTGGGGAATATGAGTCATTGGATAGTTGTCCCACATGTGGGAAAGTGAGATATAAAGAAGGACAACATGGGAAGTCTGGTTTGATTCCTGTAAAACAGTTGAGATATTTTCCACTTACATCAGGACTTCAGCGTTTATTCATGTCTATGAATACAATGACAATGATGTCATGGCATAAAGAGAATATTTCAACCAATAAAAGCTTGAATCATCCAGCCGATGGTGATTCATGGAAACATTTTGATAGAGTGCATCCATCCATTTCTTTAGAAGCTAGAAATGTTTGACTGGGCCTTTCCACTGATGGTTTCTGTCCGTTCGGAACTTATGGTAGTCAATATTCATGTTGGCCTATTTTTTAACTCCGTACAATTTACCTCCATGGATGTTGATGAAGGAG
The DNA here is from genome assembly GCA_963277665.1 of Viscum album. Classification (NCBI taxonomy): domain Eukaryota; kingdom Viridiplantae; phylum Streptophyta; class Magnoliopsida; order Santalales; family Viscaceae; genus Viscum; species Viscum album. The sequence goes on from OY728156.1 coordinate 538,767,446, forward strand.
CCATATTTTATTTTGACATTACTAATTCTATGACATCCGAAGAAAAATATTGATGTTTATTTGAAACCATTGATTGATGAATTAAATTTATTGTGGAGTACTAGTGTCAGTACATATGATGTTGCAAAGAAAAAGAATTTCATACTGAGATCAGCATTGATGTGGACAATTAGTGACTTCCCAGCTTATGGGATGTTATCTGGCTGGAGTACACATGGTCAGAAATAATGTCCTTACTGTAATGGAGAGAACAAAGCATTTATGCTCATTCATTGAAAGAAACCTTATTATTTTGACTGTCATCGCAGATTTCTTCCAGTTGATCATCCTTTTCGCAGAAACAGATCTCATTTCAGAAAAGGAACATTTGAAAGGGATGGACCTCCAAAAATGCTATCAAGTTCGGAGATAAAATCCGTTGTATTTTCATTACCTCCCATCACTTTTGATCCCACAATAAACCAGTAGAAAATTTCTGGTTTTGGGAAAGAACACAATTGGATTAAATGTAGCATATTTTGGGATTTTCCATACTAGTCTGATTTGTTGGTCCGACACATGTTATATGTCATGCATATTGTGATGAACTGTTTTGATAATTTGTTTCATATAGTTGTGGATAAGCCAGGAAAGAGCAAAGACAATGAAAATGCACGTTTAGATATTGCCCAAATTTGCAGGCGTCCAGAATTGGAACTGTTTGAAAATGTCAGAACTGAAAGGTTACTGAAACCAAAAGCAGCTTATACACTGTCTAAAGAAAACCACTTATTATTTTGTCAGTGGATTGCAGATTTGAGACTTCCATATGGTTGTGCTTTTAATTTGGGTAGATGTGTAAATAATGGTCATATTACTGGATTAAAAAGTCATGATTGTCATGTTATAATGGAAAGACTTCTAACCATTGGATTAATCGGTCTTTTGAATTCTGTGATTTGGGATTCCATAACAGACATGTCTCATTTTTTTCGGGAAATTTGTGCGGCTACAGCAGAATATGATGCTCTAGGAAAACATGAAAAAGATGATGTTGTAATTATATGTAAACTGGAAAAATTATTTCCGCCGTCTTTCTTCGACTTAATGGAACATTTGATGTTACATTTTCCATATGAAGCCAAATGTGGAGGTCCAGTACAGTTTCAATGGATGTACCCATTTGAAAGATGCATGCAAAAATTGAAAGGAAAAGTGTGTAACAAAGCATCTGTTGAAGGATCTATTGCAGAAGCCTATTTGCAAGAGGAAATATCTTTTTTTTGCTCCCATTATATTGAATCTGAGTATCCTTAAAAACACAACCGAATGGGACGAAACGAGAGGAATATTGATGAAATCGACAATCAATTATCTGTTTTCAACCAGCCAGAGCTTGGTTTTGGTGGAGTTTATGAACGCTGGCTTTTAGATGATGAACATCATTGAGCTCAAACGTATGTTATGCTCAATTGTGAAGAGGTGACATCAGTTGTACTGTAAGTGTATATATCACTTATTCTATCATTTATGTTACTGTAAATAACTTTGATTTTTATATGTTGTATGATAATCATATCAAGAAACAAATTCCACAAATTACGGCTGCTGCTCTCGAAGAACGTCGACTGAAAAATTTATCTCAGTGGTTTCAATAACTGGTAACATAAATTCTTTATCTTTTTGCAACTCATTCAATGTATAGTTTACTATATTGATAATTATTTCACAAATTTTCAGGTGTCTCGACATGCTGATAAAATTGACAAATGGCTGTGTGTATTGAGTAACCCACCTTCCAAACTTGTTAAAACTTATAACGCATATGTGGTGAATGTATTTTGATTTCACACACATGCATATGGGGAATCGAAAAAAACAATGAACAGTGGAGTTAGCTTGAGAGGATTTCATCATCGAGAAAATGTAGTTGACTTTTATGGCATACTTGATGAAATCATTGAACTCTGTTATCTTGGACAAGATTAGATAACCATGTTCAAATGTCGGTGGTTGGATACAGAGAGAGGCGTGCATGTTCATCTGACTCATTGAATCATCGATATTAAATGTAAAAGTGTTCTCGTAGTAAATGAACCATTCTTATTGGCTCAACAGGCACATCAAGTTTATTACGCAAAGTACTGTGCTACATCATGAAACTTGACAGATTGGTGGAGTGTAATAAAAATCATAATTCAAGACAATCAGATTAGTCAAAGTGAATATGCTTTCACTGATGTGCAAAGAATTGATGTTTTTCAAGAGAGTACTCAAAATCAATCTATTTTACAAAGAGACATGAGTATCAATGACGACACCCCACATTTAAGATTCGGTGATGACGATGATGTTAATGATGTCACATATGAATTTGAAATGGTATGAGATGAAGCAACTGTAACTCGAATGGATATCGATGATGTTGAGGATGAATATGAAGATGACATTGACATATATGAAGATGATGATGAAGACGAACACTGATAGAATTCCATGGTATTTATAAACAATCATAATATGTATATATGTATATATAATAGTAATTATCAAATATTTGCTAACAACATTAACATTTTCGGTTTCAGATGGACGATGCCACATTTCGTGAGTTGGCGGATGCTGACCTGCCTTTCGATGCGGATGAGTTACTGGAAGATGACCCTCAGCCTACAGGCGCTCCAGGGAGTACGCAGAGGGGGCGTAGTCTTGCACGATTGATGATTCCTGACCCTGTCCCCGAGCGACGTCCACGTCTTGGGTTTGAACCACGCACACAGATGTGTGATAACTTGTGTGGTAACCTGTGTATTTGACTATGATTTCATTAATCTATTCACATAATAAATGTTTATTATTTTTACAGTTTTCCGCATATAGCAGTCAGACAGTGCATCACTATTTTGCGCAACTATTTCACGAAGCCATGGACCACATGGGATCAGATTCCCATGGATGTGCAGCAGGCTAAGTTCGTCCACTGGTTGGTACGTACGTAAATAAATAATTTTTATTTTGAAAATTATTTCATCTCTAACTTGATATTTTGATTTATTTGTAGGGTTTATGGAATCCGATCGAGGATACCATGCGTGACGCCATCCACGAGGCATGGGAGGTGGCCATGCATGATCGCCTTCGTCAGTTTTTTCACAATTTAAGAAAAGCTGCCATGAAGAAAGCAGGAGTGTCAGATTTTGACGACTCATGTAGTGCACACCCACCAGAGTACATTTCAACCCATGTATGGGATGGATTATGTGCACACTGGTTGAGTGGTGCCTTTCAGAGGAGATCATCGGTGGGGAGGCAGAATCGGGGGAGACAGGAGGTGACTCATAGAACTGGGAGTCGTTCTTTAAGTACTCATAGATAACATCTGGTACGTACATTATTTATAAATACTTTATATAACTATAAATATTAACAGTTTATTTTTTATTCTTATAGGCTGCCGAGCACCCCGATATTACGGAGTACGACGTATATCGGAGGATGTATAGTGATCCTGCAACTGGGGAGCTCAGTGGTGATCGTCAGCATCACATCGTGGTCAGTATTACTTATTTTCATGTTTAAAAATTAACTGTATATAATATATTCACAATATTAATTTTAAATTGCAGGAGTCATATGAGGCCGTAGCGTCACAGACCTGGCCTGAGATTCAGGCCGAATCATCAGATCAGACCACTGGCCGTCAGTTTGATGAGGAGGCATGGATGCAGGCCACCCAGTATGACTTCGAGAAGGGTCGGGTGGTTGGTATCAGCTCTCGACTGACTCCCGTAGATTATTATGGCAGTGCTGTGATGTCGGCGTCCAGCTCGAGAGGAACTCGTGCATCTTCTTCTGCTACACAGTATGAGGATCAGTTGCGATCTCAGACTGCAGTGATAGAGAGTCTTCGACAGGAGCAGGAGCAGATGCGTCAGCAGCATGAGGAGGAGCGTTGACGCCAGCAGGAGTTGTACGAGGAGCAGACGAGTCGGTGGCAGCAGCAGCATCAGGAGAAGATGAAGTACATGCGCCGACTCAATCATACTTTAGGGATGGAGTTTTCTCCACCACCATCTGAAGATCCCCCCCACCCCCTCCTTCAGATTAGAGTTTGTTTTTTTGTTATAAAATTTGTGAAATCAAAATATGATTTTTTTTCTATTCGTAGTTTCTGTCTCATTATAAAATATTAATAATATTATATTTTGAAATAACAATATTAATATGAATAATAATATTATTTATATTTTATAATATTAAATTATATATATATATTAAAATTTTATAATATTATAATTTAATTATATTTTTTTGTAATACTTGAATAACTTTAGTAATTGAATGTAAAATAATTCTATTATTTTTATATTAATTAAAATAATTTATTAATATTTATTTATTTATGAATTATAATTCTAATATTATTATATTAATTAAATCATTTATTAATATTCTATTATTTTTTATTTTAGAATTATAATTCTATTATTATTATATTAATTAAAATAATTTATTAATAATTTATTATTTTTATTTGTGAATTATAATTCTATTATTATATTAATTAAAATAATTTATTAATATTCTATTATTTTTTATTTTTGAATTATAATTCTATTATTATTATAATAATTAAAATAATTTATTAATAATTTATTATTTTTATTTGTGAATTATAAATCTATTATTATATTAATAAAATAATTTATTAATAATTTATTATTTTTTATTTTTGAATTATAATTGGATTATTAATATATTAATTAAAATAATTTATTAATAATTTATTTTTTATTTTATTTTTTATAGTATTTGCGACGGGATACTATTCCCGTCGCAAATAGTATTAATATTATATGCATTAAAATAATTTATTTATATTTTTTTTAAATAGTTTTTTCGACGGGACCCGTCGCAAAAACTATATGCGGCGGGCCCGTCGCAACAGGTATTTGCGACGGGGCCCGCCGCAAAAACTATTTGCGGGGGGCCCGTCACAACGGGTTTTTGCGATGGGGCCCATCGAAATTACTATTTGAAAAGTTTTTTACAAATATACGGAGTACTATTGGCGACGAGGAGAATCCCCGTCGCAAAAAATGGCTTTAGCGACGGGCCCGTCACAAATACATGTTGTTGCGATAACGTTTTCTACAACGGGCCATTTGCGACGGGATCCCGTCGCAAATACCTGTTTTTCTAGTAGTGATGGATTCATGTATGTTCAAGATATAGTCTGTCTAGAAGGGGCTCCACAAACTATAGTTTTATATTATGACTTATGCTTTTCTTTGTGCTTCTGTAAGGCCTTACAAGAAGGTTCTTGGTAGGAAGGTTTTACTGAGTACGACCTTTCACCCAAGGAAATATATGAATTTGGAGTGTACCAAAATTGTTTTTAAAGATATGTTGCAAGAATGTGTTGTTGAATTTTGTGGATCTTGGGAGAAGAACAATGCTTTAGTGTAGTTTTCCAATATTCATAGATATTATTAAACGATATTTATGTACTATATGAGGAATATTAGGTTATTCCATCCATATCACCTATATGATGGATGGATGATGATGATTTTATGTTTTGGGGTCCATGTATTACATAGGAGATGTTAGAGTTAGTAAAAGTAATTCAAAAAATGTATGGATATGGCTCAAAGTAGACATACAGAGTATGTTGACAGGAATCGATGACCCCAAGATAATATAGAGGATGATCATGTATTTTTTTAGATTTTTCCTATGTTGGGTCATAGTAGGATATAGAGGAAGGGATTGTTTAGATCCCAGGTTTTTCAGACTGCATGAGCCTGTGGAGAGAATCGGGTTGGTGGTATACTGATTGGCCCTTCTGTGGAAATAAAATTTTCTGCATTCCATTATTTATGTGTCGCAATTTTAGTGGTATCACATTGACCCTTATGATGCGATATATCTGGATTATACTAGAATGAGATAGTTGTTTCTTTTGAGGAGCATATGATACATGTATTTGTTCATAGTCGGAATGTGTTGCAATGAAATACCATGCTGATAGATTAGGTATTGTGGAAAATGGGAATGTGATTGAAGAAAATAAGAAATGGAAGAAGATGTATCGTCTCATTGGATCAATGTTTTTAACTTCTATTATTATAGATTCTTGAGAGTACATCTCGAGGATGCTCTATTATAAGGTGGGGAGATTGTAAGATACCGACCTTTTTGTAGTTTTCCATGACATTTGTATACGTATTCCTTTAAGATTGTTGAGAACATTTTTTATTTGGGGTTTTCCATGTGTGTGATGTATGGATGAATTATGGAACAAAATTAATGAAATGGGGTTGTTCATGGTTGGCATAGAGTAAGAGAAAATTGGGTGCCCCATCCTGGGAAATTGTGTAACCCTGGGCAGTGGGGGTTCGCATGAATGGCACATGATTTTACAAACCAAGTTCTTTAATAGGAAAAACCATGACCACCTAAAATAATAGGTTCATGGTTATGATTCATTCTGAGGTAAAACCATGTTTTCCTATCAAGGAATCTATCAACAATTTTTGTGTGGCCAAAAATTGGTTTTTAATTATCATGACCTCCAAATACACACCAATTTTGACCCAAACAGGGACCCTTATGATTTTGGAAAATTTCGTAGATTTCTAGAGGTATAAAAAGGTCTTTCGATATTGGTTATTCTTGATTAGAAACCTAGATAAAATATAGGTACCTTTCCTAATAGGTAAATCTTAGCAGAATTTCTTTATTTTTCATCTCCAATCCTTCTCCCTTTATTTAAGGGAAATTATTGCCTGATTATGGGGCATATATAGATCAATTATTTAAAATCTAGATATAGAATATTAGATCTAGATATATATTAAATATATATTGATTTTATGATCTTTATTTAACTTTTTTAGTTCTGGATCCCATTCTACATCATTGTGCTACACTATTTTGGTTATTTACATTTGGTGATCGTTCATTGACAAGTTGAGGTAGGGGTCAATTATTCAATTTAAAATGTCATCATATTAATTATGTGTATATGATCGCATAAATTTATAGGGCATCCTTAGTAATATGAAATTCCTAAATTGATTTAATTTACATATTCAACTAAATAATTAGAAAAATTGTTATTTTAATTGAATAATGAAATGATAGAATATAGATAATTAATTTATGAATTATGTATATATATAATTATTTTTTTGATAGTTCACATGCACAAATATATGATTAATTAATTTACCATTTTATTGAAGTAGATATGGACTTAAGTGATGATATTACCATAATAAAATGTCATTATATTAAGGGTATTATCACTAATATATCATCTTTGATGGGGAATATTTTATGGAAGAGGAATTAAAGCTTATATTGATACACGTAATTAAAAAACTATACTTCTTCTTCAGAAGATTTCCTTTGATTAACACCTTAACACTTCTAAGGATGGTTTTCTACATTAATTAATTCCTCTAGAAATTTTTGAGGGATTCCAGGAAGGTATTTTGTTATAAAATGTCAAAAAAATAGTTTTTATTTGTATTGAAATGAAAATAATGAGTTCCCTTTTATATGAGAAGGATGGGACACTCTTGTAATTTTTCCAAATATTAATTTAATATAAATTATTATGTATTAAAAAATGGTTCCAAATTGAGTTATTTATAATATATGATGGATTTATGTCAAATAACCTTCATACAATAAAAATTTGATATCTTATAGATATTTTTTAATATTTATCATTTTGTTTCAACCGTTATTTGACCTTTTTCATTATTACCATGATATTATGAAATTTAAATAATGATGGTTAATATAATCACATTAAAATAAAAAAAGAACCATAAATGATTCGTTTAATATTTTTTTAGACTCATACCACTTGTTGTGATGAATTTAATATTTTTATGAATTTTATATCATTTAAAAAAATATTATTTTATATAAAATATCAATAATATCAATTTTTGAAATATATATTAGTCTTTTAAAAAATATCTTAAAAAGGATATCTTAAAAAACTATTAAATAATAACTATCATGTAAAATTTATAAATAATATTTAAGAATGAAAATAATAATATCAACTTATATTTTTTATTATTATTTTTAATCTCATTTTTTATATTTATTATATTTAAAAAATTATTGCATCATTATTATGAAACCTTTTAATTTAATTATTTTTCCCCTAAATAATAAAATTAAATTAACATGTTGTAGAAAAATATTTTCTAATTATATATTCTACTTTTAGTTTGACACATACCATATATAACCCAATGTTAAAAATGATTCACTTGTTAAAAATAAATTCTGGAAAAATTTACATTTCTATGAATAAAATACTATTAATCTCATAATCTAAACCCTATGGCTTCTAAAAGATATATTTTGATAGAAGGATGTATTTTTTCTAAAATAAACTCATCCAATTAAATTAGGCCAAGATTTAGGGTAATATTAGAATATTTATTTTTTTATTTTTAACCATAATTACTTGATTTATCATTAACCGCGATAATAAAAATAATTACTACACTTACTATTAACAATTTCGAAAAATTAAAATGGTCCAATTATACCATAATTATAAAAATAATTACAACAATTCCTTTCCATTTTTTAAATTCAATACCACATAAATGGATATAATTAATTTCAAATTAATCCATTTGATAAATCAAGAAAATAAACTTTTAAAGTAAAAAATATGAAATGTGTAAAAAGATATTATATCCAATAAAAATGTAAAATTTATTCCAATTAAATAAATTAGATTAAATAATAATAAAATTACATAATTATACTTTAATATCCTTAAAATATTTAATTTCACACTCTAAATAAAATATATGCAAAACTATTTTTCATTTAAAATGAAATTTTTTTTTACTATTCATCAAAAAATGAATCTTAATATTAAAATAATAAAAATTAAACCAAAATAATTTTTTATACTCCATTTTAAAAAAAGGATATTACATATTCATATAAAACATATATATGTTTGAAAATGAGATTTTAAATAGGTGCGCCACCAAAATGCAGAAAAACAGCTTTTTTGAAAAATACTCAATTTTGTGTAAAATTGGATTTTTTTATATACCATGACTAGAAAATACTTAAATAAACTATGATAATTATATTTAAAAGTATATATATATTTTTTATTTATATAATCAAATAAGGTTAATTTTATTATTTATTGGGATAAAAACACATATTTTCACATTTAAATAGTTTTTTAAAAAATAATTTTTCTTTTATTTTACATGATATTTATTAGTATTTCATAATTAATTAAAAAATTTATTTATTATATTTACATGTGTCAAAAATATATTTCCATATTTAAAATAACACTATTCATTGCTTCCATTATAATGACTACATTATAATGGAAACATTTAAATAATAATATTTAATTGTTATTTTAAATTTTATGTGGCATATCATACAGGCTATTGAACATAGTATTTCCCATATAAAAACATTTCATGTTAAAAATTCCCACGTTAATAAATTGGTTTCCATGAAATTGAACACGGGATCAAAAACTAAGGATTTCACTTTTCAAAATCCTTTTTATTTTGAAATCTCACATCAGAAAAATGATTAATGAAACAAGGACAATGAAATAATTAAATGTAAAAAATGTCACCAGATATAACACATATTAGGGTTCCATTTAGGATACCCTAAATATGGTAGAGAAAACAAACCATCATGTTTTTATCTAGAGTGATAGAAAACATTATCAAGATAAAGTTAACAATCACAAAAAAATAACTCTATTACAGGTTAAAAGGACATTGGTTTCAGAGTAAGAAAAAGAAATGGGTAACTTTTTTTAAGGTCATTTTCATAGATGTTTGGAATCCATTTAATACATGGAATATTAACATAATGAAATATTATTATTTGACTACTAGAGTTTCGTCCCTTAATAAAATTCCACCACAAACTCATCTTTTCCTCCAAATGATAGGTATTCGAAATGAATTTTTCATATATGAAGCACTATAATGAACATCTATGGAAACACATAATCCAACAAATATTATCTATATACATATTATTTCTTTAAACATTAACCATAAAAAAATTAATTATTACAATATTATATAATTCCCCACAAATAATAATATTTCTTATTAATGATAACTACATTAATATACAATATTATATAGTAATTCCTGATTTCAATAAATACTAGTCAACACATAACATTCCTAAAAATTACTCAATAATATTAGATCTTATGTTAAAACATAAAAATATATTTGGATTTTATCATATAACATGTCAAGAAAAATTTTATGAATTATCTCTAAATAACTTCAATTATATTGAAATCTCGTACAAAATTTAATTTTCCAAGTAATGTTCAAGATATGCTAACAATTTACATAAATAACATAATAAACATAAGTCCACAATGAAATAATAGATTCTTAAAAAATACAATTCTTCATTTATTACTAAAATAAGATAATATATTATTGTATTCAACTTTTTAATATATGATTCCCAAATAGTAAATGTCTTATAATATAAAAATCATTAATAAATCACAAAATCATTTTACAATATGATAAGAATTGTGTTCAAAAAATTAAAATATTATTATTCCATTAACTCGTTTAACAAAAAATAAAAATTCACACTAACTAGGGACTTCACATTGGATAGTGGTGGGAAAATCCCCATTATTTCCCATCAAATATGGGTTCAAAACTAACATCATTTCCAGACTCAATGGGCTATCACCCATCCTGTGGATTTTATTTTATTCTGAAAAATGTAATTAATATAAAATTACCAAAACTTGATAAATATGTAAAAAATTATATAACATGTTTTAACCTCTACTTATTTCTTAAACCTTTAATTTTTCCTCCCAAAAATTAAATACTGATTTTTACCTCTAAAATAAATGTCACCAAAAAATAATTCTAATCACCTTATAATTATAAAAAATCATCAAAAAGGGGTTTCTAATAAATTTCATATGATCAAACATAAAATTATAATCCCATGAAGATATACCTAACTCTTAAGAATAAATCCTAATCTATAATGTCATATAATCCTTTTCCTTGATACCAACTATAATTCCATGAACATAATCATTAAAGAATATTGAGTTTTAGTCATAAAAAATAATTTATTTCACTTAGGGGATAATTAATGGTTTATAGTTTTAGAGAATTAGTTCATAATTTATACACAAGAAAATAATAACAATGTAAAGTGGACACATTCGAATAGTATCCAATTTTTATAAAATCAAAACAATTAAAAATAAAATATTATCCCTTTCATGAAAAATCTTCATGGTGTTCAACACGACATGTTTTGATCCTTACTCATCCATAAGTCATGATAAAAAAGTTAAAAACATGAGATGATCATAAAAACATTGTTAAGGTATATAAAACGATGTAAACCATTAGTCCAGTGAATGAAATTAGAACCCATTAAAAAATTATCATAACGTAATTCTTTTAACCCTTAATTAGTTATAAACACATTTTTTAAGATAATATCACTTCATAAATTTTTCAAAATAAATAGTTTACTATAAAAACCATAGAAATAGTATTATATAATAAATGGTACATGGGATATAATTAAAATAGTCACTCTTATAAATGGATAATATTAGAGCCAACTTCCACATATTTCACTTCTATAAATGGAATAGCCATTTGGATGACTTCTATACCAAATACACTAGAGGTTATAACATAACCACCCATTATTGGTTAGTCACAGAACAAACTATCCTTGGTTTACTACATACCCACCCTTCAAATTTATTTATACCTTTATATAATCATAAAACATAAAATGTCAAACTTTTTATCATTTCACTCATAAAATATAATTTGTAATAATTTAAAGATATTTAAGTAATCAATATATATTCAAAACAACTATCAAAACAAAAATACCTATAAAACAGAATAATGGATGTAATTTTCTTTTAAAAAAATTAAGGCTTTTATAGGAATCCGAATATAAAATAACAGTCATGATAGAAGAAAAATTGTTGTCATTGTATACGTTAAAAAGAGTTTTCATTTTTTTTTGTAATGAGAGTCAAATGTTCATTAATGAAAACATGAAAATATCTCATTTAGGAAAAAATTTGTGGTAATTAAATATATTTATAAAATTTTACTTTATAATCCTTTTAAATCCATTTAAATATTTTAAATAACTTCATAAATATTGACGTCGTGAAAAATTTTCTATAATTAAATATTTAAAAATTCAAGGTGTCCCATACTATTTTAAACATGTATATATTAATCCTCATAGAATAATAAATTTATAAAAACATTAAATAACATGAGTAGAGATAAAATATTTATATTAATTTTCAATAATATATATATTCACCATGTAAAATAATGAAGGTGCATATCATAATAAAACTCCTTATTTAAAAGAGATCAAGGAAAAATCCCATACCTCGAGTCAAGGAATTCATGAATGTTCTTCATATTATTGAATAAGAAAAATAGGACAATTATTTACATTATTTATAAAATTTTTATTATTATTATTTTTTATTATTATTTGATTAGATTTACTTAATTATTAATTTTCATGCATGATGTTTTGATTATATTCGATACATACATCCAAAATGTCTTTGGTATGTTGTTTACTCTAAATTTTCAAATTAGTACATCATATCAAGAATAATATTCAAGAAATAAAGTTAATTTTTTAGAAACATTATAGTTTTAAATAAAATAATTTATTTATGGTTTTGAAACATGAACAACATTGAAATAATGGAGACAGCTTGTAGTACGTTCATATGAGTATCATTCCCATTTTCCGGTGATAATTATGGATAAAGTTAATACTTATTTTATCATTAAATAATTATCACAATATCATTAATATAATTTTAATCAGTTAAATATTCTTATATATCATTCATGGTATGTGGTGATGAAAATTAATAATATCCTTCGAAGAGGTGATTGTACAAATATAAACACGAACGACGTTATCATTTTCTTTTGCATGGAATGTAAGACCATAATTGATATATTATTATTTTATAATGATATATATATAATTAATATTATATATAAAAATTAATTCAATCATTATAACTAGTCTTGAGAGATAGTAATTTCGAATGAATAATATCTGTTTGTGGAGGTGATAGTTCCTATGTATGCAGAAAAGATTAATTCATTTACCATTTGATGGAAGTGGAGAAGAATTTAGGTGAGGATATTAAAATAATAAAATATAATTATATTTCTTATATTGGAATAATTATATTATCTTGTATGATATATATTTAAAGGAATATTATGAAGAAATAAAAAAATAAAAAAATTAAATATTATACGTCTTCTTCAGATGATCTCCTTTGATTAACACATGAGCACCTCAAAGGAGGGTGTTACCCCATAAACAACTCCTTTATAATGTTGGAATGGATTCTAGGATGGTATTTTGGAGGATCATGGATGATCCAAATTGGTTTTTATGAGTACTTAAATGACAATAACGGGTTCCCTTTTATTGGAGCGTGGATGGGCACTCCTATAATTCTTCAATAAATTAATTTATTATGAATTAATTTCTTATTAAAAATCGGTCCAATCTAATATATTTTGATTATAATAACTTTTTTGGTAAAATAATCTTAATCTAATTAATATTAGATAAGTTTTAACTATTTTTTAAATAGTATCTTTTTAACCAATATTTTTAATTTTTAATTCTAAATAAGATACTATGAAATTTATGCATTGATGGTTAATATAAATACTATAAAATACCAAAATACCAATATATTATTACTTATTACAATTTTGAGACTCATCCCAATTAGTTTGTAAAAAATTATATTTTTTTAAATTTTATTTCATTTAATAAAACAAGATTTATTTTAAAATATCAATAATGTCAATTTTTGACACAAATCACTACCTGGTTTTTTAAAAATTTCATAACATATTTATATTATTGAAAAAACACAATCAACAAATCCATAAGATGTCAAATTATAACATAAAATTCATGGATGGAATTAATTATGTCCACTTATTTTCTTTTTAAAATATTTAATATCTTTTATTTAACATTTCCTTTAATTAAAATATTACTCATCATCATTATACAAGCATTTAATTAAATAATTTTTCCATAAAAATTTAAAATAACTTACCATGATACATATGATTATTTTATATTTCTAAATTCTATTTATAGTATAACATATACCTTATATATCCTAGTATTAAAAAATTCCATTGTTAAAAAAAGTGTGACAAAATTGGCTTTTAATTGATTATAATTATATAAATGTCATAATCTCACCCAATTTGATTGAAAAAGTTATATTTCAAACAAAGGATAAATTATTTTATAAAAACACTGAAAAATTGAAATTATGAATTGTGTTACTGTAATTTTATCATATTTAATATATTATTTTAACACTTAATTGACTGATTTAGCATTAAATGTGGTAATAAAAATAATTACTAAAGATACAATTAATAATTAAAAAATTAATTTTAGCTAATTAAATTATAAATATAATATTTATTAAAACATTTCATATACATTTTTTAAAATTCAATACACAAATGCCTCAAAAATTGATTTAAAATTAATCCCATTGACAGATCAAAAAAAGGGGTTTTTAAATTAAAAACGTACAAAAGTTTGTAATGTTTTTATATCAAATCTCAATTTTTAATTGAATTAAATTAACAAAAATGTATTAAATGAAAAAAAATTATCTAATTATAATTTAAACCCATTAAATTCATAAAATAAACTATAAATAAATTTTACGAAAAAGTAATATTCAATTAAAAAAAGCAGTTTTTCCCTATTCATCATAACAAGAATCTTATCAAAAAAATAAAATAAATTCAGTAAAAATAAATTTTGATATAGATATTTAAAATAAGAAGTTTATTGTGTCAAATAAGATGTTATAATGTTTCAAAAACTATATTTAAAATATTTTTTCCATCATAATGTTTTAAAACAATATTTTTTAGAAATTTTTTTTATTTGTAAAATTGGATTTATTCATATATCATGTCTACTGAAAAATCAAATTAATTTTAAAATTAATTTTAATGTTATATATTAATATATTTCCTCAATATAATAAAATAATGGTTAATTTTTATTCTATAAAAATATAATTTTCCACATTTAAATAGTGTTATGAAAAACATTTTCCTTATTTTTACAATGGTTTTTTAATTCATATATAATTAATTGGAAAAAAAGTTAATTATATTTATATGTGTAAACACTAATTTTAAAATTCAATTAATAATATTACTTCCTTTTATTATAAAAACTATTATAATAGTAAAATTTCAATAATAATATTTTATTATTCAATTAAACATGATGTGTTGTATCATGTATGATATCGAACAAAGTCTCTACATTTAATTTTTTTTGGATGTTATATGTGTGATGTAAGACTATATTGTTTCAGTTCCTAATATCTATCATTCATCACCTTTTGGTTGTCCCCATGGGTGTTAAAGGACCTCCCAAAAGGACATATAGGATTGATTTTACTTCTCCACTATCTTAAATGATCTATAGATTATATTGATAGGTTGTAATAAATATAGAAGGATGGAAAAAGATGGAAGGTGAAATGATTTTCTAGAAAAGGTAATTCATGAGGATAAAATTTCTAATGTGTGGGGAAAATATTTCATGGGGCCATTATAATATTCATTTTTGATGAGTATATATTTTTAGATTTTGACAATGTTGACAAGAGGGTTGGTGGAATTTCTCTCCAAAATAATAATTTCTGTAGTTTTTTCAAGTAAATCATGTAAAGACCATGACATTTCAGAGAAATTTTATTTCTTATTTTATTTGGAATTTTGTGAGTGCGCTGTTTCTAACAGAACCTAATTTTGAGGCTCGGTGTGCTTGGAATCAATATCAGTAGATTATCTCAGGTACGTTCAGTAAACGAACAAGAGGGTTTTTCTATGTTCTGAATTGATGCGCCGAATCAAAATCTGAGGGCACCGATGAACTCGTAGCAATGGTAATTACTTAAGAAGACCCTTTTTGGAGTTGCGTTTGCTCGGGAGGAGTTGTTAAAAAAAAGAGTGAGAAAAAAATATAATTGTTTTACAAAATTATTTTTTATTTCTTGCTAGGTGGTTTAAGTGTTGTGTCATAACACTTTTTCCATCTCTTATGTGGTTTAACTCCTAGGTATGGGAGTTGGAGTGGGACCCATTGGGTTTCTAACTTCCCTTGGGAGAATAAAGGAGAGGTGGGGCCCACATCAGCCACACCACTTCACATTTTCTATTAATCATCACCTCTATCTTAAATTTTGTAAACTCATCTTAGTTGAGTAATGCACCCGCACCCCTTTTAAATTCCAAGTCAACTCTCGCAATTAATTGGTCAACGCACGTTAACTGATTGTCATATTTTGAATTTTGAAAGGTTTGGCATAGGTAATTAAATAAGGGAAACCTTATTTTATTATTGTTGTTTTGTAGTGCGAGATGTTTTGGAAGAGGAGAAATCTAGTCTTGAAGAACGTTCTTCCTCATTGAAGAACGTGAAGAACGATAAAGAACACTAGTTCCTTGGAGATTGACGACACGACACCGTGTACCGCGACGCCAATGATCCTCTTCTCTGCAACGCCGTGTACCGTGATACCGATGACACTTAGGGAGCCACGTTCCACGATGACGTGTTCCGCGATATCCTTTTCCCGCAACGATTCTCATTCGACGACTACGTCGAGGTAGGGTTTTTATTTATGTATAATTTAATTTCCTTGTTTCTTTTGTTTAAAAAGAAAACAAAGAACACGGATCAACTTGTTGTCATGTTGTTCCATGAATGTTTTAATTAAAGGGTTGGTAATTTTTGTATGATTCAACTTTATTTGAGGGTTCGTGGAATGGTTTGTTACAATTTTATTTTAATAAAATTGATTATTCGTTCTTCGTAAAACCCTTTGTAATCTTGGATATTTGAAAACGCCTAACTCAGATTGAGTGGGCCGAACAAACATAGCCTGAGAACCCTCCGCAGTTTTTTGTTGGTGCGCGGATTGACGACGACGATGGAACGGGACCTCAACAGTGATTTGAGACCTCTGAAGTAATGTATGGGACCCGAGATGAACACCGGTGCATACAGAATTGAAAACGGGCCATCAGAGTAACTCCAGTGGCCCGCAGACATCACCGGTGGCATGGGACACCAGCGGGGCAGCGCCGGTGGCTGGAAGTGGCGGCCGGCACCGGCCGGCCACCCAGAGGCGGCGTCGCCCCGGTGCGCCGCCAGGAGGAACCAGCGCTGCTTCAGCAGGGGCGGTAGGAGGCCGGATCCCGCGGCCGCGCAGGATCCGGGGGAGCAGGACGCGGTGCTCGCCATGTCCGCAGAGCGCAAAGGCCACGGGGGACCACGTCCCCCGCTCATCTCGCTGGCTAAGACAGCATGCCACCCAACCGGGCTGGGCCGGGCCGCGCCCTGCCGGGTCGGACCAGGACCCGGGTCAGGACGACCTAGGGGGATTGGGCCGGGTCGGACTGGGCCGAGACCCCCCATTTTCAGATCACTTCAGGTCCATTGCCCATATTGTGGGCTATGGACCTTCGATATATGCACCGTCAATTGCGTAGTGATCCTTGGATCGAGGCGGTCATTTCAGTATATTACACTCAAGGTTCCAGAGATCTTTGAGTGCGACCGAGTGGGTTCTAACATGAAACCAACTAGGCCCTTGGAGCAGAAACACGTATAACATGAGCTCCAGAGGTCCGATTAATGTGTCGTCGACTTTTTTGGATTCCTCTTTATGAGATTGAATTTTTGGAATACTTCACCCGAGATTTGGACACAGTTGGAGTACGATCGGGTTGGATGTACCCCAAATCCAACCTGTCCCCTGAAACGGAAAAATTGATAACTTTCAGACCGGACGACCGTTTGATGAACCGTCAGTGGCATTGGTAATCATGTTAAGAAACAATCCCTATGAGTATACCATATGAGAGTTCGGGGTATAGTGAGATGCAGTCGGGTTGGTTCATACATGAAATCAACTGGGCCCCTTAGACCAAAAGGCTGATAACTCACAAACAGGGTGCACAATTGACGCGTCATCTGTTGCGTTGAGACCCCTATGACGAGGCGGTCCTTTGAGATACTTATTCGTGGCACTTTGTGATACTTGGAGTATTGACCTATAGCTCATGGAGCGGACCCTCCGGAAGACGAGCATACGGAGTACGGATATCGTGTAGTCAGCTGAGACCTGACGACTGCTTGACCGACTCGACCTGGAGTGTGTCGACTAGCCCAGTGGACAAAGCACTACTGTGTATGGGTGAAGACCCATGGCGGGTGGAGCACTACTGTGTTTGGGTGAAGGCCCGTGGTACTTAATAGAAGGAGTACCTCTGCATCCTATTAGGGGGGTGCACTACGTTGTTTTGGTGGAAGACCTCGGCGGGGAGCACTATTGTGTTTGGGTGGCTGACCCGTGGTACACGATGGGAGTAGTACCTCAGCAGTCTTAGGTTAGTAAGCAGTACCTCTGTGTCATGACAGGATCACTGTACTCTTCAGATATGGAGCTCTTCAGTAGTTACAATTTCGATAATGAAAATCCTGGTTTGAGATAAGTCTATGACCTTTGTGTTTACCTGATGATTGAGATGGGTCACTTGATAACTTAAGTATATGTATGGTAATATACCTAGGTAGTGGTTATACATTGATTTCATAACCTTTGTGTTTCCTCATGATTGAGATGGGTTACT
This sequence comes from Viscum album, assembly GCA_963277665.1. Classification (NCBI taxonomy): domain Eukaryota; kingdom Viridiplantae; phylum Streptophyta; class Magnoliopsida; order Santalales; family Viscaceae; genus Viscum; species Viscum album. Next base: position 538,786,267 of record OY728156.1, read on the forward strand.
TGATAACTTAGGTATAAGTATGGGCTTATACCTAAGTAAGGGTTATCTGTTGAGATCATTCTTTGTGGTTATCCTTGTTGTATTTAGGAGACCTTAAGGGTCTCTGAGTCCCTACTGAGTATCGTATACTCACCCCTGCACTGGCTATGCCCGCACCTCATTGTGTTGGTTGCAGACGACAGGCAGTGCTGAAAGAGGCTATGTGTTCGAGGACTGAACATAACCTGGAGGTGGACCTCACGACGAGTCAGTATCCGATGGTGGACATCACAACGAGATGATACATGGTGGAGGTTGATGGGAGAGAGCATTGTGGAGGCTATCTATACCTACCCTTTAGGTAGGATCTGTGGTGGACGATCCAAGAGCCGCGATATCTGTACCTACCCTTCAGGTAGGATACGAGGTGGATGACCTAGGAGCTGCTTCTATTCTTCCAGCTGCTTGTCTTTTCTGTTGTAATTTCATTCAGTTGTAGTTTTACTTTTAGTTGGGTTTGTATTCCGGCCCATTTACTTTCATCACTTTCTTTTGTACATAGTTTTTTACTTACGCTTTTACTCTATGGTGTTTTGTTTACTTTTATAATGGAAATTCCTTCCCAGTTATCGGCATTTACACATTTGGTGCTAGTCTCTAGCCCCTGGACTATAGAAGGAGGGCTTGGGTTAGTCACGGAATGGGCCCTGAGGATGGTTCATGACATATTGGTATTAGAGGAGTCAGTTCTACTACAGAAATAATAACTCTAATTTTTTCATTTTTTGTAATGCAATAGTGTTAACGGTACCGAGTGTGGTTTTCAGTTCAGGGAGTCTAGTGTTGGTGCAGGCATCTGATGTATCCATACACCAGGACCCTGACTTCCGATTTCCGACTCAGTGCACGAAAACACTAATTGCATGTGTGTTTCCAAAGGTTTTCCCTTAAAATAGCTCAAACCATGTCATCTCACGAGGTATAAATCATTTGATCGTGTCACATATGTTTATTTTAGTATTCCTTTCCGTGGATGACCAGCTAGATCCCAGAGAGATGTGCATACTAACAGCCTTCTAAGAGACGAGGCTTCGGTACAGGGCCCTCTTACAATTTAGGCACCATCGGAGGCACCAACGGTACTACCATATGTTGGGCCACTGATGCCACCATCCGTAGCAGCAGGCGATGCACGCCACTTGAGCGCGCTGCACGAGTTCCACCGCTAGAGTCGACCCAGGCTCTAGGGAGAGACAGACCTACAGGAAGCTGATGATTGGCTGGAGGATGTGGTGAGTGTTTTCAGGATAGTAGGTACACCAACAGACATCATGGTGATCTTTGCATCCAGCCTCCATTAGGAAGCAGCTGAGAGATGGTGGATCCACTTGTTCACGTTTTGTGATGGGATGACCTTCACATGGGTAGACTTCGAGACCTTATTCAGGGTGGAGATTATACAAGTGACTCTATATCCCGAGCATGTTCAGGAGCCGCTTCCTTTGCCGCAGGATTTTTGATCAGTAGATGAGTCATCTATAGGCAGTAGATAGATGATGCAGGGGACCAAGAGGACCAGCCCATCAGATGGGTGATCTCAGGTTTTAGGATCGGTAGTGCGGGGAACCCAGGGTGGAGTCCGAGCCAGGCATGCCAGAAACGGACAGTGTTTCTCCTACGGAAGGTAGGGTCACATGGCACATGACTGTTCGACTCCCCGCACAGTTGATCCACTGGAATTAGAGGAGCCACTGAGACAGAAGTAGTGACTGGTGCTTTAGCATCATCCGAGCGGTGGACAAGGTGGTAGAGCTCTGGAATTAGGTGGACAAGAGAGGATTTAGTGGATTCCATTTTGTTCCTTGTACTTCTAGGACCATGTTTCTATTGTATTTGTGTCTTTGTACTATGAGCGGCAACAATAAAATACACTGATCTTTGTGATGATTAAAATCCATACTTTTGTTTGGTTGATACTGAGAGGTCCTGGTTTAAACTGTTGACTTCACCTTCACTTTCTATATTACTGCTGGAGGAGACCCGGTAACCTCACACTGATGCCGACAATGTGACTCAACCCATTGAGGGAAGAGTGATGGTTGGATCTCTTTGTAGTAACGTCGAGGCCTTACGATGTAATCCATGGAATTAATGCATAATTCATGTCAGGATTGACTATATTAGGCAATGGGCATGGTTCATCAAAGGGATGAGACCATGCTTTCTTTTCGGCAATGGATAAATCTTAGCACCTCTTACAGATCATAGTCAAAGAAGATGAATATCATCCAGGAGCGGATGAAGACTACACAATCTAGTAAGAAACAGGGAACTGGCGCCAGTCTTAGAGACTCTATCGTGTTAAATGTTTCATGAAGTGGAAGCATTAAGGAGGGATGAGTCTGCTAACTAGCAGACATGGAGGCAGAGCTTGGAGAGCAGCATGAGGTGGTGTACATTTCAACATGCTACAACCACCCTCCTTAGTTATCCCCACCAGGCACAGGGAGCTGGAGGGAAGGGGAAGAGTGTGGCTGCATGCCGTCAAGGAGAGTGACCTAATGGGTCTAAAAATGATTCAAGGGATAAAATTTTTCCACTACTAGCTACCGTTGTAACAAATGTTTATATGAATCCTTCCTTCCTTCCATGAATCTTGTCCAAGACCTAGAGATTCCGGTAAGCCGTAGAGTTGACCCTCACATCTAGAGATAACTTGGGAGGAGACTCGATAATCATACTTACGATGACAGTGTGGTTTGGCCCTCAAGGCGAGAGTTTTGGTTGGAATCTCTTGGTGGCAGCGTCGAGGCCTTACGACGTTGGTCTTGGTATGGATTGGATTCAAAGTTCATGCTCAGATTGACTGTATTAGTCAAAAAGGTGGTGGTCTAACTATAACTTCGAGATGGCTTTTCCTTCGTCGGTGAAAATGAATCCCCAGGCAGCACATGATAAACTCATAGATAGGAGGGTTTGGCTGATCACTCTTGGGTTCACCAACCTTACCCTCGTGGCAGCATGAGTTTTGAGTTTCAGTTATAATCATGAAATGGAGGCCTCTAGAGTTCGAGGATGGAAATCACGTCCTTATATGGGTCTAACCTCAATGTGGATTACGGAGATGTGGTCGAGGTGACAAGTAATCTCCGAGGATCAACGGACCTTTCTAGGTCCTCAGCAGGGTAGGCGAGGTGGTTTACCGCTTGACCTTTGCACCTCAGTTTAACCAGGTGCATGATTTCATCCACGTATCTCATCTGGGGAGATACGTTCATGATCCTTCACACATCATTGACCTCAGGAAGTAGGACGTCGATGGTAGGGCGACATTCATAGAGGTTCCAGTGGGGATCCATGATCGATAGGAGATGAACCTACGTATATGGTCGATTTCTTAGGTGTGCTTTCACTGGGAGTACATGAAACTCTAGGCGAGCACATGGGAGTGGAAGGCTCAGATGCGTGGTCAGTACCACTTTAGTTTCCCTAGTTTTTGTTATAGTTTTACGGGGACGTAAATCCCTGAGGTGGGAGTAATGTAAAACACATAAATTTCAAAGAATTTTTTTTCTTATTTTCTTTGGAATTTTGTGAGTACGCGATTTCTAACGACACCTGATTCTGAGGCCCTGTGTGCCCAGAATCAATTTCTGATGTTTAGCTCGGGTATGTTCAGTGAACGAATGAGCGGGTTTTTCTAACATTTGAACCGGTGCCCGGAATCGAAATCTGAGGGCACTGATGAACTCGCAGCACCAGTAATTGCTTAAGAAGACCCTTTCTGGAGTTGCGTTTTCTCGGGAGGAGTTGTAAAAAAAATATTGAGGAATAAAAATATTATTGGTTTACAAGTTTATTTTTTATTTCTTGCTAAGTGGTTTAATTGTTGTGCTACAAAACATTTTCCCTATATTATATGGTTTAACTCTTAGGTGTGGGAGTTGGAGTGGGACCCGTTGGGTTGCTATCTTCCCTTGGGAGAATAAAGGAGAGGTGGGGCGCACACGAGCCCCACCCCTTCACTTTTTCCATAACTCCTCACCTCCCTCTTAAATTTTGTAAACTCATCTTAATTGAGTAACGCACTCGTACCCCTTTTAAATTCCAAGTCAACTCTCGCAATTAATTGGTCAAGGCACATTAATTTATTGTGATGTTTTGAATTTTGAAAGGGTTTGAATAAGTAATAAAATATGGGAAACCTTATTTTTTTTGTGCAGGAAGTTTTAGAAGAGGAGAACTCTAGTGGTGAAGAACCTTTTTCCTCGTTGAAGAACGCGAAGAATGACGAAGAATGCTAATTCCTTGGAGATCGATGATGCGACACCGTGTACCGCGACGCTGACGACGCTTACAGATCATCGTTCTGTGACGTCGTCTTCTGCCTGTAACTTTTCCCGCAACGATCATCATTCAACGACTTCGTCGAGGTATGGTTTTTATTTATGTATAATTTAATTCCCTTGTTTCGTTCATTTAAAAACAAAAACAAATAACACGGATCAACTTGCTGTCATGTTGATCCGTGAATGTTTTAATTACAGGTTGGGAATTTTGGTATGCTTCAAATTTATTTGAGGGATCGTGGAATGGTTTGCTTCAATTTTATTTAAATAAAATTGATTATTCATTCTTCATAAAACCCTGTCTAATCATGGATATTTGATAACGCCTAATGCTGAGGGCGCGGGCTGAACAAACACGGCCTGAAACCTCTCTGCAGATTGGTATTGGTGCGCGGATTGTCGGATATGATGGAACGAGACAACAATAGTGATTGAGACCTTCACATTAAAGTACGGGACCCGAGATGAACACTAGCAAAGACGGAATTGAAAACAGTTTACCGGAGCATCTTTGGTGGCCCGTGGACATCACTGACAGCGCGGGTCGCCGGCGCAGCGGCGCCGGTGGTCGGAGTCGGTGTCCGGCACCGGCCGGCCGCGCGGGATCCAGGGGAGCATGACGCCGCGTTCGACGCTTCCGCGGAGCGCAATGGCCGTGGGGGACCACCTCCCCCGCTCGGCTTGCTAGCAGAGCCATCTTGCCTCATGGTCGGGCCAGGTTAGGCCGGGCCGTGCCCTACCGGGTCGCACCTAGACCTGGGTAGGGTCGACCAGGTTCGGGCGGACCCAGGGGGGGTTGGGCCGGGTCGGACCGGGCCTAGACACCCCATTTTCGGATCACATCCGGTCTTTTGCCCATATCTTGTGCTACAGAACTCCCATCGATGCACTGTCAGTTGCGTAGAGATCCTTATATAGAGGTGGTCATTTCGTTATATTGAACTCAAGGTTTCGGTGATCTTTGAGTATGGTCGAGTTTGTTCGAACACGAAACCAACCAGGCCCTCGGAGCGGAAATGCTTATAACATGAGCTCCGGACGTCCAGTTAACGTGCCATCAACTTTGTTGGATTCCTCTTGATGAGACTGAAATTTTTTTATACTTCAATTGAGGTTTCGATGTAGTTTGAGTAAAGTCGGGTTGGATTTTACCTAAAATCCAACCGGGCCCCTCAAACGAAAAAGCCGATAACTTTCATACCGGACACCCGTTTGACGAACAGTCAACGAAATTGGTAAACACATTGAGAAACAGACCCTATGAGTATAACTTATGAGAGTTCAGGGTATAGTTGAGATGCGGCTGGGTTGGTTCGTACACGAAACCAACCAGGTCCCTCGGATGAAAAGGCTCATAACTCACATATCAGGTGCCCGATTGACACATCGTCTGTTGCGTTGAGACCCCTATGATGAGGCAGTCCTTTGAAATACTTATTCATAGTACTTTGTAATACTCGGAGTATCGACCTGTTGCTTTTGGAGCAGACCCTCCTAGAGATGAGCGTACAGAGTATGGAGAACGTGTAGCCGGCTGAGACCTGACGGCTACTTGACCGACTCGACTTGGAGTGAGTCGACTAGCCTAGTGGATGGAGAACTACTGTGTTTGCGTACAGGTCTATGGCGGATGGAGAACTAATGTGTTTGGGTGTAGACCCATGGTACACAACAGAAGGAGTACCTCTGTAGGCTATTAGGGGGGGGGGGTGCACTATTGTGTTTGGGTGGCAGACCCCGGCGGGGAGCACTACTGTGTTTGGGTGGTTGACCCGCGGTACTCTATAGGAGGAGTACCTCAGAAGTCTTAGGTTAGTGAGAAGTACCTCAGAGTCGTGACATGATCACTGTACTCATCAGAGATGATGTTTTTCAGCAGTAATGGTTTCGATAATGAAAATCCTGGTTTGAGCTGAGTCTATGACCTTTGTGTTTACCCCATGTTTGACATGGGTCACTTGATAACATAGGTGTATGTATGGCCATATACCTAGGTATTGGTCATCTGTTTATTTCATAACCTTTTTGTTTCTTCCTAATTTAGATGGGTTACTTGATGTCTTAGGTATAAGTATGGGCTTATACCTAAGTAAGGGTTATCTATTGAGATCCTACTTTGTGGTTATCCTTGTTTGATTTAGTGAGACCTTGAAGGTCTCGGGGTCCCAACTTAGTATCGTACACTCAACCATTCATGGGCTATGCCCGCACCTCATTGTGTTGGTTGCAGACAACTGGCAGCACTGACAGAGGCCGAGTGTTCGAGGACTGGACAGAACCTGGAGGTGTACCTCACGACGAGTCAGTATCCATAGGTGGACTTCACGACAAGACGATCCTCGGAGGAGGTTGACGGGCGCGAGCATTGTGGAGGCTATTTGTACCTACCCTTCAGGTAGGATTCGTGGTGGACGATCTAGGAGCTGTGCTATCTGTACCTACCCTTCAGGTAGGATCCAATGTGGATGACCTAGGAGTTTCTTCTATTCTTCCGGATGCTTTTCTTTTCTATTGTACTTTCGTTCAGTTGTAGCTGTACTTTCAGTTGGGTTTTTATTCTAGCCGATTTACATTTCAGAACATTCTTTTGTACTTAGTGTATTACATCTTCTTGTACTCTGTGGTGTTTTGATTACATTTATAAAGGCAATTCCTTCCCAGTTATTTGGATTTACGACTTTGGTGCTAGTCGCCAGCCCCTGGCCTATGGAAGGCGGGCTTGGTGGAGTCACGGCATGGGCCCCGAGGACGGGTCATCAAAAATTTGACATAATATATCTTCATGGTTTTGAGTACCTATATAGATCAATAGAGACAATGGAACTAAGTTCCATAATTATTTTTTCATGACATTATATGTGATGTATTGGTGTGATCATATAACTAGAAGCACCTACCACCAACAGTGTAATGTTTATAATGAAATTTTTAAAAGTGAGACCAAATTGTTTTTGGAAAACTATGTATCGATCTCTGGGGAATACATAATAATTAAATTGGATGATGGTTTTTGGGATTTTAGGGCTCCATACTATTCTACTATTAATATTTCTTTATAAAGACACCTATTTGGATTGTCATTTTATCTTCATGTAGTGTTTCATCAAAAAGAAATTTTGTAAGTGAATTCCTTGAACTATGATTTCAATTTTAAAATTGGATGTGGGTTCTTGAGATGAATAACACGCTTTAAATTATAATGGAATATTTTGAGAATATTATGTTTAAAAAGTGAGAATGAAAACTTTTCATGACTCTATTATTCTATATATGGATTAAATTGATGGAGAAGGTGTCTCGATGGTTAATCCTATATAGAGGATGTCCCCTTATAAGATCATTATTAAAGGGTCTAGACCCTTCACAGTTATAAGAGTTCTAGTCAATGGAGTTATCGAGCTATATTGCAAGGAGATGAAACATATTTTTATTGACTGTTTTAGAATAAATCACATCCATAAATTTAAACTGAATGATCTTGGATACTACATCCTTACATGAAAATAGATCCTATAGTGAGTCTAAATAAGGAATATATCTTAGTGTTTCCTATGATCTAACTCATGGTTCTTATTCTTTTTATATTTTTTAAATTCGGTATCTTTTATAAAAATTATTCATGTGGTTGTTCTATTTATTTTGAAAATCATTTAAAATTTTTCTTCATTTTTCTACTATGACACATAGCATCACATTTATATTCATGTCCCCAAGTGACCATAAATATCCATGGTATGTCCAATGAATATGAGCGACAATAATAAATTCAATAAGTCTTAAACATGCTCCCATAAAATAATGATGAATGCACAAATATGTGTTGATGTGGTTGATAAATTGAAACCATGAGTAAATTCCAGACTAAAAAAAGGATATAATTGGTCTCATGGTAGACATAATTACAAAAAGAAGAGGTGTGATTTCAATTCATATTCATGTGATCGAATGACTAAAGTCAATTATCTCTCAAAGAATACCCACATTATAAATTTCAATTGTTCAACAGGACAAAATGAATTTTTTTCAAAGATCATCTAGATAAATCATTATAAACTAAAACATTTATTTAATCATATTTACACCTTTTTTCCAAAATCATTATGTTTATTTTTTTAGTTATTTAGGATTAGGAACATTCTAAATGGTGGAACATTTATATAAAATGGGTGGTTATGATTTAGAGAATTCAAATGAAATAACCATCTACATCTATGGGATTTTTGTTCAAAATATTATATTCAGTTGTTTTTTATATAGTTTTTAATTAATTTTGGTGGAATCCCCCAAGTCCATTAGAAAAAAATAAGTGAATCTCTTTTTATTTAGGTGGGTGTATAGAATTATTATTTCTATAGGGATTTAAATCATTTAGTAGTCCTTGTTGTACCTATTGAAATTCATTTTATTCGAATTCCATTTTTGTACATAATTTTTATCTTTTCACAATTTCAGATGTGTTATATATTTTTCTGCATTATCATTAAATAAAAATCATGATATTTTCTAATTATGTTCCAACTATCCTTTTATATGTGTAAAAACATTTTTACCATTCTAGAACCATATATAACATAGATTTAATAGCTTAAATACAAATATATATAGAACAAAACAATTTCATGAATATTTGTCCGACATCAAAATTCAATATTATGTATAATAATGAGTTTTATGTATGGGATAATATTATTTAAATGAGTAAAATTATTATTATGAGCTTTATTCTTATTATAAAATATCTCAAAAAATTCAAAATGTAGTTATAATTCTCAATAATTGAGTTTCTTAGGGATTTAAATTACTAAGAAATGATCTCCTCTATAGTGGATAATTGAAAAATAGATTTTGAGGATTAGATTGATTATAAAAATGTAGGTTGTGAATGATTACTATGAGATCATACCCTAATCATTATTGATATTCTATATTGGAAAACATTATAGAGCCTGATAATACATCTCTTTATGGAATTGTAATTAGAATATGAGTAAATTAAATATATTATTGAGATCTAATGGGACACAACCCTTTCAAAACAAGTAACTCCAAGATCTATCAAAATATATAATCATATATTTATCTTTAAACTAATTTAAAATGGACAATTGGGATCCAATGATGATTCTTCTAGACATTAGGAACTAAAACTCCACTTATTCATTAAAAGTTAAGATACACTTTCATGGAAAAAAAAAATAAATTAAGTTCTAATGTGTCAAAATGATTTCATTAAGAAGTGGATAATATTTAACCCTAACGAATAAGACTAAAATGGAATTATAAGATAGCATTTTGATCTATTTCATTGATGTGAAAATGGAAATTTTATTTTTTGATCATATGGTTGAATGATAATTAATGGTGAATCTTTTTATGGTTTTAATTAGACATAAATATTATTTGACTATACTACAATAACTGGATCATGAATTCAAATTTATATTGGGTATTTGGTGATTTAATTTAATAGGAATGACATTTTTAATTAATAAGGATTCATTGATTTTTAGCCTTCTTGTGTATTTTTTAACATATAAAGGAATTGATCTCTAAATTCCTTGTAATGTTTATCGCACCGCAAAATCATATTTTATATAAATCAATGTTGAAACAAGATTTATATAAATATAATCAATGAAATATCTTTTCTATGTACAATGTAAAATAATGGATTCATTGATGAAAAACAAGTATTTTTTTGTGTGTGTGTTTTATGGGGCATTTTTCATATATGTTTTATTATTTTAATTTTATATAAATAATTTTGAGATGATAAATGTTTCTTTCTATTAGATAATATTAAATTTGGATGAATTTGTGGTCAGATTAAGATATTAAAGTAATATAATAAAAAAATGGTGTTATTGGTTATTTATTGGCTAAATTGGTTTTTATGATAAATCACCATTTATAATAGACATTTTTTTGTTTTTATTAATTTGATTTTGATTAGGTTTTGATGGTAGAAGTTATTCTTTCAATATTCTATATTTTATATTTAATATATTCTTTTTAAAATTTGTCTTAGGTGTTAAATAATTATTTTTTATTCAATAATTTTAAATGAAATATAATTTTTCAATAATTATGGTTATTGTGTGTATTGATGGTCTATGGAGAAAATTATAAAAATCTACAAAATTGATATTGTGAAGCATTCTTCATATGGTTGATGAAAGAACTACGAGTTCAAAATTCATTATTTGCAATTGAAAAAAGTAATATATCACTAAATGTTAATTTGAGTGACCATGAAACCAATTCCAAATGACCACATGACCAGTTGAACATACCACATCAAAGGTGTGTGTTTTGTAAATAATATTGGAAAAAAATTCTACTGACCAAAATTAGTTATTTCATGTTTTTAATCCTGCAGAATTTTCAGTCGTCCAAGAATGTCATTCAAATTACACAATTTTTCATGTACTAATATTCAAAAAGACTTGTTCATGATACAATAATTTAGAATTTAATCTACTGAACCTAAAAAATATTCTATGAAGCTATAACCTACCATTCCCCAAGACATTTGAATAAAAGTGGAAATTAAAATAGGTCATTCCTCTCTCATTCAAACTCTTAAAGCTTCTACATGATGTCTCAACAATAAATCAAGAATGATCACGTTTCTATAACTAGCTGACTAAATGGATTTAATTCTACATGTTTGAATAAAAAAATACAGTATTTGAGATTCCTATAAAGGGAAATCGAGTCTTTTCATTTTTCAAGATAAAATAATTAATTTGATTCTAGTAAGAAATGAATGATCAAAAAATTAATACACTTCTTAATTCCCAAGGAAAGATAATGAGGATATAATAGTGGAACTTAATTAAAATAGTTCCTCGTTAAGGTTTATCCAAAATATAAATATTATCAACTAAGCTTCCTCAATTCCAATCATATGAGATTAATTCACTATAGCTAGATGATACTAACATTTTAATGGGATTCAAGCATTGTAGTAAAATTTAATGAAGATAAAACCTTTATAACATAGGAGGATAATTTCATAAATGTTGAATTGGGATTATTTAAATGTCATTGAATCCAAAACATGAAGTATAATGTGTTCAAATTTGATTATTTTTGTTGATAAATGCATTGTATATTTTTGGTACATAATGAATATGGGGAATATGGGGACCTTGAATGATGCCGATGCATTAGATTCATATTTGAATTTGAATTCACATCATGTTTTTTTATAAATTACCATAAAGATTTTATGAAAAATGAATCGACAACTACTTTTAAATAAAACAAGGCATTGATTTTAAACCTAAATAACTGTGAAGATAGTCCGAGATAATTATGGGATGAAACTAATCTGGAATGAATAATGATGAGGAATTTTTTTTCATGATGGGATAATGAATGGTTGTGATAAAATGTTAAATTTATAATGTTTTAGATAAACATGTTGACATAAATTCAACTTGTTCTCATCAAAAGATTTTAAAATAAGACTATCATGGAAATCAAAGATGATGTTGATAATTATTTATATAGGCCATAAATTATAAGAACATTACTCTATATTGAAAATGGGGATTTTTGAGTATCAACATGATGTGGTTGAAAGGTTTCAAGGAAATATATATTATATTTTAGTTTTCTGGACTCTGTAAAGTCCCTAATTAATGATTTCGGGAGGATTCATATATTATTCCAAATCTATAATGTTGATTTGTTATGGTAAATCAAGGGCTATAATAATTTAAAATATTTATTATCATTGGAATGTTGGGTTTTATATTATTGGTTAAATGAGATATGTAGAGAAATTACGCAGAGAAGTGTGAATCTGTTAATTTTTTGAAGTAATAGAACAATAATTATTAGGGAATATGTGGATATTGATTATCCAATGTTTATTTTAGTGCATGAATAAAAAATAAATTATATGAATATTTACCTAATCCACACCGCACAAGCCCACTCAAGTCATGATCTTGAACATTCCCCATGAAATGAATTTAAGATCATAAAGCACTACAATTAAGAAATATAAAAAATAAAATCAATAAAACTGACCATTATCATGGGAATCTCATTGGAATATTTTATAGACTTCCCAATGTGTGTAGGATAATAATTTTCATGACAGTTAACCAACGATTCCATCAAAGGATATACTCTATATTTAAAATTCCACATTGAGTCCAAGTAGATATTCCAGGAGTTTTTACTATGAGCGTGAAATTGGGATTTGAATTTCAATATCTATTAAATGTGGAGGGATATAGTTGATAAAAACGAGATAAATAGTATATATAGAAGATATGAAAAGATAATTAAGTGTATCAGGTGACTAATCATCGAGAATGGGCAGCAGGAGGAAAATAATCTCTAAATAGATTATCATTATCCATTAGAAATTATTCTTATTTCTTTGTTTAATGGTGTTTTCATGAATAAAATATGAACATTTTTTTATAATCATGATCATCTGAATTCACTATGTCTCATGATATTGATTGGATAATAAATTTTACGTCACTTGTTTAAATATAAAAATTGATGTTACACTCACCAACAAACATTATCAATGTAATTTTCCAAAACATCAATAACCAAAGTATATTGATCTAGTATAAATTATTATTCTGAAAAATTTTCAAACCACATTTAAAATGATAAGTAAAATGATCATGATAATGAAACATTGATTTTAATTAATAACCTAGTTTTAGTGAAACTGTATTTCATCATTCAATGATAGAGTGGGTTATAATGTTGATGAGCTATATTATTATTTTTATCGCAGGTTGACCCACTGGAATTATTTTGATAGACACCTTAAATTTGTCCCACAATTTAAATTAAGATTAATTAATGAATTAAAATATATTTAGAACCATAAAATCAATATTATATTTTCTATAGTCTGATTGTTTTTCTTTATTATTGATCAGTTGTTCTAAATTGTGATTATTTTATAGTAATCACACTCTCTCATCACCACCAACATTGTTTCTCTCATCATTTAAAAACAAATATTCCATTACATTTTAAATTTCAAATTGTTCTATAGAAATATTCAAACGTTCACGAGTCCTACCCAGTGGATGGACACCATGCTTACCCAATATAATAGTTTTTAATTTTTTATAAACTATTATATCTATACATTTACAAGTAAAAGTCATAAGTTCAAGATTGACATGATTCCTTTAACCTATAATTTTGATTATATTGTAAAATATTATTAATATATGTTTTGTTTAATGTTTTTTTATTGTTCAATTATTTTGGTGTTGTTATACATATTTTGGATCATGATATTGTAGAATATTGATTGTTTTACTGGCTAAAAATTATTACACATGTGTATAGGTTATATTAGCAATATAATAATGATCTAGATATTTCATACATAAATATTACATCTTTATATATTAATATTTATCACATCACACACCGATCCATGATAGAAACATTTAGGTCTATCACCTTTGGAAACATGGATAGACAAACTTCAGGTTAATAAGAGAATTACATCATCTCCCACTATGTTATTTATAACTATTACCATTATAATAAAGATCATACAAAATACTATTATTCATAATGTTGGTAATGGTAACATAATGAAGGTTTTGGTTAAATTTTTAGTAAGGTTAATAAAATGATATAAATATAACATGATAATAAGGGTTTGAGTCATCATAATAACATTTCAAGACTATACATCCGATATCATATATCATGAAAATGAGTCATGGATTTAATCATGTTAGTTAAAAAACATGAATCATAATAGATTCATAAATAATGATCTATGATGTAATAACATCGTTATAATACATATAAGTTTGGAATACACATAATCATGTAAAATCATATGTCAAGGATGGACACCAAAAAATACAGAACATGTATGGATTGGGATAATCAAACATATACCCGATTTTGGATTGGTATAACCTCATATGTACCCTAATTTTTAGTTATGGGATAACCACTTATTTACACACATTTCCATGCTTGGTATGACCTACTGTGTACCCTCTTTCAATATTGGGATATCCTCTTATATACAATTTTACGTCATAAAACACTAATCATTTCCCAATGCATTGGAGTGATATATAGGTCCCACCATTTACATTTTACATTATGTTTTGTGAAAATATATCATAAAAAATAATTATGGTAAAATTATATAATATAACCATCAAAAAATAAGAAACTCCAGTTGTTTTTTTCATTAATGTATTGAAAATCCATAAAAGATCATTATTAGATTCTTGATTAAAACATCCTTTTGATTTTTAAGATACCCAATTAAAATATAAATATTTCGACAATATTAAAAATATCATTAATAATAATATTCTAATATATTAAATTAATATTGAAACTAATCACCATTCATGACATTAGTAAATACCTTACATGTGATTCACATTAAATTAAAGCTTCATATTAATTTTTTAATAAATATTCAAGAGATGATTACCCAAATAATGACTGGTAGATTCCTTTCAAATAATGTTTTTTAAAAATAGTCTTAAATAAAAATTTAATTAATCAATTATGGTATAATAGTGAAAAACTTATTTAGAACATTTTTATAAAAGATCAACATGGATGGAAAAATGGTTTTTGACAAAAGAGAGAAATAAATTTTTGTTTTCCTTAAAATATTTTTTTGGATTCTTTTTACATAATGAAATTAAAATGATTAAAAATGTAATTTCATGTTATAAAAATTTTCATTATTTTCATCAGAGGTGTATAATAATATCTCATTATTGGAAATGTAATCATAAACAACCCAGATAAACAATTAGACTATAAAATCAAACCCTTACATATATGGTATATATTGAATCATAATATCCATGAAAGAAAGAAATTTAAATGGAAATTTTAATCCCCATAAATTATATAATAAGAATCATAAAATTAATTCATTATTATTGTATTAAACACATAAATGAAACCACTGGTGGGTGTGGCATGTGTCTCATTTAATAAATTTGATATGATAACCCCTTACCTTAAGTCTTGACATCCATTTTACATGTCCAAAAATCCATTATAATAAATATGGGAATATTATAAATCTATTATAGAACTATATTCATATTTATCATAACATATATAATTTACTTATAACATTTTATTTCTAATTTATTAACCACTCCTTATTAATTTCATATCCAAAGAAATAACTAATTTACTTTTCATATATGTTTTTGTATGTTATTTTATTAATTTTACTATGATAGTGGTTTTGTAAAATCCATAATTTTAATAATAATATATATTAATATGTCATATATATATATTCAATATCTATGTATTAATATAAATTCATTAAATTTTGATATATATAATTAATTACATTTTCTATGGAGACGGTAGGTCATTCTTACACCTGAATGATATTTTAAATTTAGTAATGAATGGAATGAAATAATGGTAAATAATATATAAAAATCATAAATTAATTATTATTTAATTTTAAATCACATTTATTCATTATATATTTCCTTATTACTTTCCCAAAAAATCATATGGTAAAATTGAATCGCATCGTTTGACGAGGCCGTAGTCCGATAAACACAGTAGTGATGTTATCATATTACCAAAGAATGGAATGTAATAATGTAAATTTGATATTATTATTTCATAATTTGAATAATTAAATGTATATTATAAATTTAATTTAAATCCATAATTATATCCATTCATGGTAAGTTCTAATGGAAAAATAATTAAATTGTTTCATGAGGAGGTACTTATACACAAGATTGATGTTTATGTTTCCAACATCATAGAAGTGATGATTTACATAGGTAATGAAATTAACATTAGATAATATCATTAAATGGTTTATACTGATGTTAATTTTTCAACACAATTTAAGAATATCTAAATGATTTATGAAAATAAATAAAAATAATATGCATAGCTAAGGATTATATATTTATTTATAGAACTCTTCTAGATATAATAATAAAGACATATTTGGATGGTTTCATCATAAAAATAAGGAATTTATGATTTTTGTTGGAAGATAAGGAGTGTATTTATTTCATGTAATTTTGGAACAAAAAGACTTTGACATGTAATGAAGAGAGGAGAGGATGTTATATTTCATAAGTGGGGGAGGGGATATGAAATGATTTTTTAAAAAAATTATAGCCAAATTTTCCCATTCCAAAAAGATAAAAAATCAATTATTCATAAACCTTATATGATATATGGTCAATATATGTCTATGTAGTTGGTGTTGGACATGTTTTATGTAATTTTACTCAGTTTCACATGCATTGAATCATATAAATTATATTGAAAATTTTTAAAATATTAAATATGATATAAAATATCATAAGAATATATTTTCATTCATGATGGGTGTTTAGATTCATACATGTTATCAAATATAATTTCCCTACATTATATTTTCAAGGTGATAAATTCTCCCCACCATAATGGATTTTTTTTCTCAAAATTTAAACATGATCACGGTGATATATTGTTTGTTATTATCTATGTTTGAAATACCACATCATGAAAATGGTTAAAAAAAATATTCTACAAAAGAGAGAGTGGGAGGTATAAAGGTCACATGGAGAAACATATAATTGGTTCTCTATGTAGGAGAACATTACTGAGAAGTATAGATATATACATGGAGGATAAGTGTAAATATTTATAGGGAGTGACTAATGTCATCAATCAAAATAATATGAATCATCAAAGTAATGATGAGGTCCTCAAATCAATAAATATATAATGATTTAAAATAGAAAAAGGTTCAACAAAAATTAAGGTATTATCACACAAAATAATTTAAGCTCATTTTCCTCATGTTGATATTTTCTTTAATACCTAATTATATATGGAAAATTAGAAAAAAAATCATTTTAATTTCATATGAAAAAATTATCCTTTGTTCATCCTTTGATAAAATTAAAATTCATCTCTTACAATAAGAAATATATATCCTAAAATGAACCCACTGAATAAATAATTTTTTTCTTAAAAAATCATAATACTCATAAAACAAGTTATTATATTTTTCTTGAAATATTTACAAAAAATGTTTTAGTTAAGAAATTAATCTCTAAAACTAAAAATCAATGATACTAGATTATTATTAGTATTTATTCGTCAAAATTTTTAACTAAAAACAATGACATATTAATCAAGATATTCCATAGGTCAGTATTGGTGTCAAATACATATCATCCTGTAGCGATGGTTTTGTGACAGATGACCTTTCCAGATTTGATTGGTTTTCACATGGAATATAGTTTATCCTTTTATAATGCCAAATTAATATAATTTTCAAAACTTTATATGATGCATATTCTTCAAATAAGTTTAAATGATAAATAACCATATAACTAAGGTTTTCAACACTACCCAAATATATAAATACTTGAACTATTTTATATCCACATGGGACTTATCTTTTCCTGGATTTCATCATTTAGAAGATGGAATTGAATTGTTTAATTACTAGTTTCCTCACACTTAAGGTAATATATTATAAATAATTCTATAAGATCAGTTTTACTTCCTTCAATCACACTCTTAATTTTTCATCATGATCTCATTGAATTATATCCTTAATTCCCAGACATAATTCATTTCCATATTCCATGGAGACACTTTCCTAGGTTTCTCTTCCATATTTCCTGAATGATGGAAATTAATCTATTTAATCTATCTGGTTTCCAACACATTAGCTAATAGAAAACTCCATCCTTATCTTTTTTGTCAACTTATATAGTTGGTCAATGTATATATTGTAAAAAATATTTTTGGAATACTAATTAGTCATGAAGAACATATCATTAACTCGTATAAAAACCTCATTTGTATTACATTTTCACCACCATGTCCTTCATGTTCAATGTTAATTTTACTCCTTTGAGTACAAACCATTGAATAAAAATAGAAAGCATAGTGATAGTAAAAATAGTTATAGAGAAGAGTATAATTATTTATAGGATATCTATATCATGATACCTTATCTTAACTATAATACACCTTAGGGTTACCCTAAATCATTCATTGTTAAAATCCATCGTAATGGTTTGTAATGAATATGTGAATTACCCTAAACACATCCCATGGGAGTTTCAACCTATACATGTAGTAAGGCACATTATAGAGTACGAGGTTACATCATGTTTGGCCTAACAATACACTTCAGATTAATTACCCCTAGGTACATTTGTTCTTGATTATTTTCCATTTTGTAGTATCCAGGTAGGACTGAATTGTTAGGAATACCAACATAATCTCTACCTTACTAAAAATCTTCGGATTTTATTATATATATATTCTAAAATTATACTTTATAGATATGATGTATAATCCATGTTTTTATAATTTTATCTCTAATTGTTGATACTAAACATCTTATGATAACACCATTAGTGAATTGTCCCACGATATCTTAGACCCAATGCCTACTACGATTACATTTGCATAATATACGAGTAAATATTGTCCTAAAGGACCGAACATTTTATTAGTCTTGGTAATTTAGAAACTTATATTATACATGTTTTAAAAATTAATACTCTAAATAAAACATAATATTTTGGATAAATTTATTCTATATAACGTTTCCTAGAATATATTTCTTATTACTCTATAGGGAATCCTTGGGAAAATAAAATAAAATATGGGTGTGATCAAAATCCTAGTAAGGGTAATTTAAAGAGGATTAAATAATTAATTAATGAGAATAATTACATTTCAAGGTAAATTAATGATCACAGTTTTCATAGTGGCCATAAATTGAGAAGGAAGTGTATAATAAATATGGTAATGAAAATAAATGGAAACATAATCCATTTAAAATCAACAGCTTAGAAATAATTAATAGAGTATGGTGAGAAACTAAATAACATTACATTTAGTAAATGAAATAATAATGAAATGAATCCATAGATATGTTGAAACAAAATATCACAGATACATAATTAATGTATAAAAATAAATTCAATAAATAATTTTTGGATGTGATGTCTTCAGAACAAGAAAAACTATTCTATCAAGACCATTCACAAGTTGGTTTAAAAGAACTCCTAGAACCCTATTTAATATTCATAAAAAAATCAACTCAGGATAACCTATCGATGCATCAAGGGGTATAAAAATTAAAAGACTCACCCATCACTGCTAGTCCAAATAATTCATTATATTGAATAATCAATATACATAATTTTCCTTATCAAATACCAGTATTGAATAAAAAATATAGATAAAAAAATCCCTCTAGATATTCAAGTAACATTATAAGTGAACATAATATATAAAAATGATAAATAGATTAGTTAATAAACAATTCCTGATAAATGGTACATAAAATTATGGTAAATTCCATGATTAGTGATAATAGATACATTAATATTTTGAGGGTTATAACAAAGCAATCAAGGAAGTTAAGGTGAATAATATCATTCACATGCATTGAATAATGTAAATTATATTGAAATTATTTAAAATAGAAAAAATAAAATAACATATCATAATATTAGATCTTATTGCATGCTTGGTGTTGAGTTTCATGAATACTATCAAATAAAATATTCTTGCATTATATTTTCAAGGTGTTAAATTCTCCACACATTAGTTGAATTCTATATTTTACAATTTAAACGTGATCATGGTGATATAAATTTTGATGTTATCTATGTTCTAAATCCCACTTCATTAGAATCGTTCATAAAAAATCTTATAGAAAAGAGAGTGTGGGGGGTAAAAGGTGTCATTGAATAACATATAACTGGGCATCTATGTTGGAGAACAATAATAGAATGTATAGATTCATACATAAAAGAAAATATTAAATTTTTTTAGGGAGTGATTGATTTCATCTATCCAAAACATTGGAATGATCAATGGAAAATTGAGGTCCTCAAATCCGGAAATATGTGAAGATTTACAAGCCCATTTGTTCAATAAAAAATTTATTTTGATATCATTTTATTAAGATCATTTTACACATGTTGAGAATTTTATTTACCACCTAAAAATATATGTAAGATTACTTACATTATTCATTTTAATTTCATATTAAAAAATTCACATTTTTATCATCCATTTATCAAATTAAAATCCATCCCTTACTCTATGATATGAATCTCCTAAAACCCACCACCTTAAAAAGTAAGATTTTATTTTAATGGATTATAATGCACATAAAAAATATCATTATAATTATCCCTAAATACTTCCATTACTAATTTGGTTACGAAATTAAAATCTAAACCTAAAAAAGAGACAATTATGTTCATTATGAATATTTATTCGTCAGATTGATTAACCAAACTCAATGGAATATTAACCATCACATTACATAGGTCAGTTGTTTGCTTGAAAACCATATTGTCCTTATATAATGGGTCCAATACCCATGACCTTTCCATTTTTGATTCGTTTTTACCCTGTATATAGTTTTTCCTTTCATAATACAAAATTAATTTACATTCCAAAAAAAATATGATGGACATCTTTGAAATACATTTAATCATTAAATATCCAATTAACTACGGTTTTCATCCAACCCAACTACATAATTACTCCGTCTACTTTTTCTTCCATCTATCAATTACCTTTTCTTAGAGTTAAACCTTTAGAATATAAAATTTACTTGGTTAATGATTAGGTTCCTCACATTTAAGGGAATAAACTACAATGTATTCATTACAATCTATTTCACATCCTTTAATCACACTCATAATTTTTCCTCAAAAACTGATTGCATTATTCTCTTAATTCCCACACATAATTTGTTTCCCATTTAAAATTGAGAAACTTTCCTAGGTTTATCCTTCCACATTTTTTGAATGATTTAAATTAATCCATTTAATCTCTTTGGCCTCCACCACTTGAGCTCATAGAAAAATCCATCATTATATTCATTGTTGACATTTGTATTTCGTAAAGATATATATTATTAAATATATTTTGGGAAAACTTATTTGGCATAACCAAGATATATTTCACTCCTATAAACATTTCATTTTTTAGCTCATTGTAACCCCCTTGTGCTTCTTGTTAAATAATAATTTTTCTAATATGAGTACCAATCATTGAATAAAACTAGAAATCATAGTGAGTGCCACAATAATTATAAAGAATGTATAATTATGATTAGAATATCTATATCATGACACCTAATCATAAATCTAAAACACCTTAGGTTTAACCTAAGACATTCATTTTTAAATTCCATAATAATGGCTTGTAAAGAAAACATAAACCATCTTTATCTAATAACATGGTAGTGTCAAACCATGCATATATTAAGGCATGTTGTACTCTGCCAGGCTACATAAAGATTGGCATAAAACACATTTTCAGCATAGTTACCCCAAGGTATATATGTGCCAGAACCATGTCTACTTGTATTATCCAGGAAGAGAATATTTGTTAGGAAGAAAAACATAATCTATACCTTACTAAAAAACTACAATGTCATTATATACTCATCCTCAAAGTATACATTAGATATATGATGTATAATATATGTTAATCAATGTCTAGTTCCCATGGTTGGTACTAAACATCTTATGATAAAAACTATAGCTAATTGACCCTATAAATCCCTAATCATGTGTATAATACCATTACAATTTCATATTACACAATTAAATTGTTTTCTAAAGGAAATAATAGTTTAGTATTATTTTTAATCAAGATATATACATAAGACATATTATTAAAATTAATACTGTAAATAGAAAATTATTTTTTAAGGATAACTTTATTAAATATAACATTTCCATGAATATATTTCTTAAGACACTTTATAGAATCCTAGGGAATGGGGAAAATTAAGGGTGGCCTCAAAATCATAGTATGGATAAAGTGAAGTAGAAGAAATAATGAATCAATGAGAATAATGAAATTTCAAGATAAATAAATGATATACATTCCATACTGGAAATAAACTGAGATGGTAGGTTATAATCAATCTGGAAATGTAAATAAATAGAAACAGAAGACATTTAAAATCTATAGATAAGGATAAATAAATATGGAAATGTAAAAAAAAGAAACACATTTTATTTAATCAATGAAATGAGAATTAAATGAATCCATAGATATGAAGACTCCAATTATCATGGATATGTAATTAATGAATAAAAATAAATTAAATGCATAATTTCTTGATGTGATTATTCAAGCACACTAAATATTATATTGTCAGGACGTTTCACATGTTTGTTTAAAAGTGCACATATAAACATATTTAATTTTCGAAACACATTCTACTCATTAAAACCCATCGATTCATTAGGAGGATAGAAAAATTAAAAGACTCAACCATAACTGCCAGTCCAATGAATTCCACATATCGAATAATCAAAATAAATAATATTCCTTATCAAATACATATAGTTAAAAAAGAACAAATATTAATAAGAAAATTAGATATTAAAATAACATTAAAAGTGAAAATCATATTTAAAAAATGATAAATAGTTTAGGAAATAATCGTATCCATGAAAAATTATATAGAAAATTTAGGAAAATCAATGTTAAATGACAATAGAAACTTGAGTATTTAAAGGGGAATAATAGAGGACTCAAGGAATTGAATTTAAAAACAATACATCATAAGAATTGAATGATTTAAATTATATTGAAATTATTTGAAATATTAAATATATTATGAAATATCATAATAATATATTCTATTTATTACTTATTCTTCCATTTCATACAAGAAATCAAATATAATGTATATATATTATATTATTAAGGTGTTATATTCTCCCCACTATAATTGAAATCTATCCAAATAATTTAATCAGGATCATGGTGATGTATTATTTGATATTATCTATGATTGGAATCCAACATCATGAAAATGGTTCATAAATAAATTACAAGAAAAGTGAGAGTACGAGGAAATGAAGTCACACTGAATAACATATGACTAGCTCTCAAAGAATGATAACATTATTTGAGTGTTGAGATACATACATGTAGGAAAAGTGTAAATATTTATACAGATTAATTGACACAATCATTCAAAAATATGTTAATGATCAATGGAACATTGAGGTTCTAATATCCATAAATATGTGATGATTTACAACACCATAGATTTGACAAAAATTATGTTATTTAGAACACATTTTTATTATTCTATTCCTCAGAATGAGATATTTATTTACTACCTAATACAATGATAATTAATACAAAAATGATTTTTTAGTATTCATATAAATAATTTCACCTTTTAGTCATCCTTTTATCAAATTTAAATTCATCTCTTACTCCATGAAATGGATAACCTATAATAAACCACACCTGGAGAGATGATATTTTCTTTTAAAGGATTAAAAAACTGTAAAACTAGTCATTATATTTGACTCTACCTATTTTCCAATACTGATTTGGTTAAGGCAATTATCTCTAAACTTAACAATAAATAGTACTAGTTCATTATTAATAATTTTTCATAATATTTTTTAACTAAAAACAATAAAATATTATTCAAGACATTCCATATGTTAGTTTTTATTGTGAAATACTTATCATCCTTCGGTCATGCATTCAGGACCCATGGATTTTCTAGATTTGATTAGTTTTCAATCGGTACATAATTTGACCTTTTCTAATAATAAATTAATTTAATTTCTAAAATAAATATGATGGACATCCATGAAATAAATTTAATTAATAAATATCCATTTAACTAATGTTTTCAACACAACCCCAATACATAAATACGTCATTTTTTTAATTTTATATAGGACCTACCATTTCCTAGAGTTCATCATTTAGAAGATGGAATTGACATGGGAAATTCCCAGGTTCCCCACACATAAGGTAGTGAAACATATCATTTACATAATTATAAATTTATCTTTGATAATTAATACTCGCACAAGGCTTTCTAGTTTTATTCAATCATCAGTAATCAAAGGAGTAATAATACTCGCACAAGGATTTCTAGTTTTATTCAATCATCAGTAATCAAAGGAGTAATAATACTCGTACAAGGCTTTCTAGTTTATCATTACTCCTTTGATTACTGATGATTGAATAAAACTAAAAAGCCTTGTGCGAGTATTAATTATCAAAGATAAATTTATAATTATGTAAATGATATCTATATCATAACACCTTATCTTCAATGTCAAACAACTTATCATTAACCTAGGCTATTCAATGTCAAAATCCATCATAATGGTTTGTAATGAAAAGTTAAATTATCTCAACCATATCCCTCGGGAGTGTCAAACCATTCATATAGTAAGTCCCATAGTAGTGCACCAGGTTACATTATGTCTGGCCTAACACACATTGTCATAGTAGTTACCCCTGGGTACATTTTTTCTAGAACCATTACCACATGTAATATCAAGGAAGGTATAAATTGTTAGTTATGGCCACAAAATAACAACAATACTAAAAATCATAGATTTTATTATATACTGATCCTCAAATTATACATTATGGATATGATGTATAATCTATTTTTGCTAATTCTAGGTCCCGTGGTCAGTACTAAACTTATTCTGATAGCAACTATATGGAATTTAACACAAAAATCATGGATCCAATGACTACTACAATTATTTTTTCATTATATTCAAGTAAATCATGTCCTAAAGGACCAAATAGTTTAGTAGTCTTGGTATTATAGATACACGCATAAGATATATCTTAAAAATTATCACCCTAATTGAAACATACTTTTTTAGGATAAAATTATTCTAAATAAAATTTCCTTTCATATATTTCATACTATAATTATGGGAATCTTGGGGCAAGGAAACAAAAAAAGGTTGATAACAAATTATTAGTAATGGTAAAGTAAAGTGAAAGGATTAATGAATCAATGAGAATAAACAAATTCCATGGTAAATGAATAACCACATGTTCCACTATGGTAATAAACTATGAAAAAAGTGTATAATAAATATGGAAACATATATAAATGGAATCACACACCATTTAAATTCAATAGAAAAGTAAAAATAAATATAGGATGGTAAGACACTGAAACACATTACATTTCATCAATGAACTAAGAAAAAAAATCATAAATATATATTTTGAGACAAAATATCATGGATAAATAATTAATGAACAAAAATAAATTATTTCCATAGTTTTTTGATGTGATGTCTCAAGCAAGTGAAAAAAAATACCGTCAAAACCATTCACAATATTTTTTAAAAGTGCACATAGAAACCTATTTAATTATTGAAACTAATTTTCCTCATGTTATCTTATCAATAAATTGAGGGGATATAAAATGTAAAAGTATAACCCATAAAATCCATTAGTAATCATACCTCATATCGAATAATTGAAATAAATAATGAGCCTTATCAAATACCTGCATTGATTAAAGAACACTAATTAATTAAAACATCTCTAGATATTCAAATAACATTAAAAGTTAACACCATATATAAAAAATGATAAGTAGTTTAGGAAATAAACATATCAATAATAAATGATATTAAAAATTACGGGAAATTCCATTTAAATTGATAACAATAACTTGAATATTTCATGGGGTATAACAAAGGAATAAAGGAAGTGAATGTGAATATTATCCTTCTCAAAATCATTCATAAAAAACCTATATAAAAATATAAAAAGATATTTTAAATAGAATAAGGATGATATCATTATAATACATACCGAGTGGAGTAATGATAACGATTTTTTTTTCATTGATGGATGAAAATATTAAACAATATATTTTAAATAGATTCTTGAGGGAAATATCCTTTTGTTATAAAAAACCTTTTCTTTGAAAATCAACATTGAAAAAAATTCATTAAAAATTAACATTTAATATATGTAAAAGAAGCATCAATGAAATTACTGAGAGTAAATCCATAAATTTCTTATAAGGTTAATGGAAAATTCATTTTGGATGGAAAAAATGATAACAAAATCCTTATTTAAAAAGTGAATAGTATATTCCCTTCAAAACATGGTTAAAAGATATAAAGGGTAAAATTTATTTAGTAATCATTATAGAAAGGAAAAAAATTATATTTTTAACATTCATATAAATAAAATTTTTAATGAAAAATTAGTTATTCTACTAAAGAAAGAAATGATGATGGGTTTTCAGAAAACCATTTTTATAACATTTTTGAGTACCAAAGATTGGGAAAATTGTACTATTACTTGAGAAATGGTCATGAATAACCATATAATAATCTAATGAAACTATTTTTAAATAATGATAAAATAATTTTCACTAATGGAAATTCAATTTTAAAAAATCCCAAATAATATGAGATTGTGACGTAATCCCTTGAAATTAATATAATGTTGATCTTAAAATAATTCAATGAATAAATTATATGTATCAACTATGAATTTAAATAAAACATGTGGAAATATATCAATAGATTGTAAAAATTAATGATAAATATAATCATAGAAAATTAATGAAAACGAGGTATTAGTATAACTCGATTAAAAAAATATGGGTGGTGGTATTCTTTTCAACTAGGTACATTTTAAATCAAATCCCCTTAGATGAGAATATTAAAATTAAAACTAAAAATATCATTAAGATTGAATGAATAATGTTATAATATAAAATAGTGGTATTGTGTACACCATATATATGAAATTATTTTCATAATAATTAATTGACTGATTTAATATAAATATAATAATAAAAAAGGACGTGAGATTGCAAAGATAATCATTAAAAATTTTCTTGAGTAGAATAATCTTTAAACATTCAAATGTGTCCCACACCACATTGAAACATTTAAATAATAGCATTCATGAATTATTAACATTAAATGAAACTAATAAAATCATGATAATAAATAGATTTGTAATATAACATGTCAAAGGGTAGTATATACACTTTATAAAAGAAACTTTGTGTATAACAACAAAAAGCCTCAATGGAATGTAAATTTAAATGAAATCATTTACCTTTCATTTCATTTTTGGATAAACAACCATTAAAATCATATATAATGTTTTTAATCAAGTTAATAACAAATACCAGAACCATTCTCATATTTATAATATCTTATTATAATATATTATTGTTCATTTGTAAACATAGATTCATTATCTTTAATATATTGGGTGTTAATTGGATAGTTTGTTGAGTATGTTTTAACATGTTACATGTTGTTCTAATTAATTATATTTTAGTTTGAGATTCATTAGAATGTAAACAATTAATTAAATATCATATATATTCAGTATATATGTATTTCTAATAATCTATAATGTTTGTATATTGGAAATGAAATGCACCATTAATTGCGATTGAATGCCTTACATAAGCATTAATATTATCCTCATTTCTTTATCTTATTAAAAGAATGAAAATAAAATTGTATATGTGTGTATTATAATTCTACTATCATATATTTCTCTTATATCTTACATAGGTTTATTAAATGAATCAATTATACATTATTGGTATAGTATGATGGAATCACGATGCTTTGAGGGAGTTATATTCCACACTTCCAGAAATATTGTTTTCATATTTCCAACAAAATGGGGTGTATAAAGGAATGTGATATAAACGAATTATATGATAATAAATACACTATAAATATAACATATATCACATATAAATTTATTTTATTTTATAATTACCATCCATTATAGGTGGTAATGGAAAAATTAATGACATTGTTTTCAAGGTTGTAGTTCGTCACAAACAAAAAATGAATGTCTGTTATCCATTATATGGAACTGTTTAATAACATTTAAAAAATTATAAATAAAACATCTCAGAGGAATTTGGGTAAGAACCATTGGTTTGATCCTTGGGGAATCTAAGGATGGAATTATACCCAAGTTTATTCTTCTAGGTTGAGTGGAGGGATTTAAGGTATCTATTTGGGAAAACATTGGTTGATCCAAATTGTCTTGAGAGGTGTAAGGAAGTGGGAGACATGAATACCTTTTATAGTGATGGTGGAGTACCGATCTTCTAATATTTGGATAGTATAATTCCACCAACATTTTTCCCATTTTATGTGCATCCAAAAATTGATATATATAGATCTAGGGGTGGTTAGGGTCAAAATATGACTATATAATAGATTTTCGATAATTTTTAAGGTCATTTATTCTCATGATATTAGGATTAGTCCAATATCAATATAATTTTTTTTTCATAATTGTAATTAATTTTAATCAACTTCACTATTATTTTTTTCCATTACTAATTTGAAATTATTAGAAATTATAAATTATTCTTATTATAAAATTTTAATCCATTTTTCTATATTTTAATACTGAAATGGAAAAAATTATTTAAAAATTAATCCAATATATGGGATGCCAATGTAGGGTTTTAATATCAAAATGTTAAACAATAATGAGATTATTATATAAATAAATAGATCTTATTAAACATTAAAACAAATTTAATATATTATTTAACATTATAAACAAATGAGATGAAATTTTAGTTTTGAATTGAAATTAATTATTATTAATGATTTATTAAAAAGTGAAACTTCATTGAAAAATACCATAAATTCACCATAATATAATTTTTCTTTTAATATTTCCAATATGATTATTGTTCAAAATATAAAATATAAAAATGTTATAAAATTTATATATTTGAAAAGGTTATCCATTTAATGGTGGTAAAATTATTATTACAAAAATAATGATTTTTATGTGAAATGTTGTGTTCGATCCTATATTTTGACAATAAAATATATTGGATGAATTTAATAAACATTAGATTAATTATAATATATATATATATATATTAAATTAATATCTCTAACTAATTTTAATTAATTTAATCTTTTTGGATAAAATATCATTATGAGAAAAAATAGTTTTCTGTAATAACATTCCAACTATATTCAATTGGTTATTATATTCATTACTATTTAATTATTGGCCAATGAAATAATCTAAAATTTTTGTATACCACGTATTTTTATAGGTTAGTTAATTCTATTAGTAAAACAAAATTTATTGGCTAGGATATATCATATTATTTTAAATTATATTATTTTAACAATATATTATAGTTCGGTAAGACTCGATCATTTGTGTAATAAAATCCAATAAAGAATATCATTATTTCATATGATTTACACTAAAAATTGTCATATTAATTAAAATAATTAAATTATATTTAATTTATTTCATATATTAAATATATTATAAATTATCAGGATATTATCTTTACTTAAGGGATTTCAATTTTGTGGTATACAAACTATAGAATATAATTTTCCTATATTATATTTCTTGGGTGTTACCCATTTTGATGGAGATATGAGTACAAATTGGGATATAATATATACATTTTAGTTTAAAAATATCCTTAAATATTAATCATATCATAACAAATTTAAAGGAAATGTATTTCAAAAAACACTTCATAATACCATAACCCATAGAAAGGATATATATTTCATAATCATATTATTTATTCTTGAGAGAGCGGCCTATAGAAAAAGAACTTTTTATATAAAAATCAATTCATCACAATCATAAATCATTTAGATAAATAATAAAGTTGGAAAAATTTTATGTTATATCCATCAAAACATATCTAACACCAAAGTTATTTCCATTGATGAATATTAAATTAATTAAAAGAAAATTCAAACATTCTCGTGGAAATTTTCATTTCAATTTTGAAAAATGTTCTTCAAAAACAAATTTTCTAAAACTAATAACTATATAATTATATTTGAATATAAAATTTCAAAATTTAAAATATTTTATAATTAGTTCATTGGTCATGATGGTAGAAAACATTTTTCATGTCGTACATGATAAGAAAACCTTTCACATTTTTTTTAAAATTAAAGGTGTTCTTTATTAAAAAACAAAAACAAGGCTACTTTTTTAATTTTTTTAAAAAAAATCAGCCATTGGTGAAAATGTATTTTAAAATAATTGAATAAAATAGGAAGGTTTCTTGAAATACTTTTAAAAAATATATACAATGAAGAAAAAGGGGTTTTCTTGGAAGAGAGAAATAAATTTTGTTTTTATTTCATAAAATATATTTTGGAATCTTTAATACATAATATGAATAAAATGAAGGAAGAAAATTTAATTTCTATAAATAAATAACCAATTTATTAGAAGATTCATAACTTTTTTGATATTTGGATGAAAATATATAATCAGTGGTAGAAAAACTAAAAACAATCCCAATAAACTATGAAATTGTAATATGAAACCCTTACTGCTTTGGTAACCTCTGAATAAAAATTCAAATCATATAAATTAACATAGTTGTATAGTTAAATCCCTTTAAAATCAACATGATTCACTGTTAAATACGTTCATGGTCAGTATAGAAAACACTCAAAAGAAACAAGTTGTAGGTATTGAATGTGTCTCACAGAAATAATAGATAGAAAAGAAATCCATTACATAAAGTTTCAACTTTCATCATACATATTATAACATAAAAATAATATTTAATGGTTTTTCATAATTCTATTTTAGAAATAAAATAATAAATTTCATATAGTAAATTATTCACTTATAAACATTTATTACCCTTTTGTTTATAACCCCTCATTTAAAATGTGTTTAATTTAATAATTGAATCATATTTCATGTTTATTTTGGTTTTTAACTTTCTGTCCTTCTACATTGATAACGGTTACATAATATCCAAAGTGTGAACAATGATATAAATATAAAATTTATTCATCATATATTTTCTTAGAGCAATTCATTAATGTTATATATAATAAACTAATGACATTATTCATGGATATAGTTGGTCATATGAATGCATGTGTACTATTTAAATTTTCTCGATGGATGGAATGAAATAACAGATAGTAATATAGACACATTATGATGTAATTATGATGTATTATATTCTAAATATATCCTTTAAATTTTTATTTATTACTTTAAATATAATATATATGTTAAAAATGAATCGCATCACTTCATGAGGTGGCCATTATCCATACACACGTGAAACGTATCACATTTCCATCGTATGGAAAATAAGAAAGAATAAGTGATATAATAAATAATGAATTCTAAGTGTGTTATGAATATTATAAATATTAATATCGATATTAAATACATCATTATATTCTGTTTTATTTGTGATGATGAAAAATGAATTGCATCGGTTCGTGGGGTTGTAGTCTTTTGTACGCACGATCTAGGGTTACTTTTCCAACTTGATGATTGTGGAGATAGATTTAGTCTATTAAAATTACATATCAAAATCTCATCATATTTAATATATTTATGTTGTTACATCATCATGGTAGACGAATATTTGAATGATTTAGAGGAATAAATAAAATGGAAATGGGGAGTATAGACTATATATTTTCTTCAGAGAACTCTTTTAATATTAAACCAAAAAAATTATTAAAAGGTATTAATAATCATTAAAAGCCTATATGATTTGATATGTGAAGAAAATAGTGGATTTTTATGTTTTTTCAAAAATAATTTTTTCTAAAAATGTTCATCTTATAGTATATGAGGTGATTTATTATAAGTGGTAGAGATCAGACACTAGAAATATATATAGCCAAATTTTTTCTTGGGAAGCAGCTCATTTTATCTGGAAGAAGTTAGAAGTTACACACTTTGGCACTTCTAAACTGATTAAAACATGGATAGCTATGCTTAGAGCTGAGTATCACAGATTCAATTTTCCATATGGAGAACCAATTTGGATATTTCAACAGATATTTATGACCATATTGAACAACTTACAGTCTATGGGAGAAAAAAGGCTATATGATGAAGATCTTGTAGATAAGATAATTGATATTATGCCCAATGAGTGGGAATCAAAGAGAACATCTATAGATGAGAACATGAAGGTTACTCAAATTTCTCTTGATGAGCTATTCAGATCTCTTCTCCAACATGAAACAAGAATGAAGAGAGATGTTGACAACATAAAAATAAGAATGTGAATGGTACTGTTGCTTTCACAACAACATCAAATCATATGAAAGCTAAGACTCCTGAGTGAGTAACCAGATCCATGTCAAAGAAAGTAATTATCGAATCCAAATCTAGTGAGAGTGAAGTCTCTGAAAACGAGTTATAAAACCTTTCTCGAAGGATGAACAAGATAGCTGGCCAGAGAAGTTTCCAATCCAAGTATTAGAAAAAGGAAAGGAAATACAAGAAATATGGTGAAGTTACATGTTATAAATGAAAGAGAACTAGACATATTATACCAGATTTCCCTTTTCTCATAAGGAAACAAAGGAAAGAAATGCAGTATGAATGGAACATGAATATGTATTACAAAACCAAAGCTAAGAATGTTCTCAAAGATAATGAAACCTGGAGTCCTAGTGGTGGTGACTTTTCAGATGAATCTTCTGATTATGAATCTTCACGACAGAGGAATCTTGGTCTTATAGCCAGATTTCCCATTAACAATCATTTCTTTATGGATAATGTATGAAATGTTGAATCATTGACCAATGTTTCTTTAAATTCTAATGATAGAGAATATTATAACTCTTCTGATGAATACTCCTCTTCATATGAATAAAATACTTCACCTACCTATGAAGATGTTTCTAGGTTTTCTAAACATCTTGAGATTGAGAATTATAAACTCAATAAAAATATTGATAAGGAAAACTCTAGGAATTCTATTCTTACAAAAGAAGTATCATATCTTTCTAAAGATCTTGATATGACAAATTATGAATTTATAAATATTTCAAAAAATCATGAGGAAGTATGTTCTGAGAGGAACAAACTTTCAATAGAGTTAGAAAAATTAATTTCTAAGAAAAGTGTTTTTGAGCGTAGCTCTAGTTCTAAATATAATGATTTTGGAGATAAAAACTTGGTTATTAAACTCATGTTAGAAATTTTTTTCTTAAATAAGTGTTTATCAAACTTTACCCATGATAATGAAAATTTTGATAAAATGTATTCTCAAATACAAACTTTAAGAATCAAATCCGGATTTGGTTATACACATGAAAATCCAATTTTTAGTAACAACTACTTTGTTCCACAAAGTTCCCCATTTTGTACCAAATGTAAATGTGGTGGTCACTGGGAAAAGAATTTTTCATTCAATAAAACCCAATCTTTGGGTTTTCATATGGCATATTTTTCAAAGAAGATGTGGGTGCCCAAAATATTGTTATCTGGAAATCTTGGATCCAAACAAGTTTGGATTCCAAATGTCTAATTCTTCTCTTGATTTCAGGAAGATAACGGAAGTACCATGAACAATACATCATACATAGATAGTGGATGTTCCCGACACATGACTGGTTATAAAATCTATTTTGAAAAGATTTTCATAACCAAAAGAGGAAAGACAACTTTCGGAGATAATGCTCAGGGAGAAATTGATGGTATTGGAAATATTTTTCCTCTTGGTAAATCATTGATTTCAAATGTATTATTTGTTAAGGGTCTTAATCACAACCTCATTAGCATAATTCAGTTATGTGATGAAGGATACCTTGTGAATTTTAGGAATGATAAGTTCTTATTTAACAATTCCAAAGAACAATTTATTCTCTCAGCCAATAGGTAAGAGAATGTTTACACTTTGAACTTAGAATACCATAGAAAACATGATTTACCGTGCCTTAGTGAAATGGAAGATCATTCTTGGTTATGGAATAGAATATTATGTCACTGTAACCTTTGAAACATATGTAAACTCTCTATGAAGAAACTAGATAAAGATGTACTGGAGCATAGATTTGATTCTTCTAATGTTTGTGATCCTTGTCAATATGGAAAGGAACATAAATCTAGTTTTAAATCAATCAGTGAAGTCT
Source organism: Viscum album (assembly GCA_963277665.1). NCBI lineage: Eukaryota > Viridiplantae > Streptophyta > Magnoliopsida > Santalales > Viscaceae > Viscum > Viscum album. The sequence continues at coordinate 538,820,369 of OY728156.1, forward strand.
CAACAGCTGATGCATTACAGTTGGTGCACATGGATCTTTTTGGTCCATCACAAACTAGAAGCATTGGAGGAAAATACTACGTGTTTTTTTAGTTGATGATTACAGTAGATTTACATGGGTCTATTTTCTAGCAAAGAAGTCTGATGTTTTTTCTTATTTCTAAATTTTTAGAGCCCGAGTTAAAAATGAGAAAAATCATCCACTAAAAACTATTCATAGTGATCATGGAGGATAATTTCAAAATTCTGACTTTGAAACCTTTTGTAGTAGAAAAGGTATTACTCACAACATATCAACACCTAGAACTCCTCAAAAAAATGGTGTAGTTGAAAGAATAAATAGGACTCTTCAAGGGATAACTAGAACCATGATGAGTGAATATTCTATAGTTAGACATTTCTAGGCAGAAGCTGTAATTACTGCTTGTTATACTATAAATCGAGTTTTGATTAGACCTTTTCTTAATAAAACTCCTTATGAGTTATGGAATGGTAGAAAACCTAGACTTTCCTACCTAAAGGATTTTGGTTTCAAGGTATTCATTCTAAATACTAAAGATAATCTACATAAATTCTAACCAAAATCTGATGAAGGAATTTTCTTAGGCTACTCCACAAATTATAAGTCTTATAGAGTTTTCAATAAAAATACTTCTACTGTTGAAGAAATAGTGCATGTAAAGTTTGATGAATCTGATCCTTTTATTTTTAAACCATCCCAACCTACATCCACGGATGTGTTTTCAAAAACTGATTGTCAACCTTTGATAGAAGATCCTTCTGAAAAAGAAAATCTTCAAGATGATACTTCTGAAATGTTTACCCGAGAAGACTTTCTACAATATATTGATGAACAGTCTTTACAAAACCCAAATCAGGTGTTTCTTAAGAAACATCCCAATGATAGAATTATTGGTTAGGTAAATCAACCTATAAGGACTATATGTTCCTTGAGAAATGAAGTAGAACATATAGCATTTCTTTCCCAATGTTATCCAAAAAGCACCGATGAAGCTTTAGGTGATGATGATTTGATCAAATCCATTCAATAAGAACTAAATGAATTTGAAAGAAATAAAGTCTGGAATCTGGTTGAATGGCCTAAGGAAACTTCTGTTTTTATAGTAAAGTGGGTCTTCGGAAACATGTGTGATGAAAATAGAGTTATTATAATAAATAAATCTAGACTAGTTGCTAAAGGCTATAACCAGCAAGAGGGTATAGACTATGAAGAAACCTATGCTCCAGTAGATAGACTTGAATCTATTCATATTCTACATTCCATTGCAGCATTCCTAAATTTTAAACTTTTTCAAATGGATGTGAAATGTTCTTTTCTTAACGGTTATGTTCAAGAGGAAGTTTTTTTTTGAACAACCTCCTGGATTTGAAGATACAAAACATCATGATCATGTTTCTAGACTTACCAAAGATTTGTATATTCTTAAACAAGACCCACGAGCCTAGTATGATAGACTCACAAGATTGTTTCTTCAATATAACTATGTTAAGGGAAATGTAGATCCAACCGTTTATATAAAGTATGATAAGAAAAATGTTTTGATTGTTCAAATTTATGATGATGACATCATATTTTTTTCAACTCAGCAATATTTAACTAATTCTTTTGCAAGTCTAATGAAATATGAGTTTGAAATGAGTAAGATGGGTGAGTTAACTTTTTTCCTTGGTTTTCAAATTTCTCAAAAACCAGAAGGAACCTATATATCTCAACATAAGTATATTAAAGATCTTCTCAAAATGTATGTTTATGAAAACACTAACAGTATATGTACTCCAATCGGTACCTCAAACTCCTTAGATCTTGATGAAGCTGGGAAACCAATAGATCAAACATCATTTAGAGTTATGAGAGGTAGTTTAATTTACATAACAGCTAGTCGACTAGACTTAATTTTTTTAGTATGCTTATGTGCAAGATATCAATCTAATCCTAAGGAATCCCACATAAAGGTGTTAAAAAGAATTTTTCCCTACCTAAAGGGAACCATGGATCTAGGATTATTTTATAATTCTGGAAAAATTTTTGTTTTAAAAAGCTTTTCAGATGATGATTTTGGTGGATGTAGAATGGATAGGAATAGTACATCTAGAATATATCGTTTCTTAGAAGATTCATTAGTTTCTTGGTCATGTAAGAAGCAACATTCTATAACACTTTCCACTATTGAAGCTAAATATGTAGCAGCTAGAGGTTTTTGTGCTCAAGTGTTGTGGATGCAACACACTCTCATAAATTATGGACTGAGTTATACTAAGACTCAAATTTTGTGTGATAACACAAGTGACATTTCCCTAAGTAAGAACCCTGCATGTCACTCTCGTACACAACACATACATATTAGGCATCACTTTCTTATGGATCACACAATTAAAGGAGATATCATTCATCAGTTTAACAGAATTCAAGATAAACTTGCTGATATTTTCAAAAAATCATTAACCTCCGATATAGTTGAATACATTAAACAAAAGTTTGGAAGGATAAAAGTAAGGTAATAGTTCTTAATTAAGTTCTTGTTGAAAAATTCTCTTAATATTAATAAACTCCATTTCATAGGGGGAGTACATTTTATTGTTGGTATAACTAATTTTTTTTCCTAATCCGTCTTTTAAACATAGTGTATCTAAAATCTTCGTAGTTAAGTTTTTCAAAATTTTCAGTACTGAAGTTTCCGGAATGGAAATTTCTGAAAATAAAATTTTTGGAATGGGAATTTCTGGAACTGAAACTTTTAGGATTGAAATTCTGGGAATGAAAACGTCCAGAATTGAGATTTTCGTACTGGAATTTTCAAACGAAATTTTTGTACCAGCATTTTTGTAAAGATATTTTCGTACTGGAACTTTCAAAATGAGTTTATTTTTTTAAATTTATGTCTTCAAGAAGAATATTACTAATTACGAAAAATGGTTCTTTCCAATCCGAAATCTATGATTTCCTTATTTGTAGTTTCGTAATCATATTTTCCTTGCTGGTATTTTCTTGTTTTTTTTTTAAAAAAATTCGGATTCTAGTTTTCCTCAAATCTAGATGTTTTCCTTAAAACCTAAAAAGATCGGAGTCACGTTTTCCTTGTGGGAATGTTCTCAACCATCAGATTAGATCCAAATGGTTTTCAATTGTTATATGGCTTTTGAAGTCCAATGGTCACATCCATCACCTATATAAATGGGACACCAATACTCATCCAACATCGATTTTGAAAGATTTTGCATCTCGAAGCCCTGCTGCACTCATTAAGACAGGTTCTGAACTTTGAAAATCCATTATGAATCTTTCAGAATTCGTCACTCTGAATGTCTGTTGAAGATACATCTCAAGATATGTCATCTGTGAAACCAATCTCTAAGTGGTTAGTATTCAGGGAAAGGTTAGTTCATCAAGATTTATACAAGTTTGATTCTATTGCAACCAAGAATATAAAGTTGAATTTTTGGGAAGATATTTTCCTGTTCAAGTTAGAAAAGCAGGATCCGGTGTATACTGATTTGTTGATAGAGTTCTATGAGTCTATTTCCTTCCAGTTGGAAGATGGCAGAGAATGGTTTTCTTTTAAATCTTATGGGAAGACTTATAATCTTTCCTACACCAAGGCTATGAGCTTGGTTGGTTTGTCCTACGAGGGGGAAGCTAAGTTTTTCTCACACAAGCTTCTAGATGAGCAAGGAAGTTTCAACAGGGTGAAGCCCTTAAAATGCCTTGGACTTAAGGATGCTACGACCGCTATGATTTCTCATCTCACTCCGAACAACAATATTCTTCAGCATTGGGTGCAAGGACTTTTGGTTCCAAAAAGAGGTGACAAAGACAATCTAAAGAAGAGTGATATATATGTCATATATTTCTTGGTAAATCAAAGAATGATAAATTTGGCGAGGAATGTCTTGATTACGATCAAGAATATCAAGGAAGGGAATTTGGGAGCTTAGATAATTATGTACCCTTCATTTCTATCGAGGCTGATAGTTCGGTGCCTAGAATCCTTCAAGGTTGCATGTAAATCAAAAGTCTATAATTTCATGATTATACTGGTTAGTGATGATACTCTGAAGAGGATGAAAATGGGTTTTTCTAGAGAATCTGGAGAATTTTAACCTCTATCAGTGGAAGAGGTTGAAGCATCTTAGAAGGAAACACGGGATATGGAACTATCCAAAAAGACAAGGAAGAAGAGGAAGGTCAAGGAAGTGGTTGCTGATAAAGAAAATACCATGGCTAAGGAATCTGATTCTGCTCCCCCCAAGCCGAAAAAGAAAAAATCATATACAGATGATGTATCAGCCATGTGGAGGGAAGACAAAGAGAAGAGGGAAGAAGGGGATCCACAATTCAGATTGGACCCTGCAGAGGCTAAGGCTTTAATGGAATGAGCTGAAAAAGAGCTAGAGAAATAGGAAAAAGAAAAGAAGATGAAAAAGAAGTTGTCTGAAGCTGATATAGTCCAATCATTGCTAAAAGCTACTGAGTTAGCTTCCAGAATGCTTCCTGTTCCAGAAACTTTTGCTACTGAACCATCATTACTAGAAACTCCAGGTAAGAATTATGACACTCCATAAAAATTCAAGGGTAAAGAATTAGTTGGAGAAGCTCAAAAATAAGTTGTTGAAGAGGAAGTAGAGGAAAAAGTTGAAAAATATGTTGTTGAAGAGGATGTAGAAGAATAAGTTGAAGAAGATGAAGAAGAAGAGGATCATGAAGATTTGGATACCCTGTTCATGCAAGTACATGACTACAAAGATAAGACTGAATCTGCAAAGTTAGTAACTCCAGGAAAGGAAGATGAGGAATCTAGTAAGAATGATGACAAGAACCAGTAAGAAATAGAAGAAGAAAATGTCTTGAATGATGAGGAAGAATCTTATGAGTGGAATTTTCATGAGGAAGGACAAGAAAAACAGAAACCAGATGAAGACCAAATTATTCAATTATCTGAATCTGAGGATGTATCCCCTAATGAGAAACCTTTTCTGAGAGCAGATTTGAGGAAGAAAACTCTTATCGGGACACCTATAAAAGATGTCATCAGGAAGAAAGAGGTTGGTGGAACTTCTAAAAGAATGTTGATTCAAGCTGAATAAGATCAGTCTCCACAAAATGTTTCTGATTCATAATCATCATCTAATGGGCATGATTTTGTGGTTCAATCTCTGAAGAAGTTGGTGGACACCATTCTGGTTTTTCCAACTATATATTCCAGATGCCAGATGCTACAACAGAGTATGAATCTGAAATCGGATTCTTTATCCATGGTCATGGATATATTTTTGATGATTTAATCTAAACAAAAAAGATTTCTTATCAATTATGATGTGCATAGAAAGTCCTGCAGTAAGTTAAAAAATTGGTATAAAAGAGTTGATAAAGATTTAGTTCAGTTTGATAATTTTCAGGTAGAAGTTCAAAATTATTTTGAAATAGAGGATAAAAAGGTTAATGAGATTTATGAAAAACTAACCCAGGAGAAAAATTCTCGGAATCAATAGGTCAGGGACTTTAATAGGAAGCTTTACTCTGTATCTTATAATTGGATAAATGAAATTGATTTCTGGATTGAGATTTAGCAGAAGTTGGAAAACCATGATGAAATAATAAAGTTGCAGAAAGAAGCCTTGGAGGCTCAGGCAGAAGGAATAAAAGTCCAAGATGAAAAAGTAAAATATTTGGAGAGGCAATGTGAGGAAGACCAAAGAGACTTGAAGAAACTCAAAACCTTATTAATGAATCTCATCATGAAGAAAAAAAAAGAAAAATGAACCCAATTCGACCTTTTGTTTTAATTTCCTTTCTTTGTAAAATTTTCCAACTCTAATGAAATGATTATTTGGTTGGTTGTATCTTGTCATATACTAATGTTTCAGGTACCATACATTGTTTTCAATTACCTTATTTCTTTTTGAAAATCACAAAGGGGTAGAAGGAAAAAGATCAACTCCTAAGGAGGAGAATAGAAAAATTTTTAAAGAGAAATATCCTTAAAGAAAGGGGGAGTTTCCCACTACGAAGTTTTTCATTTTTACAATAATGAAAACTCCACTCCAAAAACAAAGAATAAAATCCATAGGGTTTCAATGCCTATGGGGGAGTTAGTTGTATTCATTTTCATCCATGAACAAAGAGAGATAAGTTTTAGTTTCAAAGTCTAATGAAATTTTTTTAGAGTCCTTATGTTGTTTTTCTTATGTTTGTTTGTGCTTTTCAAAAAGGGGGAGATTGTTGAGTCAATAAGGTTTTCCTTATTACTTTTCCATTCCTTCTTGTTTTGAAAATCACAAACCCCTTATAATTAAGCAAATATAAATTTTATCTTCATAAGGAAAATTTACTTCTTTAAGGAAATTTACCCTTACCTATATTTTCTTATACATAGAAATATTTTTCATTAGTAAAAAAACCAGATTCATACCCAAAATCCCAAGAGTCATATAATGTAATTATTTGGAGAATTCTATTTTTAGGATCTGAATTATGGATGTGAACTATAATGAAGTTCCGATCCAAATTCTGGACTCTGAACTTTCATGAGTTCGACTTTGAACTCTAAAGTAGTTCGACTCCGAACTCTTAAGTAGTTCGACTCTGAACTCTTAATTAGATTGACTCCAAACTCTTATGAAGTTCAACTATAAACTCTTAAGTAGTTCGACTCCGAACTCTTAAGTAGTTCGACTTTGAACTCTTATAAAGATCGACTACGAACTCTTAAGTAGTTCTACTCCAAACTCTTAAGTAGTTTGACTACAAACTCTAATGAAGTTCGACTACGAACTCATGAGTAGTTCGACTCTGAACTCTTAAGTAGTTCGACTCTGAACTCTTAAGTAGTTTGACTCCAAACTCTTATGAAGTTTGACTACGAACTCTTTTGAAGTTCGACTCCAAACATTTACTAGTTCGACTTCGGACTCTGCAAGTTCAGATTCCGATCTTTGGTGAAACCAGACTCCGAATTCCTATAAAACAGAATCCGAACATTTCTTAACATAGACTCCGAATTTCATTTTGGTTAGACTCCGAACTTTTAATTTTATTACACTTCAAAATTTTATATGGATTTTACTTACATATGTTCCATTTCAAAACGATGTCGTGCATTCAGTTATACATGATTTATTATTAAACAATGTCATTCATTCTAGTTCAAATTAACCATTGGTTGAATTAAATCGGTACAGGTCCCTCCGAATTTCATGGAAAATAAGACTGTTGGAGGAGGGAGCCGACCGTTAGAAGTTTTCCTATAAATAAAGGCTCATTTGAAAGAACTCAAAAAACACAAGAAGTTGATCGATCTAGATACCACACACTGTTAAGGTTATTTCTAGAGAGAGAAGCTTTTCATTCCTAGTGCGTACTGAATTTCTCATTCAGATTACTTCGTGCAACTCCAAATATTGGTGATTACTTTCGAGGACTTCCGGGGATAAGATGAAAGAGGTGCCGACTACCTTCATGTTCTAGGGCTTCCATGCTGAGGAAGATAGAGGTTCTAACTAGTGACGGCTTGCGGGGATAACAAGGAAGAGATTCCGATCTTCGTATCGAGGCAATACCCTGGTGTGGGTACGATATACTTTCTTGAAAGTATATATCAAGGGACCTTTATCCAAGGATTTTGGATACCCTTCCCTTTGGTTTAAAAGACTTATATCTTGTTACATGTACTTTTACTACTTGTTTTTTTGCTGTACTTTTTTATTTTAAGTAAAGTATAATCTTCTTATATTTCCTTACACTTGTACACTATTTAGTTTAGATTATATACGCTTTAAGGTAGAATCTCATATTGTAAACTTTGGTTCCAATTCTCAATTTGGTGATTAGAGGTGTTGTGAATTTTCTTAGTTTAAAATTGATAAACACTGATTATTCCTTGTCTAAGGAAATTTCTTTAATGTATACAATCCACCCCCTATTGTATATTGGGAATCTACATAATTATTTTGAACCTACAAGTTATTGATATTACATGTGATTATTACTCTAGTATAATATCATTGTGATTGTGAAAATTTAATTATTATATTAATTATATAAATATTATGATCAATGTTACTTTTAAAATGTTTTTTTAAAATTTAATAGAATTCCCTAAAATTTTATGCTTATTTATGACATCTACACCTATATTTTATATGCTTATTGAGCATCTATGTTGACCCATTTATTATGATTCATTTTTACCATATGTGAATAGGTATATCATGATTGAACTATAGGGATGGTATTAGACATATGAGTGTTTCAAATGGAAATACTATGTTACATTTCATTTCATGATGTAATGAAAAATATATGTTTTTTTGATGTTTTTGAAATTATACTGAACTAATCATTCCATTGAAATTTGATTACATATGATAATTCCATTTTAATTAAATAATGCATTGGCTCCATTCAAATGGGGTTGGGGATTTAGAATAAAAATTTAATATCTCTAAATTTCTCCCTAAATATTTCATGGATATAAAATAATATAGGGAGCTAATAATAAACCTTTTGATTTTCATAACAATGGTCCAAAATATTGGAATAAAATCAATATATTATATTTCTAATTAAGAAATCATTATCATTTCAATCATCGATAGTGAAATCAATAATTATTGGAGTCATATTTTTTCTTATATAGTCATGTTGTTAAATATTATTATTTTATTGTGTTTATGTAGTTATGCATTATTCATTTTTATTTTCTAGTAATAATTTTGCTATGTTACAGTATATATATTCTATTTTGGATGATTTAATCATTAAAATATCAAAATATTTATTTTATTTTAGAGTTTACTATACATTGTTTTGTGTTCTCAATTAACAACATTATTTTAATTATTTTTTATTATTTTTTAAGGTGGAAAGTCCATTAGTGGTTGAACTTTCTTTGATAATTATTTTTTAATAAAATATTATGTATTTGATTAAAAATATAAAAATGATTACCAAAAAATACCTATTGAATTTATTTTTAAAGAGAATATTTTAATTTTCAATTATTTTTCCATTCCATTAGTACAGAATCCATAGTAATAATTTTATAGATAGTTATGTGAAGGGAGGACGTACAATATAATCAGGAGAATTTAATTATTAAAAAATTAAATTATCCTTTTTTATTTCAATTTTAGAGTTAAAAACATATTTTTATTTATTTCATCTTATATAATATCTAAATTTAAATATTTTTCATTATTGAGATTTATGACACTGATGTTTCTTCAAATTGAAAAACAATTTAATAAATAAATTCATATAATTTATAAATTATCGAGATAAATTCCATTATAAAAACCATCCCTTTAAATTCATGTTTAACATATTTACATAGTTAGATTCTTTTTCTAATATTCAAATTTAGTTTTTTAAAGAATTTTTTTAGGGTTGAAATTGATGGTAAAAAATTGATAGAGTACACTTTTATATATTGCATCACAAACCATGTGGAAGATATGTCATGCATATAATAATTCAATCCTATATATAATAGTTGGGAGTATATGAATACATTTTTCTAAGAATTGACACGATTAAGAAATAACAATTTATGAGTTTAATGTAATTTTTTTGGCACCATTATAAATGATATTTGTCAACATTAAATCCCATAAATTATTATTTTATTTGTCTATATCATATCTCGTATTCTATTTCCATTTTTTATTCAATTTATATGCACATGGATTTTTTTTTCTTTGTAGATATATAAGTATATAATAATGAAATCACTCATTTATCAAGGATACTTTATTCATGATTACCCATATATTTTTATCAGGATATACATATATATATTCTCAAACACCAACTAGAAACATTATCTCAAATGCATCCAGTGAAATTCATTAAAAAGACATGAATCCATCATAATTATTATGAAACCTCATAGACTATCGTTTTTCCATTAATTTTGATTCCTTGAGTATTATTTGACCTCTTATTCAGGTAAACCATTGATGATAAAAGAATTATTTCTACAAATAATTTGATATATATGATATTTTTGTGGTCTATTATATTATTATCATCATATCAATTTATCAAAAAAAATTATATATTTATAGCAATTTTATGTATAATAGAGTCATAATGGTTTCTATAATAATTAATTCATATATTAGTTTTCTCTAGGTTAGGTGGATCAATTTGTATTAGTTCTTGTTAGATATTTCCATTATCACATCAATCATTTTGGTTAAACAATTTTCAAATAAATACTTCCCAGAATCAATTAAGATAAATCTTATAAGAAAAATAAGAATATTTATCATTAATATAAATGAATCCAACTTCATGGAATATTATTTTTGACATATTTATTACAAAATTAAACATGGTATAGAAATTATATTTCAATTAAAAATAAAAAAAATTAAAATATTTTATTGTTGACATCTAGGGAAATTACTGATAATTATATATGATAGTGGATTAACATTAAAGACACATAATGTTTCATGGAACCTCTATATTGAAATAAATCTCATTGTACTCCGTTTAAAATTTTATTAGGGGCATATAGGATAAGAATACATCAAATTAAGGAGTCTTGTTCTTTAGTTTCCCATGTAGAATCATATTAAATAGTTCATAGAGGTTAAAATGGGTGGAACCCATACCACTAACACCCACTATCTTTATGGAATATTTGTGTATGTTTATAGAAACATTTATACCAATAATTTTATTTTATTTTATATGAAAATCAATCAATGGGGTATAAATTCATAAATTATATCCAACCTCTATATAAAATATAAAATTATAGTGAGAGGTTAATAAATCTTAATCAAACCCAAAATCAATTCTATAAAGAAGAACCATGTTATAAAATAATAAAAAATAACAAAATTAAAAACATATATAAAACATAAACATAATGTCTATAACCCTTTTAATTCATATTCCCACCACCTAAAAATGAAATATATCAACTTACAATGTTATTCTCACCACAACATCAACCAAAAAACACACTCTCAAAAAAAATATCACTATATATATTAAAATTATTGATTAATAGAAAAAAACAAGAGAATAATATGATGAATCAATAATATTCTCCTTCAAATCTTCTGAACGAATTTCTTAAAATTACAAAAAACAATAATTTGACTATTACAAGGCATATGACTATGTAACATGTATAATAAATATGGGGAGTATGTTAATGTGGCTCCCATTTTAATCAGGTGAGAGAAATAGTAAATGAGTTCAATAAAAAATTAAAATCTAATTTCAAACATAAAATAAAAAATACGGTAACAATAATAGAGTAGAGAAATCAAGGCGGGAATTTAAAATATATATATTAATGTTAAATAAAATTCAAATGTAATATAAAAAGATAAATCCATATACCACCCCTAAATTTTTTTATACAGAATGAGGTATAGATGTATATAGATTTCGAACAAGAGGTTAATTGAGATCATGATGTTACTCCATAACAATATTCCCATTCAAAATGATATCTCCCAATTATTAGTGTACGAAAAATTCAAGGAGGGGTCAGATTATAATAAATATAAATTATATTATCATGATGAAATATCAATATGTTGATAGTTTTATATTACAGATAAAATAAAAATCCTTTTACAACTTATAGATCCAGAAGGTGTCTTTGTCTGATTGGAAATTAATTCATGCACAATTTAGATCTCATTTTTTAATATTGGAGAAATTATCAACATTATTCCATTTGGAGTGTTTCAAAATATGGTATTAAATTAAATGAAATTGAAAATGGGTTTTCTTCAATTCCCTGATCATATAGTGAATTTTTATCATAAAATTTTTCAATACGTTCTTAAAACATTATATAACTTCATTTTTACATGGAATTATTACAGATTTACCTAAAATAAGAATGAAAGTTTTCATTATAATTATAAGATCATTCCCAAAATTAATAAAAGATTTCATTAACCTAAATTAAAGTGAAATTATATATATATTTTATGGTGAACAATTCATTAATATCTATTTAATTATAATATTAATTGTGTTTAATTATATGATATCCAAAAAGATAAATTCTCCAATTGAAAAGAACTATGAAATTTTAAAGAATAGGAGATTAAAATGATAAAATTTCTTAAAGACATGATGGATAAAAAATAACAGCTAAATTGACAGAAGAAAATGGATATATGTCTATGATAGAACATTTTTATATAGTTTCTGACATAGTATTTAACAATTCAATCATCAATTGATAATGGTTTTAGCCTAATACTCCATAAAAAATGTTGTGGTATTTTTTTTCAAGAAAATAAATATATTTAAGTCATAATAAATGAATATTTACAATATGATATTGAGTAAAATCTCATTAGAGTAATTGGAAAAAAATAAGAAATAGCATGGGGAATTTCCAATTTCAAATGAACTAATCCTAATTTTTGTATACATAATGAACATCTGATCATATTATAAATCAATGAAAGATACATTCACCCAAAATGAGAGAGGTTGTCAAAAATGATATTTTAAAATTCAATGGTATATGAATCATATTTTATATTTGGATATGTAATATATTACCTCACTCATGATTCTTCCTAATAAGGAGGGTATGATGGTGTTTAAATATTAAAATAATGAATTGAACCCAATTAGAACTATTTTGGGGTAGAGAGTATGTTCTGATTGTTATAATAATCATGTATTAACATGATTGGGTAAATTTATACTCCCATTCATGAATATAATTATTTAATTATTAGTCTAAATTGATATTTAATATTTTTTAAATTCCTATTACACTTATAGTGAATTTATGCTGGATCTAGCAGACTAAGAAAAATGGGATTTGGTTGTCTATATGATATCATTCATCTTCCTCACATGTATTTTCATAGAAATTTTACAACAATTTATGATTGGTAACTCTCATTACATGGATGATTAAAAACTATAGATATTAATTTTTATTTTTATTTAATAGAGGATAATTTTAGGTATTTCATTATAATATTGGCTTTGTAAATAAATTATACAAGGAAAAGTGTCTGGTACTCTACTATGAAAAGTTATACTTCATGTTTTAAAAAGTATTTTTCCTTAAACATCATAAATTTACGTAAATAATAATGTTTAACACATAGCATATTAATTTGATACAAGGGATTATTTATCCGACCATGGTAAATTCAATTCAAACATTCCTTAGTTATATAGATTTTTATTACTTTTAAATAAAATATTTGCTATGATAGGTTGATCATTAACCCATATATTATCAAAATTAATTTCTATTTAAAATTTACGAATGATTAAATGAATCCTTTAGTATATTCATAAAAAAATGCAGGCCACCCCAATAATGATATATATCAATATATGAAACATGGTTAAAAGGATTCGTGATGTAAGTAGCTTTGATGAGAGAGGTAATTTAAAATATTAAGATGGTCATATAATTTGTCTAATTTGTTTTAAAATTTACTCCCAATGATTACCATATAAATTAAAATGGTATTCTGAATGACCTTATAAATATTTCCATTTCATTTGATAAGTTTACATCAAATTTAGTACTTTCCAATGTAATATTGTATATTCATCATACTAATTTGAGATAATTTATAAAAAAATTATTCTAATCCCTTTATTTCATAATGGATTATTTTAATGTATGATATTTATATCAAAATTAGAGATAATAAGGTTTTTATATCCTTATTGTAGATACTTATTCATTATTAACATTAAAAAATATCATGGAAAATATGGAGATTAAAATTGACAATAAATTACCAAATCATAAAATATTATACTAAAATATACAAGTTCTTCATTGGTTTTCAAATATATAATACTGAATGAAAAAATGAAACTATAAAATCTTGATTTAAAAATTTAGGTACTTCTCAACACTTTTATTAATTCACCTATGGTTGGGTTTTTTCAAAGGGTGTTTTGGGTGAAAGTTGAGATTGTTTTTGAATGTTTTTGAGAAATGCATTGTAAATGCATGGTTTTCTAAAAGCATGACCTTGAGTGAAAACATTGTACACCAAATAATTGGTGTGTATAGTTGGTACATGGTTTTATCAAACCATTTAACCACCTATATTAATCTATACACACTAAATGTTAGGGGTTTATGGTTAGAGGACACAATTTATATAACTATTTCCCCCTCTATAAAACCATTCATCCGTGATTTTAATCCACAAATTTTTATTTTAAATTACCATGGTTTTTGGTTAAATCTCTAACCACCCTTATTAGACCCTAAAGAAATTACTTGGTCACAGTTTTCTATTAAGAGTTTTGTTTGACTCCCCCAACCACTTCTCATTATGGATCAATGTTCTGATCATCTCAGTGACTCTCATTTTGGTATGTGAATCTCCTATCATGTGGTTTGTTTTGATATACCTTTTTTTCTATTTGAGATGATGATATATCATCATTTTATTGATGGATTAAATCTATATTTTTTCTGGATATTCATTCATATTAATGTTTCTTGGTTTCTTATTTCTTTTTAATTCATTCTAGGACCCCAATGCAATTAATATGTTGTCTCAATCACGTGTTTAATGGTAGGTGGTTCAATGTTATTTAGACTAAAATTGAAATATACAATTTATTCATTTCTTTGAAATGAAATTATAAATAATTTAATAATAACTGATTTAATTGATATTATTTATGAGTGAAAATATAATGGAATTTGATAAAAGCCCATAATTTCAAGGATATTGAAATTTTGGGATGGATTAGTGAAATAATGATTAATTTTTAATATTTATTTCATAAATTTATTTGTGATACTAAAATTATTCAATGTTGATTATTGAGAAAAAATTCATTTAATGAAGAATGATTTGAAAATACATGAGTATATAAAAACATTTGATTTTATTTTGAAATGAGGAAGGTCTGTTAGAAACTAAAATTAGGAGATTATATTTTTGAGTGATTTGGAATGATTTAGTTTCCAATGATTGGTTGATTCATCGAAACATATGAAATCCTTTTTAGTTAATGGATAACCAGGATGATACTTCTTGATCTCCAACTCCCTACAAATTGATTCACAATGACAAAAATCACTTATCATAAATCATAATGATTTCTTTTTATTATTACCCTAATGGAATGTTGATAGATTATTATGATGACCTGATCCTACAGAATTCATCACATATATCTTGAGTCTTGTTGAGAAATGATATTTATATGGATCCTATTACTTGAATCTAACATACCACAAGGATTATTTCATGGTGTAATGTTATGTTTGAGTTCATGATTTATTTTAATTGATTATAGAGCTATTTTATTAATCCCAACTATTATACATAATTTATTTAATGCAAAATGTTTCATTAATATTATTCTGAAATAACTATCATCAATTTTAAAAACCATTTTTTTAAAAATATTATTTTTTATTTAAATTAAATTTTATATTAAAATTGAAATAATATATGTATTATTATTATGAAATTGATTATTGAAAACATGGAGATTCCCTACTATGATTTATACTTGATGCCTTATCATTATCCTTGGGAATTAATAGATTTTATTTCTCTCGATACAAGAAAAATGAAATCACCACTTGTGGTAGGTGGAATTTTAGGATCCTTGGGACCTATATTGATAATAATGACTAGTAGAGATGTATTCCTCATGTTACACATGGTCTCTCAACTTTTATCTTAATATAATTTGCGTTCCTGATGATTTTATATATTGCGTACTATTTTTCATATTATTTTCTACCTTGAGGAGTGTTCACATATCAACATGTATCTTTTTCTAATTCATTCTATTTTACAAAACACTTTCCTACATGATTATTGAATGATGATATTTTCATGTCATCAACCCTTGTAGATCAATAATTGTTTTCTGTATATGTTAGATTTATATCAATTATTAGTGTATGGTGGTATCTTTTATGGTTTATGAAAGACTAGTTTCATAGATTCATGTTGTTTTGTCTTTCCTTAATGCTAGTATGTAGTCAATGTTGTCTTGGTAGACAAAATCCATTATTTTTGGGACATATGTGGGTGTTTTATGTTTGTTTAATGACAACTCTCACATTAATGAGACTTAACACACCATGTGTGTTTGGAAGTATTTTCTATTATGAATATTTTGATCTGACTTCAAGTCTTTTCAAAATTAATATCAATACATTGATATCCTTTTAATTATATAATTATTGTTTCATATAATATTCCTTCATTATGTATAAGTATTTTATATTGATGTGTATATCATAATTCCTTAATAGAAATTTTCTGTTGAACCACAGCAGGAATATCATCTAGTGGACTAGAATCTTATTGACATTTTGGTGTGTGATTTCTATGCTATGGGATAAGTACCTACACCAATTCCTATTTAAGACCAACTTTTGAATCCTTGATAAGATGAATCTCATAATTATAATCAAGTGTTTATTCCTTAGAAACTACATGACCTTCAAATATCTAGTGCTCCCCAATAGGCTAATGATTAGTCAGAAAATATACAAATAAATTTTGAGTAATTGGAATTTCCTTATTCTATTAAAGGTAAGTGTGATTACTTCAAGCACGAGGGGCTAGGGTGGAGATTTTGGGATTCCATGGTGATGTAAAAGAAATAACATGTATTTTAGTGGATGGACATTGAGTTATTTTCACTAATAAGTTCTCTAGATGTAATGGCCCTGGAGAAATACATTGGTATCTTAACCTTGAACATCTTGATATGACAGTGACATATTATTAGTACTATTTTTTCTGATCTTTTTTTCCTATGTTTGTTTACAATGATATGATATGATATCTATGGATTGATATTAATCTGCAATATGATATTTTATCATAGATTTTCTTGTTGACTATCACTTCTCAGGCTGATCTTCTAGATAGATGGTTGATGGTTGAGCTAGA
The DNA here is from genome assembly GCA_963277665.1 of Viscum album. Taxonomy (NCBI): domain Eukaryota; kingdom Viridiplantae; phylum Streptophyta; class Magnoliopsida; order Santalales; family Viscaceae; genus Viscum; species Viscum album. Next base: position 538,837,300 of record OY728156.1, read on the forward strand.
TCTGACTTGTAAGTAACGATCAACAGTATTTATTTTTTCTCATAATGGCCTTTTCTGTGATTTTATTTAATTTAAATAGAAAATTCATATAAGACTCTTGGTGGTTCGAGATACCAAGAATCTTCCAAAAATCGTTCATTTCATGGTAGAGTCCTTCTTAGCTTTCTTTAAGTGTGTCGTAGTAGTAAATTCAAAATATAGTTGTACTAATGCACCAATGATCTATAGTTTTTGTGATCACTCAGGACACCTAAAAACTTTTATCATATATTTAATACACTATAATGTATCATGGGATCAACATCATAATAAATTATAGTGGTACAATTAGATTCATAAATAACTACGGTATTTTGACCAAATTCAACTGAAATGAAACTTATTCGTATAGTGGAAGAGTATCTAGAGTATTCTGATAAGGTGTAATGACTTTAAGAGGCACCATCACTATAGATTCATCATTAGTGAAGTATTTATATGGCACCAGTGTGTAGCACTCATTTTTATCGAAATTAGTTGGTAAACTAATTCAAATTCCAATGATTTATTTATGTTATGAAAGGGAAATTTGTGTACCCTTGGAGTGAAGAGAGAGCATAGTCCTCAATGTATTGTTTGTTTTTTCTCTATCTCTCACTTAAAGAATTATCTACCTAAATTTTTCTTTTCACAACATAAGACACAATACATCATTTTTATGGTGGATTGGATTATTAATCAAAAGTATTTTATTGATTTTTATAATCAGCATATCTAATTTAATGTGGTACATGGAATGCACCCTATTTTTTAGGGAGAGTTGTTACCGCGGTATCTTATATCTTGAATAAATTTTCAAAAGATTATAAGTTATTATTAGTTCTTTATTTTGACTTATAGTGGGAATATATTACTGATAATAACCTTCCAATTTTCATCATATTTCATTATATTTTCCAATAATTTATCAGGTTTTCTATCAGAAAAAGATGTGGATTTGTCTTTTTATTTATCACCTAGATCTCCTATGATGTTTATTACTTGTTTCCATGTTGAAAATGATGAAATGAAATATATAAACACATTATTGGATAATTTTCTATAGAAATGATATATTCACTTTATTGTGTAACCTTGGTCGGTGACTGTTATCTTAAGAATGAAATTTGGCGTAACACTTCATATTTTTGTTGATTAAAATGAAATTAATCATGTTATGATAAGGAATAAATATCTTCTTCCATTTATTGATGATCTATTTTACTATTTGAAATAAAATAACTGGTTCTAAAATTCATAAGACCACATTTTTGGGTAGGTAAAGACATTTTGATTACATTGGTATGATTTTTGATCTGACCAATGCTCTAACAATGTTCACAATATTGACGAACATGATATTCCATGAGCACCACAACTCATTCATGGTAGTCTTTGAGGATAAATTTTTTGTCTACTTAAACCCCAAGGTGGATCATGTGATTTGTCTATTATATGATTTAGAAATGTTTAGAAATCACTAACAAAATGACTTGTTATCATAATTTGAATTCATTGTGTGGGAGGTGAATTTATTGGGTCATGTGGTCTCAGATCATGGTATTCCAGTCATTATTAAGAAGGTTAATGTTGTTATGGCATGGTAGAAATCTCATAATGTTTTTTATATTTGGAGCATTCTAGTCCTATTGGGGTATAATCAGTGGATTTTTACAAATTTATTTTATATTTTTATTCTTTTATTAATGATGTCACATAGTGGTGATTGAATATTTTTTTGATGTAAGGTGTTAAATCAATTTTGATGATTTATAATGTATTTGTAATTCTACCCCACTATTGACTATCCTAGAGGCTGAATAAGGTTTTGTGGCATTTTTGAGGCATTAATTAAAGGATAAGTATGTTTTCCTATATAGGGTGATCATGTAGTAGCCTATTCTTACTAATATTATAGGCCACATGATAAAAATTATCTATCCCATTACCTTAAAAATTATGTAATGATGAATGATCTTAATAAATTTGGGTTCTAATTTTTTTTAAAAGTTTCATCATTTATTCTTACTACAATATATATAGTTACATCTTCTCTAAAAAAATTTGATGTTTAAGATAGATACATTGTCTGGAGTTCATACATTATTTTTATTATGAAATTTCTTACATGCATGTAAAGGTGCATTTTGTTGATGATTATTTGTATAGAGAACATCTGACTCAACCCATTAAATAGTTATCAAAATAGTGGAATATGATTGATCTATTTTCACTGTAGAATTTTTTATTCAAGGAGAATGATATAGATGTCTTATTGTAAGTGTGTAGTTGACCTATACTCTTATACATTTGATTATTTGGTAGAATAATACTGACGATAAATTATATGTCATTAGGGAATCTCTCTACGTTGGGGAAGACAATTGGAAATTGTTCATTCTCTCAATTGGTAATCCTATATTTCTATAACATGGAAACTATAACACTTCATGTGATAAAGGTTTTAATGGGGTATTTATATTGTTTTATGTCTGTGGTGTACTCTGAAACCATTATTATGTTATATGATATGTGGTGATAATGTTATTGGGATAGTATGGGGAATACATTACTAGCATTGTCTCTCATTTTTATAATTTCTATTATGTTAGTGCTAAGCTCTAGAGACGATCATGTTTGATTTAATAATTTCTATTACATACATGGAAGTTGAAACATATTTCATTGGAAATTATGGTAGTTTTAATACATACCCCTTGAAATAATTATTTTATATGGGGTTTGATAGATATAATGACACAACCCGATCACTTTATACCCATTTGAGTTACATGGAGAATTAAAGAAATGGGATGTCTCTATATGAATGTGATTTCATTATTTCAAGGTGTTAATGATAAAATACTCTTTGATATGGATAACTATCCATGCATACATTTGTTGAATGACCTTTATGGGGTATTAGGATCTCACTTTCGATGGAGTATGTCACATAATCGATAGACAGATGGCCAGATAGAATGAGCTATATAGATTCATTGAGATATTCTACATTCATGCATTCCAAAATTTATTGGATCATGGGATGTGCATTTGGTACTAGTTATGTTTCTGTTCAACAATATCTACCATTCCAATATCCCGAAATCTACATTTGAGGCATCGTATGGGATTCCTTCTAAAACTCTATTGTGTCGGTTAGAGATGGATGGAATGTACTTAGTTGGACCAAGTTTTGTCCTCGAGATGATGGAAAATATTTATTTGATTTTTAGAATATAGTAATAGAAAAAATATTGTATAAATAATATGTTTTACATTCATTGAAAAGTGTTGGAGTTGTAATTAGTGAACAATTGTTCTTAAGATATTAATCTTGGTTGGGTCACTGATATATTATGATGTAGTGAATGCATGCATTGAGGGTTCAGATTTATTTGGACATTATTGAGAATGTGTGGAAATTGCCTTGACATTTCAAACTTCTACCATAATTTACATCAATATAGAATATGATTCATTTATCTCAGCTTACATAGTATCATTCCGACCCTAATCATGTCTTAAGTTGGGTGGAACTCGATATTGAGCCAAATTTATCTATAACCGAGCATCAATTCAAGACTATCGATTCTGATAGAATAGTTCTACTTGGGTAGATTATACCATTCAAGTTTATTATATAGAAATAAGGTTCTGATTCACATTAGACAATGGATCAGGAGGCACTAATGAGAGATTTTTGTCCATATATCATTGATATGGAATGATCATGACTGGATTTTAGGGGGGAAATGTTTTTATTTTTATGGAGGTTGTAACATATTGTTAAATTTTTTGATATTTTGTTACCCTTTTTTTATCCTCACTAGTTGCGTCTTGTCTCATGGTATTTCAAGTGAAATTTGGTTATTTTTTGAGATATTTTTTTTAGTGAACATTTGGTGAATATTTTGACAAAAAGATCACCCCTAGTAAAAACCATACACCCTAAACTGCATTGGGTTCACGGATAGTGAACTATTTTCCCAAACCATTCACCTAAATATGGGAATCCATAAGTCACAAATATTAGGGAAACATGGTTAGGGTGTATAAATTTTCTATCCATACAACCCCTCCAGAAAAACATTCATGCGGGATTGTAATCACTAATTTTTTATTTTAAAATTACATGGCCTTCTATTTTAACTATAATCACTCACATTTGACACTAAACCGATTCATTGGTATTTTCAGTCTCTATATATGTGCATTTTTTTCATATAAAAACTTATCATTGTAGATAAATGTGTTAGTTATTGTAGATACTCAAATCCTGACATACATGGAAATTACATTACATTTAAGGGATACTTAATACAGAATAGAAACCAATACTCAAAGACCGTAATAGTTTAGTGTCATTGGAATCTCGGAACATGATCTTCTAATAATGGTGAACGATCTTCAACATCTTCCATAAAGATCTTCCCCTTTTGATTTCTTACCTAAAAACTTCTTTATATCCTTGGACAAAGAAAACATATAAAGGGTGATATAAAATGCTCAGAAAGGGTAATAATGGAGAAAATAAAAAACCCATATGCATTTGATTATAAAAACATGAACAAAATGTTTAAACATCAAAATCTGGAGTAATGACATAAAACATGGAAGTACGTAAGTCATAAATCATAATGGAACATCATTCATGATAAAATAGCTTGGAAATACAACTTTTAATTGTGGAAAAACATTAAGCACATGATATGTTCCATAGTAGACAAGGCATTTCTGCCAAAACCATCTTAGTGGACAAAGTCCCTTACTAAACTATGTTCGCTCCTTGTTCTAGTCTTGTATCACTAAATAGGAATAATTTTCAATTCCATCCATGTATATCTCATGATATATAAATCTTTACCCAATGCATTGGAGGGAGATATAGTTCCCACCCGTCTCATAATGAAATAATTCTTTCGTGTGCCACAAAATTAACAAACATCATTCATAATAACCCAACAAATAAAATGGGTCTCATAAACATCATCCCATCATAACATAATTCCTATAAAACAAATGGATATTATTTAATCATAAGAAAAGTGAAACCATGTAAATCATGGAGACATTGTACATTAAACATACACATAATAAATAATTTTATGTTAGATGGAAAAATTGTTTTGATAAAACACTTGAAATGAATTCTTGAGAAAAATATCCTTTCTTTTTAAAAATTAATTTATTTTCAAAAGATTCCAGGAAATTTTAAAAGAAAATTATTTTGTTGAAAATATTCATGAAATATTGTAGAGGAAGCTCCCTGAAAATTAGGAGTTATGAAACCGTAAAAATTCGTCCATGCCGTATAAGTTAAAAAACATTCTTTTCGTAATTTTGCCGAAAAAGTAAAAAAGGTACCCCTTGTGGTAAACAAAAAAAAACTCCTTACATAAAATTTAGTAAAAGTCAAAAATGGGTAAAAATTACAATAAACATACATTAAAAAAATTATAAAATAGGGACATGGATGATGAATATAAACCAAGTAAATACTTACGAATAATCAATCTCAGATAAAAATGGGATTTTGAGATTTTCCCTTACAAAGATCTTTCTGTAAATAAAATTGATCACTTATGTGTATTCAATATAAGGTTGCATAAATAATTTATAAATACATGATAATATATAAAAATTCCTTTCTAACATAATCAAATAACGACATAAACAAGAAAGAGAGGATCAACCCAAAGAACGACAATTGGGTTAAGAAGATCCCTTACCTTATCTCCAATTTCTTCCATATGTGTCCGAGACTCCAGTATAAATGGTTTAAAAATATTATTAACTTGTAATATAACCATAATGATATTTATGATATCATATATGATTCACTTATGACTTTATATTATCCGTTCATTTGTCAATTCCACGTTAAAGTAGCTTTTTGGGTAAAATCCTTTCATTTATCATCCGTGTTTTGACTTGTAATGATTAATATGATTACATAGATAATGATTTATTAATTATAGAATATAAAACATGATTTATATATAATATATATTCAGAATATACATATATATAATATATCGATAAATGGAAATAAATACACCGTTCATGGAGATGGTAGGTCGTACGTACACATGAATGCTCTTTTCATTTCCTTGTCTAATTGAATAGAATTAAATAAATGACATACATATATATATATATACATAAATTTGGTAGAATTATAATGTCTTATATTTCATTATTACTTATTATATATATACATTATAATCATTCTTGAATTGTTAACATGGAAAATGAATCTCATCATGTCGTGGAGACGGTAATCCGTACGTACGCATGAGCGATGATATCATTCCCATATTTATTGAATGGAATTAAAGTAGATGATATAATATCATAGAATCAGTATGATGTTATAATAATCATATATATTTATTCTTTACACCATTATACCCATCCAAGTAAAGTGGTGGTGGAAAAACTAATTACACCGCATCGTGAAGATAGTATTTTGTACGTATGCACGCGCAATGATTTCTTTTTTTGTAGGATGTATAGAAGGTGAAATGGTGTTGTATAATATTTATAATGACTTATAAGTATATTATTAATACTTATGTTATTACTTTATAATGATACAAATAAATAAGAGGAAGTATAAGAAGAAAGAAACTTGAAAGATTTGGTAGAAGAGATTACATCTTCCTCGACGGACCTCCTTTAAACTTCTTTTTAGGGCAGTAAAGTTGGTCTTTTGAGAAGACCAAAACCTCTATGATATAAATATAGAGGTTGAGAATAGGAATTTGCAGAGGATGGTCGATATTAAAGGCTCAAAATGTTGTGAAGATAAGAGGGAAGGGGTTCCCTTTTTATAAGAGAGGAGAGGGGCACTTTTGGAAACGCCAAAAATATTAATTTATAATAAATTCAATCCCCACCTAAAAACATCCAAAATTACCCAAATCCTAACATAGATTATATTGGGTTGTAATATCATCAACCAATAAAATTTAAACATGTTGGTAGTTTATTTTAAACATTATCAACTTGATTTATCCTTATTTAATCTATTTATATTTATTTTTGGTAATAAGATTCTAAATTTTAAATTGTTATAAATAATTACTTATGTGGTGTGAATTTTCCATAATTAAATTATTTATGATATTTCAGACCATATAAATTTTAATTTATAATTGTTTAATATTTTTGTGATTTTTAAACAATTTTATAATATGTTATTCTTATAAAATAAGAATAGTGTAAATTTTGACATTATTCATTTATTTTAATTTAAATAAAATCCACACATAGGATATATTCTAAAAAAATATTTAATATATTTATAACATGTCAAATATGTCTAGAAAATTCGTGGATAAAATTAAATAGTTCATATAATATTTATTTTAATATTTTTAAATCCATTTATTTGGTAGATCTCTTAATAAAATTATTATTACAAACTTTTTGTATAATTATTTAATATACTTATTTGTTGCATAAAAAAATAAAAATAAAATCCTATGATGAAAATAAATCAAAAATATTTTATAATAATAATTTTACTCGAATTTATCAACTTAATATAACAACATGTAAAATATTATATTTATTAAATTATGAAGGTGACAACTTTGGAATTATTTAAAATAAATTAATATAAGTGGCATAATTGCCATAATAAGGATCCAAAATGGTAAACAATTTAGTTAGTGTTCTTGGTAATGGTCCATATATACACTACCAATATGTTTTGTTCAGATTTTTGGGCCTTTTGATATGTATTACTATTTAAATAAATACTATATTATTGATTTTTCACTAAATAAATAATTTCTCCATCATTAATGTATAAGATAAAAAGTTAATTAAATAACTCTTAAAAATTAAAATTCAATTACCATTAAAAGGAAAATAAATTTATCTTCCAAATTAGTATTTATAACCGAATTTATATTTTGGATAACCTTATATTAAAAACACTTTAATTATTAAAGTTTCAGTGAGACATATTTCACTTACTTTTAAATAAAATAAACTAAAGGTCATAATCAAATACAAGTGGGTTCCATTAGATTACATTTCGACCCAAGTAAAATTTAGGGCAAAATATAATCATCCAATTATATTAATTAAAGTGTTATAGTAATTTTAAAATATTATATCTACCCTTAATTATCATATTTACCTTTAACTCTGGTAAATAAAATTTACCGTAGTTACTATTCATAATGCCTAAAAATAAAAAGTATCTTATTAACATAATTTGGACCTACTGATTCCAAATATGGAATCCATTTTTCCTAAATCAAATCATAGAAGTTGTAGAAATTATTTAAAAATTAATCCCGGTGTTAAGAAAACGAGTTTTAAAAATTAAAACATTGCAGAAGATTGAAATGATTTTACCTATGAATTCAATGTAAAATCAATGATAATGACTTATGATATATTAAATGGTAAAAATATATTCTATTTATATTTTAAAACCATTCAATATTTAATTTAATCATATAAATTATTATGATGAAAAAAGTTGTTTTTAATTAAAATATAGCGTGTTTTTACTATTCATTAAAATATGAAATTTATTAGAATAATATGAAAAATTTATCCTAAGTAAATTTTTATTTCATTATTCCAAATAATAATTTTATTTGGTAATATTTAACTTATAAACATGTCAAAACTAGATTTAAAGTTGGTGCGCCATCAAAAGGTGGAAAAAATGCATTTTTTTAAAAATATTTATTTTACCCGAAAAATTTATATTTTTATTATACCATGTTCTAGAAATTGTGTAAGATGATTAATAATGTTGTAAATAAAATTTAGTTTATACTATTCATAACAGCTAGTTCATAATGATATTATAATAATATATCATTGTTTAGTGAAACCCAATATTGCGTACAACACACGCAATCGAGGAAGGTCGTGATTGAGTGTAATGCAAGACAAGTCAGGGTTGAGTGTAGTGAAATACTCCTTTCTTGTTCATTATAAAAAAATACAACCATATTTTATTTATACATTGAATATATACATATATATACTCAATGTTGCATTGAATACCTACTATCAAACAAACGTGAAATTGTGTGTAACACGATCCAAGATTAGAGTTGCGTATACTGCAAGCTTATAAGGTGTTCTGTATAGTGCAAGATAATTTGGTGGAGAGTACAATAAATGATATGAAATAAATTAAATAGAATATATCTTATAAATCTCAGTTTGTTACTTTCTACCCCCTTAAAATTAATTTCACCCTTGAAATTAATCGGGGTTATAAATGGTTTATTACATGAGAGTATCTTTCATAGAAACCCACATCGTAAAAAGGAATACAAAATATTATCTTTAAAACCTAATGTATGAAATGTAATGGTTACCCAAATTAAGTAATCACTGGGTTTCCACATAGGATAACATATGTGGAACTATGGATATGGAAGAGAAATCTATGCATCAAAACTATATGGAGGGTGGTAGGGAAAATGGCTATGAAAAATCCAACAATCACAAAGCCATAAATTTGTGATGATCTAAGGTATCATCTGATTCATCTGATATAAAATCACTAGGACAACATATTTGGATTTCAGGATCATTTCCCTAATGTTGATGAATTAAAAGAAATACTTACACGATTTTGGTACAATATCACGGTTGTTCATGCCTTGAACAATTTCCACTTCATCTCTTAAATAAATGAAGATGAATTTGTTATTCGTGATGTGTACACAGATCATGTGATAGAACGATGGGTCATTCCTCCTGTTTCAATAAAAAGGTTATCAAAATTTATCATATATACATAAGTCCATCTATGGTGAGTTTAATCATATATGATTCCAAATATGAACTTATACTTCATCTATCATACCACATAATAAAATAAAACTAGTTTCAACTATCCAGGGACTTCATGTAGGCCAGTGGTATGCGATAAAGGCATGTCTCACTTCGGTTGTGGGTTCGATTCCCACAACCTTTTCCGACGCGATGGGTTGCCGCCCGTCCTAAAGGTTATCATTTTTCGAAAACTACATTATTATAACATCCCAAAAATAATATTAAAAAAAAGTTCTAGAAGTAAATAATACTATATTATGTCCAACATAATCCATTCCAATATTTAGGGTTATCTAAAATACATCTCTCCAAACTCATTGTATAAAGAAAAAAATAACTATAAATGTCATCAACAAAGCATGTGAATTCCATCATTTATCCCCCATATATCATGAAATATATCTTGTTGGTCACATTTCAGACATGTGAATACTTTAATTATGTATTCTCTTGAAAAATGAATACCCATTAAACCATAGTGAAAACATAAATGTTGTCAAAAGTTTACTCTTTCCACATACCAAAATCCAGAAATCTCAATATACTCAAACCATGATAAAACATTGTCCTTATATCATCCATGAGATCATTTCATTATTTCATTATCCATTCATTATGAGCAAATCGTCTTCATTCAAAAAATATTTCAATCACTTTTCAGGGTTATCGGTACCATGTAATTATTGAAAAACAATACATATATATTCCAAAATTCCACGGTACCATAAATGAGATTCCATGATACTATTTTTAAATCCCATGGAATAAACACTTAATCATTGAACAACATCATTGTCATACTCAACATCACAAATAATGATCGCATGTGTCTTCCCATTATCCATTGCCTTAAGTGGTTCCTCATGTTGATCATCATTAAACCTTGGATTAGGGCATTGATTAGCATAATTCCCCATTTCCTTGCACTTGAAGCATTGAAGTGTTGGTGGGGGATTCTCTGTAGTCTTTTATTTATTCACATCATTAGCAACACTTTTTCCATTACTTTGACACTTAGTTGCTCGATGACCTTCTTTTCCACTCTTAAACCATTTTCAAGTCCCTTTAAGACAATATCCACCATTCTTCTTTCCACACATTGAGCATAAAGAAACATTCATCTTCTTTTCACAATTGTTCTAAGATTTATCCTTGAAATCCATATTTCATTTCTTGTTAAAAACATGTGATTGATATGTGACACCAACTTCCATTTCTACCTTGATATCACAATGCACAATTTCTTCATAGCTAATAATGTTTTTTATAGCTAATTCCCTTCGAGGACATAGTTTTAAACCACTAATGAATCGATCAACCTTTCTTTCAGGTTGGATGATAAATCCAGATGCATACCTTGCAAGCCTTGTCAAATTCACTTCGTATATACCATCAGATTCATCATCCATTTTCATAAGCTCAAGGAAATCCATTTCCATAAATTTTTCGAAGAATATGAGGGATGTACTTATTAAAAAATAAGTTCTTTAACTAATAGCATTCCATAGATTCAATTTCATCTTGGGGCCTCGTATTCTTAATTAGAGTCCAACATTGATCTGCATCACCATCTAAACGGTAAATATCCAGAATGACTTTTTCATGTTCCGAATAGAGAAGAATGGAAAATATCTTTTCAATGGTAATGATCCATTGTTCAGTAACAAGTGGATCTTAAGACCCACTGAAAGAAGGTGGATGTTGCCTCATGAAGGACTCATTATACTATTGATCCATTCTCTTCTCATTAGGATGTCTAGAATGATTCAAAGCTTGTGTAAGTATAGCAATAAGATTCAACACTCTATCTTATATAACATTGGTTTGTTCAGGAGGAAAATCATTGCATTGTCCATTACATTGATCAACATGGTTCCTTCGGGTTCCAATCATCTTCTAAAACTCAAAAATAATTGTGTAAGAGGAAAAAATCATGCTTGGAAAAAAACATAATAATGGGGGAGTAACTTCAATATATAACATGTTAGGGTTAATTCTAATATTTTTACCATAATTATAGGAATATATCCTATACTAATACTTAACCTTAGGGACATCCCTAGACAAACAATAGAAATATCTCTAGGGATCTCACTAATGTTTTCACATCTGAGTTTCCAAAGGATAACTAATCCTTTTCTCTTATACCAACGGTAGAGACTCAAAGCTTGACGTACATAGACATTACATTACTCGTGAAGAATACATAATACATAACAAAAACTAAAACTCAAGGTTCGTAATAGTTTAGTGTCTTTGGAAACTCGGAACATGATCTTCTAATAATGGTGAGAGATCTTCAACATCTCCCATAAAAATATTCCCCTTTTGTTTTCTTACCTAAAAACATTCTTTATATCACGAGGAAACGAAAACATATAAAGGGTGAGCTCAAATGATCAGTAAGTGTAAACATGGAGAAAATAAAATATACAATATACATTTGAATATAAAAACATGAAGGTAATTTTTAAACATCAAAATCTTGAGCAATGACATAAAAAATGGAAGTAATTAAGGAATAGATCATAATGGAACATAAATCATGATAAAATATCTTGGAAATAAAACTTGTAATTGTGGAAAAACATTAATCACATGATATTATTTCCATAGTAGCCATGGTATTTCTACCAAGACCATCTTAGTGGACAAAGTCCAGTACTGAAGCGAGTTCACTCCTCGTTCCAGTCCTGTATCACTGAACCGGATTAACCGGTCATTCCATCCAAGTCTATCTCATGGGATATAAATCATTAACCAATTAATTGGAAGGAGATATAGGTCCCACCCATCTCCTAATGAAATCATTCATTCGTGTGCCACAAAATAAACACACATCATTCATAATAACCCAACGAATAAAATGGGTTTCATCAACATCATCCCATCGTAACATAATCCATATAAAACAAATGGATATAATTTCATCATAAGAAAAGTGAAACCATGTAAATAATATATACATTATACTTTGAACATACAAATATGAAATAATTTCATCTTAGATGGAAAAATGGTTTTGATAAAACACTTGAAGTTAATTCATGAATAAAATATTCTTTCTTTTTGAAAATCATTTTCTTTTCACAAAATGCCATAAAATTTTAAAATAAAAGAATTTTTTTTAAAATAGTTATGAAATCTTGTAGATGAAATTTCATGAAAATAATGAGTTATGAAACCGTAAAAATTCTTTCATGCCATATATGTTAAGAAAACATTCTTCTCGTACATTTGATGGAAAAGTAAACATAGTACCTTGTATGGTAAAAAAAGAAAGATTCCTTACATACCATTAGTAAAAGTCAAAAATTGGTAAAAATGAATTTAAAGATGGATGAAATTTTTTTAGAAAATAGGGACATGGATGACAAATATAACCCCAGTAAATACTTATGAATAAACAATCTCAGATAAAAATGAGATTGTGAGATTTTCCATTACAAAGATCTTTTGTTAAATAAAATAGATCACTTACGTGTATTCACTATATGGTCACATAAATAACGTATAAATACATGATAATATATAAAAATTCATTTCTCAAATAATAAATGATCGAAATAAAAAAGGAAGAGAATATCAACCCAATGAACAGAAATTGGGTCAAGAAGTTCCTTTACCATATGTCTAATTTCTTCTGTATGTGTCCGAGACTCATGTATAGTGGGTTTAAACATATTATTAAATAGTAAAAGAACCATAATAATATTTATGATATCATATATGATTCACATACGGCTTTATATTATCCATTAATTTGTCAATTCCATGTTAATGTAGCATTTTGGGTAAAATCGTTTCATTTGTCGTCTGTGTTTTGACTTGTAATTATTAATATGATTACTTAGATCATGATTAATTAATTCCAGAATATAAAACATGATTTAAATATAATATATATTCAGAATATAAATATATATTATTGATATATAAATGGAATTAAATACAATGTTAATGGAGACGGTAGGCCGTACGTAGGCATGAACGTTGTATTCGATTCCTTATTGAATTGAATGGAATTAAGTAGATGACATACATATATATATACATAAATCCAGTAGCATTATAATGTCATATATTTAATTATTACTTATTATATATATACACTTTATAATCATTCTTGAATTGTTAACATGGAAAATGAATCACATCACGTCGTGGAGACGGTAATCCGTACGTACGCACGAGCGATGATATCATTCCCATATTTATTGAATGGAATTCAGGTGGATGATATAATATCATAGATTAAGCATGATGTTATAATAATCATATATAGTTATTATTTACACCATTATACCCATCCATGTAAGGTGGTGGTAGAAAAACTGATTACACCATGGTGTGGAGAAGGTATTCCGTACGTACACACGCACGGTGATTTTGTTTTCCATAGGATGGATAGAAGGTTAAAAAGATTTGTTTCATATTTATAATAAAATATCAGTATATAAGTAATACATATGTTATTAAATTATAATGAAACATGTAAATAAGAGGAAGTAGAGAAGAAAGAAACTTGAAAGAGTCGGTAGAAGAGATTACCTCTTCCTCAACAGACCGCCTTTAAACTTCTTCTTAGGGAACTAGAGTTGGTCTTATGAGAAGACCATAACTTCTATGATATAACTATATATGTTCAAAATAGTATTTTTCAGGGGTTTTCTAAGCTTCAAGGCTAAAAATTGTGTGAAGTGAATAGGGAAGGGGTTCCCTTTTTATAAAGGAGGAGAGGGGAACTTTTGGAAACCTAAAAAATATTGATTTATAATAAATTCAAACCCCACCTAAAAACATTTGAAATGACCCAAATATGAACTCAGATGAGATAGGGTTGTAATATAATAAACCAAAAAAATTTATACATGTTGGTAATTTATTTTAAACATTATCAACTTGATTTATCCTTATTTAATATATTTAATTTTATTTGTGGTTATATGATTCTAAATTTTAAATTGCTATAAATAATTACTTATGTGTTGTGAATTTTCCATAATTGGATTATTTAAGAAATTTTAGACCATATAAATATTAATTTATAATTGTTAAATATTTTTTGGTATTTTTAAACAATTTTATTATATGTTATTTTTATAATGTAACAATAGTGTCAATTTTAAAATTATTCATTTATTTTAATTTAAATAAAATATACAAAAAGGATATATTCCAAAAAAATATTTAATGTATTTAGAACATGTCAAATTTGTCTAGAATTTTTTTGTATAACATTAAATAGTTCATATAAAATTTATTTCATTATTTTTAAAACCATTTATTTGGTATATCTCTTAATAAAATAATTACTACAACATTTTTTTATAATTATTTAATATACTTATTTGTTGCATAAAAATTACAAATAAAATCCTATGATTAAGATAAATCTCAAATATTTTAAAATAATAATTTTACTTGAATTTAAAATATTAAAATAACAAAATGTAAATTGTTATATTTATTAAATTATGAAGGTGACAACTTTGGAATCATTTAAAATAAAATAATATAAGTGTCATAGTCAATTTTTTATGGTTCCAAATGGTCAAAAATTAGACCAGTGGATTATTAGGGTTTACATATACAATACCAATAAGTTTTATTCAGATTTTTGGGCCTTTTGATATGTATTACTATTTCAATAAAAACTATATCATTGATTTTTCACTGAATAAATAATTTATGCATCATTAATATAGAAGATAATAAAGTAATTAATTAACTCTTAAAAATTATAAATAAATTACCATGATAAAGAAAATCATTTTATCTTTCAAATGAGTATTTATAACCGAATTTATATTTTGTATAACCTTATATTAAAAATACTTTAATTATTAATGTTTGAGTGATAAATATTTCACATTCCATTAAATAAAATAAACTAAAGGTCATAATAAAATACAAGTGGGTTCTATTAGATTAAATTTCGACCCAAGTATGATTTAGGGAAAAATATAATCATCCAATTATATTAGGAAATGTGTTAGGGTAATTTTATAAAATTATATTTACCCTTAATTACCTGATTTACATTTAACTATGGTAAATAAAATTTACTGTATTTACTATTCATAATGCCTAAAAATAAAAAATATATTATTAACATAATATCGACCTACTAATTCAAAATATGGAATCAATATTTTATAAATCAAATCACAGAAGTTTCATAAATTAATTTAAAATTAATCATGTTATTAAGAAAATGAGTTTTAAAAGTTAAAACATTGCAAAAGATTGAAATGATTTTCCCTAGGAATTCAATGTAAAATAAATGATAATGACATAAATTATATTAAATGGTAAAAATATATTCTATTTATACTTTAAAACCATTAAATATTATAATTTATACATATAAATTATTATAATGAAAAAAGTTGTTTTTAATTAAAATATAGCGTGTTTGTTCTATTCATTAAAATATGAAAGTTACCAGAATAATATGAAAAATTTATCCAAAGTAAATTTTTATATTCTGATTCCAAAGAAAAATTTTATTTTTTCAAATTGTACTTATAAACATTTCAAAAACTATATTTAAAGTTGGTGCTCCATCAAAAGGCAGCATAACTGCATTTTTTTTAAAATACTTATTTTACCTGAAAAAATTATTTTGTTCTTATAACATGTTGTAGATAATGTGTAAGATGAATATTACTATTATAAAATTCATATTTTATTTTATACTATTCATAATTCCTAGTTCATAATAATATTATAATAATATATCGTTTTTTAGTAAAATCTGGTATTGTGTACAACACACGCTATCGAGGAAGCTCATGATTGCGTGTAATGCAAGACAAGTCAGGGTTGCGTGTAGTGAAAGACTCCTTTGTTGTTGTGTATAAAAAAATACAACCGTATTTCATTTATACATTGAATATATACATATATATACTCAATGTTTCGTATAATAACTACTATCAAACAAACATGAAATTGTGTCTAACACGATCCAAGATTGGAGTTGTCTATACTGCATGCTAATACGGTGTTGCGAATAGTGCAAGATAATCTTGGTGTAGCATACAATAGAAGATATGAAATAAATTAATAAGAATATAACTTATAAAATCTCAGTTTTTTACAGTGATCTTTCTGGATCTCCTTCTGATATGTGAATCTCCTCTCATTTCATTTCATCAAATAACATCTTCATTCTTCAATATATATGTATAGAAAATCATTTAATTGATGGATCTAATATATGTTATTATTGATCATGATTCATGGATATGTTTCATGATCTCTAATTCCTTCATTTTATGTTGGTGAATCGCATTTTTGGAGTTGTGTTTTCATAATCCCCTAACTATATGTTTGTATTTCCTTATGATTTTCTATGCAATTATAATATAAAATTTCTTCATTATTTTGAAATTAGATTTTAATTAATTTAAAACACAAAAACTGAAATGATTTTTGATGTGATTGTAATTGAAATAGAAAATTATAAAAACCCCTTATTCAATGAAATTGAAATTTTGGGATGGATTGATGAAAGATTAACTATTTTGGGAAATGGATTTTATGGATTGATTTTATAAATTTAAATTAATGAATGTTTATTATGGAGAAAATTGGATTAAATTGAATGTTTATTTGAAAATACATGAATTGATTAAAATATATGATTTAGTATTGAAATTAGAAAAGCATGTTGAAAACTAATATTGGGAAATTTGATTTTTAATTGATTAAAAATGATTAAATTTCCAATGATTAATTGATTGACTGATAGTAACACATGTAGTCCTTGGTAGTTTGTGGGTAACAAGGAAGATCATGTTATGATTCTGACTCTATAAAAATGAATTGATGATTTAAATAATAACTAAACCTATTTAGACATGATTTCTCATTATGGATCAACTAATGGTTTTTCTTAGATTATTCGGATGGCCTGATTATAGGGAAGTGCGGACACATTCCCTGAGCCTTGATGATGAATGATAAGTCTCAGTATCCTACAACCCAACACTAAAATACCACATGGGATATTAAATGGTGTTTTAATACCCCTGATTTGATGATTATTTTCCATTGATTATAAATATATCTTACACATGATAACATTTTTTTATAACCTCTATATAAAAAAATATTCATTTGAATCTATTTTTATATATTAAACATCCATTCACCAAAAGAGAATTTTTTAAACAAATTTGTTAATGAATTTTCATTCCATTTTGAATTTAAATTAAAATAATATATGGTTTATTATTTTGAAATTATTTATGGAATACATGTTGATAAAATCAAAGGATTTTTATCACACACCCTACCTTTGACGTTCAGTATTTATAGATTATATTTTTCATGGTCCCAGAAATGGTACTGTTCCACCTTAAGGTGGTGTATATTCATGATCCTTGGGACCCTTGGTGATGATGATCTAAAATATTTTACTCAAGAGGTCTCATGTTTTGATAGTTATAACATCCCTGACTATCCTTTTCAATTTGAATCCTCCCATAAAGAACCTAAAACAACTATATTGAATTTTGTACCAGTTATGACCCATTAATTGATGAATTCCCAAACCCAATCTAGAATAATATGGAGTGAAAATCATTCCATAAAAAATATAGATGTATCCATGATAATAGTGGTATTGGAACCTATTATTATCAAGAAAACCAACTAATGGCAGGTGTCTCATCTATGATCCTCTAAAATGTAGGACACAAGAACATATAATCCCTTCAAGATTACATATAGCCTTCTCTAAATGACCATTTTTCTTCTAATGAAATAGAGTTTCAATGTTAAAACTAAGATCCAAAATCATACTAGATACTTCTCAACACCGTTGAGGTAAAATGTGGGTCTCGTTTTGATATAACCATCATCGAGACTCTATGGAGTCTCACTGTATCTTCCTGATACAAACATTATAAAACCTCCATATAGTTTGACTACCTATTCTATAAAAAGTGGATTTATTTCCTCAGGAAATCCACTATCAACCATTAAACATAAATTCCTCACTATTCATGTTGTAAAATTATAGAAAAAGTCTATATATATGACTTCTAACCTTAACTATGGAACATATAACATCTCGAGAAAAATACTAGGAACAAAATACTCAACATTAACCCTCTATCAAATCAAATACTAAGACACTAACTCAAAAAATCCATGCTTTAACACAACTCTAAAAAAATGTCCTCTAAATTCCCGATATATATTTATCCCATCAAGAAGTACCACTAAGGGTGAGATATATAACTCAAGTGAACCATTTCATTCATCACAAAGGGAATAAAATATTTCCCTGGATCAACAACATGTGATGTACATCCGATGAAAAACCATATGGGGAATATAAAAAGCAAATCAGTCCCACTATATTGTTACTAAAGATCCATCTTCTGTGATGCTTCTACCAGATGCACTAATAATAAATCACTATCATCGATAAATTACAACCTCTTCCACCAACCATTCTCATTTCTTGATACATCGCTGATATTTCTTTATTCACTCTCCAAGAATCTCCAAATTCACAGACAACATAACTGCATTACTTACCACTATTCACATCAGCTATAAAATTTACCATTCATTGTGTATAATATATCTCAATGTAATATCCTATAAAAATATAATCTAAACAAATTCTATAATGTTTAATTCACATACAGTTAAAAAATACCATAGGATCTTATGATTGCTAAAATATTAAAAATACTCACTAATCAGGTGATGTTGCCACAATAGCAAGGAAAACCCACTATTTCTAACATGATACCATTGGTGGATTAGTTATCCTCATCGAGACAATGTTTTTTAGATCCATAAGAAAAATATGATCTTTTCTACATCATAAAATCATAAACCAATTCATGAAGCCTCATAGAAAACCTCAAACAAACAAACTTTTACAAAAAAGAATGCACTATTGCGTGGAAAAATATCTCCATCAAATAATCTAAAACATGTTGAAATAGGACCATCCAAAATAATTATTAAAACTTTACTTTCAATGACATTATAAGAGCCTAGTATTGGAAAAAAGTCTAATAAACTCATATAATGTCTTACAAGACAATGGAAAATCCAAATACCTCCTAATTTATTGCTGGAAATCCAAGAAACCACTACCTCAGTCTTCTAAGGATAATTAGATACACCCTACTAGTACATGATCTACACCATGAAACAAATATAATGAACCCTGAAATCACCCAATGAAAAACTCCCAAAATAATGTGATGATGCTCTATTTTCTCCTCCATAAACTTGATTTATATGAGTATGTTGTCATTGAAAACCACCACAAAATTATCTTGGAACTCCCTGAAAACTATTTTTATCAAAGCCATGAACATGGATGGATGGTCATCACACCGAATGGAATCAAAATGCCCTCGTAATTGCCATGAAGTCAATAGAAGGTGGTATTCGTAATATCATCATCTTTCTCCACCATACAATGATATCTCAACTATAGAATGATTTTAAAATTTTATCTTGTTCCTTTCAGATGATCGAATAAATCTATAATGAATGGAAGATGGTACTAATTCTTCATAGTAACTAGATCTAATTGACAATTACAAAGAAAAATCCACAATATTTCATCATCATTCTTTAAGAACAAAAATGGTGCACCCCAAGGTGACTCACTCAGCTGAAAAAAACTTGTTGTGACTATTTATCAAGCTATAAACGCATATATCAAAATAGCAAGGTTTCATTTTATATAAAGACATAAATATATGATAAATTCATTGTTATATATTAATCAAAAACTTGATCCATCATCAAGGTATTAATACAACAACCTCTATGGGAATGAAATAATGGTACTCTTCTATAGACCTTGGAAACATTTTTCGATGAAACTCTAAAAAAACTGTATTATCCCAGACATCATGTATGATAAGTATATGACATGTGACCAATATATCAATGGGTCTTATCGTCCTTGGAATTCCATTTGATATCCATCAAAATTAAAGAGGAAAACTTCTTCTTATATCAATTCACAATATCATTAACATATTATAACAAATCAATGTTGAGGATGATGTCATATGGATTTATACTGGAATATTGGATGTCTCCTAATGAGTGGTGCTTCCACAAAACTGTCTCATAGTCTCCAGAAACATCATAAAGTTCATCTTGACCTCTAGCTGTCATACCCAACATCATAGGCACTAGAACCCTCTATATTTCAAGAAAAAAATCATTAACTTGGGAGGGTTATATAAAGGTATTTTTTACTTCTCAATTAAAAAACCATGCACCCATGTGGAAAAAAAGAAACTATGACCTCAAATGAAATTTGGATCTCCTACTATTAGCAGGGAAAATGTATGAATCAAACAATGACATACTCCAAGGACTCAATGACTCATATAATGAACACCTCCACATCCAACCTCTAGACCTTGAGGATGGGGATCATCTTGATATTGTTCTCTTCGTGTCCCATATCATCACGAGTGGACCAAAACTAATACACCATACTTCTAGTACCTCTGTTGAAACTACCTAAATAGAGGAATTCAAATTAGAACACCTATTCCATGCTACCTACTCAAATAAATTGGTTACTATAATGATCAATGACCTCATCCACCATATGGAAAACTTGAATTTTATACCTTTTTATAGTATTGGGAGCCACCATCCCTGGAGAAACCATATGATGAGGTACGGATCCACTCCAAACTGACAGAATGTTCTTTTTTCTAGGATATCAGGAAACCATGACCACACCAAATCATCATAATGAATCATTATTAAAACCCTATTGTGAAGATTCAATATTTTCCATATTCCTCTTAATGAACTCAACTCTTACCATCAACTAATGATATATAGAAAAAATTAATGTGGGGACCTAGAACTAGATCTTTAGATTCAATACTTCCTCAAAATCCATATATAGGAATTCTGCATTAGGAAATATATATAAATAATATCATAAAATGTTCTTTAAATAGATCCCAAACAATCACACATAGGAACTCCAATGTCAAAGGGTGATAAGATCTTAACTACTAGCCTACATGCTAATAAAAGAAATAATCTATACTTTAAATGAGTCTTTGAACTTCTCTTATTAGAAAATTTACCTCCCACAATCCTCAAGTGAAATTACCCACATCTAGCTCACCTCCCCCAGAAACATAATCATAAATAATAAATCCTAGCGATCCTTTAATGTATAGATGAAAATAAAGTTATATCTACCACCTATAAACAGTCTTATGAGACTGAATCTAAAATAGATCCCTAATAAATATAAAGAAAATATCACTATAACACTAAGAGTTCCTCATCCAAGTGTCATAATCCTTGATCTCTACACTTTTGTGATATTCGGGAACATCTTTCTGAATATCATCATCACAGAAATAATAAAGACTTCAACTTGGTGACATACCTACAGGAATAAAAAATGGTTATAATTATAATACAAGAATATGGAATATTTAACATTAATTATTTTTTTGACATATTTATGGTTTTAACCTATCCCAATTTCTATCCATTAAAAAAATTGGTGAAATGAAGAATGGTATATAGTCCATTCATATTTATCTACCCCAAAATAGATATCAATTTTTTAGTAGGCTTAGTAAATGTAATGGTATGTGCATTAGATCACAGGGGGGCCTAAAATATTATGTCTTAGTCAGACACCTATGTTTACACTACTTAATAAACATAGATGGTAGTATTTCCCTTCTAAACCATGAAACCTAACATGTGAAAAACACAACACTCTATATTTTCCCTCAACATTAACCTTTGATACCAATCTTTCATGACCCCATCTCCTTAATGAGTACCCCACCAAGGATGGAAATGAGATAAAAGATATGGTGACTTCCCAAGCCCCTCCATTATTAGTCCCCATATTGGAGAACAACATTTAGGGTATAATAAACATATAATTAGAGGAATTACCCACTGATATAAATTTAAAGAATATAGAGATAAGATAGATCCACCAATAAACTAATACACAGATATATATAAGAGATCCCATGCACATACATATAATGTCATGCAATACTAAAACAACTAAAATGGAAATTACTATCAGCCAAAAGTAAACTCTGCAACTCCTACAGATCCAAGCACTACCAAAAAATTGGGATTCTATAGTGTCGCCCTTTAACAACATTAAAAAAATTGCTGATAAAGGGGTTTCCTATATCAGCCCTAAAAAAGCGCTATTAAGAAAAAATATAAAATATCAAAAAAATCATTGTTAAAAGTGAAAATTTAACAGTGGTTTTTTAGCACTGATTATAGAACCTCCTTTATCAACAGTTTTTTTTTCATTGTTAATGGGGAACCCTTTATCAATGCTTTTTTAGTAGCACCAATAAAAGGGGAGCTTTATCAAAACTATTTCCCTAAAAGTGATAAATTGTATATTTCAAAAATATCATAAAATATAATAAATTGATATATAAATATATATATGTATATTTATGATGATATAAATATAATATATATTTTTTAAATATGTTTTAAAAAATTATAAATAATCATTTTCACTTAATATATAATATATATAGTCAAAATGACTTATAATTTATCATAAAAAATATTAATTAATAATTTTCAAATTATCATCGACTAAAATTAATTTATAAACAATTTGAAGACAAAAAAATTTAAAAAAATTTAATAAAATATTTGAAATAAGTTAAAAATGTAATGTACACAATAAACGACCACAACTTTTGAGTCGGATGCCTGTTTGAGCTCTACAACATATCTAATCAAAGCATGCGACATGATCTACATGTTACTAAACCAAGGGAACCTTCTGTAACATTTTTCAATGCCAAAAAAGGCCGATAAGGCCTCTAAAAAGAGTTTTTAGTCAGGATAACCAAATATTCTAACATTCGATGGAATTTCAGCCTCGTTTTTTGGGGTCTTTAACCATTTTTCACTGAGGACTAAATTTTTTCTGAGGGTTTAAATTTATATTGATATTGTGGCATCAAAATATTATTTCATTTTCACAATATATAATTATTTATAATCAATTATATAACAATATATAAAATTTATTTATTTATTCATCCATAAAAATTTAATTTCATATATAATTAATTAAATATTTTTACATATAAAGTATATTTGTCAATATATGTCTTATCTAATAAACTAATAATATCCATCTTATTTAAAATAAAAATATATTAACATTTATATACCAATAAGATGTTTATGTTTGTGTCTATATATATTTGTGTGTGTCTGTATTGGCAAACTATTATATATTATCTATACATTTTAAACATATGTATATACATATTAATATGTTATACTTCTAAATATATATAAATATGTATTATTATAATTACAAACAAACATATAATGTGTGTGTGTTATATATAGGTGTTTATTTATTTATAAACACACACAAAAAAGAATATTTTATAATTGTATTTTAAACTGATTTTATAAAAATATATTAATATACAAATAAATATATAAATATATAAATATAACTATATATATTAATATATATATATATATATATATATTAATATAGTTAAATATATATATTATTATAAAAATATATTTTTTAATGTAAATATATATTTATATATGAGTAAATATATATATATATAGGTATATTAATAAATGAATATAAAAGCAATATGGTGGAATGGTAAAGGATTAGGTGCGCAGGTAACAGGTCCCAAGTTCGAATCTAGGGGAGGCATGTCGCGTGCATGAGTTTAATAATAGATAGCCCTATTTAAGGGTGAGTACTAGTGATGTTAATGGGTGGGGGTTGTAGGGGAATGCGTGATAGGGTGTGGGCGATGTTGAATGGGGGACTTCAAGTGCTATTGAAGCTCCCACCATGATTCAAAAAAATATTTTTTTTATTTTTTTATGTTTTTTAACTTTTATCAGTGTTTTTTTAATTGATAAAGGGGATATTTATAAGAGATTTTCTTAGAATTGATAAAATGGACCCCCTATTTATCTTCGCTGAGATTAACAGTTCCTTTTTAGCACTGTAAATGGACATCTCTAGCACTTATAAATGACATATTTGTATTAGTGCAAACTGATCCTACAAAACCAAGATCTAGTAATATCCATACAGATGACCAACCTTCCCCTAATAACATAAAAAATAGTTTATATATACACAGGGTGAGAATAATAGTATACTTAGTAGGTTCCTCCCTTAATCCACTCATGGAAAAGATAATGAAATCATTCTAAAGCATGGTGAACAAAAATGAATCTAACTCATCACTCAAATAGTTATACATTGTTTCCACCCTTTATATAAACCTATGCTTCTCGTACATTGATATTAAATCATTTTAGATGAATATTCATTAAATTACACAAAACATGAATAAGGAAAATAATAGTTTAGTGTTTTATGAGGCCAGGTACATTATCTTCTTATTTTTGGAAGTGCCTTTTATTTCATCTACAATGATCATACAAATAAGTATTATTTATATGCATACACTAATTATAACCATTATTCATAAACATGGAAATTGAAATTTATGAATGGGTGATCACATATTCTTAGTAAGGGTAAATCACTGAAATATTAGAACATTACAGTTTTATAAGAGTATGAAAACAAGATAATAACTTATGAAAACCTAACCCCATATATAAAGATTAGATTATTGAGTTATGGAATAATAAATGGAAGTAAATTATTCATGAATAAAAAAAGTTAATTATCATGATCCATGAGAGCATAACATTATCAAAGGAATCAAAATTTTTTAATACTAATCATTAAATAAAATATTAGGTCAAGGATACCCACTAATACATTTATATGTTGTTAGTCATGGGATATCCACACCTGTACCAACATAGAGATTAGGAAAACCTCACATGAACCCTATTTTGGTCTTGTCATGACCTCTTAGGTACCCTATTACTAGTTTGGGATATCCTCCCATGTACCATTTGATCTAAAATGACATTAATCATTACCCAAAACATTGAGGGTAGGTATAGTTCCCACCAAAAACATTATGAAAATAATACATACATGATCCACAAGATCATTAAAATTTAATCATACCAAAAACCATTAAAATAAATGTGTTTTATTAAAATTTCATCTTAACAAAACCTACGGAAATGAAAATTGTATCGTAATAATTTCAACAATTCATTAAAGTATAACACATGGAAAAAGAAGTTCATTTCATAAGAAGTTTATCATGGCAGAACCTATAGAATAGATATGTGATTCATAAACAACATTTAAACATAAATATAAACCATATAGAAAAATAATAAGAATTTTATCCTTGGATTATATACCTATTAATGCATAAGTAAATCTATAGGATTACATCATAGATGGAAACTTATTTTGAAAGATCACATAGAAAATATCCTAAGTAAAATAACCATTCACTAAAAGTCACTTATATTAAAAATAATTGTAATAAAATATATTTTAAATCATTTTCATTTGAAAAACTATTTTAAGACATTAAAATTAACCATTAATATCATTTATATAATTTCTTGAGGAAAATATACTTTCTTATTACAAAAATGAATTTTTTAAAACATAAATTGTTTGAATATAAATTTATCTGAAAATAACCATTTAAAACATAAAAATAAATCTTAAAAGTAAATATTGGACATTATGGTGATAAATTATATTCATTTCGTAAATTATAAAAAAAACGAATCCATTCTAATTTTTTATAAAACTAAAAATGCATTATTTGTAAAATTAAAAAAGGATTGCATGAAAAAAAAATTGTCAAAAAGTAAAACATTGATAAAAATATCCTTGATATATATTTTAAATACATTTAAAAACAATATTTATTAAATTGTTTAAAAATATTTTTTAGAGAGAAAATGGGGTTTCGAACGAAGAGTGAAATAAATAAGTTTTTTCACAAAAAAAAATTATTTGTAAATATTTAGTGTATAATGAGATAAAAAAGTAGGTAATTCATGTTTTCTTCTAACAGAACTATAGGAGAATAAAATTCATGAGTATTTTGAGAGATAGATCATAATATTTCATCATTTTAGTCATAATAATAAACAATCCTGATAAAGATGTAGATTGTATGATAAAAATTACCACTTTGGTAACATTGAATTGTAATCCCATGAATGAAAAAAATGATATTAATCATAGAATATCTTGATATTAAATATATTTATGATATTATATGTCATGTTTTGTAACTACAATTCATAAAATGATACATGTTCACAATAAAACATATGGCATAAATAAAGTAAATTTAGACACAAAATATAAGAATTATTTGGTATATTTTGAACTATAACCTTCTTGAAAGAGATCTACTAAAATTGAAATGCATTAAAAAATAATTCTAAGTATAATAATAATGAAATAGAATTATGTTAATTATACACAACACATAATAGAAATAAGTGGTGAATATGGTATCTGTCTAACGGAAGTAAAAAGTGAGTCGATAATCCATTAAAACTTTAGTAATCTTTTGAATTATGAGCCCTAATAAAGAATAACATATTATTAATCTTTAAATATAATATAAATAATTATAATTATGATATAACATGTAAAATTGGAATTATATTCCCCAAAAAAATTTAATTAGTGTTGAATTTTTATATGTCTCCAAAAAATAAAAGACAATTATTAATTTATTACTTTAAGCATCGATGTTTTTTATACATGTTAGAACCTCATTTTTAATAAATATATTTTTTTTATAAATATATTATAGAACCATAATTATATATATATATTACTATATATGATTTAATTATGAACATTAATTTTCCATTTATTGAAATTTCATTTTTAAAATCATGTTTCGGTTAATTACATCTTGGCTTTTTCATATAACATTTGATTTGTTATTTATGGTCTTCTTACTATGATCATGACACCATTGTATCGATAATAATAATAATAAAATAATTATAATATTAATGAAAAAATTATAATTTTAATACCAATCAAAAGAGAAAGTTTTTAGAAAATAATTTTGATACGATCACGGAGACAGATGTTCATGTTACTATTTTTCAATGATCATTATGGAATGATGGTAAGTAATAACATATCATTAAAAATGAAAATGATACAAAAATTAAATTTTCTTATTTTAATATACTTATAAATATCATTAATGTAGTTTTTCTATGAAAATAGAGTCACATCACTTCGTGAAGGTGGTAGTCCACACGTATATGAATGATTTTATCATCTTTCAAAAGGGGAATATGAAAGAAATAAAATGATATATTATCCTTAAAAATGATAAATATTTCATGGTTATCACAATTATATAATTTATATAATATATTAACATTAAATTTATCCATATTATATTCAATATAAAGCATTCATTAAAATGAATCATGTCGCTTCGTGGGGCGGTAGTTCATTGTACACACAAGTGATGTTAAAGTATCCCCTATGAAATGGAATTTAAAAATGTAATATCTGATATAATGAATTCATAGGTATAATTTTTTATAAATGTTTTATATAAAAATTATATCAATCAAAACAACATACCATGTGATGTGTTCATGAAAAAAATGTCATTAG
Source organism: Viscum album (assembly GCA_963277665.1). NCBI lineage: Eukaryota > Viridiplantae > Streptophyta > Magnoliopsida > Santalales > Viscaceae > Viscum > Viscum album. The sequence continues at coordinate 538,865,744 of OY728156.1, forward strand.
TTCGTAAGGTGGTAATCCTCAGTACACATGAACGGTGACTTCATAACCCATTTGATTGATGTGTAGATGGTTATAAATTATTCACATAAAAATATCAGTACATGGAATATAATGAGTTTATTATATCATCATTTATTAATTCATATGGAATTAGATGGATGAAAAAATAAAATATAAATGATTGTTGATGATGGTTATATATTCTCTGGGTATCCTCTTTAGGTTTACACCAAACCCTTTCTAGGATGGATTTATAACCAAATATTCGATTCTAGTATGACACCACGGAATTTGGAAAGTTATATAGGTAGTTATTTTTGTAAAAATATGTCTTTAGAGGTTTGAATAATTGAAGGTTTTCGGTGACCATTAATAACTGGGGGAAAGGAACCCACATCGAAACAACATGAAAATTTCACGAAAAATTTAATTAACTTTTTATGTCTTTCACTGTTAAATTTTGATAAAAAAAATTTATCACTTATTAAATAATATATATTATGTCTATTAAAATCATTTAATTGATTTTTTTAATTATATTTTAAAATTAACAATATTTTTATTTAAAATTAATCTCATAGATGCGATTCGGAAGTGGGTTCTCAAATAAAAAATGATCAGATGTTTACATAGTTTTTCAAAAAAATATAAAAATGAAATATATTCCAATGACCTAAATATAATTATTATATATATAATTTAACTAGTATTTTTACTATTTAAAAATATAATTTTACTATATAAATAATTTAATCCAAAATGGATTTTTCTCTAAATTTAAATATTTTCAATATTCATAAAAAATTAATCTTTTCTAAAAATTTACAATTATTCAACCTAATAGAATTTTTATATGTGAATATGAAAATTAAAGATTATTTTTCAATATAATTTTACTATCTTTTTAAAAAATCTGTTTCTAGTTAAGTCTGAAAAAAGCGACAACATTATTTTTTCAGGAAAATGCATTTTTATGTGTAAAATTAGATTTATTCGTATATATTGTCTTGAAAAATAAAATGATAAATTTTATTCAGTTTATTGAATATATAATATAAAATATCAATTTAAATTATTCACCCAAAGTGATTTTATTTTTTTATTTTGGTAAAACATGTTTGAATGAATACAAAGTAATTTTTTTGAAAAATATTTCTTTTCATTCCAAATAGTTTATATTTTAATTTAGAATTAATTTATCACCAATGAATTAATTTTATATAAATTTTTAGATCATATATTTTCATAATTTGGGTATTCATATTTATAATTTCGATTTCAATTGTTATGAAGTAACATTCAGATAAAATATAAATATTGTAATAGAATGTAACTTTTCTCAAGACACATTGTTCTATGTAATGCATGATAAACAGATTGTTTCATGTGACACAAGATAAAATCAATTTTTTTTTAAAAAAAATGAAAACAAATAATTAAATTAAATTTTTTTTGTAAAATATTGTGGTGTTACATTCTAACCCCCCATTAAAATTAATTTCACCCATGAAATTCATCTTACTCTTCAATTGTTTAACATTTTTATATTTCATCATTAAGACCCACACAGTAAAAATGAATATTAAAATATACATTAAAATATGGAATTCTTGAATCATAAAGGATACTAATATTCACTCATTACTTGTTTTCAACATATGGGATTGAAGATGGGATTTGTATATTTACAGATGGATGAAAAAAGTTAATAATTATCAAAAGTGATATTGATCATTGATCATAATAAAGTGGGTGATATAGATAAGGTTAAATATTATAGAACCACATAATTTGGAGGTGTGAAAACATTCATTTACATCATTAAAAATGATGATAATAAAATTATGTCAAAAAAATTTCCTACATTTGATGAATTTTCATAGGATGACCTACTTAATTGATTTCCTTATATATGATAAGAACAAAAGTTCCCTTTGGTTGTTCATTGATCAATTTTCAGATAACATCATACTGCATGAAATGAAGGTGAATTGTTTTCTTCCATAATACCTTCAAGTTCATAATATCTGTAGATATAATGATGACTCCCTCCATATATATTTTGTTATCATCCCATCAAAAAATATAGCACAAGTTGTTCAATATACATAAATAATAATATGTTAAGTAATAAATTAATCAATAAATACTTTTCAAAAATTCACTATTATACACTCTATAAATGATCAACATTGTGATCCTTCCAAATGATTTAAATCCTTCAATTTAGAATTAGTGTACCTAAATTTACCAAATTAACTAATATTAATCCCCTAGACAACATGAAGTTTCTCTTAATTGTCCCATACCAAACTTCTGAATACCATCATCATATATTCTCTTGGTATACAGTAATAAAGTGAATTACCAAAAAACCATGTTTAAAAAAACATTCATCATAATTTCATAAAAAATTATTATTTAAATACAATAATGATGAAAACTCAATAAATTATAGAAGAATACAAATTATTTATTAAAATTAACCTGTTATGCTATAATTAGTACAATCCAATCTACATTATCCATTTCAAACATCTCTTTATACCAACAACATTATCTCAACAATAGGAACATATTATGTGTTATAATTCGCTTAAACATATTTTCTATAAAATATAAACTTCCTATTGAATAAATTTTATAGGTTATCAAAATAATTCAAAATATTATTTCAAATACATAATCATAAAATTATACCACACAATTATTAAATACTTTATGATTCTTGATTTACAATAAATAAATTCATTAATCATCCCACTTCCTTACAAAACCATTATCAAATATTTATGATCTTATCCCTTATTACCTACATCTTTTCATATGTCATTTTCATTGTATTCATATTCAACAAGAAAACCATTACTTCTGAATCTTTTTGATTGACTTCATAAGAATTTCACATAGGACGTATATTTAACAATTCCCATAAATTCTACATTTAAAACATTCATTTATTAATTATAAATATGGTATTACAGTATTCTTGTCCATTATGTTAACTGATATTTTCATTTTTCCTTGAAAATTACTTGCCTTCTTTATTTTTCATCACTTAAAAGATCCTCAAATTCCTCTAAGACATTCAATTTGGTTCTTATTATTATATTATAGACATATAAAAAATTGAATCTTCTTTCCTCTATGGTCTACATTAGTTGAACTCTTTATGAAATCAATTATTCTCTTCATTGGCGAGTTCAATATTTATTTGAGCTACATATTTTCAATCATGTTTTCTAAAAAAATTTAGAATAATCACAATATCTTTCTCTAAATTAGTCATCCAATTTAGATTCCCATAGTATCCAAATTATCCATCAGATTTAATTTTAGTATGATTCCATCTTGTCCTATCAATTGACTAAAACAAAAAGTCATACTATGAGAAACACTAATCATATTCAAAAACCGCATAATGATAAAAAATATCGCATATAAGTTCTAAATCATAAAACCTACATTTCTATCAATAACCCAAAATGTTTATCCTATGTCATACATTCATCATCTTATTAAATCATTCACTAATGTTGTTAAATAATTTCGTAATTTCCAAAAAATCCCCAGAGTGTGGAAAAATGTGTTTCAAGAAAGGCTCAATCTGGTGAACCAGGAGGCAATAAATTCCCACCCAAAGTTCCCTTTTAAGAGTTATTACACCTAGGTATCGATAAGATGGATCCATATCTACTAGTAGTATCTAGACATGGATATAATTTTTTTGGAAACAACATGATCTATTCAATATGAAAATTTAATGAAATATTCCAATATTTTCACTCATATATATAATTATAATTAGAGATACATCTGAAATATACATATAAATTTCTATAGTGATCTCAATAATTTTATATCATCCTAGTTTCCAAATGTTATCTGATTCATTACAATGATATTGACAATAATGACCTAGGCCCTACATATATTAATGTTACATCTTTTTAGATGAAAATTTTTAACATCATACAAAAACATGTTGGAGGAACATAATAGATTATTGTCTTTAGATAATAGAAACATCATCTTCTTATTTCATGAAATATCTTCATTATATCCGATAAGGCTATCTAGAAATACCATACTTATGACCATTCACCATAACATGGTCATTGGATACATATTATAGGGTGGCCTAAGATGCTCAGTAAGGGTAAGGAATAGAAATACATAAACAAAACATGAACATAAGGTTGTGATAATTTTAACATAACATATGAAAACCATAACCTATATATAAATGATCAAAATCATAAGTCATGACCAAATGATAAAGAATTCATAAGACCTGAATTGTATGTTAATCATATGAGAGCATAACATTGTCATAAGACAAGGAATTATTTCATACACATAATAATTTAAAATCATATGTCAATACAACCAATCAATAAATTCATAACATTTTATGAATTGTATAACTAATAGTGTTTCGCCTTTGGTCTTAAGATGAATTTTTATGTACCATCTTATGAGTTTGGGAAAACCTCTTGTGTATCATTCATAAGGCTTGGCATATCCTCTCATGTACCATTTCACCCGGTATAACATTTACATTACCCAATGGATTAGATATTGATATAGGACACCCACATAACTTGATTAAATTTATATATACATGTTCTACAAGGTCATTAAACATTCCTCATATCCAAACCCATGAAATGAAATTAGTTTTATAAATTTTTTTTCATATTATTAGCTTTGGAAAATAAATAGGTTTGATAATCATTTCATCATTTCATCAATGAGTTACCCATCTAAAAAATAGGGTTTCATAAAAATTTTCTTAAGATATAACCCATGGAAAAGAAACCTGATTCATAAACATCATTTCATCATTAAAATTAACTATATAAGGATTAATATGAATGGTATCTTCATATCATTTCACTGGAAATATATAATTAACATCAAATGATCTCATCCTAGATGAGAAATGATTTTGAGATATCTATTTTAAATTTTAATGATGAAAATAAACATTCATTGATAATTTAATTTCTCAAAATAAAATTTATTAAATATTTTGGTAATGAAAATTTTTAATAAAACATTGGTAACATATAATGTAATGTTTAAATTTCAATTAAAGCATTTCTCGACGATAATATACATTCTATTTTGAAAAAAAAAATATTTTAAGAAGTAAAAAAATTGAAAATAATTTCTTTGAGAGTAAAATTTTAAAAAATATAAATTAGTATTCAATTAAAATAATGATCATGATTGTGGTAAATTCAATTCAATCTATAAATTTTCTCAAAACAATTATTTCTTTTAATAATGTTAGACAAATACAACAAGGTATTGGCTGGAAAATGACAAGAAGATTTCTTTTAAAAAAATTTAAAAAGTATTATATGGGTAAATATACCTTCAAAAATCAGTTTAAGATTCATAAAAACAATTTACTAAAACATTAATTTGGAAGAAAGGGGATTTTCTTCCTAATAGAGAAAAAATTACTTTTTTCATAAATGATTTTTTATTAAAATATTAAGTACACAAAGAGGGGAAAATGAAAAGAAAATATGAATTTTCATGATATTAATATAGTATATTAAAATTAATTATTTTATTGATAGATATATCAAAATATTTCATTATTTTAACAATATTTATAAACAATCATGAAAAATGATGAGATTGTATCATAAGACCATTACCACTTTGGTAACATTGATTCATAATCCCTGTGAATATATTACATTAAAGGAAACATAGAATATCATGACAATAAATAAATTTATGATATTACATGAAAAATAGATTGTATATAATAATTATAAAATGATAATGTTGTACAACCTAATAAATTCCCCAAAGAAGTTAAGCTGAGACAAAGATCCATTACTAAAGTGGTAATTGTTGAATTATAATACTTTTTAAAGAAAGGTCATTAAATTCATATGTTCATAGAAAAAAATTCAGTTTAATAATAATAAGACACATTTGTGGGAGATATACACATCAAATAAAATTAATAGGTGGAGAATATAAAATGTTTCGTAGAGAATAACATATAAGTGATATGTAATTCCCTCACCACATTAGTAATATTTTTAATCATAAGACCAAAGAATTCATAACATTAAACTAAACAATATAAATATAATAAAATATTTACAATAATGATATAAAATGTCAAATTTTATGTATATAAACTATAAAATTGAAACTAATGGTTTATTTTCATATATATCTCAGAAATAAGAAAGATATAAGAAATCCATTAATTTATGTCTCAACTTCAATCATACACATTCCAAAATCATGTATAATAAATATAATTTTACTTTATATATATTATAGAACCGTAATAATATATATAATACCATATATGATTTATTGATTTCATTTTATTACCCATTTATTAAATTTTTTTGTCAAATTTGTTTTTTGTGTAATAACCGCATTATTTTTTTCATATATGTTTTGATTTTTTATTTTAAATCCTCTTACATTGATCATTGCTCCAGTATCTCCATAATAATAATTTTAAAAATATCATAAAATATAGTCATCAAATATAAATTTAATTAAAATCATTAATTATATTATAGGAAATTAATTATGTAACATTCAAGGAGATGGTAGTCCATATGTATGGATAAGTAATATTTCCATTTTTCTATGTTCATTGTGGAAAGAAGGTAAGTAATATATTATCATTTAATAAAAATAAAAATATTATAAATGTAATATTATTTAATTAAATATACCTATACATATCATCAAATTTTTTTGGTGAAGAAAAGATAGTCACATGGATTGGTGAAGGCGGTATCTCACACTGACATGAAAGATGCTATCATCTTTCTGTGAGTGCAAGGTGAAGAAAGAAAATTATATATTATCCAACTATAATTATAAATATTTCATTAATGTCATAATTATATCATTTATATGAATTATATTCATTTAATTTATCCTTATTATCTTACATGTAAACCGTTAGTTAAAAAAATTACAATGCTTCACTCATCGGTAATCATCCTTGCACAAGAGCGGCAATATTATATCACATATAGAAAGGAAATTAAAAATATTTAGGTGATATAAATAATCTATACATATAAATATATTATAAATATCATATATATATCAGAGTGTGTGGAACATGTAAAATAAAATAGTTCATTGAAGAACATTACCTCTTCTTTTAGTCTCCTTATGTTTTCACCAAAAGTCATTCTTGGATGGATTTCACCACAAAATATGTCTACTAGGATGAGATAAGGTAGTTTTTTTAATTTATTTGGGAATTATTCTTCTAAACTATATGGATATATAGGTGTGAATATTTTAATGGTGGTTTTGGATTTTTATAAGTTTGGGAGAGGACCACTCTTGGAAAATTCTTGTAGATTTCCAAAAGAGTCCAAAATGATAAATTAATTCATAAAAAAAGAGAATTAAATGACTATATATTATTACAAGGTTTTTATAATATTTAAAAAATACGTATAAATAGGATTTATATATGTTATGTGTCATTTTTAACCCTTAACATTTTAGATTAACCTTGTAGTAAACTCATTTTTACCTTAACTATGGAAATTAATATTTTTCAATTTTCATTTTTAATTTTGGTCCAAAATTATGTTGAAAATATTAGATAATGTATATAATTATGATTCAAAATATTTCATCCATTTTTTCAAATTTAATTTACATTAGAGGATAAATTTTATTTAAAATTAATCCCCCAATGGTGATTAGAAAGCAGTTTTTCATTTGGGAAATGATCAAAATTTTACATTTTTTATATCCAATTTCAATATGAATTTGATTAAAATTTTATAAATTAAAATAATAGAAATATATTTTAACAAACATCATATTCTAATAATTTTAAAATATTATTTATCTTTATAAATATTTAAAACAAATAAATAGGTTTTAATAAAAATATAGTATTTTTCAATATTCTTCAAGAAATTTAATCATTTCATAAAATTATAAAAAATCTATCATAATAAAATTTTTATATAATTATTTCATAATTTTATGTTTCTTTTTATTGTAAATTTTTTAAAATTTTAATGATTCTTTTATAAAATAAGTGCGCAAAATTTTGCAATTTTTATTTAGAAAAATACTATTTTAAGAGTAAAATTGAATTTAGTCTTATATCTATTATGAAAACACATAACAAGAATGTTAATCAGTTTAATGAATATATAATATACTAATTTAATTGAAATAAATCATATACAATGATTTTTTTAATTTAGTCACTTATAATGTGTTTGAGTTCATAATTTTTTTTTTCAAAAGATACATTTTCGATATTTCTAAATAGTTTTATTTTAATTGTTTATTAATTGATCCTTATAGAATTATTTTTATATACAATTGAGACCATATATTTGAGTGACTTTTTCCCTATTAATACACACCATTCGCATAGCTAGTTAATAAATATCTTATTAAATTAAAATATTTTAATTGTATATTTTATTTTTTTCGAACTCCTTGTAGCATGTAACACACCCGAAAATCAGTTTTTTGTGTAACATGACATAAATAATGTGTTTCCTATAACATAAAATATCAAAAATATAAAATAAATTTTAAAAAATATCATAATATATTTTGGTTTTTCATCCTCACCATGGACAAATCTCACCAAGTATCACTTAGTAGAGATCGTGCTCTATAATAATAAAACATCTAGGTTAACCCACTCCTACTTCCCCACTATTTTTTTACTCTTCCCCAAAATCACATTTCATAAGACATATCTCATCAAAATTAATCTATCCTGCAGAAATCTAGTTTATGTATGACAACATGAACATTGTATATCACATCACTACATTGTCATATAGTAACCTAGTAGTTTTTTGGGGCCACAAAATCCCATAGGATTTGTATCACATGTTATTATTATACCTCATTTATTACACACCAATACACTAAATTATAAACCTCAATCCATAAAAACTTATACATTTCATTATTTTAATTTCCATTTGGATATTATATCTATACATATATGTTTGTGAAATAACAGAAGTCTATCAAATCCCCCTACACACATATATTGTAAAAATAATCATCAGACATACCAGAATAGTGATGTCCATTCCCTCCATGAATAATCCAAACTGAGTCTATAATTTCTCAATATGATCTCATTTTCATTATAGAAACAAATAATCCCATTGATTAAACATTTATTAATCATTATCATATTCCTATAATCTATGTACTATAGTAAAAATAAAATAAGATTCCACCAGTAGTAAACACATGACCATGAATATCCAATTTCATTAAGAAGTGGATAAATGAATCTTGGTAAACATGAAAAGAGGAAATAGGGTAGTAAACATATACATATAATGTATGTACCCAACATCATTGCATCAATGGGTAAGCCTAGCTCTAACATGTTACATCAACCTCGATGTAATCCTCAACACCCACATGCATATCCTAGCACATCTCTCAATCAAAGTTGTCAACAATTTTCAAATAATATGAGCCTCCTAACCCACATCACATCCTCTATCCATGCTCAACTATTCCAAGATCATATAACATCACATAAAGGATTCGCAACAATAGAACATCAAAAGAAATACGTAAAATATGATTTATTAATATGGAAACATGGATTCATAACTGGGTATAGAAATGGGGAAAAATCCCAAACCTCAAGGAATACAACCTTTATAGTAATATAGGAACACATAAGCCAAATCATTTTCCTTTATCAAACAACAAGTTCTTGTTCTATCTGTAATTATCATATTTTTCTTTTGAAGGTTAAAATTACAAGAAACCTAATGCATTAGCTCTATCAAGATATTATATGTACAAACATGCAAACTATCATAGAATAATTTCCACAAACTATAAAGAAATCTTAATTTCATGGATTATAACTATTTCTTTATTTTAAATCATTATCAGTCTTCAAATTCATTAATTGTAATGCCTCAATCTTTCTGAATAATATTTCTTTCCTGAAATGTTTGTTATATTATTTTATACTCATCTAAACTATATCCCTTTAATAATAAAGTTATTTCAATGGAAATGTGACAATCGAGTTCGAAACATTATAATACCATTGGTATATTTTGACCATTGGTCAATATGATAATTATAAACTACAATCATATTAATGATTTTAAAAATATAACTATAATTTGTAAGATGAAATAAAAGAGGAAAATTATTACATTAATAATATTTGATGACCTCATATAGTATATTTATGCCATAATAAGCCTATTATTTGGAGATTATGATGAGTTAGCATCATTGGGTTTCCCTCTGGACCAATCCCTTGTCAAGCTTCAATATTTTAATCTTATACTAAATCAAATATGTGAGATGTTCAAGTTAGTGGAACTTACCACTCGAGTGATGTTAGTGGAGTAACACCATTAGTCTATCATAATTTCACACCTCAACCCTATGATTTATTAAAGTGTTTTCAATGGATTTGTATTTTGGGCTCAGTCACCTAATGTATAATCCATTTTTATAAATAAAATTTTTATTCCATCGTTTCTGTTTTGAGAATAGTTTTTCTTAAAAATTGGAAGAATATGATAAATATATTTTCACACCAAAATTGTACAGATCAAAAATGATATAATTATAATAGTAAAATAAATTATCATAGATAAATATTATTTTAATTAAATATTATTATTAAATAATTATTAAATAAATTTAAAGGATAGACAATTTTTTGAAGTGTCTGAAATTTTACTATGCATTTTCAATATAATATTATTTTTCAGAAACAATAATTTCTGCATTTAAAAGAAAAATTTATCACAATTATAGAATTATTATGATAAATTAAGCATCATTTTAAAATTATTAATTCAAATTATGTTTATAGTGAATTTATTTGAATATTCCAAAGTATTTTGTTTTTAGTAAATAGTAAAAATATAAGTTTGAGTATTCGGTATGATTAAAAAATAAAAAGGATATAATAAGTAATATAAAATTTTTGTATACTATTTTGGATTAATATAAGATGTTATGTTTCCCATGTGGAATATACTATGGTAAAGTACACAGTTTGGAAAATTCCACTACTGATGTGTCTAAGGATGTCAAAAAAACCCTAACATTTTCTATAACTACCCTCCTATTTCTCATTCAAAATTTATTCCAGATTCATCCTCAATGAATATATAATATTTTCCCCTCTCAATAAGTCCTTCCAAGGTTTTATCAAGCCTCCCGGGTCCCAATAATCATGTTCTATGTGTTACTCATCAATGTAAGGGAAATATCAACTTCTCTTTTCCATTCAAGTTTTCTTTTTATTTGTTTTGTAATTAAAATTATCATAACATTTTCTTATATCCATTTTATTCTATACCATTATTGTATATAGTGTCTTTTAGAAATTTGAGATCCTTTTCTGATCTCTTATTAACATTATATGAAACCATGTTTCATACATGTTATAATGCAGAAATATCATCACAAAATTTCTCTCTTATTCTCATGAAATTTTTTTATTATCTATATTTGAATACCAAATCATATTTATTTTATTTGAAAATTCAATAATATGTATAAATTATTCATTTTATTCTATAATTGATATACATAATACTTACTTTCCTTTTCCTTGGATTATAAATGACATAATGGTCTTGTTTTTAAGCACCTTTTAAAATGCCATGATTTTGATATGAAACTCATTTAGTTTATTCTCCCTGGATTTTTTATGAGATTCTTGATTATGATTTATGTAGATCACATTGAAATTAAGACATATTAAATGACATATCTCCAACTCATTGGGTAATGAATTTAATCTCTACATATGGAATCTTTTATGATACCTGGGTGAATAACCTTAGTAATTTTAATGACACCTTGGTGAAAAAATGTAGTTAAAATCTTATGAATGTCTAAAATATATGATTTATCCACAAATACAGTTTCTGATTCATATTATCTTATTTATGATATTAAATGTTTACATATTTAGGCCTTTATAATATATATTAATTTCTTATCAACACTTCTTATGACCACTTGTAAAATATTTTCCATGATTTCACCTACATTTTCATAAGCTCACCCATCCCTTGGATGTATGTTCCCATTTCATGATTTGTATTAAATATAAATAGGATGAAACCATTATGAATCCTTTATAATGGATGATAACATTTTTTTGTTCTCATGTATTTTATACCTTATTTCCATGAAACTATACATTAAAATATACTCTTTTTGTAAAAAGTAATGATAAGATTACATAATGAACAAAAAGATACCCTATTCGGTATAAAAGTAGGATTTATTTATTATTAGAAATTTGGATTTGAAAAAATTATTAATAACCCTATATAAATGTTTATTTATATGAATCCATTCGGGTATTTCTATGAAATATTATATAAGGTGTTTCCCTGAAAATAAATCCATGTCTGTATACGAACAATTTGATGTCACTCTAATATATATGTATTTATGGTTAACAACTTCGACATGGTTTTTCAGGATTTAATCAATATAACCTGATATATGAAAACAAACATTTGTTCACACCTGTATTGACATGCATGTGTGATATGTTTAGTTAATCATGAACTTTTTATTAACCATTATAATGGATTTTTTAAAAGGAAATTATTATTATATAACAACATATTTAAGAATGATGTTATAAGAAATGAAATTACTTTAGAACTATTATATTATTAAATGAAAAAATATTCTAAATAAGTTATTATTTTTTTAGAAACTGGATGGAAATAAGAGAAGCCACAAAAATGGTGAGTGTAATGAACCAGGTGTTGGATTCCTTCTGATGGAAGATGGAATAGAAAAAATCATGAGAATTATGATATATTTAGGATGAGTTATGTCCAATAACATTAAACATACTGAGAGATGAGCATCACCTCTCGGGGAATATATTTCAGTTTAATCCTTTATGTGTTAGTGACCACCCTCATTTATTGGATATACTAATCCATTTATTGCTGAATAGTGGATATCCTCTATTTAAATGATCGTTTATATACTCCATTCTTCATTACAAGATATAATCAACATGTCTAGGTATTTCTTATTTGGATAATCTTGTTAGTTGTTCAAACATGTTATAACATGAAACCATGATGGGATATTGAATTTATTTAGTGGGAATATTTTAGGGGGAAATTTTTCAAAACATATTTCCCTCATTAATTGAAAACAAATAAAGATAAGTAATTCCATGAGTTGAAGTAAAAGGGGAATGAATATTTTGGAAGTACAAGATGAACCTCACTAAAAATTCAAACCACATCTATACTTTTTCATGGATCCTAATGAAAAGGATAATATATTATTTAGTGGACTATGACCCCATATATATAATAATAGTTTCATTTGAGACTATGGATGTAGTGGTTTGATAGTTTATATTATTATGAACTTCTAAATAGAGTTTTGTGAGATGTAGTGGTATCACAAAGGTAATAAAAAGAAGAGATATTTTTTTCCAATCTTAGAGATAATCTTGGATCATGGAAGGCTAGGAAAGATAGTGCGTCCTTCACATGAAATAAGTCTGGGACCAAACATTCATGGAACTTCTTTCATGGGATTGGGAAATGTTACATGTCTGGAAGAGATATCCATATTACTAGAAACTATCACAGTGAGGTGAAACCTCAACTTCTCTACACTAACAAAAAGTGAATATGGTGAATTTGGTACCTGAATCACAATTCATCAATTTTGGATAGCTCATAAAATTTTCAGATCACTATTCAAATATATAGTTAATAAATGGAAATCACCATCAACACCAGCATAGGCAATGGGAGAAAGGTAATTCTTTTAATATCGTGATGGCTAAAGTTGAATCTTTAAATGATGCCGTTTTAGGTACTCTTTTTTTTTCTATCATTGCTTGAATGTACTTTGTTTTATTGTGGTTCTACGCATTCTATTAATTAATCAATGTTTTCAAATAATATACAATCATTCCATGAATTATATAAGTATAGTTATCATTTAAGAATCACAGAGGTATTATCCAATCATCAATTGTTTATAGAAACTATAGTAATCACTTTTCTGAGTTCAATCTTATCACAAATATAGTAGTCATTTCCCATGTTTCAATTCAACATTATAGTAGGTATTGGCTGGATCATAATATGTAATTCTATGATCAACTACAGAAGAAAATATATCTCAGTAGTTTTGAATCGAAAACTAGAATTTTTTAGAGGATAGATTTCTCAAAAAAAATTCTAGTAGCAACATCCATATCCTTATTTTTGGATATGATCAGTGAATATGAATAAGGAAGTGAAAGTATATGATATGAAGTTTCCCCATTGGTCAATAATACATTGAAGTTTTTTCTAAGGAGTAACATATTTCTCCCCCAGAAATAGAGGTAGTGTTTTCTTTTGATCTCATGACTAGATCTAAGACAATATGAAAAACATTATATATAATGGAAAATATGGGGATAGAGGAATTAACGAAAAAACTCAAATATATTTGGGGATGGTTTGTATCCATCCATGATTATCTCCATGGGGAGAACATGTTCTCTTTGTGAATAAGCATTATGGATATGTATAGTTATGAATTTATTAAAGATAACATAATAGGATCACAATAAATAAAAAGTACCCACATCCAGGAATTCATGATTTACATGACCATCTTCATGGGGATCAATACTCCCCCATGATTGATAATCAATATGTCAATCATCAATTGAGATTGAGGGAAAAAGATATTTCAAAGACCTCCTTATGATCAATATTTGGTAATTTTAATTTTTTTGTTATTGCATTCATCTTAACTAATTATCCAACTATTTTTATGGAGTTGATGAATAGAGTCTTTAAGGGATACCTTAGTATTATTTTGTTAGTTTTTATTATTGATATTTTGAAATATTACAATGTCCCCCAGAAGCATGAGGATCATCAAATGGTTAAATTGAAAACTCTTAAGAAGGAGAGTCTATTTGGAATGTTTAGAAAATGTGATTTTTTTCCATAACAACTTTCTCTTTTGTGGTACACTTTAAACAATTAAGGAATGATAGTTGATCCTTCCAAGTCAAAGGATTTAGACCAGTGGCCTCATCTTATAATTGTAAATGATATTCATAGTTTCCCTAGATTAATAGGATATTATAAGAGGTTTGTGAAATTGAAATCATGACTTTCGATCCAAATAACCAATTTATATTGAAAGGGATTTATGTTCATCTTGAAAAAGAAGAGTGATGAATGTTTCGACGAACTGAAGAAGGGATTTATTACTACACTAGTGTAAAATATACCCACTATCAATGATGTATTCATTATTTTAAACTATGAATCTCTAAAAGGGCTTATATGCATATTCTTGAAAAATAAGCATGTGATTTTTTATTCATCTCAATAGATGAATCCTAATTAGAAAAATTATCATATGCATCACCTAGAGATTTTTGTGGATGTCTTTTCTCTATTGATATGGAGGAACTATCAATTTTTGGAGAAATGTGATATATACATAGACCATCAATGATTGATGTTTATTTTTGTGAAAAAGTAATTGAACATGTGTTAGAGGAGATGGTTGGAAATTATTACTGATTATGATTTTTCAATTAATTATAATCCTGGAAGATCAAACTATATAACAGATGCATTATGTATGAAAAGTCCCAATTATGGATGAAATGATGAGGATTCAAGGAGATCCATTGATTAAAGACATTTTAATATTGGACATGGGAATTATAAGGGAATGTACTTCATCAAATTGATTCCAAATGTTTTCTCAAAAATATATTCAATCTAAGGTTATGAAATATCAGTGATAAGATACTTTATTATATAATAAGTTTGATTCATTTAAGGATTTGATATTTATTGAGTTCATTAGGGATCAATAATGTGTACTGAAATACAATACAATGAAATTTCATCCCCATATTTTGAAAATAAAGAAGGGGACGATGGGTGAATTTCATAAAACTACTTAATTGATACATCTTAGAAGCAGAAAAATGTATAGGTATATTCATTGTCATTATTTGTAGGATAACATGAAAAGGGAGATTTTCACCTATACTACAAGTTTCATGGTGTGTCAACAAGTTTAGGTTAGTAAAATAACATCCAAAAGTGGTATTATGACCACTACCCATACTAGCATGGAAGTTGGTTAATATCACTGTGGACTATTTAACTTGTCTCATAAAAACAACCAAAGGAAATAATGTGATATGTGTTATAGTTTTCCATCTCACCAAGAGTGCCCATTTTATCACTATTTAGGAATATTTCTGTTAGGACTAACATTCCATGATTTACTTGAATTAAGTGGAGAGGATGCATAGAGTGCTACATTCTATCATTTTTTATTGTGATCCAAAGTTCACAAAAAAATATACAAAATTATTTATCATTCCTCGAGTACATAATTAAATTTTATTATTGTCTATCACCACAAAATATATTTCCAATCATAAAGGAATAATGAGAAACTCAAGAACATGATCAGAACATTCTCAATGGAATTTATGGGTGGATGGGATCAACATATCTCATTGGTTGTGTTCTCATACTACAAAAACATCCATTCATGTTTTAAATTGGCACCCTATGAATCACTATATGGGATGCAAGGTATAAATCATACTTACTGTGATGAAGCTAGTGAGAGAAAGATTTTGGGGCTAGATATTGTGAATGAGATTATAGAAAAGGTTTATACCATCCAAAAACACATAATGTGTTTTTAGAGTTGGAAAAAGAGCTATATTGACAACCAACGAAGGGACATGGAGTTTTATGTTGGCAAAAATTAATTCCATTAAATTTCAACTAGAAGGAGATTCAAGAAGTTTTGGATAAATGGGACGATTATCCACAAGTACCTTGGCCCTTATGAGATATTTGATTTCATAAGAGTAGTGAAGTTTTCACATGTACTTCCTCCAAATCTAGATCATGTTAATGATGATTTCCACATATATCTTCTAAGTAAGTACATACCTAACCCCTCATATGTAATAAATCTTTAATTGGAACAACTAAAACATAACCTCTCTTATGATGAGAAACCTGTGCAGATCTTGGACCATAAAGATAAATTTTTACATAATAACACTACCCACCTATTAAAATTGTTGTGGAGGAACCCCAAAAATGAATAAGACACATTTAAAATAGAGGAGTAAATAATGAAAAAGTACACACAACTTTTCTCAAATAAGGGAACTAGTTTAAATTTCAAGGGTCAAATTTCTTATGGGGGATGATTTCAATGACCATAACTTTTTTAATAATATTTTTTTCCAAAAAATGTGTCATATATTATTTTACACTTATCAAAACTATATAACATTAATGATTAAGTGAGTATAAATGAATTGTGGCTATCTTTTTCCAATCTTTATATATGATTTCTGGTCAATTATGAATATTTTACAATATTTCCATTGGAAACCATTCTCTTAATAATAATTTTAATGTTATAACTATTGATTAAAAGTATAAAAGACAAAGGAAATTTATGGAAAAAATATGATTCAATGACCTCATCTATGGGTCCCATGCCACATAAATCCCATTTTTCCTAGAATGGAAGGTGGTAATATCATTTTTCATCACTCTTGACAAAGCCCAATCTAAAATTTGACATGTTTAGTTTGAACAAAATTTCATATGGGAGAAGTTCAAGTTAGTAGAAATTACGACGCATGCAATGCTAGTCGAGCCACCACATGACTCTATCAACCTAAAACACCTCACCCATAGGTCATACTAAGGTGTTATAATGGGAAATGTATTGGATTCTTCGTTAATTTATTTATAATCCCTTTGAATAATTAAATTTACTTTATATAAATTTCATTTTGGGAATAGTTTTTCATAAAACTATGATAAATTTGATAAATTTATTTCTCAGACATAAATTGTATTGTTCATAAATGATTTATTTGTTATAGTATATTATATAATTATGATAAATGAAAATTTTAATTAAATAGTATCATAATAATAGTCATATTTAAATATAAATGATAACAAAATTTGGATTTTTTTATGTGTGAGATATTTTACAATGTATTTTATATCAGCTATTATTTTTAATAAAAATAATATTTTTCTATTTAATGTAAAATTTTATATAATTATAGAATTATTATGATAAAATAGACATCGTTTTTCAAATCAACATGTTGAATTAAGATTATATTGAATATATGATACGGTTCTAAAATATAAATTTTTGGGGAATAGTAAAAAAATACAGTTTTTAGTTTTCGATATGTTTGATCACATAATAATGATTCTATAAGTAATATAAAATTGTGGTTGACTTTTTTGGATTAAAATAACATATTTTGTTTCCAATGAGGTCAATATCACGGTAATATACCTTTTTTGAGTCCCATGGTTTTGGAAATACAAATATTGATGTGTCTATGGAATTCAATAAAAAAATTCCCTTAAATCATTAAATAAATACCCACCATTTTATCTGTTAGTTTTAATTCAAAATTAATCATCCATGCACATATATTATTTTTAAATCCCATGGTTTCCTCCAGTATTTCATTTATCCCCCAATGTCCCATTTTTATAGTTTTAGTTATTACTTGTTATAGTGAGGTAAATATCATTATCTCATTTCCATTAATGTTCTATTTTTATGTGGTATGTCTTTAAAACATTAATAAAATGTTCCTCTGTCTATTTTATTATATAATGTTAATGTATTTAGAGTAGTTTATGATTTTTATACCCTTTTTAAATATCCTTTAAGTGTTTTCTAAAACCATGTTTCATACCAGTTATGTTGTTGATTTTTTTTCTCATAATTTTTCTAATTTTCATTCGAAATTGATATATTTTCTTTATGTGATTACACAAAAACAAATTTATTTTTTTAATAGAAATCAATAGGTTGAATATTTAATTTTTTATATTATTTAATTGAAAAACCTAAAACCCTCATTCAATATACATGGTTATAAATGACATAATGATCATGTTTCTAAGAACATTTTAAAACACCATGATTTTGATACGAAACTTGTTTCCTTTATTCTTTACTTGTTATTTATGATGTGTTTTATTGTAGTATATTTGGCTCATATAAAAATTAATACATATTAAGTTTGTGCCTTGATTTCACTCTAATTAATTAAGTAAAAAAAATTCACTAGAGAGGACATGTTTTACGATAACTTGGTAAATAACCATTGTAATTTTTATGACACCTCAATGATAAATCATGGTCATATGCTTATAAATTCCTAAAATAAATTGTGTAGCCACATATCAAATTTATGATTAATGTTATTTTATTTTTTATATTCTTCCTTTTCAATTCCTCATTCTTTATGATATATCTCATTTTCTTATCGATATTTCTCAGGATTAATTGTAAACTATTTTTTATGATTTCCCATACTAGTCATTAATATCACCCTTTACTATGATGTATGTCCCAAATTTATTATATGAAGTAAATGTACTTAATAATAACCTATTATGTATAATTTTAGGAGTATTAGAATACATTTTTCTATTTTCATCTTTTATGTATCTTATCTGTAAGAAATTAAATTTTAAAAATCCCATATTTGTAAAAGGTAATGAACACATTATGATATAAAAAGGTGGGATTCCATAATATCCAAATCCATTATATTATGTAATAAAATTTTTCATTAATCATAAATATCTGAATTAATTTTATCATCATCAAATTACAATAGTATATTTCAAACATTCATATTCTTTGATCAGTATTCTACATAAAAAATTAATTTTCGATTTACATTGTTTACCATTTTAATAAATTTCATCATCATAAACCAATAATTAAAAAATGTTAAAAATATTTCATAGTTATTACATTATCTATAAAATTTATAGGTAACACGATATAATTGTATAATTAATCAAAATTTGATTTGTATTCATAAAAATTTATTTATTACTCCATTGAAATATTTATTAGATTAATTTAATTTCCTTTTATATCATTAAACCATGATAACATTACAATTTTTTGTAAATAAATAGTAGATTAAATGAATCCCTGCTGCCAAAAGTGTCATCATTCTACACATTATAACCGACCAACACCATAGATATTTGTCACTTATCGTGAAAGAAGCATCATCCATCCAAGGAAGAAATTTTATATCTGAGAAAACAACAACAAAATTCTATAAGAGCATTGAGGGGAACCACCATCACATTTAATGATAACATGAGAGGAAACAAACTGAAAAACCATAAGAGAAGTGTTATATCAAACATAAGATCACTAAAAATATGACATTAGAATTTAGGAATAATTCCCCTTTGAAGCACACCAAAAACACCCATCAATCTATTCATTTTCCACCTAATGCCTTGGAAGAAAACAAAATTGGGTTTCAAAGAACCTATGGTGGTATATGTTCTAAAGTGTGTTGCATATGGTACATTTTCAACATAAAACACTAGTTTATATAATACAATTTGTTTTCATTAGGTTCTGTTGAAAAATGTGTTTCTTCAAAGTAAATTAAATGAATTTAATATCGATCATAAAATTTAGGTTTATTACATAATTTCAATGGGCCACAAAACTGATGTCATAAAATTCCTTTAGGATGTATTTCATACTTATACTATATAGAAACCTTTCCCCATGAAGAACTTATTTTTACACTAATTCGTCATTATTCTAGATTTTATCATCCAAACACCATGAAAACTACAAAAATCACCTTTCCACTCTAAATTATTCATAAACACATAATGTGATGGGATATCTGAATCATGGACCTTATCACATTAACATGTTCATTGAAAACACTATTTCTAATAATGATTGAAGGTATATAACTCGTATATCGAGTATCAAGATCCACTCTTGTGGTACCCTATATCATAAATTACTCTACATTCATTGGGACCACAGTGAAATAGTTGTGATCTCCCAATGAAAGGTTCATCCTCAATAAAATTTTCCTCTAACAGTATACTTTTATAGTCATTAAATAATAAATAACCAGACCTTGTTTATGGGATTTGGTATATAAAATAAATTCACTAGTTGTGATTCCAATAATAGTGGATCGTCCTAAAACCATTCCACACTGAAATTCACCTTCACAGAGCATAAATGATCATCCTTTCTTATAGTTTTGTTTTCAAATAGTATGACATAAAAAATCCACCTCAAATTATTTATAATCCAACTCGTATATATGTTTGATTTTGCTGAAATATTCCATGTTCACAAAAATTATAATAATATCCTTTTATCCATATATATGGATCACTTATTCCAAAACAATAAGTCTACATTAATTCATTTTACTATATTTATCTTTTTCTATTTCACAGAATTTATTACAATTAATTACAAACCCATTGTAAGTCATATCTTTTAAATCTAGTCCCCTATCTTGAAATTGATGTTGTTCAAAAATTTAATCTATATTTATTCATAAATAATTATAGATATGATATCATTAAAATCGTATAAATTATTTATTATGGGTATTTTTTGTCCATCCTTTATCCCTTGAAGAATTCAAATGTCTTAGAAATACCTTGTGGGCCTCAAATTATGGGATAACCATTTAACTATTATATATATTATTAAGGTAATGTTTCTCCAACACTATAATTTTCATAGTATCCAAATCTCTATTGGAAACACTTTACCCTATAAGGCATCATATGTGATGATATTTTGAAAGACCAATTTGATAAATATCTACTAGGTAACTTATATATAATTCTATAATTTATACAAAATATATAACACATCAAGAAATACTTATGGGAGAATATAATTCATGAAAAACCCGTTCAAGAATATTTTTATATCTTTTAGTAGGTTACACAAATCTATAACTGACAGGGCTCTATAGTTGAATCCCTCTAAATAAATGAACCATCTGGTGGTCCATTATATTAGTGAATTGTGTTACTAAGAATATAACTAATTCAAATAATTTGTTATAAATCCCACTAATTATGATTGGAAGCTTCAATGTTTCTTTGACAATAATACATATGGATTTGAAAATTACCAAATTCTATTTATTGTATCTCAAACCATTTTTTCAAAACACAATGTAAAATGAAAAGAATCAAATATTGTATAATAAATAATATTATCTTGTTATTTTAAACCCTATAACATCAAATTATTATTTTATATGAAATTATTGATATTTATTAATTACCTATATTGATCTTTCATACTGTTATAGATGTTGTAAAATTGTAATTTTTCTTGTTTAGATAGGGTGTACACTATTTGGGGAAGAAAATTTCATCTTTCACCCTTCATAAGTTCCATATCTATATTCATAGAGTCGCGAGTACATGTTGAAGACCCATCCCACACCCTCAAAATTTATTATTAAAGTAATGTGTATGAACATGGGGGGAAATGAAAAAACAGTGTTTCAAGGACACTATCAAAAGGAACTTCCCCCATCGTCTGACTCAAACAATCTTCTTATGGAAGAAATGACCACTTACCCTACAAATCATATGGTGGCCCCTCCATTAGGATGTGGGTTTTTTTAATGTATTTTGATTAATATGTTGAGTGTTTTCATCCAGTGTAATGAGATCCTTTAGAGATCAAGGATATTGTTCTCTATTCAGACCTGAGAACTCTGATAATATCTTCAGATCAAGACAACTCCATCCATTAGAATTTCCAAATTACACAAGAAAAACCACTATACTATTGGATCAATTTAAAATATATAGTAGAATATGTTATTGATTGATTTCCTCTAGAGTGGATCACCTTAATTGGACCTCATCTTTGGTGGCCTCTATTCCAACTCCAATCATATCACATATGTCATCACTTCACATATCCCCAGGTCAATCATGTCAAACCAAGCCTTGATTCTATATTTTTTTTCTTCGCGTACATTTATTCACATGACACTAACACTATCAAATATATTTTTTACATTAATCACATCAGGAAAATGAATAATATAATAACAATTCTAGTATGGAAAAAAAACAAAATTTATCACATTTTCTGATATTATTTCCTATGGTTTTTTTAAAAAATGTTTACCAAAAATATTTTCAGTATCATTTTATTTATATAATAATTTGTCACCCATTAGTCATACTGGAAGATCGTCCATGTGGCTCTGGCATTTTTAAAGAGCTCAGTTTCCACTCCCACCTGTGCCTACAGGTCTCCCAGGATACTGCCATCAGAGTGTGACCTGCTATTTGACATTTCCATAAAATTGAGGAATCCTTTCCATAAATAACACTACATGAACGAAGGGGATGAGGGTTATATCCATGTTCATTCAGGACACTCCCACTGTGTTAACTTGATAAAAAGTGGGAGAATATTTACCTAACATTAAAGATTAAATAAAATAATTTCAATCAAAACCCCTACCACAAGGTCTGTTGGACATGTCGCGATTATGGAAAAAGGAGTGTCCATGATGGATTGAGTTTTAAGAATTCATCAATCATGGATCATTGTTGCCCGACCATCATTACCCCATTAATGGATGTTTCCACAGAACTCTGCCAGAGTATCCTCGCTTGAAGAAGTCATTCCAAAACCCTACCCTAACATCCATTTATATATAAGGGGGACTGGTGAGTAACACGTTGATGAATTAATGAGGTTCATTAAATTAACTAATTTTACTTTTTTAATTCACAATGATGGAGTTGCGCAATAGATGATGCAAGACATCAAATGGCTTGACAAGTCACTGGTCCCGATACTGCTGCTCATATGTTGGAGAAAATGAAAATAAAATTACAATTACATATTATTTTACACTTCATAAAAAAGTAAAATGACTAATGTTTCCTCCTAACCTACTATGGTCGAAGTAAAGCCTCCCAAAGGTAAATTCATGCACTACAGATTCAATGGTGCCCTCTGATTTTTTAATTCGATCTCTGGTTTCAAATATAGAAAATTCCACTTGCATATTTACAGAATATACCTTAAAAATATGTTTAGAAATTCATTTTGGGAACACTTGGATTCAGAATCAAACACTGTTAATTTTCCTGGATTCTTAATAATCTCAAATATTTTAAAAACATTATAGGGAATTTTCTGGGTCTTTACAAAAAATTGGAAACACCTACCGAAACCTCATTCAAGGGGAATGAAACATCAACAGATGGAAGAAATATTATCCATGGAATAAACTCACACACTAAATCCAAATAGAATCTGAGATACACAATAACCCAGACTTTTAGGGTTCTTGCAACAAGAAACCTCACATGGAAACCCTAGAATTTGAGTAGGGAGAGGAGAATATGGGGAATATTACTCACAAGAAAGAACAACCAGAGGGATGAGCGGCCAGTGGATGGAGTTTCGAAGGGGAGGGAGGAGTGCATGACTATTCAAGGGAAACATTGGTGTGTGTGAGGAAAAAAGTGTGTCATTTTGGTTTGTGTGAGGGATTAATGGGGAGAGGGGTGTGTGTGAGGCGATAAGGAGGGAGTGTTGTGCATGGTAAATAAATGCGAAGAGGGGTGTGTGTGGGGGATTAATATGGAGAGAGGGGTGTGAGTGGGGGAATAATAGGGAGAGTGGATTGTAATGGGTATAAAAGGTAGTGTTTGTGTGATGAGTGTAAAAATAATGGTGATTAATACCCTCTTAAAAAAATTAAAAATGATAACAAATAAGTGATAAAATATGATGATAATAATAATAATGATAATAATCATAATCATAATCATATTCATAATCATAATCATAATCATAATCATAATCATAATCATAATAATAATATTGAAAATAATAATAATTATTATAATAATAATGATAACAATTTAAATAATAATAATTATAATAACAAAATTTTAATCACAAATTTGATAATAATATTAATAAATGTATAATCATTACAACGTTATTAATTTTCTTAATGATAATTATAATAATACTAATAATTAAAATTTTCATAATTTTATTGATTTTAATTTAAATAATTACAAAATTATTAACTAAATACTAAATATATTTATTATATTTAATTGATAATAACATCATTAAAGAAATTTAAAAATAATAAAATTATTTTTATCTACAAAATAATTTAACTATTATTATGTATTAAACATTAATTTATTACATTCTCATAATGTTTTTTATTTTAAGTAATGTGTAACCGCAGGGGAAATCTGATCTCACTGCATAGTTACTACTAACCATGCAGTCCTCGTGTACCAGTTTGATAGCAACTGAAAACATCAAATATAAAAAAATTACATGAACTCAACCCACACCCTAACAAGGCTAACAGAACCCATGAAATAATAAAATAAAATAATTTAAAAGGAATTGTGTAGAAATTTTCCCCACCAATGAATTTATACCTTAAGAAAGTCACCCATACAAATGACAACAAAAACTCAGTTATATGCCCGACCAAAACCAAGGGTAAATATGAGCCTCAGGCTGACAATTCACTTCAAATGGTACACCCGAATAACTAAGAGAGAAAAGATAGCACAAAACAATGGGAGAACATTTGAGGGTTCTCCCCACAATAATTATTCTTCTAATGCAGATTTTAGAACTCAAGAACTCCATCCCAAGAGGGGGTGTGGGAATTCCCACATGATCCAAGCTAACTTCTTTAGCATGAGAGAAACAACACCTCTAATGAAACTCGGAACTCTCAACCTAGACCAAAAAATCCAACATTACAGAAAATCCTCTGAAAAGAACATAACCCATGCAGTGAACCCGAGCATAATTACAAACATCGATTCTTGCGCTGGCACTTACATCTCCAAATGAACATAGCTAAATAGATATCAACCAAAACTAGGAACAAACACTTTATGAAAAAAGGATGATTCAGAAAACCATAATCAGACAAATAGAACATATGGATTACAATAGATCTAGTTTATCACATTACCCCATTGAAACGATGAACTCGAAATAACATTAATACAATAACATCAGATAAATAATAACAACAATATATTTTAAATGTCTCAATCCAAATATATAGTAGAAATCCCAAACCAAATTTTCACACCCCTGAAAACTTCTAACTGTGCACAGGCTTCACCCCAAGAACTATGGTTCTGGCTTTGATGGCCGAAGCATATCCTGCCTCACAGTTTTGCACTAGAATCATCTAGTCACAACATCTTATTCTGCTGATTCATCCTACAAATTTTTTCTAAATGACTGTGACACCCTCATTGATGGAACCTCTTCAGAGGGATGTGTCATGATTGCTTCGTATTCCCTAAACAAACAAACTGATGGAACACCATTAAATTGTCCAATGAACTATAATACAGAACCACAATATAAGAATATTTAAAAACATGTCCCTCTGGCACACCCTTCTCTAATGATGGGGAAGCTTCACAAGCAACTAGTTATGTTGGATTACCAACCATCTGCATGGTGGAGACAAACTCAGACAGGAATTCCTCATCCACCAACTTCAGAAAATGATGGTCCTTTGAAGGGAGGACATTCTCCTTGATCTATATATGAATACCTCCATTAATAATATAAGTCATCTTCAAATCCTATGAAAATAACTCCAAATAGAAGAGCACAAGTTCTTCAAAATGATCAATATATGACTTCACCATCCATTGGCCTGGTTGAATGCACATAAGTTCTTCCCTCCAATTATCACCAAAATTATAGTTATAAACCATCATATGTATATTGATTTAGAGAAATCTCACATCATCCCAACCTTAATTGATGACAGGGAAAACAAATCCAATTCATCCAGAGATGGACCTCCGAACAGACCCAAAATAGCTCGGACTCTAACAGCATCAGGAGTTCCCATTTCCCTGAAGATGTGCTCGACCTCTTCATGTCACTCCACTACCTCTAACGGACCCAGATCACCATGAAGGATAGGAAATGTCGGAGAAGGACAAAAAACTAGGCATTACTTATTAGAAACATTGTGGACCTTTCTGCGTGGACTTTTTTGAACTACATATAAATCACAAAGACAAAGGCAAAATAAAGTTGAAGGAACATCAATGAAAGCACCTTCATAAAAAACCATCTAAAATACCAAAAAAAATATAAACACATCTAGAAACATCCCTTTTAAAAACAACCATTAAAAAACAAGGTCAGGCCTTTAATTTGAAATAAATTCCCATGACATCCCATGAACATTCTCATATGTGTCCATCCATTCCATTTTATCACCAATTTCAAAAAATTACCAAATTTTCAAGAAAATACATTTTCCTTTGAAACATATTTTACAAAAATATAAACCATTTATAAGGAATAATCATCATTTCCAAAACCCTTTTCTTTTTCAAAAGCACACTTAAACTAACTAGATCCAATTCAAAAATCCACTTACACTAAACTTGTAACACCCCAAGATTCTATGGTAAGCTTTCATTGAATAATACAGTAGTGTGTGTTGTACACAACTTCAAGTTCTAACACACAACACAACGAATCAAACTAGCCGTTATGAATATTAATACCCTCTTTTCGAAATTTGATAAATTTAATCATACAAAATGGACTTTGTTTTTTGATTTAGAATATCGAAATTAGCTTAGGGTGAATTTTAGTTACTTTTATGAAAAAATTCAATTTTTATGAATAGTGAAAAAACGAGATATAGTTTAAAACCGAATTTTTATTTAAATAATTATATATTTTATTTAAATTTTATTAAGTTAAAAATAGGTATATAATACCTATATATGTTCATTGTAATTCATTGGAGTTAGTTTAGAATATTTATAGATATATAAAAATTTTATTGAACTTGTCACCGTCTTTTACCCACCTCCTAGGAGAATTTGAAATTCACATAAAACATAACTTTATCACTTCTGTGGGTGAAATTTAGAAAATCCCAGAGACACTGTCAATATCAATGAGTAAAATGTGGTTTAATAACATAAAAATAATTTTTGTTGAATAGTAACTTTTTACTTTTATTTATCACGGTTAACTATAAATAGGGTAATTAAGGGTAAAAATGATATTAATATAACCCTAAAACATGTCCTATTTCTATTAGACAACGGTATCATGACCAAAAACACCCTTAGGAATAAAATATTATCATTTAGGTCCACTTGGATTAGATTATGATATTTATTATTATTTAATTCAAAGAGGAGTTAAAAGAGTTAAAATCAAAGTTTAATAAATAAAACATTTTTAATATAGGGTTATACATAAGATAATTTATATTATAAATATTCATTAGCAATCTAAAAAAATTCATACATAATGGTATTTTATTTATAATTTTTAGACACTATATAGTTTAATTTATATATGAAACAATGGTGATGCAATAATTACCTAATTAATGAAATATTAAAATAATTGATATTATAAATATCAAAATAAATGTAATTTGAGACTTTTTATGAATTACACAATTTTTTTTGGTTAATATGACAAATTAGAACTGATTATATAAATTTTTCCGAAGTAATAATGTTTTTATAAAATTATCAAAAACAAAATACCCACTAGTGTCAAAATTGACATAAAAGAGTTATTAAAACAAATATTATATTATTAATTGATATTCAATTCCAATGGTTCAGCCAAGAGACTTTTATAATGACAGTTGTATCATTAATGGACCACTTGGGGGTTTCTTGTATTTACATAGTATGTTTATTAAATATATAATATAAAAATACAAAGAGACATTGTAAGTGTCAAACTAATTAACTAATGGTCAAGACTAAAAGATAAAATTAATAAAGTGACCCAAACCTGTATAAAACCTATTGGTTGAGTGGTTTTCTACCTATACCCACCTTAAGATTTAAATAATTCACTTTGGAGCCATTATAAACTGAATATTAATTTATTATACTTAATATTTCTAACATTTCCTAAGGTGCCCCTCACCCCTCTTATAAAAGGGCACTCCCCCTTCTCTCAATTTCACACCTTCAAAGCCATTTGGGTCGGCCAAACTCTTCCCAAATACCCTATCAAACATCCTCCCAACATTCCCCACTACAACTTAGATGCCTTAGTTTTATCAGAAAGCCAACCAATGGAGCGCTTTTGATCAAATCAAAAGTAAGAATCCGAAGAAGAGGTAATGTTTTCACCACCCTCTTTCATGTTCCATTCTTATTCAACATCTTATTTCTCCGTTGTTTCCTTTATAAAATAATAACTCCAGTATATCTTATATATATTGATGTTATTATAAATATGTTACAACCATATTCAGTATTCTATCCATCCTTTGAATGACATGTCACCATATGTGCGTAGGTACGGCTTACCGTCTCCACGTCGAGGTGTAATTGTTAATCAATAAATTATTATTCTTATGGGTCTAATAATGATGTGTAATTGATGTAAATAATAAATATAACATGATAAGGATTATGTATATATGATATAAAATCCAATTATATATTATTTTAATATCAAAATAATGATATTGTTGCTCGTGCGTATGTACAGACTACCGTCTCCACGAACGCGATGAGATTCATTTCCCATCATATCCATTCAAGAATAAATTTCATTTGACGATTAAAAATAATGATTAAAGACTTAATATCATTCTGGAAATTAATAAGATACAAACTATCCATAAAAACACATCTTATGTAACGAAACATATTAAAGAAAATGAGTAAGTGAACACCCGAAACGACAATAATACTAAAATATTATTAACAAAGCATTATAGTTGATAATATATGATATCATAATTATGTATATGGTTCATGTATAATTTAATAAAAATGTTTTAACTATTATATAGGAAGAGAACATACAATCGACTAAGGAAAAGTACAAGGTAAGCATTTATTTCACAATCTCTTCATTATTCGAGATTGTTTATACGTAATTATCAATTGGGAACTCTTTAGCATCCACATCCATGTTTCATAAAAATTTATTTCAAATCATTCTTACTATTTTACATAATATTGGTTAAATACGTGTATACCCTTGCTTGACTTTTTATAACATATTTATAAAGGAATCATTCTATCATTTTCCAAACAAGGTTATTTTTAACCTTTTCGACAGAATTAAGGTAAGAATGTCTTTTATTAACTTATATGGTGGGTGCGGCTATTTTTCTGCCATTATAAAATAATAAAAGCTTCCCTTACATGCTTATAAGAATATTTTTAAATTAAATATTTTATTATATAATTATGTGACTTCTAAATGATTTTAGAAAAAGAGATATTTCTCTTAAATAGTTTTGATTTCATCTATGTCAACATCCTTTGATGGATTTTATGTTTATTTCAAGTTGATTTTTTATGATACAAAACTTCCATATTGTATTTAAGGTTTTGTGATATGTTTGACTTTGGATGTGTTATTTTTATACCATTCATGGTTTATACAAAAGTATTGACATTTCGTATACTAGTTTTAATATGAATGTTTATGTTATGTTTAAACCTGTTCATGTGAGGAATGAATTGGACTTAATAAGTGATGGATGGAGCCGGCTATAGCTCCTCGATGAATCAGTAGGTCTCATGAGACAAACTAGTGTCTTCGAACATGGCCTTGACAAAATCTTATTTGTATTCTTGGCACAAGGCCTTGACTATACGGTTATGATAGTCTGGCATTATGCATTCCATCATTATGAAAGTGGTTATTGATATTGCATGTGATTATTCGACTAGTAGAATATCCATGTGAATAAGTAAATGGAATTATATCATTTTATTTTTTCCATATTATGCTTAATTTCATGTTTAAAAAGATTTTGTTTTAGTTATACATTTCTTTATATGTTTAGGCTTATTTATGAAAGTTTCTTCTATATTGTTATCCTTAATGAGCATCTGAGCTCACCCCTTTCAATGTTTTATTTTTTCCAGGATGTGAAGAAGTATTTTATGAATGAATTGCAGAGATAGTATGAGGGAAATGAATACAAGATTTTTTTTTAGTTTTTTTACTTTTTGATGTAATGTAATAATTATGAATATATCTAGTGCTTCTAGAGCTACTAAACTAATCGGTCTTTCAAGAAATGATCTTTTGTGATCATTCCAATGTTATGTAATAATGCACTGAATTTGGGTAACTGGGTCGGGGTGTTACAAAACTACCATATAGAGGGACTAGTGTCTATACCTAACTCAGTGACATGGTAGCAAGCCATGCACTACTAAGAAATAACACTAATAAGAACTTGAACATTCCACATAGATACCATGCAGGACACTACACCATGAAAAATCAAAACATGACACCAGATCACCTCCATTTTCATCAATCAATATAAAATAAACTAGAAAAATAAAATTACTCAATTCATGGAATACCCTTGGAATCTCAAGTTTCAAAATGAGTGAGAGATCATGACACCCTTTCTGTACCTACCTCCTGAGACCTGACAACCCTAATTTTTATCTACCAGACAACATGAATAACAAGGGTTTCATGTGACACTAGTTTTTCATGAACCAACCAATGTCAACCCTTAAACGATCACTCGAGCTAGTCCGCAGAAATGCCTGAAGTGCATTCCCAATCCGCACCAGAATGAAACTAGTGCCAGGAATAAAAAAATAACATGTTGAAATGATTTTTACCACAAATAAAACACAAATAAATAAATTAAAAATTGAAAATAAAAATAAAACTAGTAGTGAAAAGAGAAAAATAATAAAATCCAAGTACTTCCACATGACCTTCTAGGTCACTACCCAACTCAAGACCATGTTTGCTCAAATAGTGATCAAGCATAACCGATCCAGAAACTAAAATTCAAACGTTCACTTGAAAATATATAGTAGGCGTGAGTCTCGAGATTCTCAGAAGGAATGCCAAAAAAACCAGGCCTGATACACCAATTATAAAATGAAATCCTTTATTTTTAATTTGAACAGCATATATATTAGAGTAAGGTTTTCCATTCCATTAACAAAATAGGTAACAAGATTTCTCTTTTAATAAAACCAGCCTTTTTCATTTCGTTTTTTCCAAATAAATTACCAATGAATATAAGTCATTGCAATGAATTATTTTAAAATACAACTACCTAACCAGGCTTACTATTATAAAAACCAAATTTAAAGAGTCATGAGATAATATAAACAAAATGTATCAAAAATTAATGTAGAAACATCTATTAATGAAACCATGGGAATTTCCTAAACATCCATAGTGTGATCCTTGGATTTACTAGATTTGGAGCAACTTAACGATGTATGGTGAAGCCCATAAGTTAGTAGCCAGCTAGCTTCCTTAACCCAGCCTCACAAGTGGAACAACTCTCCTAGAATAATAAAAAATCTAAGGGGTACCAACACTTCTAATTGGGGATGATCAGAAAATTTCACTTAACCCTCTAAAATATTCCTAGGAACCATGGTCATAATAGTAATGTTGTGTGTGTAGGAGGCCCTCATACACATGACTAACCTCACCATCCATCACTACACTTACCTACCCTAATCATGAACACCTTATACCATAACCCATAATGGGTTATCCCCCAAATAGAGGTCCCCACAATATATATATATCTCTCTGTGTGTGTGTGTGTGTGTGTGTGTGTGTGTGTGTGTGTGTGTGTGTGTGTATGTATCAAGATGTACACTCTATATCAACCAAGGTGCAAACAGGTCCGTCACAACACATTACATTTAAACCATTTTAAAAATCACATTAATTCGAGAACCAGACCTTTAATACCATCATTCCAATATAACAAGAAAATATTCCAAACCAAATTCACTTACAAAATCCATTTCCAATTCCAGGTCAAAAACACACAACAAACAAAAATAGTGGTAAATAGGCCTTCATGTCATTAAATTGTCAAACCATGCTTCAAGGTTCCAAATAATACTGGATTTGAACAACACATTGAACCAATGCATTTTTTTACAAAATTCAATTCAAAACTAGGAAAATTTTAGTAAACTATTCTAAAACACTTTGGAAAAATTAATGATTAAAATCAATTTATAAACACTCTAAGAAAAGATATGAAAATTAGTGGGAAACCAATCTCTATGAGGTGAAATCAATTTCACAAATCACATATACATATCTATATATATAAATACCACATGAATATGTATATACACTATTTTTAAAAAAAAATAAACAATCATATAATTCAAATTAAAGGCACGATCCTAGAGGACCAACCCCAAAAATATGTTGATCATGCCAATACACTTCATCTATTGAATCTTTGGATGAAAATCACCCACACCAGTACACACATAAATTCACATACATATATATACCTTTAATCCAAATTACATATTACCCACTCTATGATGGAATATGTGTGATGTGTAAATATATACATATACATATATGTTCCATTGTGTGTGTGTGTGCACCACCAATAAGCCACCAAATCTCTAATTAATTAACATAGAGGTAGCAACACAACATAAAAACCAAATAAATATTTAAGAGACAACGATTTTTAATAAAAACACCATTTTATGTCACCATCTTCATTCTGATGCATATATATGTGTGCAACTAGTGCACCCCTAGATGTGTAAACATCCAATATTATATCACACATCCAAAGGGTTACCCAAAAACCATTTCTAAAAGACACTGTTTTCTTTAAAACCATCACCACTCACCCACATTATTTTAAAATAATACAAAAATAAAAACACTAAAAATGTTAAACCCATACTAATGTGTTTTAACACAATAACCAAGACATAACATAACTAAATAATAAACCAAAAAGAAAGGTCATTAGAAAAATATTCCATTACAATATAATAACAGTTATACATTTTATAGAAGACTCAATTTTTCCTTAAATGAGAAAAGACATTTCAAACAAGCTTCCAAGGTACCAAAAATAGAGGAAATTTAAAAAAAACTCATTTAAAACCTATTTTTAACAAACCAAATAAATTCAAAAAATTTATAACTATTTATATAATGTTTCTATAGAAGTGAGAAACAATTTCATCAATTTATTTAAAAATTTTAAGAATCAAATTAAGGGCATTAGGGACCAAAAACATGGAAACCCCTACTAAAACCTCACATGATTAGAATAAAACATCAAAGGATGGATGGATGATGTTCTATGGACTAATCACACACCATAAATCCAAAGGAAACCCAAGATACACATTAACCCTAACATTTTCATTTGTTCCAACAAGAAACCCCACATGGAATCCATGAGAATTGAGTGGGGAGAGGATATTATGGTGAATATAACTCAATAGAAACACCGCCAGATGGAGGAGCAGCCACCGGAAAGGGCATCATAGGGGAGGGAGGCATTCGTTAGTGGACAAGGGGGATATTGGTGTGTGTGATGGGACAAGGGGGAGAGTGGTGTGCATGAGGGGTTATTGGGGAGAGTGGTGTACATGAATGGATAATGTGGGAGAATGGTGTACGTGAGGGATTAATTGGGGGAGGGTTGTGCGTGAGGGAATAATAGGGTGATAGGGGTGTGCGTGGGGGAAAAATGGGGCAACTAGTGCATGATGGGTAAAAAAGGGATGGATTCATGATGGATATAAGTAGAAGGGTGATTAAAATCCTCTTAAAAAAATTATAATAATAATAAATAAATAATATAAAAATGATGATATAATAATAATGATGATAATAATAATAATAATAATCATCATCATCATCGTCATAATAATAATAATAATAATAATAATAATAATAATAATAATAATAATAAAGTTAATAATATTGATCATAATAATTATAAAACCTTAAATAACAATAATAATAATAATAAATAAATTTTAAGGACATCATTTATAATAATATTAATAATTATATAATCAAAACAAAGTCCTTAATCTTCTTAATGATAATAATATTAAAAACAAAAACAAAAATAATTATAATTATAATCATAATTTTATTCATTTTATTTAATAATAATTTGAAAATTAATAACAACTAAATAATAAATATATTTATAAAAATATTATTAACAATAAGATATTTAACAATTTTTGTTAATAAAATAATTATCTACATAATAAAGTTATTATTATAAGGTCTTGAACAGTTATTATATTTCATTCCATACTGTTTTATTATATTATTTAATGGGTAACTGTGGAGTCATCCAGGTCGACCGTACGATTACTACCAATCGTGTTGTGCCCGTGTATCCGTCTGAAACCCAACAAAAACATCAAATATAAAAACAATTAAACATGCACTCAAGAGGAACCATGATGAGGCTACCCAAATTCCAACAAAATAAAAATAATAATTTAAAATATCATGGTGTGAAATTTGTGGATTTTCAAAATAGTATACATAAGAGATTAATTTTTTTAAAGAATCGTATTTTAAAAAGATAATAATTCACAATCATATTGAAAAAAAAAATTAAATAAAAAATAACTTTTTCATATGCAATATAAGATACTGATATTTTATAATTAATGATGAACAAAGTTGTATTTGTTAGGAAAAAAGTCGGTCAATTTTTTTTCATTTTCACATTCTTCATAATGATCTCTGATGAAGGAAATTTTGAATTTCTTTCATATGTAATGTATTAAAATAAAAAAATAGGGTTTCCCCAATATAAGAGGCATATTATGCATTATAATCTTATAACATATTTTTCTCCAATAATGGCTATTATAATAGTTTAAACTATTTTTTACACTATATTGTATCTAAAGACTCAAAAATTTCATATTCTAATTTCATTTTATTTTTAAAACATATTACATTTTGAGTTACTATTATATATCTTGTTTTAAAATAATTTAATTAATATCTATATTATATAATCATGCAACCAAAAATTTTATACAAATTCATTACATTGTAATTGTATCTTATAGATAAAGTGTTTTATTGGGTGAAATATATTTTTGTGCACCAAACGTTATTGTATTTTAGTAAAATGGAATATTTTGTGAATTATAATCACATATAACATTGTAATAGTAATCAATTTTATGAAATAGTGTAAAAGTAGTATATTTCATATAGTTTACTACTTATATCAAAAACTGATATCCAAAAGTGATTACATTCATTCTATATGAAAAATGAGTGCATAGACACAATTTGAAAATAATTATTACTTATATGTTGTCTGAGAAATTGATTACACACACTATTATACCACAATAGAGAAAACAATTTACACGCAGTACTCTAGTACAACATGAAAATAGATTACACACACTACTATAGAATAATAGGGAAACAAATTACATTCAATATATTATAAAATATTGTAGAATACTATATGACATGAGGAATAATGTGCATTTTATGAACAGTTTAGTATGTGTATATTGAAAACTAATATATAACCTGAGGTTTATTGAACAATTTATGCACAAATTTAGGAGTTTATGATGTATATATATATATATATTTCATAGTGACATGGAATGTAAAAAAACATACAATATAGAGCACATATCGATTGAAAAATGTAATATGTGCTTCATAGAAGACATGTTGATTTCTTATTACCCAGACAGTGAGAAATTCGAATAGAGAACATATTATGAACATATTAAAAAATAATAATGTGATGTATATTTGAACAAATATCTATTTCAATGTGTACTGGGAATTCATTGAAAATATTGTAATCAATTTTAATATGTTGAAATATGTAATATGTTATCAAAGTATTACATATTTATTTAATAGTACATCCCCAATGTGATGTAGAAAAATATTTTTATT
Organism: Viscum album; assembly: GCA_963277665.1. Classification (NCBI taxonomy): domain Eukaryota; kingdom Viridiplantae; phylum Streptophyta; class Magnoliopsida; order Santalales; family Viscaceae; genus Viscum; species Viscum album. The sequence goes on from OY728156.1 coordinate 538,902,470, forward strand.
GTAGAGAATTATTATTATTTAAATAGATTATTATTTAATTATATTGTGTTGAAATATGAAATTTATATTCAAAAAATTGACAATAATGTACATATTATGATATGTGTAATGAATATAAAATATAAATGTAAAATAGAGAAAAAATATGAAAGTAAATTGTTGAAAGAAATTATCCTTTCGGTAAATTACCAAGAATATATTCATTGGTTACAAAAATTAAAAATTAAAAGATGAATTCCTATATGAGATAAGAAAACATTATTCAATATTACCTTCTAATAAAATCATATAATGTTAGTGAATTTTTCTTTATTCTTTAATAAATTTTCCTTTTAGATGGTTGTAGTTCATTTTAAAGGTCTATTCTAGACACTGTGTTTGTAGACATGACAATATAACGTTACACAACATCCTCCTTATAAAAAGCATGCAACAGGTTTATATAAAAAATGAATGGTGTTATAAATATAGTAGATATGGGAATGAGATACAAAAATGAATATGTGTTATATAATATGAAATCACATGCCTTTATTTGTAGGCCATTATTTATAAAAAAATGTACATTAAATATATCAAATAATGATGGCCAATAATGTATAGTAACATGGAACGATAGAAATTCACCTTTTTAATGTGAATATAGTGTTTTATTAGTACAGAGTGTTAGTATTTTCCTCCCTCTACTATATTTTCATGTTTCATTATGATAAATAGAAAGGATAGAGAAACTTTATATCAAAAAAAATAAGAAAAATAAATTAAAAAATTTGTCTATATGCTCTTATGTATACCATTATAACACATATATTTGTATTACTCATACAGGAAAGGATTTAGTTTCTTATTTTTGTGCTACATATTACACGAATAATAAGAATGTAATAATATTATTTTCTAATTATAAAGTACCAATAAGAATTATTCAATTATGAATATAGTTAAATAAATGATTTGATGGAATATGTGTCGCTGATTTAAAAAAACCAATGCCAATGCGTCAAATAATTCATTGTAATCCACTTCATTGATGCTACTAAAAAGTAAAGATAAAAGGAATACTGTAATGCAGTGGTTGTTAATTTTCTATATATGAAATTTATGAAATTTAAAGCAATAGTACATAGTTATGGTTAATGATGTAACACAATAGTTAAGATCCACTACTATAATGATCCTTTAAATTTTGGAGAAAAAGAATAAAATTAAATTTAACAGCTCTAAAATAATTGTATCTGGAAATCACCAAAACTATTTTCAAAATTATTTATATCATTTTCATTTTTTGGGTGAAAAGTAAATTGTAAGTGTTTTTTTAGATGAATGTGGATAGTTATGAATGTTATAATCTTTTATGTTTATAGATAATGAATCCCATTTGGATTTCAAAATATTTTACCATAAAGGAATCTCAAAATCATCATTTTCATGAATTATAAATGAATATAAATATTTCTTCAAATAAATTGGATATTTATTGATATAATGTAAATAGTCATATAGTTATACCTTTATCAAATCATATATCAGGTATTCATTTTTTATCTATAAATTTCATAATATTATTATCAAATAGAAAAACTGAAAATGATTCCCTATTAGTGGCCTCCATCTGTTTCACTCTAAATCTATTGGATTTAAAATTCAATTACACATTAATTTATATAATTCAATATAATAGAAAAATAACCATTCAAAATATTAATTGTAATGTAATATAGAAAAAAACAAAAATACTAGGCATATTTATATTATGATATGGTATACATTTTAGTCACAAAAGGTTTCTACTATAAATTTCAAATTTCTTCATAAAAGGGTTTAGTAATTCGAAATACCATCTACAAGTTCTATCAATTTTCTATATTGTAGAAAATTGTAACCATTTTTATTCTATGGAAATGTGGGAAGATATATTGTTTTCATGAATATTATAATATATAACTAAACATTATGTTATACATCATATTATAATTACAAACATTAGGACATGTTATTAATGTATTAATAAATTTTAATATAACTAATAGATTTATTATCATTACAATATATCATATGTGTACCATAAATCATCGAATGTGTTATAGGTGGACTAAGAATCTATGTTGGAATGATCAAGGTAGACCTAATAACTTAAAAATAAGAATCATCACCAATTAGAAATCATAGAGAATACATAATTAATGTAGAAAATATTGGGTAGAAATAAATGAAATATATTTTAGTTTAAATGAAACCTAATTATGGAAAACTCATTTACTGGAATATTAGGGTTAAAAATTAATTTTATTTCTTTAATGAAATTTTTAACAATAATAGAAGCAACATGAAATTCTAAAATAGATATCAAAGGATTACTATTGACAACATTAACAATAAGAATAATAAATATAAATAGAATAAATGTATTTAATATATAGAAATATTAATTCATAGTATCTACTCCTAACAAGTATAATTAAAAATAATATTAGATGAGTCATTTTTTCAAATAATTTGACATTTGGATAAACAAATCACCCCATAAACACTAATTAACTTTTAACCCTCTGATATTTAAAAAATAAACATAATTATTAATTAAAATTTAGAATAAATGTAAACTAAAATGAAAAAATGGATAACCTTACATCCCCTAGAATAATTTTTATATTTATGTTTAAATTACTCTTAAATTTCATTGGATGGAAATAATGAAAATATATAGTAATTTTGAAAATAAAAAAGAACAAAATAATATGTAATTAATGAACCTTACAACTATGTCAATGTGAATTTAACTTATAATAGAATAAATTATATATAATATTACAATTAAATACTATAAGGTGACTAATTGTTATGCATTTCATACTTAGTATTGTATGTTGGTGAAATGTGTTTGTTGAAAATACATAAGAAGACAGTATGTGAACATTTAATAATATTTACCTATTAGATTCTCATCTAGAACCCGTTGATGAATAATATTATAAAAATACATATAATAATAAAATAAGCAGTGTAAAATGGACATCACATGGCTATATAGTGGTGTTTTATTTAAACATCATTATGTACTCTTGTATAGTTTACATGAAGCTTCCCTGATTTGTAAAAATATTGAAATTCTACATAATCTAGAAAACGACTTCATGAAAATCTGGTTTGAACATTGATATTTTTTTATGGCCATGGATTTTACTATGATTCATTGTTCTTGTATAATGTATTTTAAAATGTGTAATATAATAATTTTTTTCATCATTAATAATATTATAATGAAACTTCTCTATATATTTACAGAACAAACAAAAATGAGATTATAATTTTTCATGATTCTATGTTATACTAAATTTTTTAATTCCATTAATTAAATATAAATTGAAAAAAAGGAGTAATTAGAATATTAAGTCCACAATATTTTGAAAATTCACTCAATTAATTTTAACGTTCCATCATCATCAATGGTAATTTCATTTAAAGGTGTTATTTCATGTGAGATTTTTATAACTATGAAACATTCAAATTGCTGCACATATAAAATATGGACAGATATTATGAATAATGTTATATAAAATCTACTTGAAAAGGGAAAAAATTGAAATTTTTTATTTTAATTTAACTCATTCCTAAGAAAAGTTATCATTTTTTTCATTGTAGAAAATATTTTCTATGGAATCAAAGGTGGTTTACCGCTATAATCTAAAAATATTTTTAAAACATTATTCACAGTGAATATAGATAATCAAACATATATTTTTAAATGACCAAACATATTCTATCAAATAAATAAGCCATTTTAAGAATGAGATAATCCTTTACATTATTAATTTTCTATACCATGTGATACAATCAATGGATACAATCATCATAGTACATTTAAAGGCCATAACTAATCGCATTATCATAATAATTACTTGACTGAATGAAGGATTCCCATTATGATATCAATATGAAATTTTGTATATTATGAAATGATCACCCATGATTGTAACAATCAATTGGGTACCATTATATAATCCCCCAAATTGATCTACATTTCCGAACAACATAATGGGTATGCCAATATTCAAAGAATCTTTTGTAGGAAGGAAACTCAAAATTATGGATACTGTTTAAAATGTAATTCATGTATATGTTACATGGCCTATTTGTATCAAAACATTCCCTACATGAAAAATAAAAGCTGAATTAATCAATTATTTCATGAGAGTCAACTATAATATGTTGTAATTTACTTCTTAAACAATATCAATGGTTATTGGTAATACTACAATGTTTTTTATGAAATTAACATTGCTGAAATTTCTAATGAAATTAGGGTATGTTTACACCAAAATATCATAAATTGGGTTTCCAAATGGTGTTAAAAGATAAATTGATATAAATTCAATGATTTATTCACCATTATTATGATCACCAATTTTCCCTTCACCAAAATCAAAAATACATTTAACATATTCTTATATACAATCTAAATCATCAATATAGTCATCTGAATGCAATCTGATGTTCTTTTTCAAAGTTCAAATCTGATATTATCACAAAAAATATGATGAATTTATACTTTTAAACACACTGTCACATTACTTAACACCTCAAATTAAGGTTAATATTTTCTGTAACCCCCCCCCCCTCCCAAGACAATATTCAGGGCACTGAAAGGTAAATTTGAAGCATTATCATTTTTTATGGTATATGAATCTCAAATAATGATCAAGAGATTCAAAACAATATTTAGAAATCACTAGTTAATCAAACTAAATATTTAGTTTCATTAATATATTTAGATCTACAAGATCACAATCATAATCAATATTGTAAAATGACTTCTCATTAACAACTATTTCAATATTTAATTTAGTGTGTCCATTCCTTCTACATAGATGGAATAATGATACCATTCCACTAAAAGCAAATAAATGGAAAATATTAGCTTATGACAAAACAAAAATTGTTAAAGATAACATCATGAAATTCTTATACATTAATTTATATCCATGAAATAAATAAACCCTAAAAGAAAAAGAAAATGAAGAGATATTGACACCTATAACCTATTTCATATCAATTCATAGCCTGAATTTAATGGTTTTATATTCATTATGATAAATTTTTGTAATATAGTAATGTTTTTATGTAACAAAAAGTTTTAATTGAACCTAAATTAAAGAATATATAACATTAATATCGGCATAAGAATTAAAATTTATATCATTATTGTGTTGAATTTTGTCTATATCATGAAAATAATACATTTTCATATGATATTTAGTGACTGTTAATTCTAATGAATAGAAAAATATTATGATAATAGTGTTCAACAATAATAATGGTAGTCAATTTAGATCATATGATATGGATTATGTTAAAAATTAAAGAAAGAAAATAAAATTTAATGATCATACTCTATTATCAAAGGTCAAAGTCATGATTATAATTAAAACAATGTATTTTTCTATAAAACACATATAAGATCTAAAATCATGGACATTGTGGAGGTGTGTTCTTTTTTAAAGATATGGGTTGAATCCCTTAATACTGGTTAATTAAATTTATATTGTGATTTTGAGGGATATTATGGGTCTTCTAGGGGTTCAATATATGAAAGAAAATTGAATCGGTCAATCCTTTTCATGTCGCATAGTTGATTCATAGTTAGGTGTAACCGTGTGCCCAAACTATGATTTCCAGGAAGAGAGGTAGATTGTTAAGTAAACTATTCAGGGGTGGAAATCCAAACAATGATGTTTGGGATAATTTTATTTTGTAGGTTTGTTGTACAGTTTTTCAAGCCAAGGATGATCCCTTGGTAACTGTATTACATAGAACCCTCTTGGATAGTGTCATGTCCACGGTTGATGCACTGGTAGAAAAATCATGTGGCCAAACCATTTATCCCATTAATAGTAAATTTTTAACATTACCCCCTTGTTTTTTTATGTTTCTCATATGATATTATTTATCCATCATCCTCCTCCTTCCTTATTGATGAACCAAAGCTCCCAAATCTTCCCAAGAAATGATCTCCTCTATGCCAAGTCCATTTTGGAGTGCCTTTGGGAATGAATCACCGCTAAGGTAAGTCTAATAGACCACTTTCTACATATTTATAGAATAGATCTTTTGTGTTCATTGTTATTCATCAGAATACCTATAATCCACTTTTTTTAGTGTATCATAGGTTGGGATTCAATGGTAGCTTGATTCCATTTATAGGGTAGAAGTTAAACATGTGTTCATCTACAGATTCTAGGTATGTTGTATACAGGTTATATCGTATTTTTTATTGATGATTTTTTCATGTGTGGTTGTGATGTTGAGTACCTCTTGATGTGATTTCAATTGTTTTAGTAATATTTGGCAAAATGATTGATGAAATGATGATTTAGACTCATTTTGAACCCCGTAAGATGTAATGAGATTTATTATACCATTTAGGTCCACACAAGGGGTGTTCCAATAATCCTAAAACTAGAAAACTATATTGTTAGAAATATAGTTAACTTGTATTGAAATATGTCCCATGATAAATGAGTGTAAATGTAGATTCAAATTATAAAGACGAACTAATGTTAGTTGTGTCTATTTTTTTTGGAAATGGAATAAGGGATTTCTTGGAAAAATGTGAATAAATTATTAGATGTAATAAAAGTAACGTTTCAAATAAAACATTATTTTGTAATAAAATTTCCAAAATTTGATAATTCATGGAAATTTAAGAACCATGAGAAATAAATTAATGTATAAAAATATATATAAAATATAAATGTATTAATTTATAAAAATGGAGATTAGTTAAATGGGATATGCAATGTAAATGGTAAATGTGATAATGTGTTTAGTATTGATGATGAATCATGTGTTGAAATAGGTGGTTATTGTAATTCTTATATGAATTGTTTTATCTTGGGTTGTGATATGACATATGTGGTTAATGGATAAATTATCATGTGAACATGGCTTAGTGGTTGTGGGGTATTGGAATTTATGATATATTCCCACTAGTTGAGTTATGTTGAGTCTCTAAACCGCACAAATATAATGCATGGGTTATGGGAAGGGTAGTGAGGCTCTATTCCCCTTATAGTTGCATTTGATGAGACTCTCTAGGCCAGGTATCCATAGAATATATAATGAATTATTTATGAAATTTTTATCCAAAGTGAGATAGGGATCATTACTTATTTCATTTTTCATATCAGTTAATCGTATTTGGACATTTTGAAAATGATGTGAAAGCCCAACCCATCGAATCTGTGATTAAACTTGAATAAATGATGAAAATGGTTAAAGTGAATAATGTTAACTACTATCTCCTGAGTTATCAAATCCTTATATATTCATTTATTTATTACATGCATGTAATATATATTTATACTAGATATTTTGGACACACCATTAGTGGTGGATTATTGAGTTTTACTCACACCCTCATCAAGCCGTTTTAGGGTACATGAGAATATTTCATGGTTTCTTGTCAGGAATTGGGTAAAGGAACAATATTAGGGGGTTAATTTGGTATTTGGATGAATATGGTTGAGGATCCATATGTGAATTTATGACCAATTTTTTGGACTCATCTAATTTTTTTTCTTTTGGGTTCTATTTCACTTTTGGAACTGTTTACATGACATGACATATTTATTGTTGGCTTTTGTTTTAATCTTTTAGGTAAATTATTTGTAATGAATGTTTTTGGTTTATTTATTATTGTTCCATTACTTCATAAGATTTCTAAAGTTAATTACTCTATTAAAGGGGTTATGTTCTCCCCACATGTTCTATTAGACCCTCACTGCTATTCTCCAACATCTGGAATATAAGGAGGTGTAGTTGAGGTCATGTGGTAACCTGGGTCAGAGCATTGGTGTATTAGCTTTCGGGTATGGGATTTTAAAAATTTGCATCACAGGTATGTTCTTTCCTTTTGACTTACTATTCAATGATGTTAGACATAATATTATGATATTTCAGGCATTGGAAATGAGCTTGTATAATGGATTATCATACCCATGTATGAGGGAAAACCCAAGTAACCAGTGTGTAGTTTTTTGTTCCTGATGTGTATTTTTATGGTTGGATGATATTTTACCATTGTATGATCCACATGTTTTGTGATGTGATGATTATATAATATATTACTCAGAGCAGAAATGGCATGAGGTTTTTAATTCATGAATCATTATTGGCACGTAAGGATTTAGTTGGCATGCATTATGATAGGAACATACAAGTTTGGTGTGAGGGACATAAAGGGTATGATGTATCATAAATTAATAAAACTTTAATGAAAGTATAGTCTGATAATAATTATATAAATGGGTAAAATGGAAGGAATTTTATGGTATAGTTAAAAAAATCATTAAGGAATATTTTTAAATGAGTATCATAATGTATAATTTTTAGATATGGGAAATGTGCTTAAATGGAATTTGTTTTTTTGTTGTGAGGAATTTTTTTTAGAAAGGTACCTAATGAAACACTTGTAACATTATATGTTGGGTTAACCAAGGTTATCCATGACCCATGGGATGGTATGTATGGTAAAGGGTAGTGTTCTAGGTGTGGTGATATCTACAGGGATAATGTGTGGGAAATGTGTTGTTTATGGATAGTAGAGAGCCTATTGTATGTAAACTATGGAATCATAATGTTATGCATTTTAAAAATCATGTTTATAAATATAGTGAACTTATGTAATGATGAAGTGTTTCAGTTGGTGAGTAAAAGGATATCACCGAGAATTATCCATCAGTATAAGAGAAAGAATACACATTGGTCCAAGATATCGGAGGAGAGGAGAAGTTCAATGATAAAATTTATCATTTTATTCAGTTCATGGAATGAGACCTATGATGAGTTATTACAAGCATGCTTGATTTGAATAGAGAGATTCAGTTTCATCACCCTTTGATATTTTCGGGAGAGGGAGGACCTACGTCTGTAAAGTTCTAGGTAGAATCCATACTAATGATTATGGATCACTTGGAGACTATAGAAGAAAAGAGAGTCATGTAGGCAGCATACATGTTGTTGGTATCAAAAAATTGAGAGTTGAATATCTTGGTTCAGACATAGTAGGATTATGGTAAGCTATTGATGTACATCAAGGAAACCCTTTTAGATACCATCTAGTTATAGAACATGATATAGGAGAGGTTAGTGGTGATTAAGATATTGATGCATAGAACTATGTCTGTGAAGGATTATATGGGTTGTTTCACAGACTTGAAATTCTTTATTCCATCATTATCGTGGGATGATACCACAACAGAAGGATGTTTTCAAGACAGAAATAGACAAGAGATTATGTCCCAAGTGAAAATATTAAATATAAATATCATTTCATAGTGTGGTGGATCATGCCCTTATTTTAGAAGGGATTTTAAGAGAGGCTTCAGGTGGTTGACATCTACTTCTAGTTGGACGAACTAGTGGTGAGAATTTTTAGGGTATAAAGAACCTTTTTGAGAATATTCACCAAGGATATGGTTTGAAGAGTATTCATAATAGATAATCATCCTCTCAGGGTGGTGACAAATTTTTTTTATATTAGCAGGGAAAGCCAAATAACACACTTAGTTATTACCCCTTCCCACTAGTTGAGTGGTATGTGGGAGGAAGAATGGGGAATGTTATATGGTTCTATAGAAAATTTCAATTTTTGGGAATAGAATGAGGATTGAGAATGTTTTTAAGTGTAGTATGGGGGAAGCCACCTCATTCTATGAAGGCAATTGGATCTCTACTAGCCATACTAGTAGAGGCGGTTGGTCTCGTTCTTTGTGATGGGACCATCCGTATTAGTAGGAATGTTTAGAACTATGGATTCAAAATGAGACCATAGTTTAGGGGGTAGGTCAGCTTCAATAATATTATAATAATCCTGAAGTTAAGGTGGATTGATCATCAACCATTCATGGTGTGATCATTATAGAATATACACTTCATTGTTCATTATTTAATACAGGTTCTATGAATTCTTTTATTTCTTATCATTTTGTTATTGTGTTGGGTCTAGAGATAGAACATTATTATGGGGATATGTTGATGGATAAACTATTAAAGGTATGGGAATAAAATATCAAGAATTGTAAAGGGTGTTCTCTCAAGGTTGGTGGGTACCATTTTTTGTGAGATATATTTTTTAATGAGATGTTTGGTTGTGATATTATTTTTGGTATTGATTGGTTAGTGTTTTACCAGGACCACAATGATATTTACTTCTATATTCTGATATTCTCATCTCTTTAGGGTTAAACTTATGATCACAATGGATAGTAGTGTTTTGGGCAGGCTAGGTAAAAAAATTGTTACGAGTTGGCTAAGCTCACAACCCATGTTTCTTATATTATGCATTATGATGAGGGAGTAGAGTATAATGTCTTTCTTGTGGTGGTTAATCATTTTTAGGATTTTTTTCTTGAGGAATTATTATCATTTCCACCTGAGATAGATTTTGAGTTAACAATATAGTTTCTCATGTTTGTAGAACCTATTTCTATTACACCATGTAGGATGGAACCGATATAACTCCAATAACATAACATTCAATTGGAGGAATTGGATAATAAAGGGTTTATTCATCCTAGTACCTCGCATTGGGGATGTAGATTTTTTTCTAGGAATTTCTATGGATCATTGTGGTTATGTGTCGATTATAGGTGGATGAATCATATGATTGTCAAAAATCAACACCATATTCATCGAATCAATGTCCTCTTCGATTAGATGAGCGGTGCTTCTATGTTCTATAAGATTGATCTATGATCAGGGTATCATCAACAAAGGATAAGACCTTATAATGTATCATGAACTACCATCATAATAAGTTACAAGTTGTATATGTTATTTGTGATTCGATTAATGTTGAACAATGTGCTAGTATTGTTTGTGGTCTTTATGATCTAAATCTTTCAGCCTTACCGGGGTAAGTTTTGAGTTTTCTTTTCCATCAAATTCATGGTGTACTCTTAAACTCATAAATATCCATCCAAGAATCTTCATATGGTCTTAAATATATTATGGTAGAATATTTTTAACTCCATGATCTCCAAATGTCACTTCTGGATTGAAAAGTTCCATTTCATGTGTCACATCATCTCTGGGGAAAGTGTGTATGTAGACCCTAATAATGTGAAGGTCATTGTATCATTGGAGAAAACCAATAAGTTTTATGATGTTAAGAGTTATTTTGGGTATGTATTTCTTTTATCGAAGGGTTATCAATGAATTTTTGAATTTAGATGCACCAATTTTGGGCTTGACCATGAAAGGCATCAAGTTTGAATGGTATAAATACTGAGGGAATAATTTCTAATAGATAAATAAGAGAATGAAACCAACACCGATTATGACCATATTGGTTTCTAGTATAGAGTACACCATGTTTTTTTATGCACCTAGTGATTGAATTTGGGATTTGTTAGTACAAGATGAAAAGGTTAGGGAGTATGGGTCACAACAGTTGATGCCTCAAGAAAGGAATTACCCTACTCATGGTCTTTAGTATTTCATGGTGTTTTGTTCCTTAATTTGTTGGTGAATCTAATTTTTGGGATAGTGGTTCACAGTGTACATAGATCATAAAATTCATTATTACATCTTCTCATAGCATGATATAAATCATTAGTAGTGAAGATGTGTTGAATATATGTAATCTTTTAACTTCAACTAATCTATCATAATGATAAAGGTGAACTATATTGTGGATTCATTGTGATAAATGACTCAAAACCAGGTAGTTCCTAAATTTAGTTTTCTTTGGAGATTGAGAATGTTGTTTTTTGAGATGCATGTGAAAGTGCCATATAGAAAAGGGAAGATGACCCTTGCATCCTTTAAAATTGCTTCCATTCTTTTATGTGGATGAAATGAGTCAAAAAATAAGGATCCCAAATTCATGACTTTTATGGAAAGACTTATAGGTAGTGAGTCACCATTTGGTTGGACCATTGGTGATGATGAAATCATTTATTTTCATGGTTGTGTTATTATTCCCATTTGTATGAGGAATAAGTTTATGTGCTTGATTTGAGAATAAAAATGGGATGTGCATCCAAATTTTACTGAAATATATATTTAACTTCATAGGTAGTATTGGTGTCTTTGTTTGATGAATGATATCTTCAGTATTGAGTTAGTATGACTTACTTTCTAGTAGGTAAAAGATGAGAACTAGTAGCTGCATGGATTTTTATAGTTATTTACCCTTATGGAATGGATGTGGGATGCAATAATGATGTATTTCATGGTTGTTTATTGAGAATGCCTCAAAATAATTATTTTCTCTCTGTATTTGAGGATCTACTGACTAATGTGGATTATTTATTACCAATTAAATATTCTTACAACATGGATCAGTTGGCTGAGTTGTGTGTTTGAGTGATTGTGTGGATGAATGGAGGACCTCATAATATATTTTTAGATCATGATCCACATTTTACATATCAATTATGGAAGGGAAAAATATTTTTCTTGGTTCCCTAGTGTTCTCATGTATGGATTTCTACCTGCAGATAGAAAAGAAATTACAGCATATTATCCTGGTGTTAGAGGACATGTTAACAGAATGTGTCATATAATTAGGTGGATCATGGTAAAGGTATTGTGTAATGGTGGAGTTTTCCTACACCATGTTTTAGCTGGATATGATTAATAAGGGACAATATGAGGTACTCTATGGTACACCATGTAAATCTCCATTTTTTTGGTTAGAGGTTGTAGAATCATAGTTGTTGGGATTGAGTTTCATTAGGATACATTAGAAAAGATTATATTGATTTGGAATCCTAATTAAATGTATAAAATTATGAATATTATGTATGTGGATCTACAAAAATGACCTCTTGAGTTATTGGTGGGTGATCATTTGTTTATTTGGGTGTCACCATGGTTGGGTCACTGTCAGATTCGAAAATAGTGTATGTTGCTACCCACGTATGTGGGTCATTTTGAAATTATGGTGAGTATCAGATTAGTGGTATACAAATGGCTCTTCCAAATTTATGTTGTTTTATTCATGATTTTTTTTTCATATGTCAAAATGTTTATAGTGTCATTCTAACCCATCTCATGTCCTTGATATTAAGGATGGTCATCTTGAGGATGATTCATCCTTCAAGGAGCATCTGGTTCATATTGTAAATTGCACTGAGAATGTATTTAGGGTAAATATTGTGCCTTGATTTTAGTTTTTTGTAATTATTGTAATTTATAGGTAGAAACAAGCGGGAAATATTTTAGTATGTGGGTATAGTGGAAAATATCTTTTCACTACAATAATAGTGTCTCTTGGATGTGTGACTCGAGGATGAGCTGTTACAAGTTGTAGATGATGTAAAATCATGGACTTCATGGAGGTTTTCAATTGTTTTTTTTCAATCTGTTAATTTTGTATAATTAAATGTTTAATGGCAGTGTAATAGTGGTTGTGGGTGTTCTGGGGGTTTGGGAAAAGAAATTAAAATAAATCATTCTATCTTGTGCATGTCACAAGTTTTGAACATAGTAAGGTGAAACTAGGCCCCCAAACCGTGCTATCAAGGGGGAGTGGTTCTTGTTAAGAGATATTTTCATGGTGGAAAATCAAAACAATGTGTTTTGGGATAGTTTCATTCTTCACAATTGGGGAACAATTTGGTAAACCGTGCGGTGAAATAATTTTCCCCATAAAATTCTATTTTTACCTATTTTCTCCCCCAGTATTTTATGTTCCTCACTATATTTTCATCCTTAATCATACTTTTCTATCCCTATTGTCTATAAAAAGTTCCCAAATCATCTCAAGGGTCAATCTATTTCATTTATAGGTCGTTTCAAGTGCCATTGGGTGTATATTGATGTTCCATGTAAATCTAATGCTGCCCTTACTTCTCAATTCTAGATTCGGGCTTCTGGTTTCATTATTCATATATAAAATATTTAAAAACATTATTTTACAATAGGTAACAGGATGGGGCTTGAATGGGTTCTTTAATCTGGATCTAGTGTTGATGTTAATCATGTGTTCATCTAATGATTCTGTTTTGGTGGTCTACTTGTTATTTTTCATAGTTTTATTGTTGATTTGTGCATGTGTGATGATGGTGTTTCATACCTATGGATGTCCATTTTATTATAGTAGTGATAATTGGTAAAACTATTAGATAAATGATGATTCAGACTCCCCATGATCCTTAGGGGATGTAATGAAAATTTTTAGACCATTTAGGGCCACCCAAGGTCTGTTCCAATATTCTAAAACATGGAAAATTGTAATGTGAAGCCTAAAGTCCAATTTTATTGACATATATACCTTGATAAATGTTATTACATATTAGTTGAAATTATAAGGATTCACCTATTGTAGTTTTTTCTTGTTTTTGGAAATTCCATAGGGTATTGTTTTGAAAAATTTTAGACTGGGAGAAATGGAATAAAGTGAATGTATCAAATGGATTATGATTTTTAAAAAGAATTTCATAAATAGGATAATTAATGTGAATTTATGATCCATGGGAAATTGGTTAATGTGTGCGAATTGAGGAATATGATAAATGGGTTAAGGTATTAGAAGGTAAATGGGTTAAATAGGCTATGAAATGTAAATGGTAAATGTGCTAATTGTTTAAATGTTTTTGATAATTCTTCTGTTCAATTAAATGTGAATTATAATTGTTATAGTCAATGTTTGAGAATGGATTTTCATATGGAATATGTGTTTAATTGATAAATAAACATGTGGACATGACTAGGTGGTTATGGGGTATTAGACTTGATGATATATTCCCATAGGTTGGGTTAGACTGAGGCTCTAAACCCCACCCCTATATTGCACAAATTGGGGAATGGGACAATGACTTTTTGCCTAAAATAGTTTCATTTGTTGAGACTACATGGACCATGCCCCCAAGGTAAGTGTCATATATTTTTTGATGAAATAATTATCCATAGTTACATATGGAGCTTTATTTATTCCCTTATTCATGGTATTTAATCAGTCTAGGCTATTTTGAAAATTATCTGAAAGCCTAGCCCATTGAATAAGTGATGAAAATTGAATAAATGATGAAAATAGTTAAAGTGAATATTTTTTTCTAATATAACATGAGTTATCATATGTTTTTCTTCTCATTTATTTAGTACTTGCAATAACAATAAGTTTAGACATGATATTTTTTAGAAACCTTTGGTGTTATCCTTTTGAGTTATACTCATGCCCTGCTCAAGCTATAATTGGGTACCTGAGAGGATTTCATGTTTACAGTTTGGGAAAGGATAAAGGCCCTATTCTTGGGAGTTAAATTTTACTTCAGATATGCATGATTGAGGATACTTAGATGGAGTCAAGACCTATTTTTGGGATTTAACTATTGGTCTTTATTTTTTTATTTTATTCAAATTTCAAACTATTATCATGACATGGAATATTTATTATTGGTTGTGATTTTTTCCTATTTGGGAAATTTTTGGTGATGCATGTTTCTAGTTTAATGATTATTATTCAATTATATCATTGTAGGAACTTGATTTTCTCTCAGGTAGGTATCATTAAAATATTGGTGTAAATATTTAATTTGGACCTAAAATATATTCCTAACAAGTTAGAAAAGGCCTCATGGGTGTCCATGTCTTTTTCAGAGACTAGGTAACATATTTTTTGGGAAACTGACTTTGTTGTACAGTTAGTTCATGGTTGGAACACCATTTTGATAATCGTACGAATGATTTTTTTCTAGATAGATCCACCTCACATGGTTACTACATGATAATGTTGCCTAACAGTTCAAGTCCGCTTTTACCTACTTAATTGGGCATGGTTTCCAATGGTTTTTTAAACCATGTAGACAGACCATGCACAATCCATTTTTTGGGGAAAAATAACTAAATTTACATTAATGATCTATTAGGCCACCTCTTCTTCCCTATTCTGAGATCCAGTGGTATTAATCTATTTTTCCTATCATTGTGGTGTTTTTTGAAGGACAAATCTAGGGATTTAAATATCTCCTTCATTTTTTTTATTTTCAAGATTTTGTTCATCTTGTTGGATGTGCAATGGTAAGTACCCGAGTTTGTTTAAGTCGGTCTCCTTGTCTCCTTCCATCAATATGGTTATTAGGGTATGAGAGTTTTTCCCTTTTTCTTATATCAACTTTGATCTGAATGAAATCAAGGGCCACTACTATTGGAATAGAGTCATAAAATCCTAAGGTGTGTGTCTATTGGTCATCCCTAAAGCTCTTGGTTTTTTGGAATTTTCATCTGGGGCCCACCGATTTCATTGGGTGTAATTTATAAAATTTATATACCATGATTATACTCATTAGAACTCTATAGATATTCTCATTTTATATATGTGATAAATTTTTAATTGATAGACCCAAAACTCCATTCATCCCATGTAGGATGTTACGCCATAATTGTTGTAGAGTGTTTTGACATGTTTTCCGAACCGTTTGGGTGTGCCCTATCTTGACCACTCTAAGGGAACACCTTTAAATATTAAATATATTAATTTATATTGTGAATTAAATAATTTTAAGTACCATGTATGCTCAACACTTGACCCGCCTATGGTAAGTACTTCAATTTCACAATGAAATGTGAATTGTTAATTGGAATGTATACAAATAAATTCACTTGGCCTTAAATGTAAATTAATAGTTGGTTACATATTCGTAGAACCCATTACCACAATAATGGAAGGTATTGGAATAAATCGTGAATATGAAATATTCTTTAAATGGATTAAAATAATGGTTTCATGTTACTGGCCTTGTCACACTAATGAATGGAAAGGCCTGAACCAAATAGAATTATTGATTTATTATAACAAGATGAAAAGGTTTCATGATATTTGTCATTATGAAACTAATGAAAGGAAAGTATTGGACCAAGAGTTTAATGATAATTTACCTTATCACAATAATGAAAGGAATTTTATGAACCAAAAGAAATATTACACGGCTTCATAATCAAATAACAATGGCCTGAATCGAGCTTTCTTATGATTTTCATTAGAAAATTCAATGAGAACTCGGGAACCCCATTCTAATTCAAGGATATGGATTTTCTATACTGAGACACACCTAGATAACGATCCTAATCTGTTATAAGATTCTTTGTATTACACTGTAGGACGCCTTCATATTGTTACATTATAACCTTGATACACTCCTTGGATCCAACATTGACAAGCAGGTTCCATGGTTACAGCCCCTAGGGGCTTGTCTCTGTATAGACCCATTTTACCTTGTACTATCACATTGGACTCGGTAGGTGTATCATTGTGTAATTCCATATATTAAACTCTTACTCCATGTCATGTTATAGTTCTTACTGAGCTGGCAGCCTTTGTGGTCTACGTCCCCTTGGTTATTTCATTGGGACTTCATTATGAAATGTCGTTATAGTTTTCCATATTAAAACATGGAACCTTTGAAAATTTCTAAAATGTGAATTATTTATAAATTTGTAATAATACATTATTGGAATGGTTGTGTTTCCGATACTAGTCAAGGGATAAACTAGGTAATTTGATATTTAGGTACATTGTTCTGCTTTACTTTATATATGCATTTATCTACAGTATTACATTTCCATTACATGGAATATCTTTTATAGACACCATTGGTGGTAGCCCACTGAGATTTATCTCACAAACTACTTGAGCGTCATTTGGTACTTAGAGTATATTAGATGGTTGTAGGTGTTGACTAATGTAAGGATATATCATCAAACACCTGATTTCTTTCTATTTAGTATAGAAATTTATATCAAATTATGAATATATAACTAATGATTCATGGAATAGTCTTTGATTTCATTTATACTTATGAGGAAAAAGTTTTTTATGATTTGTTTTATCTATTACTTCCAGTTTACTAGTGAAATGACATATCAACAGTTTTTTGAATGATATTCTAGTTGTTTCAGTTATTATTATTGTTGTCTCTATTTTTAGTTGTTCCATAGATTTTCATATATTTCTACTTATATTTACATGTGTTTACAATCATCTATTGCGCTACACATTACTAATGAGATCATAGTACCCCCTCATACATGACCTAGGTCGTCGGTTCTAGTCGGCAGACTCTGGCATTCAGGGAGATGCGCTTGAGGCCACGTGGACCAACATGCTCAGGGATCCCGTTAAGTGGATTTAGTGTTCAGGAAATCACAATGGGGTATAAATGATAGTTTCCATTATTTCATTACAATTTGGAGAAAATAGATTACAGATTAGGAATTCTTGGGACATGGTCCAAATCTATACATGGGTATCACGAATCCATGTTCAGGGTAAAAACCAAGTACCTAGAATTAAATTTGTTGTTCGACTTTTTCCTATTACAATTGATTTTTTTTCACTATTGGGCGATTCACATGTTTTGTGGAGTTGTTGATTATTGATCTGATTGATGAATTTTTATCATCCTTGTCTTGATGATATGAGTTCAAGGATCATTGTTACATGCATCATTATAGACATCTAGAATTCACATGTCTTGCATATTTTTAGGCCATAGAGGTTCATTTCACTGATTTTCATTACTTGATATTTCTTTTTATTGTTGAGATATGTTGTGATAGAAAAATCCTACATGTATTACTTTTGGTTGCGATTGAGTGATTTCCAATCTCAATTCTTGATGTGTGTGGGACCCCATGTTTTGGGATGATTAATTTACTGAATCGAGCCATTATGCTATAAGTAAATTTGTGTCATTTCTAGGGATAGGTGTATGGGCTCTGATTCATATGAAATTGATATCCATTATAAAGTGAATCATGAAATCTAATATGAAATGGTTTTGCATAATTATCCTACTTTTCCATGTTTATGAAAGGTAATGGGGTGATCCTGGTAATTAAAAGTTAAATTAAATGAAACTTATACATGTGCACTTACTAATACCAAGTTGTCTTAGTGGGTAGTTGAGGTAGTATGCCTCAAGTAATGAGTTTTCCTATGTTCATTTTCTGATAGTGATGATATCATTCCTCTTAATCTTGATATAAAGATTTTTCTTGGATATTTTAGATCAATTCTGCCATGATGTCCTTGTATCGTACACCATGAGGGTGGCGACATCCACGCACCAGACGTGGTGGACTCTGAGCTACCATTATTAACTACAGGAGTTCCACTTGATGCACCTATTTTTGTACCAGATCTGGGAACTGATGCCCAAGGCTGTGAGAATTTCATTTGTGTGATGCAGTCCATGCATGTTGCTCCATGACTTGCACATACGATGGTAGAGCTGACTCATGAGATCTGGTAGCAGCATCCTCCTATATTCTAAGGGGATGGTGGTCACATGGCTACTATGGATTGGCTAGAATCCACAATATCTATCTTTGAGCATCTGGAAATTCCTCTAGAGCAGAGAGACAATAATTCCACATACATGCTTTGGGATTCATGCAAGAGTTAGTGGGATGTGATTTCCTAGGCTGGTCATTACATGGCATGTTATGGGTAGATTTTTGGACTGCCTATTATGTGTAGTTCTTTCCTCAGATGTTGAGATCTAACCAAGCTAGAGATTTAATTCTTCTCGGGCCTGTTTTTGTGCCATTCATGGAGTTTTCAGTAAATTTCACAGTGTTTCAATGCCTTCCACCACTTCTAGTTGGTGATGATATTTCGAGTTCTATACACATTGAGGATGGGCTCCAATAAACCATCTACATAATGGTTAATTTCATACACTTGCATACATTTTCTACAAAAGTAAATTATGTTCTTATCACTAAGCATAACCTGAGGGATGGAAATAGTACATTGTTTAAAGGATCAATGTCACATCAGGCTATTATTACGTTATGTGGATGGAAACATTATCATGTGGTCTCTCATTAGATAAATGACAACTAGAGTTACCATTTTCATAGCTATAAAGTGTGTCATTAGTGTATAGGATGGTGGAATTCAATGCCTCAGAATGATAGAGAACCATTATAGTTAAAGTCTTGTAGAAGTATGGGGCATCTCCAACATTTCTACAGGACCATTCCACCAGCCTCGATTGGGAAAGAATTCATATCATTCCCACATTTAGGAGTGAGTTATTTTAACCCACATCAAGAGGAGTGTTGGAATAGAACTGTTAGGTTTGTCCTAGGAGGATTGCATGGACATAGTGTGTAGACCCCTGATCACCATCAGTACCAGAAGAATTATTATGATTGTGGAAGTCCATCTTTTGCATAGGGTCATGGATCAGGCCAGTTGAATGCACTATAGTTGATACTCAAGGTTCAAGATGTGAGACCTTATACAATACGAGGTACAATTCTAGTGGCATATACTATTGAATTTTCATTATTTGATACAGGTGATAAAAACTAGTATATCTCTTTATCTGTTTTGTAAAGTATCAAATTGGAGAAAAAATATTACTATGTTGTAATGCCCCTAGATACACAGTTAGGGGTATGAAAAGATGGTATGATTCTATATATGAAATATCTCTTAGAGCTAGGTAGTTACCCATTCTCATGGAATCATACATCTATACGTGGATTAAATTTGGTTGAACTAGGTTACAGTCAAGAACTGTTACAAACATCCTCTAATAGATGATTTATTTGACTAGCACTGAGGAGAAAATGAATTCTCTAAGATCGATGTGAGATTAATTTATCATCATGTATGTGTTACACCATCAGACATACCTCATAAAAATTTCCATATATAGTATGGTTTGTATGCATACTTTGTAATGTCGTTCGTTCAAAAGAATGCACCCACTTTTTTCAAGGCTATGATGAATATGGTTTTCCAACCCTATTTGGATACTTTTTTCATGGTCTATGTTGATGAAATTTTGGTGTATTCTAAAAATCATAGAGACCAAGAAAAACATCGTGAGATCATTCTATGTATTCTGATTGAGCATCGTCTTTACGCCAAGCTTTCTATGTTCCACTTCTAGATTGACAATCTTCACTTCATGGTTCATATAATATCGGAATCAAGATAATCTGTAGACCCAAAAAAGTATAGTGATTTATTTTTCAAGGAGAATCCCAATAATGTTTTTGAGATACATAGTTTCTTGGGGAGTTCATGATATTACAAGTGTTCCATACAGAACTTTTCTCTCCCTGATTCACCTCATACTGGTCTTTCAAAGAAGGGTGCCATGTTACTTTGGTTAAAAGCATGTGGGAATGACATTCAAGAGGTGAAAATGAGGCCTATGTCAACACATATTATGACACTTATAGAGATAGAACTAGGTTATACCATCATATGTGATGCATTGGACATCATTGTAGGAGCAGTGCTAATAGGGGAGGAAAAATTCATTACAAATGCATATCAGTAGTTAAGGCCTCATGAGAGGAATTAACTGACACGTGACCTTGAGATAGTAGTAGTTTTCCATGACTTACATTATTAAATGCACTATCCATTAGGTGAGAACTATGGGGTGAACATAGACCAGAATATCATCTAATATATTTTTTCAATGCGTGACATGAACCTTAGAGAGAATACATTTTTTATATATCTACAATCCTTTGATTTTGAGATTGACTATATGTTTGGGAAGGGAAATGTGGTTGTACATGCACTGAGTTAGAAAACATAGGAACATGTCATATGGGAAGCTATTGATGAAAGAATATTAATGTCCCTCTTTTGTGGTTATCATTATAGTGATGATGAGACTTACCTTTCATCCTTTTGAGTTACCTCTTATCTCATTACGAAGGTGAAGAGTAGAGTGTTTTCAGAACCTAATGGCATAGTCATTCGTGAGAGTATATCTAGAGATTACCCACCTCAAGACTGCTTTGTGGACAGAGAATACATCCTTACTCATCATGGATATATCTATTTTCTTAAATAAATGAGAGAGGATTTGATGAAAGATACACAAGCTTCTCAATTGGAATGTCAACTAGGAATCTCTAAGATGTATCAGGATATTCTATGCCCATATTGGTGGCCTAAAATGAAAGGTTAGATAGAATGATTTATCACTAGGTGTTCCACCTGTTAACATGGGAAGGCATACCACTAGAGACCTACAGGCTTGTTACAACCACTTCCTATCTCAGAATGGAAATGGTAAGATATTTTCATGGATTTTGTAGTCAGCATACCAAGTTTTCCAAGGGGTATTGAAACTATATGGATAGTCATCGTCCACCTAAAAAATCATCCCACTTCATTCCCATTTGGGATACTATATTAGTGTGGAGCTAAAAACAAATTAATCCCTTGAGATCATATTACTACATGGGGTTCCTCATACAATAATTTTAGATAGGGATGCTCATTTCACATCACAGTTCTAACAGGGATTATAGAAGCCTATGTGAACACTATTTCTTATAACTGTTCTTTACACCATTAAACTGATGGAAAGTCAGAATAACAAATACTGATTCTATAAGATATGTTCTAAGTTTGTGTCACCGATTGTGGTAGTTCTTTGGAGAAGCACATCCCTCTCATAGAGTTCACCAATAATAACAACATTCAGTCGATAATTCAGATGAATCCCTTTATGTACTAATATTTTATACCATGATATTAACCGATGTACTGGCTAAAGATAGGTAGGGAAGCCTTTCTAGGTACTCATCTCATTCAGAAGAATTTATAGATGGTTTAGTTGATCTTATATAATATGGGTACTGGTCTGTATAGAAAATAAATATTATGTCGATCGCATTCGATGACCTCTTGATTTCGATATCGGGGATCACGTTTTTGTTCTTGTATCACCCAAGCTAGGGTATAGAAGGTAAATATAGCTAAGAAAGTTTTCTCATCATTAATTCAGTCTGTTTTAAATTCTGGATAGAGTCAGGCCGATAGCCTATCATTTGCTAGTAACTCATAGGTATCATTCCATGAATGATGAAATACATATATCACCGCTTCACTAATATCATTTCGACCCATATCGTACCTTAGATCTGGAGGAATATGAGTTAGATGTTAATGGCACTTTTGTGTATTATCTAGTATGCATCGTTGACCACAACATTAAGGATTTTTAGGCGAGTTTATCCCTCTATTAAGGTTGTTATGGTAGCACTACCATGTACATGATGAGGCATGGGAGAAGGAAGCTGACATATATTCTCAATAGCTAGATTTGTTCTCAGATAGTTTTTATACATCCTTGGTAGGTGATCTTGGGGAAGAGTTCTTTTAAGGGGGTAAAATCTTAAGAACTCAATTTACCATTCCTGTATGGATCATTTAAATTTTAGTCTAAATATTTACTTTGGACCTAATA
This sequence comes from Viscum album, assembly GCA_963277665.1. Taxonomy (NCBI): domain Eukaryota; kingdom Viridiplantae; phylum Streptophyta; class Magnoliopsida; order Santalales; family Viscaceae; genus Viscum; species Viscum album. The sequence continues at coordinate 538,925,713 of OY728156.1, forward strand.
TAGATTCATAATGAGTTACTAAAGGTCCTAGGGTTGTCTAGGGCTTGTTTGGATCCCCATACACATCGTTTTGGGGAAACTGGTCATGTCTCATGGTTTCAGAATGGTTGGTGCATGGTTTTCTAAACAGTGAAGATGGTGTTTTTTGGACAAATCCAGCTCAAATGGTTGGAAAATAGTATTTTTGCCTAACTATTCAGGTTCCATTTCATCCTATGTAATCATGAATGGTTTTTACTTGATGTGTCAATCCGCACAAACAAAGAATATTGAAGCCATTTTTCTGGGTAAAATGACTAAATTTCCATTAATGATCTATTAAGAAACCTCTTCTTCCCTAATCCATGAACTAGAGGGATTAACCCCTATTCCTCTAATTTTGTAGTTTTTTGGTATTAAAAAGCTAGTTATTCTAGGATATATTTAATCTGGGATCTGTTTGAGCTTCCATTCATCATTTTGAAAGCACCAACGTATGTAATCGAGCCCATTTAATAATTTATCCTCTGTTGCTCTCGACAGATTTATTGGGGTATGAGAGGTTTTCTCCTTTTCACAACTCTGATTCAAGACAAATATAGGGTTAATACTAGAGGATGTGGTTCATACAATTCTATGGTGGGTGGTCTATAATAATCCCTCTTGTTCATTGAATTTTAAATTGTCGTTTTGGCCCCACCGATTTCATCAGGTATCATTTATAGAATTCATATTCCATGTTGATACTCATTGAAACTGTATGGATATTATCTTTCTATATATGTGATTAATTATTCTTGTTTACACCCAAAACTTCACTCATCCCATGTATAATGCTATGCAATTAGTTTGGTTTATTGTTTTGACATTTTTTCCCCACTGTTCAGGTGTGCCTTGGGTGGACCAGTCTAAGGCTGAACCTTTCTATGTTAAATGGATAGATTTATATTGTAAATTTCACAATGGATAGTACTATTTATGATCACCACTTGACCAAAAAAAGTTATATTCATAAATTTGAAAATAAAATGTGGAATGTGAATTGGTATGTATACTGATTATATGTCTTGGACATAAATGTAAATGAATAGTAGGTTTCATATCTGTAGCACCCTTTACCCTGTTAATTGTAGGTAACAAACTGATCCTTGAATATGGAATATAATTTCAATGGATTAAATGAATGTTTGTATGTTACGTGGACTTTTCACACTAATGAATGTTAAGGCTTGAACCAATTGTTCCATGCTACATGACCTTATCACAATAATTAAAGGAAAGTCTTGAACCAAAAGAAATATTACATGACTTCATAATAAAATAGGAATGGCCTGACTCGAGCACACCTTGGATTATGATTGGAGAATTCCATGAGCACTTGGTAACTCCATTCGGGTTCATGGATAAAAATTACTTAGGTTGAGACTCACCCAGATACTAATCCATGTCTATTCTTGGATTCCCATTATGACACTAGAGGACCGCTTCATATTATTAATGGATTACTTGGATGCACTCCTTGGATCCATCATTGAAAAGTAGGATCAATTTTTATAGCCCATAGGTCCCTATCTCTGCATAGCCCCAATTTACCATGAACAATCACCTTGGACTCACCAAGAACAACATTGTGGAATTCCATGGACTATGCTCTTTGTATTACACTATTACCTCATGCTAGCATATAGTTATTAATGTATTGGCGACCCTTGATTTCTACTTCGCCTTAGTTATTACCTTGGGACTTCACTATGAAATTTCATTTCAAGTATAGAAATTACAACATGGAACCATTTCGATTTCTAAAATTTGACTTGTTTATAACTGGTAGTAATACATTAATGGGCTGGTTGTGTTTCAGAAACTAGTCGGGGTAGAAGTAGGTACATGGGTATTTAGATACACATTACTACTTTACTTTATATATCCATGATTTTACACTGTTACATTTCTATTACACAGTTTATTGTTATAGACACCATTGGTTGTGGCCCACTAAGATTTATCTCACACCCTCTCTCGGTACAATTTGGAACCCAGATTAGTTTACATAGTTTTAGGTGTTGAAATAGGTAAGAATTATACTTCAAACACATGCTTGTTTCTATTTTTAATAGGTATTGATAGTAGATGTCGAAGCTGTAGATTGAGATGCAACAAATAATCTCTGATTGCATATATACTAATAGGGAATAATTAATTATTTTTTTCTTTTATAAATGATTTCAATTTATTTAGTGACATGACACATCATTAATTATTGAATGGTATTCCAGTTCATTCAGTTATTGTTATTATTGTCTTGATTTTCTATTTTTCCTTCTCATTACATATATTGCTTCCACAATTTTCCAATGTTTACATTCTTATGTAATGATACAGTTTGGTACTTATGGCATAGTCTCCCTATGGACGCACCCTCGTCCCTCACTTCTAATTGATGTCTAAAGGCATTTGCGGAGATGTTCAAGAGGTCTTGTGGCCCATCAGGATCAAGGCATCCATTGAGTGGCATCCGTGTCTGGGACATCGCATTCATGTGTTATATATGGTGGCCTCCTCTTATAAAGACGGAATAGTATCCACATGTGATCTAATAGGATGTCACTAGTAGTCTATAATCTCTAAAATATGAGTAATCATGCTTGAGTTAATGTGGTGACCGAGTTCAAAGAACCATTTTATTGTCTTCTGGGAAAACGGTGTTACATGAGAACAATAAGGTATGAATATTTTATCAATTTAAATAATATTAATGATATGGTAAATATATATACCATGATTTTCCATAAGACCTATAGCCCAAAATAATATAATCATATATATTTAAATAAATTCATACAGTTTTTGATATTAAATTAGTTCATAATGTATTGAAAAATATGATACATTAATTGTTGAGATAATAGTTTACAGTAGTTCATCACATTTATGTAAAATCATCTTTGTATCACTAGGTGTATGTTATTAAATATATATAATGAAATAAATAAAATTATGGTAAATATTTTTAATAATAGGTTTACATATAATATTATACAATTTCAATCCTGTAATGAATCAATTAAAATTACATTATATTTTTTCTGGATATGTAGAAATTGCATTCCAAAAAATGTAAAAATCGATATTATTTTCTTGATATATAATGTAAAATATTTATAAATATAATGTAACAAAAAATTATATAAGTAAGTTATAATTACTTATCAAATTCCAAATTCTATGAATAAAAAACATTGTGTTTGAAACCATTGGTGTTTGGAATCGATATTATATTCTCTAAAGTTACTCTAGCTTTCATGAAAAAAATATGAGGATGATAAATATTTTTTGAGAATAACATGATGTAGAAATTTCTATGCAAGAAGGTACTCCCTCCTCAAAGTGACACCTCTTTAATAGCTTCAAAAAATTATCTATGATTAGTTAATAATTTTAATCAATAATAGGCCATATTGAATGTATAATGAATAATGTATTTCACTATCAATATATATTGATATGAATTTTCTACTTTTATATTTCTAAGAAGTAATAACAAATATTATATCTCTTTTTTTGTGGTCGAAAAATAATATAATCTATGAATAAAAAATACATTTATCTAAGGAAACATATTTTTCATTAGATTTAATGAAGAAAATTTAGAATACATGAATATGTTAAGGCCAAAAATTCATCATACATTTCTTTTTATTAAAACTAATAGGTATAATTTTTTAGAAATATTTATTTTACTCTTGATATCATCAATATTAACACCATCAGTGAAAGTAACAACATATTATCTAGTAAATGGAAATGCAGTCTCACTACTATTTGGTATATTTAATTTATATCATAAGAAAACATCCACCATGATGATTTTGAATGTGATATGTACCCAATATCACAATATATTTTCATATCCTCTACATTTTTATTAGACATGTGACAAATATTGGCCTCATAAAGTACTATTTTAACACGATCATGATAAATGATGATATATTTAAATTCGTATTTTGTTGAACATAATGGGTAGAAAATCTCAATATATAGTTGATATTGATGCCTTAATAACAAGATAGGGTGGTATGGGATAATGGAGAAGTTATCCAAATAAAAACTATTCTTGGGTAATATATTTCCCAAACATATTAATTTATAAGTTGAATTACCATCATCATTAACTATTGTATGACAAAAAATTTTATTAGTGTAAATCATTGAACATTTTTTAATTTTTCTACAAAAGAGAACAATGGTTAGAATTGGAACATGTTCTTGGGATCCAGAAATTTTTTATGGATTCTTGAAATCATAAGAGGGGATTTTTATTTGTAATTATATCAGAAAGAATTATATTTATATCAATTGGAGTAAAAACATTACATTCACAAAAAAAATATGAGAACATTCATAAGTGGAAACCCTGTTTTTTGAATTCCATTATACAAAGAGATACATGTAAAAGAGTATGATTAGTGAAATAGAATAGACCATGATAAAAAAATAGTGGATACTGTAAAATTTTAGGTTATTAATTTGAAGATAATGCCTTTATTGAGGCTTTCTAATGAAACATCATTCTCAAAAATCATTCATGTGGTGGTCAAACATCATATTGAATACAGTTGGTAGTATTTGAGGATTGTTGAGAGGTTAGAGATTATTATTTTTAAAAAATTTAGAAATTTCATGCCACATTATAATACTTCTAAATGTTATTAAATAATATAGATATCTTGGAAAATTATAGTTCTTCTTTTCACCTTGGTAATTTTGAATCAAATACAAAGGACCTCTAGTATTGCATAAATGTAAATTGATATTCTTCCGATATAAAAACCCATTACGACGAGCATTATGATATTCATCTTTCTAGGCATTGTAACGTTCAACTCGTAATTTCATTGATGACTATAAATAAATGAATATATTTGAGACTCAGTCATTGTATATGTATCTATAATAATCCATTGCAGAAACTATCTAGAATGGTGTAGAGGTGATTTATCAATGGAAAAAAAGTTTTTGTGATAATAAATGTATTCTATCACAGTTACTGTCTATAGTTTTTTACTTGTACTTAATGGTGTTTCATAATGATATATATTTCCAATATATACATATTTTCCACTTATGGAAATTTATGGATATTTAAATGTATGGTACAATGGGTGAAGATCATGTATGCATTATAAATCAACATATTTGACCTTAATGATTATATCTCATTCCTGATTAATATCATCAACATCTTCAATAAGAAAAATTGAAATTTTGGAAGTATATGGAAATTTATGTGTCATTAAATTAGTTCGACATCATTTTAGAAGGAGTATTTTTAAATTTGGAATTCCATGTATCTGAATAAAATCTGTTGATGTTATAAATTATAGATATAAAAAATCATTCTTATGAATCATTTTTTTGAATTTCTCAAAAACATCATAATTAATAGAAGAGATAAAAAAAATTTCATCAAATATTCACACACAAGAGATGATACATCAAAAAGAAAATATAATTTATCAACTAATAGGATCATGACTTGTACTATTAATTGATCACATGTATTCTATTATAAGCCTCATTTGATGTGTATTAAATGAAATGTTTTGAAAACAATTATGGTTTTCCATAAGGTCATAAACTACCTACAGGATAGTATTTTTACCATTTAATATATTTTTTGGATAATTACCATTTTTTTTATCTATCAACCTTATAACTAACTGATGATAATATAAGAATATAATTTTAAATGTGGATATTCTCTTTTATTATATTTTCCATGGAAGAGCTATAATTTTTATTACAAAAAATAAATATTTTTGTATTTTTAAATGACACTAAAGATAAGTGTAAAATGGACACAAATAAAATCTTATATAAATTCCTAACTCACAATTGAAAAAACAAAAGTACAGCGCCGATTTTTTTTAGATTTAAAATTAAAAATTTCAAAAGGAAACAACACCAGTCTCGGGGAACGTTCTATCCCGCTTCACATGACCTATCACTTCCTACTGACATCCATCATCTTCATCATCACTTCCTATCACAATCCATCATCATTGCCATGGAAACTACATGGAAGAACAAGAACACAACCATCCGGTTAAATATTGTCCAAAATTACCTCCACCAATACCATAAGCATCAATTGCAGTACGAATCCAAAGCTAGAGATAAAGCCACTGCTAGTGACGATTTGTAAAATATAGATGATCAATCTAACTACATATCCAAGAGAACCACAAAACCCACCACTCATTTTTGAACGGGAGAAGAGTGTTGGGATCTTGATTCTAGAGAAGAGTTAAAGCATCGGCACCCAACATTAATCATCATTGTGACCAGAAAACTATGGCATCAGAACCACAGTGGGCGCCGCCATCATTGACTTCATATCCTCATTGTTGAAAATGAGTAGGAAAATGTAATGAAGTTGAGATCCCGAAATCCTGATACCACCACAGCCATTAGACTCCAAAATACACCACTATTAGAGTTGAACCACCACAATCCAACAACAAATATCCATTGAATACAAAATGAAAAACTAGAAGAGAACCACCAGCATATTAATGAATAAAACCTATAAGAACTCACACCCTCTATTCCTTCTCCAAGCCACAATCCTAATAAAGCATCTGATCAACGCACAAGCCAGGTGACCAGACAAACGCCACTGCGGGATGGAAATACAGGCACCTGATCATGATAGCACCACCCAAAACGTCACCCCAAATACCTATAAATGATGCATCCACAAAGAAATTTCCTTCATATATGGAATGGGACTAGGAGAACAATGTTTTTAGATTTTGGAAGGCCAAATCCCAAATTCAGGAGGGAATAGAGGAACAATAACACATGGGGATCGAGTCAAAATGTAAAGGGGGAAGGAATTTGGCAATGAAAAGGACTCAATCCCAAAGGAGACCAGAAATAATGCAATGATCTAGGGTCAAATAACAATCCAACAGATCAGAGCAAATAAATATAAACTGGGTTCGCCAATAGTGAGCTTGGGGGATCCTATCTAAGAAATTACGAGAGTACCTGAAGAGAACGATGACATCCCTTCAAGAGACCCCAATAATCATTCCTCACGAGTAGTATAATGATAAATGCGGGTTTTGGTTACCAAATTGTTTTATTTCTCTCATCAAACCAATATATTTAACCACAATATTAAAAAAAATTAAACGGATCACAAATATCTATGTAAAATTATATGAAGATGAAATAAATCATAAAACGTTAATATAAAGCTAATAAAAAATTAGAAACATGTATATTATTTCATTTTATTAATAAGATAGTTGTATACATTAAATTAAACTGCTTTTTCTATAGTTTGATGTAATAAATATGTTTTCAGTACCAAATATATTTGTTATAGAACCTAATATTCATATAATTTATATTATTGTGTATTTTTTAGTATTAATTAAGAATGAAAATAGTAGAATTATATAAATTAATACTCTAATTTAGACATACCTATACAATGCATAGAAACCTATACTATACCATTTATTATTACATGTCTATCAAATGGAATAGGGTTCATTGATGATTAGAAAATAGGAAATTAGATAGAACATAAATATGCAATAGTTGTTTGTCCAAAGTACAACATAAATTATATTATACACAAATAAATGTATAAGTAAATTAAGCTATTGAAATTGAAATTTATAATATACATTTTGTATAAAATTAAGTGTAATTTAGATGAACATAATTATTGAAATGATTCCAGCTAAAAGATAAATGTATTATCAATATTAATTTACATAATGTGAATACATTATGTACTACAGTGACTTTCACTTACTGTGATGATGACATATGTGTTTAATCCATGAGAATATATACACCATTTCACGATTCTTTCATGATTAGTAAAGAAACATGTAATGGATACAAAAAATTTAATATTATATATTCCCCAATGTTTATCCTCATACATATTAATTATAAGTTTAATCTATGTAAATAATAAATTATACTCTGAAATATATATATGTATAAGTGATGAATTATATTTGAATTTAATTTTCAAGAATATCCTTTGTATGAAATGAGCTATCATTTACTATAACATTGTCAGTGAAATTATTCATGTAAAAAGATGAATGGATATGAAATATTAATGTACAAAAAGTGAATGCATTATGTATTGGAATGAGTTCTACATACTGTGATTATGAGGTATGTGTTAAATCACTAAAAATATCTATATAATTATTCAATGAGTAAGTGTGTAATATATAAACATATAATTAGTTTATACAAGTAAGTCTTTTATATGGACGATTGTTTAACATCATCCATATACAGTAGAATTTCATCCTGAGTACCTCATAATTTAAATTCTATAATAAATTTAAGTATATATATTGTATCTTATTTGAATTAAATTTTCTCATAAATATTATGTCTAAAATTAGTTACAATTGAAACTATCATTGTCAGAGAAATGATTCCTATTAAAAGAGAAATGGACAAACAATATGGTTGAATATAAATTAAAAAACTATATACTATAATTTGTTTTACATAATGTGATGACAATGGAACTGTTCAATCACTAAAAATGTCTCCAAAATTATTCTAACAAAGAATTTTTAATAAATAAAATTATGATGAGTATATACAAGTATGTATTTTATATGAACCATTGATTAACATCACACATACATGTTGAAATATCTTGTTGTAACACAGTAATTATCTTTTGTTTTCTATTGTTTGATCCAATAGATATGGGTAAAAAATTATCAAATTGGTTTTTCACTTAAAATAAATAGGGTTAAGTGTATTATTATTTATATTAATTGGGATTACATTATTGATGAAATTAAATTTTATTGGTAATACAAAATTGAATGAAATAAAATTCAACAGATAGTTGATAAAGGCAAGCATGTTTCCCTCTGAATGATTTCATTGGGTGACATTTACTCAAGTATATAAGTAGGTTACGTCCCATTATATTTAACACAATAATTTATTACAGTTATTGAATCATTATATTTGGAATAAAATTAAATCCATACAATAAATGAATAATAATTTATGAAAAATTATCATGTAAAGTTAAATACCTATGTGACAAGGTGTTTTATTTTTTCCTTAGTAATCTTCTATGGGACCTTTGTTCTCTATAGGATGATAGAGAATTAATATTTATTTCACTTAAAATTTTAATTTATTTTCAATGAGTTTAATATAATCATGGTATGAATATATAGATTAATAAAACATTTAATTTATTTTATAATGGAATAATGAAATGATATTATGAATATACCACAACACATTTATATTATTCATCACCACGAATGAATAATAATTTCCATATAATGCAGTTGAAGGAAACAATGGAATAGATATGTGTAGAGTGAAAAATTTTAGATTATCCGGTTCAACAGAAAATAGATAAACTTAAAATAAAAATCCTCTTTCTATATAAGCATTCCTTAATATAATAATATAGGTGTACCTAAAATGAATCAATATTTGGTGTATACTAATTGAACTAAGTAGATATTTTCTTTAATGAATTGAAAAAATTGTGTACTATAATATGACAAGAAAAAAATTCAAATAGGATAGTTTTAATAAAATGCAGAGAAATTGTGAAATAATGCACACCTAAACTGTGATATGTTATGTATTGATAGAACAATAAAGATTAAACAAAAATTGAAGAATAGTAGATGAAAAATTGACTATATACTATGCTTAAAATGGGCAATATAGGGTCAATGCCATCATTATTATATTAGAATAAGATACATGGAAAAAACTTAAGGAACAAGTAGTTTAGTAGTATTTGTAAATTAAATACATACTTGATTCGTTCATGACATTTTAACACAAAAATTAAAACATAATTTTCTATATAATATCATTATTCACACTATATTATACATGAATAACATTCATAGTACAAATCATTTATTCCAGGTAAAGGAAAAAAATAATGGTGTGCTCAAATGCTATGTAACGATTATGTACAATATAAACTATCTTGAGTAAAAGTAGAATAATAAATAATCCATAATCAATACAAGAAGATAAATATATTAACATGAATTCCATTAATTTATAACGTGAAAAACATGGTGTGATAGGAAAAATAAATATCAAATGGTAAATATCTAAACACACATTCCATTTAATCAATAAAGTAAAAATAAAATGCATGCAGAGATCATATCATTATGAAAATCTCAAGGATAGTAAAAACTAAATTTTTAATGAAGGAATAAAAATCATGGGACATTTTGATCTCATGAATCATGATACCTCGACTGTCATAACCCTTCACAATATGGATTAAAACAATACATAGAATCATTATTGACAATTTCTTACTGATTCACCTCACGAGACTATAGATGTATTAAGGGGATATATATTATGATCTTAACCTAACACTTAATATCCATGGAATTTCTCATATGTTAAATAATAAATTTAATTCATGAACATTGTTTCTTAATATCAAATATCCATAATGAGTATGGAAAACTGATTTATCAATAATTAAATAGACAGAAAAATTATGTTAAATGTACAACATTGTATGTATAAATGATATACGACTTATGAAATAAATATAAAAATGATGAATATTATGTATATTTAGGGGGAATTTTATATCCTATAATCACAATAAAGTGAATATTTCAATGTAATCTTATTGAATATAAATAATTAATCAATAATGTGAATTTATAAACCTTATATTGTAAAAATGACCATAAACCATCCATAGAATTAATATGGATGGTATCAATACATATTATCCCAATCAACATATAAATAAAATAAAGGGTGGTTGTTGTTGATGAATAGAAATGATATCAAAAGAAATATGACAGAATTATTGTAGAAAATATCTTTTCTGACATGAAAATAATATTTTAAAACTATTGGTTAAAAAAATATTTTTAAAAATATTTTTCTTTTAAAATAACATTTGATTCATAAAAAATAAATTTAAAAAAAATGAGTTGTCATGTTAGCTTGAAATTATATTCATATCATACACATTAAAACCATTATTCTATTAACTTATATGATAAAATTTAAATGTATTTTTTTTGTAAAATGTCATGAATATTACGTTTAATTTTTAAAAAAAGGAAAAATGGGTAAAAAAGATATTTTATAAATCATCCGGAACATGGTTAATAATGTTTTTAGAAAACATGGATTTTTTCGAAAATGGATTTTCAACCCAAGAGTGAAATAAAGACTTCTGAAAAAAAACAATTTTCTCAATATTTTTAATTACCAATGAGTATAAAAATTGTACAATTTGTTTTAAAAAAATGATAACGAGAGAAGAATAAAATGAATGTGTTTTATTATCCAATGATATAATATTTCATTCACTAGGAATTAATGCATAATCAATCCTATTTAAAATTAGATTTTGAATTAAACCCTAACAATGATCATAACATTGAAGATAGAGTCAAACAATGAATTTATTATTTTTAGTAAATATAAAACAACATAAGAAACATTAAATACAGCATAATATATTCAATATTCATTAAACCCAACTATTGTTTTTAATAATATCATTATTCCCTCAACCATATTCTTCAAAATATTCCACAGTACACATAATTCATTTTTGGGGAAGGATACAAAATAACATTAGATAAAATGAAAATTAAGGGTTATGAAAATTAAAAATTTTCTAGAGTAAATGACCATAATAAACATTGAATTGTAAATTACTGAACAGACATTCCATTTAAATTATTTTACTAGCTTCATTAATATAGAAAGTAAACTAGTTTAAGAAAATAAAATTTAACAAATCACATGACTATCATAACTAGATAAGGACTAATGAATATAGAAATTTAAATAACTAAAAAAAATTTAATCAATAAGAGAAGATTGACATGACACTAGAGATAATAACATAGAGAAAATATCATAGATGATAATAAATTAATTCTTAACGAACGAAATTCTTAATTATTGGAAATCATGTTTCCTTGGAATATGATAGGTTTCCCTCCAAGATATACCCCCCTGATTGATTAAAAATGAAGAGTAGAAATGTCATTATTTATGTCTAAAAAAATTATTCATCCTATGAGACTACCGATGCATCGAGGGGTACTCTATAACTAGGACCCACATGTGTCTTACATTTCCATAGAATTACTCAAATATTTAATAATTTATTTAATTCATAAGCAGTGTTCCATATCATAAAACAACTATATTATATAAAGAATAATGATTTAACAATATCTCCTAAATTAAACAAATAAATATCCTTGTAGAGAAGAGTACATATAAATTATATATAGTTTAGGAAATAAAAATATCCTTGATAAATAATATTTGATATTTAGGGGAAATTCAATGTCCCAAAAATGTGAATAATTCAAGAGAATTTTAATGTCCACAAAAATGAATCAAGGAAGTGAATTTAAATACTTTACTTGGTCAAAAATTGAATAAAACACTAATTTTAATAATAACGATGGTACCAATACAATATATACCCGTTGGATTATTAAGAAGGAGTTTTTTCATTGATGAATAGAAATAATATAAAAATATAATTAAAAAATTCTTGATAAAAATATGTTTTTAATTTTGAAATTAATTTTGAAAATTGAATGTTATAGAAAATTTTTGAACTAATTTTCATTGAATATAACCATTGAAACATATAAGAGAATATTTAAAACATTTTGTTTCTCATAAAATCTGTAAATTCTATTGATGTCTTAAACACTAAAACAAAGATTCCATTCACTTTTCGGTAAAACCCAAATTGTCATTGTTTTGGGGAAAAACATGAGGATTCCATAATTATTTTTAGAGAAATTCAAAAAAGCTAAAAAAGTATTCATTAAATAATTTGTAATAGTGTTAAAATATTTTTTAAATAATCTTAAAAAAATTGGTTTTAATACAAAAATTAATTTCTTATCGAAGATACAAATGAATTTAAATTTTCTAAAAAAACATTTATCAATAATTTAATGTACTAATGAGTGTAAAATTGTAATATTAATTGAAAATGTCATTAATAAATATAGTATGATAAAATTATATTGGATTATTTAAAAATTATTATATAATTTCCTTGAAATTAAATTTAGGAATAAATATTTTCAATGAGAATGGTATTCTAAAATTAACACTTAAAAAATCATAATGTTGAAATGAGAATTATTCAATAAATATATTATGAGTATCAACTATAAATCCATATAAAAAGTGTAATTAAATCATAATATGATTAAAATCCATATCACTTGTAATTGTAGAATATCAAAGATGATGTAAATTTAATATAACCCAACAAAATAAAATTGAGTTATGAAATTCATTACAACTTGGTAACTTTTAAGAAAATACAACAAGGTGAAATAATTATAATTGAAACCTAAAACAAAATTGAATTTTATTAAATAAAGATATTACATTTAAAATGTAACACCCTAGGTAAATAAGGAATATGAATTTTTCAAATTTATCAATATTTGTGAATAAAATATTAATATTACTTTAAATGGGACGCTATGCTCGATGGCATACCCAAGACGCAACAACGAGTTTCTTGGGAATCATACATTGCACTCTAATAATAAAATAATATTATTATAAATGGTAGTTAATGTCTAGCCATTGTAATGTAGGGAATGAACATAACTAACTACAAAATGATTATATATGTTTCTCAAATATTTTTACTTTTTACAATAAATGTTAGAGGATAAAAAATGCGAATGAATCCAATTTTAAGCGTAAACATTCTAATATTCTTTAAAAGGTCGATTAACCGCCTTTTGATGGAGAACCTCTTTTAAATCCACTTTTTGAAAATTTTATGTGTAATATTTGACAAAATAAAATTATTCTTTAGAATCGGGACATCAAAATTTACTTTGTGTAAATTTTTGGTATTTTTCTGATAAAGATCATTTTTTAATGAATAGTGAAAATGTTGTATTTTAATTCAAAACCACTTTTTATTATAATTTATTTATATTATTAGATTATCTTTTTAATTGTTTTTGAAGTTAAATTAGAATATATTTTTACCATTTAATCCAATAGAGGTCATTGGAATTAATTTCACTTTGAAATTGGACTTAAACTAGTGTCAATCTTTTAATAGATATTGTTTCTTCAAAACACTCTATTTGTTTTGACATCGGGAATTAATTATTTAATAATTAATGAAACTTATATGTTTTAAATTTTTTAAAATATCCGTAATTTTTGAATTCAGAATATAAAATATAGCTTAGGTTTAATTTTTGATATTTTTCAGAAAAACATCAATTTTTGATGAATAGTGAAACCACTAAGTGGTAGTTAAAGAAACTGATTTTCATTTAAATGAAACTTTTCCACTTCTATGATTTTATTTTAAAAAATATGACATACATGGTTTTAATTAATAAGTAATATTTGGTTCAATGAGATCAAAATAATTTTTGGTGAATAGTAGCTATTAAGTTTTATTAATCGCGATTAAAGGTAATTATTGTAATTTAAGGTAAAAATAATGTTTTAATAATATGAAATGACCTAGACACATGTTCTAACCATATTTGATGTGTCATGGCCGAAAAATAAAATCCATGGGTCAACTTGGGGAACCCATGGAGCAACCTTGTTAGGAAAATGACATAAATAACTTTTTATTTAAAGTTAAAATAAAAATGCCACAAACATGAGTTGTTTTACTGAAAGAATATTTAAATGGGGTTTTACAAGTCATATTTTTGACTATAAATTGTCATTAGAAATATAAAAAGATTTCCTACATCATGTTTTTTTTATAATTTTTAGACATTAAATAAATTAAATTATTTATGACACCATGATGCAGTAGTGATTACCTCATTATTTAATGATTTAAATAAAATGAAAAGATAATGTAAAATTTAAGACCTAAACACATAAAAACCTATCGGATTTGTGGATTTAGAACTCTTATCACCTTTTCGTAAAAATATATAATTTTGGGTCCTTTAAAATCAGAAAATAATTTTATAATAAAGTAATATTTTATAACATTCTAGGAGAGTCCCTCTACTCCTCTTATAAAAGGCCCCCACCTCTACCACCTTACAAACACCTCCCAAGACTTTGTCTCAGACAAACCATGACCATTTAGTCTCTCCACATCCTTCTCTTAATCATCGAAGCCTTCACTTTGGGCATAATCTTATCCAAGGAAGCCTTTGAGCTCACATCAAAGAGAGTTACCCGATTTAAAGGTAATGACTTCCCTTGTGATCTTTTGTTTTATTTTGATTCTCCAAACCCCTAAACTATTTTTATTACTTATTTTTGTAAAAACACCAGTATCATTAATATACTAGGATGTTGTTATAAGATGTATTCAAGCTACACATTCACACACCTCCATCTAATGGTTAAAGAACATACTGTTTCTGTGGGTGGCGAATTACTGCCTCACGAAACGATGATTGTTCAACATTATTTTAACACCTTCAAAGGTGGACATTAATATTAAACTATATTTATATATTATATATCATATGTTTAGGTTTTCTTTAAGCTTCTTTATTTTTCATTTATGGCATACCTTTATGGTTTCTATTATGGGTAAACGAGATATCTTCATTTTAGGAAGTGTGAACTACCACCCCCTCAAAGTGATTTGATTCGTTAATGCCATATATGGGATGTATAAAGGATGTAATTAATGGTATTACATATTATATCCTACTGTAATTATAATATTCCTTTATATAATTATTATTTCATTTCATTTAATACAAAAAAAAAAGAAATGAAAGTAGCGTTCATGCGTACGTACGTCTTACCGTCTACATGAACGGTACATTTCATTTCTTATCTCCAAATGTTATGTTCTATTATAAGTACATATATATAAAGGATATATATGTAATATATTACATATAAATGATGGATATAATTATGAAATTTTAATATATATATCTCTCATTTTTTTAATTCAATTAATATGACAAAAAATGAAAGTAGTGTTCATGCGTACGTACGGCCTACCGTCTCCATGAATGGTGCTTTTATTTTTTTTATCTCCACATGCTAGGGAATAGTAAAAAATTAATATATACTGGATATATATGATATACAAAACATAAATACTATTCTGGATATGATGTACCTTTAACTACATGGAAAATTCTGTTCCAACAAGTTCAATGTTTACTCCTGTACCGAACATCGATAAAAACGTCTAATATGAACTCACCTTATTAACCAATTATTATACAATTATAATATATGATATGAACTGAATAATAATATTTAAAGGAGGTCCTTATGAAATTATAAATTGACCAAATTTTATTATTCAGGATATTAAGGAACGATCGAGTCATGTCGGACACGAGGTAAGGGATCCTACCCCTCTCCTTCTTTTTATGTACACTCTTTTATGTCATTACTTTTAAACTAATATTTCTTATGATTGGGATGTTCTTTTATATTACGCTTACTGAAAATTTTATGTTCATATGATGAGAGACCCTACTTTCTCTCATCAATCAATTTTGGATGTTTTGAGCGGCGCTGTTAGGTTGCAGAATTTCTGTAAGAGATCCAACCTCTTTCTTTATTTTATGTACTCTCCTTTATGTCACTTATTTTAAGCTTTTATTTGTTATGTTGGGGGTTGTTCTTTTATATTCATAATTATGTAAATTTTATTTTAATATTATGAGGGTCCCTATTTGATCTCATCAATCCATTTTTGGAAGTTTTAAGTGGCGCCATTAGGCTGTAGAGTTTTTGTAAGGGATTTTTCATTCTACTTTTATTCCCATGAGATTTATGCTAAATTTGCTAACATTCCCGTTGAGTGGTATATATACTACCCATTATTATACTCTTTGTGTAATATAATTTCGTTTATGAGTATTTACATCAATTTTGTATTGTCCTTCTTTCATGGGGTGTATGTTTCGAAAGATACCCAATTTAGTAAGGGAACCTTTTACCCTCCTCTTTTTAAAAGACTTCATTTGTTGCGTCTTTTAATTTACATGTTGTTATGTTTGGATATGATCTTATGTAAATTTTATGTCCATGTGATTAGATACCCTTTTAATCTCTCATAAACTAATTTTCTGAATTTTGAAGTGACGCCGTTAGGCTGTCGAATTTTTTCAAGAGAACTTCTTAACCCAATTTTGATTCTTTGGGATAAACTTTCACTCCTTAAATATGGAGTTCTATGAATATTTTTGAATAAACTCTGATTGTTTTACACTTAATATCCACTTATATTTGGTGTATTAGTTTGTCACACATAATTATGTAATTGATTTATCCTTAATCCAAGGATACTATCTTTGTATGGGAATTCGTCTCAATCTCCTTTCATTAAGGGATATTTTGTTTTATACACAACATTATTTTATACAATGTATAATCCCCTTTGTCTTTTACGATTATTCAAAATGAATATTTTTATAGCAAGCGTTTACTAATTGACAAAAGGGAATGTTTTTTTGTCGTACGTATGCGGTGACAACGACTTCTCTGCCGTCGTGACCATTATTTGAGTTTCGGATTCCTCTACAAGCCATACATTTTTTAAAATGAAAAATAATTACCATGTTTTACTTTTCATTTATTTTGGTATTTAAAATGGTTTTCATAATGTTTTTATATTAATGTTTTTTATTGATATCTTGTGATTGAAAAGTGAAAATGTTATGTTTCCTTTATGAATGATTTATGTGATAATATTATGTTATGGTTCTTGGGCGTTATTATTATGATGGGCGGTTCCATGATAAACTAAGGGTGGGTGAGCCCGATATAGCTCTCCAATGCATTGGGTAACGCGAAGGGGTTAAATGTTATGGATTCTCCGAATAGATTTAAGGAAATATATTCTGATGGGTAATCCAAACATAACCAAGAGGGTTACTCCCTACGTAAGAATGTTATGAATGCCTCAAGTTACCTTTATGACTTATGATTTCTATGATTTATTAATGATTTTATGAGGTATGTTAAAATGCCTATGTTATATGATTAAAGTATGATTTCATACATGGACTAATGTTTTCTTTTCGTACTTTTATATCCCTTACAGAGCTTTTTATGCTCATCCCACGTTTTTGAAATGTTTTTCACAGGTCAAGGGAAAGGTCCATGATATGATGATAGTGTCAAGGAAGTGTCAAGAAAGAATCCATGTTTTATTTTAAATATGTTTCTATTGATGGAAAAAACGGCTACTATCTTTTATGTAACCACTTTGTTTAATTGTGGAATGTAATTCATGATTTATGATCCAATTCTCTAAAACTCTAAACCTGAAAAGATCTTCAATATGAATTATTCATTTAATTCAATATTAAGTAAAGGTTAAGGCCAGGGCCTTATATCAAAGTGCCAGTATGTACTCCATATAAAATAAATCTTGTATATAACGTTACAATAATCCTAAATAAAGTAAAATTTAGATGAGGTCCCATAACCCATGCATCATATTGATTGAACATAATTTTAAATCATTTAGAGTGGTTTTAAACATAACATTAACCTATTAAATAACTATATTAGTATTTATTAAATCATAAATGATTTGTTTCTAACAAATTATAAACTGTTCTTTAATAATATTTCATTATTTTCCTTGCTTTAGTTGTTGATTTCATTGTTTTATCATTTTATTTTTGTCATGAATGTCCAGGTTCATGTTCATATTATATAGTTTCATCATCTCTAGAATAAAACTCATTAAATAATTATATTACTTCAACAAAAAATAATCTTTTCAAACTATTCATAAAATATGGTTACTAAAATGGACTATGTTACAATCATAGAGATTGTTTGTCGTACATACCCAAGAGTAATGTTTCCATTTTTAAATGATCATTATTGAAATGATGTCAGTAACATTTTATCATTTTATAGATATTATAATATCACATATACAATATTATTTATTTACATATTCATATATTTATCTTCCATGTGGTGTGGTTATGAAAATATAGTTGTGTAATTTCATTAATGTGGTTGTTTACACGTACATAGACGATGTTAACATTTTTCAGTGTAAAAGAATAAAATTATATATTATGTATTAAAATTGATAAATATATCATAAATTTTAAAATTATTTAATTTTTATCACATATTTTATGTATCTTTATCTTTATTAAATTCCATGTAAAGAGTTAACGAAAAAACTACATCACTTCACGAGGCGGTAGTATACCATACACACGAGCGATGTGATTGTATACCATATGGAATATAAATTATAAAATTATATATTATATAATCACTCCATAGGTATAATTATATGTTGAATATAATTTATATAAACTTTATATACATCATCATAATAAACAGTGATTGATGGTAATGGAAAAAATAAATGACATCAGTTTGTGATGCGGAAGTCATTTGTACACATGCATGATTAATTTGTAAACCATTTAATAGAAGAGAAGTTGGGTTTTTGGCAATTAAATTATTAGAAAAATGTTTCAGTATATTTTATATATTGAGTTTATTATATCATCATGGGTATTTGTGAATTATGGATCTTGAGAAAGAAATAAATCATATATGGTTATTGAAGAATGTTTCCTCTTCTTAATGTAACGTCTTAGGTTTACACACAATTCATTTTTAGTTTGTATTTATGCCAAAAATAATGATTCAAGGGTTAGGGTATTATCTGTTTTGGAATATAATTTTGTAGTTTTTTTCAATCCAATTTTTTTAAGATTTTATGAATATAATAGATGGGTTTCCTTTTATATGTGAGGTGAGTGTCACACTTTTAATTTTTGGAAAGATTCATTCTTAATGAATTTATAATCAAAACCCCAAAAAAATAAGTAATTTTCTATAAAGTAATTGATAAAGTCAAAATAATCACTTAAAATGGGTATTTTCAATTTTTTTAGGTCATTATTATCCTTATGTTCTAAGTTTAACCCCTAGTAAATCTATGTTTTCATTAGTGTTAGTAATTAAAATTTTTCATTATTGACTAATAGTTTTCATAAAAAAGTAATTTGACCATATTAAACAATATAAATTATTATATTTCCAAAAATGGAATCAATTTTATCCTAATAAATTAATAAAATATGAATGTTTTTTAAAAAATTAATCCCATATATGGGACTAGAAAGGAAGGGTTTAAAGTGAAATTGTTCAAATGTTTAGAATGGATTTATATCAAATATTTAATATAAAATGACTCCAATGAAATATGTTTTATGAAATTATATATAAAGTAAATAATTTTACTTTAAAACCAATTAAAAATATAATTTTACCTTATAAATGATGTAAATGAAATGGTTTTTTCAAATAAAATTCATTATTTTTCACTATTTATCAAAATATGTGATTTTTGAGAAAAATACCAAAAATAAACCTTAGTTAAAATTTTATATTATTATATAATGAATTAATTTCATTTTTGAAAATAAAATTTATAAATGTTTTACAAAAGAATTTTAAATTAGTTATGAAATTTAAAATTAAATTTTTTTTTGGAAAATATTGTTTTCAAAAAATATTTATTTTTCATTTAAATGATTAAAATTATATTTTTAATTAATTGATACCCATAATTTTTTTAATTTTTTAAAATATTCATAAACACCAACTTAACAACATTTTTATGATTTTACACTATATTATGATTCTTTTAGACTCAGAGTTTCATATTACATAGTCTACCAAAGAGATTAAATTTAATGTAATATATTTCTTAGGATGTTTATGCTCAGTGTTTTGTATCACATACCCTATTTAATATAATTATATTATTTTTATAATTTTGGGGTGTTACCAAATGATTAACATTTTATAAAACAAATTTTCAATGGGTGATAAAAAATAATTTTAAATTTTGAGAGTGAAGCATGACTAAAACATCAATTATAAAAAACATTTTTTCAAGAATCATTTATTTTTATTTTAAATGATTCTTATTTTATTTATTATTAATATTTAAATATAATTTAAATAATTTAGTTAGTACTTATCATACCCACCAATATATTGGATCATTTATATCAATATAAAATATTATAGTTTATTTAGACATGGGGTTTTATGTTCTATAATACGCCGAAGAGAAAAAATTTCATTATAAACTTTTATCATAAAGTATCAGGGTGATATATTCTTTTCTATGCTCATAATGAATTACCATATACTCAATAAAACCAGAAATTATTATTTTAAAATATTCAGGTGTTACATTCTCCCCATCTTTAATAAATTTAATCCTCACCATTCAAACTTGATCATGGAAATCTAGGGTTTAACATATTGAAATATCATTACTTAAATACCAAAATCATAAAAGGGTTAATAAAACATTATCATTATAAGATAGAAAAGAAAATAAAAAGTCTATCCAAAATAAAAAAATATCTAGGTTTTCAATTTGGAGAAAATTGGTTGAATTTGAATATATGGAAAATGAAGGAAAACATAAATTATTATAGAGAGTGATATAAGTCATTTATAAAGATACTAGGAATGATTAATGGAATATTGATGACCTAAAATCTATAAATTTGTAATGATTTAAAATCCCATTTGATTAATCAAATATTAAGTTAATATGATAAAAATTTTGTTTCATAATACTTATCATATTGTTGATGAATTAATTTATTCTCTATCAATATTGTTATATATACTTATTTTATATATTTTTATTTCATTAGAATAATTTTATACTTTTGTTGTGATTCAATAAATTTCCATTTCATCACTTCTTCCAAGAAATAAATAACCAAAAAATTAATTTTTTATTCTTGAGGAACTAAACATTATTGTTTACATATTATAAATCCCTAATATATATACAAGTTTTCATGTATGTCTCCAATTATTTTAAAAAAAATATTATTTCTAGCATAATTTATCCAATATAATATATTAATCTCTATACCTCAATAGTGAAACCATGTGTTCATAATTAATATTTTTTTATCAAATAATATATGTAAAAACAATGAAATATTACCTAAAACATCACATAGGCTAGTGTTAGTCATTAAACCTTTATCACCCTTTTTTATAGGTTTAATCCACACAAACATTTTTGATATGACAGGTTTTCACATGGCATACATCATTTCCATTTTCTAAAACATTATCAATATAGTTCCTATAAAATTATCAAAGAGTAATAACCCATAATTACATCAAAATAAATTGTATAATAAAACCAAAAGGTTACCAAAACCTTTAATCTGATTTAGAAAAGGGTTAGGTAATTCTTTTATAAATATTTTTTCCATAAAACATATACTAAACTAATGGGTTGTGTTTCCATAAATGTATCCCAAAAATCGTTAATCTCATTAGACTCCCATCACATAAAAGCTATAATGGGGTGTTTAGGAATTTAAGACTTATGATCAATCTTATAAACATAAATACATCATGGTATCTATAAATATTATTCTAATCATACATGAATACATATATGATTCCAAAAGTAACACAATCCTTAGATGTTTCGTGATTCTAAAAACTAAAATTCCATTGGTATGAAAAACTACAAAAAAAAGTTATTAAATCCCAATACATATATAATTTTACCAATTTAACTCAAAGAAATTCCTTCCATGGTCAAGGGATAATCATTAGAAAATGCCAACGACATGTAAAATTCATAAGTTCCACAAATTTATTATTAATAAATAAAAAATGGATCCCTAAATTTAAATTCATTTCCTTCAAAAATACTCATCATTTTTATCATAAATTCATTTCTTTATTCCATTATTTTACACAAATAAATCATGTTAACATTCCTTTAAGGCACATTCCTAGGGGTCACATTCCTTGTTTATGACAGAAATGAAATCAAACCATTGTTCTTCCAATATCATAACCACTCGAGCTCTTCGAGATCTACATCCATCAGTCCTTTGTTGTGTCCTAATGTTGGTTATAGTATATCTTGTTAATCATATTTTGATACTACTAATTAGTCATAGTCATGATATTATTATCTCATATACTAATCCTATTTGGTTTCTCATTGACAGCATATTTCTTTTATATTCAATTTTAACAGGATTCAATCAGGTTCCGACTATTGATTAAACCAAAAAATATAGTGCGGTAAACAATAATCATAATGGTAAAACCATATAATAATTTACAGTATGACTATTTTAATACATGTTATTTTCAGTCAATACACCTTAGGTTTATTCTATGTTATTCATTATAATCATCTATTCAAAATCTTCATAATGGTTTATAATGAATATGTGAATTATTTATAGTATATCTCCCATGATTTTCAAACCAGGTGCACAATAAGTCCCTTTTTTTGTGTACTAGGTAACACTAAATTAATGACCAACATGAATTTTTGGTGTCATTACCCCTATGTACTTATATTCGAGAACAACTTCCTCTTGTATTATTCAAACAGGGATGTACTACAATGAAAACTACATAATCTCTAGATTAGAAACACTGCAGAATGTTCTTTTATAATTATACTCAAATTATATCATATAGTCATGTTCCCTAATATATTATTTCATAAATATATTTCCTATGTTTTGTACCAAAAATCCTTTGATACCAATTATAAATACCCCATTACAAGTAACTGAGTGGAAATTCTTACTTTATGACATTGGTATAATATAAAATGATTTTCAACCAAAATGACCTAATAGTTTAGTGGAAATGGTATACTAGATACATGACTATGTCTAGAATAATATTTTAATAAAAAATAGCCTCAAGATGTTTTTTAGAATGAAATTATTCCCTATATAATATCCTTGTAAATCATTTATAATACCCTCTCTGGATTTCTAGAAATATAAACAAAACATGGGTGATATGAAATAATTTGTTGGTTTTAAATTACATTTCAAGATATCATATGTAAATGAATAATAATAAATAAATCACAATAAATATGAAAGGTTGAAAACTAAAACACACTTGCTATTAAATAAATAAGGTGAAAAATATGATGAAATAATGACAAATATATATGCTAACGTATATAACTTAACAAAAGTTTCTTTTAATCAATAAACTTGTAATGAAAATAAATTATAGATGATATTACTATGAATGTAATTTGGATTTAATTAATCTAATTTCTAGTGAAGTAAGTTCTTAATTATTGGAATTTTTGATCTCAAGAATCTTGATACGTCAACTATCAATATCATTCACAGAATGCTTTAAAACAACTGGTTGAAACTCATTTGATGGTAGCTTACTAATTTACATCATGATAATTTTGATGCAATTTGGTGAAATATAATTATATTCCCCACCCATAACTACATGTACAAAAATTCCTCATACATTTATTAAAAAAATTAATTAATTAATTATTTTCCTGGTCATAAAAAAATTTATGCATAAGGAAAACTGATTTATCAATACATCCAATGATAAAAAATAAATGTCAATATATATTGTTGTATGTATAGAAGATATATTTAAAAACAATAAAGTTATCCTTGATAAATAATATGTATATTTATTGGGGAATTTAATGTCCAATGATGACAAGAAAGTGAATATGACGAGGGAAGGTTATTAAATTTAAAAACGAATCAAGATAATTAAGGAAAATACAATCCTTGGTCAAAAGAAAATAAATAGTACATATAATAAACCAGGATAGAACCAATACTCCATATCACCAGTTTATTTTAAGTAAATTAATCATTGTTTAAATTTTTTTAATAGTAATTATATAAAAATAACATTAAAACCAGTGTGATGAAAATATCACATTCATCTTGAAAGTAAAACTTTAAAACAAAATAATAAAAAAAACAATTTTGAAAATAATTTTATTAAATAAACCATCAAATCAGATAAAATAATCTTTAAAGAATTATTTGGTCCTTATGGATATTAATTTCATTTATATCATAAAAATTAATATAAATTTTCATTTCTATTTTAAAAGAATCCCAATTGGCCATGTTTCAAAAATGACATGAATATTCCATTAATAAAATTTGTAAAAAGAAAAAATTGGTAAAAATAACCATTTAAATAATTCTTAAAAGGGTTAAAATAATTGAAAATAAATTTTGAAAACATTTATTTTTATGAAGAATCATTTTCAATTAAAGTGAGAAATAATATCAGATTTTAATAGAAATATTTTCTCGACAATATTAAATACCAATGATTAGAAAAATGGTAATAATACATGAAAAATTCAGGACAGACAAAAGGAGATTAAATTAAAATGGTTTTAATATCTAATAATCAATTAATTTCAATCAATCTAAATTCATGCATAAACAATCCCGATTTAAATGGTATTTTGAAGTATACCATTAAAATGATCATAATATTGAAGTGATGCTTAACCAAAGAATTTATTATATATAGAATTTAAATTCTCATAAAAAAATTTAAAATATAAATATATAGAATTTTCAAAATTCATTAAACATTTAATCGTAGAACATCAACTACAATAAAGAATTAATGTAACCCATTGAAAATAAATTGAGTTATGAAATTATTTACACCCGGTAACTTTTAGGTAAAATAACCTTGGATGAAGCAATTAAAATTGAAACTAAAAATTCAATTTACTATGATTTAATCATTATATTTTATATCAAATTTTTTGTATATAACCCATATAAATAAAATAAGATGTATAATATTACAATATTCCACAATGAAGGGAAATAGGGAAAAAGACCCTTACCAAATGCTTCCTTTTTGTTAAACATTCTTCAACATCATATATAATGGTTTTTGTTACTTTATTAATTTATATAATCTAATATACATATTTATAATGTCATATATGACCCCTTTATATCATTTTTCCACTTTTTATTAATAATATATCTTTATTTTCATTATTTCGAGTATTGATTGCCTTGTTTTCTCCTGCATGTTTCGTCATGAAAGTTTAGGATCATACATATATACATTGTTTTATAATATATTAAATTATATTAATTCTATTTGTATATTTTTTTCATTTTATTAATATTTATAATGATTTTTTAAAATTTTACATGTAGAATGGATCACATAACTTCCTAGAAAAGGTGGTACATATGTACACACAAGTTATGATATCATTTCCTTAATTTGTAAACGTGTGAGGAATTTAGTGATTTAATACTTTAAAAAATCAATATTATTTCATATATATCACACATAATAATTAAAAATATCCTTATTTTCTTCTGTTTAATGTGTAAGTAAAAAACGTATAACATCGTTTCATGAGGCATTAGTCTATTGTACACATGAATATTGTTATCAAAATTTTAATGGTTTGTAAATTATGGTGGTATATGTGATCTTATAATTAAATAAGTACCATAATATCATAAATATTTTTTATATACATATGTTAAATCCCTCAATATATAAAATCCCGAGATGCATCGATGCAAACATGTTAAATCATTTTTCGAGGTGGTAGACCATCATACACATTAACAACAGTTTCACTACAAATATGATAGAAAATGATATAGATATTAGTCATTAATATGAAATAAAAATATCTCATTATATTAAATATATATTTTAAATTATATTACAATTTTTTAATTTTATTCAAATGTGCTGTATGAAAAAACAATATGAAAACACTCTTTTAATAACTCAACCACTTTTTCAAAAAAACCAATTTAGGTTTAAAATAAAACGCTTCAATGTTTTTCTGTATGATCCAAATATACTCTATAATATTTTTATAAGGGATTCAAAAACTAAATTTGGTAGGTCTTTATATAACAATATTTCTTTGGAAGTGTGAATATGAGTCTATGGGAAAACCTTTTATATATGGGGGAGATAACACATGGAATTTTTGAAATGATTCAATGACACCAACTTTTTTTTCATGCAAGAATCTAAAAAAATAATTCATTATTGAAACATAGATGTTATAAAGTTTAAATATGTATCTAAAATGTATTTTAATAATAAATTGGTAATTTTACATCTTATTCTATTATTTAACCTTTTGAAAATCATTTTATTCCTTAACCATGATGGTTAAATTGTACTGAATTTACTATTCATAACTATCACAAATTATGTTAAACTAGTTATATTGTTTAAATTATTATGATTCCAAATATTTAATAAATTTTTTAAAATTCAATTCATGTAATTTGGCAGAATCAAATATACAATTATACCTTAAGATGTGACAAAAAAATTGGGCTTCCAAAGAGAATATTTTAAATGTTTTTAATGTTATAATATAAATATTCAACATGAAATTGATTAAAATGATATAATATAGTAAATATTTAATATTAAATAACTAAAACTACAATAAAAAATTTTAAATAAAATTTAACATTGTCAATTATTTAAATGAAAAGGAAATTTATAATACAGAAATAGTGTTTGTAACTATTCATTAAAAATGAATCATTTCAGAAAAAACAAAAAACACCATAAATAATTTTGATATTTTTTTTAAAAAAATTTACATAAATTTTTCAAATAAATTTTATAATAGTTGAAAAGGTAATTTTAAATCATTTTAATGGAGTGTGACTATTTCATATTTTAGACAAATATCGTTTTCATGAAATCATTTCTCTTTATATTAAATTATTTTTATTTTATTTTTAATTAATATAAAACAATAATTTTCATAATTCATTTACTAATGGTCATAACCACCAATTTTGACTCTGGTTTATAATGGTATACTATGTTGCGGTTTGATTAGACTCGGGGTGAGTGATTGAAAATCTATCGAAGAGAAAGACAGTATTTAAAATTAAATTTATCATAAAGTATTAGGGTGTAATATTATAATACATGCTTGTTGATTAGTGTCATATATTCCATTTTACATAAAATAATTTTTTAAATCAAATGGGTGTTACTATGTCGTCCAACATTTTATTAGGTAACTTTTGATTAAATTGGAAAAATAGACGATCATTTAAAATTTAGTTGCTTTATAATAAGTTATATAATATGTGAATTTTTTTTAAAAATCGTATAAAAAAAAGAAATACAGATTCATGGGATAAAACTAAGTTATTTTACTTCATATCACATCCTAAGAACAAACATCAACAAAAATGGGAGAGCGTGATAATATTAAGGGAAAATATAATGTAGGAAAAATGACATGTAATTGTGAGATATATTAATAAGAACATGAGGCATAGAAATAAGGAACAAAAAAAATATTAATAATATAATAATATTAATAATAAAATGAGGAATATTATGTAAATGGGGAGAAAACCTTTAAATGATATATTCATAAATATATCAACAAGTTTTATAACCAAGGTGTTGTAAATAAAAATTAACATAGTTGTTTGCTAAGATATTGTACAAGATGTCATCTATATTGATGAAATTCTACACCAAATGAAGAGGAGGGATATTAAGAAACACACATCAAATGTATTAATTAATTTTATCAGTATAGATCCTAATAAATAATTTCATTATAATTTTTTGCGAAAAAAGAATGGGGTTTTTATCAACATCATGTTGTAGAAATCTTTTTAAAGTCATTCTCATTACATTATTTTTAAATCACAAAGATGAAATGTTGGATTCATGTATCTAAATAAATTATTGAATAATTTTTTAAAATATATTTTAATACCTATTGAAAAAATTGTATTTTGTGTTCAAATAAAAAGAACAAGGGAATTTGTCATGTAAAACATATAAATTTGGGAAATAAATTCTGCAGAATGGCTAGTATAAAACATCATTATAGATAATAGTATAATGAGGGAGAAAAAATGACCGCTATTAATAAAAGGATATTATTATAGTAATTTTTCAATTTATTGTGTGAAAAAAAATAATTTTGAAATTATAATACATAACTCATAAAATGGATTTTGATTGGAAATATAAGTAGAGATTTCTCTTACATTAAATACTTGTTACTAAAACACAATAATGGAATAATGGGTGCTTGACTAAAATTTGTGGGTGGGGAATCCTTGGAATGAAAAATAAATATAAATTCATTTAATATGAATGTTCAGTAAATGTTTATGGTAAAAAATGTGGGTATTTATAACAAAATTGATGGAATTGTTTAATTATTTTCAGATATTGGTCTTCAAAATCTAGGCTGTAGAAAAATTAAAACAATTTCCTTACCTATTATTTTTCACTTGGTTTTTGTAATATTAGTCACACATAATGATATTTTAATCCATATAACCTAAAATTATTTTTTAATACCCCTTTGTACAAAGGAGGTTAAATATACTGCTAAATAATTATTTTAAAATAATATTTTTCACTTGAGATTTGGATTTTCATTTATAGGTATGTCAATTAATTAAAATCAATTTAAATATTTAATATTACAAAAATAACATGTTCTAGTTTATGTATTTTATTAAATTAATTTTTATATAATTATAATATAAGTATGAATTCATAAAATATATTGAAAACCCAAAATTGTAATATTTTTATTCACTAAAAAATAATGTATTTTAAGAAAATATTATAAATTCCACATAGTATAATTTTGAAGTCTTGATTTTAAATATAATTATTATTTTACTATATTAATTATCTCTATATGATAATTTTAACTATTAAATATAAAAATAATTATTATTTTAAAATTTTACTTTTTAATGACGTATAAACATTTATGACATTTTAAAAAATTCCCTATGATTATATAAAATTTTATTAAAATTTATATTTAGATAAGAGTTTCAAAAAATACTATTTTTAAAATATATTATTTATAATATTTTATTTTATTATAAAAGTGTATATATTGTTATGTAAAAAACAAGTATGTTTTATTTACATCCAAAACTGAATTTTTAATGTTCATTTAAATTTACATATATTTTATAAAGAAAAAATATTCCTAAAATGGAATTAATAGAATAAAAACATTATGAATAAAATTTAAATTTAAATTTAAAAAACTAATTCCTAGTCGCATAGCCACCAATTATTACCATGTTTCCCTAAGGGTGAGTTATTATTTATTTGTAGTATCATGCAGTTTCTCAACTAACATCGACCAAGTGGTAATATCCAGTAACCTAAAATTCTCTCATATGACATTTCATTCAAGATTCACTTGTAAAATATCATCTTATTCTGTTTCAATTGAGTCCCCTATTGATTATTCCACCCCCCCATGATCTGAAAATGGGCTTAAAATGGACTGAATGTACTGGTTGATTTCATCGATTCTTTTTTCTATATAAATTATCCCATGTCATTTCTAATAATAAACAATAAAAATAGTGGTACAATTTCACCCATGTTTATAACATCAAATGTTCAAATTTACTAATGTTTATATTTATCAATGGTTATATTTTACCAATGGTTATATAACAGTCATAAACCAATGATCACATGTCTCTTTATTCCATATAAATACAACATATGTATTTTATTCAAAATTCAATACAATTTATCCTTATGTTATGTTTTAATTTTCTAAGATAATTATTATTTTACTATTATTTTTTATTTTTTTGTTTTGGTCACGGTGGTGATGACTCAAATAGATTGAGGGAATTTATATTTCCCATTTTAGCTATTCAATTTTATATTTTTTTCCAATTTTATTGTTTGGAATTATATTTTTTTCATATATGATAATTGTAATAATAATTAATAATGATAATTTTTTTGATTATTACTACATATTATGCATGTGTATTAAAAAATATAATATAAAGCACATTTTACAAGGAAAAAAATGTCATTTAAAAAGTCTAGGTCATTAAATTCTTCTCCCATTCATAAATTTCATACCTTGAATTTTAAATCCATCCCTTTTTTTAGAATAGGTCATGGTACTTCTATCTCATTATCTCATCTGGACCCCACACTGCTTATTCATATTTTTGTATTCTCAATAAAATTTTAACAATGTCAGTTTTTTAGCTGTATATAAGGTTTTCTCAACACTCTAGGATCTCATGTAGTTTCTCCTCATTATATAGGATCTGATCCAATTGTACATCCTCTTTATTTAGTAAAAATGATGGATCAAGTATGTACTACCTCAAGAGAGATACATGGAATTCATTATGCCTTAACAAAGGGTTTTTAGAAGTTCTATATGATATGAAACTTCCCATATGTGATCAACTATTTCAAAGGGTTCAATGTACATAGGGATATACATCCCTTTTTTCTATATTTCATCACACTCTTTAATGGTGATACCCATATGAAAATATTTTCTCCCACATCAAACTGCATTTCACTTTGTTGTTTTTTGGTATATATCTTTTGTCTAATCATCGCATCATTTATATGTTTTTGTACGGAATGAACATTTGTCTTCATCACTCTCACAATATCTGACCAATGTATTATTTCATCACCAACTTCATCCCAGAATGTAATATTTATGCATCATATCCCATATAGATCGTTATAGTGTCCCATTTGAATACTCGAGTGGTATATGTTGTTTTTTGATAACTCAACTAATGGGAGGTGTTGATCCCATCATCCTTAAAAAAATTGATAATTTTCTCAACATATCCATTAGATTTTGAGTAGTCCCCGTAGAATTTACATTAGTATTTCGGTCCTATACATACTGTAATTGAATATAGTATTCAATCCTTGTTGAAGGCCTCTCTTGAATTTTGATGTCAGTCTTGGATCACAATTATAAAAGAGAGAAATTGGATCCCCATCCAGCCTTACCACATCAATTATGTATATCATGTAATATTCATGAATGTGGAAATCTTCCAAAATGTGGATTAAATGGGTTATCTTGGTGATTTTATCCACGATAATCCATATAATTTTTTTCTCTTGGATGTTCATGGTAGAATATAGGGGAAGTCCATAGTAATATTTTCTCACTTCCATGTTGGTCTGGTAAGTGGTTGCAATACACCATTAATAAGCTGTCACTTGAACTTTTCTTCTTGAAAAACTATGAAACATTATGTGTTTTTGAAAATCTTTGATTTTTTATTATCTCTCTAATAATGATAATGAAGGTCCATATACATTTTAATACTTCCATGATTTATAGATAATGTATAGTTTTGATCTCCATCCACTATCTCCTTCTTTATATCTGGAATAGATGGGATACATATCCTTGTACTAAATTTTTTGTACACCTTCTTTATCAATACAGAACTAATGAAACATCACATTCATCACAGAATCTATATTCATTTATGTTAATGGATCTTCCCTCTTATCACTCTTACTCTTCTCTAGTAAGATCGGTTTTAAAATCATTTGGGA
Source organism: Viscum album (assembly GCA_963277665.1). Classification (NCBI taxonomy): domain Eukaryota; kingdom Viridiplantae; phylum Streptophyta; class Magnoliopsida; order Santalales; family Viscaceae; genus Viscum; species Viscum album. Next base: position 538,957,993 of record OY728156.1, read on the forward strand.
TTGGGTTGATGATTTCACTTCCTATATGATTCCCATATCCAACAATTCTAGATCCTTGATCAATAGTTCTCATTGAATCCTCACCATTGAAAGTGAAATTGGGTCCTTCCAACTAATGGAATTAGTGATGTTGTTTTGTCTTCCTAGGTGATAATGAATTGAATACTAATGGTCATTAAGAAGTTCCATTTATCACCTTCATATCCTATTAAATTTCTTTTACATGAACATATTAATCAAAAAATAGTTTCTTATGTATATATCACATTTCTCCCAATAAAAATACTACCTCTATATTCTCAGAGAAAAAATAACAACAACTAACTCCTAGTTATTCATAAAATAATTCTCCTCTTGATTATTTTATTCTCAAGATGTACAAGCAATAACTGTGTTATTTTTAAAAAGGATTTACCCAAGCCCTTCTAGAGATTCATCCTTGTAAATAACAAAAACTTCTCCAAAAATGTGAATAGTTATTATAAGTGCAGTAACCAATATCATATTTAGTTAATGGAAACATTATACACACTCCTTTTTCTAAATAAACATAATATTATTTCAAGTAAAAAATTTTAGTGGATTATAATGTCATGAAATGAATTTAAAAAACCTCCTATAATATTCTAATAATATAGGGATACTATGAATCTCAGTTACTTCTATAAGATTATCCAATGCCTCTACAACCTTTTTCCTGTAAGGTTAAACTGATATTTATTCATTGGACATATTTTACCATATGAAATAAACTTTTTTTGACTAGAAAAAAATTTAAATTGTAAAAATATCTTCTCCTTTCTCCATGTTATAAAAAACACCATTATATGATACTTATGTTCCTAATTATATTTTTGAATATATCAAAAATCTTCAATAAAAACTACCATGAATTTATCAAGGTATTCCATAAAAACACTATTCTTTAAATCCATAAATATTACATATTCATTATTCATGCTGAAGGGAATAATAACAAACTCATAATTCCCATATATTGTTCATAAGGTAGTTTTTAAAATATAATCATTAATAAACCTCAATTAATGATTCCAAAATTGGAGGTAAATACTCTAGAATAATTGATCCACCTAAAACTAATCAAATAAATCATCAATTCTTTGGATATGGTATATGTTCCTCACTAGGATCTTATTTATTTCTCTATAACAAATACATAGATAAATTGATCCATCCTACGTCATCAAAAAGATAATGTTAGATCCCTAATGAGGGAAAATTGGTCATATAAATCACATATATAAGATCTATATGTTCTTTATTTAATTCCACTAAATCCACATTTTCCATTCTATATGGGTTCATTGATATCATCTTTGTTCCAGGAATGAGTTCAAGGGAGAACTCGTCATCTCTTTGTGAGGGATGTATAAGAAACTCTTCCAATGAAAAATATTCCAATGTGTTCATGAGTGATAGTAACATTATCTATCATTCTACTTTTATTTCCTCCTCTCTATTCAACAATTTACTCCAGAATGAAGTTTATGAGAGGTGCTTCTAGAAAGAGTGGAGGCCGAGATATATCTCATTAAAAATAACTGTATGTTTTCTATTAAAAAATACTAATATTTTATTTCTTCTTTATATGATCATAGAATAATAATATTATAACTATTCCATACATATTAGAGTTTCTAACTCAAAAATGGCAATGACTACTATATTTGTGATGATATTAAATTCACAAAATTTAATACTATAGTATTTATAAATTCTTGATGCCAGGATAATCCCTTCATGATTATTGATGGATTTTAATACTTCTACATGAATAGGAATTTATTATTTATTATTTAATAATTATAATAAAATTAAGTAACTCATAGAACCAGAATCAGACAATGTACTTTCTAGATTTGAGGGCACAATGAGTGTACCTACCACTACAAAATCTGGAGCCTATACTTTATCCCTCATTATAGAAAATCCTAGACCCTTCTCTATTATCCTATGAAGATGTTCATGTTATTTTACCTACATTATATTTTAAAATGGATATTGATTATACATGTGCCTAATATGTCTACACATGAAGCATTCAACTTCTGGTTGGCCCTCCATAGTCTTCCCTTTTTGGTAACTATTGGTAATTCGATGCTTCACCTAACCTATATTGTTCTGAGCTACATGGCCATACCTCCCGAACATTTGTGACTTTACACTCCTAATCAATAAGTTCCATGAATGATTATTAACATATATTTTTCCTCAGGGAATTTCCACTTTCTTTCCACCTCTTCCATGATCAATGTTTTTCCATGATTTTGGATCCATTTATCTATTCTTTTAATTTGACCTATGTTACCATTACATCTCTCCAAACAATAATTTATCCATTATATCCCACTTCACTATCTCATAATAACTTTATACTCTCTATATAGAATATTTCTCTATAGATGGGGTCTCATTCCACTGAAAAATTTATTCCCCTCTCCCTTAGGATCCAAAACAAAGCTAGAGTTTTATAGAGATAGCCTTGTAATATTCATCTCATAGATTACAATCGATTCATTTTATTTATTTTTTAGATTTAGGAATTCCATCTATATATTATCACGTATTGAATGAGGAAAATAAACATTGATGAAGATTCCCTAAACACTTCCCATTCCATAACATCAATTTAACTTCTTGGATTTGGGTTTTTAATCTGGGTCTATCAATAATGAGCTTATCATTATTAGTGGTATATTGAAAAAATGAATTTCATTAGCTCTGAACAATGGAGTAAAGATTTTTTTTTTCAATGAATCTATTCCATTATTCAGAAATTAATGGGATAGTAGATCCACTAAAATAAGGTGGTTTTCTATGTTTATATGACTTTATGTATCATTTTTCTAATCGAGATGAATCTAGTTTCTTGATTTTGTTCATGTAAGTGTTAATAACTCGAGTTAGTTTATACATTTCACATTTTATATTTTCTATTATATCGTAAATTATAATTTAATCATTAAATCATTCATTGAACTCATTATTTATGTGGTTACTCATATTTCTCACTGTTTTTCTAAAAGAAGAAAAACATAGTGAGAAATTTATTACATCTATAAATCTTATAATTCTAAGGGATTTTTCTATCTTAAACATCATTCATGAATATGTTATTAATCTCATATAATAAAAATTAAATTTTATATATTTTATTCATGATTGTTTTTAAAAATATTTTGATTAGACAAAAATATCCCTCAGGAGTGTCGATATGGGTGTACAGAAAGGCCCATTTTTGGGTAACAATTTTTGTTAAATTCATTCTCAATACAGTGTTTTTGAGTGTTACACATATGTGAATCAGTTCCAACACCACATCAACATATGGTATCCATACATTTATGTATTTACATATAATCCTCTTACTTAATAATTATCAAAATAAGTGGTGGTTTTCTCAAATTATTATTTTTTATATGATTATTCTAAAAAATCATATCCTAATTTCTGAAAATGATTAAACCATCCATTGTATCCTACCATGGAAACATGCCTATTTATTACATAACTTTTATTTACATGGTGAAGAATATTTTCTTTTAAATTTTATTTTTTTGAAGCAAGGCATTTAATAAATAAAATCATATAATATTCATTTAAATTTACATGGAAAAAATGTTTATGGGTTCACCCTAAGTTTATTTTAATTTATCTCAATTCCTAGGGGAACACATAATGTAAGGGGATGAGCATAAAGCCCAACAATGGAAAAAAATGGAGGCAAAAAAGTATGCGATTATAATACATATCAATAAGAACGTGATGCATGAAAATAAGTCATAAACAAGAGGAATAACATAATTATAAAAACGAGAATTATAATATAGAAATTTTCTAACAACATTTATATTATACATTCATAATCATATGACCAAGTATAATCACAATGGTTTTGTAAATGAAATTACCATGGTAATTTCTTGAGGAATAATAAAACATGTCTCATATAGAGATTAAAATCATTAACCAATACATTGGATAGATATCAGGTAACACCCTTCTTATTTAATTATTAATGTAACCCAAAAAATTAAAAATTAAAAATTTCCTTAATAAACCATAGAGAATAAATGAGTATCTTCTAATAAAAATCATGGCGTAAAAAATGATTAAACTCATGATTATTATGTCATTTTTAACCCAGGAAAAGGAAATAAGTGTTTTATATATTTAAATCCCTAAACTATCTAATTAATTTTACACCTATTTGTATACGTAGAGAAAAAATAGGTTTTTGTATTCAAATAAATAAAAAATGGGGATTTCTCAGGTAAAAGAGAGAAATTTTTGTAGTAAATTCAACAATAAGACATGTATAAAACATCATTTTAGTAAAGTTTATGTTGTGGGAGAATAAAGGAGACTGATTAATAAAAGACTCTTATTATAGTAACTGGAAAACTGAATTTGTAAAACAAGAACATTGTTTGGAAATTTTTATAAATTTTACCAAAAAGGGAACCTAATTTGAAAGAGAAGTGGATATTCCCCTTTCCCTTAATGATTTGTTCCAAAAAATGAGGATGGAATCTTTGGGGCTTATGAGAACAATGGGGGACTCCTTGAGAGGAAAAGGATTTTGAAAATCATTAATGATAGAGTTTTAGTATTTGGAATAGTAAAATATGTGTTTATTTATAGAAAAAATGAAGGAATTTGTTAATAATTTTTAAATATACATTTTGGGAATCTAGGTTGTCAAAAAATAATACCCATGAACTTATACATTCTCATGGTGTTTCAAATTTGAGTTATAGATACTGAAATTTTAATCCACCTTAACTGAATCACAATTCAAATATCCTTTTGGGAATGGAATGTTAAATTCATAAAAAAAATTATTTTAAAATTATATTTTCCATTTTAGATTTGGGCAATTCCTTTATAGGTTTTGAAACATATTAAAATAAATTAAAATGTATAATATTAATTAAATAGCATATTTTTGTTTGGTTATAGGGTATAATTAATTAATAACTTATTATCAAATTATTATGAAGTCATAAAATATAATGAAAACCCAAAACTATATTTAACTATTCACAAAAAAAATATCATATTTCTTAAATTTATCACAAATTCACAATAATATAATTTTAGAGGAACATATCAAATATAATGTTTGTTTTATCAGAATAATTCTCTGATTACGATAATTTTATCTTTTAAATCTAGAAACCAATATTTATTTGAAAATATTAGTATCTATGGCCTAATAATTTTTTTAACACTTATAAAAAAATTACAAGGCCATTATAAATTTATTTAATAATTTTTATTTATATAAGAGTTTTTTAAAAGGATATTTGATTAAAAAAATATTATATAAAATTCATGAATATATTTTATATTTATATATCTTTTCTAAAAAATTTCTGTTTCATTTTCATCCAAAAATAATAATAAATTATATCCCAATTAAACATATATTTTTTTAAAAAATTACTATTACAATGGAATTTTTGGAATAAAAATTTTATTTATAAAAAGGAAATAAAAATTGAAGAAATGAAGGCCTAGAAACTTACAACATTGTTACTCCCATGTATTCTGTTAGAGTGACGTGTGTGGCGGTGGTAGTTTTATGGGGTGGCTCAGCTAACATTGAATGAGTGGTGATCTATGATATCTTGATATTCCCCTCTAGTATATTTCATTCAAGATTTTAATATTCAAGTTCGACTAGGTTTTGGTTAATGGAAATACCCAATCACACTACCTCCCTCCCTAGTTATGAAAAATAGGCGTCAAACCAAATGACTATACTATTTGAGGCCATTCATCCGTTTTTCAGCATAAATTCACCCTTTCATTACTATATATAAACATAAATAATAATTGTAAAATTATAACCTATGAGTTTAGTTTCCCATGGCCAAATTTTTCAATAGATATATTAACTAATGGTTAAATTTTACAAATGGTATTATAATGATATAATCCCAACAGTCACATATCCCTTTATACCCAATATATACCACTTCATTATTTTACTCAAAATTCACTAAAACTCAAACTGTGGTTATATTTTAATTTTGTTTTGTAATTATTGGTTTTATAAAATTTTATTTTATTTCTATAGTATTTTACTTGGGGTGATTGTTCAAATTGATTAGGTTGATCCATATTTTATGACTTTAAATATTTTATTTTATATTTTTTTTCTAATTATATTGTTTGTAATTTTAATTGGGTTTATAGATGAATAATGTAATGCTCAATATTAATGAGATAATGTTTTGTTTGTTCCTGTATTTTTTATGTGTAAAAATGATATAATGTAACACACATTTTCCCCCAAAAACAAATATATTTTAAAAATTCATGTTCGTTATAGTTGAACATTGATAGATGAACCATTTTTTAGAAAGGAATCAAAATATATGGGAATAATTTAATTTAAATTATTATAGTCAAAATAGGGAATATTATTGATAAAATCCATGATAAATGAAAAAAAAATGAATACTTAAGTAATTATTGAATGATATACTACTATCAAACTAGTAGAATTAGGGATCACTAAAGGAAAGATAAACTATATAAAAATGTCGACCGGGGAGACGAACGATGATTTTTGAGTCCCGATATTTTCTAGGAATCCTAGGACAATAGAAGGGTTTTGTAGAGGAATTGTATGATAACTGATAGAATGGATATGGAATGTTGTGAAGAATTTTGAATAATATTAAGAAATTGAGGTAGGGTCTTAACATCAAGGAGGGATAATACCAATAATGGTGGGTACCATAGGAAGCCAAGGTTCATACAAAGGACTTGTAGGGGAAGGAGACACTACAAAAGATATTTGGTTTAGTATGAGAGGAAATAGTATGTATTATAATTGTATGGTACAACTCATGATGAAGATAAGAATCTATGCAAGGATTAGGATATAGAGTGACAGAGTTCAAAATTGTGAGAACCCCAGTCTAGTAGGCAGGATCCTTGGATAATGAATTTGTGGGATAAAATATAAGGATAGGATTAGAGGAAACAATATGGAAAAATTAGCAGTGAATATAAGACGCTATAGGATGAAATTTTTCCCTGAGAAAATCCAATAGAGAATGACACATTCTATAGATATGATGAATTTATACATACAAAAACAATTTCACTTTATTAAAACCTGGAATTATTAGTAATATATTTCTAAAATCACCCACCACATAGACTGAATATTTTATATTGAATGATAAATTTAATGCATTATCATTTTTCTAGTGATATTATGTATCTCAAAGAATGATATGGTGCTTCAAAAAAATAAAGAATAATCAGTTTGTCATCCCAAAGAACCAGTTTTTTAATATATTATGTACTGTCAGACCTATATCTTGTTGAATATTTTAAAATAAATTCACATTAACATATATTGAAATTAAAAAGTTATAGTAGTACATCATTTCACTTGGAAGGAGTAATGATGATATTCCATTGGATAAAAACATAAGAAAAATATTATCTTTTGAATGCAACATACATGATAAAGCTCCCTAAATGAAATTCATACCCATTCCTTCATATCTAGGAATGAAACTAAGACCCAAAATCATAGGATAGTGATGAAATAATGAAACCCATCAACTATTCTTTTTTAATAGTTACCCAACATTGTATGGTCTAATAGTGATTATAAATACTTTGGGGAAAATATTTATGTTCTATTACCACTAAAAAAATTCATTAAAAATAAATTACTGAATATTTACTAGAATAAGAGGATAAGGATGAAGATATTTATCATTTTCCGATATAATTTTGCTTTTTTCAAGAATTTAATACATTTTCTTTTTATAATCACTCCATATTAAATCTAATAAAAAATTTTGAAAATATTATTATAATATTTTTCAAAAATAATTATGGTATTCATGTCTAACCAAATTGTATGATTTAATTTATAAATTAAAATACACAGTTGGAATTTAATGATCATAATTTATTATCATAGGTTTAATTAATGTTCACAATTTATAGAATGAAATATTCTAAATAAATCATATCAGGATAAGAAGGTAAAAATAGTTTTATCAATAAAAATGATATTCAAGATATGTAAAATATGTATACCATGTTATTACTAGAAAATTACACTCTAAAAACATAATAATATATGATTCATGAAATTCATACATTTTCAGTTGATATTTACAATGTGATTGGTGAAAGGGAAAATTTTCTATTTTGAAATTTTTAGATAATAATTTACAATAGTTGATAACAGTTATTTAACATCTTCTTAGTGTCACAAGATATATATAAAAAATTATAAATAAATAATGGAATTTTAGTTAAACATTTTTAAGAATATGTTTACATATAAAATCAAACAATTCCAAACCAATAATGAAATAAGGAAAATTGTAATATATTTTTATGGAATGTTGAAGGTTAATTAAATAAATATAAAATAGAAAATAGAAAATATAATAATTAATTCAATAATAATGTAAATATAATGAAACCAAAAATTTATATACATTAGTTATAAATATTTATATAATTCAAAAATATATTGAAATTACAAACCCTGTATTTGTAACCTATTTCATTGAGAATAGAAACAATAATCACTCAATATATTATATGATTCATAAACAATATGGGGATGAGAAATGTTAATATAGAATGACATGCTTAAAAATGTCTATATAAGGAGTCTCCCATCCACTAAAGTGACACCTCTTTAACAACATCAATAAGCACTATTTCATCTTCTAAAAATCCAAAAGAGTAACATGCCCTTAAGAATCTAGGATGAATAATATTGCTCAATATAAAAATATCAAGATATGTATTTTCCCATATCATCTCGAAAGGAAATACACACAAGTAATATATGACTTCAGTTTTGGGTGGAATAAAATATAATCTACCAATAAAGTATTGATGCTTCCAAGGAAACCATTTTTTCTTGAGAGTTGAAGAAAAAATGCTTTTGAAAATATTCACATGTTAGAATCCTTCCTTCTATATACATTTCATTTTTTTAAACCAAGAATTAATCATTGTTTCATATATTTTAATTTTAATCAAGATATCATCAATATAAGGATCTTCATTATAGGTCATAATGTTTTTCATGGTAGATAAATGCATAATCTCTCAACTAGAGGATATATATAATAAATATAATAATAAAACAGTCTATAGAAATATTGTCAAGGTGATATGTACAAGAAAACATAATATATTTTTATCTCATCTTCATTTCTTCAGACAAGATATTTCTTTGGTGATCAAAAAGTGTTTTGATATCCCTATCAGGACCCATGCTAATATATTTTATAAGTAAATTGATTGAATATTATTGGATGGAAATAAGAATGTATAGATGAACCTAATACCATAATACAAAAGTAGGGATTTATGTTTAAATATACTGGTTATCCAAATCAATAGAATTTGTTAGGATAGTACATCCACAATTCCTTCTTCAATCAATGGAAAACCATCATCATCAATTATTGTATACCCAAAAAAATTCCCAATATTTTGAAAATTTTACATTTTTTATAAACGGATAATTATGACTACATTGTCTACACAAGAAATGAATCAATAAATTTTGTATATCTACATGAATTCCTTGGAAGGTACATCTATTTTTAATTTCAGTAGAAAACATTTTTTATATCTATTTGAGTAATAACATTGTTTTAATGGCACCAAAATATGAGAATGTGCACATTAAGCGAACCTATTTTTTAGAATTTCATCAAATTAAAAAAATATATGTAAAAGAGTATGATTTGTAAAATGGAATAGATAATGATACAAAAATAATAGATATTATCATTTTTAAGATTACTAGTTTTTATGTTAATTTCCTACTTGATACATTCCAAAGAAACAAGATTCTCATAAATCCTTCCTAAGATATTGAAACTTATTATTGAATGCTATTGATTTTATTGGAGAAATCATTGGTGGTATAAGAATAATATTTTTTACAAATCATGAATGTTTAGGCCACATTGGACTACATGTAAATTTTATGAACAAGTCTAGATATCCTATGTAATTATTGATCAAAATTAAATCTTGGTAATTTTTAATAACATACCTAGGACCACTACTTAAGCATTATGCTAAAATGATAATCTTTACATATAAATATCCATCATCATCATCTCTAACATATAAATCTATCTAGACTATAAAGTTAAAATCCCAATAACATTTGATTAAATCAGGTTAACGATATTCTTTAAGACTCAAACGTTATATAGTAATCTATAATATTATATTACAATAGCTTTCTATAATGGAGTTGAGTTAACTTATCAATATAATGAAATTTAATGTGATATGAAGAGTATTCTCTCAAATCAAGATTCTGAGTTTTAGTACATTTATTAAATGATTTATCAAGAGGATATATGTTGTCAACATATCTACACTTGTCATATTTGAAAATTAGTGGATATTGCAATTAAAGGTAAAATGGGAGAAATATAACTAAAAACTAATATTTTTTGGTATTATTTAAATAAAAACATTATGCCCAACCAAATATTTACTAGTAAGTAGAATAAAGTGAAATTTGGGTTTTGGTTACTACATTTTTATTTATCTTTTCAAACTTATATTTTTAACCTCAATATTGGAAATTAATAAAACTATTTCCAATAACTCAATAAAATGAGATGAAGAAAAATTAAATCATAATAGGTTAATATAAATCTAATAAATACGTATGTAAAAAATTTACTATTTTGTTTTACTAATGATACAGTTAAAGCCATTAAAATAACCGTTGTGTTCCGTGGTTTAATGTAATACTGAATTTTCTACATCTTCCACTAAATTTTATACATAAACCATTGTTCATATAAATTCTTTTATTGTGTATTTAGGAATATTCATGTAGCAGGAAAATATTTTAATTATATTATTCAATCATTTACATAGTCATACCTATACTATGTGAAGCATCGTATAATGTACGATTTATTAACACATGTATTCCTGATGGAATGTCATTCATTGAAAATTGAACAAATAAAAATTGGATATACCATATATAAATTTTAAAATTTTATCATAAGTACATAATAAATTTTATTATAAAATAAATATATGTACAATTAATATATGTTATTTGAGTTTCATTTTCGAAATTATCTGATGTATTAAGAGAATTTTAATGTTCAAAACACTATAATAAAAACAATGTATATTCAATTTTTAATTTATACTAAATATTAAAGAATTTAATGTGATGAATTTCAATAAAAGAATGTTGTGTACTTACTATGATTATGTGGGATGTTTTGAATCATTAACAAATATCTACACTAGTCCCTGAAGCTAGAGTGTGTTATAAGGAAATGGGCAATGAGTGCATATAATTAAGACTTATATATGTACCGTAGTTTGACATTATACATATGTAGTATTATTTTTTATTGACTACATCATAAATTATATATAAATTATATATATGTATGGTAAATTATGATATTTTAATTGAATTCTCTAACATAACCAATGTATAAAAGGAATCGTAATTTTTAGTAACATTATTTAGGAAATAAATACTTTAAAAAGATGAATAGATAAGAAATATTAATGTCCATAATGTGAATAAATTATACAATTGAATGATTTATAATTACAATTTTGATGATGGATTTGTGGAATCATTTACAATATCGACACTATTTCTTGATGCTATCTTGAGTAATATAGAAACAACCAATTATTTCATATTAAAAAGTATTTTGTATACATCACAACATAAAAATATACATATATAGAAGAAGTTCATCCTGATTTCATCATAATTTATAAAATACAAGACATATAAGTATAAGTACTGTTTGTTATTTGAATTTATTTTCTAACATACCATATACCTGAAATGAATTTTAAATTACACAGTCTTTATGAGTGGAAGGAATCCCATTAAAATAGAAATGTATAGGAAATATGGATAAAAATAAATTGAAGACATTGTGCACTAGAATGAGTTGTACATACTTTGATGATTAGGGAACTATAGAATCATTAGGAAAATATCCACCATTACGTGAAGCTATAATGATTAATAAAGATACATCTAATGAGTACTTACATGTCTTCCATATACATATACCAATGTTTAAAATCATAATTTTATGTTAAGGTACATGTTGTAGGATGGAATCTATGATTTGTTTTAGTTGTTTGATCCAAGAGGTATCATTAAAAAATTATCAAAATGGTTGTTCAATGATAATAAAAGGGGATTATAAATTTTACATTTTATATTAATTATGATTAATTTATAATAAAAGGAAATAAATTATATTGGTAAATTTTTATTAAACAAACCATTTCAAGAAATATTTGATAATGGAATATGTTTTTCCCTTTGTGGGTGGTCTTTGGGTGACATTTATTTTTGTATATAAGTGGGTGGCATCCCATTATATCTAATAAAACAATATATAATTGTGTTTGAATCTGTATTTATGGAAGTAATTTAAATCCATATAGTAATAATGTAATAATTTATGAAATAATTTCACATTAAGATAAATTCCAATAATGAAATGTGTTGGATATTATTTCCGTAGTACTCCCCTACAAAACCTTACATCTCTAAAACATGATACAAATTACATATTTATGTCTTTCAATATTTTAATGTATTTTCAAGGATCTTAATAAAATCATAGAATCTAGCTTTATGTGATTTCAAAAATTAGTATAATTTGTAACAACAAAATTAAAATAATGTATTTATGTACAACATCACATTTATATAAATCATCAATAAAGTGTACATAAAAATTTCTACAGATAAACCATTTGTATGAAACAATGAAATCAATAAATGAAGACTGAATAATATATGATTAACCAAATGAATATTAATTTCCTAAACACAAGTAAGAAAACTATTTCTATAATATAATTTCCCAATAACATTAAGTTTGATTTCCTAAAATGTAATAGGGTTTGGTGTTAAATAATTAATGTGGTATTTGTTGTGATTTTTCAATTAAAAAAATTGGTGCACATTATTATCATAGATAAAAATTAAAATAATTAAATTATGTTAATATGTAGAGAAATTGTGCAATAATTCTCAGCAAAACTAAAACAGGTTATATTGTGCTATAAAAATGATGTGTCGACTAAAACTAATGAACAATAGCTGTGAAATGTACCGACAGATGAATCATTTTCCAAAACTACTCCAATAGAAATAGGAATCATTTTGAGGCAAATATCATTATTGGGATTGGGATTCCGATGGAGAAACAATCCTTGGAAATAGAAACAAAATAGGTTTGTATGTATTTCATAACAAAAAGTAGTCAAACTAATTAAAGTAGGGATAACTATAGGAATGAGACACTACAATGGAATGTTATACATGTGTATCTCCACTGATCAAATAAACACTCATAGGGGGGATGAATCAGAAGATCAAATTTTATAAGTTACAAAACATTAAGAAAACTAACCCCTCAAACCTATTATGAATAATTTTCCGATCAATCTTTTGAAAATAATTACATATGCAAGAATAATAAAGAACGTAAGACACACGCGATTTATAAGGTTATTCCTCAATGTGAGAACCAATGTCCATACCAAAGCCACTCTTTTGGGAATATTGAAATCCACTAATATGATAAAAATAATACAACTTTTTCCAACTCCCATAGACACCTTCTATCTCTCAATAGGAAATATAATACTGAATCCTTTCGGTTTACAATGTGTTATTATTGATCAATTGATCCAAAAAAACATTGGTGAATCTTCATCATGAATTGCACATCTTGAATCCTCAGTCTGATTTGGCTAAATGTGATCTTCTCAAGATGGTCAAGTTGATACCGATTTTTTTGTGCTCCAACATTCAATGAAACCTTCATCAATTTAGTGGGAAATTTTCACATTTTATTATCTAGATCTCCCCCTTTTGAGTATGTGTGAATGTTAAAAATGAAAAATTATCTGAGAAAATATTTATAGGAAATTCGGAAAAAATAATGTGGAAAAATGAAATCTTTAACGCTTTATTTAATATAAAAAAATATTCAAATATCTCACTTTTAATTTTAAACATTTTACTTCATAAAACCTCTTTAAATTTATCTAGGATTTATGAAAATTTGACATTTTGGATATACTTCTTGAACTCTGTGTATCTTTATCATTACGATAATGATGGATCTTAGTTCCAATTTTCTTATAAACATGCTCAAAAAATATGTTCCGAATAGCTCAGAAAACATGTTTGTATTTTCATAGAAATTAAGTTCTTATTTTCTCATAAAATAGGTCTTTATTTTCTCAGATTTTAGGTTTTAAATTACTTAGAAAATGGGTTCTGATTTTTTTAGAAATTGGGTTTTTAAGTATTTTGAATTCGGGTTTTAATTTGTATAGAATTCAGGTTTTTAATTGTGTGGAATTCTGATTCTAATTTTTGTAAAATTCATGTTCTAATTTGTGTAGAATTCAGGTCCCGATTTATACCGAATTCATGTTCTAATTTCCTCATGAAACATGTTCTGATTTTTATAGAATTAAGGTTTTTATTTTGTCAGAATTCAGGTTCTGATTCTTGTATAATTTATGTAACAATTTTCTTAAAAAATATGTTTTTATTTATATAAAATTTAGGTTCTGATTTGTGAGGAATTTGGGTTATGATATTTGTAGAATTCAGGTTCCGATTTGTGCAGAATTCTTGTTATGAGTTAATAGAATTCTGGTTCCAACTTGTGCAAAATTCAGATTCTGATTTGTGAAAAACGTAGGTTCTGATTTCTGCATAATTTTGATTCTTATTTTATCAGGAAAAAAGTTTCGATTTGTGAAGAATTCAGGTTCTAATTTTTTATGAATTCATGTTCTGATTTGTGCCAAATTCAAGTTCCGATTTGTGCAGAATTCAGGTTCCATCTTTTACAAAATTCTGGTTCTGATTTGTGCAGAATTCTTGTTCACATTTTCTCAGGAAAAATGTTCCAATTTTTTCAACAAACATGCTCAAAAATTTTATTCTGATTTCTTTATACCTCTCCATAATTTAATAAAAATCTTTTATCATGGATGTTTTCATGATCTTTTATAACTTCCTGATCAACAAAGAATTATATGATTCTTTTTAGAAGGTTTGAGAAAATTTATAAATTCTAAATTTTCATTCTTCAAAAACATATTCTTTCAAAACATTTCAACAACTAAATAAGGTATTCATTCTTAATCAAAATTTAAAACTCATCAACATCTCTAAAAACCATAAACATCTTCTAAACTCAGAAACTTTTTTATTTATCTTTTTAAGACAAAGACAATATTCTAACAACCAGTAAATTTAATTATTTTATATCAAAAACATTCTTAAACAAGAAATGTTAGTTGTCAACAAATAGAAATTTTTTTTCAAAAAAAACACCCAAAGGTTCTTAAACCTCTCCATATGGATTTTTTGAAAACCCACATTAAAATTTTTTCTAACTCTTATTTTTTTTCAAAAATCATGTTTTTCAAGAAACTCAAGTATATTGACTTTTATCAAAACATATCCATTTTAAAAATATAGTTTCCTAACACCACACTTCTTGATAAAGCAATGTTTTTAACGGAATTGTATCCCTCGATGGAATGAAAATTTAGCAACCATGTAAATATGAATCCCCATATCTTTTCTTCTTCTCTCAATCTGATCTTTTTTATCACTATTGTTTTTTCTCTGATATTATATGATAACCACGACTTCAGATTCAAAAAAAAAAGATGATATTTAAAAATTATTACATGTTAAAATGTTGATAAATTCTCTCCCCTTATGTTAACATAATACAAAGCACAGTGGGGGTCATTCCTTACAAGTTTTAGGAATACATGGGATGATATTGAACATAAAGTTCCATCCTCCTTTCGACACACATTTCCTTCAACATTTCATGTGTAAGGATATCATCAATCTAATACCCTGTTGAGATGTATTCTAGAAAAACATCAACAGTAGAAAATTTCTATTTTATAAAGTGAAAATTTATATCAATGTGTTTTGATAATTAATTTTGGATGGTATTTTTAGAAAGATCAATTGCACTATGATTATCACAAAGTATCATCAATGGTTTAGAAACATTTACATTCAAATATTCCTACAAAACTTTTATCCACAACATTTGAGTACAATAATGAGTGGCTACAATATATATTTATTCAGTTGTTCTCAATGTTACTGAATACTGTTTGTTAATGTTCCCACACACACAACATTCACCCCATAAAAAATTTCTCCCTGAGGTTTAATTTCTATCATTATAATCTCCACACCAATTAGCATCAGTATAATAGTGAAGCTTTTTCTCACAATTTCTTTTGTATAGAAACTAATATGATGTTTTCCCATTGACATATCTCAAAATATTCTGTATATCCAAAAGTATATGATTCTTTTAGATTAATTTGATAAATTACACATAAAGTCATGTCATAAAAAATATCAGGCATTGAATCAGTAAGGTAAAGAATACTTCTTATCAACTTCCAGAAATCTTTCTGATTCACACATATTCCATATTCATTTTACGTAACATTTGTTCACTAATATAGTAGTTAAATCATATTTGGATTCAGTTATATGAAACTTCATTAACAAATCCATGGAATACTTTTCTTGAGACAATAATATATATTTATCTTTTTCTTAAACTTGTAATCTAAGGATGAAATTAAATTCTCCCAATAATGTCAATTTAATGTCTTTCATCTCCTTAGCAGATTATTAACAAAAATAATTTTCACCCAAGTATAAATTATATCATCCAAATAAACAATTACAATTAGTGTTTTGTCGTTAACATATTTCACATAATATTTTCTGTTAATGTTTCCCTAAACAAATATCATTATTATAAAAAAAATCATGCTTCAAATATCAATCACATGATGATTCGTTCAGCCCATACAAATGTATATTCAATTACAAACTTTTTTTCGTCCTTCTGAAGTAAAAAACCTAAAAGGTTGTTTAATGAAACCTTATTCATCAATCTCACCTTTTAACAAATATGACATCACATCCATCTAATAAACATTGTTATTTAGACGATCAATCATTGCTAGAAAAAATTGAATCATTTCTAGACATTCAACAGGGGAAAAGGATTCATCAAAATCCACACCTTCCACTTATTCATGTCATTAAAAAACAAGTATTTCATAGTTTCTTGATAATTATACATGATAATTCAATTTTTTTCTATAAAACCACTTGGTTCTAATAAAATTTTTATTTTTAGTCTATAAAAAATGTTCACATGTTTCATTATTCATAGTCTAATCCATGTGTTCATTCAATTAATTCACCCATTATTAATGTTGAATATCTTATAAAACTGATTCTGGTTCAACATTTGTGATAAGTGATGTCTGGTTTTATGATCTCAAATTTTTTTCTTGTCTAAAATGAATCCTTCGGATTCCCAATAATGTTTTTAGATTCAATATTCTTTTGTAAGGTAGTAAATATCAGTGTTTTTTCCCAATATATCTCTCTTCACCATGTGACTCATCTATGTTACATTCAATTTTATGGGAGTCTTATAATTTACCCTCCTCAGTATTATTATCAATTTTTGTATATTTACTTAGGTTTCTTATTACCTTTACATCATATGAGTCCAGCAACTTTTGAATATATTTGTTCTAGTATTTGTAACTTATTCTATTTGTTGAATAACCTATGAATGGTCCTTTATTATCTTTCTCAACAAACTCTCCCATATCTGTCTTTTTTATTCTAATCAAACATGGACTTCCAAAAACATTGACTTATTTCAATGAAGGTTTTTTGTTATACCAGATTTCATAATGAGTTGTGTTGATTTTAGGTCTCAAAATTCATCCATTTTGAACATGTACAACAACACTAATAGCTTCTCACTAAAATAGTTTTGAAATTTATTATTCTTCTAACATATTTCTTCCCATTTTCAACAACCTTCTATTTTTACTTTATAATACTCCATTTTTTGATGTGTATATGGAGCACTATACTAATTTTCAATACCATGATTTCTCATATATGTTTCAAAAGAATTCATTGAGAATTTTGTATCATTATCTATTCATTTCTTCTTTATGGAAATCCCCAATTATTTCACAACATCATTTCTGAAGAATGTGAAGATTACAATCGCCTTTAATTTATGCTTCATGAACATGATGGTTGTAATCTAAGTGAAATAATAAATAAAAGTAATAATGTAAAAATATTATTTTATTTATTTCTGTCTCATCATCACACCCAGATCACAATGAATATTATCAAGTGGTCTACTAGATTGAATATCAACTATTTGAAGACTTTTTTTGTAATATTTCATTTTGACATGTAATGAAAACATCTCAATATCCTCTTTTTATCTCTGGAAAATTACGACGGAATCAACTTTAGAAATTTTGTTTATACTTTTTTGACCATGTTGCCTAAGTATTCGGTGCCAGAATTTATTTTCATCTTCCATACTCAAGTAACATTAGTTATTGAGTTTTCCAATTAGGAAGAGATTCCCACTTGTTCATTGTAATATTCTAATAACTTTTCCATCTATCAGTAATTTTATGATACAATAATAATTTTTAAATATCAGTCATTTTCCATCATTAAAGTGTTTTTTACACTAATTATGTTATTTTTTAACTCATAAACATGCAAAATGTCCTAGGAATTTAATTTTTTATCTTTAATTACTATCTTTTTTATTCCTCTTATTTTTAATAAACCATCATTTCCAAAAGTTAATTCTCCCCCATTATGACATTCAACATGATTCAAAATTTTTATATCACCGTTCATTTATGAAGAAAAACAACTATCAAGTATCCATGGTTTTTTCCTTTTTGTTCATTAAAAATTTTTCTGAATAACAAAATATCTTTCCACAACCATATTATTTTTAGCATTATTTTCATTCTTATCACAGGAATCTTATTTTAGAAGGTGTTCCATAAATCCTTCGGTATGATGGCGATATTGAAAACATATTCCACAAACTTTATCCACACATTCAAATTGATTCATTTTCGGAATGTTTTTTATCTTGATAATTCACCTTTTCAGCATTCTTTGAGTTAGGAAACTTACTCATTCTTATTCCACAATTTCTTCCACTTTTATCAAACCTTTTTTTGATTAGAGATTAATTTTGGAGAAAAATTATAATATCTATGATCATATATTCTATAACATGATCAATATCTTCAAATCCTGAATTTTTATTCAAGAACAATATTTCTCTATAGAAACATTATTAAGGTTGATAACTTCATTTAGCTGTAACATAATCAAAATTTGGACCAAATTTATTTGGAGTGTGTTTTTAAATTTTTTAGACATGAAATGATTCTCACATTTTTTATCCACCCATTATTTACCAATACATTCTCTAGAACCTGGAATGTTAGAATAATTAATTGAAACATTTTTTTGGTAGGAGAAGATTTCACCTAATTCTCTTAATTAGCCTTCTCATCAGTTTTAGATGTCTAAAATTTTACTTATGTAGTTTCTTTAATGTATTCATTCATCATTCTCAGGGTGATTTCAAACATAAAAAGTTATGATTTCTACTTTTTTTACCTCTTATTCTTCAGTTTCTATCCTTTCTAAAGGATCTTTAATCATTATTCCCTATTTTAAAATTCTATGTTTATCTATTCAAATATTCTAAATGTATTCATCCTACTTCTTGATGAAATATTTTCCCAACCATCTACTTATTTATAATATTTCTTCATTACTCTAATTTCCTTATTGAGTATTTTTTTCACAAGACATGCAAGAATATCAGTCCTAATTTGATAATCTCTATGAGATTCTTCAGCACCATCATCACTCTCTTAAGAGTGTTTTGTTTTGTCAACGTTTTCAATGAAGGTTCTAAATTTTTCTAAATGTTAAACATAAGAAGAATCCTTGTCAGTTGAGTCTTATTCAACCTTCATACTCAACATTCGTCATTTTTTATGGAATTATTCTTTTTGAATTTTTTTTATACTTCTCTTCTTTAATTTTTTTCACTTCTTCCATTGAGGTTTTTAATCAGAATCATCTCGATATTCTCCAACTTTCATCTTGGGGTAATTCATATTAATGTTCCCAATTCCACCACACTTAAAACGTTTTAGAGGAGGCATTCCTCTATACCTTCCTCTTCCTCTTTGATAGTTTTTAGATATGAGAGACATGATTTTTTCATTTAACTAATTATCTTCCTTATCAATGGATTCACAGGGATTAGTTTCATAAGATTTATAGATTTTCATCTTTATCATGGCTTCAAAATCCATTTCCTCTTTCATTTTATTCTTAAGGATTATAGATTTCATCATTTAATAATCAATAAGGAAGTTTTAAAATTCATCAAGAGATAAATCATCCTTATCTTCTAAAGTAGAAATTCTAGAATCAAACCAATCTGGAATATTTCTCATAAGTTTCTTAAAAATTATAGGATCTTAAAAAAATCTCAGAATCCACTGATGTTGTACACAATTTCATTAACTCTGGTTATTTATTTATCAATTTTCTCTTCATATCTCATTATTATGTCTTCATACATACTATGTCGGATTTTTATCTTTGATTCCTTGACCTTATTGTTCCCCTCAAAAACACATACCGTATTTTTCATACATATTTTTTGATGTTTTGAGATACATGAACTTTTAGTAAACATTATTGGATAAAAACATATAGATTTCATTCATTTACATTCAATAAACATCTATATTCCTATTAGTATCAAGTTCTATAAGAGCATATTTCTCAATGGGTGGAAAATCAATTGTATCATCATCAATAACATCCAAACCAATAGATAGAAGATATCAAATCGTCTAATTGTTCATCCATAATATTTTTTCCATTAAATGTAGAGACTCCTCTACAATTTATAGAATTTATATTATCCCTCATAAGGATTAAATTAGGGATCCTTACTATGATTTCAATTATAGTTCCAAAGTTAAAATAACAACTGTGAGGTGGGGTTGAAGTAGTTGTTTACTGTTTATACGTTTCAAAACAATATGATATGTATCCCCTACAAACTATTAAGATTTATTTCCTTATCAATGTTTAGAAAATAGTTATGCATTCATGAAGAGTAAATTATATAAGGAACACACGGTTTATAAGGTTCTTCCCCAATATGAAAACCTATGTCGTTTCCATAGCCACTCTCGTGGGTCTATGTAAATCCACTTATATGAATAAGTGAATACAACTTCTGCCAACTCCCATTAGACACCTTTTATCTATTGATAGGAAATATTATAATGATCTCATCAGTTTACAGTATTTACATATAGAATATTTGATCTATAAAAGTAATAAAAACATTGTTGAATCTACTCCACAAGTGCTCAGTCTAAATATTCAGTCTGATCTGGCTATGTCTGGTCTTTTAAATATGTTAAAGATGATTCCAATTTTTCCCAAATCAAACACTCAAATAATCCTTCTTAAATCTGGTGGTATATTTTCAGATTAAATTCTCCAGATATCAACTATTTGTGCATGTGTGAAAGTTACAAATGAAAAAATTATTTGAGAAAATATTTATAGGTAACAAAAAAAGGAAGTGGGAAACTTGAAATATTTCCTACTTTCATAAATCTCAAAAACTCCCAATATCTATTTTATTTAATTTTAAATCTTTGACTTCATAAAACATACTTAAATTTTATTGAGATTTATGAATAATTGAAATTTAAGATTTAATAATATAACTCTTTATATTATTCTCAGTATGTTAATGTTGGATCTTGGTCCTGATTCTCTCAAAAACATACTGAAAATGTAGTTTCTGATTAGCTCAAAAAATTGGTTTCAGTATTCCCTAAAACCATGAACTGATTTTATCATAAAGCATGTTCATGCTTTTTAGAATTTACATTCCAAATAGATCAAAAAACATGATCTTATTTTCTTATAAATTAGGTACTAAAATGTTCAAAATTCAGGTTTCGATTTAAACAGACTTCAGTACTTGATTTGTGCCAAATTTAGGTTCTGATTTGTTTAGAATTCGGGTTCAAATTTGTTTAGAATTTAGGTTCTGATTTATGAATTATTCAGCATCCAATTTATGATTAAATAAGGTACTGATTTTCTTAGGAATCATATTCCAATTTGGGCAGAATTCATGTTTTGATTTGGGAAGAATTCAGGTTCCTATTTGTGTAGAATGATGGTTCTCATTTATGTAGAATTCAGGTTCTGATTTTTGTAGAATTCGGATTTCAATTTGTGACGAATTAAGGTTCCAATTTTTTCAGAATTCAGGTAATGATTTTTTCTGAATTTAGGTTTTTATTTGTATAGAATTCAAGATATAATTTACTCAGGAAATAGATTCATATTTATACCAAATTCAGGTCTTGATTTGTGTAGGATGCAGGATTAGATTTGTGCAGAATTCAGTTTCTCATATTTGAAGAATTGAGGTTCTAATTTAAATATAATTCAGGTTCTGATTTATAATGAATTCAGGTTTGCATTTCCTCTGGAAACATGTTATAATTTTTTCCAAAACAATTCTTAGAAAAGTGATTCTTATTTATTCATACCTCTCCCCCCTTTTCATCAAAATACTTTATCAGTAAATCTTTAATGATCTCTTAGAACTTCATGATTAGAAAATAATCATGGGAATTTATTGAGAAAGTTTGTGAAAAATTTAACATCTAACATTTCATTCATCAAAAGCTTCCACTTTCAAAACACTTCAACAAAAGAAGGACTTCATTATTCAACAACATGATTCAAAATCAGTAGTATCTTTAGAACACTACAACTCCTTTCAAACTTGGAATCTTTTTTCAAACTCATCAAATACATTCTTTCTCTAATTAAGTCAAATAAAGACATCCATCAAACAAAAAAATCATCATCATGTATATAGAAAACATTATTCAATGAGAAAGTTTAGTTTTTGATAAATACAAAACATTGTTAAAAAACACCACAATGGTTCTTTAACAGTGAGCATAACATCGAGAAAGGAAGTTTGATAATGTTGGAAACATAAGTGAATAAATAGGTTCCATTATTTATGGATATGTTATGTGATATAAATTACTATAACCATAGGAATGATGTTATTATGACAATTATAAATCAATGTGGGAGAATAACCTTGATGCGGGAGGAGAGCAATGAAGGTGAATACCGCATGAACCCTTCTCCAGTTGACAAGAATCCTAGTGGAAAGTGATTCCAGATAAGAATTTCAATATTTTAGGAGAACAAAAAACATAGTAGAACCATTATCTAGTTCTCAAGATTATTATAGGATGTCAATCTTGGAGAAGGACATTAATAATGATGGAGAGCAACATAGATTGAAACCATGAGGACCCTATCATAGAAGATAAGATATACTTAGGATGGAATTGTAAGAGAAGTATATTGGGATGGGAGGAGAGTATATAAGATGTAAAAACTATGATTTTAATTAATCCACTTCAGGGTGACACGATACCTTGATAAAATCTATATTTAATATAGATACTGAATGTAATTCTTAAAAAGTTATTTTTCAAAAAGAAATTTGTTTTATGTGTTCATTATAAAAAAATATTCATTTAATTAGAAATATTATTAGATAATATATTTTTAAATTTTAATATCATATATATCACAATTCATAAAAATTATATTATTTATATTTTTAAATAAAAGATCTTATTAATGATGTAAATTAATTACCAGGGAAAAACTAAAAAAAGCGTAACTTAAGTTTAGCTTAATGTAAATGTAATAAAAAATTTAATAAAATACCTATAATTGAATAGATGGTTATTATCTATACCATTTAAATAATTCACTACCTTTTTTAAAACATTTGGGCTGATTGACCCTATAATAGTATCGTGAAAATAACAAAAAATGTAAGGGTTTCACAAAAACTACACTTCTGTTTACGTATAAAAGGGTAACTTCTTCACGACAATAAGTAACATCTTAATGTACAATTAATCCATAAAACTCAGACATTTCACACACACATTGTATACCTTCCCTATTAAACTAATCTATATCCTATGTACTATTCTCCTATGATATTAAAATTCAAAAAGACTTATATATAAAATCAAAACCCCAAACCTCAGTATAATCAACTAAATTATTTTTATTCATAAATTTATTCATTAAAAGCTATACTAAACATATAAAAATAATGATATTAGTTCTATTTTTATATAATAATTTTGTTATATTATGATTATTTTCATGATGTATTCATATTCCCCAAACACTAAGAAATATAAATCTTTCGTGTGTGTGTTGTGTGAAATATCACCTCCACTGTGTAATGCATTTTATTTTTCCTCAATATACTACAAGGATAATTATAAATATGTAATTAGAGATTTTTTAAGATTTTTATGATCTAATTTTTTTTATGTCATGAAAAATATAATAAAAAACTAACTATATGAACAAAAAAAATGATCATAGTTAATTTAATCATCTAAATTTAGCGTTCTAAAAGAAGAAGATTTTAATTAAATTTTCTAATAGTTTCATATCAATTAATTCTTTTAAATAATACGTATAATTTTTATATATCACACTAATACTCACATATATTAAAATTATAGTACTTTTATAATTATATTACAAATAAATAACCTCATAACCATTCATTACCTCAAGGTATTTTTCATATTTTGGGTCTGTTTGTCCACCTAATTGAACAATACTGTGAATTTATGGCTTGGATGACAACTAAATCATATTTACTAGAATAATATGATAAAAATATATAAATACTTTTCTTCTTGTTATTTTATATAAAAAATTATACAATTAATTAAGAAATCACAATTTGTTTATTAATAATCACTGAAACAAGATCATCATCAATTTGATCATTAGGGTTTTATGAAACACTAATGTTAAAAGAAATGATAAAATTATAAACTAATCTGGAACTTATATTCAATTATCATATATTATTTATTAATTAATAAATTTTAATGTATAATAAACACGGACAACATTGTTATGAAACATGTACAAATGATCAAAACTATAAACACAAGATGTGTACAATAAGAAGAATTAATATATAAAATGAATAATTATAAAAATTATAAATGTAAATGGAAATGGTTAAGGTATTTAATTAAGTGATAAATATAGTTAGGTCTATGATATAATATGATATGGTACATTCATGGAAGGCAGCACAATAGAGATGGTTTTCAATTCCATTACCCTTTATTGAGACAAGTATTAAATTTATGCACCTAATTTCATTCATTTTATTTATATATTTCCAATTTGAGATATTATATCATGAATTATATTTAAATTATGTAATTTTATATTCAATTATAGGGGTTATATTTCAATGTTATTTGATTTTAAAGATTCTAGAATTCTTCTGGTATTTATTTTTCTCAATTAACATTATTTGATATGTAATACATTTTAATCACCATGTTCCCTTAGTATGGTGTTTTATTTATTTAATATTTTGAGAATACTATTTTCTTTATATATTTTTTTATTTAGTAGCATTTCTGTTTCCCCTTTTTTTGTTCCATTTTGAATTAGATATCATATATATCATGTTTAAATATTTATTTACTCATATATATCATATTTAATAAAATATATTATATTTTTATCAATATAAAAATATTTGTATAATAATATATTGAAGATATAATTTTTATAATAAATATATTTTTACACTAATTTTTTAACATTCAAGAAGGCTACATAAATTCACTGATCATAATATCAAGATTAAAAAAATATACGATAATTTGTACCTTTATCTGGATTTCTTTACACTGATAAATAGTGACTTTATGAGTGACTTTTACTAGAGTTGGAATGGGAAGCATTTATTATCACATGTTTTCTTGTAGTGAGTTATGAGAAGGAAATTTACAATGATGTAAGAGTGTATATATTTTTATTAAAAAGAATAAAATCATACGATAAATTATTTTTGAAAGTGAAATTCATATACAAATAATGATATATTATTTGGCGTTGGATGAAATGAACATCAAAATTTTAATTTTTCATTTCTGAAATTAACATGCTTACATCCATATTTAATTTTTGATAATTCATCTAATGAATTAAAATTTTCAACTGTAAGGGATTTGGGGGATATTGGAATACTTAGAGTTTTTTATATATTTTAAGGGTATTTCTTATTAGTTTAATTTATTTATATTTATTTGTTAAATAAAATGGATGAGTTTTTATTATTTTACTTATTTTTATAATTCATAGTTAATTTATTATTAATATTTTTACAATTATTAAATTAGGTATTATTAACATTCTTATTATTTATATAATATAAATTACAGATGATATTATTAATTTTATCCAACCATGTATATCAGTAATTTTATTAATATTTTTTTTTATTTTTTATTCCAATACATTATAACTTTTTTTCAATAACCCTTGTAATCATGGAAGAAGGGTAACCAACATGAGCCCTCCATATTTACATTGAATAGTGAAAACTCTCATAAGAATAATCTCCCCATATTTTACATTAGATGGGTGAAAACTAAAAAATGAGGAAAAGGGTTTAAATACCTATCTATTTCTAACAACATACTTACAAAAAACAATGGAACCCATCGAGCTTGACTATAATGGGTTTTCTCATGACTATGTGGGACAGAAGGGTAGTGGTGTCTGAGGAAAAACATGACCATGTAATTGAAGATCATATGTAATGAACTATATATAGTGAAACACCACTAGAGAAGGACCCATAAAGGAAATAATAAGGTTAAAACAGATAAAAAATAACCCACAAGGATAATTTATGTGAGGGTTAATGATGGTGGAGTACCATTAAAATAGATCCTAGATACAAAACCTCATGAGCATCAAAATATGAAGCGACTCATGTCTGGAACACCATATAATAAAACCATGTGAGGAATGAAGATATGGATTTTGAATCAGATACATTGAACCCATGGTAAATTTCATCAAAGAAGGATGCATGATGGTTTATGTTTCATAGCAATAGCTCTAACGAAATGACTGAATAATTTTGAGAACATTAGTTTATCATCAAGAACCCCTCATTATATTTAAAATAACCAAGAAATAAAGATTCCCTGTAACCCCAAATCACACCCATTGATGTCCACCATCATTAGATGGATAATTCATTGACCAAAATGAAACGTACTTAATAAAACTTTATATCTTTTTGGCATAGTTTTTCCAAAGAAGGAGTGCCGAAGGAACTAAAGTCATGTATATGTAGAAACCAATCATGGGAGAGGGAAACCATATCATAGAGTATGAGGTTCTTAATGAAAATGATAAAGGTATTCTAACTCTCACTAAAGAAAATTTGGGTATGAAATTAATTGATGGAATAGTAAATAATCGATATAATAGTATTAGAATAAAGTTGGTACCAAAAAATAAAATATAAAATAAATGTTCTCAAACGTAAAAAAACATAATATTTATTGGTTTAGAACAGCTTATACCTAAAACATGGAAATAAAACATGTATAACAGTTTCTCAATATGATAAAAATGAAATAAATATAATGAAAATGAGAAAATTAAAGTAAACAGACAACACATTAAATCCAAGATAACAATCTATGAAAATTATTCGCATCACCCCATATCCTATCTATGATTCATGGTTCGGTGATGGTAATGAATTCAATTGATCTCAATGGAATCACACATGAAAACCCTATGCATTAAATCAAATGAATAATTATTATAATTATAAAGATACACTGAAAAACATTAAAACAATTAGAAGGATTAGATGTCTAATCTACACCATGAACACGAGAGAGATTCTCTTTAAAAGTTAGTGTTTCTATGAAAAGGCTTCCCTGAAACTAACATGGGATTAATTAAAGCTTTCAAGATCTAAAAACTCTATTTGAATTAATTTTTAAAAATGGGATGATGTGATAATGTTGATGAAAAAAATATGTTTTTCCAATCTGATGAATATTCTCTCTCAAATGGAGCACAAAATAATTTTAAGAACATGAAACAAATTAAAGTAGAAGATGAGTGCATGTGTCGAAATTAAGTTATCAGAAGTAATAAATAAGGAGTAGGTTGTGAGGTGGTGCACATCATATTCATGAAAGGTGAAGAATTAATGTATAACTGAGGGAGTGATGAAGGTTATTTAAGATCATGAATACATAATAACATGTGCACAATCCTGGACACACGACATATGCACAAAAGACATGATCCAAATGAGGCAAGTCATCTAGAAACAGAAAACCCAAAATCTAAAATTTAGAGCCATTATTTCATCGATAATCAATGTACAACTACAAGTCATGGAGTAACCCAAAGATAAATATAGAAACCCCCACCCCCCTAACCATTGAATCCTAATTCCAAGAACACATAAATCCTTGTTGCACTGTAATCCCACACAATGACCTAGAAATATAATCCCAAAAATGTTATACATTTTTTCTTATCATAATATATTAAATTAATTTTTAATGAAACCAAAATTAAAAACCATTTCAATAAATATACATGTTTTCATATTATACTG
The DNA here is from genome assembly GCA_963277665.1 of Viscum album. Taxonomy (NCBI): domain Eukaryota; kingdom Viridiplantae; phylum Streptophyta; class Magnoliopsida; order Santalales; family Viscaceae; genus Viscum; species Viscum album. Next base: position 538,986,621 of record OY728156.1, read on the forward strand.
ACAAGAATAAATAGGTCATGTTCTTCGAAGGTCTAATCATGTAGACAAGTAGGTTAAAATAAATTTTTAGTAACATAAAATAAACTATATAATACATTAGATTCACATCACTGATACACTAAGTGTGTTTAAAATTGTCACATCTACCTCTCATACATACCTTTATAGTGATATAAAACTACTAAAATAATTGATTGGTCAGAAATTTATAACAATAAAAAATACAAAATAATAAATCTTAATATAATTACGTATGTCTCAAACAATGTCAGAAAAACTCCCATGAATGTAGAGACTTTCAAACACATATCCATCCTCCAGGGTGAAATATAGGTAACATGTAAATATTTATAGAATTAAAATATTTTAATAATTAATGTTAGTATAAAAAAACAACATCCAAATAAAATAGGAAGCTGGTAGGAAAATGATCTCCACCTAAGAATGAGTAGCTCAGTATAACCCAAATAAAACCCTCACATCCCACTAATAGCACTAAAAAACCAAAAAATTACTAGGAACAATGAAATGAGAAAAATAATAACTATACATTTTATAAGATAATTGTATGCTAAATTAATCAAAAACATCAATAGTTTCGAAACTAGTGAATGCATTATTATTCCTTGACAAATTATCCAAATTAGTCAAATCTTGATATTACTTTTTAATACATTTGATTATTGCACAATCAAAACAACATAAATTTTTTAATTTATCGTTATCCATATGTTAATTAAATAATTTTATATGAAAAATCATAATGATCAACATCTGGGGATCAGTTTTAGCCCCATTTCCCTCTACATTTAACGAATGTTTTTGAATATTTCATGAAAAAACAACAAATATCTCCTATTCTAATGTTATTGAATAACCACCATACATGATATAATGTTTTATAAAACCAAATGTATCAAAAATATATGTTATATGGGTAATACCATTATCTTTATCTTTAACATCAATATCTATATTTTCTTAATATATGTGACCTTTTTTAAACTCATTAGGATGAACATTTATATACTAATCTAGAATCATCTTAAAAGTATGAAGTATTTTTTTCCTATAAATAAAACTGATAAATGTTTTGGTCAAATATTGGTTTTTTATTTTTTAACACATTACATTAGTAGTTAGTTCATTGGATACCTCATAATAGAATTTGTATCATATGGTTAAGAGAATCATAAAAGGTTCCTTTTCTAAAACACTAAGGGAAACATCTACAAATGTTGTTCTAGAATAACCATCAATATAAATAGTAAATACATGTTTTATAGGGCCATTTAAGTAATATAAAAGTATATTTTGGGTTATTTATGCACAAATCTTCACTATCCACATAATAAAATCATTTTCAACATTGAACTTATCAATATTGAACAATGAAGATTAAATCACATAGAATTATTACAGGATTTGATACCAATTGTAAGGGGTAGAATTGATCTGATCAAAGAATTATGAATCTCATTGGTGAAACTAGGGGTATCAAATTAATTATTGATATACTGGTGAATAAATAAAAAAAGTATGATGAATAAAGGTACTAAAATTAGAAAAACATAAAATAAATGTGTTTAAATGTAATGAACATGAAATATTTTCTTTGTTTAAACCGATTTTTTTGATACTCAATTGAAATAACACCACCATATAAATTTAATATTTAAAAAAAAATGAAAAAGAAATCCTACAATAGAAGAAATTAATTATAATGTAAAATGAAATTTGAAAATAAAAACTATTTGAGAATAGAGACACCAACCATCTAGATACCCGACTTGATCCCTATTTGAGGATAGTAATGTATTCCCATGAGAATTGTATAATCATTCTTATAAAACCCATACAATTATAGTAAATAAGAATTTCTAGAAGTGTGATACAATACTATAAACACAAAAATGAACAAACATTCCCACAACCCTGATCCTACAACCTGAACTCGGGATGTATGCTCCTCGAAAGGAGGTGTTTGTAATGAATAGTATTTTCTATGTAATATTTTGAGATGTTATATAAAATATTTTTGACACTATGTTCTGATGATATGTGTGATAATGAGGCTAGGTGATCCTTGAAAATATATTTCAATTATATTTTATATATTAACATCATGCACTAAAAGATTGTTTTGAGAAATTTAAATAAATCACGAATTGGGGCTTAGATCATAAATTTGATGGAATTGTTTAGTTTAGAATGAGGGTTTCACTCTCGGTGTCATAAAACATTTTTTGACCAGGAAATTTTGTGAATGATCTATTGTAGGAGAAAGTGAATAACATAAATAAATAAATTTATTTATTTTAGTTATTATTGATGTAGAAACCAAGATCATTTATAAATACATGGTTATAGAGATTTAATGGTGTTTCTTAATAATCCTTGAATATCATGAGAGACTATTTGAGAGCATTATTGGTAAACGATGCTAAATCAAATCAGGATCAATGAATGATGTGCAACTAGATGTGTGGATCTCTCTAATCACCGTGATATAGGAATGTTATTTTTCAGGGACCAATCCAAACTCTAGGTAGATTTTTTATTTATTTTTTCCATATTATTCATTAATACTATTATAATGATAATTAATTCTATAAAAATAATTCATTCACACATAAATGGTATATTTAAATTGATTTATTTATATTATTTTTCATTGTGTTTGTATCCTATTAGTCTATCTATACCATTGTAAATAGATGAAGGTTGAAAAAAAGGATATGTTTTTCCTAAAATTCAATGAATTATTTATTTCTCTCCCATGTTCATTGAGAATTCATAGAACTAAATTTATCTGGCACATGGTTTAATGAAAACCAAATATTCATACATTGGGTGACTATTCTTCTTAGTGTTGGATCTATTCCATGGGTGTGATTCTTGAAAAAGGATAAGATAATGGTATGATGATGATATAGGATTTTTATATGTGTATTAGGATAAATTTATAGGTTCTCTTTCTTCCTTGTTTTGAAATATGGTAGGATCGTTGGCTCAACAGTGCTGTATTTTAGAATATTTGAATCTAGATCCTGAAGGTTGATGATGGAAAGGAGATGATGACCCTTAATTGATGATTATATAAATATATACTGTCTTAAAAGATATGGTGGAACATGTGATGGTAGAACTGGTGGATCTAGAGTATCATGTGATACAAGGCGTGTAGACTCATTCTACAGGCTATGTGGGACCCCCTGTCTACGACACTAGGGTTTCTACTGGAGCTAAGATTCACATTATGTGTGACAATTTCATAGGTCTAGTGCCATGTTTTGCTGGGATAGTGTGTATCTATGTGGATACATGGATAGGGGGGATCCAAGTACATGGACACATCCTTTTGTACCGGTTCCCGACAATCTATACATGGGTTAGTATATGAGCATGTTCAATAGTACAAGGTCATAGGTAGTCAGCATGGGGAATGTTCCTGGAAATATCTACACACCATCTATTATTCCTAAGTTATTTTTATGTGTATATTTACATTTTGTGTGCTGAAGAACCACATGGGAATACCAATGGTTTTATAGACACAATGTGTACCCCCAGTACATGACTTGTACACTGTTTAAATGTGTTCTAGCCATTTTTTCGATATAGACTACTATTGTTTTAGTGATTTCCCCTGGTCCAATACATAAATGGTACAATTTGGTATTACATACACATCCCAAAAATTTTATGCACTATATATGATGTGTGTCAGATAGGGTTCTTAGTGTCCCTTCTCAAGACTTGAGTGGGACCGCCTATCATGTTTTTACCCAAGGAGGGGTTTGTTGAATTTGTGGGACCTCTTTGTGACTGGTTTCAGTAATCCATTTAGAATTTTTTATTGGTAGGGTTCAGGGAATCATTGATATAAGATACCCTATATACTAGGTTGATCCTTATTAGGGTGTTTTTGTCCTTTAGTAGTTCTTTGTTTTACCTGTTATCTGAGTATCATGGTATTTTGTGACTAGTGAGCTTTCATGGGTGGGTACCAATAATCTCTCCCCCATGGATGAGTTTCTATGGAGATATCATGTCTCATGTAATTTATTCTCCTTAAATATAATTTCATTAAGATGTATCTTATTGCTGTAAATTGGGGGTGAATTCCTAGTGGGCCAGTTTTCATCCTAATTATATTTGGGTTTCCCTTTCCTATTATACATTGATTGTTATATCAGTCTTATAAGATGTCTATTCTTGATACTACAAGTTTAGTGTTTTTAGAGTGTCCTTCTCGTTATTTTTATATTGACACCTACAGGGTATCTACCCTCACTTGTCATGTATTATGTAGACGATAGCCCATTTGATGGTTTCATGGGAAGATAGAGCGAATAAAGATCATATCATAAACATGATAGACTGAAGTGATTTTTTTATTTCACTTGATCAAAAAAATTTCTTTTGAGTAGGTTATCCAATTTATGGTTTTTGGTTGAGATTTTATTTTCATCATTTTCACTTTTGGTATATTACTAGAGTTCTATTTGATGGATCGTAGATTTATACATGAAGTGGATTCATTTTTTCAACATTTCATCACTGTATTGGCTTGGAGATGTTCTCTTTTTAGGACCACCACTGTGTAAAAAACTTTATTTGTTGTCAAAATTTTTCAATAATGGTAAAAATAAAAAAGTATCTCCAAAGTTAATGGATGTTGGATGAAGTGATGTTGCCTGGATAATTTCCCTGGATTCATATCATTAGATGCCATGCTTGGGAAATTCCCTAGGATAATAAATCAAAGGATTGTAGTACTGGTGCTATGTTAAATATACATATATCAAAGGCAATAAATTGTTAAAAACAATGAAGATGGTTCATGTTTCAATCACTCTAGGATTAAGAGTTCTTTGGAATTCATATTCCAAAAATATTAAAAGAAGATGAGGAGGTCGTGAAATATTTCATTAAATTTGAAGTTGTATTTATTTTAAAAAAAAAATCGGTAATGGTTAAAATGAAGAAGTATATTTAATGTTAATAATGGTTGGTTAAATTTATTATGCCTAAATAATTGTTAGGAATTCATTTCATTGGATTCCATGCTTGGGAAATTCTCCATGATGTTAAATCATACAATTGTAGCATTAGTCCTATGTTCAAAATACATGTATCAAAGATGATATATTGTTTAAAAAAGTGAATATGGATGATGTTTCATTAATTTTAGGATAAAGAGTTCTTTGGAATTGAGATTCCAAAAATATTACAATAAGAATAGGAGGTTATGAAATATTTTATTGTTTAAAGAAAACTATAAATGTTCTTGAAGAACATTTGAATTTGAGTTGCATGGAGAAAATTAAGATGATTATTTGGTCATTTTTATATCATAAATATATTAGGTTTGTATATCCTTTGATAAATTATTATGAAGAAAAAGAGGAGAAATTGTGATTCTAATCATATTCAATTTTTGTTGAAATGAATGCTGTTGTTGGAAGACAAGGAAGTTGAAATAATTTCATTTAAAAATATAATGATGCTAAAGGTGATCTATAAATGACTATATATCACAATAGATAAGGTTTATGATGAATGTTTTTTATTCTTTATGAATAAATATGAATTTTAAGAAGCATGGGTGTTTTTACTAAATCATATATTTAAGGTGGCTCTGTTTCCTAGTGTTTACCAAATTTTTTGGACTCAAAATCAAGAATTTGTTTTTGGAAATGAAAGGATTTACTCATAGGATAGAACAGTTTTCATAATGGAGAAGGAAATAAGAAAAGGAATAAAACCACATAAATCATAACATGGACCATGTACCTTGTCTAGGAATGGTTCACAGTCGTGTACTATGTTGTGAGAAGGGTGTGCGGGATGGTTCACGGAACGGGTCGTGGTACTAAAATTGATTCATGGCAGAAGGTCTTTCCTTAAACATAAGTCTCATAGTTCATGGTGAAGGGATTCATTATTGAAAAGGAGGTGGTGAGTTCGGATGTTTAAAATTAATAAAGGAAATATGTGGATCATGTAGTTAAACATTTTTTATATGAAAATGGTTCATGGGACAATTGCAGTTTTTTGGAGAATGTGGTATGCGGTGAAGACTATACCACATTTAGAATTGGGGTAAAATTGATTAGATAAATTTTAGGATATATTTTCCTCTATAATGGACACTATTCATATCACTAAGATGGTTAATATTTAATAATAAAGATCGTCACTGGTGGAACAATTCATCTATTTCTAAAAGAGTTCATGACGGAGAATTCTGTGAAGATAAGCAATTCGTTGAAGAGATTCCACGTTGGACAGAGTGGTACACAAAAGACAACATTTTTTTTGGAATTGGGAGAAAGGGTCTATAGAAAATGAATTCTATAGAGCATGGAGGAAGCATTATGCAAAATTAAAAAACAGAATCAGGAATCGGAAGTAGAAGTACGTAGAACAAAAAAATTTCATAGAAGCATATGTAGTACGTGGAAGTGATTTTTAGAAGCAATACATAGTGGTAGACCATAAAGGAATAAGTGGTATGTGGAGAAGGTGTGGTACACCGGGTAGGTGCGGTATGTAGAATAGGCATAGTATGCATAGTGGGCACTATATGTGGAGTTGGTGTGATATGCATATTTGGTAGGGTATATGGAGTAGGTGTGGTATACAAAGAAAAGTAAGTCAATGGAGGAATAATTTTTTCACAAAGCACTCATAGTATATATAATTAGAGAGATCTCAGAATAATAAAAAATAGTCTACAGAATCAAGGACAGTTTTCAGAAGTGGAAATAGTATGTGGAAGAGAACTAATACTTCATTCAGTGCTGGTATTTGTTATTATAGAATAAGAAGGGGTGTAGCCAATTTATTTTAAATTATTTAGGCCATATTAACTCTTATGATGTTAATATGAGATAGTCCTCATTTTTTTGAAAGGGATTTTTTGATTCTAGATTGATGAATAAGAAGTGTTAGTGCAGTTCTATTTTCATTGAAGAATAAGGAGAAGAAGACTATGAAGCATTCAAGCTTGTTATTTGGAAAAAAAGAAGAGGGTTACGTTCATGCTAATGTGAAGGTAGAAATTAAATAACAGAAGATCAAGCAATAGTGTGACATCCAAAAGGTCTTAAAATGTAGAAGATTCTATTTTGTTTTCAAACCCTATTCAACATGAATAACACTATCTTCGGATGATGTATAAGGAACCACTGAGGAGTTGCATGTTGGACATGGCCATCATTAATTCTGGATATAGAATTTTTTCATTCCCCCCTCCAAAGGGTATGAACTCACACTAGAAAAAGGATTGATTTCATATCTAACACACTATAATTTTAACATCATTATAGTGTAGAATCCAAGAACTAGTAATTCATTTTCTTTGAAAGGATGTAGTTTCTCTTATTGTGTAGTGAACCTTGTAAAAATATGGTCTGTATATTTTACAACATTAAATTCTTTCATGTGATAGATAAAAGTGAAAACAATAATCAACATCCTATCAAGCCATGTGGTATAGGGATAAATGTCGTAATTGTTATAACATGTAACCAACACTGATCCCCCCCACTCAGTGTTAGGTATATCCCAAACTGGACATCTCAATTAGTATCTGAGGGAAGGGTTCACCTCTATTGGATTCTCTACATTGAATATATTCACTTTTGAAGACATGAGTTTCCTTTATGAGTCAACAATGAAGTGATTTTATGGTGAAGATTCATTTATCTATAAGATGAAGGCCATATCTACCAATACCATGATGAAAAAAATAAAGATAATTGAAAGATGATTAACAAGTCCATCGTTTCAAGAAAAGATTAATTATCTAGTTCTCCAAACCTTGCTTACAGTGAGGACACATCAGGCCTGTAAAGGAATGAGAAGGTGACTCGTGTTGCCACTACGTTGATCGATAACCTTCCTACCTCAAATGATAAGAAGGTATGTGTTAGTACATTTTAAAATTATTCCCATGATGAAAATTCTAGCTCAAGTGGTGATGATCAATGTACAAATTCACAAGAACTATTAGTTGATAGATTATGATTGATTCTATATAGTATTAATGAAAAAAAATTCATCCCTGATTTATAGGATATTTCATCATATACTTGAAGATATCTCCCAAATGGAAGAATAAAATGATGTTTTTGAGAATTTATTACAAGAATAAATTATTGAATGTTTAAATTACAACCAACAAGTTGTAGCCTTTGATGCAACAAAGAAGGTATTTTAAATAATTTCCTCATAATTTCTCAAAGAAGTTGAAGAAAACGAGGATGTCAATAAGTCTCTCGAAGATAAGATCAATGAACATAAATATGAGCTGAGGAATAGAATTTATTTTAAGGGTTTATATTTGGAATAAACATCTATGAGGATCAAGGATGTTGACTCTTTGATACAAACGAAACATTAAGATTCATCAAGATGAAGTTGAAATACTGAATTAGATCATTGAAGATAGGATTATTATGATTGAATATAAAAAACACTCTCAACATGAAATGTCAAAATTTGGAAGCTCAGTTGTTCAACATTCAGAAGACACATATTGAAACTATACAGAAGAAGGAAACAGTAGCTGCTAACACTCAATGATCGCTGGATGATTCTATGGATAAATGAACTCCCATATTTTATAAGAAGATCATGAACCCATTCAATGATCTATCAAAAGTAGTCGATAAAGAAACTGTGAAATACAAAACATATTGTACTCATGTTTCAAAATATGTTTCTACAAAAAGTTTCAGTTTGATGAGAAATTAAAAACATATATGGATTAGGAAAGGTGATGAGATACCTACTGCCATGACTAGGGTGGATAGGAATAATAATTTGGAAGGTGGTCCCCCAAATAAAGAAAAAAAACCAATGAAGAAGGCCCACTGACCATATATACAAGATATCAAAATGTAAATATTTTTGGGTTAATGTTGGTGATACAATAGGTTTTGGAATTGTGCAAAAAAAAATTGTACAATCCTCAAAATGATAATGCACAATGGAAGCCCGTCTCTTCTGGGAGAAAGCTAGAGATGAATATGAAACAACAACATATCCAGAAGCATCTATATACTGCGAAAATATTTAGAATGATAGATATGATATGGTATGTATGAAATGGATGTTGTCACAAGTTTAGTACATGTTCATATCTACATGGATCCAAAGATTATTAGAAAATATGATCACAAAATCTTACTAAGAATGAAGAATCTACATTGGGATGAAATCCGAATAATGTTGCAAAAAATAATTCTTTCAAAAAGATTCCTAGAAGGAATGGTGAGAAGTCATTGTATTCTAAATCATAGAAGGTGAAGGATGGTCCAAAAAAATTAATTACAAAGAAGGATGAAACATAGGATAAGCCATGTGTAATTTACAGACATGATGCCTCAATACATCATGACAGATTTCTTATATTGTTAGAATATTTGGAATGAGTGAAAAAAATTGATGACACAGAAGCTGAGGCTACTGAAATAGAAAATTAAAAGATTTCACATGAAGTTAAATAAGTCCAATGTTTCAGGTGAAACGTTACTAGTCACACTGTTAGAAAGTACAGTGCATTTATTCTAACATAAAAATAATTCTTCATGAATATGAACATTGTACCAGGAGACACTAGTGGTCTAAAAGCTCTTGAAGAATTAATTCCCACACACAAACAAATGGAATAATTGAGAAGATGCACACAAACCCTATAATAATTTATGATCAACTATGAATGTGTGGAGAGTGGAGAAAATTGATCCCCATGTATGAGAAAACCATATCAACCTTGTTGTGCACATTGATGAAGCATGGAGGATCAAACTTATTCCATTAACCTTTTTTGTATGGTATTTTTTTTAATATAGGGAAATAAAAGTAAAGAAATCAATCAGGGGGGATAACATGAGAAGTATTGAGTGTTATCAACACATGATAGCCAAGCTAAAGAAGTTTATATCCATGGAATATGATAAGGATTGTTTCCCTTGATCAGGGGACAAATGAAGAATCTTCCAGAGTTATTATTTAAATTAGTAACAACTTCAATTTATATCAAATTAAATTACTCTGGAAATATCATAAAGATATTGTTATTGGTAATGGTTTTCCATTTCTCAATCTATCAGCCTTTGTTACTAAAAATAATAATCATTCTACACAGGGGGTATCTGAATCAATCAGTGAAATAAGAACAATAGAAGATCCCTAAGGTATTTTATCCCGCCCAGTTCACTTGAATGTTTTTTATCCATTTTCTAAGTGAGTATAGGAGTTTTATGTTTATTATTTAATATCACATTCAATTCCTTCTGCACGGAATGAATGTGGAAATACCCTTGATGAAATGTACATGAGTTCTCATTGTAGGATTCAGGTGCAGCAGAAGTGCAAGATGGGTGCGCACACAACATTCAACATTGTCCTAATGGATAATTAATTATGGATCAATACGATGATGAAATCCAGTACCGATGAAATTGAATCAAAGATAAAATATGAATGAGAGAACCTGAAACCAAGAAGATAGGATCAATATATTTTGTTTATAATTAATTTAATTAAATTATAGAATTATCTCCAATGTTATTCTTTCTTCATTGATGCATCCAATCATGGGTTTGAGGTGTGGCTTTATTGTGATGTAGAATCCACTAATAGGAATCCACTAGCGGAGATCCACATGTCCTCTACATATCTCTAGACATCACTGAAGGAGTCTCTAGGTGCTAAGGAAGTAGATCCTTGCGATTTGATGTCCACCTTTGATCCCATTGAAAATTTCTTCTAAAACATTCTCATTGATCTGGTGGAGGAGGATCTCTCTCTTTCTTGAGAGTGTTCTTGGATAGGGAAGAGTTCTCTAGGATAGACACCTTTTCTCCATGGATGTTTTGTAGACACAGATTGGTTATCCAATTGAATGACCCCTTGTATTATGTATATAATAACAACATAATGGGAAATTTAATTTACCTAGTAATAATAAATAATTAGGACGTGTATTTTTAGCTAATTTATTATTCCATGTGAAACCCCATCGAAAATAATAATAGCAATTCTATTATTTTCATGACATGTGCTTAACATGAAAATTATATTGAAATATTATTTAATCAGATAATATTTAATATTATTTATCCTCAGACCCATAACAGGGTCCACTTATCATCATCAATATTTATCAGGCCGTGAATAATGTGTATTTATTTGTAAAATAAATAAAACTACTTTTTTCCCCAATAAATAAATATTCTGTCAGCATTATATTTTCATGAATAACTGGCATTTAAATATATGTGATCAATAATACTTTAATAATTATCAAACCATAATGTTCAATATTACATATTCAACTTGTTAAATAAATAAATTATTTAACCGATATACTAGCTACACTTATTATGTCACTACCTAGTCCTCTTTCTCATTAGAATTATATAGGCTTTCCTAATGTCCCCAATTTCTATCAAGAAATGGTTCAAGGCACCCAAGAGAAAGAAGTTGATATTTCAAGGACATTTTACCTCATATGAATTCTTATTGTGTAATATAATCCCTTTGTCCGGATATCTCCAATCAAGTGGGTTGCATGCAAGTGCCATCAACCCATTTGCTCAATTTCTCATTCTTTGACTTCCCAGAATTAAACTTTCGTAGATAACACTATGGCCATGGACTTAGATAGTCTATATCATTTCCCTCAAAGGGGATATGATATTTAATTCTGTAGAAGTAAAAAAATCTTTTCTCACTTTATTCATTAAGGGTGTATTATTTGTGACACACCCAACATATCCAACATCGCTACGAACATCTATCATCATGGTTTTTGTCAATACACATATGTTTGTGAGTCATATTACCCATTAATAACAATATTAATGTCTGAGGACCAATACACATGTACATAGATAAGAACATCCATTGAAACTTATAAATTTTGATTCTCAACTAGTGAGTCTCATTCTCAGAATATCTTCTATGGTATTACCATAGGTGCACACCAAGAGACGGTGCCTCAATGTTTCATGAGTCCGCACCCTTGATAGCTTGCATACTTTTTCCCATAAAATGATATCATCCATCCATAAAATATATATTAAATAATAATTTCATTTCACTTCTAGGTTTTCATCATAGTAGGGATCTTCTATGACCACTTAATGCGATAACAATCCATTGGAAATTATCACAAACTATGTCACACAGAAAAGATATAATGATGTGATATATAGTTTAATAATATTCATCCAATGAATAAAGGTTTATAATAATTTAAAAAAAAAATAAGTTGGTTTCTCATGCAACAACTCCAACAGACTACAACTTTAACTAGATCCAACTACTAACTACCTTCACCCTTCTAGCACTCATATGATATTCGCTCATCTTTTGAGATATGCCTATAGTAAATGGGTCCCCCACATTCAATTTTTTAGACACTCTACTTACTACAACTGCACCCCTCTGATAGAAATCCCCAAATAGGTGATAATTTCGGAGTATATGGTTTGTTTGTTTTTTTAAATTTGTATCTTATATAAGATCCACTACTGAAGCATTATCACAATACTATGTAATGGGTAATTTAATGTTAGTCACCACATCAAGCTCCTAGATAATGTTTTGAATCCCGAAAACATCCTTATATGCATTAAAAGATTCTATATATTTATAATCTACTTTAGAATTAGCGACAAATGGATTCTTTTAAATCTTCCAGCTCACATCTCCTCCATTAAGATAGAAAACATATCCTAATTGTGACTTTAGTTCATTATGATCTGTTTGAAAATCAGTATCAGCATACCCTCTGATGATGAGATCCTCATATCCTCCATACAAAATAAACTTATCCTTACTTATTCTCAGATACTTAAGGATAGCCTTAATAGTAGTACAATGTGGTACTAATAGATCTGATTGATATATGCCTAGGAATAAACATCATGTCTAGTACATAACATGGAATATATGATAGATCCTATCACTAAAGCATATGGAATCATACTCATCCTATATATTGCATGTTGTGTCTGGGGACATATTTTCTTGGAAAGATGTATACCATGTGACACTGTAACCAATCCCATTTTGTATTATTCCATACTAAATCCATTTAGTATCTGGTCAATGTGTGTTCATTTAATTTGTCCAAGAAGCCTCTTGGATCTTTCACAAATGATCTTGATCCCTAGAATGTAGGATACTTCTCCTAAGTCCTTCATGTAGAAGCATTTATTCATCCAATCGGTACCTAACTACAAGAATGGTATGTCATGTCTAATAAGAAATATATATTCAACATACACTACTAGGATTACCCCTGCAATCCCATTAAACCTCTTGTAAACACATGGATCACATTCATTCATAATGAAACAAAATTCTCTTATGGATTCATCCAATCGAATATTCCAAGATCTGGATGATTTATTTAATCCATAAATGAATCTTTTCCATTTTCACACCCTTTTTTCATCACCTACTGTCAAAAACCATTCTGGTTGTGTCATATAGACATCTTCCTGAAGTTTCCCATTAAGGAATGTAGTTTTGACAACAATCTAAAAAAGCTCAAATTCATGGAATGATTCTATGGAAATTATGATTCTTATGGATTTAAACATGTAATTGGTGAAAAGGTTTCATCATATTAAATTCATTGACAATGTTTCAAACATTTATCAAATATCATTCCATTATTGGTACAAAATTAATCTTTCATGTATAGAATCAATTTGAATACCCATTTACACCCACTAGGTTTTACATCTACTTGTGCATCGACCTGATCCAAGACTTTGTTCTGATACAAGGAATCCATATCAAGATTCATATCTTTTATCAAACATGTAGCTTATTTGATCTCTATTAATTCATTTTATGATATAGGTTCATAATTTTCCAACAATAATGAGTCACCTTACCTAGTGATAAGGAAACTATATCTATCTTGTTCTCTAGCCTCTCTTGTACTCCTTTGCAGTACATGTATTTCTCATACTTCCTCTTCTTTAATGACTTTTGGAAATTTTTCCTCTACCAACTACTGTGTGTCTTGAGCATAAACTTCAATGAATTCATTCCTTCTACCACTATCCCTTTTGATGGTATGCTTCCTCTCAAGAAAGATAGCATGTCTGACATTAGTCACTTTCTTGTTTGAGGTGTGTTATAGGTAGTATCCATTTGTTTCATTGGGATAACATATAAAGATACTCTTTTTCCCTAGGGATCTTGTTTATTTCCTATGAAATGATTAACAAAGACCTCACATCCCCATACACATGTATTCAATAAATTAGATTTCTTTCCACTCCATAGATCGAACGAAATCCCATTTTCTGCATTAGTTGGTACTTAGTTTAATGTGTATGTAATAGTTTACAATGAATATCACCATAAGTATAATAGAAGATATACACAACATTTCACCAACCATACCTTGTCCAACAAGGTAGCTACCTCATTTAACTAACACCATTCCACTATGGTGTATAAGGTAGAGTGAGTTGAGATAGAATCCCAGAATCCTGTAAAAGGTCTATAAACTCTTGGTTAAGATATAATCCACCTTGATCTGATTGGTGTTCTTATATCTTATTACCAAGATGATTATCTACTTCATTCTTTAACTCCTTGAATTTTTCAAAGAATTCAGTGTTATATATCATTAAGAATACATATTCATACCTACTGAAGTCATCAGTAAATGTAATAAAGTAATAATATCTACCTCTAGCTTCTATTATAAATGGTCCACAAAAATCAATTTCTAAAAATACTAAAATCTATGTGGCCCATTCACCCAATCTAAAAAATGGTGGTTTGGTCATTTTTTCTTGTAAACAATCATGACATCTATCATGAGGTTTTACCTCGTAAGAGCGTAAATAACCATCTGGATTGAGGTTTGTCAGGTGCTTCTTCAATACCTGAACATGGTAGTGATGCCACAAATGGGTGTTGTATGCGTCATCTAAAATTGGTTCCTTATCACTTTCCAACATGTGGTTCTCATAATTTAATATATATATACTATTATTAAAATGGATCATACCATATAAAATTTTTTTCCTTATAAAAGTTGAAACATTTATTTCCATACATGAAACTAAATCCATCTGAATATAAACTCGATATTGAAATTATATTCATGGTAACACTAGATACATAATAACAGCCATGTAAAATCAAAATCATTCCATTTGGCAATGTGAGGTGGGAGTCAACAATGGAAATTATATTCAACCTCGCACCATTGGCAGCTCATAGATCCACCTATCCTTTGGTAATTTTCCGGAATCTACTTCATTACTGAATTTGAATGTAGATGTGAGACACACAAGCTATATCTAATAGAAAATGTTTAGAAATGAAAATATTTAACTAAATAACAAACACACCTTTGGATTCCACGTTCCACTAGGTGAAGTTCCTCTTCCAGTGGCTTGGCTTTACACATGCTAAGTATACTACCTCTTTTTCCTAGACCTACCTCTAAATATTCTTCTTCTTGGTCAGACAGTTCTCAAAGCCTTTAGATTGTTTATAAATCTTATTCCACTTTTCCTTATCCTTCCTCATACTATTTAGTATATATAATGTAGTTTTTATTATCCCCCATATCCTTATCAACTTGGTAAATCGGGGTAATAAGCTCTGATAGACTCTTCCCATTATTACTCATAATATAATTCTCCATAAAACTAGAGAATCTCTTAGGCAGTGATTATACTATAAGATATGTATGCAACTCATCTTGGATTTTAATCCCTAAGATGTCCAGACTCTCAATGTAGACAATAATATTGACTACATATGGTCCCACTGGAAGAGACTCTCAAATCCATGTAGTGAACAAAGCATTGGAGATATCATGCCTATCATATCTCACCTTTTCTTGATAGTGATCATGAAGTTCATACATCAAGCTATAAGAATCCATTTCATCATGTTTGTTTAAGATATCATTCATCATGGATTATAGTATGAGGTATTGAACATCCATAGATATATCTAGATGTTTCCCCTAAATAAAAGTTCCTCATCACTCTCCATATTTATAGGCACAACTAGTAAAGGCCCTTCTAGGACATAATGTATCGTCTCATTGAGAGGGATATCCTGAAGGCATCTTTTAATCTATTGGAAGTTAGTGTCGCTGAGAAGGTTTTACTTCTTGATTATGGATTACAATTATACGTATGATGTCATTTTTATTATTGTTTATAAAAATTATGATGAATAGTATTTTACAATTTTATCTTGATAAATATTTAAAAATAAATTAATTAATATCAAATAGTATCATAGTATTGTGATGAAACAGAATTACCCTAACACTTATCTTTGTAATATCCTATTTCTTGGACATTCTGGCATCAAGGATCTATATTTACCTTCATATTACCCCAAATATGGTTTGACAAAGAACATGAATGGTTTTAGGTACACATTCTAAATTCCAACTGCTTCAACACATAGCTCCTTGATCAATTAAGTGGACTCTCTAAACATGAAATCCTTAATTTTTTGTTTCCTCAAACTTTTCCTCTCAGTTACACCATGTCATGCTAGGGTAGTCAACCCTTGATATAAACTATGTTAAGTCATCCCAAATAATCAAATTGGAAGTCCCTGATAATTGAAAGCACCCCAAATAGGTTTGGTAAAAAACATTGAACTATGGTAAGATTTTAACTTAAGAAGTGGAAGGCTATACTAACATAATATTTTTTTGCGGGATTTCTTCCCTTATACATAAATTACCACTTATTATCTTTTCATATGCTTGTTAAAGATAAGTGGGATATACTTAAGTGATTATGCATGCATAGAAAATATTTAAACATAAACCATTTTTTATTATAGGTCCATATTATATTCTTGTTATTTCAGAAATTATATCATCATGTCAAACATCCACAATGAATAACCATACAATTGGCAGAAATAAAAAAATGAATATGATAAAAAGAATTAATATTTGTTAGTTTATCTAGTGGTTTATAAAATAACCTTGTCCTAGTGGAGAGACACCTTGAACTGCTTAAGGTTCATGTTTACAGCTTTCCACCTATCCACCGTTGTATCTCCTTGGATTGGATTCACCTCAACTCCTAACGTGAACCGACTCCACTAGCTTTGTAGGATCATCAATTACATATGATTTTAACTCACGTTTAGGTGAGGGGTAAAATGGGGTTTAAATAAAAGAGACCACGGGCACACATTCCCTACATATTAACGATGAAAAGGAATGCTGGAAAATTATATTAATTTAATTAATAAGTTAAAAGGGAACCAATCACATACAAAGGCCTAGTTTAGATCATGATCATCCACATAAATGCAACAAATTATGCATTTTAATGAAACTACCTTCATTTTCTTCAATCATTCCTATTAAACATAAATTATGTTCAAATTGATTAATAATTGTATTTTATTATTCAATTATTTTTATCTAAATCCTTTTTAGAATTTACATAAGATTATAATCTATAACTCGGTACATGACCTATACCTTGGAAGCAACACGATGAATACCCATCCAAAACTACCCAGCATTTATTTATACTTGTATAAAATTTATTCTTCGTGACATGTAGCATGTATGTATAATTATAACTATAATAAAAATCATGCATGATGTGAGGGTCTTTGAACATTAAGTATATGTTAATTAGACATTTATATATATATATATATAACACCTATCCCATGTTATGTCCCATATTTAATCCCACATTAAGGTTCATATCTCAAGGGTTACATAACAAAATAAAAAAAATTAACTATGTAATCTGGAAAATAGTACATGACGTGTAGATCAAACTACATGGTGTTTAACTTCTTCATCATCCATCATAAGTACACGCCTGGAGAGATGATTTTTGAAGTGTTCATTAGATATCTTCATAGCACACAGTATGTCCAGTGTGCCACACGCCATGTAGACTCTGCGTTACACAATCACCATCCAGGAAAGCAGTGTATGGTATACACGACATAACCCTGACCTAAACGAACTACACACCTTATCATGTGGGCCACATATCATGTAGTCCTTCTAACTATTCTCTAGTTTATCCTGGTCAACACACGATGTAAGAATTAATTACACTGCGTGTCATTAATGCACACAGCTTGAGTAATTTCATAATTACTCCTGTTTTATTGAACACAATTACATGGAGTGTAGATCAGACTACACAGAGTGCATTTTTGACTTATATGGACAAAAAACATTGATTCCTCTGGATGATATTCTTGATTTAATTTTAATCATAAAATTATTTGTTTCTATTAGATCTGAATGAAATAATAAGTAAGGAATATATCTCAGAAATTCAGATTACAACAACGATTAAACACAAATTGAAACAACTAAATTATTAAAGTGTAAATCATCAAAAATTATTTAAATAATTATAAAGGAAAATATGAAATGCTTTGATACCACTTTTAATTTCTGGTCACAACCGAAGCACAAGATTGGTGTGTACCAAACTTTGAAAATTTTCATAATCAATTATTAAGCTGGGATCAGTTCAATGATGAATGCCAGCATACATGGAATTGAATCAGATATAAAATATAAAGGAGAGAACCTGAAACTGAGAAGATAGAATTGACCTACATTGTTTACAATTAATTAAATTAAATTTTATAATTACCTCCATGGTGATTCATTCTTTATTCATGTGTCTGGTCATAGGGTTGAGGTGTATCCTTGTTACGATGTAGAATCCAAGGTTAGGAATCATCTAGTGGCATTCCACATGTGATCTATTTATCTTCAGAAATCACTAAAGTAGTCATTGTGTTCTTGTGTGGATGTTCATAGTGCTTGCATTTTTGGCCTTTGATCACCTTAAGAATCACTTCCAAAGCATTCTCCTTGATCCCGTGGAGGAGGATCTCTCTCTTTCTTGAGAGATTTCTTGGAGATGGATGATTTCCCAATGCTCAAGAGCTTTTCTTTAAGGATGTTATGCACACATTGACTTGTTAGGAATTCAAATGACAACTTCTCTTAAATTCTGAATAATAACATAATGGGGAATTTAATTCACCTCGTAATAAGAAATATTTAACACAGGTTCAGTTAGTTAATTTATTATTCTATTTTAAACCGCATGAGAAATTATAATAGAAATTCTATTATTTCTATAAAATGTACTTAACATGCACGTTATATATAAATACTATTTAACAAAATAATATTAAATATTATTTATCATCGGACCCATAAATTGGTATGTCAATCTTCCTCAATATTTATAGGACCTTGAATAATGACTATTTTTTATTAAATAAATATAACTGTATTATTCACCGATAAATAAATATTTTGTTTTCAATATATTATTTTTAATACTATGGAAAAAAAATATGATCTATCATACTTTAATAATTATTAAACCACGACTAGGAATAATTATTATTCAACTTGTTAAATAAATAAATTATTTAACTGAAATAATGGATAGGCTTAGTGTGTTACCCTCTAAGCCTCTTTCACGTTGGCATTAGGCCGGCTTGCCTAATGTCCAAGATTACTATCTAAAATGGGTAAAGTAACACAAGAAAAATATCTTAATGTTTTAATGACATGTCACCTCATACAAAATATTACAATGTAACATAATCCATTTGTCATGATATCTCTAATCAAGTGGGTTGCATGCAAGTTCCATCAACCCATTTTCTTGATTTCAATTTTTTTTACTTCTTGTAACTAATCTTTTCAAGATAACACTATGGCCATGGATTTAGTAAGAATATATTATTTCAATTAATGCTTCTGAGATATATAATTCTATAAAAGCGAAAAATACTTTCTCACATATTTCATTTACGTAATATTACTCATGATGCACCCAACATACCCTACCTCTCCCTGAACATCTCTCATCATGGTTTTCATCAATACATCTAATTGTGCAAATTCATAATACCCATTAATAATAATCTCAATGTCTAAGGACCAATACACACATCCACAGATAGGAACATCCAATGACACTTAAGAATGTGTATTTCTTACCAGCAGGTCTTGTTCTCATAATATCCTCTTGGATATTACCAAGGATACACACCATGAGATGGTGCCTCAATGTTTAATGGGTCCCCACCCCTGATAGACTATATCATTTGTGTCCCTTAAAATTATATTATCTAGCCACATAACATATATTCAAGAATAGTTTCATGACAATTTTAGGTTCCCATTATAGTAGGGATCTTCTATAACATTTTAATGTGATAACTATTCATAGGACATTATCACATATTATGTCACGTAGAAGAACAATCATAATATGATAATTAGTATATTAATATTCATCCAATGAATAAATGTTTATCATAAAGTATAAGATAATTGGATTCTAGGGAATCAACTCCAACACTCATCCTAGAAGGTATCATGATCAGCAGGTAACATGAATCTTTGTTGTCTAAATAAAATCCTATTGTTTTCTACAGAGAGCATTGCTCAAGTAAACTTAATGTGAATTGTTTAAAGGCATATTTCTTAAGTGTATACATATACCTTCTTCTCCATGGACATTGTATTTCTAGTTAATAAGGTTAGAGAAAGTGAAATGGATGTTCATAAAGTGAAACATAGTGAGTAATAAATTTAAATGGGGGAGAAGAGAAGATTATAATTTTGATATTGACACACACATTTGAGAGAACATTAAAGTATTGACAAAAAATATAAAAGGGGGGATTGTTGGGACCACCTTTTTTATGATTTTTTATTTTTTATTTATAGTTGTCAAATTTTTTTAAAATGATGAAGGACGTACAATGTTAATGGTGGTTATTAGAAGTGATTATGTGTGGAGAATTTTTATATATTCATATCATTGGATTCCCTGATTGGGAAATTCAACATGATGTTAAATAAGACAATTGTATCACCAGTCCTATGTTCAAAATAAATGTATCAAAGATCAGGCTTTATTTACAATAATGAATATGGTTGAAAATTCATTCATTTGAGGATGAAGAGTTCTCTAGAATTCATATTCCAAAAATATTATAGGAAGAAGATGAGGTCATGCAATATTTCCTTGTATATGAATTTGTATTTGTTGTGTATAGTTACAATAATGGTAAAAATGATGAAGGTGATTCAATGGTAATGGAGTTTGGTTGATGTGATTATTCTTTGAGGATTTTTATTGATTCATATGATTGTATTCCCTACTTGGTAAATTCTCCATGATTTTAAACCAGACGATCGTAGCACTGGTTCTATGTTCAAAATACATTTATAAAAGGTGATATATTGTTTAAAAAAATGAATATGGATAAAGTTTCATTTATTCTAGGTTGAATATTTATTTGGAATTTACATTCCATGAATATTATATGCGGAGTAGGAGTTCATACAATATTTTATTCATTCATGAAAACTATAGAAGATCTTGAAAAACATTTGACTCTGTGTTGCATGAAGAAAATAAGACGACGGTTTTCTGATTAGACAATCAAAAAATCATATGTTGGGAGAACATTTGATGAAATACTTATAAATAATCTGTTGAATAAATTGATTCAAATCATATTCAGTTTTGATTGGAAAGAATGATGTTGCTGAAATATAGGGATGTTCCAATACTTTCCATTGAAAATATGAGGATGCTGAAGTTGATCGATTCAATAATATATATCATGAAATATAAGGATCATGATGAAACAAACATATTGTTAAAGAATAAATATGACTGTGATGAATCATGGGTGTTCTATCATAAGTATATATTAATGGTTGTGTCGTTTCATAGTTTTTTCCAAATTTTTGGGCCTCAAAATCAGGAATAGTTTGGCAATGGAAAGATTTTCTCATAGGATTGAATGGTTTTTGGAATAAAGAATGAAATAAGAAAATGATTAAAACCACATACCTTGGAAAATGGACTACATGACATGTTCTAGACTGGTTTTTGGCTGCATACCATGTAGTGGGAAAGGTACACTGGGCTGTTTTTGGAACAAGTCGTGGTACCAAAAATGGTTTGTGGTAGAAGGACTTGTGGTACGTGGAAGGATCATAGTTCATGGTAAAGGGATTCATTTGTTGAATAGAGGGGGTGATTTAATTTGCTTTATAGGGGGAAATGCATTACTACGACCCTATGCTAGAACATTTTGTTGATGAAAATGGTTTGCAGGACAATTTCAGTTCGTGGGAGAAAGTGGTATGCGGTGAGGGATGTACCACATTGAATATTACGGTCAAACGAATTAGAGAAATTTGAGGACATATTTTCCTATATAATGGACCCTTTTCTTATCAATAGGAAGATTAAAATTTTATAATAAATATAATATTTGTTAGAAGAGATCGTCTATGTGTGAAAGAGTTCATGAGGGGGATTTCTGAAAAGAGGAGCAGTCCATAGAAGAGATTCCATAAAAGATGAAGTGGTATGATGAAGATGAAACAACTTGCAGATTTAGGATAAACAGTCCACATAAGAGGAATTATATAAAACATGGGAGCATAAGTGCACATAATTAAAAAAAGTATGATAAATAGGAAGAATCAGTACAAAGAAGAATGAATTTTTTAGAAGTAGAAGTAGTATACAGAAGCGATATGTGGATATTGTACGATGTGGATTTACAAAAATGAAATAAAAGGTTTTTATAGAAGGATAGGTATGTGAAGTAGGGTCATTACATAGAGAAAGTTTACTATACTGAGAAGGCACTGTATGTGGAGAATGTGTGATATGCGGAGCTGGTATGGTATGTGGAGTTTGTGCTGTATGTGGAGGAGGTGTGGTATGCAGAGTTGAGAAATTCCATGAAAGAATAATTTGTTCATGAAGAACTCATAGTACCCAGTGTATGAAAGTTCATAGAGGAAGGATCAATAGTCTGTTGAATGAGGGACAGTTCATGGAAGTGAACATTGTACATAGAAGAGAACTGATACTTCATTCACTACTAATAGTTTGTATCTGAGAAGGAGTGTGGCCAATTTATATTAAATTATTAAGTCCATATTAACTATTATCATGCTAATCTGAGTTGTTCCTCGTTATATTGACCATCACAAATGGATTTAGTGATTCTAGAAATAAGAAGATGATGATTCAGTGTATTTGGATTTTCACTGGAGAAGAATGAGAATAATGTGTATATTTCATGTTTTCTATTGAGAAGGAAGTAGAGGGTAATTTTCATGATTCTAAGAATGTAAAAAAGTAAATTGTAGAATTTAAAGTAGTAGTGTGAGAACAATAGGTCTCAAAAGGGTGATGACTCTATTGGTGTTTTAAACCATATTCAATATTGAGAAGACTGTCTTGGGAGGTTGTATAAAGAACTAGTGAGGAGCTGCAAGTTGGACTAGGTCATCACTAGTTTAGGGAAGTAAAATTATTTCATTCCCCCCTGTAATGTTTAGGGAAACACATTTCATGAAGGATTTTTTTATTATCCAATACATTGTAATTTTTACTAAATTATTTTGTAGAATACATGCACCAGTCATTCCCAAGCAAGGAATGGATGTAGCTGCTTTTATATAGTATAGAACCCTGTAAAAATATTGTGTTCATATTTTTAATACTTTCTATTATGGAATGAGAAAGAGGAAAGAGAAAATGAGAATAAATAACCTAAAAGTTCAATATGTATGGGGATAAAGAGGTGGAATTGGTTTGAAAATTCCCCAACAATGATTCACCC
This sequence comes from Viscum album, assembly GCA_963277665.1. NCBI lineage: Eukaryota > Viridiplantae > Streptophyta > Magnoliopsida > Santalales > Viscaceae > Viscum > Viscum album. Next base: position 539,010,348 of record OY728156.1, read on the forward strand.
CCTATTAGTTTTAGGTATATCCTAATTTGGTCCCCTCATTCTTATTTATATAAACATTAGGAAAATGTTCCCATCTATGGGATATTCCTACTCAGCATTGGTCCCCATCCCCTAGCCTATTGAAGGTGGTATTGGGGTAATAATGTTTTAGACCCCAATGGGTCGGTTCTTGATAGAGTGGTATTAAAGGCTCCATTTCTACCTCATGACCAATGACTCTAAGATTGGATTGGGGAAACAATGTTAAGTGTTATGATTTTGGCTTTCAGACCAGGGAATCTAGTGTTGCTGTTTTAGAAGACTAATGCATACACTTGATATCTAATCACCAAAAATTAAACATGGTACATTTAGACATTTTATTATAAAAAAATAGTTGGACAAGCATCATATAGGCATGGGTTGGGGTTTTCATTACCTTATTAATCCATATCCCTAGATATAAAAAATGATGGTGGAAGATATTATTTTTTTAGATGCCTATATGATTAAAGAAAATAAGAATACCCCTAAATTATCACGAAGATGATCTATAAATTTATGAGTCATAATTATAGGGGAAAATAATGGATATATCACCACGTAGTGGTATACCATCGGTACCACCATACATTGAGCAACATCTAGTAGTGGATGTTCTAAATGAGGATTCACTTATAATGATCATGCTACATGAGTTCCAATGGTATTGAACTTATATGTTTCTTGGTGGACCAAACCCTCAGTTGGGTGATGACTTGATAGAGGATGTCACTCACAACATCCACCATCAGAGGATGCTTGAAAATTAGTTAGAGGCCCCGGCAGTTGTCATCTTTATTGATCTGTTGAATGATGGTGTACTTTAGTTTCTTATTGATATGATGATATAGATCTATCCTATTTATAAATTGAATGTATCTTTAAGGAGGAGATTTATTTATCTACATTTCGATCAGTAAATATATAAGATATTTTTCATATCTAGTAGGTCAGTTTTACTAGGGTGGAGTATTGTGTGAGTTTTACTGTTCTATCATGATATTCCATGGATATTGCTTGGAATCCATTTTTCATATAATTGAACATTTTGAAGGTTTTATATCATTATAGCAAGGCTAGATGGTATCCCTCTAGATTCACACTTATGTTCGAGTGTTTTAGAGAGACTTAGAGGTGGAGAACTTCCTAGAATAGAAGGTACTCATAGTTGCTGCTATTATCGGGAACTCTGGAGCTAATTCCTTGTCCACATGTAGAAGTTGGAATTTTTAAGGATATAAAATTGTCATATTATTCAATAAATTATCCAATAACCAATGATATATAGTGAATGGCTCTTGGGATTGCTCAAATCAGGTGCAAGCGATGTGGTTTTTCTCCTATGATGGTTGGGGACAGTCAGCTCCGGATTTTCTGACCTGTCATACAGTGGATCAAGATATAGTTGAGGAACAACCAAGGAAGTGTTAATGACGTGATAAGGAAGGTTAGTTGTGTGGGATATGTGTTATAGGGTCTAGAATTTTAGTATGAGGTGGACGAAGGATTAACCTATTACCACAACTTCCCCAAGTGGTCTACACTAGGTTGATGAAGCTGGGGGTTAGGGAGACGCTTACAACATGAAACGAGGCTTATAACCCAAGGATATAAGGATGATATGAGGTATGGTCTATTTCATTTATACCTTTTATGTAGTATGGATAGTCATAGGTGTGAGTCATTAAATTCATTCCAATTTTCTAGAATGAGGTTTAGAGATTTTGGTTGAGTCTTTAGCTCAACACTTTTAGTTAGGGACATTGAAATGAGGTGAATTGGTGATTGTGTACATTAGAAGATAGTGTGATATGATTAGTGGATTTGATAGATTTTTTATGGGATCTTTTTGTTGCAGCAATGAGTCCTTATGACATCTTTGTAGGTATGGACTTGTTATCTATAGTTTATGCCAAGATCAACTATTTTACATGGAGAATATGGTTTTTCCATAGTGATGGGATGATTTTTCCATTTTTTGGTTAATATGAAACCTTTAATGATAAGGGAAAGCATAAGAATAAGAGATTTTATCTGATCACTCAGTAGTTGGATAGTATGACTTGTTGAGTAGTGGATGTTATAGTCTTCTAGTTTTCCGTGATGGTGGTGATGTAATAGGACATTTTTTCTGAGGACGTTCCAGGATTACATCTACACTGATAGCTATAATTATACATTGAATTTATCACTGATATTACCCTAATATCTATGAAATTATATCATATGGATCCTATGGGGCTTCTTATGTTTATGGTTTATTTGGAGGTCTTGAAGGACAAGTTCATTTTGGGAACCATTGTTCCCCCTAGGAATCCTTAATATTGTTCGACAAGAAGGCTTAGAAGAGATTTTGGTTATTTAACGACTATAAAAGTTTAAAAAATGTGTCTTTGTATAAAAATTATCCATTATAGATCAAAGATGACCTCTTCAATAATTATGAAGGGGTAGGATGGTTCCTGAATATTGACCATGGATCATGCTATTACCAGTTGCGAGTAAGGGATGAGGATATGAAGAAAATAATATTCAGATGTCTCTATGGTATCTATGATTACATATTCATTCCATTTGATGTGAAAAATTACATACTAGTTTTTATGGGACTCTTAAACTACATTAACCATCCCTTGTTGGACTAGTTCATAGTAGTCTTCGTCGACAATATTCTTGTATACTCGTTATTCTAGGAGAATCATAAGTGAAATTTTAAGATGGTTCTAGACACAATATGACAGCACAATAATTTTGGAAAGCTCCCCAGGTATATTTTTTTTAATTCTATAGGTCTTCTTATTAGGAAATTTCATCTTAGATGTAGTAGTATCAATATATCCGATGAAGGTTGGGATTTTTCTTTCTTGAAAGCCACACAAGAGAGTTACTCGGGTGTGGAGTTTCCTTGGGTTCGTACGTTACTATATATATTTTGTGGACAATTTTTCCAATGAGGAACCACCCATGAAGACATTTACCTAGAAGAGGAAAGAATATTATGGGTTAAATTGTGCTGGAAGTGATTTCAAGAGTTTATGATGAGGATGAATAGTTCTCCCAACTCAATATTTATATACTATGGTGTCGAGTATATAATTTTATTTCATGCAATAGGGATTAGGCTAGGTTGTGTTCTAATGTAGATATATGAATTTGTTTCAATTATTCACATTATTTGAGACCATATGAGACTAACTATGTGGCCTATTATCATGATTAATAAATTGTATCATTCACATGGATGATAGGGTTACACTACCTGATGGGAGAGTGATTTATCATATTCTCTGACTGAATGTTTATCGAGTATATATTCTCATAGAACAATGTTACCTTGAGGAAGAGGTTATGTATAGAGTTCCTCCATTACTATGACATTATGATTTTCTATATTCATGGGAAGGGAAACATGGTGGAAGATTCTCTTAGTAGGAGATCATGTTCTGAGTTGTTGTATTTGGAATCCGATTATTTAGCCTCATCCTAGTTATGCTTATTGTAAAAAGATTTTTATCCATATCAAAATTCAACAGTTGTTATCCCACCTCATTTACGATGACTCAACAATTCTTATCATGTAGTTTCCAACTATGATATCATATGTTCTCATATTTTCACTCAATTATCTAGTGATGGATATTCTGAAGGTGAGGAGTATGTTATCCTTCCTATAGGGTGGGAATTCATACCAATGAAATTTCAAGACGAGAAGATGTGGAAGGTTTATAAATACCATTTTTCTGTGAAACTAGTTGTGGAAAATGTATACTAGAGCATCATACATTAGTTTTGGGTTCCATGAATGAAGAGTTGTTGGTAGAGCCTTTCTCTTGATGCCTCACATGTCAGCTAGTGAAGGATGGGAACCAAGTTCTAGAAGATTTTTCTAAACCCCATGAGGTTCAAGATTAGAAGTGGGATAATCTATATGTGGACTTTATGATGGGGCTTACTCATAATTCTAATGGAAATGATTCCATATGGGTGCCAGTAGACCAACACCCCATGTTATCCCGCTTTTTATCTATTTGATATAAGTGTATAGTAGAGTGATTAGGACACCACTGCATACATTAGGCATCCTAACTCCATGGACATCCCTCAAGAATTTTCTTATACTATAATGTTAAATTCATTTCAAGATTATGGATGTGATTAAATTATACCCTTGGGAATCAGTTTCACATGAGCACATCCTTTCCCACGTAGACTAAAGGCAAGACAAAGCATACGATTTAGTTCATATAAGAAGTGTTTTGGTCTTTCATCATATAATTTCATCATATTTAGGAGTATCAACTATAATTTTTTTAGTTTTCATATTGAAAAAAATACCGTTAAACATTTGGTATGGTGTCATTCAAGTCCCTATATGGGCATCCATATAGGTCCCCTGTTTTTTGGACTAATATTGGAAATTATGCACACATGGGACCAATGTTTTTGTGAGATAAAACAGAGAAGGATTAGATCTTCCAGAAGTGGATGAGGAATACTCAATGATATCATATGTCTTATTCTTACTAACGACGGAGTCCCCTGGAGTTTGAAGAGGGATACCCTGTGTTCTTGAGGGTCTTACATCAATGAGGATTCTGAATATTTGTATGAGGTAAAAAGTTATTTCTGAAATTTATTGGTCATTTCTATAAACATTATAGAGTTGGAGATGTATTGTACTACTTGGATCTACCACCATTGTGGAACCATGTACACACTGTATTTAATGTGTCGCAGTTGAGGCAGTAAATGCATGATTCATCACATGATATTGATAGGGGAAATATAGACATTGATCTTGTATCTACTATTACATAGTACGCAATAGAGATCATTAATTTGTGGAGAGGATCATTTAGGGGAAATATATTCTCCTATGGTTTGTCTTGAGGATGCATGTTAAACTATAGGAGATCACCTTGGAGTAGGAGACCAAGAAGTGACCATCATACCCTAATAAATTTGATATTTCTTTTTCTTTTTTTGGAGGAATGTACCTAATTTGGTGAGAATTTAATGAATCATATTTTAAATGTATTATTTTTTTTATATTAAATGTAATATTTTTGAGACTATTAGTTGATATGGATTGTGATTCTGAGGCTTCTGATGTTATAATAAATGTTTTCAATACATTAAATATAAAAAAATCACACCCATGTATCATTCTGGACAAATAGAAATAAATCATGAATAGGGGACTGAATATGATATTATTTTGTAATGATGATTTCATACCATGTTACTTACCCAATAAATTCCATAACCCTTATTATTATACGGTGTCTACAAAAAATTTGTTGTGAGTGAAAATGAATAAAACAAATAAATTAATTTGTTTATTTTTATTACTTTATTTTTTTTCATAAACTTATCTCATATATCAATACATGGTTATAGTTATATATAGGGGGTGCACACTAAACCATGGATTCATAGATATATCATGGGAGAGTGTTTTTTGAAAATGATGTCAGATCATATCAAGATCAATAAACAGTGATCCAATATAAGGTATGGATCTCACAAAAGATAGTAAATTAGGATAATTCTTCATCAATGATCATTCCAATCACCTATTAGGTTGTTGATTTTTTTTTACCATCCCATATTTAATCATATATTAGTGTGGATCAATTACAAAAACAATAATTAATTAATTCATTTATGGTAGATTTAAATTGATGGATTTTTTTATAGTTTATTATGTGTATCTCCTATTACTCTATCTATTTCAATGACAATGAATCATGTTTGAAAAAAAATATGATGTGTAGTCCTCACATTTTGTGGATTATAGATTCATCTCCCCCATTCTTTGCACATTCATAATTGGTAGTTTCATTATCCCATTGTTTGATGAATACCTAGTTTTTGATCATTGCATGACTGTTCTTTAGCATAACAAAAATATATTAGGGGGTTGATTCATGGTCAGGGGTTCGATTGTGGTTCGATGAATATGTAACATGATTAGAGTCATATGAATATGAATATTCAGGTTCACGTTCTTTTTAGTGCTGACATTGGCAGCAAAAAATGGATCTAAGGTGGTGTTTTCTGATTAGATCCAACACTAAATCTCGATGATCAATGATGTATATGGATGGATGGCCCACAATTTGTGATTGTCTGGTGAGATGGGGGATATGGTGAAACAATACATGATGTTTTGGAATAAATATTAGATCAAAAAAATCCCACAATTCATAGTGTGTAATTTTTCGTAACTTTCCATGTTGGACCACTAGGTTGTGGTTCTTGGTTTTCCACCAAAGGTAAATGTCACATGACATGTGACACTATAACATGACATCTAACATGTGATAGAGGATCATTATATATCGAGTGATACATGGACATGATCAAGCCACGTACATGGAAATGGCCTCTTATACCTAGGAACATCTAGGTGTACATGGGTTGGTATATAGGTATGTCTAGTGGTATAAGAAAACAATAAAACTGCATGGGGAAGGTGATTGGTGATATCTAAATGTTGTTTATTCTTCCTACATGATTTTTATTTTATTATTTATATGTACTATTGGAATTTACCATCCAATAAGAACAAGAGTTTGCTGAACATTAGGTCTACCCATAGTACATGCTATAGATGGACTTTTTTTTTGTTTTTAGCCATTCGTTTATTTCGTCTAGACAAGTCTTGGTTGAGTGTGTCCCATTATATAATCATTTAGAGAATTGTGTGTTATTATATCCAAATCATTGTATTGTGCTCCCCACTAGTGGATTAGTCTCAGATTGAGATCATGGAGTCTGTTTGTGAGACTGGAGTGTGGTCCTCTATCTTCTGTTAGCACTATATGGGGTTTGTGGAATCAATCCGGCCTCTATAAGTATGGTGTTGATCCTCTATCTAGTCAGTAGTATTAGTAGGGTTTATTGTATCAATGTAATATGATCCCCTAAATAGTGGTTTCATATATATTAGGTTTGTGGTGTCCCCCATTAGTCATGGTCATGACCTCTATCTGATTATCTGGGTATTTTGTGATCGGTGAGTTTTCTTAGTCGAGGTCCAATGATCTGGACCTCCTGGATGGATTTCTTATATGATAACATGGATCATCGGGTGGCTTATCCTAGAATAGGCAATTAATCGTGAAGAATAATGTGGATGAATGTTTTTAGAGATTTCCTGGTAATGTAATGTTCTCATAAGTATAATTGGGTATTACCTCTTACACATTAATTGTAATATCATTGTTATGTGATAACTATTTTTTATGCTAATTGTTTAGTGTTTTCTCGTTGTCCAAGGAATTGTTATACTCAATCCTATATGGGATTTGGTTGCATGTGTCATGTATTATACAAATGATGACCCATTTTATGGTGACCTTGAAGGATATAGAGTATTATAAGAATATCTTGGACTAGAAATATTGGAAACTATTCATGGTTCATGCATTTTATCTTATTTTTCACCCATAGTGTAATTTGGAATTTCTACATTTTTTGGTTGGACATGTATTTGGACCCTTTTTCTCTTTCATTAAATTATAGACATGCTATGATTATGGGATAATAGATGTATGCATGATTTGGTTTAGTTTTTTATATTTCAGCATTGTATTGGCTTGGATATGTGTGTGTGTATTGGTAATTTAGTCTAAACATACCGTCTATGGGATATGACGACTCAAAGCTAGTCACCAACCCCTAGCATATTAGTTTTTGGCATTGGGTATCCCCATGTTAGACCATGGTGGTTCAGCAAGTGAATTTGTTTTCAGGGTTGGACTTCTCTGAAACCATCACGACATGAATCATAGCTCACATGATCTGAGATCACCACCGGAAAATATCTCCATAAATGGGATCATGGGTGAATGTTGTCGAAGAAAATTAAGTTTTCTCAGTTCAAATAAATTTATTTTTCCTATGGTGAACCAATTATTCTATGGAACATGATGCTTCATAGAGTATAATACAAGTATATATTTCTAATATAAATCCACAAGTATTAATAATTGTTGATTAGGTAGTGAGATGATACAAGTCACATACACGGTAGTAAAAGGATGTGTAGACATTAAAGCGTGAACTGATAGTTCATGCAAATTAGTCAGGAAGACAAAATCGCACAAAATCATGGAAACATTGATGATATTAAGAGATTATGCTCCATATGGTGCAAATCACCCAAAAATTCAAAAAAACAAAACCCTCACATGAGATACATTAGATCAACGTTAATCAATGGACAATGGCACAATACGGAGAATCCTAGGGATTAAGCTAGAAAACTAGACCCCCCCCCCCCCCAAGAGCAATTACAAGTACATAGAAAGCCTAGTAATACATTGATTCCACACAAAGTCCCATAAATAAAAGCCCCAAAATAAAATAAACTTTTTATAATAATAATAAACTAAAATAATTTCTTATGAAAAAACAAAAAACATAATTTTAATTTTGAAATTTCAACAGAGAGCCTCATGAAGAGTAGAGTCAAGGGAGTGAAACATCATCTTATTATATTATTATTATGTGTAATGTTTTATAGTATGATATTTTTTCATTATCTATAACATTATTATTATTATTATTGTCAAATATAGTTATATTTATTTTTAAATTTCATTGTAATTATTTGTCTTTTTTGTAATATTTATATCTTCTTAATTTTTATCTATTTATTTATTATTAATTAATTATTATATATTTGATTTTGTACATCAGTACATACATTCATGAATAAATGAATATATATATATATATTATCTAGTAATTTAATATAATTTTTTTTATTATATATATATATTACGAAACAAAGAAGACACACACACAAACATATATATATATATATATATCTTCTAAATCTGTCACATATTTAACATTTATAAAATATATATTCTATTATCTGATTAAGGGATTATATTTATGTTATGAAGGATTTTATTCTTTCTTGTGTTGTTATATTTTAGAATCCTCACTTGCATGAGACCCAGAAATGTAATTCTTATTTTGGATGATTTTCCCATCACAAATGAATATAGTGATTTGATATTAAAAATGATCTATTACAATTCATTTTTGGTAGGATTTTTGTTTTCATTATTTTTATTTCATGGAATAAATATCATATATTTTAATCATAAGTTGATGCAAGCTCTTTACACATCAATCTCATATTTTCGACACCCTTTTTAGTAAATTTTTAATTTGTGTTTTGTTTCTAACTCATAAAACATTTGAATTTAGATTATAATACTAATAATTATTATTATTAATTAATCATTATTATTATATTTATTTAATTTTAATTTTTATAAAAAGGAATTTTTAATGTAGTGGATCATGAACCAACTGTCTTCCCACACCATCTTCTTCATTGGGACCAGAAGTTGGCTACTTCATTAGACCAACCCTAAGAAACCCTAACCAATTATCTTTTGTAGAGTTGTTCAATCCCAAACATAGTGCTTTGGTCCATATATTCTATAGTTACATAGACAAAAATTTAATAGTTCTTGAGAAATCTATCAACAATAATGAAAAGAAATGATGATCTGACGCTGTTACAAGTGGGTCCCTTTTATTAACACCAGAAAAACATTAATAAAGGAGGACATGTATCAATGATAAAAAATTATTGATAAAGGTGGAATGTTATATGGATTATAAGTAATTATGATAGTGTCCATATTTATATATAGTCTTGTTGATATTATATCACACTATAATAACAAAAATAGGAAACACATACAAGTTGTAGCAGAAAATATATGGTATGAAAAAATTATAATTTAATTGAAATAAAAATTACATCACAAATACCAAAATTACAATATTATAGAAGTTTCAAAAAAAATAATTAATTTACATTAAAAGGTAAAATTTATTAAAAATATTTAAAACATTAATGGTTTCATTATCATTGGAACGAAATACCACATAAAAAATTCTTGGTCATGGTATCAGTAACTAAAACAAGTATACCAACTCAAGAAACTAAACCCACAAATATAATAAAATTATTATTATATTTGAAAAACAATATAGAAATAAATTAAACAAAAATAGGAAATAATATATTAATAAAATGTCATTTTTGAAATGATAACTGTCACTATTTGTCATATTTGGCATACCAAGCATCATATTGAGGTGGGGATGGTTCCTACACATTAGAAATACCTTATGGAAATTTTACCTAAATTATCAAAATATTTAGAATGTGTTTTACCAGTTTTGAGTATGTTAATTTTATTTTTTAATAAATTGTAAATTTTAAACAATATGACACACTTGGATTCATATCCGTCACACTATGCAGGACATTGAGGTGAGGCTAATTCTTACACATCACATACGACTTATGTATCATTAGTATAGATATCTAAATAATATAAATATTTTTTCTTAATTTTGATTATGTTATATGTGTTTTTTACTAACATGTTATTTTAAAAAAACACACACTTTGAGAAATACCAATCACATCATTTTATGGTTTTATATGGGGTTGATTCTTACACATTGAAAACATATTATGTATTTTTTTATTATCAAGCTAATATGAGTTATTTTTATATGTTTTCAGTGAGTGAAATTTTTTTTGAAATAAAATACATATTTTAAAGTGATAACGAAAACATCGAGTCATACTAGGAACACCATGTATCAGAGTTAGGTATGTCTGATTCATAAACATCAAAAACGACTTTTGGATCATTATAATAAATAATAATAAAAAACTAATTTCATTTTCATTGTTTTTTTAATTTCAGTTTTCATTTTTTCTAAAATTTAAATTTTAAATAAAAGGAAACACTTGGATCTATACCAGACACACTATGTGTTGGATTTTGTTGAAATTGATTCTTACAAACCAAAATGATATATAAATATTTTACCCAAAGTATCAAAAAAATCCAAAAGTGTTTTCTCCTTATCAATTATCTCTCTCCTATTTTTTAATATAATGAAATTTTATTTTAAAAAGACACACTTGGAGTCAAACTAGTCCCATCATGCACTAGAATTATGTGTGGATGTTTTTCACACATAAAAATAGAAATTTATATTGTCTTCTATTGTATAAAAATTCTGAAATTATTCGATTGGGTTTGAGTATATAACGTTTATATTTTATAGAATTTTCATTTTAAACTCATAACACACACATTCAATCATACTGGTCACATCATCTATTGTTTTGATGTTTGATGAATTTCAACCCGTCAAAAATAACCATCATATACATTTCATAAAATTTCACGATAATATTTCTGTCCATCCATAGTTTTTAGTGACAGAAACATATTTTGAGATTAAAGTTCAATTTTAGAATGTTATTATTCACTTTGAGTTCTATTTAGAATACCTTATATCATATGGAGGATCATCTAGTTTCTTCATTCCAAAAATAAATTATACATCAATTTTTATAAAGTATCAATATAATTCTAATTTTTTTAAAACTTTTTTTTTAGTATGTAACATATATTTTTTTAAAAATATCAATTTTAAATAAAAATCAAACACATAGAGTCATACTTGTCTAACTAAAAAACAAATTGTGGTGCATCTTATTCCTACATATAACAAATATCATAGAGATTTTACTAATTTAATACATCAATATGAATGTATCTTCTCAGTTTTGAGTATCTCATGTGTGTTTGGAAATAAAATTTAAATTATAATCTAAAAACATACACTTAGAGTCATACAAATAACATTGTGAATTATGTTGAGGTGTGGATGGTTGAGTTATATAATGACCAGTATTAATATATATAAAAACAATATAACTTATTCATAATATATAAAACATTAAAAAAATGGATGCCCAAATACTATATTGGTTTAATTCTATTGGAAACATGGAATGAAAAATATCCGAGCTTAGTGAAAGATTTTCAATTTTTTCACAATGATATTTCCACATAGAAATTGTACTTGAAAACATTTCTCCATAACCTGACGAAAGAAATCATAAGAAAGGGTGAGCTTAATTGATTATTGAGGGTATGTAAGGAAAATGTGTATGTATATCTATAATGTCCTCGACCCGAAGAGCCACCTAAACAGAGCGACATGGGTCTGGTGTTACAACCTCAGTCACACCTTGCCAAACTATAAATAATGCTGACTAGAAACAAGGGTCTTATAGGTATAGTGGGGAGGATATACCCCCTTTTAGGATAATAATGGTACTAGTCCATGTATAAAAATAAAGATGCGGTGGAATAAATGACTCAGCAGACTTGAACTAGACCCGCATAGTGGAAGCACATTCAATATCGATAAACGGTTGAAGTAATAAATATAAACAACAGTAGTGGAAATTAAACACATCTGCATGTTTATCACTTGTAAATATTACTGAAAAAAACATACATCCAAAGGTGGTCATACATATCCATATGTAAAGGCTCCAATGGCTAACCAACTATAGATACAGACTAAGTATGAATTTTGGAATATTAAATAAGGAAAAACAAAGTAAACTTCCGCTTGGAAAGTCCTCAAGGTCCATACCGTCTCCTTACAATAGCTAATGCAGACCGTCTCCTAAAGCTGACATCATTCATGCACAAAAAATCCATAAAGTCTTCATGCATCCCGAAGGCCCAAAAAGGGTGTGAGCTGAATTTTGGAAGGATATAACCCAACAGTTCATACCTAATATAAGATTTTATGCTGGAATGAATTAATAATTAAAATAGTAAATATTATGATACACACAAACAAACACAAACTCTACTGATGCTCAAGTTCCACCATGGAGTTTCACCTACATTGGAAAATGCTAGAATCTCTGTTATGTAACCCGGCACCATGTGCCCCCTGTCACCACATGTCTCAAGTATCGATGTACCAAAGGCACACCCATGAGATAGTAACTCGAAGGAACAATGATGTTTGTCCTCAAATAAATAACTAGAGGGACAGTAATTTCTTCCCTCAAATAATGTAACTGGAGGGAAAATGATGTATACCCTCACGTAGAGTAACCAAAGGCATAGCGAAGTTTTCCCCCAAATAACGGTGAGCCTCTTCCCCAAACCTGATAGCATCAACTCTATCTCTTGAAGGATCCTCAACATCCATGTTGAATCCTAAGGCAAGAAAACCAAAACCTAAAGTACCTAAACTGCAAGTAATGGGGGCCTCTACCCACACAAGTGGTCAAAACCACCTCATCACGGAGTCTCTCTTTGTGCACACTACTCAAATATCTGAGTGAGAGGTAATCACAAAAATAGTACCCAAGACACAACACCTATGACACCTAATGTCCGTGAAACCATGCCGCTCATGTCTGATGGCCTCTCCAAACAAGTAACTCGGGCCATGCCCAACCAGATACTCACCCTGCCTCAATCCGACTTCCATGATGCCCAATCTCGTGTTCAAAACCACCCAACCTAACCCAGGTCAAACCCAACCTATGATCAACATCACTCAACAAATATTTGATCCATTCCCAAAAAAACCCAAAGGGTTTTTGTATATCAAATGACATGTATCACATATATAATCAAATGAAATGCTCAAACTAGCATGATAGACTAAACATTTGAATTTCAGTTGTCAGGTGTTGTCCAATACAAGAACTAAAATCTTGAATTCCACTAGCAAGTCATATCTAGGTTTAATAAACTAAAATGAACATTTTTAACCAGTACAAATCAATTATAACCATTTTGGCACTCCTTGGCCAAAATTCCCAAATGAGAAATGTCCACTCTTCCAGCCCCAATCAAGCCAAATAGGTAATAGGGTATACCCAAAGGCATCCCATAGGTCAAATAACAATTAAAAATTAAATAGTATGTAAAATAAGGTCACACTCAAAATACCCAATAATGGACCAAAGGTCGGGCCACCCAAAAGTATGTGAAAAACACAAAAAACTTATGAACCACCTACCTAAGACTCATACGATGACACACTTCCAATAACATCCTATAATTACGTATAAAACAAGGTAGATCTATAAAATAATCAAATCCTCTCAAACCCCTATAACTCATCTTTGATCAGAAATCAAGAAGAACGACTCAAGTGGAATCAAGGCCTTATCAGGGGGTTACAACACCTCCAATGGTCATTGAAACAGAGTTAAGACAGATGATCATGAGAAACAATAAGATCTGGTCGGCTCTCCCTGCCCAAACTCATTGAGGGTTTGACTTTTTGCCTCAAAACATGGCTACTTCCCAAATTAGGAAAAAAATACAAGTCGTGTACATTTTAGAACACATCGTGTACCATTTTATTATTCATATAGAAGATTATATTTCACCGAGGACTTGGTGACTGACTACACGATGTGTACCTAGAGGTACGATGTGTACTTATCTACCTAGCTGTCTTCCCCAACACGCCATGTATATCCCCATGCATGGCCCCACTTCACGGCGTGTAAAAATAATACAGGGAGGGTACATGCTAAAAACCTTCTACTTATCCAACAGGCCTACACACCATATATGGACTCCACATTGTCAAGGGTACATGGCGTTTTGAGCAACACTACACGCCCTATAGTAGGAAATTCTTACAAGGTCATCAAACGACATGTACTTTGTGAGCACACAGCTGGTACACACCTAACCCATACACGACATGTACATTAGATTACATGGCGTGTAGTATGGAAATTTCCAAAACATCCCATATTTTCCCAGTTTTCTAAGAAACAAGTCAAAAATTCAAATAGGGTTGGTATTTTACCAGTTCTAAAAAACCAGAGATCTTACATTCTTTCAACCTTAACATAGCTCATCCCCGATCTATCAAATGAAACTCATAGATGGAACCAAACATGCCTCCCCGGTCAAAGCATCCTAGACTCTCCCGGTCTCAAGGTTCTGTATAAATTCATCTAGGGTCTCCCCACCTTAGTAATTTCATAACTCGGTCTCAACCCTAAAAAACTCAACAAAACATGGGTTTACTTACCTATTTCTAGAACCATGGTCCTCTCATGATTCACAAGTCCATTGCTCGATGTTTTGAGCGGTTGTTATGGAATGTTGAATTTTCTTTGAATGTGTGATGCTTTGGTTGTTTGGATTTTATGGGGTTTGGATTCCGGTATTTTGGTACTAGATACCATTAAACCATCTTTTTGAAAATGAGAAAAAAATGGTTTTCATTTTCATATCATGATGCAACAACAGTCATGAGCCTCGTTGATTCTCCCATGTCATTTGTGACACCCAATGAATCCTACATCGCATTGGTGTCCGCCATCACATGGTCCTGCATCCCATGGATGCTCAAAATGTACCTAGTTCCTAGAACCTCATGTAACATGCATCTTTGATG
Source organism: Viscum album (assembly GCA_963277665.1). Taxonomy (NCBI): domain Eukaryota; kingdom Viridiplantae; phylum Streptophyta; class Magnoliopsida; order Santalales; family Viscaceae; genus Viscum; species Viscum album. Next base: position 539,025,684 of record OY728156.1, read on the forward strand.
CCTTAATTCCCATGAAACCTCAATTAACTCGAATCCTTGATGCCCTAATACCACACATCTCATACATATATATAAATATATATCACGCACCTGATATGGTGCCAAACCCACTGAACAACATCTAGTTGGTACACATAAATCATGAGCACCACTGGCACTCAAAATGGGTATTCTTTAATTGGTCATGCCAATATAAAACAAAAGAGTCATGGACACACTCGCAGTGTACCTCTAACTATCATAAGCTCACTAGCCTCCTCAACCCCTCGCAACTCCACAGCATGTACCTGTCCTGAAGTATGACTCCCTGATGCTTGGCCCCCCGGCGGTGCTGCTCTTGTCAGCGGCCACTGACCCCTCATATGGGTGCCACTATATCTATCATGTCCTCTGGGTGCAGCTGAAACTCAAATACACTCTCCGGGTACCAAACCTGAACCAACTCCGGATTCCACAGTTCATCCTGGTCCATGCCTACCGGCTATCTGATAATGCTGCTAAAAGATCCTTTCAAGATTCCCAACATGTCTACATGCCTAGTACTCTTTTGGAGGCCTATCATAATGATTCTGAACATGTCTTGGTTGTCCACACTGACAGAAAATCACTAATGAACTACTAAGAGGTTGTTTAGCTGAGTCCTTGGCCTGACTTCCATATTGGAACTCATCTCATCCTTGCTTCATGCTGTTTGAACCTTCACCTAATGTTGTCGTCTAGCCAACCTGGGGTCTATCTCTTTGGTTTCCCTCTATTATGAGTTCCTGATTCACCACCACTAAAAATATACCCAGCCTGAATATGTTCACCTAGTTTTGAATGGCATGTCATAATCCATCTTCAAAGAGTCTCTCACTGTCCATGTCATCACATACCATACCATGTGCAATGTGATATAACATATTGAATGTATGAGTATAGTCCTTGGTGGACGTGTCTCACTACCGAAGGCTCAAGAACTCTTGATCTCTAACTACATTTAGTGTCTCTGGGTAATAGTTCTCGAAGAATATTTCCTCAAAGTCATTCCATGATAGTCTCACATGCCTGCATGCTTGGACATGTACATACCACCAGCACTTTGCTGGTCCCCGCAGCATGTACATCACCATCTTGACCCTCCACCCTGGTGGAATCTCAAGCTACTCTAACATCATCTGTGTCCTCTCTATCCATTTCGCAGCTACCTATGAACCAACTAAACCCATAAAAGTGGTGGGTGTTGTGACTGGAACTCTAACATCAGATATGACATAGATGGATCTGTGCTCTATCAATCCCATGTAAGACATGTACTAGGATAGCTTGGAGCTGATTATGGAGCCATGGTCCAAACGCTTCCAAACCCTACTATTTCCCTACCTGTACATGATCTTGGACCTGTTCCTTCCCCTAAAGCTATACCCGCGGCTCATGCTCTGCCTGTACTAGTTCCTGAACTGGATCCTTCTCCTGCGGCACTGTACCATGTCCTGCCTGACTCTCTATCTGAGTTGACTAAAAGGAACATATTGAATACTATAAATGGGAAGACAAGCCATATATATATATATAACTATATATATTCAATGCGGATGAGGAATAATGTAAAGAGGTATCATAAAACAACTATCGTTACACTCCCCAATCACATCCTATGCCCATGGAATCCCGACCTCATGGCCTCCTTACACACCCTCAATAGAGCCAAGTGTCAAAAGTACCTCGGGTCATGCTCGTCATGAGAGACAACGTTGCCTCAAACTGATGGCCAAGCCACCCAATCCTAGTGATCAAAATAACCTCAACCAAAGTACCTACTTGCTAGTACAAGAGCCAGGCCCAATTACCCTACCACATGAAATTCTAGAAAAATATAAAGCATGGTATAACACATTGTAATCAAAAAATAATTCTATTAGGAATTTGTCCTATTCACATTTCAAAGCATAAATAGCATTGAAATTTGGCATTATTCACATGGAATTATAACATCACAAATCATACATGTAATTATCAATTGAAATACCCTAAAATGTGCCTATAAAAAGCCAAACAAACAACATTTCCATTCCGGGACATGGTCAAATTTTCCCACACCGCATCGGGTCAGGGGTCAAATTTCAAAATAAATAACATCACACGCCAAGTTACCCACAAAGGTGGATATCATATAAAATATAATCTGATAAAAAAGAAAATAGTAATTCCCACCCATGGCTACTTGGCCCATCCCTTGTACCTTGGGCTACAAACACCCAGGAACAAGCTAAAAACCCAGTTCTAGTAACAACCTATCTTTAGTCAACCATATCCCAAATAGTGAAACCAGCAGAAATATAATAGAATCCTCAATCTCATTATTAGCCCCAAAACACTGCTACTAAATCCTTATCAAGAACTCCTCTAATATCACAATGTAATGGCTCAGACCTGAACAGCCACCCAAACAGTGCTAAACGAGACTAGTGTTACTACCTTAGGTCCACCTCCCTGAATACCAAAGGCTTCCGACTAGCAGTTAGGGTCTTATAGGTATAATGGGGAGGTTATACCCACTTAGAGGATAATAATGGTACTGGTCTGAGTATAAATTTAAATATATAGTGGAATAAACAACTCAATAGACATGAACCAGACCCGTAGAGTAGAATCCCATTCAATATCGATAAACAACAGAAGCAATAAATATAAAAAACATTAGTGGAAAGTAAATAAAACAGCATGTTGATCACTTGTAACTACTACTGAACAAAAAACATACATCCAAAGTAGGTAATATATATACATATGTAAAGAATACAATGGATAACCAACTGTATATACAAAACATGTAAGAATTCTAGCATAGGAAAGAAGGAAAAACAATGTAAACTCTAGCTAGGAAAGACCTCAAGGTCCGTACCATCTCCATGGAATAGCTAATACAGTCCAACTTCAGAAGCTTACCTCTTTCCTACACATTAATACATAAAGTTTTCATGCATCTCCAAGGCTCGTGATGGGTGTGAGATGAATCACAGTAGGATACCACCCAACAGTGCGTACCTAAAATAATTGTTTAATCTGGCATGCATTAAAAATTAAAAATAGTATACATTACTTTTCCCACACAAAAAAACTAAAACTCAACTGATGCTTAGAACAAACAATGGAGTGTCACCAGTTTTTGACAATGCTAGAATCTCTATCATGTATCCCGGCACCATGTGCACCCTGAAACCACGTGTCTCAAGTACTGATGTCCCAAAGGCACACCCATGAAATAGTAACTCAATGGAACTGTGATGTCTGTTCTAAAATAAATAGTCTGGGGAACAGCGTTGTCTGCCCTCAAATAATGAAACTGGAGGGACAATGATGTCTTCCGTTAAGTAGAGTAACTGGAGGCATTGAGATGTCTTCCCTCAAATAATGTTGAGCCTATGCACCAAACCTGATAGCCTCAACACTATCACCTAATAGATCATCACCTTCCACGTGGCTTCCTATGGAAAGCACAAAAAAACCAATTGTACCTAAACTAAAACTAACAGGGGCCTCTACCTACATGATTGGTAAAAACCAACTCATCACGGAGTCTCTCTATGTGCACACTACTCAATTTTCTAGGTGAGAAGTAATCACAGAAATAGTACCCATGACATAACAACTTTGACACCTCGTGTCCCTACAACCCTGCCGCTCATGTCTAGCGGCCTCGCCATCCAAGTAACCCGAGACATGCCCAACCTGATAGTCACCATGCCTCAAGCCAAATTCCATGATGCCCAATATTATGGTCAGAACCACCCAATTTTACCCAGGTCAAACCCAACCATTGATCAACATCACTCAACAAATATCCAATCCATGCCCAACACAACCTAAAGGGTTTCAACATATGCAATGACATGTATCAGATATATAATCCAATTAAATAGTTAAACATATAAAGACACACTAAATAGTTGAATTTCACTAGCTAGGTGTTGTCCCATACCGGCACTAAGATCTTGAAATCCTTTAACAAGTTATATCAAGGTTTAATAAACTAAACTCAATAGTTTTAACCAATAAAAATCAATTATAACCATTTTGGTATTCCTGGACCAAAATTCCTCGATGACTAATGGCCACTCGCCTGACCCCTCTCAAGGAAAATAGGTAACATGGCATACCAAAAGGCCTCTCATAGGTTAAATAACAATAAAACAGGAAATAATAACAAAAATTGGGTCATTCTCGAAATACCCGAAAATGGGCCAATGGTCACGCTACACAAAAGTCTGTGAGAACACAAAAAGTGTTATGCATATTTTACCTAATACTCATAAAATGATACCCATCCAATAACAACCTCAAATTATGTCTAAAACATGGTAGATCCAAAAATGAAACAAGACCTCTTAAACCCTTATAACTTGTATTAGGATAGAAATCATAAAGAACATCTTAACATGAATCAAGTCCACACCAAGGGTGTTCTTATGCATCTGGCAGAGATTGAAACGAAGTTTGGATGGATGATCAGGAGAAAACATAAGCTCCAGTCTACTCTCCCCTCTCAAACCCATTGAGGGTTTGAGTATCTGCCTCAAAAAAAGGATACTACCCATTTTAACGAGAAAAAATACACAGCGTGTACTTATGACTACATGTCATGTGTCACTTTACTATTCATATAACGGATCATATTTCACTGAGGGCTTTGGGACTAACTACACTATGTGTACCTAGAGGGACGACGTGTACTTCTCTACCCATCCATTATCCCGAACATGCCATGTATATCCCCATACACATCCCCTCTATACAGTGAGTACTTACTAAAAATATTCTACCTAGCCAAAAGGCTTACACGTCATGTATTCCTTCCACAAGGTCAAGGGTACACAACGTTTTGAGCAACAATACATGTTGTGTAGTAGGATATTCCTACACAGTCATCACTCAACATTTACTCGTCGAGTACACGGTTGGTACGTGCATAACCCATACGCGGAGTGTACTTTAGATTACATGGCGTGTAGTCTAGAAAATTCCCCAAACTTCCATGATTTTCCCAGCTTTTTCAGAAACAAGTCAAATATTGAAATGGGGTCAGGATTTTAAACCATTCTAAAAACTTGGGTTCTTACAATATCATGAAAAAAGGGTATAAGAACATGATAATTATGATTAGAACATCAACCCCTGTATAATATTATTCACAAACATTAATCATGGAATAAATATTTATTATTCATAATAGAAAAATCCTAAGGAAATCAAGATCAAAATCCATTAAAGCATACCATATAAATAAAAAACTAATTGTGGCATACACATAAACATTTAACATAGTGAAATTATATTAGTAGAAATACGTGTTCACATTATATTGTGGAAATAAAATCCGGAGCTCATATAGACATATTTACATGAAACCTAGTCCACCCCTATAATGTTATGAACATGAAATATAGTTCATGCATAACATTGTGATCATGTAATTAAGTTCATGCATAAAATTTTAACTCATGAGTCATCCATTGTTACACAATTCATTGGAATGAGATATAAATCCCACCCATCACATAATAAAATCATACATACATGTGACACATAAAATTCATCATATTATAACCATGAAAAGAGATGGGTTCCATAAACATCAAATCATAACCCCTGAATGAAATGGATTTCATTATCATTTCATCATATTATATCCTATGGATAAGGGATTTGTTTTTTAATTACATCATCATAGAATAACAGGTGATCAGAAGTGGGTTTCAAAAGAATATATCTTATGGAAAAGAAACCATAGTCATAGGCATCATTCTATGAAAACACAAACTATTTAATAAATAATATGAATGGAACCTTGGGATCATTTCCTATAAGGTATGGAGTAACATTATTGAATTTCATATTACTTGTAAAATAACATGGAATTATATTTTGTAACCATTTATTTAGGGAAATACACTTTCTTCATTGAAAATAATTTTTAATACATAAATCCATTATAAAATTATTTTCATTGAAAATGAATTTAGAACTTATAAATAAAGATTGAAGCCATTTTGAAAACCATTTATTTTAAAATAAATTGACTAAATATAAATAATTCTTAAAAAATTTGAAAAAATTTCTAAATTAAAATACATTGAATACTTATGAATAAGACTTGAAATTTGTTTTCAAAAACATGGTTTTGAAAGGACCCATATTTCTAACAGAAAGGTGAAATAATGTCAGATTTTATAAAAACATTTGAATAATTATCATAATTACCAAGGAGTGTATAAATGGTACCTTTACATGGATATAACATTCATATATAGAGGGGAGGAAATTTAAGGAGTGTTCTTTAGAGATAGGTCGTAGTATTTCATCAATGTAATCATAATCATAAACAATCTTAATAATTGACAATATTCAAGCTATAAATTGTTAAAGATATTGGTAATGTTAAATCATGATGTAAAAAAATTGCAATTAAAATATCATGAAAATAATTAGATTAATGATATAACATGTCAAAATTCACTATATACACCTCATAGACAAATATAGGTTCATAACATGACATGTGTCTGAAAGAAGGAAAATTGAGAGAAAATTACTTTATAGATTTGGAAACTTTTGAAACTTATCACCAATGAAATAAATACTATAAAATGAATATTTAAATACCCATAAATTTAATTATATTAGTCAAATAATACATCCATGAGTATTATAGACACAACAAAAATTAAATAAATGATGATTAAGTCTTGTGTCTTGCAGAAATTAAAAGTAAGATGAAATCCCCTTACCTTGTGTCTTAAAAGTATTTTTACTCTTAAGAACCTCATGTCAAATTAATATTAGTATATTATACATATTTTTCAGAACCATATTATTTTATATAATTCCATATATTGTTTTATTTAATATTTATATTACGTATTTGTTAACAATTCTATGTTAAGGTTGCGTTTTTTGTAAGATTCACTTTGTTTTTCACATGGGTCTAAATTTGTTATATAATTGGTCCTCATATTTATATCATGATTTACATAATGTGAAAAATTATATAAATATCATCAATATTCATTATATATTTATTATAATAATATTTATTATATATAAATATGAAATTGAATAAATTGTTCATAGAGACGGTAGGTTGTATGCACAAATGAACGATGCCTCCGTTTTATCGATGTATAGAAATAATGAAAGTAAATGAAATATATTATTATGTACATATGTATATAATATAATTAAATTAGCATTATTATATCTTATATTTCATATATTTTCACTAAACACATATCTAATATATCCCATGCATTTTGTTAATGAATAAGATCGGTTTGAGTGGGCAGTACTCCTCAGTACCTCAAAAAAATTATCTTATTTAAAAAAGATAGAAAGAATAAGGGTGTTATTTATATAAAAATTATGAGATAATAAATAATGTTCAAATATAACATATATCATATATAATTATATTTTCCATTATATTTTCCTCTATGAGAGGTGGAAAAAGAAAAAATGAACAATCATCATTTCGTGAGGTGGTAGTTCACCTTACTAGTAAACAATATGATCATTACCAATTAGATGTAAATTTTTTTAATTTTAGGTAAAAAACATAGGATAAAAAAAATTTAATATATTATTTATTGGATTTTATATACAATCCTGGAAAAATAAGAGTTCAGGGAGTGGAAAATGGAAATAAAAGAATGGATCTTGAGGGAGGCGGTAAACTCTTAATTGCATAACTCGTTTTTGTTTTCACCAAAGGGATTCCTTGGAAGGATTACTAACCAAATGTAAGATTAAATGAGGAATATGTTATTTCTGAGAAGTTTAATTTGTAGAAATTTTCCAAAACTAATTGGTTTTATAGGTGTTAAGAAGACGGAGATATGATGACCTTTTATAATGAAAGGAAATAACACACTTAGGATTTTTTAAAACATGTTAGGTGTACCCACTTATTATCTTAAAAAAGTCATAAAAAAATGTAATATAATTGAAATTTTATGTCAGAAATATGGACATCCAATGGGTGTTGGAAAACTGGCTAGTTCATTTGGTCAATTAAGGTTAATGTTTAATCCATTGTTAAGATTGATTTTACATTACTAACTATAATTAATATTAACTTCATTCACTAATATTAATGGTCCAAAACTATTATGAACATGTTAAATAATATAAATTATTATGACTCAAAATTCTTAATCCATTTTTCCAAATTTCAATTAAATAATTTTCAAAAAATAAATTAAATTTAATCTCATTGATGGGACAACATCGTAGGTTTAAAAAGTAAAAACTTTGAAACAATTTCTCAGTTTTTATACCCAATTTATATATGAAATTGAATATAATGACCTAAATTGGATTAATATATGAAAATATGATCTTATTATTCTATTAAAAAAATAATAACATAATTTATTCTTATAAATAAATTTTATTAATAGTGAGTTTCGAAATAAAATTTAGTATTTTTACAATAAATTAAATATGAAACCTTGTCGGAAATACAAAAAAATGTTCTAAACTATTTTTTTTGATTCTATTTCAATGGTGAAGTTTCTTTTGAAATATTAAATCTATCAAATTATAAATTGGATTTAAAATGGTTTCCCCATTAAAATGTGGTAATATTACCTTTATAAAAATAAATGGGTTTAAGTATATAGTTGGGTTTGTTCATATCATAATCCTATCAAATATTTTGGATAAATATAAAAAATATTTAATTTTATATATAATATAAATATCACATAAATTTCCCTCACTAATTGTTAGGAATTTCAATTATTATGGTAAAATATCTTTATGGGAATAGTAAAATTTTCTTTAATATTCATTATGTTTTCATATTTATTTTTAATTAGTTTTTAAACAATGAATTCATTTTTTATTTTAGTAAAACACATTCTTTAATATGATTGTCACACCTCTTCATAACTACTGATTTAATATCCATTTTATATTAATTAATATTTATTTATTTGGTAAAACATGGTCTTGAATTTTACACAAGCCACCAAGGAAAGTCATTTTTGCATCTAATGTAAGATAACCTCAGTGTTCCCTTTAGAGAAAGCTAAAATTATTGTTGTTAGTAGTGCAAACTTAACATTCTTATAACTCAAACCTATCATAGTTATTTAATATAATATAACAATTTCTAGTGTTGTATGAAAAGGATAATATCAAAAATATTAAATTAAGTCAAAACAAATATTTAACAAAATCCAGGAGTGTTACATTCTACCCCCTTAAAATGAATTTCACCCTAAAAATTTTTCTAGAATATCAATGGTTTATTAATTTTAGGTTTCATTAATAGAAACACACATAAAAATATTTAACACTAAAGCATCCTTTAAAAATGAATATTATAACAATAAAGTTTACCCATAGTAATACATAGCCGGTTTACCACATGAGAGAACATGGGTGGCACGTGAAAACATGGGCGTGGTAGGAAAATCCAAAAATAATGTTATAGATGGTACTAATAGGGATCATGGTCAAGTGAAATGTAAAAATAATAAATCCATCAATCTATAATGATCTAAAGAACCGTTTAATTCATTATAAAAGATGTAACTAAGACAAAAAATTTAGGTTCTATGAGTATTTCCCTCGAGTTGATGAATTTTCTTGAGAAGTTATACTTACTTGATTTTATTCCCTTTAATATGAACAATATCACCATTTGGTTATGCCTTGATATATTCTCAGGTTGTCACTTACCATAATATATAATGTGATGTTTTTGTATTTCTAATGTACTAATAGACCATGTGATCCATGATAATTCATCCCATCTTTCTTCAGTTACCATTAACAGAAATAGGAAATACAATATATATAAGTCATCATGGGGTGAGATAATACATTGATCTCAAAATAATTAATCGAAGTGTAACATTAACATTAATTAAATGGTTTACCTTATAACCCTTCTAAAATATAATTCAACCTTTCTTATTTAAATGTGATCATATCTTATAAAAAATAATTTTTATGTGATACCTGGGTTTATCCTTGCACCAATAAATAATTAAATATTATTATATTATTCCATGTTCCTTGTAAAGGGATATAATCACATGCAAAATCACTAAAGGATGAATAACAATATTATAATAGGGTTTATTCATACAATATAAAACAATAACTTCCCAATTAAGGGGGGGAATGGATGATTTGTCTCCTAATTTTCATTATTCAAATAGTCTATTGTTATTGCATAGGCCTTCCATTTGTCCTTTTTTCCTTAGAGGTTGTTTTGTCTTACCATCCATATTATCCCTTGGATTATCTCATTGATTTTTATAATGCCCAAATATTATGCACTTGAAACACTCAAGTGTGCTTTGTTATTTATGTTGATCTTTCTGTCTACTCACTTCATTGAATTTTATGTTCTCATCACTTCAACATTATTTGTCTTGGTAGCTAGGCTTCCAACACGTCAAACGCATTATTGTTCCGTATGGGAAATATCATAAGTGCTCTTCCCCAAAATTTTTGTATGTTGGATTTTTAAACCTTTCCATATATTCATGGTTTTTAGATTCCTCTTTTAAATACATCTTCATATTATTTTCAGAACCATAATATTGATAAAAATTCCAACCACCACTTCAACATTGATTTCACAATGTACATTCTTTTCATAGATACTCAAGTCACTTACGGGCAATGTGGTTTAGATGTGTTGATTTAATAAACTAATGAACTTATAAAAATTACATTTATTATGATAATACCAGTAGAGTACATATAATTCTTTCGAAATTAACCTCATATATATTGAATGATTCATCAACTTGTTTGTTTAACTCATGGAACTCCTTTTCAATATTCTTATAAACTACATGAAAAAATATATTGTTGAATAATAATTTCTTTAATTCATCCCAATCCATGGATTCAATTTCATCTTACTTCCTTGTATTATTTATTTGAATCCACCCCTAGTATGGTTCACCCTCTAAACGATAAATAGAAATAATGGATTTCTCATGATCTATACACTAGATAAGAGGGAATGTATTATTCATGGTAATGATATAGTGTTTAGTAGCAAGTGGATCAGAACACCCATTGAAATAAGGTGGATATTTCTTCAAGAAGGACTCAATATAATTTTGTTCCCTCTATTTCTCCCATTAAAACTCATCTTTATTCATATCTTGAGAATGCTTTGATAGTATAGCTATGTGGATTTGTATTCCAACCCCGATTGGATTGATATCATCATGAGAAAAAATTTTGTTATGTCCACTATAATCACTATTAATATGGTTCATTTGGGTTCTAACTATTGACTAAATCCAAAAGCATATATGAAGAAATAGTTATCATAATGAGGATCCATATAATCATGAAAATTCACTTATATGATGTCTAAATTATGAAGCCTTCCATAATCAATGGCACATTAGGTTCATCCTAGGTTATTAATATCCAATATATATTTAAATACTTCACAGTGGTCCATAAAGTGTTTATAAATTCCCAAAGCATATCCCCCGGTAGTGTTAAACCTAGTGTGAACCAAGGTCTGTTTTTGTGTACCATGTTACCCAAAGTCTGGCCTAGAACATCTTGTTGAAGTTATTACTCATAGGAACATCTGTTCTAGATCCATATACACATGTACTATCTAGATAAATATTTATTTCTATGAAACATCTTTCTCTATAATTTGAAAATTTCTAGGAAATTTTCTTATACATTTCATTATGTGTGTAGATATCCCTATACATGTCTATAGGTTTCTCAGTAAGGTTTAATAATCCATGATTCCAAAGTTCAACTAAACATTTTTTCTGATACCAACTATAACGGCCCAGTATTAACATACATAGACATTACATCACTTATAAGGAAAATATAAAACATTAAAATACACACACTCAATTACAATATTATCTTATAGCCTTTAGAATCATGGAATGTCAATTTTCTAGTTCATGGATTGATCATTAATGTTTCCCACAAACTACTTAATCATTAGAAACTCTACATGAAAACCATTCATCATAACCTGTGTAAAGGAAACATAAGAAATTGGTGGGGTCAAATTCTCTGTAAGGGTATGTAATGAAAATTCATATTCATATCATTAATAAAAGGTTTTAATAACATGATCATGATCATTATAAGATCATACTCTACATATCAAAGATCATAAATGTGAATCATTGATTAATGAAGTGATGTTTATAATACATGAATCATATTGAAATCAATAGCATAAAGAATTAAATCATAACATAGTATTATGACATGTAATTGTGTCATACACATAAAAAATTAACAAAATGAACATGTATAAGTAGAAAAATATCCACACATTAATTTAATGACATTAAATCAGGCCCCTGCATAGATTTATTGAAATGAAATGAGGTCTATGAATAATATCGTGGACATGAAATCAGGTTGAAGGATAATATTTTCAACATATAATCTAGTTAACACATAATATTTATACTCATGTGTCATTCATCATTACCCAATGCATTGGATGTAGATATAGGTCCCACCCATCACAAAATGAAATCACACATGCATGTGGAACAAAAAATTCATCATATCTTAACCCATGAAAATAGATGGGTTATATAAACACCAAATCATAACCCATTAGATGAAATGGGTATCATTAAAAATTCATCACATTATAAACTATGGAGAAGAGATGGGTTTTATAATCATTTCATCAAATCATAACCCTTGATAAGAATAATGTTACAAAATCCTATAACTCATGGAATAGAAAGGGGTTTCATAATAATCATTCCATAAAAACATAAACCATTCAAGATATAATAATAATTATAAATTTGGATCATTTCTTATAAGGTATTGAGTAACTTCAAAAAATTTCATCTTAGATAGAAAATAACATGGACATATATTTTAAAACTGAATGAACAAATATTTTTGACAGAAAGGATAGATGAAGTTGGATTTTCATAGAAACATTTATTAGTTATCATATGTACCTATGAACATATAAATTGTAACAATTAAAAGGATATAAAATTAATATCCATAGGTAACTAAAATTTATTAGTATTTTCGAGAGATAGATTAGAATATTTATTCAATTGAACGATAATCATAAACATTCTATATAAATTATGTGATTAAAGCTATAAATCATTGCCTACTTTAGTAAAATTAAATCATGAAAGAAAATAATAATATTACATGAAGCTAAAACAATAATTAAAATAAGTTGATTCATGATATAAATTTTCAAAGTCAATTATATAAAAATCATAGAAATGTATAGGTGCATAGCATGACATGTGTCTCAAAGAAGGAATATTGAGAAAAAGTTACATTATAGATTTGGTAACTTTTGCAACATAACACACATGAATGAAATATAATAAAATGGATAGGTAAATACCTATAAATTTGAATATAAGAATAAAATAAAATATACATGAGTATTATAAACACAAAACAAATGAAATGATTAATGATTAATTATTAATTCATAAATATCATAGAAATAAAAATTGATATAAAATCCCCTTAACTTGTGTCTTGACTCACTTAATGATCATAAGAACCTACGATATTATAAATATAAGTTTATTATAAATATATTTTCAAACCATATTATATTATCTGATTCCATATATAGTGTTATTATTACTTTATATTACCTGTATGTCAAAAATTCTTTTTTAAGGTTACAATTAAGGTAATATTGGTTTTCCTTTTTTTCACCTTTTTAAATTTGTTATATAATTTTACGTTATAAGTATATAATGATTTAAAAAATGTAAAACATGATATCAATATCATTTATATTGATTATATTTTTTTTTGGAAATAATGTATATAATGTAGTTTTATGAAATGTAATACATTATTCATGGATACGGTAAGTCGTATATACACATGAATATTGCAGCTGTTTTATTAACGTATTGAAAGAATGAAAGTAAATGACGTATGTGTATATGTATATAAGTATATAATATCATTAAATTAGCATTATTATTTAATATATATCATATAATATCTCTAAAAACATCTTTAATATATTCAATGAGGTTTGTGAATGAATCATATAACTTTGAGAGTGCGGTAGTCCACACTTCCCCAAAAGAAATAATCGTATTTTCACCAGATGGAATGAATAATAATATTTATTAAATGAAAATTATATAATAATATAGACATTATAAATGTCATATGTATCATATATAAATATATTTTCAATAATAATTTCCACTATAAGAGGATGCAATATAAAAATGAACAATCTTTGTTTTGTGAAGTGGTAGTTTACCGTACACGTAAAAAGTGCGTTCGTTACCAATTATATGGAAGTGTGTTTATGTTTATGTAAATTTTTTTTAATAAAAGTAACCTATTATATTTTGAATACTTTTTTTGTATAAAAAACATTGAAAAAGTAGTGTTTAGGGTGAAGAGAATAGAAATAAAACAATAGAACTTGGGGGAGGGTGTTACCTCTTAATCAGGTAATACTTTTTTGTTTTTACCAAAGGTCTTCCTTGGAAGGATTTTTGTCCAAAGGGAGGATTAAAATGGTATGTAATGGAATTTATGAAGTATATTCTGTATAATTTTGGTGATCCTATTTAGCTTTATAGGTTTTAAGAAGAGGGAGAATGGGTGGCCATTTATAGGGAAGGAAAATGGCACATTGGGAATTTCTTAAATCAAGTTATGTGTACCCATGTTTTACATAAAAAAAATTCAAAATAATAAAAAGAAAATAAATAATGGAAGGTTTATTGGTGAAATATTTCCAGAAAATAGGTTTTGGATAAGTGGGAAGGACATTTAGTTCTTTATATTTAAGGTTTCTTCCATTATTTAGTCTAATTTTACCTTAATAACTGTAAATATTTTTAATTAAATTCACAAATATTTTTTTTTTCAAAAACGAAGGTGAAATTATTTTAAATTATAAATTATTATTATTCCAAATATGGAATCCATATTTCAAAACTCCAATCCCATAATTTTCAGAAATTAATTAAAATTTATCCTCACTAATAGGACAACAATAAGGGATTTTAAAGTAAAACAATCCAAAAGTTTTCTATGACTTTATACCCAATTTCAATGTTAAATTGAATATAAGGTCAAAAATTAGAATAATTTGTAAAAATATGATCTAATTAAAACTTTTATAAAACTTAATATATAATTTATTCTTATAAATAAATTGAATGAAAGATCTTTTTTTAATTAAAATTTATTATTTTTTACTATTAATTATCAAATTAATCCTTACAGAAAAATACCAAAAATTTCTCCTATCCTATTTTATTATTTCTATTTAAATGATGAAGTTTATTTTGATATATATATAATATTTAAAAGTTATAAAAATTTTATCTAAAATGGTCTCATCATTAAAAGATAGTAATTCTGCCTTTATAAATTTATATATTTTAAAGCACAAAATTAGGATTGATATTTTGTTAAACCAATCATATCTATTGGATGAATATAAATTTTTTTATTGATTATATAATATATATATCAAATTAATATAAATAACTAATTTTAATGAATCTAATTTATTGGGGTCATGTAGCTTTTTGGGTATAGTAAATTTTTTCATTTATATTCATTCGGTTTTCAAATTCATTTATAAATAATTTTCAACCAATTAATTCATTTTACAGTTTTTTAAACCATCTATTTTAATAATATAGTTATCTAATTTCATAAATACTAATCTAATGACTTGTTTATATTAAATAATATAAATTAATTGAGGAAAATACAGTCTTGTGTTTACAAGCCATCAAGGAAAGTCATTGTTGCATGTAACACATCCTAGCCTCGGTGTTCCGTGTATCTAATGCTAAAATTTATGTTTTATGTAGTGTACTATTAACTTGGGTTTTTATATAATTCAATCTAAATATAGTGAATTGATATAAAATAAAATGTTTTAGTGTTGTGTAAAATGTAAATTACTAAAAAGATTAAATTAATTAGAAAAAATCATTTCACGAAATCATGGGTGTTTTATATGATAGTGTTGATTTCTAGATCATTTAGGAAAAATTTACACACAGATCAATTGGTAATTATTACATTTTATTAATCTATTAGAAAATACCTTAGAATATTTATCCTTCTGTTTCAATTAATGTTCTGAAACACATGGGGTTTTTCCTGTATCTGAAAAGAATATGATTTATCATTTTCATCATGTTAGATATAGTTTATAGTAAAATATCAATTCTCAAAATTTCCATGAAAAAATTAAACATGTTTTAAATAAAAATAAAAAAATTACAAAATAATTGTTTATAAAAATTATGAAAAAGATAATTTTATAAGTGTTATAAATTAACTATTTCATGATGTATATATAAATTCTTAACCCACGTCCATTTTTCCATTATATTAGTCTTAAATTTGGAGTCAAATTTATGATGAAATTGATCGTCTTCAAAAAACCACCCCATAATGATAAAAATAATCCACATATTTAGGAAAATAATTATTATCTTATTAATACAATAAAGATATATATTAAACATATATATTAAACAATTCGCTAGTAAAATATAGATTTTAAACTAAAAAAAATTGAGACATACCGGTAACAATATGCATATGATTGAGTTTTTTATAATTATTACACAATAAAAAGTACCTATGTATAATTTTTATAATGTATAAAAAAATCTGAATGTGTTTTCATGGTTTAGATTATATCATAGTGCTTTATACTAAAATGTCATTTTAAACTAGAAAAAAATACACAGAGTAGTACCAGTTACATCATACATCCAACTAAGGATAGGTAGATTACTCAAAGTTAGAAATGGATTATGGATCATTTTGTAAAAAATAAAAATAGTCTAAATAAGTTTTCATAATTCTGAGTATATCACTTGGTTTTTAGAAAAATTTAATTTTAAACTGATAACACCAACATTGATTCATACTAGTCACATCATGTGTTGGATTGATATTATATTGATTCATACAAATCAGAAATAAAAGTTTAATCATTTTTATAATTTATCAAGATAGACTGAGATATTTTTCTCAATTTCATTGTGTGTAACACATTTTGAACTAAAATCTCAATTTTAAATGGATATTAGACACATTGACTATTATTTGTAATATCATATATCAAATTGATTTATGTATAATTCCAAAAAAAATTAATTGTGAACTATTTTACTAATCTATAAAAACAATATGAATATTTTTCATAGATTTGATAATTTCACTTACCATTTTTTGAAAATTTCAACACTAATTAAAATGAAACACTTAGAGTAATATCAGTCTCCTAATAAATTATATTGAGGTGATAATGATTCATATACCCAACAAATTTCTTGTAGATAATTTTACTAAATTATCAAAAAAAATTAATACATTTTATAAATTTTTATTATATCATGTATCTTTTTACTAAAACATTAATTTAAAAAAAATACACATGTGAAGTCATACTGGTCACATTGTGCGTAAGATTGAGTAATAGATGAATCTTGCACATTAAAAATAGATTATCCATCATTTTTATAATGTATAAAAAAATATTAATTCATTTTTATTGTATTGAGTTTGTCACATTTGTTTTTTTTATAATGTGACATTTTTAACTAAAAATAGACACTTTGATACATATCAGTTACATCATGTGTTGGATTGAGGTGATGATAATTTATACAAGTCAGAAATGAATTTTAGATCATTTTCTTATGTCATCAAGAAATTAAAAATGTGTTTGTTTTTTTAATATGTCAGTTGATTCATTAAGAAAACATTACTTTGAAATTGAAAACACACACTTTGATTCACATCAGTTGCATCATGTGTCAGTTTGACATGATTATAATTTCTATATATCAAAAATTATATATTATTTATTTTCTTAAATTATCAATAATATTTGAGTGTGTTGCTTTTTGATTTTAATAAAATGAAATATTTAAACAAAGATCCTGAAATTTTGAGTAACATCGTATACACAGTGTAACAGATTGAGGTGTTGTTAATTCCTACTTTTCAAAAATTATTTATAGATCATCTTTGTATTGTATCAGATAAAAATGAAAAGTAAAATAACTAATACAACAAGATAACATTATACGAAATTCGACTAAATAAGTAATAGGCGATCACCTCTTCAGGACGTATATATACATTTTGACACAATGAATGTTTCCCATTCATTTATAAACACATATATTTCCTCTTTTGAATATGAGGATATTTTATAGTATCGTTAGTGCTAAAAAATATTAATAAAAAAGGAATAATAATTTTTTAAATGAGATTTTAATTATCTTTCAAAATACCTCTTCCAGGATCTCAGTTTTTTTGGTATCATGTTATATAATTAACAAATTTGGAAACATAATAACAACAATAGTTACCATTGGTTTGTTTTATACACTTACGAAAAATCTACAAAAATTAGTAATTTTTTTGGTATATGATTTTATTGATAAATTTTATTATATACCTCAGTACTTATCCACTTGTAGAAGTCGAAATGCTCCATGTTTTCATAGAATGTCCACATTCCATGATTTTGAATATATTTAAACCCCACCCATTCATAAAATATTTTTCATAAATACATAATATATAATACATAACATGAAATATAGTTGTAAAACATTCTATGTTGTGTATTACAAATTGATAAACATCATCATGTGTGGCTATTTTTATTGGTATCCATGTATTGAATCCATAAAATAAATATTGGGATTATCCACATTTACTACAATGGGTAACCAATTATACATAAAAAAATAACATGTAACTAAATGAATGAAAATATACTTAATATGACTAAATTATAGATTTACCCCCCCCCCCCATTGTTGGTATTAGGAATAGTTTTTCATCTATAGGATTTCTTTCAAAAAGTGTGGTATGTTTTTATAATATTCTATCATATTTCTTCAATTAAAATGATATTTGGTGTGTGCATATAATGTGAGGAATAATGATTCTAATTTACTAATCATAGGTTTTTCACTTAAAATCGTATTCATTTACATGCCTGAAGAAATTACCAATAGTGTTTAGTCATAATTAACACATTAGACTATCTATTGAAAATAATTCATGAATAAGTACCTCATGTATATATTTATAACTTTGACTCTTAATAATTCATGCTTCATGATCCATTTAGATTCGCAAGATCAATAAATTCTGTAAATATCGTTCCATACATCTGTTCATCAAAATCAATTTGAGTCATATCTCCACATTTTAATGTTTTATCCACATGATCCATTAATATAAGTTAATATAGAATTTTAATGGGGGTGGTAAATTTATATTGTGTATATATTTTAGATTGGTTTATTAATCCATTATATAGGTTTCATTCAAACCTCTATTTCACCCCATTATCATTGTCTTTCTATTAAAATATCGAACATCTCAAAACATTTTTCATGGATTGTTAAATGTTTTTCATGAAAAATAAATTTTAAATGAATGAATCATAGTCAACATCTTTCAATGAAATATTCATGGTAATTCAATGAATGCTTCAATAGCTTATTTTACCTTACGAATATCCTCATTATCATGTTGAATGTGTATCTTGGTTCTTTGCTTTTTATCTACAGAAAAAACACTCTCACATTACTTATTATAAATTACCTATTATATAGAATATATCATTAGATATTGAACATGGTATCCCATGAAATAAAGAAATGGGTGGGCTTTAATAAATATTACCACTTTCATTTTCAACATATAGAATATCAATACATGAAAGGTATAAGTTACTTCTTGATTCACATTTCTATAAGAAATTATGAAAATATTTATTACCACTTCTATGCCAATTATTTTAGAATTATGAGAAATCCTAAAAGATGGTGTGGGTGGGGCGTTATCACATATGAGTTTTTCATCTATTAATTATTCTCTTTGATTCCTTCCCATGAAATTTTCTATCAACTCTAACTACTAATTAAATTTTTATTCTATAGAATATAATAATGTCAATAAATATTCCATTTTCATATCTTTATCCACTATTCATTATTATTATCAAAATATATTTTGGGTGACACCCCAAAACCCACACCTCTAACGCGATGATATTGTTCTAGCTACTTAATGTCTTTATATATTAGTTGTTCATCAGGTACATAAGATGATTATTCTTATGTCTATGTTGGATAAAATAGTATATGAAACTAATTAATCATTATTATTTAAAATGTATTTAAAGAAAAAAATTATTATTTAATTCATACGTATTCTTCCCATAATTTTTTCTATTTCCATCTATTAGTTTCCATTATTTATTTACACATGACTCATTCGATAACACAAGACATGGGATGAGATTTTAGTTGAAATTAAATTCATTAATATGTATTAAAAAACAAAATTATATTATTTTCTAATGTCAAATAAAAATATTATTGTAGATTTCAAATACATACCAATAGTTTTCAAATAAGCATACCCCATAAATGTTTTATGGTAGGGGTACATTGGTTTTGATACTAGTTTCATATTTTAAAAAATCAATTATCATTTTATATATTATCAATTTTTAATAGAGGTTATTATTACACATATTTTGAAGAAATTTAATACCTCTCACAATATACCTAAAAATTTGTATCCTCATAGTGAAGAATAAACACATCACATGATTATTGGTTTATCCAGTGCGTATACACCTGTTGTGGGTACAATTTTATTTACCTGTAAGCATAATTGAGATTATACATAGTAATAATTGCATGAAACACTAGGTAACACTATCCCATTATCATTAATACAAATTTCATTTCTGATTCATCAACTATAAATTCACTCTGCAAGGGATAATGAAAAGTAAATCAATGTTTAATTATTTTGTTTTCTATAAAAATAAATAATGTACTTCATAATGTTAATGTAATTTCTTCTCAAATGAGTTTCATAATAATGGGTAAAACACTATTCCAAAAATCTAATCAATATCCATGCACATGAAAGTGATGAGCCTAATGTAACAAGTGAACTTGGCCCTATTAGGGTTAACAATATAGCCACATGTATTCTATCCAAGCTTGAATTTAATGTAATTATTTATAACCTTAAAATTTTATCCTAACACTATCACACTATATTTCTGCTGTTTTTATGGGACAAGAGTTGTTCACCATCTACCATTTCCTTATATTCAACATCATCAATTTGTTGTTCCAATGTACGGGTAGCATCAGCATGTGTGGAAATATATTGTTCCTCTACATATGTAGGACCATAATGTTTAGAATAATGTTATTCTTTGTGACTCAGAGAATCGGCATGTGAAAAAATTATTATCTATATAAGTGGATTAAAATTTAATTTATATTCTATAGATTAAGTAGTTAGCAGATAATAATATGATTTAACACTATTTATATTACAAAAAACATACCATTGTTATTTAACACTCTTATTTTAATTATTTATTGGATTTAAAGCCTCTATCGAGTATCTAAATCAATTCATTATGGTCTCCTCTAACAAAAAATACCATGTCTACATTAGGACCACTACAAAATGATTGTGAAATCCCAATTAATGGGTCTTACTTAGTTGAATTATCATCTAAACTTTCAATGGTTTTGGTCAATAACTGAACAATTGACCAATTTCGTTCTATAGGATCTACATCAAAAAATTATTATAATGAATTTGATGTTATTAAAAATTATTCATATTTTTACCATTCCATAACAAAATAAACATTCATGAATCCCAATTCATCTGCTCTAACAAAAATTTTATTATCCACCCACATTCATTGAAATCATTTCCTTTTGAATATTTTAAAATCCATCTCCATTATTTTTTAGATGATTTCAATGAATAAAATATTCAAATAATTGTTTTTCCTTGGTAACATATACATGAATCACATCACCCACATGTGTAAATTTACTATTTTTCATGGTATCTTTTTAATCATTTTCATTCATATTGAACATATCTTCATTAATTACACAACCATTTCATGATAATAAATTAACAAATGCTCCAATGGATGTCTATTAATGTCTTTCTAAAATTGAATATATATCTTTGTCTAAATCCTCGAAAATATTTTCGTGAAACTATACTATATACTATTGATTATGTGTATTTCATATCCATCTTTCAAAATCTAATGGTTCAAATTCCATATAATTTATTTTTTGGTTTCATCATATGTGTATCCCATAAACTATTATGAAAATTTTAATTTTGCTATTAATTTTGATCAATAATATTAATTTGGAAATCATCTATTCCGAAAATATAATACCTGAATGCCCAATCGGTGTGAAGATATTTAATTAGACCAATTTTTTCCACATGGGGTAGATAGTTTGTATATAATTCAACGGATTCATTAATAATATATCTCTCAATAATACAACCTTCTATATGACATCTATTTTTGAGTTAGTCTTTAAAAATATTCATATATCATTCAATAGGGTACATCCATCTATATTGTACAAGACCACACAGTCAGATATCTCTTCCAATTTGGAAAATTATACAAAAGAATTCAGGTTGGAAGAACATATCTAATTCACATAACATGACATAAAATTACATTTCTATAGTTAGTAATTTATATAGTTCTATAACATTATTGTATATATCATTGAGAAGTAAATAGAGATTAATTAATGTATGACCTTCATTAGTTGCAGAAATGAAATTTAAATCAACATGAACTAGATCTTGCATGAAATTGTAAAATTTATTTGATTTTAGAAACTTTAACATAAAAATAGTCATTGAAAAAATATTCTTGATATATGATAAATACCCCTTTTGGATCCATTAAATCATTCAAGAAGTTTAAAAATAATATGTCACTTTCCTGGAACAAGTGTATGTAGATGGAGGCAAAAATATCTCGTTCTTAGCACTTCAAAAGAGAAAACTATTCTAATATTCCAATGTCAATCCTATATAATCTAGAATTAATTTCGTCCTTTTTTTTCATGTTACTTTATTAATGTGCCTATGAAACAATAAAAGGAATTTTTTTCAACATGCATAATATCAAGATAATTTCAAATGTATAAAAAATTCTTTATGAAAATTCAAAACAAACTAATCCATTATTTCATAAGGATTTTTATGATTTTTGGAAGAAAAAAATTTATCATATTTACCATTATCCTCATTTACATTCAAAAAAAATTTGGTCAATTTTTAGTGGAGATAGTTTTGTACATTCTTATGACCTCTCATTGAATTATGTCATCAATGATCGATATATATTACATTAGGTTAGAAATCTACGATTTATGATAATCAAATTCATTCATAAATATTTTATCCTAATTTATTGGTAACTTTATTTACAAAATGGACACCCATGAACTCCTTTAATGTTATTTCCTAAAAAATGTAACAAATAAGAAAGTAATTTAATATCTTATAAAATATGGATGTCAATGTAAAAAAATTATTTATGTAATCATCATAAAATTTATGACATGAATAATATAATTATTTTAAATAATTGATCAATGGATTCAAATAAACATAATTATCATTAAAACACTTCGATTTTTACTAATATAAGCATAGATAACATAATGTATTATCATTTCATTAATAACCATAGTACAAAGGTATAATTTACTATCATATATGGCAATGTACTATAAGTGAGATATTGAAAACCAAATTCATTCACTCCATCTGTATATAGAACAGGATGATGGTTTCATGGGTCGTTTTCAAATTTAGGATACTCATGATCAATTGTCTTCCACTGAGGAGACTCTTATAGGAGATGAAGTTTCCCATCATTATTTATTGTATCTATGTGACATTTCAAATTTCTTGTAGTCTCCTCACTTCCTCATAGGCTCTTAATCCATTGATTGATTTTAAAGTACCCTAAAACTTTCATAGAACCCAATTACTCATAATTTTATTAAGAACAACCACACATTGGAAATTTTTTATGTTTGTTTTTGTCCTTTAGAATCCATATACAGTCATTTGGATAGAAATATATTCATTTATAGATCACACCCATTGAACATAGAATTCATTTTTCCTAAAATTTTTAGCAAGGAATATCATTGTATTTGGGGGAGAATATCATTTCTGAGATGAATCATTTCAGTAACATGGGTGTCACTCCATGAATTTATATCTTTTATATTATACATCATCAGTATGGTCGACAATACTATGTGTTTAGTACAACTAGAACAAAATGGTGTCTTTTCATAATTTTTTAACGTCAAATTTTTTTTGTACAAACATGAAATTCATCATAGAAATAAAAAAAAATCCATAACTAAATTTTTTTCATTATTTTCAACAGTGATCATATCTATGATATGGAATTAATCATTTTCTATAGTTTTAATCATATAATATGATCCACAACACATAGTTATATCGTAATCAGTATCCAAATTCAGTTTTTCCCATAATGACATCAAAATTTATAACATTGATCTATTCCATGAATGATCATGTGTTCTTATAAATCATCTATACAAATTATCCTTTAAAAAAATACCATAGACATGGAGAATGGATTTGATAATGTTCATATGAATGATCTTTTTCAAACATAACAGACACTTTCACTCCATCCACATACACTTTGGTCATATGATTGGTATATGTCAATTTTTTATTCATATTTGTCCTATTTGATTTTGAAACATTAATATTTAACAAAATTTACATTTTATAAAAAACATCTTATATAAAATTTCCATCATTTCATTAAAATATTAATATATAGTAATATTATTAATGTTTATGATTATAATGACAAAACATAACTTATTAATGGTTTTGATTTCACTAATATATTTTATAAGTTAACTTTTATATAATATATAAACCTAAGATAACATTTATTTCACTAATTCATATCACAAGAGATACCTCCCCATGATCAAAACTAAACACATAGGTGATCAACATATGCCCTTCAATATAATGGTTTCAAACTTGTAATCTATATCAATGATTAATAAATATTTTTAGAGAAATAATAATAGGATAGATATAAAATTTTCTCTCTCAATTCTTGAGAAAACATACAATCCTTATTTTGGTTTTATAAATATAAATAAATATTTAATGAAGATAAAATAATGGTCAATAAAAATAAAATACAAAAGGTAATGACAAGTTTTAAAATTACATTTGGGTTTTAATCATTCGATGTATCATAGGTACATGTTTTAAAATGAGAATAATTTTCTGATTTTAATCCATGGGAGTGGGAGGGATACATGGAACATGGAGAGGGTTATAATATATTGATCATAAAAACCTTTTATAGAAAACATTTATAGTCACCACCTTCCTTGATAAATGGGATTTGTTTTGTTTTACAGCTATAAGGTTCTTGTAATGAGAGTGAAAAATAATGATAAATGACTGAAAATGAAGATAATAGTGAGGGAGAGGGTGAACCAACAATAGATTGAGACAAAATAGATTGGATGGAACATGGGAAAATGTGGGATACAAGGAACATAGATCTTATTACGAGTTTTTTACCATAATATCATTTCCCACATATCATTTGTAGTCACCACCAAACATGATAGTTGGGAAGGATTTTTTGCAATGCACAATAATGAGATCCATGTAATTTGAGTGACTTATAATGATGAATGATTGTAAATAAATGTGAAGGTGTTGAATAGGGTGAACCAAAAAAATTTGAAGGAAATATATATTAGGTAGAATATCGTCATGGTACATCAAGGATAAATAATATCAATTATGTGAATGCTATTAAAAATATTATAGAATGTTAAAAACAAAAAAATGTTCAAGGGTTATAATAAGATCAAAATTGATCACATAGCTTGATGTAAATATATAAATTAAACTATAGGATAAAAAATAGATAATATTTATTCTAATACAAATATATTAATATTGATTTTAAAATTTAAAAAAATGTTCAGACAATTAAATGCTTGTAATTTTAATTGCAGGATATTTTTTTGATGTGAAATTTATTAAACAAAATAAAATTATTGGAGTTTCTATCAATCTTATTAGGAAGAAAATTTTAAAATAAATTAAAAGAAATGATTTAGAGAACATTGACCTGATGTCGCACCAAATTGAAGGACCCATTTGGAAGGCAACAACAGTGTTTCATTAGGTGCAGATCCTTGGCCTAAAGTCACCCCAAATTGATGACCCCATGTAGATATAAGTTTAGGTGTTTCCTCAAGTGGAGATCTAAAACCTGATATCTCTAGAAATTGTAGGTCACATGTGGATGAAGCTACAAAAATCCTAGATATTGGGTCATGTAACCTACTAGCTGTGAAAAATATCAAATCTGGGTATGCTTTTCATCCTTCGATGGATTTTAAGAACTCATTTGTTGTCAGTACCATCAAAACAGGTATAACAGCTCATTTTATTTCCAAATAATATTCTTTTTATGAAATATTAGATATGTGAAAAATTCTATCATAATGATATTTATTCATCCATGGGGAAAGAATCCATTGTGACATTGTGATATGGTTATGCAGGATTCATGTGTTTGGGGTTCCCAAATTGGAATTTTGACTCACTTGGCTATGGATAATATCTTGTTTTCCCTTCTTCTGATCTAAAGAAGTGTTCTTGGAGTAATGGATATATATATCGTAAAGATGGTGTGTTAAAGGTTCAATAATGGTCAATAAATTTTGATATATCTTACATCAAAAACTAATTTTATCCAATATAGATTCTTTTGAATGGTCTTAATTATGAATTATGGAATCTAAAAATCCTTTATGACAATACTAACTCTATTAGTGTCTCTATTGTTCTTGGAAGAGAGGCTGAAAATTCTAAGTTTGGATACTTTTCTTGGTTTTTGGTTGAGGTTAACCTTACTAAGTTTCTCATTAAAAAGGTTGTCTTTGTAATCCATATAATGAGATCAACTTATGCATTATATTTGAAATGCTTTATAATTTCAATGTGATGTGAATGTCAATGGGACATCCTAAACAAAACTATCGAAGGATAATTTTTTTGGTTGCATGAAGGAGAATTTTAATGATTCATGAATGTGGACAAACTCTCTAAAATTTAATTCAAATATTCATTCCAAATCCTCTCACGCTAGGTTGGTATGGAATGATTATTCTTAGTCAAATATAGGTCCACTTTCAGGTTCTCTATGTAGGAAATTTGTTTCATCTAAGGATAGTCACCCAATAAGGAAGAATAAAGTAGTCAATCCAGGTAATAGGGGAGATATCTACCGTGTTTTATTGTTCAAGCATACCCCTCCTAGAGAGTCTGGCCATTCCATTAATGGTAAGAGGACCAGAAATGAGTATATTTAGGATAATTTATTTTTGTTGGTAATAAGGACACCGATTGGGATGTGGTTTTTTCTGGCTATTGATGTTGTTCTCGGGTGTTCTCCTTTGCCAATTGATGATGAAGGTTTCATTGTGTAGATGTTGGATGAAAACTATTATGTAGATGTTCCAAAGGCTGATGGGGATGGGAAATATGTTGTTCCGTAGATCATCAATTATCAACAAGAGATTCTGAATGTCTTTAACATTTCAGTAATGTCTATTAAATGGGGAAATGTTTTGGATGATAGAAGTGACATGAAAAAGTCGATGTTTATACATGACATTACTCAATTCCAATCTATAGGAAGTGGGTATTTTATATCTTTTATGGATAATTTTATACATTGAAAGGAAATGATTGTCAGTTGTGATGGTCTTCATTTGGATCCTCCAAAAAGAAGGCCATGAATGGATTAGTCCATCATATCAATGATTATGGATATGAGTTCATCTTTCAATGCATTAATGGTCCATCTAACTCTAGAGTATGATTGGTCTAAGGAGAGGTTCCTTGGGACTTTCAATCTTGGAAATTCACAGTCGGAGTGGGAGATAGATGATGATGATTCAGATTTTTATTATGGTAATGATCCTACATTTATATATCCATAGTTATATTTTTGGATAAGGGAATATCTATTTATATGATCGTATCCATATTCATGTTTATCTGTTATCAATTTCATTACCATTAATAAATGGTCTAGAGCATTGGCTTCTAACAGGACCTTTTTCATTTATATCCGAAATACCATTACATAATTGTATATATATATATATAGTAAGTTATATATAAATATCTAAATATTCATAAAAAATTATATACATTTTTAAAATTAATTAATAATATTATAAATATATATATTAACTTATTAAATATATATTTTAAAATATATTTATAATTTTTTTATTATTTATAAATTAAATTGACCAAAAAATCTATACACACATAATAAAAATTAGTTATACACATAAAAAAAATTATATAAACATAATACAAAGAATAAATTCAAGTAATTCCAAATTAATTATTAATTATTTTTATAAATTATTAATTTAAATTTATTATTTAAAGATAATAAAAAATACTATTTCAAAAAATTTAATTAAAAAATATTAATTCAATATTACTATAAATTAAAAAATATTTATTTAAAATGATTGTTAACATAATAATAATAATTTAAAATAAATATTAATTCAAAAATATTGATTCTAATAAAATTTTAATTCATTTTTTTATAAATTATTTATTTAAATAATTATTTTTGGAAAATTAAAATTATATATAATAGAAATTATCTATAATCATCATTAATTTAAAATTACATATAATTATTAATATGAACATAGTAATAATTATTAAAAATTTTTACTCATTATTACATAAAAATTATGTGAAAGTTGTAAAAATAATTATTTTCAAATTAATGATTTCGAATTATATATATACATATGAAAATAAATTTTTTTTGTTATTAATAATCACATATATTATCATTTATATGAATATTTATTTTAATAAAATTGTAAAAAAATATATGTAGTGGTTAGTGTATATAATTTTAAAAAATGGAACATGCTCATATAGATTCATTCCAAATCACCACGATTTTAGGGTGATTGAACATCTATTGTGGGTAGATGATGATAAGTATGAAATGATAATATGTTAAAAACATTGATGATAATGTTTAATATTATCCATAAGGTCATGGAAGGGAAGGATGTAAACCCAAATAGGGGGATAGCATAGGTTCAGTTAGGGCCAGCAAGGATGCCAGCGTCAATATCAGAATATTTGGAAGGAGAAGAAAAAAAACATAGGTGGAAACAGACACAATGGAGGATGTTGCATCATTGAATATGGAAATGAAACGCAAATCCTACAAATCTTAGTGTTTGGACACGTAGTCACTCACATTATCCATCTTCGCCCTCGGAATCCCCTCTCTCAAATATATTCACTACAAAAAATCCCCCGCTTTCATATATGTATATATATAATGGAAGCCATGTTCTCATGTTGTGATGGGATAAGGGATGTGGTCAGTATTTGATGGACAGTCACTGAACAATATAAATATAAACATAACATATCTTTTTAGAGGATTTATTCTTCAAGAAGATTGATGAAGAGTGGTAGAGATAATTCAATTTTGTGATAGATTGAACCATGTGATGGAGGATCACTCTTCTATGGATCTATTTTAAGATTAGCTTAGGATTTTATCAGTGATTTCAAAAAAATTCTGAAAATTTTTTGTTTTATCAATTCTAAAATATTATGTGCTAATAAAAATATACCATTTTCATCACTAAAAAATCACTCATAAAGTCCATATTTTAATAATATAATAAATATAATTAAATATATTTATTAAAATAAATTATATATTGAAATACATATATATATATATTTGTAATTTTAATTTTAATTAAACACATATAAATATTTTTTAAAAACCTATAAATAAATTAATATAATTATATATATATATAATTATATTTATTTTTATATTTTTATATTTTTATCATTATACATATTTCTATAATTATATAAATATATATTATATTTTTATATATAATTATATATACTTATATAATTATACATATTCATATCAATATATAAATATATATATTTAAAAATATAAAAAATATATTTATGATTTAACTATATTTGTTATTTAAGTATATCTATTATAAATTAATAATAATTTAAGTACATATATATTTATTTAAATTTTTGTAAATAAATACATTTGAAAATATTTTTATATAATCTAAATATACGTAATTATTTATATGTAATTATAACTATAAAAATAACATTTAATACCTAATGAGCCTGTACTCGAGTTGTTAAGACTCAGTTTTGATATATAGGGTGTCCTAGGTTCAAGACTTATTTGGTTTATGTACTATTATAGTTCATTGTAGGTGGTGATAAATGCATGATGTAGGTCTGGTGAAGCATACATAATGATATTGGCATGATGCTACACTGGGATTTCAAGATATGTATTGGGTTTCTTGCCCACTAGCCCCACTGGCCATGTACTAAATAAATGAGGTTTGATGGGTGGGACATACCATTGTGGTGGAAATGACATTATTTTCTAGCCTATGTGTTTGGTGTGTCTTAGTGTTTGAATGTAATTATACCCCCTTGGACAATATATATATATATATATATGTATTTATTATTTAAATATATTTATTATAATTTTTATTTATTTAAATATATAATTTTATTATATAATTATAATTATAAATAATTGTTTTCAAAAATGTATTTATATATAATTACTAATATAATTATGTCATTTTATATTAAATATATTTTTATATTTATTTAAATATATATATTTAATTATTTATTTACTTCAAATTTTTATTTTAATTAATTATATTTAAAAAGGTCCTATATTTATATAAATATATTAAAAAAACTATATATATTTATCTATAATTATATATATTTATATAATTACATATATATTCATTAATATAAAAATATTTATATTTATAAAAATAATTAATATGTTAATTGTAAGTTAATAATTATATATATATATATATATTTCTTTATTTATAATTTCATAAATATTTTATATGAAAATTATATATATTTATTATTTTATAATTAAATATATAAATTATAAAATTATTAAAAAGTAAATTAAATAGATTAATTATATTCATTTCATATATATGTTAATTGATCAAACATAATAAACAGAAACGAATAATTATTATTCATATAAATTAAAAAAATATCAAAATTTTACATTTATATTAAATAAATATATTTATAAATATATATTACAAATGGATAAAACATATTTATAACATTATTAATGAATATATAATAATAAATGAATAAATAAAAAATATATTACTAAAATATTCAAATGTGAATTCATAACATTTACCTGAATTAAAAACACCTAAAAATAGAGAAAAATGAATAAATAGATGATACTAATTATATACTAGTAACGGTGGGAAGAAATTATTAAATCTATTGTCCCTGAAAATTATTATAAAAATAAGGTACATAATCATATATCAGGAGGTGTTACTATATTAAAAAATGGAACAAACAACTCCATCAAAATGATCATTTAATAATCAATTTTTTATATCTTCCACCGCTTCATCGAGATCAACCACATCCTCTGGGGCATTTGCCTCTCTTATACTATATAAGAGGAAACAATTTTTCATTCTGATCCTCTATGCTCAATGATCCATTCTCCTCTTCGTGAGGATTGCTGTCATTAACTGAGGGTTTTCCTTCAACTCGAAGAGAACAATGGCTGTTTCCAAATTCATCATGAAAAAAAATTCATTTCTGTTATATTTTTTTAAAATATCAAGTATGCTAAGTGAGTAAAACCTTTCCATCACCTAAGCCTAACTCAATGGTGCCCCGCCCTTATCTTTATCCTTATACATTCAAATTCCATCATCAACACCTATATCATATGAAAATGACATCTACATATTCTTGTCCTCAGGCTCATAGTTAACCAACCAATGATCATGTTGGTTCAATTCCATGTTTGGTATAAGAATATTTTCCTGATCCTTTAGACCCTGATCAATGGGTACATAATCAATATGAGAAAGGTTTTGAACCATAAATGGTCCATTCATGGAGGAATAACTAAGTGGGTTGGCCTTCTTATAAGTGACCAGATGGATTTTTTTTGTTTTACAGCTATAAGGTTCATGTAATGAGAGAGAAAAATAATGATAAATGACTGAAAATGAAGGTAAAGGTGAGGGAGAGGGTGAACCAACAATTGCTTGAGACAAAATATATTGGATGGAACATGGGAGAATGTGGGATACATAGAACATAGATATGATTAGTACTTTTTCACCATAAAATCATTTCCCACATATCATTTGTTGTCACCACCATACATGATAATTGGGAAGGTTTTTTGTAATGCATAACAATGATATCCATGTAATTTGAGTGAGTTATAATGATGAATGAGTGTAAACACATGTGAAGGTGTTGAATAGGGTGAACCAAAAATTGTTGAAGGCCAGCGAGATTAGGTAGAAAATCGTCATGGTACCTCGAGGATAAATAATATCAATTATGTGAATTCTAATAAATATATTATAGAAATTTAAAAACAAAAAAATGTTCAAGGTTTATAATAAGATCAAAATTGATCACACATCTTGATTTTAATATATCAATTAAACTATAGGATATAAAATAAATAATATTTATTCTAATAGAAATATGTTAATATTTATTTTAAATTTGAAAAAGAATGTTAAGACAATTAAATTCTTGTAATTTTAAATTCAGGATATTTTTTTGATGTGAAATTTATTAAATGAAATATAATTATTGGAATTTCTATCCATCTTATTGGGAAGAAAAATTTAAAATAAATGAAAATAAACGATTTGGAGAACTTCGACCTGATGTCACTCCAAATTGAAGAACCCATTTAGAAGGAAACAGTAGTGTTTCATTAGGTTAAAATCCTTGGCCTAATGTCACCCCCAATTGATAACCCCATGTGGATAGAAGTTATGGTGTTTCCTCAAGTGGATATCCTCGGCATGATATCTCTACAAATTGTAGGTCCCATGTGGATGAATCTACAAATATCCTAGATATTTGGTCATGTAACCTACTAGTTGTGAGGAATATTAAATCTGGGTATGATTTTCATCTTTCTATGGCTTTTATGAACTCATTGGTTGTATGTACCATCAATACAGGTATGATAGATCATTTTATTTCCAAATAAGATTCCTTTTATGAAATATTAAGTAAGTGAAAATATTATATCGTAATGAGATTTATTCTTCCAAGGGGAAAGAATCCATTGTGACATTGTGATATGGATAAGTAGGATTCATGTCTTTGGGTTTCTCAAATTGGGATTTTGACTCACTTGGTTATGGATAATATCCTTTTTTCCCTTCTTATGAGCTGAAGAAGTGTTCTTGGAGTAATGGATCTATATATCGTAAACATGGTGTGTTCAAGGTTCAATAATGGTCAATAAATTTTGATCTATCTTACATAAAAAACTAATTTTATCCACTATAGATTCGTTTGAATGGTCTTAATTGGGAATTATGGAATCTTAAAATCCTTTATGGAAATACTGACTCTATTGGTGTCCCTATTCTTCTTGGAATAGAGGCTGAAAATTCTATGTTTGGATACTTTTCTTGGTTTTTGGTGGATGTTAACCTTACTGAGGTTCTCATTAAAAATGTTGTCTTTATAATCCATATAATGAGATCAAATTATTCATTATATTTTAAAAGCTTCATTATTTCTATGTGATGTGAATGTCGATGGGACATCCTAAACAAAACTATCGATGGATAATTTTTTTTCTTGCTTGAAGGAGAATTTTAATGATTCTTGAACGTGGACAAAATCTATAAAATTTAATTAAAATATTCATTCAAAATCCTCTCATGCTAGGTAGGAATGGAATGATTATTATCAGTCAAATATAGGTCCACTTGCAGGTTCACTATGTAGGAAATTTGTTTCGTATAAGGATAATCACCCTATAAGGAAGATTCAACTAGTCAATCTAGGTACTATGGGAGATCTCTACCATGTTGTCTTGTTCAAGCATACCCCTCCTAGAGAGTCTGGCCATTACATTAATAGTAAAGGGACCAGAAATGAGTATATTTAGGATAATGTATTTTTTTTTTTGAAATGAGGTCACTGGTTGGGATGTGGTTTTTTCTGGCTATTGATGTTGTTCTTGGGTGTTCTCCTTTTCCAATTGATGATGAAGGATTCATTGTGTAGATGTTGGTTGAAAACCATTAATTACGTGTTCCAAAGGCTGATGGGACTGAGAAATATGATGTTCAGTAGATCATCAATTATCTTCAAGAGATTATGAATGTCATTAACTCTTCAGTAATGTCTATTAAATGGGGAAATGTTTCAGATGATAGAGGTGACATGAAAAAGTTTATGTTTCTACATGACATTACTCAATTCCAATCTATAGGAAGTGGTGACATTATATCTGTTAAGGATAATGTTATACATTGAAAGGAAATGATAGTCAGTAGTGATCGTCTTCATTTGGTTCCTCCAAAAAGAAGGTCATGAATGGATTAGTCCATCATATCCATGATTATGGCTACGAGTTCATATTTCAATGCATTAATGATCCATCTCACCCTAGAGCATGATTGGTCTAAGGAGAGGATCCTTGGGACATTCAATCTTGGAAATTCACAGTCGGAGTGTGAGACAAATGATGATGATTCCGATTTTTATTATGGTAATGATCCTATATTTATATAACCATAGTTATATTTTTGGATAAGGGAATGTCTATTTATATGACCGTATCCATCTTTCTGTTTGTCTGTTATCAATTTCATTACCATTAATAAATGGTCTGAAGCATTGTCTTCTAACAGGACCTTTTTCGTTTATATCTTAAATATCATTACATAATTGTATATATATATAATAAGTTATATATAAATATCTAAATATTCATAAAAAATTATATACATTTTTAAAATTAATTAATAATTATATAAATATATATTAACATATTAAATATATATTTTAAAATATATTTATAATTTTTTTATTATTCAAAAATTAAATAGAGAAAAATATCTATACACACATAATAAAAATTATTTATACACATATAATAAAAATTACTTAAATAAACAGAATAAAAAGAATAAATTCCAGGAATTCCAAATTAATTATAAATTATTTTTATAAATTATTAATTTAAATTTATTATTTCAAGATAATAAAAAATACTATTTGAAAAAATTTAATTAAAAAATATTAATCTAATATTATTATAAATTAAAAAATATTTATTTAAAATGATTATTAACACAAAAATAATAATTTAAAATAAATAATAATTCAAAACTATTGATTCAAATAAAATTTTAATTTATTCTTTTTATAAATTATTTATTTAAATAATTTTTTTTTGGAAAATCACAATTTTATATAATAGAAATTATCTATAATCAAAATTAATTGAAAATTGCATATAATTATTAATATGTACATAGTAATAATTATTAATAATTTTTTCTCATTATTACATAAAAATTATGTTAATGTTGTAAAAATACTTATTTACAAATTAATGATTACAAATTATATATATACATATGAAAATAAATTTTTTTTGTTATTAAAAATCACATATATTATCATTTATATCTGTAACATCCCAAGTATTTAATGAATAATAGATATTTTAATCTATGACTATTAATGAATTAGGTAGTGTTTTAGAGGCTTAAAATGAAAATAAATCCAATCTTATGCATGGAATACACTAATCTTCTTAAAAGATTGTTTTAATGCCTTTTGATGGCAAAACCTTTTTAAATCATACTTTTGAAAATTTTATAATCTATATTTGTCAAAATAAACATATTCATTATGATTGGGACATTGAAATTTACATTGTATAAATTTTTGGTATTTTTCTGACAAAGTTCTTTTTTTTAATGAATAGTGAAAAATATTGCATTTTACATCAAACTGCTTTTTAATCTAATTTATATATATGATTAGATTATAATTTTAATTGTATTTAAAGTGAAATTATAATATATTTTTACCATTTAATCCAATAGTGGTCATTGGAATCAATTTCACTTTGAAATTGGACTTAAACTGGTGTCAATCTTTTGATACTTATTGTTTCATAAAAACACGCTATTTGTCATGATAGCGGGAATTAATTATGAAATTAATTAATGTAACTTATATGATTTGAATTTTTTAAAATATACATCATTTTTGAATTCTGAATATCAATTATAGCTTAGGGTGAAGTTTTGGTATCTTTCTAAAAACATCAATTTTTGAGGAATAGTGAAACCACTAAGTGGTACTTATAAAAACTGATTTTCCATTTAAATAAAATTTTTCCACCTTTTTGTTTTGAATTTCATAAATCTGACATACATTGTTGTCATTAAAAAGTAAAATGTGGTTCAAATAGATTAAAATAATTTTTTGGTGAATAGTAACTTTTATGTTTTTAATCGCGATTAGTGGTAATTAGTGTAGTTTAAGGTAAAAATAATGTTATAATTATATGAGATGAGCGTGACACCTGTCCTAATCTAATTGGATGTGTCATGGACGACCATGAAAATCCATGGGTCATCTTGGGGACCCCATGGAGCCACTTTGGTTGGGAAATGACATAAATAACTTTTTATTTATTGTTAAAGTAAAAATGACACAAACATGAAATGTTTTACGAAAAAAAATTTAAATGGGGTTATACATGTCATATTTTTGACTATAAATATTCATTGGAAATATAAAACGATTTCCTACATCGTAGTATTTTTTTATAATTTTTAGACTTTTAATAAATTAAATTATTTATGACATCATGATGATGCAACGATTACCTCATTAATAAAGTATTTGAATAAAATGAGATAATAATGTAAAATCTATGACCTACACATGTCCAAAACCTATTGGGTGGGTATATTTCGAACCCTTATCACCTTCTACTTGAATTATATAATTGTGGGTCCTTTTAAATCCGAAACTCATTTTCAAATGAAGTAATATTTCTTTACATTCCATGAGTGCCTCTCCTCTCCTCTTATAAAAGGCCCCAACCTCTAACTCATTAACCACACTTATAAAGCCTTTGGCTCGGCCAACCCCTGCCCATTTTGTCTCTCCCCATCCCTCTCTTACTCGTTGAAGCCTCACATTGGGCAGAAGTCTTCCCAAGGAAGCCTTTGAGCTCAAACCAATGGGAGTTACCCGATTTTAAGGTAATGTTTTCACTTGAGTCCTTTTGTTTTATTTTGCTTCTCCAACCCCCTAAACTCTTTTTATTTATTTATTTTGTAACAACTCCAGTATCTTAAATATACTAGGATGTTCTTATAATAAGTATTCAAGCTATACTTACACACTCCTACATATAATGGCTAAAGAACATACTGTTTCCTTGGCTGGTGAATTTATGCCTCCCAAAACGATGATTGTTCAACATTCCTTTAACACCTTCAAAGGCATCCATTAAGATGTCACTATATTTATATATGATATATAATATGCTTATGTTTTCCTTAAGCTTCTGTATTTTTTATTTTGGGCATACATTTATGGTTTCCATTTTGGGTAAACGCGATATCTTCATTTAATGAAGTGCGGACTACCGCCCCCTCAAATTGATTTGATTTTGTTAATTCCATATCTGGGACGTATAAAGGATTTAATTAATGGTATTATATATGATATTATACTGTAATTATAATATATCATTATATAATTATGATTCCATTCCATAAAAAAATACGAAATAGCAATGAAAGTAGCGTTCATGCGTACGTACGGCTTACCGTCTCCATGAACGGTGCATTTCATTTCTTACCTCTAAATGATTATGTAATATTAAAAATGCACGTATATAATGGATATATTTGATATATTTGATATATACATCATGATTATAATTCTGGATATAATGTATACATGAACAACTTGTAATTATAAAGGGTTTATTTTGACTCAAGTACCAATGATCGTTAAAACGACCGTTATTAACATAAATAATTACATAGTGTTCAGGACATGGAAATAAGTGATATAAAAGGAATAATGAACATGGAAAAGGTTCTTAAGAAAGTGTAAATTAACTCAAGTTTATTATTAAGGACAATAAAGAATGATCGAGTCAAGTCGGACTCGAGGTATGGGACTTCGTCTCAATCTCCTTTCATTGAGGCATATTTTATTTTATACACAACTTTCTTTTATACGGTGTATAAACCCCTTTTACATTTACGTTTATCCAAAAAGGAAATATTTTTTATATGAAGCATTTTACAAAATGACAAAAGGGAATGTTTTTGTCATACGTATGTGGCGACAACGACTTCTCCACCACTGTGACCATTATTTGAGTTTCGGCTTCCTCTACAAGCCATACCTTATTTTTAAAAGAAAAATAAATATCATGTTTTACTTTTCTTTTATTTTGGTATTTAAAATGGTTTTCATAATGTTTTTATTACATCAATGTGTTGTATTGATATCTCGTGATTGAAATGGGGAAATGTTATGTTTCCTTTATGCATGTTTTATGTGACACAATTATCTTGAGGTTCTTGGGAATTATTATGAATACGGGTGGTTCCATGATAAACTAAGGGTGGGTGAGCCCGATATAGCTCTCCAGTGCATTGGGTAACTTGAAGGAGTGAAACATTGTGGTTTCTCTGAAGAGATTTAGGGAATATATTTTGATGGGTATTCCAAACTTAACCAAGAGTGTTACTCCCTACGTAAGAATGTTATGAATGCCTCAAGTTACCTTTATGTATTATGATTTCTATTATTTATTCATGATTTGATGAGTATGTTAAAGTGCTTATGTTTTATGTGTAAAGTATGATTTCATTATTATGTATATATGTACCCATGTTTCCTTTCCTTATTTTTATATCCATTACTGAGATTTTTATGCTCACCACATGTTTTTTTGAAATGTTTTTCACAGGTCAATTGAAAGGTAAATTATATGATGATAGTATCAAATTAGTGTCAAGAAAGAATCCATGTTTTATTTTAAATATGTTTCCATTGATGGGAATGAATAATACTATCTTTATCTAACCTCTTTTCTATATGTGGAATGTAATGCAAGTGTTATGATCTAATTCTATAAAACTCTAAACCCGAAAAGATCCTCAATGAGTAATCTTCTAATAACTCAAGATTAAGTAAGGTTTAAGGCTGGGGAATTATAGTTGGTATCAAAGGTCGGTTTAGACAACTTTAGGAGTTAGAAAGGTTTAAAATTATAATTTAATTTATGGTATTATTGAAATGATATATCATTTAAAGATTACCATGTTTCTTCGCCTAAGATATTTTTATGTTCAGATTGGTTTTCCGTAGAGGAAACAAAGCAGCTATATTGGGAAGACATCAGGAGGAAGACAACCTTCCAAATCAGCAACCTGAGATGGTTTGAATCAGAACTGAACAGTTCATTGCAGTGATGGCACAGTTCACTCAGGATATAAATGGTGGTGGTATCGTTGTACAAGATCATCCAGACCAACCGCAGAGGAACATGTCAGTGGTGGAACATTTCATGAGGCAACATCCCGCATCATTCATAGGATCATCTGAACATGTGTTAGCTAAAGGGTGGATTAAAGCACTGGAGAAGATTTTGGATGTCATGGGGTGTTCAGACAATCAAAAGGTTAGTCTTGCAATTTACCGTTTGGAGGGTGAAGCAGATCAGTGGTGGTCGATGGTTAATAATATCAGGGACGCCGATGAGATTGATGCTCTTGACTTGGATGAATTCAAAGGTATGTTTTTGAATGGAATTTTCCTAAGGCTATTCAACTTATAATTGAAAAAAATTCATGGAATTGAGGCAAGAGGAAGACTTAGTGGCTGCCTATGAAGAAAGGTTCACTCGATTGGCAAGGTATGCTACAAATTTTATCCGAGACCTTGATAGTAAAATCAATCATTTTTACTCAAGATTAAAGCCAAAATATCAAAGTGAATTATCTTCTCGTGAGTTTAAAAGTTATGAAAAGCTTGTTCGATGTGCTGAGAAGGTGGAAATGGAGTTTTCCGATGATCAAGTGTTCTATAACAACCAATAGAAGAGGAGACCAAGGTGGCAGGAGAAAGGTAAGAATTCATCAAAAAAGTCTGATGGTAAGAAAACTATGTTTCCAGTTTGTGATAAATGTGGCAAAAGGCATGCTGGAAAATATCTTCTGAATTCTAGAAAGTGCAACCGATGTGGTAAGATGGGGCATAAGGCTCGTGATTGCATTGAAAAATATCAAGGTGAAGGTAAGAACAAATTTTATTTAAAGTTAGTGAAATTTTATAAGTGAAATGAGATGGGTCACTATGCAAACGAGTGTCCGACAAAGATCTTGAGTGATGGGAAGAATTTAGACTACAAACGGAAAGGGGTGGTGAAATACTTTGCAACTACTTCAGCAGATGTCGGGCCATCAAATGAAGTTGTATCAGGTACTTTGTTTGATTTTTCAGATTATGCCAGTGTGTTGTTTGATTCGGGGTCTACAGATTCTTTCATCTCTGAAACCTTTTCTAGTAAAATGGGAATACCATCTCAAGAAATGACTCCTGAACTTGTGGTAAAAACACCTGGGGGAAATTTTGATTCAAAAAGAATTATAAGAGTCTTCCTATCCTTATCTGTGGAAAGAAACTACTTTCAAAAATTATTGTTCTACCTCTAGTAGTGTTTGATGTTATCCTAGGTATGGATTGGCTCTCTATTTACCATGATAAGATTGACTATAGAGCTAATGAAGTTTCTTTTCAGAAAGACTTTCAGTTTTTCTACATGAATGAACCCTTACTGTTGATAACTTATCAAGAGGCCAAGAAACATGTAAATATGGAAATGAATGTTACCTTGCACAAATCGTTGAAAATAAAGGAACTGTTCATATTAATGATGTGCTAGTGGTAAATGAGTATCCTGATGTTTTTCCTGATGATTTTCCTGGAATAATAACATATAGGGAAGTTGAGTTTACTGTTGACTTAGTTCCTGATGCTAAGCCAATTTCAAAACCCCATTATCGAATGGCTCAAATTGAAATTTTACAGTTGAATGAGCAATTGCATGATTTATTAGAGAAAGGTTTCATTCGACCTAGAACATCACCATGGGGTACTCTGGTTTATTTGTTAAAAATAAAGATGGTTCTATGAGACTTTTCATTGATTATAGAGCCGTAAATAAAATCACTGTTAAGAAGAAATATCATTTTCCTCATATCGATGATTTGTTTGATCAGCTCCAGGGAGCTCAGATTTTTTTTCAATAATTGACCTAAGATCGGGATTCCATCAGCTAAAGGTAAAGGAGGCAGATATTCTGAAGACTGCGTTCTGTACGAGATATAGCCATTATGAATTTTTAGTAATGCCTTTTGGGCTAACCAATGAACCTGTTGTATTCATGGACTTAATGAATATAATTTTTCATGAGCTCTTGGATAGGTTTGTGGTGTTTTTCATTGATGATATTTTGGTGTTTTCTAAAAGTAAAGAAGAGCATGAAAGACATTTAAGGGTTATCATACAAAACATAAAAGAAATGAAACTGTATGGAAAATTCAGCAAGTGTGAGTTTTGGTTGCAACAAATTGCTTTCCTTGGTCACATTGTTTCTAAAGATGGGATAACCATTGATCATGCAAAAACAAAGGTTGTGGAATAATGGCCAAGACCCACAAATGTAACCACGATTCGTAGTTTCCTTGGTTTGGAAGGCTATTACCGAAGGTTTTTTAGAAATTTTTCATGATTATCTAGTCTAATGACTAAGCTAACTCGGAAGGGTGTTAAGTTTATCTGGAGAAAAAATGTGATGATTGTTTTCAGGAATTGAAAAGAAGATTGGTGAATTCTCTAGTTTTGGAACTACCTTCAAGGAATGGTGAGTTTGTTATATAAAGTGATGCTTCATTGAAAGGACTTGGTTGCGTCCTAATACAGAATGATCAAGTAATTTCTTATGCTTCACGTCAGTTGAAAAGTCATGAGGTAAATTACCCTACACATGATTTGGAATTAGCTGCTGTTGTTTTTGCTTTAAAAATTTGGAGGCAT
The DNA here is from genome assembly GCA_963277665.1 of Viscum album. Lineage (NCBI taxonomy): Eukaryota > Viridiplantae > Streptophyta > Magnoliopsida > Santalales > Viscaceae > Viscum > Viscum album. Next base: position 539,067,756 of record OY728156.1, read on the forward strand.
CATTTGTATGGAGTAAAGTGTGAAATATATACTGATCACAAAAGTTTAAAGTATATATTCACTCAGAAAGATTTAAACATGAGACAGAGGAGATGGCTGTAATTAATCAAGGATTATGATTGGACAATTCATTACCATCCGGGAAAAGCAAATAAAGTGACTGATGCTTTGAGTCGAAAAAGTAATGCTTCATTAGCAATGTTGTGTTTGGAAAATGATCCTTTGGTTAAGGATTTGATGAACTTTGGCATAGAAGTTGTTGGTGTGGGAAGTTCTTCTGTTTTGTTTCAGTTATCAGTGAGATCATCTCTAACAGATAGAATCAAGCAAGCACAGAATCAAGACAGTGATTTGCAGAAAAAGGTAGAGCTGGTTTAGATAGTAAATTTTCCTGAATTCAACATTGATAATGATTACGTTTTGAGATTTGGAAAGAGATTGTATGTGCCTTGTGATTGACAGTTGAAGAGAGATTTGTTATTTGAAGCTCATAGTTCTCCATTTTCAGTTCAACCAGGCAGTACTAAGATGTACAAAGATTTGCAGGAGTATTACTGGTGGGATGGAATGAAAAGAGATATTGTTGATCTTACTATGAAGTGTTTGACATGTTAATAGGTTAAAGCAGAGTGACAGTTACCAAAAGGGATTCTTCATCCTTTACCAGTGCCAGAGTGGAAATGGGAGAATATATCCATGGGCTTTGTTGTGGGATTACCGAAGACATCTCGAGGTAATAATGCAATGTAGGTTATTGTTGATCGCTTGACTAAATCTGCTCATTTCCTTGCTATACGAGATACATTTTCCCTAGATCAACATTCCCGTTTGTATCTTAAAGAGATATCATGTTACATGGAGTTCCCCTATCCATTGTATCTGATCGTGATCCTAGGTTCACTTCTAACTTTTGGAAAGCCCTTCAGAAGTCGTTGGGTACTGAATTAAATTTTAGTACACCATTTCATCCTCAATCAGATGGGAAGTCAGAATGAACAATTCAGACCTTGGAGGATATGCTACGAGCTTGTTCGATTGATTATTAGGGAAGTTGGGACCATCATCTTTCTTTAGTTGAATTTTCATATAATAACAGTTTTCATTCCAGTATACAGATGGAACCATTTCAGGCATTATATGGGAAGCGGTGTCGAACTCCAGCTTTCTAGGATGAAGTGTGTGAAAGGAAGTAGATGGGACCAGAATTGGTAGAAAAGATGGCAGATAAAGTTCAGCTGATTCAGAAACACATGAGAACAGATCAGAGTAGACAGAAGAGTTATGCAGACAACAGGAGGAAGGATCTATCTTTTGAGGTAGGTGATCATGTTTTTCTCAAAGTCTCACAATGGAAAAGTGTTATGAGATTTGGTAAGAAAGGAAAGCTAAGTCCAAGGTTCATTGGACCATATTAAATTATGGAGAAAGTTGGATCAGTTTCTTACCGAGTGGCTTTACATCCGTGTTTATCTCAGGTACACAATGTTTTTCATGTTTCGATGTTGAGAAAGTATATGCCAGATCCATCTCATGTTTTGAGTCCAGAGGTAGTTCAGCTGGAAGAGAACCTATCTTATCGGAAACAACTGGTCCAGATGCTTGACCACATGGAGAAAGTGTTACGGAATAAGGTGATTAATCAGGTAAAGGTTTTTTGGAAAAACCACATGATGGAAGAGGAAACATGGGAATCTAAAAATGCAATGAGGGATAAGTACCCCCATTAATTCGATAAGTAAATAAATTGTGGGGATGAAATTTTCTAAAGGGGGGGAAGGATGTAACATCCCATGTAAGTAATGAATAATAGATATTTTTTGTATGACTATTAATGAATTAGACAGTGTTTTAGAGGCTGAAAATTAAAATAAATCCAATCTTAAGCATGGAATACACTAATAATCTTAAAAGATTGTTTTACTGCCTTTTGATGGAAAACACTTTTTAAATCAAAATTTTGAAAATTTTATAATATATATTTTTCAAAATAAACATATTTATTATGATTGGGACATTTAAATTTATATTGTATAAATTTTTGGAATTTTTTGACAATGTTCATTTTTTTAATGAATAGTGAAAAATACTGCATTTTACATCAAACTGCTTTTTAATCTAATATATTTATATGATTAGATTATCTTTTGAATTGGTTTTAAAGTGAAATTAGAATATATTTTTACCTTTTAATCCAATGGTGTTCATTGAAATCAGTTTCACTTTGAAATTGGACTTAAACTGGTGTCAATCTTTTTGATACGTATTGTTTCATAAAAACACGATATTTTTCATGACAGTGGGAATTAATAATTAAATTAATTAATGTAACTTATATGATTTTAATTTTGTAAAATAGACATCATTTTTGATTTCAGAATATCAAATATAGCTTAGGGTGAAGTTTTGGTATCTTTCTGAAAAACTTCAATTTTTGACAAATAGTGAAACCACTAAGTGGTACTTATAAAAATTGATATTCCATTTAAATGAAATTATGCCACCTTTGTGTTTTGAATTTCAAAAATATGACATACATGGTTGTCATTAAGAAGTAAAATGTGGTTCAATGAGATTAAAATAATTTTTTGGTGAATAGTAACTTTTATGTTTTTAATCGCAATTAGTGGTAATTAGTGTAGTTTAAGGTAAAAATAATGATATAATAATATGAGATGAGCTTGAAACTTGTCCTAATCTCATTGTATGTGTCATGGACGACCAAGAAAATCCATGGGTCAACTTGGGGACCCCATGGACCCACTTTGGTTCGGAAATGACATAAATAATTTTTTATTTAATGTTAAAGTAAAAATGACACAAACATGAAATGTTTTATGAAAACAATTTTTAAATGGGGATATACAAGTCATATTTTTTACTATAAATAATAATTGTAAATCTAAAAATATTTCCAACAACATAGTATTTTTTTATAATTTTTAGACTTTAAATAAATTAAATTATTTATGACATCATGATGATGCAGCGATTACCTCATTAATAAAGGATTTAAATAAAATGAGAAGATAATGTAAAATCGATGACCTACACACGTCCAAAACCTATTGGGTGGGTATATTTCGAACCCTTATCACCTTATCCTTGAATTATATCAATGTGGGTCCTTTTAAATCCGAAACACATTTTCAAATAAAGTAATATTTCTTTACTTTCCAAGAGTGCCCCTCCTCTTCTCTTCTAAAAGGCCCCCACCTCTACCTCCTTAACCACACTTCCAAAGCCTTTCGCTCAGCCAAACCCTACCCATTTTTTCTCTCCACTTTCCTATATTACTCCTTGAAGCCTCACTTTGGGTAGAAGTCTTCCTAGGTATTCTTTTGAGCTCAAACCAAAGGGAGTTACCCGATTTTAAGGTAATGTCTTCACTTGAGTCCTTTTGTTTTATTTTGATTCTCCAAACCCCTAAACACTTTTTATTTATTTCTTTTGTAACAAATACAGTATATTCAATATACTAGGATGTTTTTATAAGAATTATTAAAGCTACACTTACACACACCTACATATAATGGTTAAAGAACATATTGTTTCCGTGGATGGTAAATTTATGCCTCCCGAATCGATGATTGTTAAAAATTCCTTTAACACCTTCAAAGCGGCCATTAAGATTTCACTATATTTATATATGCTATATAATATTCTTATGTTTTTCTTAAGCTTCTATATTTTTCATTTTGGGCATACATTTATGGTTTCCATTATGGGTAAACGCAATATCTTCATTTAAGGAAGTGTGGACTACCGCCCCCTCAAAGTGATTTGATTTCGTTAATGCCATATGTGGGACGTATAAAGGATTTATTTAATGGTATTATATATGATATTATACTGGAATTATAATATATCTTTATATAATTATGATTCCATTCCATAAAAAAATATGAAATAGAAACAAAAGTAGCGTTCATGCATACGTACGGCTTACCATCTCCATGAACGGTGCATTTCATTTCTTACCTCTAAATGATTATATAATATTATAAATGCACGTATATACTGGATATATATGATATATATGATATATACATCATGATTTTAATTCTGGATATAATGGATACATGAACAACTTGTAATTATAAAGGGTTTATTTTGACTCAAGTACCAATGATCGTTAAAATGACCGTTATTAACTTAAATAATTACATAGTGTTCATGACATGGCAATAAGTGATATAAAAGCAATAATGAAATTGGAAAAGGTTCTTAAGAATGTATAAATTAACTCATGTTTATTATTTAGGACATTAAAGAACGATCGAGTCAAGTCAGACTCGAGGTATGGGACTTCGTCTCAATCTCCTTTCGTTGTGGCATATATTATTTTATACACAACTTTCTTTTATACGGTGTATAAACCTCTTTGACTTTTACGTTTATCCAAAAAGGAATCTTTTTTATATGAATCATTTTACAAAACGTCAAAAGGGAATGTTTTTGTCGTACGTATGCGGCGACAACAACTTCTCTGCCGCCATGACCATTATTTGAGTTTCGGCTTCCTCTACAAGCCATACATTCTTTTTAAAAGAAAAATAAATATCATGTTTACTTTATTTTATTTTGGTATTGAAAATGGTTTTCATAATGTTTTTATTACATCAATGTGCTGTATTGATATCTCGGGATTGAAATGGGGAAATGTTATGTTTCCTTTATGTATGTTTTATGTGATACGATTATGTTGAGGTTCATGGGAATTATTATGAAGACGGGTGGTTACGTGATAAACTAAGGGCGGTTGAGCCCGATATAGCTCTCTAATGCATTGGGTAACGCGAAGGAGTGAAACGTTAAGGTTTCTCCGAAGAGATTTAGGGAATATATTGTGATGGGTATTCCAAACGTAACCAAGAGGGTTACTCCCTACGTAAGAATGTTATGAATGCCTCATGTTACCTTTATGTCTTATGATTTCTATGATTTATTCATGATTTGATGAGGTATGTTATAGTGCTTTTGTTTTATGGGTAAAGTATGATTTCATTCTTATGTATATATGTACCCATGTTTCCTTTCCATATTTTTATATCCCTTACTGAGCATTTTATGCTCACCCCATGTTTTTTTGAAATGTTTTTCACAGGTCAAGGGAAACGTACATGATATGATGATAGTGTCAAAGAATTGTCAAGAAAAAATCCATGTTTTATTTTAAATATGTTTCCATTGATGGGAATGAAGAATACACTCTTTATGTAACCACTTTGTTAATATGTGGAATTTAATGCATGTTTTATGATCTAATTCTCTAAAACTCTAAACCCGAAAAGATCCTCAATGAGTAATCATGTAATAAATCATGATTAAGTAAGGTTTAAGGCTGGGTCCTTATAATATCAATATTAATTTAAAAAAAATTAAAAATATATATATAGGTGTTAGTGTATAAAATTTTAAAAATGGAACATGCTCATAGAGATTCGTTCCAAATCACCATGATTTTAGGGTGATTGAACTTCTATTGTGGGTAGATGATGATAAGTACGAAATGCTAATATGTTAAAAACATTGATGATAATGTTTAATATTATCCACAAGGTCATGGAAGGGAAAATGTAAACCCAAATAGGGTGATAGCATAGGTTCAATTAGGGCCATCAAGAATGCCAACGTCAGCATCAGAATATTTGGAAGGAGAAGAAAAAAATAACATAGGTGGAAACATACACAATGAAGGATGTGGCCTCATTGAATATGGAAATGAAACTCAAATCCTACAAATCTTAGTGTTTGGACACATAGTCACTCACATTATCCATCTTCGCCCTTGAAATCCCCACTCCCAAATATATTCAGTACAACAAAACCCCCGCTTATATATATGTATATATATAATGGAAGACATGTTCTCATGCTGTCATGGGATAAGGGATGCGGTGAGTAGTGGATAGATAGTCATTGAACAAAATAAATAGACACATACCATATCTTTTGAGGAGATTGTTTCTTCAAGAATATTGATGAAGAGTGGTAGAGATAATTCAATTTTGTGAGAGATTGAACCTTGTGAGGGAGGAGAACTCTTTTATGGATCTATTTGAAGATTAGGTTAGGCTTTTATAAGTGATTTCAAAAAAAATTGATAAATTTTTATTTTATCAATTCTAAAATATTATGTGCTAATAAAAATAAACCATTTTTATCACTAAGAAATCACTCATGAAGTCCATGTTTTAATAATATAATAAATATAATTAAATATATTTATTAAAATAAATTATATATTAAAATATATATATATATATATATTTAATTTTAATGTTAATTAAAAACATATAAATATTTTTTTAAAAACCAATAAATTAATTTATATAATTATATCTATATATAATTATATTTATTTTTATATTTTTATATTTTTATATTTATACATATTTCTTTAATTATATATATATATATATATTATTTTTATGTATAATTATATATACTTATATAATTATATATATTTATATCATTATATAAATATAAATATTTAAAAATATAAAAAAATATTTATGATTTAACTATTTTTGTTTTTTAAGTATATTTATTATAATTTAATAATAATTTAAGTACATATTTATTTATTTAAATTTATTGAAAATAAATACATTTGAAAATATTTTTATATAATCTAAATATACATAAATATTTATATGTAATTATAAATATAAAAATTACATTTAATACCCAATGAGCCTGTACCCGAGTGGTAAAGACTCAGTTTTGATATATCGGAGGTCCTAGGTTCAAGCCTTATTTGGTTTATGTACTATTATAGTACAATGTAGGTGGTGAAACATACATGATGTAGGCCTGGTGAAGCATACAAAATGATATTTTCATGATGCTACACTGGGATTTCAAGATATGTATTGGGATCCATGCCCACTAGGCCCACTGGACATGTACTAAATAAATGAGGTTTGATGGGTGGGACATACCATTGTGGTAGAAATGGCATGATTTTCTAGCCTATGTTTTTGGTGTGTCTCGGTGTTTGAATGTAATTATACCCCCATGCACAATATATATATGTATTTATTATTAAAATATATTTATTATAATTTTTAATTATTTAAATATATAATTTTTTTATATAATTATAATTATAAATAATTGTTTTCCAAATGTATTTATATATAATTACTAATATTTTTATAAAATTTAATATTTATTATATTTTTATATTTATTTAAATATATATATTTAATTATTTATTTACATTAAATTCTTATTTTTATTAATTATATTTAAAAATGTTCCTATATTATTATAAATATATTAAAATAACAATATATATTTATCTATATTTATATATATTTATATAATTACATATATATTCATTAATATAAAAATACATATAATTATAAAAATAATTAATATCATAATTATAAATTAATAATTATACACATATATATTTTTTTATTAATAATTTTATACTTAGTTTTTAATAAAAATAAATATATTTATAATTTTATAATTAAATATATAAATTATTAAATTAGTAAAAATTAAATTAAATTAAATAGATTAATTATATTCATTTCATATATATGTTAATTGATCAACCATGATAAATAGAAACGAATAAATATTCTTCATATTAATTAAAAAAATATCCAAAAAATTACATTTATATTAAATAAATTTATTTATAAATATATATTACAAAAGGATAAAACATCTTTATAACATTATTAATGAATTTATAATAATAAATGAATAAATAAAAAATAGATTACTAAAATATTCAAATGTGAATTCATAACATTTACATGAATTAATAACACATAAAAATAAAGAAAAATGAATAAATATATGATACTAATTATATACTAGGAACGGTGGGAAGAAATGATTAAATCTATGGTCCCTAAAAATTATTTAAAAAATAAGGTACATAATCATATATTAGGAGGTGTTACTATATTATAAAATGGAACAAACAACTCCATCAAATTGATCATTTAATAGTTAATTTTTTTATATCCTCCACCCCTTCATTGAAATCAACCACATCCTCTAGGGAATTTTCCTCCCTTATACTATATAAGACGAAAAAATTTGTCATATTGATCCTCTATGCTCAATGATCCATCCACCTCTTCATGAGGCTTGCTGTCATTAACTGAGGGTTTTTCTTCTACTCGAAGAGAACAATGGATGTTTCCAAATTCATCATGAAAAAAATTCATTTCAATTATATTTATTTAAAATGTCAAGTAAGCATAGTGAGTACTCCCTATCCATCAGCAGAGCCAAACTCAATGGTGCCTCACCCTTATCATTATCATTATACATTCAAATTCCATAATCAACAACTATATCATATGAAAATGACATCTACATATTCTTGTCCATAGGCTCATGATTAACCAACCAATGATCCTGTTGGTTCAATTCCATGTTTGGTATAAGTGTATTTTCCCGATCCTTTAGACCCTAATCAAGGGGCACATCATTCATATCAGAAAGGTTTTGAAACATAATTGGTTTAGTCTTGGAGGAATAACTAAGTGGGTTGGCCTTCTTATGAGTGACTAGATTAATGTCGTCAACATGAAAAAAAATAAACTTTTTTCATGTCCTATTGGCTGACTATTTTACTGAGTTGGAGCACTCAACCTTACTTTTTGATGAACCAACAATGGAAAAGTCTTTATTTATTTATTGGAAACATTTTCTTCTAACTTATTTTTTTCCATTTATTTTGGCCATGGGTAAAGAACACTCCTTCCACATTTCATTAACAACTTGTTTGTGTATACATAAATGTAGCTACATGTATGTACATATATTTTCAATCATTTAATATCATTATAAAAATATTTTTTTATATTTTTATTAATTCATATATTATATAATTTTTTAAATAAAATATTAATATATTGTATTTATTTATTTTATGTACATATCTTGTAATTAATTTATATAAATAAATTATTAACCATTTTTTACTAATATAAATTTGATAGTTTTTTTAATAAAATTATTAAAATAATATTAGTATTTTATTAAAAGTTATATAAATCGTATTTATATATTATATTTTCATATATATACTTATTATATTATAAATAATATTTAAATATATATATATATATATATATTAAATTATATACTACAACCTTTATTAGGGCAACAAAAAATGCTGATAATGGAATCACTTTTATCGGCACTAAAAATTGTTGATAAATCGGGGACCCATAAAATTTAAAAAATAACACTGAAAATGGGTACACATTTCTCAATGCTTTTGTTACCACTTATAAAAGGTAACTTTTGGGGATTTTCATTACCATAGATAAATGTTCTTCCATTATTATCACTATTTCTTTCTTGTGGTTGAAGGTTAGCACTAGATAAAGTGTGGTCTGTGGTTTGTTCCATATCTACTTTTGTATATCTATTTTTACATCTATATTAATTGATCCATATTTTATTATTATTCACCTCATATCCTTTTTAATCCTTGATTCTACTAAACTCCCTATTGTGTCATCTTGACCAGGGAATCCCATATACAATACCAACACTAGTCGGCTCTTTCTTATCATTCATTTGGCCTCATAAACCTTAATATGAAGATCCATCATCATCATTTTATCACCTGAAGAATAAAAAAAATTATTTCCGCACCATCATCCTCTAGAAATTATATTCTTTCATTGATTATTGAGTGTACCATAACCCATGTAACATATCAATTAACCCCACTATCCTCCACAAACCTCAATTAACCCTCTATTGTTGATGAAAAACAAACAATGTCATGATTAAGGATCTTTTTATAATTATTTTGTGTAACACTTCACATATAATGTTGTAGAAATTTTTAAAAAATTTACCAAAACATGTGTATTTCAATGATTTTAGTTTTTTAGAGGAGATGGAAAAGGACAGAGGTCAGTATTTGTATATTTGGCCCTTATGTGGGATGAATTTATAAATATTAGGTGCTTGGGGGTAAAATTATAATACAAAATATGCACACACAACCCATGTACATTACCCAGTACATAGTCCCCTAATGGTATAGTCTGAATTATAAAAATATTTATTTATATTATATATATAATGGCTAACCTATAGGCATCCTTCATATTCCACCACCCCTAGTCATTGGGTGAGGTCCATCCTCATGTTGGTTGCAGTTGACACCAACCACTATGATCACCCACTTCTTGGGGGATCATGTTTCTCCATCCTCGGTGGAGGGTTGTCTCCCATCCCACCACCGGCAAACTAACACACCCGGTACGGTTCCCCCCATGGTCATGTGGTGTGGGTTTCGTATGTTTAAAATTTTGGAGTTGTAAATGGACCATGATGTGGCCTAAGTGTCTACTTAATGAGTGCTAATTAAGTGGGGAAATACCACTCGACACAATAAAGTGTTGAGTAATGGATGGCCTCACTTTACTCTTCTCGTGAGAACGTTCCCCACACGTCGCCTGTTTTTCAACTTTTTCCCTTCGATGCTCTCTCGACCACTGTTCCTGCTTCGGCGCCTTTTCTCCTGGTGGCCTTTGATCCAGGTTCCTATGTGGGTGCTACTTCCACAATGGAACTTTCGTCTTATCTCTATAACATTCTCGCAACTCCTCAGCCTGGTCTCTCTTTCAAATACGCGGTGTGCGGTCCGGATCTCACCCCTTCCCAGCATTTCTTCCTAGTTGTCTCCTTTCCTCTGCCACTGGTCTCCTGTGATGGACCCCTCTTATCTGTGGAAGTCCCTGCTTTTTAATTTGTGAAGGCTGAAGCCTGCCTTAAATAATATTTGATGGTATGATTTGGTGCTATGAAACCCCTGATCATAGTCTTTCAGTGGTCTGTTAGATCCTGGGGTCTCCTCTCTCCAGTAAAGATTTCAATCATCCACTGAATGGCCTTCTGTCTGGTTCATGGCTTGGATTTGGACATCTTTCACTATTGGTGCAAGGAATTTCATTCCTGGGGATTATTGTGCTTCAACCTGACTCGATGGTCATTGGAGGTTCACAGAGGTAAAGAGAACCCTATTGTAGTTGTTTGGATCAACCTCCCTGGTCTTCCGTTGCCTTTTCAGAATGTTAGCTTATTCAAGGAGATTGGTGATTCCCTCGGTGGTTTTAATTGCTTGGATGACCATAGTCGGTCATGTGTTGAGGCCTCCATGGTTCATATTTGTGTTTAAATGGATATTACCAAGCCTCTTACCAATAGGATATTACTTTGGGTAAAGGATTCTTTTTGCTGGTCCCAGGACATCTTCTATCCCGTCTACCTGCAGTTCTGCTCCTCTTGTCTCCTCTAGGGGAACTATATTCCGGTCTATAGGAAGCATCATCAATATGGGCATCTCGTCCCTCCCAACGCACCCTCTGTCACCACCCCCTTTCCTGGCCATATGGAGGTGCCTCTCAATGCTGTTTCTGTGGAAGTCCCAGTGGTCCCTGTAGCTATGGATCCAGTTCCACTTTCATCCCCCTCTCATGTTACTAGAAGTGTCTCTTCCTTGCTTCCCTACACCCTCAGGTGTTATTTTCCCCTCTAGCCTTCCCCCCCCCGGTTTATTTAGTTCGCAAACATATGTTGGTGATTGAATTCGGGATTGTGCTGTATTTGAGGGGCCATTCCTCTGCCCTCCATATTTTCTTGCCCTAGCCCCGCTGGTCCCTTTCACCCTGCGGGGGCTTCCCTCCATCTCAGTACAAGATGAAATATTTCCTTCCCCTCTTATAGGTCCTTCAGAAATGAAATATTCCTTATCCTCCCCAAACTGTGATGCTGCTTCCTGGCCTTGGCCCCCCACCTCGGTCAGAAATGTAGACTCCCTGGATCCCTACATTTTTCCACCCCCACTACTTTGCCTCCCTCCATAAATTCAGGTATATGTAGAAGAGTCAAGTCCAATAAATTAAGGGAAGAGCTCTCCTCCCACATTCGTAAGACTACGAACCCAGGGGCCAATGCTAGGGTTCTCTTTGCTCATTGATTCCCGTCATCATTTGGAATGCGTGAAGACTTGGCCCCTAGGTCCAAAAAGATTTCATTTCTTCTAATATTTTAAATTTCAAGGATTCACGTATTTATTTCCTTGAATAGAAGCAGAATATCTCCAAAATCATTGAGTTTTCTAAAATAATCATACTTCATGGTTCCATCCATGAAGACCCATCCAACCGTTATATATGGATCTTTTGGCACATGATCTTCTCTGTGGATCTGGTTCGGACAAGTGACCAGAATATCACCACCAAAGTTACCCTCGACAATATATCCTTCTTTGTGTCCTTCATCTATTGGAGTTGTGACACCCAACATAGGAAGATTTTGAGGGATGATCTCAATGACTTCGATCCCGGTAGCCTCCCTTGGTTTGACGGATGATATTTTAATGTCATTTCCAACCATGATGAGAAAAAAGGCAGAGGATCTTTCCCCAGGAATTCTAGTTTGTATTTTTCTCACTTCATGGCTGGAAGAGGCCTCATGGACCTTGGATACTTGGGCAATGGTTTCACATGGTGACGAAACCAACGTGGGAGTGATGCTCATGGAGTCACCTTGACCAATGCCTTGGCAACATGAAATCTGTTACTCTGTATCCCAACACTAAGGTCAGACACCTAGTGTGTGGGATCTCATATCACTCTCTGATTCTGGTCTCCTTCTTTGAGATTCAACAGACACATGGTCGTTTTATGTTCATTCAGTATTGGACTAGCCTCCCGAATTATCATCAGTAGGTTAGAGACTCTTGGAGTGAACCTACATAGGGGAATTATTGGTCTTCCATTCATAATAAACTGAGGATGCTCAAATTCATATTACAAGCTTGGTCGAAGGACATAACACACAATGATAGGGAAATTGAATCGATCATGCAGTATATTGGTTGTCTTGAGTCTAGAATAGAGGGGTCCTGGAATGATCAGATCTTTGAAGACATTACCTCTAAGAAGGATACTCTCATAGTCATAATCCTGAAACAGGAGCACCTTGTGAGTGAAAAAGAGAGGATCGGATAGCCTGGTGAGGGTGATAGGAACACTGGCAATTTCCATGCATGTATCAAAGAGAGGAAACACATTGTTCAGATAAATATTTTGATGGATTATGGTACATATTTGGATGATAGATATGTTGTGGGGTCCCTTTCTCATTCCTTCTTCAAATATCCTCTTACTGGACAAAATCCATGGATGTCTAATTGCTACCCAAGAGATGATGAGGGGATTCTGGAATTCATTCCCGATCATGTTTTTATCTTGGATAATTAGAGGATGGGGCTATCCCCAAAGAGAAATAAATCATTGAGGATATTATGATCCTCATAGTGGATAGTGTGCCAGGTCCGGATTGTTTTCCAGGTATTTTATACAGAGACTCTTAGGATGTGATCATAAAGGATTTATCAAGGGCCATTCGTGACTTCATAAGAGGTGGTAGATTGCCTAGAGTGGCATGTGTCAGTACTCTAGTGCTCATTCCCAAAATAAGGAATACCTCTTCCATTTTTCATTATAGACCGGTCAGCATGTGAAACTTCCCCTAAAAAGTACTGGCAAGCATTCTCAACTCAAGGATTTCCATTCACCTTCCCCGATGGGTCTCCATGGAATAACATGGATTTTTTAAGGGACACTCTATAAAAGGGGCTATTGCATTGGCCTAAGAGATGATGAGAGATCTCAATACAAAGACCCATGGTTCAAACATATCCATCAATCTAAAAAATAACAAGGATTTTTATAGGCTTCAATGGAGCTTCATCAACAATGTAATCTCAGGTATGGGTTTATCCCCTTGGACTACTGACCTCATTTTTAGATTTTTTAGCTCCTTGTGGCTGAATGTTAATTTCATGGGGAGGTCTCATGGTTTTTTTAAGGTGACCCATTGCCTAAGACAGGGTGATTCTCTATCACTGAGCCTTTTCATCCTCACACAAGACATCCTCATCTGCCTCAGCCTTAGTAGCATGAGGAATTGTGGGATCCTTCTGTTCTAGAGAAGTATGAATCATCCGCCCATCTCCCACCTCATGTTTGCTGATGACACATTAATCTTGTTGAATTCCACTAAGAGGTCGGTCTGAGGCCTTATTTTGGCGATTGAGGAATATTTCCATTGGAATGGGTAGAATATTAACAAGTCTATGTGAAACTTCATCATCTCTAGAAGATGCTCTTCCAACCGGGTGTCCAGCTTGGGCCGTATTCTGGATATACTGAGAGGAAGATTCCCCATGGATTATCTTGGAGCTCCCATTTCGTTAGGCAGACTTCTGATTCATGATTTTGATCACATCACCAGTAATATCACTGATCGTATCCTCAACATGAAGAACTAATTTCTTTCCTTTGGGGGTCTGATTATGGTAATTAACAACGTTCTTCTAGCCTATTTTTTCCATGCCCTATCTTCCATCAATGTTCAAAAAATGTCATCAATAATATTGAAATAATCTTGGACTGATTCATCTGGGATTCTCTCTCTGGAGGAATACATCATTGGGTGTCCTGGGTGAAGATTGAGAGGCCCATTCCGGAAGGTGGTATCAATGTTCGAAGCCTTGCATACACTCTTCTCTACAAGCACGCCAAAATGGATTTGGAAATCTATGAGAGGCATTCCCACTGGGGCAGGGTCATGTACAACATATGTGTAGGTTACCCAGAGATGCATAACAGCCTCACGTCTCCTTTCATGTTCGTTATCCTTCTCTTTTATACTGCACTGCTTCCTCACACCCATTGGATTATTGGAGGGGGGGATCTGACCTTATGGAACCACAACTGGGATGTCACGGTGCATGGATATCTGGGATGCCCAGCCACCAACATTTCATTTAGAGAGGCTAGAGAATACCCGTAATTCCTCAGGGCATTGTTGAATGATGACCATAAAGGCGCCTCTAATCATATCGAGCTCACCTCTGACCAGGATTTGTCCTTGTTTACTCCATCCTCCTCGAGGGCCTTCTCTTTAATGGATTATCACAATTCTCTTTCTATAGAGGGGAACATGAACTGATGTATCATGGTCTTGTTGAAATAAATTCCTATGAAATTCAACTTTTTAACCTGGTGGATATGGAAGAATGTGATCCCCATATATGAGAACATCAGAATATGCGGGATCAACATGGTTTCACAATGCTCTTGCTGTAATAATCACAAAGAGGAATGTGTGGCCCACCTTTTCATCAAGGGTGAATGGGAATGTGACATCTGGTCTTTATTCGGGGAATTCACTACCTTCTCTTCAAGCAATTTGAGCGAAGAGTCTTTTCTTGCCCGCTGGTTCCATGGCCCAGGTGATAGGGGTCTAGAAAAAATGGTGTGTTCTATCATTTTTCATGATGGATGTTGGTTCTTATGGAAATCCAGAAAAAGAGTGAGATTTGAGGGAATCCACTCCTCATCAAGAGTCATCATCGCTAGAGTCAGAAACATCTCGTTCACCTTTCCAGGCTCTCCTTAAAATTGCATGATGCTCCATCCCTCCACCTGCTTTCTTCTAGTATCCAAGCCCCTCTCCCTGGTGTCTCTACCTTGCAAGCAAAATGGATTCGATGGATTACTCCCCCAATAGGCGTTAAGATTAATATAGATATGTCCTACATATCAGGAGTTATGAAAGGAGGAGGGGTTGACTGTGACACCAGAGGATCAGTTATCATGGAATTCACTACTCACTTTGGTTGTGGCTCTTCTCTTCAGGAAGAGGCTCAACCCTCCTCACTACTCTTTCCCTATACTAGCAGAGAAACATCTACATCATTGAATCTGAAATTTATTCCCTCATCCTCCTCAATTCCTTACAAGGCATTGAGTCAATTTCCTGGTTGATTTCCTATATCATTAGGAAATGTCGAGGCATTATTTCCACCAAAATTCTAATGGTTCATACATAGAGTGAGTGGAATAAAGTGGCGGGTCACCTTGCCTCTCTAGTGTCTCATAACCCCAGTGTGTCTTTCTTCTATGACCTAAATTGATTGGGCCTTGATGGGGTTGACATCATTAGAGGGGTTTCCCTTGGTTTGCATTACTTTCATCCCCCCAAGATTATATTTTTTCTTCCCTTGCATTCCCTTGTACTTTCCTTCTCCAAATAAATAAATAAATGATGATGATGATGTTGAGTTTTGAATACAGAAACCATGTTATAATCAGTTGACTATGGATTATTAATTTTTCTATGAAGGTGGTATCCATGATGTAAACTACAGGGAAACACTACCAAATGCCCTCAATAGAGGCATTACATATTTCCCTAGTAGGTCATGCCTCTAAGGTACTAATATACTATTTTTGTAAGATTTTAATTACATTAATTAAAATGTTAAACTCTAAAAGTTTTTGGGACACTTTTTTGTTTATTTATCCATTTTAAAGGCACTTGTCCTCCTTATGGTTTCCCCACTCCACTACTATAGAACCTTCATTTAAAAAAACATGAAAAAGACATTATAAGTTAAAAAATGAATTATTGATTTATGTATCATTAATAGTGTCCCCATTTATCACCTCAATTTATAGTGTTGACAAAGGATATACTTCCATACTGTTCTACAAAAATTATAGCACACTTCGGTAAAAAAATACATGAAAATACAGGAAAATAAAGGATATAGAAAATTAAAAATTTTAATGAAATATTATTTCCATCAAAAATACATTAAAAAATACACTATTATATATAATTCATATATTGTTTTTTACAATTACATTAGAATGTAAAATTTATCATAAACTTTTAAAAATATAAATGGTTTCATTGTCTTTGGTGCCCAACCCCCTCTAAAAAACAATGATCCTTGTATTAGTAGTCAAAGAAACAAACCCATCTTATGAAAAATAATAGACCTATATATGAAAAAAAAATCTTATGTAAGTAATAGTTGAAATATATAAAATAAACATAAATATGAACAAATACATCATTAAAATCTAATTTTTTTAATGAATCCACAAATTTTGAGTAATATCTGTAACATCATGCATCAAATTGATGTGTGTCTTATTCATACACATCAAAAATGAATAATGTATCATCAACCTAATATATCAAGAATATCAAAATCTGATTTTTTGGTATTTTTTATTTCAAACCCCTTCTATGTAAAATGACATTTCAAAATGAATACACCCACATTGAGTTATACTAGTCACATCATGTGTCGTCTTTATGTGAGACTAACTTCTATTGTAATAATTGACATATAAATAATATTATTTAATTGTCAAGTCAATATGAGAATGTTATCTAGGTTTTTAGTGTGTGAACATGTTTTGAACAAAAATATCATTTTTAAAATGGTAGCTGGAATGGCCCGGGGTTTTGGGGTCCATTACATGGTGAAAATATGATGTTTGGGGTGTTCTGGGTAGTCCAAAAGGCCATACCTACTGAAGGCTCCTAATGGTAGCTCGACCTACCAGTGGCCTTGGCCTACTAGTAGCTCGACCTACTGGTGGCCTCGTCCTACCTGTAGCTCGGCCTAGCAGTAGCTTGGCCTACTGGTGGCCTTGGCCTACCGGTCGCCCGGCCTACCAGTGGCCTCGGCCTACCGATCACTTGGCCTACTGGTGGCATCGACCTACTGGTCACTCGGCCTGCCGGTAGCTATGCCTACCAGTAGCTCAGCCTACCAGTAGCTCGGCCTACTGGTAGCTCGGCCAACCGGTGGCCTACCAATAGTTTTGTATACCGGTAGACCTCACCTACTGGTTACCTAGCCTACCGGTGACCTCGGGGTAACGGTATCTCCATGTGCTTTCCAGTAGAACCTCCTTTTTCACGAATTGGGTTTTAAAACTTGTTTTGACCACATTAAACCTGTTTTAAATCCCATTAATGTCGTTTAATTAAATAATTTGGTGAGTTACCCTCCTTAAATGAAAAATCTTTTGTTTTGGTTATACATTAAATGCATTTTTAGAAACACCTGAAGGACATAGGGTGGTGCATCGGTCATAACCACCCCGAAGGACGACGACCATTTTGGTTGGATGTGTGGGGTGGCCCAGCCGCGCGGTCAACCCACAATCCTGCTTCTTACATGGTTTCAATTTTTTCTCTCTCTGCGTCCTAGAAATTTTGTATCTTAGTCTTTATAACCTAAAGGCTCCTCCCCTCCCTGAGTTTCTTGTTTTATATCAGTTACGCCTTGAGTGCCCCTCCTCCCGACAAGTTGTACCCCTGATCGCGTTCTATGGAGATCCTGATAATCCTGCTTTCTAGTTTCAATGTGAGGACATCACGTCAATCTGTGATCAATCATGTAGGGGTTTCCTTCTCCTCTCCTTTCTATGTATCATTCGGGGTGGGTACGCTTTTGTTTCTATGGGGATTTATGAAACCAAACTAAATGAAGATAATGAATGGACCCTTCAAAGAATGAAGGGGGTGTGATTGATGTTATATTGTACTATTTTATGTTGGTATGTGTTGTGAATTATACGGGCCTATTCTAATTGAAAATCATGGACTTTGGTGGTATTTCTCTGTGCACTAATGAGCCTAGGTGCTACTTCATGCTTAAATTAACAAAACATGGAATTGGTTATTTATGTATACTCCGTTAATTAAATTGAAAGCACCAGTATCAACTCTTTTCTGTGATTACTCTTGTGAAAGCCCAGTGTAATTGAAACCATGTAGTGTGTTAAATCTTTTAAATCTGTTAATACCTACAAGAGCCTGCTTTGTGTTGGTGGTATTGGTTTGGTTGTTTCCTTTTACAAGCATAGATTACTGGGGTGATGTGGGTGAGGATGGGATCCTCTGATGAGGAAAACTTTTTGTGAATCTGGGTTTGTGGTTTCTCCGCTTATACCACAAATTGGGGTGGAATTCTCTTCTATTGTGAAACCATTGTTTATCCATAGTTCTAGGAATGTGGGGACCATATCTTAAAAGGGTTTCATGTTTAAATTGTTGTTAGTGGTAACATTTTCCACTAGAATTGTTCTTGTGCCAGTTAGTTGCCCAGTACTGTAGAATTTACATAAATAGGATCACTTGAACATGGAAACAAGAATGGGTTAATTGGGAAATCGATTCTGGGAATGAGTTGTGACTAGGTTGTGAGTAGTATGTTTCCTATGAGTAGTGACTAGGCAGTTCGTTCTTGGGTTAGGAGTGGAACCCTAGGTTGGGTTGAGTGCTTGTTACCTATATATATAATTTTAGTTCTTGTGTTTCATATTCGTGCCCCACCCCAGTTGAGAACATAGTGTTGAACACCCCCATTTCATGGGGGAGGGTGTTTTTTACAACACTTCTAGGAGTGGTTGGTTATCAGCTCATTTTCTTCTCCCTTTCCCAAATATCCCAAGACCCTTCGAGTAGGTTGTGATGGCCTGAAGTCCATTATTATCCCAATAATATTCGGGAAGGGTGGTTGTGGTGGTTGGCCCTGGTTTATGCGGGTAGGTTGTTTCCACAGTGTCATCAGGATGAGGCCCAGGTGTCTTCAGTTGTGGTAGTAGTTGTTATGACCCAGGTGTTTGCGGGTGTTTTTAGGCGTGGTGGTTGTGGCCCAGGTTTCTGTGGGTGGGGTTGCGGTTATGGACCAGGTGTGTGCGGGCGGGATTTGGCAGTGGGACTGCAGTGAAGTTGTGGCCCTGGTGTGTTCGGTCGGGGTTTGGAAGTGGGATTGTGATGAGAATGGCGGAATTGGATCGATGCATAGGATGTCTTCAATAACCAGTGGGAAAGTGGCATGGGGTACCCAAACATCGATGTGTTATTACTACACATTACTTGCCATTCGTTATTTGGGGAGTTTTCCTTGGTGAAACTTGGGTGGATATTTTTTCCTTACTAGGTGCTTTGGTTTTTCTTTTATCACAGGGCATTATAATGCCTCTCCACTTGTGCATGAGAGTCATTGGTTTTCCCTACTAAGCATACTTGTATGCTCACCCTGCGTATATAAAATTGTTTTCTGGTTTCCCGGATGACTTCAGGGATTATGTGGGATAGTACTAGCTCGAACCTTGGGGAAGTTTCTACTGTCTTTTTTCTTTTTCATGGTACATTAACTTTTGAGTTTTGTGGCTTCTATATTTTACTTTTGAACATGCATACGGTAATGGTTTACTTTTGGCATTACCTTTACTTTCAGCATCGGTATCATTGGGGTTGCTATCTTATCTCTCGATTTTATAAAAATAAAAATAACAAGGGTAATTCATTCCGTTTTGTGTGAGATTTTGTACCCTTGGTGTGGGTCCCCACTCCGGGACCGATTGAAGGCAGGTTTCAGGGGTCATTATCTCTCCTTCTACTTAAAGAAGGAAGGGCTTGGCAATCTGCTGACCCTTCCCTCCTTTTTAGTGAAGGCGGGTCATGACAAAGTTGTATCAGAGAAAGGTTTTGAGAGATAGGATGGAGTCTAAAGTTAGGCATAGTTAGGATTGCATGGTATGGTAGGGTAACAATGTTGGCTGTTCTTGGTGCATGAAGTAGGCCGGGGAAGACTGGCTAGGACATGGGATTTTAGGGCCCCCCGTGATATGATGCAAAGACTTTGGACCTACCGAACGACCAAGTGAGGCTATAGTGATTGCAGTGTAGAGACCCTAGGAAAGGTACACGAATCATAATGACTTGTGTTCTCATGTTTCTAGGTGTTTTTGGGGATTAAATAAATTAATAAATAAATAAAGAACTCAAATAAAATGTAATAACATTATTTAGTACTACTCGGGCTTAGTCATTCCTTGTTTACATATATCTATGGCACCTGGGCGGAAACCACGGGTATTGCCGGCGATCGAGGCCCAGGAGGTTGAATCGGCCGACCAACATAGGGCTGAACGAGAGGAGGAGGATGATCAGTGGCAGAAGAGGCTTCGTGTTTTCCAGCGGCAGACCCTCGGGAAGAAAAAGGGAAACACCTCAGACATGGAGACGGAGAGCTGGCTAGAGGAGATGGTTATAGATTTCGGGTTGATCCGAGCTCTAGTAGAGTATTGGGTCCCTCTGGATGTAAGCCAGATGTGAGGAGTAGCACGTCAGTGGTGGACACTTTATCTAGGGGAGAAGAGGGAGGCTGAGGTGACATGGGCTGATTTCGAGAAGGAGTTCCCGGTGGAATTATTCTCTTCTACGATGAAAGCTGAGAATAGGCAGGAGCTACTCTCCCCCCAGCAGGGGGTATGTTGGTGAGAGAGTTGGGGATCATGTTCAAGTATCTCCTCCACTTTTCTCTAGACCTCTTTCCGAATGAGGAGTCTTAGGAGAGACGTTTGGAGGAGGCGTTCTGACCTTCCCTTCAGTACCCTGTTACCCCCTTCACCTTACCAACATACCTAGAGGTCCAGAAGAAGGCTGAAGTGGTGGAGAGGATGCACACGCTGAGAGGTGTATCATGAGAGGGGATTCATCTAGGACCATCAAAGGGAACGGTCATCAGCACCATACCTCCAACATCGAGAGACTCTAGGTTCCGACTATCTGGTAGCAAGACCCAGCAATTCCAGTTCTGATCCCCAAGCCCTTGCCCATTCCCTTCGGGACCAGGGCCGAGGTGCTTCATCTACGGGAGCCATGGGCACCTTCTAAATCAGTTCCCGGACATGGTACTGTATGGCGGTGGTGGGCAGGATCAGCACCCACCTCAGCAGCAGCAGTTTCCAGCCAGGCCCTTTTCCGCAGCAGCTGGGTCAGCGAGCTGCCTCTCCTCCGAGGGAAGATGTTGCTGGGGGAGGCTAACCTCAGTGAGATCCTCAGGGACCTCGACCAGGGCATGTTTGGGGAGTCGGTCGACAGCCGAGAGGCAGAGGAGCTTGGCGCGACCAGTTACATGCCATGGAGGTAGCAGTTCTTGCAGGTCTAGAGTTCATTCGAGGTACGATCATCTTGATTAGTACCCTTGCATATTCCTTG
Source organism: Viscum album (assembly GCA_963277665.1). NCBI lineage: Eukaryota > Viridiplantae > Streptophyta > Magnoliopsida > Santalales > Viscaceae > Viscum > Viscum album. Next base: position 539,089,650 of record OY728156.1, read on the forward strand.
TTCGATACAAGATCGTTTCACTCCTTTTTTACACCCAATCTGGCCCATGCTCTGGGTTTAGACGCTGAATGACTTCCAGTGCCCCTGGTGTTGAGCACACTAGTAAGAGTTCAGATCGACCTATTGTATGTTTGTCAAGGATGCAGACTGTTAATAGGGCCACATCAGTCAAACAGGGATCTTCTACTATTGCAGATATAGCCCTACGATGTCATATTAGTCATTGAATGGTTGTTCTCTATATGCGCTGTCATTGAATGCTTCTGAGGAAGGGTTGTGTTTTCAGACTTGAGCGGTCGATGTGTGACTTTCATCGTTGAATGGGGTTACCAAGGGAGCATCAACCAAGGGGAACCCCTCCTCTCTTTGTTAGTTGAGCTATCAGTGGAGTCGGTGGATAACGAGATGGTGGAAGTTCCAAGGATTGTTAGTGATTTCATGGAAGTCTTTCCTATGGAGGTGAAAACTCTACCCCCTCACCGTGATATCGAGTTTGGGATAGACTTGTAGCCTGGTGCTTGTCAAATTTCTATAGCCCCTGACTGGATGGCACCTTTTGAGATCCAAATGTTGCAGATATAATTAACGATCTGAGGAAGAAGGGTTTTTTTCAACCAAGTTTGTCACCTTGGGGTGCTCTTGAATTTTTCGGGAAGAAGTCGGATAGTGGTCTCAGGCTGTGCGTAGACTACAGGAAGCTAAAGAAGGTGACGATCAAGAATCTCTACCCTCTTCCAAGTATAGATAATCTCTTTGACCATTTGATTGGGGAAGGATGGTTTACTAAGATCAATTTTCGGTTAGGATATCACCAGTTGAGGATGAAGGAGGGTGACATCTCGAAGAAGGCCTTTAGGTCCAGATATGGACACTTTGAATTCTTGGTCATATCGTTCAGCAGTACGAATTCTCCAGCCATGTTAATGGGACTCATGAACTCTGTCTTCTGGGAATACCTGGATAGGTTCGTAGTCGTGTTTATTGACAAAATCCTGATCTACTGCAGATTAGAGGAGGATCACGCCGAGCACCTGAGGATGGTTTTGGAAGCCCAATGATAGCACCATCTCTATGTGAAGTTGTCCAAGTGCATGTTATGGACGCGATATATGCACTTCCTTGGGCATGTGGTGCCCATTTAGGGGATAGCAGTGGACCCATCGGAGGTTTAGGCGATTGTTTCTTGATCCGCACACAAGAAGTGGTAGGAGTTCATAGTTTCCTTGGGCTCGAAGTTTACTACCGGAGATTCGTGCCCAACATCACCCGAGTTTCATCACCTTTGACAGCTCTGACCAAGAAGTACCAGGATTTTGTGTGGGCCGAGTAGTGTGGGGTGGCCTTAAGTTATCTGAATGGGAAGTTGGTTAGTTCCCCAGTGTTTAGGTTTCTAGAAGAAGGGGCAGCATATTAGGTATGTTGTGATGCTTTGGGGAAAGGTATCATATGTGTGTTGATGCAACGGAAAGGGGATATCTCGTATGGGTCATTGTAGTTACATTCTAATGAGCGTAATTATGCCACCCATGATCTGAAGCTTACAGTGGTCATGTTTGCAGAAAAGTCGTGGAAGTATTACCTCAGCGGGGAGCGCTTTGTGGTCTTCACGGATCACAAGAGCTTAAGGTATGTTTTCACTCAGAGGGACCTGAACATACGACAATGAATGTGGATGGAATATATTTAGGTCAACGACTTTGAGATTTCCTACACCTCAGGAAAAGTGAATGTAGTGGCCGATGCCTTGAGTAGGAAGTCATGGAAGGATGCGGTTCGAGAGTCGGCATATGATTGGAAGGCGATGGAGGAATTGGTTTCCCTACACCTGGATGCAAGGAAGGATAGTGGTAGAGGCTGCCTGTATCAGATGACCATGCAATCCTCTCTTCTACGGTAGGTGGAGGAGTCCCAGTGGGGGGACTCAGAGAGTGAGGTGATGCTTGATCGGGTTACCCAAGGTGATGCCGAGGAAGGATGGGTGGAGGATGGTCCGAATCAGATGATTTTCAAAGGTAATTTGTTCATTCCAGAGGCAATGTGAGAGAGATTTCTTGATTACTTCCACAACTCACCCTTGGCGGTGCACCCGACAGTTTCCAAGATGTATTATGGAATGAGGGGACAGTTATGGTGGCCCGGGGTAAAGCGGGTGGTGGGAGAGTTTGTGGCCATGTGCCTGGTGTGTCAGCAAATGATGGCAGAACGCCATGTTCCATGCGGTTTATTGCAACCCTTAGATGTCCCCGAGTGGAAGTTGGACGACATCATAATGGATTTCATCACTGGGATACCCAGGGTTCAAGGAGGCTGTGATGCTATCAGGGTGGTGGTTGACCGGTTGACGATGTCGGCTCACTTTCTGGAAATTAAGGAGTCGAGTGCAGTGGATTCTTTAGCAAGGAGATACGTGGGTGAGGTAGTGTGGTTTCATGGAGTTATGAGGTCCATAGTCTAGGATAGGGATGCACGGTTTACCTTACGAGTCTGTAGGGGATTGCAGCATGCTTTTGGTACCCAACTATGTCTTGGCCCTACCTTCCACCCCTAGACAGATGGATAGACATAGTGCACCATCCAGACGTTGAAGGATATGCTACGAGCATATGTTCTGGATATTGGGGGATCGTGGGTGTGACACTTGCCACTGGTAGAGTTTTCCTATAATAATAGCTATCACTCTACCATTGGTATGTCTCCATTAAAAGAATTGTATGGAAGGTCATGTCATTCACCTGTTTTCTAGACATAGATTGTGGAAGAAACTGTTCTTGGGCCAGAAGTGGTGCAGGGAACCACTGAGAAGGTTCAGCACAGGTGTGAGAGGATGAAGGCCGACCAAGATAGATAGAAGTCTTTTGCTGATTGTAGGAGGAGACCCTTGGAGTGTGAGGTTGGAAATCATGTGTTCTTTAAGGTTTCCCCTTGACATGGGCAACAAATTTTTGGTATGGGGAGTATGCTCTCCCCTAGGTTCATCAGACCTTTCTACGTGCTAGAACGAGTTGGTGTGGTGGCGTATCGGCTAGCGTTTCAACCTCATTTACAGAAAGTTCACAACATCTTTCACGTCTCCCAGCTTTGTCGATGTCTACATGACGACTCCCACGTCATCGATTGGGGAGAGTTAGATGTTGAAAATGATGCGACCTTCATAGAAAAACCGATCAAGATTGAGGATCGTAAAGGGAAATTTCTTTGTGGATGAACCATCCCCTTGGATCGTGTGTTGTGGAGGCATGATGACCTCATGGAGAGCACTTGGGAGCGGGATGCCCAGTTACATGTTCAGTAACTAGAGCTGTTTTGACTTCCTGGTTGTTTTAGTTCTGAAATTTGTTGAGATGTTTTAACCTGTGCTGTAATATATGAAATGATTTTTTTGATTAGCTATGAGATGATCTATACCCTCTTCTCTCTATGTGGGTGTCTGATGGATTGATGATGGGAAAACCTGACTTCTAATCACGGCGCATTAATGTGGATGCCATTAAACCCGTGCGGGCGAGTCAGTACCGCCCAAAAAAGGATAATACCCTGAGATGTTGGAGGGAATTCCCTGACTCATGTGTTGGATAGTGTGATGCTTATACTTGTTGTGGATGTTTGGGAATGATAACTCTTCTGGGATTCTGTTCCAGATTTCGATCAACTCAGGGGTCTTCCCTTGAGAAGTATCTTTAGAGAGTGGTTGTTTTGACCCCATTTTTCTCTTTCTGTTTTGTTTTTATATTCTGCAGGATGAGAATAGTTTGAGAAGTATTTGATGTAATGTACCTAGGTTTTGGGGTCCATTACTTGTTGAAAATATGATGTTTGGGGTGTTCTGGGTGGTCTATAAGGCCATCCCAGCTTAAGACTCTTAAAGGTAGCTTGACCTACCGGTGGCCTCGGCCTACTAGTAGCTCGGCCGGCTGGTAGCTCGGCCTACCGGTAGCTCGGCCTACCAGTAGGTCGACCGACCGGTAGATTGTCCTACCGGTGGCCTCGACCTACCAGTAGCTCATCCTACCGGTGGCCTTAGCCTACCGGTAGCTCAGCCTACATGTATCTCGGCCTACCCATGGCCTCAGCCTACCAGTAGAACAACCTATTGGTCGCTCATCCTTCCAGTAGCTCGGCATACCGATAGCTTGACCTACCGGTAGCTCGGCATACCAGTTTTCTACCGGTATCTTGGTCTACCAGTAGACCTCGCCTACTGGTGGCCTAGCCTACCAGTGACCAGGGGTACCGGTAGCTCCATGTGTTTCCCAGTATCACCTCCTTTGGCACGAATTGGGTTTTAAACCTTGTTTTGACCCCATTAAACCAGTTTTAAAGCCCATTAATGTCATTTAATTAAATAATTTAGTGAGGTACCCACCATAAATGAAAAATCATGTGTTTTGGTGAAACATTAACCATGTTTTCAGAAACTCTTGTAGGACATAGGGTGGTGCGTCAGTTTTAACCATCCTGAAGGATGGGGACCTTTTTGATTGGAAGTGTTGGGTGGCCCTGACACATGGTCAACACAAGATCATGTTTCTTCTGATGTTTCATGTTTTTCTCTCAGTATGTCCTGGGAATGTTTTATCATAGTCCTTATAACCTAAAGGATCCGCATCTCCCTGAGTTTCTTGTTTTCTAAAACCTACACTATGATTTACCTTCATCCCGATGAGTTGTACCCCTGATTGTGTTCTGTGGAGCTCCTGCTACTCTTGATTTCCAATTTCCGTGCAAGGACTTAACATCGATCCTTGATCAATAAAGTAGGGTTTTCCTTACCCTCTCCTTTCTATGTATCATGTGGGGTGGATATGCTTTTGTTTATGTGGGGATTTTTGAAACCAAACTAAACAAAGATAATGAACGGAACCTTAAAAGAATAAAGGGGGTGTGATCGATGTTCTTCTATAATCTTTTATGTTGGTATGTGTTGTGAATTATTGGGGCCTATGCTCACTAGAAATCATGGTTTTGGTGGTCTTTATCTATGAAATAATGATCCTAGGTGCTCCTGGATGCTTAAATAAACATAACATGGAATTGGTTAATTACATAAACTCGATTAATTAAATTGAAATCACTACGATCAACCCTTTTCTGTGATAACTCTTGTTAAAGCCTAGAGGAATTGAAACCATGGAGTATGTTAAATATTTTAAATCTAAAAATACCTATAAGGGCCTGCTTTGTATTGGTGGTAGTGGTTTTTTTGTTTCCATTCACTGGCTTTGATATGCTGGGGTGATGTGGGTGACGACGGGATCCTCTGATGTGGGAATCTTGTTGGGAATCTAGGGTTGTGGTTGGACTACTTATACCACGAATTGGGTTGGAATCCTCTTCTTTTGTGAAACCTTTGTTTATACATAGTTCTGGGAATGTGGTGACTGTATATTAACTGGGTGTGATGTTTAAATTGTTGTTGGAAGTATGTTTTTCCCCTTGGCTTGTTCTTGTGCTTGGTAGTTGCCCAGTACTATAGAATTTAATTAAACAGGATAACCTGAACATGGAAACAAGAATGGGTTAATTGGGAAATCGATTCTAGGAATGAGTTGTGACTCAGTTGAGAGTAGTATCTCTCCTATGAGTAGTGACCTGGTTGTTCGTTCCTGGGATAGGAGTGGAACCCTAGGTTGGGTTTAGTGCTTGTTACCTTTATATATATATATTTGTATTTCTTGTGTTTCTTATTCGCTCCCCACCCTAATTGGGAACATAGTGCCAAACACCCCCATTTCATGGGGGAGGGTGTGTTTCCCAACACTTCTAGGAGTGGATGGTTATTAGCTCCATTTCTTCTCCCTTTCCAGAATAGCCCAAGACTCTTTTGATAGGCTATGATGGCCTGATGTCAATTATTAGCCCATGGATCTTTAGGAAGGGGGGTTGTGGTGGTTGGCCCTGGTGTTTGCGGGTAGGTTGTTTCCCCAGTGACTTCAGGATGAGGCCCATGTGTCTTCAGGCGTGGCAGTAGTTGTTCGGACCCAGGAATTTGCAGGTGTGGTTACGGGTGGTGGTTGTGGCCAAGGTGTATGCGGGCGGGGTTTGGCAGTGGGACTGTAATGAGAAAGGTGGGATTGGTTTCATGCATAGTATGTATTCAATAACAAGTGGGAAAGTGGTACGAGGTACCCAAAAATCGATGTTCTATTACTATACTATACTTTCCGTGCATTATTTGGGGATCGTGCCTTGTTGAGACTTGGGTGGATAGTTTTTCCTTTCTAGGTGCTTTGGTTTTTCTTTTATCATAGGGCATCAGAATGCCTCTCCACATGTGCACGAGAGTCTTTGGTTTTCCCTATTGAGTGTACTTGTATGCTCACCCTACGTATATAAGACTATTTTCAGGTTTCTAGGAGGACTTCAGGGATCATGCAGGACCATACTAGCACGAACCATGGGGCAGTTTCAATTATTGTTTTTCTTTTTCTTGGTACATTATCTTTCGAGTTTTGTGGCTTGTATCTTTTACTTTTGAACATGCATACGGAAATGGTTGACTTTTAAATTTACCTTTACTTTCAGCTTCAGTATTTTTGGGTTTCTATCTTATCTATCGATTCTATAAAAAAAATAAAAAGGGTAATGCCTTTTATTTTTTGTGAGATTCTATACCCATAGCACTGTTCACCACTCCGGGACCTATTGAAGGCGGGTTTCAGGGGTCATTATCTCTCCTTCAACATAAAGAATGAAGGGCTTCACAATCTGTTGAACTTTCCCTTATTTTCGGTGAAGGCATGTTGTGACAATAACAAACACTTTTAGTCATATCAATACCACAATATATATTATATATATGAATGTGATCCCTAAATTTAACAAATGAATAATGGATAATTTTCCTAATGTATCAAAACAATCTTAAATTTTTATTGGTTTTCAGAATGTTAGTTGTCTTTTTTACTAAAATTTCCATTATAAATAAAAATACATATTTGTATTCATACTTATCACACCATGCATTGGATTTAGGTTTAGCAGACTCCTCATTTGAAAAATTACTTATGGATTACTGTAATAATGTATCAAAATAAATTGAACACGTTTTCTCAATTTTTAGGATTTCAGTTTTTTTATTAAAATGTCATTTTAAAATGAAAAGAAACACTTTGAGTTATACAAGCCACATGGTGTTCTAGTTTTACAAAATACTAAATCCAATAGGTCACAGATGAATTATAAATAATTTTACTCATTTATAGAGGCATTGTGCACATGTTTCCTCAGTTTCTAGTGAGTGGAAAAGGTATTAAATTTATATGTAGAATTTGAAATGATAATAGACAGTTTGAGCCATATCAGGCACCCTGTGTATCAGATTGATGGAAAGATGCTTATTACACATCAAAAATGAATTATTAATCATTTTACTAAAGAAAAAAATAATATGAATGCATTTTATTATTTTTAGTATGTTACTTTTCATTTTTCGTAAAATTCATATTTTAATTAAAAAGATAGACTTCGATTAGTTCTAGACACACAATGCATCATATTGAGGTGAGGAAAATTTCTACATGTCCAAACTGAAATATGGATAATTTTTATAAATTATAAAAACAATCCAAAATAATTTTATCATTTTTTAGTATGTAACTTGTGGTTCTGAAAAAAATGTTATTTTAAAAAGAAAACACACACTTTGAGTAATATTTGTCACATCGTGTGTCGTATTAACATGGTTCAAATTCCTATACGTCAAAATATCATGTAGATCATTTTCCAAATTATTCAATTTAATTGAAATGTGATTTATTGGTTTAGAATTTGTCACTTTTTTTTATAAAATTCAATTTTTAATTGAAAACACACACTTTGAGTCATACCACTCAAATCATGTGTCGATTTGAGTTGATATTGATTCCTTCAAATTAAAAATGAATTATGAATCCTTTTCCTAATTTATCAATAAAATACGAATTTTTCACTAAATATTTATTGAGTGACATGTGTTTTGACCTAAAATGTCAATTTTATACTGATAACAGATACTTTGAGTCATACCGAGAACACGATATATCATATCCATGTTTAGATAATTATTGAACATAAAAAATTAATAATGTATTTTTTCAAAAATTATTGAGAAAATATGAATTTTCATTTTAGATTTTAAGTTTTTCAATTTTTTACTAGAATATTTTTTTAATCTAAAAACATTAATTTTAAATCATACCAGTCACACTTTACATTGGATTGAGGTTCAAATAATTCCTACTTTTCAAAAATGAATTATATATCATTTTACTGATTTATATAGGAAATATGAATATGTTTTCTTGATTTTTAATATATCGCGTGTTTTTTTACTAAAATGTCATTTTAAACAAAAATCATGTGCTAATATTCATACCAGTAACATCTGGTTTTAGTTTGATGTGGGAATGATTCATGCACATCAAAAATGACTTCTGAATGAATTTTCTAAATTATCATGAAAATACGAGCTCATTTTCATGGATCTTAGTTAGTGACGCATGTTATGAACTAAAATTTCAACTTAAAACTGATAATGGAATCTTTGAAATGTATATAGAACACTATGTATCTGATGAGTATTTGAGGATTCCAAAATGTCACAATTGTCCTATGGTTTGTTTTTCTAAAATATTGAAACTATCAGAATTGTTTTCTTAGTTATGAGGAAGTCACATGTCATTTTCCATAAAATGTATATTTTAATAAGAAGACACAATTGGAGTCATACTAGTGGCATTGTGCATCATATAGATGTGTGACCGATTCCTACACATAAAAAATGACTTATCAATATTTTAACTAATGTTTCGAAACAATATGAATGAGCATTCTCTGTTTTGGGTTTGTCTCTTTTTTTCAAAAATAATATATTAAACTGAAAACACAGAATTTATGTCATTTTGTTCAAATCCTATGTCATTTTGATTTGATATTTATTTCTACACACCAATAATAACATATGAATTATTTGACTAAATTATCAAGACAATTCAAGTGTGTTTTCTCTGTTTTTAGTGAGTAGGATATGTTTAAACATAAATTTCAATTTTAAATTGATAATAGATATTGTGAGTCATATTGGGAACATCGTATATTAGATTTATGTGTGAAAAATTATTACACATTGCAAATGACTTAAATACATTTTTTTAAAGTAGACAAACAATATTAATGTTTTTTTAGTTTTGAGAATGTCAATTGTATTTTACTAAAATATAAATTAAAAAAAGACATAGAGTTCGAATCCTAGAACATGAGTGGTAAACCATGTAATCATGCATCCAAATAATAATATTTCAAATCATGGAGATCCCCTTTTGGTATTTATGTCATAGATAGTGACACAGTCATGATGCGGGAAGGGGTGACACATGCATGATGCAGGTAGGTGGTGACACTGACATGACGTAGGCCAAGTTAAGTAAGTAGGGTGATGAAGTTAGGATTTTGAATTGGGATTTTGGACTATCATCATGGGATACCTATACATGGTCCTACATGCAATGTATTGGGTCTCCCCTATGTATATTTAAAACATTTCATTCCTTTCATCATAAAAATAGTATTCAACCACAACATAAGAAAAATAAAATGACACACATGGAGTCATATTGAACACACTATGCTTTGGAATAAGGTTAAGATTATTCCTATATATCAGATATGATATATCAAACACTCATCTATAGTATTAAAATAATTAGAATTTATTTTATACGTTTTGAGTATGTCAATTATGTTTTTACTAAAATAATATTTTAAACTGAAAACATGCACATTTAGACATACTAATCACATTGTGTGTCAGATTGGCATGTGTTTATTCCTACATATCAAAAATCAATTATGGACCATTCATTAATGTATCAATACAATATTGGTATGTTTCCTATGTTTTGAGTATATCGCATGAATTTTTTTAATAAAATGTAAATTTTAACTCAAAAAACACACTTGGAGTCATACTAATCACATCATCTGTTTGTTTGACATAAGAATAATTATTATACATCAAAAGGACATTCAAATAATTTTTTAAAGTATAAATACAATACGACTTTTTTTATTGTGTGAACTGTATTTTTAATTAAACTGCTCATTTTAAACTAAGAACATACATTTTGAGTCATATCGGCACACCTTGTATCATATTGATGTTGAGTTGATTCCAACATAAAAAACTAACGTATGGATTGTTTTCCAGAATTACTAAAATAATCCAAATGAGTTTTCAGAGTTTTGGGTATGTGGTGTGTGTTTTGATTGAAAATGTCAATTCTAAACTGAAAATAAGAAATTTGAGTCATACTGGACACATCGTATATCATATTGAGTAGTGGATGATTCCTATATGTAATAATTGACATATGTATTATTCTACTAAATTATAAGATAAAAATATATGTAGATTAACTAAATATGTATATAAAATTATGTGGAAATAAACAAAATAATTATTATATAGTCACCTCTCCATGATGTCTGTGGACATTCTAATACAAGAAATGTTTCTTATTCATTTATAAAACAAATATATTTCCACTTTTTAATACAAGGACTTTAGATAGTCTAGATAATAATAGAAATATATAAATAAACAAATTTTTAATATATATTTTATATGAAATTGTAATTATCTTAAATATAACCCCTTTGGAGATGTATGTTTTGATGGTATATGATTTCTTTAATAAAATTTCACAATTTATAACCACAATCATGGCCATAAATTTGTTTCGAAGTCAATATATTCATTGACAAAAATAATGAATTTTCTTGTCTATGTTTTGATTGTGAAATATTATTATATATACCCTGATACTAATCAACTTGAAGAATTTAATAGGCTTATTATGAATGTTCAATATACTTATGCTGTGATGTTGATGAAATTTAAACACCACCCTATCATAATTGAATTTTCATTAAAACATTATATAAAATGTGTTACATGATTTTTAGTTGTAAAACTTTTCATGTAGTGTATTAAAAATTGATATGTATCATTACAGGGGATTGGTTTGTTGGGTATCTATGCTTGAAATAAATAAAATAAATCATTAGATTGTCCAAATTTTCGATAAAGATTATCTCATACTACCTAAAAACTAAAATTGATATGTAATGAAAGGAATGAAAATATATTTTATTTGATTAAAATTTAGAGTTTTACCCCTGCATCATGGGTATTAGGAAGATGTTATCTTCTGTATGTTTTATTTTATACATTCTATCTAGTTTTTAATTATTACATTATATTAAATTTATTCCAAATGACTATTATTGTGTATATGTGATTTTATGATTAATGAGTACAAATTTATTTATAGAGGGGGGTTCCATAAAAATGTATTTATAAATACGCTAGTAAAATTTATTAATTGTATTGAGTCATAATTAGAATTATAGGTCAAATATAGGGGAAAAATCATGAACGTACACCACATCCATTCATTTTAAACTGATTATACTAGGAATTCGTCTATGTGGATTTAATTTTGCTTCTCATGAACAATATATTCTATAATGGCCTCTTCATAGAACTATTCTTCAAAATCAATTACAGTCATATGAACAAATGATAATGTTGCATCTGTGTGAACCATTAATGATTGTATATGTGTATGTTGTATGGGTGGGGGTAAATGTATTATGTGTAGATCATTTAAATTGTTTAGTTAATTATTCTGATCATTTTTATTGGGCTTTTAATTTCACCCTCTTCTCTTTATCTATATATTATAACATTCATTGGTTTATACATTTCCCCATTAATTAAAAATGGTTTTCCAAGGAAAATAAATTTGTAATTTATACCTTCTTTTCATCATGTATTTTTACATGACTAATATCCATGTTAAAAAATATCCTTTGGGTTTCCTAACTAGATGAATATATAATAAATTAGATAAATGTTATAGGTCACCGCTCAACTCATGATCTATGTAAATCCCCACCCTAATAGTACCAATTGGAGGTTGATTATTGTGTAGAATATCTAAGTGGATAACATACACGGTACCCCTTGAAATAATGTGATGGGTGGTTGTTCATAAATAAAATAAAAATCATTTTTATATAATATAATATCAATATAGTAAAGGTAGTAGTGTATTTATTATTCACATGTCTAGGAACAATTATGATAATATTGATTACCTTTTCTAAAAAATCTCTTTAAGTGTAATGGTTCACATAATACATGGTGGTGGTGGGGGTAAAAACATATTGTGGTTGTTATTGTGTTTTCTATTATATTTGATTCCATCCCATAAAATTTTCTAATAACTCTTATTGACAATTACGTTTTACTTATAGAGCATCTAATCATCCCAACATCTCATCCATTTTCTCCTCCTTATCCCCATGATCCTTTATTTTATCAAAATATGTTTGGAGTGAAATACCAAAAACCATACCTCTAATGTGGCCATATTATTCTTTATTATTAAAAACAACTGATACATGATTTTCATCATGTACATCAAAGGATTATTCAATCTTGTAGAGCTGGTTTAATGAAAAACTGATTTTTATAATCTCATAGGTACACATTCGTCCGACATTTTTTATGTTTTATTAATCTATTATTATCCATTATTTATTTACACATGACACATTCTATAGTACATGCTATGTTATGGAGGGGGATTTGGATTTCAGTTCATTAATCATCGTATAATTTTGGAATCATAATTTTTTTTGTTTCATGTCACATAAAAGTAATAGCGTATATTTAAAATTTATAATTTTTTTAACTGAAGCATACCCAATTCTTGTTTTATATTAGGGGTACGTCAGTTTTTTCCCCATTACATATTTTTATCACTCAGTTTTTGTTTCATCAATTGACATTTCTTAAACAAAATGATTAATACATGCATATTAATGAAATGTATTTCCACTAACTATCTACCTAAATTTGTGTATCCTCATGATGACCAATATACACACCCAAACTTTTTGGTTTATCAGGTGTGAATATATCTATAGTAGGATCATGTTTATATACTATTTATCATCTTTGAGATGATAATTCATAATAAATGTTTGAAACACTATATCTTCCTTTCTAGAGGTCATTAATCAAAATTTCATTTGAAATTAATCTACTATAAATTCAATCTACAGTGGTAATGAAGTTCATGTCAATGTTTCATAATTTTATTTTAATATAATAATGAATGTATATCATGATGTTACACTAATATCTTCTGAAATGAGTGCATGAAGTGTTGAAACAAAATTGAGACAAGAATCTACATCAATATACACATGCAAGAAAGTGTGGATTCCAATATAATTATTGAAAACGGACTTATTGGGGTTAACAAGATTGTCTTGTTAATTCCGTACAACCTCAAATTCGATGACTTTTCTCTCACCTTAAAATTGTTTAGTAACTCCATCTTGGTGAAATAGTCCTGTTTCTTCTAGGACACATGTTTCTCACCATATAAAATTTCTTAGTCTTTAATATCATTAATATGGTGTTCCAATATATTGGTAGCATATTAATGTGAAGAATGTTGTTGTTCCACTGCATTGGGACCACTCATATGTTGAAAAGCATGTTGTTCCCAAATATTACAAGAATATGCATCGGTTGAAGTTTTTAACATTAAATGGTTATGAACGTTTAATTTAGAGTATATAAATACATTACTTAAAATATAATAATATGAGGTAACTCAATGTATATTACAAAATATATATAACCTGAATATAGTCCTCTCTTTTGTTAAAAGTTTCAATGTATTTTATCCATTTATCAAGAATCCAAATCCATTTATTATAGTCTTCTTTATCATACAAGACCACATATACATTAGGGCCTCTATCAAATGATTAAAAAATCTTATTGAAAGGTTTATACTCAGTTGAATTAACATTAGATCCTTCAGTGTGATTTAATAATAAGAGAACAATTTATCACTTTTGTTTTACTAGATTTGGAACATAAAATAATTATACTCAAGTGACTCCATTATAAATGGTTCATATTTTTACCCTTCCTCAATAATGTCTACTTTAATGAATCTGTATTCATATATTTTATTATAAATCATGTTATTAACACATTTTCAATAAAAGTTTTCCACTATGAATATTTTTTAATTAAAATACCATATTTTTTGGTGATTCTGAAGTATTACAAGTTCACATAAATTGGATTTGTTCCTACGTATAGTATTCATGCATCATATCTTCTGTATGTGCAACTCCATTAATTATCAAGGAATAACATTCACCATGTCCATTTTTATAGAACATATAAATATTAATTACATAACCATTATAATAAAATATATGCACACATAGCCCTATGGATATCCATTAAAGTAATTGTGAATTTAAATTCATATTTCAAATTTAATAATTAAAAATATAGTCTCAAATCCATTATATAAACTATATATTATGTGTATTTTATATCCTTATTTCATCCCCTGATGGATTCAAATTACTAATGATTACATTTTTGGGTTCAACGTTTTGGTAATCCACTTAACTGTTATGAAAATTTTAAAAGTGTTCCAACTCCATATCTATAATAATAGTTATCACATCATCTATTCCAAAAAACTACAACAACCTCAACCCACATAGTGTAATGATATTTAAATAGACTTATTTTTTCCACATTGGATAGTATTAATTAATAAATTCAATGGATTCATCAAGAACATGTAGTTATACAAATAAAAACCTTCTTGTTGACTTCGATTCTCGACATACCCTTTCAAAATGTTTATTTATTATACAATTGGGCACATACATCAATATTTTATAAGACCGCATAGTTTAATTTATCATACCAAGTGATCCATCACTTCAATGAATGATAGTGGGAAGAACCCCTCCAATTCCCATAATATGAAATCAAATTCCCTTTCCATATTTTATAATTTAACTAGTTCTATAACATTGCTTCATGTACCATAAAAAAATAAATTGATCATACATAATATATGGTAAAAATTCATTGAAAAAATGAAACATAAATCTATATGAACTATATATTATGTCAAAACATGATAAAAATTTAATTTTAGACCCTTTAACATTAAATAAATAATTGAAATGATATTAATGATATTTGATAAATACACCTCTAAATCCAGTACATAATTCTAGATGTTTAAAATGTGCTATGTCTTTTTTATATAAATAGTGTAAGTTGGTTGGGAAAGAAAATTTCATTTCTCACTCTTTACTGGTGCCAACACATTCATATTCTTTTGTCAATCATGTCCATGATAGACATAATTTTTCCTTTTTTCCTTGTTCATTTTGTGACATTTTAATGAAACTATCAAATAAATTATTTTCAAATGAATAATACAATGAAAATGCATGACTGAAAAACAATTCCATTTTTTAATTCAACAAACTAATATCTTTTCAAACCTATTTTTGTAACATTTTTCAATAAAGTATTACTAAAATAATTGTCCATATCATTTACTTTATCAAACAGTTGATCACCTGTTAGTGGAGATTGTGTTGTATTATATTCTAAGCACCCATTGACTATTTTTTTCCAGGATCAGTACTTATGATTTTAGGTTAGAAAATTTTGATATCCTAGAAACATCATGTTAATTTAATTTCATAACATAATTGAATGTATACCTTATACACATATAGGACACCATTGAGTTCCTTTAATGTTACATCAGGAAAAAATTTCACCAGTAGAAAATTCATTTATCATCCCATATAACATGTATATCAACATGAAATCAACATTCATATATGAATAATACATCAAAGCACCTAAATCCCATAATAATCATAAATATTCGATCAATGGATCCAAATAAACCTCAATATCATTTGCAGGTTCATTAGGTACAGATATATACAAAATAACATAGATTATTCTTGCTTCATGAATAAAAATGATGTAATGATATAATTTACCAATATAACCAGGCTTGTTCAAAGAGTTATATATTTAATATCAAAATAATTCACTCCATCTATAGATAGTGTAAGATAGTGGTTTCTCGGATCATATCCAAATTTAGAATACTCATGATCATTTCCATTCCATTAAGGAGAATCTAATGTGTGATGATGTTTCCCAAGTATATTACTTATGTATGTGTGGAATTATAATTGTCTTAGCATCTCTTCACTTCTATATTTTAAAATAAACCATGTAATGATTTTAAAATTCAATTCAAATTTACTAGTATCAGATTCATATTTATAGTATCAAGAAGCACCGAACTATGGGCCTTTTTTAAGTAATTTTTTATCCATAGAAAACTGTATAATGTCATTTTTTATGATTATATTATTTCAAAAATCATAACCTTTGAATATATCATTTATTTAGTATCATATGTTCAAAAAGGATGCAAGGTATCTTTTAGGATAATATCATTCATGAGAGAAATTAGTTCTATAAAACTAGTTTTTCTCCATCTGTTTGGTGGTTCTAAATTATATAGTTTTAGTACGGGTAACAATTATTTATATTTAGAAAAACCAACATTAAATGATATATTTCTACAAATCTTAACTTTTAATAAATATTTTACCAATCAGGAATTTCATATTCAATTTTCATTGTTATTCCCACAATATGATCTTTATCATCATTTTCATATGTAATCACATACTCGATACGGTCTTCATCATTTTCCACACCTTTAATCATATATGATGATCCATAAAATGTAATCATATATCAGTCACTAGGTACATTAATTTTCCCCATGTTTATTCCAACATTTATGACTCTTTGACAAATCAACTGTTTTTCCAAATCCTCTGAACTAATTAGCATTGAATAAAACAATGTAAACACAGACAAAGGGTTTGATAACTGTAACATAGATGATATTTTGCATACATGATGAACACTTTTACCCCATACTCATAAATTTTTTAATACAATCATCATCAATTCATTTTTTATTTAAATCCATCATACTTAATTTAGTATTGGTAATATATATCAAAATAAATTAATACACAAAAATTATGATCTGAGAACACAAAAAAGTTCACTCTAAAAGAATCAATTATGCTATTGGAAGTCATTGTTCTAAGATAATAATAGTTGAATGATGTGTATTAGGAATTTTTGGTGAATTTCATTAAAGGTATGGAATGTGTTAAATAAAATGTTACAAATAATGTAATTATATTTTCATCTCTTATAAAACACAAAGACGAAGGATAGTTTCTATAATTTTTATGGGTGGGAGTAAAAAATGAGGGATACTTGATGCTTATTAATTTTCTCACATTGTAGAATGTGATTCAGGAAGTGTTTTTGTAACTGGATGATTAAGAAAAGATGATAAACCTTCTCCACCACTTCATTTGTATATTTTGATTGTTTTAAAGGGGTAAATCAATCGAAATTGTTAATTTTTGTTCTTCCCATTTGAATAAGAAAATATCTGATGCCTTCCTCATTTTCTAATATTTTTTCCTTTTATTATTTATTTATATTTAATTATTTTTAATATCCATTAGAAAATTATTATATATAATAATTATTTGTACTAATCTTGTATACAAATTGGATTAGATTCAAAATCATAAAACCATTTTTTAAACATTTATAGATCGAATTATAATCCTTTTATCATATATATATATGTTTGTTTTTTTGTTTGTTTGTTTGTTTTCACATACATTAATTTATAAATAATTTATTTATTTTTAATTTTATTGTAATATTATTTTTATTATAAATTGACTGTAATCCTAATAAACCATTTATTTACCTAAATAAATAATATTTTTCTATCCAATTTTATAATTATCATTATTTATATATATTTTTTATTTTATCAATGTCATATATATATATATATTCAATAATAAATTTAATTTTTATTACTTGTAGAATTTACGTGTTTAATTAAATTAATAATTTTATTTAACATGATACAATAAATATAATATTATTCATCTATATTTTTTGAATAGTTTTATTTTATTAACAATGAAAATTTAAATGATATGATATTTAAATACTTTTAAAACATAATTTTAATTTGAGAATATATTAAATCTTATTATGTACTAAATATTATCTTTTTAGATTATTTATTTGTTAATATAATTATCTCATCAATTATATACACCTATAAAAAATAATGTACGAAGATAAATGTTATATTAATATCAACCAACTATCTCATAAATAATGTTATTATAGAAATAAAAATTTGTTATGTATAATTTTTTTTAAGTGAATAATTTATATTATATCTTCACTAAACAAAAATTTGAATCTACCTATATTTCATTCTTAAATACCTAGGTCGTATTAGATGTTCACGACAATATTGTAGAAGTAGTTGAAAAATTTGGCTGAGAAACAATTTTAAGTGGAGTAATGTCGTGTATGACAAGTATCCATCACCTGAACCATCACACATATTTCAAATTTGTGAGGGATATGACGTGAAATTAAAGTAATTTGGGATAATTAACAAAAACAAAAAAAAACTCAAATTGTTTAAACCTTGAACGAAAAATGTCAATTCATTAGAGAGAGAAAGATGGAGGGAAAGGGAGAATTCATGATGGTGAGGGAGAGAATCAACAAGAACAAGGGAAGAGAGAGGGAGTGGTAGCCTTAGAGGAAGGTATGGATGTTGGACTAGTGATTCTCCTGATAACAGACCAGAATCCAATAGAGCCCACTCACTGGGGATGTACTCAATTGGGCCACTAACTAGGTCGGGTTCAAGCATTTTCCCCCTTCCAGTGGGGGATTTAATCTCACCTCCCTAGATATTCAAACCAGGGGTTGGCTAGCATAATAGCCACCTGAGGTCTCCAGTTCGAATCGTGGGGGAGGCAAATTAAATTCCGGTGGGGCCCGGGGATAGTACTTTGCACCGGCCCAGAGAGTGGCCCAAATGATTCTAGTTCCTGAGTTAGGGGATGGGGGTGCATAGCTTGTGACCCCAGTTAGTGGCTTATGGTCCGATAAAAAGCATCTTTTTTTGGACCCATGACACTCCCGAAAATAGACTAGAACCCCGTAGAGCCTACTCACTGGGGATGCACTCAACAGAGGATTCTACCTAGTTGGTTAAATTCTAGTCAACCCCGGGTATGAATCCAGATGGAGAAGAAATAAATCCTTAGCTGGCTAGAGGAGATATCCATGAAGTCGGCCCAGTTAGTGCCCATGATGAGTGCATCCTTAGTGAGTGGGATTTGTTGGGTTTTGTTCTGTTCTCGAGAGCATCACAGGTCCAACAAAGGAGAGTAGTTGGGATGAAACAAAGTTGTCTTGATGGGAGGGAGGTATAACATTCATCATGGATTGTGACAATATGGGAGGGAGATTAATGGTGAAGGATCATGTTGATGAGGCATGGAGAGAAGAAATGGAAATTCATACATGTCATATATTAAATGACGAAAGTGAAGAGAACACTATTAAGGTCCATATTAAAATATTGGGACAGTTGTTATTAGTTCTTTCAAAAAATTGTGGATACAGAATGGTTTCATTAGAGACAATATAGTTAAAACTGATAAAATATAGCTTTATCAGTGATATAGTTATAGAATTAGTAAAGATTAGTCATTATCAGTGATACAATACCATTATTATTGATTTTTTTAAATATACTAAATATATTTATTATTTAAATATATTTATTATAATTTTAAAATTATTTAAATTTGTTACCATATTTATAAATATATTTATAAATATATATATATATGTATAAATATATATATATATATATATATATATAATTATATTGTTGAAATAGTGTATACCATGGATTGAAACCCACGACATCAATAAACTTATTAAAAAAGATAACAAACATAGAGAGGATGGATGTAGTTGCGAAAATAAAAGTGGGACATAGGAAACAACCCCAAATCAACATGAAATACAGCACAATAAATTATTCTTTTGGTCTATCACCCCTCCCTTGAAAGCCACCAATGCCTCTTGGTTCCCTTTTATGATTCCATTATTTTGGAGCGTTCCATTAATCTCCTTGATCATCCATGTCTGATGAGTCTTCTTTTTCTATATGAGGGTCAACAGCTTTCCCTCTATCCATATAATTTCCATAAAACATAGCATGTGTATTTTGAACATCACAAATCATAACTTTTTCTATGATACCAACCCAATGAAATATTCCAATATTATCCCATTTAATTTCTTGAGATTTTTCATCCCCAACCAAGGGATCTATAGTTTCTGACTCCAGATCCATATTCAAATCCAACACATGAATAATAGATGGTGATGAAATATCATCCTCATATGATATAAGTTGTGAGTCAACTGATTTCCTTATAGTATTCCTTACTCCTTTATTCTGAATGATATATACATAGAAAGTCTCAAACACTAGGGTGTTAATAGGTTCTAACATGGAGAAAAATTGGGTGTAGTGGAACACACAAACCTCCCTTTTTCTCTATATTGAGAATCTACTCTTGAAACATCTTATATGGGGGTATTATTTGTACACCTAGTGGGAGTAGTAAGCAAGCCATCTTCACCAACGTGTAGCTCCAAACTCGAAGCAGTAGGAATAGATAATGAATTTCATTTCTTAATAGCAACAAAAACAGGCTCCCCACTAACCGAAATTGTGCATGGGGAAACATTAAGTGAAAAAAATATACAAGGGGATGGGGAAACCACATTAGAACCCACTTCACCATGTGAATGAAATATCCCAGTGGAGGTCTTGGTCATCTTCAATGCCTTACAATAATCCACATTTGGCTTCAAAATTAAGTGGAAAAGAATTAAATCATTTCCAAAACTATTTACGTACAAAAAGGTCTCACTAATCAGTTAAACCTCATTATCAATCAATTCAGTCTGATGATAGTCATCCTTTAT
The DNA here is from genome assembly GCA_963277665.1 of Viscum album. Classification (NCBI taxonomy): domain Eukaryota; kingdom Viridiplantae; phylum Streptophyta; class Magnoliopsida; order Santalales; family Viscaceae; genus Viscum; species Viscum album. Next base: position 539,110,504 of record OY728156.1, read on the forward strand.
GAAAGCCTACAGATCAACAAAATGACACACCAAACTTTTACCAGTATCTTGTGTCTTAATTGGCCTATGAATGATCCAACAAAAAGTAGAGGAAATGGAAATCAATTTATGAAATGGTTGAGAGGCCCTCAAACCATTTGGTTGTCACGACCCGTCCCATTGGACCCAGACGTGACTAAACCAAGCCCGCATTCCATAGGTCAGGGGACGGTGACTAGGACCTGAAGGCTTTTCTCAAACAAGGAATCCATCACATTAGAGTTCTGTACACACTCAAAAAATGTAACTGAAGTAATAAACCTAAAAAAGTATTTTACAACCACGAGAGTAACGTAAAACCACAAGTACAACTATAAAATAAAATCAGTGGGCCGGAATACAAGCCCTAGAAACTAAAGGAATTTAAATAGGTGATGTGTCTTCCCTAGAGCTCTAACTGGAGGGTAGTAGCTGTATGCCTAAAGTCAAAAAATAGGATCTCGTCTTCTCCGGTCACACCATGATCAACCTTGTCCTGAACCTCCAAAGTCTTCCTCGGAGCAATAGTAGTCTACACCAGACACAACAAGGTGTGGGTGAGGGCCCTGCAAGGGTGAGTATAACAATACCTAGTAGAGACCCCCAAGACCCCCGAAGGTCTCTCATTAATCCAAAAGTAAAACATCACAAGCAATACCACAAAGGTAATATAACAAGCATGATCTAGATCATGAAGCACAAAGTAAAAGATGCAGCTCACTCAAATGGTATAACTTCAAGATTACTTGGATAGAGATGACTAGTCATAAACCCAGATCATCATATCTGTAGTAAATCTACTGCTAAAACGTATAGGTCATTGTATGCTAACCTGTATTGTTCGCTAGATGATGACCCTTATTGGTTATTGGTGCTGCCCGTATTGGTCGCTAGATGATGATCCTTATTGGTCCCTGGTCTTGACCTTAATTGTTCACTGATGATGACCCGTATTGGTCATTGTTGTTGACCCGTCATGGTCATATATACATGGGTAGGTATAATTAGTCACACAACTAGATCATACCACTATGGAGTTTCTAATGCTGACCCACATTGGTAGCTTTTCTTCCTCATTTCACAGTTAGCCAGTGCATTCCTGCATTAAGCATGCTTGATCTTCGGAAGAATCTGCTCCTCAATCCATAGGCCCTTTTTCAACCGATACGAAGTCCTACAAAAATCATACCTAAGGGACCTCCCCGTCATAGGGGTACCAATGTGATAGACGTCTCGTCGATCGGACACCCGGTCTGTGAGATATGGACACTTTCGTAGAAAGGGAACGGTTGGATTCAGGTCTGGTCCAACCTAGGTCACACGTAAAACTATAAAAAAACTCACTTAGATTATCTCCAAATGACCGCCTTGTCACAATGGTCCTTAGGCAATAGATAGTGAGTCGATCAGACACACAGTCTGTTACTTACACCCGTTTCTGTAAAACGGGGTAGTTCGCACCTCAGCCCGGATTGGATTGGTCAGCCCTGTCAGAATATGCCAAAGGGATCACTACCAAAAAGGTGTCCCAATGCCACTGAATGTGTGCCAAATGGACACCTGCTTCATCAGTTACAGTTGTTTCATTATTCAGGGGTTAGTTGGGTCTTGGCCCAATCCGACTCGGTCAAGATGGCTCGACGCAATGAGTCTTAGGGTCAATCTGACCCCACATGGGTCTGGCACTTCAAGGCTCAGCCCGGTTCCACTGCGTCCGGCCTGTCGGGGTAAGCCCGACAGGTTGGCGAGACTGGGCCGTGGTTGGCCTGGCCTGTCGGGTGGGGTTCTTTCCACCAGTGCTAGCCCACTGGGTCGCAGGTCCGGCCCGGCCGGCCTGAAAGTGGACCGCTTCACCTAGCTGGCCCCACTAATGCAGGGTCATTTCATCCAATGTGATGTAGGGTCTATGTCACCCCCTACTACTATGGACCTATAGGCACGGCTGTTGCCTCCAGCGGCGCCTGCGGGAGCCACCCGTCTTCTATGCGGCTGGCCGCCTCTGGCCACCGTGGCGCATGATGGTGTACTGCCTTCTATCTCCAGTGGATGATTTTCGTGGGTCTCCTCCAGCCCCTACCAGCCACTGACGGTTGTTTCCACAGGCCACCAGAATACCACCATCATTTTTCCAGCCCTCAAATGCCTTGCTCCCATGTTTGTTGCTCTGCCACTAAGAACACACCAAGGAAAGGATTAGTGTAGGGTTTGGGCCTTGTTGGTATTGACTCGGTCCCTCCATGTCAGTATTTTATATAAGAGGAAAAATTAATAACAACAAAACAAATAATAATCCCCATGCATAAGATCCCGCAACTACCATCTGCCTAATTAGATGAGACACATATCAACCCTTTATTCGGTTGGTCCACATTCATTATATTTTTTAGGAATGGGATGGGAGGGAAAATCAAAGAACATAAAACCCATATCTTTTATGACATTTGATTTCGCACATTCATCCTTGTGGGTTTTACTACGTCGATGATGCATCCCGTTTCAGACCATAGAAAGTCATTTTTTTTATCATTTTTCATTCTTTGCTAGGGTAGAAGTACATTATCGATTTTCTCGAGAATCCTCCAAATCCATACCCTTATATTTCCTGGCATGGAAAACAATTTATAGAACTACACTGCTACATTTCCATAATCATGTGACATCGCGTCGTTATGCTGTTTCATTTATGAATAAACTTCGCTATTTTACACCATTTAATTCATTGTTAAATTTCAGAATATGGGTCATCCATGTGTTTCATTAATGTTCCTCATCGTCGCATCTTCCCTACCCCGTAGGATCGTTGTCCAGCATGCAATAGAGAGAAAAGAATAAAATAATTCTTTTAAAATTATTTTATTATTTTTCTCAAAAAGTCCAAAAATTAACTTTTCTACTCTGCCCTTATTGAATGAAGATAAGTCATTTCTAGGTGAATCCCAGCATTTCAGATTCAATAGTGTCATCAGATTATAAATCATAGCAACAATTCAAAAGATATAAAAATGTGGCATGCACGCTTGTTCAACAAACCATAAAAAGATAAAAAAAAATATTAATAGTCACCCTCAATGAGTGTCGGTTGAGGTTAGGCTCTGCCAAAAAAAAATTCCCTTAAATCCAATGGTACTCTCATATTTTCAATCTGAGTTACTGTTTAGAAGTTAGAGAATTTAACAATAAAATAATTGTTTCTTAATTATTTTACTTACGGCCAAAAACTGACTTCCACTGTTGGATCACATCAGCCAATGTTAGGGTCTACCTAAAGACAACAAACCCTCACAAGTTTAGCAGTGGTCTGAAATTTTTAATCTGTGCCCCCATTCGTGAGTTATAAGAATTTGAAAAATTAAATAATTTTATTTAATTATTTTATTTACAGTTATTCCATTTTTGTTTTTTCCCACTAGAGGTTGGCACCGAAAAAACAGTTGTCGCAACTAGGCTAGACACACCATCTTGAACGTAATGGTGCCCTTGGATTTCTGATCCCGTCTCCTATGTAAGTTTCACTCCTATTTTTTTGGAAAACCAACCAGTCATGCTATTTTAAACTTAAGAACCTTTGATAGATCATTTTGGGCACTCTGGGCCTCAAAATTACACAACGTCAAATTTCATAGTCTCAAAATAATTCCATATAATAATAAAAATATATGTAATTTTCGGGACATTACATTCTCCCAACCTTAGGGATTTACTATACCAAAATCCAAAACAAGGAAAACTAAATAAATGAGGGTACTAAGAACAAATTTGAGCCTCCCACTCCCATGTGCTCTCCTAGAGGTTCGTGTTCTACAACTGATCCTGCATCAGAGGGATATACCATCCAAGAAGGACTTGCTCTTAATGATTCTCTATCTCCACTAGGAACTCTGTAAAAGTCACCCCATCATCAAAGTCTATCTCTCCCTATTCAATAACCTATGATTGATAATTCACACATGTCCTTTGCAGCGAAACATGGAAAAAATTATTCACTTGGTGCATCTATGGGGAAAGAGCTAGATAGTATGCCACCTCACCCACTCTGATAAGAAGATGGAGAAGCCCGATGAACCTCGGTGATAGCTTTCCACCCCGGAAAAATCATCGTAGTCCTCGTAGAGTGGAGACTCGCATGAATACGTGGTCCGCTACCTGGAACACTTGTGGTCTCCATCACCTATCAGCATAGGACTTGTGTCGGCTCTGTGCAGTCTTCATCTGTGGCCACTAGTATTGTAGTCAAAGGTCCAAGTATATCATCGCCACACCAGGATGTACCTCCAAGGGGGATTTATGGAAATCCCATTAGTACCTCCTCTCATAGAGCCACTGGAACAATTGTACGTCCTCGGAAAAGGATATCTTACTCCCCACATTTAGAATATACGACAGGTGCATAGCATGGTGTTATCTAAGCACATGCAGTCTCGCAGCTGCTGTCTTTGTGTTTCACCTCCGTAAATTATTAAAGGAGTGGAATGGAAACTACCATCGACTAGAGGTAGACTATATCATCTCTATCCACAGAGGATATCTGATGCGAGGATAACTTCTCTGATGCCTCATTCAGTAGTTGCGAAATGGATCTCCATCTAAGTGCCTCTTTCACTATGTTCTATTTCCAAGGAGTATAGGCTATCTCAAAGCCATAGTCCTTGAGGAACTCTACCCAATTTGGATATCATGGATTCAGATCCTTCAATGTGATGATATATTTGAGACTCTTGTGGTCTTAGTAAACTGTGAACCACTCGCCCCACTAATAGTGTCGCTATATCATCAGTGAGAAGACTACTGCTGCCAACTCTAAGTCATGAGTCAAATATTTCTGCTCATGAGTCCTAAAAAATTATGAGACATAATAAATCACTACATCACCCTACATCAGGATACAACTGAGTTTGTTCCCTGATGTATCACAGTAAACCACATAGTCAGTGCCAACCTCCTACAATCTCTAGATGGGAGCACTGGTCATGCTCTACCTTAGCTGTTAAAAGATCTTTCGGCATGTATCTGACCACATGATGGGTTTCCCCTTCATCATCAAGGAATTTATAAGTTCTTATACACTGGACAAATTGTGTAAGAACCTATAATATTATTATGTTAATCCAAGGAATCTTTTAACCTCAGTAACACTCTTGGGTGGCTCCCAAGCAAGTACATCCTCGATCTTTTCTGGATCCAATGCAACAACAGCCTCAAATATGTTATGTCCTATGATGTGGACCTTTCGTATCCAGAAAACACACTTCAAGATCTTCCCATGTTACTTGTGCTCTCAGAGTGTGTCTAGAACCATCCTCAAGTGTAAGACGTGATCTATCTCGGGCGCTGAGTACACCAATAGTTCATCAATGAATACCACCACAAAGCGATTGAGGTATGGCTGAAAGATCCTATTCATGATCCCCATGAACACATCTGTAGTGTTGGTCATGCCGAAAGGCATCACCAAGAACTCATAATGGTCACACCAACATCTAAAGACTGTCTTTGGTACATAATCATCTCATACCCTTAGCTGATGATAGCTTCATATGAGGTCTATCATCAGGGACCACTTTTCTCTTTTAGCTGATCAAATAGATCCTCAATCATTGGAAGGGGATAAATGTTCGTCACGGTGACCTGGATTAGGTGTCGGAAGTCCATGCATAGCCTGAAACTTCTGTCTGCCCTCTTGGTAAACAACACTAGGGATTGCCATGAAGAAACAATGGACCTTCTGAATCCATTTCTCTATTAGTCCTCCAACTATAACCTTATCTCCTAGAGTTCCACAAGGGCCATCTGATATGCTTGTGTAGATATCGATGTTGTTCCTTGGTACAAGTCAATACAGAAGTCTACCTCTATACAAGTAGGTACTCCAATAACATCTTCTAGAATGATGTCCTCATTCTCGTCCAACACTACTGGAAACTATGGATTTTCCTCATCCACCGTGTCGAAGGTCTGTAAGTGAGTAGATTTGTAATCGGCTATACCCTCATGAGTGTAAGTCCATCTTGTGCTTCTCTGTTTTCCTTCTCACCAAAAAGTAAAAATGGCTTCCATCTCTACATGTTCATCGCACTGTATGAATCAAGAAGTTATTTTTTTACGTGAACTGCTAATATTTAGTTTGTGGCTAGAATAATGTTGTAGGGCTTCAACACCGCTAGTAGAAGATCCCAACACAAAATCACTCCTCTGAGAGTAAAATAACAATGCTAGCACCAATGTGTGATGGTTGAATCTCCTGCCATAAGAGTATCAGAAGGAAAAGGACAGGTTAAAATCTCAATCCGAATATCAGAGTCCCGTAGTAATTCAACAGCAGGGAAACAATGGCTATCACTTGTGTCGATAATAACTTCTACTAAAGTAGAGAAGATACAGATCATACATTGTATAATCTCAGGAATGTAATGATTGTGAGCCTATGCTGCCTGTAGCTTGTCATGTCCCCATCCACATGCTCCCAGAACTCATGGTGGACCACCTAGGGGTGGTGGTAGTGCCTGGTGACCCGAACTACCTCCAGAAGCACGTCCTTCTACCCTGCCTCATCCGCCTTCTAGCTGATGCCCATGCTTCTGCCACTTCCACTACCTAGGTGGCCCATCCTCTGTCTTCCAATCATCCACATGGGGAGTCGAATAGTAATGATATCTTTGACCATGTACCCCATAGGAAAGAAGATCATGCCATGATGGTGTCTCCCTTGGCCTCTGGAGCCTCTCACCTCTTACCCTGCATCATGGGGTCACCCTCCAGAAAGTCTGTCCTGCTTAGGATTTTGCATCGTCTAACTACTAACAAATTCTTATGATTGTTCTACCTTTATTTAGGTTGGGGTTGTCACTAATGGTGCATGCTCGGCAATGAATACCTCCATCATAAAAGCTCGCTCTAGCATCCCAACTTGCGTTGTGATGCTGAGAGGAACTGTCATATCTCTGATCTCTCATAGGAGGCCCTAATAAATGGTCTAGACCCTGAATTAAGGGTCTTGTACCATGTCGGTGGAGTATTGGAGAGGTCTGTAAAACTCACTGAGTACTGAGCCATAGTTTGGCTGCCTTTCTCTTGATGCAGTAGCTCCTGAATACACAAAGAGCGTAGTGTTTCTAGAGCTAACTCTACCCAAAAAATGATCTCAATGTCCAGCCGGGTTATGGTTGTATCCTCATTCACCAGGAGTGTTGGGCTCTACCATCATCCTATAATGCCCTGAAGATGGCTAGAAGATAAGATCTACATCTTCTCTGTGGGTGTCTCCACTAAGCAAAAGACCCATAAAACTGCATCAATCTAGTCCTCTCCTACCTGGGGGTCTCTCTCTCCTGAAATCCTCAGAGGCCTATACCACTATAACTCATGAAATGTGCTCATATTGGGTGGATGATCTGCTTTAGCATTTGTTTCTCAATGGGTGGTGGTGCTACTAGTACACCACCCAAAGGTGCCATCATTGTGAGTATTCCATCCACTGATGCCTCATCACTCGGTGGGACACTATCAAGATGTCTAACTATAATCTTGGATAGATATCTTCGTGGAGGAATCATGTAAGAAATAGATGTTCCACTGTCAATAATCTATACTTGGTGGGATGACTCTAGAAAGATCAAGAAAACTGTTCAAAACACTAACAACCAGTGTTTCAGTTACCAAGTCAGAAACTATAATTTATGGTCCTGCTATAGGAATACGTTAGTCATCACACCAACACTGGACTCCCTGAGCTAAAAACAGAAATGAATACACTTTACAACATTGCCTCATTAAATATAAACTCTTATTTCTTCTAGTAGAACTGACCTCCCTTTAATACTACTTTGTCTTGACCCGTCCCATGTGGCCTGGAAGTGACTTCCCCAAGCCCACCTTTTGTAGGCTAGGGGTTGGTGACTTTCACCTGAAGGCTTTTCCCGAACACATAAGTCATTGTCTTAGAGATCTATACACACTCAAAAGGTCTACTGATGTAAACAACCAGAAAAAGTAAAGTATGAACATGAGAGTAAAGTAAAAACACAAGTAAAATTGTAAATTGAAAGTAGTGGGATATAATACAAGCCCAAGAAACTGAATGAAAGAAAACATTTGGTGTGTCTACCCTGGATCTCTACTTGGACACAGTAGTTGTATATCTGATGTTGAATAAGTGGATCTCAACTGCTCCCCTCGTACCAAGATCCACCATGTCCAGAACATCCAAAGTCTACATGAGACAATCAGTAGTCTACACTAGAAACAACAATGTGCGGGCGAAGCCCATTCACGGTTGAGTATTACAGTATCTAGTAGGGACCCCAAGAACCCCTTGGTTTTCTCAGTAATCCAAAAAATAAAACATCACAAGAAATACCACAATGTTTATATCAGAATAATGATCTAGATCATAAGCCACAAAGCAAAAAAGGTAGCTCACTCCAATGGTATAACTTCAAGTTTACATAGATAGGGATGACTAGACATAAATTCAGATCATCCTATCAGTAGTAACTCTTATGCTGACCCATATAAGTCATTGTATGCTGAATTGAATTGGTCGCTACATGCTGACCCATATTGGTCGTTGGTGCAGACTCGTATTTGATGTTGATTTTGACCCATATTGGTCGGTAGTGGTGACTCGTATTAGTCCATTCTGTTGATTGTATTGGTCGATGGTGCTGACCTATCATGGTTGTTGATGCAGAGGTGGGGATGATTAATCATACAACTAGATCATCCCACTCAAGAGTTTCTGATGCTGAGCATCATTTGTTGCTCTTCTTCCTCATGCCACAACCAACCACTAAATTCTAGAACAAAGCACGCCTGATCTATGGAAGACTCTACTCCTCAAGCCATCTGCCCTTTTTCAACTGTTATGGAGTCCTGAAAAAAGCATACCCAAGGGACTGCCCCTTCATAGGGGTCCCAATATGATATATAGTGCAACAATCGGACTCTCGATCTTTGGGATATGGCCACTTTTGTAAAAAGGACCTAATTGGATTCAAGTCCTGTCCAACCGAGACTGCACGTCAAACTCCGACAAAACACACTTAGAGTATCTCCAAATGAATGCCTTGTCACAAGGGTCCTTATGCCATGAAAGAAATGTTGATCGGAAGCCTGATCTGTTAGTTACACCCCTTTCAATGAATCGGGGGTGATCACACCGCGGTCTGGTCTAGCTCGGTTGGGCCTGCCAGACTATTCCAACGGGACCGCTTCCCAGAAAGGGTCCCAACACCACTGAAGGTTTTTCAAACAGACACTCAGTTTTTCAGTTACGCGTGTTTCTTTATTTGGGGGTCGGTAGGTCTGGGCCCGGTCTAACACAGTCAGGATGACCCGACACAACGAGTCCTAGGGTCTACCTGACCCCGCCCCGGTATGGCTCGTTAAGGGTTAGAACAGTTCCACTAGATCCGGACCATTGGGGTCTGCTAGACTAGTTCGTGGGCCCTGGCTGCAGTTGGCATGACCCACCAGGTGGGGCTCATCCCACCCGCACTGGGGAGATGGGCCATGGGTCCGGCATTTTCATTCGGACCGCGTCCAACCCTGTTCTTCTGAAGGTGGATTGATTCATCCAGCTAGCCCTGTGGATGTGGGGCCGCTTCTTCTGGCCCGACGCATTGCGTCACGGTGTCCGTGCCGCCCCCTCCTGCAGCGGTCTATTGGCTGTGGCTACTGTCGCAAAAAGGAAATGTTTTGCAGAGGGTCTCGGACATGATGGTTTCGACCCAATGCTACTTCCTTAGTGTTTTAAACATGAGGGAAAATTAACAACAAAAAATGAATAATAATCCACAAGTTTAAGATCCTGCAACAACCATTTGCATGATTAGACGAGACGTGGATCAACCCATTAGTCAGTTGGTCCGTGTTTGTTATATTCTTCATGAATGGAGAGAGAGGGAACATTAAATCACATAAACCCCCAACATTTTATGACATTCTCTACCGCACATTCATCCTCAAGGTTTTTACGGCGTCGATGATGCTTCCCAGTTTCATCCTTAAAAAGGCGTTCTTCGTCGTTCATAATTTTTCGAAGCGGTGGAAGTGCGTCAGAGATTTCCTGAGAATCCTCTAAATCCTTCCCCATATTTTTCCTGTCATGTTGAACTAGTTATATAACCATGAAGCAGTGTTTCAATATTTATGTGATGTCGCATCATTACGCTGTTTCATTTATGAAATATTGTCGCTGTTTTGCACCATTTAATTCACTGTTACATTGTGGAATACGTGTCATCCATGTGTTTCATTAGGGTACGCCTTCATCACATTGTATCTTCCACACAGTGCCGCCATCCTCCACAAAACAGAGAGAAAAGAATAAAATATTTTTTTTAAAATAATATTATTATTTTTCTCGAAAATTAAAAAACTAACTTTTCTGTTCGACCCTCACTGGCTGAAGTGAAGTCAATTCTAAGTGAATCCCATTGTTTTGAATTCAATGGTGCACTCAAATTTTTAATCTGAGCACCTGTTTAAAAGATAGAAAATTCTACCTGCGTGTTTACTAAATGTACCTTAAAAAAGTTCAAAAATTATTAACAGTCAACCTCGACCTGTGACAGTCGAGTATAGGCTCCGCCTAAGGGAAAATGTCCCCATGAATCCATCGACACTCTCAAATATTCAATCTAAGTTATGGTTTATATGTTACAGAATAAATAATAAAACAATCGTTACCTAATTTTTATATTTATGGCCAAAATCTATGATCCTATGTTTGCCTACGTTGTCTAATGTTAGGGTCTTCCAAAAGAAATCATACACTCGTGAGTTAAGTTGTGGTCGCATATTTTTAATATGACTCAACATTCAGGAGTTATAAGCATTTGAAAAAATAAATAATTTAATTTAATTTATTATTAATTATTTTATTTATGGTTATGCCATTTTCAAGTATTCTCCCTGGAGGTCTATGCTGACTAATCTTATGTCATGCCTAGGGTAAACCCACCATGATGAACGCAAAGACACCCTCGTATTTCTGATCTAGGGAGCCATTTAAGATTTATTCCTCCTTTTTAGAAAAACCACTCATACATGCTATTTTAAACAGAACAACCTTCGATGAATCATTCTGGCCCCTACGAGCCTCAGAATTACTTGTCGTCGGATTTTTCGGTCAAGAAATAATTTCATATAATAAAAAAATTATACGGAAATTACAGGACATTACATTGGTCCCTCTTTATCCCATCCAAGAGGGATATAAATAGACAATATCTCAAATTTCATAAATCTATAACCAAGGGCCCCTTATTAGATGACACAATTGGTAGAATGAGTTTTTTGGTGTAAGAAGGTTGAACACGTTGTAGTTTCAGTGAGATATAATGATAAAAATATGTATTTTTTTCAAACCGTTCACCACTCTTTTATATGCCAATTCAGAATACCCTATCTTTTATCTCTTATAACATAAAGGTGACTTAAATTTTGAATGTTCAATTATGTGTCCATGATTTTTATAGTTGGAACAGTTGAAAACATGATAGAAGTAATATTGAATGTGACCAATTTAGAACAAAATAAAACAAAAAGAAGGGTCACCCTCATATTCAACAGATAATTCAAACTTTAATTCCTCAAAAACTATAAAAACAGCTTCAATCAATGGGAATAAAAGATCAAACTCAACAAAAATTTGGGACAAATTCTCAAATCGGTCAACCTCAACCTCCTTGTCAATCTTGAATGGAGTTCCACCAAAGATTCAACATACAATAAGATATCAGGTTTCTAAAAACAAAATTGAGGAATGTGATCCTAATTTAGGACTCAATTGTTGAAATATTCACAAGATCTAGAGAAAACCAAGGACACATGTCCTAGAATCTCATGGAACCCAACTTTATGGATATGAAGCCAATGCCCTATTCTTTTAATGTCCTTTCCATTGAAGGGAAAATGATTTAGATGAAACCCATATCATGTGAAATGATATGCCACCTTCCAAATACCCATACATGAAGAACGTGTGTCCTAAAATCCTCAAGCTTCCTCTTATGAGAGATTCACTATGGGAAAAACCTTACAACGATATAAAGCGTTCAATCTACAACATAATCTCTAATGAGATTCATATTGACCTCAAAAAATCCAATGCACCATTCCTTGTGATCTTGTATGAGGATTTCAGATCTGTGTGAGAATCCAAGATAAATTTGGAATCGAGGTGATTCTTAGATGAAGGGAGTTTCACCTTCAAATCATTTGTATTTCCCACTGGATTCACCAGCATTGCATTCAATGAAAGAGAAGCCCCACATGCGCCCTGCGCAACCAGAGCCGAAGGATTCTATACAGTGTCATCGCCTTCACCTATAACCATGCATTCAATATATATAGATATATATAATTATAAATATAATAGATATATTTATTATTTAAATATATTTATTTAATTTTATAATTATTTACCTATATATTAATTAAAATATACTTATAATTATAAATAAATATATTTAAAAGTATTTGAAGATAATTATAAATATATTTATATAATTATATATATTTAATTATAAATACAGAAAATTTCTTTATTACGAAAATATATTTACTTTAATATTATAATTATTTTAATATATATATATATATATATATATTTACAAATATAAATATAAATATATATATTTATAAATATATGAATATAATTATAAATATATTGATATAATTATATATATTTTTACATATATATATATATAATAATATATAAACATATATAACTATAAATATATTAAACATATCTGTTATAATTCTATAAATATTTAAATAAATATATATTTATTTATAATTATAAATTTATATCAATAAATTTAAAAATATTTATTTATAATTATAAACATATTTATCTAATTAAATATTTGTATATAATTATATACATAAATATATCATGTTTACGATGAAAAAATAATTATTGAAGAGTTTCACTATGAAAATTAGAGGACCTCACTCTCTGATATATTGACATTTCTATGAAAAAAGGGTTTAAAAACCAGATCTTTCATCATTATGAGTTATTTGCTGTTTGGAACATTAGGATTTATTGGTCTGGTTTATGACAGATGGCTAGTTGGTGGATGCTTCTTGATGATATGCCAGAGGATGAAGATGATTCCTTGAAGGGGACATCTGTTGATGGTGGTGACTAGTTATTACACTTGGACATCTGAGTGGGAGAGGCTCTGGCTAGCGATGCCTTGAAGGAGGTGGTTGTTGATGGTGCATCGAACATCGTAGTATTGTGGGATCGACGATACTGTGGGTAGGGACTGATGGTGCGGTGCTCAAAATATGATGAGGTCACAGTGGAAATGTCTTTTTGATTGTGGTTTCTATGTGGCAATGTCTTTCCATGCATTTTTCTGGTGGTGTTTTTTGTGCCATACTAATGCTTTTGTTTATGTATTTTTATTTTTATTAATTATTTTTATGGATGAGTACACCACGTAACTGAAAATATTTGGTATATAATTATATATACGTATATAAATATATATACATTGATTAATATGTATGTATATAACTATAAATAGAATAAAAATATTTATTTATAATTACATTTATACATTAATAAATATATAAATATATATAATTATAAATAAATAAAATTTTATTATTATTTTGATAAATTTATTATAATTTTATAATTATCTATATTTATTTATTTATTTACTTTCAAATTTTGAAATATTTTATTTTAAAGGATGAAATATATTTATTATTTTATAATAAACTATTAAAATACACAATTATTAAAAAAATTATTTTAAATAGATTAATTGTATGAATTTTATTTTTATTTAGAATGTTAAAACACAATAAATAAAAATGAATAAATATTATTAATATAAATTAAAATTGTATTTAAAATATTACATTTATATTAAATAACTATATATTAAAATACATATTAAAAAATTATTAAATATATTTTTGACTATGTTAATGATTATATAATAAAAAATGACTAAATAAATTTATATAGATTATAAAACATTAATAAGAGAATTCTTAGAATTTAAGTGCAATATAGAAACATAAAATATAAAGCAAAAATGAATAGATTTATGTTAATAATAATATAAATAAAACATTATTAAAAATGAATTATGTTTAATATATAAAATTCTAATAATTTAATTAAATCAAATGAAATTTAACATAATGACACATATTCACAATGAATAGATTAAAATAAATTTATATTTAAAATGAAAACATAATACAAATTATAAATATAAAGAAAATGATAAATCAAGATATATTAAAAAATAATAAATAATATTAAATCAATAAAATGACTTGTGGACACACATAAATGTACACATACCCGATATACATATATACACATGAATATATACACATACACACATAAACATAAATACACACATACATAGATACTATTATAAATCTACACATATTTTAAAGTATTTAATATAAATGTAAATTTGTATTTTATAAAATACATTCATTTATATATTAGATAATTTGTTAAATAGAATATTAATATATTGTATTTATTTTAATTATATACACACTTTTTAATTAATTAATATAAAATAACTATTACACATTTTGACTAACATAAATTTGATAATTTTTTAAAACTAAAATTATGAGAATGAAGATTCATTTTTCATTAAATGTTATATAAACTATATTTATATTTTATATTTAAATATATAAATACTTATTTTAATATAAATAATTTATAAACATATATACATATTGAAATATAAACCAAATTAATCACTTTGACTTTCAGTTTCTCTAGAAAAAACAATAATAATGGTGTTATTTTTATATGTACTACAAAAAACATTGATAATTCGCGGAATTTTATCACACTAGAAAAAAATCGATAAAGGGTTCCCTTTTATAAGCTATTTTGTTAGCACTGATAAAAGGTAAAATTAACAACGATATTGGTGAGCAATGGTAAAATCCCCTCTTTACTAGCAATTTTTGTCTAGCATAGTTATAGTTAAGCACAACATAAATCATGATATATGGTAGTGCTCTGGGAGTAATATTTCCTCTATTTGGGTTTTAATTCAAAAGATTTTTATCCCAACAGATTATCATAGGTAAGACCAACCTTCCTATTCCATTTATTAAAATATCATTTTACTATTATAAAAATCATTTTAGATATCCATTTTTAATGGGTATTTTATATATCATGAAATCATTTGATTGATGTTAAATCATTTTTGGACCTATTATTATAATGATTTTGTTATCTTGATGTAAGTGGTTCATAATATTTTTAGTTTGTTCATATGATTTTCATGTGACTCATGATTTTTGGTCATGATAAAGGCATGTGCTTGTCCCAGAATACATCTGATTTATTTCCCATGGCCTCTTCATAGTATATTAACGATACTTTGGGGCATGAGTGGTCCATTGTGCATTGTGTATTAGTTTTGTGGTAATCCATATCTAGGTGATCACAAAAATATAAGATACACCTTATAATAAACAACCAATGAGATTTTTTTTCATATATTATATAATGGTTTAGTTGACCATGATATGTTCCCTTTTACCCACTATTGATAATGAGAGGTGTACATAATTTATAGGCTTTCCCAAAGTTTGTTTCAGAATAAAATTATGTACTATTTTGTATCCTATTTCATTGTTATCAATTGCAATGGGTGAGAATCTCCTTACAATTCATTACAGGGTCCTAGGTGAGGGAGAATACCTTATACTCCAATTTAGATAATTTATTTGGTGTATGGATAAACTTGTTATTAATTATGATAATTCATGTACATTATTCCAAACAATTTTATAAATATTTATAAATTATTTTAGTTTTTTGAATATACCCTGTGGGTCGACATGAAGTGATTAGGATTAACAAGAGCTCAGATTTTTGTAGACATATAACCACCTTTCCCATTTTTAATATCACTCTTATAAGTGATAGATGTGACTCAAGGATAAAATATTTATAGACAAGTATTGAATTTAATATTTTTCATTATAGTATTCTTGGAAGATATCAAGACATTCTAGTATGTAGATCAATATAGACCTTCGTCCACTATTCCCATTGGCCTTTATATTTTTTGTAAGATAGGATCATGAAACCTTAAGTCTAGGACCATTATAGAAATGGAAAAAAATTTATATATATAATTAAATTATTTTATATACGGATCAATGATGTGTTCACATTTTTCATGAAACATTGAAAAAAATGTAATAGTAATTTATTTTTTAATTTTTTTCATCCATGTTTTAATTAAAATTAATAATTTTGGAATTTTTAAATTATTGATGAATTTTTAAAAAATGATGAAAAATATTAAAATAATATGTCTTTTACCTTGTTTTATTAGTACTTATACTTTTTGTGTGTCATAAGTGAATCAAAGAGTGTTTATCAAAATAATGGGCCACCATCCGACGATCCCAAAAATAATGGGAAAGCCATATAGAAATCCCAAGAAGGGATTGCAGTCCAATCCCAGCCTCTAAAAGATCATGTGACTAGGGAATCATGGGTCAGCATAGAATAAGAGGCATGAGAAAGAACAAGTGTTCCCAAACATATTGGGAATGGGTCCACACGACAAGGGGGATGGAATCACCAGCGTGAGGAGGTTCACGGTGGTGAAGGGAGTCCTCTATCCCCCATCGGTCTTTCTAGGGAGCTATATTGAGAGGATTACATTTTATTTAGAGTGAATTCGATATTTTTTCAATATGGTATGCTAAAA
Source organism: Viscum album (assembly GCA_963277665.1). Classification (NCBI taxonomy): domain Eukaryota; kingdom Viridiplantae; phylum Streptophyta; class Magnoliopsida; order Santalales; family Viscaceae; genus Viscum; species Viscum album. The sequence continues at coordinate 539,127,267 of OY728156.1, forward strand.
AAACTGAGTACTATGAATAAATACAAAAAATATCATCCTAGATCTACTCGCATTTGGCCTTATTTTGATTGAAGAATGATATATATTCTTCCACCAGTTTCCATGCTATGCCATTATCCCACCATGAATGGTGATGAATAGCCCACTAACCACATGATATTTTAATGCTAATACACCATAACAATGGCTATTCCATATTGTATCCTAGGGTAATCAAACTATGATATATTAGGATGCACTATGGTCTCACCATTGTTTCTTAGTCCACTGTAAGAAATAATGTGAAGAAGCAAAACATGCTCCATAATGAAAGATGATACATTGTGGCTACAGTAGGCCTAAAGAAGAAGAATAAAGATGTGTTGTCATCAGGGGGACCCTAACTTGGCTGGAATTGAATAAATAATTCAATAGGTGGTTGAACCATGGACCATCCACTATGAAGTAGATATACCTCAAATGGAAGAACAAAAGAAACTGGATGATTTCACTGTTGCACTATAGATAATATATCCATGACACATAATTTCATGACAATGAAAGGATGTGACATATGGATTCCACCCATGAAGTATGAATTTTTGTGTCTATAACGTTGAATACCCGATACCTTTAGGATTTCATAGGTTTTATAGGTTATCCTCATTGAATTTTCAACAACATGATCCCATGGGGGCCTTCATAACATTGAATAATTACATTTAATCTCTTAAAATAATCATTCTTGACCATACACCATTTATCCAAGGGTATTATCTGATACTACCATGTTCAATTGATGAGAAAAAATATAGACAAGAGAAAAACAATAAGCTAGGACAATTAGAATTTAAATTTCAAAATAATTATATTTAATTTTATTAATAGTAATAAAAGAAAAAATAAGACTTATGTGGATGGGACATCAGGTATATCTAGGAATAATAAACAAAAGGAATATTTTTTGTTTGTAATACTACTATTACTACTTTAGTAGGTTATAATTTTTATTACTTATATCCCCCAGGACTAGTATAAGGAGGTAATTCATCGGTTATAAGAGATATGAGGATACAAGTTGTAAAATGTTTATGAATGTGTGTGTTTGATTCATATTAAAAATGATTTGTTTGTCTCCATTAATTGTATACTAAACCATATGTTCATTCACATTCATAACCACTAAATTGATAGAAGGGAAAACTTCTTAAAATACATCATCATCCATCCTTCAAATGACAAAACAAATCCATGAGTTAGGTATAATTATTCTTAAATAAAGTTTCACACACCCATCAATGAATTAAAACAAGTATCCAAGAGGATAACATGGTGTCTATATAGTGTGAAGAGTGAGTACTCTGAATTAAGGATTAGTAAGGATCAATTATTATGAAATCCAATTTGAATCAAATAACCATTTTAACTATATTCATAAACCAGGATTTATATTTTCTTGGTATATCCATCACTTTTCTATGAAAACAACCACTTCAATCCCCTCTTTATTTTCATTTAAATTTCTTAAAAAAGTTAAATCAATTTCTACACCATTTTGTGTGGGTTGACATTGATCAATGTTTTAATACATTTTAAAACTATATATTTAAAGTTTGAGATTATAAATTTGTTATTTGATATCCCCATGAGAAGTAATTATTTTCTCAATAGATAAAAAAATACATCCTTTTCATGTGAATAGTGCAAATATTTTATTAGATATTTCAATAAAATTCAATTTTTTATTTCTTTCTTTTTCAAATAATTTGAGTTAATTTTCTTTTTATTTTGTTTTAGGATAAAAATCAATGCACAAAAACTCCATGTGGGAAAATTTGAAAGAAAGATAACCTACTTTTGATGTTGATATTGGAAGGAAAATCAATTGTAAAAAATAAAACATTAAGAAGAGTAATCCATGGTTGGAAGAGAAGTTCAGGGAGATAGAAATGGAAGATTTCAAGAAGTTATACATGGAGTAGTTTATAGATTCTAAATAAGGAATCAATGGGAATTATTTTTAATCATCTATGGAAGACCCCGGAATGTTGGGGTCCATCCAATCATTCCATAACTCTCATTAATACTCACCACATTGAGATATCTCCAGTGATCATTCAAATGATCACTCACTCTGTTACATTCTATTTGTTTCAACATGAAGATGAAAATTCACAAATTGGTTGTTTTTTGGAATTATGTGATACATTACAATTCAAAAACACACATGGTGATGATGTATGATTATATTTGTTCATATTATCATTAAATAATATGGAATGATAATATATACATATCCTACAACCACATTCTATCAAAAATTGGGAGGATTTGGTAGGAAATTTTTTACAAGGTTTTTCCAACTATCAATGTCAATGGGTTTATGATTATATAAACTTAATTTTAAATTATTTAATTACTAATAATTATAATTTTCAATAAATATTTTTATTAGTTTTATAATATTATAACATCATGGAATTATTGAAATTTGGGTACTAATTCATACATTTTATAATGGTTTATCATTGGGTAATCGATCAATATTTTATACAACCATTGGAGGTTCATATATGAGGAATTAACTAAATTAATGTTTTGAATTAATATATAAATTTTTTAGAAATTCTGTTCAATTTTAATAGAAGGGCTGTGAAGGGAATATAGTGCACCTGTTAGAGAACATATGGATTACATGTCATAAAAATATGACATGAAGATGGCTAATTATGACCCCCACGGTGTCTATTATTATGAAATAAATTATATTTATTATTATAGGAAAAATATTATTCATGATCAAGGTCGGGAATACCAAAAAAATAACTATAGATTAATCAATAATAAGTCCATGGATTTCAGATGATATCTCAATGATTTTTCCCCGATAACAAGGCCCAACAATCACAATTCAGGTTCACTCTTTAGAGGAGACCTTGTAATGGTTCATTTTTGGAATAAGATAGTTCGTGAAGGAGTTAGCATTAAAAAAATGAATCATGGTACAAATATCCATAAATTGAGAGATGAAACCATAAATCAACGTGATACCATGGAAAACATTTAAATTCAAGTTATAAATATTGCTAATAAATTGAATGCAAGTCTAAGAATAGTCCTAGTAGGTGACAAATAAGTTCATATACATGTTGATCTCAAGTATGCAACCTTCATAAGTGGAATGATAACACCAATTGTTTTTAAAAAATATATAAATAAAGATGAAGAGAAATTAGTAAAAGTATTAAAATTAGTGCATTATAACAATGAGAAATGGAATTAACATGTGAAGTATGTTATAGGAGAGGCTCCACTACTATACCAACTACAACCAGCTTTTTAAGAGAGGTTAGGGAAATATAATTTTGACAATAAAATGGGAATGTTACATGAAAAGTTCAATAAAATTCTCATTAATATATCATTCACTGATGTGATGGAGAACATGACCAACTATTCCAATTTCATGATGTATTTAGTGTCAGATAAAATCAATCATGAAATATTTGTGCCGATCCCATTGATTGGAAGTTGTTCAGTAGTGGTTTGAAGGGTAATACCAATGAAAAAAAACAATCCCAATATTGTTTTCATTCCTATTGATATAGGTTATATTGTCTTTAGTGTTGCCTAGTGTGATTTAGGTGAAAGTGTAAACATTGTGTCATATTCATCCTTCATGATCATAGGATTAAAATAGATGAATCCAACTAAAGATGGCATTATACTAGAAGACACAATTATGGGACTTACCCAAGTACTACTTGAGGGTGTAATTGTCATCTTTGTCAAGTTATACATCCCAAAATATTTTCTTATGCTGGAAATTGATGAGGAGAAGTCATAAATAATATTTGAGACACCCTAAAAGCAATATGAATGGAACTATTTTTTGTTAAAAATGGAGACTTATTTTTAAGAGTTGGGGGAGAGTATGTAAATTTCAACGTTAATTGGGTGATGTAAAAACTAGATGATAATGTTTGTGAATTTCTAGAAGTTTAGGATACTATTATCCATGGAGTAAGAGTTGATGTAAATATAGTAGAAATGAATAAACTTTAATTTCTTTTGAAAAGATAGATATAAATATTCAGGAAAAATATAATGATAGTGGAGGAGTTGTTATGAAAGATGAATTCAAGGGTGGATAATAAGTTTGGGAAGTCAGTGAGAAATCATATAAGTTCTCATGAAAGGGAAAAAACCGATGGATTAGAACCATGTATATTTATAAGGATTTATCTAATGGAAGAGTAAATTTTTAATTCTAAAAAAGGTAATGGACCCATCAACGTGGAAGCTTCAGAGCTATGGAATTTTAAAGATCTAGACTAGGTAAAATATTTTCTACATTATTTCACCTAACATTCTGAGGAAATTTCAAGTCGGACAACCATAACCAAAGTGTATTCAAGTGACAACCAACATTTTATTCTTTTTAACAAGTCATAATTTTTATTAAACAACCTCTTTAGTAGATCCTTCTATTTTTTATATTTCAGAAGATGTTCTAGAATAGTAACTCCTTTCCTTATATTTTTAGGTCCATGATGACTCAAGGTAGAAAAAGATCCTATAATAAGCAATGGGAACATTAATTCTTTATATAAAAGGAATAAGAATAAATATTTATTATTTACTTAAACTCATTTCTATTTTAAATAATCTATTGAAAAACTAAAATAAAGAAAAAAGGTATTCACATAACGAGATTTGTGCCCAATTTTTGATCAGTGGAACTTATTAAACATTTGATAAGTGGGTGTATTTAATTACATTATATTATTCATGAGAGTATTGTAATCTAATATTTCTAATCATTCATAGTAAAATTTATCACTAGAACATAGAACATCTTAACCACTAAACTTTTATTTAGATCTTATCAAATTGATGATTATACAAACTCAGATTAAATTTGAATTATAAATTTTTCTTAATGGATCCAATATCCTTGAGACGTAGTTAACATTAATCATGTTTTATCCATTAGATACCTTCAATTTATTTTCATGGGAATAGCCACATTTCATGTTAATTCATCCTTCCATACACATACACTTGTGTTTTCATGATTTTTAATGTTCAATTGTGGGGAAAGATATATTTCGAGGAAAAGGGGGTATTATTATTTTATAGAATTTGTTATGGTTGACTAGTTGGATTTTGGGACGAAGGTAAATGACAAAATAAAATATTTTAAATTTCCATCAGTATAAAAAATAAAATCATAACAAAAATAAAAGAAAAAATGTGTATGGAGTTATAGAGTGTCAAAATCAACATCACTTGACCAATGGTTTTCACCATATGTGGTTGGGTGATATATATAAGACTTCTAAAAGTTAAATATTGAAAAATATAAAAAATTAATGTGAAAATAATTAGTGAGGTAACTCATTCATTGGGTTTTCATTGATCATTCCCATAAATTATCTACAAATATATGGGGGTATATTAACATTTAAAGGGGTGTGGATCTTTGGATTTACATTGTTTATAATTCATAACTCCTATATATGACCACCATTTTAGGATTTAATTTTTTTATTAATTAATTTAATAACTTCCTTTAACCTTAGAATATATGATCTATATTTCCATGTCCTCTTTATTTGCACTGATATTTTTGTCATCCAAATAGAGAATATAGATAAATTTAAAATTTATATGTTTAGTTCATGTAATCATGGTATGAAGAATGATTCATATTCAGTTTACCCTAAAAATTAATATAAGTAAAGTATTGGGGATGTAGATCACAACGTGGCGTGTTAATAATGATGAATTAAAATATGTGAATTGAATAGATGAGAAGCCCAAAAATCATGGGAATTTTAATTGAATTATTTCTACTTGTATGTTTATATGATTTTATTTTTCTGTGACATTTGAATATTATTTTCTTCAATTGATAATTGTTTGGTTAGATTGATAGAAAATATTAAATATTGGTATAATAAGGATTCCTTTTTAATTCATAATTTAGGTATAATATTGAAAAATGTATGGTTTTGGAATGATTGAATTTTTGAGATTACATTTCTCATGAAATATAAATAAAAATTAATTTTCAACGGTATTTTATTTTTTTAATTTTTCATCATCATGTTTTAATTAACATTATTCATTTTTGGGTATTATGGTTTTTTGATGAATTTTTTTAATATGTATTAAAAAGAATTAAAATGATTGAATTTTTCTTGTTTGATTATTTTATGTATTATGTATTTTTGTTTAGTAAAGAAAAAAGTGACTAGTTAAGAAAATGGTCCTCAAACCAGAAAAACTTCAACTAATGGGGCATGCTACATAATAGGTCAATGAAGGGCCTATTGACATAGCCTTGCCATGGGAAGGTCATGAAGCTAGTGTAATGAAGGTTATTGTATAGAAAGAACTAGGAACATGCATATGATTGCATAAACATATGGGACATGGGTTTAAACGGTGGCAGAATGAAGGAATCACAAGCTTGAAGAGCTATATAATGGTGTAGGGGGTCCTCAGGCCCCCATCCAACATTATAAGGTGTTGTGGGAGGTGGATAACAAATTAATTTTAGTGAATCCAATAATTTTGTTGATGTGGGTCATGCATACATAATGGTTACTATGCACACCCATAAAAAACCTCATAACAACTCGACTCATCTATCATCATCAATATAAAAAGTAACATAGATGATATATTACAAACCTTCATGCTATGTTGAAAACCCACCATGAATGGAGATCAATATCTGAATATCCACTAGATATTCAAAACCCACTACACTACGTCCCTGGATATGTTGTGTAGTGTCTTAGGGAACTCATACTGAGTATGAAGATGATTCATTATGGCCTAAATATTGTTTCATGGTCCACTTTAAGTCATAATGTGAAGAATCAAAACCTTCAATTCAATAGAAGATGATTCATCATGTTCACTATATGTCCAAGATTGATGATTAATGTTTTTTTTTCATCCGAGTTACTTTTTCATGACTGTATTTGAAGAAAAAAATGAATGAAGTGGAAATTCCATGGTCCATTCAATGTGATGTGGAGATGACTCAAATGTAAAATCCAATGAAGCTAGAAGATTTCACTACTGAACCATAGAAAATATATCCAAAACATTAGATTACATGGATATTAAAGGTTACACTCTAGGGAATTCATCCATTATCTAGGGTTCTCAATGTATAAAACTTTGAATGCCTGATATTTACATGATTTTATTGGAGTTACATGATGGACATAGAGTTGTTTTATATATATGAACACATGGAAGCCTTTCCAAATTTTATGGAGTGAATTTACTCCCTTAAAGAAATAAATTATAGGAAACTACTATCCATCAAAGGGGATTCTACAATGATGACCAGTTCAAATGTGGAGAAAATGTAAAATGAAGAGACAAATATTTATGGAGAAATAGATAATTCAAATTACAAAAGAGATAGATAATGGGAATTATGTTTTGGAGAATAAAACATAAAAATAAGGCTACTATGTAGAGGACTTCAATGAAAACTAATATAAAGAAAATATATGGATACTGAGGTTATGTGTTATTTTAACTACTATAGTTTTTTATTTTTCATTTTTCAATCCCCTCGTGACTAGAATGAAGGGGAAATTTTTTCGTACAAATTGGTGTAAATAAAAGTGATTCTTTTTAGTTAAGAAGCTGTGCCTATGATTCAATTTTAATGTGAATTTTTAATTTCCATTAATTATATTCCAAATAATACCCTCCTTCACATGAAAAATGAATTTAGTGAGAGGATGAAATTATTCTTAAAATAATCAACTACCCATCCCTCTATTGGAAAACCAAATGAATGTATTAGGGAATATTTTTAAAAAAGGTATTGAACACCCACATATGTATTAAAAAAGTATCTTAGAGGGGAATATGGAATTTATATAGTGTGGACAGTGAATACAATGGGAGGAGGCCTAATAATGTTCAATTCCATTATTATCCAATTTTAATCACATATCCTTTTCAACTAATTTCATGATCATATATTTACGTTATCATGGTATGTCCATCACATTTATCAGAATGAAAACAATTTGATTGTCTATATTCCCAATTAAAGTTTCATAAAAAATTTAAATCAATTTCTACACCATTTATAGTGTATCAAACTGAATCACCACTTAAATATGTTTTAAAATTAATTATTGTTAGTTTGATATTATAAATTTTGTCATTGATGTCCTGAAAAGAATTAACAATGCTCTCGATAAAGGTCAATCAATATTCATTATGTATTAAATTATTTTAAACATGTGATTCTCATCCCATTTTCATTTATATTTTCTTGCTTGATTCATGATATCTATTGGTTGATATTTATAGAGACATGGTTTAATTTTTTAATTTACTTTTTTAATAAATTGTATTTTGTTAAAGAACCCCATCGGGACATGACCATTATAAAAAAATGAATACACCAAACAAAGGGAATTTTGGTATTATAGTTATATATTTAGGACTATTATAGTACAAGCTGATGTAGGTATAATCATATCTTTAGATGATAAAAAACCACTTTATGGTGGGGCATTTAATTATTATTATTATTATATAATTATGATTATTTTCATATCACTTCAAACATGCACTTATATATTCCGGATTTTATTATGGAAGCTGTTGGTGGTGACCTAATTTGTTGACTATACACCCTTCATAAGAATCTTAATGCATGTGAAAATTTCACTGTTCATCGAATATGTAAGATAAATAGAACAGTAGCAGATGGAAGAGATGGATTTTACATCGTCTGAGTTAGAAGATAGGGATCAATATTGAAATAGATTTTATTTTATTTTTTCCTATCACGTTTTTTGTATTTTATACAAGGATTTATATAATAGATCAGTTGGTGATATTTTTAAATAAAATATGAATCCAAATATAAATTATTGTCACTCATTTTTTATATATCATGTGTTATGAAATTACATTATGTTTGACACTTTGTTATAATATATCTAAATTATTATTATATTATAGTTATAATTTAATATTATTTCTTTTGTGGTTTTTTATGGTGACATGTTCTAGAGGTTATGGTTTCCCCATAGTTCCCTATAGACCCTCATTACTATTCGATAACCTATAGCATATAGTGATGTTCACATGAGTTCTTGTAGAACATGAAATTTTTCCATGGTTGAGATGAGCTCGGTCAAGGAATTACAAAGTTTAATCCAAGACATGTTTTTTTATTTTTTTTACTATTAAAAAAATTAATTTTGAGATTTGATGTTGTTTAAATGTAGAATAGACCTTATATCTGGATATAGAATGCTCATGTATATATAATATCTGATTTTCTAGGAATAGTATTATTGTTCATGGATTTCAATTATTCTGATGTATCATTTATAATAATATGTTTCCATGATTTATGGTTATTTTATTTGTTGTTGGTCGATGGTGTATTATGGTGTGAATTTATAAATAGGATTTCGTATATAGGATTCACATGACATTCTTATTCAAGATGGTGATTTGGAACTTGATTATGATATGTGGTTTGTTTTTATAATTTTTAAAAAATAATGTATATAGTTTTTTCCATAAATATATAGGGATGAAATATTATTAACCAACATAATATTTCATATTATGGTGACATTATCTGATGTTATATAATGTGGGTAATATATGTATTGTTATAACATGAGAGTTGGTATTCAGGTCTAGAGACATAAACCCATGTATGTGAACCCAATTTTTTTATTGTAAATGTGTATTTCATAACATGATGCAATGAATGTTAATATATATATTCTATATATGATATCAAAAATTGTGATATAAAATTTTCTTATTTCATCTGATTGGAATTGTGGCAGTAGACCACACTGAGAACCACCCATTGATTATTAGGATGTTGGGGAAGATCATTCCCAACCATTGGTTGATTCAAATACCATATTTCTCTTATAGATCATATTAACTACAATATATAAGGGATTAAATATCACGTTAATCTGTTTATGAGAATTGGAGCGTCTAGATTGGTTCTTTCCATGTCATATCTAAAGAGAGAGTTCTATCTATATTGAATAACTCTAAATTATCGAATAGGAAGACCACAATCTAATTATTTTTTATTCAATTAGGTATAGACTATTGAAAACTATATTATGACACCCTACCTGGGATGTTTATTTTCATATTTATATCTTATGATGGCCACAGAATAACTAATGGGATATCCTAATACAAAAATATTATTCTGAGGGGCTTTCCTAGATGCATTTATAGGCTTCTTTGAGCAATTTTTTCCAAAGGATCTACTTGAAAATGAAGTTGTTTAGTATATTTATCTGGGTTTTCAATGTATATCATTAATGTAATTACCTTATTATTATATTTATTTTTTCCCATATATATAAAGATGCATAGATTGTTAGTGTTTTTCATTTTGAGGATGTACTATGTTATCTTCTATGGGTTCAGTTTATTTGTTATAACTAAATTATTTATAAATGTGGTGGAATAGGACATAATATCTTTTAGGAAATTAATATAGAATATTTTTTCTAATTATTCTATTTTATATTCTATATATCGGTCTGGATACTCCGGTAATTGAATGTGATGATCCAAAGTCTCTCATAAGAGTGGTGAATGACATGCTAGTTCTGGGAATGGATCATCTTCTTCCCCACTTACGATGAATCTTTATATACATGATTATATTGGTAGAATGTTTCATTCATGACCATATAATTATTGGGAACTAATATATGATCCATAATATTGAAAAATAGGTCATATACAGTTTTTTTCTAGATATTGATTTCAATATAGTGGTCATAGTGAGGATCTACTTCTAGGATACAATATTGTATTTGGTTTATTACTGCATGGTAGTAGATTAATTTCCTCTAGATAATATATTAATTAATGAGGATTTTGTTCCCAATAGGGGAAGACATAGAGTATTTTACGTTAATAAAATCATAAGATAGGAGTCTAGGGTAGAGGCTTGAGGTCTGGTCTGCAACATTTTATCGTGTTATTTCCTATAGATCATGATGAGTATCCATCAATAGTTCATTATATTATTCTATTAGAAACCACCCTAAAATACATTTTGTTTTATATAGGGTCATGTCAATTTTTTTATCTTTATCACCATATGATTTTATATTTATTAACATTGAAATAAAGATGATGTATTTGATGGATTGTCTTAAAGGCATCCTCAAATCTATATGAACCACGAAAAAGTAAACCATTATAGAATATCTATTGAATTAATAGTTAAAGAATGATAATTTTGTTTTGAAAAATATGTATAATGGTTTTATATAACAAAATTTTATGATTAATTCTTAATAAATAGAAACTCATTTCTCAGTAACATCATTTTATGCTTTAGAAATATATATTTTCCAAATATATTTCTATTCAATTTTTTCACTATAGAACATATAATTAATTTATAATTTTTGTGGAATTTTTATTTAATTAAATTAATATATTTTATTAAATTTTAAATTAAATATTATATAGGGTTAAATTTTTTTGATTTTTCAAAATAGATTTATTCTTCAGTGAATAGTGACAAATAATGATTTTGAAAAAAATGTCATTTAATTTCAATAAAACACACACTATTTTTGGAGTATTATCTTAATATAAAATAAGTACCATTTAATTATCAATAAATGAAGTAATTTCGTAACAATCATAATAGAAATTTAATTACATATGATTTTATTTCTAAGAATTAAAACACATTTTTCTAATATGTTTTTTTATATTAGAAACATGCTATTATATTAATGGATTAAATTAATCAGAATTTATGTATGGTTATTTTGAAATATTTATATTATATCTTCAATTATATATAATATATTTAATTTCATTTGTTCTAAATGGAATGTAATTTAATTAAATTATGATTTATCCTTAGAGGATCATTATTCTAAAATGGGTTTTTGTTGTTACATGTGGGAATAAATGATGTTATATTCTACCACTTATAAAAATTAATTATTGTTAATATGTATTAAATGTTTTTTAAATCAGTATTAATATAATCTAATGAGTTAAAATTAATATTTTTCATTATGTATATTAAAAAAGTAAAATAAAATTTCCCACAACTAAGGTTAAAACATGGTTACTTAGGTGGGGGGTTTAACAAAGTTATAGTGGTCTAATTTCAACCCACACCATTAAAATTGTTATTGGTTAACACATATTATGATTTATAATATCCTAATTTATTTTTTGGATCTACCTTAATATGTATCAATCCACATACTATGGAAATATTTTATGAAATTCCATGTGAGGACCTCCCCTCACTTATAAAAGCTAACCTATTATCCTCCATTATTCAAACCGTTTTTGTTTTATACATTAGATAATAAATTATTTAAAAAATTAATATAATACTTCCCTTTGTAATATATTTTTTTTATGATAAATCCTTCATGTATTAATGTGTAAGAAAAACGAGTGCTCTCAATGAAGATGTAAAGATCTTAACCAAGATCTTTAAATTTTATTTCTTTTTATACTATATGTACACATATTTTATCTATAAAAACATATTTAATATAGTATCATAATTTTACATATATGTTGTTATGGTAATTGAACAATAATTTACAATTTTTTCTCAAAAAAATGGAGAGATATAAGTGCCACTATTGCATACGTGTGGACTACTAACACCACATAGTGATATGAATCGTTTTCATCTAACATTATTCCTAGTTGGTCATTATGATATTTTTAATTTTTATATTTGAAATTAAATTGAATATAATTATTCTTTAATGGTGATTTAATATTTACATTTCTGTCATTTTATCCATCAAAAATTGAAACATCATTAATCTGTATGTACGTACTACAGTCTCTACATAGTGATGTCATTAATTTTATTTATAACTACCTAATATGATTGATTATAAATATGCATATAATCAATATATGTTATATTTATATCAAAATTTGATTTATATATATGAATTAACCATATCAAAGTGTAATTACCTTGACTTCCAAACCAAAACCTACTTGAATAATGAAGATTTTAACACCCGAAATTTTATTGATAAAGATTGATTATTAATGGAAATTTGTTAAGTTTATATAATTAAACCATTTGTTATATTATGGGTATTATAATTATTATTTAATATAATAATAATAAAATTTTATTTTAGTATACAAGAGGTAATACCACTGATGAAGTATGGCATACTTGAGATAAGGGTCTCTTAGTCTCATATTTCAATTTATGAGACTTGTTTGATATTGCGCACCATAACTTATTTTTATGTGATTTTGTTACTGTATAATGACTTTATTTTTACATATTCATGAAACTCATGGGGTCTTATTAAGAATATCATGATATTTTTTACATGGGAATTTGTTTAAAAGATATCCAAGTTGTAATGGTTTCATCTCAATATTTTTTAATTGGGACGTATCTAAATGTTATACACCAATTTTTATTTATGTATTGTATATAATAACAAAGAATTTACGTAGGAATAATCTAGGATTTAATGAAATTTAGTTATCTAACCATATGAATTTTATTCATCGAATGATATTTTATTTAGAAATTACAAAAGTCATAAGGGTTCTTCATCACAATATTGTTTCATTGAGACATGGTTGAATTATATGCCTATCATCATTTATAAGATATATATACTACTCTATTTATATATTCAAAAATTAAAATAATTTTTTTTATATTTTCTTTTGAAGTTATTTATTTCAAGGGGGGTATGATATATAAGAATCATGATTTGTATGTAATTTATATTATAATATCTTTTTTTGGAATTATTTATGATCATGATTTTATGATGATGAAATAATATGAAAGATATCTCTAAAATATTATATAATTTCTTATCCAATAATTCTTTATTGATATTACATGTATTCATTTATTTTTCCTCTCTTTAGGTACTGAAGACGCTAAATTAATTTTTTTAATGAAAATTGACCTTGTTTTTTGTTCAGTTCGGAATATTTTCTTCTATTTCATTATTCTATTAAAAATGATCAAAAAAAATATTATTAATATTATTATAATATATTTAAAATCAATTTTAAATTTATTTAAATTGTCTTTCAATTTTTTAAAATTAATTTTCTTATTTTTTCCAAATGTTGTAATTTTGAATTTATACTTAAAATGTAAAAATATCTATTTATATAGAACAAATGAGTGAATTTTACCCCCAATGTGAATCCTCATTAATTAAATTTCATGTTATAATAATCATTTTTTATTTCCAATGAAATTTTTCTCTTTAATATTTTGGATAATTTTAGATTCAAAAGAGGTTGTTTCAAATGTAATGGGCATTTTCCTTAGGAAATGTTCTTGAGAACTTCTAAATCAATTTTTATCTACATAAAATCTTTCGAGCCTTTTTATGAATGTATAGGGATAGTATCCAATGTTAAAATCTTTTTTTCTTTCTTATAATGGTTTATTATTCTGTTGACTAAATACTTATGGAACCCAAATCCTTTCAAGGTGTTAGGATTTGATTTTTTTATAAATGTTTTATAATCTTATGTAATATATATGTATAGTTTTTATTATGTTATGGGTTGAAATGAACTTATATATACCTAAATGTTTTGGGTACAGAATGATATATTAAGGGATATTAAAGTCCATAATGGGAAGTGAAATCAATTCAGAGAGGGAACTTTTCTTATTGGATATTTTTTGGAGTGAACTATAACAATGGAAGGGATAGAATGGATAGTGAACCCAGTCCACTATGATAGTCTTAATACATAATTTTGAATAAAGAAATTAATTTATACACTCATGGGAATGCAAAATAAATATGACTTATACAAATGATTTTTTTTCATGGTTAATAATGTATTGTTGATGATTTTGAACTCTTATGCGATTTTTCTTCATTTCATAAAACATTATTACATGTTTCGTGATTATATATATGAATTTATAGGTTTAATTTTATAATGTTACGATAATTATATCAAAAAAATTATTATCTTATACTATATAATGATAATTGATTTATTT
Organism: Viscum album; assembly: GCA_963277665.1. Taxonomy (NCBI): domain Eukaryota; kingdom Viridiplantae; phylum Streptophyta; class Magnoliopsida; order Santalales; family Viscaceae; genus Viscum; species Viscum album. Next base: position 539,142,328 of record OY728156.1, read on the forward strand.
CCTTCATGTTTACCCTTTCTGAGTATCTATTATCACCCTTTAGTAGGTATCCCTTCACCATGTTATTGGGAATAGTTTTTAGTATATTATGTCTAAGAAGGGTTCTTGTTGTTATGAACATAATGATAAGTGATCTAGATCATTCATGTTCTGGTTGTTTATGTTCCCATGATTCCAATGAAATTAATTATTTTTTATTCAAGGAGGATCATATGGACATAATACAGATTTGGTTATGAATAATATGTACTATTTATTTATGAAATGTATGGATCACTAATGATGGTGACAGGGAATGTTTTTATAACTTTTGGATACCATGCTGAGGTAACATATCTATGAACCATTATAAAAATACTATGTATTAGATAATGTCATAATTTATGGTTGATAAATGATTATGCTTTCCCTAAGAAAATAGATCCATTTTTTGATACTATAAATGGATAGGGTTTTCATAATAGATGTATCTATGAGTGATAACACAAATTATAGTTAGTCAGGTATATCTTGTCTATCATTCTAGTTTACAGCGCATATTCCCTTACCATGAACTTAGTTGGAAACTCTCAAGGGATATAATTAGGTTAATTAAAACATTCCATATAAACCATATTTAGGAATTGAATAAATTATGATTTTTGATGTTCTATGATATACCTAAGGTGTTATTGATTAAATATAAGGATTAGTTATTTTGACATCATATGAATTATTTTTTCATGATTTATGACTTTGATTGATGATTCTTTATGTTCATGTGATCCAATTTGGTTCAAGTAATGAATTAAATAAATAATTTTGTATTTTAGGTTATGAAGCTATACTAAAATTTTGAATTCATTATTTGATCTTATCCATGTAAATTCATATATATCATTAAGTGTCTCAATTAATGTTAAATTAATATCCTCAATGTTTAGATATTTAATTTTCAATAAAAACTCCAAATGTTACAATGATCAAATCAAAATTATATGATTCTTATCTGATTTAATTTTGTAGGAATGTGGTCCCTAAAAATCCTCTTATCCCCCCTCTAGTTGAATTTGATATGATTTTTTTAATAGATTAACTTCATTTATATAAATACAATATCAATTTATGAGGAAGGTAAGTAATAATTGATAATCCAACCCAACACATATGATGATCTATTGGTGTAAGGGTATATATAAATATTTAATAGAAGTTTCATATGTTTCAAGGGTATTTATTCATATTAAAAGGAGTAGTTTATCTCAAATGTATGGGGTAGGAAATCAACATCAAATATATACAAATTGTAAAAGATTTTTTTTATAAAGTTCTGAATGAGTAACCTAGTGTTCCATTGAATTATAATATTTATTTTTCATAGAAATCATATCTGATGCTATATCGATTTCAATGAATCCAAATAGAATATTCCAAATGGAGTTGTTGAAATTAATGACGATGCTCCAGGAGAAAATTGATAAAAGATTTTTTGGCCATGTTTATTACTATGGGGTGCACCTATTATTTGTCAAGAAGAAATATAGATCAATACAACTCAGCATTGATTATCTGAAATGCACTGTGTTGCATTTGTTGTCAATGAGGTATGGTGTTGTCAAGGAATGAATGGATGGATGTCAAGGAGTTTCAATATGTGAATGACAAAGGATGTGATGGTGTTGGTGAGGAAAGGAGAATGACCATGGTACTAAGAGGCATGTCACTTAGGAGATTCACTAAGTGACATAGGATGTTGTGGTTGAAAAATTCTCTATGAATATCAGACGATTGTAGAACTGATCTTAATGTTTCAATACTTGTATCAAGATGATACTAAGTTACAACACTTGAAGAATGAATGATGATGGAGCATCATTAAATCAGACGATTGTTGAGATGTTCTTAACGTTCCAAGAACTTGTATCAACTGGATACAATGTCACAACAATGTTTTAAGACCATGAATTTTCAAAACAATGCATGAGAAGATGAAGATGATCCATCCACACCTTCTAAGTGGATGAAGTGAGCTAAAGAAGTCCATGCACTATCACTTAGTGCATGTGAATATGAAGAAGATCCAACTTGATCTCTATGTAGATCAACAAAGCACATGGAAGAAATTATGTGATTAAGGAGCTCGGTTGAAGATGAATAACCTTCAGGAATTCCATTATTAAATGTTGATTATATGTTGCAGAAGAATGATGAATTCTAATGAAGAAGAAGACAAGAAATATAGAGTAAGAATGTCTTGGAAGAAGATGTTTCATTTGTCATTTACACTTGGGTTACTTTGTTTTTATACAAAGTCCCTAAGTCTCTAACTCTAGAAAAAATTAAGCCACCAAGGGCCAGCCTTAAGGGTTCAACCAAAGGCACATGTGGGACTAGGTCACCACGCCCAAGGGGATCCCATGGGGCCAGCCCGAGAGGCCGAGGCCGTGTATAAGCCCCGGGCCACGCAGGGGATCAGGCATGCGCAGCAGGGGCGCGAGGAGCGCGCCCGTGACAAGCATAGAGGGCGCCAGTGGCGCGCCTGAGTGGCAGGAGTGGGCGCAAGACCGCGCCCGCAGAGAGAACACGGTGTGGGGCAGCACCGTGGAGGTTGGAAGTTAAATCGAGGGGTTGCGGCAGGAGCTGGGTGATAAACCGCGGAAAAACCGCGCGCCGTTTCGATGTGGGACGCGCGATTTTCACCGGGAGCGAATCATGGCCGCTCGATCGATCACGCACCAGATCTCGACCGCACGATCGATCCTGCATGAGATCTTCTGATCGCAGCCATCCGATGTCTTCTCAACTCCGCATCCGACGGCTCGGAGGCGTCTCCTTCCTCGAGCTCAGCCGAAGGCCACCCGCGACGTCGCCTGAACCAGAGGCCATCCGACCACCAGATTTCGAGCTCCCGGCCACCATTGAAGGATCTGAAGGTTCCATTGTGCTCGTCTGTCCATGAAGAATCCATTCATGCATAAAAATACACATTCATGCAACGGAAGAAGAAATTTTCACGAGGCCGAAGAAAACCGAAGGTGCGAGGCCACGTGGAGTTTATGCTTTGCATGAATCGGGATAAACAGAGGCATGCATACGTTTCCATGAACATGCATGAAGAGGAAAATAATGAAGGAAAAGAACCCGCGTGAACAAAGGAGAAAAAGAAGATTTCAAAGAATCTTGAAGATCTGAAATCTTCGGGAGATCAAAGATTTATCGCACATGGATGATCCGAGACGTCTCTGCCTATAAAAAGAGAGGTCGAGCCCTCGTTTAGTTTGCTGATCCTTTGTTGAAAATCCGAAGTCCCGTGAGTGCTCTCTGCCTCATGAAGAAAGGAGCCACCGCGCAAATTACTTGCGCGGCTGTTGTCCCAGAGCCACCCGAGGCTTTGAAGGTGTTCCTTGCGTGAAACTCCTTTGCGCGACAAGAAGAAGGAGGTGAAGTGTTCCCTGCGCGCCTACTCCTTGCGCGGCAGGAAGTAACCGCGGCAGTAGCACCTATGCGCTTTTGCACTTGCGCGCCCCGCAGTGTTGCACCTTGTACACCCGAGGTACTGTCCCTTGCACCAAGATCATACGCGGCTATTGGAGAAAAGGATTGGCCGCAGTACCTTGCGCGCCACCTTGCCCCATTGAGAAGGCTGAGCCTTTGTGCTTGTGTGTCAAGTGAAGGAACCCTACGCGGCAGTGGGTGTACACCAAAGAAGACCCGAGGCCTTAGTGCATTTGTGTGTGCATTCTTGAAGGGTGAAGACCACCACACTTTGTGTGTGTGTGCATTTGAAACGAAGGCTGAGGATATCTTGGGTGTGTGAAAAAATAGTGAAGGCCAAATACATACTCATTGTGTGTGTGCAAATCAAAGAACAAAGTTGTGTGTGCAAAACAACAAAGTGAAGTGGCCGAACCTAGTGTGTGCACTAAAAGTGTGTTCACCTAGAAGAAGAAGAAGAGGACTCACACAACGTATAACACACAATTATGTGTGTAATCAAAAGGAATTAAACATGTGAAGGAAAAGAAGAAAAGGTGTGTGCTTAAAGTGACTACACCCTTTGAGGGTTTATTGCACCAAGAGGAGAAAGAGGAGAGTGCATGCATGAATGCATGCACATGCGCACGTAATCAAAGTTCAAATCAGTGAGTGTGCATTTGAGTTGACCAAGACCAGAGGATCTTGAAGAAATTAAGAAGGTCATGCAGTTAGTGCATGAGGATTCAGAGTTGCCATGCATTCAATGCATGATGTTGTTTTGAAGTGAGACTGGACCAGACTGAAGTTAGAGATATCAGTTGTCTGAGTTTTCACTGATTGAGAAGATCCTGATCAACAGAAGTGATTAGAAGCTATGAGCAAGACCAACAGACCTTATCAGAGGCTGTTGAAGATTCATGAAGAGAGAATCCAGGTCATCCTGAGAAGAAGGAGATAAATCTTGAGCAAGACGAGAAGACCTGATCAACTCAAGTGATCAGAGGTACAGAGCAAGGCCAGCAGTCTTTATCCCAGACTGCTGAAGATACATGATGAACATAAAGAGAAGAATAGCTACTCGTGTGACTCGAGGAGCCAGTAGAAGCCCCCTGTGAGACTAAGGGCGGAAGATGTCTTTAGTGGGATTCTGGAGCAGGCCAGTGGGACTCTGGTAACACTGTGAGACGCAGTATAAAGACCCTCATGTGGGACTCAGGATAGATACAGTGGGATGATGTATCGACCATTGTAATACTAACAGATTATAATGGGAGAAACCATGTTGGGGCGTATAACCAACATGGCAAGGACGTAGGCCTTTGGTGCCAAACCTTGTAAATACTTGTGTCCAGTGCCTTTACATTTACTGCATTACTCGAGGAAAGGCTGAGAGATACAAGAAGAGTGGATTGAGTCCTTAACAAGCCATAAAGGTTTAATTGATAAGAATCAATTATTAAAAAGTTTTAAGGGATCACTGATTCACCCCCTCCCCCTCTCAGTGATTCACACTGATATGGGCACTTCAATTGGTATCAGAGGGAGGTTACCTCTAAAAGATCCAAGGGAGTCTTTATGAAGTGCAGATTTGAGGAAATGAGCGAACATCCTCAAATGGAGATATCTTCCAAGACTCTGAAAAACAGAATGAAGAAACAGGCAAAGAAGATGAAGAAGAAGGTTGTTGCAATCAGAGAAACTCCTTCTATGGAAAGAAATGTGAAAGTCATATCAGATGACAATTCCTTTTATAATTCTTCTAAGAAAGCATGTCCTAGCTGTGATAAAGTTGGAACAATGAAAGATCTTCAAAGTGTAATCAAATATCTTCAGAAGACAGTCCCCAAGGAAGTGACAATGTGTATAGCTACAGGCATCCTGGATCTTCAAGAAGAAAAATTACAGCTAGAAGATGAAGCCAATTCTCTTGAATTCCAATTGGCTAAAAGGGTTGGCATAACCAACACTGTCAGAAAGCTGGTGAAGGCTAAAGATGAAACCATTTCTATTTGCAATGAAAGATATGAAGACACTGCTGAAGAATTGCAAAGAAGCCTTTCTGAGAAAGAATTCTTTAAAGTAATAATCAAAGATGTTTTCCATGCACTGGAAAAGAGGCACAAAGTGTCAATGAATGTCAGAGATTCTCAACTCGAAGACAAAGTCAAAATGGTGAAGGAGCTTGACAATTCATTGCTAGAATTGAAGAAGGTGCATGATGACCAGATGGAACAGCTGAAACAGAATTGGGAAGGTAGGCTAAGATTGGTTGAGGATGAGAAGAACTCCCTCAACATGAAATGCTTAGAACTGGAGGTGATATTGAACAATCAGCAATCACCCAAAGCCAAAGCCTCCCAGTCAGCTGAAAGAAGAAATGTTTCTACTCATGTATGCTTTGAAAAGGATGATTCTAAAAGAAAGACATCCTCTAATGAAAGGGAAACATCTTCTACAAAGAAGGTACCATACATACCATCTTGTACTCATGCTTCTAAAAGTGTTTCTACTAAAAGTGCAGGATGGAAGAATAATTACAAACAAGTATGGATGAAGACAATGAAGAAAGAAAGCTCTCCTGAAGCAGCACAACAATTCAAGACAAGTACCCTACAATCAGAAGGAATCAAAAAGTCGAGATTTGTGGGTCAATGTTGGTGTTGTAACAAGTATGGGCATTGTGCAAAGGATTGTTGGTACAATCCACTGAATGCCAAAGCACAGAGGAAGCCCATTCCTAGGGGGAGCACGCCAGAAGAAAAGAAGAAGCATCCACAGGTCCAGAGACATTTTTTTACTGCAAATAGATTTGGATTACTTGACAACATCTGGGATGATTGAAAAAGTGGTAAAGAAGATACATGTCAATCTCCAACTGTATCCAGAGCTAAAAAGAAGAAAAGATCACAGAACCTGGCTCAGAAAGAATCCTTGGGAAGCAATCATAAGAAAGTGGAAGATGCTCCCAAGAAGATTATGAAAAAGGAAGAGAAGACCTTGGATTTGAAATCCAAGAAGGGTGATGCATCCAGAAGGACCACCAAGAAGAAAACATGCTTCTACTTTGGAAAGAATGGACATATCATGGATCTTTGTAAACAAGCCATGAAATTCAATAGAGGCAGACTGGACTCAAACAGACAATCAATTCAGAAGAAGCAGAAGGGATTTATTGAAAATAATTTGCCTAAGAAAGGTATCTTAACAGCATCAAAAGAACCATGTGGAATATCCAGAACTGAGGCCACACTTCCAAGTGACTTACTAGTCATATGGCCAAATTAGTTGCAACTTGCCAAAGATCTGCAAAGAGCTGAAGATGAAGTTATGTCAATTGCTAAGGCAAAAGGGAAGAAGAATATTTCACATGAAGATGTATTGAGATCCACACCAGCACTAACATCATTGAAGATCAAATGTGCAAGTGTGAAGAATGGTGAAAATTGGACATCTCGGTTGAGAGAATCTTCTCAACCTTGTTGTTCACATTGATGAACCAAGGAGGTTCCATCTTATTCCCTAATCAATTGTATTTACATGTGCTGGCATTGCAGGGAATTGAAGATGGTGATCATTCTCAACTGGAGGATGGTTTGGAAAGAATGGAGTGCACCCCTTGAGGGGGAGCCAATCTGGAGAAGATGGTATTCTAAGATTTAATACCATCTTGAGAAAAGCTGAAGTATGTGCAGGATTTAGCAAGTCAATGATATATCTGAAAAATTTCAACCCCTTGATGCCTAAGCATGATCTCACACGTACAGTGAATTTTGGATAGCATTGAGTTCCTTGGTTACATCACTCTTGTTTTCTACACCGGGTTATCCCAAGTAGACTTAGAGCTGATTTACTAAAGGTTCATTGCTCAAGTTAACATGTGACATCATCCCTCTCTTGTGATTTTCAAGACAATGCTTTTCAAAGGGAGGAAGTTATTTTTTTAAGAGAACCACACCACACCTTTGCATTTGATTTCCAATAAGGGGGAGAAATATTGACACACATATTGACCCATTCATCTGTGCTGAAGAAGTGTATTGACAACAAATACAAAGGGGGAGATTGAAATGCATTGTGTTTCATTTGTTGTCAATGAGGTATGTTGTTGTCACGGAATGAATGGATGGATGTCAAGGAGTTTCAATATTTGAATGACAAAGGATGTGATGGTGTTGGTGAGGAAAGGAGAATGACCATGGTACTAAGAGGCATGTCACTTAGGAGATTCACTAAGTGACATAGCATGTTGTGGTTGAGACATTCTCTATGAATATCAGACGATTGTAGAACTGATCACAATGTTTCAATACTTGTATCAAGATGATACTAAGTTACAACACTTGACGAATGAATGATGATGGAGCATCATTAAATCAGACGATTGTTGAGCTGTTCTTAAAGTTCCAAGAACTTGTATCAACTGGATACAATGTCACAACAATGTTTGAAGACCATGCATTGTCATAACAATGCATGAGGAGATGAAGATGATCCATCCACAACTTCTAAGTGGATGAAGTGAGCTAAAGAAGTCCATGCACTATCACTTAGTGCATGTGAATATGAAGAAGATCCAACTTGATCTCTATGTAGATCAACAAAGCACATGGAAGAAATTATGTGATTAAGGAGCTCGGTTGAAGATGAAGAACCTTGATGAATTCCATTCTTAAATGTTGATTATATGTTGAAGAAGAATGATGAATTCTAATGAAGAATAAGACAAGAAATATAGAGGAAGAATGGCTTGGAAGAAGATGTGGCATTTGGCATTTACACTTGGGTTACTTTGTTTTTATACAAAGTCCCTAAGTCTCTAACTCTAGCAAAAATTAAGCCACCAAGGGCCAGCCTTAACGGTTCAACCCAAGGCACATGTGGGACTAGGTCACCACGCCCAAGGGGATCCCATGGGGCCAGCCCGAGAGGTCGGGGCCGTGTATAAGCCCCGGGCCATGCAGGGGATCAGGCCTGCGCAGCCGGGGCGCGAGGAGCGCGCCCGTGACAAGCATAGAGGGTGCCAGTGGAGCGCCCGAGTGGCAGGAGTGGGCGCAAGAGCGCGCCTGCAGAGAGAACACGGTGCGGGGCGGCACCGTGGAGGTTGGAAGTTCAATAGAGGGGTTGCGGCAGGAGTTGGGTGATAAACCACGGAAAAACCGCGCGCCGTTTCGATGTGGGACGCGCAATTTCCACCGGGAGAGAATCCTGGCCGCTCGATCGATCGCGCACCAGATCTCGACTGCACGATCGATCCTGCGCGAGATCTTATGATCGCGGCCGTCCGATGTCTTCTCAACTCCGCATCCGACGGCTCTGAGGCGTCTCCTTCCTCGAGCTCAGTCGAAGGCCACCCGTGACGTCGCCTGAACCAGAGGCCATCCGACCATCGGATTTCGAGCTCCCGACCACCTTTGAAGGAGCTGAAGGTTCATTTGTGCTCGTCTGTCCATGAGGAATCCATTCATGCATAAAAATACACATGCATGCAACGGGAGAAGAAATTTGCACGAGGCCGAAGCAAACCGAAGGTTCGAGGCCACGTGGAGTTTATACTTTGCATGAATCGGGATAAACAGAGGCATGCGTACATTTCCATGCACATGCATGAAGAGGAAAATAATGAAGGAAAAGAACCCGCGTGAACAGAGGAGAAAAAGAAGATTTTAAAGAATCTTGAATATCCGAAATCTTCGGGAGATCAAAGATTTATCTCACACAGATGATCCGAGACGTATCTGCCTATAAAAAGAGAGGTCGAGCCCTCGTTTAGTTTGCTGATCCTTTGTTGAAAATCCGAAGTCCCGTGAGTGCTCTCTGCCTCATGATGAAAGGAGCCACTGTGCAAATTACTTGCGCGGCTGTTGTCCCGAAGCCACCCGAGGCATTGAAGGTGTTCCTTGCCTGAAACTCCTTTGCACGACAAGAAGAAGGGGGTGAAGTGTTCCCTGCGCGCCTACTCCTTGCGCGGCAGGAAGTACCCGCGGCAGTAGCACCTGTGCGCTGTTGCACTGGCGCGCCCCGCGGTGTTGCACCTTGCACACCCGAGGCAGTGGCCCTTGCACCAAGATCATATGCGGCTATTGGAGAAAAGGATTGGCCGCAGTACCTTGCACGCCACCTTTCCCCATTGAGAAGGTCGAGCCTTTGTGCTTGTGTGTCAAGTGAAGGAACCCTACGCGGCAGTGGGTGTGCACCAAAGAAGACCCGAGGCCTTAGTGCATTTGTGTGTGCATTCTTGGAGAGTGAAGACCACCACACTTTGTGTGTGTGTGCATTTGAAAATAAGGCCGAGGATAGCTTGTGTGTGTGAAAAAATAGTGAAGGCAAAATACACACTCATTGTGTGTGTGCAAATCAAAGAAAATAGTTGTGTGTGCAAAACAACAAAGTGATGTGGCCGAACCTAGTGTGTGCACTAAAAGTGTGTTCACCTAGAAGAAGAAGAAGAGGAATCACACAACGTATAACACACATTTATGTGTGTAATCAAAAGGAATTAAACGTGTGAAGGAAAAGAAGAAAATGTGTGTGATTAAAGTGACTACACCCTTTGAGGGTTTATTGCACCAAGAGGAGAAAGAGGAGAGTGCATGCATGCATGCATGCACATGCGCACGTAATCAACGTTCAAATCAGTGAGTGTGAATTTGAGTTGACCAAGACCAGAGGATCTTGAAGAAGTTAAGAAGGTCATGCAGTCAGTGCATGAGGATTCCGAGTTGCCATGCATTCAGTGCATGAAGTTGTTTTGAAGTGAGACTCGACCAGACTGAATTTAGAGATATCAGTTGTCTGAGTTTTCAGTGATTGAGAAGATCCTGATCAACAGAAGTGATTAGAAGCTGTGAGAAAGACCAACAGACCTTATCAGAAGCTGTTGAAGATTCATGAAGAGAGAAGCCATGTCATCCTTAGAAGAAGGAGATAAATCCTGAGCAAGACGAGAAGACCTGATCAACTGAAGTGATCAGAGGTACAGAGCAAGGCCAACAGTCTTTATCTCAGACTGCTGAAGATACTTGAAGAACATAAAGAGAAGAAGAGCTACTCTTGTGACTCGAGGAGCCAGGAGAAGCCCCCTGTGAGACTCAGGGTGGAAGAAGTCTTCAGTGGGATTCTGGAGTAGGCCAGTGGGACTCTGGTAACACTGTGAGACGCAGTATAAAGACCCTCCTGTGGGACTCAAGAGAGATACAGTGGGATGCTGTATCGACCATTGTAATACTAACAGATTATAATGGAAGAAACCATGTTGGGGCGTATAACCAACATGGAAAGGACGTAGGCCTTTGGTGTCGAACCTTGTAAATCCTTGTGTCCAGTGCCTTTACATTTACTGCATTACTCGAGGAATGGCTGAGAGATACAAGAAGAGTGGATCGAGGCCTTAACAAGCCATAGAGGTTTAATTGATAAGAATCAATTAGTAAAAAGTTTTAAGGGATCACTGATTCACCCCCTCCCCCTCTCAGTGATTCACACTGATCTAGGCACTTCATTATCAAAAACATAATAAGATTGGAATTAGTACTAACTATCCCCTTCAATATATTGACAATTTATTTAATCATATTTGAGGCAAGAAATATTCATCCAATATTGATTTTCAATTTTAATACTATCATTTCATGGTCAAAAGTGAATACATACCCATGACATACTTCTACTCAAGGAATAAACCCTATGAATTTAGTGTGATTTCATTTTTTATAATGAATGAACCCACTATATTCAATGATTTAATGAAGAGATTCTTTAGATATTACGCTGATAATTTTTTGGATGATGTAATAAAGAATATTCATATATATTACAATAGAAATAAGAGCATTAAGATCACTTAATGAATTGTATATAAGTCACTATGAATGCATTTTTTGTTTGAAAAAATTACCATGTGTGAATTTTGGGGTCATAAAGATTCATTTTTTTGAGAAAATATTCTCTAGAATGTATTCATTTTTCAATAAATCAAATACAAAAGTTATTGAACATTGGACCAGAATAACAACCATGATTGGGATCCCTAGTTTTCCTTGATTATATTAATATTATATGTATATTTTGAAGGATTTCTCACAAGTAATTAATTTAATCCCCAAGTTGACTTTAATGGGAGATAATTTCTTCTAGAATAATGAATGTGAAGAAAACATCAAGGAATTGAAGAGAAGGTTAGTAATCACACATGTAATGAAAATACCATACAATAGAAAAGGGATTTTGATTTATAGTGGTGCATCAAAAATATTTTTCTGTTAATTCTTATATAGAATGATATGGTGATAACTTATTCCTTAGAACAATTTAAGGGCCATAAAAAAAATTACCCAACTCAGGATTTTCTATTAGCTGTAGTATTCTCTAAAATTAAGATCTAGATGAATTATCTTTGTTGATAATGGTGTTACATATATAATGAGAATAAAATTTTAACAAATATATTCACACCAAAAGAGTAGAATATATATAAGACACGATATTTTGTATTGATTAAATATTATGACTACTCAATAAATTACCACCCTATGAAATAGAACATTGAGTATAATGATTTAAATAAATAATATTATTCCATATTATATTTGATGTGGAAAAAATTGAACATATTTTTATAGATTTTCAAAGTATGGACCTTGAAATATTAATGGAAATGGATAAATATTATCTTTTTCAAATTATTTCTCTACCATATATCCATGAATTGATTAGAGAGGAACAGAAGAATGATTTGGAGGTACAATAGAATGTTTTAAAAGTATCATAATTCAACATTGATTATGATGAAATGATAATTTTCATGAACCAATTATGTGTTAGGTTAATACTATACTTTAGGATGTAACTCGTTGAAGAATCTAAAAAATCATCATTATTTTTTCATCTTATACGTAAAAAAAGATATACAGATACCTAAAACTGTATGTATAGTTGGAAAATGTGATGATTTATTTATGGAGTATGTATCTATTTTCTGGGTATGTTTGCAGTTTAATTCTAAGGAGAATAATTATAAGAGAATATAACAAGTATTAACCATTCTATAATTGAAAGGGGAATAAAACACTATAGATTTCGTCATTGGAATCCCCTAAACATAAAAAGTCCCTAATTATTTTTGGGCTTTCACTGATAACCTTACAAAGTTAGTTCAATTAATTAGAATCATAATATATTTATCTCTTGATCATCTTTCCAAGATATAAATTACTAAGATGGTATAATTACATGTGTTCCCATATTCTAATATATCTGTTTAATAAATGAGGTTAACCCTGATATTCCGAATAATTAATCAGAAAGATCTAGAAGCAGTGTTGTGTTTCATTACTTTTTATCATCCAAAGATAAATGGTCATTATAGGGGGACCACTTAACCCCAATAGGATATTATCAGATATTATTCCCTATATTTCAATGGTTATTAGGCACATCACCTTCCACTAGTCATGTTTTTTTAATAATAAATTTTAATAGTCAATTCAGATGGATCTTCAAGAATACACTTATGAAAATTTTTATAGAACTATGAGATTATATGATAAAGTTAGATAATGATATATAATGGAACATGTGCTACTCAATACAATAATATTTAATACTTGTTCAATTCAATATCATGTCAAGTCATCTTGGTGTTGAAAGAAACTTTACGTAGGAAATCATTCATGATTTCTTGATTTTAATATTTGTGAGAAGGATCTCATATGAATTCGTATATGGAAGATGGTTTTGAAATTCATATGGAAGTAAAGATGAGCCTTATGTATATTTTTCCCTTAGGGAATCTTTATCTTTTAGGTATTGTAGGTTATTTCATGATACCCCAGTTAATCTTGTCTCATGTTCATGATGTGTTACCTATATCTCTCTAATGGAAGTACATATTTAATCCTTAAAATATACTATACTCAGATAATATACACTAGATCATGATCATTCCTAGGAATAACAATCAGTGGAAATGGATCATAGAGATAAATTTCTACGGAATAAGACTAAATGATTGGTTAAAGTTCATTAGTGGAATCATGAATTTATGAAAGCTAATTTGGATCCTAAGGATGTGATGAAGTTGTTATAACCTCATTATTTGTACTACAGTTATAAAACATTTAGGATTTAATTAATTTTATGTTGGTTGGAATGTAACACCCCATAACATTTAATGTTTTTTCATTGTAATAAACATGAATTATTTGATAGTATTCCTTGAACACAAAACGAGTCTATATAAATAGTGATATTTCAAACCATTATAACCAATAAAATAAATTGGTAGGTATGAATAATATAAAAAATAATGAATATTATATATAAATACTGTAAATAATTCAATTTCATTTATTAATTCATAAAAATAGACACTCAAATTTCGATAATGTCATTTTTTTCTTCATAAATATGTTTTTTATATTTGATTTATTACTTTATTTTAAAATCCCAAAAAATATAATTATTTATTTAATTTTTTTTAAATTTTATTTTTTTGAATTATATAATCATGAAAAATTTAATTTGTGTGAAGTTTGATGATTTTTCCAAGAAGATTTATTTCTTGGTGAATAGTTAAAATAACATTTCTGGTAAAAAATGTCATTTAATTTAAATTTAATGTCTTATTATGTTTTGAATTTGAAATTAATGATTCATAAGTTTAATTTAATTATAAATAATTTATTTACTAAATAGGAATTACTATTATATTTTATTTGGCTATATGTACATTTTTTGATAAAAAAATTTAAAATATATTCTATGTAAGCTATCAAATTTTATCATAATAAAATAAATTAATTAATATTGATTAATATCATTAAAGTCATTTCTTTATTTTATATTAAATAATATATTTTAAAAATAATTGTATGGTTTTTACTATGAATTTAATTTTAGTAAATTATGTTTTATTCTTAAACATTAATTCTTCTAAAATGAGTTTTTATTACAGGATTCATGCTTATTTAAAATTTGATTCAACATTTATAAAGATTGAATCTAGAAAACTGGATTCCATATTTGTAATCAGAATTATTATTAAAACATAACAATGATTAATTAATTTTTGGTCATATATAATAGTAAAAAAAAATTAGTTACTGAGACTAAGGTTAAAAAGGGCATACTATGTGGGTGAGACCAATATATAAGGGAATTATTACAAAAAAACGTTATAAAATTAGCATTGAATGAATATATTTCATCCTTATATAATCCAAAACTTCTAAAAATAGTCCATTTTTCACCACTTTCCCATTAATATGATCTAATATCATTGAAATCATTTATGAAATTCCATGTGTATCTCTCAAATAAATTATAAAAGGGAACCTATTCTCTTATGTTTTCCAAAAATTTTAGACATATATTTCATAACTTTTCTACCCAAAAAACATAATAGGATACTTCCCTTAATCATATATCTTCTATAGTTCTCTTAAAAACAATCCTTCATGGACTAAGGTGTAATATAAAATAAGTTCCTCAAATATGAGGAATAGATATTAACCAATTTCTTTCAATATTATTTCTTTATATACATATTATAGACATGTTATGACCATTAATATTTTTTGAATATTTTATATTCAATATAATAAGTTGTTATTGTGGTTATTAAACAATTACTTTCCACCTCTTCTAAATATAATGAGGGATTAAAGTGTCTCTCATTTGTACGTGTGGGATACTGCCTCCATGAAGTGATGTGATTCACTTCCCACCACCATCATTCATTATAAATAATTATGAAATATTTAGTTTTTTATATTATATGAATTTTAAAATAATTATATTTTAAGGGTGAATTAATATTTACCTTTATTTTATTCTAGGCATCAAAAAATTGAAACATCCCTCATGAGTATGAATGGACAACCATCTCCACGTATTGCTGTAATGAAATTATTATCACCAAATTATATGAATGGTTATAAATATGTATATATATTAATGTATACGATATTTATATCTATAATTACATTATATATATAAATAAACAATGATCAATGTGTAAGGACCATAACTACTGAACCGATACATAAATGAAAAAAAAGTAGTTAACACATGAAATGATGGTGATAATAAAAAATTATTAATTTACTTGTGATCAAATTTTATATTTAAACCATTTAATTTATTAAAATGAATGATTTTTGTTCTGTTAAATATTTATAAAAATGATTAATTTTATTATAATGGAGGTTGGATCACTTATGAAGAATAGTGAGTTTGAGGTATGAGTACTATTTTTTCCTTTTAAAATTCACGAGACATGATTGATATGACATACAATAATTTATTTTAGGAGGTGTGATTAATTCATAATGTTTTTATTTTTATATTATCAAGTAATTATTTTTTCACAGATTTATATCATGATCTTCCTTTACATTTCCTCTATTTCAAAATATTCCAATGTTTTAAGGGTTCCATCTCCACTTATCATGATTGATTCATATTTTATTGTTATGTATCAATTTATTCATTATATAATGTATATACTATCCATGAATAATTTTTTAATACCCCCTAATGTGATTTTATTTTTTCATAGAACCATATGAATTTCAAACATCCAATTATTATCGATGAAAAAATTACTAAATTCATATAGGTTATTTATCCTAATTTTTTTAATGACTCATGATTGATGTCATGAATATATTATATTTTATCAGGTTTATCAATTTCTAAATTGATATGTTGTATTAGGAATATAATTATGTTAATTATATCTAATATTTTATTTGATTTTCTACCTTTCTTAGGGGTAATCATCCAAAATATACCATAGTAGTAACAATTTTATTTTACAATCTTATTTTTAACATGATTTATTATTCATGATATTTTATAATAATAAAATAATTTAATTTATGTATACAAAATATTATGAATTTTCTTCTACTTTGTTCATTTATTGAGATTATATGGTGTCCTTTAGTATTCCTCTCTTTATGCACTCAAGAGTAAGAAATATTATTTTTATGGAATCTTGAACATGTTTTTCTCTTTGGTAGAGAATATTTTTATCCATATCAATAGTTTTTTTTAAAACATATTCAAGAATGTTATTAATATTATCAAAATATAATTTAAAGTCATTTTTACTATATTTTTCATTATTTTCCAAGGTTTAAAATTAATCTTATATACATTTTCCAAAAGTATTGTTGTCAATTTTTTACTGAACAGAAGAAAGGAATTTCTGTTTTACCGTACACTACATGAATAACATTCTCCAATATCATGAATAATATTTTCATTAAAAAAATACATTATAATATTCCTTTTCATATTTAAAATAATTTTATTCTTAATATATTGGAAATTTTGTGATTGCAAATAAGTTATTTCAAATGAAAATTGATTTTTCATTAAGAAATGTTCTTGTTATGTTTTAATTATATTATTATCTATAAAAAAATCATTTTATTTTTATTATGATTTAATTTAAAAATCATCCAATGTTACCACCTTTATTCATTTTCTTCATTATTTATGATTACAATTATGAAACTCTTATAGACCTATATCCTTTCCAGGAGTTACGATTTAATGATATAATGAATTTTTTATGACCAAATTGGACACATTTGTATGGTTTTGATTATCTCATTAATGGTTCTAGAATTATATATCAATATAATGCATTAGGTGAAGAAGAATATCTCATTATATAATAAGTACTATAATGGGGTGTGAACTAACTTCACTAAGGTAATTTTTTAAATAGGATAGTCTTTGGAGTAGACCTTAAAAAGGAAATAATGTAACGTGGATTGAGATAAATCCACTATAATAGTATTGGTAGTTATCCTTGAGTATAGAAATGAATTTATATTCTTATATGAATTCCACATACTTATTTCTAATTATTATGATATTTTTTCATATATCAAGATTTATTATTGATGATTCCGCACTAATATGAATTATATCTGTTGATTGATGGAACATTATATCATTTTCCTCACTATGATTAATTAATTTAAGGGTATGATTTAGTAATGTCGAGATCATGTTCTGATACCATTTTTCTTATATTATTCCCAATTATGACCATTCATTTATATATCATAATTTTTTATTATTACTAATCATTTGATCTCACCCTTCAATTTGTTTCCCTTACATAATTTATATAGAACTATTATAAATATGTTTTTTTAATAAGGGTTCTATTTGTGAAGAACATAATGGGAAATGATATAGATTAAATTCTGTAAAAGTTTATAATGTACCCATGTTTCAAAATTAACATAACCTTTTTTGTTCTTGCGTGGATTATATTGATATGCAATGGATATTTCAGGAAATAATATTTAGTATTTTTGTATGAAAATTATAGGTCATTATAATATCTACTCAAGTGACAATCATTCGGGTTTTTTTTATGGAGTATTTATATGGGTTTATGTATATCAATTCACCCTTTTAGGTGTAATGTAATGGTATTTCGTTATTTCCTTAGTGATCTATCTCGATTAATAGATATAGGGTTCTCTGGGATTTCAATGTATTAGAAATCTATAATTTAAATTTGATCCTTTAGAATGATTGGCTAACTCAATATCATATGTACAACAAACTCTATAGCTAATGGGTATCATTTCAATTTTCTAATAGATATTCTTATACTCACGTCCAGGAGTGGAATTTATAGGTAGGATATTTGGTATATAAAATCATATATTTTTTAGTTGTTTTAACCATGTTTTATAATGATTTTTTGTAAATTAGGAAACATGTTATGTGGTCTTACCTTAAATTGTTTATTAATTGTTAGTATTTTACCTAAAGACATTTTAGTCTTTTCCACCAAAAAGAGATGTTGAGTTGATGACTGAGATAATACCTAACATGAAGCTCATTTCTACTCCTTTGTACATGATATATAATGAAACCTATTGACAGATAAACTCTTATCTAGTGTATCTTGATATGATGGGATTCATTTTCTTGAGAACATATCTTTAGGATGTATAAATTTTATTCTCTAATGATCATGATGTTTTATAAACGTTTTATATATATTATGAATGTTTAAATTAAATTATAATTTCAATCTAATATCTTCTTATTCTTATGGATAAAATATTAAATCAGTTTAGGTGATCCATGTGGTTATCCAGAAAAAAATTACTATTAGAATATCCCTAGTTTTAAATTACATATTATAATATTATATATTCATACTTGAATAACTAGTTTTACTTTTAAGATTTTATTATCATTATATATTTGATTATCATTTATTTATTGTTTGAAAACACAATGAATTGGGGTTTACAAACATATTTTGATTCATTCATTTTTTTAAATACTCTGGTATACTTCATTACAGGGAAGTATCTTGATCAATATCTGGAGATTAAATTGAGCACACTTAAGGACAATTGGTTATTCCTTAATCTCTTTATTTTTCATTACTATATTATATTTAATCATTTCGTAAGTAATATTATATTAGAGGATGATACATTAATTATCACTAATATCATTTATTTTAATTATTCTAATGAGAAATACATGAATTTTTTTATAATTATAATCATTTTTTAATTCTAATACTATTATATGATACTAATTAATGAATTTTACTATTTAGAATTTCCAATGATGTCCCTAGTTATGAATGGGGAGAATATACATCACATCAACCATTTATATGATGCATTTTAATAGGGAAATTATGTGTTAACATATGAATAATTTAATATCATTCCTTCCTTAGATATGTGGAATTCTGTTTATCCTAATTATTGGTTTTTTAAATGTTACAATTCATGATGATAAACTTATTATATTAAAAAATAACAGTGTAAAAAGTATGGGTTCTTCATTTCACAATATTATGAGTTTCAGAGAAAATTATTTACTATCAACCTAGAATACTTCATTCCATCTATGAAATTATAATATCTTTACAATATAATACATAATTTATTCTTCCAACTTAAATCATTATGTAGTAGAATGGTTTCTTTAACTTCTATATGAGTCCAAGTCCACAAATATATTGTATTTACAACTATTACGAATATATTTTTCTTACCTAATGATTACCATCCATTTTTCATCAATAATTCATTAATCGGTTGGATTTTTATATTTTCCATTCCAATTTGGTGTACCCATTTCATCTTCAATAACATTACGATTTTCCTTCATTTGAAACAACACACTTTCCTTTATCTCATTTAGGTACATGTGATTTCTCATGATTAGTAGCTTTTTTTAATTTATCTAGAGAAATAGGTTAAAAGTATATCCTAAAATACTTAGTATTCATAAATAATTCACATGGATTATTCATATAAATTTATTTAAACTTTTTTGGAAACTTCTTGTATTCCTAATCAGATAATTCTTTAACAATGTTAATTTTTCAATTCAGTGTTTGATTTAATTTTCCTTTAATCCCATATTTATCCTTTAAATTTTTAATTGTATTGATTACATGAAGTGATCCACGGTATATCCCCTTTAACCATAGTGGAGTCATCTTAAATTTTCTTATATATCTATGAAATATAATTTCATTGTATTTTTGTCCCTCTTTTGATGTCTTTAGAAAACTTAATTATTTTTAGGGAACTGTTTTGTTCTTTATTATATCCCAAGAAAGACATTTCATATTTATTTATTTAAATATATTAATATTGGTCATTAATATCATATTTTCATAAGATTATTAAGGTCTCATACGTACTATAATTCCACAATATGTTAACCACTCTTATACTAGTAGTCCCTGATGTCTTCCACAGATTTAAATATTTTTTTAGTGATAGATTTTTACAAATCTATGATTGTATATTTTGGAATGTAGGTTTTTTATTTCATTATTATCTATATCCCATTATTTAAGAGTTTCTTAATATTTATTAATTGATAAATTATATAGAAACATTATTCTTCCTATTTTTAAACTTCTATAAATATCAGAAATATCCCAAAACAACATTATTTTTTATTTAGTTACAATTCAACATCATGAAATCATTTTTGATTTTAGGTGGTAAATCCATTATTTTAGTCTCATATTGGCAGGAGGATAGATTTTATAGAAATTTCCAAATGAACCTTTTCTTATCTTTTTGGATTCACATCATTTTTGGGTACAATTTTTAGTATATGTTTTAGTTTTTATCCTATACAAACATATGAAGCATTATTATTTTAAAATAAAATTTCTAAATTATAGATTACATTTATTTCATCACTTCAGGTATATTATGCTCCATAAAATATTATTTTATTATTTCTAAAAATATCAGTCTTATGTGATATATGAATCTATTTAATGTTTTAATCCATCAACTATTCCTTCAATAGTGTTCTAGGTTCTCATTTTTCTAAACACGATATTTTTCAATCTCACATCCTGTTGAATGAATTTTAGTTTGAGAAATTTAATATCATCTTCAACTAATAAAAATATACCTTCACATTCCTTCTTCAGTTTCTAAATTTATTTTTTTTTGTTTTTTGTTAATATTTTAGGATTCATCAAGGACTTTGATTCACAAGGATTTGACTCCAAATTAAGAATCATTGACGGTTTTAGTAGTTTAATAACTATTTAATATAGGATGAATACTTTATAAAATAATATTTTCACATTAATATTCATTTTAAATGTGTCTCTGATATTTCATATCAATAAAATTATCAATTTAGTTTAAATTTAGTATGATTATTCATGATATTCTATATGGTTTGTAAAATATTTTTACTTTTAATTGATTTTAAAAATCATTTTCTCCTATAAATAATTTATTCTTCAACATTTTTATTTTCATCAAGTAGTCTTTTGATATAACCAAAGTTGTATGTGAAAACATCACATGATATATTGTTTAAATAATATATCAATTGAGAATATAGGTATTGAAGAATTGAAGTGGATTTATCCACATTGTAAACTTCAAATAATTAAAATATTTCTTCAAGTTGGTGACTCTTAATATATTTACAAGATGGAAAATTGCAACCATTACCATTTAGTTTTCTAGATTATACCTGTTTTTGTGCCCTTTATCAAAGTTTGTGCCTCTATTTTCTTCTAGTTTAATATGTTTTTTAAAGAAACCACTATTGTTGATTTGATAAATTTGGAGTCTATGTTATCCCTTAGGGGAACTAAAAATAATTACTCAAATATAAACATAATTTATATTATATCTAAAAAATATGAATATCAATAATTTAATCAAATATAAACAAGGATTTTCACTGATAAAATGTTTAGAGCCCAGTGGATCATGCTTCGAAACTGAAAGGGGGTGAATCATTATACTCAAATTTTACCATGTAGTACTTCTGATTTTAGTTCTACCCTTATTTCATTCAATAATTTTTCTTAATTAATATGTATGGGTATATTTTTTCACACTATACCATCATCTCAATATAAATAAAATGAATTAAATAAGAGCAATAATATTACAAGTTTTTATATATTAAAAAAAATATAACTCCTTATAATGTACAATAATTATTTTATGACATGTATTTTATTGATATTATATATTTTTAGTTACTACATGTCCTAATTAATTGGTAGATAAGGGTATAAAATGTGTCATCTAAACCCCCTTGGTGAATATAAAACAATTACATATCATTACACCATGCAAACGTGAAATCACATCATTTAATCCTGCATCCTACCATATGCTCATTATTTCCTTGAAAAACATAATATTTTAAATTGAATTTAGTATATAATATAGTCATGGATTGGATACATTATTGAACCATTGACTAACATATCATTATATATTATGTCTTAATCATTTTAGATTGTTATTCATGTTGTATTTTCAAAATAATTCAAGAGTTTGATCAAACTAAGAGTTACAATGGAATAAATGTTGACAATGGAAATAACATCAGTCTATTCCTCACTATCCTTGATGAATAAGAACTAATTTATACATTGGGTTTCATATTATTCTCCAATTCATAAAAAATGCTATATGAAAATGGATCCTTCCCATATTCTTTCACGTACATGGGTTTTTTGCATGCATTTTTTTTCGTCATTGATATTAGGCTGATAATCTCCTTTGGGTTCAATATCAAAGTCTTCTTCTTAAACTATAATTTATCATCCAACATCTTCATAATTTCATGATATTTTATATTAATAGATTTATGAATATTATATCCATATGTTATATTGAACATCAATGATCATTGAAAATGATATATTCTATCATTAAAAAACATTTGAATCTTGTAAATATCTCAATATAATACTACCATAATACTCAAATTAATTTCTTCATAACAACTATAAGAAATAATCAGGTTTTATTTTAGTTGAAATTAGGACATGTATCTATGAAAACATGAAGTGAAAATAACCATTTTAACATGGTAGTACCCCTCTCTCTATTGAATCATTTTTATAATGAATGATCATCATGATTCATCAATAAAAAATAATTTCTATGCATTTAATAAATTATATTATTCTTCCTAAAAAATATATCCTCACAATGTCTATCATGAGAAATCATCTTATTAAACATGAATAACTCTATGTGATCAATTTTGGAGATGACCACATAATTTTTAATTTAATAAATCACATATAACCACATTTTTAATCCACGAATAGTTTATGAGTTTCATAAATCCAACATCAAAAAATACATTGAGATCATAGTAGTTAATTAATCCAAATGACCATACCACATCATTACATCTGTTAGGATTTATATTCCTGGTGGGTCACCATGACACCCAACATGATTCACTATCTCATCATTACCATATAATATCAATATAGTTAATAACTGTTATTTATCACTATATACCATCCTCACTGGCCTTACTTTAAGCATGGATGGCTATATTTAATTATTGTATAATTGGAAAATGCTAGTCTGAGAGTTGTTTAGTTTTTTATTAAGGAATCCAGTCACTTATAAAATTCCTATGCGATATATCATATGACTTGTACAAGGTATTCATTATGTACCTTTAAAATAATGCTTTGTGGCATCTAAAAAGTCATTAGACCGTCACTTACAATGTTCAAAAGTACTTCAATATCACTTTTACTTACACAATATGTTTACTCTTACAAATTTTATAGATACACTATTATGAAGTCATTAATTATACTCTTACAAACATAGATAATCATATAAATTCCTTGAAAATACATTTATTAATCCATTTTGATTATTATTAAAAGAAAAATTCAGAAATAAATTTAATGAATTAAAATACACTTTCTCAACTCTGATCCTTCTTAAGCTCTCCAAATCATCATAGAATAATCACATGATATTATCAAATTAATTAATAAATCATCCAATGGATTTAAAATCAATTAATTAATCTTTAATGTTCCTAGAGGATTATTTACTTATTTAAATAAGTCTTAACAATATAAATTTATCCATATTATTATTATATAATTAATAAATATTTTAGCCACCATGTCCACTTAATATGAACAAATATTTTCATAATCATAAGTACATAAATACTCACTTAGGGATTTATAAATATATCTACCAAACATAATTATGTAATAGTTCCAAATTTATATTCTTTCTTTTCTATGTTCTATGATAATAACTCACCCAACTTCACAAGAAACTGGTATATATTTAATGTATCTTATTTTAGAAACATACTTTTTTATTGACTACAAATAAAATCCAACACATGGTCTATTATGTGAGGATACACCACAGTAAATTTAAAACCCCATATGATCAAATCTATGAGTTTCATGGAATATTTCTAGTTATCATGGCTCTCTCACAACTATCCTAGTATTTCCTTTATAGAATCCTGTTAATTATGTCATTTTATGGAAACTTATAGAGGGATAATATTTGTTACTTTGGAAGGGTGGTGTCTAGTATTATTATTGAAATTTTGTAAAATACCATCCTAATATAATACTATAATTTAGATATATTTTTGACATTCATATATTCATTGAATCAATGGATATATTATTTTTTTACAATATATGGTACATATCATCACAAATCTTGGTTTCATTCATATAGATATAATAATATATAATCTTATATCATGAAGTAAACAACTAGAAAACTCTTATGGTGGGGGTGATTCATTAACTTATTTTATTGATAACTATCTAATAAATGAGAATACAAATTTAATTCTAGTTTAATGTAAATGATATTTTTACCTATTTACCTAATGAGATACTCAAGTAATGGTTATAGTAACAAATAATTTAGTGTTTTTTGAAATATTTAATATCAAAGCTGTGACCACAACTTGATATATTTTTATTAGGTCTCCTACTAAATAAAAAAATAAAGTTATAGTCATTTTAAATTAATCATTGATATAAAAACAACACTATGTGGTAATCCTAAAAAATATAAATGATGGAATCATGCGTAAGGATTCTTTAATATTTCCTAAAATACATATTGTGTCTCTATAATAGCTTCTCATATCCCATATTTTTCTTTTCATAGGTATGTAATTCTTGGAACAAGGAACAAATTATGATGGAAGGACCTCTAGGTCTCATACCAACATGTAATACCTCTATGATATAAGTTATATATCTATTAATTTTATAACCCTTCTAGGGAGAATGGGAATTCCTTCTAACTAATATGATATTCTAAAACTCCCCATTGATTAATGTTATTAGATATAACATGAAAATCCTTCATATTTTTTTGGGAACTCTTCTATCAGGACATGGAACATAAATAGTAGATGACATAATGAATTAATATTTTTAGAATAGAATTTATTATTTGATTTGAAAATCCAATTATTATTAAAATAGAAACATGGTGCATGTAATTTTTTAAGAATATTATCCAATTGTTCTTGATTTTATTCCCTATTATCACTATTTATGGAATATATAGATGAAGTAGAATATTATGGGGAATATATTAATAGAATAGTGAAATGCTACCTCTATAAATTTTCAGTAATCATGATATTTTAAACTCTATCCAAAAAACTAATTAATACACCAAATAAAAATGAAAAATATGATTATAACTGATATGGTATTTATTAAAAATGATTAAATTGGTATAAGTGTTAAATAAAAAACTAAATTTGTTACCTTTAAATAAATAACAATATCTTAATGTGTCAACTATCATAATACTCACAATAAAAAAAATATTGTCCTATTTTTAATATAGTATAGTGTGACTCATGATTTATTAAATGGGATGGGATTTTATATATACTTTTTTAATGTATTTATAGGATTGGTTTGAAATGGAAATCATATAAAAATTTTGTGGGTGTCTGTATTTGAAAACAATGACAATAATATTTGAAAACAATTAATGTACTGGTCTCCCCTTGGATATTCCATCACCTACGCAGTTAAATCATAATTATCTTATGTTTACCAATAAATCTGTCTCACTAAACATCTAAAACCATAATTAATTTCCTTATCTCAGATTTTTTTGGTTAAATAAGGAAATTAATTAATAACCACTCTCCCTATTATTTTCTATCCTTGCAACTAGTGACCTTTGATCACTCTTCAACCAATTCCCAACTCCCCCCATCAGTTTTAAAATGAAAAAACAAATATATTGGTCCAATGTTTAGAATATAAAAAGAGTATAAGGTTTAATATTAATAAATTAGTGTAAATATTATACCATATATATAAAATAAATTCCACTTATATCAAGAAAAATAGAATTAATAAATTATGATCATAGTTAATTAAAATGGGCCATAGAAAATATCATTTGTTCGACGACCAAGAGTCATGTGTGTTATCACTGGATAAATAAAATGTAGTAATGATGAAGAAGTGTAATTATAAATAGCTACTTAAACCCATTTATAATTACTTCCGTCTAATTTAATAGTGAAAATATGAATTTTTATAAATTTCTACAGATATAATGGTCTACGCATACTATGATTAGCTCAGTCTCCCTCTATAGATTATAAATAATACTTTCATGTTCTTATAAAAATGTTTTTCTCCCTTAATTCCATAAAATACCTTCCCCCAAAATGTCATAGATGAGACCCATTTTTATTGATTTCTTCTTGATAGAATTCCACAAGTAAACCCCAAGGATATGTTATCTTTTTTATAAGAATTTAATCCCCATGATCTTAACCTCCCTATAAATATTTATGGGTTCCATATGAAATAGTTATTGGAGAATATGAATATTTTTCTATAATATAATATTGAAATAATTTTATATCCCATCCTAAAAATATTTTAGAATATTTAGATATTATATTCGACATGGAAAAACCATTTATCTTATATTATATTTAATGAACTAATATACTTTTACATGGGTTAGTTTCATCCCTCCAATAATTTCAATGGCCCTTAAGGTCCAATGGGTTGCCAAAATTTACTCTTAAGTACAGTTATTTTTAATTTTATGTATCTAATAGTATCTCCTATATATTGAACCAAGATTCTCATACATTGATTTTAAATATATTTAGATTAATATTCCATAAATTTAATTCACACATTCCTAATTACCATAATAGAGTACTATTTTTAGAAACATGGAAAATAATCATCAAATTTGGTGAAATATCTTTATTATCTCTCATAAAGATGTTATTGTTAATTAATATTCATATACATACCGAATATAATACATTTATTCATAAATTAGTGAAATGATACATAACAAAATGTGATCTAGGATTATCTATAAGTGTAAACAAGGGAGATTCATAATCAACACATGAACATAAGTAAATTTTAACATGATAATAAAAATTTCAAACCGTATATTTTTTTATCAAAGATCGCAATCTTAAGTAATAGAATAGATATTGGAAGTAAATAAGAAATGATTCACAAATAAATCAAATAACATGACCCATTGGTGAACAAAATTTCATCAGGTATGGAATTTTTTATATAGATTAGCATAGAAAATCATTTTTTTAGTATTCATGTCTCATCAACAAGACTTATTAGAGAAATTTATAGAAATATATGCCTCATGGGAGGAACAAAACACCATCCCAAGTAGAATACCTTTTTTATAGTGGAATGAGTTTACATTCCAAAATATCATTGTGGTTATGGTTCACTTCCAAGGTCATCATAGAATAATATTTCCATTGATAAATTGGGTTCACCCCATATTCCAATCCATTCTATCTCATGAGGAAAAAGATATTTACCTAATGTAATGGAAGGATATATAGGTCCTCCATCTATTTGACTATAACATAACAACCATCCCTATTTATAACATAACCACTATTCTTGGTTATAATTTTTCCACTATCACATAATAGAAATAATACATATGTTTTCCTCAAGATCAAAAATCATTCACCATATCATAAACCATGTAATGAAATAGTTTTCATAATCATTTTATAATGTTATAACCGAGGGAAGAGAAATAGGTTTCATAAACCATGTTTCATTGTAAAATTAATCCTTCTAGAGAATAAATACTAATAATATCCTAGGATCATTTCCTTATAAAATCATATGTTTCTTGGAATGATTCCATCATATATGGAGACTTATTTTTAAAGACAAACAACATGGAATGTTTCTTGGGGAAGAAAAGTTTTCTTTGAAAATAACTTTTTAACACTAAAAATTCATAAAAAATTTGAAAATTATTTTCTAAAAAAATATACTTTGAAACCTATAAATTAATCGTTAAAATTTTGTTAAATCATTTATTATGTAAAATATCCTTTCCATGCCGAAAAAATAATTTTTTAAAAAATATTTAAAATCCTATTTTACAATGATATAATTTATTTGAAAACTAAAAATTTCTCAAATATTAAATAAAACTTACTCCTTAAAAATAACATTTAAATTTTTGAAGTGAATCATGAAGTCGTTGTGTAGTCATAACTATAATAAATACGGTTCATTCCGTGTATGATAAAAATAATGATTCATTTCACATTTTTTAAAATTGAAAATGTATATTGTTTAAAAAAATACATTATGACTACATTAAAATAATTTTATTAAAATTAAAAAATGGGTAAAAATTTATTTTCTAAATCATTTTATAATTGTTGGATACATTTTTGGAAACATTTATAGGAAAAAATATTTTGGAAGAAACATGGTACTCAACTGAAAAGATGATTTTTATTAAAAATATTATTTTCTAATACACGAGTACATAAAAAGCTAAAAATGAAGGGAATATTTTTATTTTCGTGAAATTTAAAAATTATAATAAAAATAATATTTTTATGGTATGTGTATCGTATTATTTTTTCATCAAAAACATAATCACAAAAAATCTTGACAAATAATGGGGTTGTAACATAAAATCAAGATCACTTTAACATTGAATCATAATCCTTAGGAAGGATAATAATTAAATGAATCATAAAATATCACAAGGTTAAAAAAATCATGGAATTAAATGTTAAAGGGTCATTATATAAACCTCATAAAAGAATATAGGTGTGTAACATGACATTAGTCACAATAATGGGAAATTGAGACAAAAATACAATACTGCTTCAACAATCATTTGAATCGTAAAACCAAGTAATGAATAACATAAAATGAATCATTAAATTTCAGAAAAAAAATTGTTTTTTGGATTTTACATTTCAATGTGTCAATACATACACCCCAGAAAATAATCTATTGGTGAGTTTTAATATGTATCCCAGCAATTAAAGGGAGACAAGACATCCCTTACCACAAGTCTCAAATTCCATTAAACTCATTTGAAACAATGATATAATAAGTATAATTTTTTATAAAATAATTATAGAACCACACATTCACACACACACACACATATCATTACATATATGACTTATTTGTGTCCCTTTGTTACCCATTTTTTAACAAATCAATGCTGTTTTCATGTTTCGGGTAATAAATGCTTTATTTTTAGTATTTGTATTAATATATAATTTTTTTTCCTCTTAATTAGGTCATGGTTCAATCATATTTAGAATATTAATCAAGAAATAATTATAATATATATATATATTGTACCTGTAATACCAATATTGAATTATGGTTTTGAGAAATGAAGTATGTTACGATCATGGAGATGGTAGGTCATACTTATGATTGAGTAACATTTCCATTTTCAATGATCATTTTGGAAAGGAGGTAAGAATTATATTATATTTAAAAAATTATTTTTATATAAAAAATACCATATTATTTCATTAAATATGCTTATACATATCATGCAAGTTGTGTGGCAATGAAAAGAGAGTCATATTGCTTTGTGAAAGCAGTAGTGTACACATAGAGAATGACGTTATCATATTTTAGTGGCTGAGAAGGTAGTAAATAGAATGATATATTTTTTTCAGAATTATTAATATGTCATTTTTAAAATAATAATTCCATTTATATCACATATTTATCTAACATTAACCTTATTATAATACATGTATTGCATTAGTGAAAATGAATCACAATGCTTTGCTAGGCAATAGTTCACAATACACGTGAACAATGTTTTCGTATAACCTATTGAATGGAAAGTATAATTGTATATATAATATAATGAATCAATATTTATAATAATGTTATAAATTTCTTTTATATACTTTATATATGTCATCACACCCAACTGTGAGAGGCGATAATTGAAAAATAAATGAAATTATTGACGATTTCCTAACCCATTTCAAGTATGTGTACATAGTTTTAGGTCACAGAGATAAAATAACAGCATATTAGTATGTGGATAATATTTTTTCTTTTATACCATCTTGGTATAATAATAATTAAATGAGTATGATGAATAAATAAAATATCAATTCTCATTGATGAAAATTGCCTCTTCTGTGAGTATACTCCTTAGGGTTTAATAAAAAGACATATTTGGATATATTTTTGTAAAAAATATTAATTATAGGATTATAAGATGGAATTTGGGAATTTATTTTCATAGGGATTATAATAAAAAATAGGGCATTAAAGGGTGAACAGGATAGGAGAATGGGTGTCCATTTAGATGTGATATTATTGTAACACATATTCTTTTTTGAAAGAAATAAATACAACAATGTTTTATTCATGTCACAAGGCTCAAATAATGCTTAATTATATATATTAGAAAAATAAAATTTGGAAACATTTCCATAAAAGGGTTATTTTAATACTAGATGTTAATTTTTAACTGTTATATTTTCAAACTAACTTTAGTGATAAACACATTTTTACCTTAACCATGGTAATTAATTTTTAATATTGTCCTTATTTATTTTGGATGAAAAATTAATTTTAACATATTTGATAATATATAATTTTATAATTTCAAATATTGAATACATTTTTTCAAATTTCATTCATATAAGTGAAAAAATTAATTTAAAAATAATCACATAGACACCACAATAATACAGGTTTTAAAAGAGAAAATAATCAAACATTTATAATGTTTTGTATAAAAATTAAATTGAAAATTTATTCAAATAATCTATATCAGATTACTTGGAGTATAATTAGACTAATATTAATTTTATTACTAATTAAAAATATAAATTATATTTATAAATAAATTAAATGAAAAGTCAGTATTCAATTAAAATTCAGTATTTTTCAATATTCATTAAAAATGAAACAATTTATAAAAATCCCAAAATATCAACCAATGATAATTATAATATAATTATTTTAAAAATAATAATTATTTCTTAAAATAAATTTTTTAAATTTGGTAAATAATAATTTTTAAATAACTTTACCAAATGTGAAAAAATATTTTTATAAAATATAGTTTCATAACTAAAATTAAATTTATTGTTATCTCACAACTAAAAGACAAAAACTTTGAAGGTTAAAAATTTTATTGAATTTGTAATATATAAATTTCAATCAAATAATTCCTCAAAAGTTATTTATTTATTTTTTGAGGTAAAACACATTTATGTTCACAAATATGTGTTTATAAAATGATTTCCTTTATTTTGTTAATGCTTTTAATTTTATTTCTCATTAATTGGTCGAATAAAAATTAATTTACATGTTTAAATCATATATTTTCTTAATATACACAATAATATTTATAACTTCTATTTTAGTGGCTAGGTTATAACTACCATATTATATAATCATATTTTCATAGTATATCATGATTCATTTAAACTCAGTCTTGTGTGTAATGAATGATTAACTCGATATTGTGTGTAACACAAGAAAAATATAGTTTTACATATAATTAAATCTAACCTCAATGTTATGTGTTATGAAATCCAAAAACAATGTTGTGTTTAATTCAAAATATAAAAAATAATTTTTTATTTGAATTAAATATTTTCACAAAATCTCAGTGTGTCAGATTCTACTCCCAAAAAATGAATTTTTCACGCAAGATTCCACACATTGGTAAAAAATAGAGGATTATTATAACTATTTATTTTTTTAGTTTCCTAATTATATTCCGTAAGAAGGTGGTTTCACCATAAAATATTAACTTGTTGAGTGGTATTTTCCAAAGAACATTTTCTATTTGATCCAGAATCTATGGCCATCATTCGTTATAATAATTGTCATGGTCCATAAGTACGACCTTTGAGTCCAATACATGTGATGCGAAAGGTATGAACTTCCCCTTTATTGATACTTGTAACACATCATTAACATGAGAGAGGTTTGGTGAAAGTGAAAAATGATAAGCTACATTTCTGATATGATTATGTAATCTAATAGGACCAATATGTCTTGAGATTTGTTTTACATTCATTAAAGCATAAATAAATTCATATAATTTTATTCTTAGAAAAGATAAATTCTATATCCCATCGATGATTTTTATCATATCATATATATCAACATTTTCTAGTATATATATGTTTCTAACTGTTTATAAACATCACTACCATCTCATCAACTATCTCTGTTCCCAATAGTATTGTCTTCATGGCTATATTTCATTATATATAACGGGATTTATAAGGATCCATCTAAATTGTTCAGTGAAAATTATTGTTTTAAGGAAACTCAATTAGGTAATGATGTGATACAAATGTCATTTTAAATCCATTGAAAAAAATCTTTACATATTGTAATGCCCTAACCCCATAATCCCAGAGTCGGTGTATTATTACGTAACATTTCCATGATTACAATGAATCGTGTCCCAATGGACTAATTAATTTATATTTCTTGGAAAATAGTTTACATGCCTGAATCTAAACTTTATAACTTGAAAAGAAATAAAACACAAATTTATTACATTAGAAACATCCATGCCTCCTAGATTAAGCCTGCAAGTCACTCATAATTAACTTTTTCACATCCTGGGAAAAATAAAACATAGAAAGGGGTGATCTCGGATGCGCAGTGAGGATAACAATATAATGGAAACTTTCATAAATAAGCATAAAAATTTAAGGAAATTTATAAGACTAAAACAAAAGCCTTTGAAACATGAACATCATCATAATATGTCAAAAATAAAATCAAAAAATAATTATTTACTTACTCACATGGATATTCTACTAGTCTAACAATCACATGCAATATCAATAGCCACTTTCATAATAATAGAATGCATAATGCCATACTTTCACAACCACATTGTAAAGGCCTTGTTTCAAGACTTCAAATAAGATTTTTTTTAACACCTTATGCCAAGACAACAGTTTGTCTCATGATACCTACCAATGCATCAAGGAGATATAGCGGGCTCCACCTCTCACTTACTATGTCCAATTCATTCCTCATATGAAAAGGATTAAACATAAAATAAACATTATTTTTACAAATATCATATGAAATATCAATAATTTATCCATAAAACATGAATGGTATTAAAATAATGCATCCATGGTCAAACATATCAAAATACCTTCAATACAAAAAAGAATAATTGTTTCAAAATGAATCGACTTTAACCATGTTGAAAATCTATCCAAGGATGTTGATATAGTTGAAATGAAACTATTTGAAATAAATTCCTCTTTCTATTTTTAAACCATTTGAATGAAAACATTTTTTTGAAATATTCTTATAATCATATAAGGGAATATTTGAAGGTTTTATAATTGCAGAAATTAGTGCACCCGCCATATAAGATAAAAAACATTCTTACATTAATTTTGTTGAAAAGGTCATAAGGTACCTTGTTTGGAAAATTATGGAAATATTCCTTTAAAAAAAATTTACAAAGAGTCAAAAAAACGTTTTAAATAACTTTAAACCATAGTCTAGTAAATAGTAAAAAATTTGGAATTCATTTTTAAGAAACATGGATGTGGATTATAGAGAGGTCCCAGTAGATACTTAGGTAAAAATCATTTCAGATAATAAAGAGATTGTGAAATTAACCCCTACCTTGTAATTTTCCTTGGTCTAGGGTAGGATAACCTCCTCTATAATGGTGAAATAATTGTTATTAAATTAATAAATAATAATATTCATTAATATTATATCATATACGATCTTTTAGAATTTCATTGTAAATAATATTTTAGTATTATCGTCATTTTTGGTGTTAAATGATTCATTTTACATTATATGATTTGTTATGTAAGTAATTTTTTTATTGATATCATGTTCCTTATTCATGTTCATAATTATATTAAGTATTTAAAAATTATTTTTAATCATCTAACAAAATTTAGTCTTGAATTGATACGATGGGAAATGAATCTCATCGCGTTCGTGGAGATGGTTACCCGTACTTACGCAAGAGCTACAATATCATTATTTTTATATTAAAATAATATATAATTGGATGATATATCATATATAAAGAATCATTATCATGTTATATTTATTATTTAAATCAATTACAGATAATTATTATACTTATCCAAATAATAATTTATTGAATAATTACACCACTACGTGGAGACAGTAAGTCGTACGTATGCACGTATGGTGACATTTCATTCTAAGGATGGACAGAATAATGAATATGGTTGTACCATATTTATAATAACACCAAAGTATATAGAAGATATTGGGGTTATTATTTTAGAATGGAAACAACAATGGTAGAGGAAGTGGAAGAAGAAAAGAACTTGAAAGAGGTGATTAAATATTTAACTTATCTTCGGGTTCTTTCTTTTGATTTGATCAAAATGGCTCCATTGGTTGGATTTATGACCAACATAAGGCCTCTATAATGAATTTAGAGATGTTGGAATGATATTTGGGTAGGGTTTTTATGATCCAATGATTGGATAAGTGTTAGATATTGGCAGGATGTTAGGGCTTTTTACAAGGTGATTAAGGGGCTCTTTAGGAACTTTTGAAACAATGACTTTATTATAACCTCATATTCAGTTTAAAAAGGTAAAATATTAATTAATAACAAATTTAAGATGACTCGTGGTTTAAATAAAATAATCCAATAATAATTGGATAGGTTTTGGATATTGTTTTAATATTTCTAATCATAATTATTCAAATCATTTATTAATGAGGTAAATATTTCATCATTATTGTGTAATAAATAATTTATTTTATTTTATTTGCACAAATTATAAAAAATACCAATGATGTAGGAAATCGTTTTATATTTCCTGATAATATTTATAGTCGATAATATAACTTATATAACCCCATGTAAAAATTTATTTACTTAAAGATATTCGTTTATGTCATTTTTGTCTTTACTTTTATTTAATTAACATAAAATGTCATTATTACTCCAATGTAGATCCATGGGGTTCTAAATTCAACCCAAGGTTGGATATGTATCAGAAAATAGGATTATAAAACATGTTAGGGTAATTTAATGTTATATTAATATTATATTTTACCCTTATTTATTATATTAACCCTTTAGTCATGGTAAATAAAATATTTATCGAAATAATTATTCAAAATGTCTAAAAATAAAAGTTACCTATTTACAATATTTGTACCTCCTGATTATATATATGGATTCCAATTTTATAAATTTAAAACACAGAAGTGGTAATAATTAATTAAAAATTAATTCCCGCTGTCAAACAAAAAGCGTGTTTTTAAGAAATAATAACTGTCAAATGATTGACACTTTTTTATGTTCAGTTTAAATGTGAAATTACATCCAATGACCAAAATTGGATTAAATGGTAAAAATAAAATCTAATTATACTTTAAAACCACTCAGAATTATAATTTAACACTATAAATTATTTTTTAAATAATGTTTTTTTTAATTAAAATTTCGTATTTTTTACTATTAATCCAAAATATGAATTTAATAAGAAAAATTCCAAAAATTCACCCTAATCTAATTTTGATATTCTAATTCCAAAAATTAAGTCCATTTTGAAAGATAAAATTTATAAAATTTTAAAAATGTGGATATTACTATTCATAACAACTACTTTGATTGGTCGTGATGTGTTAGAATCTCGAAGTTGCGTACAATGAAAACTATTGCATTATTCAATAGGAAATGTACCATGGAAGTTTGGGGTGTAACATTCTACCATCCTTAAAATAATTTCATCCTCAAAATTTTTATAATACTACCACATAAAAAGATTCAGGTCATTTTTCACCATAAGTTCCTCGGTTTCCACGTTTCCTCTTCCATCTTATGGTTTCTCCATAGAACTATTACCAAACGAGTTGTCTGGTATCTCAACACTTGTTCTCTAGTATCAAAAATCTTCATAGGATCTTCACAATAAGACAGATTAGGTCCCAGTGCTAATTCTTCATAGGTGTGTATAGGCGTTGGGCCAGGCATATATTTTATCAACAGTGATACGTGGAACACATCATGAGCATTGGAGAGAATTAGTGGAATTGTCAAATGGTAATCTATAGCCCTAATTTATTCTAGGATTTCGAAAGGTCTGATGTACCTGGGACTCAATTTACCCTTCTTACTGAAACGTATAACACCCTTCCATGGAGATATGTTCAAGAAAACATTATATCCTAACTGAAATTCTAAATCCTTCCTTCTGTTATCGGCATAACTCTTCTGCCTAATTTGAGCTACTTTAATGTGGTTTGGATTACCTTCACCTTTTCCACAGTTTCCTCCACATGTTCTGGGCTTACGAGTTTTCTTTCACCAACATCATCCCAACAAGTTGGTGTGTGACATATTTTCCATATAATTCTTCATATGGTGCCATATGAATACTTGAATAGAAGATATTTTTATGGGAAAATTCTATCAGAGGTAAATATTGATCCCACATACCTTGAAAGTCATGTGATCATGATCTCAACATTTCTTATAATGTTTGAATAGTCTATTTGGATTTTCTATCAGTTTGGGGGTGGTAGGCAATGCTAAAACGAATTTCAATATCAAGGTCTTTGTGAATACCTTTTGAGAATATTGATATAAAACATGGATCGTGATCATAATAAATTGATAGGGGTACTCCATGAAGTCTCACAACTTCATTCATATATAGTCTTGCTAGATGTTCAAGTTGTAAATCTTCTCTTACAGCAAGAAAACATGATGACATGGTAAAACTATAAACAATGACCCATATTTTGTCATTCCTTCTAGGAGTATTTGGTATCCCGGTTACAAAGTCCATGGTAATATCATCCCATATCCACTCAGGTATGGGAAGAGGTTTCATGACTCCTCCAGGATGTTTCCTTCTAGCATTCACTTGTTGAAAAACCATACATCTTGACACAAAGTCAGCAATCTCCCTCTTCATGTTGTCCCACAAAAAATTTTATATCAAATCCCTATACATCTTGGTGCTACCAGGGTGTATAAAGAAATTGGAACTATGAGCATCATCAAACAATTCTTTTTTTAGATCAGGTATATCAGGAACACAAAGTCTCATCCCAAAATTTCAAAATTCTATCTTCATATACAATGTCACTCAATCCCCTATCATTCACAACTTTAATCTTCTTTTGAAACTCTTCATCATCAGCTTGAGAACATTTTGTCCTTCCTAATAAATATTTTTTGGAAACAATTTGAAAAAATATTGATGAACCAACATCCATGGGTTTTACCATATCCATATTTACTATATCCATGAGAATTGGACACCTTTAAACTCTCATCTTGTTCAAAACTCCATGATCTTTTCTGGTCAAAGTATCTTCCACCTTATTTTCTTTCCTCGGTTGGTAGTGTATTGTGAAATAATAATCCTTGAGTAGTTTATGCCGTCAATTTTTACTCATATTGAGTTCATTCTGTGAGAAAATATACTTCAAACACTTGTGATCGGTATATATCTCGCATTTGTCACCATAGATATTGTGTCTCCGAATCATCAAATCAAATATTACAGCTGCTAACTCAAGATCAAGAGTTGGATAGTTTTGCTCATGAATTTTCCGTTGTCGTGATACATAGGCAATAACCATATCATTCTGCATGAGGACACAACCAAGTCATTTATTTGAAGCATCACAATAAATACCCCTCATTCCCTGATGGTATAGTCAAGATAAGATCATTGAATAATCTTATCTTTAGTTCTTCAATACCTTCTTCACACTCTTTTGTCCAAAAAAATTTATCCCATTTTCGTGTGAGCATTGTTAATGGGTTAGCTAACCGGGAAAATTTATAGATGAAAAATCGATAATAACCTTCTAAACAAATAAAACTGTGTACCTCAGTTATGCTCGTCGGTGCTGGCCATTCTTGGATAGCCCTGGTATTATAAAGATCAACATAGATTCCATATTTAGAGACAATATGGCCAAGAAAATAAATATCATGAAGGTAGAATTTACACATTCTAAACATCCTGTATAATTCATTTCTTCTGATGGTTTTCAGAATGGTGCACAATTTATTTTCATGATCTTCATTGATTTTAGATTATACCAGGATATCATAAATAAATTCCACTACAAAGTCCTAATGATATTCCTTGAAAACTATAATCATTAAATCCATGAAAACAGAGGGTGCATTAGTCAACCCAAAGGGTATTACTGTAGACTCGTATTGCTCGTACTAGGTTCGAAATCCTGTTTTAGGAATTTCTTCCTTCTTCACACACAAATAATGATATCCATATCAAAGGTCAATCTTTGAATAATATTGACCTCTATGAATTTGTTCGAATAAATCATCAATGAGAAGTAGGGGATACTTGTTATTTACTATTATAGAATTGATCTCCCTATATTCAATGCACACCCGCATGGACACATCTTTCTTCTTCACAAAAAGGACAGGGTCTCCCCATAGAGAAACACTAGGGTGAATAAATCTCATATTACTCAATTTATCTAGTGGATTCTTCAATTACACTAATTCCACATGGGCCATTCTATAAGGGGTCATAGATATGGGCCTTGAACCAGGAATTAAGTGAATGGAAAACTCAATTTCTCATTATGGAGGATGTCTAGGTAAATCATCTGGAAACACATCAACATATTCTTTCACAATAGGCACATCCTCTATTTGAACATTCCATTCATTACCCATAGTTATTTCATTATCTTCCTACCCAATAATTGAATTTAGTAGAGCTACTGGGGTGGATCTAGATAAGAATTAGATGGTGAAATTTCTGAAATAAAGATATGGTACTCCTTATCATCATAAAAAATTGTAACCTCTTTCTTTTTACAATAAATGTTCGCATCATGGTCCAAAAGACGATCCATACCGACGATTATATCAAATTAAATCATGGGTATGCTGATGAGATCAACAAGTAAATAACATTTACATTCCTTAAAGGTAACTAATTCATAGAACTTGGTTGCAATGATACTTCCCTTAGGAGTATTAACTGACAACTCCCGTTTTAAATCAAATTTGAAATATCTAATTTTTTTAGAAAACGGGGAAGATATGAAATAATAGGATGATCCAGAATCAAATAAAGCATTTGATAAACTTTAAGAAACCATTAAATTACTTTCCACCACGTCTTTCGGAGTTTCAACCTCAGCAGTAGTGATACCATAATCTTGGGATTGATCCCTTGTCCTTTTCTGATGTATGTTTTATTGGCTCTTAGGACATGTGTCTGCATAATGTCCCGTATCCATAAAATTGTTGCATTGAACATCAGTAGCTTCTTTCTTTCTATTACAATCGCAAGCTTGGTGGCCATTTTCACCACACTTGTAACAAACACCCATTCCCTTCAGGCATGTTCTAGGGTGTTTCTTCCCACATTTACTATAGGATGGATATTCAACTTTTCCCTTCTTCCCCTTATTTCCATTTCACAAGTGTTCAGAAGATATATTCTTCTCTTACATTTCTCTAAATTCGCAGGACTTAGAGAATTATTCTTCAATCTTGATAGCACATGAGACAATATCTCTGCATGATGTGAAGGATTGTGATACTAAATCTCAAATGGAGTAATGGTTTTAACCCATCAAATAAATGATCAATCTTACTTCCTGGGTTACATAAATAATATGCTACATGCCTCGCTAACCTTGTAAAGTTAGCTTTAGACATTGTGACATTCTCATCCTCCTTTTTCCTCAGTCAAAAAAATTATCTTTCCATATGCACTTGATGGTCATGAGGAATGTATTTTTATAAGAAAATCTCTTTAAACTACCTACATTCCCTAATTGGTACTTCTTAATCCTTTTTTGTGTTTTGAATCAATGCCCCACCAATGATCAACATCTCTAGTGAGGTGATAAACTTCCATGATGAATTTTTCCCTTTCGCTACTCCCCAAGGTAAGAAATATTTTCCCTAAGGCATTTATCCTTTGCTCAGAAACTATTGGATTTGTACCTCCATTTAATGTTGGTGGGTTTTTCCTCATGAAGTGATCTAACAATGGTCCTCCACACTGCAGATTAGGTTTCTCTATATGAGTAAGTTTATTATTCATATCCTGAGTGAGATGTCCCAATATAGTGATAAGCTGATCTGCACTAGTCGTATCACCAGCTCCACTATAACTATCTTTTGTAGGAGAGAAATTCTAATATGGAGTGCATGCATTGATACCATTTCCATTCTTTCCAATAGTCACCCTTTCTAAACAATGGCATAAACAAGATTATTTTATGAATCGAAATACATAATTCCAAACTTGTAAAACACTTAACATAAATTAAAGAGTTTATGGATATAATCCATAATCATAAAAAATGTTTTATTTGTGGAATTATATACTCATAAACACTTCATAATAGTTTATAATGAAAATAAGAATTATCCTAAGAATATCCCCTAGGAGTGTCATAACCAAGAGTGCTGCATGGACCATTATCATGCATTAGTTCCCGTTCGAGTCCAGATCAAAGTGGTGTTTTTGGGTTTTACCCATAGGTACGTCTATGCTAGAGCTGCCTCTACCTACTTGTATTTAGATAGGGATTTATTGCTACGAAAACTCACAAAATCTCTATATTACCAAAACTCTAGGAAGTTCTTCTACACTCATCCTCAAAGTCAATCTTAGGGAATTGTTCTCTATTCCGATTTTATCTTAACCTAGATTCCATGGTTTGTAATAAACTTTCTCTGATACCAACTATAATGCCTCGACCCCAAATTCCCAGATTCAGTGCATTATTTCATAAAATTGGCATGATTACAGGGAATCATGTCCCGAAGGACTGATCAGTTTAGCAGTCTGGGAAAATATATTATATACATGAATCTCAAATTTACAACATGAAAATAAACACAACACTAATTTATTTCATTAGGAATGAACAAGCCTCCTAGATTAAGCCTGCAAGTCACTCATAATTAACTTATTCACAACCTGGGAAAAATAAAACATATAAAGGAGTGATCTCAAATTATCAGTAAGGATAAAAATATAGAAGAAACTTTCATAAATAAGAATAAACATTTAAGGGAATTTATAAGATTAAAAAAAATCACATTAAACTTGAATGTCAGCATAATATGGAAAATATAAAATAAAAATAATTCCATTTACTTACTCACATGGATATTCTACTAGTCTGATAATCACATGAAATACCAATAGCCACTTTCTTAATGATGGAATGCATAATGCCAGACTTTCATATCAACATAGTCAAGGCCTTGTGCCAATACTACAAATAATATTTTGTCCAGGCCTTATACCAAGACAATAGTTTCTCTCATGAGACCTACCTATCCATCGAGGAGCTATAACAGGCTCCACCCGTCACTTACTAAGTCCAATGCATTCCTCATATGAGAAGGTTTAAACATAACATAAACATTCTTATTAAAACTAGAATATGAAATGTCAATACATTATCTATAAAATAAGAATGGTATAAAAATAATAAATCCACAGTAAAACATATCAAAAACAATTCAATACGATATAGAAGAATTGTTTCATAATGAATCTACTCAAATGAGTTGAAAATCAATCCAAGGATGTTGACATAGATGAAATAAAACTATTTGAACGAACTGACTTTTTCTTTTTTGAAACCATTTAAAATAAAACACTTATTTTGGAAATATTCTTATAAGATTTTAAGGGAAGCTTCTAAGGTGTTATAACAACTGAAATTAGCCGCAGCCACAGTATAAGTTAAAAAACATTCTTACATTATTTTTTTCGAAAAGGTCATAAGGTACCTTGTTTGGAAAACGATGGAAGGATTCTTCTGAAACCATTTTATAAAGATTAAAACATGGTTTTAAATTAAATTAACTCATAGTCTAGTAAATAGAAACAAAAATTTGGAATACATTTTTATGAATCATGGATGTGGATGATAGAGTGGTCCTAGTACATATTTACGTAAAAACAATCGCGGATAATAAAGAGATTGTGAAATTAACCCTTACCTTGTACTTTTCCTTGGTCAAGGGTAGGTTAACCTCCTTTATAACGGTGAAATAATTTTTATTAAATTATTCAATAATCATATACATTAATATGATATCATATATTAACTTTTAACATTGATTATTTAATAATAATTTAGTATTATTGTCGTTTCAGGTGTTAACTAATTAGTTTTCCTTTATATGACTTGTTATGTAAGTAGTGTTTGTTATGGATAGGAAGTATTTTATTCATATTCATAATTATATTAAGTCTATAAACTTTATTTTTAATCATCTAATGAAAATTATTTTTGAATGGATACGATGGGGAATGAATCTCATCGCGTTCGTGGAGACGGTAATCCGTACGTACGCACGAGTGACAATATCTTTCTTTGGATATTAAAATAATATATAATTTCATGATATATCATATATACATAATAATTATCATGTTATATTTATTATTTACATCATTTAAACTTTATTATTATACCTATCCCAATAATAATATATTGAATAACAATTACACCACGACGTGGAGACGGTAAGTCATACGTACGCACATATGGTTGCATGTCCTCCAAAGGATGGATAGAAAAATGAATATGGTTGTACCATATTTATAATAAGATCATAGTATATAGAATATACTGGAGTTATTATTTTAAAATGTAAACAACAAAGAAAGAGGAAGTGGAAGAATAAAAGAACTTGAAAGTGGTGATGAAATATTTACCTCTACATCCGGTTCTTCCTTTTGATTTGATCTAAAGGGCTCTATAGGTTGGCTTTCTGACTAAAGTAAGGCCTGTACAATTAATTAAGGGATGTTGAGAGGATATTTTGGAAGGTTTTTTATTATAAAAAGACTTGAGAAGTGCTATAAGTGGGTAATAATTTTGGGATTTTTATAAGGGAGAGGATGGGCTCTTTAAGAAATTTTGAAGAAATTATTTTATTATAACCTCATATTAGGTTTAAGAAGGTCAAATATTCATTAATAATAAATTTAAGATGACTCATGGTCGAAATAAAATAATCCAATACCAATTAGACTAGTTTTGGATATTGTTTTAATATTTATAATCTTATTTATTTAAATCATTTATTAATGAGGTAAATATTTCATCATTATTGTGTAATAAATAATTTAATTTAATTTGATGAAAAAATTATAAACAAATACCAATATTTAGTAAATATTTTTAGCTTTAAAAATAATATTTATATTCAAAAATATAACTTATATAACCCCATGTACAATTTTATATATAAAAGATATTTGTTTATGTCATTTTTTTCATTACTTTAAATTAATTAATATAAATTGTCATTATTGTTCCCATGTGGCTCCATGGAGTCCCAAATTCAACAAAAGTATGACCATGGTTGGCTATGTATCAGCCTATAGGATTATAACACATGTCAGTGTAATTTAATATTATTATATTATTATATTATACCATTATTTATTATATTTACCCTTTAATGATGGTAAATAAAATATTTACTGAAGTAATTATTCAAAATGACTTAAAATAAATGTTACGTATTTACACAATTCAGAATTCCTGATTCTAAATATGTAATCCATTTTTCTAATTTCAATACACAAAAGTGGAAAAAATTAATTAAAAATTAATTCCCAATGTCAAAACAAAAAAAAGGTATTTGAAAGAAATAATAACTATCAAAATATTGACACTTGTTTTTGTTTAGTTTAAACATACAATGACCAAAATTGGATTAAATGATAAAAATATAATCTAGTTATACTTTAAAA
The DNA here is from genome assembly GCA_963277665.1 of Viscum album. NCBI lineage: Eukaryota > Viridiplantae > Streptophyta > Magnoliopsida > Santalales > Viscaceae > Viscum > Viscum album. The sequence continues at coordinate 539,186,230 of OY728156.1, forward strand.
CCATTCAAAATTATAATTTACTACTATAAATTATTTTTGATTAAAAAGTTTTTTTTAATTAAAATTTAGTATTTTTCACTATTAATTACAAATATAAATATTATCAAAAAAGTTCAAAAAATTCACCCTATGATAATTTCAATATTCCTAATCCAAAAATTAATTCCATTTTGAATGATAAAATTTATAAAATTTTAAAAATTGTGTATGACTATTCATAATGGCTACTTTGATTGGTCTCGCCATGTTAGAATATCGAAGTTGCGTACAATGAAAGATATTGAATTATTCAAAATGGTAACATACAGTGGAAGCTTGGGGAGTTGCACATATCCTCTAGGGTTTGAATTGTTCTTTTATAGCTAAAAGTCAGCTCTATATCAGGATCCTTTTAAAACATCACAAAAACATTACGGTAATCATTAGATCCAAATCCGATATAATTTAATGTGTTACCCCATCAAAACAAACCAAATAAATACTGCATATCCTATAAATCATATCCCAGGAGAAATATTCTAGGATATATATGAAGGGAAATTACATTGTATAATGATCTACTACATACATGTAGCATTTCTCCCATTAGATGTTTTGGGGAGTTTGACGCCAAAACCCTTACAGATTTCATCCAATTTTCCTTATGATATCGATAATGTCCATTTTAACCTTTTAAACCATCCTCTCTAAGGATGAAATCTCTAAAATTAATAATCATATATACCTCATAATATCACTATTAATGTTTATGGGCACCAATATGGAAATGAAGCTCTTTCCGGATGCTGGAAGATGTTTGGTGTTGTATTTTTTTCAAATAATACAGAGAAGAAAATAAATAAAATAACTATTTATTTCTTGATGATCAGACTCAAAATCATATTCAGGATTTTGGGCACGCAATTCTTACAAAATTCCATTCTGTTGAGAATATGTTTGCTGAAAGAAAAGGATCATCAGACTCCACATTTCTCTAAAATGGGGTTCTTCTTGTATTGATGAATAGAATCAAATTATGAAGGGATCCAAAGTATATATAATGATTATTTTCTATTTTTTTATTTCAAAAAAGTCATATGGTGTTTGAGAACTTGTGATGCAAGACTTATGAAGGAAAATAGGAGAGCTTTCACTACCAATTGTTTAGAGGATTTGTTAGAATGAAGAATTTTTGTGGGAAATGGGAAGTTACAATAAACTCCATTAGACTTTAGATGATTTAGTTAAAATGTTAAAAAATTTCAAATTCATAAGAAATTCATGATATAAGAATTTGTTTGTGGAATAATAAAGCTGTTTAAGTCGAAGCTTTCTGGCTTCAATTCATCGGTGTGAAAACACCATAAATGAATTTGTTGAATGATTGATAAGGTTGATCAAATTAAGAGAAGTTTAAGATTTTGGTTTTTAGATTGACCAATAGGCTACAAGAAATTAATATTCAAAGAAGATAGAATTGTGTCATATAATTATAAATAAGAAGAAAGTTGTTACAGATGATGCTTCTTATACTAGTGCATCATACATAGTGTTCCATCGATCATGGAGTTCTAATAATTTGTGTGTGAAATATTTTGAGACTAATGTGAGAAAAATTTATATAATGATCAACAATATAGTCATCAATTTCCATTATTATGAATATATTATTGTTTTTCAAGTGGTAAATTTATTATCCTTAACCATTGGGTCAAAAAAAAGAACAAAACTAATTAGTTTTCAAGAGTTTTTTTTATTATGTGGGTCAAGTCTATCAAACTGGAACTGACACTAATGACATCATCAGACATAAGATCATCATTATGGGAAGAGAAGAAAATGGTATTTGTTAAAATCCATTTAATGTGTTATAAAGGGTATCATATAATCTGTTGAAGAAGTTTGATGAATGGTTCTCATATATTCATTTTTTGTAGAGAAATATAAATAATAATATTTTTCATTATTCATAATGAATTAATCATATTGATAAGTTTATTTTTAGATTTATGAAAAGAATAAATATTGTTTTTATCAAGTGGGGAGGGTAAATATAATCACATGTCAAAATCATAAAGGGAAAATCAGGATGAACATTAGTGATTGTATTGAGGTTTTTAAGGAATTTTTGAAGTGATCTGATGTTAAGAGAAGATTAGAGATGTTTTGAGAAGATTTATGAAGTGTTCAATAAGTCATTATGAACCCTCAATTCATTTATAGTTTATATTTTTGGAATATTTTTGTAAATCTGGAATGATTTTATGAATCCCACCCTAACAATTTTTGGGTCACCTATAACCAGTGAAGGTACTTTTTTACTTTCTGACATGAATGTACTTATGAATATGGAATAGAAAGTTCTGAATATTTATAGAGAGAATAAGTATCTAGATTGAGAATCCCTGAATAATTTTTCAATAATGAAGAATAAATGAGAAGTGAGAATATTTTAATGAGATTTTTTTGATCAAACCATGAAATTGGATTGGTATTTATAGATTCAAATTGAATTAGTTCAGCATTCTCTCAACCATATTTTGAATGAATTATATTTAAAAATATAGAAATCATCTTTCGAAACCTGACTTATGAATCAAGCTATTTATTATTATAATGTCCACAAGATGTTCTTTCCAGCTGGAGGGTAAAAAGGTGAAGTCTTTTTTTGAAGAAATTATTTGTGAAAGTTGACAAGGAAGTATAATAACCTAATTTTTTACTATTCATTTATAATTAAATTATATAATTTTTTTATACATGAAGAACTTGAAAAGTTGTATTGAACAAAGTGTTACGTGAGTGGAAAGGTATATCCTACTCATTTTATTCCATAGAAATGATTTATTTTCTAGTGGAATATGTGGTGTCAGATTATTTCCAAACCATACCAAATATGTAGCTACCCTTGATGAGTTTAGAACCTTATAAATTATTATGTTCAAATGGATATGTGATTGTTTTATTCAAAAAATGTTAACACTCTTTAATTGGAAGAGATCTGTGTTTAAGAAAGAAGTAAACTCAATTGAAAAAGATATCACTAATTTACCCCTCCCCCACCCAGGGATACATTATTACTACTAGGCAATATCAATTTATATTCGAGATTATGATTTCCTTCATTTAATCATTGTTGATTTTTGGAAAATGATGTTCTGAGGAATAATCTAAATTTTTTGAAAAATAAGAGAATTCTGATCTTAAATAGTATGAAATAACGTCTCTAGAAATATAGATTGTTGCTTTATCATAGGTCAGTTAGTTATGATGTTCCTAATGAATAAATATATGGATTTCCTCCTATTGATGATATAGTTCCACTTACATATATTGACAAGAATTATATTGAAAATGATGGAAGGTCCATGAAATCATTAATCTCATCACTTTCTGAAAGTGAGTTCTTAAGAATGAAGGGTGTTTCTACTACCAATGGTATCTAGGAAAAGCTAAAAAACATTTATGAAGGCATTAAAAAAGTAACGAAGGGACTAATCATGAGGATTATTTATATTGATCTCATGATGGGTGAATCTGTATTTATTGGTGGCTACATTACTAGGGTGAATGATGTATCTTGTAATACTAGATTTTATGGTGAAAATATAGAATATTCTATAGTTTTCGAAATGAGGAGGTAAATGTTATTAAAGGATAAAATATTTATATAGAATTACATTTCATGGATTCCATGATAGATAATTCAAAAAGGTTTCTTATTGAAGAAAATCTAATGGATCTGATCCTCAAAAAGAGGTATATAAAAATACTGATGAATCGTTATCCTTGCTTTCTAAATGTGTGAAAATAGGTGCATAAAAATATAAGGGAAAACAACCCTTGAAATGTTTTGAATGCAGATCTATTTAGATATTTATAGAAAATTATTCATGATCAAATAAACAAGATAATATTTAGGAATATTATAAAAGTAAGAGATGACCATTGCAGAAATAGGGTGATAAGGATAAATATTATTCCAATTAAATGTATAGAAAAAAATAAGAATATAAAAGGATAATTTTATTATATAATGATGATAAAGTTGAAGGTAGTTAAGATATATCTGAATAGACTATTGAGAGGTAAGAGAATTATTTTATTTTAATATTAATCACAACAGAGTTTAGAAGTTGCAATTCTTAAGAAAAAAACCTCAATTAGAATTTAATATTAAAGAATAATTGAAATAATTATTGGGAATTATTAATAGTCCTGAAAAATAAATTAGGAAGATAAAAATTGAATCCTCTTCAACACAGTGTTTTCCAGATGAGAGTGTAATGATGTTGGAAGAGATAGATGATTTGAAAAAATATCTTCAAAAATAAGAGATTCATAATGAACATCCGGATGTAAATTTAATTAAAAAATAATCGGAGTTGAAAGTTTTCCAAAATAAAAATTATTAAGATGAAAAAATGGTTACAAGTTTCAATATTTCTATCTCTGAATTCCGTGGGAGGTTTAGAATGGGTAAACCTACGAAGTATAAAAAATTACCTTCAAATTTGGATAATTAATTAGAAATAGTTTCTGACAAGAAAAAAAATATGGGAATGTTATATATGTTTCCAAGATCAACAAAGTGGAGATATCTAAAATTTATAACAAAAAACTCAGTCCAAAAAAATATCTACTACATTAGATTCTGATAAAGATGAAAAGGAAACCATGCTAAAAAAAAGATTCTGGTTGATAACAAAAATGATGGTGGTCAACAATGTTTTAATATTAAGGAAATGATGGTTGCTGAGAAACATGATCAAAACTCTGAATTGTATGGTAGTTTCATAGGGAAATATCCATTCTAAGGATATGGATACTATTTTGGTGGAATTGGTTATATGGAAAATATTTTTTTGTTTAACCAATAAGATTATCACTATTCAAAAAATAACAGAAGGAAAAGTTTTATGGGGAGTCAATCCCCTCAATGGAAGAAGTGTGATATCTTTTGTTTTTGAAGAAATTTGTGATGGTTAGAGTAAATGTGGGAAATATATTCCAACCACTGTAAAAAATTTGTGAGATATTTGAATAAATTGGAAATTGTGAAAAAGGTTGTCATATTTTGTTACCTAAACAATAAATTTCTATTAAAATTTATCATACGTCAGTAGTTTAGGCAAAAAATGTAATGAAATATATCATGTTTCACAAACCACATTTAGTGATAGAAACATAGAATGACATTGGAATCTAGATAATGGGTTTTCTTATCATATAAATGTATATTTCTAATTTTTAACGAATTTGAAAGATTTAAAAGAATAAAAAATGACATTTTCCAATGATGAATATCTCATAATAATTTTTTTATAAGATATCATTATAAAATAAAATTTTAAATCCAAGAAGGATTTATATGTTGATGGGAAGAACAAAATTTTCTATGTGTTTTAGAAAATTGTGATGATGGTAAAAATTTATTTTGTCATAAAATATGGGTTTTTTGGTATGTGAGGATAATGGAAAAATAGTCACAAGAGGACAAAATACAAAAGAAATCTTGTTTCATGTTATTGATGATCAATACTCTTATTACATAGGCATGGTAGGATAAAATAGGTTGTGGAATATAAGTATAAGACACATGTTTCAGAGAAACATGTGCAATTTATCAAACATAGATAGTGATCGGGGTATTCCAAATATGTCAAGAAGAAGATATTGGTAATGCACTATTTGTAAAAAAATAAATATTACTAATTTTTTAATAAGAATGTGAAATTTGTTCAAATAGACCCTAAAAACATATTAATTCTGATAGAAGTTGTCAAATGAAAAAAAATAAACTCATGGTGATAATTACTTCATTAATTTAATTAATTATTTTACTCACATTTATTATTATTATTATATATATATATAACATATTTATATGATATAAAAATGATTTAATGTTTCCATTGGAATGATACTAATAAATTTGAGTATTTAGTAGTCAATTTGAGAATTGGAAATGGTGGTGAATAATAAATTATTAATTTTAATGATATCATAAGAAGCATGGAATTTATCATGAGTTCGGCATACCATACACATCTCAAAAAAATATTTTTTCTGAAAGAAACATTAGAATTTGTAATGAAATTGGAAAAACTATGTTACATAAATATGGTATTTCTCATTAAATTTTATGGGAATCCTTGAGAATTACTATCTTTTTTGAAGATATATTATTATATATACCACATTTAGATATGATTCCATATGGAAATTTTTATAGAAAAACTCTATGTTTAAAACACTTAATTGTTTTTGGGAGTCCATGCATCATAATGTAAAAATGTGTAATCCTTGGAAAGTTGAGTTGAAATGTGGATATGGAATTTTTCATGGATATTATTCATATGTATGTGGATATATATGTTTCAAAAATGATTTAAAAATATTATTTTACACTATTGATGTGAATGTTATTGAAAATTACGAGGAAGATAAATATAATCATGCAAATAAGAGAGATGAACTGGAAGAAATATCATCTAATAAGTTTGAAAACAATTGTAATACCTCTCATGAATTATAATCAGACTCATCTATTTCTAGAGATGAGTAAGAATCTCTAACATCTCATCCTCTTATGAGTGAGTAAGTATATGGTAAAAACATTATTGTTGATCAACACCAAAGGGTTCCAACAAGAAGAAAAATTAAACATACTTATTTATATTAAAATGTTTAGAAGAAAGATGTGAATGAAGCTATTGAACATATAAAATGGGTTTTGTATATGAATGAAGATCCTTATTAGATTGAAAATAATGATACATGGGAAATAGTAACAAATCTTGATAAAATAAATATTATTTGTACAAAATAGGTTTTCTAGGATGAATGAAGATTGTGAAGTGAGGAAAAGCAAAGATAGATTAGTGTGAAAATTTTACTCACAAATTCATGTCCTCAACATTGATTAAGAATTTTCTCAGGTGTCTAGGATAGAAAAAACCATAATTCATCATTCAATTTTTCCACAATGAAGTAACATATTTTTAAGATGGATTTGAAATTGGAATTTTTTAATGGTGATCTTGATGAGGAAAATTAAATTGAAAAAAATTATTTCTTGTTTGTTGGGAATGATTGATTTTATGTGTTTAGGTTTAATAAATCCATGTATGTGATAAAATTGGATCCACTACCATGGTATTCCAAATTGGTTACTTTTATAAGAAATATGGGTTTAACTAAAAAAGAGTTGATAATAATCTATATGTTAATGAAATTCATAATTTGTTCATCATCATAATTATTTATTTCGATGAAAATATAATTTCTATGAATGATGAAATAATTTATGAAATTTATTATGAAGATATGAAAAAATTATTTGAGAAAACTATATTGGGTGAAATGAAATACTTTATTGGGTTACAAATCTCATAAAAAAAGAAATATATTTTTATTTCAAAATAAATGTATGCTAATGTGATTTCAATAAGTTCAAAATAGATAATTGAAAACCCATTTACATACCAAATTCCATGGGCTCCAAGTTGACTAAAAAAGATGGTAATAAAGTTAATCTGATGTAGATTATGAAGATGATAGGAATTTTGTTGCATTTGATCGCATCAAGACCTGACATTGTTTATGATGTTACCTTACGTGAAATATTTTAGAGTTCTCTAAAGGAATCATATTTTTTATGGAAGAATAATTCTTAGATATATAGAAGGACCATAAAATTTCAGAATCAGGTATGATAGCTTATAAATTATTATCTTATTTGGGTAGTCAGATACTGATTGGGTAGGAAATTTTGATGATAAAATATCAAAAAATGGTCGAGTTTTTAATATAGGGAAAAAAAATTAGTTTCAATACATTTAAATAAAATGCAGTAACTCTTATCATGGATGAAGATGATTAGGGTGAAGCATCTCAAGATGCTACTCAAATTATGGTTATTATAACAGAGTTTAAAGAATTACTTTTTAGTGAAGTTATCCATAATCATGGGTTGAGAGAATGTTATTTCCATCAAACTCACCAGAAATATGGTACCACATTATCATTAATAACATATTTATATAAAATATCATTTAATGAAAGACCATGAGGAGAATATTGAATTTATGTTCGTGTATGTTCCTACAGTTGAACAAGTTGCTGACATTTTCAAAAAAACATTTACCGAATGAACTTCTTTATAAAAGGAAGTTGAACATAGATATACAACCTCCTTCTCATAGAAGATGAGGTATGTTATTTTTCCATATCTCATAATGTCTTTGGATAGTGTTGTCAATGGGTATAATTTTTTCATAAATCTATCAATTTTTATGTGTTAAACCTTTTTATGAAGCATATAATTTGGGGGAGTTATGGAAATATTGTGAATCCAGCATGTTACTGTTTGAATTATTCTAATAGTTTTTTATGGTTTTCCTATGAAATGTTTGTTTACATTAATGCGTATGAATTGAAGAAATATGAATAAAATATGAATAGGGATTATGAGTTACTACTATTAGACAATATAGTTTTGTTTTCATTGATTATTTCTTCCTATAATGAGTTAGCTCATGTAGGATTGATTTTTTGATAGGTAATACTTATCGTGAGGTAATAAAGTATATTTATTTACAGATATGTGTTGACACCATAATATGAAATGGATATACTGTCGTTACCAAATTAATATTAAGTTACTGTTGGAAGTTGGAAGATTTTTGGTGATATATTTTATTATCAATGAAGATATGGAATAAAATAAATGACATCACCATGTATTTTTTTGGTGATTAGACACAGAAACATATTTATTATGTTAGAATAATGTTCCTTAATAAAGTACCTCATATTGGGAAGATGTTTTCTGAAATAATGGGAACATCAGACTCACATTGGGTTCATAATCTGGTTCTCATCATAATGAGTAAGTTAATCGATTTATGTATGGATCTGATGTATATTAGATGATTCTTTTAATTTTTTATTTCAAATAAATTCTTAATATGTTTGGAAACTAGTGATGTGATCCTTATGAAGGAAAGGAGGATTGCTGGTTCTACTAATCTTATTGAGTATGAGTTAGAAAGAAGAACATTTTTAGTGAATGGGGTGTTACAATACATTCTATTAGAATTTAAACAATGTTATGACAATCTTAAATTTATTCACTATCATGAGAAATTAATGATACATGTAGTGTTTTAAGGAATAATATTTTTTACTAAGTCCACACATTCTGGTCTCAGTTCATTGGTGTGGGATCATCAGAATCAAATATATTGAAAGGCTACTATGGTTAATCATATTGTTATAAGATTATGATGTTGTTTTTTATCCATACTAATAAACCATGCTAAATAAATATTCAAAGAAGTTAGTAGTGTGTATTGTAATTAAAAAAAGATATATTTTGTTGAAGTCTATGCTGCTAGTACCAATCCATCAGGCACATCATTCCACCAATCATCAGAGAAAGAATAATTTGTGTGTGATCTATATTAAGACTTATATGAGAAATAAATTCAATGATGTATCAACAATATAGTCAAACATTCCCATACTAATGAGCATTGGATTGTATTTTAAGGGGGAAATTTTTTCCCGATAACTAGGGGTCAAGAGAAAGGAGAACATTGATTTCTTTTGAAGAGTTTTTTTCATGTTAGTTGAGACTATTAGACAGGAACTTACACCAATGAATTCATCTAATATTATGTCATCATTTTTGGAAATGAAGATAAGGAGAGTTTCTTGTAGCTAGATGTGGTGTTTTAAAGGGGATTATATTAATGGTTGAAGAGTTTTGAATAATGGGATTTTTATTCCATATTTGGTGCAGAGAAATGTAAGGAAGAATTAGTTGTCTTAATAGTAATAGAGAAATTATGATGATATGTTTGTTCCAAGAATTGTAATAAGAATACATATGTTTTTTTCAAGTGCTTTAGAGAAAGGTAATCAATTGTAAACATTGTAATGAGAAAATTGGATAGAGGAATAACAATCATTTAGAGGTTTGTAAATAAATTATGAAGTGATATGATGTTTTGTGAAGACTAAATAAGTTTTTATTAGAGTTAAGAAGTATTGTAGATGTCAAAATGCTCAATAAATTCATGCAGAATTTATGTATTAGGAATTTGGATTAAGCGGGAATGATTTTCAAAGTCCCACCCCCACCATTTTGGGTCACCTATAAATAAAGAATGTACATTTTACTTTTTGACATTAATGTATTATTGAATATAAAACAGATATGTGATGATGAATTATAGAGAGATGATGTTTCCATATGGAGCCTTTCAGATGTTGCTTCCTAGATTGGTAAAGAAAATAGAATAGATAATAACATAATCAGACTTTTCGAATCGAACCGAGAAATAAGACTAGGATTTCTATGTCCCTATAGAATTTTTTTTCTATTAACTAAAAGATATTCTAGTAGAATTATATTTTCATATTGAGAAATCAGAATTGAAAATCAGAAATGGGAATCAAATTGAGTATCATTACGAAGTCCACTAGAAGTTCATTCCTACTTCTTGGTAATAAATTTAAGAATTTTTTTAAACAACGTATTTATAAATTTTGATAGGGAAGCATATTAACATGTTTCATAACATGTTAAAAAACTATTACATAATTTCTTTATAATTTAAGCACATGTACTATTGTATTGAAAATAGTTTTTCTTGAGTGTGAATGAATTCCCAACTACTTGTATTCAACACAAAATGACTGTTTCCTAGAAAATTGTGTGGTGTTGAAAATTATCAATGTTTCCCCACCAGAATTAATATTTCAGATTGGCTAGTAGTCGGTTCTATTATATTTTCTCCCTTCATTATTAGGTTCATGCCTCATGTCCTTTGTGGATGCAACATGTTCTCACCCGAATTGCATGTTATTCTTTTTTCAAATGTATATTAATAAAAATTATCTAAAATTATATCATCCCATAATTAAAATAAATAAATGATAAGATAATCCCAAAATTTTACAAATAACATTAATTCTATGTCAATAAAAAGGCATTCCACCCAAAAACAATGGTATGTATTACCAGAAATATCGCCTCAAATACCCTCAATCTTGATAAAATCTCACTATGTAAAACCTCATGATGGGTGTCCAGGACATTAAACTTATGATCAGCCTAAAAAATATAATCCCATTATATAATCCATAACTCATATGTTAATATTTCCTGGAGACATATATGATTCAAAAAATAATAAAAAACCTTAGATGTTCACGATTATTACCACCCAAAAAACATTATGAAAATAATTCTACAATATAATAAATGTTTCCATAAATAAATACATCAATACTTTCACATCAATGATTCAAATGTAAAACGTCCTTCCTAGGTCAATATTTTTATTATTCTATTTAGGAATTAAGTTATAAAATACCCTCATTTCCCACATATAAGAAACTGAACTCCTCAACAATTAGTCACTCTATGTCTTACTTTCCCAGAAAGAAAACAAATTATCCACCATTTGAAATGTTCAGATAGGTTCTTATCCTAAAATTATTGACAAGTATTAAGAGTAATCTTCTTTATTCTATGTTAATTACAACATGATCATTCTGAAAATTTCATCTTCATTTTATTTAATTCATTCAAAATCTCATCGATGTATAATTTTTTTTGTCATATTTAATTATATATGATTACAAATTATCAAAATCTCTATCTCTCTAGTCCTCATCCAATTTTTTCTCATAGTCACTAATTTGTGAATTGGAGTTAGTGTTACCATGTTTCCTTCTGGTTCCAGCCATTGACTAAAACCAAAATTCATATTGTGAGAAAAACCAGTCATAATGGGAGACCGACTAATCATGTAAATCACTTACAGGATGTCTACACATTGAATTATTCATTTTTAATACATTGAAAATATATATTTATCCTTGTTCATTCATATTCATCATCAATATAAATTTTTCATTATGGTTTTTTAGATTTGATAAATTTCAAAAGCATATACCTTAGGAGTGTCAAAGGTAGTGTGTAGGAAGGCATGTTTTTATGCACCAAGTAATGATAGATTCCAACTCAGTGCACCCATTTCAATGTTATTACCCCTATTTACCTCTATAATAGGGGTAATTCTACGTGTATTATCAAGAATGGGATTTAATTTTCTAGAAACTACTTTCCCAATCCTTTACCAAAATTCTAGGATAATTTTCAAAACACTGAGTTGTCATTAGATTAATCCTTAGATACGTCCCTTAAAATATACATATAAAAATCCCTAAGGATTTATCTAATGTTTTCACATCATATTTTCTAAAGGATAACTAATAAATTCCTTTGATACTAAATATACTAATACAGTATTATCATACATGGATATTATATCTATTTACAGGAATATTCATTACATTACATGAACACCCACCTAAGGACCATAACATTTTAGTGTGTTTGGAAACTTGAACACCATATTCTAATTTGGTGAAAGTTATTCAATTTCTCCCATAATGATCTTTCCTTTAAGTACACATCATATAAACTACCTAATTAAAACCTTTATAAAATATTATGGGGAAAGGAAAAATATGAAAGGGTGTGCTCATATTCTCATTAAAGAAAAATAATGGATAAATGTAAGTACAACAAGAGCATAATTGTTTGAGAATATGAGCATAAAAATAAAAAACTATTCCAGACATATTGAATATCATAATCTTGAGTAATTGAATAGATATTGGATGTTTAGAAGACATGAATCATATGTAATTAAAATAACATGATCCATGATAGCATAACATGGGCATAAGACATTTAATTATAGAATACAGATAAGAAGGAAAAACCCCTTCTATATACATCAAGGCTCATTTCCAAGACATAACTGGGAACTCCAGGGGATGAAACAACTCTTGTAGGGGACACACCTCCATCCATAATGATGGTCCTTTCCATATAGTGGATGGGTTTTAATTCTCAAACCATCATAGTAGTGAAGGTTCACACCCAAGACAATCATAAATGAAGTTTTCCTTTACAGAACTAGGATCAATCACCATTCCAGTCCTCTCTATATCATGAGATATAATTTTTTACCTAATGAATTGGATGGAGATATAGGTACCACATGTATTTGGTTATAACAAAACCACCATTTTTAGTTGTAATGTAACCACTTTAACATAATTAAAATCATACATATGTGTTTGAGAATATTATAAAACAATCACCATATTAAAACCCATGAAAAAATTGTATTTTAAAAAAATTATCTTGGAATAAACCATTGAAGATAAATGGGATTCATAACCATCATGCAATCATAAAAATAAACCATTTATAGAAAGAATTATAATGGCATCCTTGTTTTATATCATTATAAAATAGTATATTAAAACAAAGGAAGTCATCTTAGAAGAATAATTATTTTCACATATAGACCATTTGGAATGTTTCTTGAGGGAAATAAATTTAAATTTCAAATTACTTTTTAAAACTAAAAATTCATAAAAAAGTATAAAAATAAATGTCATGGAAAATATAGTTTTAAACTTATAATGAAATTTTTTAAAAAAATTTAAAACATTTCTTGAGGAAAATAATCTATCCAATATGGAAGAAATCTATTTAAAAAAAATAACATCCATTTTTTATATGTAAATAATTTATTTAAAATCTAAAAATTTTAATAAAAAAAATATCATTGTAATGAAATTTCAAATCATGAACTGTAATCATGAAATCTTTTATTTTAATGATAATGATAAATATTGTTCATGTTGTGCTTGATTTAGAAAATGAATCATTTCATATTTTTACTTAAATCCAAAAGGTAATTATTTAGAAAATTATAGGAACAGTACACTCATACCATTTTTTAAAGATTAAACCATTTTTAAAAATATATTTGGTTATTCATTTGAAAAATGCTAAAAAAATCAAAACATTTTAAAAAAACATTGTTTTGGATGAAAAAGGATTTTCGATTGAAAATATTTGTTTTTTATTAATATTATTCTTCTTGAAATATTTGTTACATTATTAGAGAAAAATGAATTGAAAAAAGTGATCCAAATGGAATAAACGAAGGATAATGAATCCATGATTATCTTTATATGTGGATTATATTATTTTATCATTGAAAAAATATTCATAAATAATCCTGATAAACGATCAGATTGTGACACCCAATCTTTATCCCTTTGTTAACTTTGAAACGTAATCCACATGAAGGAAAAAAATTTGTAAAAAATAAAATATCATTAAGATAATAAAATTTGTGATATTACATGTTCATGCTCCTTTATATACACCTCATAAAATTTTATTTATGGAAAAAATTTCATAAGTCATAGAGAAGGAAAATTAAGACAAAAATTCATTAACTCTTTAGTAATAAATATGAATCATAACCCCAATAAAGAAAATAAATCAAATGAAGTATTAAATATAATGAAAATAACTTGATTTATTGAATAAAAATTCTAAGTGGATGTATAAACTACACAAATTAAATGAGTTCAGAATTCTTATTTGTATTCTGAAAATAAAAGAGAGACTATAAATGTCTTACTATAAGTCTCGACTTCATTCATTGTCATTTGAACCTAATGTAACATAAATATAAATTTCTTATTAATGAATATACCAACATAATTATTCATATCATACCATATATGATTTAATTATATCCCTTTATGAACATTCTATAAATAATTCAATGTTAATGTCATGTTTTGGGTAATAACTCAATTTTTCATATATGTGTTGAATTTTTATATTCATTACTCATATTTTGATCATGGATACTTCATCTCAAGAATAATAATCATTAAATAATTATTATTTTTATATATTATCTATAATTTTATGTTTAATATTTATGATATTTTTTAGAAAATATGTATGTTATTGTCATAAAGACAGTAGGTCGTATGTACATATGAGTAATGTTTCCAATTTTTATATGATAATTATCAGAATGTAGTTTGTAATATATTATATATTTATAATTAAATAATATAATATATACCATATTATTTAATTAAATATAATTATATAAATCATCCATGTGGTGTGGTGATGAAAATAGATACAAATCACCTAATGAAGACGATATTCCACACATTGATGAACGATGTAATCATCTTTCAGTGAGTGAAAATTTAAGAATGAAAATGATATATTAACATTCAATATTGATAAAAATTTCACTAATAACATAATTATTATCATTCAAGTCACTTATATCCATTAAAATTATCCATATTTTCACCCATATAAATCATTAGTCAAAATGAATAACATCTCTTTGTATGTCGGTAGTATGTCGTACACACAAACAACATTTTATTATCCCCTACAGAATGAAATGTGAAAAAGTTATATATGATATAATAAAACCAGAGGTCTAAATATATTATATATATCATATATATTATTTATATATATAATCGTATCCAACCTTGAGGGGTGATGATGGAAAAATGAATGACATCAATTTGCAAAGTGGGAGTCCTCCATAAAAATGAATGATGATTTTGTAAGCCAATTGATGAAATTGGATATGTTTTAATTTAATTAACATAAAAATATATAATTATATAGAATTTACTTATTTTTTATACCATAATAGTATAATAGGAATGAAATGATGTGTATAATGAAATAAAATTGAAATCCGTGTTGATGAACACTACCTCTTCTTCGGGTATCCTCCTTAGGTTTTCACCAAAATGAATCCAAGGATTGATTTTTATCCCAAATAAGGATTATAGAAATATAGGAGGTAATATTTTAAATTATTTTTGTAGGTATTCTCTAAACCAAAATGGTTATAATGTCTGAAGAGGATAGGATAAAGGGTGGGCTTCTTTATGTGATGTCTGTGGTGCACTTGTAATTTTTTAGAATATATAATTCCACCAATGTTTTTTTCATGAAATAAAGATCAAATAATAATCCAATATCAATAATATATTAGATAGTTTATAAATGATTCCATAAAATATTTCTTGAACAAATTTGGAGTTATTTTTATCCCTTATCATTATAGTTTAACCACTTTGTAAACTTATTATTATTTTAACCGTCGTAATTTTTTTTCATTAACTATTCATTTTTTAAACAAAATACTCTGGAAATATTAGATAATATAAATATTTATGAATAAAAATATTTAATTCATTTACCAAATTCTATTTATATAATTTTTTATTTTTAAATATAAATTCATCTTAGAAACGCGATTCGAAAACGGGGTTTTAAAGAGAAAATGTCCAATAGATTATTAAGTTTTTATGTCAAACATCTATATGAAATTGATTTCAAAGACATAAATTAGATCATGGAATTTATAATTGTACTATTTATTACTTTAAAATTTTCTAGTTTTATATAATCTTTATAAAAAAATTAAATAAAAAATCGTATTTCAATTAAAATTTTGTATTGTTAATGATTATAAAAAAATTATACTTCTTATAAAAAAATGAACAATTCAACAAAATATAATTTTTATGTTATGATTTCAATAGAAAAAAGTGTTTTATGAAATAAATTTTCTAAAAGTGGTAGAAATTAATTTTAATGTAAGTAATCTGAATGAGATAAATTGTTTTTCTATAAAATATAGTTTTATGCGTAAAATTGTATTCATTCTAATACCATTCCTAGAAAAAATATTTTTAATGTTAAAAAATTATTATATTAATTATATCGTCATTTCATTAAAATAATTCAAAAAAGTGATTTGTTTTATTTATTGAGGTAATATTTTTTATGTGCATATAAACTGTTTTCCAAAGAATGATTTGATTTTTTTATTCAAAAGGATTTTATTTTCAACTATAATAAATTGGTTACCAATAAACTATTATAATTGATTATACCATTAATTTCCATAATTTATTTCATTATATTAACACATTCCACTGCAATGTCTAGGTGATTACTATCATACTAAATAGTAATATTTTTATCATACGTCATGTTTCTTAAAAACTTGTTGTTTTTCTTAATGGATGCTAAACTACGTATTGTGTGTAACACTAGAAAAACATTTCATTGCATGTAATGAATGATTTTAGAGTGTTACTTTCAACATAAAAAAATGAAGTGTTTCAAAAAATTAACATTATAAAAATTATTAAATTTATTTGAAAAATAATAATTTCAAAAAATCTCAGGGTGTTACACTATATTTCACGAAATAATAACTATAAATTACCCTTACATTAAAAAAGATATTATTACCCATTCCACACCTTAAGAATAGATTACTATATATTTCTGAATGAATCTTACATATCTAACACAATACTTCTTACTTTAACATTATTCTTTCTAGTAATTACATTTACTTTTACAGTGAATTAAAATCACTCTTTTATATTCATGTAATAGTTTTATGATCTATAAATTATAAACCCATATATTTTTCATAACATGAATTTTTGAATTCATCAGTTTTATGTCAAAGATTTCATTAATTATTTTGGTTACTTTTATGTGTACAAATGATTTTAAAATTTTCTCTAAATTACTTCATAATGAATATTACATTAGATTAAATAACTCACATATATTATAATGTGATTTTATATAATTAATCTCTTTAAAATTTTTATAAAATTTATCATATTGATAATTTTTTATGTATTATAAAAATTTATTTTATACATGTGTGTCCTTTGAAAATTTTATCATCATTTAGTTTTCATAATATTTTCTTCTCATTTTATCATATTTTATAACTAAAATTAATTGTTAGAAAAGAAATATTAAGTATAATATTGTTAAATTTTATTATAAAATGATTAAATCAACTCAATATCAAATTACAAAGCATGATTTCAATACATTATAAAGATCAATAAATGTTAATGTTAATGTCATTTATTTGATATCAAAGGGAACTAATGGTGAGAATTTTATAAACTTAGAAGCAAAATATTGAAATTTTTGGCCACATCAGATACCAATTATTGATATTCACAAGGTATTGTTTATAATATGATGATTATTGTGAAATAATTCCGAAATATTATAGCCTTCTGCGTCCATTAATCTGAACTCAATGATCAATATTTTCTATGTTGTATAGACAACGCCTTCCAATGTCTAGTATTAGTGAACAAAAAACATATAGGATAACATGTTCTAGGGTGAATGATAAGTATGTTTTTAGGTATATAATGGGAAAATAAATAATTTTTTCCCCTCAAAAGACTGTTTAAATTCACCATCCTACAAATAAAGACATATAGACAATGAAAATAGTGAGATGAAGTAACACCATAGAAGAGAAACTATGATTGGAACTCTAGGATTTTACTACACTCTATTGGAACAATATGATCTCGTGAATGTGATATTTGAATAAAAATTATAAGATAAATATATGAATGAGAGGATTCATTCAATGGATTCAATTATCTTCCTTTTTTTAATGACCACCTTTCAATGGTTTGTAATTCATAACTGGTTTAATAATTACATTTTAGGAAAATATGAGCATAATAATGAAAAATGACATTCCTATCAATCATCCTTCATCCTAGCGAGACAATTCCATGGTAATTGAGTCCTTTTCTAGGAATCTAGGCTCCACTGAGGTAATAATCCTTGGTTTTTCCAACCCATTTCTCCAATTTATACCCCATGAATTTAATGGTTCTCAATGTATATAATATAATAGTGGTGTCAGTGAAGTATATCCTATCATTATATCCCTTGTTTCCCTAGAGTACCACTACCAAATTCTATAAAAAGGTCACCCAAATTCAATGACCCATGCTCTCCTAAGATATAGTGTGTTAAGAACTATTTCGTAAATCTTTGTTGTCCTTATCATATTCATCAAAAAACTACCAAATATAGGATTATATATATAAGTCTCACTCATATCATGTACATAAATCATCTGATCAATGAGTAATAAAATTTTTATTCCTACAAAATAAATTACTATATGAATATTTTACATATTACCAAATCATATTACACATAATAACATCTACCAAATTGTATGTGTTTCCAATAATTAGTACATTACTTTATCTATAATCACAAATAGGATATTTTTGGGATATTTGGTTTGAGTATCACCTCATCATTATTGGATTCAACCTTTTATGGATATGGTTCTCAATATGGGTGACCTTTTCATCAATGACCCATTTATAACATTGAAACTCAATTTCGAATTGCCCCATATTTTGGTTGAACACTATACACTTCTAAATGCTCCATTGATGAACCATTTTATACCATGATTCTCATTTATATATCTCAAACTAGTTATGATCGTAGGAACTATTAAATTAATATCCCTTATAGTTTTAACATAAACTGAATTATAAAATTTTCCTTATCATTTAAAAATAAAAAAACCTAGAATAATGGTTCTAATTAGATAACATTGAATAATAATATGTTTTCCATTGTCCCATGAACATAAAATTCATGACTATAGTATATCATACATTACCTAAATCCTTGTATATCATTATATAGAACATGGACATAAAATATATTTAATATTATCCTCTATATATTATGATAATAATCTTGGAATACTTGATTACATGGATTTAAACTAGAACACCCATTATGAATCGTGTTCTTCATTTTATTATCATTAATGAGGGATGAGTTTCACACTATTCCTCATAGATTAAAATTGTTAACTTCAACTGTTTGGGTTCTTATTCCCATATTAGTGACATGTATTAGAACTTATAAAATATTATTCCCAATATTGTATCATCTCTCCTCTCTCTTTAAATCCCTTCACTATATATCTTGTAACAAATCAATAACACATCCTTTCACCTTGCATATTTGTTGAAAAAATAGGGTAACAATTCAAATTCATGGAAGAAAAAAAAATTCTGTGTAAAGAATTTTCATTAATAGATTTTAATGTAACCCTATATATAATATTTTGTGGACTTAATCTATAGTGTATTATTATTTAAAACAATATAATGATAAATTTTATTAGAGAATAATTTTCTGGATGAAAACTGATTATCAAAAAAAAATCACAATCTCTAAGAATACTGAAAAATAACATAACACAATCATTTTCCCAAAGGTGAATAAAATATTGTCTAATAATTCCCCATTATATATTGAACATAACTCTAACATAACCCATTAGCATCAAAATATAATAATAATCTCTATTAATACTATGGCCCCTAGTTCCCACTAAATGGGTACCTCCCCATTCTCGTGTTTTTAGGGGATGGTTGAATAGAAACATTTTATAGTGATATGCCAATAATAATTATATTTATTTATTTTATTTGAATAATATTTTTTATTAATGAAATAATATATAATTTTAGAAGATTTTATCTCATAAACATAATATTATTACGTGGGATGAGTGCATAATACCACTTCTTTTTTATTCAATATAGATTTAAATGTTGGTGTAACAATAAATACAATCCCTAAAAAATTTCAAATGTATCATGAATTTTGAGGAAATCCCTTCAAGATTTAAACAGTGGAATACCCTTCATACCCTCTGATAAGGATTTGAACAATTGTATTACCAAACATGCCTTCCCATATAGATTTAATGTATGGGAACCCTTCTTGTCATCTTCTCCAGCATTAACCTATAGTGAACCATTTATTCCTTCCTTTTTCAGATTAAACTATTTTATAAACCTTTACCTTCTACGATGTCATTAAACTCTATAGTGACTCCGTATATGAAGAAAATCCCATAAAATGAATACTTCTTCCTCTTAATATTAGTTTGAGATTCGCTATATCCAATAAAAATATGACAAAAAATTATGTTGTTTTCGTAAACATAAAAACTATTAATTAATATTATTATTCATAGTTTTTCGCCCTTATATGGTTTACATAAATGTATATAGATCTCATTGTGAATATTATAGATTTTATGATAAAATCATAAATCTATTGGTGATTTGTAGTCTACTCAATAATCTCAATTTTAGAGTGAGTATTTTTACATTATTCATAGTTCTGACATGTATACCAAAATACACATATGATATCAACCAATCATATGGATTAAATAAGGGGGAAGATGCCTTAAAAATATGAAATGGTGAAACCAATATGATATACTTTAGCTATGAATGATATTGACTAATCATACAGAACTACTACTGTAAATATGACCTATACCAATAGTTTTGGGAAAACCATTTGTATAGGTCACTAATTTGGACCTATACAAACAGTTTGGACAAAACCATTGGTATAAGTCACTTATATGGACATATACTAACAGTTTTGGACAAACTGTTGGTATAAGGGGGACTTAAACCAATAGTTTGGCCAGATCGTTGGTATAGGTCCCCCCTATACCCAGGGTTTGTCCAAACCTTTGGTATAGGTCCCCCTTATAACAACGATTTGTCCAAAACTGTTGGAATAGTTTCCAAAATCAAAGAACATATATCAACGGTTCTCAAACCATTGGTATAGGTCTATACCAACGGTTTTGAGAACCGTTGGTATAGTAACATTTATATTTTTTGGAATATTATAACTGAGAAAATTAAATAAATCAAAATTTAAAATAATTATGATAATACATATATATATATTTATGAAATGATGTTCTCAAAATCCAAGTTAGGTTAATGGTTAGGTCATTCAATAATAAACTGATGGTACTGGGATCAAACCCCATCGAAGGATTCATTTTTAAAATACATATACCAACGGTTTTATGGAACCACTAGTATAGATTTTTCATATTACATATACCAACTGTTTTCAAAAACGTTGGTATAGGTTTATACCAATGGATTTCCCAAAACCATTGGTATAGATCTATCCTTACGGGTTACATGGCCACGGTTCTCCAAACCATTGGTATAGGGTGTTTTTCCAATAGTGAACCAAATGCCCAATATGTTTCTAAGGATACACTAAACATTACACTAAAAATTTAAAAACTAACTTGAAGTTCAATCTAGTGAAACCACATTACTGAGAGATATTGTCCATATATTATTGTAAAGACTTCAATGGTGCATCGGTTCATTTAGAATTAAAGAAAAATATATCTCAAAGGTATCATAATGTAGAGACACCGACCACCACCTCAGCATTACTTAAATCTCCCATCTTGTTAATTTTCCTACATGATTGATATAAGAAAACATGGGGTTCCTCCCTAAATTTATAAATATATAATTTAACAGGAATTTCCTCCCCATGGTTGAACCAAACACTGAAAATGTTTTCCTCCATATAATGATGGAACCAACTAAAAAATAGTTCATACATGTACCAATAATGCACACTATCAAGGGGGTTTACCACATGGTCTTACAATCATCAAATATCATAGAGTCTTTCTCAATGTAGATGATGAAAATAAATAGTATGGGGAATCCATTAGGATATTCGATTCTGATCCACAGTTCATAAGGTTTAATATAATTGAATAATAGATTCAGAATAATTCTGATCCCCTTTATTTGTACATTTGAATAGGGAGACAAAGGATGATCTCCATTATTTGTTCCTTTGGGCTTGAGGAGGTGAAATCAGAGTTGGTTTCATAAATTAATAATCTTCCTGAACAACTACTATAAAATACACACTAATAATTTAGACATCTATTTTATTCATAAAACCATTAGACATTTTAAAAAACTATATGGAACTAACTTATCGGGTGATGGTTCTAAATATTTAACTAGCCATTTCAAATTGTACACATGTAAAAAATGATACCAAATCCTATTAAATGGTTTAACCATGTTCATTATCCATATAGGTCTCTCCATTATATTATTTTAAAATGAAAAAAAGGTAATCTTTCTCAAGAAAATCTAGTCCAACTTAATAATTAAACAATAAAATAGTATATATGGTATGGAAAATAGGATTATCCTTCCTTTAATAATGAAGTAGACTATGATAATATATTGGAGAAATTAAAAGAAGGTGAATTATGAGTTATGTTCTTTCCTTATGACATACCGACATCTTTTATTCTTAATATTCTTAAGGAGGAGTATAACAAATCTTTATATTACAACCTATTATTGATATTTAATTAACTATTATTTTGGAACATTTCCTGAAAATGATTTATTAAACATCTCAATGAAATTGATTTGAAATTTTGACATATTTTCTTGTATCCCCTTTTAGTAGAATGGGAACCAAAGTGAAACAGTCAAATTGAATTGATGCAATTTCTAATAGATATCCATTGAAAAATATGAATATTTAGTGAATAAACTCCTACAATATGAATAATGGGTAAAAGGGAAGGTATTTCATAATTCATCCCCCCCCACATCTATCTTCCATGTATAATAAAAAAAATTAGTAGGAATCTTATATATAGACCATTAGATGAGATGGAATAAAATTTCATCAGCTATGGTTATAGCTCAAATATAAATTTAATGAGTGTTAATGAGTTATACAAACAATATTTCTCTCTCAATAAGATGAAAAAGTGACATGACCAATGATATTGGGAAATTAGCTTAATCATTTATGAGGTTGTCCACATACCGAAGGTTATTCTCATACTGAGGAATGTCAATCCTAATAAGGATAGGATGATTACATTGGTAATTACCCTTTATCTATAACTACCCATGAATGGTTAATTTCCTTAAAAATAAATTACTCACATGTGCTATTAATATAAAATGGCCTTGAGAGGATTATGGGGTCACATTTTAGATTGACGTATCTTATGGTTTAACCTAGTCTATATAGATTGGGAAATTTTTATACAAAGAATTTTATCCCACACCATAGTCCAAGACTAAGGTAGATTTAATGAATATATTAACTCTACCATGGAAAAAATAATTTACAAGTTTGGGGTTTCCCAATTTATTATTATTGTGTTAATTCCTCATGTTGCCCCATATTTTGTTAATGTAAAATATAAATCATTTAGAAATAAAAAACATAAAGAATCTATGATTTCACCTAAGAAGGTGAATTTAAATTCCAAGGATAAATTTCCTAAAGTATTAAAAGCCATAGGTCCCTTTAATAGATTATCATAGAAAGATAAATTTGATAATTCCATCATTGATTATTTAGATCATAAAAATCATCATGTTTTAGATATTTAAAAAATGTTCTTTTCCACAAAGGATATGTATTAGTAAATGCTATCTTAAATAATCATATTGATCTTGTATAATAATGGTAGGAAAATAAACCTTATCTTGATGATCCAAAATTATATGATTCCACTCCCAATAAATCACATGATAACGACATGAATACCCTAATGAATTAAATGATTAAATATTGAGACCCTTTAAAGATTAATAATTATAGTCGACCTATAGGTTTATCACCAAATATAAATATATATGAATTTTTATACCCTCATACCATCAGTTGTATGATGTTTCTAGGATTGTTTTTCTAGATGATTATTATACCAATTTGGAATAAGGAATTAAAATACATCATCTAGTAAATATTTAATTGAATTTATTTGGCATTCATATTAGTGTTGATATTCCAATTGAAGGCAGTATTGAAATACATAACCTACCACGGGATGACTGGGTCACTAAAACAAGGAGGCAATAACATGGTTTGTTAAAATGTCACATACAAAATTATCTATTCAAGTTGGTCCCTCCCTTCTAGATAACCTTGTTTTAACCCCTGAATTACTATTGATCAATATTTAAGTTTATATATTCAATGAATATCATAATAAGAAGTAATTTCATCATAGGATAAGATAATTATCACCATTATAATTTAATAAAAATCCATAAAAGACTAATGTGTACCAAAGCATGTCAAAAAAAAACATATACTGTGATATTTAAAATAACTACAAAAAAACCTCGATTTAAAAATCCTTTCTTATCATCATTCAATATTATTTGAAATACAAGTTAATGTATAACCTAAATTACTTTTCAACGTGATGAACTACTAGGGAACCATTAACAATTAGAGGCTGAAAAATAAAAGTACCTTTTAAAAAACATTAGAAATTCATTCATTTATCTACTACGTTGACATGTCACGATTGACTATAACTAGTTTGGAGGATATACATCAATACATCATTTACTGTTTCATCTCAATGTGGAGGAATATAAGAAATTATGGAAAATAAATTTAGAAACATAGTGAATATAAGATAATTATTGTATATATAAACCAACGGAAGGGTTAAAAATAATAACTATGTATATAAAATGCCCTTATAAAAAAATTAGAAGTATGTGTGAAATTTTTTTTAGTTTTATAAAATGTTAAGAACAAATATGTTCTCTAATAGATTATGTGAATTTTCTAAAATGATAAAACATTTAGAGAAAATTGATTGTTAAATTTTCATGAGATTAAAATAGAAACTACCAATAAAAACATAGAGGTATGAGAATAAAGAGAAACCCACCATTAATCTAAATCTAGAAATATTACTTCATCTATCATAAATACAAATCATTTTCCAGGTGAAACCACCTCTTAGACCACAATAAAAGAAAAAATATATTCATACCAATTTAATCATTGAAGATGTGTATACATAGTGGATATTCTTTGAAATCAACATAGTGAATAACATGACAAAATCATTTCATCCAAAAAAACATTATAACACATTTCATTCTATCCCTAGAATATTATATAGTGGAGTTTCCATTGATCTAAAATACTATACATGAATATATTTAAGATAATGAAAAATAATTCCCCTATTTCTAGATGATTAGACAAACCATGTCTAAATATTTAATATTTTAGTACATACATTTAACTATGGTTGTTAAAGGATGATAGGAAATATATAATTTAAAATAAAATTATAACTATGTGTGTTCAAATATTCTCAATGTAGAATTATAATGGAAATAAGTCCCCAAAAGTGCATAACAATTGAATTATTGGTTAAACTATAATTAATTGACTACATAAACAAAAATAATCAATGAATTACTGAATCAATTATTAATGAACATATTTCCTTTTATAGACACATTACTGAGAACCTTTTCATTCTAAAAGTCTCAAATAAAAAACAAAAAATGTAAAATTATTAAATATAATAAAGAGAAAAGTTACTAAGATCCCAAACCAAACCAAACTCTCATCAACATTTTAATAAATAACCTCCTTATTGTAATACACCACTAATGAAGAACCCAAGTTAAACACTGTTAGTATCATCCAAGTGATGGAAATGAGCACCGATAATGAAAATTTCCTAAACCAATATTTCATGGAAACTCATGTTTTGGAGTTCATGATAGAGAAATTCCGAACTGATGTAGGAATCAGACTTAAGAATCTATCCATGAACACAACATCCATACTACCAAATATATGAGGAATGTGACCTAATGTTATTAATATAAATGAAAGTTTTACCCAGAAATCAATAATGGTTATAATAATTCAATATGATTTGTGGGTAGGTTATCTGTTTGTAAGTCAACCATTAAATATTATACTTCAACGAGGACAAGATTACCCATATTAAGAATAAAAAATTCATTATTATATCATACCCTATTAGTGTGATCTTGGTGTCTGCCATAGTCATACGTGACTGAAGACCAATAATATATATATAGTTGGTGTCCCATACCCTTATTATAAATATTCAATGTTTTAAAAATACATCCATTATTCTAGAGAAACTACCAATATTCGATTATATTTAAATGGCCATGGAATATATATATAATCCAATATTGGATCCTTAAAAATATTTTATATTCCAATAGTGAATTAGATTCCTCGTATATGTGATATGATGAGGGAGAATTTAAAAAATGTTTTAAATACATATTTATCATGGAAAATGGCCAAAGAGTAAATGTAAAAGAATACATAAGATCATATTATGAATTCTTTTAGCTCAAATATATATATATATATATATTATTTTTATAAACAATTGATCTAGGATCCATAAAATTTATTCCCAAGCCCACCACAACCTTATATTTAGGGAAACCTATATTGATTCATCAGACATAATAATAAAAGTGTATTAAAATTTTGATTCGTGGCATATTTAATTCATTATATTAATAAAATAATTCAATGAAGGAATGTTTGATACAAAATATATTATTTTTTACACGGATACTATTATAGCATTATATTTGAATTATACTGATAATCATTGAAAAAATATATCTAAATAGATTTATTACAATGGGAGGGGTGAATTATAGATTTTAAAACATTAATTAAAATTAATTTATCTAAAAAAATTAAAATAATCTCATTGATATAATGATTGGATTCAGACTTGTACCTCTATCTTATTACTAAATAATACCATAATTATGCCAATTATGATATGTTATTTACCATAGTTTTTAATCATATAGGATTAAATCTACATAATGTAAAATCATAATTGTAGTAGTTAAGATTATATTAGTGTATATAGAAGATTGTAATGATTATATCATAAAATCATATAATATCAAAATTAGAGTAATATCATATTCAATGCTAAATATATTTACACTAATTAATAAAATTTTATTGTAATAAAAACTTATTATAATTAAAAAATAAAAATAGAAGGATGAATATAAAAATTATCACATTCTATTTTATACATTAGAAATAAAATACTTCTACTAATTTAAGTAATACAAATTAATATACATATTTTTTTCTAAAGGTTAGGGTATCCAATAACATTGGACAACAGTTAACTTTTTATACTCAAAAGCTAGTATTTTGTTATTTACTAGAGAGGGCCCACAATATGGTGATCTGATTCTCTATCTGCCTATACTCAGAAACCATCAATCCAATTGATCAGATTTTTTCATTCAATCACCCACATATCCTTGATAAAGAAGATAGGTATTATTGTATTCCTATAATCATAAACCCTTGATCGTATTTGTAACACCCAGAGATTTTATGAGAAATTTTATTTATTTATTATGTTATACACAAAGGAATATTTCACTGAACACAACACTGGCTTGGCTTGCATTACATGCAATCGTGACCTTCCTCGATAGCGTGTGTAGTACGTAATACCGAGTTTCACTAAACAACAATATATTATTATAATATTATAAACTAGCCATTATAAATTGTATTAACTGAATTCTGAATTTTATAACATTATAATTCATCTTACACATTTTCTAGAATGAGGTTAGAAAACAAAATCAGTTTTTTAGATAAAAGAAGTGTTTTTCAAAATATGAAGTTTTACGGCCTTTTGATGGTTTACCCATTTTAAATCTTGTTTTGACATGTTTATAAGTTAAATTTGAAAAAATAAAATTCTTCTTTGGAATCAGGGAAAAAATTTCTTTGGATAAATTTATCATATTACTCTGGTAACATTCATATTTTGATGAATAGTAAAAACACGCTATATTTTAATTAAAAACATATTTTTTCTTCGTAAAAATTTATATGGTTAAATTATAATATTGAGTGGTTTTAATGTATAAATAGAATTTATTTTTACCATTTAATATAATTTATGTCATTAACATTAATATTAAATTGAATTCATAGGTAAAAACATTTCAATCTTTGGCAGTGTTTTAACTCTTAAAACCCATTTTCTTAACAAAAAGATTAATTTTAAATTAATTACTGCAACTTATGTGTTTTGAATTTTGAAAAATTTATTCCATATTTGGAATCAGGGGGTCCAAATTATGTTAATAGGTTACTTTAATTTATTTGATATTATGAATAGTAACTACGGTAGTTTTTATTTACTATTATTAAAGGTAAATAGGGTAATTCAAGGTTAAAATAATATTATAATAATTATAAATTACCTTGACACTTGTCCTAAACTTATTGGATGAGTATTGGACCACCATGGGCATCCTTTGGTTGATTTTGGGACTCCATTGAGAAACTTGGTAGTGATAATGAAAATTTGGAGTAATTAATTTAATGTAAAGACAAAATTGACTTTAACAAAACTATTTTAGTAATTAATTTTTATAAGTGGTTATGTAGATTTTATTTTTGAATATAAACATTCATTGTAAAGATAAAAATATTTCCTACATTATGATATTTTTTTTATAAATTTTAGACATCAAATAAATTAAATTATTTATGACACAATAATAATGTAGTATTTTCCTCATTAATAAATAATTTAAATAAATAAGATTATAATGATTAAAATATTTTCCAAAACATGTCCAATTATGATTGGATGATTTTATTTCGATAATGAGTCATCTTATCTTTATATTTAATTATTTTTGTACCTTTTGAAACTGAATATAAGTTTATAATAAACTAATATTTTCACACATTCCAAAGGTGCCCCTCTCCTCCCTTATAAAAGGGCACCTCCTCCCTCTCCTCCTCACACCACTTTCAGCCTTCAAGCTCGGCCAAACCCTGCCAATTTATCTACTCCACTTCACTAGAAACATCCTAGAGGTCATTTTCTACTTCAAAGCCCAATCATAGTGCCCTAAGAGGAGGTTTCAAAGAGGCGTATCGAAAAAGAGTCAATATCTGTTACTTATTCTTTAAAATTTATTTTTTCTTCTACTTCTTCTTATTTAGTTGTTTCATTATTAATTAATAACATAAGTATTACTAATATACTAATATGATATTATAAATATGAAACAAACCTATTTCACCTTCTATCCATCCTACGGAAAACGAAATCACCGCGCGTGCGTACGTACGGAATACCGTCTCCACGCCGTGGTGTAATCTGTTTTCCATCACCACCTTACTTGGATTGGTATAATGGTTAAAAGAATAACTATATATGATTATTGTAAATTGATATTTATTCTGAAATAGTATACATACACTTCAATACAATTCCATGATCATGGGACAAATATCATCGCTCGTGCGTACGTACGACCTACCTTCTCCACGATGTGATGCGACTCGTTCTACACAATATTCATTGCATAATAATTATATAAATGAATTGAATGAATAAATATGATATATATTACACTAATACCATTCTAGAAATGAGTTATCTATAACCTAAAATGAATAATAACAATTTATTTGACAAAACACACATAAGAACATAAAGCAATAAACACCCAAATAACAAGTAGCAATAAAATATTACTAATAAAAAGCTATGAATATGACCATATATGATATCATAA
Organism: Viscum album; assembly: GCA_963277665.1. Lineage (NCBI taxonomy): Eukaryota > Viridiplantae > Streptophyta > Magnoliopsida > Santalales > Viscaceae > Viscum > Viscum album. The sequence goes on from OY728156.1 coordinate 539,216,308, forward strand.
AAATATGTATTATTCTAGAATAAGTCAATGACATTATTTATATCATTATACAGGATTTTTGGACACGTACAAAGCATATCGGACCTAATGTAATGGATAATGTTGCAAACTCAATTGTTTTTTATCCAATATTGCTTATACGTAAGTATTTATTGGGGTTATATTTATCATCCATGTCCAAGTTTTATAAAAATGTTTTCATTTATGTTTATAGTCCTTTTTACCCATTTTTTACTTTTACTGCATGGTTTGTAAGGAATCATTTTCTTGTTTACCATACGAGGTACTTTTCACTTTTCCGGAAAAAGTACAAGAAGAATTTTTTTTAACTTATATGGCATGAACGAATTTTTACGGTTTCATAACACCTTATTTTAATGAATCATACTCTACAAGAGTTCATGACTATTTTCAAACAAAAATCTTTTTAATTTATAATTCAATGGATTTTTTGAAAAGAAAATGATTTTCAAGAAGAAAGGATATTTTCCTCAAAAATTCATTTCAAGTGATTTATCAAAACCATTTTCATATAAGATGACATTATTTCATATGTGTATGTTTCAAGTATAATGTATCTATGATTTATATGGTTTCACGTTTCTTATGATGAAATGATATCCATTTTATTTATATGGATTATGTTATGATGGAATGATGTTTGTGAAACCCAATTTATTCTTTGGGTTATGATGAATGATTTATGATTGTTTTGTGGTACACGTACGAATGATTTCAATATGAGATGGGTGGGACCTATATCTCCCTCCAATGCATTGGGTATTTATTTATATCTCTTGAGATAGACATGGCTGGATTGGAAAATTAAACTGGTTCAGTGATACAGGACTCGAACGAGGAGTGAACTCAGTTCAGTAATTGACATTTTCCTCTATGATGGTCTTGGAAATGAGCCTTGACTAATATGAAATGATTTTCTATTATTATGTGTGTATGCCACAAAGTTTCATGTTTTATGTTATAATTATATGGGATTACATTTCACCATTTTGATTTATCCAATGTTATGATATTATGATCTCTTTTTCAGGTTAAGATATTCAAAATGTTATATTATGATGATATGATTGATATTTCTTTTGTTTACCCTTACTGAGAATTTGAGCTCACCGTTTTTGTATATTTTCTTTCCCCTAGGTCTGAATGAAAGGTATCAAGTAGACTATGCCAAAATGGACTCTAGATATGATGAATTAAATTGGAAACAATGTAGATGATTTATGAACCAGTTGTTTATGTTTCTCAGTTTCTAAAGACACTATACCTATATGGTCCTTTAATGGTTTTTTATATGTTGTAATAAGTATGCTTCAATTTTGAAGTAATAAAAATGAATGTAGAGTTTGGGTCGTTATAGTATTCACAAAATTGGACACACAAAGCAATTGAAAAATAATTCTTTTGAAGAAAACCTGACATGGTTTTCTTAAGAAGGATTGTCTCCAATGAAATAAAAATGACTAGGAAGAAGTTGTTTAATCTTTTAATACTTTAGAAAAACTGATAGTGGATGTAATCAAAAAAAAGCTACAAAATATTTAAATGGATATGTATTTATTATTAGAACCCAAACTATCATATTTTCTACCCAATGATCACATTTCTATGAGTTTCTTGAAAATAATATGAAAGTTGTAACTCTAATGAAAATATCACAAATTGAATATGGACATCATTTTTATTTACACCATTACAGTGATAATGATTATCCATTACTATAGAAAAAAATTCTTTTCATATTAATGATTTAAAATTTTAATATTTCAGATGGATTTCCTTATATATTTCACTACGATAATCCTTATGGATGTTGATCTAATGATCATTAGTTCTAATATCATTATGATTATAAATAATTTATTAGTATTAAATGAAAATTAGAATGTCTCAAACTGATTTGATAATGTGATTCCAATTGTTATCGATTCCATGCATATTAAGATAATCCAATTAAGAAATTTAGTACAAATTTATGAATACTTTAGAACTATTTATATATAATGTAAAACTTATATGTTTTTTATAAAAATCATTCTAAAAAATATGGGACATAATAATTAATTAATTTCCTATTTAATTGTGATTTTTTTTCCAAAACAAATGGAATTGAAAAGTCAGAAACAAACTTTTGACTCAAAGAATATCCCCCATTTTTAAAATCACTAACCAAAAATAAATAAATTAAAAATAATTATATAATAAGAGAATTTCCTTTTAACTAATTCTTATTCAAAAAAATTATAAACACATCTCCACATGAGTTTTGAAGATTATCTAAATATAATTATGAATATAACTAGCTCCCCCTAAAGGTCATATTCTCCCCCTTAATAGGATTTCTATCCCTTTGTATGAATTGTCCATTAGGAATGTTTTTCTCCACCTTAATTAAAACATATACCCTATCTTGGTTTAACTTCCAATGATTTTAATCCATGATCCAAATATTTTCATTTTGAATTCTATGTTTTCATCTTATAAATAAATATTTTCTTCTTGACTATAAATTATTTTATAAAATTCATTATTCATTTCATTCATATCCTCATTAGGTATTTTGAGGTTTTTTATATCAAGATCTAAAAACATCATCTTTCTTTTCATCTATTTCATGTCTTGAGTCTGATTATGAATTTGATCATAATTTTTTTTTAAAAACAGTACCATTTGTAACAAATTTTTGTTAAATAATTAAAATTAACTATAGATCATTTTATATCCATCATTATATCATCGAAATTCTCATAAAAATTTTTGACATCTTTATCGTCATGATGATATCACATAGCCACTTATCTATATTATTTTATATGAATCCTATAAAATTATTAATTTTTTTAATGTCGGCTTCATGTTTGATCCCCTTCTCTACTATAATGATCTACGTGTCAGATTTTTGGTTAAAACAATCATCAAGCATCTATAAGTGATACTCAATCTTTTAAAAATAATGGATTTTTCATTCAATACTTTTCAACATGTGAACAATATAGTCTACTCCTTCCAAATAAGTTGTTTTTTATATATATGATTGAACATCTTTTTGATCCCTTGGATGTATGGAACGATTGGTTCTAATTTATTTTGAACACTTTTTCCATTATATTTATCTATAACATACATTTCAATTTCATCAGAAGCATTTTCTTCCACATTAATATCATTAGATATTTCATGAATTCCAACATCCTTATCAGACTTGTTTTTATAACTCTAATATTCTTTATCATTATTTGATGATGATTGAGCTTCAATGGTTTCCACTTGTTATGATCTTTATGATTTGGTGAATCGACTGGCATTGGAAGTTATTTTTGATGATAATGATTTATTTTTAGAAAAAACTACTTCAATATTAGCTTCATTGATCTCATTTTATTCCTCTTTGTCTCCATCATTTTTATTTTCATGAAAATCATCATCTTTATCAATAATATTAGTGTCATAATATTCATTTACTTACTCTTTATAATTAGATACTTCTACCTCTTACCCATCCTCAGTAGATTATATTCTAGGTAGGTATTGATATCCTTCCACATATTTTTCCAAGACATTGAATCCTATATTATCTTTTTATGTTGATTTTTTAATCTCATCATGAATCTATATTTAATCATATTCATCAAATTTTATTTTTTCTGTTGTTTGTGATAGAAGGAACATCGACACATATTTGTGTGGTTTATTTGAAAGAAAATAAATCAGTTGGATTTGGAATATCAGAGTGAGTAGTTGGTATAACAATTATTATAGAGGCCCTTTCAAACCATTTCATGAAGTTGTCAAATAGATGATATTCAATTAACTAATTCTTCAAATTTTTATTTTATAATTATCTTTGAAAAGTATCAATGACATGGATTCTGGATGCATGTTCTTCAATAAATTCAAATAAGAATTGGGGTTCACCATGTTTCATATTCGACTATTTCATTATACATTCATCAAAAACATCATCAGGGACCTTATTTTATTTCATTCCTTTTTTTGGATTAAGAAAACTCACTTTTCATATTTTATATTGAATTTCTTGTTCAACATTATTTTTTCCATGAACAACCTTCCCCACATTCCTTCACATTTATGATGGATTTTTTCTGATGTAGTATAATGTGTGTTAAAAACAAACATCTTTGATTAGTCATTAAATAGAAATATCATAAGTTTGACAATATCATCAGTGATAAACTGAATATTTTCTATAATGACCATGAATTTATTTATGTATAAAAATGATTTACATATTCTTTTATATACGTTCTTATGAATTTGAGAAACATGATAATATAAGACTTGTTTGATGGAGTCTTCACATTATTAAATTTTAAGAGAAAAAATACCTGCAAATTAATATTCCTCATGTTAATCAAATAATCTAATATGGAGATGTCATGTAATTTTAATGTATATATCTATCTCCCTCCATAAAAATCATAAACCCTTACATACAAAGGTATATGACCCTATTATTTGGTGTTATATGAATAAATTTTCCTGTTAGTGAATCTTATGTGTATGTATTAAAAGATATTTTTTTGGGGTTTTCCTTATTAAATGTAACCATGTTTTCTAGTTATTTGTGAGAATGGAAAAATATCTATCCTTCTAATTGATTACCTAGGTAGATAGTGACATTCTTATATGACATATTATAATATTTTATATTAATTCGGGAAGAAAAATTTTCATTTCCATCGTCGATGAAAATTTTAATAGTTATATAAAAATTTCTTAAATGATCCTGATAAAATATATAATGATTGGATTTAGATTAATCAACACATAAATAATGATATAATTAGAAATAAATAATTCATCTAAGTGAAAATTATTTCTTATGTAAAAGGATGTTACCACTAACCATTCCCTAGAAAGATACCATGTGTTGTAATCCTTAACATGTGACATCGTAATGGGGATTGACACTGAGGAATCAGACATAAAGTTCATTTTGGACTAGGAGAATTAAATGTTTATACACTTCAATACAAACTTATTAAATCTACCAAAGTGGGTCCTGAGGGGGTCCATCCTTATATAATCATTTAGGGAAAATTATTAATCTCCCACATTATATTCAATGACTGATATTAAATCTGTACTGATCTGATGGTTGAGAAATTTATAGAAGAATTATTTTTTGAAAAATTAACTGTTAACGTTTTAAAATATTTATCATTTTGGAATGAATACGATTATGAATGAAAAATAAATTAATACAGAACATTATAATAAAAACAAAAATCAAGATATTAATTATTTTTATTATAATAGTGTAAACTCACAAATGAATAAAATAACACCTTTTGTATTGGAGATACATCAATATAGTAACATGTTCTTCTTAAAATAAATTATAATAATTTATTATGATAGAATCGAAATATAGTAGTTTTCATATTGGGAAAAAATTAAATGTTTTGAAAAATATAAAATTTAGTTTTTTAATTAAAAATAGAATATGATACAATAATCTAATTAAAAATAATAATGATTAATCTGAAAATTTAGGAAAATCAGAATTTTATAATTTTGTAACATTTTATAAAATAGATAGTTCATATAGAAATACTAAATACAAAAAAATTTATTAAAAAATGAGTATGAAATTTAAAATATGAAATATTATTTATGAGAAATAATATTTTTAAAAAATAAATTATTTGAAAAATAATAAAAACATGTTCTACCACTATTAAATGTGGAAACATAATATATTGAGATTGGTAAAACAATAAATAGATAATAAATATCATTTTTAATTGATCATCCCAAGATTATGTTTAATGGTTTCAAATCTATCATAATATAATGGTTTTGTAAAAATATTAGAAATTTGTTCTTACATATTGATAAATTATATTATGATATATCGATTATGTCTTTGATCCCAAGGAAAGTGATTCCTAATATCTATGTGTTTTGTACAAGAATGATCTTCATCGTATTTACATAATGTTTTGGAATAAGTATTATCACAAGGTATTTTAGTTTCATTAAATCTCATGAAATAATCAGTGAGTGTGTGTTACATCAATAATACTTGAACACAAAAACATCAAGTTGATACAAATTAATCTTTATTAGTTGAATGTTCTACTGAGTTTTGTTTATTTCAAGTCCATGAAATTAATTTATCTCATATGAAATGACATGTTCTAAAAAAATTATCCATTTTACAACCACCAAAGTCTGCATCTAATTTTTTTCGATATCATTTATAGAATAATAGATAAGCCTTAAATACATATTTCCAATTAAATTATGGCAAATTATGTTTAATTATATTGAATGGGATTACATTGGATTAAAAGGATATCATTCTCATAATAATATGGAAAATATTATGTCTGTTTGACTAGAAATTAATTATAGTAAACATCCTATCATACCTCAAAAAGTTTTTTGATCTACTGGTTTCTCATCTTTATCAAGATCAAGTGTAATTGAGTTAATGATGGGTCTACTAATAAATTTAGTACAAACGTATCCAAACTTCTTAATAATATATTTTATATACTTATGTTTAGATATAGTATTACCTTCTTGTTTTGGAGAAATTTTAAATGAAGAAACATGTAAACTCACCATTCATACGCATCTCAAATTCATATTTCATATGATCAGCAAAGTAATATGTTACCGATAGTTATGTTATTCCAAATATAATTGCATCAAAATTGATTTAAACAATCATAATGTTTTTATTAAAATATAATATAAAAATAGTAGGATCTGTAGCTCCCTTAAAAAATTATTTTGTAACAAAAATCCTATTACCAGATCATACCATTTTCTTGGTGCTTGTTTAAGCCATAAAATTCTTTGGTATATTTAAATATGTTTTTAGAACGTTGTTTATTTTCAAAATCAGGGATTTTTTAACATAAAATTACTCCTAAACATATCCATTAAGAAATCAACACTTCACATCCATTTGATAATTTTAGAAATTAATGAATTCTAATAAGGGATAATAAAATATGAAAAGGTTTTAGTCCACCTATGGCTACATAGGATTCATCATTTTTTATTACCTCTTATTGGTTGTATAGTTTTGAGACAAATCTTTCTTTATTTCTAATGATTACGCCATTTTCATAATATTTTTCTGAAAGCCCATTTACTTGAATAATTGATGTTTTTATGTCTTTAAAGATGATTCCATACCTTGTTCCTCTCAAATTCATTTAGTTCATGTTGCATAGAATTAATCCATCCTCATATAGAATAACCATGCTCTTTAATACACACTTAAAAATGATTTATTCATAAAAATTCACATAAGACAACTCCGAGGTTCGAGAGGTCTAGTGTATTGGGAAATCAGGATCATTATATAAAAACATATAACATAAAACCGAATATCTTTATTGAAAAATTATTTTACCTGACCACAACATTCCATCGCACTTAGCATTGCATAGGATATTCTGAGGACATATATAAGAAATGGGTGAGCTATAAATCTTCGTAAGGGAGTTAGAAATTCATAACATAGAGAATATATTACATGTTAGGAAATAGGTATGTCAATGAAGCACATGAGAAACATGAACATATAGGCATGGTATTGCATTATTATCATAACATTGAAATGTGGAAACAACATTTAACATGATATTAGCATGAACCAAGGATCATTGAACATGGAGCAATAGTAAACCCCCATTTGACTTGAATTAGAATTAGTAGATCCTTATTTCACTTGAATTAACATTAGTAAACTCTCATTGCACATACTTTATCATGATATTAATCTTTTCCCAATGCATTGGAGCGCTATTAGGGTGCACCTTTTGAAAACATTTCAATTCATGAATAAGTGTGCCACGGGGATCATATAGCATTGAATCATTTAACATCAAAATTTATTCCATGATAAAATAATGTGGAATACATACATGAAACTGTATAATCAATAAGTATATGTGAATAAAGGGGAATACCCTTGATAGATATATGGGTATGGTATTCACATACATGATGATTTTGGCATGGGAACTTTTTGTAGCATAACGACGTGAAATAAGTATTAAAAAATGGGTTGATGAGAGAAAAAAGGGTCTCTCATCATTTATACATGAAATGGATAGTTAGGGGTAATGGAAAATAATATTACAACATATTTAGTGGAATTTATGAGCATAATAAAATAATTTATTAAATATAAATGAGAAGAGAGAAATACCATATGAAATTATTTCATGGTAATGGGTGTACATATAAGACATTAATGAGAGAGAAAGGGTCTCTCATCATTAAAACATGAGGAGGTATGTATAGGGGAGGTGTGGAACTACAACCCAAAATTTTTAATTGAAAATATAGGGGATAACAACATAAATAAATTTAGAAAAAAAATGAGAAAGGAAGAAGACCCTTACTTGGAAGTGTGATATCAACGGCTTCGAAGAGGCTTGAGAGGAGATTATTGGGAGATTTTGGTGCCTTTGGAGGATTATGGGGAGAGTATGGTATGTTTTTGTCGAGCTACAAATTATTTTAGTTAAGAATAATGGGAGGTTTATTGGTTTATATTTGAAAAAGGGGGAATTATTTATTATTTAGGTTTGAACACCACATAATAAACTAATCAAACCCACAAACAATGCAATGGGTTTCTCCCATATTTTTTTTCCAAAGTGGAGTGGAATACATTATTTTATAAGGCCAATGGCCTAACTTATTAAAATCTATGGCTTCATTATATGGAGGCGAGTAACACTCTCAAGGAAATAATTTTAAAATGTAAAAATGTTTTATAAATCTTAAGGGGTCTACTAAGCCTTCGAAAAATAAATAAAACAAACATAAAATTAATTTATTTTGATTTTAAAACATATATTGGCCAGAAATACAATTTATAGTATTTTATTACATCAGTATTGGGTCATTATGTAGTCATAAAACACATTATATATTTAAATGGGATATAATTCTAACCCAAAAAATTAATTGTCTCAGAAAATTATGAAAAATTAACCATTGGATAATTTCGACATCCTGATTCCAAAAAATAATATTTATTTTATTTATATAATTTTAACAATATGTGAATTTTTAATTTTATAATAAAAATAAACATTTATAAAAAATTCCAGGGTTTTGATAAAAACAACTTTCAAACCTTAATAAAAATTTCAATTGTATTGATAAGAATTATACGATCATTTATATTTAATAAAAAGTAATTTATTAATAATATATTATCAAAATATTATTTAATTTAATAATTCATTCATTCATCAAAATAGATTTCATAATTGAATATTAACTAAAAATACTATTTGTGATTTTAAAACCATTTACAAAGTAACAATAATAAATTGAACGTATATTATTTATACAAAAAAAATAAACCACATAAAAATAGTTCTATGATCTTGTTACATAAACCCATATAAAACCAAAATAAGACCTAAGGATAAGGTGTGAGATGGTGACAGACTCTAGGTATGGCATGGATAACATCACTTCGGTAGTAATCTCTATTAACGTCCACTTCTCCTGCATGTAGTTCAATTCATTCTAAATGTATTTAAACTCGGATTGGAATTTTTCCAGAAAGAATCACAGTGATTCTACCTCCATTCCAAGCTCTGATAAATAGGCTTTGTATGGAGAAATTCTACATGATGAGGCCATCACATCCTTTTTCTTGGTAAATTGGATTTGTTAAAACCATATGTTTATACTACTCATGTGATCATTGTTCAATGACTATATTAGCAATGGTAACAATTCATAATGGTATTCTAAAATCCAAAAACATAAAACCAAATAATTTTATATGTTTTATATAACCATTTTAAATAATAATACATTTAATCAGATCAAGAGAAATTTTCTTTAGTAAATTATTGGGTCGTTACATCATCACTTAAATCATCATCAGGTTATTTAGGTTCAAGTTTGGAATGGAAAGAGAGATGTTATATTTCATTCCATAAATAATTTATCATCTTCATCTGTTGATCAACATCACCATTGATATTATCACTTGTTTGATTCATAATAAACAACTGGACTGGGCTGTATAAACCTTGATCAACAACATAAGATAAAAAATCATTCATATTAATCAAAACAAAATCTATTTTGTGGTTATTTTCCTTATATGAATAACTTTCCTAAAATTATTGAGAATTAGTTTTAGAAAACACATTTGAGGATATATGTTATGTTTATTTAATGAATGGATGGTTTTATTAAATTTTATATTTACAAATATTTTTTGCCAAAAACTTTATAATCCATACAGGTGGTGGAATAGCCTAAAAATATAACTTCATTGTATTTGGGTGTAAATTTTTAAAAATTATCTTCCATATTCAAGATAAATACTTTTCATCCAAATAATTAGATGTAAGAAACATATAGTTTCCATCCTATCCATGATTCAAATTGTTTTATTAATGAAATGTTGAATTAAAACATGATTCATGGAATAATAATAATTAATAACCACTGCATCCCAATAATTATTAGTAATTGAGTATTCACTCAACATGGTTCATGTTCTTTGCTGATGAATAGGATGTACTCTTTCAATAACACCATTTTTAGGATTTCTTAGGACTAAAATGTTATGATTAATTCCCTTTCATAATTCAAAAATATTATAAATAATAATTTAAAATTTATACCCCATGTTCACTATATATAGTGATTAATGGACGGTTTTTTAATTTTTATATTTAGCTAAACAATTCTTCAAATAAAAAAATCATTATATTTATTTTCTAGAAAATACACTAATGTGTATCTAGTGAAATCATATACTTGAAAAAATAAACAATACATGCCAACACAACTCCTAGATTTTATAGGAATTAATAAACTGATGTATAATTACTTTAAAGAAACATATTTTAAGAATTAAATTATAGATTTATATCTTTACTTATGTGGCATGCCATATTGAAAAGGGTCACAGAATTTTGATTAATCAAATACATGTCCTTGTACATTCTAAACAAGTATTTTCATAGTAATATTACATAATTTTATATGGTTATAATGTCATAAAAATATATTCCATATCCAATATTTATATTCCATTTCACTAAATAAAGGTAAGTCGTAGCTCCTAATATCTTCTATGTTTACAGTGTATACATTCTCAAGCTAATTGGAGGAAAGAATAAATTCACCTATAGAACTATGTATTAATAATTTATAATTCATAAAATTCATATGGTATCCATAATCATGTAATTAAATTATTAATATAATATCGTTCTTATGTATTTTAAGAAAAAACATATTTGAGATTAAAACTTTACCAAGAAAAACTATTTTACTAATACTGATAATCTCTACTTAATCATTATTTCTGAAGGTATCTTTTCCACATTTCATATTGATGACATTCTAGAAAAAATTAATGTGTCTAGTCATATTTCAATAACACCCACTATCCATATAAGGCCCCAGCCTTAAACCTTACTTAATCATGAGTTATTACAAGATTTCACATTGAGGATCTTTTCGGGTTTTGAGTTTTAGAGAATTAGATCATAAAACATGCATTACATTCCACATATAATCAAAGTGGTTACAGAAAGATAGTATTCTTCAATCCCATCAATGGAAACACATTTAAAATAAAACATGGATTATTTCTTGACACATCCTTGACTCTATCATCTTATCATGTACCTTTCCCTTGACCTGTGAAAAACATTTCAAAAACTTAGGATGAGCATAAAAACTTAGTATGTGTTATAAAAAAAACATGGAAGGGAAACATGAGTTCATATATACATAAGAATGAAATCATACTTTACCCATAAAACATAGGCACTTTAACATACCTCATAAAATCATTAATAAATCATAGAAATCATGAGACATAAAGGTAACTTGAGGCATTCATAACATTCTTACGTAGGGAGTAACCCTCTTAGTTATGTTTGGAATACCCATCACAGTATATTCCCTAAAATCTCTTCGGAGAAACCTTAACGTTTCACTCCTTCGTGTTACCCAATGCATTGGAGAGCTATAACGGGCTCACCCGCCCTTAGATTATCACGGAACCACCCGTCTTCATAATAATGCCCAAGAACCATAACATAATCATATCACATAAAACATTCATAAAGGAAACATAACATTTCCACATTTCAATCATGAGATATCAATACAACACATTGATATAATAAAAACATTATGAAAACCATTTTCAATACCAAAGTAAAACATGGTATTTATTTTTCGTTTTAAAAAAAGGTATGGCTTGTAGAGGAAGACGAAACTCAAATAACGATCATGACGGCGGAGAAGTCGTTGTCGCCGCATACACACGAAAAAAACATTCCCTTTTGTCTTTTAGTAAATGCTTCGTATAAAAAATATTCCTTTTGAATAAACGTAAAAGTCAAAGGGGTTTATACACCGTATAAAAGAAAGTTGTGTTTAAAATAAAATATGCCTCAATGAAAGGAGATTGAGACGAAGTCCCATACCTCGTATCCGACTTGACCCGACCATTCTTTAATCTCCTGAATAATAAACTTGAGTTAATCTCTACTTGTTTATGAATCTTTTTCAAGTTATTATTCCTTTTATACCATGTTATGAACATCATGTAATCAGTTAAGTTAATAATGTTCATTTTGTCGGTATTTGGTTCTTAAGTCAAAAATAGACTTCTTACACATACATGTTGTTAATTTGGTCAAAGGTTCATTATATCCAGAATGGTATTAATGATGTAGATATCATATATGTCATATATATCCAGTACATACATGCATTTATAATATTACATAATCATTTAGAGGTAAGAAATGAAATTCACCGTTCATGGAGACGGTAAGCCGTACGTACGCATGAACGCTACTTTCATTTCTATTTCGTATTTTATAGAATGGAATCATAATGATATAAATTTGTATTATAATTCCTGTATAATATCATATATATTATCAGAATTTCATCCTTTATATGTCCCACATATGGTATTTAACGAATCAAATCACTTTGAGGGGGCGGTAGTCCGCACTTCCTAAAATGAAGATTTCGTGTTTACCCATAATAGAAACCATAAAGGTATGCCCAAAATGAAAAAAACAGAAGCTTAAGGAAAACATAATCATATTATATATCATATATAAAAATAGTGACATCATAATGGCCACCTTTGAAGGTGTTAAATGAGTGTTGAACAATCATCGTTTCGGGAGGCAGAATTTCGCCATCCACGGAAACCGTATGTTCTTTAACCATTTGATGTAGTTGTGTGAGAGTGTAGCTCAAATAAATATTATAAAAACATCCTTGTATATTGAATATACTGGTTTTGTTACAAAATAATTAAATAAAAAGAGTTTAGGGGGTTGGAGAAGCAAAATAAAACAAATGAACATGAGAGAATGAATTACCTTTAAAAGTGTAACTCCTATTGATTTGAGCCTAAAGGCTTTCTTTGAAAGGATTCTGCCCAAAGGGAATCCTCTAGGATGAGTAGAGGGATGTGGAGAGAGTAAATGGTCAGGGTTTGACCGAGCCAAAGGCTTTAGGAGTGTGTGAAATGAGGTAGAGGTGGGGGCCTTTTATAAGAGGAGAGGAGGGGAACTTTTGGAAAGTAAAGAATTATTACTTTATTTGAAAATGTGTTTCGGTTTTAAAAGGTCCCACATTGATATAATTCGTGGATAAGGTGATACGGGTTTCGAAATCCACTCATCCAATTGGTTTTGGACATGTGTAATTCATATATTTTACATTATCTTTCCATTTTATTTAAATCGTTCATTAATGATGTCATCGCTGCATCATTATTATGTCATAAATAAATTAATTTATTTAATGTCTAAAAATTATAAAAAAAATACTATGATGTAGGAAATCTTTTTACCTTTCCAATGAATATTTATAATCAAATATCTGATCTTTATAACCCCATGTAAAAATTGTTTTCGTAAAACATATTATGTTTGTGTCATTTTTACTTTTACATTAAATAAAAAGTTATTTATGTCATTTCCCAACTAAAATGTCTCCATGGGGTCCCCAAGTTGACCCATGGCTTTCCTGGGTCGGCCATGACACAACCAATAAGTTTGGGACATGTGTCTAGGTCATTTCATATTATTAAATCATTATTTATACCTTAAACTACACTAATTACCACTAATTGCGATTAAAAACTTAATAAGTTACTATTCACCAAAAAAAATATTTTAATCCCATTGAACCACATTTTACTTCTTAATGACAACCATGTATGTCGGATTTTCAAAATTCAATACACATTAGTGGTAAACTTTCATTTAACTGTAAAATCAGTTTGCTTGATTACCACTTAGTGGTTTCACTATTCATCAAAAATTGAAGTTTTTCAGAAAATTACCAAAAACTCACCCTAAGCTATATTTGATATTCCGAATTCAAAAATGACGTCTATTTTACAAAATTCAAATCATGTAAGTCACATTAATTAATTTAATAATTAATTCCGCTGCCAGAACAAATAGCGTGTTTTTACAAAATAATAAGTATCAAAAGATTGACACCAGTTTAAGTCTAATTTCAAAGTGAAATTGATTCCAATGACCACCATTGGATAAAATGGTAAAAATATATTCTAATTTCACTTCAAAACCAATTCAAAACATAATCTAATCATATAAATAAATAATATTATAAATCAGTTTTGATGTAAAATGCAGTATTTTTCACTATTCATTAAAAAATGAACATTGTCTGTAAAATACCAAAAATTCACACAAGGTAAATTTTGATGTCCCAATCATAAAGGATAAGTTTATTTTGACAAAAATAGTTTATTAAATTTTCAAAATATAGATTCAAAAAGGGTTTTCCATCATAAGGCAGTAAAACAATCTTTTACGAACATTAGTGTATTCCATGCTTAAGATTGGATTTATTTTCATTTTAAGCCTCTAAAACACTATCTTAATCATTAATAGACATAGGTAAAAATATATATTATTCATTACTTACTTGGGATGTTACATCCTTCCCCCCTTTAGAAAATTGCGTCCCCGCAATTTATTTACTTATCGAATAAATGGGGGTACTTATCCCTCATTAAATTTTCAGATTCCCATGCTGCCTCTTCAATCATGTGGTTTTTCCACAAAACCTTTACCTGCTTAATCACCTTATTCCGTAACACTTGCTCCCTGTGGTCAAGAATCTGGACCGGTTGTTCCTCATAAGATAGGTTCTCTTCCAGCTGAACTACCTCTGGACTCAAAACATGAGATGGATCTGGCATATACTTTCTCAACATCGAAACGTGAAAAACATTGTGTACCTGAGATAAACTCGGAGGTAAAGCCACTCGGTATGCAACTGATCCAACTCTCTCCAGAATTTCGTATGGTCCAACAAAACATGGACTCAACTTTCATTTCTTACCAAATCTCTTCACGCTTTTCCAAGGAGAAACCTTGAGAAAAACATGATCACCTACCTCGAAAGATAGATCCTTCCTCCGGTTATCCGCATAACTCTTCTGCCTGCTCTGAGATGTTCTCATGTGTTTCTGAATCAGCTGAACTTTTTCTGCCATCTCTTCTACCAATTCTGGTCCCATCAACTTCCTTTCACCCACTTCATCCCAGAAAGCTGGATTTCCACACCGCTTCCCATATAATGCCTGAAATGGCGCCATCTGTATACTCGAATGAAAACTGTTATTATATGAAAACTCAACCAAAGAAAGATGTTGGTCCCAACTTCCCTGATAATCCATAGAACAAGCTCGTAGCATATCCTCCAATGTCTGAATTGTTCGTTCTGACTGCCCATCTGATTGAGGATGAAAAGCTGTATTAAAATTTAATTCAGTACCCA
Organism: Viscum album; assembly: GCA_963277665.1. Lineage (NCBI taxonomy): Eukaryota > Viridiplantae > Streptophyta > Magnoliopsida > Santalales > Viscaceae > Viscum > Viscum album. Next base: position 539,232,166 of record OY728156.1, read on the forward strand.
ACGACTTCTGAAGGCCTTTCCAAAAGTTAGAAGTAAACCTGGGATCACGATCCGATACAATGGAGAGAGGAAATCCATGTAACCTGACTATCTCTTTAAGATACAAACGGGAAAGTTGATCAAGAGAGAAAGTATCTCGTATAGCAAGGAAATGAGAAGATTTGGTCAAGCGATCAATAATAAACCAGATTGCATTATTACCTCGAGATGTCTTCGGTAATCCAACAACAAAGTCCATGGATATATTCTAGCATTTCCACTCTGGCACTGGTAAAGGCTGAAGCATCTCTTTCGGTAACTTCCGCTCTGCTTTAACCTGCTGACAAGTCAAACACTTCACAGTAAAATCAGGAATATCTCTTTTCATTCCATCCCACCAGTAGTACTCTCGCAGATCTCTATACATCATAGTACTGCCCGGATGAACTGAAAATGGAGAACTATAAGCTTCACATAACAACTCTCTCTTCAACTGTGAATCAAAAGGCACACACAATCTCTTCCCAAATCTCAAAACACAATCATTATCAAAGTTGAATTCAGGCAACTTACCTTTCTGAACCAGCTCTACCTTTTCCTGCAACTCACTGTCTTGCTTCTGTGCTTGCTTGATTCTATCTGATAGAGATGATATCACTGATACCTGAAACAAAACAAAAGGACTTCCTGCACCAACAACTTCTATGCCAAAGTTCATCAAATCCTTAACCATAGGATCACGTTCCAAACTAAACATTGTTAATGAAGCATTACTTTTTCGACTCAAAGCATCAGCCACTTTATTTTCTTTTCCCGGATGGTAATGAATTGTACAATCATAATCCTTGATTAATTCCAGCCATCTCCTTTGTCTCATGGTTAACTCTTTCTGAGTGAATATATACTTTAAACTTTTGTGATCGGTATGTATTTCACACTTTACTCCATACAAATGATGCCTCAAAATTTTTAAAGCAAAAACAACAGGAGCTAGTTCCAAATCATGTGTAGGGTAATTTACCTCATGAGTTTTCAACTGTCGTAAAGCATAAGCAATTACCTGATCATTCTGAATTAGGACGCAACCAAGTCCTTTCAATGAAGCATCACTGTATATAGCAAACTCACCATTCCTGGAAGGTAGTGCCAAAACTGGAGAATTCACCAATCTTCTTTTCAATTCCTGAAAACAATCATCACATTATTTTGTCCAGATAAACATAACACCCTTCCGAGTTAGCTTTGTCATTGGACTAGATAACCGTGAAAAATTTCTAACAAACCTTTGGTAATAGCCCGCCAAACCAAGGAAGCTACGAATCTCGGTTACATTTGTGGGACTTGGCCATTCTTCCACAACTTTTGTTTTTGCAGGATCAACAGTTATTCCATCTTTAGAAACAATGTGACCAAGGAAAGAAATTTGTTGCAACCAAAACTCACACATGCTGAATTTCCCATACAATTTATTTTCTTTTAAGGTTTTCAAGATAACCCTTAAATGTTTTTCATGATCCTCTTTACTTTTAGAAAACACCAAAATATCATCAATGAAAACCACCACAAACTTATCCAAGAACTCATGGAAGATTCTATTCATTAAGTCCATGAATACAGCAGGTGCATTGGTTAGACCAAAAGGCATTACTACAAATTCATAATGGCCATATCTCATACAGAACGCGGTCTTCAGAATATCTGCCTCCTTTACCTTCAACTGATGGTACCTCGATCTCAAGTCAATCTTTGAAAAAAACTGAGCTCCCTGGAGCTGATCAAACAAATCATCGATATGAGGTAAAGGATATTTGTTCTTAACAGTGATATTATTCAAGGCTCTATAATCAATGCAAAGTCTCATAGAACCATCTTTTTTCTTAACAAACAGAACAAGAGCACCCCATGGTGATGTGCTAGGTTTAATGAAACCTTTCTCTAATAAATCTTGCAATTGCTCCTTCAACTCTAAAAGTTCAATTTGTGCCATTCGATAAGGGGGTTTTGAAATTGGCTTAGCATCAGGAACTAAGTCAACAGTAAACTCAACTTCCCGATCTGGTATTATTCCAGGCAACTCATCAGGAAAAACATCAGGATACTCATTTACCACTGGCACATCATTAATCTGAACAGTTCCTTTATTTTCAACGACGTGTGCAAGGTTACATTCATTTCCATATTTTACAAGTTTCTCGGCCTCTTGATATGTTATCAAAAGCAAGGGTTCATTCTTGTAAACAAACTGAAATTATTTCTGAAAAGAAACTTCTTTTGCTCTACAGTCATTCTTAGCATGGTAAATAGAGAGCCAATCCATACCCAGGATAACAACAAACTCTACTAGAGTTAGAACAATAAGGTTTGCAAGTAGGTTCTTTCCACAGATAAGGATAGGAAGATTCTTATAAATTATTTTTGCCTCAACATTCCCCCCAGGTGTTCTTACCAAAAGTTCAGGAGTCATTTCTTGAGATGGTATTCCCATTTTACGAGAAAAGGTTTCAGAGATGAAAGAATGTGTAGACCCCGAATCAAACAACCCACTGGCATAATCTGAAAAAACAAACAAAGTACCTGATACAACTTCATTTGATGGCCCGACATCTGCTGATGTAGTTTCAAAGGATTTCACCACCCCTTTCTGCTTGTAGTCTAACAGCTTCCCATCACTCAAGCTCCTTGTCGGACACTCGTTTGCATAGTGACCCATCTCATTGCACTTATAACATTTCACTAACTGCAAATCAAATTTGTTCTTACCTTCACCTTGATCCTTTTCAGTGCAATGACGAGCCTTATGTCCCATCTTACCACATCGGTAGCACTTCCCAGAATTCAGAAGACATTCCCCAGCATGCCTTTTGCCACATTTATCACAAACTGGAAACTTAGTTCTCTTACCATCAGACTTTTTTGAAGAATTATTACCTTTCTCCTGTCACCTCGGTCTCTTCTTCTGCTGGTTGTTATAGAAAACTTGGTCATCAGCAAACTCCATTTCCACCTTCTCAGCACATCTAACAAGCTTTTCATAACTTTTAAACTCACGAGAAGCTAATGCCCTTCGATATTTTGGCTTTAATCATGAGTAAAAATGATTGATTTTACTATCAAGGTCCCGGATAAAATTTGGAGCATACCTTGCCAATCGACTGAACCTTTCTTCATAGGCAGCCACTGAGTCTTCCTCTTCCCTCAATTCCAAGAATTGCTTTTCCATCCTAAGTCGAACAGCCTTAGGAAAATACTTCTCAAGAAACATACCTTTGAATTCATCCCAGTCAAGAGCATCAATCTCATCGGCGTCCCTAATGTTTTTAACCATAGACCACCACTGATCTGCTTCACCCTCCAAACGGTAAATAGAAAGACTAACCTTTTGATTGTCTGAACACCCCATGACATCAAAAATCTTCTCCAATGCTTTAATCCACCTTTCAGCTAGCACAGGGTCAGATGATCCTCTGAATGATGGTGGATGTTGCCTCATGAAATGTTCCACCACTAACATGTTCCTCTGCGGTTGATCTGGCTGATCTCGTGCATGGATACCACCGCCATTTATCGCTTGAGTCAACTGCGCCATTACTGCAACAAACTATTCAGTTCCAATTCCGACCATTTCTGGATGCTGATTCGGAAGGTTATTTCTTTATGTATGCCTTCCTAGCACTGCTTCCCTGTTTCCTCTGCGGAAAACCATTATGAACAAACATGTCTTAGATGATGCAACATGGTAATCTTTAAATGCTATATCATTTAAAAAAAATATATTTTTGGATAATCATTTAATAGAATTCTAACTCCTAAAGTTATCTAAACCGACCTTTGATACCAACTATAAGGCCCAGCCTTAAACCTTACTTAATCTTGAGTTATTACAAGATTTCACATTGAGGATCTTTTCGGGATTATAGTTTTAGAGAATTAGATCATAAAACTTGCATTACATTCCACATATTAACAAAGTGGTTACAGAAAGATAGTATTCTTCATTCCCATCAATGGAAACACATTTAAAATAAAACATGGATTATTTCTTGACACATCCTTGACTCTATAATCTTATCATGTACCTTTCCCTTGACCTGTGAAAAACATTTCAAAAACTTGGGATGAGCATAAAAACTCAGTATGGGTTATAAAAAAACATGGAAAGGAAACATGTGTTCATATATACATAAGAATGAAATCATACTTTACCCATAAAACATAGGCACTTTAACATACCTCATAAAATCATGAATAAATCATAGAAATCATGAGACATAAAGGTAACTTGAGGCATTAATAACATTCTTACGTAGGGAGTAACCCTCTTGGTTACGTTTGGAATACCCATCACAGTATATTCCCTAAAATCTCTTCGGAGAAACCTTAACGTTTCACTCCTTCGCGTTACCCAATGCATTGGAGAGCTATAACGGGCTCACCCGCCCTTAGTTTATCACGGAACCACCCGTCTTCATAATAATTCCCAAGAACCATAACATAATCATATCACATAAAACATGCATAGAGGAAACATAACATTTCCACATTTCAATCACGAGATATCAATACGACACATTGATATAATAAAAATATTATGAAAACCATTTTCAATACCAAAGTAAAACATGGTATTTAGTTTTCGTTTAAAAAAAAGGTATGGCTTGTAGAGGAAGCCGAAACTCAAATAACGGTCACGACGGCGGAGAAGTCGTTGTCGCCGCATACATACGAAAAAAACATTCCCTTTTGTCGTTTAGTAAATGCTTCGTATAAAAAAGATTCCTTTTGAATAAACGTAAAAGTCAAATGGGTTTATACACCGTATAAAAGAAAGTTGTGTTTAAAATAAAATATGCCTCAATGAAAAGATATTGAGACGAAGTCCCATACCTCGTATCCGACTTGACCCGACCGTTCTTTAATCACCTGAATAATAAACTTGAGTTAATGTATAATTTCTTATGAATCTTTTTCAATTTCATTATTCCTTTTATACCATGTTATGAACATCATGTAATCAGTTAAGTTAATAATGTTCATTTTGTCGGTATTTGGTTCTTAAGTCAAAAATAGACTTCTTACACTTACATGTTGTTAATTTGGTCAAAGGTTCATTATATCCAGAATGGTATTCATGATGTAGATATCATATATGTCATATATATCCAGTACATACATGCATTTATAATATTACATAATCATTTAGAGGTAAGAAATGAAATGCACCGTTCATGGAGACGGTAAGCCGTACGTACGCATGAACGCTACTTTCATTTCTATTTCGTATTTTATAGAATGGAATCATAATGATATAAATGTGTATTATAATTCCAGTATAATATCATATATATTATCATAATTTCATCCTTTATATGTCCCACATATGGTATTTAACGAATCAAATCACTTTGAGGGGGCGGTAGTCCGCACTTCCTAAAATGAAGATATCGTGTTTACCCATAATGGAAACCATAATGGTATGCCCAAAATGAAAAAAACAGAAGCTTAAGGAAAACATAAAAATATTATATATCATATATAAAAATAGTGACATCATAATGGCCACCTTTGAAGGTGTTAAATGAGTGTTGAACAATCATCGTTTCGGGAGGCAGAATTTCGTCATCCACGGAAACCGTATGTTCTTTAACCATTTGATGTAGTTTTGTGAGAGTGTAGCTCAAATAAATATTATAACAACATCCTTGTATATTTAAGATACTGGTTTTGTTACAAAATAAGTAAATAAAAAGAGTTTAGGGGGTTGGAGAAGCAAAATAAAACAAATGAACATGAGAGAATGAATTACCTTTAAAAGTGTAACTCATATTGATTTGAGCCTAAAGGCTTCCTTTGAAAGGATTCTTCCCAAAGGGAATCCTCTAGGATGAGGAGAGGGATTTGTAGAGAGTAAATGGACAGGGTTTGGCCGAGCCAAAGGCTTGAGGAGTGTGTAAAATGAGGTAGAGGTGGGGGCCTTTTATAAGAGGAGAGGAGGGGCACATTTGGAAAGTAAACAATTATTACTTTATTTGAAAATGTGTTTCAGTTTTAAAAGGTCCCACATTGATATAATTCGTGGATAAGGTGATAAGGGTTCGAAATCCACTCATCCAATTGGTTTTGGACATGTGTAGTTCATAGATTTTACATTATCTTTCCATTTTATTTAAATCGTCCATTAATGATGTCATCGCTGCATCATTATTATGTCATAAATAAATTAATTTATTTAATGTCTAAAAATTATAAAAAAAATACTATGATGTAGGAAATCTTTTTAGATTTCCAATTACTATTTATAATCATATATCTGATCTTTATAACCCCATGTAAAAATTGTTTTCGTAAAACATATTATGTTTGTGTCATTTCTACTTTTACATTAAATAAAAAGTTATTTATGTCATATCCCAACTAAAATGTCTCCATGGTGTCCCCAAGTTGACCCATGGATTTTCTTGGTCGGCCATGACACAACCAATAACGTTGGGACATGTGTCTAGGTCATTTCATATTATTAAAGCATTATTTATACCTTAAACTACACTAATTACCACTAATCGCGATTAAAAACTTAATAAGTTACTATTCACCAAAAAAATATTTTAATCCCATTGAACAACATTTTACTTCTTAATGACAACCATGTATGTCGTATTTTCAAAATTCAATACACATTAGTGTTAAACTTTCATTTAACTAAAAAATCAGTTTGCTTGATTACCACTTAGTGGTTTCACTATTCATCAAAAATTGACGTTTTTCAGAAAATTACCAAAAATTCACACTAAGCTATATTTGATATTCCGAATTCAAAAATGAAGTCTATTTTACAAAATTCAAATCATATAAGTCACATTAATTAATTTAATAATTAATTCCCGCTTCCAGAGAAAATAGCGTGTTTTTACAAAACAATAAGTATCAAAAGATTGACAGTAGTTTAAGTCTAATTTCAAAGTGAAATTGATTCCAATGACCACCATTAGATAAAATGGTAAAAATATATTCTAATTTCACATCAAAACCAATTCAAAACATAATCTAATCATATAAATAAATTAGATTAAAAATCAGTTTTGATGTAAAATGCAGTATTTTTCACTATTCATTAAAAAATGAACATTGTCAGTAATATACCAAAAATCCACACAAGGCAAATTTTGATGTCCCAATCATAAAGGATAAGTTTATTTTGACAAAAATAGTTTATAAAATTGTTAAAATATATATTAAAAAAGGGTTTTCCATCATAAGTCAGTAAAACAATCTTTTAGGAATATTAGTGTATTCCATGCTTAAGATTGGATTTATTTTCATTTTAATCCTCTAAAACACTATCTTAATAATTAATAGACATAGGTAAAAATATCTATTATTAATTACTTACTTGGGATGTTACAATCCATGTGTGAAATTCCTTGATTATAGTACTATATATGTTTTCGTAAATACAAAAATATTAGGGTTTTAGAACACAAATGTTATATGGACTAGAAATGTCATCACATAATTTTTTTTAGAATTCACATTTATTTTGAAAAATATTCTTTGTGTAATTATAAGGATTGAAACTTATTAAATAAAAAATTCATTTTCCAATGTCCTTTACTCTGACACTTGTTACAAAAGGGGTATTTTTTTTTAATAAAGAATTTATTTCACGAAAATGGTTTTCTATCAGTATTCACTATTCATGAAATTGTATCATAGGTATATATTTGTTTATAAATTTCATCAAAAACATATTTTATATAATTAATGATTGGAAAAAAAGTCATAAATAAAAAATTATATACATTGATTTTATGAAAAAAATTCTTATCCACTTTAGTAATAGTTTCATTATTTAGTTTTTCAATCCTAGTTTCTAAATTATTCTTTTCAGAAATTGCATATTTTTAATTCTTTAAAAATATTTTATTTTTCAAAAATATTTTTAACAATATTTTTGAAATATTTAATACTTATTTTTTAAAAACATTTATCCTTGGATTTTATTTATCATGTTTTTAATAAGCATTTAAATTTTAATTTTCTTGGAGTTTTTAAAAATTAGAAACAGCATTATATGAAGGAGCAGAGTTATCCTATGTTGAACAACATTCGTTATCTGATTATTTAGAATTTTTATCAATAACATATTCAAGATAAATTTAAATTAATGATAAATCTATATGGATATCATTGGTGCATAATTTAACTATTAAACAAGGATTTTCATTTCGTAATATACTAGGAATTCCAATGTTCATTTTTCTAAAACATTCACTATCAGATGTATTATTTGAAGAATATCCTCAACTTACTCTCCCTGATAAAAATTTTTGACGATAATTATTTTCATTTTTCTAGTGATATTTATTATGGTTCTTATCAGAATTCTTTTCATTCATATCTTTCAATTTTAGATTTTGACACCCAGGTCAAATATGTCCAACCCATATAAACTCATAATATGTAACTTCAGAATCATTATTTTTTTTTCATGTACATATTAATATTCATACATCAATACTTAAAATATTTTTTACAAACTGTCTTTTTCATCCTCTAAGAAAGATGTGCTAGTTTATTTTAGGATTTTTCAGAGACTATAAAATTAGATTCCATAACAACCTTTCTATTTATATAATAATTAACTACTTTTTCAGGCGTTTGATCATTAGTATGAATTGGATTATTATTTAATGAAACACCTCAATTATTTTTCATTGATTTCTCCTCTTCCTTATTTAATATACTCATATTACTTCATGGTTTCAATAAGATCATCTATTGTGATATTATTAACCTTCTTAATTGCACAAATACAATATTATTTACACTCTCAATCAGTGGTCATGAGATTTATTACCTTTTCCACCATAATTTCATCATCCAAACATTTATCTATGACTAATTAAAGACAATTTATTATATTCATAAATATATAATGCATTGTAGTTAATGATTCTTGGATAAAAAATTGTAGGCCTCATAGTCAACTGTCAACATGTGTCTTAGGTAATCAATAACTTTAGATTTTATAAATTTGGTGAATTCTAAATTTTTCCAAATACAATTATATAATTCACAATATTATATCTTCTAATATATTTATCATGTAATTGAACATAAAAATGAATTAATTACATTACAATTCATCTGATATTCATTATTTTCATGATTAGTAAAATATAAATCTTCCTTATCAGGTATCTTATAGTCACTCATTATCATTAGGAAAATATATAATCCTATGAAGATCACAAATGTATTCATTATTTCTAACCAATATTCATAATCAAGAGCATCCAAAATTGTTTGTCTGTTCAGATTCAATGTTTTTGTTGATCTGACATTAATGCCTTCCATATTTCCAAAGTAGATACAAAAATTATTTTCCACAATATGTAATAGTGTAAAATTTATTTATAAAAACGGTTTATCAAAAATTTAACTAACTTATAGTAGCAAATAGGAAAAATATATTCACAAGTATTTGAGTAGTGGAATCCTACAATGATACCAATTTTCATATTAATATATATGATGTATACTGACTGGAATAAAAAGAATGTATCTAAATGTATTTATTACAATGGGGGCGAATTGTAGATAAAAAAAATTAGTTTAAAATAATTTAAAATAAAAAAATTCACAAAAAACCTTTTATATATTGATCGGATTCCAAAATGGCCCTCATTTTGATTACCAAGGCTTATCATAATTAGGATAATTTTGATATGTTATTTACCCTATGTCATACTAACAGGTGATGCAATATAAACATTATAAAATCATAATCATTGTAGTTATGATTATATGAGATTGTATAGAAAAATGTAAAGATTCATTTTTAAAAATGTATTGAACTATAATCATAGTAATATCCTATTAATAGATAACTCAATTTAAAAAATAATTCAATAGCATCTTAATCAAATATATTATGATAAACAATATACAAATTGAAAGGTGAATATAAAAAATATCACTTTTTATTATATACAATGAAAATAAAATACCTCTAATAAAACATATAATATAAAAGAATATACTTCCTTTATCCCAAAGAGTTAGGTATCTAAAAACCTAGGATAAAGGTTCCCTAGTATTATACAAGCAATAAATTCTGTGTTTCTTTAGCATGGAAATACCTCGATAAGATGATGACTTCTCTGTCTACATATCCTATATAGCCTTTGATATGATGGATCTTCTTCTCTCTTGAATCCTAAGAAGCCCTCGATCAAGTTGATCAATATCTCTACCTTCAAGCCTCACAATCTCTTGATCGTATTAAAAAAATCAGTCACACAATGTGATTAAAAAAATATTATTAATAATAAAACTATACATAGTTATCTTAAGATGGAATCTCCCAAAATAAATTATAATTATTAGAAATAAGTTTGTTACCCTTTTTATACATTAGAAAAATCAAGTGTGAATGTAATTAGCCAATATATCTAAACATTAAAAATGATTATGTATTTATATGAAAAACCCCAATGGTAAATTTCCATCCCAAAAACCATATTTCTATATGTTTGTTTAAATGAGCGGGACAATTGAAACACCTATTTCTATATCATTATAGAAAGTAAATCCTTGATTTTAGTTACACCATTACTATGTAAAATATGTTCCATTAAAATAAAAATTAGTTTTTTCTATTCTTAATTTATTCTTTTAGTCAATATAATGTATTTTCATTGATATTACATTATAATAATATAAATGAATGTGGATATGATGTTTATTGGTTATAATATTAGTCTAATTATAAGGACTATGTTAATAAAAAATACAAGACATGATGTCTCATAATTGATCTGATGAGGTTAATCTAATTGATATCAATTCAATTCTAATTGTAATAATCGTAATGGATAAAGTTAATACAAATTTATGAATAATTTATAACTATTTATAATTATAGTAAAAAATAATTTTTTTCTAAATAACATTATGAAACAATTTATAAATAAATAGTTAGTAATATTATATCTTAAAAATAGTTTTTTGTTTTAGAAAAATGGAATGGAAAACTCATAATTAAATTTTTGACTCAATAGATAAGACGTTACATTCATTAAAAAAGGACCTTGTTTCATTTCCATGTGGTGGCATCATCATCCTTCGATTAATATTTAAATTACCCTATTAATGGGAATTAATGGTGCACCATATTTATTAATCTCCCATTAACCTCTGTGAATCCCAATTCACTAACACTAGGTACAATAAAAAGGATTAAAAGTATACTCAATAAGAGAAATAAATGAATGAGGTATCCCTGAATAGATTTTATGACACCTTAGTTTATCCCTTAAATTGAAAATCTCTAAATTTTTCTTATTACTATAATTTATGTTGATAAAGAAATACATATCATTAGAGATACATCATCTAGAAATTCATGATTAGGAAATACTGCAATAGTATATTATTCTATATAAGATAATAATATGCATCTTTTGAATCAACATTATCCTTGATAGTGAAAATGGATCAATTTGAATGACCTATGTGGGTCAAAATTAAAATTGTCTATGTTTGTAAAATTCATGTCTAGATGACACTTAGTCAACCCAACCAATACATTTTCAAGAAAAATTTATATGTTTCATAAAATGGACCAAGGTAATTTGAAAATTTTGTTTCACCAATATATAATAAATTTAACCTAGGGGGTCTAAATGTTCCTTGAATAATCAGGTCCCTCATAAAGAGAATGATATACATGTACAACCAACTGGCGATAATATTCCTATTCAATTTTCTATCCCCATAAACATGATGAAGAGAATCATGGGGATTATACTCTTATATTTGAAGAAGGTTTTTCAATCAGTACTGATATTCTTATACTGGTGAATCTAAGAATTAACGTAAATCCCTGACTCATTAAAATTACAACATTCATTCCTCTAGATGAAATGGAGAATTATAATAAATTCAACATAAAATGCCTATATATTTTCACAAATAATTTCATTGAAATTATATTTTTATACCTCATTGAATTTTTCAACTATCATATCTTATCATCCATCCCCTGTGGTTATAAATAAACATAAATGATGATGCATCTTTCCTCGAACACTATGTTGTAATTTAAATTATCCAACATAATCAAGGTCCACATTGTATTGGATGTTCTATACCCCATGTAGATGGCCAGATTATATAGAAAAAATGGAATAATTGAATGATCTATGTCTGAATAATGATCAAGAAACCAAATCACCATTTCATGAAGATGATTTTTATCCTAATTATAGAACTATTGATAAATAATAAAATTATATTTATATATTTATTCAAAAATTCTAGTGTTTGTTAATATAAGGAAATCCAAATGGCCCCTATTATAAATCATTTATCGCATATGAGGGACACTAATGAGTATATTGTTACCAGTTGAAGCCCTTTATCTTGATAAATACTATAACCTATGACTAAATAGTCATGGACCACAAATTTAATTCCCTCATAAAAAATTTCATACAGTGTTACAAATATGAAATTGTAGTCAAACTATACATGTGTTATGATTAGTTCACCAATTTGAAATTGGTGTTTTCAATTTCACGATATTATAACAAGAAAACAAACCTATATTACTATATATTTGATGTTAGAGTGGAAAAATTACAAATATTTATCATCAACTAAAAAATCATTGAGGGTTACCTCGCATAAAATTAAGATTTTATTCACAAAAAATACACATAAAACCTTATTGATTATATATTTCATCAAATATACCTCCAATCTTTTAGAAACACCAGTTAAAACGTTTTAATAAAGTTTGAAACATTATTTAATCTATCATTAATGGTTATAAATAAAAATTAGATAATTATTTCAACATAATAATTAATATTAATATGAGATACCGTCCATGAAATCATGTATTGATGTTTCCCATGGGAGGAAAAATTATCATCCTTTATGTGATAACCACGGAGGGATCCCATTAGGATCGCATTACCTATAATAATGGGTAATATCATTCTGCAATAACATATATTGAATATTATGATGGTTTATACTATTTTTACTAGTACAGAAAATAATATTATCACTCTTATATGTGGGTTGTATTTATTGTGTCACTATTATTAGTTTTAGATTGTCCATATGGAATCCTATATTGATCTACTAATATAAATTATCAATTTATTTTTTTATAACAATGGAGTTTTTTAGATTGGTTATGATTTTTTAATAGATATATTTTTTGTTTATATAATTGAATTAAATAAATGTATATAATCTAGTTTACATCAACATAACTCACCCAACTACAGAGAAATTTTCCATTGAAATACAGTTCCCAAATGATAATGATTTCTCTACTAATAAAGAATCTCAAAAATAAGAGATGTATTTCAATAGTGAATTTTGAAAACCCAACTAAAAACGATGTTTTATCATGCATTCAATTGGATCAATATGGGATTCATTTACATATCCCCATCAAGGGTTCTATTTTAATAATATTTTCTCCTCTCAAAGGGTTTATGCAATAAAGTTGAACAATACCGTGTAATAATAATTCGTCTGATGTTATCCCTATAAATTTTTATTACTCTGTTTATTTTTAAAGGAAAGTAAAAGATAGAAATAAAATAAATCATTTGTAATTACGATATTAAAATAAAATAAAAAATTATATTTCTCAAAAATGAATTTGAATTCATAGCATAAATTTCCACAAATATAGTATCCTCCTCTATCCCATGACGTCTCAATACTTGTGATGATTCACTTAGTTCTACTCTTAGTAATTTTTATAGTTATTAAAGAATAATTCTAATAATATAATTAATATTTCTAGAATATTATATTAACCATGATGAAAAATAAATAGAAAATGATAGTATCACATTATCCTTGGAAGAGTCTTCTCCTAATAAATTCAATAAATTGTAAATTAAGTGTCCCTATTATTTTTCAATATCTTTATGTAGTGTATTTAAACAAATTCAAGGAAAATATAATATGTTTATATGTAGGTGAAAATTTATATCATCTCTTATGGATAAATGAAATGTAAAAAAACACTGAAAAGGTGGTTTTAATGAGTTCCCCCTCTAATACATCAGAGGATGAGATACCATTGACAGTATGATGTAAGTTTATTCTAGAACATGTGGTTCCCACCAAATAGGATCCATTCTCTCCCATATGATTAATATGATTGGGTAATTTGTTGTTTAATTTATTCTTGATTATATGCATTTCACAAAGGTGTTTCATTCCAATCATGTGAACACCAACATTAAATTTCAGACCATAGAGTTGATTCACACAAAAAGTACTCCTTAAATCCATATAAGATATTTACTACAGGGATACATTCGTTCTATAAACTTTTATGATTTTCATGATCATCCTCACTATCATTAACATCTTCTCAAAATAAGTTGAATGAGTTCCCCTAGAATAGTTCTAGATTAATTTTGTAATTACCTTTATAGGATCCTACATCATTATTATATTTCATGTTCCTCATATTATAATGGTATATAATAGAATAAACATATTTTCATACAAGTTAAATAAATATTAAAATTAAATAATTTGATCTAACCACTCATATAAATATAATGTGAGTAAAATAGATAGACAGTTTAATTTAAAAATAAAATATAAAATATCCTAAAGATGATGGTGAGAAAAGGACATAAAGACATGTAATGAAAATTTATTTATTTCTCTATAGGGAAATCACACTACTACGTGTACCCCTAACAAGTAACTCCATATTTTCTATTATATGGAATTGATGTAGTCATTCTAATTGAGATCCAATTACTCTAACATGGGATAAAAATTAATTATTCATTGGAAGGTAAGTAATTATGAAAAAAATATTTGTATAAGTTCGACTAATTCAAGGAAAATAGATTATATACACAATATAACCTTATGGTATAAAATACTCAACTGACCTAATTGTTCGAAAAAAAAGGATTGTTTCCATTCGTTTATCCAAGAAGAGCTGGTCTAGTTTAAAATTCACTGATGATAATAATTAAAAGGAATATAAAATTATAATCCAAATTTAAATTTCTTAACCACATGTACAAGGTCTACATTAATATATAATACTCAATGTTTTCCTAATATATAGAGAACATTTCAACATATTCCAATGTGAGGTTTATAAAGAAATGCTTTTCTAGACAATATACATTATATTTATAAGGTTCATAACATATGAACCTGAATTGTATGATATGAATTTATTTTCAAATAATATTAAATAAAATGACATTGTGTGAATTGATTGTATTTTTCATGAGTTACATAGTTACTCTTAGATCTATTATCTTTGGGTAAACCAATGTTTGTTCTCTATCTAACCAAAAAACTCATTTTAGAACTATACATCAACATATTTTCAAAGGATTAACTCCAATACAAGTTATATTAAGTAAATTATTATATAGATGAGCATAATACCAAAATATCATAAACTATGTGACATGTTGTTCTAAATTAATGAAACATAAAAAAAAATTGGTCTAAGTTGTGTGACCATAAACTAATCTAATATTTTAGTCTGAGATATATATCAATAAAATAATAAAAACAATTCTATTTGAAATGGATTACCTTAAATATGAATCAACATTCGATCTAATCCATATAAAATTCAACTGTAAGACGCATTCTTTGTATAGAGTATAACATTAAAATATAATAACCTTTCAGTCTTAGTTGTATAAATTAAATATTAAAAAACTTTTTTCTCATTTATATGATATTAAAATGCAGCCATATTTAGACCCAATATTTATTATTGTAATCTAGGACTGACCCTTTTGAAAATAAAATTAAACTATATAAACAGATAAAACCATATTATAAACCTGAAAACCATAAAGGTGGAATGAGAAAATTCCAATATATCTCTATATAACATTATACATATGGGGATTTAGTAAAATTTTAAATCATATAGGGAAAAGTAAAAATAATATAGGGACTAAAATTTATCCCTAACAGATGTAGAGGTATACTCTCTATGCCCACTTGTCCATAAAAATTAAGGGAAATCCTATCGTTATCAATTATTATGAGCCATGACATGGTGTTATAATAATTATTTTCAATAAAATTCATATGATGGTCACTTTTCACAATGATAAATCCTCCCTTCATGGTCGGTATTAAAATTTAATCAATATCAACCTTGTCCATGAACTTTTCCCTTATCTACATATTGTAACATTTTTTATCCCTTAAAATTGGATGATCACTCACAAAAAACGATTTATTTCATACATTTATTCCATGAAAATGATTCCAAGGCATGATGGTGATATTTATAGTGTTCTTGGTCCCTATTAAATTGTCTCAGATATTGAAATCCAACTTCACATATTTATCACTCTTGACATCAATCCTTTTCATCCCTAATTAAAAAATTTCCAAATCAAGATATAGTGAAAGAGTGAGCACATATGTCAATGAAATACCTATCATGGGATCATTCCATGGAGAAAAAATATAATAGATCCAAATAGAATAAAAGTATTTATAATTATGTTTCAAGTGTGTAAAACCACCTAATACTCATTTAATTCAAATTCCACAATCTAAAATATTCACATAATTTTATATATTATGATTACATTTAATATATTATTTTAATCCTTCCATATCCAATATGTTTATATGAATCAATACATCAAAAAAATTATAATCTATTACATTCGTTAGTAATTAAACCTTTGTTTTCATAATTTTCATTACACTTAAAAATCAACGAAAAACAACCACTAATTACTTGAAATTACTTTAATTCTTGGCAGATAAAAAATTGTATGTTTTTTTGTGAGATCCATGATAGCCACTGATTAGTGTAATGAATAAACCCTTTTTCCATTTTTCAGTTACCCATAGGTATATAATTTTTATTTTGTGCATTTTTATCCTAAATAGTAGTTAAATAATATCATTTTTTTTTTGGAAATTATCAATATCAACTAAATCCTTTGTAATAACCTCTCTATTAGTAACCACTGATAATTTAAATTTATCAATTTTAGCTATCAAATTATCCATCTATGTTATTATTTGTGATTATTCATTATACCATTACTATCAATACTATGTAATTAAATTTGGTAATGTAGTATTATGTAATACTTCATTCATTTAATAATTCTCCTATTACATGGCCATTAATTTTTCCTAAACTAATTCTTTTTAATTGAAAATGGAAAATATATTTTGGAATCTAAATTAACTACCCCAAGGCCTATAAAGTGCCGAATAATATGGCCTAATTTATTAATCATATCCACTATAGAGTTGTTCATAATCATTTTATAAAAGTTCATCCATCCCTAATTGCCCCTATTTAGTTTTAAATAGATACTTTTGAGTTTTAAATATGTATCATGCGTCAAGGACATCATGTACATATAAATTAGGTTCTTCAATGTCTAATATAATTGAATCATATAATTCAATAAAATAAGGACTATATACAGTACAGCTACAATAGGATTATGCTCCGGAGATTCATAATAATTGAATATGATATGAACTATACTGATAGTATAGACATGGAGATTTCTAGAAAGGAAGGTAAAATATTTTATTTTACCTTAATAAGACCCCAATTACTATGTATTATAAGCACGGTTGGTCATAAAATTGTCTAGCTAAATTGTGATCACCTCATGTTTTTTCTGAGGATCGTGAACTTAGTTATAATGGATGAATAAATTATTGGATAAAAACAATTATATCATTAAATAGGGGATGTTTATTTACATATCCATATTTTCCAAGATGCCCCTCCGAATTAGATAGATATATATATATATTAATAATAAATATTTCTATATTTGAATTGTCCTCAAGGTTCATTTCAAAGTAGTCAAAACTATATTATATTCTCGTACACTTATCATCACCAAAAAATTAAACCCTATGTATGGAGTCTTTATAATATCTAAAATTATTACATGGGGGTGTCTCCCATGTGATTATTCTGTTAAATAATGATTCTTATCATAGTTATTTGTTGGATATGGTTAATTTATATGAACAAACATTCCAATCATTCAATGAAAACAGCTACACTAGGTCTTTGTATATTATAAGAAAATATTTTAAATGAATTAATATGTGGAATTATGATTTTGGTATTCATATCCATTTATCTCAGTATTATGTTGAATGATAGAGTGGATATTAAATATTCCTCAATGTGGACTCCATAATGCAATGTCTTGAATCTCTATAGAAACAAGAACTGCTACACAAAACGATATAATACATTCTTCTTATAGATGGTGATATCATTAATAATATCCATCAAAACTATAACTTTAAAATATATGATATAATATCATATATCATAAGTACATATTTTGTTTTCTATAATAATTTGGATTGGTACCCTATAAGGTAAAAGTGTGAACATGGAGTAACACCCCATTTCACTGATAAAATTATTTAATTTTATAGTCCCCAAAAATTTACTATTTAAATGCAATATTACTGGATCAAACATTGAAAATATAAACTATATAACTCATAAAATCCTATGTATGGTTCAATATAACTGAATGGAATTTAATTTGCAAAATATATTCAATATGGTGCCTCTATCTATTAAACATTTCCCATCATATAATAATAATTATTCTAAATCTAGAATAAAGTTATTGAATATCCTTACTATTACTAATCACATTACCATAAAAAACTGATTGTATTGAATACCATGAAATCAACATGATAAAATAGTATTATTCATCAAATAAGGAACATTTCTATGAATCCATCCAATCAAATGTTTTTTTCTCCCTCACAAGCAACATGATAATTCTATCTTCTAAATTAGATATTGTTTTAAATTAATATTTATTCTCCCTTAATACCAAATCAAGTAATTTAATACGTTGTAATTATTAATATTTACTTTATTATTTCGTATTATATGAAAATATCAATCCATCTATTTAATGAAAGATTTGGTTTGAGTTAAATATTTATGCCATGTTGTTTCTTAGCTACCATTAGTAACCCCTCACCCATAATTTGGAATTCTCAACACAACTATTGACGTGCAGTGCTATGATAAATTCATATTATATTTCATTATGTGTTTTAATGTCCTCAATCATGTATATGTGGAGAATATTGAGCTTAAAATCTCGATATACTGTAGAAAATATTTTAGTCACTAGGAACCAATGACTGGTCAACTATAATATTAGGCTATCTTATGAGTAGAATGGAAATTTTAAGGTTTATATTATCTTTTAAAACCTAAATGATTTTATATATGACTCAAAATACATATTTCTATATTAAAACATATAAAATAGTGTCTAATTATATATGATTTCTCCCCAAAGTAAGAGATCCCAATACAAAAACCACTATTTCCTATTTCTATTTATCATATAAATCTATAATATCATGTAATATAGGTTGATGGGAATTCATAATTATTATAGGTTTTCCATCATAATTTTGAAGATCCCTAATATATTTGACTCCCCATTATTTCTCTCTCGTATACTCATTACATTAAAAGAAGTATTTTCTTTATAATTTTCTATAGATAACATGATTAACAATGATAATATGTTATAATATTGTTCTAGAATCAACATGTTATTATGAAATAAAAAATCCTATAATTTTATCTAATATGACACCAAGTAACCATAATTTTTTATTATAATGAGTATTTGGATGAATAATTTATTAGGTGAAATAAAATATCTAATGTTCAACTCAATGTTCCAGTTATGGAATTTTAAATCTTATGATAATTCATTTGATCATGATGGGGTGATCATATTAACATTTTCTAAAATAAAATGGAAAAAAATACTTAAACTCAAATAAAAAAATTAATTGTGAAAAAACACTATCATTAAATTTTAAATTAGGAAATTTTAATAGATTATATAACACTTAGAACCATGATTCAGTGAACGTTCAGCAAGTCCCCAATGATGTATGTATTATCCCAACACTTTTATGAATCAAAATTTTGTGGTGTTATAATCGTATAATATTTAAAGATTTATATATATAGGATTTTTTTATGTAAATGCTTTAATAATTTGGTGTTTGGACCTAAACATATAAGCAAAATGTTATCATTAATTTAAAACATTTCCTTCGACTATAATAAAATATTCCAAGTACATGTTTTCATAAATATTGAAAAAACGATTTTAAGGGCTCTAATTATAATGGGGGGATTTATTGCTTCCTATTTAGTCTTAAAAACTATATTAAAAAACTTGGGTAACAATTTAATTGATCTACCTTTGTCTGTATAAATTTTTTTTAATGGTTGGAAATGAATAAGTTGTTTTCCATTGATGTTAATATTTTGACAATGAGGAAATACATTTCATAAAAATGAATATTTTTATAATAAAATGTTGATGAATAATGATTAAATATTCCATGTTTAAGGTAGAATAATTTTGCAATAAGGTGTCAATATTTCCTAAATTTCAGAGTTTTGGATAACATGTATGGAAAATTGGTTTAGATGTTGGTTGATTTCATTTATATAGGATCATTGAGATATCATATTTTTATTATAGGGAAAAATTATTTTCTAATTGCAGATCCATATATAATTTAATAGTGTGGATTTAATATTTCAATGTTGAAGGGTAGTTGATGTTTCTGAACACATGTATTGCATGACATCTGGAGCCATACAAAGTATAATGTTGGGCTTATGTTTCATATTTTATCAAAGTAAATCAATAGGATTAATATTATTCATAGATTCTATATATTGTTCACAATGTGTGATATTTTCAAATATCATTCATATTTTTTATAAATATTATTTTGATATTTCTGAATAAATGTGTTGATGTTGATTTGATTAACTATATTAGATTTTTTAAAAAATAAATATATTTTATTTAAACCCAAAATTATTTTGAGGTTAAGGTATATGGAGTGTAATTATGATGATGAGTGATTTATTCTTTAGTGAATATATATGGATTTGACCTTAAGATTTATATATTCAATAGAATTTAGTTAAATTCAATTTTTTATATTCTATATGATTCCTTAGGTTTATAGTTTTAGAGTTTTTGTTCATAACTATAACATAAAACCCCAATATATTACATACTGGAAACATCTATTTGGTGTGAATTTTCACCCCAAAACCTAGATTTTAAAAACATTTTTTTTTTATAAAAAATCTTCACAATTTTCATCTTAACATTTTCATTTTCTCTAAACATGCTATGAAAAAAAATTTAAAACAAGTGATTGAAAAAAAAAATATTACTAAGTGATAGAAAATGTAGAAAATATCTTAGTCTTTTGAAAAAAATGAAAAATGATGAAATTTTTCCTTTATATAAATGTTTTTTTGGTTAATTAAATAAATATTTTCCACATGAAAAATAACCAAACAATTTTCCCAAATAAAACCTTTAAAAATCATAAAAAGAAAGTTGAAAATATTACAGGAATCATAGACCATCACATTTAAAACCCATTTTTAACCCATGATATAAATATCTAGATCCCAATCAGATACATTGAATAATGTCTTTGGTAAATACCTCATTTATTTCAATTAAGACATGGAATATTACCCAATTCATTATTGCATTTCTCAGTGCAGTAATACTATAAGATATATCAGGATCAGTAGTTTTTCATGATCCATAATCGGGGAAGAAATTGTATACAATGTATCAGGATCAAAATATTTTCATATATAATTATTAAGTACTACACCATGAATAATTCATTTTATTCATTCACCTTTTCATTTTAAAGACTTTCAAATACTCATATTTACTCCTATTCAAAACACTTTCAGATATCAAAATACAATTTTTTTCAAAATTAATTTATAATGAATAAATACCAAGAAAAAAGAATAATTAAATTCATTGAATAAAATATGAAATATTATAAAAGAATAAAAATATAAAATAATTCTTATAGTGGAGTTACAAACTTCTGTCACCATATATATTAAAATAGAAAAAAAAATTCTTCTTTTTTTTAAGATTGTCAGAAAAATACATAAGAAGATTCCTTTTTTAACCCTTTTAAAAATTTTAAAACATACATAAAATTACAGTGATAATTATTTTAGTTACATATAAATTCATCTATAAACTAATTTTAAAAGATATAAAATAGTTATATGGGAATATTTAAAAGACTATTTTTAAAATAATTCCTCTCATGTAAAACCATAAAAAAGATTTAATATTTTATCAAAACTATAATGAAGTAAAATATGATAAATATTTACAATTAGAAACCTATGAAGTATAAATTAGAATTTTATAAAAAAAATTTATGGAAATTTACATGAAATATAAATATTTAGAAAATAAAAGTTCAAGGCACCAAAAAAATGTTTGTAAAGTAATGTTTCCATTTCATTGAGTCTAAATCTTCATATATGTTATTAATCCTAATGAAAAATAATATTATTTGAATTATATTCTTTATGGAAACCATTTTTCAAGATAACTATTCCTTTTATTTCACTTATTACCATATTATAAATATTTAATTAATAATTTATTTTCACATTATTTTATTTGACGATATTTTGTTCATAAGTCCAAAATGACATCGGTTGGTTGAATATGGTAAAATTTGTCATTACTTCATCATCTTTAGAATAATTATCAAGAAATATTTATCATTTTATTCAACAATTATACTTTAAAAACACACCATAAAATATGTTCATGAATAATGAATTGTGTTACAATCATGGAGATGATATTTCATGCACACGCAATGGTAACGTTTCAAATTTTCAAGGATAATTATGGAAAGTATGTAAGTTTTCTATTATATTTTAATAATTATAATAAAACAATAAATATATATGTAATATTATTTCGTTAAATATTCATATATATATAATTTTTGTTATTTGGTGATGAAATGAAAATTACATCACTTCATGGATATGGTAGTCCACATGTACGTAGGAATGAATTTATTATTTTTCATTGAATGGAAATATAAGAAGGTAAGTGCTATATAATATGTTAATAGTCCTATATATTCCATTAGTATCATATATGAGAATTAATCCCATAATTATGACTATTTATTGGGATATAGTGATGGAAAATGAATAACATGAATTCTTAAGGTGGTAGTTCACCGTACCCATGAATAATGGATTAATTTATAATTTTATGGAGGTTTTAGGTGGATATATATTGTTCCATTAACATAATAATAAATCCTTATATATTTGATATGGATTTTAACATATTATAATTGTAAAATAATATTTTCAGGAGGTGGAATAATAAATAAGGGAAACATAATTGGTTATGAAAGATGCATCATCTTTCGACAACATTTATTTATTTACGCCTTTATACATTTATGGTTTGTATTATATACAATCTAAGAAATATATAATATAGAGATTAATGTTAGAGACTTTTTTTTCATTAATTGTCCAAAAAAATATTAGGATTTGATTAAATGAGAAGAATATGATCCCTCATATATGATAGAGGTGGGGAACTCTCAAATTTTTTCAAAACATATTAAATAAATATATATTAATTTTGTGGGAAAATTTATATAAATTGATTATAATAAAATATAATATGGGGATTAGTAAAAATTATATCATCAAAAATTTATTTGGACATGTTTTTACTATGTTTTTACCCCTATCTTTTCATTTTTACACCTCATTATCACTTTTCCCACTTGACATGATAATAAGGTTTTTGACACATTATGGGTCATGATAATTTCCCTAAATAAAGAAAATTAGTATATATATACCATGGTTTATTTATGAAATAATATCATATTCATATTTCTAATTATAAATTTTTTAGAAATTTTATATGATTTAATAATGTAATATTCTCATAAAATACCAGTAATGGAAATTATTGAAATATTAATTTAAATTTACTTTTATAACATTATGATGGAAAATAGAATTTTCATAAAATATTTTAATACATATATAACTTGTTACTATTATCTATAAATTTTTTAGCTCAAATTAATTATTTCAAATTAAAATTCTTTTAATATTTTAAATGTTATATATTTTTTCCAACTAATTGAATAATTATTTCCTCAACATTGGGTAAGAATTTGTTGTATTATTTTTAAAATAAAAAAATATAAATAAATTTCCAGCGATAAGATAAATCATTTTTCTTTCAATTTAATATTTATAAAAGGATATATAATCTTTTTTTTCTACATGTTAAAAATATCATTGTTATTGAAAATAATATTGAGACATTTTTCAAATTTCTATAAATAAAATATTTTAAAGGTCAACATCACGTAAAAATGGAAACAAAAGGTTATATAACTACATATTTAAGGATTATGGATGATATATACTCATTAAGGAAAATAATGTCAAGTGTCAGGGTCATTTTCAAGTCCATATCATTTTATTTTTAAACCTTAATTACCATATTTATCCTTTAGTTTAGTAACCAATATTATGATAGTTGGTGTTCATATTGACCAAAAATGAAAGAAAACTATTTACCCAATTTGGAACCCATGATTATCATTTTGTAATATAATTTACAATATTAAAAACATATAAGTGAATTAATTAAAATTAAATTAAAATTATTAAAATGAGATGACAAATTATATTTCATATATATTCCTTGTGAAATATATATTATTTTTTTTTAAAAAATAATTTATAAATTTTCATTAAAAAATAATAATTACGTAATTTTATATAAAACATAATCTAATATTATTTTTCATCTAATCAAAAATACAAATTTCCATTTAAAATTCTTTAAAGAAAAATAAAGTTTCAATAAAAATTAGCATTTTCACTATTAAATAAAAAATCACACTTTTTTGAAATATTTAAAATTTTTATTGTAGGATAATTTCTTTTCATATTTAAATAAGATAATTACATTATCAAATAAAATTTATACATGTTCCAAAAATTAATTATGTCATTTTCTCAAAAACAAATATAAAAAATAATTATTTAAGAAAACATATATTTCATGAATAAAATAGATTTACTAACAATTAAGATTTTATTTCCAATGAATTATTAAATATATTATTAATTATTTGAAATGCTTTATATATATATATATCAGTAAAAAAGTAGTTAATCTTATTTATACCCTCCAATTTAACTACTTAGTTATAATAATTATATTTAAATAATAGTTTTTATGGTTTTATTACACTATATGTTGCATATTTTTTACACTATCCAACATAATCATTCTTTTATAATACCAAGATATTAAATTATCCACATTAAAGAAATTATTCCCTCAAAATTATAAACCTGATCTCAGTAATTAATGTTTTTCATTTTAAAATACCTTTTTTGAAATCCCACATTGTATATAGGGTAAATAAAACATCCACATGAAAAGAGTGAAGGGATGTATGAAGGTTATCTGGTGTAAAATATACTAGGGTTCCATGTAGAAAAAACAATTTGGTAACTGAAAGTACATACCAGCATTAAAATCTCAATGTCCAAATAATTATGTATAGGGATAGAGATTATTTATCATAATGAATTTAATGATCATGAGAAATTTATTGTCCATAAAACATTAAACAACAAGGTTTGAAAAATCCCATAAATTCATTTAAAGAAAAATTAACATGATGTAAATTTTTTAAGATATATTTCCTTGAGTTGAGTAATTATATAATCCATAGATTGATAATATTAAACAATATACATACATGACATGTATGATTTCATTATTTAAAAAATTTACATCATGACAACATCTTTTTTTATAAATTATGAGTAATAATGGGTTTTTTATTATACTTGAAAAACTAAAATCAACTTCTAATGAATCACATTATTCAAAAAAATGATAAAATTTTATTCTTCATATATTTAGACATTTTCTAAATCCAAAATTATTTGAAAAAGATAAAATGATTCAACAAAAGAATAATAATTTATATGTATAAATACAATGATAATCTCCCAAGAATAAATGATAACACCCTATGTTAAAAATATTTATATCCTCAAAATTATTCAACATATTATAATCCAACAACTAAACAAAAATATTATTAAATATATGATTACATATTCCTTCAAAATAAATGTAATACTTCTTATTAATAAATATTATTCACTATTAAATTCATATACTAATAAATATATATGAAATAGTCATATAATCTCTAAAATATGCTAATAAATTCAACAAATTACCTGAATCACGATAAAGTTTCACTAAAATAAAATATGTTTCCAAAATAAAATCCAACCTGTTATCCTGAAATAAAATCCAATATGATTTGGTTTATCATAACAATACAACTATTTAAAAAAATAGAGTGATATTTTTCTTAAATAACGTTAATACCCACATGAAGTTTCATTCATATAATAATTTATATGATAAAACATATTTTTACAATAGAAATTTAATATTTAATTAGAAATTCATAGTATCTAATACATCACATATGCCAGTGGTAGTAAATTCACCATTTTTGACCTTCAATTGTAGGTTTAATCCTTATAGGCTTGATATATGTGAAGGGTTATCACTCGACCTATGGGTTGTCTATTTACTGAAACTATATTAATATAATTCCATTAGTGATCCCACAAATATGATAAACCACCTCAAAAAATATCATCAGTCATCCAATTTCATTTTAACCTATATAGTTCTCACTATAGATCATTTCTCCTAAGAATCATAAAATATTAATAGACTATCATTTCCTAATCATCAATATAATTTTTTCCAAAGGATAATATATCCCTTTATAATATGTTCTCAAATGGTTGTCTCTAAATAAATTCGACTTTTCACTACACATATTTTCAAAGGTATCTGTTTCATCTAATATGTCTTTAAAATTTTTCGAAACAATATCTATAATAGAATGTCTCCTAATTCTCATAATATATCATAATATCATTTATTAGAATATCACCATTTAACATATTTCCTAAACCCTTTTCAATAATTTTAATCTATTAAATTATATAAAATATTTTCATATGATTCATTAATATAGACTTACTGATGGTTCTTAAATAAATCATAAGAAAATGTTTCATTTCATAAATATAAAAAGCAAGGTCATATTTTATGATGTTGATATCAAATTTATCTTCCTTGATGAAGTCCATATCTCCAAAAAAATAGTCAATTTGTTGGTGGTATTTTCCTTTCCAAATGAGATAGATGAGTTGAAATTTTTAAATAATATAAAATATATTCCACACACCATTGTAATTTTTTAGCAATAAAATGGTTTTAATAGACCAAAGAATTTATTTCATATGATTTGGATTTTAAAAATACATTCATAATCATTTGAATAATATTTATCTATGATGATGATGATTAATAATATAGATAGAATTAGAAGTTTGAGCAAGGTCCTCTTCCATTCATCTCGATAAGAGATATTTAATCTGTATAAATGAACATCATTAAAACATTAAATTAATTATTTTAGGTGAAAATAAACAAAGTCATTATAAGGAAAATACCCAGAGAAATTTCATAATATATTAACCTTAAATGACCCATAACTAATATTACCATCATTAACAATAAATATTTATTTAACCTCATAGTATATCTCAATCCATTATACATACATCCTATAAATGTAACCACATTATTCTAAAATAATCCTTCACATTAGGCCTAAGGGTTATATATACCTCCACACAATATGAAACCTCTAAAAATATTATTAATAATAGTAAAATTGCAGTAGTTGAAAAGACGAGAGGGATGTATTAGTCTTTGAACAGACAAATATTCATAAACTCATAAAACCATGACAATATCCAAAATTCTTAAGATAAATTCTTCTAAACCATTTTAATATCTAATGATTTATAAACCAAACTTTGAATCTCATTATAAGTAACTATAACAAATAATTAAATATTAACAATAAATTAATTATAAATAACATTCTTAAATTCCCAAATATATTTTAGTTTTATAGTTTTTGAGAGTTAGTTCATAAATATTACATAACCAACCCATATATTAAAAAGTGGACACTTATATTGAGTATTTAATTTTCACATCAAATTGAACTTTTAAAAAGAATCATGTTTTCTATTCATGAAACATATTCTAAATATTTATCTTGGACACATCCTTGTCCATACCCATCAAAGGAAAAACATTTTGAAATGTGGAATGAGGAAAAAATGTTAAGTACGGTACATAAAGAAAATCATTATTCCCATGAAACACATTGAACATGTGAAATTTTAACATTTATATTAATATTAGATGTGTGAATAAAATAAATTACTTCCACGTGAAAAATATACACGCTTTTTTCTCAAATAATAATTTTAAAACCTATAGAAAGAAAGTAAAAAACCATTTTTGATAAAATACATAATTGTGTTAATACATCATTTTAAAACCATTTTAGGAATGGTTGATACTCAAATAAATCTATAGGATAAACCCATCAGCAACTCCATACATATTTATTATTGATAGATATAATATAACCCAAGGCACCGGATCACTATCTGGGTACACCCATCTTATAAGCTGTATTAGGATCACCCATTTTTCATGAAAAAATAATGGGGATCGACCCACCATATAAGTTATATCGCGCTCAGTAGTTTTCCATATATAATTATAAAGATCCATATCATGAATAAGAAAAATTAATTCTTTAAATTTCCATCATAAATAATTTGAAAAAATATTTCAAACACTTGTGAAAAAAACCTTCAGATATCAAAATATCATTTTTTAAAAACTTATTTTCGGTACAAAAATTCAAAAAAAAATAAATTGGGGTTTTATTTGAATAAATCATGAAATAACTTAACGTAATCTAAACATAAAATAAATTTAATATTGGAATGGAACATTATTGTCATCACATAGTTTAAAAAAGAAAACTTCATTTATCTTTTTTAAAGAAATTCATAATATTCTGTAAAAAAATATTTTGTAAAACATTGAGAATAATTTCTAAGGAACCTGATATTTAAATTGTAATTCTTTTATTTCAATATAAATAAATCTATAAAATATTTTTTAATCAAATATGGATATGGTAGAAAAATAAATTTTACGGAATCACTAAAATATGATTTATAAAGAATGTATCTTACATAAATACAAAAAACAATTATTTCCTTTAGAAACATTTTAATGATATAAAATGTCATAATAATGGACTATAAAAACACTTCAGTAAAAATTAAAATTTTATTCAAACATTTATGCGGACATTTTCTTGGAATCTATTGATATAGAGAATAAAACTTGAAAACAGTTAATATAAGTTTCTTAAAATTATAATGTCCCTTACTATGAGTATGAATTATAATTTACATTATTTAACCTCCTAAGTAATAAAATTATTTTAAATAATTTTTATTTGGAATAATTTTCATTTTGATTGTTCCTTTTATTTCACTTATTACAATTTTATAAAAAATTACATACTCATTTGTGTTTAAGTCGAATGTTTTGATGATATTAGATTCATAAGACAAAAATGAGTTTAGTTGGATAAATTTTTTTAAAGAATTCATCATTAAATAATCTATAGAATCATAATAAAGAAATTTTTATAAATTTTATAAATAATATTTACTTATAAAAAACACCTATAATATGTATTTAAAATTGTACTAAATTATAATCATAAAGATGGTATGTCATACATACGCATGGGTAAGGCTTCCATTTTTCAAAAATCATTATTGAAATAATATAAATATTATTTTTTATTTCAATAATGATCATAATATCATAGTTATCATAATAATTATTCAAATATGATTATATATATAATCCATGTAATTTGATGATGAAAAACAAATCACATCAATTTGTGGATGGGGTAGTCCACATGTATACACGAACAATGCTATCATTTTTAGTGAATGGAGAGGAAAAATATAAATGAAATAATATATTTTTTGTAATTATACATATTTAATTAATATCATATATAAACATTAATTACATAATTATTACCCATTGTAAGGGAAGGTGATGGAAAATGAATTACTTTTTTTTGATAGGAGGAGTCCCCCATACACATGAACGATGGATTACATTCCCATTTGATGAAGGTTAGAGAAGGATATTGGTTATATAAAATATCATTATATTTGATATAACTAATTTTTTATATTATATTGGGTAATTAATATTTCAATGTGGTGCAAGAATAAACAAAACAAAATTTGTTTATCATGAACACTAACTCTTCTTTAGGGAACCTCATTTTCATTACACTCTAAGCCCTTTAATGTTGGTTTTTCCCAAACATAATACCTATATATTCTAGGGACGACTGTAAGAAAAATAAATGGGTATTTTGTGTTTAAAAAAATATATTATTAACGTATTATTAAATGAATAGAATAGGATACCTTTTATAATAAAGTTGTGGTGTTATCATATAATTTATTAACATATCAAATTAATATAAATTTATTTTAAGGATAAAACAGATATAAATTGATAATATTAGAATATAATATTCATATGGGTCTAAATCATCCCATGAATATAAATCTTTACATGTTTAAACATTATTTCTATCATTATTCAATTGTTTTAACCCCTAGTCAACCCTTTCCACATTTACCATGATAACATCATTTTTTAGTCTTTAATGGAAATGATAGTTAATAGAAAGGGAAAGACAAACCCTAAATAGACCATGATAGATTTAATAAACAATAATATCTGGAAAATAATAATTATAATATTTTTAACAATTTTATATCATTTAATAAAATATTATTTTTCCTAAAATATCAATAATGATAATTTTAGAATCATTCATTTACATGGACTTTTATACCAGTATGAAAACAAATGAAATTGGAATAATTTTTGTAAACATACCTAATTTTTTATAAATATAAAATTCATTGTCCCATTAATTTTTTAAAATTTTACTGATTTTAATATATTTTATAACATTTAATTTTCTCCTATTAATTGAATAATTATTGCTTAATATTTCAGTAAGAATTTGTAATAATTATTTAATAACTAATTTTTTAAAATAACAAAATAATTATGAAAATAAATAATTTATATTTAAATTTAAAATTTATGACTGAACAAATGAAATTATTATCCCCATGTAAAATATTATACATTTAATTAAAAAATTGTCTTTTTGACTTTTCATTACATAAATTAGTATGATGTCACAATCATATAAAAATGGAATAAAGGCCTTGTGACTAAATATTGTGTGACTATGCTTGATGTTTAATCATATAATAATTTGAGGCATGTTTGGTTCCATTTAATATTCTTTATCAATTTATTTTTATCCCTTAATCACTTTATTTTCCATTTATTGTGGTATCCAAAATTATTGTAAACGATATTCATTTTATCCAAAAATAAAATGGATATTTTCACAAACATTTTACAAAATATTAAAAATATTTAATCCCTTTATTGACATTCAAAACACATAAGTGATAGAATTTATATTACAATTAAATAAAAAAAACTTAAGGAAACCATGTTGTTCATAAAATTCCCTTTTAAAATATAAAAACATTGTATATTATATTTTAGTATGAAAATAATTTTTTTAATCCATAATAGGATATATTTAAATCATAATTAATCTATTAAAATTTTCAAAACAAATAAAAAATTAAATCTTAATGTTAAAATTAAATAATATTAAACACAATATTAAATAAAAAATCATTATTTCTCACTTTTTTCATAAAAAATCAATCATTTCACAAACTATTAAATAAATCAGTTATACTAATTTAAATATTATGAGTTCTAAAATGATTTATATTTTTCCATGTTATTTTTTTAAAAATTACTGAAATTCTATATATCACTTTCTCACATGAAGTAATAAAATCAGCTTTTGATGAAATTATATCATTGAAGAATAAATTGTTTTAATTACAATTGAGTTTTTTTATAATTATTAATCAATAAATTGTTATTTATTTGAAAAATTCAATATATATTTCTCAAATAATTTCATACTATTTGTAAATTCTAATTTAAGTAAAATTTTATACCATCAATATTTGAATAAAAATATATTTTCTTGATTATGCTCATTGTTTCAAATGTTGTATGATAATGAACATAGCAATTATTTTAAAATACATGGATATTAAATTATATATCATGAAAATATTTAATGATTCATGTTGTTAGTGGAATGATTTTCATTGAACAAATCATGTAAATGTGCTATAATGGTTTATTGGAGATTGAGGTTTGAATATTAATACATATACAACATTGTAAAGGAGACTGAATTATTTTTGTGTCCCAATTTATTTAAAAGGCACCATGTAGTGAAAATTTGGATACCCAATAATTATTCTTATTCATTTTTCAATTTCATTAAAAATGTAGGCCTATAACATGTAAATGATTTACCAAATTTCAATTTATTTCATGATGATACAATTGTGCCATGGAAGTATGACCACATCGCAATGGAGAGGAACTGGTTAATTTTTTTTAATCGAATTTTTAATGGTCTTAGACCATAATTGATGTACCTCTAAACAACAAATTGATAGTTTGGTGGTTCAAACCAATGGAGAGGCTACCATACTTGTATTCCATGTTTTTTCTCAAATTTTGTGTCCTATAAAATTTTAGATGTATAAGCCATTGTGATTTGTTTACACCACAAAAGGTATCTTAGAATATTTTATTTCTAATGAACCATATAATAAATTTTCATCATTATTAATACGTAGATCCAAAAAATTTTATAATTGATAACAAATAATTAGTTTAAACTACAACCCAACACTACAGTGTAGGAGACTACACCCTGATAGTTTGGAGACTAGGTGGTTCAATCAGCACTGATAACATAGATTCATCTGATAGGCATGGTTTTCATTTTAGTCTATAATAACTTCAAATTTTAATTCTATGGTGGTGATGTAATGGGAGATGACTAATGGGTTAATTTTTTTAATGGTTAAAATTTTAATTTTAATTTCAATTTTTAACCAAAATAATTCGATGATTGTTGTGCATCTTATGTCTCTATAAGAGAAGATAATTTTATCTGTGTGGATTTTTTTATATTTTATGTACTGGACAATATATAGATATTTTCTATAAGAAAAGATATATGGACATTCTATTATCATAAATATGGATTATTTATTGATGAATGTGAAGAAAAGATAATGTATTCTTATGTGTATAATAAATTAAATGGTTAAGAAGGTAGCTGTATAGTGTATTTTTTTGTGAAAAAAATATAAAAAATAAAATATTAGAGAAGTAACAAGAAGGATAAGTATTGTGTAAGTCTATTTTTGGAGTGATAAAAAACCCTTCTAACCTATTAATGAAATGAATCAATCACTTGTTTTAGATATGATAAATAACAAAGTTTATGCATCACAATTTTCAATTAAAAATTAATGAAATCCATTATATATTATTATGAGAGTGAATGAATAAAATGAAAGTCATGGTATTTCATATACCTTTTTAAGAGATATAATTTTATGATAACACACATTAGTTGTCACCATTGTTAAAATACTGTATCGTACAAGATATACCATGGTATGGGAAGATCCAAATATAATAGTGATGTATTTATACTCATACACTATCGAGATATTAGAGTGTTAATACTACATAATGATTGCATTGGGTTTTTGATCATAGAGGAATCTAATTCACCTCACATACCAACCTTCCCATAATAAAAGGTGAAACATGAAAAATTGACACTTTTTTATTTATAATTTGTTTTGATGTGTGAATTATAGAGTGTGAGGATAGAGATGAATAATGGTTCATTCATGTTAAAAAGTGACAGAGGTAACATAAAATGGTTAAAAAGTTTAAATAAATAACTGTATCTAATTTTACCCACGCTAATTAAACCCCCCCATATAGCATAGTTTGAATCCCAATCATTCCCTCTAAATTGGTATCATATAATTTTTACCTTTGATTGGATTCTTTTTATTTGAATTTATTATCTTATTAATATTTTATATTCAATTCTTGAGGTTAATGTTGTGTAGTTTTTTTTGAAGCTATCTCTATCGTTTATCAAAATTCAAATTCTTCCAATACTATGATGAAAAAGGAAATAAATCTAAATTTATGTTGAATAATTTATCCTACTTTTCTGAATATTATTATGTTCAAAATTGAACATGAATTTATTTTTAAATAGACTTTTTATCTAATGTAAATACATTAATTTTAGACTATGACAATGGTTCAAGATCCGATTCCATCTTGGTATTATCAAGGAATCTAATTGATCATGTGGTGTGTGAAAATTCTTGTGACAACTATCCATAATATGAATAATCAAGTGGAAGTGATCATACATTTTATAATTAAAAATATATGACTTTTTGAACAATAAAAGATATGATCTAGAATTTTCAGAAAGAGATATATTCTTTTATTTGTTGGATTTTTTATGCTAGGTAGAAATATTTCGCCCAATAGGATATTCAGGCATAAAACATGGAGAATGATTTACAAGAATGTAGTCTAACAAGTATAAATATCCATAAATCTATTACTTTAAAAGAATTGAACTATTTGGAATTACAAATAGATGCTCCATTTTTTATGAACAGTTATCTAACACAATTCAAGTAATTTATGAGATAAATATAGTTTTTTAGGAAAATATCTAAGCAATGAAGAGAAATTTTGAAGAATTATCTTGATGTACAAGATTAATAATTGGATGTGAAATTCAAGAGTACCAATGATATTGAAATGTAGATACATTAGAAGATAAAAATACATAATGAATAATTGGAATAGATACGGAGGAATTTTAGGAAAAATATAAATATTTTGAAGAAGAAAAATAAATTTTCAATTTGAAATGTCTCAATCTTGACATCTAGTTATAAAATATAATAATATATCCACCCATACATTCACACGAAATAGATGAAGTAAGTTATAATTTGACAGACTATTCAGGGGAGTAATGTGGTGTTAATTTACAACTATTATGTATAAATAAGGACATTACATCATTTTTTATCATTATCAAGAAATCTCAAATAATAAGTTAATATTAAATTATTATTTTTAGGATTATGTTGAATATATTTTCATGAATAATTTAGGTTTAAAATCCAAAACATTACAAATAAGAAAATAATAAGTTATAAGAATCTATATACAATGACTATGGTGGATATAAGAAGTATTTTTACTATATTTTCCCAAAGAAAAATCATCCCTTTAGTTGAGAAGGCTTTAAAACAGATTACTCCCAGATATAAAAATTATAGCTTGTAGGTTGTTTTGAAGAGAAAATAAATGTTTATCGGAAATTACTCATAGTGAATCAAATTTGGTCCTCGAAAAAAATAATCCATTAACATAAAGATTTTATAAAATTATATTTTATAGGGGTTGAAATCCAAATAACTTGAAACATTCAATCATTCATAAAAACAAGGCAACATAAAATAAGTTTGAGATGCCTGAATATTTCAATAATATATGATATAATGGTGGTAACAATATTTTATCATGAAAAACTATACATGTATCAAATATAAGAAGTAAGACAATACCACTTTATTTGAATATGATTCATCCTTAGTTTGGAAGCAAATGAATATTGTAAATAAAATTACTAATAAGAAGATTTAGAAAAAGGTGTTGTTTTAATTGTATAAAAATCATAAAGAATAACTAATAAAAATTAAGTCTAGGATTCCTAAAAGGAGTTCATCATGTAAAATAATTGATAATAATAAATTCAAATAAAAGGTACCATGTTAAGAACCCAAAAAATCAAAGAATGTATCGAATGATATTTTTGTGAATTTTCTATTAGATTTTAAGAAAGAAATAAATATATAAGAGACACAAGAAAATATTATTCCAAGATATATGAAGAAATTCCATATGATTAAGGTGATTTTAATGATAATATTTAAACAATTTCCAACCCTTATGATGAATATATATTATGTGAGATATGCAATAATCCTAGACACACTTCAAGATGTTGTTCCACAAAAAATATAGTATAAGAAGAATCCCTCAAAAGGTTGAAAATTAAAGAAGGTGGTTCCTTAGATCTAATGGATCTAGAAAGATAAATAATCACACTTAATGAAATGTATGGTTAAATTAGTACCATGTATCCTAAAACTAAATCATATATATAGAAATAACATGTAATCAGAAATAATAGATTAATATAGTTGAGAAAAAAATAAAAAAACATTTTCTTGTCAATTAGGAACAAGAATATACAACTTATTCTTTTAAAATATTGTACATTTTATATTTTCATGTAATTTTGGGAATTAATGGTGACTCTTTTTTAAGATGAAGAACCAATGATTGTGTGTTCACTGTCATTATATGACCGTATCCCTTGACGAAATAACCATTTTTGAGTGATTTCACCATTTAGATTATGATAAATATAAGAGAGGATCATATTTAATGTAGTTTAAGGAAGTGATAACATGAAACTCTAGAAAACAAATATGGGAATCTTTAATATTATAATAACCTCAAAACCTGGTATTTCGAAGAACGTAAATAGAAATGATCATTATTGGTTATGTTGTGGATGTCAAAAATACGGAAACCCACATTTAGAAGTTCCATTTTAGTGTATTATAAATATAAATAATATTATATTTCATACATTGACGTGATTCACTATAATTAATAACGTTTGGAGTGTCACCTTGATGGGGAGAAAATTGGACAATAATAAATAAAAATCATCCAAGATTATAAGTCCTTATAAATCAAATTATTCAATATTATTCTTAAAGAAGGTATGAATGAAGATGTTATTCATTCTTAATATGTCATCCTTGGTAACTATATTAATAATATAAAATCTTGGGAGATAAAACAATTTAATAAATAGTAAAAAGTTTAGAATTTATAAAAATTTAAAATTCTATTCTAATTGTTATATTTATATATGAATGATTTCTATATGTATGTTTATGTGGGTACATGAAATTAAGTGTTGAAATATATCATGATAAATTTGTATAAAAAATTGGTATGCTAGGTGTTCTTCAAATGAAATTGTTTGAATGAATTTAATAAATGTTACTGTATATCATTTCAGTTAGATCACATTATTCTAGTAAAATGAATCTTTGTGGTCTAAACCAACCCCTCTTGTTATCTACACTGAGCATGGATGACATAAAAATAGATATGTATGGTTGATGGTATATTTTTATATAGGTAATGGTAGCATTCATTCATAATAGCATGTTTATTTCTTTTTAACAAGGGGTAGAGAAATTAAAATAAAGAAAAGATTGATAATAATGACAAAGGGGGAAAGATAACTAAAATGGGAGTGAGGAATGAATAATGTGTAGATGGTGGAGTCAAACATATTTTAATATCATTTTTAAAGTTAGTAATTACAATAAATAGACATTGTGATATTTTTGAGCCAAAATTGTGTGTTGTAATTTTTTTCAATGTGTGTCAAAAAATATATAGTTTTTAATTCATGTCAAAACATTGAAAAAGAATAAATAATATTAATGTTGAATGGATATAGTGATATAGAATTTTTTATTATGAATTATTGAAGATTCCTTCTTTATTATAGAAAAATTTCCCAAGAACTCATCGTAATGTTCTAAATGTTTGATGATTTGATGAAATATCATGTAATATTTGAATAGAATTTGGTTGTATTATTTATCATGAAATAATTTGGATATTATCTTATCTTTTATGAAGAAATTTATTTAAATTTTTATGTTCTATAGATAATTTAATAGTGTATAGTCAATATTTCCATGATGAATGTTAGTTAATGTTTCCATATACAAGTATTAGATGAAGTATAATGACATAAAAATTTGTATATTTTCCTTCTACTGTATATTTTTACAAAAATAAATCAATTGATTTGAATTATTCCTAATGTACAGTTATTGATCACAATATTAATGTTTTCTAGTGATTCACATATTCACGAATACGTAGATAATAGAGGATTTTATAGAAGAAATAGGTTAGAGTGAGTGATTTATTTTGTTGGGGTTTGATGTCAACGTATAAATAATATTAGATATAAAATTTCATATTAGTTGAAGATGTTTTGTGTGTAATTCAGATTATTTTTAATCTCTTTTTGATTATATTTTATGATAAATGTTCATGATACAGGATGTTGAATGATAGAGTCTAATATCTCAAATCACGATATTATTCTATGAAAACTAATTGAAGAAGAAGGTTATCACCAAAAGAAAAATTCCACATTGAAAATAGGACTATGTTATGTAATGTGAACCTATTTATTTTAATTTCTCCAAGGTGTGATGATTTGGATATGCCATAAATATGTCCCACAATTTTTTCAAATCACAAGCATATTAAGAACCACTACTCTATAAAAGAGAAACCATATCCTAATTTATGTTAAGAGGAGATTATAATGTTGTGTTTGTAGGTCTATGCTGAAAAGGTGATCAATTAGTTGATTTTATTTTTACTAGAATTTGAAAGGATCTTCCACCAAAAATGATGTACCCTAAAACAAATAAATTAGACTAAAGTGGTTCAGGTCATAGGATATGCTTCCACATTTTTATGCTCAATTGTACTGAACTTTATAGGTTTATATAATTGATACCTCAATATCATAATGATTTAATAAAACTATAATGAATTTATGAGTATATATTTATGCCACTATACAAAAGAAAACCATTATGATGAAATGGCCATATCATGTCAAAATGTGCTTAGGTAGATAAAAAATATCTTGATCGAACTACCCTATCACATCTCAAAGTAGTATGATTCAATATAATGTGTAGAAAACTAGTCAATTAAATCAACCTTAAAGTAGGAGGCTTCAATGTGATGGTCATTTCATCTTATAATATCTTCTTAGTCGAATTAGTTTTTGATTATTTTAATGGAGATAATCTACGAGGTGATTTTTATATTGATGGATTGAATTAGCATTTGAAATTAAAAAGGGTAAAAAATGAATTTTAGGGATGTTGTTCTTGGAATATCTTCATAAGAGAGAAGTATTATATATTAAAATACATTTCTTATATATTTTTATAGAGGAATAAATAAATATTATCCTTAAGAAGGTAGATATAACATTTATATTCTTCATAATATATCGTTTGAGTATATGAAATTTAATAAGAACCAGTGTATTCCTATTTGTATATTGAATTTGAAGGTATATATGATAGAGATATAGTGAAGTCTTTCAGTTCATTTATGTAGAAGAAGAAACAAATATAGAATAAGAATAATAAGTGTTGTGAATATGTATTTTTTTAATTGAAGAGGAATTATTTCAACCTATGAATCAATGTAAATCAGTATTTTATGATATAAATAGAAAGAAGAGATTGAGTGAACCATTGTTTTTAAGGAAAAAATAAAGATCAAATACTTTCTACCTATTGTACGACTGAAATAAGAATAATAACAAGATTATGTTAGCACATGTAGAAGATAAGGATATAAAAATTAGCTTCATGAATCTTAATTTTTTATCCTTATTAAAACATTTGATGGAATGAGATGTATGGGATTGAAATATTCACCAATTTGAGTTTTGTGGGATGCATACTCATACACCATCGAGAAGAAATATTATAATGATAGAATGCAGAGTTGTATGATCATGGAGGAATCTGATTCATGCTAAGGAATAGCCTTCTCATGTTGAAGGGTGAACATTTTAAATTATTATACACCTATTTTTTTAGTTAGGTTGGGATGTAAGAATGAACAAATCTGAGGAGGGATAATAAGGGTTATTTAATCGCCTTTAATAATGAAAGATGTAGCTAAAATGAATAAAAAGTAAAAATTTAAAAAAATTATTTAAAGTCACACACTCTGATTCACCCCCTTAATCTTGTTCATATTCATATTGAAGAATATTAAGTTTATATAATTTAATGTTTTCAATGGGTGGTGTACGATGCTCAATGGTCAATGTGTTCTATACCAAAAGTCAGTATGATCCAAGATGAAATCATAGTGCATAAAAATCATATATCTCAGCATGATCTATAATCTAGCTTGTGAAAAGGATAATTTTTTCTACAAATAAACTATTTGAATTCCAAATCAGACACACATATATAATGTGGATCATATATATAGGTGATGGAGAGATGCCCAGTAAATCTAGGAGGAATTGTGAAAAATGGATAAGAAAATCTATAAAATAATATGAAAATTTCTTGAACATGATTTCAAAATTATAATTAATTATTTAAATATATAAATCGATTATGATGTATAAAATTAATAATTTAATTTTGTGACCTTCATGAATTACTATTTTACTATGGTATAGAATTAAAATATTGGTTATGGATTCCCTTTAAAGAATATTTTAACATATGAATAGAAAATGGTATTGCTCCCAAGACATATTTATCATAAAAAAAGCTTCTAAAAGTATTTGGTTACATCAGAAATCCCCGAAACATAACAAAATTCACCTAACATGGAAATGTAAATACATTTCTCTAATGAAACCCCCATGAAAAAATGGTCCATCATCAAAATTTTTATTATAAAAACATTTTATCTTAGACTATCCAAATAGAATGTTAATTTCAACTCATTCAATATCAAGTAATCCAATACCCAAATATGGGTCAGGTTGCATGGCTTGAAATAGGTTTTTTGGCATCCAAGGATACTCAATGATCTTGAATAATGCCATGGTACTCCCATTCGGATTGATTAAAGACCTCAGATATATATATGGGATTTTTCACTAGGATTCTTGTGGATATGAATCTGGAAATTAAATGCCCTGCCAGTATCTCCTTTATTGATAATGACA
Source organism: Viscum album (assembly GCA_963277665.1). Lineage (NCBI taxonomy): Eukaryota > Viridiplantae > Streptophyta > Magnoliopsida > Santalales > Viscaceae > Viscum > Viscum album. Next base: position 539,273,044 of record OY728156.1, read on the forward strand.
CCACATATGATATCATAGTAGATTATGAGAATGTGGCCCCTTATTGTGATATGTGAAATATAGTTTTTCATTAGGTTTCTAATTGTAGGATATTACAGAATAAGATCATTTCTGATAATAAATCCTCGAATTGGAATGATTATAATAGGAATAGAAAGGGTAAGAATGCTTTGGGTAAAAATAGGGTTACTTGGAAGAAGCTTGAATCATCATCCCTTAAAGATCAGACTGATCGATCCTCCAAGGATCATGTTCTATCTCTAGAAGGACCTACCTCAACCTTGAAGCATTCATGGGCTGATATAGTTGAAGAAGAAGAGAATGAAAATGCTGATATGACATTCTCCCCAATCAATATGGTCTTTCTTAGATGACTGGTAACTACATTATGCCATCTCAATTGAAGTCTTCAATCTAGTTTTTGATCTTCAAAATGAACTAGTGAAAATTTTCATAATCTAAGAACTGTATAATGAATTCAGTGTCTTGTTTAGGGATATGAAATAAGAGCAGTACCATGAATCCCTTAACATCCAGGCTGAACCAGTTCCTTCACGTACTTGTACACAGGTTAATGATATCCTTCTCAATACAGCAAACCAAAGTGACACAATTTCTTCAAATCATGCAGTGATGCCCCCCGTTGCACAAATTTATTGTGCCAATCTCAGTAAAACAAATGGAAGTGTCTCAGATACTTGAATTTGTGCTGCTTTACATTCCAACCCAATGGTTTCTACTAGCCTCAGTGCTGAAGTCTGTGGGGATCTAGCTTTTACAATTAATGCAGCATTGCTGTCCTCTGAAAATAATTCTTACACTGAAGTTAACATGGAACATTTCAATCCATATTTCACAATGTCTCTTCCCTATAAATGTTTCATTCATGAACAAAATTTTAATACTAAGGTTGCTTCTTCAATGGAACCTAATGATGTTGGATTAGATATGGTTAAAGTTAATATAGTCAGGGATGTTGTTACTGATTTTATTTGGAAGATTTCTAGTATTAATGACAAGATGTTTCCTTTGAAAATAAGTAAGGGAGATAGTAACACATCTAATGTCCCAAGGGAAAAGTTGGTAAACCCCCCAATTATGCAAGATGAATGTAGCAGGAACCAAAAAGGGGGTACTAACCCTGGTCTCAAGATTAAATGAAGATTCCTTTCTGTAATTGCCATGGGTGCCTAATAGTTACACTTTAAGGTCTCTAAGGATTTTAATTCAAAATAATAGGCCTCTTATTATTGTTATATCTTAACCTAAAATAATCAATTCTTCTAGAATTACCAATTAGGAAAAATTTGGATTTCATTTGGTTAGTTCAAACAATTAGTTATTCAAGATCAACAGGTTATGGTTTTGGTCCCACTACTCCATCTCAGATATTCTCATTATTTCTTGAACTGAACAGAATGTCACATGCTTATTTAGGTATCTTGGGTCCCAATTTTTCTATATGTTTCTTTTTTATAATAATAAATATCATGATCATAGAAGATTATGGTAGGATATTGAGGATCTCAATTAAACTATCTCTGGTCCTTGGTTGGTCCTTGGATATTTTAATTCCATTATGAATCTGGATGAGAAGTTGGGGCGCGATGTACAATGATATATCCTCTAGAGAGTCCAGAGCTTGTATTGAATCTAATGGGATGTTTGAGTTCAGCCTGGTCGGAGGTAAATATAATTGGTACAGATTGTTTTTAAAAAGGTTCGTTGCTAGCAAAATTGATAGGGATTTTTTCAATGAAGATTGTCTTTATTCTTGGGGTTTTATCTCTTATATTACTCTCTCTATATTCAATTTAGATCATCATCCAATTTTTGTTGGCTTTGAGGATAAATATCCTCATCCCCCTTTACCATTTTATGTTTTATAAGGAATGGATCACTCACCCTGAATGTCAAACCATTGTTGAACAAACATGGAGCTCTATGAATTGTAGGAAAGATGAATTTTCTTATGTCATCAAGCTTAATATCCGTAAAATGATCCATTAAAACTTGGTCCAAATATAGTTTCAGCAGTCTTGACAGTGAAATTTTATCCGTTTAAGCTTATCTTTGAAAACTACTGATGCAATGTACAATAACTGAATTTACATCTGGAGTTAAGGAGGAATTAGATATTATCTCTAAGTTGAATAATATCTTGAATATTAATTATTATTTACAATAGGGATGTTTTTAGGGAAAAATGGTTGAATTATGGTGATAGGAACTCCCTGCTTTTTAATTCATTATAGAAAATAAGGAAGGTATCCAGAACATTATCTTTGGTAAGACATGTAGATAAGATTATTCATAACAAGGGTGATCTATAAAATCATGTGATTTATTATTTAGAGCATCTTTTCAATGGACCTTTCATTCTTAATGATCCTTTGGAGGGTATCATACCTATAATATTGGATCATCAAGACAAAATCAATCTCACCTCTATTCCCAATAATTTAGAAATTAATGATGTTTCCTTTAGTCTTAAATATGAATTTTCACTGGGTCTAGATGGTTTTGGTAATATTTTCATCAAATAATACTATGAAATTTCCCCATCTGATGTTTGCAGGATTATCATTCATTTCTTTAAGGGGGGTTATCTTCTTCATGGTTTTAATGCTCAATTTCTGGCTCCGATTCCATTTCTAGATAATTCCAATGAAATACATCTCTTTTGACTAGTTTCTTTGGTTAACACTATCTACAAAGTCATTTGTAAAATTTTGGCCACATGGTTGGAATTGATTGCTGGAAATACTATCTCTCCCAATCAAATTTTCTTAATCAAAGGTAGATCCATACCGGATTGTCTCATCACTACTTTATAATGTGGTAGCCTATTAAAGAAATCCACTAGATGTGGAAATATTTCCCTCAAGCCTGATGTCAGAAAATCTATTGAAACAATGGATTAAAATTTCATTTGTAAGATTCATTATAAGTTTGGGTTTAATGATTTCTTTATTGATTGGATCCTTTCAATTTTCAAATCTGCCCATATCATTGTACATATTAATGGATCCCCTAAGGGGTTATTTGATTGTTCTAAAGGGTCCATACATGGTGATCCCCTCTATGCTATTATTTTCTCTACTGCGGAATATTTCCTTAGAATACTTATTTATATTATGATTGGAAATGGATAAATTGAAGGTTATAATGGATGTCGAGGTCTTGTTTCCCCAAATCACTTCTTATATATTTATGATATTATTCTTTTCACCCATGGATATAAGAGAAATATAATGAATATCAAATGATCCCCTTCCCATTAATCTTATGTTTCTGTTTAAGACATATGTTAGGCTAAATCATTTGTCTACTCCGGCAGGAACATCTCTATTTACAAGAAAAATTATATTGTTATAGAGTTGGGAAATAATCAGTGGGAAATTCCTTTAAATTATTTGTGGGTGCCTTTATTCTGGGGGAGGCCTAAAGCTTTATATTTCTTATATTTTCTTAGCAAGGTTAGAAGATAACTTACTACATGGAAAGGAAATACTCTATCCATGGATAGTAGGGTTTTCATGGTCAAATCTATTATTGTCTCCAATTTTGTTTACTCATTTATGTTGTACAAATTGCATATTTCTATCATAAGGAATATAAATGTTTCTATCAAGAACTTTATATGGAGTGGTAGCATTCTCGAGAGTAAATTGGCTATGGTTTCTTGGAATAACACTTTCAATCATTATGATGATGGGTGATTATGTATAAAAAATCTTGAGATCTTCAATGTTTCTTTGAAAACATATTTTATTTGGAGACTTCACAATAGAAAATTTGATGCTCTTTCTTTCCTTCAATGTAAATTAATGAATAGTCTAATGGTTGGTGATTTTAATAATCTTGATTCCTCTATGTAGCCTGCCTTCCAAAATATGTTTTCCCCAATTTATTCTCACTCAATATGGATTGTTTCCAAGGATTCATCTCTTGATTTTTGTAAAGATAATTGGTGTGGTACTCCCCTTATTGATTTGGTGGTGGGTGAGAAAAATAACTTGGATTGGAATATATCAATTAAGGAATATCTTTTTAACATTGAGGATATTCTAGAGAAAATAATTAATATTGTTAACAAGTATTGTTTCTCCAACATGGAGGATTTCTAGGGATGAGAACCTATAATTAATTGTGTGCTTTACTCTAAGTTATTTTATAGGTTCTCTATGAATTGTAGTGTGGAATATTGGTGGATGAAAGGGTTGCACAAGTATTTCATTAAGTGATATCGATTTTTATTTGCTTGGAGATTTTCACATCGAAAATTTCCAACTGATTGTAATCTTCGAAATTGTGGAATCTCTTTATTCTTCTCTTGTATACAATGCCATCATCATAGGGAGGATATGGGTCATATTTTTCTTTGTTGTTTTATAGCGGCCTCAATGTGGAATGTTATTGAAGACTTATATGAAATATTACTAATGAATATTCTTCTCATCAATGATTTCATTCAGAAATGGGGGTCCCTATCACTTTCCACTCAACTATTTAACTTATTCTTAGTTTCTATTTCAGAGCCTTTGCATTACATATATTATTTCTACAATCAATCCCTTTATTCTGGTGTGTCATTTTCAGCCCACAATTCTATTTCTCATATTCTTACTATTGTTCGTGATGATAGAATTCCATGTAATTATTTCTTCTCCAATTCAATTCATGGCTTGATTGTTCTAAGTCAAATTTGAGTAAAGGGTTCTTTCTAGCATCTATTTGGTTCTTTGTAAGTTTTATGGTAGAAACCTTTTTTTGGTTGGATTAATTTCAACTATGATGGATCTTCTCATGGCAACCTGGGCCTCTCTGGCTATGGTTCTATCTTTAGAGATCATATGGGTGGTGTTCTTTTTTGTTTTCATGGTTCTTGTGGTATTGCCTCTTCAATTGAGGCTGAGTTGCTTGGTGTTATTGTGGCAATAAATCAGGATCAGAGACATGGGTGGAATAAGATCTGGATGGAGAGAGATTCTACACCTATTTTTTTAGCAGTCAAGTTGGTATTTCATTACTTATCATGGAATCTCACTAATCATTGGATTAATTGATTGGATTCTCTTTTTTACGTGCATCATATCATTACTCACAAATATTGAGAAGTTATTTCAGTGGCAAATGGCCTTTCAAATAAAGCTGTTGATAATGTTGATTTTCTTTGTTATGATTAGCTTCCTGATCAGTTTTTACCTCTTTTCAAGAGGGATTATGATAAGACTCCTATTTTTAGAATTTTGTATGTTGTTTTTTTTTTCAATAAAGGAGACTTTCTTTTAAAAAGTATTGAAATATAAATATCTTGTTTTTTAGTAGTTAAAAAATTATTATTATATTTTTATTAAATATAATCAAATTTTAGTATCTTCAATTACCTTTAAACTGTAATTTTGTAACAAAATGTTTATATACTTAAAAATGAAATTTTATGAAAAACAGTTTTCATCACGTTTTTCCTATTTAATTTTAAATTAGATTCTACAACTTTTGTTTTTTAAAATTATTCAAAAATTAATTCTATATTTTTGATTATGTTGTGAATATTAATTAAATAGTATCCTTATATTTTTCGTCATTATAAGTAGTTAACATAGTAAAAAAGTCACCTTAGTAAGGGTAAATCATCGAATTAAGGTTATTAATAACATGATAAGGGATAAAAATAACAATATAAATTTCATTAATTTTTATTTATGATTATATCTCACTCAAAATATATTAAATTTAAAATATATGACATATTTTACTATTAGTCCATGTTTTTTACCATTTTTATATTTTATTAATGAAATGTGAAAAATACCATTCACTTTATTTTAATATCATTTAATATTTAAAAAGGGGATAAAAATAAGATTTGAAGGATTATAAATATAAATTTTAAATATATATTTTATTATTTATTAAGGTAATTTATTTATAATTTTTTAATGAAATTATTACATTTAATTTTTACGCAACACCAACATTATTTTTATTGTTTTAGTATAAAAAATAAAATTTTATTTTTTAAAAATAATAAAATTAATCTAACTTGAATGAATTATTTTGTTATAAAAATTTAGTTGATAAAAATAATTTTGAGTGATATATTTAATTACTATATTTGAATTAAATTTTTTTTTTGTGTTTTAATGTCAAATTAGCTGAATGATTCCAAAGAAGATAATGGTATTTTATATTAAATAAGATTAGATTAAATTATTAAAAATATATAATAATATCATATTTTAAATAATTATTGGGATAATATTATAAATATCAACCATGGTCCATTTGTGGTTAAATATTTCGTTTTTAGTGACTATATTGACCACTAATATTACAAAACTTATTATCATTGTATTCGTAAAAATGCTTAACAAAAGTTGAGGGGAAAAATTTAACTAAACATTACTTGATTCTATTTTATGATATTATTTTTTTGCATCCACATATTTTATTATAATATTATATATTTTCATGCATTGGAACATGAAAAGTAATAAATATTAATTAAATATATTAATAAATTCCAGAATTATCCCTCCCCTATATTATAAAAGGCAATCACTTATCCTCTTCTATTAATCCTTAAAAAAAATTAGTTCATCCCGTATCTACTCAAATTACTTTCTAAAACACTGACCAATAATCTGAAGGTCTTTATTTTGGTATAATACCAACCTTAGAGGGATTAAGATGTAATGAATAAGAGGTTGTCCAAAGAAAAGATATAGTTATTAACCATGAATTTGAATATTATTTCTTCTTCCACCAAAATAAAATCTTCTAAAAAATGAAGAGATAATAATATTAGTATATTACATATAGACTTATTTTATTCTATTAGTTTCATACCCTATATAAATCTCTAAATTCTATAAAATGGGAAAGGAATTCATCTTTTATGTGTATGACATACTACCACCTCATGGGCCCATATAATTGGTTTTCAATCATCACCTAACAAGGATGGTTATAATGAAGTATTTATTATATATAAATTTTATATTAATTACATATGATTAATTATTTATAAGTAATATATCATATATTTTATTAATAGTCCATACAATAAAAAATTATAGCCTCATTTGTGCGTACGTGTAGACTGTCACAACTATAAGGCAATAAAATTTATTTTGCATCACCAAATCACATTAAGGACATGTATAAATGTATTTAATGAAATTGTATTATATTTATGAAAGTATTATAATTCTATAATTATATAATAGTATTTACAATTTTTCTTATAGATCTTTGAAAAATTGAAACATTACTTATATGTACGTACAGGCTATAATTTGCTTTTTTGTAACGTAATTAGTTTTTCATAAAAAAATTATAACTTTTTTTAATGTTAAAATTATTTTACAAAACTGGAATTTATTTCATTATTATTATTATTCTGGATATTATGGAAAAATGACCCTTTTATCACAGTCAATACACCAAATAAGTTTTGATATTATTGTTCGAATGTTATCAAAGTGTTTTGCATGAAATTAACTGATTAAGTAATTAACTATGTTGTTAGAATAAATTGTTTTAGGATAAGGTATTAAACTAACAAGTTTTCTTAAGAAATAAAATAATTGATATGATTTTATTATACAAGTCTTAAAGTACATATATAGAAATTATGGAATCAATGTGAATGATTTCATCTCAATTTCCTTTTATTAAGGAATATTTTTAAATTATGCATGTAATTTCTTTAATGGGGTGTATATACTTCCCATTTAAAATTTCATATCACGATTCCATCATATTTCATGGTGTTTTAGGTTTCAATTCAAATTATTTCATTCAAGGGTATTTTACATGAATGTTACATTTTGGTAAGTGTTTCTCATCTCGATTTCAATACATTTCATTTGGTTATTTGAATTATTTATTTATCATATTATACCATTATTATGTGTGAATTGGACTTTGTATGATTTATGTGTTATTTACATTTATATTTTTTTGATTTAATTTTTTTTCATAATCTCTCCGTTTATTAATTTTCAATTATATGATATGATTATGATGTGGGTTATTTATATCAAATTCATTTTCTATAAGATTTGAATTGTAATACTCACATAAATATATTAAAAAGGATTATATGATTTATATTTCGATATTATATCATGAATGACTATTTTATCATGACATTTTACGTTTTATTGAGTACTTTTTTACATCATATATTCATTCAAATAACATAAAATTTGCAAGTATTTTCTTGGTCTCAACTTCATTTTCCTAGGACATGAATCCTGACGTCCACAGTAATTTAATGTTATGGAAAACATACCAGCTCAATAATGAATTTTGGAATATTAATTTTTGAAATTAATTGGATTTATAAATCAATATTATTTTATTCCTTTCAATTACTTTTCATTTGAATCATTTCCAAATTCGAAAAGGCATTTTGTTACAATCTATTTTCAATCCAAGATTATTCATAATGAATGTTTTTTAGTAAATTATTTGATTTTAGTTTCATGAACAAAAAATATTGTCATCTCTTTTATTTATGAATGTGACTAATATGTTTAATTTCAATTTCTTCAATTTTTCATTCTATAAACCTAAGTAAAGTTGTATGCAAGTGATTCTGATCTTATATCTTCCTTTATTTCATGAATCTTTATCCTCAAAATGGAGGGTTTCTAAAATATTTTTTAGAATATAATTTTATACACATTATTTGTTTCTAAAAGCTATTAGAAATTATATTTTATGTTCATTTAAATAGTTGTAAAAGTTATTTCCTTTATTTATTCTTTTTTACTAAATTTTGAATCTCTTTAAAAATTAGTTTGAAAAGAAATTTAATTTTTGGAATTAATGACATAAATTGATTTACCTTCCATAACTACTAATATTTGTTTGGAATATTAAATTAAATGTTTCATGTAAAAATTCATATAATGTTATTTTTAAAATGTGTTATAAGTTTTTATTTTTAAATTTTCTTTACTAAAAAAATGTTATATTTCCCAAGAAAAGATTTATGACCTTTTTAATGATGGTTCCATTCCTTAAAAAATTACACCTTTATGTGAAATATTTACCCACAAGATATATGATGTAATGGAACAATCCTTATTCATTATATGTATTTATGAAAAAAAATCTTAAATATATTTCAATGTATGTTATTTCATTTCTAGGTGTTAATCAAGTAATGGAAGAAATAATAGTTTTTCCTATGAATTTTAAGATAAAATGAAAGATATATGTGTTTTATTCATATTATGGTTCTTGAACATTTTTCTGACCATGGGTGGTTCCATTATAAACCAATAATGGGTGGTTCCATTATAATATAAGGATGGGTGGTTACGTTATAAAGCAATGATGTGTGGGTAGGTGATATACCTCTAATGAAATGGTTTTGAAAGTCAAATTGTATGTTTATTCCAATTGTATGGTCCTGTGAACACAATGTTCCATGACACCAATATGTTTTATTATTTAATTTCTAAGGGTTATAAATTATTCCTTTCATCGATATTGACATCGCATTCCTCATGATTATTGATTCCTGTAATAATTTCCTTTGGTAATTAGTTATTCCATGCCTAATGTCTTATGATACCGGAATTGATGGTTATAAATTCTCTTATTTTATTTTCATAATTATAGATTAATTAAATATAAACTTATTCCCATATTATGTTCATTAAAAATGTAAATTTTAAATACATATGTTTACACTTACTGGGAATCTATGTTCACCCTTCTTATGTTTCCTTTTCCCCAAGTTATAAATAAGGATGATAAATGATTTGAGTCTAGAAAGGTTTCATATATAAATACTTTTATGGGAGATATTTTATAATAAATATAAAATATTTAAATATGGATATAGTGGAAAAATTACTAGATTTATGTCCTGAGTTTTTTATATAAGAGTGTATCCTAATTTTTTTAAATTTAAACAAAAAATGCCTTTGCATATGTAAATGATCCAATATTTCCTTTTGATGTTGTAGGTTTTGAATGGAATAAATTGGGCCAAATTTATTAGTACCAATGAAAAATATGTAAATTTACTATTTTTACAATCATATAAACAAGTATGGGTTCATGACCATTACATTTTATAATAGAGTGGGGTTTAAAAAACATTGGAGATTATTATGTCTGTGATATGTTTTTTTAAATTATGGATACTATCATGGATTTATGAGTTTATCGTAAATCAAAATTTTAAATAATTATACACCCCTTTTGAGAGTTTAAGTGATATAATTTTAATGTGATTAAATATATTATAGGGTTCATTTTATTTTTTTGAGTTATATATAACCATTATATTTAACATGATGTATTATTTGATGAGTCAAGGTTGAATTAAATTTTGGAATCATATATCATCTCAATGTAGATTCATGGTGATTCAGGTTAATTATGGGAATTATTAGAATATTTTTGGGATTATATGATTTGGGAATATACCTTTTAGGTATATGACATTAACAGTGACAAATTTTGTTAGGAGATAAATTTTAAATTTATCATGGAAGAATATATAATTAGAACTTACTGATTTTTGGGTTTTGATATTTATTGAGAATATTTTATATAATTTTATAGATTTATTTTTATGTAATTATTTATTTTTAAATTTGGGTATTAGAGTTAATGGGTTAATATTACTTTATTCCTTATTTTCTTAAAGGATTTTTAATTTTTATGATTATATTACCTTATGATTACCATTTTTTTGTTTGTTAATGTCAATATATAAGAGAAATTAAATGAAACAATTTTTTTGAATTATGGAATCTAATAGAATTTTATTCTAGTGGCTTAGGTGTGAAAAAAATATCTGAAATACACATATTTTTTGTAAAAGAATGATATAACTGTTTAAATTGATTGCAGGATGAAATTATGATTTTCATGTAACTATATTTCTTATATTTCTACCTCTAGACTAAAATAATTCATAAAATATATTAAAACATTATTGAAGAAAAACATTAATCATATTACCAACTTTTCAGATATATCGATTTTCATTTTCAAACCACTTTATGTAACATCCCAGGATTTCATAGTAAGTTATTTTCTTTAAAATAATTGAGTAACTTGCGCTATACATAACACTGATTTTGAGCACACCATGACATAAAAAACTAGTCATTCGAAAGCGGTTATGAATAATATTAACTAAATATTGAATTTTAAATACTCCATATAATTTTAGAATTCATATTATATGTTTCTTAGACATAATATAATAATAATTTCATTTTTTAGATAAAAGATGTATTTTTCAAAAAAGGATATTTTACAACATTTTAATGGAAAATATTTTTAAAACCAATTTTTGACACTTCTATAAATTCAAATTAATGAAATTAAATTCCTCTTTTTAATTGTGACATAAATTTTTTTTTAATAAATTTTTGCAACTTTTCTGATAACTTTCATATTTTGATGAATACTGAAAAATAAAAAATATTAATTGAAAAGAACTTTATTAATAGAAATAATTTATAGTGTTAAATTATGTATTTTAATGGTCTATAAGTATAATTAGATTATATTTTTATCATTTAATACAATGTAGGTCATTATAACTAATTTCACATTTAAATTTGGCACAAACACATGTCAATCTCTTGATAGTTTTTACATTTTAAAACCCCACTTTTCAGTTTTGAAACAAGAATTAATTTTAAATTAATTAATGAAAATTCTATGTTTTTAATTTTTTCAAATACTATTCTTTTTTGAATTTATAATATCAAAATTAGTATAAGGGAATTTTTTGGAATATTTCTGAAAACATTCAATTTTTGATAAATAGTGAAAAACGCTATGTTATAGTTTAAAACTGACTTTTTATTTAAATAAATATTTTTTTAATTTAATTTATGTAAAAATAGATATATAATACCTATATATGGTCAATTTAGTTCATTGGTTTTATTTTATAATAAAATTATATGTATACTATTTTATTGATCTTTTTACTGTATTTTACCCACCTCTTAAGAGCATCTGCAAGTTTGTATAAAACATAATTTTACCACTTCTGTGAGTTGAATTTAAAAAATACGAGGGGCATGGTTAATATCAATATGTAAAATTTGGTTCAATAAGATGAGAATAATTTTCGGTGAATAGTAACTGTTGACTTTTTTTTACCACGGTTAAATGTAAATACGATATTTAATGGTTAATAGGATATTATAATTACCATAATAGTGTTTTAATTAAATTTTAAAAGTAAAATTAGACCAAAAACAACCTTATAAATAAAATATGAACCTTTTTGGTCCACTTGGATGATATTAGGACATTTATTATTATTTGGTTTAAAGAATAGTTAAAAGAGTTAAATTCAAAGTTTAATAACAAAACAATTTTTCATATAGGGTTAAACACAATATAAATTCGACGATAAATATTCATTTGAAATATAAAAATATTTCATACATAACGGTATTTTATCTATAATTTTTAGACATTAAATAATATAATTTATTTGATGCAGTAATTACCTTATTAATGATATCATAAAATAATTGATATTATAAATATCCAAATAAATGTAAATTTAGATTTCTGATGAATTCCAGTAATTTTATAGGTTAAAATTACATGTTAAGGTTAGTTGAATAAATTTTATTACAAGTGATAATGTTTTTATGGCTTTCAAATAAATAAAATACTAAATAGTGTCAAAATTAACATAATTATGTTTTTAAAACAAATATTATATTATTAATTGATATAATATTCCTAAAAATATAATTTTTGTCCAAAATACATAGATAAGGTTATATATATTAATAATTAACCACATTGGGTGGTATTTTCTTCTTATCATATGTTTATTAACCATACAATAGAAAAATACAAAGAGACATGATAAATGTCAAACTATTTAACTAAGTGTTAAATATAAATGATAAGATTAATATGATGACCCAAACCTGTCTGAAATAGATTGGTTGAGAGTTTTTCCAACCATATTTACCTTATTCTTTAAATAATTTATTTTGGAGACACTATAAACCAAACATTATTTTATTATAAAATAATATTTCAAGCTTTTCCTAAAGTGAAACTCACCACTCTTATAAAAGGGCACTTCTCCTTCTCTAAATTTCACACCTCCAAAGCCTTTTGGCTCTGGAGAAACCTACCCAAATGCCCTCCAAAATTTCCTCCATTCATCATAGAGGCCTTAATTATGTCATAAATCCAACATAAGGAGCCCTTTTGGTCAAATCAAAAGGAAGACCCCGAAGAAGATGTAAATATTTCATCACCTCTTCCATGTAATTTTTTTCTTCCACTTCCTATTTCTTCGTTCATTAAATTATAAAAAAATAACTCCAGTAAATTATATATATTGTGATGTTATTATAAAAATGGTACAAACATATTCATTATTCTATCCATCCCTTAAATGACAAAGTCACCATACGTGCGTACATACGGATTTCCGTATCCACGTCGTGGTGTTGTTTGTTATTCAAACACTTCAATTTTTTCATGGGTATAATAATGAGTATAACTTATGTAAATAGTAAATATAACATGTTAATTATTATTTATATATTATATACCATCTGATTACATAAAATATCTCCATCAATATAAAGATATTGTCGCTCGTCCGTACGTACAGATTACCATCTCCACGAACGCCGTGAGATTCATTCCTTATCGTATCCATTCAAGACTAATTATAATTTTATGTTTAAAAATAATTTTTATGACCATAATATCATTATTTATATAAATCAAATACATACTATCAATATCAGACATGGCTTATGTAACCAATTATATAAAGGAAAGCGAATTAGTTGACACCCAAAACAATGAAACTACTAAAATATTATTAATAATGAAACATTAGAGGATCATATAAGATAACATTTTTATGTATATTGATATTTTATAATTTCATAACAATTATGTAACTATTAAACATGATTTTAACTTACCCTTGACCGAGGAAATGTACAAGGTAAGGGGTTTTCGTCTTACTTCTTATTCCTATGAGATTCATGTTATATTGTCACTATTTACTTTTGTGTGGTGTATGTACTGCACATGATTGTATTCATTGTGTAATATTCTTTAATTTATGGGTATTTACATCTTCATTGGATGATACTTATTTTATGGGGTGTATGGTTTGTATGTTACCAAATTTTTAAGGAAATTTCATATTTCTATTTTCACTCATTGGGCTTTACACATACTTCATTGATTACATTACTCCAAGATTATGTGTAAAAAACTATTTATTTAAATATGTATTAATTTCCACTCCTCTTTGTGAGGATATAATTTTGATTCATATAATCACTCCATTGATAAATTTTCAAGTCATCGATATAAACTTGATAAGAGTAATTTTAACTCAATTTCTATTTATTGAGTTAAACATCCAAGTCATTGGTGTTGATTTTACATGAATAGGTTTGAATGTCCTCTGATAGATTTACACTGAATATCCAATCATATTGAGTGTAATTATATTTCTCACACATAATTATTTCATTTATTTATCCTTAACCTATGTATAAAGTCTTTATAAAGTATTTCATCTTAACTTACATTCCATTGAGACTTCTTTGTTGTTATGCGCCAATTCGCTTTTATTTTGTGTATATATTATACATTGAAATAGAATATCCTAAATCATTTATTCTCAAGATTTTATAATTTTTTTATTACCTGTATTATTTTTATTCATGTGTCTCTCATTTTGTTAAGAACTCTAACTAAAATATCACTTTCAATGTTTTAATTTTTTATTTTTCAAAATATTTCTCCTTAATGTCCATGTTTTAAAAATGGTTTTAAGGTTTTATTTTTGTAGAAATTAATGTTTTAAAATTAAAATTCCTTTTAAAATTTTCAATGTGTTATGGGACACTTTGGTTTAAAAATCTATTTTAAACAGCTTCTTGATAAATAGTGAGACTTTTAAATGTTTTCATGAAAAAATGATATTTCTCTCAAAGATTTTTTCTGATCATTTTCAACTACGTCAACATCATTTATGGGATATTGTTTTTGATTGGGGATGATTTATAATGATAAAAATCATTAATAATTTATTGAAGGTTTTGTAATATGTTTGACTGTGGATGTGTTATTTTTATACCATTCATGGTTTATAGATAAAGTATTGACATTTTATATGCTATTTTTAATACGAATGTTTATATTATTTTTAATCCTTTTCTTATTAAGAATGAATTGGACATAATAAGTGTCGAGTGGTGTTGATTATAGCTCCTCAATGCATTAGTAGTTCTCATCAGACAAACTAGTGTCTTGGAACAAGGCCTTGACCAAATCTTATTTGTAGTCTTGGCACAAGGCCTTGACTATGTAGTTATGAAGTCTGGAATTATGCATTCCATAAATATGAAAGCGGTTATTGATATTTCCTTTGATTATTCGACTAGCAGAACATCCCTATGAATAATTAAATGGCATTATTTTATTTTATCATTGCCACATTATGGTGATGTTCATGTTTAATGGGATTTGGTTTTAGACATATACATCGCCTTAAATGTTTATGCTTATTTATGAATGTTTATGCTATATTGTTTTCCTTATTGAGAATATGAGTTCACCCTTTTCTATTTTTTATTTTTCCTAGGATGTGAAGAATTATTTTATGGATGACCTGAAGGGATAGGATAAGGATATAAGTGTGTTTAAAAGGGGGAAAATGTTGTTGATGTTTTTATTTCATGATGTAATGTAAAAATAATTAATGAATCTAGTACTTCCAAGGTTAATAAACAGATCAGTCTTTCAGGACATGATTCCATGTATCATTCCAATGATATGTAATAATGCACAGACTCTGGGTAACTGGGGTTGGGACATTATAGTTGGTATGAGAGGAAGTTTAGTACAATCCTTGGAATCTAGATTTAAAAAAACTCTGATTATATAATACTACCCTAAGATCGACATTAAGGAATATTATATAATAACATCCAAAAGTATTGGTAATGTAAAAATTATATGGGTTTTACAAAAAATATATCCATGTCTGGATAAGAGTAGGTAGAGGTGGCTCTGGCACAGATATACCTAGGAGTGAAAACTCTGACAAGCAGTTTTGGGCTTGACCCGGGGTATCTTGGTACACGACAACCGTCCTTGCTGAACTCTTGGTTACGAAACTCCTAGGGGTTAATCCTAAACTGATTTAAAGGATTTAAATATAATATGAGAATAAATATCATTGGTTAATCCTAAGGCATTTTCGATTGAAAATAATGTGTTATGATATTCTCTATATGGTTTTATGACTCACTCTATGCGTTCTTATGTTAATCAATGGCCGGATTCCAAGGATGTCATAGTATCCTTGAACATGATTTACAAGGTGGGAATGGTGGGTGAAATGAGCAACGAAATGGATTGTTGATTTGAATAAAATATATCATGTTTATTCTGAATCATTTTTCCAAAAATATGATCATCAACATATATATTAACCAACTCTTGGACACAACAAAGAATATAAAGGTGGTGAATGATAAGAGATCCAGCTGTGGAGACCATGGAGAAAAGTAAACTCAGTTTCCATCATGCAGGAAATGTGGAAGGAGACACCTAGGTATGTTTCATAATGGAACAAAGAAATTATTTATGTGTGGGAAATATATACATAATGTAAAGAATTGACATGTAAAAATGAAGAGTACTAAAGAAGAAAATAAAAATGATCCTAAGAATCCATTTACAGTCATTTTCTATAAATGTAGGGGACCTGGGTATTACCTAAGTAAATTCCCTATTCTATAGGATGACCTCTTGGTCAAGGAAGAACCTATTTAAAAATAAATGGATGGTGAAATGTTTAAAAGTATTGGTGTTATTTGTTGATGAGATTTATTTGGATGACTTTTCTATTGTATGCATTACCCTTCTGTTTGTTATGTGAAAATCCTATTTTAGGAATAATTGAAATTCCAATTGTTGATATAGTTATAAATAACCATTTGGGTTTATATGAACATTGAATTTGAGGCAATTACAGGTTATTAAATTTTGGGATGAAATTGTGAGGTATGAGATAACATTTGAGGGAAAAAAATTTATAGTAATTTTGAGGAATTTATATCATTTTGGGAGCGTTATAAAATCTATTTTTTGAAAATAGACAACACGGAGATCATGTGACAACTCGTCACGTCGGACAAAGCTGCGGGAATCAAACCCACAACCCGTGTGCCATTGGGATTTATCACCTTCCACTGGAATACATGAAGTCCCTGGTTAGTATGGCTAATTATTTTTATTTAAATGATATTATTGATCAATAACAATTTGATTTTGATTCTTTTATATTATCAAATGTATATCCCTATTATAAAAAAATGATATTGTGACTAAGTGATAAATGTTACTTTGGAAGATGTTCTCTCTGTTGGGAACACTATGTGCCTAAGGAAAATAAAATACTACAAGATTTCTTTTTAGGAGTAATGGTGGATACTTATCTATGTTCTAGTTATGGATTTATAGTTATTTGGTTTTTTTATTGAAATAATTAACCTATAATAGAAAATATGTGATTAGGTTAATTACATTTAATTATGTGACTTTAAGAGTAGTCAATGTCATTTGGAGATACAATTTTACATGGATGAATGGGTAATAAAATTCTTCTATGTTTTGGATTTCAATATTTGTTTAGATTATATTGAAGGATTTTAATGAAAATTGTTTATAGAATGGTATTTATTGATCTTGGGGTATTGTTTGTTTAATTTTTGAAATTAAGATTAGTATTTCTTTCTCTAATGGATTATCCTTTTTGGTGATCATCTGATCTTGTACTAACCATTATTGTTTTGGTTAATCTTTAAATACAAGGTAACTATATATAGTTAATATTTTGTCAATTATGTGATTCTCTAGAAGTTGATTTTTGTGCATTAGGTGTGACCAAGTCATATTGAATACACATCGTTTGAAAAAAATATGAGTTAGTGGTAGAGATTTAATAAAGGATGAAACTCTACATAAAAAGTAAGATAATATCTTTATATTCTTAGTCACTCTAATAAATAAATTCTTCAACATTATGAAATGGAACTTAAAACAAAAAACATTATCCATTTAGTTTTCCTACAAGGAAAATAATGATCGTTTATCCCATCACAAGTTTGTGGTTTTCGGGTAGTTAAATTTATCCTGATAATGTTTTCTATCACTCTCTACTAGAACATTACACTTAGTTTATCATCCATGTCCATGTTTTCCTACATGGAATCCTAGTATGGGTTATCTGAGGTGACCTTTGTACTTCCCTTTCTTTCTTTTAAAGAGATAGTTATTTTGACTATTTTTACGATAAGAGAATTTCAATAAAGTTCTCAAGCCCAATTTTAAAACTGTGAACACACAATTTCCCAAATTGGGTAAAAATGTAACACCCCAAGATTTCATAGTAATTTATTTTCATTAAAGTAATGTAATATCTTGTGTTACATGAAACACCAAGTTCGAGTACACCACGACTTACCAAACTAGCCGTTCAAAAGATGTTATGAATAGTATTAACTGGATTTTGAATTTTATATACTCCATATAATTTTATAATTCATGTTATGTGTTTATTAGAAATAATATAGGAACAATTTCATTTTTTAGATAAAAGAAGTATTTTTCAAAAAATGCAATTTTACCACCTTTTATTGGAAAACCATTTTTTTA
The DNA here is from genome assembly GCA_963277665.1 of Viscum album. Lineage (NCBI taxonomy): Eukaryota > Viridiplantae > Streptophyta > Magnoliopsida > Santalales > Viscaceae > Viscum > Viscum album. Next base: position 539,291,779 of record OY728156.1, read on the forward strand.
AAACCAATATTTCACACATTTATATATTAAATTTAAGGAAATTAAATTCCTCTTTATAATCGTACATAAAATTATATTTTGGAAAAAAATTTGGTAATTTTCTGATAACATCCATATTTTGATGAATACTGAAAAATACTAGATGTTAATTGGAAACAAATTTTTTAATCGAAATAATTTATAGTGTTAAATTATGTATTTGAATGGTCTGGAGGTATAATTAGAGTATAATTTTATCATTTAATACAATATAGGTCATTATTTGTAATTTCACATTTAAATTTGACATAAACACATGTCAATCTTTTGATAGTTTTTACTTTTTAAAAACCCGCTTTTCAGTTTTGACAACGATAATTAATTTTTAATTAATTAATACAACTTATATGTTTTGAATTTGGTAAAATAGAATTCATTTTTTAATTCTGATTATCAAAATTATTTTAGGGTAAATTTTTTGTATTTTTTTGAAAACATTCAATTTTTGATGAATTGTGAAAACCATTGTGTTATAGTTTAAAACCGACTTTTTTTAAATAATTATATATTTTATTTAAATTTAATTTAAGTAAAATTAAATTTATAATTCCTATATATTTTCAATTTTTTTCATTGAAGTCATTTTATCATAAAATTATATATATATAATTTTGTTGAACTTTTTACTGTCTTTTACCCAACTCCTATGAGGATTTCCAAATTTGCATAAAACATAATTTTAACCCTTCTGTGAGATGAATTTAAAAACTCTTAGGGACATGGTTAATATCAGTAAGTAAAATGTGGTTTAAATAGATGAAAATAATTTTTGGTGAATAGTAACTTTTGACTTTTATTTACAACAGTTAAAAGTAAATAGGGTAATTAAGGGTAAAAATGATATCATAATTACACTAACACATGTCCTAGTTCTATAGGATAAGTATAATTCTAACAAAAACAACTTTAGGAATTATATATGAACCTATTTTATCCACTTGGAATAGATTAGGACATTTATTATTATTTTATTTAAAGAAGCGTTAAAAGATTTAAATTTGGAGTTTAATAACTAAAGAATATTTAATATAGGGTTACACACAAAATAAATTCTAATATAAATATTAATTAGAAATCTAAAAATATTTTCTATATAATGATATTTTATTTATAATTTTTATACATTAAATAATTAAATTTATATAATACACAATGATGTTGCAGTAATTACCTTATTAATGAAATATTAAAATAATTGATATTATTAATATCCAAATAAATGTTAATTAAGAATTTTGATGAATTTCACTAATTTTATAGGTTAATAAGACATGTTAAGGTTAGTTGAATAAATTGTATTCTAATTGATAATGTTCTTATGGCTTTAAAAAAATCAAATACTAAATAGTGTCAAAATTGACAAAATTGAGTTTTTAAAACAAATATTATGTTATTAATCGATATAATATTTCCAAAAATCTATGTTTCAGACAAATTACATAGATAAGGTTATATATATTAAAAATTAACCCCATGGGGTTCTCTTTTCTTGTTATCATACTTCTATTAACCATATAATATAAAAATACAATGAGGCATGGTAAATGTCAACCTATTTAACTAAGAGTTAAATCTAAACGATAAGGTTAACATGATGACCCAAACATGTAAAAAACAGATTTGTTAAGAGTTTTTTGACCAATCCCCACCTTAGCCTTTAAATAATCCATTTTTGAGAAATTGGTAACCGAAAATGATTTTATAATAAAATAATATTTCAGGTTTTTTCTAAAGTGACCCTCACCTCTCTTATAAAAGGGAACTTCCCCTTCTCTTAATTTGACACCCCCAAATCCTTTTGGATCGGCCAACCCCTTCCAAATTATCCTCCCAAATTTCCTCCTTCCATTTTAGAGGCCTTCCTTTGGTCATAAATCCAACCTATAGAGCCCTTTGATCAAATAAAAAGGAAGAGCCTATAGAAGAGGTAAATATTTCATCACCTCTTTCACGTTCTTTTCTTCTTCCACATCCTATTTCTTAGTTGCATCCATTATAAATTAATAAATATAGTATCTAATATATAATGTTATGTTATTTTAGAAATTTTACAACCGTATTCATTATTCTATATATCCTATAAATGAAAAAGTCACCATACATGCGTACGTACAAATTACTGTCTCCACATCGTGGTGTAGATTGTTATTCAAACACTTCATTATTTGGATGGGTATAATAAAGAGTATATCTCATTTAAATAATAATTATAACATGTTAATTATTATTTATATATGATCCACCATCAAATTACTTACGATTTCACCATAAATATAATGATATTGTCCCTTGTACGTACGTATGGATTACCATCTCCACGAATCCAATGAGATTCATTCCCCATCGTAATGATTCAATATTAATATTCAGTTTATGATTAAAAATAGTTTTTATGAACTTAATGTCATTCTGGATAAGAATAAAATACTTCCTACCCATAAAAAACATGTCTTATGTAACCAAGTATATATAAAAAACGGATCAGTTAATACCCGAAACGATGATACTACTAAAATATTATTATCAAAGCAATAATAGAGGATCGTATATAATATCATATATATGTATATAGTTCATTTATAATTTAATAACAATTATTTAACTATTATAGAGGATTTTAATGTACCCTCGACCAAGGAAATGTACAAGGTAAGGGGTTTTCATCTCACTTCTTATTCCCACGAGATTCATGATGTATTGACACTATTTACTTTATTATTGTGTATTTACTATGCATAATTGTATTATTTGTGTAATATACTTTAATTTATGGGTATTTACATCTTTATTAGGCGAAACTGCTTTCATGGGGTGTATGTTTCGTAAGTTACCATATCGGTAAAGAAATTTTCAATTTTCAATTTCCACTCATTGGGCTTTACGCATACTTCCTTGATTACATTACTCCAAGATTATGTGGTAAAATCACTATTTATTTACTTATGTAATAATTTACACTCCCCATTTCTTGGATATACTTTTGATAAAAATAATCACTCCATTGATAAATTCTCAAGTAATCAATATAAACATGATAAGAATAATTTTAACACTATTTCTATTCATTTACATAAACATCCATGTCATTGGTGTTTTTTTGCATGAATATGTGTGAATGTCCTCTGATTTATTTACACATAATATCCAATAATATTGAGTGTATTTCTATTTTTCACACATAATTATTTCATGGATTTATCCTTAACCTAAGGATACAATCTTTATAAAGTAGTTTATCTCAACATACATTCCATTGAGACTTATTTGTTGTTATGCACCAATTCACATTTATTTAGTGTATATGATGTTCTTTGAAATGGTATATCATGAATCCCTTTATTCTCGTGATATTTTAATGTTTTGATTACCTCAATTATTTTTATTCAAGCATCTCTAATTTGGTTAGGAACTCTAACTAAAATATCATTATAAATGTTTTAAAAATTCATTCTTCTAAATATTTCTCTTTAATTTCAATGTTTTAAAAATGGTTTTAATGTTTTATTTATATGGAAATTAATTTTTTAAAATTTACATTCTTTTTAATGTTACATAGTTTTTTGGGACACTTTGACTTAAAAATATATTATAAACAGCTTCTTGATAAATAATGAGACTTTTAAATGTTTTCAATAAAAATGGATATTTCTCTCAAAGATTTTTACTGATCATTTTTAACAACATCAACATCATTTATGGGATTTTATTCTTGATCTAGGTTGATTTGTTATGATACGAATATTTCATACTATATTGAAGGTTTTGTGATATTTTTTACTGTGGATGTGTTATTTTTATACCATTCATGGTTTATGGATAAAGTATTGACATTTCATATGCTAGTTTTAATAAGAATGTTTGTGTTATATTTAATCCTTTTTATATGAGGAGTGCATTGGAATTATTAAGTGAATAGTAGATCCCACTCTATCTCCTCAATGCATCGGTAGGTCTCATGAGAAAAACTAGTGTCTTGTCACAAGGCCTTAACAAATTCTTATTTGTAGTCTTGGAACAAGGTCATGACTATGTGGTTATGATGTCTGGAATTATGCATTCCATCATTATAAAAGTGGATATTGATATTGCATATGATTATTCGACTAGTAGAATATCCATGTGAATAAGTAAATGGAATTATTTTATTTTATCTATTACATATTATGCATAATTTCATGTATAAAATGCTTTTTTTTAGTCTTACACATTTTCATAAATGCTTATGCTTATTTATGAAAGATTCCGCTATATTGTTATCCTTACTGAGCATCTGAGCTCACCCCTTTCTATGTTTTATTTTTTCTAGGATATGATTAAGTATTTTATGGTTGAATTTTAGGAATAGGCTAAGGTTATAAGTATGTTTAAAAGGGGTGCAAAATGTTGTTGATGTTTATATTTCATGATGTAATGTAAATCTTATGATTGTATCTAGTACTTCCAAGGATAAAAAACTGATCGTCCTTTAGTGACATGATTCCTTGTATCATGCCAATGTTATATAATAATTCACTGACTCTGGGTAAATAGGGTCGAGGTGTTGCACTTTGTTCAATGGTTTTGTGTTCAATAACTTTCTCATGATCATACATTATCTTGCCATCAATAATATTTGTCACTCTCCATAATTGTTTAGAGATTGATTTTTCTTTCAATTTCTTATCTTCACTTCCCACTAATATTATCCGAAATGGAAACCTAGAATGGGATATTTCAGATGACCTATGTATTTCATGTAAACTTTTTTCAAGTGTATATTTTATAAAACTGTTTATAAAATGTGATTTCAACAGACATATCATTAAAAGTCAAACACATTATTACTGAGCTGAAGTTCAAATTATAAGGACATAGTTTATTAAAGGGGGGGATATTTTAATATCTTGATATTTTATCGAATTCTATGTCTGATAAAATTTATGGTTGCACCACCAAGCCTAAATTAACCATGAAATATTATTATTTAAATATGACTATTACAAAATATACAATGAATTGGTAGGTAGAAATAAGTTTGATAATTTAAAAAATTTATATAATTTTTCTAATCAACAATTTTTTTGATTAATTCTTATAAAATAAGAAATCAATTTCTAGTAATATCATTTTATTCTTTAACAATATGTTTTCTTAAAAAATTTGTTTATATTTATTTTTATGAGGGAATAATATAATTTATTTCTGAAACATTTATAAATTTTATTTGTTAATGTAAATATTATTTTTAATATTTTAATACCAATAAAATCGTGTGATAATATTTTAAAATTTTTATAAAAAGTATGATATTTTAATGAATAGAAAAAATTATAGATTTTTTTGAAAACTATATTTCTTATAAAATATATGAATCTTATAATTATATTAGATATTATTTTTAAAATGTGATTATTTTATTTTTATTAAACTCAATCAAATTCTTAAATGTTGAATTAATTTTATACTTTAATTTTGTATAATAAAATTTTTATACGTAAGATAAAATTTTTGAGAAAATCATTTTTCATCACATTTTTTAAATTTAATTTCCAATTAAATCTATCCAATTATATGATTTTAATTATAGAAAATTGGTTCAATATTTTCAATTAATAGTTACAAATTTATTGAATAGTACCCTTTTGTCTTTTTTCATATTGAAGAGTAACCTTACTAAAAATACATTCACCTTAGTAAGGTTAAATTAACTAATTAATGTAATGAATAAAATTATAAGGAATAAAAAATAACCCTACACTTCCCATGATTTTATTTTATTATTATATCTCATCCCTAATCATAAAATGTATTAATTTATTACTAGTTTCCATTAGGCTATGTTTTTTACCTTAATAATTTTTTATATAATGAAATGATAAAAATTTTATTCACTTTGTTATATAATTTTAAAATTTTTTAACAATGGGATATAAGAAATTTATGATAATTTATAAACAGTAATTTTAAAACTAATTTATTTTAGTTTATCATGGGAATTTATTTCTTATTTATATTAATGAAATAATTACCTTAAATGATTATACAACAATAATCAAATATTTATTTAATTAATCAAAAACTAAAATATATGATTTTAAATTTTTTGAATATCATATAATATAATTGAATAATTGTATTCTATAAAGACCCTAAAATTTCAAAGAAATTTTTTTCATAAATTATTTGGAATTTTACGAGTCTGTGGCTTCTAGCGGAATTTGATTCTGAGGCCTGGTGTGTCCAGAATCAATTTCCGAAGTTTAGCTCAGGTACGTTCAGTAAACGAATGAGCGGGTTTTTCTATCATTGTAACTGTTGCTCGGAATCAAATTCTGAGGGCACCGATGAACTCATAGCGCCGGTAATTGCTTAACGGGACCTTTGCCGCAGTTTTGTTTTAAGTAGGGTGAGAATTAATTTTTGGGGATTTAGTTTAAAATAAATAAAATTGGTGGCAGAATTTTTTTTTATGGTAGGTGGTTAATTCCTCCCAAGGGCTTTGAAGTTGGGGCCCACACTCACATAACCTCCCATGGGAAGGTATTTGTGGGGTGGGACCCACACGTGACCTAAACCCTTGATCTTCCCTAAACCCCTTAAACCCCCCCCCCCCCATTAAACTCCTTTGTTTAATGTTGACAACCCCTTGAATTTAAATTTGTAACCTTTTCACTTCATGTCTCTCTCCCTCTTTGATTCTTGCCAACACACACCTTAATTAATTGTTTGAACCTCTTCAATTAAATTAATTAATTGTTTGAATTTTATATTTTAAATTCATGACAAGTTTAATTAAAATAAGGGGTAGCCTTATTTTAATTTTGGTTGGCTTGTTGTGTTAGGATTATTGGAGAGAGATTTTGTGTGAAAGAAGAAGGAAATTCCCCTTTCATTGAAAAACATCATCCTCAGCAGTGAACGGTTCTTCTTCGATGAAGGACATCTTTCCTTCAACATTGAATGACTCGGAGATCACGGTTCTCCATCCTTTTCCTCCTCCGTGACAAGAGAGGAGACACTGATGTGGAGAACTCACCAATGATGATGCACCTTATTTTCTTTTCTCCACTACAAGAGAGGAGACGTCGCTTCCCTGGGTGCACTCTGACGACGATGGAGACGAAACTGTCATCCACGATGCTTGTCGACTATGGACCCTATCGTGGTAGGGTGTTATTTTGAAATTGGATTTTTTCATACCCCATTCTTCATTGGGAATCATTGAAAAAATATTTCTAATTGCTATCAGTTAACGTGGAGGGCACCGGCCGAACGAACACAGCCCGATGACCTTACGCTTGATCTTGTTTATTATTTTAAAATTGTAAATCGAAGGCAGAGGAAGCACGATTCCATCACACAATGTTGGGTATGTGGAAAAGGAAACTGGAACCGTTGCGCTGGTTGTGCGGGAGGAACCGCGGCCCGCTACAAGGGCCGCTTTAGCAGAAGAACAGGCTAGCCCGTCGGTCGGCTAGGCGAAGAGGAGCCACGACACCCAGAGGGCGTCGCACTAGAGAACTGGACGACTAGTCGGTCGGCCGGGCAGAGTCGGACCGCAGTTCTTGGAGGGCACCGCACTGAAGAAACCACGACTCGTCGTGCAGGCCGCATGCACTAGAAGACCGGCCGGCCTAGCCTGCCGGTTTGGGGAAGAGTGACGCCGCCGATGCGGACAGACAGGCCCCCCCTCGGAACCACTCGGCCATAGGCCGCGCTAGCCAGGCCGCGCGCCGAACCGGCTGAGCCAGCCGGGCCGCGTGCCCCGCCAGGCTGGGCCGCACCACTTTAGGCCAGGCCATGCCCCTTCTGGCCGAGTTGGGTTTTTCCTTCAGAACGATCTGACACCCCGGCCTGGTCGGACCCGTCAATCTGGGTTAACCCATCCCACGAGCCCACCGGGCTAAACGTGCCAGGCCCGTTGTTCACTTGAATGTTAATAGCATAATAATTTTTCATATTATCAACTTGTCGTCTACGGCACTAAGACTGTTTTGATGAGACAGTCCTTTTTTTATACTCTTAGTGAATTTTGGACAGCTTTGGTAAACGGCCGGGTTTTGAATGAGCATATTTCCTACCGGGCCCCTGGAATGAAAAAGCCAATATCTCTCAGACTGGGAATCTGATTGGTGTGTTGTCTATCACATTGAGTTCCTTTTGATGAGACGAAACTTTTGGATACATCAACTCTGGACTTCATGACAGTTGATGTATTGACCCCCCTTACTCGAGGAGTGGACCCTCACTGAATCGAGTACACTGTGTGTGGGAAGCCTAGAGCTGGCTGCGACTGTGATGACTATGACGACTATACATGGATCCTACATGGGTTCGGCAGTGAGGACGACTGTACTTAGATCCATCATGGGTTTAGCAGCGATAATGACTGTACTTGGATCCTACGTGGATTCGGCAATGATGGTTATTGTACTTGGATCTTATGTGGGTTTGACAGCAATGACTCTTGTACTTGGATCTTATGTGGGTTCGGAAGAGGAGATGATTCAGAGGCTACATCTAATAATCTCTGCCCCTCTTTGTGATTATTATACATGTGTGAGATGAGCCCTGACTTTCAATCATTATCATTGTTATGATTGAATTCTTTCTTGTGTGGACTAGTTTTGCATGGGCTCTGAAGTTGGATCCGAACTGAGTTTGATGACTTAGGTATATGTATGGTAATATACCTAAGTAGAGTTGGTTGATACTTCGTGTTTGTATCTTTTCTTTTTTGTTTTAACCACTTCGGATTCTGGGAGACCTTCAGTGGTCTCGGGGTCCCTACTGAGTATCGTTATACACACCCCTTCACGATCATTTCCTGCACTACTTTGTGTTGGTTGCAGACAACGAATAGCACTGATCGTGGTCGATGCTTGAGGAGAAGGACGGTATCCGGAGGTGGACCACCTGGCGGGATGTACACAGAGAGGAAGGTCAAACCCGAGGTACCAACAAGACTATCTGTACCCACCCTTTAGGTTGGATTCCTGGAGGACGACTTGGTGGTTGCTGCTCTACTTTTCAGCTGTTGTACTTTCTTTCTAAGTTGTATCGTACGTTCAGTTGGGTTTTATACTGGCCAATTTACTTTCTAGCACTTACTTTTGTACCCAGTTTACATTGTGTTTACTCCAGATTGCATACTATATTGTGTTTTTTTACATTATAAAGGTCATTCCTTCCCTTTTTACTGGGATTTATGCATCACCAGACCCTGGTCTATGGAAGGCGGGCTTGGGGTAGTCACAGCACGGGCCGTGAGGACAAGTCGTGACAAATTGGTATCCGAGGAGTCATTTATACCACAGATCTCATGACTCTGATAATTTCTTCTCTGACAAGAAATAGTTTTAAGAGTATTGAGTGTGTTTATCAGTCCAGGGAGGCCAGTGTTGGTGCGGCAGCTGACGTATCCATACACTAGGTCCCTAACATCTGATTTCTGACTTAGTGAACGAAAACATTGATTGCATGTGTGTTTCAAAAGTTTTCTTTGTGATTATTTTGTGTTACCTCACAAGTGATATTTTTCTAATCGTGTCACACCTATTTCATCTCAGGATGGCCCCACGAAGGTAGCCAACTAGGGTTCTTAGATATGTGCAGGATGGCAGCCCACCAAGCAATGAGGCCTCGGTGTAGGGGCCCATTACAACGGAGGCACCAACAGTACCACTACTCACTAGGCCACTGATACCACCAGTCCCAACAGCGGATAGTGCACGCCACCTGAGTGCATTGCACGAGTTTCAGCAACAGAGGTCGTCCAATTTCCGTGGAGAGACAGATCCTCAGGTAGCTGAGGATTGGATGTAGGCTATCGTCAGAGTCTTCAGATAGGTAGGGACACCAACAGAACTTATGGTGATCATTTTCTCAAGTCTCCTACACTATGAAGTAGGTATATGGTGGAGCTTGATTCTCTAGGTGCACGTTGAGTCATCTCTACATTATATAAACATCTATAGCCTATTCTGCTTGGATTTTGATCTAGCCACCCTCCGTGCGGTGCACATCTAGGAGTTACTGAAGCTACGGAAGGTTAGCATGAATGTAGCCCAGTACTCGGTGAGATTTACTGACCTCTCGTGCTACTCCACGGACATGGTATGAGACCCATTCTTCTGGGCTCAAACCTTCGAGCATGGATTGAGGCATGAGATCAGGGCTTTTATGACCTACCTCAGCATTCTGAAGTAGGCAGGATTACTGGAGCGATCCCTTTGTGTGGAGAGTTTTTTTGCTCAGTCGACGCCAGCAGTGAGACCAACCACAGGGCAACACGTAGTGGAGTCTTCTGCAGCCTGCAATAGTCATATGTCTTAGAGGTCTAAGAGGACGAGGCCATCAGGTGGGAAACCTCAGGTTACTGGTTCAGATGTGTAGGGCACACGTAGCAGAGTCATTCATATGAGAGGCAAGTGGAGCTATGCATGCGGCAGGCAGGGCCACATGGCTCGTGACTACCCAACCCACCATGCAGCGGAGTATAAAACAGTAGAGGGACCTCCATGGAAGAGGCAGAGGTTCGACCGTGGTGGTCCGTAGGGAGTAGGCGGACGAGACATAGGAGATAGACGAGCAGTAGGCAGTGGATGATGCTTTGAGGCTCTACCACCACCACCACTAGGAGGGACACCCCGACCATAGGGAGCTGCCAGACAGGGGTAGGCTCAAATCCAGGTAGGTGCGGCCTACGACCACGATGCACCTGAGAGGATTTGAGGTACTCTCTGTGTCTACTCCACCCTTGCTGCAGTTATTATAGACATAGGAGTGAGTCATTTTTTTATTTCTGCTTCCCTTGTTTGGATATTAGAGATTCTGATGGAGCCGTTGGCTCGATCCTTATGGCTAGAGACTCCTACGGGAAGAGACTCGACAATTACACACTCGTGTTGGCAGTGTGATATTACTCTAGGGGGGGAGTGCATTGGCTGGGATCTTCTTGTAGCGGCGTCGAGGCCTTACAACGTCATCTTGGGGATGGACTAGTTATCTACAGTACATGCCCATATCAACTATATTAGGCTCAAAGTATGGTGTGTCCGCACATATAGGAGCAAGTTCACATTCACCGGTGAGAAGGGAGCCCTTGCAACACAGGATGGACTTATGTAGAGGAGAGGGCAGCCGATCACACATCTGTTGGCTAGTCTCATCCTAGGAGCAGTTGATATGTGGAGTCCGAATTTTCTTATTGTGAGGTATCAGTATACGTATGTTTTTCCTAAAGAAGTTCCAGGACTACCTCCTCACAGAGAGGTAGATTTCTAACTTGACCTATAACCCAGGACAACACTGATATCCACTCCATCATATCGTATGGCTCCCGCCGAGCTTCGTGAGGTATGGGTACAACTGGATGACTTACAGGGAAATGGATTCATCTGACCCAGTGTTTCACCATGGGCTTCTCCGATTTTATTCACCAAGAAGGCGGATAGGAGCTTACGACTATGTGTCGACTACCATCTCCTGAATCAGGTGATTGTGAAGAAAAGTATCAACTTCAAAGGATTGAATACCTCTTTGATTAGGTCAAGGGAGCACAATGGTTCTCAAAGATAGACCTCAGGTCAGGGTATCATTAGCTCATAGTTCGAGATAAGGATGTGTAGAAGACAACCTTTAGGTGTCGGTATGGACACTATGAGTTCTTGGTTATGCCCTTCGGCATAGCCAACACACCAGTAGTGTTCATGATTCTCATGAACAGGACCTTCTAGCCTTACCTCGGTCGTTTTGTTGTAGTCTTCATTGACGACATACTAATTTACTCGACTACTGAGGAGGAGCACGCCTACCACTTCCGGGTTGTACAAGGCACACTTCGAGAGCACCTGATTTATGGTATGCTCTCAAAGTGTCAGTTCTAGATTCGAGAGGTACACTTCTTAGGGAACGTCATCAAAGAGGCGGGAGTTGCGGTGGATCCAGTGAAGATCGAGGAAGTGCTTTCTTGAGAACCACCCAGGAGCATGATGGAGGTACAGAGCTTCTTAGGTCTAGCTGGGTACAATCGGAAATTTGTGCCAGACTTCTCCATAGTTACAGCACCACTTTCAGCTTTCACAAAGAAGGGTAAACCCTTCATGGGGTCAGATAGACTCCAGTAGAGATTTCAAGAGCTGAGTCAGAGATTGACCAGTTCGCCCATCTTGAGGCTACTAGAGGAGGGCATTGGGTATGTGGTTTACTGTGATGCATCAGGGACCGGACAAGGGTGTTTCCTAATGAAGGAGCAGGTAGTGATCGTCTATGGTTCACGACAGTTGAGGTAGTATGAGTAGAACTACGCTACACATGACTTGGAGTTTGCAGTAGTGGTCTTTGCCTTGAAGATGTGGCTGCACTATCTAATTGGTGAGCACTTTACAGTCTACTTAGACCACCAGAGTCTCGGTTACATCTTCTCGCAAAAGGACCTAAACCTGAGACAACGGTCATGTCTCGTGTTCCTCCATGATTATCACTTTGAGATAGTTTATAATCTTAGGAAGGGGAACATGGTAGATGATGCTCTCAGTATAAGGTCGAGAATTTTGCTACGTAGAGAAGTGACGGAGCAGCTAGCCGTGTTGCAGATATCCTTCGTGGATAGGGATGGACTATCCTTCCTACAGTCACTCCTCCAATTGTTCAGTGGGTCAGAGAGGAAGAACGTGGGGACGTTGACTGTGAGACGTGACATGCACATATATCCATAGGACAAGCACCTGATGGATTTTCTGAAGGAGGAGAGCATGTCATCCTCTTCAGGGGACGTACCATGGTACCAGTTTCATTACAGGAGGAGGTGTTGAGGGAGTTTTACACTTCCCCTCTGGAGGTACATCCAGGAGTAGAAAATATGTATCAGGATCTCAGACGACAGCACTGGTGGCCAGGTATGAAGAAGGTTGTGGAAGAGTTCATTTCACGATGCCTCACCTAAATTCAGGTGAAGGTGAAGAACCAGGTACCAGATGGTTTGGTATAACCCTTAGAGGTCAAAGAGTGGATGTGGGACATGATATCCATGGATTTCATGACGGGGCTTCCATGTACTTCCAAAGGACATGACTCCATCTAGATGATCATCGAACAACTCCCCATGTCGCCCACTTCCTACCTATCATAGATTAAGGATTAGTGGAGAGAATGGGATGCCTCTACATTAAAGAGACCGTACGGCTTTATGGTGTGACATCGTCTATCATCTCTGATCGAGATCCTCTCTTTACTTCTCAGCATTGGAAGGGGTTGTAGGAGGCATTTGGGACGTAGCTATGTTTGAGCACCACCTTTAATCCTCAGACAAATGGCCAGACGGAGAGGACCATTCATACAGTCGAGGACATGCTCCGTGCATGTGTCCATGACTTTGGTCGCAGCTGGGAGGATCCCCTACCCTTGGTGGAGTTTGTGTACAACAATAGACCCCACTCCACCATCGGGATGGCACCTTACGAGGCATTGTACGTCCGACCATGAAAATCCCCTCTGTGCTGGACTGACCCTAGGTAGTCAGCACTCATAAGACCAGAGATGGTTCCGGCTATGACGAAGAAGGTGTAGGTCATCTAGGAGCGGATGAGGACTACACAGAGTAGATAGATGTCCTATACTGATAGGAGGCGGAGACCACTAGAGTTCGAGGATGGAGACCACGTTTTCTTACGATTCTCACCTCGATGTGGATTACAGAGATTTGGTCGGGGAGGCAAGTTATCTCTGCGCTTCATCGGACCATTCTAGGTCCTCATCATGGTAGGCGAGGTGGCTTACCTCCTCGACCATCCACCTCAGTTGCACCAGGTGCACGACGTCTTCTATGTATCTCAGCTGAGGAGATACATGCACGACCCAACTCACATCATTGATCATAGGGAGATGGACATCGATGACAAGACGATATTTTCGGAGGTCCCGGTGGAGATTAAGGATCGATAGGAGCGGGTCCTATGTGGACAGTCGATTCCTCTGGTGCCTATTCGTTGGAAGCACGGGATCCTCCAAGATAGCACATGGAAGCGAGAGGCTCAGATGCATGCATCATACCCTCTTTTGTTTCCCTAATTTTTGTTGTAACTTTACAGGGACATAAAGCCTTGAGTTGGAAGTAATGTAATGACACATAAATTTCAAGGAAATTTTTTTCCTAAATACATTGGAATTTTACGAGTCTTTGGCTTCTGAATGCATTTGATTCCGAGGCTCAGTGTGTCCAGAATCAATTTTCGAAGTTTAGCTCAGGTACATTAAGTAAACGAACGAGATGGTTTTTCTATCTTTTGAACCGGTGCTCGGAATCGAAATTTGAGGGAAGCAATGAACTCCCAACGCCAGTAATTTCTTAAGGGGACCTTTACCACATTTGCGTTTTAAGAGGGTTGAGAATTAATTTTTGGGGATTTAGTTTAATATAAATAAAATTAGTGGCACAATTTTATTTTTATGGTAGGTGGTTAATTCCTCCCAAGGGGAGTTGAAGGTGGGGCCCACACTCCCATAGGAGGGTATTTGTGGGTTGGGGCCCACAAATGACCTAAATCCTTGATCTTACCTAAACCCCTTAAACCCCCCCCCCACCCACCCATTAAACTCCTTTATTTAATGTTGACAACCCCTTGAATTTAAATGTGTAACCTTTCCACTTCCTCTCTATCTCCCACTTTAATTCTATCCATCACACACCTAAATTAATCGTATGAACCTCTTCAATTAAATTAATTATGTGTTTGAAATTTAAATTTTGAATGCATGATAGGTTTAATTAAAATAATTGGTAGCCTTATTTTAATTTTGATTTTATTGTTGTGTGGGGGTTATTGGAGATAGATTTTGTGTGAAAGAAGAAGGAAATTCCTCTTTCTTTGAAGAACATCATCCTCAATGGAGAAAGGTTATTCTTAGAATATGGGCATATTTCCTTGAACGTAGAATGACTCGGCGACCACGATTCTCCATCCTCTTCTTCCTCTATGACAAGAGAGGAGACACCGACATGGAGAACTCGCCAATGATGACGCACCTTGTTTTCTTTTCTCCGCGACAAGAGAGGAGACGTCACGTCCTCGGGTGTACTCCGACGATGACGGAGATGACACCGTTATCCATGAAGCTTGTCAAACACAGACCCTATCAAGGTAGGGGTTTAATCATGAATGTGGAAGTTTTTGTACCACGTTCTTCATTGGGGATCATTAACAAAATATGGCCAATTGCTATCACTTAACGCGGAGGTTGCACGCTTAATGAACACGGCCTGACGACCCTGCTCTTGATCTTGTTTATTATTTTAGAATTGGAAAGCGAAGGTGGAGGAAGCATGTCGCCATTGCGCCATACCGGGTATGTGGAAAGGGAAATAGGCATCGTCACGCCGGTTGTGCGAGAGGAACCACGTCCCGCTACACATGCCACTTTGGCGGAATAACAGGTCAGCCTGTCTGCCGGCCGGGCGAAGAGGAGCTACGATGCTAGGAGGGAGCCATGCTACAGAGCTGGCCCGCCACTCGTTCGGCCGGGTGGAGCCAGACCACAGTGCCAGGAGGGCATCGCGCTGAAGAAGTTACGTCCTGCCATGGGGGCCGCGTGCGCCAGAAGACAGGCCGGCCAGGCCGGACGGATTGGGGATGGGCGGCGCCGCTTGGTGCCGCTAGTGTGGACAGACACCCCCCCCCTCAAACCGCTCAGCCAGCCTGTCTAGCCATCCAGGCTGCGCGCCCAACCAGCCGAGCCAGCCGGGTCATGCCCCGTCGGGCTGGGCAGCACCGCGCCCGGCCAGGCTACGCCACACTGGGCTTGGACGCGCCACTTCGGGCCAGGACATGCCCCTCGGGCCAAGTTGAGTTTTTCCATCGGAATGGTCTAACAACCCTGCCAGGTCAGACCCTTCAATCTGTGTTATGCCAACCCGCGAGCCCATCGGGCTAAATGGGTCGAGCCCGTTATTCACTTAAACATGAATAACATAAAGATCGCGCGTTCGATCGACGCGCCGTCTGCGGAACTGGTACTCTTTTGATGAGACATCCCATTTGAGATACTCTAAGTGAGTTTTCGAATGATTTGGAAAATGGCCGAGTTTGGAACGAGCATATTTCCAACCAGGCCCTTGGAACGAAAAGGACAATATCTCTCAAACCGGACGTCCGATTGTCACATCGTCATTCGCGTTGAGTTCCTTTTGACAAGACGGAACTTCAAGATACATAAACTCTGGACTTCATGACAGTTGTTGTATCAACCCCCTTACTTGAGGAGGAGACCCTCCTGGAATCGAGTACGCTGTGTGTGGGAACTGTACACATGGCTGCGACTGCGACGACGATGATGACTGTACTTGGATCCTACGTGGGTTCAGAAGCGAGGACGGCTATACTTGGATCCTCCGTGGGTTTGGCAGTGATGACGACTGTACTTGGATCCTAGGTGGGTTCGGCAGTGATGGTTACTGTACATGGATCCTACGTGGGTTCGGCATCGACGACTTCTGTACTTGGATCCTACGTGGGTTCGGTAGAGGAGATGATTCAGAGGCTACATCTAATCATCTCCACCCCTCTTCATGAGAAGTATACCTATGTGAGGTGAGTCTTGAAATTCAATCATTATCATTATTATGATTGAATTCGTTCCTGTGTGGATTGGTTATGCATGGGCATAGATGTTGGTGCTGAACAAAGTTTGATGACTTAGGTATATGTATGGGCATATAGCTAAGTAGAGTTGGTTGATACTTGGTGTTTGTATCTTTCCTTTGTGGTTTATCCTTTGTGTATTCTGGGAGACCTTCAGGGGTCTTGGGGTCCCTACTGAGTATCGTTATACTCACCCCTACACGGGCATTGCCCGCACTACGTTGTGTTGATTGTAGACGACGGACAACACTGATCGTGGTCGAGGCTTGAGGAGCTGGACGGTATCCAGAGGTGGACCACATGGTGGGACGTACAAAGAGTGGACAAATGGACCCTAGGTACCGACGAGACTATCTGTACCCACCCTTCAATTGGGATTCTTGGAGGATGAATTAGTGGTCTCTGCTTTACTTTTCAACTATTGTACTTTCTTTCTCAGTTGTATTGTACTTTCAGTTGGGTCAGTATACTGGCCCATTTACGTTCCAACACTTACTTTTGTACTCAATTTCCATTTTTTTTACTCGAGCTTGCATACTCTGTTGTGTTTGTTTAATTTATAAAGGAAATGCCTTCCCTTTTTACCGGGATTTATGCCTTTGGGGCTAGTCTCCAGCCCATGGCCTATGGAAGGCGGGCTTGGGGTATTCACGGCATGGGCCCCGAGGATGGGTCCTAACATATTCCATTAATTTCTTTGATAAAAATTACATTTTAGGTAATTTTTATAGTATTATATTCTAATTTAATTTTATTTCATTTTTTTATAGTAAGATTAATTGAATAGTTCCAATATTGAAATTAATTATGTTTGGTAAAACATAATAAAGTATTAAATGATTTAAACTCCTCAAAAATCATAAATTCATCCATGTTATTCTAAAAAGGTTTAAATTATTTACCACTCCCCATTTATGGCCCAATTTTCATATTATAGAACATTTATTTAATCCTCCAAAAAATAAAAATGTTATTATGATGGTAATCAACAAAATGGATTAACACATGTTAAAATAGTAATATAAGGGTACAAACCATATCTAAATTAGTAAAAAAATATTTTAGTGTATTTCAATTGATAATAATATGAAATTTTAATATTATTAATATTTATATATTTTATCATTTATATAAATTTATACTAATTTAATTTTTCAAAAAATTTCCAAATACCCTCCCATATCCTATAAAAGATCACCTATTATATTCTTTATTTCAGTGCTGAAAATAATTTTTTTTGGAAAAATAAGTCCACATAACTTTATAGAAAAATTCACCACATTCTATTGCACTAATTATTATATGAATACTGACCTTAGAGGCCTTATGTTGTAAAGTAATGGAGGTTGTCCAAAGTAGAGGTGTAGTTCTTAACAGATTGTTTTCATTTTATTTCTTGTTCCACCTCATTAAAATATTCTCCAACCATGATGAGATAATAATATCATTATATTACATATAATGGTATATTTTTATCTTCAATTCAAAACCTATATCAATCACCAACCTCCATCAAATGGAAAGGAATTCATCATTCGTGTATACAGAGGACAACCGCCTCACAGACCCATGTAATTCAATTTCCACCACCGACTCTCATATATGTATATAATGATGGGTTTTATTCACATATATGATATTAATAACATACTTTTAATTATTTATAATTAATATATAATCTATTATATTAGCATTTTAAACAATGAAAAATGATAGCGTCTTTCAGCATATGTGTGGATTAACACCTCCAAAAAGTGATGTGATTCATTTTACATCACCAAATCAAATTGATGATATATAAAAACAGTATTTAAAGATATATTATTCTATTTATTATATCATTGTAATTTTAAAACAATAAATTAATACATATATTTTTTCTATAATGTTACTTGAAAAGTGGAAACATTACGCAAGCATACATATGAACTACCATCTTCGGGATTATAACACAATTCCTTTTTCATAACCATATTTAAGTTTTTTGAAAGGTAAAATGAATGTATAAAAAACATATTTATTTCATTATTATCTCCCTGGATTTGATGAAATAATGATCCCTTTGATGCTGATCAACATGCCAAATTTATTTATTATTTTCTTACGAACATTCTCAATGTACCTAATGTAGAGTTAACTTGTTAAGTAATCAAATTTATCAATAAAATAAATGACTTAAGGATAATTTATTGAACTTATAAATTTTTTATAAGAACTAAAATAATTTATATTAATTTTTTATATATGTGTTAAAGGAAATATATAGAATTTCTGGAATCAGGGTAGGAGATTTCTTCTCAATTTTTGTTCATTGAGGAATATTTTAATCTTATACACCTAATTTTTTTAATGATTTTTGTATAAAAAACTATTTATATTTAACACCATTAATATTTTATATTTAATTTTATATTAATTTTAAATTAAAATTATTTCTTTAAATTTTATTTTATATGAATGTTACCAAGTTGTAAGGGTTTGATAACTCAATTTCATTTCACTCGGTTATATCACCTATACATTTGTTATATTATTAAAAGACTGCATCTAAAATTAACAATTTATAATTTATGGAATATTTACCCTTTTATTGTGTGTATATATATTATTTTCACATAGTATCTTAATTGATTAATTATCAATTCAATGATATGATCTTTATATGGGTTATTCATTATAATTCTTTTTTCTTGAGATATTTATTATAATATTCAACTAATTCCTTTTATAATGTGTATATGATTCATATTGGGATATTAAATCACAAATAAATAATTTTAATTATATTTTATATTCCATTAATTTTCTCACTTTTATGATATATTGATTCAAATGTTATAAATCTTGCAAATTATTTTTTTTCATAATATCGTTTTCCTAAGAATTGATTCACATTGTGCACTATACTTTAATTTTAGGATCTAATTTCATATTAATAGATTAACTATGAAAGATTAAATCACAAAACACATAGTATTTATAGATCCAAATCATTTTATTTCTTTAAAATCTTTTTATTAGAAATATTACCAAAGTGGTAATGGGGTTATGTTAAAATATTATTTCTTAAAAATATTGTTTATGTTGAATGTTCTTTGGAAGAAATAATATGACCATATTTTTTCCCAACTTGCCTATTTTATTCTATTTTTTAATTAATGTGTTTCACCTGTGTAATTTCAATTTCCTCTTTTATTTATTGATTAAATTCCAAGAATGTTGTTTGTATGTGATATCGATTATGTATCATCTTTTAGATCGGTATGATTTCTTTTACATATCATATTATCCAAAAATATTTTCAATAATATTCATTTTAAAACAAATATTATTCTTAGAAGTTATTTTAAATACTCATTTACATTATTTTAAGAATTTTTTAAATGAAATTTATTAACATTCTCAGTATTGGTCAATTTTTCCTTTCTTTACAAAAGTGTTTACAAGTAATGATTATTTTTAACATTAATGACATGAATTACTCATCCCACTTACATAAATTCTATTTTTTTGAATAAACCTCTACAATTATCCATGTTTATTTTAAAGGAAAATTATTTTAAAAATATTTTAGTAATTTTTTGTTTTTAAAAACAAATTTTCAATATGAAACGTGTATTTACCATAATAATTTTTATGTTGGTCATCATACTAATGTTTTAATTTATTAATGATAATAAAAATTGATAAAAAATATGCTCCAATAAGGATATTATGAGTACCAAATCCTTTTACAAATATTATTAAATTATTTATAAGCATAAATATACACTAAAATAACACAAGTTTTATAAAGACATAGGGTCAAAAGAAGACTATGTTCATATTACATCAAAAGTATCTAATTCATTAAATCCTTATGTTTTTTCAATTTACATTGTCATATCCCACATCCTTTTAATATCTAAAATCTATATGGGTTAAACTATGGAATGAAAAAATGCAATGGGTGAGATATAAATCATTGTAAGGGAATAAACATTATATTGAAAAGGGACTTGTAAGTCAAAGATATACAGTGACATCATAAAAATATGGAACATGACTAATAACATGAAAACATAACATAATGAAAATTGAATATATGATATTGAATTTATTATAAATATGGATAGATTATATATCATGAAAAAAACTATGAGTCAAGGATAACTTCCTTTAAAATATTACATTCTGTAAAATGTCCCACAATAGATTATGTTTACTCCCAAATAGCACACATGATGACTCATGAGACTAAAAATTTACCCAATGCATATGATCATGATCTAGGTGCACACATCATAATGTGTTCACGATCAATTTATTCTTCATTAAGTAATTCAAGAATAAGGCATAACTTATAAATTTCTCAATAAAATTAAATTATACTCATATTATTTCTTCATATAATATTTAAAAGAAATTTCATAGTATGGGCATTTGAGAAATGATCATAAATCATGTATTTCCCCATTAAAGGAAGGTAGAATAGAATAATAATTTATTTGATAGTCATATATATATAATATAGAAGTAATAAAAACATTACGGGTTTTTTTCATGATGAAAAAACTTATAAAAATTTAAAAAATATTCTTTAGTAAAATAACCTTTCCATTTTGTGTAACATTAAAGGATGTCATCATAGATTGAAAATTATTTAGAAATATAACTTTTAAAATTTATTGTGTAAAATATCATTTCCATCTAGAAAATAGTTTTTTAAAATATATAACATTATCAAACATTATATAATTTTTTTATATTCAATATAAATCATAAAAATCAATATTTTAACATTGAGTGTTCATGATAGATGAATTGTTCCATTCATAGAAAATATGATAATAAATAAAAACCCCATTAACATTTTTATTATAATGTTAAAGAGGAACCTTTTAAATAATGATAGGAATATAAATTTTTCTAAAATGTATTTAAGGGTAAAATTAATTTAATCAATCACAGTAAAAAATTACGAATTTTTTTATAACATGAATTCTGAAGAAAAATTATTTTCGACTTAAGAGTGAATTAGAGTATGATATTATTAACAAAAATTATCATTTAATTTAAGTACCAAAGGGATAAAAATAAAAATATTATTTAAATAATTCCCAAATAATATGTGGGGAAAAAATAAATTTTATTATTAGATAATGATAATTAAATTTTCACCAGGTGAATTCAAGCATAAGAAATCCTAATTAAAATGTGATTGAAACAGAAACCCATACCTCTTTGTTAACCTTTTAATCATAATATACAATGAATAAAGTAGATCAATTATAACTTAATATACCATGAAGAAGTTATTTTTCATGAATAATATATAAATGTACATTATTTACAATGTTAATAATTAATTATGTTTATAAAAGAATATGTGTCCAAAAGAAAGAAGTTTGAAACCAAACCCTTTCAAAGTTCATATCATTGAAGGGAGAGTTCATAAATAATGTGAAAATCTTAAAATGTTATAAAAATACACAATTAAAATCATAAATAAAATATTAAATCAATAAAATATCATTTAACACATAATCCATGGGTAATAAAATCAACAATGTAGACATATAACTCAAAGAATAAAAATTTTGTTAAGAAACCCCTTACCTTGTGATTTCCTTTCATTAGGAGACATTAAAATTTTTTTATAGTTGTTTTAAAACATTTATTAACTTATAAATAAACCATATAAATATTTATAAAAACATATATGATCCTTTTATAACATCTTATTACCCATTTTCTCATAATATTACATTGTCACTATTTTTCCGGTTGTTAATTACTTGGTTTTTACATAAATGTTTTTTCAAGAAAGTTATGGGTCAGGAACACATAATATAGTTAATTCATATATTTAATGATATTAATTTTATAAATTTCATTATTTTCATTAGATACATTTTAATAATCATTATTAAATTTTGAAAATAGAGAATGAATCACAACGCTTTGTGGAGACGGTAGGCCGTACATATACCTGAGTGATGTTATCATTTATACAATGGGTTAAAAGGGTATGGAATTAGATAGTATATTAATATTGTATAGCCAATATATTTTCATATATATCACATATAATATTTAAATTTATCCTCCTTTACCTTTCATGTAAATAATTATTGTAAAATGATTCAAATCATTTCATGATGTGGTAGTATGTCGTACACACAAATGACGTTATCATTTTTTGGATGGATGGTCAGTTAAGAAATTATTCAATATTTTTAATTAAAATAATTAATAATATTTAATGAATATAATATATCAATATATAATTAATTTTTATTATCATTAATATAAATCATATGTGAAAATTTAATTACATCTCTTCGTGAGACGATAGTCCGCCATTCACACGAGCGATGTTATCGTATATTCAATGGAATTGAATTTATGACTATTTATATAAAATTATAGTTACTTAGGTGTCATTAATTCATAAATATCAAATATAATACTTAAATAAATCCATATATCTTGTTATTGGAATCAGTGATGGAAAACGAATTACATCAGTTTGTAAGGAGGTAGCCTCTGTAAATATAACCAACAGTTTATTTTCCCATTTAATGGGGTATGATAATATTGTAGTTCATGAAATTAAAACAAAAATATATTAGTAAATGGAATATGATATGATAATTATATAATAATATTTTAATAATATTTGATGTAGTATGAAGAAGAAATAAAATAACAATATCTATTAAAGATGTTACCTTTTCTTTGGACAACATTTTTTGGTTTTCAAAAAAAAAATACTTACTATGATATATGTATGAACAAATAATTATTCTATTATAATGGGAAGGAATTATATATGTAATTTTTTAGTTAGTTTCCCATCCAAATGGTTTTTTTCAGATTGTATTGTAGAGGTGAATGGGTTCCCTTTTATAAGCGGCGGAGAGGGAACACTTGAAATTTTTTAAAAAAAACAATTACACCCTCATTTACACAATTAAAAAGGATTAAAATGTATTATTTTAGAAAAATATAATATATATATACATATATATATGGATAGAAAATATTAAATATATGTTTTTTGGGTTAATTATAACCATTATCCTTTTAGTTTAATCATCCGGTAAATCCGTTTATACCTTAACAATGAAAAATATTTTTTACCATTTTCACTATTCATTAGAGATGAAAATCAAGATGAATAAATTTGATAATATAATTCATTCTAATTCTAAATATTGATTTAATTTTTTAAATAAACTCATATATGTGGAATTATTTAATTTAAAATGAAGTACATAGACTTGATGAAAAATAAGGTTTTCATGAATTTTATTTTTCAAGAAAATGATGGTTTAACATAAACTCTATGAATAGTAATCATCATTGATTTAATTTATATTAATATTTAATACTATATAATCTAAAAGTTTCATTTAAATTAATCCATATTAAATGTGTTATCAATTATTTAAAAAGGATAAACATTGGGCCATTATAAATTTTTTCAAAAAAAACTCTTTTTAAACACAAAAAAATAGTATACTAAAATAAATTATAAATATGATTTGTATGAATTTAATTGGATTTAATATAACTAAAAAATAATTTTTTAAATTTTAAATAAATTTAAATAAATAATGTTACATTATTTATTAAAAATATATCATAGTTTTATAGAAATTATTATGTATCACTCAGTACTAAAATATTTATATTTTCAAAAAATATAAAAATTTAACTATAAGTTAATATCTATATGATGATTCCAGAAATAATTTTTAATTTTTAGAATATTTTTTTTAAAATTTATAAAATATATTTATATTTATATTTTCAATGCTAGACTATACCGCCTTTTCTAAATATATTGTTTTTTAGAAATAATTTTGTTTTCATTCAAAAGGTTATTTTTTTATTTTGATTCTATAGATTACCATTGAATTTATTTTATATGTGTGTAAAAAATATAATTTCATTACTTCAATTGGTATATTTCATACCTAAAATGTTAATAAATATGTTATAATGTCAATGATTAAATAATAATATTTTAATAGTTTTTTGTTTTTTGTTTCAAATAGGTGTTTCATGCATCACCAGCTATCGAAAAGAAATAATTTATTTAAAATGAAATATATTTTAATGTATTGAGGTTTTAAAATATCTTTTATTCTTGGTGTTTCATATTATATATGCTTTATAACACTATTTCTCTCTTTTAAAATATTTTGGTGTTACATTTTACCGCATTTAAATAAATTATGTCCTCACAATTTTATATTTATCTCAGTAATCAAGGGTTTAAAATTTTTATGTACATTTTTTGTAAACAAAAAATGTAAAAAACAATAACTATAATTCATAAGAGATAATTTAATGAATATAATTCATCAAAAATAACAAATTATAAGGTTTCTGTAGAGGATAAAATTAGTGAATGTGAAGATATGAACAATGAAGAAAAGTGTAAATAATTATAGAGAGTTATAGAGATAACATATCACAAGAAATTGATAAAGAAATTGAAATTTAAGGACATAAAAACATAATTATATGATTTTTTATAATTCTATTTGATTTAATGAATATTATTTTAATATGATAATAATTTTGTTTCATGATTCTTTTACTAAACTTGAGAAGTTATTTTACTATTTAAGAATATAAGAAAATATAATTGATATATTTCTATTTAAAAAGTATAATCTCATCATTCTTTGTGAAATGATCAATTTGCACTTCATCTCTTACTCTAATGAATGAATATACAAAAAATAGTAATTTTTATACCTGAAACACTAATGTTGAATTTTAAAGGATCATAATATCCACAAGAGTAACAAGATAATCCTCTTATATTTATTAAAAAGAATACTATTTGAAAAAAGTATGTTAATATCCAATAAAGAATATAAACTTATTAATCTTCACAATTTAATAAATAAACCAAAATATTAATATAGATCATTCATTTACAAAATTATCCTATGTACCAAATAACATCAATAAACTCAACATTAATAAAGTTTTAACCTTAAAGGTTATATTATAACATTTCAACTTACATCTAAAAAACATAATTTAATTATTCTGAAATAATTCTCCACATTCAATTAAAATGTTATATATACATCAAACAAATATAACATCTCTGAGAATATCATTAATCTCGCTAAAATCAAATTACTTTATCTGATAATATTTTTTATACAATCAAAATAATATTTAAACATCAAAACATATAAGTAAAAACAATGTTATACTAACTAATACATAACATATTTCAGTAGTAGGTGCAACACCATTATCTCCCTTTGGTTGTGGGTTCAAGCCTTGTGGCCTTTACTGATGGGATGAGTTTTCACCCAATATATAGGTTTCCTTTTTTATAAAAATATGAAAAATATATTTTATAATCATATTCATAATTATCCATGATCCTATAAGATTTTAAATAATATGCTTATTAACATCAAAAATAACATTACCCATTAATTCACTTTTTAATAACCACTATTTCTTTAATACATCTCATTATTCTCTATAAATTAAATTTATTACTTCAACATAAAATACATATCCATGATTATTTTCCACTAAATTATGTTTTCCCTATAGAGTATCACCTTACCATTAATTCACCATTCTAACATATTAGTTCAGTTCAATATAATCTTTCAAATCCTTAATGGAAAAAATCTATAGAACAATCTACATGTATAAACATCATGATTCACGTAATTCTTTAATTCAAGTACATAATACTTTTAATTATTACACTTCTTTATTAAACCATTAACTAGGCTTTAAAATATAATTTCATAATACCTACTTACATTCACCTGTCATTTGTAGTCTCATCATCATCAATATAAAAGCCATTTCTCATACAACCTTAATGATCATCTTCTTATGTTTACCCCTAGGACATCAATTTTCATAATTCCCACTCTATCCACATTAAAAATAATAAACTATTGATGATTCCAAAGGGAATCCATTATTCTCATCAATTTTATTAATTTAATTTTCAATTTTACATATTAATTACTTACATTGAAACCTTTTATCAATATGTAAAATAGAATCTCATTCCTTTTTGACATTCCCTTGACTACTTCTTCATACATTATCAACATATTATCCACTGAATATTCTTTCATTTACGGTATCTACAACACAATCACTCTACAACATATATCCTTCTCTTATTTGGTGAGTTTGAGGATTTTTTATGGTGTATGTTTTTAATAATATATCATGAAAACAGATAAGGAATAATATAATTACTTTTTTCTCTAGTCATCAGCCCATTTGATTTCTCATCAATGCATTTTGTATATCATTAAACGTTATTCTTGTTCACTCCATTGACTAAAACCAAAAAATGTAGTATGATAAATTATAACCCTCTTGGACACCACATAATTATGATAAATATTTTAAATAATGTCTAAATAATTACACCATATTTTTAATGTGTGACACCTTAGGTTTAACCTGGGTCAATTATTACTATCATATATTCAGATCATTCATAACTATTCAGAAATATTTTTTAATGACCCCACCCACTAGATCCATCTTGGAAAATATTGAGCTGATCCAAAACTATCCCAATCATGCCTTAATAGGATATGGTCTAGTGAAATGTGCGGAAAATAATATCTATTATGGGAGGAGTCTTATTAATGTAGATATATAAAGGCACCCAACCATCTTTATACTGAAATGAAGAGTAATAAATATAAATTACAGAAACATACATAGTAATAAATATGCATTAAAAACATTTACAAAGTTTAAGAGTAGGAATGAGTATTATAAAAAGTAAAATTTGATATAAAATCACCCAACCATAAATATTTTTAAACATGATAACAACTAGAAAAGTAAATGATGAGAAACCATAGCTCTGATTCTTAAATATTTGACCATTGTATGTTGTCAAATTTACCATGGTATTGTTATTATCCCTTGATATCTCCACCAATTTATCTTTAATATCCATAAAACAAATTACATGTGGGAAAATTCCATGCATTAGTGAGCATAGACATACATAGTAAGAACCCATACAAACAAGAGGGGGTGTAATTTGATAAATGATAGAATTAGAGAGATCAAACCATAGAAAGAGTGAAATGAATCCAGCAATAGAGAAATATATTCTCATAAAATATTCCCATACAATAGAGAAAGGGTATCTCTATCTCATGGTCCATCCTAGGAAAGGATTCTACAAAATATTTCCAAAATGTCCACCTATAATGTTCAACATCTCATGTGTTTGCCTGAAAAGAATCCATGTGGAGCCACAACTAGCCACGATGTTATATATTGAGGAGGACACTATTTCTATATATATGTCACATACCATGGTACAAAAGGAGAATTCCACATATTTGGTGGATGACCCATGCCCTGACTATGCAAGAGGGTGGCACTAAGTAGGTGGAGGACCCATTCATTGACTCCATAGGTAGATACCACTCAGTAGATAAAGTACCCATGCCCCGACACTATAGTATTGTGCCACTATGTATATATAGGATCCATTATTGAACTTCTTAGGGGGATTAGACTCAAATGATAGAAGGCCAATTCCATGAAATTGCATGAGGGTTCCACTTAGTATTTAGAAAACCCATTCCTTGGCATTTCATGACAGTGAAACTTAGTAGATGTAGGACCCACGACCTGACTCCATATAAGGATTACACTCAATAGGTAGAGGACCCATTCCCTGACTATTCAAGAGGGTTACACTTAGTATATAGAAGAATCGTTCCCTAACTTCAAAGGGCGGTGACACTAAGTAGATAGTGGACCAATTCCCTACCTCAATGGGAGGATACCAATCTCTGACGATCCTTCCCATCAATATCTGTCATTGAGATCCTTCTAATGAAGCTCATGTTCAGAACATCCCACATCATATCTAAAATTCCTTTATGAATAAACCCATCGAATTGTATATAGAAAAACACATAGGGTGGGATACTCGTAGGCCCAAATCCAATTATAAATGAAAGAGATAAGAGATTTAGCAGTTTCCTCAAAAAGTATGTAAAATTCATATATAGGATCTACACAGCATGTGGCCCCACTCCTCTAACTGAACATGTACTTTCAAGAACATATCACTCTTGTCCAATTTTAATATATAACATGTATGTTAATACACTAAAGATCTCAATATTCTGTGGCTGGGTTGTGTTCACCTGGTATTGTTTGTTCCTCTTAGGCCATGTCATGTGCACTAGCCGTGAGTCAGTAAACGATGTGTTCCCCACCCTACATAACATGTATTTCCACATGGCCTCCAAGGTTTGTACCCCCTATATATGTCGAGTTTCAAAACTATGGGCCACACTATGTGTGGTCCCTTCACATGACATATAATATTTAACCCCATTATGACACACAATATTCCACATAAATATGACTACATAGCATGTGTTCGTCAAGTTAAATGTCACGTATGTTATAAAATAATAGAAACTATAGGATGTTTTATGAATCATCCCAATTCTGTTCCTCGATCTCAAATCGCAGCTCTTGGATACCTTATATTGAAGGTATTATCCATAAACCAATGATTCTAGAACTCCATTTGTCAGATATCAAATCCCTATCCAACGTCAAAAATCTCATACATGTAACCCGTCACTTGTGGTTCCTCCCACTGCATCACTATATTCACAATCCATGTTAAAATCCCATGAATCCTACGAAACTTATGCAATTAGTCATCAACCATCCAGGGTACCCTATTAACCTGATAACTGAGTTGACACTTACATGGCCTGAAGGGAGTTCTTGATCCCCACATGTGGTAAACTAGCACCTGGAATCATGAAAAATGAATGTGTGAATGATTTATTTACAAGAACTGTGGTTGTAAAGATAAACAAGTCAATATTCATACAAAAGGAATTCCACAAGGAATGTGTACCAGAATTCAAACAGGAATAACAAACCAATGTACTACATCAAAATACTATAAAATAGGAAAAAATTCACATTTCCCAATTGACACAACTCACCAATTCCAAAAATTAATATCTAGAACCAACTTCATGTGGTGTTTTAACCCTTCTCAAACCGAGAAGGAGATATTCTACAAAATCCTGAAGGCATCGGTAGGGTGTGAGCTAAAACCCATGTGGGGTCTCACCAAGGATTCCATAATAACTTCCCAAAATTTAATTAACCTAGTAAAGAGCATTCAATTTCCAAAATAAATATTCTTTTCATTTCAGAAGAATATTTTAACAAATCCTGATTTACATTTAAAATGATGTAATTTATTTGAAAAAATGGAAGAAATTTTTTTATATTAAACTATTTATATAAATTCAAAAGGCTTGTAAAATAATTCCCAATAATTTTGTTACATTTATATCTCTTATGTTAATAATGGATTCATGTGTTCATCCTCCAAGAGGTATAATAGTTATAGGTCATGGGATCCTCACAGACTTAGGTGATGATAACAGCAATGTGTACACACATCCCTCGGGAATGAAAATATAGGACTCATATATGTCCTAATAAAGAATTATAAGTAATAAAATAATGTTTTTTTATTGTTTTGAATCATCAATCAGGCCCTATAGAACTCCCATCCTAGTATGTTTGTACCAAATAACTCACTAACTATCTATGTTTTCATGGTCCCTAGTACAAATTAGTGATGCTAAATTTATTTTTAGAACACATAAAATAAATTAAAATCCAATTATACCATTTCAAAAATACTAATTTTACATTTAAAAACCAAAATGGGTTTTTAATCAAAACATTTCTCTTTCATAGATAAAACCCAAAGGTTTTAATGAAACCCAGTTTAAACCTATTTTCAAAAATAGTAATTTGAAATTAATTAGCTATGATATATCCCCAATCAAATTCAACAATATAATTAAAAAGATTCCCATTAAATATAAATTTTAAATCAAAATAATTTTCCTTCAATTTCAAAATCACACATAATTCATTAAATTAGAAATTTTCCCAATTTCATGCCACAATTAAATTTCAAAAAACTCCAATTTATTGGAATTTATTTTTTAATCAATAAATTGAAATAAATTCCATTTATAAAAGTAACCGATTTAAAATCAATAATTTAATTCAAATCAAGAAATTTTGGGTTACTAAAAATTGGGCATCGTGATAGAACCACCCACCTCTGGATCAAGGGATCTCAATACATTGAACCTCAAACAGTATTCATCGATGAAGAATTTAATGAATGGGATCCTTGAAACAATCAATGATTTAATATCCAAAATAATGAATATTAGATCATCCCACATCACATGAAGATCTAAAAAACTAGGAATAAAACTGGAGAGTGGAGGATATGGAGAACCAGAAGAGGAAACCTACCAGGTGGATATCTAACATTGTTTTTCATGATTTGATCATATTTTGGGAGGATGTAGAGGTGATAGAATAACCTATTGGATTATCTCAAGGGATTAGAATCCATTGGGTATCTTCTTAGGTTTTTCTGGAATGTAAAATAGAGGTTTAAAGATTAAGGGATTATATTTTTTGGATTAATTAAATTTTTTGAATGGTTTCCTAGGAAGAGTGGCATGGTTAGACCAAATGATGTCGCAGTTTTAAATGGGCTGCATGTTTACTCCTAAGTGGACGATTGATTTTTAAAACCATTTTAAAGTAATGAAAAACCCCACAATCTATGTTTTCACAGTTTTCCCTTCAAGGGTTCATGATTTTGTCAAATTGTGTTCCAATTGTGCACAATCATTTTAAATTTTCAAAAAATACAAAATTTCACCTGATGTACCATTAAATGAAACCCAACCAAAGCATGGTAAAAATATGGGATTAAGAATACCTGAAAATAGTAATAGAATGTTACAACGTCTCCACAATAGAAAATTTTTATCCCCATAATCCTTGTGAAGAATTTTTTATGCCAAAAAGAGGAGGAAACTTCTCTCTCGTCAGCTCATCCCTATCCCATGTCTCATGATACTGAAACCCATGTTGGCATGGTAGATGAGTAAAAGGTATCATACTCCCATGAGCTTCCTTGGTTTCAGAATCAAATATCTTGACTGGCTACTCAATCATTGATAAATTACGTACAACCTAAATATCACTCCAACACAGAACATGAGATGGATTAGATAGACACTTTCATATATGAGATAAATAGAACACTTTATATATCAATGTCAAATATGTTGCATGTTCTAAATGATAAGAAACATCCCCCACCTACTCAACAACCAAAAGAGGTCCTACAAAGTGAGGATAAATCTTCGTTTTCCTCTAAAATAATTTATGACCCAGCTGATGTGAATCTTTCAAGATCACTTGGTCACCAACTGAGTATTCCAACTCTCTATGTATATGATCATCCTATGACTTATACCTTATATGTGTCATCAACATTTTCTGAATAATCAACTAAATATTTTTTGTCTTCTCTCGAACCATGCCCATTCTATTCAAGTAAAATTCACCAATCTCCAACGAATGAAATGGATATCTATAATCGGACCATACAAGGCCTCAAAAAGATATACCCTAATCATAAACTAGGAACTATTGTTATAATAAAATTCAATCATCCCCAAGTGATAACCCCATGATCCACCAAGTCGATGACACAAGCACAAAGAATATCCTCAACAATTATTATAATTTTTTTTTGTCTGGTCATCCAACTATAGATGATATGTTGTGACCCAAAGGATGTGGGATCCTTGTATCTCTTGAGGTCCCCTCCATAGATGATAATTGTATTTAGGATCCCTATGTGATACTATAGAATATGGAGCATTGGGCAATCAAACAATCTATTTCATGTAGAGATTTCCCAAATCCTTATTTTTTGTTCTATCATGAATGTATATAATGTGTGTTAATTTAGTTATCCTATCAATCATAACCCATTTATCATTTTTCTTTCACTTCTCAATGACAACCCAACAAAAATTTCCATATAGATATCATCCCACTTCCAAATCTAGACTGAAAATGGATAAAGAAAACATCATGGTTTATAGTGATTGGAAATATCCTATTTAAAATTATAATAATAAGATAAAAAATTAGTAATTCATCCTCTCATACCAAGCCTCTAGAACTTCTACTACATGTCATAGAACATATTTCTGGTTCATTGGTGTGTATCACATGAGGAATTATAGAAATTCCCAATCACATATATCATTAACACTAATGAACAACAAACATATTTTGATATCATAGAATTCCACCTTTGGATAATGACCACTCATAAACAGACTCTCCACTATAAATATATTATCTAATTCTAAAGAACTCATCATCAAGCTATTGATCTTGAAGTATTATCCTGAGAAGAGGATATGTCAACTGGACACTGGCCATAGCAACCTCGACCTCTGATTCCTAGACTCCAAAATGTAACTATGAAAAGTGTTCCATCAAGTTCCACTCATATAGATATTGTTTCACGTAATGGGTTAGATGTTTTCTAATTAGAGAATCTGCAACAACATTCCCAATACCAAATGTATAGTTGATGTCAAAATTGAATGACTGTAGGTATTCTACCAAATTCCTCTAGAGGATATTGAAATCATTTTGATAGAAGATATAACTCATGATCATGTGGTCTGAAAAATGGTAAACCTCTCTCTATAAAGGAAATTCCATCAAATATTAAGAATATGTGTGACAACACCTTGATAAATGTCATGGGTTAGATTATTCTTCTCCTGTTTACCAAACTAATGAGATCTATACGATACAAAATAATCACCATGCATATGAACGCATAACAATCCTAAAATTGATGCATCATAGAAGATCACACAGCCCAACCCAACCTGTAAAAGTGTCAACATTATAGAAGTATTTAAAAGAAATATTAGCTCAACAAATTAATTCTTACATTTTTTAACCCAAGAAAACATTTCTTACTTATATGTTAGATCCGTAATTGTACAATCCAAATTTTATATGACTTCAATAAACTGGTGATAATATCTAGTTATAACCAAGAGTCTCAAAACCATGAAAAAAATGTGTGCTTGCTCCCATGTCATAACGGCCTTCACCTTGTCATGGTAAACCAACATTCAATGTTACAACACCATGTTCCCCAATAACATCACTTCTTTAATCCAGAATTCACATTTTGATATCTTAGAATATTGTAAGTGATTTCTCAACAATTTCAGAACTAATATCATATGACGTACATGATCCTCCATAGATATAGAGTAGTCCATGATTTCATCCACAAATAATTCCATAATGGTATCAAGATACTCATGTAAAATCAAATTCATTAAATCCATTGAAACAGGTTCATTTTTTTTTGGCTAAAGTGAATGAAAAGGTACTCATAATGGTCTTATATATTCCAAAAGGCTATTTTATGGATATCATGTTTGTTTTTCCTCAACTAATGGTAACAAGATCAAATGTCGATCTCAGAGATACACTTTTACCCTATCTCTAATAAAACAGATCATCAACTAGTAGAAAAATAAATATTTTTATTACCATAACTCAACTTTTTTTTCGTAATAAACACAAATGAAGAGTGAAAAATCATATTTCATAAAAAAAGAACTAGTATCATTCATTATGAAACACTCAAGCGTATACATCTATTCTCTAGAAGATCATCCAACATAGTATATAGATCTTTCAATT
Source organism: Viscum album (assembly GCA_963277665.1). Lineage (NCBI taxonomy): Eukaryota > Viridiplantae > Streptophyta > Magnoliopsida > Santalales > Viscaceae > Viscum > Viscum album. Next base: position 539,326,095 of record OY728156.1, read on the forward strand.
CAGCTGGTTCCATGTGGTAAGAGGGGATTGAAAATGGTTCAGTGCCAAGACCTATATCAATAGAATAACCTTCCTCCTTTATTGGTGTAATTATAGAGAAGTAAAAAAGGAAACATGTCAGGAAACTCAATGATAACAAAAGGGAGATCATATCTAAATGATTCCTTGTCCAGATAAAAATAAATAATATATATCGATTACACCAACTTTGAATAAGATGCTCTGAATCTACTTGACCTTGGGTCTCATTCTCATTGGAATATGCGACACACAATATCGTGTGTAGTAAGTCAGACCCATTAAAGATAAAAATCAATCCAAGATTAATTGTAAATGAACCAATAGATCTAGAAAATGATGTCAATAGGTTCCATGTATAAAACTATAAAACTCCAAGAAAGATCATCTTCTGAAAAAGATAATACAAAATTGGGACTATGAAGACCCTTCCCTCACTTCTTACTAAGGGGAGTAGTAATATCCATTAAATAAGATAGAATCTCACAATAAAGATTTAGTAAATTGACAATAAGAGTTGAAATAAACAAATGAGATGCACTAGAATCAAATAGATCAGTTTCTAATGAATAATCTATATTAATGGAACCTATCATTGTCACTAATCCCTCTGGGACTCTACCATTATGTAAAGAAGATTTATTCTAGGTTCAAGTGGATGGAACCACTTTTTCCTTGAATCGCCTGATTCAATGTAGTTTTAGAAGGAACATATGACCATGATACACAATGAGGAGTTTAATAAACATGCCAAATTTTTGTAGGTAGCCTGAGAATCCATAAGAGCCACATATCTTGGGTTCCTCAGAAAAAACCCTCTTTGAATTAACTAGATTTTCTCACCGATAATAAATAAAATTTCCTCTTCTAGGCACTATAATAAGTATAGAATAACCTTGCTATAGAGAATAACCTTGAAAATTATTACCCATCCACATTTTTCTATATCAAAATTATCCACCATTGGGATAGAAAGAAACTACAGACAACCTTGGATTCCCATCCATGTCCATTCCAACAAATAGTTCTTTATCCACCACATCAATATAAGAGATTAAATTCATCATGGAAACATAAGAAGGAATATCATAATGATATCTTAACTCAATACTTTGAACCTTCATCTTCTCATTTGGTACTATATTGGGTGAAATATACATTGGCTCATAAAAATGTTTTGTATACTCTTTCATGGTATTTGTAGCCTATTCATGTTTAAAAAACATTGTACCTTGGGAAACGACATCGACTTTGGATAGTATTAATCAGTGGAATAAACATTGAATTATTTCTAATCTAAGACATAATGCTTCTTATTTTCCTCCATCATGTCCAACCATCTCATACACAGTCCATAAAACATGAAGGTGGCACATTTGACCTTTATTTCAATAGGTGTCTCCGAGAAACCAAAAGAACCTTCAATCACGATCAACCATTACTCATATCATGAGCATCAATGGTGTCTTTGAAGTCTAATGGATTCTATCAAAGGATATATTGTGAATGATTCTAGATATAATTCTTGTGAGCTTCTATAGCTGGAACATAAATGGGGACTAGTGGTGGTTCTTTTCCAAGTTCTTTAATAGTACACACGATCACCTCAACCTGACTCAGGTCCACAAGGGGATTCACTCGCTATAGATCAACAGAAGATTACTCATGGATCCAATTTTCATTTCTCCTCAGAGTAATGATGCTATAAAAAATCAGAAACCAACAAAGGATACATAAGAACAACACTCAAATAGTGAAATAAGGGATATTAATCCCAATAGATAAGTAAATAAGATATGGATTTCAACATATCTAAATAAAAAGTAATGAACTGTCTATAAAAAGTCCTCAATATTTCTTCCCCAAACCACCCCTGGTGATATAAGGTTCATTTTAGTGAGTAATTTCTAGATGCTCAATTCTAAATACCTCATACGTCCTTACAATATTACACAATGCATACTGACTTCAAAACACAAAGTTCAGCCAGTAACATTGATACCACTTTGTCACGAACCATCCAGAGTAACCTAGTAACTAGATAACTATGTCTACACTAGAAAGTCCTAAAGGTAATTCTTAGCCCCCACGAGTTTGATAATTTCACTTGGCATAAAAAAAAATGAACGTGGGTACCCTTTTCCCCTTTAATTATAGAAGTAAAGACACACAAGTCAATATGAATACAAAATAAACTCTATAAGGAGATGTGTACCAAAAGTCAAAAAGGTATAACTACCCAACATACTACAAATATTTACCATAACATATGAAAAACTACCAATGTCCCAATGTACGGAACTCACCATGTCCACGAATCAATATCTCGAACAACCTCTAACTAATGATTTACCCCCATTCGAACCTAGAAGGGGGTAATCCACAAACACTCGAAGGCACAACAAGGGTGTGATATAAAATCCCGGTAGGGTATCACTATTAATTTGATAATAATATTACAACATTTAATTAACATTGTAAATACCATTCATTTTTTTAAATCAAATAGTTCTGATATTAGAAAATAATATTTATACAAATCGTGTTTATATTTCAACTGATTGGAATAGTTTAATAAAATGTCATAAATATAAATTTTATATATATATTTTTATATAAATGTCTAAGTCATGTAAAAAAATTCACATGAATTGTTATAACTTTATATCTCATATATAAATAAGAAACTTTCATGGTCATCTACCAAGAGGTATGATAGTTTGAGGTTATTGGATCTGCACACACTCATGAGATAATAATTGCAATGTATAAACATGTACCTCGTCATTGGGTAGTGAGGACACATATATGTCCTAATGAGGAAAACTATGTACTAAAATAATGTTTTTTAGTTTTTCAAAATGTCAACATTCTATTAGGGAATTCCCATCATAGATTTTTCTAAAAAATTAATCATTATCTACCTATGATTTCTTATGGCCTTGTGCAAATTATTTATTTGAAATTTATTTTCATAAACCTTATGATTATATTAATTCCCTTTTTCCCATTTAAAAAATTATAATTTTCCATTAAAAAATGTGTTTTTAATTAAAACATTCCTTCTTTTTAAGATTAAACCAAAAAATTCCCATAAAAACGTTTTTAATCAATTTTTCCCAAATAAGAATTTTAAATAAATTAACAATTAAATTTATTTAATTAAATTCATAATTTTAATTTAACTATTTTCCATATATTTCTGAATATTAATTTTTCAATTTATATAGCAACATTTTTTCATATAATTCACAATGACTCTCCAATTTTCTAGAATTTTGGGTTTTCCCAATCTCATTTAGAAATTTAATTTTTAAAAGACCCCAATTAAATAGAATTTTATTAGTAATCATTCAATTGAAATAAATTTCATTCGTAATATAAATTAAATTTAAATATTATTTTCAGTTTAAATCTTGAAATTTAGTGTTTATAATAATTTAAAATCATGATGGAACCACCTACCTGGGGATCAATGGATTACAAAACACCAAACCCTAAATGGGATTCGCCAATGAAAAACATCAAGAATAGGATCCAAGAAACAAACCTAGGTCTAAGATCCCAAATAGTGGGTAACAAATCCCCCAACATAAAAAAATCTAAAACCCCCTAGTTAGAAAAGAGGAGAGAGTGGGAGATGGAAAACAGGAAGAGGAAACCTAACAGTTTGAGATCGAATGTTGTTCTCTAATATTCGATCCACTTTTGGGAGGGTTTAGGGGATCAAAATCACCTATTAGATGCTCTAAAAGAATAAAAAATATATGGGGTCATTGTATGTCTATTTGGAACCTATTTTAGACGTTATGTTTTTTTTAAAATTAGAGTTTTAGATTAATAAAAATTCATGAATGGTTTCTTGGATAGAGTTGCATGGTTAGACCAAACCAAGTGCCTAGTCCATGTGCCTTTTTTAAATGGTCTTAATAGTTTTTCAAAAGTGGATTCATAGTTTTTCAAACCATGAAAAAGTGATGAAAAAACCCACTATGGGTTTTTTAATACCTAAAAATAGCAACATGATGTTACACATCCTATCCTCTAATTTTCAATCCATCAATTTCACGTGAATATGAAATGAATATGGAGGTTCGATCGTGCTTGAATGCACCAGGAAATTTCAAACTGTGACCCCATGATCCAATGGTGAAGAACACAAATTATGGTGGAAGAGTATAATTAAAAAATTTAAATAAATCATTGTATAAAAAATCATGGATAGTGAAATATACATTCAGGATAGTCAAGGTATGAAATATGGCACAATGAGGATAATAAATTGCATAAAAAATTGAAATATTATATGCTAGCTCATGAAAAGTATTTGTGAAACAAAAATCTAAAAAAGGATCTAATCATGATCATTCATTTAATAATAATGGTAGAAACCAAAAATAAAATTTTATAAATCTATTTGAATTTTTATTTATTGAACAAGATTGTCTCCCAAATATTATATGACCATTTTTGATCACTTCGCCTTGATTCACCTGGATCTAAAATTCAGTCATCATCTGATGTAGATTACTCAGCAAAGTATGGTTGAATTATGCTCTCAATGTTCCAAGGGTTGTGTGAATTAAACTTGAGGATCACCATAATTGTGTATATATTTAGGGATTATGTTTTAATTAATTTAATTAATTACTTAAATTAATGATCTAATTAATCACTTAACATATCCATCAACAACCACTTTATCCAAATGTCTACTGGAGACCATATTTAGGTCCCACCTAGGGTAAATTATGCACTCTGGATTCAAAAGTGGCCTCGAATTATCAATCTAAAACACTTTTTATGAGATATATCATTATTTATCAATATATATTTTCCCATGATATAAAATATATTAAATATTTCTAAAAACTCAATTCATGGCACACCGGACCTCAGAATCAGACATATTCTCATCACTTGGCTTTGATAATATTACAATATATATATTAATGACTTGAAATTAAAAAAATAGGGTGTCTGTGTTATTCAATCCTTCAATATTTTCTTCCTTTTAAAGGAAAAAATAAGAAAAAATGTGAGGCTATTGAGACCACATTGGGATATCCCACTCCTAGGAGATCCCATGTATACTCTTATACTGTCACAATATAAGAACAAATGAAATGGTCCATCCATATAGGATCACGTCAAACTGATACTCAATCTCCATCGACCGCTCTTTGATTTTAGATCCATCCTCGATGTCTATTTTGCTCCATAAAATAATGTGGATGCTATCCTACACGTATCTCCTTAGAATAGGTACATGTAAATTTTTATACATCCACTCCCTCTATGGGGGTTTAGGGGAGGTGGTTAGCAGCCTCACCAACCCTCTATAAGATGTCAAATGGTCTGATGAACCATGGGTAAATATGTCCTCCCTCGATGAACCTCAACATTTCTCTACATATGGATACCCTAAGGAAGACGTGGTCTCCATTCAAAAACTCCAAGGGCCTATGAAATCGATTTTCATAAGAGTTATGCCTACATTTAGATGTCATCATTCGATTTTTAGATCACCTTGTCATTTTCCATAAATGCATGTACCATATTTGGACTAAGAAGATCTGCCTTAACAATCTTAATCCAGTATAAGGGTTACTGGAATGGTCCCCCATATAGGGCCTTGAAAGGATCCATGGCAATAGTAGAGTGAAAAATATTATTATTAGAAAACTCCTCCAAGGGTAAGTGATCCTCACAGATCTATCCAAAGTTTAACATGAACACCCTCATCATATCCTCTAATGCCTAGAAAGTGCACTGATTCTGGCCATCCATCTAGGGGATAATGTTATACTCGACCTCGTCTGTGTCGGGAATGCCTCATAAAAGCATCTCCACAACAAAGAAATCATCCATGCATCACGGTCAGAGAAAATTGTTGAGGTAACCCATTAAAATTCATGGCATGCCATATATACAACTTCCCAAAAACAATCCACTAAACTCAGCTCCATGATATAATGGATGTTCCTTGACTTTGTACCCTAAGAAAAAATCACCATAGATGGCATCCTAGAAAATTTATTTATAAAGAATTATGGTCACAATTTCCATGAATATTCCATCTCATTTACACTCAAGGATCTCAAGATGTTCAATCAAAAATGTCGAAACATGGTTCTCGGCCTTCACCTGCTGCAATATGAGGCACTGAGAATCTATCTCAACCATGCATGACCCCATTCTTTCCCAAAAAAACTTATATCAATAGTCCTATTACATATTCCCTTCCCTAGGATGTACAACGAAAGGATATGTTTGAATCTCGCTCATTACCTCTTCATGCATCATCACTAGGACCACCGTCATTCCATAAAAAAGGATGGAATGATTTTATCCTTTATAAAATCCATCTTTTGAATCTATTATGTATATCTATTCATGAATTACTTCACAATTGATATCTCCCAACTGACCTTCCCTCTCACATGATGTAAAAGAGTATGATCCAAAACCTTCAACCATAGAATAGTTCCACCCTCATTCTTTTACTAGGTTAGTTGCAAGGAGTCCATCTTCTAAAATTCCTCCTCCACAAGGAGAGAATAAATCATTGTACTATGTGAATTTTCCATAACATTTCCCTTCCCCTTAGTATATACTATCTCAATGTTGTAGTCATATAAAAACTTCAAATGGTGCATCTGCCTCTGGTTCATGACCCTCTATATGAATACATACCTAAGACTCTAATGGTCTTAGTAGAAAGCACATCTCTCTCCCAGAATATAGTGCATCTAAATCCTTTTATAGGTTACTACAAATTCAAATTTTAGGTTGTGATTCATGTAGTTCTATTCATGGGGAATTAACTTCCTTTACCCATATATAAAATATTTTCTACCTCTACATCAACACACTACTTATCCTAGCACTAGAGGTATCTCAATTTAATTTTTACACCATACCCTCCTCCAGTAGTCTAAAAATAGTATCACTCATTCTCTACAACCTCAACTCTTCAATGCATCTATGGAACATATCGATCTTCGAAAATGGCTTCCCTTTTCACATTAGGTTGGTTTAAGGAGCTGTAATCAAGGAAACTTCTACCACAAACCAGGTATTGTATCCTAAAAAGATAACAAAACTCTATACCCTTGTCATGTTCTTAGGTGGTTCCCAATAAAACACTATTAAAATCTTCACAGGTTCCACAACTAATCCAATATTAGTAATGAAATTCTCTAGAAAGTGACGCTCATGTATCTAGAACTAGAAAATTGATACCCTTCCATAACTCTAGCAGTCCCAAGACTAGTTTAGGACCATTGTCATGTAGTCTATTTTTACCTCATCGGAAGTATAATAGATGATTAATCATTGAATTATTATAACAAAAAAGGTCCTAGTATAGTTTTACCATACAATTTATCGAATCCTTAAAAAAGTGTTTTCATTTGTCACACCTAAAGGGATCACCAAAAACTCATAGTATCTATAGAAACATTAATATAATGGATTAAGAATATCATCCCCAAAAAATATAAATTATTTGTGGACATTCATGATATTGATCTTCAAGGAGCATCTTGTGCCTCACAATTGATCAAATAGGTCATAAATCCTCTCTAATGGGTACTTTTAAGTTATTGTTTCTTAATTTAAATGATGATAATTCACTAAAATATGAATTATCCAATGTAACTTTTTCATAAACTACATGGGATATTCCTATGGGGTCAAATTGGGTATGATGAAAAATAGATATCTAGGGTCCTTCAACTACAACCACTACTTCTGGATCATGGTAGTGTCGTTCCGATATCCCATAGAATATATAGTACTTGGCCTGGAGTGAATCTCTATGAAAAAATAAATCTCCAACTTCAGAGGAAGTCATAGAACAACCTTGGGAAAGACACCAATATAATCCTCCATGAATAATAGAATCTAGATTCCTAAAGATTTCAATTCTCCACGGGATAAAATCACAAATTTATGGGTTATTGGTTGATTCTTCCTTCTTGATTATCTCACGTGCTATACCATAAGAACTATCTTATCCATAAATATGAACCATGTATCATCTGTTCGATGGTATCTAACTCGTTTATGGTGATAGTCAATCTAGGCTCAGATCATGTTCATCTAGTAAAAAAAAATATTATGTCATGAGGACTATTTGTGATGAAGAGTATGTTATAAGATAAACACTCTCTACCATGCTATATCTCAAACTTTCAATAGAAGAATGATATCAAATAAGTGTTCCCCATATGACTCTTAAGGAAAGTCTTCTAGGATACAGTCTCAAATTGGTTCTCAAGTACCCTCAAAAGGGGTAAAGAGTTGAATGAATTATTCAACTCTATGTCTACTAGTATTGTAGTAAGAGTATAATAAATATAGATCATACATGAAATTAACTTTTGTGTTGTTGGTTCATATGCCTCAACAGACTACAACTTCCCATGACCATGAATTCCATATTCCTAATCCTAGTGTGGGGAACATGGTGGTGGTTGTGGGAGGAGATCATAACATCTTCCAACACTCATAGCTCCTTGAACAGGATCCACACCTACTCCTCTTCCATATCCACCTCCATGGGTGCCACATTTACCTATCATGGGAGATCCATTCCAATAGAATTGCCTCTTCAATGGGGGTCCATTTTCTATCTATGTACACTCCTCATCAGATTTTTGTGGACAATCATTTGTCTGTTACCTCACCTGACATATTAATTACACAACAACTCTTTAGGATGACCTGGCCATCTCTATGGTCTATTTTCTACATTTACGATGTTCAATTTCTGGTTTTGAGAATATATCTTACACAAATATCCTTAAAATTGGAGCCTACTAGTTATTGTAGATTACTCAACCCTATAACACCGATTGTCAGCTCAAGCTACATGGCGTCCCTCTGATAGGAATATATCCATCACCAGTGCACACTCTAACATTACATTATACATGGGATCTCATAGGGGACAACACAAGAACATATTTATCTATATAGAACACGCTCAATCATTCACACCTATATTTAGCTATCTCAAATCATGTTGATGGAGTACCTTAGGAGGTCAATAATCCTCACAAAAAATTCAGAAACTATCATACCTCCCTACTAAATATCTAAAATCTCATGAATATAAAATAAGAAAAGGAATTTGGGGTAATAGTTTTTATGAAATAGCTTTTTGATGTCAATCCATATGAGTGTAGACTCATCATGACTCAATATGACTAGACTCCATCAGTGCATAGATTCTCTATAGAAAAGACATACTTCCATTGATACCACCTGATCATTCAGTGTCCAGAAAAGCCAAAAAACATGAATCACTTACTCTATGAAATCCTATTCATCCTAGGGATCTAGACCACAGTGGAACAATAGTGCCTTTGGAAGTAGAGCTTGAGTAGTGTACTAAGACTGCACGCATCCACATCCTTCTCTAATTACACAATCTAATGGTCAAAAGGTTGGGGTGTTCCTACCTACCCAGTTAGTTGAAAGATCATTCATGATGGATGCATAATTGAAGTCTCATCAATCATCATATCATCATCATTATCGTAATTTGGTAACATTTACGACTATCTTTGTGGAGGTATGTTGAAACCTAATTCAGGCATTCCATGTTCATATGAGAATATAATTATACAAATAGGGAGATAAATCAATAAAGACACTCAAAATACAAAATCATATATGAATCAGGTACCAAAGTTCCTTGTAACCAATACCTCAATATGCCGATTTAAAAAGAATTTATTTTGAGTCATAGTGAATGGATACATTAGTCGGTGCAGAAACACTAGTTTCTTTTGATTTAATTCAACACTCGATAAATTTTTCATCATTTCTCTATGTTCCCAACCAAACCATAAAATATTACATAAATCAAAAAAATTTCCTAAGGTCAACCCACTTTTGATACCAATCTATCATGACCCGACCCACTAGATCTCACCTCAGTGATGGATAACCAAACTAAAAATACCCCACTCCAACATCCACAGGCGTGGAGATAGTTTCAAGTGTCGAAAATAATATCTAATAAGGGAGTCCTTTTACTAATGTTCCTATATTCATGAACCTAACCATCTCTATGTAGAAATTCATTGAAATAAAAATAAAATACAAAAACATTTTGAGTATTAACCATGCATGTAACAACCTCTATGGAACACTTGGGTATAATAACGTATTATTAAAATTAAAGGTGGAAACTAGACTACAAACAAGAAAGATGTATCAGCCTGATAATAACCAACAATGTAAATTACATGAGAGGAAAAATCAAATCCCAAATATCTAACCACCTCATAGGGTCAAATTCACTTCGTTATCCTTGTCATCCTCTGAAATCACAACCAGACATAACATCATATAAATAAGACACAACGTGTGTCAAAAAATCCCATGCATGAGTGAGTATATACATACCTAGTAGGATGCCAAAAAACTGGAGGGGGGATATAGGAGACATAATAAAAGTATACAACTCAACCCCTAGAAATTACTAAATGAATCCAACAAAATAGAAATATATATACACCTAAATGAAACCAAAACAAGAAATGAATGGAATTTACAACTCATTACCAAACCATAGAAAAGAGTTTACCAATATTTAAAAAAAGGTCAACCAATGAGTCCCATCATCTCTCATATCTTCCTAAATAAGTGTCCTTGTGGAGCCATACCTCACTATAGTGGCCCATAGTCTAGGGGACACAATCAATGTTTGAGATGGTTCCCTAGATCCAAATTCAATATTATTTATGATCAAAATGTATTCATTATTTTGATTATTAATAAACTACTTATAACATCATTATTTTTATTCTACATGATATAGTATATGTTAATTCACTAAGAGTATTCAGTTATAGTAAAAGGTCATAGAATTTCCCCACTAAAACACAAAATTGTCGTGATATTATTCATGAATATATGTTTTGTAGCTGGATGATATCATTTTATGGAAAAAATGATACTAACTATCATGGTTGGAGACTCATAGGACTTTGAGTCACCTTTTCATGGTGTACTCCCTTAGTAATATCCAATAAGAAATTATGAGAATGGGTCCCTCTAGTAGAAAATATACATTTACTTGTGTCACTGGATGTTATTATATGTGGATGTGTGTATTGGTCCATAGAAATTAATATTGTTATTAATGAACATTATGCATCATGTACTTTTATGTATTGAAAAAAATAAAAAATGATTGGTTTTCATGGCGAGGTAGGAAAGGTTGGGTGCATCACGAGTAATATTGCATTAATGAATAATTAGACAAAGGATTAATCCCATATATTGTATAATGCATGTTAATATATCAATAATTTTAATGGAAACAATATATCCTAAATAAATCCACGACCATGTCGTTCTATAGGAAAGTTCTATTTCTAAAAATTCAACATTAGTGACATCAAGCACAATGGTTGATGACACCGACATGCAACATGCTTGATTTGAGATATTGCGATAAAGGGATTACATTACACAGTAAGAATCTATATGTGGTAACATTTAGTTTCAGTATTAACTTTTGTGTATATGGTCTCCTTGGTATACTGATAGATTCTAACCTTGGACATTATGCTTCTTTGCTTAATGCCATGAAGAAAGGGGCCTAGAGGGTCACACACTAAGTGTATCTAGAATCTCAGTATGATAATTTATTTATTATTTAACATGTTAAATAAATAAATTCCATTTAAGTGGTTTAATAATAATTCTTATATACTTGATTGTATATAAATATTTATTCTCCATTCAGAGAATGTAATATTTATTTATTTACTAGCGAATAATGTAGTGATATTTATTTAATAAATAAATAGTCATTATTCATGGTATACTAAATATTATAGAGGAATATTGGATAGAGTATTTAGGTCTGGTGAGATATAATAAATATTTAATATTAATTATATAAATAATATTTTATTATAATTATCATGTTATGTGAAGGTCAAGAAAGAATGATATTATTATAATATGACATTGGGTTTTACTTAGACTACATAAATAAGTAAGGGAACATGTGTAATTTTTTTATTTTCACCATAGTGATATATAAACATAGTTATGTTATTTTCTCATTAAGACAATTAATTTGTCTTGGTTTGGTACAATGGATTTTGAGAATCCTCTCAATCCTATATAGCTCCCTTCTCTATGAACTCTCTTAGGAATGTAGATCAATCCTCCACCACCAAATCATGTAGAATGATTTGGAAGTAGTTCTCAAAGCGATCAAAGGTGGAAGAATCAAGCACAAATATCTACTATACTAGAACCTAGAGATTCCTTTGGTGAAATCTAGAGATTTATGGAACACATTTGGATCCCCACAAGAGTAAATCTACACATTGTTTCTACACCACAATGATGCTGCAATGATGATCTGTCACCAGATCCATCAAAGAAGAAATAACTCCTTAACGATAATTATTTTTTTAATTAAATTAATTATAAATAATATCTGATGATCCTCCCTCTGGTTTTAAAGTGATTTTCCTTATCTATTTTCCTTGATTCAATTCCATAGATCTATTAATTTATAGTGATTTAGATAATAGAATGATCGTTCATCATGAAAAAAACAATGTTGGGCACCTCCCATCTCATTATTCTACAATATACAGAACCTACATGTGGTAATAGAGTAGTCACATAAATATTTATAATTATCTATCGATCATTGGTGATTTACAAATTTTAATTAAGTTTTTCAAAAAAAATTGATCGCTCATTTAATATGAATCACGAGATCTTATTATTCCTTCATTTTTTATCAAACATCTAATCGCGATGATAAAATTTATGATTAAAATTAAATCTAGTAACTCATCTGAAGGTTAAAAGGTTTATTTCCAGACAACAATAGATTACATTCCATGTAACCAGAGTTATATGTTGTGTAGTCACGTTTAATGCATCCGAATTGATTTGAAAATCAATTCAAGATAATGTGTTTATTATTGAATTGATTACACACTTAATTCATCTTGTGTTGACATGAATTTAATGGTTCATTATAAGATGGATTACACACAGTATACTCCACGTACACATCATGTAGTCCCTTTGAGTTACAGAAAGGTCATGTATTATATACACGTCCTACCTGACTAATGACCATGTGACTCGGAGTTCACACAATGTGTGTCCAATTGGACATACTATGAACTCTAAACTTTCCATGGTATAAATTTCATGTTTAGTGCACAGGGGTGTGTCTTGGATTGATGATGAGAGGTGTACATGACTTGTAGATCAGATCTGCATGCTGTGAACATAAACCATGTTATATAGTTTTAAAATTTATATATTTTTCTTTGTAAACCTTGAGAAATGAACTTGTGTGTTGTCATAAATATAGTTTACTCCTTGTGATAGGTTCTAATATACATGAAAATTTAAATTTTTAATTAATATCTATAAAAGGTTCTTATCTGTATATCATGAATGGGTTTTATTATACTTTTTTACTCTGTATACATATAATCATATCATGTGACCTAAAAATCATGTAATTCATGTAATCATATATGAAGTACAAGTTTGAAATTATGTTATAATCCATGTATTCCACATGTCACAATAGTAAAACTATATACAAGTATAATTCATGTTGGGAAGAATTTAATGGGTATTCACTATGTTTACACCAAGGTACATTTATGTACAAAGTTAATTTTCAATTAATTTATTTAATTATCATTAAATATTAATCTATTAGAATATAACATATATTTTTTGATAGTTAATATAAAATGATTGATTAATTAAATATAATAATTATTCGATTCATGCATGATTTATCATAAATAATAATAATTAATAATTCAATTATACTTTTATTAAATGCGTAATTTTTTGAATTCATGTGAATGGTAATGAGCTAGAATATACCACTTTTATGTTATTGATTTCGTTTTATTTCTTATTGAATTAAATTTTTATTTTGCACACCTTATCTCATTTCATTAGGTAGGGTCTATGTAACAATGGTTTCTTTTATGTAAACCACTTTTCCCTTCACATACATTTGTGTAAAAAACATTTGTAATGGATAAAGGTCCCAATATAGAGGAAGGGGTTCATGTTTGGAGTCCATGTGAAACCAATCCGAGTAGATACGTAGGTGGATAGGTGAGAAGCTACTACATAAAACATAATTGGGACAAGGGTTTTTTCTGCTAGGTCAACAATTAATTTATTAACCGCTAGATAAACTAACCACTGTTAAGAGCTCATGATCATACCCCTACATTTTTTAAATTCTGTTAGTTGCTTTTTTATTTCATTATGGTTGTCTATTCATGATCATATACGTAATTAATTAACAAGCATGCAAGATCGAACATAAATAAATTAGATTATGCATAAATATTATCTAAGACATGATTTATCACTTATGAAAATGAACATAATATTAACTAGAATTTGATAAAGATAATAATGTGAAATTTACACATTAAATGAGAAAATCCATCAATTATATATATTAATTCATTATAGGCTTCCATTATATTAGTCAAAATTGAACCATAGTTCAAAGTGCTTGAAAAATCTATGATGGGGTACTTTCAATTATAGGAGAATTTTAACATCATGTTTTCAATTAACTTAACATAGTTCACATCAAGTTTTGGCAATTAAATAAGGACTTGGTGTAATTAAGAGACAAAGATTGGGGAAATCCAATTAAGGATTTCAGGATTGGGGAGTCCACTTAGCAGATCAAGTAATTGTGAATTAATGTAGATGTAATTTGAAATTCCTAACCAAAACCATTCATGTTTCTTGAAAAAACCATATTAGGGTAATGAGAAGGTTAATATGGATCCTTTCTACTAGAATTTCCAAGAAAAAAGATATTACGAATCTAATTTTGAGTGATATTGGGATTCAAAAAAATAGTGGGAGGCTAACAAATATAATATATATATATATATATATTTCTAAATTTTATCAGTTAAATTTCTAAAAGTATTATTATGTTATTTTTTTAAAATAGTATTAAATTTACATGTAACATATCCTTGTGATCCATACATGAGAATTAAATCCTTCGCACCATCACAAAATTTCATGAGTGGAAAAGGAAACTACCTATTATCCTTTTCCATGAAAGGAAATTATATATGCTAGAAGAACTTTTTCTAGTTGCACCTGGTAATAAGGAAAGTGTTGATGAATTATCTCTCAATGAGAAACATCTAAATAATTCAACATATGTTTATTTAATCATGTTATCATCCATTTACAATGATATTTTAATGCAATATGAGAAAATGGACATAAATAGAATGATATCTCACCCTAGGGATCTCAATCAAGAGAAGGAGAGATAAGAGAAGTATGAGATCTCTAGTGATTTTTTCCAACTATTCTTGGAGTGTCTGCACCAGCTGGGCCACAAGAATTCAATATTATTGCCTATATTGGACAATTGGACATCTTAGGTATTAAATTCCTAGAGAAATTTTATACAGATTTCATACATTCATCACTACCCAATACCTTATATAGCATTATTTTTAATTAAAATATAAGAAATAATGATAAGATTCTTTGAGAACTTATACCCTGTATTCACTATGTGCATAAAGACCCAGGGAATGATAAATCTCCCCTTCATTTGGTGAAGACGAAATGGATAAACAAGAAAAACGGGCCCAATACTTAAGAATAGTATAAATTTCCGTAGCACCATCTTTCCAAGAATGTGAAGATCTAGAAATAGGTTAAGGAAAAGAGGGACTGTGTTTTTCATGTGGAAATCTAGACCACTAAAAGAGGAACTACATAGAAAAGGGGAAGATAAGGGTTATTTATTTATCAAGTTCAATATTTCCAACTCTACAAACTGGGTATTAGATACAGCTTCTAGTGGTCACACACACACACACACATATATATCCAAATATAGGAACCAAGTAGATTCTAGATGATTTATATAGGATAGGTGGATCTATGAGCTGACAATCGTGTGGGGATGGCTTCTCTAGAAATGATTGGTTACCACATTTTATTGGAAATGGGAATGATTTTGTTTTTAAGATATTGTTATTGTGTATCTATAGTAACCAAGAATATAATTTCTATGTCATTTTTAGATACATATGGTTTTATTTTCAAATTTTGAAATAAAAGTTGTTTATTTTATGAGTAAAACAAAATTTTTTGTATGTATCATTTATATAATGGTCATTATGTATTAAATTATGAAAGCCAAGTGTTGGAAATAGATATTGAAACATGTTGACACGACTCATATGATATCTAGTTGTGGCATCATTATCATGGTCATGTAAATAAGAAGAGTTTGATAATTCTCTATCAATATGGTTATTTAGACCTTTTGAGCTAGAACCACTTGATAGATGTCTTGATTTTTTACATGGAAAAATGACCAACCCACCATTTGCTGGAAAGGGTGAATAGTCCACATAACTTCTTGGTTTGGTATACACTTATGTGTGTAGACCATTTCTAGTAGAAGATATAGGTTGATATTATTAATTTTATACTTTCACTGATGAATTTAGTAGATATCGATATATCTACATGATGAGCTATAAGATTGATCCACTTGAGAAATTCAATGAATTCATGAATGAAGTAGAGAATCATCTAGGTAATAAGATAAAAAATATTTGATCAGATCAAATTGATGAATATCATAACAAATAGTTCAATGACTTTTTATAGGATTTTTGGATTCTATATCAACTCACTACACCTTATACTCCATAGTGTAATGGTGTTATTGAAGGGAAGAACCATGCCTTTTTTTAATGGTAAGGTTGATAATGAGTCATGAAGATCTTCTATTATCCTTTTGGGATATGCATTAAAAATTGAGGAAATACACATTAAACTGTGTACCAACTAATATAGAACATGGAATTCTATATGATCAATAAAGTGGAAGGAATCCAATTTTATTACATACAAATGTATGGGGTTACGATTAGTTGTTAAGTCCTTCTTAGGAAACAAACTAGCACCCTGGGGAATGAGGTATTTCATTCTAGGGTATCCCAAATAATCAAAGGGATACTAATTAGAACACTCCCTAGAAAGGAATCAATGGTAATGCATTCTGTATCCTAGTAGTCTATATTGATGACATATTTATAATTGGATGAAACATTCCAGTCTTAGAATCTGTTAAGGATTGGTTAAACATGTGTTTATGTATGGAGGACATAGGTGATGAAACCTGCATTCTAGGGATCAAGATCATTCATGATAGATATAAGAGGATTATTGGACAAAGTAATAGTATATATATTGACCAGTTACTAATGAGATTTAGTATTGAAAAATCCATGAGGGGATTGTTTCCAGTGTCACATTGTTTAAATCATTCGAATAAAATGTGTCCCCAGCCATAACAAGAGAAAAAAATATTGTTTAATATGTGATATTCCGTAGTGATGAGATCAATCATTTATTCCATGTTATGTAGTATAATAAACGATTAAAATTCATTGAGCATGGTAAAAATATATCAAGATGATATTGTAAAACAAAATTGGATTTCTGTTAAGGCTATCCTTATGTATTAAAGAATAACTATGGATTAGTTTTTGGTGTATGGAGGATATGAGGAGCTGGTCATCATTGGATATACCAATTCGAGTTTTCATATAGATCTGAATGATCTGAAGTTGAAATTAGGATATGTTTTTGTCTCAATAGAGGATACGTGACCTGAAAAATATCAAAGAATCCAGTTGTCTCTGATTCTATAGAAGAGTTTTTGTAAATAAAATAGTTTGATGTGGACAAGGATGCCATGTTGATTTAAAAATTTATCTAGAATCATAATGTGGTTTCTAGTAGTAAATACCATATAACATTTTATTATGATAATACTATAGTGGTGTCTCTTAAAAAAGTGTCTACAGCACACCAAAAGACAAATAATATACTTTTAAACAATAAACTATTGGGGGATTTATATTAGAGGGGTGTAGTAACAGTGAGCAGAGTATCCATAGAAGATAACATGGAATAAACATTGTCTAAAGGCCTATCTCAATATAAGTAAGAGTATCATGTGTGATCTATAAGACTGAAGGTTGTTAGTAGTCGGATCTAGTGCAAGTGGGAGTATATTAGAGTTGGAGTCCTAAAACCAACCTCTATATAATTTATGAAAAACATGTATTTATTTTTTTAATATTAGTAATATACCTATCTCATCATGATTGTTCTAATTCAAAAATATGTATGTTATAATGTCCTAGTAGTAGTTATCACACTAAAAGGACATATAAGTTCCCTACTATGTTGAGAAATCATAAGTGTTAAAACACTATTCATGAATACATGTTAAATATCTAGATGGTACCATTGGTAGAAATAATGATAAAGGGTAACAAGGGTGGAGACTCATAGGACCTTGAGGCAACTTCTTATGGTGTATTCCCTTGGTAATATCCAGTAGGATATTATGAGAATGAGGTCCTCCAATTGGAAATCCACATTTATATTAGTCATTGGATGTTCTTGTGTACGGATGTGATTATTGGTCCCTAGACATTATAATTATTATTAATTAATATAATGAGTAGAGTAATTTTATTTATGGATGAAAACTATGATGATATATGTTTGTAGTGAGGTATGATACATTTGGTGTGACAGGAGTAATATTACATTAATGAGCAATGAAAAAAAGGATTCATTCCTTTTATTCTTCAATGGATGTTAATATCCTAGTACCATTGATGGAAATGATAGATCCTAAATAAATCCATAGATATGATTTTATATAGGAAAGTTCTCTTTCTAGGAATTCAATGAAAGAGACATTGATCACATAGATTAATAACACTGGCATGCAACCTGCTTGATTTGAGATATTATGATAAAAGGATTATACGACACTATAAGAATCCATGTGAGGTAACATATCATTGAGATATTAACTTATTTCTCATTGAGTTCCTTGGTTTGTTTCTAGATGATAACCATGGACATTAGGCTACTTCGATTATTGTCACTGAGGAAGAGGCCTAGAGGGTCACACACTATGTGTGTCCATGATCACAATTAAATAAGATATTTGTTATTTAACTAGTTGAATACATATTATTCTTGTACATGGTTCAATAAGTATTCATATATTCTTGATCACATATAAATATTTGTTTAATTATTGATAATATAACATTTTCTTATTTATTAGATAATAATGAAGTGATATTTATATAAAAATAATTAGTCATTTTTTAGGCCCGATAAAGTTTATGGAGGAATGACAGAAAAAAAATTTAGGTATGGTGAGAAATAGTAAATATTGATTATGATATGATTAAATAATATATAATTATAATTCTCAAGTTATGCGAATGTGGGAAAATAATGATATTATTATTATTATTTAATATGGGGTTTCTATGAGATAAAATAAATAATTAAGGTTAGTTGTGAAATTATATTATTTTAACTATAGCAATACATAAACCAAGTTATGTTATTTTCTTATTAATTTAATTCATTTGTCTTAGTTGCGCACAAAAAATTTGTACAATCTTCTCAAGCCTAGAGATATCTCTTCTATAAGAACTCTCCCATGAATATAGAGCAATCATCCTCTACCGAATCAAGGAGTACTCTTTGGATTATTTTATCAAATAAATCAAAGTAGGAAAATTCAAGTGAAAAGAACTAATATGATCTCAACCAGAGGTTCCTTTGGAGATGTCTGGAGATTCTTAGAACACATGTAGATCATATCTAGAGGAAATATACACCTGGTTTCCAAAATGAAACGAAGTTGCACTGCTGATCTGTCACCAGATCCTAAATGTGGAAATAATTCCATAAAAGTAATTTGTTATTTAAATAAATTAATTATAAAAAATATGTGATGATCCATTAAAAAATTATAGAGTTCTTTACATTGTATATTTTTTTAATTTAATTACATATATCATTTAATTTAACATCATTTAGATCTTATATTGATAACCACTCATGATAAAATATATTTTGGACACTACCTATCACTCGCTTCCGCTGCACCCAGAACCTACAATCTAATGATAGAAGAACTATAACTTAGAAAAATTGGAGGGTTCTACTAAAGAGTTAGAGACCCATTCCTTGAATCCATAAGAGGGTTCCACTATGTAAATAGAGGACCCATCCCCTGACTCCCTTGGAGGTTCCACTTTACAGATAGAAGGCTCATTCCCTGAATCCATAAGCCAGTTCCAGTCCGTAGATTGATGAATCAGGTCCTGAATCTGTTAGAGGGTTTAACTTACTAGATTGACGTAACATGACCTTAATACATAGAGTTTCCACTCAGTTTTTATAGAATCCATTTATTAATTCCATAGGAGGGTCCACTTAGTTGATAGAGGACCCATGTCACAACTCCTTGGAAGGGTCTCACTCAATAGGTATAGGCATTATGGCCTAGAATTAAAGGAGGGTTCCACTATATATATATATATAGGAATACTTACATGAGTATGTTTGAGGGTACCAATTAGTATATAATCTACTCATACCCTAACTCCACAGGATGGAAAAACTCTATGATGATCCATCCCAAACAGTGTCCTCACTGTGCACCGCCTAAAGAAGCATCATCTTCGAAACATATCACAACACATCTCAAAAATTAAAAGAAGGGAACCATTATGTTCTAAAACAAAAAAAACACTCAATATAGGCTACTCATGCATAAACAATTTATTTTTAATCAAGAAGATACAATATATAGTATTTTCATTAAAAATTAGGTACACAACATATAGGTGGTCCACACAGTGTGTATCCCCACTCCTCTTCCAAACTGTGTCCTTCCTAGTAAAAGTATTACTAGAAACGTAGTGATGCACTATGTTTAAGGTACTATAAGAAATATATAGACCTATGTGGGTGAGATTTGTTCTCCTCACTATTTTCGTGTCCTTCTGGTCATGATCGTGTGTATTGGATACATATATTAGTGTTCCCCACCCTACACTACATGTATGACATCATGGGATAGTATGTTTTTACTCCTTGTACACTCCAATGGAAAAAAAACTAGAGCTTAAAATAAATATGGGCCCTCCACATGTATAATGATATTTAACTCCCTGTATAACCCTATCCAACATAGAAAATGGAATGTATGGCTTGTGTTCATCACAATATACGCAGTGTGTGTCAAAACTTTCTTGAAGCCAAAGGTTATTTCATGCATCATCCATATATAGTACAACCACCTAATATCATACATGGTATACACATGATACTGAAGTTATTTTTCTTAATCCAATGATTCATTCCTTATTGTTATTGGAAATCAAATCTCAATCCAATTACACATTGATCTTACATGCTACTGGTCACTCATGGTGCCCCCTTCAACCTTAATAGATTTTGGATCCATGGTAGAATCACCCAAATCATACATAAAATCCTCAAACTATCCTCAAATAATTATACCAACCATTTCATGTGAATTGGCCACAAATTTTGGGGTCCCATCATGCTCGAAACCATCAGTAAATAGAAAATTATGGACCTATGGGCCTTTGGTGAATAACATGTAGAATAGTGAGGGGAAAGCATGATAAACTATTAAAACAATTTTTTCCACAAAAATACTAGACAAAATATATATATTTGGGATATTCGATGTTATAAATATGTCATAATGAGAACAAAATAATCAATAAAAAATATAAATCCACCATGAGGCCTCATTGAAAGGATTTTTCAAAGACATAATCAAGAAATATTCCAATCATGCTTAATCATTTAATCACATGGATAGAAACCAAAAATTATGAATCATGCCTTGATTCATATTGATCATCTTTGAATAACGCATTTCATCACAATGGAGATGACTGGTTTCATTCATTACACTTCGATTCACTAGAATCTCGAAGTTAGATGTTTCCTGATATTGATTTTTGAATAATGAATGGTGGAATTATCTTCTACACACACCCATGGTTATGTGGCTAACCATGTAAATTCATCATAACATAATATATGTTGAGTGAGTACTTTTTAGGTCATTTAATGGATTTATTAAATGAATTAATTAATTAATTCACTTAACATACCCTCCAACCATAACTTTATCAGAGTATCCAACGCCAACAAATATTAGGTCCCTTCTAGGGTAAATATCACAAATTAGATTCAAACATTAAACCCCTAAAAATATAAGAATTGTGAAAACCCTAAAATATTCTAAAAAACATAGAAAAACCTAAAACCATTAAACACACTAAAACCATAAAAACCGTTAAAATCCTAAAAACAAACTAAAAATTAATAAAACCCATTAAAAACCATAAAAGGATAAAATATTTTAAACACAATAAAACCCAAAAAAAATTACAAAAACTCAAAATAACAGAAATAACCCCAAAAACCCTAAATAAATGAAAAAACTCAAAATCCCTAAAAAATATAAGAAGTCATAAAAACCTAATAAAGTAATAAAAATACCAACAATCATAAAAACCTATAATTCCCTAAGAAAACCATAAGAACCAAAAAACAATTAAACCCCATAAAAACATAAAAAACAAAAAATCCTAAAAACCCAAAAACTATAAAATTTTTAATACCTTTAAAACCATAAAACCCATAAAAACCATAAAAAACACAAAAAACTAAAAACCATTTAAACCACTAATATGTTTTTAAAAAATCTTAAAAATATTAAAACCTTAAAAACTAAAAAACCCCAAAATCCCTCAAAAACCTTAAAATCCCAAAAATACCCTAAAACGCCCCAAAATCCCTAAAAACCCTAAAACCCATAAAAATACCAAAAAAATTACCGAAAAACATAAAATGACCTAAAAACCCTAAAAAACAATAAAAAAACATGAAATCTCTAAAACACTTAAAACTTCTAATATAAATAAAAATAAGAAAAACATTAAAAAACATGAAAAATCTATAAAAACCTAAAAACAAAAAAAAAACCCTAATACCAAAAATAACTCTAAAAAAATAAAAACGATAAAAAAATATAAATTCTATAAAAACCATGTAGATTACTAATAACATTAGAAAATTATATGATCCCTTAAGTAACCAAAAAAATGATAATCCACTAAAACACAAAAAAACAGTAAAAACTCTAAAAAACCATAAAACCCTCAAAATCCTTAAAACCCTGGAAAACCATAAAAATAATAAAAAATATATAAAAATACATAAAATTTACAAAAGAGTAAAAATTTTAAAACACCTTTGAAAACCATAAAAGCTAAAAATAGTAAATCCTATAAAAACATAAAAAATAATAAATACTCTAAACACCCCTAACCCCTAGAAACCGAAAAACCATTGAACCCCTAAAAACATTAAAAGCCCTCAGGACCCATAAAACCCATTAAAAACTATAAGTACAACATAAACCCCTAAAAATGTTTAAAACCTCTACAACATTTAAATCCCTATGAAACCAAAAAAAACTATAAAAACCCAAACATAACATCAAAACCCTAAAATCCATAAAAAACACTAAGAACATCAAAATCCTCAAGACCCTAAAAAAATAAAAATCCAAAAAAGCATTAAAAATTCCTTAATACGTAAAAAATACTAAAACCCTTAAAAATATGAAGAAAAATCTGAAATCAAAAAAACACTTAAAACCCCAAAAAACCTAGAGAATGCTATAAACTCTAAAAAAAAAGATAAAACCCATAAATATCCTAAAAGCCTTTAAAGCACTGAAAACCCATAAAACCCTAAAAATAATTAACACTCAAAAAACCCCAAAAAAACTCTAAAAACATTAAAAATCTTCAAAATATCAAAAAAACCCTAAAATAAAAAAAACAAAACCCTAGACACCCAAAAAACCCTAAAGCCATCATAATTTATAAAACACATAAAACCATAAAAATCCTCAAAAATCTATAAAAATCACTAAAAACATATAGAAACATAAAACCCTTGAAAACCCTTAAGAAAACCATAAAATCCTAAAAATAATTAAACCCAATCAACCCAAAAATTCTAAAATCTCTAAAATACATCAAAACCATAAAACCCATGAATCCCATAAAAACCATATAAACCAATAAAATCCTTAAAAACCAAAAAATACAATAAATACCACAAAAACTATAAAACCACTTTAAACACCTGAAAATGATAAAAATTCTAAAAAACCTAAAAAATTCAAACCCCCCGCCCCTAAAAACTCCAAAAATCATAAAACCCTAAAAACCATAAAAACCCTAAAAAAATCCTAAAAAATAAATAACAATCCAAACAAAATTAAAAATCCCTTAAATTCCTCAAAAAATTGTACAAATAAAAAACCACTTAAAACTAGTAAAAACCCTAAAATGATAAAAACCATAATGGACCCAAAAACCCTAAACACCCAAAAAACCAAAAAACCCCAAAAACCATATAAAACCCAAAACCCATAAAACACTGAAAACCCATATAAACCATAGAACCAAATAAAACTCTAAAAACCAATTAACTCCCTCAAAATGATTAAAAAATAAAAAACCCTAAAAACCGACCGCAGCCCATAAAATCCCAAAAAAAAAACCAAAAAAAATTTTAAAAAATCTTAAAAATACCTAAAAACATAAAACCCCTTGAAACACTGAGAAAATAGTAATAAAAACTACAAACCTAAAAAACAAAAATCCCCTAAAAGTCCTAATATTTAATAAAACCTTAAACCATAAAATAACATAAAAACCCCTAAAACCTAAACCCCCCTAAAACCTTACAAACTCTATAACCCCATAAAAACCTTAAAACAAAACTAAAACCATTAAAAACCATTTAAAATCCAAAAAATGATTACAAACCCCTATAAACCCGTAAAACCCTAAAAAACTCACACAAACTTAAAAACACAATAAAATCATAAAGCCAAAAACTCAAATAACTCTAAAATCCCTCAATATCCCGAAAAACACTAAAAATTATAAAAATCATCCCAATCCCTAAAAATTGAAAAAAATTAAAAACCCCTAAAAATGGTGAAAACCCATAAGAAAAATATAAAAAACCTAAAAAATCCTTAAACCCCTGAAATTACTAAAATTTTAAAAACATCTTTTAAACCCTAAAAGAACATAAGAACCCCACAAACGCTTAAAATCATTAAAACCCCAAAAAACCATAAAAACACTATAAAACCATAACAACCTTAAGATCCTAGTAAAACCTTTAAAACCCATTAAAACCGTAAAAATTTTAATGAACTCTATAAAACAATAAAACCCCTAAAATCTCACAAAAACTAAAATCCCAGAAAATCCATAAAACACAAAACACCTAAAAACCCTAAATACCCTCAAAATCACTAAAAAGCCTAAAAACATATAAATACTCAATATCCGTAAAAATAGCTAAAAAATTTAAAAAACTAAAAACCTTAAAACACATAAAACTAATAAAACCCAAACAAAATATAAAAACACAAAATTCCTAAAAACCATAAAAACAGAGAAAACCATTAAACTCCCAAAAAAAGTTAAAAAATCCTAAAAACCCATAAAACTTCAAAAAATAACTAAAACACTAAAAAACCCAAAAAACACATTAAAAGATAAAAAACTCTAAAATCCCAAAAAATGTAAAAAAACCCTAAAAACCCAAAAATACCTCAAAACCCTAAAAACAGCCTGAAGCTCTAAAACCATAAAAAACTAAACAATCCCTAAAAATCCATAAAAAACCCTAAACCCCTAAAAATCCCAAAGAAAACCTTGAAAATTGAAAACCACATAAAACCTATAGAAATCCGAAATGATGTGAAAACCATTTAAAACCCTCGAAACCCCTAAAAATCTAAAAACCACAAAAACCCAAAAAATAATAAAAACCCTAAAAATCTATAAAACCCTAAAAACAACTTAAACCTGTAGAAATCTTTTAATCTGATAAAATTGTTAAAACCCCTTTAAAACCAAAAAACTCAAAAAGATATTAAAACCCCAAGAAAACCAAAAAAACCCATTAAAACCCTAAAAACTTTAATAACCGTCAAAATACCTAAAAACCTAAAAACCCATAAAATTCTAAAAAACCCCAACAAGTCCATAAAAACATAAAAAAATCCTAAAATATCTAAAATCCCCAATGGAATCCTTAAAAAACTAAAAAATATTTAAACCCATAAAAAACATTAAAACGCCAATTCCCCTAAAAACTCTAAAACCCATTAAAACCACAAAACCCCAAACTACATAAAAAACCTAAAACCCAATAAAACACCTAAAAAACTAAAAAAACATTAGACCTTTAAAATCAATTTAAAAATCTAAGAAACCATAAAAAAACAAACAAAAAAAAATCTCTAAAATTTCATAAAACCATAAAACCCCTTAAAACAATAAAACCCTTAAAATTCCTAAAAACTAAAAAACCTAAAAAACCATAGATATTTAAAAATTACTAAAAATCTTCAAAAATAATAATAAAACATTAAAAACATAAAAACACATAGATCCCATAAAACTAAAAAAATTCTAAAACCACTAAAAGCGATAAAAACTCTAAAATGCCTTAAAAATTTTAAAAACTAAAAAGACCTCTAGAACCCCTAAAAAGCCATAAAAACACTATAAAGCCTAAAAGAGCCTAAACCCCCCCAAAATATTTAAAAATCATAAAAACCCATAAAAAATCATAAGAATCCCTAAATATCAAAAACCCATAAAACCCTGAAAACACTATGAAAACATTCAAAAAAACATATAAAACCTATAAAATATATGTGAAACGCTAAAATATCTAAAAAAAGATAAAAAACATAAAAAACCTAAACACTATAAAACCCTTAAAAACCTTAAAATCCATAAAAAACCATAAAAACCTAAATCCCACTAAAAACTATAAAACCCCATTAAACCACCAAAAACTATAAAAAAAATATAAAAACATTGAAATCCCTAAAAAACTCAAAAAATCCCAAATATCAAAAAAACCCAAAAAAAAATACTAAAATCCCACAAAATCCCTATAAACACTTAAAACCCATAAAAATCCCAAAAAAGACCTAAAATATAAAAAAACATAAAACACCTAAAAACCTTGAAAACCACTATGAAAACCTTAAAACATAAAAAACAAATAAAACCACTAAAAACCTAAAAATCACTAAAACATCTAAAAACCCTAAAAACCCTCCAAATCCTTAAAACCCCTAGACCAAAAAAATACTATAAAATTCCTTAACATCAAACATAAAACCCGTAAAAACCATTAACGACACTAGGAAACCATTAAGAACCTAAAAACACTTAAACCACTAATAACATAAATGAATTTAAAATCCTAAAAATCCATAGAAACCATAAACTCACTTAAAAACCGTTAAAAACCAAAAAACACAAAAAACCCCCTAAAACCAACTAAAACCACTCTAAACCCATAAAAACATTATAAAACTCCAAAAACCCATAAAAACCCTAAAAACTATAAAAAACCCTATAACCCCAATGAAACCGTAAATTCTTTGATACCCTAAATCCCTTAAAAACCCCTAAAATCCCTAAAACCCATAAAATTCATAAAAATACCCAAAAATCCTTAAAAACAAAAAAATCCTAAAACCCCTAGAAAACCCCTAAGAAAACCTTAAAAACATTAAATAGTTAAACCCCTAAAAAACATAAGAAAGTTAAAAACCCAAAAAACCATAAAATCTCCACAATCCCATATAACCCATAAAATCATGAAAAAGCAATAAAAATACATAAGGACATAAAAACCCATAGAGACCCAAAAATCCCTAAATATCCTTATAATCCTAAAAACACATAAAAACCCTAAAAATTATAAAACCTTAAAAACTGAATAAAAACTTCAATATCTCTTTAAACATCTAAAAGCCTTAAAACCTCTAAAAACATTGAAGCCCTAAAAAACTAAAAAAACCTAAAAATAAAAAATCAAAGAAACCCAAAAAACCCTAAAAATTCAGTAAAACATTCGAAATCCCTAAGTACCCGAAAAGACCATAAAATTGATAAAATCCTTAAATTTAGCTAAAAATTTATAATAGTAAAACCCTAAAAAAGACTAAGAAAACCAAAAATTCCTAAAAAAAACATAATCCCATAAAAGGATAAAAAATTCTAAAAACCATGAAAATTGTAAAAACCCTAAAACCCCTAAAAACCTTAAACGCCCCTTAAAACCCATTAAAAATCATAAAACCAACTAAAACATTGGAAACCCTTTTAACCCCAAAAAACATTAAAAACTCTAAAAAACCATAGAAACCCTAAAATAATAAAAATCCCCTAAAACCTAAAAACCCATAAAAATCCTAAAAACACTCAAGAACCCTAAAATCTTATAAACCCATAAAAAGAAAAAAAAATCCAAAAAATCCATAAAAATGTAAAAAACCACAAAAAACCCCGTTAGAACCCCTATGAAAACCGTAAAAACCTTAAAACACTTAATACATAAAAACAGCCTAAAATTCTCTAAAACACCTAAAACAAAAAAAACCCTAAAACCCTCCAAATTCAAAAAGTATTAAAAATAATAAAATTCCTATAAAATTCCTAAAAATATAAAAAACCCCTAATAAAACCTTAAAAAACTAAAAACATACAACCGTAAAAAACTTAAAAAATAATAAAAACCCACAAAAATCAAAAAAAATATAAATCCCCTAAAAAAAATAAAAACCCTAAAAACATAAAACCCCATAAAACCAATAAAAACTCTAAGAACCCTTTAAACCACTATAAATGTATAAAATCACTAAAATACATAAAACCCCTAAAAAATAATGAAACCCCTTAAAACCCAATAAACCAGCAATGCCATAAAACCCCTAAAAACCCTCAAAAACACAAAAACCCAGAACCCCCCTTAATGATCCTAAAAAACCATAACAATACCTAAAATAATAAAAACAGTAAAAGAAACTGAAAACTCTTAAGATAACCTAAAAACCTAAAAACACATAAAACAACTAAAACCCAAAAATAAAAAAAACCCCTTAAACTATGAATAAACTAAAAAAACCCTACACCCTCCCACCCCCAAATCTCTAAAATCCCTTAAAAGCCATAAAAAGCAGTAAAACTCTCTAAAAAAACTTAAAATTAATAAAACTATTAATAACGCTTAAACCCTCAATTAAAACCATAAAAAACTAAAAATACATGAAACCCCTAAAAACATTAAAATTCAAAAAACCCTAAATAACTGTAAAACACATAAAAACCATAAAATCCAAAAACCATTCAAACCTCTAAAAAGGTTAAAATCTCTAAAAACCATAAACCATCTAAAAACTCAAAAAAAAAACCCCATAAAACCCAAAAAACTCGAAAAACTCATAAAGCCCTTCAAAATATCTAAAAACCATAAATCTATTAAAAACACTAAAGATCCTTAAAAATGAAAAAAAAAACCACAAAAACCATATAAAACTCTAACAAAACCATAAAACACTAAAAAAAATTAAAACCCCTAAAAAATAAAAAATATCTAAAACCCTAAAAAACCATGAAACCCTAACAACACTAAATACCTAAAAACCACATAATAACCTAAAAACCAAAATGAACCCTAAAACCACATAATAACCTAAAAAATACTAATAATTATTCAATAACATTAAACCCATAAAATATAAAAAAACTCAAAAAATACCTAAAATCTTATAAAAATTACTAAAACCCATAAAAATCATAAAGATCCACAAAATCCCTAAAAACACTATAAAGCATGAAACTCATAAAAAAGCCCTAAAAATACCTAAAACATAAAAAAACAATGAAACCCCTATGAAATCCTTTCAAACCAAAAAATAGTTGAACCGCTAAAAACATAAAACCATTAAGAACGATTAAAATACATAAATAATCATCGAATCCCAAAAAACCAAAAAACCACTTAACAATGTTAAAAAACCTAAAACTCAAAACAACCCACTGAAAACCCACTGAAACACTAAAAACCATTTAGAACCTTTAAAAACAATAAATCCCTAAAACCCCTTAAACCCCCTTGAAAACTAAAAAAACCAAAAACCCCAAAAAACATAACAACTCTAAAAACCATAATAACCCTAAAACCCCCAAAAAAGTAGAAAAATAATAATAAATACCTATGAAAATAAAAACAAAAAACCCCCAAAACCCCTATGAAAACCATAAAAAAATAAAACACATTAAACCCTTCAAAACCTAAAAATGCTAAAAACTCAAAAAATACTTACAAACCCAAAAAACATTAAAACCCAAAAAAAATACCTAGTTTTTTTAAAAGTAAACCTAAAATCCTTATAACCATTAAAACCCCATAAAACTCAAAGAACCCTTTAAACCCATAAAACCATTAAACTTTAAATAACCTTAAAACCCTTAGAAAACTGAAAAACACTAAAACTGAAAAAAAAACAACCATAAACACCTTAAAACCCCAAAACACCATCAAAATACCGAAAAATATTGAAAACCTTTGAAAACCAAAAAAAGTCGTAAAAATCCATAAGAAATTAAAAAATCCTATAATTCTTGATAATTATTATGAAAACATTAAAAACAAAAAACCCCTTAAAACCCCTAAAAAACATGGAAACCCTGAAATCTCCAAAACCCCTAAAAACACTGAAAAACAATAAAAACCAAAAAAACACTAAATTCTTCAAAAACCCTAAAAACAAAAAAAGATCAAAAAAACACTATGAAATCAAAAAAAACATTCTTAAACCATAATAATGCTAAAAAACGATACAGAACTATGACACCCAAGAAACTAAAAAATCCCCAAAACCCTAAAATCCATAAAAAAAATAAAAAACCCTAAAACCCCTAAAAACTCTAAAACCCTTAAAACCCATAAAAATTATAAAAAGAGATAAAAGTACCTAAAAATATAAAAATCCCAAAAACCCAAAAATCACCTAAGAAACCTTAGAAAACCTAAAAACACTTAAAACGCCTAAAAACCTAAAAATTATAAAAAACCTAAAACCCCTCAAATCCATAAAAACTATAATCCCCCTAAAATCTTAAAAAACATCAAAACCGATAAAACTATAAAAACCACTAAAATCTAAAAATACCCTTTAACCTTGTAAAAACACTAAAAAGCACAAAACAACCATGAAAACTTAAAAACTCTCAAAATTTCTAAAAGCCTAAAAAATAATCAAAACCCATAAAAAGTCCAAAAAAACCAAAAAAACGCAAAACCCTCACAAATATCATAAGAAAACCATAAATACACTAAAACACTTAAAAACCCTAAAATGAAAAAACCCCAAAAAACTATAAAACCCCAAAATACGATAAAAAATCATAAAGCCCATAAAAATTAAAAAAACCAATAAAAACTATGAAACACTTTAAACCCCTAAAAACATTAAAAACTCTAAAATACAATAACATTTTAAAAACTAAAAAATCACCAAAACCACAAAAAAATCATAAAAACCCTAGAAATCCCTATATTTTTTGAAAATCGACAAAACCCTAAAAAAATAAATCATTAAAATCACTATAATCCCTATAATCATAAAAAACTCATAAAACCCTGAAAACACTAATAAAACCATAAAAAACTACAAAATATTAAGACCACTAAAAAATTAAAAAAAACCCATAAAACCCATTAAAACCATAAAAACATTAAAAAATATTAAATACCATTAAGAACCCCAAAAAATCAAAATACGTCTAAAACCTAAAAAAATAAAACCCATAAATATACTAAAAGAACTAAAAACCATAAAACACCCAAAACCACTAAAACCCCTAAAAACCGTAAAAATATAAAAAATATGAAAAAACATAGATATCCCAAAAACCCTAAAAATCCCTAGGAAAACCTTAAAATTCTTAAAACACCTAAAACCCCTAAAAACCTAAAAATTATAAACACTTAAATAACCCAAAAAAACCTAAAATTCCAAAACCATTAAATCCCATAAAACCCTTCGAAAACCTTAAAACCCAAAAAAACCCTAAAAACCCACTAAAAAATATAAAAACCCTTCAACACCCTAAAATCATTGAAAAACTCCAATAACATTAAAACCCCCCAAAACCCATAAAAACCCTAGAATCACAAAAAATAAAAAAAACCACTAAAAATCATTAAAAATCTATAAACCATAAAATTCTATAAAATCTATAAAAAACGAAAAAAGTCGAAAAAGCCACTAAAAAAGTAAAAACACAAAAATACCAAAAAACACTTAACCCCCTAAAAACCTAAAAACAATAAAAACCCTAAAAACCCTATCACCACTAAAGACTCTAAAAACTATAAAACCGCTAAAACATTAAAACACCATAAAAACCCCTAAAACCCCAAAAAATCCTAAAACACAATAAAATCGCTAAAACTGATTAATAACTCTAAAACCCTTTAAAATCTTAAAAACATTAAAAACTAAAAAAAATGAAATCTATAAAAAACACAAAAAATCCCTAAAAACCATGAAAACATATAAAAACTCATAAAACCCTAAAAAACATAAAAACCCCTACCACCCAACAAATTCCTTAAAATCCATAACAACCCATACAATTTTAGAAATGCCCTAAAAATCAAAAAAATTGTAAGAATCCCAATAAACCCTAAAAACCACTAAAAATACCATAAATCCCAAAAAAACAAAAAAACAAAAAATACAAACAATGCTAAAAAACCCTTGAATACCCTGAATACCCCAAAAAACCATAAAAACGCAAAATACCCAAAAAACCGAAAAACCAACATATAACTATAAATAACCCATTAATGCCCTATATTTTTAAAGAAAATCTCTAAAAAATATTAAAACCAACAAAAAACTCAAAAAACCCAAAAAAAAATCCATAAAGCCACGGAAAACCCTAAAAACCCTAAAAGGCCTCAAAATACCTAAAACCCATAAAATATTATAAAATTACTAAAACTCCCAAAAATCCCTAAAAATGTAAAAATACATAAACCCTAAAAGACACTCAAAACCCTTAAAACCTAAAAAGATTTAACACCCCTAATATGCATAAAAATGATAAAACCCTAGAAACCATAAAATACTGTAAAATCAATAAAATCCCATAAAATATTAAAAACCCTAAAAACTCATAAAAATAATTAAAATCCACTAAAAACACTAAAAACTTTTTAAAACCATAAAATTTTTAAAAAAACTGAAAAACCCCATTAAAACACTAAAACTCCCAAAAACTCGTAAAACCCCTAAAATCCCTAAAACCCATAAAACTCTCAAAATCAATAAGGACACTAAAAACCATAAATATCTTTAAAAACACTAAAAATCCATAAAAACATAAAATACCTAAAATCCATAAATAAACCTAAGAAAACATTAATGATTTTAAAACACATAAAACCCATAAAATAAAAAAAAAACTAAAAACCATAAAACCCCTAAAACCCCATAAAAACTAGGAATTCCATAAAAACCTATAACTCATGATACCCTTTGAACCCCTAAAAACATTAAAAACTACAAAACCCTTAAAACCCAAAAAAAAATTCCCAAAAACCCAAAAAAACAAAATCCAAAACCTAAAAAATGCTAAAACCCCTCATAATTTTTGAAAACACCAAAATCCATAAAAATCAAAAAATTCCTTAAAATCCATTAAAAAATCCTAAATCCCTGAAATACCATAAAAAGATTTTATAAATCTAAAGACAGTTAAATACAATAAAAACATAAAAACACTAAAAACCATAAAATCCCTAAAACCTTAAAAAACCAAAAAAAACTCATAAAAACCCTAAAACCACTAAATACTCAAAAAACAGTTTAAACGTCTACAAATGATGAAAAATTAAAAAAAAAATTCTAAACCCATAAAATACTCAAGAAAACCCTAAAAATCATAAAAATAAAAATTCACTAAAAACCTAAAAAATTAAAACCCACAAAATCCCTAAAATCCATAAAAACCATAAAAATAATGAATATCCCTAAAAATGAAAAATACTCTAAAAACCCAAAAGAAAACCATTGAAACATAAATTTTTTTAAAACCCCTAAAAACCTAAAAACAGAAAAATGAAAAAACTCTAAAAACCATAAAACCCAAGAAACATTAACAAACCCTAGAAACCATAAAAATCCATAAAGTCACTCAAAAATCTAGAGACCCTTTAAAACCCTAAAAATGATTAAAAAACTCTAAAAATCCTAAAACTGATAAAAACACCAAAAAACCCTAAAAACACAAGAAAACCTCAAAGACCCTACAAATCCTTAAAAAATCCAAATCCCTAAAACCCTTAAAAACATAAACATCTTAAAAAATTTCTAAAGATAACTTAAACAAAAAACCCTAATAACTATGAAAAGCCATTATGAAAATGTAAAAACCATTAAACACTTAAAACCGATAAATACTAAAAAAATTTAAAAATCCTAAAAATCCCTAAATTACAAAAAACCAAAAAAAAACCATAAAAACCATAAAAATAGAAAAAAAAAATACATAGACCCATAGAAACCTGAATACCAAATAAAAACACTGAATATATCTTAAACCCATAAAATATTAAAACACTCAAAACCCCCTAAAACCCAAACAAACATGAAAACTCTAAAACCCCTAATGACTGCTAAAACCCCTCTAAATATCTATAATCTTAAAAAACATAAAAACATAAAAATTCCATAAAAATAATTAAAAATGTAAAAAACAATAAAAAAACTAAAAACCCAAAACAAAACCTAAAACCCCTAAATCATTTAAAACCCAAATAAAACATAAATCCCCTAAAACCCTCAATAAAACCTAAAGCCCCATTAAAAAAAAAATTAAACTTAGAAACTATTTAAACCTATAAATAGTTAAAAAACACTATAACCCCTTTAAGACCCTAAAAACTAAAAACCCCCTAAAAAACAAAACAAACATAATACCCCAATACCTTCTAAAACTCTCCAAAATCCCTAAAAAGCCTAAAAACCATAAAAAATTCCTAAAAAAGTAGAAACCCTTAACAACTATAAAAACATCAAAAAAAGCCAAAAAAATCTGAAAAATCATTTGATGCCTACAATACCTAAAAATTATAAAAAACACTAAAATCCATGAAAACCCTAAAAACCTTTCAAACCCATAAAATCCCTAAAACCCATAAAATCATTAAAACCGTATAAAAACCATAAAACCCACTAAAAAACCTAAAAGCCCTTTTAAGCCCCAAGAAACATTTAAAATATATATAACCCATAAAAAAATTTTAAAAACCCTAAAACTCAAACAAAATACCATAAAAACCCAAATAGCCAAAAAAACCCTAATAACCATCATAATCCATAAAAACTGTAAAAACCATAATATTACATAAAAACATGAAAAATTCCCTAAAACATAAAAAATATAAAACCCTAAAAAATCATATGAAAACCTTCAAAACCTATGAATACATAAAACCAAAAAAATTATAAAAACCCTAAAAACGTAAAACCCCCCAAAACTAGAAAAACTATAAAACTCCTAAAAACATTAAAAGCCATAAAAACACCGAAAAATCATGGAAAACTCTAAAAACTAAAAAAAAATATTACAAAATTAAAAAAACCTTAATACCCTAAAAATTTTAAAGACCATAAAACCCCAAAAAGAAGAAAACACTTAAAATCCCTAAATATACTTTAAACCCCTCAAAATACCTGAAAATCATAAAAACTATAAAACTCCTAAAAATAATCAATATCCTTAAAATATTTTCAAACCCATAAAGATTCCAAGGAATACCAAAAAATCAATAAAATGTAAGAAACCCTAAGAACCCTGAAAAATACTAATCAAACCATAAAAACCCAAAAACAATTAAAAGCCCTAAAAACCTAGAAATGCAAAAAACCCAACCCCCCCCCCAATGTCCCTATAATTCCTAAACACCCATAAAATCAATAAAACCCTAAAACCGTAAAATCCCTAAATCCTCGTAAAAACTCTAAAACCCCCTAAAATCTATAAATACTCATTAAGCCAAAAAATGATAAAAATACTCTACAAAACATTAAAGCCCCTAAAAACACAAAAAAAATCCATACAACCCAAAAAAAACCCTAAAAACCCATAAAACCATAAAATACCCTTAAAATACTAAACAATCCCTAAAACATTTTAGAATCCAAAAAACCATGAAAAAGGAAAAGGACATCTTAAAAACCTTAGAATACATAAAACCTATAAAAACCCAAAAACACTAAAAACAATAAAAAATAAAAAACCTAAAAATCCCTAAAGCTCTAGATACATAAAAATCAAAAAAATACCTAAAACCCTATGAAATCCCAAAAACCCCAAAAACACATAAAACCCATAAAACCCAAAAAAGGCCATAAACCCCTAAAAACATATAAAAAGATAAAAACCTTAAAACCCAATAATAACTTTATCAAAACACTAAAAACCCTGATAGATTTAAAAAAATTCCCTAAAAACACCAAAAAACATAAAATCCCTAAAAAATTTAAAAAACCCTAAAAACACTAAAAACCCATGAAAGTCTAAAAACCCAACAATTCCATAAAAATTGAAAAAAAAACCTAAAAACACGTAAGAAGACCTAAAAACCTAAAAAAATAAAAAAATAAAAACTTAAAAACAAAAATACCCTTAAAACCCCAAAAATACATCAAAATCCCTAAAAATATAGAACACCATAAAAATCCTTAAAAGCCCTAAAAATACCTTAAAACATAATAAAAATCATGAAAAACTAAAAAAATTAAGAAAAACATAAAAATATAAATCCTTTAAAAAACATAAAAAAGATAAAAACTATAATAACCCTAAAATACCATAAACATTAAAAACTCATAAACCCATAAATCCACTAAGAACCATGAAAACCCAAAACCCCCATAAAAACTCTAAAAACACACTAAAACATTAAAACCCCTTAAAACTATAAAAATATTAATGAAATATATAACATATTTAAACCCCTCAAACTCAAAAAAAAACCTAAAACCCCAACAAATGAAAAAAAACCTAAAAATCCAAAAAACCATAAAAATCCCTAAAGACCCTGAAAATTATATTGACCTAGAAGCTCTAAAAATCTCTAGAAACCTAAAAGAAAATGAAAATAATGATGACCCATAAAGATCATAATATATAAAAACACTTAAAACACCTAAAAACTTAAAATTGAGAAAAATATATAAAAAACTACTAAACGATTAAAACTACTAAAATCTCTAAAAACATGAAAAATCCTAGAAAATTATAAAAAATAACTAAAATGTTAACAATTATAAAATCATGATAAAATATATGAAAAACTTTAAAATCTATAAACACATTAAACCCCTAAAAACAAAAAACAACGTCAAAATCCTAAAAAAACCTTAAAAAATATTTAAAACCATTAAAGCCTTTAAAAACCATAAAACACGTGTAACCCTTATAACCCACTAAAAACACTAAAAATTATTTATACCCGTAAAAATATTAAGAAATACTAAAATAACATATACCAATAAAAACTAAAAAAATCCCAAAAATCCAAAAACCCAAAAAACCTTAAGAAAACATAAAACCCCTCAATATTTCTAAAAACCCTAAAACGCATAATAATATTAAAAAATACTTAAACATCCCTAAAAAAATGAAAACCCTAATAAACCTAATAACCCATATTAAAACCCTAAAATCATGAAAACACTTAAGACCCCTAAAATACTAAAAAAAATAGAAAACCCTAAAAACCTAAAAACAATAAAAACCCTTATTCCCTAAAAATTCTATAAACCAATAAAAAATGTAAAAAACCACTAAAAACTATAAAAACCGTTTATCGCTGTAAAATTTTAATGATCAATAGAAACCTGTAAAACCACATAGAACTCAAAAAAACATAAAATCCTAGACCAACTTACAATCCCCTAAACCCCTCAAAATCCCTAAAAACAATACAATCCCACTAAAATCCTAAAATGTCCCTAAAAATACCCAAAAAATAAAAACAATTAAAACCCTTAAAAACTCCTAAGAAAGCCATACAAAACAAAAAACACTTCAAACCCCTAAATAACCAAAAAGTGCTAAAAACGTGAAATAAACCCTAAAATCACTAAAAATCCCTAAAACTCCTCAAAATCCCTTAAAACAATAAAAACCCAGAACCCCAAAAAATAACAAAATTGTAAAAACCCATAAAACTATAAAAACATTTATGAAAACATTAAAAATTGAAAAAAAACATAAAAACCTAAAGGAAAACTAAATAATTATAAAAACATTAAAGCCCTAAAGACCCCATAATGCCTAAAAACCATAACAACCCCTATAAAACTAAATCCCTTTATAAACAAAGAAACCACTAAAACTCTAAAAACCCTTAAAACACCTGTAAAAGAATAAAAATTTAAAAAAATATAAAATAAAATAAAATAAAATACCCTAAAAATCCAAAAAAAAATAAAACACTAAAAACTTTGAAAACCCCTAAAAATTATTTTCCACCCAAAAAACCCAATTTTTTTAAATCCTGAAAAATTTAAAAAAAAATTATAATCACTAAAAAAATGAAATACCTAAGAAAAAAATAATAAACTAAAAACAAATAAAAGACCTAAAAACCAAAAATTGATAAAAAAACCTAGCACTCATAAAAATAAAAAAAACCTAAAAAAACAAAAAAAATACTAAAATAGACCCAAAAATATCTAAAAATGGAAAACCCTTTAAAAACCTGGAAAAACAAAAGAAACCCTTGGTAACCAAAAAAATTCAATTCCCCACAAAACTAATAAATAACAAATCCCCTAAACATTTATAAAAATAACTTAAATCCCAAAAATCATAAAACACCTAAAACCTATAAAAACCCAAAAAACCCTAAAACCCCATTTAAACTCTAAAAAACCCATTAATAACATAAAAATGTTAAAAAATACTAAAACCTATTAAGCCACCCAAAAACCTAAAAACCATAAAGCACTAAAATACAAAATAATCCTAAATAACCTAAAAACGCAAATGAACCTCAAAATACCTAAAACCCTATAAAGCAATAAAAATTCTAAAAAATCCCAAAAATAATCTAAATTAAATTAAAACTCTAAAACCATGAAAACCCCTAGTAATCACTTAAAAACCTAAAAAAAATTAAAACCCATAAAAACCCTAAAAAATATAAAAACCCTTAAAACCACTCAAAAAAATAAAAATAGATAAAAAATTTACATAACCTAAAACCCCACTAAAAACTCTAAAAACACATTAAACCCCTAAAAAGATAAAAACTGTAAAAAACATTGAAACCCCAAAAAAATCTAAAAAAATCCCAAAAACCACATAAAACAATAAAAAACCCATAAAACCCCTAACTCCTTAAAAATCCCTACAATCCCTAAAAACCATAAAAATCCTAAAAGCCATAAAAACAATAAAACATAAAAATCGTAATACCCTGAAAACCCATAAAAACAATAAATCCAAAAGACATTCAAAACCAATAAATACCTAAAATTTTCATAAACACCTTACAACCCCTAAAAACCCAAAAGAACATAAAACCATCAAAATCCCTAAAATCCCGAAATTCCTATAAAAATCCTTAAAAATCACTAAAATATATAAAACTAAAAAACCCATAAAAACCATAAAACCCGTAAAACCCCTGAAAACGCATAAAATCTTTTATAAAAAACTAAAAACAATACAACCCCTTTAAACCCATAAAATATTAAAAAAATTATAAAACCATAAAAATCCTAAAAACCAACAAAACTCTAAAAACCCAGCGAAACCATAAAACCACTAAAAACCCTATAAAATCATTAAAACCCTGAAAATCCCTAAAAAACCCAGAAACCATAAAAATAATAAAAATATATAAAAACCTATAAAAATAAAAAACACAAAAAAACAAAAAATCCTATGAAAACCTTAAAAACCTAAAAACACATGAAACCCCAAAAACCCCAAAAATTTAGAAAAACTCAACAAACTCTAAAAACCCCTAGAACTCCTAAAATCCGTAAAATACCTAAAAAACATAAAAAAAACATAAAAACCCATAGAACCCATACAAAACACTAAAAAATATAAAAACCATTCAGTCCATTAAAAACATTAAAAAAATCTAAAAAACATTAAAAACCCAAAATACCTAAAAAAACTCAAAAAAATAACCATAAAACCCTCAATACCACTAAAAACTAAAAAGCGAAAAAATACCAAAAAATATAAAAACCTCTTATACTCTGGAAAACCCCTATGAGAACATTAAAAACCTAAAAAGTATTAAAAAACAAACCAAAAAACCAAAAAACCAAAAACCCCGAAAAACCCATAAATCCCCTAAAACAAACTAAAAACACTAGAAACCCTCTATACAGATAAAAATATTTAAAAACTCTAAAAATCCTTAAAACCCATAATATACTCAAAAACACCCTAAACACCCCAAAAAACTAAAAATCCAAATAACCCTCAAAATCCCTAAAATCACATTAAAATCTTTTAAATCACTAGATAAATCGAAAAATGAAAAATATTATAATACAAAATAAAACCCTAAGAAATTCATAAAGAACCTAAAAAAATAAAAACCCCAATAAACCTAAATAACATTAAAACACAAAAAATTTAAAAACCCTATAATCCTAAAAATCCCTTAAAGTCCCTAAAAACTCTAACATACTATAAAATTCATAATAACCATAAATCCTTGTAAATGTAAAAAACATTAAAACCCCTAATAAAACTTTAAAAACTTAAAATCACATAAAATGACTAAAAACCAAAATATGATAAAAAACCTAAAAACCCCTAAAAACCCTAATAAGCAAAAAAACCAAAAATAACTAAAAATAACTACAAACCAATAAAAACCAACTAAATAGTCTAAAAATCCCTTAGACTACTAAAATATTTAAAAAGAATTAAAACCCTCAAAAATCCAGAAAACTAAAATACTCAATAAACCCCAAAAAGACATTATAAACATGGAAACCCTAAAAACCCTGAAAATTGATTAAAACCCAAAAGGCCCTAAAAACACTCAAAATCCAAAAAAATACATAAAAATCCCAAAAAATTTAGAAATCGTAAAAAATATAAATACAACTATTAAATCCTTAAAAACAAAAAACATTTGAAATTACTAAAATTATTTTAAATCAATAAAATACCTAAATAACCCTAAACCCCAAAAACCAAAAACACTTAAAATCCCTAAAAACCCAAAATACCATAAAAACCCTAAAAAACTCAAAAAATATGTAAAAGTATAAAAACCCATAAACACCTAGAAAAACTCTATGTAATCATTAAAATTATAAAAAAAATTAAACCCCTAAAAACTGTAAAAATTCTAAACAACCTAAAAAGACCGGAAAACTCTTAAAACCCATTAGAACCCATAAAAACCCTAAAAGCACTAAAAACTCTAAAACACTTTTAAACCCTTAAAAATATTCTAAAAACTATTAAAACCCACAAAAACACTAAAAACTTATAAAAATATTAAAAACCAAAAAAACACAAAAACCCTAAACACCACAAGAAACCCTCAAAATCCTAGAAAACACTATGATACTATAAAACCCATAAAAGCCCAAAATATCCATTGAAACATAAAAATAGTATAAACCATTAAAACCCCTAAGAAAATCATTAATACTAGAATAAAATTAAAACCCCTAAAACATAGAAAATCTAAACTCCCTTAAAACCTATAAAAACCCCGAAAACCGCTAAAAATCCTCAGAATCCCTAAATCCAAAAAACACATACAAATTCTAAAAAACACTACAAATCCATAAAAACATAAAAATACTTAAACACCAGAATAACCTTATGATAACATAAAAAAACTAAAATTATCAAAAACTATAAAACATAAATGTTTAAAAATCTTAAAAGATGATAAAAACCCTACACACAATTATTGATACAATATTTTTTCATATAGTTGGAGAATTAAAAAAGATAAATACCCTAGGAAAAAGAGAAGAAAAGAAATGAAGTAGGCCAAGGATAAAAATATGCTTCAAATTTAGTTCTCCCATGTATCCCCAAGCACTGTTGGTACAAAAGTGACATGTGTGGAACTTTGTGCGACCGACCAACATGAGCACCTACGCGATACACCTAAGTGAGATAGCCCGCTCAACCATTGTCTAATATTTTCCAATAAATAGGACCCTGGGGTCTTCATTTATATTGACAAAAATTCCTAAAGGCAATTTGATGATCTTTTCACCCTAGTGATTTTCTCATGCCCTCCATAATCTTCTATATAGCTTTTTAAAACATGGATAAGAGGGAATTAAAGAGCTATAGAGAAAATGGAGTCCTTACAGGGTTTAATATAAACAAAAACTACACAAAAAACTCTCTCATCCGATATATAATGAATACTAGTGTGAGTTACCCTTAACCAAATGAGGACCTATGTGAGTCACTTGCGGGAAAACCGTTTGAGACCCATGAAAGCTTGAGAAAGATCTCACCCAAGTGTAGTATCCCGGGTGGTCTATCATGAAAGATACTACTAATTATCCAAGGCCTACCACCATGTAACAACCCCAATGTGAACCAATTTCATTCTCCCTAAACATCAACCTACACAATCCATTCCTAGTACTTCTTCAAAGCCATCTATGGTGGACCATATTCTACTTTCTCTCCCTTTTCTGAGAGGGATCAACTCAAATAATTCAATGAAGCCTCTAAACCTTCAAAACCATAGAAAAATTCACCCCATAATTTCTTCCATTTGGATTTGGATTTCTATGGTAAGATGATTTCAACACTAGTCCTACCAAATGGTTAGGATCCTTGTGGAAGATGTGGATTTGAATATCTATAGTAAGGAGGACCCTTACCCCAGGGATAGTGTCAAGGATTTATTGATCTTAGATATAAGGGTTAGTACTATTCCCTTCCCTTCTCATATCTGAAACCTGAAGTTTAATGTTCCTAGTAGGAAGGTTGAGGATTAAACTTTTTTTCCATTCAACATGGAATGATATCCCCATCCCTCATTACAAAACCAATTCTAGGGAATATCAACTGGGGTAAGCCCTTCTCCATTCATATATGAGGTTT
This sequence comes from Viscum album, assembly GCA_963277665.1. Classification (NCBI taxonomy): domain Eukaryota; kingdom Viridiplantae; phylum Streptophyta; class Magnoliopsida; order Santalales; family Viscaceae; genus Viscum; species Viscum album. Next base: position 539,369,165 of record OY728156.1, read on the forward strand.
CACTCTTACTCTCCTCTTTTCACATAAATGACTTATTTTAAAGGTAAATTTCATTTATTTTCCTTTCATTCTTTGTTTTGGATTGTTTACAAAGGTTTTATTGAGAAATAGATGATTTTTCATGAATTGGGCCAAACCGTGACCCAATTCCATATTTAAAAATAAATTTTGTTTCCTTTATAACATTTTCATTTTTTTAATATTTTTTCCCACATTCTATTTCTTAAATGGTCTCCTATTACCTATTAACACCAAAATATAAATTTGGCGCCTTTATAAATCCATAATCATGGTGGATATGGGTTTTTATTTAAGTTATTGGGCCTTCCTAAAGGCCCATTTCCTGCATTAAAAATAATTTTTAATTTTTGTATAGATCCCTTATTATTTGCATTTTTTCGGTGATTACACCTCCCCCTAGACCCTAAGAAACCTAGGCGCTCTACCATTGCCTTTCCCCCCTCCTTGGAGCTCTTTGAAATCGCAAATTAGGGATGATCTTAATAGGGTGTCTCAAATCGGCCAGAATTATAGAGGTAACTTTATCCCTTCTTAACTATCTCAATTATTACAGTTTTCCCTTCATTCAGTTCCTAAATTACCTCCTAAATCGTGTTCGAACAATCCCTGAATTTTGGCTGTTTTCAATTTCAGAAACTATTGTTTTTGGAGTGATTAATTCAGGATACTTCAAGTAGGTGAGTCTATTTCTTTCCTCTTTCAAATTTCTTAGGGTTTCTTCCCTAACTCTTCAATTATAAAAATTCCAGAAGTTAGGGTTCGTGCCTAGGTTCTAATATACTGTATTTTGGGTGAAATATTGAGGTTTTAGGTGTCTTTTAACCTACTTGAGGTGCGGCGGTCGTGCGGTTGATGTTTCACCCCAATATTTGAGGGTTTCAACACATTCGGTAGGTGATTCCGTGGATAACCATTTAATGATGAGTTAGTTTGCTTGATTAAATAATTTTACATGTTCCTTATGTGTTATTCATTATGAGAAAACCATTTTTGGTAGCAATAGTAAAGCATTTGTTTTTAATGTTACATTTTTTGCTTGAAGTGTGTATTTTTCAAATGTATTTCATGTGTTATCTCTTGTGGTAGTTTTGTAAAATGTAGAAGTGTTTTATTATTTGTTGAAAGGGGCTTCCAATTATGGTTTGGCAGTGATATAGTTCCATGTGGGCCTAAAAAGGGGGTGTATTTGAATGGTTTTATTTGTATAACCTTGTTATACTCCTTGAAAGTGTTTTATGGATTTGTGTGTTCTCATGGGTATCTTTTGAGATATTATTCAAGGTGATTATATAACATTTGAAAGTGGATTATTACATGTTGATTGGGCTGCCAATTCTCTTTTGGTAGGGTCTTGGTGTTCTTTTGGCTTAAAAATAGGTTTTTGAAACGGATTTTATGTGCAATGTTTGGGTATACTCTTTATAATTGTTTTATGAAAGTTTTGAATGGTTTATTGGGTTGTGTAATAGGTGAAACTATATCAGTAAACTATTTTTGTAGGAGTATATTTTTAAAAGGTCCATTTCATTTGTGAAAAGGTTGTTATGTGATGTGTATCATCTTGGAAATATTTTATTAAATTGTTTGAAGGAGATATTGAGGAGTGAAAGTGATGTGAAAGTGATGTGGAGTGTTTTGTGTGAGTGTGATGTGAAAAATTGAATTTTTGATTATGAATGAAGTGTTATATTCCATGTGTGTGGGCTGTTATATGAGATAAAATATCTTATAATTGTTTTATAAAATTTTTTAATGGTTTTGTGGAAGTGTTGAAGAAATGTGAAATGTGTTGTGGGCTTTTTTGGTGTGATTTGGATTTCAAAATCATTTTGAATGAAAAATGGATTTTTGTGACTTGTGTGGTATAAATATGGGCTGTTTGGTGAATTTATGATGTGTAAATGATATTTTCATGTTCAATGTATATTTCTTGACTTGTTGAACTTGTTTGAGCACAAGGGGAAATCCTGGGTATCTAGGTGGGTGGACGTGTACTAGTATGCTAGTGAATCCATGGGGTTTGGCCTCAGTTTCACTTAGCAAGATTGACGCTTACAACTCTAACTAAACTATGATGATGATGATTGGGGACCACTAGGTTATGGGTATGTTCCTTACTAGTGGCTCGTGCATGAGAAGGGATATTTGTGATGGTTACTCTCACCGAGATACGAGGTACCTGGGACCCACTGCTAGCTAGTGGCTAGGTGTTACTTCCTATTTCTTGTGCTCATTATTTACTTTGTACATACCGTCGGCATACGGTATAGTTGGCTGGAAAATTCAGTAGTGTTGACATTTTTTTTAAAACTGTTGATTCTTAATGATAGCCCACTTGAAAACTGTTTATATTCAAAGTTGCATCTTTTAGAAATTGTAACTAGCTTTTCATTTTTTTGAAAACTTTCATGCTTTTCATCTTTAAATGTTTATCACATGGAATCTCTTAGTGGTGGTATCCTACTGGGAATTGGCTCACACCCTACTTACACCCTTGGGTGTAAGTAGACTTGGTTATTTTTGTTGTCGCTGGTTGGGGACAGTTTTTTTGTTCCAGGGGTTCGGGTTTCTAGCAGGTCCTTGAGGGTGAAGTCTTGTGGAGGTGGATTGAGGGTGGTGCCCCTTGCCATGAGGGTTCTTGGGCTATCCTTATTTGGTTTTGTACCTTTGGTATAGACCTTTTGAGTTGTTTTATGCTATGTAATTTAGTTCTGAATTTTTGTAAAATAGTTTGGTTTGAAAAATCCAGATTTGTTTCATTGGATTCTTTTGTTGTTTTCTGTTTATAAACTCGGGTAAATCGTTCCCAATTTTCATTTTATGATACCCGGGCACTTGTGCCAGCCCGTGGGGATCGGGAACGCCCTTCGGGCCTTGTCACGGGCTGGGTTTGGTGCCATTTTTGGTGGAAATCGATTCGGTTCGTGACAAAATTGTATCAAAGGAGGTTCAGGTTAACTCTTTGGGTCATGTTATTTGAGGAAGAGTCAGGATAGTCTAGAATTAGGATTTTTGGGACATGTAATTCTAGTTATGGGTAGTGTGCCTGATCACCACACCTCATAATAGGATTCATGTTTCCAAGAGAAGTCGTGATTTATCTAAGTCCTTCGGTTTTCTTGGTTCGATGATGATTAAGGGAAATGAAACGAGAGTTCGGTTAATGGTCCTAGTGAGCTCGTAGGGCCTGGAAAGCCATGTGGAGCCAAGGATATTCCCTAGAACACTCTCTGTGATAGTGAAGAGATTGTAATATGGCCTCCAACCATATTTCCATGTCACCCACTGAAACTAGTTTCCTCTTGCGCTGTTTTGTGCTTAGGTTTTGAATCTTAGAACATTGGTTTTAAGAAGTGTAAAGATTTTGTGAAATGATTTTCAAATAAAGAGGGAATGGTTTGGATTATGAAATGGTAGGAACTTAATTTTCAGAATTGTTTTGAAATGTAAAATGGTGCGCTTACACCTCTTTGAATGTAGGAACTATATTGAAGTTGGTTTTGAAATGTGTTTCCACTAGAGTTTTCTAAACAATCAGAGTGTGTTTTAATGGGATGATATGTTTTGAAATTGATGTGAATATCTTGAAAGTGAGTTATTTTATAAATGGTTGTGACTTTCTGAAAATTTTTGTAAGATGTGAGTTGGGATTTTGATCTCACGGTTTGCAGTTTTGAGAAAAAATGATGTGTGGGTTAACCGTTTTGGTTTTGAAAAGTGGAAATAATTTTTTATTTAACCTTTGGTATTTCCATTAGAGACCACATTCATGGGGTTATATGGGATGATGGATGGTTGATGGAACGACTGGATGAGTGTCGGGACAGATATGAGGAGGGTGTCTGGTGTGGCACAAAAACATGCATGTGTGAGGACCATGGGGTACCATTGGTGGATATGCTTACAGCTAAACTGTTTGTTCTCAAAGAATTACTTTTAAAGAAAAACACGATGTCTTGATGAATATTTTTGTATGGTTTGTATTATGGGTTTTTGAAAATGTTGATGTTCTGGGATGTTTTGATTCCAAGAACCCCTTCTGTTTGAACTGTGTTTTGGGTTTGTGTTTGGTCGGTAAGCTGTGTTGTAGGGACAGTTAGAGGTCTCTTTTGAAAAAAAAATTGGGATGCCTTTTCAGTAGTTCCCTTCATCTGTTTGGAGCTGGTTTATGGCTTGTTTTGACCAATTTACCAGATTTTTTGGGTCCTTGGGTTCTCTCATTGGATAAGGTATGCCCCCATTAAAGGTTAATGCATAACTGAAGCGCAACCCAGATTGTTTCTCCATTGGAAAATCTTCCAGTTGATCAATATAAGGAATCTATTTCTTGAGTTTTTTAGATTGAGTATACACCCTTTCCTTTATTGGTTTTTTGTATCCTCATGTAGTGGGAGATTGATTATGGATGGTTGAAAGTGACCTTAGCCTCTTAAGTTTCCTAATTTTTTCGAAGGTGGAAGTGTTCTGGGTTTGTTAGCATGGATGCGTATTTGGATAGTGTCTAAGAGGAACTCTTGTTCCTTCATAGTCTCTTCGAAGAAGGAGTTGAGGTTAAACTACTATTGTGGGAAATCTGGTCATGAGAGGATATTATGGCCACTTTCTAGAATTGTGTGTTGTTTTGGGATGTTGTACAATTTCCCTCTCTATTCATTGTTTATATCAGTCGCAATGGTCATTTTCGGTGATTCCTTGTTATGGCATGTGCTCGATTGACTGTAAAGGTGAAAGTTGGGCAATCATCTGAGAGTCTCTATTATGTTGGGGGAATGTATCCATTGAAAAAAAAAACATAAAAAAATATTCCATTTTAGAGGAAGGTGAGTATAAGTGTTCTTTACTTCTATTGTTTCTCACCCGAACAAACAAGGTGTGATGTTTGTACATCTTCTAATCCCTTGTTTTAGTGAAATATCGAGTTAGGGTAAAGTGAGTTTGGAATGTGTTATGTCTTGGAAAAATACTTATCGGGTGGATTGCGGTGTAGTTGTTGTTTGCAACGAAAGAAGAATTATCATTTAGGTGGTTTCCAAAGCCTAACTGCGAGGCCGAAGATGCTTCAATATTTTGAGCTCCAGCCATAGGTCCCGGAGAGAAGCTGGCATGTAGTCAGGGGAAACCCCAGTGTCATTTAAACCCTTGTGCAAAGTCCAATCCTCAATATGAAAGATAAGAAGAGTTTAAACCTATGGTGTCATCATATTTCTTCTACTGTTCATGTTCGGTGGAAATAGGTGGAGGGACTTGTACCCATGTCATCGCCCATTGTTATTCCCTCCCCCTTTGGTTTCCATTGAGTCTTTAGAGAAAGGTATGAAGTTTAGCTAGACAGGTTGACCACACGGTTTGCACTTGGATAGTAGTGAACCTGACCCAAAAAAACCATGTAGATAGAAGAATCTCCACTTTTAGTTCATGGTTTCCCAAACCGTGCATAATAACCATGTGGTCGTCCCAACACATTATATTTTGGGGTCTTTCTGTACCGGCCCATGCTGGTTGATTATGATTGTTGGTTCTTATGGTGGGGAGCCTAGTTTTTCCCCCATACCAATAACTTAGACTTATCAATGGTCAAGGATTGGTGGTAGGTAGTATCATTCAAATCTATCAAGCTACCTAAATCTTGCTTGGGAAACCATTGAGATTAGAGAGTGACCAATGTTTTAGTTATATCAAGGTATGTGTAACCTTGTTCGATGTTGTTGTTCGTTTGAGTGAATTTCTTGAGACTTGTTTGGATAGTGTTTGAGGAGTTTTCCATTGGGATAAAGCCTGAATGTGATTGATTGCTTCAGGAACGTGTTGTATAATTTTGTTGTGAATTATTCCTTTCTTAATTGATCAATGGAGGTGTTTTGGACTTTGGGGGCGAAACCTGGAAAGGGAGTACATCTTGGATTATCAGTTCGGTTTGGCATTCGTATCTGGCCTTTCTGAAGCTTTCCAGGGACAGAAAGTTTTCATGGAGGGGATAATTGTCACATACATGACTTATATTGAAGGTAAATTTCATTTATTTTCCTTTCATTCTTTGTTTTGGATGGTTTCCAAAGGTTTTATGGAGAAATATATGATTTTTCATGAATTGGGCCAAACCATGACCCAATTCCAGATTTAAAAATAAATTTTGTTTCCTTTATAACATTTTCATTGTTTTAATATTTTTCCCACATTCCATTTCATAAATGGTCTCCTATGACCTATTAACACCAAAATATAAATTTGGAGCCTTTATAAATCCATAATCATGGTGGATATGGGTTTTTATTTAAGTTATTGGGCCTGCCCGAAGGTCCATTTCCTGCATTAAAAATAATTTTTAATTTTTGTATAGAACCTTTATTATTTGAGTTTTTTCGGCGATTCCACCTCCCCCTCGACCCTAAGAAACCCAAGAGCGCTCCCATTGCCTTTCCCCCCCTCCTTGGAGCTCTTTGAGATCGCGAATTAGGGATGATCGTAATAGGGTGTCTTAAATCGGCCAGAATTAAAGAGGTAACTTTATCCCTTCTTAACTCTCTCAATTCTTACTCTTTTCCCTCCATTAAAGTTCCTAAATTACCTCCTAAATCTTGTTCGAACAATCCCTGAATTTTGGCTGTTTTAAATTTCAGAAACTATTGTTTTTGGAGTGATTAATTCAGGATACTTCAAGTAGGTGAGTCTATTTCTTTCCACTTTCAAATTGATTAGGGTTTCTTCCCTAATTCATGAATTATAAAAATTCCAGAAGTTAGGGTTCGTTCCTAGGTTCTAATATACTGTATTTTGGGTGAAATATTGAGGTTTTAGATTTCATTTAACCTACTTGAGGTGCGGCGGTCGTGCGGTTGATGTTTCACCCCAATATTTGAGGATTTCAGCACATTCGGTAGGTGATTCTGTGGATAACCATTTAATGATGAGTTGGTTTTCTTGATTAAATAATTTTACATGTTCCTTATGTGTTTTTCATTATGAGAAAACCATTTTTGGTAGCAATGGTAAAGCATTTGTTTTTAAAGTTACATTTTTTCTTGAAGTGTGTATTTTTCAAATGTATTTCATGTGTTATCTCTTATGGTAGTTTTGTAAAATGTAGAAGTGGTTTATTAGTTGTTGAAAGGGGATGCCAATTATGGTTGGGAAATGATATAGTTACATGTGGGACTAAAAAGGGGGTGTATTTCAATGGTTTAATTTGTATAACCTTGTTATACTCCTTGAAAGTGTTTTATGGATTTTTGTGTTCTCATGGGTATCTTTTGTGATATTATTCAAGGTGATTATATAACATTTGAAAGTGGATTATTACATGTTGATTGGGCTGCCAATTCTGTTTCGGTTGGTTCTTGGTGTGCTTTTGGATTAAAAATAGGTTTTTGAAACGTATTTTATGTGCAAAGTTTGGGTATACTCTTTATAATTGTTTTATGAATGTTTTGAATGGTTTATTGGGTTGTGTAATAGGTGAAACTATATCAGCAAACTATTTTGGTAGGATTATATTTTTAAAAGGTCCATTTCATTTGCGAAAAGGTTATTATGTGATGTGTATCATCTTGGAAATATTTTATTAAATTGTTTGAAGGAGATATTGATGAGTGAAAGTGATGTGAAAGTGATGTGGAGTGTTTTGTGTGAGTGTGATGCGAAAAATTGAATTTTTGATTATGAAAGAAGTGTTATATTCCATGTGTGTGGGATGTTATATGAGTTTAAATATCTTATAATTGTTCTATAAATTTTTTTAATGGTTTTGTGGAAGTGTTGAAGAAATGTGAAACGTGTTGTGGGCTATTTTGGTGTGATTCGGATTTCAAAATCATTTTGAATGAAAAATGGATTTTTGTGACTTGTGTGGTATAAATATGGGTAGTTTGGGGAATTTATGATGTGGAAATGATATATTCATGTTCAATGTATATTTCTTGACTCGTTAAACTTGTTTGAGCACAAGGGGAAAACCTGGGTATCTAGGTGGGTGGATGTGTACTAGTATGCTAGTGAATCCGTGGGGTTTGGCCTCAGTTTCACTTAGCAAGATTAACGCTTACAAATCTATCTAAACTATGATGATGATGATTGGGGACCACTAGGTTATGGGTATGTTCCCTACTAGTGGCTCGTGCACGAGAATGGATATTTGTGATGGTTACTCTCACCGAGATACGAGGTACCTGGGACCCACAGCTAGCTAGTTCCTAGGTGTTACTTCCTATTTCTTGTGCTCATTATTTACTTTGTACTTACCATCGGGATACTGTATAGTTGGCTGGAAAATTCAGTAGTGTTGAAATTTTTTTTAAAAGTGTTGATTCTTAATGATTTCCTACTTGAAAACTGTTTTTATTCAAAGTTGCATCTTTTAGAAATTGTAACTAGCTTTTCATGTTTTTGAAAACTTGAATTCCTTTCGTCTTTAAATGTTTATAACATAGAATCTCTTAGTGGTGGTATCCTACTGGGAATTGGCTCACACCCTACTTACACCCTTGGGTGTAAGTAGACTTGGTTATTTTTGTTGTCGCAGGTTGGGTACAGTTTTTTTGTTCCAGTGGTTCGGGTTTCTAGCAGGTCCTTGGGGGTGAAGTCTTGTGGAGGTGGATTGAGGGTGGTGCCCCATTCCATGAGGGTTATTGGGATATCCTTATTTGGTTTTGTACCTTTGGTATAGACCTTTTGAGTTGTATTAAGCTATGTAATTCAGTTCTGAATTTTTTTAAAAGAGTTTGGTTTGAAAAATCCAGATTTGTTTCATTGGATTCTTTTGTTGTTTTATGTTTATATACTCGGGTAAATCATTCACAATTTTCATTTTATGATACCCGGGCACTTGTGCCAGCCCGTGGGGATCGGGAACGCCCTTCGGGCCTTGTCACGTGCTGGGTTTGGTGCCATTTTTTGTGGCAATCGATTCGGTTCGTGACACCTCTGATTCCTGGAAATTAGGCCATAGATGGGATGGGAACTGGATTCCTCTCCCCCTCTCTCCTTATACCTTCCCTACTTATTCTCTATACCCTGAACCCATTATGGGGTAAATTTAAGAGAGTTAGGTTCCATAACATCGGCCTCAACCAATGACATCCCCCTCCTCTTCCATTGTCATAGAGAGGTTACATGAAATGGTCACACGTAATGACCCATACCACTCCCTTTGGGAATTGTCCCCAAGTCCACCAGTGGAAAAAATCAAAGTTTTTGGTTACTTGGATCTTCTGTTATCCCTTATTTCTTCACTAAACATAGATCATGTGGGCTTAGAGGTAATGATAATCATGACATCTACACAACCTATATGACATAATGAACTATGAGGACTATGATTCCTTCCTTAACTAGGATATATAGGATTCCTTCCTAAATCCCTGTCTATATACCATATCATCCATATGATGGGAAATCATACCCCTAAATGTTAGTCCCACTCATGAGTAATCCCCAATCATAATTCTATTATTCTGAGCATCCTCATCTGGAATAATCCCCAAAAGAAGACACCAAACCACCATGAGTTGATACAAATCTCATGGCCTCTTTTCATGGAATTCTTTTATAAGAGTACGTCTCAAATCATCTTCCCAAAGGGCCTTACTTAGTATGAGATAATATTATTGATCCTCTATAGGTGGGGTTCCGTATAACCAAACTATGTGGGCTTTGATTATGATCTTAAAAGGGTATATAAGAAGCCACCGTGAGGTCTAAACCCAATACCCCAAATCAAACCTACTCATTATAGTCCACATTCTTAGTAGGGATTAATTCCAAATGAGAATCCAAATATATCTCATGTTCTCTGGGTTGCTTCACCATAAATCCCACCACAAAAATTGACTAGGCACATTCTGCCTAGATGAAATCACCACATGACATTAAACAGTACTGTTGGGTCCTTATCACAAGACCTTAAAAGCAATGATGTGCCCCGTTAAGAAGAACCCAACTATGTGGGTTCCAAATCATTTCACAAAGGATATATATGAAGCTCATTTAAGGGTTTTATCCCAACACCATAAGCAACAACCATCTCCCTAGATGATGATAAAATCTATAGTTCCCCACTTAGTGTCTAGGAGACCAGAATCATCATTATAACATGAAAATAATATGTAATTATTATATAAGAGGATACCATCAATGGAGAACCTTAGATACATATAGATATCTCCATTGATGAATAACCATAGATACATAAAAATGATTCTATGATCTATACATGATAATAATTTATTTTCAACTCTGTGATAGCACCAATCATAATTGAAAATCAATAAAGGATTCATGAACATTTATTAAATATATAAGAGATTCATCGAGTAAGAAATAATTCCCCCAAAAATGGAGTGATGAGCCCCACCTCCCATCCTATTGACCAATGTAAATTTATAAGAATTGTTGGACAAAATCCCTAATGACGCCTACCTTTGGAAATTAGGTCCCTTTGAAATAGAACCATTGGGTGTTTCTATTTCCAAAAACAAACCCCTTAGAAACTGTTTAGAAATAGAAAATCATCATGAGGTGATAATTACAAAGGAAAAATTTCTTGAACCTGACATGAATCCATAACCAAGGAGATAGTGTAACCCATATGTCAGTCCCCTTTCACTTAATAATAGAGGTCCAGATAATAAAATCAACCACACATGTGTTTATTCAAATGAGATGTTTGATTAATAGAGTTCCTTGTTTCTATTTGTCATATATCTAGGAAATTCCTTCCAATTTCTCCCTTTAATCCAATGGTGATATTCAATCATTCACCAATGAACACATTGGATACTGCACACATTGGGTCTTCGTCCATGAAGATCACACCATATCCAACCCATCATCTTTAAAACTAGGTCTCAAATTCACTAGTTCTGGAATACCATCAAAATGATATGATCCCAACCCTATAGGCTCCCTGAAAAGACCTCTAGTTCAAAAATCCCCACCAATCGTCCTGTCAATGATGAATGTTGGTCCTGAAAAAGATGTCGTTGATTGTCGTATTCAACCATTTTAGGAGAGTATTCCCAAATTGAAACAATCATCCCCTCCTGTATTCCAAGGAGGTGGATCAAGAGGCCACATACAACCTCATCATGGATACACATGGGTCCTTCTGAAAGGATCTTTCTAGAAATCGTCACCACAAACACTGCATAGTAGTGAACCCTCAACATGATGAATGTGTTTTCTTTTGATGTATGGACTAAGTCCTTCAAACACAGTCAGGAAAAATATCCCATTGGGGATAAAAAATTCTTTATAGTGAGTAATGTCACACCTCTTCTCCTCTAGAGTTGCCCAACAACCCAATTTGGTGGAAAATTTCAAGTGGGGACATACAACCGTCTGCCTTCATTTAGCCATTAATCTAACTCACATAGTGGAATTCTAGGAATCCCTCTATTAAAATACAGTAGAGACTCTGATAAAAAACATAAACCAGCCTAAAACTTCTAAGATTATTAGAATCCATGTTTTGGAGTACCTAGATAAGTCATTCAAAATGTATCGATGGCAAGAAGGTGTCAAACTCAACTTTCCACCCCCAATAACAAGTAGGGTCAGTACCCACTAATTAGAATGGGAGGATAGAAAAAGACACATACACTTAATTTCGATGTAGAATAGGAATATATCATTATTACAATTGTTTAAGTCCCTAATATTATCCTAGAAAACATTTCATCACCTAAAAGAAAATGTATGACCATATGACAAGTATCAGACACACTTAAGGTAATAGATGGATTACAAAAACAAGTTGACATGGAATATCTCCTGGATTCAAGACATCAAAAGATCGATAAAAATAAAGGATCCCTTCAAAACACATGCTGCAATTAATTATTGATGATGGGATAGCTGATCATAGATACTTCATCTGGTGTTCATAGAATATGATGGGGTGTTCATAGATAATTTCATTTCATTGCACTCCCTATCCATTAAAGCTCGCCAAATGTGGTATCATGAAATATTATATCCCCATTATGGATCTAAAAAACATAATGTATTCATGATTGAATATATGGTCAATGATAACAGGTCTTGATGGTCTCTCAATGATGTCGGGCCAGAATAGAGCAGGTTGTTGAGATAATTTTTCATTAAGAATATGAGAATATTGTACAAGCCTATTTCTTAGAGGATATCAATTATCAAATTGAAAAAATGTCATAAATAACACAAAATCCCAATCCTCTAAGAATATCATAACAGCCTCCTATAAACATAGTTGAAATAGAAAAATATGCTTCTTTTCCCTTCTACTACAGTTAAGATAGATTCATCAAAAGTCCAGTCCTTTACAGGACCATCCTCAAATAATTAACATGGATTGATGGATAAGTAACAATTAGAAGAAAACAAGATTTTCTTAAGGAAAAAAGGTTTCCCTTACCATAGAAAATTCCATGCCAATCATCTCTAAAGTATGGTAACTAACCTGTCAAATATAACAATGAGAATAAACCCCCATGAGGAATCTTTATCATATGAGGTGTTTATCTTCAGTTCCATTAAAGTTATTCACTTAACAGATCCCTAATCAAATAATGATTTTAATTATGAACAGGATTTCCCCACACATGATTGGGGAACTGAGGGGAGGGGTCATTAGGGTTGAGGATATAGGGGAATACATGGTTTTTCTAGAAGCCCCTACTTTAACCAAACCTCGACTTAAACTATCTATGTGGATGAAACTTGTGGGAAAGCTCTAAAGTGAGCTCAATAGGAACAAGAGTGTTCTTCCTCCCCACATGAATGTATCTTCCATAACATAATTATCTTGGAAGACCATTTAGAGGATATTTCACCACCTCCTCATCGTGTGGGAAGACCTAGCTAGCCTACTCCACTAAGAGAAAGAGCACCTTTGGTTCATTCCGTAAGTGACAATCCATTTGCATATAGAACATCACCTCCTAAGGTGCATGAAAAATAGATTTTTCATTCTATAAATTATAGACCATTTGATCAAAAATATAATGTATTGAAGTAGTAATCCCAAGTTACATCTATGATATCAATCCTAGATGCTCTGATTCTATCAAAAGATCTCCAAGAATCACTCATTGAGGCATTGCCATGACCTTGGAAATTGGAAGTTGAGGGTGCTGCTCCAAAAGTATACAGTGCGGAGAATGATCATGAATAATTCCATTCAGTCATTTCCATCACTGACCAAGATGATGATGCTATCATCAGAGGACATGTAAAACCCTTTTATATATCCAGAAGACTAAATGATATTGATATCCAATTAGCCTTCATTTATAATGTCATAGGACTAAACCTCAACCTAGTTTAGACACTTAATCAATTGGTTCTCAATGAATATAAATTTTATCTCTCCACTCTGATATTATGGGTTTATAAAAATAATTATAAGGATCCTCTCAGTGAGATCACACTCAAAAATCAGTTTAGAGATCTTGTATATGACTCAAGGTTCTTGGTGTTCTGGTAGGAAACCACTTTCAATGTTTTACTGGGAAGACCTTGGATACATAAACATGTGGCTATTCCTTTTTCATGCCACCAATATCTCAAATATTCTATCAATAGTCAAATTGGGACATTATATGGTGACATGACACTTTTTAAATCCTCTGGGACACAATACATTGATGTAGGGTTCTATCAAAATGAAGTTAAGCGATCAAGGGCTAATGATTCATCCCAAATCAATGACTAAAATGGATTTTTGATGATCCCATCTAACCCTTTTAATCACCTTAGTGGAGATTATATTCTTCCTATTAATCAAATTGAAGGGGTGGGCTATAATTATCATTTTCATAAATCTATTTTGAGTATGTAAGTCACAATATTTAGGCCCAATGGCGCTAAGGATGTTATCAAATCTTTGAGTGATAATGACATTTTGACTACAAATATATTAGTTCTTCCCCCAAAGATTCAAAGAATCTCATTTATATTATATGAATTGGAATAAGTAGTCATGAATACAGGAGAAGGTGAAGATATCATTCTCAGTCCATTGATTTCCCTTTGGGAATCCAAGATAGATTCAGTCGAACAAGTGAGAGTAAAATGAATTCCTTATCCTCTAGATGACCAAATGGAAACTCCACTTTTACAGCCTAAGAAATTTCATTATCAACTCCTCCAGAAAAACAAGAAAAAATAGTGGATCGTGAAGAAGAAGAAGAAGTAGAATATGATATCAAGGATTCCCCTACACCATTTGCGGAAGGTGTCTCTACCACTGTGGATGAACTCATACAAATAAATCCTGGTGCAGAAGGAGATACACACCACACTCTAATTAGTGCTTCCTTGACTACTAAATAATGGTATAAATACACCCCATTCTTAAAACTACACTGGGATGTGTTTTCCCGGAAGTACATAGATATTCAATTCCATGACATTGAGTTGTACACCCATCAATTGGGATTTCCAGAAGATCATCAGTGATACAAGCATGTAGCCAGGAGGACACACCCGACTCATGCCTCCAATATTGAGGCTTAATTAAAAAATATTATCAAGGTAAACTTTATCCGAGAGGTTAAATATCTAAAATGGATATCCAATGTTGTTCTGATGAAATATAAGAATGGGAAAATCAAATTTTTCCTTGATTTTAGAGATCTCAACTTGCATTGTCCCAAATATGACTTCCCTATACTAGTCACAAAACTCTTTACTGATAGAAAAACTAGATACCAGGCTATCTTCATCATGAATTGATACTCTGGGTGTAACCCAATATGGATGGCCCCAGAATATTAAGAATCCATAACTTTCATATCACCTCAAGGTAAATTTTGTTAGGGGGTAATTCCCTTTGTCTTGAAGAATGCGGGTGCCACATATCAATGTGCTATGCATCACATATTAAAACCATTCTTGGTAAATTTCATAAAATTATACATTTGTGATCTAGTGTTCAAATTAAGGTAACACTATGATCACTTGGTTGACTTAAAAATCATTTTATTCAAGATTCTACAGCATAATCTGAAGATGAACCCCTTAAAATGTTCTTTTAGGGTAAAATCATGGATATTTTTCAGTTTCACTATACTCCATTGTGACATCGAAGTTAATCCTGAGGAAACTAAATCTATAATTATCATGTAACATCATCAAAACATGAAAATTTTAGATAATTTCATAGATAGTTGCCCTACATTTGGTGCTTCATAACCTCCCTCAAAGGAAATTGTTTTCTCTCTACCAAATTGATTAATAACAAGGTCACTTATCTATGGACCAATGAATATCAAGAAGAATTTGAATCCATCTATAAATACCTCTTATTCCCAACAGTATTGATGAAAATCCACTCATTATATATGTCATAGCCCTAGAGTGATTACTGGGTGCCTTACACTCACAAATGAATGATGTAGGAGTGAAAACAACCTTTACTATCATAGTCGAACCATGCACAACAGATATAATTGATATTTAAATATTGAGAAGAGATGTCTAGTGTTAATATTTTTAGTTCAGAAGATGAGGAACTATCTACAGAATCAGAAGATCTATTTAATTTCTCAAAATTTCCCATTAAATTTTATCATTAGTCATTCTATGTTGACATGAGATCTAGCACAGTCGGAAGTTATTCTCCAACAGTTTTATATATAGTTTGTTCCCTAGAATACTGTGAAAGGCTATGCCTTGGTAAAAATTCTTATTGGGCATCCATAAGTGGAAGAAACATCATTAAATACATAACTTCCAAATGAATAAATCTTCTCTATTCGGAAATGTCCCCAAATATGGGAAGTGTATTTTGATGGTCCTTCTAGGAGTCCAATAGGAAATATAAGAGAATACCTTAAGTCCAATAATGTTAGGTTAGGAATTGTACTTATCTCTCTAGAATATGAATTGATTTCTTATTCATTATTTTTATCAATGGGAGGTACCAATAATGAGATTAAATAACATGCTCTCATTGAAGGCCTCAAATTGGAACTCTAAGTTCTAGTGAACTACCTAGAAGTGAATGGTGATTTGAAATTGATATTCAAATAGATCAATAGGGATTATGCTATCATAAAGTAAGAGATAATTCCCCTAATTTATTATGTCTGATGTTTAATGGATTAATTTTAATTAGATCCAACATTGAATCATGTCCCTGGATCATATAATTCCCAAGAATTTACATTGGAAAATGAAACTATAACTTTGGCATATCTAAATTGGGATGAAACAGTAATCAGCATCGCCCACTGCTGAATACTTTCACGTTTTATTTTAATTAAACCAGAAGATATCATTGAAATCAGTCCCATATCTAATCCATATATCCCTACTATGGGATGTATGACACCCATCATGGAGTATCTCCAAGATAGATTACTTCCAATGGATAGAGTTAGTAGAGAATAAATCTAGAAGTGAGCAGCTAATTTCACTCTTTATGATGGTCTAAATCATGAGGAAGTTCTATAAAAATGTGGCTTTGATGGAGTCCTTCTCAAGTGTGTTGATGGAGAATATGTTATTCAATTATAGAGGAAGTAAATGTGGGGTATTTTGGTGCTCATTAATCTAGGAATAGGATTTATAATCAAATCCAAAGGCTTGGATACTTATGGCCTTCGATGACACAGGATTACAGAGAATTTAATAAGAATTGTCATCCCCTCCAACTTCATGCCAATTTCATTCATTATCCCCTAGTGTTTCTACATACTACTAAGTATTCCTATCCATTTTCCACATTGGGAATGGATGTTGTTAGACCATATCCTCCATCTACATAAAATTAGTTCAAGTACATCCTTACTGCCACCTATTTCTTCTCTAAATTGGATGAGTAAATACCTCTCAAATAATTTGGTTCCAAAATAATTGTTAGATTTGTGAAAGCTAAAATCATTTTTATATTTTGTGTCCCTCATACCATTTTGACCGAAAATGGAACCAATTTATACTTTTTTGAGTTGAATAATCTATATGATGAAAACAATATCAAATCCAATGATTCTTCCTACTATCATACAATGACCAATGGATAGATAAAGGCTTTTAACAATACCCTATTTAGCATACTTTAGAAGATGGTGGATAAAAATAAGAAATACTGGCCTGATAATTTCTTGCATCCCTTATGAGCTTCTCAGACCACAACCCATACTACTACATGAGAAAATCCATACTCATTGTTTCAGAGAATAGAATAAGTATTTTGTATTGAGGATCAATTTTCATCACTCAGTATTTCCATTTGTTATAAGCTATCTATAAATGAGAAATTTTATAAATGACTAGATGAGTTAGAGTGACTCGATGAAAGGAGATTTCACACCATACATAACATGAAGGTATAATAGAACCGGATAACACAAGAAATTAACAAGAAGCTCTATCTTCATTCATTCCTCCAAGGATATATAGAATTTGTCCTTATAACTCCAATGATATCGAGAAAGAATCCTCTAAAGTTAGATACAAAGAGGGGGGGACCTTACTCCGTGCATAATGTCAACTCTAACAGATCTTATTCATTAATATCAATGATAGATAACTCATTAAAACCCTAACCAATGAAATATTCCTCAATAAATACTTTTGGTAAACACACAGCGTTTTTCTTGGATGGAGGATGTTAAACTAAATAGAACCATTTGGTCCATTCTATATGATGTTAAACTACATAGCACCTGTTCTACTCACCACATGACATTAAACTTTATGGTTAGATTCCACTTGATTTTATGTTAATAAATACAAAAGATAAAAAAAGTGGATAATCTTTATGGTCCTTTAGAAGACGAGTATATTCCATGTGTATACTACACTCAGAATATTTCCACTCCATAGTGGCACTCAATCCCAATTTCTTCAAATGTTTGGATTCCACCTGCATGAGAAGCAGCTTTCAAGAACTATGTGTGGATTGATTATTGTCCCACAATGTTTAAAAAGAGTCCATTCACTGCATATGTGTATGAATCAAACCTATATTGGGAGAATTTTCAAGATGTGCAGGTTTCTTGATTCATTCCCCAGCAAGATACATAGTGACACCCATATATCCAATCCTGGGTCTACTAGTGATTTTGGAAAATAAAATCCCCTTTCCAATCCCCTGTGCATGAACCATATCTACATAGGGAACCATTCCAAGGCATATTCCGAGATTCTCATTATGATGAGATTCATTGTGATAACTAGAATTCATTATTAAGGCCCAACAATTAGTTTGAATGTTATCAAAAGTCCCCTTTCCCACAGAAAAGTTTCATTATTGTGGGAAGTAACTTTCAAGAACTATGTGTGGATTGATTATTTCTCTAACAATATATGTAGTGACACCTAGATATCTTATCCAAGATCCATACATGATAAAATCATAAATCCCATTTACATCAAATGCATGAATCATATCTACATAGTGATCCTTTCAAGGACCATGTGAGGCTTGATTCCTGTACATGTGAGATAGGTTTTGATTCCCAGACCTTTATTACATGGATCAACCACAATATTTCAATAATTTTACATCAATTCACATTCATCCTTACCTCAATATGTTAAAATTCATCGAATTTAATGAACTATGCGTGGCATGATTCTCATTCTATAGAGATACGTAGTGACACTTGGGTCATATACCCTAGTACAATCGTAATTAAAAATCCCTCAATCTCAATATATGAGTTAGGATTGCGTTGAGAACTTCTTCATGAACAATGTGTGGCATGATTATCATGCATCTGAGATACATAGTGATGCCTAGACACTGATGCATGGTCCTAGACACAACATGATGCAACTAATTCCTCTTTTCTCCCATGTATGACTCAGATCTCTGTAAGGATATTCAATACAAGTTTTTATCTTATGTATGAACCTATATTCAGAGAAACCCATTATCCTCCACTAATGAATTCAATCAGGGTGAGGGACCTTTATTTTATAACTACATATAATTTTATTCTCATCCCTTTGAGATATATAGTGATGTCCAGACCATCAATATTAGGGCCAACCACATCACCACATAGAAAAGACCCTACCCTCTCATGTTCGAGTTAGATCTATATAGGGAGACCCAATATGAGTTCCCAATTTACGTATGAACCCATATCTATTAGAAATATATATGGATTCATTTTTCTATGATAATATATGTTGTAATTCTTAGGATCTACACCCTATACTATCCATGAGATTCCATTCACATCGGAATCACCCATTTTCTTTTCTCTGAGAAGTTAAACTAAATGACTAATGTCCTCACCACATGACATAAAACATCATGTTACCTCTATAACTACGTGTGTCTTGATTCACATCCCATTGGGATTTGTAGTGATGCATAGGCGTGAATCACTATCCCTTTACACAAGGTAAAACAATTCTCCCCATCCTCCTACATACAATAAAAAAGTCAATGTGGGAGCTTTTATTTTAAGTCCTATTCTTAGTGATCCCACCACTTAAACAAGAGATGTCCAGATTCTACACACGAATCAAATATATAAAAGGGACATTGAATTCATAGCCAATATCGATCAAAATATTTCCCTTGTGTATTGAGCATTTAGACTTGTTCTTCTTATACTCCTGATCTTAAATACTTTTAGATAGTCATAATATTTCCTTATCTTTTAGTGGTAGAATGTCTGATATGTGAGAGCTCCTTTACCTAACTATATAGTGCGTGCCCCAATTGGACTTACCTATGTTGCCCGCATAACGGGTCTGTTAGCCTAAGGATTCCACTATTTGGATATAAAGTGTAAGCCATATTTGGCCTTGTATAAAACATCCCCTATAATGGGTTTGTCAACCAGTGGTAACTTCGTTATTAAGAGAAGCCTCTTCTATCCCATTATGCTTTGTCTATGGTATATTGGTACCCATAAATTAGTGGTTATCTATTGTATATTTTTTACATATCCTTTCTACTAGACTAAAATTCTTGAAGAACCCAGTTTAAACATTTACTCTTTACTTTTTCAGAGAATAAAGGAATAAACATGGACCATTTGACCATGTATCACCATTGATTCCATAATATTATGGTCCTTATCATATAAATTAAAACAACATGCACCATAGTACCTGTATTTGGGTCAGACCTATGTAGAGAATCCATTTACCTAATTCTTTGGAAATTGAAACATGAAATACCCATTCAGTATTTAGGTACATTCTCCACAAACCAATCTTTATGCTTGGGAAAATATGAATATCCATAAAATTTCATTGGATTTTAGCGATAGAATGTTAGAATTCATGAGATCTCTTTTTCGTGACTATACAGTATGTTCCCCAGTTTTCCTTATATATGCCACCCCCATAATGGGTTTGTAAGACAAAATATTTCACTACATGACTATGCAGTACACACCCTAGTTAGACTTTCATAAAACAGCCCCCATAAGAGTTTTTTCAATCAACGGTAATGTCATTATCTATAGATACCTACTATAACATCATAATACCTTTTTCCCATACCATCCTTCATATTGTTAAATCCTCAAATCACATCTTAAAACTTTCTCCTTCTATACCTGAATATAGTAGAACATTTCTAGACAGATTAACAAGAATCATAGAATCATAAAATATTCAGTCAAAGGCAGAGAACATAAATTATAGACCCCATGGTCCTTGATGAATAACGTTAAACTGAAACCCCCCCTAATGTACTTATTGTATGAATTTAAACTGCACATCCCCCAATGCTTTTGATGCATGACATTAAACTGCACAACCCCTAATGTCCATACTACATGACTTTAAACTACACTGCATATTGAACTTTTTATGTGACTTTAAACTGCACAACCCCCAATTTCATTATCACGTGACTTTAAACTACATCTCTTGATTATCTTATTTCATTACATGAAACTGCACAACCCTTAATGTCCTTTCTTCATGAATTTAAAATGCACCACATAATATCATAAAATCCTATTTCTGAAAAAATTTACCCTCCTCCATAGAACAAAATCATATATGAGTGGTTTCACACTCATGGAATGTGTTGTTTTCAATGATTCCTTTATTCTCATACCTTTTTACTTTTAAATGTGGTCCGAAGACATCCAAATATTAATTTTTTTTGTTCATTAGTAAAATAATGCCAGAATTTTTGAAAACTCATTTATTAAACAATGATGTACATTCCCCCATTTGTCCTTTAATAAGTCTCCCACATAATGGTACTATCATAATAATGATACCACTACTTGACTATGCATTACGTTCCCCAGTTGTCCTTGTATAAAATAGCCCCCATAACAGGTTTTTCCACTCTTGGTAACTTCATTATCAGGCGATCCCTTCTCTATTTTTGAATGCCATGTTTTAGATTTGGAAACCACCAAAATTGTCTCAAGATTTACCTTTTATGTATCTAAATAATATCATAATAGTCCAATCCATCAAACCTTGATTGGGTTATAATGTCAAAATTCATGGTCAAATCTATTTGACCTTAAACACTAGCCCTTTTAGTCTGGCATGCATGACTTTTAAATTCCTATAATAAGAGACACAATACTCACCAGGTTAAAAACCCGCAAAGGGAACCCTAGAAAAAATTCAAGTCTCAAATTGATAAACCAATACTTTATACGGTTTAAGAAAAATCAAGCAATGAAAAGTTAAAATACACAAATTTTTTAGGTTTGTCCATAGGACCCTAATAACAGTGAAACTATGCTCACTAGGCCCCTTTGTCTTAGAAAACATTTTAGAGCACCCCCATCCCAATCATTTGTAATTATGATTAGAAAATATGGAAATGTAAAACAATTAAATTTTTTTGACATTACGATTACTGGAAGACCTATTTAAACCCCTAAAAAGTTAAAATCTCCAAAACCCATAAAGACACTCAATACTCAAAAAACACCAAAAATGACAAAACATGATTAAAATACTAAAAACACAAAAAATTACAAATAACATAAAAACCCAAAAACCCTAAAAACCTAAGGAAAACCATAAAACCTAAAAACAAATAAAACCCCTATCAATCCTAATAGGATAAAAACCTCAAAACCCAAAAAATCATAAAACCCAAAAAATCCTTAAAACCCTCAAAAACTATAAAAATCCTTAAAATCCCTAAAAACATAAAACACCCTAAGATCATAAAAACATATATCCCCTCAAATTAACTAGGGAAATATTAAATAACTAAAAACACTTAAAACCCCTTAAAACTATAAAATGAAAAAAAGATGTAAAACATACAAAAAAGACACTAAAAACCCTAAAAACCATAAAAACTGTAAAAACCTAAAGAACATAAAAACCCTAAAATCCTATAAAAACCCAAAAAAAATCAGAGAAAACTCTAAAAAACATTAAACCCCTAAAAATTTTAAAAAAACTCAAAAAAAAATTAAAACCATAAAAAACACCAAAAAACCCTAAAATCCAAAAAAAAACCATAAACCACCAAAAAACACCAAAAACCCCTAAAAACCTTAAAATCCAAAAAAATGATAAAAAACACTAAAATTCAATATAAACATGAAAAACTGAAAAAATTGTGAAAAAATATAAGAAAACCAAACTAACATAAAAATACTAAAACACTAAAAACCCTTAAAACCCTAAAAATCCAAAAGACTCTCAAAATCAATAATATCACTAAATAAATTAATAATCCTAAATAATACATAAAAAAACCAAAAATATTAAAAAATAATAAACCTTAAAAATCACTAAAAATCAATAAAAATACTAAATAAGCTTTAAATAATGAAAAACATTATAATACTTTTAACAAATCTAAAAACCCTAAAAAAACTCAAAAAAATCTACAATCACATAAAAATAAAAAATATGTACAAACCCTTAAAATCCTAAATACACTAACAAAACATTTAGAACCAAAAAATCATAAAACCCCTAAAAATCAAAATATTTTAAAAACTCTAAAACATTATAAAATCCCTAAAAACCCTATGACACATCAAAATACATAAAACCCATAAAACCCCCATAAAGCACAAAAAACCCTAAAAACATAAAACCGATCTAAAACCCATGGAAAGGAAAGAAAACATTAAAATCCAAAAAACACTAAAACTACTCAAAACCTAAAAATCACTAAAAGGTATAAAAACATCAAAATTCCTAAAAAACCCTAAAAATAAAAAAACCCTAAGAACCTTAAAAATCCTTAAAAACCCATAAAAACCCTAATAACCATAAAAACTGTAAAAACCCTTCAAATTCCAAAAAACCATCACACACTATAAAAAACATAAAACCAAAAAAACTCAAAAACATTAAAACCCAAAAAACCAATGAAAACCCTAAAATCTCTAACACCCTAATAGTCTCTAAAAAACCCCCAAAATTATTAAAACCCTAAAAACCATAAAAAAGTCATGAAAATCCCTAAATATCCCAAAAAACATAAAAAAATGATAAAACCCAAAAAAACCAAAAAAACCCCATAAAAACCTAAAAACAATTTATAACCCTAAAAACCAAAAACACTAAATACCCATAAAACCCCTAAAATCCCTAAAAACCCTAAAAGACCTTAAATTCGCGAAAGGGATCATAAATCCATTAAAGCACTTAAAATTCCTAAAAATTTAAAATACCCTAAAACCCTTAAATAATCAAAGAAAACCTTTAAAACCTAATGACAATTAAAACCCTCAAAACCTAAAATAGAATAAAGACCCTAAAACTCCATAAAACCCGCCAAACCCCTAAAAAAATCATTGAGCTCAAAAATCCTTAGAAACCACTAAAAATGATAAAAACTCTTTAAGCCACTAAAAATATTAAAAATCTATGACACCCCTGAAAACCCCTGAAAACTCAAAAAACCCCAAAACCCACAAAATACCAAAAAAAACACTAAAACCCATAAATCCCCATAAAAATCCTCAAAATCACTAAAAACCCTAAAAACCATAAAAAATATAAAAAATATATAAAAATTTATGAAAATGTAAAAAACCATAAAACCTGATAAAACATTATAAAATCCTTAGAAACCAAAAAAAAACATAAAACTAATAAGACTACTAAAACCTTTAAACCACTAAAACCCCTCATAATCCCTAAAAACAAAAAAAAAATCCTAAAAAACCCTTGAAATCTCTGAAAACATAAAAAATACAATAAAACTATGAAAACATTGATAAGCCCGATGATTACATGAAAATACTAAAAACACTTAAAACCAACTAAAACCCAAAAGAACCCTAAAAACCCTACAACACAAAAAAACATTAAAAACCACCAATAACTCCTAAAATCCATAAAACCCCCCAAAAACATAAAAACCCTAACACCCATAAAAACCATAAGAACCATTAAAAAATCTAAAAACCCTTTAAAATCATAAATCATTAAGAAAACTCTAAAATAACTAAAATACACTAAAAATAAAAAATCTCTAAAAACCTAAAAAACAATAAAAACACGCAATGTACCTAAAAATCCTAAAAATACATATTAAATCCTAAAAAATCCCTAAAAGTAATAAAAAACATAAAAAACTCTAAAATACCTTAAAACCCATGAAAAATCCTAAGGAAACTAGAAAAACCTAAAAAACATAAAACCCCTAAAAACCTAAAAAAATTATAAAAACCCAAACACCCCTAAAAAATAAAAACACACAAAATCACTAAAACCCCTAAAAAACCCAAAAATTCAAAAATCCCTAAAAATTTACAATCCTTTAAAACCCATAAAAAAATTTATAAAAAACATAAAAACCTAAAGACATGTAAAATCTATAAAAACCTAAAAAACACTAAAACCCCTAAAACCCACTAAAAAGACCCAAAAACCCAAATAAACCCTAAAACCCCTAAAAGCTATGGAAATATCTACAAACCATAAATGACTCCTAATAACCATAAAAAATTATGAATCATTAAAAACTCTAAAAACCCTTCAGACCCCTAAAAACATTAAAAACCTTAAAACACTAAAAAACATCAGAAACCTATAAAAACCCAAATAATCCAGCAAACCAATAAAAAATATAAACTACCTTTAAAACCATAAAGTTTATTCAGAACAGAAAAATTTGAAAAATATCTAAAAATACCTAAAAACATAAAAACCCATAGAATCCATAAAAATTCCTAAGAAAAATTTAAAAACCTAAATCACTTAAAACCCCTACAAATAATAAAAACCCTAAAAACAATAAAAACCCAAAAAACCAAAAAACCCATAAAATATATAAAACCCCTAAAACCCATAAAAACCATAAAAATTCACTAATTTTTTTAAAACCATTTAACCCATAAAAACATTAAAAAATTCTAAAAAACATAAAAATCCAAAAATACTAAAAATCCCTAAAAAAATTTAAAAATAAAAACCCTAAATTCCCATAAAAACTCCAAGACACTCAAAAACACTAAAAACACAAATATAACCCTAAAAATAAAAAAACATCCCTAAAAACATGAAAACATAACAAACCCTATAAACATTGAAAATACATAACAAAACATGAAACCCCCCAAAATTTAAAAAATTCTAAAAACCCAAAAAATCATAAAATACCCATATGCCACTAAAAATCTATTAAAACTATAAAAAACATAAAAAACTAAAAAATCCATAAAAATCAATAAAACATAAGAATCCTAAAAACCTGAAAACCTCTAGAACTACCACAAAATAGGGAAAGGGAAGCACTTCTCTTTATCAGCACTAAGTAGAAAGCGTTGATAAAGGGGTGTACCTTTATCAATGCTATCTAAAATCCCTGATAAATGTACACTTTATCAGCGCTAAAACAAGTGTTGATAAAAGTTTTTATTATTAATTTATATAAAATTATTATATTTATATTAAAAATAATGTTTATTTGAATACATTAAATGAAAAAAATAATATTTTTAATTAATATACATTTTTTAATAATTTAAATATATATATATATAATATTTTATTTGAAAAAGAATTTTTAATATTATAATTATAATTATATATATAATTATATAATTAGTAGATTATAATAAATTAAATTAAATAATAATATATTTATTGGATTTATATATTTACTAGAACTTGTATAGATTTATTAGATTAATTATTTGTATTTGTTATATTTGTTATGTTTAATATATTTTATTTATTTATTTTATTTATAAATATATTATACTTATATATATATATAATTAAAAATGTCTACTGAAATATGTATTTATCGGCACTATAAATTTAGCACTGATAAATATTTGTTTTATTAGTGATGATAAAGATATGCCATTATCAGTGCTAAAAAGCTCTGATAAAATACCTTTTTATTAGCGCTAAAATTTTATCACTGATAATAGGTCATTTATCAACACTCAAAAATCACAGATAATGGTATGTTTTATTAGTGAATTTATTTTATCACTGATAAAACGTATTTTCATTAGCGCTTTTTACTAGTGCTGATAAATGTTCCAGCATGTTTTCTAAAATTACCCTAATAGGCCCCTCCTCCTTCATACCCATTCAAGCATTTGCGAAATCTGAACCCTGCACCGCAACCGTCCTCCCCTCCTTCGTCATTGTCTTCTCCTCCACCGCTGTGATCCCTCCTCCGCCACGACCCTACTTCCCCTCATCCTTCATCATCACTGCATCCTCCTCCTCCTTTGGCCGCTGAATCATCCTCCTCTGATGCTTCTTCCTCTTCACGTGTTTAAAAATGGATGATAGATCTTGATCGAGCTTGTATAAGCTTAAGATATGGTGGCTGAGCAATATTAAGGGGTCTACTCTACTTTGAGGTTAGTGGTTTCAAACCATTACCAATATTTTATGTATTGTTTCACACATTCTGTGATATGTAATCTAGCCACCCTTTTGTAGTTAGTATTTAATCAACTCAAATTGTTTTCCTTTACTATATCTATTGGGAAAACATCTAGGGATGTTATGGACCCTCTGAGTGTTATGCCTTAATTCCATGACCATTAGGGGTTGTTGGAATAAATAAAAATACCTTGAACATTACATTCAAGAGCCCTTTGGGTATTCCCTTCTATTATACTATGATTCCTAGGACCTTGGTTAAGTATATTTTTTCCACCCTAGATATGGGATAAGTGTATAATTAAGAGATTAAATTTTTATTTTTTTACTAGGATGTTTTTAATTTACCACCTAAAAGTAGTTACGTTCTTTTTTGGATATGTTTTATCCTTACATGTGATGTAGAGTGATTCAATGGAAAATATTTTCCGTATTTGAAAATTTAATTAATGGTAATTATGTTCAATATAACCAATAGGTATTCCTCCATGGTATTTAAAAACATAGAGGGAAAAAAATATGTTCCCTTAGCCTCCCTTGAATAAGAGATGTGTGTATTATGTGAGGTTAGTGTGAGCCATCACCCAAATAGAACTTATCATTTCCTTGTAGATTTTTTGACTTATTTGATTAAATTATTGGTTGAGTGTTCCTCCCCCTTATGACTAATAATATTTGATTGGTTTGTAGCCTATTTTTGGATTTGGATATGGCTTTAGAACGTGTGGATCAAATAATATTAAACTTTTATTGAGTCATATGTTTTGGAAAACATGGTTATGGTTTATTTATTATTTTATAATATATTTATTATGCCATTCTATGTTGTTTATATACCATAGAACACTATTCACATTGGTAATTCTATTTTTATTTGGTGGAAGTGCTTCCCCTTGATTAATATCTTTGTTTGGGTGTGGGATGACCTGCCTAATCACTCCAACGTGGCCAATGGACTGGGATGATATGAAAATTTATGTTGAAGATTCTTATTGAATGTGATGATATAGTTGATCTGATACTATGATGTGTTGTATGTGTTTCTTTTCCCACTTACCATATAATAATGTGATCTGAGATGCTATACAAATTATGAAATATTTAAATGGATTGAGATGTGTTGCCCAATAATCATGATATCTTAAAGGAATGAATTTCAGGTATGATATACCCATTCTATAATGAGCCCACTAATAGGGAAATTATTCCTTAGTGTTGGTAAATTATGCCAACTCCTTTTCCTCCACCATCAATGACTTTTCCTCCTCCTCTGTCGTGATCGTCCTCCTCCTCCTCCTCGAAGCTAGATATCAATCATTGTCTAGCTAGGATCTATAATGAGGCATATCTTCCATGATTTTTCATTATATCTTAATCTTTATTACATATATATGATGAGGATGAGTCTTAGAGACCTTGATATTACAATGTAGATATACTCCATGAAGGTGAACATTCATTCAATTTTTTTAATTTTTTTGTTTGGTTATATATCATGGGGAATATGCAATTTTCCAAAAGACATAAATTGTTTTAGTTGTTTAGATTGTGTTAATGTTTAGCTATGTTTTACCCTCCCTATGATTTTATTTATGTATATTCATTTAGATAAGGGATCTATCATACATTGGTATACCTCCTCAGGTAGTAAGTTGGATCTTTTATGACCTTCTCATGATCAACTTCTAGTATATATTATTATCCATGCATAATACCTTGTATTAGTGATTTAGATTGTGTTAGAGGTTAGATTGGTTATTCCTCTTTAGGTCCTCCTTTATGTATGTGAGTTTATCCATGTGTCCCGCCTTATGTTAATGGTTTGGATAACGTGGTAGGTTGGCTATGTTATTCCCTCTATACTATTTTTTGGGGGGTGGATGTTATTACATGAGGCATACAGTCACATTACAATTCGTTAACAATATTTATTGGTTCTTCCTAATGGATGAGTATTGAAGTGTATACCTTGTGTTAATTCATCAATGTGACATCGTAAGGTGAACTATGCAATATACCCTTAGGCTATAGCATAATGTACCATATTCTTGAATTGAAAATAGATTTTTTAGTCTTCTTAATGAGGTTCCCCAATTTCTTATTAGTCACTTGTCCCCACCACCCAAACCCCTATTTCCCATAATTTTCCCCTCTCATAATTTACTCTTTAGGATGCCTAATGGTCATTTAATAGTGGAAACCCCCCACATGGATAGCACACCCCCTCCCTAGATATCCCACACCCCACACCCCACACCCCCTCCCCCACACCCCTGCAGATCCATACCCCCAGATAGCTCACCCCTTCCCCTTTAAATAATTTTTGTTTTACTGAATTTTTTCCCTTTTCTTGTCTAGAACCCATCCATGCTACGCCAACCTCTTGCTTATCTCTTATTGGGTGGTTATCCATCACTCAGTTTATGTTTCATCTTTCATAAATTGTATTGAAGAGCCTAGGTTATTTTTGACATCTCTTATTCATTATATATATTAGTGTCTTACCACCGCCTGCCCCCCAATCTAATATTTAAATGTACATGGGTCAATTACAATTGGAAATGTAATGATATGGCCCGGTCTGGTATCATAACCAACAATTGATCTGACTTTCCACTAACCTGAGAGGCATTCATGATCCCTATGGGATAGTAATGATCCCATGGGAAAAAATACAATTAATGTGGAATATTTTACACCTAAATTACAGTAAATTAAAAATGATCTTTCTCATGAAAAAGAGACATGTCCCATTCGTAATTTGATCTTCTCGGAAAATAGTATATATACAAAAAAATAAACATGAAGAAGATATCATAGATAGAAAATAGAATCCCACTATTGACCAATAAAATTATTTAACATTTGAGCCCTGATTTTGTGTTTTCTTTTCAGCTGAAAATATCAGCTACCATGTGCCTCTCCTCCGCCATGAACGCGCCTCTATTGTGCACTGAACGACACCTTCACAGTGAGTTTTCTCCTCTTAATAATTTGTTTCCACTTGCTCACATGTTATTAATATTTTATATTCATGATTATGTTGTGAAATGTATGGGCTAAATGCCCCACAAAAAATCATTGTCGTTGGTGGTCCTTGTTTGCAAAATAAATAAATTTCATGTTGGTTGGTTCTTGTTGAAAATTTGAGTAGAAAAATTGGTAATTTATCTATAATGACTAATGAATTAATGACCTAGGATGATAAAACTTCTTTGATAACACATGAATTAACAACAAAAAAATTGAATAAGGGATGTTGTGTAAAATATGAAATTGTGATTGTTTGGGTTTTATAGTGTTGCAATTGTGTGCACGATTGTGTGTTTTTATACTGTTGAAGTTGTTGTCATGATTGGTATGCCATTTTTTCCATGTTTTAGATCTCCCACCAATGAATATAAATCCAAAATTTACCCATTTCAATGGCACCACCATTTTTTTACTAGTTCAATTCCACTTAATCTTAGAAAACCACATAACTAGAGTACTCTATGAGACACTTTATAGACACCCTAGTCAAATAACCATAATAACACATGTAATGAATCTTTCCACCCCAACCACTCTATTGAAAATCATACAATCTTTTAGTTTAGTACCATAGATCTTGACTAATAACATTTTGTTTCTAGAGAAACACTAAAAACCTAGTTTACAAAAATTCATTTAGATCTCATGTGGGATACAAAAACATTCTAGTGCAAGGGCTTCTCATAGCTAGATCCATTGATTAGGTGGTTGGAAAATGGGTGTGATCTACTTTGGTCTTCATTAATGCATGGAGAGGTAAGGGTATTGTTTACCATAGATTGTTCCATTGATTATAGTTAGATGATGACCCTAGTTGAACATATTTTTGGTAATTATTTGGTTAAATATTAATATTAATGTATCAAATAAGATGAATATGAATAAAGAATCGATTAATTCCAATCAGCGGACAAAAGAAAATGAAGATAGGGTGAAATTGTTTATCAAGTTTGCAAAGGATCATGCATACAAACCTTCTCAAATACATTGTTCCTTCCTATGTTGTTGTTATTCAAGAAAATTTAGTCCATAGGAGTTAGAATAACACCCGATCGGTCACATAATAGATCGATGTTAAACATGTTGGAATAAGCATAGGGAAAAAATGAATGTAGGTAGTGGGTAGGATAGCACTGTCTTATATGGATCAACTGATATGATTACAAGTGTGAACAATTAAGAAGATCATGTGGATGATGTGTTTACAGATGTAAATGATGATGGAGATCGTATTGAGGAAGTGATAAGGAACGTTTAAGATGAAATGTGTGATTTACTAAAATTGTTTGACAAGTTAAAGAGTTGTGAAAACAAGTTATTGTGTACTGGTTTCACTAAATTAACATCATTTCCAACTGTACTAATGTTGTATAATTTGAAATTAGGCAATGGGTGGAGTGATTCATGTTTTACGGAACTACTTGTTCTCATGAATGACATGCTCTCAGAAGTTAATAAGCTCCTGATCCAAACAAATGATGCCAAAAAAATGCTACGCAAAATGGGTATGATCTATGAAAAAATACATGCCTACCCGAATGACTGTATATTGTTTCTCAACGACCAAAAATCACTTATATAATTCCCAAAGTGTGGTGTTCTCAATACAAGAAATATGAATCTAGTCCTAGTAATGTTGTCTGGTACTTTCCAATCATTCCATGGTTTAGGAACCTATATGGAAGTGAGGAGACTGTAAGACAATTGAAATGGAATGAAAATACAAGAATTAAAGATGGGAAACTACGTCACCCTGAAGAATAACTTCAGTGGAAGAGAATTGATTATGAGTATCTTGAATCTGGAAACAGGATCAGAAACCTTCATCTTGTGTTATCTACAGATGGAGTGAATCCTTTTGGTTTTCAAAGCATCAATCATAGTGCATGTCCGATTATGTTTCTAAATTATAACATACCACCATGGTTATGCATGAAATGAAAATATATCATGTTATCTATGATTATATCAGGACCAAAACAATAGGGTAATGATATTGATGTTTATTTGGATCCATTGATCGAGGATTTGAAATTATTGTGGGATTCAGGTGTTATGTTGTGTGATTCCTACAAAAATGATGATATCACTTTGAGAACCATGTTGTACAAGATGATAAATGAATGTCTTGATTATAGAAATTTTTCAGGATATATCATTAAAGGAACTCAAGGGTGTCCCATTTTTGAACAAGGTACACAGTCAATTAGGTTGAAATGTTGATCAAAAATCATGTCTCTACGACATTGCAGATTTCTACCCCGACAACATAAGTACTGATCTTGGATGACATCATTCGATTGATGTTCAGAAGAACATACAACACTGTCTCAACTAACTGGGGATCAATTGCTTGTGAAATTAAATGATGTGGACACTACTTTTTGTAAACTATTTTCAAAAAACCATATGAAAACCAGTTGGAGAAAGAGATCAGTTTTTTTGAATTACCATACTAGAATTGTTTGTATATAAGACATTTTATTGATGTTATGCTTGTTGAAAAAATGTATGTGATAGTGTCATCGGCAAGTTGCTAAATAAACCTGAAAAAAATTATAGAATTAAGTATTGATTGGACATGGTTGATATTGAAATACAAGAAGAGTTGGCACCAGTGAAGGGTGAAAAATGAACATTTCTTCCTCCTACTACTAACACTATTTCCATGTAGGATATATATCAGTTTTTTAACTTTATGAATGACGTAAATGATCTATAGGGGTATTCATAAAATATCAAGATCATCGTGCCAATGAGTGAGTTAATGTTAAACGGTCTGAAATCACATGACTTCCATGTTTTGATGCAAGATATAATTCCTATAGCTTTACATTGCATGTTTTCCAAGAATTCATGGAATACATTAATAAATCTCTATTTCTTATTCAAATCTATATGTAGTAATGTTATAGACCCATTATAATTTCCATCTATGGAAAGAGAAATTAATGTCATATTATCTGAATTGGAAATGTTCTTCCCACTGACATTCTTTGATATGATGGTTCATTTGATGGCTTATATAGTAAGAGAGATTCAACTATTTGGTCATATACATTATAGATGTATTTACCCCATTTAACAGTATATGAATATTTTGAAAGGGTTTGTCAAAAATAAAAGTCAGCTAGAGGGTTGTATTGCAGAGCAATATATAGTTGAGGAAGCTATTGGATTCTGTACCGAATACCTGTCTGGTGTGGAAATCATTGGACTACCTAAATCTTGTCACACGGGGTTGCTTGAGGGTGAATAATTTTCTGGAAGAGAGGTTGTCACAATGAATATTACAAATCGGGTGTAGGCCCACCTTTACGTTTTTCATAACAATTTTGACGTTGACCTATATGTTAAAACCCAAAAAGAAATTACTAGTCATTTGAACCCATCTTAGATGTATCCATTTCCAATTTATTTTTCAATCTGAACCCATAACATTTAATGAAAAAAGTTTTTAACTGATGAATGTTATTACATAATGAGAAGTAAAAGGGTTTGAAATTAAATATCATCTCAAAACTATCGTAAGGATCAACCAACTGATTGAAATAATCAATAAGAGAACCTTCACCCCACCTATTCTATATCCATATTTGATATCATTGTAGGATCATGTGGATACAATTTTGATAGATGACAATGATCCCACAATTTATTTTGAAAAAAATCTGAATGGAGATGAATAATCAGATTCATTAGTGCTGAAAATGTAAATGAAATCCTCAAGTATGAATGGCTAGACACCATAGTTGTAAATGTATACATGAGGTATGTTTTCATGATTTTATTTTACAAAAGCTGATATACAATGATAATTATGACTAAATACATTTCATATTTTTCTCAGGCATATATATGAAAAACAATTGAAGGCATTTACCCTTAAAAAAATTGGACACATTAGCCCTCACTTCACCTCTTCAAAAGAAGAAATACATTATGATAAAGAGGCTAAATGAATGTCATCCCTGCTTAAATCATTTGAAAAACAAATTATGGATTACAAACTCTTTTTAATATCAACGATGTGGGGGTAAAACTCTAAAATTTATTCGTATCAACTATATTTTCATTTCTTTCATTACTTATTTCTTTTTGTTTTTCTATACAGCAATAGATTCTGATTATAGTCAATTTAGATACTCTAAAGATTTATTTTCTGGATTCAATGAATGGATATACAACTAACCAACCATGCGTGATGGAATTTTTCAATTTTTACTACACTATATCCATCATTTTAAATCAAAAAATCTAGTTATATAATTTATATTATATTTTAATGATGATATTATTATGATAGGGTGGTGTATCAATATTGTCTACTTCATGGAATGAATCTAGGGCCTAAGGATAGGAAAGAAAAAAAAGATCTAAAAATGGAAAAATATCCTGGTATATATAAAAATATTGCACTCTCCAAACACCAATCAAATTAAATTGCTTATTTTTCTTGATGTTCCTATAGTTTCTAAATCAAACAAATGGAAATTACTGTGCTTATTATGTTTGTATATTTATGAAAGAGATCATATTTCATCACCAAAATAGCATCCCTAAAGAGGTATTTCTGAAAATAATTATTTTTTCATTTAAAATATATATTAATCTTTTGTGTATATATTTTTTTCAGCACTACCATGACTATTGAAAAAAAATTATATTCACAAGATGATATAGATGTGTTTAGAAACGAAAGGGAAACATACTTGATGGAAGATTGTACACGGATAAGATGAAGGTGAATTCCTACTACTTGTGTTATCCTTATATGACCATTGATATCTCCCTGTTTCACACTTATTGAGAATATAATATCACCCTTTATTATGTTTTATATCCTTAGGTTATGAAGAATTGTTTTAGAAATGATTTGCCTTTATAGTAAAGAATAAATTAATGAGAGACTCTTATGAACTAGTTCTTTATGATTCAATGTTTTCAAAATCACTAGACCAAAAATATTATGGCATTGATCATTTATATTATGTATTTTTTTCATTTATTCATCTTTTTTACTGATGTAGTGTGTTGGAAGAATATGGGTTGTGCACCACTCACAAATTTAATAAAAAAACTTAGGATTCTTCACTACTTTTTGTTAAATACTGCTTAGCATAGAATCGGATCTAAATGTCGGATCTAGCCTCCCCCTGATGCTCTCATCCAACCCCATATCTATGATATCATCATTGTTCCTTCACTCTTCCTACTCTTCCTGCACACATTTACTTGGTAAATGGGTGTTGGAAGAGAAGATAAGTAAATGCTGAATGATGATATCATAGATATGGCATCAGATGAGAGAATCAGGGGGATTCCTGGTCGGATGTTCAGATTAGATGTTATGCTATGCAGTAGTTAACCAAAAATATTCAAGTTCAAAAACAATCAGTAGTTTTGTTATTAGCTTATATTTGGACCAAATAAACAATTTGAAAAGATATAAAGGTAGTGTTATGATATAATATTTTTATTTTAACAAAAATTTATGTATGAAAATTTTGATTTTATTTTCATTATTCCTTGCAGGGTTAGTTTATTTTAGAATATTTCTATCTATGTGACATTCCTTTGCAAGAAGAGAAATGACGTTGTGTCTGCTCAATCGTAGAGCTAATCTTGATGTTTTCCCAGGAAAATCATTGTCTATAGATATTGTATCTCAAAAATTTCTCAAATAAACATGTATCATATATAAATATGAATGCCCATAAATATTTGGGTGCCTATACACTTCATATTGAACCTACATCACATCACTGACCAGATCCATACACACCTCACATACAAATTCCAGAAGAAGAAAAAAGGACTTTGTTATAAGGAAGTGAATACCTAATTGATTAACTTGGGCTTCTATTTTTATTTTATTATTCTAAGATAATCTTGGTATTCCATGAAATTTCTTATAAACAAGAGAGTAATGGGAAATCTATTTCACCAATGACTCAAAATTCCATAACTCAATGAGAACTCTTATGTTTTTTCTATACTACACTTAAGCCTCTTCATGTGATCATGTCACATAATCTCCTCCATATGAATGCTTCATGTGAACTGATTGTGTGATATCATCAAATGATCAAATAACATAAAAAAATCACATAATCAAAGTAATTCCCTTGGACCATGATTCATGTATTCTTATATTATTTACATGATCACATAAATATTCAAGGGTCGTGTGATCATATAAATCTCTCAGGTTCATTTGATCACGTGATCCTATTATTGTCATGTGATCACATGTCATTGAACATGTCATGAACATAATTTTTAAGCCTATATGGATTGATTTTAAAGGTTTATAACATTATTTGGAGTTTAAAACCCATATTTATAGATAAAAAATGTATAATTATATATCAAATTAGGGGTTTGGGTAGTTATTTGGATGGGTTATTCGATCAGGTGGAATCTTTGGGATGAATCGGGATTGTCCCATCTTGGTTTGGTGTACTTCCAAAATGTTTTGGGTTGATCTGAAAAAGATAGGATTTTATGAATCTATTTAGTCTTACCAAACATTTTCTTATTGCAACAAAAATTTGATGGTAGACTTGTTCAGTTTAAAGAGTCAATACATCAACACATTTCATTTTATTTATGGTGAGTTCGACATCAGTATATATGTGACATTAAGATGATCTATAGTGTGATGATTTTAGGAGACAAGTATGATGATGAAAATCATCCCCCATATACTCATGATAAAATGGAATAAAATACTCCCATTATAAAGGATCTCATGAATCTGGCTAGAACATCCCATAGGTAGGACCCATATCCCGGGGTTGACATCCCCTTTAAGAAGTGGGATGACTTGTTCATCAAGAAGACTCATCATGAGTGACTTAATAAGAATTTAAAGGCTTTTCCATCATGATAATCTTATGGGGAATAATTTTATCACTTTAAAATAGTTTAAGAGTATCAATTCAGTGACTACGGATGGTCAGTCACCTTTTAGGACCATCACCTTCTTCATCTAGAAAGTTTCTTAGATATGTACCTAAGCTGGTACTTATTCACAATGCAGAAAAAGGTGGAGTTACGGTCTCCAAATAAATTATGGTAGAGGTGATTTCAGGGGGTAAGATTATCATCTTGTTTTTTCCTATGTTGGCTAAGTTATATTTCCAACTTTACCACATCTACAAGGGTATGCCTCGTTCAGAATATTCATCCCCTTCCAAATACTGTGGGGTTAGATGTGGGCCAAAATTTATGGATATGTGTTACTTAATACTAATAACATTCCAAGATACTAGTTCAGGAAATTTCTATAAAGTATCAGTGGGATCTGGATAATCACACTAAAGAACTAGGAGATCAAGACAAAAGTGAACATGTATGATCAATTTTTTTATAACATATAGAGCTCCAACCTGTAAAATTTCCAGTAATTAAAAGGAGGATCCTATAGTATAAGCCTATATTTTATCCATATGTGAGGGGGTTTTATCGTCTTGGGTTAACTAAAAGATATTATACGGGTGGTATACATCATACAAGTTTAGGAGATATTTCAGTGTATTCAGATGAAATTCCCCACTCCTCCCCACATCCATTCCGAAATGCATCACATGGTGGCTCACAAATTGTGGTTAATGTTCAACTGATAGGAAAGTTATGTTTTGGGGACCTTCCCTCTTAATAGTGTGGGTTTTGTCCTCTCCAATGCTTATGTTGATATGTTGGTCCGATTATACCTATATGGTCAGTTGGCTCCATTGGTGATAAAGCACATAGATCTTCTAATAGTGGATGAAAAAGGACACATGGTCTCTGTAATCGTCAAAAAGATAGATTCCAGACAAAAAACATCTTCCAGAAGACCCAAAACTATTAGATGTCTTAGAAGCAAATGAAGCACTTAGATCCAACACCATCAACAATGAGGGTGTTAATGGGTTTGGTAACAATGTATGGGGTTCCTTTGAATGAAGTTCTAGTCTATAGAGGATCCTCTCTAATTATAGTGGTTTTTCAAATCACATTCCAATACTGAGACAACTAGAGGAGGAATACATTGACCATAGAGGTTTGGAGAGAGTTTTTTCAAGTGGAAATAGAGCTAGAGGGATTTGGGATTATGTTCTCTCCCAATGGAATATTCTATGAAAAACAGCCCATTGAAGTCAAATCACTTCTCTAAGAACATAGTGTGGTGATTAATTATGTCAAAGGCCAAGACCATTACACACCCGTAGTTTAGAGAATGATAATTCTTAGAAAAATGGTAAATGGTGAAGATAAGGGAGACCAGGTTGTCTCTACTGAAGTGGTAAGATATGTTTTATCATTACTTTCATATATTCTTCGATATTGTTAAGACTATGGTGAACTTTATTTTCTCTTGTATATTTCAAGAGGCTGGTAAAGTTTGGTCACCTCACGCCTGTCTAGTTTATATTCCCGGGTACACGGTGGCCAAAGTTGGATTAAAAAGTGACTGAGAGGCCTATGATCATAGATATCCATGTCAAATAGAGCTCATGGATGTGGTTGTTTCTGATCTAGAGGAAGCACCATTTGTGCCTCCATCAACACCACATTTGGCACCTCAAGTTATCTTTTCAAGTTCTTTTCTCTAAGAGGACTAAGAAGAGAAAGTGGGCTAGTCCATACCCTAAGAACCCACTCACAATCATTAATTGTTTTACTTTGTGGACTTTTTTCCTTTTCATTATACTAGTATACTATCATGGAAACTTACTTACACATATCATGGTCCGGATTCGAGTATTATCAAGTCTTATATCCCCCTACCTTCCCAAATGTGTCTTTTTTATTAAAAAATTGACATTTTATTAATTTATTATTTCATATTGATGTTTAATTTATTGCATTATTGTATTACTAACATAATACTTTTTTTATTTTACTAGGGGATTTTTTTCCTATGTTAGGATGATTTGTTCAGCAAATAATTCCATGGATGACAATTTTTGAGAGGGGATCACAGATGCAAAAAGGATGAAACATTAACGTTTTTAACTATTTGTAGGATAATTGTAATTGTAACCATATAAAACATTGTTTGAAATGTATATAAAAGTGTGTTTTTTTTGTATCCATGATTTCAAGTAAATGTATATAACATTATTTCAGAAACTCTTGTGTGCGTTGTTTTGTTCTTCTATGATTTGTTTGGGTATAGGTGTTGTTTTCTACAGCTATTTTTTGTGCAGATGCTTTTTTGTGTTGTCTGTGTAGTTGTCTCATGGGTGCAGGTTCGGTACTGATGCTGGATTTTCTCAGGAAACTTGGCCTTTATGAACACTAATTCAACGCTGATAACGGGGGCCTTTATCAGTGCTTAAAATAGCACTGATAAAGGACACACTTATCAGCGCTCAAAACAACACTGATAAAGGTTTGCTTTATCAATGCTCGAAATAGCGCTGATAAAGGCATCCTTTATCAGTGCTCAAAAAATCGCTGATAAAGGTGTCCTTTATCCATGTTAAAAAACCCTGATAAAGGGTGCCTTTATGAATAGAACAAAAAAACCTTAAAACCCCAAAAACCTGAAAATACCTCAAAATCCAAAAAACCAAAAAATCTAAGAAAATCCTAAAAATTTCTTAAAGATCCCTAAAAACAAAAAACAAACATCAAAACCATGGGAAATCCAACGAAAACTTTAAAAACCAAAAAACTCTCAAAACTCCTAAATACATAAAAAGGTTAAAAACCAAAAAAACCCTAAAACCCCTAAAACCCAATGAAAAATCTAAACACCCATAAAAATACTATAAAGGGAAAAAAATCTGTAAAAATGTAAGAATACCTAAAACCTTGAGAACTCTTAAGAAAATGTTAAAACCCTTAAAAACCTAAAAACACATAAAACCATAAAAACTTAAAAAATGCTAAAACCCTAAAAAACTAAAATGACACTAGACCCCCTAAAAACCATAAAAATAAATAATACCTTAAAAATCCAAAAAAAAACTACAAAAAACCGAAAATACTTAAAAACCATTAAACTGCTAAAAATACCTAAATCCTAAAAAAACCATAATCATCCGAAAATTCCCTAAAAATCCTTAAAAATACAAAAAATACAAAAAACCCTAAAAGTCTTTAAAAACCATAAAATTTTTAAAAAATTAAACCATGAAATAATTAAAATGCTAAAACCCTAACGAACCTAAAAACCCTAAAAACTCTATAAACAAAAAAACACTAAATTCCATAAAAAATCCTAAAAATAACAAAAATAGACTAAATATAACTAAAAATGTAAAAACCAAAAAAACCATAAAAACCCAAAGAAACCCTTTAAACCCATTAAGACAATTTAAAACCAAAAACCCCTTAAAACACTAATAACACTAAAAACACTAAATCCTATAAAAGCCTCTAAATACCCGAAGAAACAACTAAAAACTATAAAATCCAATTAATCCACTAAAAATGTTAAAATATCTAAAAAACCATAAACACCCTCAAAACTCGAAAAACGGAAAAACCCAATAAAACACTAAAAACCCAAAAAACCAAAAAAAACCTAGAAAATACGAGAAAAACTAAAAACCATCAAAATCCGTTAAAAACATAAAACCAACAAAAATAATAAAAAATCCATAAAAATCCCTAAAAACCTAATAACTCCTAAAAAGTTTGAAAATACCAAAGAAAGCTTAAAATAACAAAAAAAAACCCCTGAAAACCCTAAAATCTAAAAAAACTAAAAACCAAAAAAAATCCATAAAATACCCATAAAACCCCTCAAAATATCAAAAACCCTAAAACCCATAAAAATGATAAAAATTCCATAAAACTGGTAAAAATGTAAAAAAAACCACAGAAAATCATAAAATACCCCTAAAAATATTTAAAACCCCAAATAAGGCATTAAACCACTTAAGAGAATAAAACTATTTAAACCCTTATTTTTTTTAAAAACACTAATATCTCATAAAAACCATAAAAAACTCAAAAACCCCCTAAACCCAACTAAACCATAGAAAACCCTAAAACCCTAGAACCCTCGAAAACACTGAAACCCAAAAACCTATTAAAATCCCTAAAAATCATACAAAATCCATAAAAACATAAAAACCCTTCAATACCCTAAAAACGCCTAAGAAAAACATACAAAACCTAAAACACTTAAAACCCCTAAAAACCTATAAACGCTATAAAACGTAAAAACCAGAAAAAAACCCTCAAAATTCAAAAAAACCAAGAAAATCAATATAATTATTAAAAAATAATTAAAATACATAAAAACATAAAAAATCCCAAAAACCTAGAAAACAACAAAGAAAACATTAAAAATATAAAAAACACTTAAACCCCTTAAAAACCTAAAAACACTAAAAACTATAAATGACCCTAAAAACCTTAAAACCAATAAAAACCCTAAAAACCCATATAAACCGATAACAACCCTATAAACCACTATAAAATATAAAATCCATTTAAACCCCTAAAAACATTAAAAAAACATTAAAAACCCTTTAAACCCCTAAAAACACTAAAAACCCTAAAAACATAAAAAATCATAAAAACCCTAAAACCCTAAAAAATGATAAAAACCATCAAAATACATAATAACCCTAAATATCCATAAAAACCAAAAAAATCCGTGAAAATTAAAAATAACATAAAAACCAAAAACATCTAAAAACCCTAAGAAAACCATACAAACCTAAAAACACTATAGAGCCCAAAAAACCTAAATAATGCTAAAAACCATAAAAACCCATAAACCCCTAAAAACCATAAAAATAAAAAAACAACTAAAAACCCTAAAAAACCATTTAACTCATAAATATGTTTAATAAATATAGAATAACATATGACCCAAAAAACACATAAAATTCTATAATACCAAATAATAATAAAAACCTAAAAACCAAAAAAACCTTAAAAATACCAAAACCAAAAAAATTAAAAAAATATCAAAAAACCCTAAAAAGTGCTGAAAACATAAATAACCCAAAATAACTTGAAATTCCAAAAAAAACATTCAAAAGCAAACTTAAACCCTAAAAATGCTAAAACCTTAAAAATCCATGAACCTTAAATCTCAAAACCGCCTTAAAATCTCTAAAAACCCTAAAACCCAATAAATATCCTAAAAAACTCCTACAAATCCCTTAAAATGAAAAAAACCCGAAAAACCAAAAAAATCATGAAATCCTGTAAGAAAAAATCATCATATTAAATGTGATTAAAACCGCTAAAAAACCTAAAATTTGTAAAAAAACTCAAAAATCCCTAAAAAGACCCTAAAATCCCTAAAATACATAAAACCCATAAAATATTAAGATCCCTAAAAATCCAAAAAAACCAAAAACCTCTAAAAATAATAAATTTATTTAATTCAATAAAAATATTCAAAACTATAAAAACATTAAAAACCCTATAAACACTAGAACCCCAAATATAAAAAAATACCTTGAATATCCTAAAAAATCCTAAACCCCCTCAAAATACCAAAAAATATAAAAACCTATAAAAATCCTAAAAAGCTGCAAAAAATACCTATAATCGTAAAAATACCAAAAAAACCCTACAAAACCTTAAGAAAACCATAAATAGATAAAAACAATTTAAACCCCCCAAAAATCTAAAAACCTTTAAACCCCTCAAATTTCATAAAAACACAAAAAACATAGAATTCCTAAAAATCCAAAAAAAATGAAAAATCGAAAAACCCCAAAGAAGACCATAAAAATTTAAAAAATATAAAACCCCCTTAAAACATAAAAAAAAAATTAAATAGCATATAGCCCTAAAAGTCCATAAAACCCCTAAAAACTATTAAAACCACAAAAATTATTAAAACCCAAGAAAAACCATAAAGACCACTAAAAATATAAAACCCCAATAAAAATAAAAAACAATAAAAACTCTACAACCTTTAAAAACCATAAAAACTAAAAAATAATCCTAAAACCTCAATAAACTATAATAACATTAAAACCCATAAAACCCATAAAAATCCTAAAAACTATAAAAATACTAAAAAATCCCTAAAAGTCCTAATTTTTTTACATCCCCCCAAAATCCCAAAAAATCGAAAAAAACCCGAAAAACCCTATGAAAATATTGAAAATCTAAAAACACTTTAAGCCCTAATTAACCTAAATATAGTAAATCCATAAAACCTACCAAACCCTCAATATATTTAAAAGTAATAAAAATAAAACAAAATCATAAAATCCATAAAAAAAATAAAAACCCTGAAAACCCTTAAGAAACCCCAAAAAACCTAATAAATCATAAAACCTCTAAAAACCTAAAAACATTAACAACTGAAAAACCCAAAATTACCCTAAGATCCTAAAAACCCCCTAAAAACTGTAAAAACCCAATATCCTTAAAATCCCAACAAACCAATAAAAAATATAAAAATACTAAATAATATAAAAACCCTTTAAATCAATAAAACATTGTAAAACTATAAATAACCCTTAAAAATTCTAAAAAACTCAAAAAAAAACTAATAACCCAAAAAATCCCCAAAATCCCGTAATCCCTAAAAACTATAAAAATCCTAAAAAAGCGGTAAAACACCTTAAAAAATTCAAAACATGAGAAATACTAAGAACACATAAAAACCCATAAAACAACTAAAAACTAAAACCCATAAACCCCTAAAACCCCACAAATTCACCAAAAACCAAAAACCCCTATAAAAATCATCAAAATTCCCTAAAGATCCCTAAAAATATAAAAAACCCTAAAATGATAAAAAGACCATAGAAAAACTTTAAAAACTACTAAACAAGTCTTGAATTAAGAAAAAACTTTTTAGTATTTATTAAAGATGAAAAAATCATAAGCAATAAAGCGGGCGGGTTTAAACAACGGGCCCTTCCCTCACACACCAAACAACATAGTTAGAGATCATAAAATGACATATCATTTTCATAATCAAACTCATTTTTTGTTTCCTACTGAGACTGAGAATTACAATGATTGAAGATCCTAACGATCTTTGTATATGTATTTTGTGAAACACTAGAAGAATATCTGGTAGACATGGTCTTTTGAAAGTTGTAAAATTAATTCCATAGTCATCTCTTTGTAGTGGAAAGAGTGAAACTGTCACTGTTGACAAAATTTTTCATTCTGTTTATGATAGCATAGAAACCACTTTATAAATCCTTGAGGGCAGTGTTATTATTCACCCCTTTATTATCAGATACATTACCCCATTAATAAAATATTCTTGAAGAATTAAAAATATTGTGGATACCCTATTCAAAATTCACATTTTATTAAACAACAGATTGGTTGAAATCGCCATCCTCTATAGCACATATTTAAAAATCATGTGCAACTGACTGTGTGCATCCCTTCCCCAAAATATGAGGTTTTTCAGAAGTGTCCTCAAATACCACACATTGAAAATCATCAAGAGAATCTTGTACAGTTGGATGATAATCCACCTCACCTTCTATATGTTGATCAGGAGAAGCCCCCTACTTGTCCATGCCAGCATCCAAAGAAGCC
The DNA here is from genome assembly GCA_963277665.1 of Viscum album. Taxonomy (NCBI): domain Eukaryota; kingdom Viridiplantae; phylum Streptophyta; class Magnoliopsida; order Santalales; family Viscaceae; genus Viscum; species Viscum album. Next base: position 539,413,460 of record OY728156.1, read on the forward strand.
TCTCATACACCAGCATCCGGAGGATCACCTATGTCAACATTAGAAATAACATCCACCCTATCACCAAAATTTCCATTTCTATTTCCTAATGCTTAAATAGTTCGTTTTCCCTTACCTCTTTTCCTATATAACTTAGTATTTTTTCCTTTCAAATAACAATAACAACAAATCAACTCCCTCAACTAGGATCTGTGCAATGTATCTGAACTAAACCACCTCAACAGAATTTTCCATTTTGGTGGTAATTGAAATCACTGAGGCGATAAAACCATTTAAAATAATAAAAACCAATAAAACCCATATAAATACACTAAAACTTCTAAACCCACTTTAAAGCCCTAAAAATTAATAACTCTTAAAAATATAAAACCCTGAAAACACAAAATAATGAACCTAATAAAAAACCATAAAACCCAAAAAAACCAAAAACCCCCTAAAATCCCTGAAAACCAAAAAACCCCTAAAAATCACTAAAAACAATAAAATATATATAAACCCCCCAAAACCTTAGGAAATCATAAATACCTAAAAACAATTAAAACTAAGAAATAACCTAAAATCACTAAAAAAACCCTAAAAACTGTAAAAAACCCTAATAACCCAAACTTTTTTAAAGAAATCTAAAATCTATAAAAACATAAAAATACCTAAAAATACCAAAAAAATGTAAAAACTCTTAAAAATTCAATCAATAATGAAGAAAACCTTAAATTCAAAAATATCATCAAACCCCAAGAAAACATAAAAAATGATAAACACCCTAAAACACCCTAAAAACCCGAAATCCCCAAAAACCCTAAAAACCATAAAATCTCTAAAAAACTCAAAAAACGCTAAAAACTTCTAAAAACCATAAACAAACTACAAAATCTAAAAACCCTTTAAACCCATAATTTTTTTAAAAATTCTAAAAATCTTTAAAACACATAAAAACACCTAAAACCCAATAAATCCAAATAAATACATAAAACACTAAAAACCATAAAAACCCTTGAAACCACTAAAAACCTCAAATACCATAAAAGTCCTAAAAACATACATAAAACATAAAAACACAAAAAAATAGAAAACCATAAAAAACCATAAAAACATAAAAAAACAAAAAATCCCTAAACACCCTAAAAACCCTAGAAACGATAAAAAACCCTAAAACCCCTCAATATCCCAAACAACCCAGAAATTATAAAATATTAAAAAATACCTAAAATACCATAAATCGTAAAAAAACCCTAAAAACCTAAATAACACTAAAAAATCTTTAATAACATAAAAATATTTAAAACAAAAAAATTATGAAAACACTAAAATGTTTCAAAACTCATTAAATACCACTAAAAACCAAAAATCCCATAAACAGATAAAACCCCATAAAACCCTAAATATCACTAAAATATCTGAAAATTCTTTAAACCCATAAAACATTAAAAACTATAATAAACCTTTACTACCCTAAAACGTCAAAAATCCTTAAAAACCTAGAAAACCTCCTAAAAACCCTAAAAACCTCAAAATACCTAAAACCCTAAAAGAAATAAAAACATTAAAACCCAAAAATAAAAAAAATGTAAAAAACCCAAAACACCTTAAATTCCCTAAGAAACCCGTTAAACCTAAAAACACTTAAATTTCATAAAAACATAAAAAAATGATTAAAAATCCATAAAAACCATAAAAACCCAACAAAAATTCTAAATCCTTAAAACCCTAAAAACAATAATCATGCTAAAAATCCCTCAAAATATATAAGAACATAAAAACCACAAAAATCCCTTAACAACATTTAGAAAACATTATAAACCTAAAACCCCCAATATCCCTAAAAACCCTAAAAATCCATAAAACCAATAAGAAACCATAAAAATAAAAAAACACAAAATTACCTAAAAAGATAAAAAAACCCTAAAGACCCTGTGAAGTGGTAAGAAAAACATAAAAACCTAAATTCAATTAAACCCTTAAAACCAAAAAAACACTGAAAACCCTAAAAATCCATAAAATACCTAAAACCCCTAAAAACAATAAACCCCTAAAAACCCCTAAAAGCCCTAAAATCCCAAAAAACACTTAAAAAGAAGTGAAAACTATAATTCCCATTAAATACATAAAAATTTTAATAAACTCTACAAAAAATAAAAACCCTAAAAAACTCAAAAAAACCAAAAAATATATAAAATACCTTAACAACCCAAAAAACCTTAAAACCCCTCAAAATATCTAAAACCCTTAAAAATCATGAAAACCCCAAAAAATACCTAAAACCGTTAAAAACATTAAAACCCCTAGAAAACATAAAAAATCCTAAGAAAACCATAAAAACCTAAAAACACCTAAACCCCAAAAAAACCAAAAAAAATGATAAAACCCATAAAATTGATTTAAAACATTAAACCACCTAAAATTCTATAAAACCCTAAAAATCCATAAAAATTTAAAAAGTCCAAAAAAAATCACATAAAATGTAAAAAATCCTAAAAAATATAATAAAATATTAAAAACATAAATGCAATTGATACCCCTAAAAGACGTAAAAAATTAAAAAAACGGCATAAACCCAAAAAAGACCCAAAACCCCCCAAATCCATACAAACCCCTTAAAACCTTAAAAACATAAAAACCATTAAAAACCATTAAAATCCTGTAAATTTATAAAAACCTTTTAAAATTATAAAATGTTAAAAAACAATAAAATCCTCAAAAACCTTAAAATCTCAAATAAAACTTCAAAACCAAAAAAAATCCTAGGGGACCTCAAAATTTATAAAACCATAAAATAAAAAAATCATAAAAATTCCCTAAACATTTTTAAGAACAAAAATCCCGAAAACACCTGAAATCCTTTACAAACCCTTGGAAACCTAAAAACACTTAAAACCCCTAAAAATAATAAAAATATCTAAAAACCATAATGAACCATAAAAAAACTAACAAATTATAAACACTCAAAATACATTACCCCCCATAAATTATAAAATTATAATAATCCATAAAAATCCAAAAAAAATTGAAAATGCATAAAATCATGAAATACCCATAAGAAAACCTCAAAAACTAAAAACACCCAATCCTCTAAAAACCTAAGAAACACTTCAAATCCTCAAAAACATTAAAATACCCAAAAAAACACATAAACCACTTGAAAACATAACAAACACTAAAAAAACACTATAAAAACCATTAAAATCCTAAAACGCACTAAAAACTCAAATAACCCTTTAATACTGTAGAAACATTAAAAACTATAAAAAAATTAAAAATCCTAAAAAACACAAAAAACCCAAAACATAATAAAACATAAAACCCCTAAACCCCCTAAAAACCATAAAAATCCTTAAAAAAATTAAAATCATAATACTATTTCAAAACCATAAAAATCCAAAAAAAATGTAAAACCCCTAAAAACATAAAAATGAATAATAAAATCTTAAAAAACCCAAAAACCATTAAAACCTCAAAAAAAAACAAAACCCCTAAAAACTCTAAAGACACTCAAAATAACTAAAACCCCTAAAAATCCACAAAAAAAATTTAAAAAGACCTAAATGTTCCTAAATATGTAAAAACCATAATAACCCAAAAAAACATCTAATAAATCCATAAACACATTAAAACACTCAAAATACCTAAAAACACGAAGAACGCTAAAGCCCCTAAATGTTATTAAAAACCCAAAAACCGCTAAAAACCATAAAAACCAAAAAAACCTTAAAAACCTTAAAAACCCATAAAAACCATAAAGACCACATTAAAATAAACAAACCATTTAAACTGTTAAAAACATAAAAAACCCTATAAACTAGAAAAAAACCCCAAAAAATATAAAAACCTAAAAAACAATAAAAACCCTAAAAATGATGAATATTCCTAAAAACCTAAAAAACAATAAAATCCTATAAATCCATACAAATACCTAAAATGTAATAAACTATGAAACCCCTAAAAACCCTAAATAATCATAAAACCAAAAACACTTAAAACCCCTAAAAAAATAAAAAATACTAAAAACCCTAAATACTATAAATCCCCCCAAAACCATAAAAACCATAAAACCCCTCAAGCCTTAAAAAACCCTAAAAACCAATAAAATCCCTAAAACCCCACTAAAAATCTATAAAAAATTAAATCTCAAGAAATAGTAATAAATATAAAAATCATTAGGAACCCTAAAAGATGAAAAAAATAATAAACCTAAAAAATGATAACAAACCTAAAACCACTAAAATCCCTAAAAACCCTCAAAATATTTAAAAACCCTAAATCCAGATAAATCATTAAAAAGGTCTAAAAATCAATTAAAATATCAAAACCACTAAAAACACTGAAGACCCCGATGAAAAACATAAAAACATAAATAGACTAAAAACCCATAACACTCTAAAAATGATAAAATAAAAAACCTTTAAAAGACCATAAGACCCCTAAATACCCCAAAAACCTCAAAAAACATTAACAAACATAAAAAACACATAAATACCCTTAAATACCCAAAAAACCACCAGTAACTCTAAAAACATGTTAATCCCCAAAAAAATTAAAATGTCTATATAAAACCTTAAAACCCCTAAAAATTTAAAAAAACCCCTAAAATCCTAGAAAACTAGAAAACAATAAAAACACTAAATACCCTCAAAATCACGAAAACCATAAAATCCATAAAACACTCAACAAATCCTTAAGAATCCATAAATTAACAAAAAAACATTAAAAAATAAAAAACTATAAAAATCCAAAACATACTTTGAACATTAAAACCCCTAAAACCCAAAAACCCTAAAAAACTCAATAAACCCATAAAACCTTATAAACCATAAAACCCATTTAAACCCTGTTTTTTTAAAAGACATTAAAATAATTGGAAACCTTAAAAACTCAATAGAAACCTTAAAATAAAAAAACCCTAAAAACACTAAAAGCCCTCCAAATCCCTATAAATTGAAAACCCATAAAAATTTATAAAAATCTATAAAAATCACTGAAAATGTAAAACCCCCAAAAAACCCTGAAAATCATAAGAAAACCATAAAAAACTAAAAACACTTAAAGAATCTAAAAAACAAAAAATGCTAAAACTGAAAAATACTAAAAAGTTTCTCAATTTATAAAACCCTGAAACCACATAAAATAATAAAAACAAATAAAAACCTTAAAAACCCGAAAACATATAAAACCCCTAAAAATCACTAAAAACTCTAAAAACTATTTAAACCCCTAAAAATGTTAAAAGACAAAAAACCTATAAAAACCCTAAAAAATAAAAAAATCCAAAAAATTCCCTAAAAACCCAGACAACACTATAAAACACTAATACCCTTAATACCCTCTAAATCCCTAAAAACTTTGAAAAAATCCTAAAAATACATAAAAATTCCTAAAAATTCCTAAAAACATAAAATCCATTAAAACATTAATACCCTTAAACAACCATAAAAGCCCAAATACACTTAAAACCCCTTAAAAACCAAAAAACACTAAAAACTATAACAAATTTTAGATGACCAAAAATAGCCTTTAAACCCCTAAAACCAATAAAAACCTTGAAAGCCTTAAAAACTGTAAAAACCATTAATTTTTTAAAACCACTAAAAACCCTTTATACCACTAAAAAAATTAAAAGACTCTAAAAATATAAAACTCTAAAAACTCCAAAAACCGTAAAAAAACCAAAAAAATTAAAAAAAATAACTCCAAAAAGTTAACCCCCCCCCCCCCAAATCCCTAGAGACCAAAAAAATAATAAGAATCCAAAAAAGTCATAAAAATCCCTAAAAACAAATAAAACCCTAAAAACCCTTGAAAAATCGTAAAACACTAAAAACACCTAAAGATCCTAAAAAGGATAAAATCCCTAAATACAATAAAACCCTATGAAATCGTAAAATATATTAAAAACATTAATATAAAATAAAAACCCAAAAAAACATTATAATCCTAAAAAATACCTAAAAACCAATAAAAACATAAAAAACCATAAAACCATGAAAATCCTAAAGTAGACAATAAAAATTTAAAAACAGTTAAAACCCCTAAAAACATAAATACACTGAAAACAACAAAACCCCTAAAAGACCTTAAAAACCGAAAAAATACTAAAACCCCTAATACCCCCAAAAAATCACTAAAAACTCAAAAAACCATTTAAACACAAAAAATTGATAAAAAACTCTAAAAAAATAAAAACCCAAAAAAAGAAAAAAAATATTGAAACCCCCAAAACCCAAAAAATTCCTAGAAGTCTAAAATCCCCTCAAAACCCTAAAAACCCTAAAAACACATAAAATACTAAAAAATTCCAAAAATCCATAAAGTTATAAAAAAACCCAAAAAATTAAAAACCCTAAAGAAAAACTAAAAACCCAAAAAAAACACTTAAAATATATAAAAAACACTAAATGACCTAAATCTCCCTAAGAACCTAAACACCCCTATGAAAACCTAAAAAACCTAAAAATATTCAAAAACACCATAAATGATAAAAAACCACAGAATCACTTATAACCCCAATAAAATATAAAAATACATAAAAACATAAACAAGCCTAAATACATATAAAACCCCCTAAAAACACTAAAAACATAAAAAAACATAAAACCCATAAAACCCTATAAAAATTAATCATCATAAAACCCTAAAACTCCCATAATCCCTAAAAACAATGAAAACCGTAAAAATCATAAAAATCCCTAGAACTGCAAAAAATGTAAAACCCATAAAAACCCTGAAAACCCAAAAAACCATTACACAAAACCCTAAGTATCCTAACCAAATGTTAAAAACCCTAAAGTCATTGAATGATAAAAAAAACCCTAAACACCCCTAAAAATCATAAAAATACATAAAAACCAAAAAAAACTAAATTCCCATAAAAACTATAAAAACCATAAAAAACTATAAAAAAATTTAATCCCCAAAAATGTTATAAAATAATTAAAACTATAAAAACACATAAAACTCAAAAAACTCTTAAAACCCCAAAAAAACACATAAAACCACAAAATACCATAAAACTTTAAAAACTATAAAAATCCTGAAAAACTAGAAAAACATAAAATTCCTAAAAAGGCATAAAAATCCTTAAATATGTAGAAAAACCATAGAAACCCATAAAACCTTTTATAAAACCATAAAAACCTAAAAAAACATAAAAAACTAAAAACCCAAAAAAATGCTACAAAAAATTAAAAAACCTAAAAACCCAAAAAATCCATAAAAATCATAAACAAAACCCAAAGATCCCTAAAAATATAAAAATTGTAAAAAAACACCAAGAACCTTATTAAAACATTAAAAACCTAAGATCACTTAAAATCGCTGAAAAACATGAAAACAAAAAACCCTAAAAGACTCTAAAACCATAAAATCCATTTAAAAACCTAAAAACCATTAAACCCCATAAATACCCATAAATACCATAAAACCCACCAAAAACATTAAAAACTCGTTAAACCCCCAAAAAACATTAAAACACTCTAAAAAACATTAAGACCCCTAAAAATTTTAAACATCCTAAAACCCCAAAAAAACCATAAACGCCAAAAAAACCTAAAAATCAGTATAAACCCTATGAAACCATAAAAATTATTAAAAATACCTAAAATCCCTAATGACATAAAACCCATAAAAATCCTGAAACCCGTAAAAAACCTTAAAACCTAAAAACACAGAAAACCCCTAAAAACTTAAAAATGGTTAAAACCCCTAATTACCTCAAGTCCCCTAAAAACAGTAAATATTTCTATGAACTTTAAAAAAACCTTAAAACCCATAAAAATCCAAGAAAACACTAAAACTCTAGAATCCATTTAAACCCCTAAAATGTTTAAAAAAAATTAAAAACCATAAAAACCGTGAAAACTCAAAAAAACCTAAAATCCCAAAAAACCATAGAAACACAAAAAAACCCTAAATACACCAAAACTCATCAAAATACCTTAAAACCAAAAAACTCCTAAAAAATACATCAAATTCATAAAAATTTATAAAAACCCAAATAAACATGAACACCCCTATGAAAACATTAAAATGATAAAAAAAGTAAAAACCCCCAAAAAACCTAAATAAACTAAAAATCCTAAAAAATACTAAAAACCTTTTAAATCCATGAAAACCATTAAACCATAAAAATCTTAAAAACCCTAAAAAACAAAAAAAAATTGTAACAACCCATAAAACCCATAAAATCCCTAAAAAACCACCATGTAGTCTAAAAACACTTCAAAAATAAAAACATTAAAACTTATAAAACCAATAAAAAAACTTTAAAACATAAAAAAACTAAAACCCCAAAAAAACCATAAAAACCCTAAAAACTCAAGATTCCCTTAAAATCACTAAAATCTATAGAAACTAAAAAATCCTGAAAACCCTAAAAATTACTAAAAACATAAAAAATAAAAAAATCCATAAATAAACCTATGAAAACCATAAAACTAAAAAATAATTGAAACCCCTAAAAACCCTAAAAAATGAAAAAAACCATAAGAACCTAAGAGACAAAAAACTCCTAAAAACAATAAAAACACTCAAAATCTCACCAATATCTCTAAAACTGATAAAAACCTTAAAACCACTAAAAACACAAAAAACCCCTTAAACCCCTTTAAATTTGAAAACAAATCTAAAAAACATTTAAATCCCCTTAAAAATAAACCCCCCCTAAAATACATAAACACCATAAAAACACTCAATACCCAAAAATCATAAAACCTATAAAAATCCACAAGATCCTATAAATACTAAAAAATACATAAAAATCATAACGTAAACACCCCTAAAAACAATAAAAACACCTAATAAATCCTTAAAAACAAAATACACTTAAAACCCATAAAGTCCATAAAAAACCTCTAAAAATTATAAATATCAATACAAACCAATAAAATCCTAAAAAAAACCTAAAATCCCTAGAAAAATAAAAACCCTAAGAAGATATTAAAAATATAAAAACACAAATGACACTTAAAACCCATAAAAACAAAAAAAACCTCTACAAACTATAAATATAACTAAATACCCTACAAACCATAATATCATAATAAATACCTATAATCAGTAAAAATATAAAAACAACAAAACTTATAAACACCATAAGAATATATTAATAAAATAAATAACAAAAAATCCATAAAAACATATAAAATTATAAAAAACACCTAAAACGGACCAAGAAAACCCTAAAACCGATAAACACCATACAATCCTATAAAAATAATAAAAATTATGAAAACTGATAACCACCCTAAAATAATAACTAAAAAGTCCAAAATTCGTTAATCCACTAAAAACATTTAATATCTTTAAAAACCCTTAAATCCTTTAAACCCCCAAAAAACCAAAAAAACATAAAAACCCAAAAAATCCTAAAACTCGTCAAAATCCTTAAAACACCTAAAAATCATAAAATCCAACAAAACACTAAAATTCCAAAAAACCTAAATAACCTAAAAGCCATGAAAACCCGTAAGAAAACCTCAACAAATTAAAATCATTTAAAACCACTAAAAACATAAAAAAAAATGAAAAACAATAAAAACCCTAAAATCTGAAAAACCTTAGAAAATCATAAAAACCATAAGACCCCATAAAACCCTAAGAACCAATAAAATCTTTGTAAACCTTTTAAAACCATTAAAATGTTAAATAACTCTAAAAATACTTAAAAAATCCAAAATAAAAAATAAAAAACCCCCCAAACCCCCCAAAACACCTAAATACCCTAAAAGCCCTAAAAATTATCAAAATACCTAAAAACCCCAAAAAGTATAAAAATACTAAAAAGCACTAAAAATCCATTAAAACATAAAAACCCTTAAAAACAATGAAATCCCATAATAAAATCATAAAAATCTAAAAACAATTATAACCCTTAAAAAAATAACAAATGATAAAAACCGGAAAAACGATAATAAACATAAAAAGCATGAAAAATACCAAAAAACATAAAAAACCTAGAAAACCCTAAGAAAACCTCAAAAGACTAAAAACACATAATACATCTATAAACCGTAGAAAAAATAAAAACCCAAAAACCATAAAAACTTCTAAAAACCAAAAAAATCCTATTAACCATAAATCCCCCTAAAAGCAATAATCACTTTAAAACCCACCTATACTCTAAAAACCTATTAATCCTCTAAAAGCATTAAAAAAGTCTGAAAAATCATAAAACCGCTAAAATAAAATAAAAAACCCTAAAACCCAAAAATCAATAAAACTCTATAAACCATAAAAATTTGAAAACTCCTCAAAATCATTATAAACACTAAAATAACATAAAATACTTTAAAGGCCCTAAAATCCCTAAAAATGTACAAAATAATACAACCCTATAAAACCATAAGAAAACCATAAAAATCTCAAAATAATTAAAACCCCTAACAACCAAAAAACAATAAAAATCTTAAAAGTCCCTAACAAAAATAAAAAGCCTAAAATCCACATAAACCATAAAAATCCAAAAAACCAAAAAAAAACCCTAAAAACCAACATAAAAACATTAACAACCATTAAACCAATAAAAAAGTAAAAAAACTAGAAAAACCTTAAAAAACCTATGAAACTAAAAGAACCCTAAATGCCCCAAAAAACCCATATAGACCATAAAAACCCTAAGAAACCCTAAAAACTATCAAAATCTATAAAACCCACCAAAAACCATAAAATCTTAAAAATATATAAAATACTTAAAATCATAAAGAAAAAAACCCCATAAAAACCCTGGGAAAAATTAAAAAACTAAAAACACTGAAATCACCAAAAAAATCTAAAAATTGTATAAACACTAAATAACCCTAAAACCACCAAAATCCATAAAAACATGGAAGACCATAAAAATCCTAAAAAAACCTAAAAATTCACAAAAAAGTAAAAACCCAAAAAAAACACTGAAAACCCTTAGTAAATCTTTAAAAACCTAAAATCACCTAAAACCACTAAGAAACCTTATAAATGATAAAGCCCTAAATACTCAAGAATACCCTAAATACCCTAAAAACACATAAAACCCTAAAAATTTAAAAATCATTAAGAAACCCATTAAACTACTAAATTTTTTAAAAAGATATTAGAAACCCTAAACCCCTAAAAACTCAAAACATCCCAAAAATACACATAAGACATAAAAATACAATTAACCATAAAAACATAAAACCCCTCAAAATACCTAAAAACACAATAAAATTTTAAAATAATTAAAATCCCTAAAAATACCTAAGGGAATAAAACATTAAAAACCGCAAACAACCCTAAGAAAACCATAAAAATATAAAATCACAAAAACACACAAAAACACATAAAAATTAAAAAAACACTAAAAATCCCTGAAAACCATAAAAATACACAAAAACCCTCCAAATCTATAAAAATCATAAAAACCATGAAAATCCAAAAAACAGAAATTACCTAATAAAATAAAAAATCCTAAAACACTGAAAACCCCTAAGAAGAACTTAAATACATTAAAACCCTTAAAACCCCTCAAAAATTGAAAAAAAATATGAAAACCAAAAAAACATAAAACCATAAAAAAACCCTAAAACTATATTAACCTTAAAACTCATAAACTCCGTAAAAATAATTAAAACTCTAAAATCCACTTACACCCATAAAAATGTTATAAAAATTTAGAAACATTAATTACACTAAAAACATTAAAAACCCTAAGACCTATAAAAACCCTAAAACCCAGAAAACCCAAAAAAACACCTATAATCTTCCTAAAATCCCTAAAAAGTCTACAAACCATAAATATCCAAAAAACCCCTTATAAATCCTTCAAAAACATTATAATCTATAAAAACCATTAAAATAATAAGAAAACATTAAAAAATTAAAAACAATTAAAAATAATAAAAAAACCTACGAATGCTAAAAACCCTAAAACCCTCCATGATTCTGAAGACCCCTAAATACCTCTAAAGACATAAAAATCCCTAAAAATAATAAAAAAACCAAAAACAACATAAAATCCCAAATAACCACTAAAAACAATTAAAACCCTTTGAACCCATAAAATGATAAAAAACTCTAAAAACCAATAAAATAATAAAGAACTCAAAAAACCCCAAATCCAAAAAAAACATAAAAACAATAAAAACCATAATAAAACCCTAAATACCATCAATATCCCAAAAACCCTAAAAACCATAAACATCTTGAAATTCTTTATAATCCAAAAAAAATATAAAATACTAAAAAACCTAAAAATTGTTAAGAACCCTGAAAACATAACAACCATAAAACCCCTAAAAATCCCTAAACACCCTTAAAATAATAAATATCATAAAAATCACTACAAACACTAAAAATTTAAAAACCCTAAAAAAACTGAAAACCCCTAAGAAAACCATAAAAATCTAAAACCACATAAACATACAAAAAACCAAAAAAATGATAAATACCATAAATTGCCCCAAAATAGAAAAAATCCCTAAAACCATAAAACCACTAAAAATATTAAAAACCTAAAAACCCATAAAAACCATAAAAGCCACTAAAAATTCCAAAAACCATTTAAATCCCTAAATAAATTTAAAAACTATAAAACACCTTAAACAACAAAAAAATACTAAAAAAATGTAAATCCCTAAAAACACAAAACCCCTCCAAATCCATAAAAACCCTAAAAACTTATAAAAATCCTTAAAATCCATAAAATTCAATAAAAACATCAAAAACATTTAATCAGGGTGAGGTTCATGAGGTAATGCACATGGTTCCTCTTCTATTGAAGTCTGGTGAAGAGGGTCAGGCTCAGGTGGGGTTTCATGTTAAAGAGGTTGCAGCAGATATTTCAAGCAAGAATGAAAGGACTGTCGCCGAGGGGGTGGCATCTTCTTTTGGGCCTGGTTTTGGATCACTGAGCTCGAGGATTGTGCAGGTTGATTTCCTGATTGCACTGGGGACCAAGGGTCTGCTGATCAAGGATTTGGGAGAATGTATGTTCTGTGCCAACCGAATCCTAAGGTTAATGATATCTTCAAGAGACTGAGGAGAGACTTGCAGCTCCTGGATGATGGATGTTTTTCATGCATAGAGGTTGCTACTGGTGTGATGCATATTTCCACTGATAATAGTATGATGAGGAGGTTGAATTATTTTCCAACTTCCAATCACTTTCATGGGCTAGAGACTAAGGAGGAGGTTCAAGGGTCTCCGCTGGTTGACTCTAGGTGTAGGAGGCATGCTAAACAGGGGTGTGAGATGGTGGATGCTGATGTTGGGTGTAACAGAGGGAGTGTGTACCTGAGTTCTGAGGAAGCTATGATAAGTCTGGACACCACAAGGCACTTGGGGGTGTGGATGAGAGTGAGAAAATGGACATGCACGTGTTTGTTCGTTCTTGTGACGAGGTTGCTATGGATAAGGATAAAAGACGAAAGATTCCTGGGGAGGAGGGGATCGGGTCCCAAGTTGTTGATGCTAAGAATGTGAGGCTGGATACGTAGATATTGAGTGAGGCAAAGTTTGTTACTGATAGGTGTGATGTAGGGGATGTGGACTTGAATAATAGTGGGAATGAGTTGGGATCTTTAGGCCAGACCAGATCAGCTACATCCTTGGTGGAAAATGGAGTACTTACAGCTTAACATAGATGTGCGGAGATGGAGGTGGAAGTAACTACAGCAGACCAAATTGCTGATCAGAGGGTGTTGGAAACACAGGAGGAGGAGAAGGTGGAGGAGCAGGGGACAATGGGAATGTTAGGGGCAGTTGAACAAGGGGGAATGTTGGCGATCAGGGTGGCGTCTAGGCAGGGGGAGGGAGCTGAGAAGGGGGATCTTTCGGAGTAAGGGGATGCCACTGCACAGGAGAAGGTGACAAGGATGGTCCTTGAAGCACACACGAAGACTCTTGCAAACATGACTGGATGTATGGTCTTGTATGAGTTGGAGGTGAAGGATCTATAGGGTGATGAAAGCAGGCTACCTAGGGAGGAGAGGCAGGCTAGAGTGGTGCCCCCTATTCTGACTATGGAGGAACCTGCACCTGTGGATCTGAGCATGACGAAGAGTATGGTCCTTTTCTCCCTTAATCAGGAATCCACCTTCATCCCTGACCAAGAATATTTCTTGGAGCTCCGTCATATGATGAATCAAAATATGAATACGATCATCAAGGAGCGGGCCTTGCTAGAGGTGGTCATGCCAGATGGGAAGGAAAACAAACCTGTTGGGGTCTCTTCAGATCTCCGAAATAGGAAGCAAAAGAAGGACTATTCGACCATTCCTAAGACAATGCCCATGAGAGCCTCTTACAAAGCTAAGGCAGTTTCCTCTGTCAGTGGAGGTCATCCTGTCAAGGCGCAGTTGAATCCAGAGCAGCAACGTCTCAGAGAGTATTACATTCCCTTCCTAAAGCAATATGATTCATCAGAATGGGAGTCAATGGAGTCAGATGCTTCTTCTGGTTATGGTGCTGATGGGGAACCTTGTGGGGATGGAGACGTTGACTTGTTGGATGATATGTATTGAAGCTTCTGTGGTGTTTTTTCTTTTTTGATTTTTCTTTTTTTTTGTCTTTTGGGTATTGGTTTGTAGAGGGTTTTTGGGTGTGGGTTGGTTGACCCCTCCCCACCCTTGTCTTTTGGTTCTTTTTTTCATAATAAATTCTTGAGGGGGTCGGGAATAGCTTGGCCTCACACCTCTTCTGCCCTAAAAACTATAAAAACCCTAAATACCCAAAAAAACCCCTAAAAATATTAAAATCCCATTAATACACTATAACCAACAAAAACTCAATAATACGTTTTAAGACCGTAAAAATTTGAAAAAAAAACTAAAAACCCTGAAATCCCATAAAACCATAATAAACATAAAAATCCTAAAACTCTCAAAAAATTACTAAAAAAATAAAAAAACATTAAACCTTGAAAACATCTAAGAAAAATGTAAATACCAAAAAATGATAAAAATTATTAAACCCCTAAAAACCACAAATTCATAAAATCACTAAAAGCCTATAAATCAATAAAAACCATAAAATCCATAAAATCCTAAAAAATCACTAAACATCCATAAAAAGTTAAAAACTATGAAACCCTTGAAAACCCCTGAGAAAATCATAAAAACCTAAAAACCCCATAAAACCCCTACAAACATAAAACTCACTAAAAACCCCTAAAATAACCTAATATCCATAAAACCACTAAAACCACCAAAACCATTAAAATCCCTTAGAACATAAATAACCTAAAATCCCCATAGAAATACTAAAACCCACTAAAAACACAAAAACCCATTTAAACCATGAAAAACATTAAAATTTTTAAAAATCCATAAAACCCAAAAAACCCTAAATAACCAAAGTAAACCATAAAACCCTAAATCCCCTAAAACCCGTCAAAATCTCCCAAAACCTAAGAAACCATAACAATCCTAAAAATTTCTTGAAAATCCATTAAAAGGTAAGAAACCATAAAATATCTGTTGAAACCTAAGAAAACCGTAAAAACCTAAAAATAATTAAAACCCCTAAAAGTCTAAAAGTCTAAAAATCCTAGAAAGTCCCTAAAACCCACTAAAAACTAGAAAAAACCTTGAAAAACATTGAAAACCATAAAACCCCATAAAACAATAAAGTGACTAAAATCTATAAAAACCTTTTAAACCCCTAAAGACATTAAAAACAGTAAAAAACATTAAAAACCCTAAAAAACATAGAAAACCCGAAAAAACATATAAACCCATAAAACCCCTAGAAATCAAAAAAAAAAAATCTAAAACCCCAAAAATAACTAAAAACTCAAGAAATCCATAAAAATACTAAAAACCCTTTATATACCTAAAAACATAAAAAACCCTTAAAACCCTGAAAACCCCTAAGAAAACCTTAAAAACCTATAAACATTTACACCACCTAAAAACTAAAAACTCTAAAAACCATCAAAACACTTAAAACCCTAAACCCCTAAAACCCCTCAAAATCCAAAAAAACTATAAAAACCCTCAAAATGACTAAAATTGTTCTAAAGTCCCTAAAAAGTAAAAAACACAAAAAAACAATGAAAACCCCAAGAAATACTTAAAATCATAAAAAACATAGAACAATATAAAACCCTGAAAAAACCCTAAAACCCCACTAAAAATTTTAAAATTTCATGAAACCCATAAAAATTATAAAAAACTCTAAAAAACATAAAAAAACATTGAGACTTCAAAAAAATCCTCAATACCCAAAAATCAGAAAAACCATAAAAAATAAAACTCTAAACCCTCAAAATCCCAAAAAACATGTTAATTCACAAAAATCCTAAAATATTCCTAAGAATACCTAAAAACATGAAAACACAAAAACCATGAAAACCACTAAGAAAAACAAAAAAAACCTAAAAATAATCAAAACCACTAAAACACGTAAAAAATGCTAAAATCCTGAAGCACTAAAAACCATAAACACCTAAAAACATAAAATCTCTAAAAGCATATAAAACACCTAAAAACCCATTAAATAATCTAAAAATGCTTGAATTTTCTTTTTAAACACAAAAAAAAATTAAAAACCCTATAAACTCAAAAGACCCCCAATACCTAAAAAACATAAAACCTTAAATCTCTAAAAATTCTTATATCCCAAGAATTCCAAAAATCCAAATACATCCTTAAAAATCCGTAGAAGGTGAAAATATCAAAAAAAATCCAAAAACCCCCTAAGTAAACCATAAGCACATCAAAATACTTAAAATCCATAAAAACCTAAAAAATCATAGAAGTCGTACAAACCCTAAACACCAAAAAATTCTCAAAAACACTAGAAAACCTAAAAAATAATAAAAATATGAATAAATACAAAAAAATACAAAAAAACCCTAAGAAAACATTAAAAATATGCAAAAAAATAAATCCTATAAATACTTTAAATTGATAGAAACTCTAAAAACAAATAAATTACACTAAAATCCATAAATACACCTAAAAATATAAAGACCCTAAAAACCATAAAGTCCACAAATCCCTAAAATCCACTAAAAACTCTAAATCCCTTTAAACCCCTAGAAATGTTAAGACATTAAAAAACCAAAAAATACTAAAAACTCAAAAAAACCCCCAAAAACCCAAAAGGCTGTAAAAACCACAAAACCCTTCAAAATCCCTTAAAACCCAAAAAACCAAAAAAATATTAAAAAATACCTAATAATCATTAATACGTAAAAAAACCTAAAACAAAGAAAAAACCCTAAGAAAACCTTAAAAACACAAAACACTTAATACTGCATAAAACGTAAAAATTATCAAGAAACCCTAAAATACCAAAAAACACTAAAATCCTTAAAACCACAAAATATCCCAAAAAACCATAAAAATCCTAAAAACCTAAAAGTCCCTGAAAATATAAAAAACCTAAAAAAACATAAAAAATTCTTAAAAACCATAAAAACCTAAAAACACTAAAAGCCCCCTAAAAACGTAAAAAACTCAAAACCGTAATGGAACCTAAAAACAACAAAAACCCTAAAACCCATAAAACCCTAAACACCATAAAAACTCTTAGAAACCTATAAGAACTAAAAAACCCCACAAAAAATCTAGAAACCTCTTAAAACATAAAAAAGTGAAAAAGATTAAAAAACCTTAAATCTCTAAATAACTAAAAAAACATAAAAACCCAAAAGATTAAAAAAATCCTAAATAATCTACAAATCAATAAAGTCCCTAAAAATTAATAAATACCCTAAAATTTCAAAAAAGTCTTAAAAATCCCTAGAAGCATAAAAACCTGAAAACCCCTGAAAACCCCTAAGAAAACATTAAAAACCTAAAAAAACATAAAACCCCCAAAAACATAAAAATGACAAAAACCTAAAAACCCAAAAACCCTTAAATCATTAAACCCTAAAACTATAAACCCCATAAAAATCAATAAAATCCATAAAAACAAAAAAAATCATAAAAACCCTGAAAAATAGTTAGAAATCCATAAAAACATAAAAAACCCTTAAAAAGCTATGAATGCAATAAAATCATAAAAAACCCCAAAACACTAATTACCCTCATAAACCATAAAAACCATAAAAACCATTAAAATTTTAAAAATGCCTAAAATTCCCTAATAATGTAAAAAACCCAGAGAGAACCTTAAAAACCTAAAAATACTTAAAACCCCTGAAAACCTAAAAACACTAAAATCCCTAAAAACCTCAAAAGACCTTAATACCCCTAAAACCCCCTAAAATCATGAAAACCACTAAAAACCATAAAATCCCTAAATACTCACAAGAACTATAAAGACCCAAAAAATCCCTAAAAATCATTTTCATACCTATAAATGTAAAAAAACTCTATGAAAAAATAAAACCCCTAAAAACCCTAAAACACAAAAAAACAATAAAACCCCTAAAAATCCCTAAAAACCCTAATAACAATAAATACTGAATATTTTAAAACACCAAAACACTAAACAACAACAAAACAACCATTAAAACCTTAAAAAACTTAAAACCAAAAAAAACCTTAAAACGCTAAAAATGCTAAATCCCTCAAAATCCAAAAAAACACTAAAAATAATAAAAAACCAAAAACCCTAAAAAATCACTAAACATGTTCAAAACCCTAAAAACCATGAAAAAACTTAAGAAAAAATTAAACCCCTAAAACACTTTAAACCCCTAGAATCCTAAAAAATAATAAAATCCATAAATATCCAAAAAAGTCCCAAAAACCCAAAATACCATGAAATACCATAAAACCTCACAAAAACCATAAAAAACCAAAGACCCCGTAAAACTCTAAAAATCACTAAATACTCTAAACCCCCATTAAAACTATAAACTCTTTAAAAAATATAAAAAATCATTAAAACCCTAAATACTCAAAAAAAACCCTAGGAACCCAATAATACCTGAAAACCCCTAAAAACCATTAAAACCCTTAAAATCTATACAAACCCAAAAAATTACAAAAAACCTAAAAAAGAAATAAAATTTCCTAAAACATAAGATACCCTGAAAACCCCAGAAACCCCTTAGAAAACCATTAAAAAAATAAAAACGCATAAAACCCCTAAAACCCTAAAAAAATCATGAATACTATATAAGACCCTAAGACCCCTCAAAATCCCCAAAAACAAAAAACCCCATAAAAATCCTAATAAATCCATAAAAAATAAGTACCCCTAGAAAAACCATAAAACCCCTAAAAATACTTTAAATCCTGAAAACATCTAAAAAGGAGAAAAGTTTTAAAGACCCACAAAAAACCTAAAAACCGTAAAACCCATAAAATTGATAAACACTTAAATACAAAAAAAAACTAATAAGCCTTTAAAACCACGAAAACTCTAAAAACCCTTTAAACCTATAAAAATGTAAAAAAGCACTAAAAATTATTTAAAACATAAAAAACTAAAAAAACCCACTAAAAACAAAAAAACATAAAAGTACTAAAAACCATATAAACCCACAAATTACCTAGAATCCTTAAACACCATAAAATAAAAATAAAGCGCAAAAACCCTAAAAACATAGAAAATCTTATAAACCATAAAGACCCCTAGGAAAACCATAAAACCCTAAAAATAATTAAAACCTATAATGTATTTGAAATACTAAAAATCATAAATGACCTTTAAAAACTAAAAACCCTCAAAATACATATATACCCATAAAACCCATAAAATCATAAAAAAAATACCCCATAATCCATAAAAGCATTAAAATCACTAAAAAACCTGATTGTTTGTAAGAAAACCATAAAAACCTAAAAACACATAAAACCCTTTAAAACCTAAATAATGATAAAAACACTAAATGTCCCTAAAATCCCTAAAAACCATAAATACCCCTAAACCTAAAAAACACTAAAAACACATAAAACCCCTAAAACCAGTAAAAAATCTAAAAACTAATTAAGCACATAAAAATGTAAAAAAACTAGAAAAACCAAAAAACCAAAAAACTCAAAAAAAACTCTATAGACACAAAAACCACATAAAACCCCCAAAAAAACTAAAAACCCAAAAATCATCCAAATCCCTAAAACCCTAAAATACCATAAAACCCAAAAAATGCTAAAAACCCAAAAAGAATCCTAAATGACCCTAGAAATCCTAAATCCCCCCTCGAAACCATAATAAACCTAAAACCCTAAATACCTTAAGACCCATAAAAATCATAAAAAACCACTAAACACTCCAAAACCTCTAAAAACCCTTAAACCCCCAAAAAAATTAAAAACTCTAAAAACCCATTAAAACCTTAAAAAACCTAAAAATAACTCTAAAATCCGTCAAAATCCATGAAACCATAAAAACCTATAAATCATAAAAACATCAAGGGACCTAATGATCCCTTATAACATAAAAAACCCTAAAAACATAGAAACCCACTAATAAATCCTTAAAAACATAAAACACTTAAAACTCATAAAACTCTAAAAACATGAAAACCCCTAAGGACAGTAAAATACTAAAAAAACCCTCAAATTCCCTACAACCCCTGAAAACCCATAAAATCATGAAAATCCATAAAATTCTCTAAAAGAAAAAAACTCTAAAACACTAAAAACCCCTATGAAAACCTTAAAAACTTGAAAAATAGTTAAAACCAATAAAACCTTAAAAATATTTAAAAATCATTAAAACCCCTAAAAACAATAAAACCACTAAAATCCATAAAACCTTAAAATCCCCAAAAAAAAACTAAAAACCACTAAAAACAAAAAAAACTTCATAACCCTAAAAATGTTAACATAACCTAAAAAACTTTAAAACCCTAAAAAACAAAAAAACCCCTAAAACCAGAAAAAAACACCCATAAAAACCCGAAATACACTATAAAACTAAAAAGTCCCCAAAAACCCATAAGAACATAAAATCTACTAAAAACCCTAAAACCCTAAAAATTCAAACATAACCTTACAAACCTAAAACACTTAAAAACCCTAAAAACATAAAAATGAAAAAAAATTAAAAACATAAGAAACCCATAAAACCCTAAAAACCCTCAGAATCCCGAAAAACATTAAAAGTCCATAAATTAATAAAAAATATAACAAATCCATAAAAACATAAAAATCCAAAAAACACTAAAAAACATAATAAAGATTTAAAAACTTTAAAACACTTAATACCCTAAAACGATAAAAACCCTAAAACCAATAAAAACCCTAAATCCAAAAAATCACCCTAAAACAGATATACTCCTAACAATAGTTAAAAACATAAATACCATTAAAACCCAAAAATCCCACTAATTTTTTTTTAAAAAATTTAAACCCCTAATACGTTAAAAACTATAAAAAACGTTAAAACCCATAAAAACTCAAAAAACCTAAAACCCCAAAGAAATAATAAAATCCCAAAAAACCTCAAAATCATTAAAAACCATAAAATACTAAAAAATACTTCAAAATTTATAAAAATTAAAAAACATTAAAAACTATGAAAAACCCTAAGAAAACCTAAGAGCCCTAAAAATAGTTAAAATTCAAAAAAAATCAAAAAAACTCTAGCAATCCTAAAACCCATAAAAACATATAACCCTAAACACTCTAAAACCCTAAAAGTCCCTAAAACCATAAAATTTTATAAAAATACCATAAATCCCTAAAAATTCATAATAACATAAAATACGTAAAATAGTTCCCTAAGAAAATATTAAAAATTAAAACCCCCTAATATCCAAAAATACTAAAAACCACAAACACCCCAAAAACACAAACACACCTAAAAACCATAAACACACCTATAACTATAAAACCCCTAAAACCCCATAAAAACACTATAACCCACAAAAAACTATAAAATCCCATTAAATTTCTAAGAATGTTAAAAAACCCTAAAAACAATAAAAATCCTAAATCCACAAAAAATCCAAAAAAACACTAAAAACATAAAAAAAATCAAAATACATAAAAACCATAAAAAAACATAAAAATATTAAAAGTACTTACAATTAAATAAAAATGTAAAAACCCCTTAAATCCCAGAAAATCCCTAAGAAAACAATACAACCGTAAATTCACTAAAAAATAAAAAATCCATTAAAACTCCAAAAACTGTTGAAAAACTATAAAATACCCTAAAAACCCTACAAACCAAAAAAAACCCAAAAAACCCTACAAAACACTAAAAACCCCTAAAACCCCTAAAAATACCAAAAATAATGGAAAACCATAAAAATACCATAAATTACGTGAAAATCCCAAAAAACATAAAAACGCTGAAAACACTGAAATCACTAAGAAGACCTCAAAAACATAAAACCCTTATGACCCCAAAAAACCTGAAAACACTAAAAAACCTAAAACCCCAAAAATATAAAAAATACTAAAAACCCTAAGAAACCTAACAAAACATTAAAAAACTATATACTCCTTAAAATGATAAAAAACCTTAATAACTTAAAAAACATAAAACCCTAAAAACATATTTAACCCATAAACCCCATAAAAATATAAATCCCATAAAAATAAAAAACACTAAAAACTCATAAAAACACTAAAAACACTGAAAACATTAAAAAACCCATTAAACCATTGAAATGATAAAAAATATAAATGAAATTAAAACCCCAAAAAACTAAAAACACCTGAAATCCCTAAAACCCCAAAAAACCTTAAAACCCTCAAACTCCCTAAAGGCAAAAATCCCGTAAATTTCTAGAAAATTAATAATAGAACATAAAAAACCTAGAAACGCATAAAACCCATAAAAACCAATAAAACCTCTAAAAACCTAAAAACTGTAAAAACATATACAAATCCTAAATAACAAATATAAACTCTAAACTCCCTTTAAATCCATAAAAATTTATATACTCTAAAAAAATATTAAAACCCGTAAAAATTCAAAAAAATGTAATAACCAAGAAACCTTATAAAACACTAAATAACATAAAAAAATAAAATCATAAAAACACTAAAATCCCTAAAAACGGAAAAAAATAATAAAAACATACAAAACCCTAAAAACCCTAAAAACCTTAAGAAAACCTTAAAAACATAAAATCACTTAATACCCAGAAAACCTAAAAATATTAAAAACCCTAAAAACCCTAAAAGAACCTAAACAACCAAAAAACCACAAAATTACATAAAAGGGGTAAAATTCTAAAAAAACCATAAAAACCAAAAAAATTTACTAAAACCACTAAAAACTCGTTAACCCCAAAAATTTTAAGTACTATAAAAACACGTAAGCTCTAAAAAACTCAAAAAACACAAAAAAACCCCAAAATAACATAAAACCCTAAAACTACTAAAACCCTCAAAATCTCAAAAACCCCTAAAAACTATAAATATCTCAAATAATATGTAAACATTCATAAAAACATATAATACCCAAATGACCCTGATAATTCATAAGATAACCTTAAAAAAATAATATAATACATATAGCCAATAAAAACATTAAAAATACTAAAACCCTAAAAAATTGTAAAAATTATCAAAAGCCTAGAATATAATAAAATCCAATAAAATACTAAATTCCTTATAAATCCCAATAAATATAAAAATCCTTAATAGCCTTGAAACCCCTCTATAGCTAAAGAGAGTTAAAAATACTTAAAAAAAATTAAAAATACTAAAAACCCTAGACTCTAAAACCCATAGAACCCATAAAAACATAAGAAACCCTAAAAACTATTAAAAACATAAAAAATCAACAATAAACTAAAAACACTTCAGACCCCTAAAAACGTTAAAACTATAGAAAACTTTATAAACCCTAAAAACATAAAAAACCATAAACCCTGAAAATACCATAATATCCCTAAAATCCATAAAACCTATAAAATTAACTAAATATGTAAAAAAACCAAAAATAACATGAATAACCTAATGAAAACCAGAAAAAGTATAAAAACACTTAAACCACTTAATGACCAAAAAAATTCAGGAAATCCCTAAACCTCTATAACCCTAAAACCCTCAAAATCCCAAAAACCAAAAAAAACCATAAAAGCCTAAAATCCAAAAAAAATCCATAGAAAATAAAAATCCATAAAATCCATAAAAACCCACAAGAAACCCATAAAAACATTAAAAATTAATAAAAATCTAAAAAGTTCTCAAAACCCAAATAATACCCTAAAAACCATAAAAACTAATAAAACAGATAAAAAATCCTAAAAACCATAAAAACCCATAAAACCCCTAAATCCATCTACAAACTCAAAAACCCCTTTATACCCCTAAAAATGTTAAAAAATATATAAAAATACCTAAAACTCCAAAATATTAAAAAACCATAAAAATATTAATAACACCAAAACCCCAAAAAACACTCAAGATCCCTAAAAAACCATAAAAATAGTAATGAATTCCTAAAAAATTATAAAAATGTAAAAAATGTAAGAACACCAAAAAGCACATTGAAAAACATAAAAAGCTATAAACACTTAAGGCCCATAGAAATCTAAAATATCATAAAAACACTAAATACTTAAAACCCCCAAACCCCAAATTTCCCTCAAAATTCCTAATAATCGAAAAAATTCCAAAAAATTCCAAAAAACCACTAAAACATAAAATACCCTCAACCCCATGAAAAAACCTAAGAATACTATAAAAAAATGAAAAAATCCATAAAAAACAAGAAAATGCTAAAAGACCTAACAATCCAAAAAAACCCCTAAAATCATCATATTCCTAATAAATCTGTAAAATCCCTCAAAAAGTAATAAAACATAAAACCCCTAAGAAAACATTAAGAAGCTAAAAAAATTAAATCACCTAAAATGCTAAAAAATTATAACTA
Organism: Viscum album; assembly: GCA_963277665.1. Classification (NCBI taxonomy): domain Eukaryota; kingdom Viridiplantae; phylum Streptophyta; class Magnoliopsida; order Santalales; family Viscaceae; genus Viscum; species Viscum album. The sequence continues at coordinate 539,438,147 of OY728156.1, forward strand.
CCCTAAAAACATAAAAAATACCAACAATCCCAAAAACCCTAAAAACCCATAAAAAATAAAAACCGTTCAAACCATAAAAATTCAGAAAAATCCATAGAAAACCACTAAAGACTCTAAAAAACCTATAAACACATAAAAATGTTAAAAAACACTAAAACTCTAGAAAACCCCAAAGAAAACCTTAACAACAAAAAAACCGAAAACCCTTACAAATCATATTAACGCTAAAACCCTAAAAAACTCTAAAACACCGAAATACCAAAAAAACTATTAAAAACATGAAAACCTTAAAAACCAATAAAAATTAATAACCCACTAAAAAAACTCAAAATTATTTAAACCACTAATTACACTAGAAAACTCTAAAAAACATTGAAAATCCTAAATACTCAAAAAAAACATAAAAACATAAAAATCAAAAAAAAATCGAAAATACCCCTAATAAACCCCAAAACCCTCAAAATCCCAAAAATCCATAAAAACATTAAAATTACTAAATTCCGTAAAACTCCCTAAAAACCTAAAATCCCTAAAACCCTGAAAACCCCTATGATAACCATAAAAAACTAAAAACAAATAAAACCCATAAAAATATAAAAATGCTAAAAACACCTAAAACCCCTAAAATTCCTCAAAATCCCTAAAACATCTGAAACACATAAAAATCCTAAAATTCCCTAACAACCTATAAAATGGTAATAAACACTAATAACCCTAAAAACCCCAAAAAACATTATAACTACAAATATAGTCTAGATACAAGTAAAATATTTGGGCTATTTATTAATGATGAAATAATAGTACACCAAAAAGTGGGAACGGTTAAACAAAGGGACTTTACCTTGTCCACCAAACAACATAGTTAGAGATCATAATATGAAATACCATTTTAAAAATCAAAATCAACCATAGTTCCACACTCAAACTAAGAATTACCTAGATTAAAGATCCTAAGGAAATTTATAATGATCTTTTTTTACTCTATTTAAGAAAATTTGGTACACATTGTTTTTTTCACCTTTTAATAGTCTTTATGTGTCCTTATCATCATTGAAACAAGAGTAAAACCGTCACTATTGAGCACATTTTTCATTCCATTTATGATAGCACCCTTAATTGAGGCATTCTAACCACTTCTTGAATCCTTGAGTGGAGTGTTATCATCCATCCCTTAATTATTTGATACATTATGCCATTTATCACATATTATTAAGGAATTGAAGATATTATGGATCTCCTAATGGAAATCAATATTATTTTGAACATTACATTGGTTGAAATCACAATTTTGTGTATCATATCTGTAAAAATTAGTTGAAACCGACTATGTGCATCCTTTCCCAAAAAACTAATGTTGTGAAAATGTTTCTTCAAAAAATACACACTCAAAATACTCATGATTATCTTGTTCATAAGGAAGATAGTTCACCTCAACTTTATGATGCTGATTAGGTGAATCAACCTAGTTGTCCGTGCTAACATCCAAAGAATCATCCTCTGAAATAATATCCCAAGGTTTACCTTTCTCATATTTAGAAACATCATCCACCTTATCATCAACATTTTTGTTTACAATTCCTATTGATTAAATGGGAATTTTTCCATTGCCTCTCTTCCAAAATAACTCATTGTTATGCCATTTCAATGGACAAGATGAGAAAATCAACTCCCTATTACACTTCTCCTTCAAGTACCAAATCATCGTGCATCAATCACAGAAATCGGGAAACTTCTCATATTTGATTTTGATATCAATATCATCATTAAATGTTCAAATAAAACAATTAGTGAGTATAGAAGAGAGATCTTCCTTGACAATGATCTATGCAATGTATCTCAATCATTCCTCCCCATAAAAACCCTAAAACCCCCCTAAAAACCCCCAAAAGTCCAAAAAAGATCCAAAATACCAAAAAATGTAAAAAAACCTAAGAAACCTAAAAAACACTACGAAAATCATGAAACCTAAAAATAAAAAAATCCCCTAAAAACTAAAAACCCTAAAAAACAATAAAAACCCTAAAAAGATTAAAAATACCTAAAACCCTAAAAATCATAAAAATTATAAAATACACTAAAATCACTAAAAACCTAAAACCCCTAAAAAACCCGAAAACCCCCTAAGAAAACTGTAAAAACTAAAATAACACTTAAATTCCCTAAAAACATAAAAACACTAAAAACCATAGAATACCCAAAAAGACCCTAAAGCTTCTAAAACATGTAAAATAACAAAACCACTAAAAACTTATAAAACTATAAAAAGCCACCAAAATAATAACCAACCATTAAACCCCGTAAAACTTTTAAAAACTCTTAAAACCTTGTAAACCCTAAAATCTCAATACACCCCCCTCAAATCCCCAAAAAACCAATAAAACCCCTAAAAACAATAAAAAACCGTAAACCCATCAAAATCACTAAAACCCATAAAAACTCATTAAAATCCTAAAAAATACATAAAAACATAAAAACCATAAAAACCATATGAAACCATAATAAAACCTTAAAAAACTAAAACACTTAAAACCCCTAAAAACCTAAAAATTGATTACTCCGTAAAACACCAAATAACCCTCAAAATGCCAAAAACCATCAAAAAATTAAAAATTCTGACATATACCTTAATTTCCATAAAATAATAAAAAACAATAAGCCCTACAAAACCATAATAAATAATTAAAAACCTAAATATATTTGTAACACTAAAAACCTAAAATCACTAAAACCAATAAAAATACCTTAAAACACATAAACCACTAAAACCATAAAAACCCCTAAAACATAAAAAATTCTTAAAACAACATAAAAACCCTAAAACCGCTAATAACTCTAAAAACCATTTAACCGCCTAAAAACCATAAAAAACTCAAAAAAAACCCTCAATCCCAAAAAAACAAAAAAACCCAAAAAACCATCAAAATCCATAAAAACCATAACACCCTATAAAATTTATAAATTTCCATAAAATTTACTAAAAATGTAAAGAACCGTAAAAACCATGAAGAACCCTAACATAAACGTACAACCCTAAAAAATTAAAATGCTAAAAACTAAATAATGATAAAACAAATTATAACCATAAAAGGATTAAAACCAATCAAAATCCACAAATTCAATAAATTCTATAAACATACAGAAAAACTATAAAAATCCATAAATACATTAAAAACCCTAAAACCATGAGAAAGAATAAGAAAACATTAGAACACTAAAAAAATTTAAATCCCCTAAAAAATCTAAAATTTCTAAATATCCTAAAGTCCGTGAAACCCCTAAAAATCCCTAAAAACCATAAAAACCAATAAATATCCAAAAAACCATAAATATCCTCAAAAATGTGAAAAACCCAAAAAACTATGAGAAACCAAATGAAAATCTTAAAAATAAAAAAAATTAAAACCCCTAAAAACCAAAAAACATTAAAATTTCTAAATACTCTAAAAGACCCTAAAACCCCTAAATACCCAAAAACATATAAAAACCGTAAAACCAAAAAAACACATAAAGCCATACAAAAACAACTGAAAAATAAAAATACCCTAAAATCCAAAAAACACCTCAAAATAAAAAAACCCCTATCAAATCATAAAAAATAAAAAAAAATCTATAAAAATTCCTAAAATATAAAAAAACACTAAAAACCCAGAAAATTACTAAAAACCTCTTAAAAACCTAAAAACACAAAAACCCCAAAAAAACCCTTATTTAATTGAAATATAAAACACCTGAAACGCATTAAAATGTTGCAAACACTTAAAATCCCTAAAAACACTATAATTCCATAATCATCTCAAAAAAATATATAAAATATGAAAAAAAAGAAAAAACCCAACAAAAACCCTAAGAAAAAAATTACAAACCAAAAACACTTAAAACTACTGAATACCCTAAAAAATTCAAAATCCCCTAACAACCAAAACACACCCTTAACACCCTAAAAACCCTAAAAACCATTAAACCTTTAAAAACCATTCATAATGATAAAAACCTATAAAAACCTTAATAACAAATAAAATCTCTAAAAATCGATTACATCCCCAAAAAAATTTAAACACCCTAAAAACCCTTTAAACCCTTAAAAACTCAAAAAACCCGTAAAAAATAAATCAATAAAAACCCTTAACCCCTAAAAATTATAAAAAACCCTAAATACCATAAGTCATCAAAAATATCTAAACTCATAAAAACCAAAAATTTCTAAAAACCACAAGAAAAAACATAAAAACCAAAAAACACTTAAAACTCAGAAAAAATATAATATATAAAAAACCTAAAAACTCGAAAACCCTCAAGATCCCTAAAACCCAAAAAACCAATAAAAAAATTAAAAAATCACTTAAAATCAATGAAAGGTAAAAAAAACTATAAAAATAGTGAAATACCGTGAGAAAAACTTCAGAATTTAATACACTAAAAGTCCCTTAAAATTATAAAAAATTATAGCAACCGTAAAAAACCATAGATGAGCCTTTGATCACTAAAATACCCTGAGGACCATAAAAGCAATAAAACCCCCTGAAACCCCACAAAAACCCTAAAATACCATTAAGAACTCTATAAACTCGTAAAACTGTTAAAACATTAAAAACACAAAAAACAAGAAAAACCCAAAAAACCCTAAAACCTAAAAACCATAAAACCCAAAAAAAACCTAAAAAAACCTAAAACCCTCAAAATAACAAAACCCTGAATAACCCATTAAAATCCTAAACATTCCATAAAAAACCCTAAAAATATAAAAACCCCTAAAACCATTGAAAACCCCAACTACACCTTAGATATCTAAACACACATAAAACCACTAAAAATACTAAAACCCCTAAAAACACAAAAGCCCCTTCAAAACACTACATCCCTCAAAATCCCTAAAAAAATTAAAACCATAAAAATCCTATGAAATTAGTAAATATCCCTAAAAACTAAAAAACCCTAAAAACTAGGATAAAACCCCGATGAAAAACTTGAAAACCTAAAAACAATGATGAACCCTAAAAACACTAAAAGACACTAAAACCTCTAAATAAACTAAAAACCCTAAAAACCCCTAAAACCAAAATAACCCATAAATGAAACTCCAAACCATAAAAAACCCAAAGAACCAAAAAGACAAAAAACCATTAAAAAATTGAAAATCTAAAAACTCGTTATACCTATAAAAACATTAAGAAACTCACGAAAACCTTAAAAATCCAAAAAAACCATAAAAAATATAATGCCCCAATAACCCAAAAAACCCCTCAAAATCCCTAAAAACCCAAAAAAAGCATAAAAATACTAAAAATCCTTAAAAACCCTAAAAACATAAAAATCCCTAAATCCCATGAAAAACCCAAAAAACGTAAAACCCAAAAAATATAAAACCCCTAAAAACGTCAAAAATCCTAAAATACCTAAAAACTCTAAAAATCCTAAATACAATAATTTGTCTAAAAACTAAAAACCCCTTAAACCCAATAAAAACATAAAAACCCACAAAAAAACTATAAAAATATTTTAAACCTAAAAAATAGTTAAAAAAATAATAAAACATTAATACCCTTAAAAATTCAAAAAATACCATAAAATAAAAAAACCATAAAAACCCTAAATACTCTAAAAATTCTAAAATCTCTCAAAAATCCCTAAAACCCCTAAAGAATAAAAATCATAAAATGGTATAAATGTCCCAAAAACATAAAAAACCTAAAAACACTAAAACACTTAAGAAGATCTTAAAAACATAAAAACATGTAAACCACTAAAAACCCTAAAAACCCTAAAAACCCTAAAAGAATTTAAAAACCCTAAAAACCACTAAACACATAAAAACCCCTAAAACCGTAAAAACACTAAAAACCCCTAAAAACCATTAAGGACTCTATAAACATTAAATCCCTTAAAAAAATTATAAATCACTAAAAATATTTCAACCCCTAAAACTCCAAAAAACTCTTAAACCCCCCACCCCCTCAAAAAAATAAAAACCTGAAAACCCCTAGAAAAACCTAAAAACTTTCAAAATCCTTAAACCATTTGAACCATAAAACCTACAAAATATCTATAGGAAAAAAATATAAAAACCAAAAATATAAAGAAAGCAATAAAAACCTAAAACCACTTAATCCCCATAAAAACCTAAAACCCAAAAAACCATAAGAAACCCCAAAAACACTAAATACTCTAAAAACCATAAAACCCCTAAAATATAAAACCCTATAAACTAGTAAAATAAATAAAATACACCAAAAACTCTAAAAACAATTTAAACAACTAAAAATATTAAAAACACTAAAAACACAGGAACCCAAAAAAAACTCAAAAGAAACCCTTAAAAAACCATAAAAACACTAAAATTCCCTAAAACAAAAAATAGGTAATAATCCAAAAAAATAAATAAAGAACACTAAAAATTTAATAAAACCTAAAACCACTAAAACCCTAAGATATATTTAAGAATCTAAATACACATAAAAACCATCAAAACCATAAAAAATCCATAAAACCATAAAAACATTAAATCAATAAAACCCCCAAAACCATAAAAACACAAAACCCAAAAAAACATCAAAATCACTAAAAACTATAAAAACCCTTTAAATGAATAAAACATTAATAATCTCTAAAACCAATTAAAACAAAAAAACTTCAAGAGCCCCCAAAAGCAAAAAAAATCATTAAATAACTAAAAACCCTAAAAATCCCTAAAACCCCTCAAAATTGGAATAACACGTAAAAGGCCATAAGAATCCAAAAAACCCTAAATGTTCCAAAAAATATAATAATGTTTAAGAACATAGAAAAATGCTAAAAAATTTAAAACCTAAAAAGTATTAAAATCCCTAAAATACATAATAAATCAAAAAATCCTAAAAAATACTAAAACCCCTAAATACCCTAAACCACCTAAAAATTTGTAAAAACCCCCAAAAAAGTCAAAAAAATTTAGAAAAGCCATAAAATATAAAAAACCAAAAAATTAGAAATAAACCTAAGAAATACATAAATTTATAAAAACATTTATAACCCATAAAAAACTTAAAAAATATTAAAAACCCTTAAAACATTAAATGACCTTAAAGACCAATAAAAACCTAAAGCCGATAAAACCCCAAAAATTATTAAAACCCATCAAAACTAAGAAAATAAATAAAACCCACTAAATCACTAAAACCTTTTAAACACTTCAAAATGTTAAAAAACCCTAAAAACATTAAAACCCAAAAAACCCAAAAAACTCATAAATCCCCTAAAAACCCAAAAAACCAAAAAATTTATAACCCTCTCTGAATCCTTAATGACCCTAAATACCCATAAAATTCCAAAAAAAACCCCTAAAAATCACTAAAAACATAAAAACACTAAAATCTCTAAAACCCAAAAGGAAAAACTAAAAAACCAAATAATGGATTAAAACCTGAAAAACCTAAAACCCAAAAAAACATAAAACTCCCCAAAATCCCTAAAAATCATAAAAAACATAAACATTATAAAAAATACCAAAATTCCATAAAAATGCAAAAATAAAGCATAATTCTTGAAAACCCATAAGAAAATACAAAAAACCAAAAAAACATAGAACACCAAAAAAACAAAAAAAAAGTAAAAACCCCTAAAAGACTCTAAAAACAATAAATACACATAAAAATAAAATAACCCTAAAAATTTAAAACACTAAAATCCATGAAAAACCTAAACACAACAAAAAACAATAAAATTCATTTAAACCCCTAAAATGATAAAAAAAAATCCAAAAAACCAAAAAAATACATAAAACCCTAAAACCACTCCAAATCCATAAAAACCCAAAAAAATAAAAAATAAAAAAATATCCTTTAAAATCGCTAAAAATATAAGATACCCTAAAAACCTTTATAAACCCTAAGAAAAAACTTTAAACATAAAAACAATTAAGAGCACTAATAACCTAAAAAATACTAAAAATGCAAAAACCCATAAAACCCTAGAAACCTAAAAAACCTAGAAACCTAAAAAACCCCTAAAATTCTTAAAATCTCTAAAAAAGTAAAAAATTGTAGAAAAGCCCACAAAATCCCTAAAAATATAAAAATCTATAAACACCCTAAACAACCTAAAGAAATAATTAAAAACCATTAAACACTTAAAACCCCTAAAATACAAAAGAACCAAATACCCCTAAAAGATCATAAAACCCAAAAAAAACTAGTTAAACATAAAAACCCCTATATAAATTAAAAACCCCTAAAACCCTTGAAAACACTAAAAGACAACTAAAAAAGCAAAAAACCTTTTACACTCCAAAGAATGTAACAAAATATAAAGAACCTTAAAACCACTAAAATCTGAAATAAAATCCTAAGAAACCATAACAACCATAAAAATCTAAAAAACCTAAAACTCCATAAAAACTCTAATAAACCATTAAAATCCTTTAAAACACCTCAAATTCTATAATTACATAAACTAGCCAAAAAACTGAAAAACCCCTAAGAAGACATTAAAAACAAAAAAACACAAAAAACCCCTAAAACCCTTAAAAATCTTATAATCAAAAAAATCCCCTAAACCCGGTTGGAATACATAAAAACAAAAAAATAATAAAAGATACCAAGAAATATCAAAAAACATAAAAACCCATGAAAACCTTAAGAAAACCTTAAAAACATAAATACATTTAATACCCCTAAAAACCTGAAAAATGATTAAACTAAAAAAACCCTAAAAGAGCTAAAAAACCTTAAAACCCTAAAAACCTAAAAAACTATAAAATCTCTAAAAACCATAAAACCCCCTCAATCATTAAAAAATCTTAAAATATATAAAAACTTAAAACCCACTAAAAACTCCAAAAAAAAAATTAAAACTCCAACAAACTTTTAAAAATATAAAAACTATAAAATATATATATATAATCCCCAAAACCAAAAAAAAATTTCATGTAACCCTTAAAACCACCCAAAATCCCAAACAACCCTCGTAATCCCTAAAAACCCTTAAAAACAAAAAAATCCTAACAAATTCCTTAAAATCCCTAAAAACATAAAAACCATAAAAACCCTTAGAATACCTTAAAACTTTAAAAACACTTAAAACCCCTAAAATCCTAAAAAATACTAAAATCCATAAAAACCTTTAAATATTTAAGATACATAAAACCCCCTCAAAACCCTGAACCCCCCCCCCCCCACTAAACCTCAAAAACATAAAAACACTTAAAACCCCTAAAAACCTAAATATAACTAAAAAAACTAAAATATCATAAACACCCCTAACAACCATAAAAACCATAATAACCCTATGAACCCATAAATACCCTAAAACCCACTAAAAACATTAAAAACTCTTTAAACTTATAAAAACATTAAAAATCTCAAAATCAATTGAAACACCTTAAATAACCAAAAAATCCTCAAAAATGCTAAAAACCCAAAAATTCATCAAAATCCACAAAAAGCCTAAAAATCAAAAAATTCCTACAAGGGCCAAAAAATCCATGAAAAAGAAAAAAACCATAAAAACACTAAAACACCATAAGAAAATATTCAAAACCTAAAAAAACTTTAAACACCTAAAAATATAAAAGCGCTAAAAACACAAAAAAACCTTAAGACACAAAAAACCATAAAAAACCAAAAAACCCATAAAAACAGTAAAACAATAAAACCCATAAAACCCTATAAAAGACCTTAAAAGTCAAACAACCATTTAAACCACTGAAAATTTTAAAAAAATATAAAAAAATTGAAAATATAAAAATTAAAAAAATATTAAACCCAAAAAATAAATATTGAAACTGTAAAACCACCACAAAACCCTAAAAACCCTACTTACCCAAAGAAATCATAAAAATAACAAAAACCATAATAATAAAAAATAAAAAATATATAAATACCTTGAAAAAAAGGTAGGTAATTTTTAAAAACCTTGCAACACTTTAAACCCCTAAAATAACAAAAAAATGATAAAACCCCTAAAAACCCTAAAAACGGTAAAAACCACTAACAACCCTTAAAATCCCAAAAAACCTAAAACTCAAAAAATCCTAAAATAGCATTCAGAATCCATAAGAAACATATAAACCCCTAAAAACCATGAAAACCCAAAATAATACCTGAAATCCTAAATACAAATAAAGCCCCTAGAAACCTAAAAACACCTAAAACCCTAAAAACCCTCATAATCCCTAAAAATAATAAAAACCATAAAAATCAAAAAGAATCACTAAAAATGTAAAAAACACTAAAACCCTTGAACAATCATATAATAAAACTAAAAAAATTAAAAACACTAATAACACCTAAGAAACCTTATAAATGATAAAACCCCTAAAACCCTAAAAGCATATAAAATCCCAAAATAACAATAAACACCCCTAAAAACATTAAAATCCAAAAAAACTCCCATAACACCATAATAAACTACTAAAAAATATAAAAACGCATCAAAACCAAAAAATGATAAGTAAATTATAAAAACCATAAAACCCCATAAAAACTAAAAGACCCATAAAACCCAAAATGACCATATAAACAATAAAAGCCAAAAAAGCCAAAAAAATGATCAAACCCCTAAAAATCATTACAAACTATAAAAAGTATTAAAAAATCATTAAAATCCATTAAAATGTTAAAAGAACTAATAAAACAAAAACCTAAAGAAAAACAAAAAAACGTAAAGATATTTAAAACCCTAAAATCCATAAAAATTACTAAATACCCAAAAAAACCCTAAAATCCCTACAAACCCCTAAAAACCATAAAAAACACTAAAAACCCTTAAAAATTTGAAAACCACTAAAAATATAGAGTTCCATTAATTCCATAAGAGAATTTAAAAACTCTAAAATACCTTTAAAACCCAAAAACTCAAAACAAAACCTTAAACACATAAAACAAAAAAAAATCCTAAAATCTCCCAAGAAACCCTCGAAATACCTGAAACCACTAAAAACCCATAAAAATCTTAAAAATCCCAAAATATCCCTAAAAATAAAAAAACTCTAAACCCATAAAATTCGAAAAGAAAAACATAAAAACATAATAACACATAAAACCCATAAAAATATAAAAACCGTAAAAACCGTAAAAACCCATGAAACAATCAAAATCCCTAAAAAACCAAAAAACCCCTAAAAACATAAAAAAAAATCATATAAAATTAAAACCCCAAAAAATCATAAAAACCCTATGGAAACCTCAATACATAAAACAATTAAAATCCCAAAAAACTATAGGAATTCTAAAAACACAAAAAACTCGAAAAATAACCCAGAAACCCTAAAACCACTAAAAACTATGAAACCCCTAAAACCATCAATAACCCTAAATATCTATAAAAACAATAAACACCAAATAAAACATTAATTCCCATTTAAACCGATGGAAAATTTTCAAAAAATATAAAAAACCATAAAAACCCCAAAACAACTCAAAAAAACCTAACCAAAATACCAAAAAAACACTAAAAACCCTAACAATCCCTAAAAACAATAAATGAACATAAAAAAGATATAAAAATCCCAACAAATGTAAAAACACTAATTACCTTAAAAAACTAACAAAATACATAAAAACAAAAAAACAATTAAAAATCCTAAAAACACTACAACCCCTAAAAACCCTAAAAACCATAAAAATCACAAAAAAAACATGAAAATACCTAAAAACACTAAAAACCACAAAATTACTAAAAAATTCCTAGAAATCACTTAAAATTTTGAAAACCCTAAAAACCTTGAACACACCTACGAAATCCTTAAAAAACTAATAACAATTAAAATTCTTAAAAACCTAAAAACACTAAAATACATTAAACAACCCTAAAACCCGTAAAATCCAGAAAAACATTAAAAATGTTAAACCCCATAAATACCCAAAAAAACAACTAAAAACTATAAAGATCATTTAAATCCTTGAAAACATTAAATAACTATAAAAAATATTAAAACCCAATAAAATAAAAAAACCCTACATAACTGAAATAAATAAAAACCATAAAACCCTAAAAATATCTAAAAACATTAAAAACAATAAAAATATTGAAAAATCCCTAAAAATAACCAATAAATGTAAAAGAACTATAAAAACACTTAAAAATCCTTATAAAACCTCAAAATCTAAAAAATACATTCAACCAACAAAAAATCCTAAAAATTCTAAAAACCAAAAAACCTTCAAAAGACATTAAAACCCCTAAAAACCAAAAAAACCATAAAACCAGAAAAATCATAAAAACCAACTAATAACTCTTATAACTCTAAAAAAATTTAAATCCAAAAAAAGTGTTAAAAAAATAAATAAACAAATAACCCCTAGAAACCATAAAACTCCACAAAATCTCTAAAAATATAAAAAAAATAAAATGCTAAAATTTTCTAAAATATCACTAAAAATCCAATAAAACATAAAAACAACAAAAAACCATAAAACCACTATGAAAACCATAGAGACCTAAAAACACTCAAAAATACAAAGTAACTTAAAAATTCTAAAAACCAAACAAATCAAAAAATCCCTCAAAATAGCTAAAAATCATTGAAGATGATAAAAATCTTAAAATACCTAAATATCCTAAAAAAAAAAGAATACACTAAAACTCAAAAAACTCCAAGAAAACAATAAAAACCTAAGTACATATAATATCTATAAGAAACATAAAAAATACAAAAAACCCTAAAATCCTTAAAACCCCAAAAATATAATAACACTAAAAATATGTTAAAACATGAAAAACCCACAAAAAATTCTAAAAAAATATCGATAAATCACTAAAATGTAAAAACTCCAAGAAACCATGAAAATCCCTAATAAAACCCTAAATACCTAAAGATATATAAATCCCCAAAAAATTCAAAAAGCGTTAAAAAATCTAAGAATATTTTAAAAACCATAAAACTCTTAAAACCCTAAAATACTTTAAAAATATAAAACACCATAAGAACCCTAAAACCACTATAACACTAAAAACCATTTAAACTGTTTTTTTTTAAATAACTCTAAACCCCCTAAAAAACTAAAAAACCCCTAAAAAATTAAAATCCAAAAAACCCTAAAATCTCATAAAATCAATAAAAAACCATAAAACACCCTAAAAACATTAAAATCTAAAAAATTCCATAAACACTCTAATAAACTATTAAAAATTTTAAAAACACATTAAAACCCAAAAATGTAAAAAAAATTATAAAACCCCCTATAACTAAAAAAACCCTAAAATCCAAAATGAGCATATAAACAATAAAAACCTAAAAACCGAAAAATATGCTAAAACCCCTTAAAACCCTTAAAAACAATAAATATTATAAATAAATAATTATAATTCACTAAAATGTTATAAAACCTAATAACCCAAATAACCTATAGAAAAACAAGAAAACATAAAGACAATTAAAAATCTCTAAAATCCCATAAAATTACTAAAAACCCAAAAAACCCAAAAATTACTACAAACCCCAAAAAACCTTATAAAATACTAGAAATCCATAAAAACCCTAAAAACCACTAAAAATTATAGAATCCCATTAATCCCCTAAGAGAATTTAAAAACTCTAATAAACCTTAAAAACCCTAAAACTCAGAACAATACCTTAAACACATAAAAAAAATAAAAACCTTAGAACTTTTATGAAACCCTTTAAATATATAAAACCACTAAAAACCCATAAAATTCCTAAAAATCCCGAAAAATCCCGAAAAATAAAAAAAACCCTAAAACCCCTAAAAATCCAGAAGAAAAACTTAAAAACCTAAAAACACATGAAACCCCTAAAAACATAAAAACCCTAAAAACTGTAAAAACCCAAAACCATCAAAATCCCTAAAAACACAAAAAACCCCTAAATGCATAAAATTTTTATAAAAATTGTAAATCCCCCAAAAATCAAAAAAAACATATGAAAAACTAAGTACATAAAACAATTAAATTATCATAAAAACTATAAGAATGCTAAAAACACAAAAAACTCTAAAAATAACCCAAAATCCCAAAAATCCCTAAAAACTATGAAACCCCTAAAAACTTTAATAACCCTAAAAATCTATAAAAACACTGAAAACCAAATAAAACATTAAAAAACATTTAAACCCATTAAAATTTTCAAATAATATAAAAAACCTTAAAAACCAAAAAAACTCAAACAAAACCCTAACTAAAAGAACATAAAAACACTAAAAACCCTAAAAACCTAAAAATACCTAAAAACCATAAAAATTCATAAAAAAATATAAACGACCCAAAAATGTAAAAACCATAAATAACTTCAAAAAACACCAAACAGAACCTTAAAACCCAAAAAACACTTAAAAACCTAAAAACACTACAACCCCTAAAACCCCTAAAAATCATAAAAAATTGCAAAAATCCATAAAACCCCTAAAAATCCTCAAAACGATAACACTTAAAAATCCTAAGAACCTAAAAACACAAAAAACATTAAACACCCCTAAAAACCATAAAACCTAGAAAAAAAATTAAAAAATGTAAATCCCATAAAAAAGCAAAAAAAAAACAACTAAAAACTCTTAAAACCATGTAAATACTTGAAAAAGGTAAAAATACTATTAAAACATTAAATCCCAAGAAAATAAAAAAACCCTAAAAACCCAAAATAAATAAAAACCATAAAACCCTCAAAATATCTAAAAACATTAAAAACCATAAAAATCCTAAACGAGCCCTAAAATCTCAAAAAATGTAAACAACTCTAAAAAAACTAAAAAACATTAGAAAACATTAAAAACCTAAACATACATAAAACCCTAAAAAATTCCTAAAACTTATAAAAACCAAAAAAACCCTGAAAAGACATTATAACCCCTAAAAAACATAAAACACATAAATACTATAAAAACCCACAAAAATCCTAAAAACCAACTAATAACTCTAATAACTGTAAAATCATTTTAAACCCAAAAAAGCGTTAAAAACTATAAAAAAACATAGAACCCCTAGAAACCATAAAACCCCCCAAAATCTCTAAAAATCTAAAAATACAAAAAAAATATCCTAAAATATTCCTGAAAATCCAAATAAAATATAAAAACCACTAAAAACCATAAAACCCCTAAGAAAACCATAGAGACCTAAAAACACTCAAAGCTCCAAAGAAACATAAAAATGCTAAAACCCCAAAAAATCAAAAAAAATACTAAAAATAACTAAAAATCTTTAAAAATGAAAAAAATCTAAAATACCTAAAAATCCCAAAAAAACAAAAAATACCCCAAAGACCGAAAAACTCTAAGAAAACAATAAAAACATAAATACACTTAAAATCCCTAAGAATCATAAAAAATACAAAAAACCCAAAAATCCCTAAAAACCTAAAAATATAAAAACACTAAAAATCTATAAAAAACCTGAAAACCCCATAAAAATCCTTAAAAATCTCGAAAAATCCCTAAAATGTAATAACTCCAAGAAACCATGAAAATTCATACTAAAACTGTAAATACCTAAAAACACATAAAACACTAAAAAAATATAAAAACATTAAAAAACCTAATTACATTTTAAATAACATAAAAACTCTTAAATTCTTAAAACACCTTAAAAATTTAAAACACCATAAGAACACTAAAAGAACTAGAACACTATAAACCCTTTAAACACCATTTTTTTAAAAAAAACTCTAAAACCCCTAAAAAATTAAATAATCCCTGAAACCACTAAAATCTCTAAAACCCCCTAAAAACCTAAAAACCCCTTAAAAAACTCAAAATCCCTAAAAACCTCAGAAACCCAAAAAATCCTAAAATTTACCTAAAACTCCCTAAAGCATAAAAAAACCTAAAAACCTAAAAATACCCAACTAAAAACAGAAAAACATAAGAACAATTAAAACCCACAAAAAACAAAAAAAAATGCTAAATTGCCTAAAAAATAAAAAAACATAAAACCCTCAAAGTCTATAAAACCCATAAAAATCCTAAAAAATCCTAAAAAATCATTCAAAACATAATAATACTTGAAAACAGATAAAAAATAGTAATACAACATTAAAAACCTAAAAACACATAAAAACATAAAAACATTGTAAACCCTAAAAAACCCTAAAACCCAAAAAATGTATTAAAACCTAAAAACACTAAAAACCATAAAAAACTAAAAACATTAAAATTACTAAAACACGCTAAAAACTCTAAACACCCTTGAAACCCGTAAAAATGTTAAAAAACTCAAAAAAAAATTAAAACCCCAAAACACTTAAAAAACACACAAAACCCAAAAAACCAAAAATCCCCTAAAACCCTAAACCCGTTAAATCCCTAAAAGCCATAAAAAATATAAAAATTCCAAAAAAGGACGATAAAAATAAATTGAAACATAACGAATCCTAAAACCCTATAAAAACCATCGAATACCTTGAATCTCCCTAAAAAACCTAAAAACTCTAAAAACCCTTACCCCCTCCCAAAATCCCTAAAAATGATTAAAATTATAAAAAATACCCGAATTCTGTAAAAGCATAACAATCACTAAAAATGCAGAAAACCCTTGTAAAACCATAAAACATAAAAACAAATAAAACACTTAAAAACACTAAAAACCCAAAAAATACTATAAGACCCCAAAACACCTTAAAATCATAGAAACCCCTAAACCCTTTAAAGTCCCTTTAAACCCATAATTTTTTTAAAAAAACACTAAAAAAGCTTAAACTCCCTAAAAAACAAGAAGACCCTAATACCTATAAAATCCACAAAACCCTAAAAATACTAAAAACTCCCAATTTCCTTATAAACCCTAGAAACTAGCAAAATCCTAAAAATCCCTAAAAATACCTAAAAATCAAAAAAATCATAAAAACCTGAAAAAACAAAAAGAAAAAAAAATTAAAATACCAAAAAAACATAAAACCCTTAAAAACATAAAAACGCCCAAAACCCAAAAAACCTTAAAACCCCAAAAAACAATAAAAATCACTAAAAACCATAAAAATAAATAAAAATCCGGAATCGAACATAGAAATCCATAAAATGAAAAAAAAATAAAAACCCTGATACCCCTATAAAAATATTAAAAACCTTATATGACTTTAAACACCTATAAACATAAAAAATGTACCCAAAACCATAAAAATCTAAAAACCCATTAAAACCACAAATCCCCCATCAAGACCATAAAAAACACCAAACCCAAAAATCCCTAAAAATCGCTAAAAATTCTAAAACCCCTTTCAATACATAAAATGTTTAAAAACTCAAAAAACCATAGAAACTCAAAAAAATACTAAAACCCATCAAAATCCTAAAAACCATAAAAAATCTACAAAATCTCTAAAAACCTAAAAACATAAAAGTCCCAAAAACTGTTAAACACCTATGAAAACCATAAAAACCTATAAACAACTAAAACAACTAAATCCCCAAAGAACTATAAAACAATTATAAAATATTAAACCCCCAAAATACCTAAAAAACATAATAAATCCTAAAAACCCTAAAAACATAAAAAAACCTAAAATCCGTAAAAAATAAAAAAACCCGCCAAATATTACAACCCCTAAGAAAACATAAAAATTCTAAAAACAATTAAAAGCCCCAAAATTCCAAAAAGTGCTTAAAACCATAAAAAAATTCCAAAATACCTTACAACCCTGAATCTCTTAAAAATAATAAAACCCCTAAAACAATAAAAATCTATAAACCAACAAAAAACCTAAAAACCAACTATAAACTAAAAAACCCTGTAAACCTTTTAAAATGCTAAAAATGTCTAAAAACCATAAAAAATCAAAGAAATCCAAAATTCCAAAAAACCCCAAAAAATATAAAAACCCTAAAATCCCTAAAATTCCAAAACAACCCTAAATTCCATAAAAATCATAGTAATCATAAAAATTTAAAAAATATGTAAAACCCTAAAAACCATTAAAAACACTAACAAATCCTCAATATTACTCAGAACAATTAAAACCATTTAAAAAGACAAAAAATGATAAAAATCATATAAACTATATAAACCCATAAATCCCCCAAAATTCATAAAATCCATAAAAAAAGTAAAAATTAAAAAATTCCCATAAAATCCATAAAATGTAAAATAATATTAAAATCAATGAAAACCCAAATGAAACCATAAAACCGAATGTAATTAAACCCCCTAAAAACATAAATACACTAAAAACACTAAAATACATTAAATAACTCTAAAAACCATAAAAACACCTAAAACCATAAAAACCCATAAACACCCATGTAACCATCATAATTACAAAAAAAATCTAAAAATCCCATTCCTAATGAAAATGTAATAACCTAAAAACACTTAAAACCCATAAAAACCTAAAAACCTTTTAAAAAACATAAAACCCCTAAAATTGAAATAAAACTCAAAATACCCTTTAAATATTAAATATGAAAAAAATGCTTTGAAAAACCTTAAAACCCCTAAAAACTCAAAAAAGAAACTATAAAAACCCAAAACCCCAAAATCCTTAAAATATCTAAAAATCCAAAACCCCCTGGAGACCCATAAAAATACAATAAAACCACTAAAACCCCTTAAATCCATAAAAACCAATAAAACACCAAAAAACGCAAAAAAAAACCCTAAAACCAAATAAAAACTCTAAAAAAATATGAAAACCTAAAAATGGTAAAATTAATATTAAAAAAACATAAAACCATTAAAAAACTCAAAAATACTAAAAACCCAAAAAAATCATAATAACCCTAAACCCCTAAATAACCCTAAAACCCAAAAAATCCCTACAACCTTCAAACCCAAAAAAACATTTATAAAGCCCTAAAAATACTTAACCTTAAAACCATAAAAACATGGAAACCCATTGGAAATACTAAAAAAACCAAAAACACTTAAAACCCTTGAAAACTTAAAAAACGTTAAAACCCCTAAAACCCTTAATATCATTAAAACCCCCAAAACAATTAATATTGTAAAAACCCAAAAAAATAATAAATCCCAAAATAACCCTAAAATATATTTAAACTAATAAAAAAATTAAATCGTCTAAAAAACTGTAAAAACCATAAAAAATAAAAAAACCAACAAAAAAATAACCCTAAACCTTAAAAAACAAAAAACCCAAAAAACCCTAAAACTCCTCCAATTTTGTAAATACACTAAAAACTATAAAAATGATGATAAATACTTAAAAATACCTAAAAAAGGGAAAAATACCCTAAATAACTTAAAATACCCTAAGAATCCCTTAAAAACGAAAAACACTTAAAACTGGAAAAATATTAAAAACCCAAAAGAAACCATAATAACCCCTAAAAACCATAAAAATCCTAAAAAACCCAAAAATAAAAAATCTTAAAAACCCATAAAAAACCTAAAAATCATTAAGTAGTAAAATCCAATAAACCCATAAAAATGTTAAAAAATAGTAAAAACATTAAAAACCCCAAATAAATAAAAATAAAAAAAATCCCAAAAAAAAACAAAAACCCCTAAAAAGACATAAAAACCCCAAAATCCCTAAAAACACTAAAAAACTATAAAAATCATAAAAACCCCTAAGAATATCAAATAACATAAAAACCCTAAAAACCCTGAAACCCCCTAAGAAAACATTTAAAACCCAAAAAACACTTAAAACCCAAAAAAACAAAAAAAAAATCTAAATACTCTAAAACCCTAAAAAACCGTAACAAAACTCAAAACCACTTAAATCCCTAATAACCATAAGGTCTCCTAAAACCCATAGAAACAATAATCCCATATAGAAATACAAAAAATCATTAAAAACTCTAAAACATATTAAACCACTAAAAACATTAAAAACTTTAAAAAATAATAAAACCCTTAAAAAACTAAAAAACACCTAAAACCCAAAAAACCGTATAAACCCTAATCACCACAAAAATCATAAATCAATCAAAATCCCTAAAAACCATATAACCATAAAAGGTATAAATCCCTAAAAATCCCTTAAAATATCTAAAATTATAAAAAATCCTTAAAATATCTAAAAACATAATAAAATCATAAAAACCATAAAACCAAAAAACCTAGAAAATTTTAAAACCATAGAACACCATAGAACCCCTAAAACCCCTAAAAACAGTAATCCCCTAAAAACAATAGAAACCCCTCAAACCGATAAAAATTGTAAAAACCAACTAAAAACTCTAAAACCCTTTAATCCCCAAAATATTATAGAAAACTATAAAAAAACCATAAATCCCATATAAACTGAAAAAACTACTAAGAAAACAACAAATAATAAAAAACCTAAAACCCATAAAAACCAAAAATTCCCTAAACTTCCTATAGAACAATAAAAATCAAATAATTCCCCAAAATCCCAAAAAAAATAAAAAAAAC
Organism: Viscum album; assembly: GCA_963277665.1. Taxonomy (NCBI): domain Eukaryota; kingdom Viridiplantae; phylum Streptophyta; class Magnoliopsida; order Santalales; family Viscaceae; genus Viscum; species Viscum album. The sequence goes on from OY728156.1 coordinate 539,458,403, forward strand.
TATAAAAACCACATAAAACACTATGATACCTTGAAAACCAAAAAAAAACACTTAAAACCCCTAAGAACACTAAAAATCCTAAAAACCCTAAAATCCCTGAAATCACTAAATTTTATAAACCCCCACAAAATCTTAAAAACTTTATAAAATATATAAAAATGTTAAAATCACCAAAACCCTTAAAATTCCAAAGAAAACCTTAAAAACCTAATAACAATTAAACCCCCTAAAAACATATAAAATAGTAAAAACCATAAAAGTGCCTGGAATAATAAAAATCCCAAAAAACCAAAAAACCCATAAAAACATAAAAACCACTTAAAACCCATAAAATCTATAAATACACTAAAAACTCTAAAATCCATTTAATTCCCTAAAAATGATAAAAAAATTCTCTCAATCATTAAAAACCCTAAAAACCCTAATAAATCCTAACAACCAAGAAAACCCACAAAATCCATAAAACCTCTAAAAACTATAAAGAACCTTAAAAAGCCATTAAAATCCCAAAAAACATAAAAACCCCTAAACCCCTAAAAACCCATAAGAAGACCTTAAAAACCTAATAATTCTTTAAACACCTAAAAATGATGACAACGCTAAAAACCATAATAAACTAAAAAGCCTAAAAACTATATAAACCGAAAAAATAATAAAAACCATAAAACCATATAAAAATAATAAAAAACCACATAAAACTATATAATCCTTTAGTACCAAGGAAAACTCAAAAGTCCCCTATAAACCAAAAAAATATTGAAAACAATAGAAACCCCTAAGAACCCTAAAATTCCTAAAAACCCTTTAAACCCCTAAAAATCCTAAAAAATCCATAAAAATTCCTGGAAAATAAAAAATCCTAAACCCTGAAAACCCATAATAAAACATCAAAAACCTAAAAACACTTAAAACCCCTAGTAACCTAAAAACACTAAAAAATCATAAAACCTATAAATAACTTAAATCCCCTCAAAATCCCTAAAACCCTAAAAACTATTAACAAATATAATGAAAATTTAAACACTAAAAATATTAAAGATATCTAAAAAACCATAAGAACCCTAAAAACCCTAAAAAAATAAAACCCTAAAAACATTAAGGACCCTAAAAATCCCTCAAAACATTAAAAACCATAAAAACCACAAAAATTCCTAAATACAAAAAAATAATAAAAACCACAAAATCCCTATTAACACCTTAAAAACCTAAAATACTTAAAAACCAGAAAAAACCCTATAAAATTTCAAAAACCCTCAAAACCATAAAATCCTACAAAACCTAAAAACTCTCAAAATCCTTAAAAACCCAAAAAACCAAATATTTCGAAAAGAGCTAAAAATAATTAAAATCTATAAAACACTAAAACCATGAAAAAACAAATGAAACCCGTAAAAATAAAAAACAATTAAATCCCTGAATAGACATAAAAACAGATAAAAATCCTAAAAACACTGAAAGTGACAAAGACCTTCAAAATCCTGAAATAACCTAAAAAGTGTTAAAAATCTAAAAAATCCTTAAAAGCACCCTAAACACCTAAACCCCCTAAAAAACGTAAAACCCCTTAAATCCTTAAAAAAACTAAAAAACTAAAACCATTGAAAACACTTTATACCCCTAAAAATGTTTAAAAAAATTCAATACCATTAAAAATCCAAAAAACTAAAAAAACACAGAAAAAAGCCAAAAAAAAAACCTGTAAAACCCAAAAAACCCACAAAACCCTAAAAACCCTAAATACCCATAAAAATCCATAAAATTTTAAAAAACCCTAAATATCTGAAAACCCCTATGAAAACCATAAAAACTTAGAAACACTTAAAACCCCTAAAAACCTAAAAAACTAAAAACCCTAAAAACCCATAAAAATTGTCAAAATCCCTAAAACCCCACAAATATCCAAATAAAATATCTAAATAACTGTGAAAATTTAAAAAACCCTAAAACCATAAAAATACCTACGAAAACCGTAAAAACCTAAAAAAAGAAAACCCCTAAAAACCTACATATTATTGAAACCCTAAAAGACCCTAAAATCCCTAAGCCTATAAAAACAATAAAAACCACCAAAATTCTTAAAACACCAAAAAACAATAAAAACACATTTAACCTATTAAATCATAAAAAACACTAAAAAATCATAAAACGCAAAATAATTTAAAAAACCCCAGAAAAATCATAAAATCCCAAAATTCCTTAAAACCCCCCAAATCCCGAAAACCCCCAAAAAACATATAAAAAATTAAAAAATAAATAAAATGGTAAAAAAAACCTAAAAATATGAGAACTCCAAAGAATAAATTAAACACATAAAAACACTTAAAACCCCTAAAAACCTAAAAATGCTAAAAAAATTTAGAAATCATAAAACCACTCAAAATCACCAAAAATCCAAAAATCGGAAAATTCCTATAACACACTAAAAATACCTTGATGCATAAAAAACCCAAAATAACCCTGAAACATATGAAACCCTTGAAAACCTAAAAACCCTTAAAACAACTAAAAACATAAAAAACGATAAAACCCTAAAAAACCATTAAAATCCTAAAACTACCTAAAAACACATATAAACCAAAAAAACCATAAAACCCTTAAAAACCATAAAACCTTGAAAAACACTATACAAATTAAAATCCCATTGAACCAATACAAATGTTAAAAACTATAAAAACTCTTAAAACCCTAAAATAACTGAATGAAAAAAGCCTTAAAACATTTAAACCATAAAAACCGTAAAGACCCTCAAAACCCGGAAAATCTATAAAAACACTAAAATTACTAAAAAAGTCATAAATTCCCTAAACACGTAAAAACCCCTATAAACCCTCAAACCCTATGAAAATTGTAAATAACTAAAAAAAATAAAACCTCTAAAAAACATAAAAATGATAAAACCACTGAAACCCTAAAACCCATAAAACCCAAAAAAATCCTTCAATACAATGAATATACCATAAATATCCAAAAAAAGTTGTAAAATCCCCAATGACATAAAACCCATAAAACCCTAAAAATCCTTAAGAAATCCTTAAAAAACTTAAAATACATAAAACCCCTCAAATCCTAATAATCGTAAAACCCTAAAAATATAAAAACTATACCATAGAAACCCAAAAGTCCCCTTAAAACCCTTAAAGCACCTTAAAAAATTAAATACCCTAAAACACCATAAAATCTAAAAAACCACTAAAAGTATAAAAACACTTTAAACCTATAAACAGTTAAAAATCTCTAAAAAACCTTTAAAAACCTGATAACTCAAAAAATTCGAAAATTCCAAAAAACCATAAACACACTAAAAACACTAAAACCCCTCAAAATCCCTAAATACACTAAAACCCTTAAAAATTCTAAAAAGGCCTAAATATCTCTAAAAACATAAAATACCCAAAGAACACTGAAAATTACTTTAAAAAAACGTAAAAACTCTTAAAACCCATAAAAACATAAACAACCCTAAAAACCCTCAAAAAAATCTAAAATCTCTAAAATCCCTAATACCCTCTAAAATATAAAAATAATAAAAATAGTAAAAAAATAAGAAAAATTTAAAAATACTCTTTAGAGAATAAAAATGATAAGAAACAAATAACCAGAAAATATTTATAAACCCCTAAAACCCAAAAAACCATGAAATAACTAAAAACCCTTTAAAACGTAAAAAACCTAAAAATCCTCAAGTCCCAAAAATCCATAAATACATAAAATCTAATAAAAATGCCTCAAAATCCCTAATAATTTAACAACCCCATAAATCTCAAAAATCCATTAGGAATACTAAAAAAAATAGTTAAAACCCCTAAAAACCTAAAAATTCTAAAAACCCTAAAACCCAAAAAGTCCCTAAAACCCCTAAAAATCAATACAAATTTAAAATACCAAAACAAACATTAAAACAATAAACATCCCAAAAAACTATAAAAACACTTTAAACCCCAAAAAATGAAAAAAAAATCTAAAAAACCATTAAAAACATAGGAATCTCAAAAAAATCCTAAAAAATCAAAATAAATATAAAAACAAAAAAATATAAATCCTATATTCCATCAAAATAAATAAAAACTCTAAAAAATAATATTTCTAAAGGATACATAAACATTCATGAAAATGTAAAAACCCTAAAAACCATAAGAAACCCTTAAAAACCAAAAAACACTTAAAACCTCTCAGAATGAAAAAAAACCATAAACAACCAATGAAGGTAAAAAATAAACCCCATAAAAATCATAAAAACCATATAAAAACCCTAAAACCACTAATCTCTAAAACCCCTTTAAAATAATAAATACCCATAAAAACTCAAAAAACCATAAAAACTCAAAATACCTAAAAAACCTAAATACCCTAAAAACCCATAAAAACATCAAAATCCATAAAAACATAAAAACCATAAGCCCTAAAAACAAAAAAAAATGATTAAAACCCAAAAAATTCAAAAAATAATAAAACCCATGTAAATCCATATTTACCATAAAAACCCTAAAACAAATAAAAATCCTATACAATTTTCTAAAAATCCATAAAAGGTAAAAAAAACCCTGGTAAAACCCAAAAAGGACCTTAAAACCTAAAAACACTTAATACCCCTAAAAAACCTAAAACCACTATAATCTCGCAAACCCCTAATTGGTACCTAAGTACCCAAAACTCCTTAAAACCATAAAACACTAAAAACATCAAAATCACATAAAACCCTAAAAATAGACTAAAAATCACTAATAAATCTAAAACCCCTTGAAATCCTTAAAAAGGACATAAAGATCTAAAGAACCTCAAATCCCTTACAGCCCAAAAGAACATTAGAAACCCAAAAATCCATAAAAGTCCTAAAATATCCCAAATGAAATCTAAAAATTTAAAAACCCCTAAAACCCTAAAAAATATTTTTGAAAACCTTAAGAACTTAATCACTTAAAAACCGTAAAAACAAAAAAAATCATAAAAATCAGAAAAACCCAAAAAACCCTCAAATCCCTAGAAAATATAATTATTATGAAAGCCATGAAAACCCTAATTTTTTAAAAACCATTAAAAATGATGAAAAATATTAACAACATATTAAAAACATAAAACCACTTTAAAACCATAAAAACCTAAAAAGTTAAAAACTCTAAAAAACAATAAAAAGACCATAAAAAATATAAAACCCCAAAAAATTGTAAAAACTGTTGAAATACATAAAAACTCAAAAAACGAATATAAACCCTAAAACCACTAAAAACACTAAAAACCCATTTAATCCCCTAAATATTTTTAAAAACTATTAAAACAATTAAAACACCAATTATTTGAAAACACCCTAATAATGAAAAAAATATAAAACCCTAAAAACCCTAAAAACTCAAAACAACCTCAAAATCATAAAAAAACCCATTAAGAGATCTTAAAATCATAAAAACACTAAAATCCCTAAAAACATAAAAAACCCTAAAAATATATAAGAAACACTAAATTTTCTTAAATACCAAAAAACACTAAAAACCATGAAAACCCCCAAGAAAGATACCACACTAAAGGCCATAAGAACCCGAAAAACCCTAGAATCCAGAAACCCCAAAAAACCAAAAAACAGTAAAACTTCTAAAACTCTCAAAACTAATAAAAACATTAAAATCCCATTAAACACCTAAAATTTTAAAAACCCTGAAAACCTTAAAATCCATAGAAACTCAAAAAAAAACAAAAAAACACAAAAAAACATAAAAAAACATAAAACCCTCAAAATATGTAAAAACATTAAAACCATAAAAACTCTAAAAATCCCAATACCAAAAAAAATCTATAACCCCTTTAAACTATGAAAAACATTAAAAACTCTAATTTCTTAAAAAACATAAAAAACTCCAGAAACCCCCCCAAAAACCCAAAAACAGTAACCCAAAAAAACCGTCAAAATTTATACAAACCGTAAAAATATATAAAAATTATAACAAATCCCTAAAATTCATAAACACATAAAAATCCATAAAAACATAAATCCCAAAATAAGACCTTGAAAACCTAAAAACAATTAAAACCCATAAAAACCTAACAATTGTTCAAAACATTAGAAACCATAAAAAACATTATAACCCAAAACCTCACAAAATACATAACACTACTAATATCTATAAAATTCCTAAAAACTCTATAAAATCAATAAAAAATTTAATAACCCATAAAACCTTGAAAAACTATTATAAAAACTTTAAAACCTAAAAAAAATAAAACACCTAAAAACCTAAAAATGATAGAATCCAAAAAAGAACCTAAAAACACCATAAACCCCCCCAGAAAACCATAAAACACTTAAACCATTAAAAATCCCTTAAAACTTGAAAACCCCCATAAAAACCACAAAATATATAAAACCACTTAAACAATATAAAATAATAGAAAAACAACATAAAATCATAAAAACCTTAAAAACTAAAAAAACCCCCAAAACCGTAAAATGAATAAAATCACTAATGACCCTTAAAATCCCGAAAAACAAAAAAACAATCGTTAAAAATCCCAAAAAAACCACTAAAACCCTAAAAACCCTAATAAAACAAAAAAATTACAAAAAAATTAAATCCTATAAAAACCTAAAAACACTAAATACCCTAAAATCCAAATAAAATAAAAAACACTAAAAATATTTAAAAACCCTAAAAAACTGAAATATCCTTAAAAATAAATATAAATTCTAAAAATTCAAAAAAAAATTGAAAACCCCAATAAAAATTCAAAAACATAGAAACACTTAAAACCACTAAAAATAATTAGAAACACTAGAAACCCAAAAACACTTAAACCCCGCTAAAAACTCTAAAAACTTTTAAATCCCTATAAATGATAAAAAAAATCCTGAAAAAATTAAAAACCAACACAAAAAACAATAAAACCCCCAAAAAAACATAAAAACAATAAAACCCTCATATCCCTAAAAACCATATTTTTTTAAAAATATCCCTTAGATCCATAAAAATGTAAAAAACCTTGAAACCACTGAAAACCTCTATGAAATCTATAAAAACCAAAAGCACATAAAACCCTTAAAAACATAAAAATCAGTAAAACCCTTAAAAACCATAAAAACCCTAAGACCTAGTAAAAACATTAAAACCCCATAATAAACTATATGACCCCACTCATAACTCTAAAAACAGTTTAAAAAATGTTAAGAACACTAAAAACCCTTAAAAACCTACAAAAATCAAAATAATCTAAAACCTGAATACACCATAAAAATTCTAAAACCCCCTAAAATACCATAAAAATTATCAAAATCCCTAAAATCCCTAAAAACCATAAAAAATATAAAAGCTCCAAAACTCTATAAAACCAATAAAAACCATAGAACATATGAAAAACCTCAAAACCCTTTTAACCACTCAAAACATTAGAATCTTTAAAAACTAAGAAAAATAAAAAAAACACACAGAAACCAAAAACCCAAATAATACCATAAAACCCCAAATTACTCTAAATATCCCAAAAATAACTCAAAATCTTTAAAAAACAATAAAAATATAAAAATACTAAAAAAACATAAAAGAACAAAATCTAAAACACCTAATATCTTTAAAGAAGAATTTAAAAACCAAAAAAAATTTAAAATTACTAAAAACTAATAAATTCTATAAACCAAAATAACACTAAAAAGATCGACAACCATAAAAACCCATAAAACCTTAAAACCCATAATAACGAATAAAAACCCTAAAACCCTGACAATATAATAAAACCCTTAAACCCCCTAAAATCATAAAAAGTTATAAAAAAATTAAAACCCAAAAAACTCTAATAAACACAAAAACATAAAAACCATAAAAACCCAAAAAATCCACAAATTCAAAAAAAATCATAACCCCCCCTCCCACCCAAAACTCAAGAAACCAACAAAAATACCACAAAAAGATTAAAACATACCTTAAAAACATTTAAAAACACTAAGAAAACCTTAAAAACCAAAAAAAAATTTAAAACCCCTAAAAATTTATAAAAACTATAAAACCCCTAAATATTTCTTAAAACACAATAACCCCATTAAATACCTTAAAATTTTTTAAAATTTAAAAAACTATAAATCCATAAAAACCCTATGCAGACATTAAAAACTAAAAAACAAATAAAACCCTAAAAACCATAAAAACCCCAAAAAACCTTAAGAACCCATAAAACCATGAAAATATTAAACAAATAAAAACTCCAAAACCCCATTAAAGATTAAAAATGTTAAGAATATCTAAAAATCCATAAGTCCTATAAAAAACCCAAAATACCAAGAAAACACTAAAAACCATAAAACCCTACAAAGCCTCAAAATCCATAATAACCAAAAAAACCCTAAGAATGAGAAAATTCCCTAAAATTACAAAAAAATGTTAAAATACCTAAAAACACTAAATCCCCTAAGAAATACATAAATACTAAACACACTTAAAACCCATAAAAACCTCAAAATACTAAATAACTTAAAAACATAAAACCCTAAAACCCCCATAAAATCTTAAAACCCATAAAACCCTTAAGAACCTCTAAAGAAGATAAAACCCTTGAACCCCCTAAAATAATTTAAATAAATCATAAAATTCATTAAAACCCAAAAAACTCAAAAACCCTAAAAACCTAAAAAACATAAATACCCTAAAAACCCTAAAAACCCTTAATCTCCTTAAAAATACTAAAACCCAAAAATAATCTTTAAAAATATCCAAATTTCCCTAGACACATAAAAACCCCTAAAAACAATAAAAACCCCTATGAAAACGTAAAGCCCTAAAAACATAAACCCCCAAAAAACCTAAAAACAATAAAAACCCTAGAAAACTCTAATACCCAAAAATAACTCAAAATACATGAAACCCCTAAAACCATAAAAATATTAAAAACCCTAAATATTCATAAAAATTTAAAAGGACATGAAAAACCTGAAAACCGCTAAAAACCTTAAAAACCTAAAAACACTTAAAACCCAAAAAATCTAAAGAACATTAAAAATCATAAAAAATAAAGAGACCCTAAAACCACTACAAATCATAAAACCCCTAAAACCATAAAACCCTTAAAAACCAAAAAATCACTAAAACATAAACACCCTTTAATCCTCACAAAAGATTAAAAAATTATATAAAACCATATAATACTCAAAAATTCCTTAACACCCAAAAACAATAAAAAACTAAAATCACACAATATCTCTAAACATTCTAAAAACCAATAAAATCCAAAAAACCATAAAAATCCCAAAAATGTAAAAACTCTAATACCCCTAAAAGCCATTAAGAAAAATGAGAAAACATAAAAACAAATAAAACCCATAAACAATTATAGAACCACTAAAAACACAAAATACCAAAAAACAGAAAAATAACACTCAAATTCCCTAAAAACTATAAAACCCATAAAAGTAATAAAAATACCAAAAAATCACTAAAAACATAACAAACCCTAAAACATTGAAAAATATTATAATAAATTAAAAAAAACACATTAAACCCCTAAAAACCATAAAAACCTTAAAACCCATAAAAACCATAAAAAATAACTAAAAACTCTAAAAACCTATTTAACCCCTAAAGATATTAAAAAACATTAAAAACCATAAATATGATAAAAATTTAAAAAAAGTATTAAAACCACCAAAAACCACCTAAAAACATTTAATCCCCGCAAAATACCTAAAACCCAAAAAAATCATAATAATCAAAAAAAATCTAAAAACCCCTAAAAACATAAGAACCCGAAGAAAACCATAAAATCCTAAATAACACTTAAAACAAGTAAAAACCTTAAAATAACTAAAACCGCTAAAAACAAAGAAAATTTTAAAACCCATAGAAACCTATAAAAACCATAAAAACCCTAAAATCCACTAAAAAGAATTTATACTCTTAAAACGCCTAAAAACACTAAAAAATATTATAACCTATAAGATCTCACAAAAACCCTAAATCCCAAAAATCCCTAAAACAGCCTTAAACCCCTTAAAACCCCTAAACCCACAAATAAATCTAAAAACCCCATAACCATAAATATCTTAAAAAACCCTAAAAAAACCTGAAAACCATAATAATCCTAAAAAATCCTAAAAAAAATAAAAAAACATAAAAATAATGAACAACCCTAAGAAATCCTTAAAAACCTATCAAAACAAAAACACCAAAAAAATAATAAAATCCTTAAAACCCCTAAAACCATAAAATCCCCTTAAAACCATAAAACCCCATAAACCCCTAAAAACACACAAAATATTATTAAAACATTTAAACCACATGAAGCATTAAATAATTCTAAAAATTATTTTAAACCATAAAAAAATAAAAAACCCTAAAAACCCAAAAAAACCATAAATCCCATAAAAACCCTGAAACCCCTCTTAATCTCTAAAAGCCCTAAAAATCCCTATAAATACCTAAAACCAAAAAACCCAAAAAACACTGAAATTTTTATAATAACAGATAACTAAAAACAATTGAAACCCATAAAAACGCAAAAATTATAAAACCCTGAAAAAAACCAAAACACCCCTAAAATCCTGAAAATCACTAAAAACTCTAAAAAATTAAATAAAACTAAATATCTCTAAGAACCCCTAAAAACATAAAAACCATAAAACCGTGAAAGCCCCTATGAAAACCTTAAAACCTAAATACATGTAAAAACCCTAAACTCCCTAAAAATGATAAAAAAACCCTAGAAATCCAAGAAAAACCTAAAACCCTAAAAAATCACTAAAAACTATAAAACTCTAAAAAACACTTAAAACCCTAGAATACCATAAAAACCCTAAAATACCACTAAAAATTATCAAAAACCATAACCCCTAAAATGGTAAAAACAATAAGACCTTCAAATCCCTGATGAACTAAATGAAATCCAAAAAAACCAAAAAAAAACCTGAAACCCTTAAAATAGCCATCAAAATTCCTAAAACCGCTAAAAACATAAAAAATTTGAAAAAATACATAGACACCCCAAGAGACATAAAAAATCATAAAAAACTTCAAAACCCCAAACAAAACATAAAAACATAAAAACACATTAAATCCCTATAAACCTTAAAACGCTGAAAGGCCTAAAAACTCTAAAAATCCTAAAATTCCTAAATACCATAAATACCTCAAAAAACATTAAAAACATAAAAAACCCATAAAAATTTAGAAAACAATTTATATAATAATAAAATTGGCAATGCCCTATTTTTTTTAGCAAAATATAAAAACCTTTAACAAACAAAAAACCCTAAAAAACCCTAAAACACCAAAAACCCATAAAACCCTTAAAACCTTAAAAAATACTAATAACCCACAAAATCTATAAATTCCCTAAAAACCATTAAAAATCCTTATAAAGACCTAAATATCACTAAAAATATAAAAACACAAAAACACTAAAGTAACCTAAGATAACTTTAAATACCTAAAAGTAATTTAAACCTATAAAAACATATAAAAAAGATAAAAACTAGAAAAAAACCCAGAAAACCCGAAACCCCTAGAAACCATAGAAACCCCTAAAACCCATAAAAATACTAAAAACCAATTAATACCATAAAAACCAACTAAACATAATTAAAAAATTATTAAACATATAAATACATTAAATAATGAAAATGTTCTTATAATACATATGAGAATTAAAAACCCCTTAAAACCCAAAATACAATATATACCCAAAAAAATGTAAAAAACACTACAACCCATCAAAATCTATAAAACTCATAAAAACCATAAAATAACTTAAAAAATAAGAACTATAATCACCTTGAGAAGAATAAGAAAACATTTAAAACCTAAAAACACTTAAAACCTCTAAAAACCATAACACACTAAAAACCCAAAAAAAAATCCTAAAGTGCTTGAAAACCATAAAACATCTAAAAACATAAAAACCTCTAAAAAACATTACACCCTTAAAAATTATTTAAAATATCTAAAAATTCATTAAACCAATAAAAATAGTTCAAAATCCTATAAACTGTAAATCAATAAAAACTCAAAAACATTCCAAAAAAACCCAAAAAACCATTAAACCCCTAAAACCCCATAAAATGCTAAAAATCCCTAAATACCCAAATAAACCATACAAATATATAAAATACCTAAAAGCCCTAAAATTTAAAAAAACATTAAAACCCTATGAATACAAAAAATTAAAATTTAAACCCCTAAAAACATAAAAACAATGAAAAACATGAAAACCCTAAAACCCTCAAACTCTAAAAAACCATAAAAATCATAAAATTCATTCAAATCTAAGAAAATACCTAAAAATGTAAAAAACCTAACCCTTAAAACCCTTAGAAGTTCTTAAAAAACCCCCCAAAACACTTAAAAACCATAAACCCCCTAAAACACTAAAAACCCTAAATTCATGTAAGACATAAAAACCATTAAAACCAATAAAAATCTATAAAGACAATAAGAGTAGTTAAAACCCACTAAAAACTCTAAAAAACATTAATCCCAATAAAATGTTAAAAAACTATGAATACATTTAATTCCTTAAAAAAATTCAAAAATCTTCCTTAAATTCCCAAAGACCATAAAAAGAAAAAAAAAACCAAAAAACATTTAAACCCTCAAAATCAATAAAAATCATAAAAAGACTTGAAAATACACAAAAACGTAAAAATCCAAAAAAACTCTAAAATACTCCAAGAAAAAATTTAAAACCTAAAAACACTTAAACCCCTAAAATCCATTAAGGACACCTAAAAGCCTTAAAAACAAAAAATCTGCATAAAAACCAAAACCCCAAAAAAATCTACAAAGTCGTTAAAATCCTCAATATATTACAAAAATAAAAAATCTTTAAACCACTAAAAAACTAAAAAAATCCATAAAACTCAAAAAAACAATAAAAACACAAAAAATCCTAAAAACATTAAAAACCCTAAAAATCTCTAAAATCATAAAAACCATAATAATCCTAAAAATTATATAAAAATCCCTGAAAAAGTAAACAAATTTAAAATACCCTTGAAAACGCATAAGAAAACCTAAAAGAAAAAATCACTTCAAATCCCCCAAAAATATAAAAAACTATATACCCCAAAACCCCTAAAATCATAAGATTATGAGAAATCCATAAAAATACAAAAAAAATGTAAAAAATTCGAAATACCCTGAAAACCTATATAAAAACCTTAAAAACCTAAAACACCTAAAACAAACAGAATTATAAAAACCCTAAAAAGACCCTAATAACCCTAAAACAACTCCCATAAAAAATTAAAATACCCTAAAACACATAAAAGTCCTTAAAACACTAAAAACTATAAAATCACTTTAGACACCTAATGCATTAAAAACATCCAAAAAACCTTGAAAACACTAAAAAACTAAAAAAACACTAAAAATCATAAATCCCCATAAAAACAAAAAAAATACATAAAACCCTCAAAATCCAAAAAATCCCAAAATTCTATAAAAAAAATAAAAAATCCCAAAATACCATAAAAAATGTAAAACCCCTAAAAATCATGAAAACCCCTAAAAAATAGTAAAAAATTAAAAACACATAAAACCCCAAAAACCACAAAAATGATAAATTTTAAAAAAACCTAAAAAACATAAACGGCCCTAAAATCCTTAAAACCCCCCAAAACAATAAAAATCCTAAAAATCCCTAAAATTGCTAATAATTTTAACAATAATAAAATCCTTGAAAACCCTTCTGAAAGTATTAAAACCCTAACATTACAAAAAACAACCAAAACACTAAAAATTTCTAAAAACCCAAAACCCCATAAAATACCCTAAATACCCTTAAACCCTTAAAACCCTTAAAACCACTAAAAACCATAAAAACCCAAAACACCCACAAAGACCATAAATACCACTAATAAATCTAAAGAACCTTTAAATAAATAAAAACATTAATAGAATATAAAGAATATTCAAACCCTAAAAACATAAAGAACCCTAAAAACCCAAAAACCCCATAAATTTCATAAAACCCCTAGAAAATTATAATACCCCTCAAGATCACTAAAACCCCTAAAAATATATAAAAACATGAAAACTCATAAAAATACAATGAAAATATATATAAAAATACATAAAAACATAAAACCACTGAAAATAATGAAAACCCTTATGAAAATCATGAAAACGTAAAATCACTAAAAAACAGCTTAAAATGAAAAAACCTAAAAACCCATTAAAACCCCTAAAATCCCTAAAATCCCAAAAAACCATAAGAATCCCAAAAAATCCCTGAAAATATATAAAAATATCTAAAAAGGTAAGATATCATAAAAACCCTACAAGCCCCTATGAAAAATATAAAAACCTATAAACATTTATAATCTATATAAACCTAGAAACACTAAAAATCCAAAAAACTATAAAACCCCTAAAAACCATAAAACGCCCTAAAACATTATTTTTTTTAAACAATGAAAACCTTCAAAACTACCCCCACCCAAAAAAACCCAAAAAAATAAAAAACCATAAGAAACCCTAAAACCCTTCAAAATCACTAAATCATTTAAAACCATAAAAACCATAAACACCCCCAAAAAACCAAAAAATCATAAAAACCCCTAAAAACATGACAAACACTTAGAAAACCATAAAAACAAAAAAAAAACACTTAAAACTACATCAATCCAAAAAAAATTCTTAAAACCCGAAGAACCTTAAAAACCATAAAAACCATCAAAATCACTAAAAACCTAAAACCATAAAAATCCTTAAATTCCTGAAAATTCCATAAAAATAAAAAAACCCGTAAAACCCCAGAAAAAACCTAAGAAATCCAAAAAGTCCTAAAATAACTTAATAGAAATAAAAACATAAAAAATTATAATAACCTTAAAAACCTAAAAGGACCCTCAAACCCTAAAAACCCTCTAAATCCCCAAAAACCCAGAATACCAATAAAGTCATTCAAAACCCCTAAAATTCTGAAAAAATTTAAAAAATGTAAAAAACGTAAATCCCTTAAAAAATAAGAAATTTTAAAACCACTAAACCCCTAAAAATACAGAGTAACCCTAAATAACAAAAAAAAAACTAAAACCATAAATACCATAAAAAACTTGAAACCCCTAAAAACCAATAAAAAACCTCAAAATCCTCAAAATCTCTAAAAAAACATAAAATCCTAAATAAAGAACTAAAAATACCTAAAAACATAAAAACCCAAAAAACATTAAAACCCCTAATAAAACCACAAAAAACCTAGAAACACTTAAGACCCCTAAATTATTCTAGAAACCGTAAAAACCCTAAAACCCCAAAGACCCAAAAAACCCTCAAAGTCCTTAGAAACCCATAGAAATAATAAAAAGCCTTAAAAATCACTAAATATTTTAAAAACCGTAAAATATTGAACACCCTAAAGAAAAACATAAAAAATTAAAAACACCTCAAACCCCTAAAAACCTAAAAAACGTAAAAACCTAAGAACCCATAAAACCCCTAAAGCTATAAATATCCTAAACCCCAATAAAACCCTAAAACCCAATAAAAATATACGTAACCTTTAAATCCCAAAAACATTAAAAATATAAAAAAACCATAAACCCCTAAAATTTAAAAAAACCATATAACCCTAAAAAAATAAAAATACCTAAAAATTAACTAAAAATAAAAAATATATCTTAAAAACATTAATACATAAAAACACCTAAAAACCCTGAAAATCTCCCAAGAAAACATAAAAACCTAAAACTGATAAAAACCCTAAAAACCAAAAAAACTCTAAAACCCATAAAACCCCAAAAAAACATAAAAACACTAGATTCCCCTAAAACCCTAAGACCCACTAAAATCTATAAATACCCTTTAAACCCTTAATAATTTTTAAAAACTTTAAAAACATTAAAACCCATAAAAACAAAATAACATCTAAAAATGAAGAAAAAAATAAAATAAAACCCCTAGAAACCCTAAAAAATCCTTAAACCCCTCAAAATCAATAATTTTCTTAAAAACCATAAAAATATGAAATATTCCCTAAATTTTTTTGAAAACAAAAAAAATAGTGAAATCCTAAAAACCCATAAGAAAACCATAAAAAAATAAAATCACTTTAATCCCATAAAAATTAAAAAAAATGATAAATTCCATAAAATCCATAAAAATCCCTAAAGCCATAAATATCCTGAAAACTAATAAAAACCCTAGAACCCCAATAAAACTATAAAATTCGATTAAACCCCAAAAAAATATTTAAAATGTCTAAAAACCATGAAAACAAATAAACACAAAAAAACTACTTAAAACCCAAAAAAAACCAAAAAACAATAAAAAAACTAAAACCACTAAAAATATCTAAAAACCCTAAAAACCATAAAAATACCAAAAATACCTAAATGTAAAAAACCATAGAAAGCCTAAGAATTCCTTTAAAACAAAAAACTCCTAAAACGTAAGATAACCTAAAAACCCAAAAAAACCAAAAAACCCCAAAACCCCTAAAAATATAAAAACACAAAAAACAACAAAAAACCTAAAATTATATAAAAACCCTAAACCCACAATAAAAACTATAATGAACCTTTAAACTCCTTGAAATCTTAAGAAGATAAAAAACCCCTTTAAAACCCTAAAAACAAAAAAAACACATAAAACCCAAAAAATCCCGCAAATAACCTAAAAATGAAAAAAATACCCAAAGAACACTAAAAACCATAAAAATTCTTAAAAACCCTAAAACATCATTAGAAACCACTAAAAAATTAAAAAAAATGAAAAACCTAAACACCACTAAAAATCCTAAAAAAGTCATAAAAACCACTAGAATCCCAAACACCCATAAAAACCCCATAAAACCCCTAAAAACATAAAAAACTCATAAAAACCCTAAATCCCACTAAATAATCTAAAAACTCATTAAACAGAAAAAACCATTAAAAACTCTAAAAACCATAAAACCCTTAAAAACATACAAAACACTAAAAACCAAAAAAAAAACATTAAAACCCCAACAACCCCAAAAAACCTAAAAAACATTAAACCCCTCAAAAACCCTAAGAATCACAAAACTATAAAAATCCATAAAATCCATATAATTCACTAAAAACCCAATAACCCAAAAACTATAAAAAATCCAATGAAAACCTTAAAAACTTGAAAAAACATAAAACACCTTAAACCATGAAATGTAAAAAACCCAAAAACCCAAAAAATCCCCAAAAACTAAAACCTATTGAAATCCCTAAAAACGTAAAAATGATAAAAATACTTAAATATACCATAAACATAAAAACCCCTAAAAATCTAGAAAACCTTGAAGAAAACCTAAAAACGTAAAATTGTTTAAAAACCAAAAAAAAACTAAAATCACCAAATAACCATGAAAACCCTAAAAATAACATAAACCCCCTAAAAACCATAAAACCATAAAAACCAATAAAACACTAAAAAATCCTAAAAACACATTTAATACTAAAGAACTACTAAAATTCCAAATAAAACCATTAAACCATATAAAATTTAGAAAATCTCGAAACACCCAAATAAACTCAAAAAACCACTAAAAACCCAAAAAAAATAAGACATATAAAAACCCTAAAAACCCCCCAAATTCCCTAAAAAATACCTAAAATCCCACAAAATCCCTACCACCCATCAAAATCCCTAAAACCATAAAAACCCATAAAAATAATAAAAAAACATAACAATCCCTAGAAATATAAAAAAACCTAAAAACTCCAAAATCCCCTAAGAAAATATTAGAAATACTTAAAAACCTAATAATGTTTAAAGACCCTAAAACCTCAAAATTTCTAAAAAACCAAGAAATATTTTTCCTAAAAAGCACTAAAAATACCTAATATGTAAAAAACCATAAAAACCTTCAAATATATAAGAAAACCTAACAAATTGGAATAAAAATACAAACCCTAAAATGACTAGAAAAAACTAAAATCCCAAATACCATAAAATTCCCCAAAAACTCTAAATCCCAAAAAATCCAAAAACCCTTAAAATCTTAAAATCCCAAAAAAACCCTCAAATTCACTAGAACTCTAAAACCTCATTAAACCCCTAAAAACCTTAAAAAAATATAAAAACATTTAAAACTATAAAAACTCAAAAAAAGCTAACAACCAAAACATCAACAGAAACCTAAAAAACCTAAAAAATCTTCATGATCCCTAGAAACCCTAAAAATACTAAATCTCTAAAAAAGACCTAAAATCCATAAAAACATAAAAATTATAAAAACCTAGAAAAACATGAATAATACCTTAAAAACTTAAAAACATGTAAGACCCCTAAAACCCTTAAACAATAAAAACTCATAAAATAAATAAAAACCCTAACAACCCGTAAATCCCTAAAAACCCAATAAAAACAAAAAAGATCGTTTAAACTCAAAAAAAATTAAGAACAATAAAACCCCTAACAACAACTATTATACAAAAAACCTAAAACCGAAAAATAAACACTACAAATAATAAAATCCCTAAAATCCTCAACATACTTAAAAACCATTTAACCATAAAAATCTTAATAATCCATAAAAATGTAAAAACCCTAAAAATCTAGAGAAATGAATAAGAAAACCATAAAAACCTAAATCACTAAAACCCTAAAAACCTAAAAATTAATTAACCCTAAAAACCCCAAAAAACTATAGAAACAATAAAAATAATAAAAAACCCTAAAAAACAAATAAATTACTAAAAACTCTAAAAACCCATTAAATCCCTAAAAACATTACAAAACTATAAAAACCATAAAACCCCAAAAAACTGAAAAAAATCACTAAAACCCATAAAAATACATAAAAATTATAAAAAATATCCTATAAACACCCAACAATCCAAAAAACATAAAGAACCATAAAACACAAAAAACCCATAAAATCTAGAATACCTTAAAAACACTAAGAACTCTAAAATCGCTAAAAATCACTAATAAACCTCAAAATCCATAAAAACTATAAAACATATAAAAATAAAAAAAAATCTAAAATCCCTAAAAATAAAAAACAACCCTAAATTACATAAATATGTATAAAACCCTAAAAAATCAGAAAATCCCTTAGTAAACCATAAAAAACAAAAAAAAACATAAATCCCATAAAAATATAAAAAATGGTAAAACATTAAAAACCCTAAAAAGACCCTAAAAGACATAAAACTCCTAAAATTCAGAAAACAACTAAAAACCACGAGTCCCCCTAAAACCCATAAAACCCCTAAAATCGGATAAAATCACTAAAACCCATTTAACCCTCTAAAAAAAACAAACCTTTAAAACCCCAAAAAATTATAAAACCACTAAAACCATAAAAAACTTAAAAATACTAAAATACAAAAAAAAATCAAAAAATTTCACTAAAAATTAAAAAACATAAAAACCTTTTAAAACCCCAAGAAAACCTTAACAACCTAAGAATTCTAAAAAATAATTAAAATAATAATAATCCTAAAAATAATATAATCCCAAAAATCATAAAAACCCTAAAAAACATAAAACACCTTAATCCCCACTAAAACACTAAATCATTTAAGCCTTTATTACATTAGAAATATCTAAAAAACCTTAAAACCCCTAAACCCCCACTAATTTGACTTGGATAAGGATGGAGAAGGCTTCGATGGGTTCCCAGTATCTTCTTTTTGGGACTCATGCCCCCAGAAGAGGAAGTTGTGGTATGAAAATGGCCTTATTCCTAGACCTAGTTGTTAGGGAGGTGTGGTTGACCCTGTCGTTTTTTATCATGGGAAGTATGAGAATCTCAAACCCAGGGCGTCGGGCATTGATGATGTGCTGCAATGTAGTAAGGTGGAGCTTGGAGCAACACTAATGAAGAGGAGATCAAAGAGGGACTATTTTTCCCTTCTCATGCCAATTACCAGGAGAGACTCCTCCAAGGCATGAAAAGTGAAGGAAGATTCTCCTGGCTGGGATGGTCTATCTGGTAAGGTGTAGCTGAATGTGGAGCAACAACATCTCAAAGAATATTACACAGCATTCATTAAGCAATATGAATCTTTTGAAAGGGAGTCGGTGGATTCAGATGCTTCCTCTAGTTATGGTACTGATGGGGATCCTTATGGGGATGAAGATGTTGATTTGTTGTTCTTGCTTCCTTCTCTTTGTCTTTTGGGTCTTTTGGGATTTGGTGTCTTGGGTGTTCAGGGCTTTTTCGTATGGGTCGTCTGACCCTACCCGCCCTTGTCTTCTTTGTTTTCTTTTCTAAATTTTTGGGGGCCAGGAATATCTTGGCTCAATACCTCCATTTCCCTAAAACATCTAGAAATATAAAAACCCCTAAAAAACCTAAAAAAGTCATTAAAATTCCAAAAATGTAAAAAAATGTAAAAACACTAAAAACCCTAAAACACATTAAAAACCTAAAAAAATAAAATATTTAAAAAATCTATATACACTAAAAACCCTAAAAGACACTAAAAACCCCTAACAACCATAAAACACCTAAAACCTTTTAAAACCCATAAAAATCATGAAAACCACTATAATTGTTAAATACTCTTTAGACCCCTAAATACACTAAAAACTATAAAAACCTTAAAAAACCCAAAATAACTCATAAAATACATAAAAAACCAAAAAACCAAATAAAAACCCTAAAACCGTTTAACTCCCTAAAACCCTAAAAAATCATAAAACCCTAGAAAGTAATTTAAAATCCATAAAAACCATTTAAAATCAAAAAACACACAAAACTCAAAATAATCCAAAAAACACATAAAACCCTAAAAACCCCTAGAAACCAAAAAACACGAAAAACTATAAAAACCTTCAAATCCCTAAAAAGAATAAAACACTAAAATTCATAAAAAACCCCAAAATATAAATATTCCTAGAAAACAAGAAAACCCCAACAAATTCCTCAAAATCCTAAAAACACTTAAAACCCATAAAAATTTATAAATAATAAAAACAATAAAAACACAGAAAAAATACTAAAAAACCATAAAACCATAAAACCCCTAAAACCATAAAAACCATAAAACCCATAAAACCCCTAAAAATAACTAAAACCTCTAAAAACCCTTTCAACCTCTAAAATAATTAAAAACGTTAAAAAGCCTTAAAACCCTAAAATTTGAAAAATACACAAAAAACCCACAAAAACCAAAAAAACCCTTAAACCCATAAAACCCTAAAAATTTAAATACACCCTAAAAACCATCAAAATCCTTAAAACCATTAAAACTATTTAAAAAAATGAAATCCTCAAAACCCTTAAATCATAAAGAAAAACATAAAAACCTAAAAACACTCTAAAAAGCAAAATTACATAAAATATGATAAAAACATTGAAAAAAAATTAAAAAACCTAGAAACCTTAAAACCATAAATCCAATAAACATCTTAAAAACACACATAATTCCAAAAAATAACTAAAAATTCTAAAACCCCTTTCAACCGCTAAAAACATTAAAATATTCTAAAAAATTTTAAAAAACCAAAAATTAAAAAAACCCAAAAGTCCCAAAAAACCTTAAGAACACTTAAAACCCTAAAACTATAAAAACCCTTATAATCTTTAAAACCCCTAAACCCCATAAAAATTCCTGAAATAGCCCAATAAATCCCTAAAAACGTCAAAAACACCAAAAAAATATAAAAAACCAGGGGAAAAATTTAAATATAAATACAATTAAAACTCATAAAAACCAAAAAATTGCTAAAAACACTAAATACCCCAAAAACACTAAAATCCCTAAACATCCTAAAAACCATAAATACCCAAAAAACCATAAAAACCACAAAATTTGATAAAACCCCTAAAACCACTAATAACTCTAAAAACCATTTAAACCCCTAAAAATATTAAAGATTATGAAAACCATATATGCCCTAAAAAACACAAAAAAAACACCTAGGAACCCAAAAAACCCCAAAAATTCCTAAAAACCCTAAAAATCCCTAAAACCCTAAAAACCTTTAAAATAATAAAATACCCTAAAAATCGCTAAAAACATAAACACTGTAAAAACACTGAATATACTTATAATAACCTAAAACTATATAAATACATAATTCCCTTAAAAAAGTACAATACACAAAAATTTGGAAAAAACCTTAATGCCCTTAAAGCCCCTAAAAACCCAAAAACCCCTCAAAGTCATTCAAAATAAAAAAGCTCATGAATATCCTTAAAAAGACCTCAAAATTTCTACAAACATAAAAAACCTTTAAAACCCAAAAAACATAAGAAAACAATAAAAATATAAAAACACTTGCAACCCCTATAAAACATAAAAAAGGATAAAAACCCAAAAACCCAAAAACCATGAAAACCACCCTTACCATGAAATCCCTTAAAACATTAAAAATGTAAAACCCCATAATTACCTCAAAACCACTAAAATTATATAATATCTTTAAACCCTTAAAAACACAAAAAAAACCCCATAAAACCATAAAAACCATACAAAACATAAAACCCCTCAAGCCCCTCAAAATCCCGAAAAAACCTAAAATCCCATAAAAATCCTAACAAATATATAAAGAAACTAGAAAGTAATAAAAACATAAATACCATATAAGTTCTTTAAAAAAAAGTAAAAATCAAAAAAAAATTAAAAACCCTAAAAACATAATTATCTCTAAAAACTCTAGAATCCCTAAAATACCTTAAGAATTCTAAAACCTCTCAAAATATCTAAAAAACCTAATAAACCATAAATATCCTTAAAAATCAATAAATATCACTAAAAACATATAACCTCTAAAGACCCATAATAAAATCATAAAAACCTATAAACACTTAATACCCTTAAAATATAATAGTAATGCTAAAACCCCTAAAGAACCCTAAAAAGACCCTAAAAACCTAAAACCGCTAAAAACATAAAAAACCTTAGAAACCCAAAAATCTAATTAAAAGAACCCTTTCAACCCTTATAAATGTTAAAAAACTATAAAAATCATATAAAGTTGTAAAAACTCAAAAAAACCAAAAAAAACAAAAAAACTATTAAACCCTTAAAACACCTAAAGCCCCTCAATTTTTATGGAAACCTTAAAACCACCAAAAATTCCATAAAAATAACTAAATATACCTAAAAATAAAAAAAATAAATTTTTTTGAATAACCATAATTTGAATTTAAAAACCTAAAAACACTTAAAACCCCTAAAATCCTAACCAATGTGAAAAACCATAAAATACCCTAAAAACCCTACAAACAATAAAAACCCTATAATCATCAAAAACATAAAACCATAAAAACAATAATATCACACTAAAAATTTAAAAAACCATTTAGAACCCTAAAAATGCTAAAAATTCTAAAAAACATAACAAACTATAAAAAACTAAAAAAATATAAAAACTCAAAAAGCCATAAAACCCGTAAAACCCTAAAACCCCTCAAAATCCCTAACAAACGTAAAAACCCAAAAAAATCTTAAAAAATACTAAAAAGTCTCCAAAAATCCATAAGAACATAAAAATCCAAAAAACCCAGAAAAACCATAAGAAAACCAAAAAAACCTAAAAACACTTAAACCCCCTAAAAACATAAAAACACTAAACAACCTCAAAACCACTAAAAACCACTAAAGCCCGTAAAAAGACCTTAAACCCCATAAAACCCTTAAAAAATCATAAAAACCCACAATACCCATAAAACCCACTAAAAACTCAAAAATCACTTTAAAACCCTAAAAAAGGTAAAAAAATATATAACCAAAAAAACCCTAAGACACTAAAAAAATCCAAATATCCAAAAAAACATTAAAACCCAAAAAACCATCAAAATACCAAAAAACCCTAAAATCATACAAATCCAAAAAAAATTCCTAAAAACCTTTCAAAATAAAATATCCTACATTTCTTGACAAAATATAAGAAAACCATAGAAATCTAAAAACACTAAAACACTTTAAAATCGAACAACTCTAAAACCATAAAATATGCAAAAAACCCTGAAAACTCTAAAATCCCTCAAAATTCATAAAACCCCAAAAAACCATAAAAATTCTAAAATATCCCTAAAATTATCTAAAAATGTAAACAGCCCCATTGAAACCCTTAAAAAACTAAAAACACTAAAAATGCTAAAAATCTAAAAAATCATATAACCCTAAAACCCTAAAACACCCTAAAACATTAAAATTCTCTAAAACCCCATTAAAATCATAATATACTGCTAAAAACTCTAAAAACACTTTAAATCACTAAGTTTTTTAAAAACTATAAAAAACAATAAATTACCTAAAAATAAAAAAATACCATAAAATGCAATAAAAACCATAAAAACCAATAAAAACCTAAAAACCCATAAAAATCATTAAAATACCTAAAAATACCTAAAATGTACAAACCCCTAAAATCCCTAAAAATACCTTTGAAAATAATAATAAAAACAACACTTAAAGACCATAAATCCTAAAAATGATAAAAATCCTAAAAATACAAAAAAACCAAAAATACCCTAAATACATTAAACCCCTAAAACATACAAAAACACATAATACCAATAAATCCCATTACAACCCACTAAATACTCTTTAAAACCCTAAAAATGTTAAAAACTATAAATAATATTTAAAACCATAAAAAAAATCCCCTAAAAGCCAAAAAACCATTAAAACCTTAAAACCCCTAAAAACCATAAAAATCATAAAACTTCTCTCAAAATACCTGAAAATTTTAAAAACCAAAAACCGCCTAATAACATTAATAAAAATAAAAAAACCTAAAAACTCTTAAAAACCATAAAAATAAAAAAACTACTAAAACCCCTAAAATCCCAAAAATTACCAAAACCATTACTTCCCAAATTTTTTAAAAAATTATAAAAATCCTAAAAAAGACATAAAAAACCGTAAAAAGTTAAAAAACCATAGAAAAATTTAAAACCCTAAAAAAATATATAAAAACCATAAATGCCTAAAAACACTAATAAGTCACTAAAACCCTAAAATCCCTAAAAATATTAAAAACCATAAATCCCCTAAAAACCATTAAAAAACCTAAAATTTGATAAAATTCCTAAAGACACTAAAAACTCAAAAAAAATCCCTTTGAACCAAAAAAATATTAAAAAAAATATGAAAACCATATATACACTAAAAAACTAAAATAAAATACCTAAGAACACAAAAAAACCAAAAAACCCAGAAATTTCAAAAAACCCTAAAAATCCATAAAACTCTAAAACCATTAAAATAATAAAAATTCACAAATAATCCCTAAAAACATAAAAACTTTAAAAACAATGAATATAATAAGAATACCATAAAACCATAAAAACACAAAAACCCTTTAAAAATGTACAATACATAAAAAATCCCAAAAAACCAAAAACCCCATAAAAATCTTAAAAAACCTAAAAATTCTTAAAAATTAAAAAACACATGAAAATCCTAAAAAAGGCCTAAAAATATCTACAAACATAAAAACCCTAAAATCCCAAAAAAAATAATAATAAATCAATAAAAATATAAAAGCAGTTATAAACCCTACAAATTGAAAAAAGATAATAACCCTGAAAACCTAAAAAGACCCCAAAGCCCAGAAAACCCCTCGGATCAGGATGGTCTTCGGCGTCAGCCCTCGGTAGAGATCTGGA
The DNA here is from genome assembly GCA_963277665.1 of Viscum album. NCBI lineage: Eukaryota > Viridiplantae > Streptophyta > Magnoliopsida > Santalales > Viscaceae > Viscum > Viscum album. The sequence continues at coordinate 539,483,897 of OY728156.1, forward strand.
TCTGGGCGCTTCTAGTTTCGGTGGGTCTGGTATGTGCAGTTGAAAACCACTGGAGGGTAGTTTTGATGCTGGATCAGGACGTCTCCAAGCGCGAACGACGTCACATTTGATGGGTTTCTTTGCGGGTGTGTTTTTGTTAAATCGGGCTTAGAGATGGTTCTGGCTTCTCCGGTCTTAGATCGGTCAGATCTAGTTTGTGGCTAGCTGATGACTTCATGGTGGTCGGAATCCTTGATGAAATCAACCGTGGATCGAGGTTGACCTTGCAGATCTGGGTTTTCCTTGGGTTGATCGGAGACGGATGCCTCAACGACGATGTGGTATTGGCGAGGAGGTGCAAATGAGTTTGGAGTGGCAGTGGTTGGCACAGAGGATGCATTTCTGGATCTTTTGGATTTTCTTGGATTCTCCCTTGATGTTGTTTCAAATCTGCTATGTTTCCTTTAATTTGGTGTTGATTCTTCGATCTTGCTCTAGTTTTGGTGTTTCGTTGGATCGTGGACTATTGCAATGAGGGTTCAATCTGCTGTTATGGATTGTTTTGCTGGTGGGTTGGTTTGTTTGTTGTGTTTATCATATGGTTATGGTTCTGTATGAGCTGCTGGTGGAGATGGTTACTTTTTTCTTGATGATTTTGACTCTACTATGGGGCATGGTGTGGGTTGATGCCGGTAATAATTTCTAGAATTGGATCTTTTGGATGCTTGATGCAGCCTGGATGGAAGTGGAATGGTTGGGAGGTTTTTATTCCTGTGAAGACAATCCTGGTTCCTGGATTGGCTGTGATGCTGGATATGGCTGGATGTTTGGCTATGAGTTTCTGATAGAGCTAGATTGTTGCGACTGGTTTGGTGGGGTCTGGAGGCTGGTTGGTGCTATGGCCGCTTGTTCTGTTTGGCTTAATTATGCTGTTTGAGACGGTGCTGAGGGATGTTGTGGCTGTGATGACTGGATTATGCTGGATGGTGGACTTGGTGAGGTTGAAGGCTGGGCGTTGCTTGATTGTGAGCTGCTGGATGCTGGTTGATGCTGCTGATGATGATGGTGTTCTTGTGTTTGGATTTGTGCAACTTTTTTGTCTTTTGATTTTTCTTTTTTGGGGGTTTTTATGTCTTGGGTTGTAAGGGTTTTTTGGGTGTGGGTCGTTTGACCCCTCCCCTCCCTTGTCTGTTGTGTCTCTTTTTTCATTCTAATAAATTTGGGGGGCTGGGAATTGCCTGTCCCTCACATCTTCCTTGCGCTAATGCCCCTCAAAATCCCTAAAAACTTTTAAAACCATTAAAAATCCTAAAAAATACCTAAAATAACTATAAAGGAATAAAAATCTAAATACCATTTAATTCCTTTAGAAAAGAAAGTAAAAAAATACTTAAAACCCCTAAAAACCTAAAAATCGATAAAAACTCTAAAATCCCTAAAATACCTTAAAAATTCTAAAACCCCTCAAAATCTCTAAAAATCCTAATAAACTATAAATATCCAAAAAAATATCGAAAAAATCACAAAAAACATAAAAAACTAGAAGACCCATAATAAAACCATAAACCCTATAATCACTTAATACCCTTGAAATACAATAGTAATACTAAAAACCTTAAAGAACCCTAAAAAGACCATAAAAACCAAAAAATGCTAAAAATATAAAAAATAATAGAAACCCTAAAAACTACTAAAAAAATCCTTTACACCCTTAAATTTCTTATAAAAATCTAAAAATAATATAAAACAGTAAAAACTAAAAAACAACCTAAAACCCCCAAAAAAAATAAAACCCCCTAAACCCCCTCAATTTCCCTAGAAACCCTAAAACCCCTAAAATTGCATAAAAATAACTAAAAATCCCTAAAAATCCCAAAAATATTTGAATAACCCTAAGATGAACTTAAAAACCTAAAAAAACATAAACCCCTAAAATTTTAAAAATTGTCAAAACCCCTAAAATACCCGAATACCCTAAATCCCATAAAAACCCATAAAATTTGTCAAAACTCTAAAACCCATAAAATAAAAAAAAACCTCAATAAAAATATTAAAAACCATTTAGACCCCTAAAAATGTTTAAAACTCTAAAAAAGCTAACAAAATACAAAAAAAAATCTAAAAAACCAAAAAATCCATAAAACCCCCAATTTCCCTAAAACCCCTCATAATCCCTAAAATACATAAAACCCCATGAAAATCCTAAAAATTCATAAAAAAATCCCCAAATATCTATAAGAACATAAAAACCGCAAAACACCATGAAAACTCATAGGAAAACCATAAAAACCTAAAAACACTTAAACCCCCTAAAAACATACAATCACTAAATAACCAAAAAAACTCTAAAACCCACTAAATCCCACTAAATCCCACAAAAAGACCGTAAACCCCTTAAAAACCTTAAAAATCATAAAGACTCAAAATACCCATTAAAACCACTAATACTCAAAAAAAACACTTTAAGACCCTAAAAATGTACAAAAATATAAAACCCATAAAAACATAGAAAACTAAAAAAATCCAAATATCACAAAAAAAACATAAAACCCATATTACCATAAAAATACAAAAAAACTGAATATCATAAAAATCCTAAAAAATTCCTAATATCCTATAAAAAATAAAAAATCCTATAATCCCTGAAAAAACCTAGGAAAACCATAAAACCCTGAAAACACTTAAAACACTTAAAAATATAATATTTCCAACAACCATAAAAAAATGCTCAAAACCCTAAATACTCTAAAAAATATGAAAATCCTTAAAACCCCTAAAAACTATAAAAATTATAAAATAGACAAGAAACTCCCTAAAAATATAATTTTTTTTAAGAAAACCTTAAAAACCTAAAAACACTTAAATCCCCTAAAAATCTAAAAATTGATATAACTCTAAAACCCTAAAAGACCCTAAAATACTAAAATTCCCTAAAACACCATTAAAATCTTAAATGACCACTAAAAACTCGAAAAAAAAATTAAACCACTCATTTTTTAAAAAAACTATAAAAAACTATTAATTACGTAAAAATTAAATAATCGTAAAACCCAAAAAAACCATAAAAATAAAAAAAAACCTATAATCCCATAAAAATCATAAAATACCTAAAAATACCTAATACGAAAAAACCCTTAAAATCCTTAAAAATTTCTATGAAAACAATAAAAACAAAAGAACACTTAAACCCTTGAAAACTGAAAAATGATAAAAATCCTAGATGAACCCAAAACCACAAAAACTCGTAAAACATTAAACCGCTAAAAAAATAAAAATACACATAAAGCCCATAAAAATCATAAAAACCCACTACAAACTCTTTAAACCTAAAAAAATGATAAAAGAATATAAATAAAATCTAAAACCATAGAAACCTCAAAACCCCCTAAAACCCAAAAAACCATTAAAACCTTAAAACCCCTAAAAATAATAAATATCTTAAAAATTCTCTCAAAATACAAAAAAACATAAAAAAACCAAAAACCACCTTATAACTCAAATAAAAACATAAAAAATTATAAAACACGTAAAAACATAAAAACTTTTAAAACCCCTAAAACCACAAAAAAATCTTAAAACCCTTTGTGTCCTTAAATATCCTAAAACCTATAAATATCGTAAAAATTCATAAAATTCCATAAAAATCAAAAAACCCAAAGAAAACATTTAAAACCATAAAAAAGTTAAACCCCATAAAACCTTAAATGCTTAGAAATGATAAAAATTACCTAAAACCCTATAATCCATAAATATCCTAAAAACCATAAAACCCCTAAAAACCATAAAAAACGTAGAAATAGATAAATCCATAAAACCACTGAAAATTCTAAAAATACATTTAACCCCCTAAAAATATTAAAAAATTTGAAAACCATATATACCAAAAAAACATAATAAAACACCTAGGAACATAAAAAAACCAAAAAACCTTGAAAATCCTAAAAACCCGAAAAGTGGCTAAAACACTAAAAATAATTAAATTCATAAAAAATCCCTAAAAATTCATAAAAAAAATTATAAAACACTAAAAATACTAAGAATACATTAAAACCCTAAAAACACATAAAATATTAAAAATGTACAATACACAAAAATTCCTATAAATATTAAAAACCCTAAAACCCTAAAACCCCTCAAAGTCCTTAAAAATAAAAAAAACCATTAAAAACCTATAAAAGACCTAAAAAGACCTAAAAATGTCTACAATCATTAAAACCCTAAAAAAGTTAAGAAAACAATAAAAATATAAAAACACTTACAACCCCTAGAAAAACTAAAAATGCATAAAAACCCTAAAAACCCAAATAGACCTCAAAACCCTGAAAACCCATCTAAACCCTGAGATCCCTTAAAATCCTTATAAACATATAATTACCTAAAAAAACAATAAAAAGTATATTATCTCTTTAAACCCATAAAATGTTAGAAAACACTAAAAACCATAAAAGTCCTAAAAACTCAAAAAAAACCCATAAAACCCATAAAAACATAAAACTCTTAAAGCCCCTCAAAATCCCTAAAATATTTAAATACCCATAAAATTTCTAAAAAATACTTAAAATAACTATAACGGAATAAAAACCTAAATACCCTAAAAGTAATTTATAAAAAAAGTAGAAAACAAAAACATAAATAAAACCCGTAAAAACCTAATAATCGTTAAAAACTCTAAAATCCCTAAAATACCTTAAAAATTCTAAAACCCCTCAAAATCTCTAAATTTTTTAATAAACCATAAATTTCCTCAAAAATCTCTATAAATCACTAAAAACACAAAAACCCTGAAGAGCCATAAATAAACTACAAAAACCTATAAACACTTAATGCAACAAAAAAACAACAGGAATGCTAAAAACCCTAAAGAACCCAAAAAATACACTAAAACATAAAACTTCTAAAAAAATAAAAAACTATAGAAACCGTAAAAACTACTAAAAACCCCATTACACCCCTAAATTTATTAAAAAAATATAAAAATGAGATAAACCGTAAAAACTCAAAAAACATAAAAACCTAAAAAAACAATAAAATCATTTAAAACCCATAAAACCCCTCAATTTCCCTAAAACCCATAAAAATACATAAAAATAACTAAAAATACATAAAAACAAAAATACCCTAAATCATCTGAATAACCCTATGATGGAAAAAAAACCCTCAAAACACTTAAAACCCATAAAATCCTATAAAACATGAAAACCCCTAAAATACCCTAAAACCCCTAAAAACCATAAAACCCCTAAAATCATCAAAACACTAAAACACATAAAATAATAAAATCCAAAAAAAATATTAAAAACCATTTAGACCCCTAAAAATGTTAAAAACTCTAAAATAACCTAAGAAACTATAAAAAACTAGAAAATATAAAATACCAAAAAATCAATAAAACCCCTAAAAACCCAAAATCCACTCAGAATCCCTAAAATATGTAAAAACCCATAAAATTCCTAAAAATACTAAAAAATCCCCAAACATCCTAAAGAAAGTAAAAAACCAAGAAAACCCATAGGAAAACCCTATAAAAATAAAAAAATACATAAACCCCTTAAAAACATAAAAAACACTAAACAACCGCAAAAAAACTAAACCCAACTAAATCCCCTAAAATTATCGTAACCCCCTAAAAACCATAAAAAACATAAAAATCCACAATACCTATAAACAATAATAAAAACTCAGAAAAAAACTTTAAAAAACAAAAAATGTTAAAAAAAATCTAAAACCTATAAAAACCATATAAAACTAATAAAATCCAAATATCGCAAAAAAACATAAAAATCCATAAGACCAACAAAATTCCAAAAACCCTAAAGTCATTAAAATCCTTAATAAATCCCAAAAATCATTTAAAAAATAAAAAAAATTCTAAAATACCTGAAGAAACCTAAAAAAACCATAAAACCCTAAAAACACTTAAAACACTTAAAAATCTAAAATACTAAAAGCTATAAAAATTCTAAAAACCCAAAAAAAATATAAAAACCCTAAATATCCTTAAAACCCAAAAAACCCATATAAAATTATAAAATAGCCATACAATTATCTAAAAATGTAAAAAACTCAAAGAATACCTTAAAACATAAAAAATCTTAAAACCCCAAAAAATTAATAAATTGAAATAACCCTATAACCCTAACAGACCCTAAAACATAAAATTCCCTAAAACCACATTAATATAATAATAGACCACTAAAAACTCTAAAAACACTTTAAATACTAAATTTTTTTTAAAAACTATAAAAAATATAAATTACATAAAAACAAATAAACCATAAAACCCAAAAAACCCCATAAAAACTAGAAAAACCTAAAACCCATAAAAATCCTAACAATACATGAAACGTACAAACCCCTAAAATCCCTAAAAATATCTATGAAAAAAATAAAATCCAAAGAAAACTTACACCCATGAAAACCTAAAAATGATAAAAACCCTAGAAACACCCCAAAACAAAAAATCCCCTAAAAACATTAAACCCATAAAACATACAAAAACACATAGAACCCATAAAAACCATAAAACTCACTAAAAACTCTTTTAACCCCTAATCATTTTAAAAACTATAAATAAAATTTAAAATGATAAAAACCTCAAAAAACCCCCCTAAAACCCAAAAAACCCTTAAAACCTTAAAACGCCTAAAACATAAAAATCCTAAAAATTATCTCAAAATACCTGAAAACATAAAAAACCAAAAACCACCTAATAACCCTAATAAAAAAATAAAAACCTAAAAACAATTAAAAACACTAAAAACATAAAAAACACTAAAACCCCTAAAACCCCAATAAATCATAAAACCCTCTACATCCCTAAATTTCTAAAAAAACTACAATAATACTAAAAAACCATAAAAATCCCTAAATAGTAAAAAACCCAAAGAAAACATTACAATCCTAAAAATATTTAAAACCCATTAAAACCTTAAAAGCCTAAAAATGATAAAAAGTCCCTAAAACTCTAAATACTTTTAAAATATATAGAATCCTTAAAAACCCGTAAAGAACCCCAGAACCCCATAAAAACATAATAACCCTAAAATTTATAAATACCCTTTATACCCCTAATAATATTAAAAAATATATAAAAACCTTAAAAACCTTAAAAAACTCAAAAAAAAATCATAAAAACCCTAAAAACCATCAAAATCCTAGAAAATCCCTAAAAATAGATAATTTAAAAATGCCCTAAAATCACTAAAAATATAAAAACCCTTATGAACCATGAAAATTCCAAAAAAGACCTTAAAACCTAAAAAACGTAAAACCCCTAATGAACACAAAAATTCCAAAACCCGAAAAGACCCAAAAAACCACTCAAAACTATTAAACCCCTAAACACCTAAACCCCCCTAAAACACCATAAAAAAACTACTGAATTCAATAAAATATCTTTAAAACCTTAGAAAATTTAAAAAATAAAAAAACATAACCCCCCCCCCCCAAAGTCAAATAAAAATCATAAAAACACTAAAACCCTTAAAATTTCCCAAAATCCCTAAAATCCTTAAAAACCATAAAAATCATAAAAAACACATAAATATATCTAAAATGTAAAAATAAATAAAAACCATGAAAAACACACAAAAAAACATAAAACCTAAAAACACATAAAACCCCTAAAAACATAAAAAGAAAAAAAGAGAAAAACCCTGAAAAACACAAAATCCCCTCAAAATCCGGAAATATCCAAAAATCTATAAATATCATAAAAATCCAAAAACAAATACCAAAAATGTAAAAAACCAAAATATAATGAAATACACAAATAAATCATTAAAAAATATAAAAAAAATTCAACCATGGTTTCTTGGTTTCGGTCTCTAAAAGCCCAACGGCTCCATATCTTATGATGGATGGACTTGCTTTCCAAAAGCAGGCGTTCGCCGGATGGTCTAACCGGCGACACTTAAGAACTCACATTGGTCGAGAGGATGGGAATTCGGGCTCATCGCACCCTTTTGGGGGGAATTATCAACTATTCTAGGACTCTCTTATAGATTTAAGATGTATTCATATGTTCGTGAATCATTGTATTATACCCAAACATAGTATCCACATATTTAACCCTGGTAGGCAATGGTCAACTGGATGCAAGGGTTTCAGAATCATTTAGGCATGAGGTTTACCATCCCTCATTGGATTAATGACCTCGTGGAGTCGGAAATCATTAAGGCGGCACTAGGAGTGGCGTGATGAACCGATGTGAACATAGTTGGATTGACTGGTTGTTGGGCTTGAACCTCGTGGAGGCTTCCTACATCCCCTGCCTAGGATGCTGGGATCAAAGTCCATCTAGTTTGAATGGGAGTGTCGGAGAACCGAGCTGAATGTGGACCCGGAGGTCTGATGGTGATCGGGCTTGAACAACTTGGATGATTCCTACATACCCGGCCTAGGAGGTAGGGATCAAAGTCCACATAGTTCACATGGGACTGTCGGAGAACCGACATGAATGTGGACCCGGAGGTCCGATAGTGATCGGGATTGAACCTCTTAGAGGATTCCTATGTACCCTTCCAAGGATGAAGGGATCAAAGTCCACGTAGTTCTCATAGGATTGGGGCACACACTCAGAGAAGGCTCGTGGTGATGGATTGGGGCTTACACTCTGAGGAGGCCTAGAATGATGGATTGAGGATTATACTCTAAGGAGGCCCAGAATGATGGATTGGGGCTTACACTCTCAGGAGGCCCAGCATGATGGATTGGGGCTTACACTCTAAGGAAGCCCATGGTGATGGATTGGGGCTTATACTCTGAGGAGGCCCAAGGAAATGGATTGGGACTTACACTCTGAGGAGGGCCACAAGAGGATTTCATGGTCGATGGTTACTCTAACCCCACATGAGTAATGCTTGGTGTGAGAAACAAGAGGGAATAGGGACCAGAGGATCACGTCACGAAAGGTGTGTCCGTGAGAAGTAGAGTGGGGCTTATGCATGAGGGCGGCCCATTAAGTTGGGGATTACTCCGGGATGGACACCCATGATGTCTTCCTCATGTCTGGCCATGAGTGCATCCCAAACCATTGGCAGATTTAGTAATATAATGGGGGTCAAGACCTATGCGCAAGTGCACAAGTGGGATAATGCCAAGGTCGTTGGAATCAGTCCGAAAAATTGGATATGAAAAGTGTGAATTACATGCTCGACATTCGGAACACAATGAGGGTGGCATGATGATGGAGGATAACTTTTGACCATTTTTGAAACACAGCATTAATATCATGTTATCCTGAAATGGGGACGAACAAATGAGGGTCGACAGCTGACCATGTTTGAAACACAGGACCTATCTCTATGTGTTGTCCAAAGTCATTCGGGGCATTGGCCCATGACGGTAGGTGAGTCGAGGCGGCATGGGACCAGGCCGTTAGGGGGTCCCTTCAGACATATAAGGGAATGAGGATCCAAATGAAGGACACGCAAAGCGTGGGGTGGAGTGATGGAATGTCTGAATGGATTCCATCACTCTTGAAATTATGCCACTGTAATCATGGCATGAGGAATCTTATGCTTGGAGCATAAGGCATCAATTGTTTGGAGCAAGAGGCATCCTACGTTTGGAACATAGGGAATACTACATTTTAAAGTCATGTAGATAGAACTCTTTCCGTATAGTTTAATGTCATATGGATAGGATGAGGGCCATATAGTTTAATGTCATGTGGTCGGGATGATGGCCATACAGGTTAACGTCATGTGGTCAGGACGACTAGGTAGGAGATACCTAGCAATGGTTGGTGTGTGACTTACGCAAGGGCAGCCCATTATGGATGAACCTAGAAAAAGACGCTAGGAAATGGGGTCATAGGAGAGTCATGAGGAGTAGCTCAACTCATGGAATGTATAGGAATAATGTTGGGGTTGCGTAAGGGTGTAATGTAACAAACTGTTTACCCGGCCCGAAAAGTACGTGGTGCGACTCTCCATTTTTCTTGAGGGTCAATGACGGTAGCGAAGGGACTGGCCCGTAGAGCCGAGACTACAGCACGACACTGACCCCGAGCTGGTGTGTGGGGGAAAAGCCCCCGTGGTATAGACCATCGAGTTCATGGGGTTTTCTGTATGGGGTGGGCTTCATAGGAGCTAGCAGCGAGGAGCCAGCCACAGGGGACTGACAATGAGGAGCCGGCCGTGAGGGACTGGTCGTGAGGAGCCGACCACGAGGGACTGGCTGCATGTGGTTTGCGTTTTGGTTGTCTGTGAAGACTTTCCATAGAGGAGCGAGCCGCGAAGGACTAGTCCGTGAATGAAACTGGTCCACAGAGGAATGTACCACTAAGGGCTGGTCACGAAGGAGCTGGCCGCGGAGGATTCTGTCTATGAAAGATGACCATCCACGAAGGGTGTCTCCAAAGGGGGTGGCGCCCATCCTACTTCATGCCCTCAGAGGGTTTTTCGCCTCCATTTTGCAAACGACACTGGTCCATAGAGGAGATGGTTGTCTGTGAAGGAGATGTCCGTCTGAGAAGGAGATGGCGACTAAGGGCTGGCCATGGAGGAGTTGTCCACATGTGGTTCGCAGACTGGTTTCTCCTCTACGCAGAAGAGTTCATCTGTGGATGATATGCGGTCCGCTGATGGACACGGGATTTTACCTCTAGGAGAAATTTCTCCAGCGTCTCCCCATGGGTTTTCACCTGTCCTCCCCCATTATATTTTTTTATCCCTCTATCCTCTCTTCCTATCCCCCTTGATCCACTTTTATAGAGCAGGGAAAGAGGTGTATCTATGGTCATGCATCACCTTTGACGGAGGTCCATGACCGGATTCCCAGTTTATGGGTGACTTGGTCAATCCAAAACACACGGGGGGTGCACCTCACCCGCGAACGAAGTCGGTTCGAGGGGTGCTTCGTGGCTGCGCAATATTCCGCCTCCATTCAGCGAATGACAGTGAATGCGATCGAGGCCGATCGACGAGGTCCACAGCTGTTTGAAGCATTTTGCGGCTGGGGTGGTTTGTGTCGGTGGACCAGCCTGGCGTCCATCCTGCTTTGCGCCCGCGGAGGGTCCCTGCCTCTATTTCGCAGCGATGCTGGTTCGCGGAATTGTGGGAGGGCGATCCGCCGAATGGGTGGCGTACTGTTGCTGGGAGCCGGTGTGCGGACCGGTTCGGTCCTTTTCCATGTATTGGGGTAATTTTATTTCCCCCTTGCGGAATTTTCAGGAACTTACGAACATTTAGAAACCTATGATCACTAAAAAAACAAAAAACTCTAAAGACCCAAAAGTTCCTAAAAACCCCTAAAACCCATGAAACCCCTAAAACCCATGAAAAACACTTAAAACCATAAAAAACATAAAAAACACTAAAAACTATAAAAAACCATTAAACCACTAAAACATTAGAAAACCATAAAAACCAAAAAAAACCTCAAAAAACCCCTAAAACACCAAAAATCCTTAAAATACCTCCAATCCCTTTAAACCCCACAAAATCCCTAAATACACAAAACAAATCCACAAAAATAGTAAGAAGTCCCTAAAATCCCAAAAACCATAAAAACCCGTAAAAACTTTGAAAACCCCTAAGATAAACATAAGAACATAAAAACGATTACAACCCCATAAAAGCTAAAAAATGCTAAAAAACCTTAAAGACCATAAAAACCTTAAAAACCGTAAAAATCCCTTAAAACTCATAAAACCCCTAAAAATAACTAAAAACTCTAATAATAATTTAAACCATTCATAACATTAAAAAACACTAAAAAACCTAAGAAACTAAATAAACACCGAAAACCCCCAAAAAACCATACCAATCCTAAAAACCCCTAAAAACCAAAAAATTACTAAACAGCCTAAAAACCTCCCATTAAAATAATAAAAACCCACTAAAACACTAAAACCCCAAAAAACTCTATAAAATGTCTAAAACTCAAAAATTCATGAAACCCTAAAAAATTAAAAAAACACTAAAACCTCAAAAAACCATAAAGTCCTTAAAACCCCTAAAATCCCTAAAAACCATCAAAGAACCTAAAAACCCTAAAAACCATTATAAATATTAAAAACCCTAACAATCAATAAAAACCTAAAAACCCACTAAAACCCCTGAAACCCCTACGAAATCATAAAAAACATAAAATCACTTTAAACCCTAAAAACCTAAAAAATTATAAAAAACACTAAAATCCCTTAAACCCAAAACACCATAAAACCCATAAAAATCCATAAAAACCATAAAAACCATAAAAACCACAAAACTGCAAAAAAAAATCCTAAAAACCCATAAATACATCAAAAACTAGGGGTGTCCATACCCGACCCAACCCGACCGACCCGACCCGACCTAACCGGGTTGGGTCGGGTTGGGTTGGGTTAAAAAAACTATTCCATGGGTTGGGTCGGTTTGAGTCATAATTTGGTCGGGTTGGGTTGGGTCATGGGTTGGGAAAAAATAACCCAACCTGATCCAAACAACCTGATAGCCACCTTCATTGCGTTGACTCGCCGGGCCAATATTCCTCTCGTGTGACCCCTTCTCATTAGAATTCACTCTATTTACTCCCTCCCTCCCAACCAGAGGCCCTTTCGATCATCTCACTCCTTGCCTACCTACTACACCCATGAAACCATCCATCCTGCTCGGCCGATGTTGTCACTACCGCACATCACCCCCGCCTCTACTATTGTTTCTTCATAGCCTTCCCTAATTTTCATCGTGTCTTCCACCTCGTCCCAAGGCCACCACTCCACCGCACTAACCCTAAGGTCGTCACCTCGCCTCACTTCTCCCTTCCCTCTCCGTCTCGGCTACGACTACAACACCAAATCTAGCAGGGAGGGGAGCTCTATTTTCTCCAGATCCAAGATGAGTGTTGGGGTTTCATCCAAGGAATCCAACCATAGAGGATTAGGAAGTGATTGATTTCAATCGAGCGTGGAACCAAACCAAGAAGCGCTATAATTTTTCAATAGTGGGGTTAAATTTTATATTTTCACATCATTCAAAAAAAACTTCTTTCAATTTATTAGGAGAAGCGCTGGAATTTTTCGAGCATGGAACTGAACTTAGAAGTGCTGGAATTTTTTGAGTGTAGCGATTGATTTCGTTTGAGCATGTAAGCGAACTTAGAACTGTTAGAATTATTAATTTTTTCATCGTTCTACTAGTTTTTCATGGTGTGTTTTCGACAATGCGGGTATGGATGTGTGATTGCTACTTGGAGGTGAAGAATATTGGGGAGGATTCTAATAGAACCACCACGATCATTGTCGCCTTTATTAGAACCTTCCTGCCAACGATGATGGATTCTCTACTTCCTCCATTTTTAAGAATATTGATTACAGGGCTTGGAGGCGTAGATAGGAAGATCCTTCTTGGGTGGAGGGGATAACGTTTGCACCGGGTCGAAGCGGAGATGTCCTGCGGGATATTCAGAAATATTCGATTTTTTCCCATAAACTCATCAACATGACCTGACCCAACCCGATTCAGTATGGGTTGGGTTGGGTCGGGTCCGAGCTAAAAACATGCCTGACCTGACCTGACCCGACCCGACCTCTTTCGATCGGGTTGGGTCCAAAACCCCCATCAACCCGACCCAACCCGATAAATGAACACCCCTATCAAAAACCATAAAATCTCTAAATACCCCAATGAAACCCATAAAAATATAAAAAACTCTTAAAACCCCTAAAATCCTATGAAACACTAAAAACCATAAAAACACTAAAAATACCCTAAAACCCCTAAAACCCCTAAAACCATAATACCCCCTAATATCATAAAAGACCTTAAAATACCATAAAAACCCTAAACCCCACTAAAAACTCTAAAAAATCCTTTAAACTCCTAAAAATGAAAAAAACTATAAAAATCTTTAAAGCCCAAAGAATATAAAAATCACTAAAAACATAAAAAAACATAAAAACTCCAAAACCCCTCAAAATCACTAAAAATCGGAAGAAGAATAAAAATACAAAAAAGGACAAAAGAAGACCTAAAATCCAAAAAAAATAGATACTAAAAATTCCCTGAGAAAACATTAAAAACATAAAAACACCCAAAACCCCTAAAATCCCCAAAAAAATGCTAAAAACCCAAAAAAATCCAAAAACCCATAAACATCGTAAGAACACCATGAAAAAAAACCCCCTAAACACCAAAAAACCCAAAAAACTTCCAAAAAACCCTAAAAACATATAAAAAAAATTTCAAAATAATAAAGACATTCAAATAAATAAAAAATTAAAAAAACCCAATACCCCATAAAAACACAAAAACCCATGAAAACCCTAAAAATTCTCAAATTATCTAAAACCCGTAAAACCCCATAAAATCATAAAAACCTTAAAACCCTTAAAATCCACATGAAAAACATAAAAACCTAAAAACAATTAAAATCACTACAAACATAAAAATTTTAAAAACCATAAAAACCCTAATACCCTAAAACCCCTAAAAATTCCTTAAATACCTGAAAAGCATAAAAATTGTAAAAAGCCTAATAAATCCCAAAAACCTTAAAAAAAACACTAAAAACCCTAAGGAATCCTATGAAAACATTAAAAAACTGAACACACTTAAAACCCATAAAAACCATAACACTCATAACCACCTTAAAAACACTAATTACTATAAAAACATTTCCTACCCAAAAAATCTTAAAAAAATCTAAAAACCTTGTTAACAATGAAAGCTCAAAAAAAATCCTGAAACCCTAAAAACCATAATAACCCTAAATACCATCAAAATCCATAAATCCCCTAAAAATCCATAAATATCATAAAAATTACAAAAAATTCCTAAAAATCTGAAAAAATGGGTAACCTCTAATAAAATCATAAAAACAAAAAACACTTAAAACACCTAAAAAACTAAATGATATAAAACCCCAAAACCCCTCCAATCCCCTAAAAACCCTTAAAACCGTTAAAATCTTTAAAAACCCATAAAAGTTCCTAACAATGTAAAAACCCATAAAAATAATACTAAAAATTAAATTCTTAAAAAATCATAAACCCCTAAAAAAATGAAAATCACACAAATCCCTAAAAAACTCAAAAAAGTAAAAAAACCATAAAAAACCTGAAAACCCATAAATATCATAAAAATCCTTAAAAACCTTATAACTGTATATAAATATTTAAAAAGTCCTAAAAAGTCCTAAAAAATAAAAAAACTAAAAACCCTGGAAACACCTATGAAATCCTTAAAACTAAAAAAAACATAAAACACCTTGAAACCTTGAAATCCCTTAAAAATCCTATAAACTCTAAAAATCCCAAATAAACCTTAGAATTCCTAAATTCCTAAAAATCCACAAAAACCCAAAATGATCCATACAAATTACAAAAAATGTAAGAAATCCCAAAATACCCCCAAAACACCAAATAAAATATCAAAAACCAAAAAAATAATTAAAACCCTTTAAAACCTAAACATGCTAAAATCCCCATAAACCATATAAACCTTTAAACCATTTTAAATACCTGAAAACCCCTAAAATCCCTAAAAGACCATAAAAAATAAACAAGCTCTAAAAATACATAAAATTTATAAAAAAGCTAAAATCATTGAAATCCACTAAGAAAACATTAAAAACCAAAAAAAAACTTATTACCCCTAAAAATCATATTCAATCCTAAAAAGACCAAAAACCACTAAATCCCATAAAAACACATAAAATCCATAAGAACCCCTTAAAACCCAGAAAGCCCTAAAACCCAATTAAACTCTAGAAACTATTTAAACTACTATAAACATTAAAAACAAATAAAAACCCATAAGAACGAAAAAAACACAAAAAACCAAAAAACCAAAAAACTAGAAAAAAAAACCAAAAAACCATCAAAATCCCTAAAAACCATAACAAATATAAAATTCATAAAAAATACCTAAAAATAGTAATGAGATAAATACCCTAAAAACATTAAGAAAACTATAGAAACCTAAAAACAGATGAAACCCACAAAAAAACCTAAAAATGATAAATTCCCTAAAACCATAAAAACCATAAAACCCTAAAATCCTCTAACACCATAAAACCCCTAAAAACCTATAAATCCCGTAAATTCCACTAAAAATATAAAAACTCTTAAAAAACAAAAAACATTAAAAAACTCAAAATAATTTGAAATCCCAAAAAAATAAAAAACCCAATAAAAAAATAAAAACCCTAGAAAAGTGAAAAACCCTAAATCCATCAAATTCCCAAAAAATCATAAAATAAAAGAAATATCCTACAAATTCCCTAAAACTCGACAAAATGAAAATGTCCTAAGAAACCATAATAAATATTAAAAAACTAAATACACTTAAATACTTAAAAATCCCAGAAAACACAAAAAAATCCATAAAAATTTATAAAAATCCTTATAAATCTGAAAAAACATAAAAAACCATAAACCCTAAAAAAACATAAGAAATCCTGAAAAACCTAAAACAATTTAAAATCCCCAAAAGAACCGAAAAACAATAAAACCCCTAAAAACTCTAAAATAACCCTAAAAACCCATAAAAACATAAAAACCCAAAAAACCATTAAAACTCCATACGACCATAATACCCCTAAAACCCACTAAAATTTCTAAAAACCCTTTAAACCTATAAAAACATTAAAAACTCTATGCACCCTTAATGTATCAAAATAACTAGAAAAACACTAAAACCAATGAAAAACATAAGGCCCTAAAAACCCCTAAAAATACCAAAAATACATTAAAATCCCATAAAAATCCTAAAATTTAGTAAACTCTAAAAAACATTAAAAACCTTAAAACTCTAAAAAACCAAAAGAAAACCTTAAAGCCCAAATAAAATGATAAAAACCCTTAATGATCGTAAAAAATTATAAAACCCCTAAAATACATAAAAGGACCCCAAAAAAATCTAAAATCTACAAAAACTCTATGAAACAATAAAACACCCTCAAAGCCCATAAAAACCAAAAAACCCACTAAAAAAATCTAAAACCCTTTAAACCTATTAAAATGTTAAAAAAAACCAAAACCCTTAAAAAAATTAAAAATTAAAAAAATCTAAAACCCAAAAAATGCATAAAAACTGTAATATAACCCTAAACCCCTTCCAAATCCCTAAGAATTATAAGAACTATAAAATAAAAAAATCCCAAAAAATCTCTAAAAATGTAAAACCCCCTAAAATATATTAAAATTACAAATAAAACCTTAAAATCCTAAAAACATATAAAAACCTTAAAATTATAAAAAATTATAAGAATCCTTAAAAACCCTAAAACGATAAAACCCTTAAAAACATAAAAACCCCAAAAAACCCAAAAAATTATAAAAATTGAAAAAAAAATTATAAAATTTTTTAAAAATATATAAAACCCATAGAAGACCTTAAAAACATAAAAATACTTAAAACCCACAAAATCCTCAAAATAAAAACCCCCTAAAAATTCTAAAATACCCTAAAACCATAAAACCAATAAAACTATAAAACCCCCTAAAACCCCTAAAACCCTAAAAACTATAAAAACACTAAAAACAATGTTAAAACTCTAAAAAACCTTTAAATCCCATAAAATGTTAATAAAACTCTAAAACCCTTAAAAAGAAAAAAACACAATAAAAACCCAAACCTACCATAAAATCTCTATAAAACCCTAAAACCCTAAAACCCTAAAAATCCATAAAAAACTTATACATCATAAAAATACTTAAAAATAATTAAATGTTACAAAATATTTTAAAAACCATAAACATGCTGAAAACCGCAAAAAAATGATTAAAAACCTAAGAACAATTAAAACTGATAAAAAACCTACAAAATGATAAAAACCCTAAAAACACTAAAATCCATAAACACCCCTAAAAACCCAGAAAACCCTTAAAAATACTAACAAACAATAACGATACTAAAAAATCATGAAAATCCCTAAAGATTTAAAAAAACACTAAAAACACAGGAAAACCCTACGAAAACAATATAAACCTAAATCATTTAAAACCCCTAAAACAAAAAGGATGGCATCTCTGGAGACTCTAGCGATTATGGAGATCTCGCTCCCTCGCGATGGATGCTTCCTCCCAGGTTAAAGATGATGGAAAATGAAGAACCTCCACCCCTCACTACGGGGGAGGATCCTCTCTTGGAGGACATATCGTTGCTCTCCTCTGCTGACTTGTTACGCTATTTCCCGAGAACGCTACTCTGCCTGAAGGTTCCGTAGTTTTTTTTAAGGTTATCCGCAGCTTCCCCTCCTGATTCAGGAGTTCACGGAGGCTTCAGACCTGCACCGCTAGACTCTGGTTTCAAGTTTCCCGGTGTAGCGACTCCAGGTGGTCACTTTTGATAGGTCTGTTTCGGCTTTCTGGAATCTTAGGGCTCGGGAAACTGTGGGCCTGTTCGACAGATCCCACATCATGATTCGCTTTTCCACAGAGGAAGACATGGTTCTTTCCTGGTCAGCAGCTCCTCGGTCATGCAACGACGCTCGCTTCTCCGTCTTTCGGTGGAGCTTTGACTTTCATCTTAAGTGGAGTTCCCTGATTGCTGCTACCTGGGTGTGATTTCTTGAGCTTCCCCTTCCCTTTCAATATTTCTCTATTATTTCGATGCTTGGGAATTTGGTGGGGAGGTTCCTTTGTGTGGATAGTAGGACTAGGGCCCTTTTTCATCTGGTTTCACTAAGGGCCTTAGCTGAAATAGATGCTTCGAAGCCTTCTTTGGATGCTGTCTGGACTACTGTGGGGGAAGAACTCAGATGGACACAACCTATTATTTTTTAGCAATGGTTGGTTTTCTGCTCTTCTTGTTGGAGTTTTGGGCACAACGACCACTCTGTATGGTGTTCTGGAACTGGCAGGGGTGGTGGTTCTCTGGCTCGCATGTCCGCTAGCTGGAAGTGATTTAGAGGTGGCCCTGATGGATTCGTGTGGTTTCATTGTGATTCTGGATAGAGGTGCTAGTGTTTCGGGAGATTCTGATAAGGAGGAACTACTGCTGGCTGAGAGGGATGATCGGGTTTCTAATGAAGGTGTTCATGGGTGTGGCTACTCCCCTAGGAGGCAGACAGATTTTGTAAAGGCTACTGTGATGTGTGTCTGGAAATAAAATCTAGAGGATCCCGGTGCTCTGGATCTGGAACGAGATGGTATAGCTAGCTTGAAGGTTAATGAGTACACTACTGGATCCTTCCCATCAACTAAGGGTGTTGTGCTTTCTCCAAACAACTTCTAGGTTGCGGCCTTGGTTGAGCCTACTATAGTGGATGTGTTGGTGGTAGATGTCGTGAAGGAGGTGGTGGTTGCTCAGGGCCCATGGGCTGGGGATGAGTGGAGCTTGTCTTCAGGTGAGAAAAGGTTTATGGCAGATGAAGATACCTGGATCCCCAGGGTCCAACACATGAACTGGCTTGATGCCCCTCTGGTTCTTTCCGGGTGTCCAGACGTGGAGGGACCTAACATGGGGCCTAGTCTATCTCTTCACTCTGCCAGCACAAGCGGCACTGAGGATCCTCCCAGTGGCCAGTTCTTTTACCCTCTGCCAGGAAATGCCGGTAATGCTGGTGGTCCCTCCATGGACCTGCAGAGGGAAATTGTCCTTTATAGTGTCCCCTCTACTGAAGAATTTTGTGTGCAGCTGCATGAGATGGTGTGGGTGGAACGGGAAAGGTTCCCGCTTGAGGGTGAAGCTGAGAGGATTGGGGAGAGGTTTGCTGAGGCTGATCATCAGATAAACGCTGCTATGGTCAGGTCAAAGGAGAAAAAAACCAGAGGAGGTGCTGAAACTCCTGGTGCAGAATGTAATAAAGGGAAGGAACCATCGGCTGCTAGTGATGGTGTCACTTGTGCGAAGGCGGGCACTGAAGCTGGATCCAATTCCACCCCTCCGAGATGAGGACGGAGGAGGGATTACTCTGCCCTCCCACACCCCAAGGAAACTAGGGCTTCTTCACGAGCTGTCAGACTTAAACTAAGGGTTAATAAGCGAGAGCGGATTTCAATTTCCGCAAAGAAAGAAAAGGCTAGGACGAAGCTGTTATCCAGGCTTGGCATGCTGAAGGATTTTAAGCCTGTATCGGACTCAACAGACATGGGTGCTGATTCAGATATCAGTTTTGCTGATGTGGGAGACGACTTTGGTGTGGGCATGAGGTTTCGAATTGTGGAGCTGGAGGATTTTGGTGGCGATGTTGACTAATCCTCCGATTATGTGACCTCCCTTTTGGACTTTCTGACTTGTTTGTTTTTGCTTTTGTTTTCATTCTTTTCTTTCTATGGCCTTTGGGATGAGGTCGTAAGGGGTTTTGGGTGTGGATCGGTGGATCCCTCCACTCCCTTGTCTGCAGGGTCTTTTTGTCTTTTCTATTAATAAATTTTGTGGGGTGCCAGGAATAGCCTGGACACGGACCTTCCTTGCCCTAAAACAAAAAAATGATAAAATACCTAAAAACCAAAAAACCCAAAAATTATTAAAATACCCTTAAAATCAAAAGCACGCTTAAAAGTCTACAAACCCATTTAAGCTTATAAAAATTATAAAAAATATTAAAATATTAAAATATCTAAAAACAAAGAAAACAATAAAATTACAATAAAATAAAAAATACCATAAATACCTTAAACCCCCCAAACCCTAAAAAATCCAAAAAAAGCCAAAAAAATCCATAAAAATCCATAAAAATCGAAAAAAGGTAAAAAAAATAAAAACCCCAAAAAATCCTAAGAAAACCATTAAAACCTAAAACCCCTTAAAACACCAAAATACCCAAAATACCCAAAAAAATCCCCAATACCATCAAATTACCTATAAACCATATAAACCTTAAAAATAATAAAACATCCCTAAAATTGTAAAAAACAATAAAAACCTAGAAAAACAATAATAAATCCTTAAAAACATAAAAACATTTAAAAACCATAAAAACCTAAAAAACACTAAATCCCAAAAAAAACACTAAAAACCACAAAAAAATCCTTAAAACCCCTAAAAACACTAAAAAGTCTAAAAACCCTTTAAACCCCTAAAAATAATAAAAATGTTACAAACCAATTAAAACACAAAATAATAAACAAAACCCAAAAAACTAGAAAAACCAAAAAGAACTTAAAAACCCAAAATGCCACTAAAAGCCAAAAAATACCCAAAAATCCTAAAAATACTATAAATCTTAAAAAATTTCACAAAAAATTCCTCAAATTGTAAAAACACAAAAACACCTAAATACCCCAATGAAAACATTAAAAATATAAAAAATACATTAAAACCATAAAAAAAAGAAAAAAAATTGTAAAACCCTTAAAACACTTCAAAACATAAAAACCCACAAATCCCCTAAAAATCCATATACACCCTAAAACCATAAAAATCCATATATATATATATATACCTAAATAATAAAAAACTGAAAAAAACAGTAAAAACCCCTAAGAATAACATAAAAACCTAAAAGCACATAAAACCCCTAAAAACCTAAAAAACATTAAAACCCTTTATAATAACATAAAATCCTAATAATCATAAAAACCCGTAATATCCATAAAGACCCTAAAAACACATAAATATCCTAACAAACTATAAAAACATAAAAAACCATAAAAACCCTAAAATTTTCAATGAAAATTTAAAAACCCCTAAAAAATCATAAATAGCTTAAAAATATTAAACGTCTAAAAAAGTAAAAATTTTAAAAAGTCTAAGAGACCTTAAAATTCCATAAAAACAAAAAAAACATACAATAAATAAAAACCACTAAAAACCATAAAAACTGAAAAGAAATTTAAACAAAAAAAATTTAGAATGAAAAAAACAAAAAAAAAGCTTAAAATTCCTAAATCCATAAATACACCTACAATCTGTATGAAAACCTAAAACCCCTAAAAAGCATAAAAACCAATAAAATACTACAAACCATTTAAACCACAAACCATTTTCAAAAACATAAGAAAACCATAAAACCCATAAAACTCAATAAAACCCAAAACGCCAAAAAACTATAAAAACCAAAAAAATCCAAAAAACCATCAAATTCCCAGTAAAACATAAAAATCCTAAAAATCCTAAAAAATTCTAAAAAACCCTAAAATCGTAAAAAATCATAAAACCCTAGGAAATACTAAAAATCTAAAAACACTTAACCCTCCTAAAAATCCTAAAAACACCTAAAACTCAAAAACCCTAGAAACCCAAAAAAATCACTAAAATTTCTAAAAACACATAAGAATCCTAAAAAACATCTAAATATACCTAAAAAGAATAAACTCTAAAAAACCCTGAAAACCACAATGAAATAATTAATAACAAAAAAACACTGAAATCATCCTAAGAACCCTAAAAACAATAAAAACTATAACAACCCTAAAACACCCTAAGAACCTTAAAACTTCTTGAAAACCCAAATAAAACCTAAAATACATAAAAACCATAAAAAACCTAAAACCTATAAAAACTTTAAAAGACCACTTAAAACTCCAAAAACACATTAAATCCATAAAAAAGTTAAACAACTATAAAAAACATTTAAAAACCTAAAAAATTCAAGAAAACTCTAAACACCCAAAAAATACCTAAATACCTAAAATTTCCATAAAGATATTGAAAATCCATAAAAATCCCTAAAAATATATAAAGCCAAAGAAACCCTTAAAATCCTTAAGAAAACCTTAAATACTAAAAATAGTTAAAACCACTAAAAAACTAAATACTCTAAAAACACTTATAACAGTAAAAACCCTAAAAACCCTAAAACCATAAATTCCCTAAAAACCATAAAAAGCCTTATAACCCCATAAAGCTCTAAAAAATCACTAAAAACCTTAAAAACCATTTAAATACCTAATAAAATTAAGAAAATTAGAGAACCTTAAAATCCATAAATATCTCAGAAAACCCTAAATATCAAAAGGGAAGTATAAAAACCCGAAAACCCTTATGAACCCTCAAAATACCTAAAAACCATAAAAAACATAAAAATCTAAAAAATTCATGAAAAATAAAAAAAATTGTAAAAAAACTTGTAAACCCCCTAATATGACCTAAAAAACCTAAAAACAATTAAAACTCTTAAAAAATAAAAAAATAAAAAAACTAAACGAACCCCTTAAAAGCCTTAAAATCCTTAAAAACCATAAAAACAAAAAAAATCATAAAATCCTTAAATATCCCTAAAATGTAAAACAAACCCTAAAACACTAAAAACCATCTATAAAAACTACAAAAACCTAAATTTACTTAAAACCCCTAAAAACCTAAAAAGTGATAAAACCCTAAAAATCATTAAAAGGCCCTAAAACCACTAAAACTTTTAAAAATATAAAAAACACTAAACCCCCTAAATACCCAAAAAACACTAAAAATGATAGAAACCCTTTAAATCCCAAATTTTATTGAAAACTATAAAAACAATTTAAAACCTTAAATGCTCAAACTCCCCCCCCACCATAAAAACACTAAGAAACCCTAAAAGTCCTCAAAATATCTAAAAACACTGAAAAACCAAAAAAAATCATAAAATAACTCTAAAAATCACTAAAACATAAAACCCCAAAAAAACCATAGAAAAAACATTAAAAAACTAAAAACGATTAAAACCCCTAAATAACATAACAACACTTAACACCCTAAAATCCATTTAAAAAGTAAAACGCAAAAATAAAATATCAAAATTAAAAAACCTAAAAAAACATAAAATCCTAAAATGGCATAAAATCCTTGAAAAATTAAAAAATCATAAAAACCCTGAAACCCCCTAAGAAAACAATGAAAACCAAAAAACACATAAGAACACTAAAAAAATAAAAAACACTAAATCTAAACAAAACTGTAAAATCCCAAAAGACTATAAACCCCCCTAAAACAATGAAAACCCATAATACCCTTAAAAATGTAAAAACAAACTAAAAACACTAAAAACCCTTTAAACCCCTACAAATGTTAAAAAACTAAGAAAACAGTAAAACCAAAAACAACTCAAAAAACACTAAAACCCAAAAAACCTTAAAACCCAAAAAACACGATAAAACCCTAAACCTAATCAAAATATCTAAAAACTAAAACACCAAAAAAAATTCAAAAAAATCCATAAAAATCCATGAAAAAATATAAACCCAAAAAATACTAAAAACCCATAAATCCTCAAAATCCCTAAAAACCCTAAAGAAAAAAAAATCTCTAAAAATCTGTAAAAATATAAAAAACCCATAAAACCCATAAAACATATAAAAAACATTAAAACCCCCCCAAAAAAACTACCCCCCACCCCAAAAAAATTGAAATGATAAAAACCCTAATAAACAATAAATAGTCTAAAAGACCAAAAACCCCTAAAATCCCATGAAAAACAAAAACACCATAAAACACTAAAAGAATAATAAATTTTTTAAATCCTTTTAAAACTCATGAAACATTAAAACTCTAAAAACCATAAAACCCTAAAAAAATAAAAACCGTAAAACCATAAAAACCCGGAAAACCCTAAATAACCCTAAAACCACTCAAAATCCCTAAAAAACCAAAAAACTCTAAACATCCAGAAATATTTCTAAAAATATCAAAATCGTAAAAAAAATTATCAAAACCCCTAAGAAAACCTTAAATACTTAAAAAGAATTTAAACCAGTAAAACCCCTAAAAATAAAAAAACGAAAAAAACCTCAGATTCAAAAAAAATCATAAAACTGCTAAAACCTAATGAAACCCTAGAAAACCCCTATAAACTACTAAATAAATCTAAAATACCTTTAATCCTATACAAATGTTAACAAATATAAAAATCATAAAAACCATAAAAACCCACAAAAACCATAAAAAACTAAATAATATTTAAAAATCCCTAAATACATAACACTCTTTAAACCCCTTGAAAAACCTTAAGAATACTTATAAAACCTAAAAATACATAAAACACCTAAAACCCACAAAAATGAAAAAAAAATTAAAAACCCATAAAATACAGAAAATAACACCAAAATCCATAAAACCCATAAACATAATAAAAATCCTAAAAAATTCCTAAAATTCCGAAAAATTTAAAACACTAAACAACCCTTGAAAACCCCTAAAAATATTAAATACCTAAAAACACTTACATCCCTTAAAAACCTAAAAGGCACAAAAAGCACCGAAACCCCATAAAGACCTTAAAACCCCTTAAAACCCCTTAAAACCCCAAAAAACCATAAAATGTCTTAAAAATTATAAAAAACCTAATAAACATAATACTCTACAGAACCATTAAAACACAAAGAAAAACCTTTTAAAAACCCAAAAAACCCTATAAATCCCTAAAACATTTAATTTGTTTTAAATCCATTAATCCTATAAAGAAATCATACAACCTTAAAAACTATAAAACCTTACAAAAATTAAAAACATATAAATCACTAAAAATACCTAAAAACCCCAAAATCCAAAAAATTCTTTAAAAATTCCTAAAAATCCATAATATTGTAAATTCCTCTAAAACACCTAAAAACCCTAAGGAAACATTAAAAACATAATCCCACTTGAAACCCTTAAAATTTCTAAAAACACTGAATACCATAAAAACATAAAAACCATAAAAAACCACAAAACACCTAAAAAATTAAATACCATAAAATCCCATAAAACCCTAAAAGAAAACTAAAAACTATCAAAATCTATTAAACTCCAAAATTGTTTAAAAACTATCACAAATTTAAAAACCTTAAAAACTCAAAAAACCACATTAAAATATAATAACCATAAATCCCTTGAAAACCATCCAAATCCCCCAAAAACCAAAAACGCATAAAAATTCAAAAAATCCATGAAAATCACTAAAACATAAAAACTCTGAAAACTCTTAAAAACCATAGGAAAATCATAAAACCTTAAAACTGTTAAAACCCCTAAAAACCTAGAAATGATAAAATATAGAAAAACATTTAAACACTAAAAACTATAAAAACTAAAGAACCACTAAAATCCATTAAACCCATCAAAACCCATAAAAATTAATACCAACATTAAATAATATACAATCCCTTTAAAATAAAAAAAATTAAAAAATATAAGAAACTATAATACCCCTAAAAACTCAAAGATATCCATAAAACCAAAAAAAACCCAAAAAACTCTAAAAAACCTAAAAAACCAAAAACCACAAAACCCAAAAAATCACTAAAACCCTAATAACCAATAAAAATCATAAAAACCAAAAAAACATAATTAAAATGTCAAAACCCTAAAATCCATGAAAAACCCAAATAAAAAACTAAAACCAAAAATCACTTAACATCCTTAAAAATAACTACAATTGATAAAAACACTAAATAACTAAAACACCACCCCACCCTTAAAATCCTTAAAAACTCAGAAAACTATAAATATACAAAAAAACATAAAATCTTAAAAGAATAAACACCATAAAAGCATAAAACCCCCTTAAACCATTAAAACACAAAATAGAAGAAAACATTAAGACCCACTAAAGACTATAAAAACCCTTTAAACCCGTAAAAACATTAAAATACTCTGAATCCCCGTTAAAATCCAAAAAAACTAAAAAAATCTATAAAAACCCAATACATCCACCAAAACTCTAAAACCATATAAAACCCCTCAAAATACTGAATAACACAAAAAACCATAAATATCCTAAAAATCCAAAAAATTCCATAAAAACATAAAAATCCTTAAAAACCCTAAAAACCCTAGGAAAATATTAAAAAACAGAAAAAACAGAAAACACTTAAAACCCCTAAAAACTAAAAAAACTCTAATACCCATAAAATTATAAAGACATTAAAAACCATAAACCACTAAATACCATAAAACACTAAATAGCTCTAACAATCTTAAGAACTAATAAAAAATATATAAAATCTAAAAAACTACTTAAACCCCTAAAAACATTAAAAAAATCTAAAAATGCTAAAAACCCTAAAAACAACAAAACCCTAAATACCTAAGAAAATCCATAAAAATACTAAACTATAACGAAACAAAAATCAATAAAAAATTAAACAACCCTACAAACATTAAAAACCTCAAAGAAAAACATAAAAACAAAAAATAACATAAAACACCTAAAAACCTAAAAATTACAAAAAACCCCAAAAACCATAAAACCCATTAAAACCCTCAAAATCCCTAAAAACACTAAAAACCAAAAAAATGATTAAAAACCCTAAAATACCCAAAAGCCTAAAATACCCTAAATACCCTAAAAATCCATTATAAAACCCTTCAACTAAAACACTTAAAACCTATAAAAAATGATAAACTCCCTAAAAACCCCTAAAATACCCAAATAATCCTAAAACTCATAAAACACATAAAAACCTCAAAATTCCTTAAAAACTATAAAATCCAAATAAAACCCTTATAACAACAGCAAAACTCTAAAAACATATTAAAACCATGAAAACATTATAAAACTCAAAAAAATAATAAAACCCATAAAAACAAAAAAAACCTAAAAACCCAGTAAAAGCATAAAACCCAAAAAATGGTCAAAATCTATTAAAACCCTAAAACGCAATAAAATTATAAAAAATTCTTAAATATCCCTAAAAACATAAAAAACATCAAAAATAATTGAAATCAAAAAGAAAACCTTAAAAACCTCAAAACAATTAAACCCATGAAAAACCTAAAAACACAAAAAACCCTAAACCCCCTAAAAACCATAAAAATCCTAAAAACACTAAAATTATTTAAAACACCCAAAAATAATAATAATAAAATGACTAAAAATAACTAAAAACCTAAAAAATATTAACATAGAAAAACCCTAAGAGAAAGATAAAACCATTAAAACATTTAAGACCACTAATGCCATAAAAATATTTATAAACCCTTAAGAGACCCAAAAACCGAAAAATCATGAATACCCATAAAACCTCTAAAAATCGTAAAAACCACAAAAAACCAATAAAAAACTAAAAAACACTAAAAAACCCTTTAAACTGAGAATATTTTTAAAAATATAAAAACTATAAAACCTTTGAAAATCAATAAAGAACCTTAAAACCCTAAAACCAATAAAAACCTGACACACAAAACACCCTAAAAACACTCAAAATCCCTAAAAACTATAAAAAACCATAAAAATATTAAAAGACCCTAAAATCCCTAAAATTTTAAAAAAACTAAAAACCCCAAAAACCACTAATAAAACTTTAAAAACCTACAAACACTTAAATCATGTAAAACCTAAAAACACCGGAATCCATGAAATACCCTAAAATCGTAAAAATGTAAAATCTTTAAAAACCCTAAAATCCATACATTTCATCTAAACCCTATAAAACCATAAGAATCAACTAATAACTATAAAAAACCGTTAAACCCCTAAACCCATAAAAAATACATTAAAACCCCTAAAAACTAAAAAAACATAAAAAAAACTAGAAAAACCCTGTAAAACCAACGACACCCATAAAACCCCTAAAACCCCTCAAAATCAACTAAATCCCTAAAAGCAAATAAAAATACAAATGCCTTAAAAACATTAAAGACATAAAAAACCCAAAAACCCTGAAAACCCCCAAAAAAATAGTAAAAAACTAAAAAAATATAGAACCCCAAAATCCTAGATAACTCAAAAAACCCTAAAACCCCCTAAAACCCATAACCTAAAATCCCCTAAAACCCCTAAAACCAAAAAAACCCAAGATACCTTAAAAAACCTAAGGCCCCTAAAAATTCACTAAAACTATAAAAAACATTAAACCCCTAAAAAGGTTAATAAACTATAAAAACATCAAAAATACTATGAAAATAATAAAAACTAAATCCCCAAGAAAACCTTAAAAACCCTAAAACCCACAAAATCTCTAAAAACCCCCAAGAAAACCTTCAAACCCAAATAAACACTTAAAACCCCTAAAACCTAAAAACAATATGAACGAAAAAAACCTAAAAAACCCTTAATACACCAAAATACCCTAATCACCCTTATAATACCAAAAAATTAAAAAAACGTTAAAAATCATAAAATGCCCTAAAAATCAGTAAAAACATAGAAAACTCAAAAACGCTTAAGAGAAATAAAAAAACATAAAACTTTAAATACTCATAAAAACCTAAAAATTTTAAATCCTCTAAATATCATAAAAAACCATAAAACCCTATAGAACAAAACCCACCTTGAAATAATAGAACCCCTAAAACCCTATAAAACCCCTTAAAACCAAATAAAACGACTAAAAATTATATAACACATCAAAATGTTAAAAACACTTAAAAAATTTAAAAATAATAAAAAAACTCATACCCCCTAATAAGCCTAAAAAAACATAAAAACCCTAAACACCCAAAAAAATCCTAAACCCTGAAAATCCCTAAAAACACTGACAAACCATAAGGATCCTAAAAGCCCTAAAAATCCATAAAAATTAAAAACCTAAAAATCATGAAAACTATAAGAAATCATTAAAAACCTAAAAACACTTCACCCCAATAAAAAATTCTAAAAATAATAAAAACCAAATATCGTAAAAAAAAACCTAAAACCATAAAAACTCCTAAAAATATTAAAAAACCTAAAATAGATTATTACCCAAGAACCCCAATGAAAAATATAAATACACTTTAAAACCCTAATAACATCAAAATCATAAAAAACTTAAAACCCATAGAAGATCAAAAGAAATACTAAAACACCAAGAAAACCAATTTAGACCTAAAAACACTAAAATCCCAAAAAAAATAATAAATAAAAACCCCTAAAAACCATATAAAAACAATTTAGACCTAAAAACACTAAAATCCCAAAAAACCGTTATAACTATAAGAACCACAAAACCCCCTAAAATCCTTTAAAACACTGAAACCTATTAAAAAACCTAAACCCCGTTGAAAAATTTAAAACCCTTTCATTTTATAAAAATATAGAAAACACTCTAGAAAAACCTTAAAAACCTAAAAACTCAATAAACCCCTAATAATTTAAAACACCATAAAAATATAAAAAAACTAAAACCCCTTAAAACCTTAAAACCCCTAAGAACCATAATAATCCTAAAAATCCTTAAAAACATAAATACCCTAAAACCTGAAACCCCCTAAGAAAGCATTAAAAACCTAAATAATGATTAAACCCTAAAAACCCGTAAAACCCCTAAAAACCCATGAAACCCTTAAAACCCCTCAGAACACATTTAAAACCTAGAAACCCACTAAAACTCCAAAAAAAATTTCAACCCCTAAAAAAATTAAAAAACAATACAAAACCATAAAAACACTGAAATGCAAAAAAAAACCCTAAAACCCCAAAAAACCAATAAACCAAAAAAATCCTCAATCACAAAACCCCCCAAAATCTATCCAAACCCTTAAACAATAAAAATCCTAAAATCCTAAAAATCTCAAAAAATATTAGTCAAACCCCTATAAAACCCTGAAAACCCATACAAAAAACATTAAAACCTAAAAATGAATAAAACCCCTAATACCTAGAAATGATAAATACCATAAAATAGTAAAAACCTGATAATCCAAAAAACACTAAAAACCATAAAAATTATAAAACCCCAAAAAATCACAAAAAATCTTAAAACTAAAAAGCCCCTAAGAAAAACATAAAAAGGTAAAAAACATTTAAAACCCTTAAAATCATAAAAACATCTAAAAACCCTAAAAACCCGTAAAAACCCACAGAACCATATAAACCACTATGAGTCCTGAATCCCTTAAAGCCCTATAAAAATTCTAAAAACCACTATAAAATCTAAAACCCATTATACCCATAAAAAGGTTAAAAAGCTCAAAAAACCTTAAACCACCTATAAACTCAAAAAAACTCCTTAAAACCCAAAAAACATAGAAGAGGGACCATAAGATGCTGCTGATCTCTCCTAAGATCTATCTCTATGTGTTGTGTTATCTAGGGCTTTCTTTTGTATATAGCGGCTTTGCTTCCATGATCTACTGCTGCTTCCGTTTATTTTCAGACTCCTCTCCTCAATGGAGAGGGAACGAGGTTCGTTTTGGGGTGGTTGTAATAGTTTTCGATTTAAAGGGCTTGGGATTTGTCTAGAATTCCCTTCTTCATCGGATTCCTTGTTAATGGTCGTGTGCTAGGGTTTCCTTTCAGTAGATCAGCAGCAGGAGTTCCTGATTTTGGTGGAGGTTCGGGGTGATGGACTAGATTTCTTAGTCATCATCAATGTATTGTCTGTGTCAAACTCCTTGTGAAATGGAATTTGTTAGTGTTTTATTATAGAGGATCAGCTATCTCAGTGGAATGCATGATTGGTTTCGGTAGAGGTGTGGCGTGATGTCTCGGTTGTTGGCATTGCGGTTCTCACATATTCTTTCAAAATCTGAATACAGGAGGGTTTTACTGGCTCTTCTGGTTTCATGATAGGATACAGTGGACGTAGATGGCGTAACTCTAGATTGGTGGCGGTGTGACCAGTTATCTTGTGTGGGAATTCAGATCTGTTTTACATTGGTTTTACTAGAAGATGCAAGTTCCTATTTCTGGTTCCTCAGCTTCATATTTTTTTACGTTGTTGATTAAGGTATGGTTATGTTGTGTTGTTTTATGGTTTCTATGTTGGACTATGGATTCCTAAATTGTTACATTTTTTGTTGTGAGTTATTTCTGGTGCTGGATATAGGTTTTTCTAAAAGGTGCTGGACGTTGTCTAGAAATGATGTGTGATTAATGGGTCTCTAGAGGGGCTCTTTTGTTATGGGTTTTAATAAGGATTTATAGGTGTTACAGATTGGTTCTCGGTGTTGGGGTTAGTGGATTTGTGTTTATGGTTGTGCTACTAGGTATGACGTGCTGAATTTTGACTAGTTTAGAGATTATGGTTGTTGGAATATGAGTTGATGGGTGATGGTTGCTGCTTGGATGGGATGTGATGAAGGTGATGTTTATGATTTTGATTCCGGTGGTACTCTATTGTTGGTGGTGGATCTTCTTGGAAAGGAGGTGATGGATGATAGAAACTATGTTGTGGGATGATGGCTTCTGATTAGCTGGGAGGTGCTGATAGAGATGATTTTGAATTTCTTCTATGTCAGGTTATTTTGTGCTTTTTGTGTTTCTTATGGGGGTTTTGGGATTCTTGGGGGTGTCCATGATTTTTGGGTGTGGGTGGATTGACTCTGCGTCTCCCTTGTTTCTTGGCCTTTTTTCTAATAAATTTTGGGGGTCCAGGATTAGGTTGTTCATGCGCCTACTTTGGAAAAAACCATAGAAACCCAAAATTACTTAAAAACCCTCAAAATCATTAAAAACACTAGCAACCCATAAAAAATACAATTAAAACTGATCAAAATCCCTAAAAATGAAAAAAAAATCCTAAAAACATTGAAAACATTATAGAACCCTTAAAAATTTAACAAACATAAAATGCCTAAAACACAGAAAAATGATAGACCATAAAACCCCCTAAAGACCATAAAAACCATAAAACCATGAAAACACCTTAAAATTATGAAAATCTAAAAAAAAACACTAAAAAATCATTAATCTTCTAAAATCTCTAAGAATAAAAACTGTAGCTTCTCTCTCTTAGGTTCTCCCTCCCGACACAACGATTTCTAGTGTTCCCTATTGGAACCCTCCTCGGAGGCATCATTTATTTCTTCTGGCTCCAGCTTTGTGATGTGGATGGGGTCTTGTTAGAGCGTTATACTTCTATATTGTCATTTTCATGGGAGACCAGAATAATTCTTGGTGGTGAAGGTCTTAGGTGGATCTATTTGGGTAAGGGATGAAATGTATTGTCCTAGATCTTGAAGCGAATTGGCTCGGCTTCAGTAAATCTGGAAACCAGTTTTCCGCAACCATCATCTCACTAGTTGAGGCAACTTATTTTTCATGGCGGCACCTTTGGTCAACTCACTAGGTGGTGGGGATTCCCGTCTTAGGGGTTTGGGTACTATCTTGATGGCGTGGGCAGATCTGGTTATCAGGAGGCATCATAGCTTCTTGTATTGCTTCAATTCTGGAAGTTTTTGAATATTCATGGTGAGGCAAGAATCTGTGGGAACAATCTAGGAATGGGTGGATCTTGGTGGCTTTTATGTATTTGTGATGGAATATGGAGACTAGATCTCAATGTTGTGATGTGAGATTTTGGATTTTTTAGAGGATACAGGAGGCGGCGATGAGATCTGTTTGGATTCAATTTGGGTAGAAGATGCAGGTTCGTGTTTCTGGTTCCTCTCTCTCTAAGATTTGTTTTATGTTATTGATGAAGGGATGGTTAAGTTGTTCTGCATTATTGCTACTTTGTTTGTTTCTGGTCTTCTGTGTTGTGGCTGGTTTGGATGTGAATCGTTGTGGGTGCTGGATATTGGTTCTGTTGAGTGCTGATGGATGTTTTCTAGCCTTTCGGTGATACAAATGGGTTCTAGGCATGGGTGTTGGTTTCCAAGTGTTTCTGGATGTTCTACTAGGTTTGAAATGTCGGAAGATGACTACATAGGAGGTGATGGTTACTATATTCTATGTTGTTGGGTTATGGCTACTGCTTGGCTGGGATGTGATGAAAGATATTGTCTATTGATTGGCTGGGAGGTGATGATGAAAATTTTCTCCTATGTCTAGATTTTGTGTGCTTTTTTCTTATTGATGGTTGCTTCTTGGATGTGATGTGACGAATTTGTTACTTATGACTCTAACATCGTTGGTTCTGTGATGCTGGTGGTGGATATTCTTGGCAAGGGGGTGATGGATGATGAAAATTGTGATGTTGGATATTGGTTTTTGTTTGTTTGGGAGATTCTATTGGAGATGCTTCTGATTTTCTGCTTTGTTTATTTTCGTGTTCCTTTTTGGTTTTTTGGGGACTTTTCGGTTTTGTGGGGGTGTCCAAGGTTTTTTTTTGTGTAGGTTGATTGACCCCACCCCTCCCTTGTCTACTGGGTCTTTTTTCTAATACATTTGTGGGGGGTCTGGAATAGCCTATCCCAATGCCTTCCTTTCCCTAAAAACTCTAAAAACCATAAAACTCTAAAAATAATCAAGAAAACAAAAACCCCTAAACCCATAAAAAAGATTATAAAATCCCCTAAAATCCCTAAAAATGTAGAAACCCTCAAATCCCTAAAAAAACCATATAAAAACCTTGAAATCCAAAAAAAAATTAAAACCCCTAAAAGACCTATAAAACCAGAAAAACCCTAAAACCACCTAAAAACCAATAAACCATAAAAACCATAAAACCCCATAAACCATAAAAAACCGAAAACCCCATAAAATGCTAAAAATAAAAAAACATAAAACCCCTTTTATACCTCTGTAAAAATTAAAAAACTATAAAAATAATTAAAACCCCTAAATAAGTCAAAAAAACCCAAAAAAAAAACACAACACCCTAAACAACCCTAAACCCCCAAAATCCAAAAAACCCCATAAAATTTTAAAAAATCTCACAAAATCTTTTAAAATTTTAATATCTCCTAAAAACATTAAATCACCAAATAAAACCTAAAAAATCATAAAAACACTTAAAATCCCCATAAATCCTTAATACGTACTGAAAACACTAAAAATCCTATGAAACCCTAAAACCACTAAAAATCATAAAAACCACTAAAACCATTAAAAAACCTAAAACCCCTAGATAACCCCTGAAAAAGCTATAAACTATTATATAATTAAAGATGTTTAAAAGTGTAAATAACCTTAAATCCCCTAAAAATGTCAATAAAATTCCAAACCCCATAAAACCATAAACACCATAAAAGCTCAAATATCACTATAAATCCAAGAAAAACAGAAAACCCCTAAAAATTATAAAAAACCATTATAAATCCCTAAAACATAAAAAATAGTAAAAAACAATAAAATCCTTATGAAAATATTAAAAATATAAAAACACTTAAAGCCTTTAAAATACTAAAAACACTAAAAACGCAAAAAAAACACCTTAATCCCCAAAAAACCCTAAAACTAATTAAACCCCTAAAATATTTAAAACCCCATTAAACTCCAAAAGACCACTAAAACATAGAAAACCCTTTACACCCCTAAAAAGTTAAAAACACTCTAAAAATCTTAAAACTCATAAAAACACAAAAACCCATAAAACAAAAATAAAATAAAATCCATAAAACACCTCAAAATCCCAAAAAACCCTAAAATTCCAAAAAAAGATAAAAAACACATAATATACCAAAAAACATAAAAACCCTAAATCCCTTTACAACTCTAATGAAAACCTTGAAAATAAAAAAACACTTAAAACCACCTAAAAACATAAAAAATGATAAAAACCCTAACACCCTAAAAACATAAGGACACGTAAAACCCTAAATAATCCCATAACACCCAGAAAAACTATAAAAACACTAAAAACCCATTAAAATCCTAAAAACATTAAAAACCTCTAAAAAACTTAACAACCATAAAATAATCAATAAAAACTATAAAACCGAAAATATTATAAAGACCAAAAAGGAAAAAACCTAAAAATCCATAAATTCATAAAAACCCCTAAAACCCATTAAAACCACTAATAAAAACATAAAATCCTAAAAAACATAAAACCCCTAAAACCTAAAAAACCCTAAAAACCTAAAAACTCTAAAAACCCCTAAAAACACTAAAAACCATAAATCCCCTTAAAGCATTAAATACCTAAATCCCCCAAAAACCTAAGAAACACTGAAACTATAAAAACATTTTAGATGCCTAAAACATTAAAAAACTAAAAAATAATTAACACATGAAAAAACTCAAAAACCCCCTTAAAACCCAAAAAACCCATGAAAACACAAAAAACCATAAAAGACACTGAAAATCCCTAAAACCCAGAAAAATAATAAAATAAAAAACACACAAAAAATTTTTAAAAACGTAAAAACCCTAAAAACCTTGACAAAAATTAAGAAATACATTAAAACCTAAAAACACTAACCCCCCCCAATAATCTACAAAATACTAAAACCATAAAACCCCTAAATATCCTAAGAACCCTAACAACTAAAGAGACCCCTAAAACCATAAAACCCCTAAAATACTAATCAAAAGGCTAAAACTCTTATAAACCAAAAAAAATTAAATACTCTAAAGAATAATAAATCCCTAAAAACATAAAAAAAATTATAGAAACGTAAAACCCAAAAAACACCTAAAAATAGAAAAAAACCACTGAAACCTTAAAAACCATAAAACTCATTCAAAACCAAAAAAATCCGTCAAAATGTAAAAACCATTACAAAACCTTTAGAAATCCTAATAAAGCATTAAAAACCTAAAAACACTTAAAACCCCTAAAAACCTAAAAATGCTAAAACCACTTAAAACCCTAAAACATCTAAAAAGCCCTACCCCCACAACCCTAAAATCCATAAAAACATATAAAATACCTAAAAATAGCTAAAAATAAAAAAAAGAATAATATCCCCTTAAAACCTTGAAAATCCCTAATAAAACATAAAACCTAAAAACTCTTAAACCCCTAAAAACTTTTAAACCCTAAAAATGATAAAAGACCCTAAATACCATAAAACCATAAAATACACTAAAAACCATAATTTTTTTACAACACCATAAAACTCTGAAAACACCCTAAAACTCTAAAACCACTCTAATCCCATACAAACATTAGTAAACACTAAAAAACCATCAAAACATTAAAAACTCAAAATTAAACCTTAAAATCGAAAATAACTAAAAAAATCCAAATTCCTTCAAAATCCCTAAAAGCCATAAAAATTCTAAAAAATCTTTAAAAATACCTAAAATCATAATAAACCCTAAAAACCCTACGAAAAACTTAAAATGATAAAAACACTTAAACCCCTAAAAAATTAAAAAATTCTAAAACCCCTAAAATACCCCTAAAATACTAAAAACACTAAGAACCATAAAAATACTAAAAACCATAATCCCTCAAAAAATACATACAACCCCTTAAAACTACTAAAAACCCTAGAAAAACTTTAATCCCCTATAAATATTAAAAACAATAAAAACCTTAAAAATTCAAAAAACAGTAAAATCCCAAAAAACCATAAAAACCCTAAAATCCATCAAAATCCATAAAAAAAACATCTAAAAAACCATAAAAATCAATATATATTTAAAGAAAAACTAGAAAACATAAGTAATAATTAAAAACCTAAAAAAACATTAAACCCCTAAAGACCTAAAAAATTCTAATCCACTAAAAAGACCAAAAAACCCCTAAAAATGCTAAAAACAGTGAATCCCCTACAAACCCATGCAATTTATATAAACCCTTTAAAACCCCAAAATGCTAGAAAACAATAAAAACATTAAAAGCCTAAGAAATAAAAAAACCAAAACCTTAAGAAATAAATACCATAAAAACCTCTAAAAACATAAGAAACCTACAAAACATAAAAATCCAAAAAAATCCCAATAATCCCTGAAAACCTTAGAAACCCTAAAATCCCTAAAAACATAAGAAAACCATAAAAATATAAAATTACATAAAATCCCTAATAATTCTTAAAACCCAAAAATATCCTATAAAACCCAAAAAAAATCAAAAATCCTAAAAAAAATCTAAAGCAAAAAAGTCCTAAGAATTCCCTAAAACCCAAAAAAACATAACACCCCTAAAATCCTCGATAAACATTTAGAATACCATAAAAACCTAAAAACCTAAAATTTTATAAAATCACTAAAAACAATAAAAAGTGCCTAAAACCTAAAAAGCCTAAAAAACCAAAAAACATAGAAACAATTTAAAACCATTAAACCCCTAAAAATTCACTAAAAACTCTAAAACCCATTAAACTAATAAAACGTTAAAAAATATAAAAAACCATAAAACTTAAACAACTCTGAAAACCCTAAAACCCAAAAATCCATAAAACTCTAAAACCCCAAAACCTAAAATACCCAGGAAGACCCTAAGAAAATAATAAAAACCATTAACAACATAAAACCCCGAAAAACCTAAAACATCTTAAAACCCAAAAAAACACATAAAAAACCTAAAATCACTAAAAACACTCAAAATCCCTAATAACACAAAAAAAACCAATAAAAAATACTAAAAAGTCCCTAAAATAGAATAAAACATAGAAAATTATTAACCACACTGAATAACTCTAATAAAACCTTAAAAAATAAGAAACACTCAAACACCTAAAATACCAAAAAATGATAAAAACACTAAATAGACCATAAAACCCTAGAGAAAACTAAAATCCATAAAACCACTTAAAACAGTAAAAATCATAAAAACCCTAAAACCCCAAAAAATGACTAAAAACACTAGAAAATATTAAACCCAGAAAAAGTTTGAGAAGTCCAAAATAACTAAAAAAATTAAAAACTCTAAAAAACCCAAAAACCCCCCCAAAAATAAAATCCTTGAGAATCCTAAAATGCCTTAAAATCCCTAAAAACCCTACAAAACAATAAAAATCCTAAAAAATCAAAAAAATACCTAAAAATGTAAAAAACTCGAAAACACAAAAAAACTCCATAGAAAACCATAAAAACAAAAATACACTTAAAATCCCAAAAAAATATAAAAATGGTAGAAACTGTTAAAAAACTAAAAATAATAATGTCTTTAAAACCCATAAAATTCCTAAAAAATCATAAAAAATAACTAAAAACATAAAAAAACACAAAAACCCCTGAAAAACATTCTTAACTCATTAAAAACAGAAAAAAAATTAAAACCCATAAAAACGTAAAAACATTCAAACACCCAAAACCCATCATACGAATATAAAAGACCCTAAATCCATAAAAAACTAAAAACAATAAAAAACCTAATAACACATTAAAACCACAAAAACCATAAAAACCACAAAAACTCTAAAACCCCTTAAAAACCCTATAAATTTTAAAAAACTATGAAAACCATAAATATCCTAAAAACTCAAAAAAAAAACTAAAACCACAATAAAAAATACTAAAACCACCAAAAAAAGTCAAAATCAAAAAAATAATAAAAAATCCAAAAAATCCAAAAAAATCATTCAAAACATAAAACACCTAAAAACCATATGAAAACCTTACGAACCTAAAAACCCAAAAAAAAACACAAAAATCCTTAAAATTATTAAATATCTTATAAAAGTATAAAAACCATAAAAATACTTAAAATTCCATAAAAACAGAAAACCCCTAAAACCCTAGAAAAATAATAAGAAAGCATTAAAATTTAATAAAACATAAAACACCTAAAACCAAAAAAAATATAAAAACACTGAAAATATATAAAAGAACCAAAGCACCATAAAAACCAAAAAAACAAAAAAACTATTATAATATTATAAAAACCTTTATTTATCTTTGTTAACAGTGTCATGTTGGAGCTAGTTTGGAGGCTTTTCGTGGTTGTATTTAATCTTACAGGATTGTGGTGCCATTTTTGACTTGAGGTGATGTTGTAGCTGGTGGTTGTGACAAGCCTTGTGTTCCATTGAGTTGGTTATGAAATTTTGGTCTATGTGTTTGGTTGGGTGTTTGTGTGTGAGTGGAGTTGTTAGTGTGTGTTCACTTCCATGGGTGGTGTGGCGTGTCTGTGTGTCTGTGGTGGTGCATGAAAGAGAGTGTTTGTGTTGTTGGATTCTAATGATTTTAGATATATATTCTTGGGTGATTTTGTTTCTACATTGGTCATTTATTACCACGGTTGTGATTCCCTTCATAGTTATTTCTGGATTTGTCATTGGGAGTTGGTGGGGTTCCTTCGGCTAGGTCGGGAAGGGTGATTATGTTGGGATCCTATGTGGTTAGAAACTGGTCGATGTTTTGTTGTCGACTGACTGGTGGCTCTAGTTGTAGTTTTTGTTTTTTTGGAATCTTTCAAGTCTAACTGCTTGTTGGGATCATGCATTGTTGGTGACAGTATCTTTTGTATGGGGTTTTCCGATGCTTCTTGGTTGGTGTGATGCTATTACAACATTTTGGTAGTATTTGTCTTCAATATAGCTACGATCTGGAGGGGCTTTGTGAGATTCTCAAGCCAATTCATTCTGTGTGTTCACTAGATCATTTTAGGTGCCTTCCTTAGCGCTCTTGTGTTTGGTCTGGTCTCAAAACATTGTTCCTATTATATCCATAATTTCACCCTTTGGAAAATTTATTGGAAATAATCTTCAGTTATTTATAATTCATATTCTTTTACCTATGAAAAAACCAAAAAACCCCATAACAAACCTGAAATCCCATAAAAAACCTAAAATCCCATTACAAACACTAAATTTTTTTTAAACCCCTAAAATAATTAAAAACTATAAAACCCCATAAAATTCCATAATAAAATCATAAAATACATAAAAATCCACCCCCCCTCAAATCCATAAAACCCTAGAAAAACATAAAAAACAAAAAATTCACTAAAAATGTAAAACCCCCTAAAAACATAAAAACCCTCTAATAATACCTAAAAACATAAAAAACATAAAACACATAAAAACCGAAAATTTTATAAAAACCATTGAAAACCCCTAAAACCATAAAAAATTGTAAAACCCATAAAATCCCTAAAACCCCTAAAAACCCATAAAAATCCAAAAAAAAAATCTTTAAAATCACT
Source organism: Viscum album (assembly GCA_963277665.1). Taxonomy (NCBI): domain Eukaryota; kingdom Viridiplantae; phylum Streptophyta; class Magnoliopsida; order Santalales; family Viscaceae; genus Viscum; species Viscum album. The sequence continues at coordinate 539,524,272 of OY728156.1, forward strand.
AAAAATGTAAAAAACCGTAGAAACCATGAAAAACACTAATATAACCTTAAAACACTTAAAACCCATAAAAACCTAAAAAAATGTTAAAAACTATAAAGTCCATAAAACTATAAAACCCCATAAAACCTTAAAACCCCAAAAAACCACAAAAAATATAAAAACCCTTTAAACCCCTAACAATTTTAAAAACTAAAAATACCATTAAATCTCGTAAAACTCAAAAAAATATAAAAAAACCCCTAAAAACCATTAATTCCTAAATAATTCCTAAATATCCCAAAATCGAAAAAACATTAAACCCTCAAAAATCCTTAAAAATCCAAAAAATAATTAAAGCCCCTAAAAACATAAAAAATTACAAAAATTCTAATAAATCAAAAACCACTAATAACCAAGAAAATAATTAAAAATCATCAATGACCATAAAATTCCAAAAAACCTAAAATTTCCTACAAATGTAAAAAACAATAGAAACCCTAATGAAAACCTTAAAAACCTAAAAACACTTAAAACCCCTAAAACCCTCAAAACACTAAAAACCATAAAATGAAACTAAAAACCCTAAACCCCATAAGCTCCCTAAAACCCCTAAAAAATAAAAAACTCTAAAATACCTAAAACTGATAGAACAATTTAAACCCCTAAAAAAATTAAAAACTATAAAAACCTTAAAACCCATAAAAACTCAAAAAACCATTAGAAAACCAAAAAAACCAAAAAAGCCTAAATTACCTAAAAACTTGAAAACCCCTCAAAATATATACAAACCCATAAAACTATATAAATCATAAAAATTCATAAAATCCATAAAACGTAAAAACCCCTAAAAATTCTAAAAACACAAAAGAAATCCTTAAAAACCTATAAGCATGAAAAAAACCTAAAAATCAAAAAAATTTATAAAAACTATAAAACCCCAAGAAACCCCAAGAGACCCCTCAAAATCACTAAAACTCCATAAAACACTAAAAAATCCATAAAAATCTACAAAAAAATAAAACCCCCTAAAAATAAAAAAAAACCTAAGAAAATATTAAAATTCGAAAAACACTTTAAACCCCTAAAAACATAAAGGGGGTGGTGAACATCCACAAGATGATCTAGAATGCATCATGATTAAAAATAGTTTCTATGTTTAACATTGTTAATGATCTGCCATTATTGCGCTCACTTGGGGTTGCAAGAAGAAGTAGGATATTGATGGTCCTGAAGTTCGTTAAATGGATCCCCCCACTTCCATCATGGATAAAGGTCAATGTGGATGGCGCAGACCTGGGATCTCCTAGACCCTCGGGGTGTGGTGGTGTTTTTCATACCTCTATGGGATTTGTAAAGCGATGTCTCTTTCACAATATCGGGGATGGTTGTGTATATGAAGCGATGATTTAGGATATCATAAAGGCTGTGAAATTTATGAGTCAATTTAAGTGGACATGACATTTGGAATGGATCCGATTCGATGTCCGTAGTTTCCGCTCTAAAGGGATTTTCCATAGATGTCGTTTGGAGACTTCTATCTCAATGGATTGAGTGCCTTAATTTTTCTTGGACCTTGATCTTCAGTGTTTCACATGCATATAGGGAGACATACTCAGTTGCAGACACTATCTTCAAAAGAGAAATTGAAGAAAGATGTTCAATGTGGTCCTTCGTCACTCCACCTTTTTTACTCCATTTGTAAATTAGGTTTTGAAGGGTGAGATACACTCTAACACTTGTAGACACATCTTGTAGATATCTGTTTATGTTTTGTTGATTTTTTGGGGGCTAGGCTAGCCATGTCTTGCACCAATTCAAGCCAAAAAACCTAAATAACCTTAAAAACCCAAAAAAAACCGTAAAAGTCCTTGAATCCCTAAAACCCCTTAAAATCCATAAAAACCCTCAAAACCTTAAACAACCCTAAAAACCCCATAAAAACAATAAAACCCACTAAAACCTATAAACCCATTTAAATATCTAAAAAGATTAAAACTCTAAAAAACTCGAAACCCCATAAGAACTAAAAAAACCTAGAAATCAAAAAAAATAAAATAAACCTAAAAACCCTTAAACCCTCAAAATCTATAAAAAAACCTAACCCGATAAAATCATAAGATATCCATATGAACCCCAAAAAAACTAAACATCAATTGAAACCCTAAAAACCCTGAGAAAACCTTGAAACCCAAAAAAAGTCTTAAAATCCCTAAAACCCAAAAAACCTTTAAAAACCCATAAATACCCTAATACAACCCCAAAAACCGTCAAAATATCTAAAATACATTAAAACCAATAAGAATACAAAAAATTCCTACAAATCCCTTAAATTTTAAAAACCCCTGAAAACCTTAAAAACCAATAAAAACTTAAAAACATAATATCACTTAAAACCCTAAAACACCTAAAAAAGTTTAAAAAACCCTAAAAACATAAAAGGCCATAAAACCCCCTAAAAAGTCTCCAAAACGTTAAAGAACCCTAAATACCTATATAACCCCCAAAACCACCAAAAACACTAAAAATCCATTAAACCCCTAAAAATGTTAAAAAACTCCAATGAACCTAAAAACACTAAAATATTAAATAAACATAAAAAACCCATAAAATCCTTCAAAATCCCTAAAAACCCTAAAAACCCATAAAAATATTAAAAATCATTAAAATTCCCAAAAAATTTTAAAAACCCTGAAAACCCCTAACAACACCATAAATACCGAAAATCAATAAAAACCACTAAAACTCTCAAAATCCCGAAAAACTATAAAAACCATAAAATCCTAAAAACCAAAAAAATCCCTAAAAACCTAAAATCCCATAAACCCCTAAAAGCTCCTATGAAATCATTAAAACCTATAAAACATAAAATCCCTAAAAACCCATAAAATAAAAAAATAGCTAAAACCCAAAAAAACCCATTAACACCCATAAAATCATAAGAACCCTGAACCCACTAAAAATTATAAAACCCATTTAAACATGTAAAAATTTTAAATGTCTCTAGAAAACATAAAAATCCTAAAAAACACTAAAAACCAAAAAAAATGCTAAAAACCCATAAAAACATCAAAATCCCTAGAAAGCCAAAAAAACCATAAATATCCTATTAAATCTAAACAATTCCATAAAAACCTATAAAACCCAAAAAAAACCCTAAAACCCCTAATAAAACACTAGAAACATAAAACTGTTAGAACCCCTAAAAACCTAAAACCCCACTAAAAACCCTTAAATGCTAAAAACCCTAAAAATAAAAATACACTAAAAACCTTTGTAACCCTAAAAACTAAAAAAACCCCGAAAACACCTAAAAAATTAAAAATTATAAAAAAAATTAAACAGCTAAAAACGATAAAAAACTATTAAAACATTTAAAACCCTAAAAATACACAAAAAACCCCAAATACATAAGAAAACTATAAAACCCATTAAACCCCAAGAGACTCTCAAAATCCCTAATAAACTAAAAAGAATAAAAATACTAAAAATCCCTAAAAAGATATAAAATACCTAAAAACCCAATAAAAACCTTAAAAATCTAATATCACATAAAACCCCTAAAAACCTAAAAATGCTAAAAACCATAAAAAACCGTAAAACCCTCAAAATCCATTAAAACCCTAAAAATACTAAAAAATACGTAAAAATCCCTAGAAACCTTAAAAAAACCCCAAAACCCCTTAGAAATACTTAAAAATCTAAAAACACTACAAACCCTTGAAAAATGATAAACTCTATAAAAACCTAAAAATACCCTAATAACCCTAAAACCACAAAACATCATAAAACACCATAAATACCTAAAAAACCCAAAACCACATTAAAACCCTAAAAATCCGATAAAACTCTAAAAACTCAATATACCCCTAAAAATTATAAAAAAATCACTACAAACTCATAAAAACATAAAAACCCAAAAAAACACAACAACCCTATAAATCCACAAAATTCCAGATAACCCTAAAAACTCATACAAATCCTAAAAGACCATTAAAATCCCTAAAAACATAAAAAACCAAAAAATAATTAAAACCCATAATAAATTCATAAAAAAATAAAAATACATAAAACACTTGAAAAACTAAAATACACTTAATGCCCCTAAAAACCATAAAACCCCAAAAACCCAAAAAACACATAAAATCCATAAAAATATAAAAATCCTAAAAAGGCCCAAAAATCACTAAAAATATAAAAAATGCTAAGAACACTAAAAACCCCTAAGAAACCCATAAAACCCTAAAAGTACATAAAACCCTAAAAGTGTAAAAATTACTAAAACCCCTAAAAAACTTCTAAAATCCTAAAACCACTAAAACCCATAAAATCCAAAAAAACATTAAAAAAACAGAAACACATAATAAACCAAAAATAATATACGAACACTAGAAACACAAAACCCCAACAAATGGTAAAAACTCTAAAAACATAAAATCAATATAAAAACAAAAAACCCCCAAAAACCCAACAAACATAAAAACCATAAATCCAAGAAACCCAAAAAAACCCAGAATAATCCGTAAAACCCCTAAAAACCCCAAAACCCATAAAAATCATAAAAGTATAAAAAAACCATAAAAACATAAAAAACCTTAGGAACCCTAGAAACACATATGAATATATTAAAAAACTTACAATACTTAAAACCCCAAAAATCTAAAAAATTTCAAAAGCCCTAAAACACCCTAAAAATCATAAAACCCCTAAAATACCTAAAAACCGCTAAAAACCATAAATCCCTTTAAAACCCATAAAAACTAAAAAAGACCCTTTAACTCCATAAAAATGTAAAAAAATATTAAAAAACCATAAAACCCTAAAAACAAAAAAAAATTGAAAAAATGATAAACAAATCCTAAAAACATTAAATCCTCTAAAAATCCTTAAAACCCCAAAGAACAAAAAAACCTAAACATTCCTTAGAAATCCCTAGAAAAATATTAAACCATAAAAACCTAGAAAACCCAAAATAAAACATGAAAAAACTAAAAACACTTAAAACCCATTAAAACCTAAAAAACTCAAAAAAACCTAAATGCCCATAAAAACCCAAGAAACCCGAAAAACCAAAAACCCCTATAAAAATTAAAAACCCTAAAACCCCATAAGATCCCTAAAACAACCAAAAAATATAAAAAATATTTAAACCCCTAAAAAAATAAAAAAAACTCTAAAACCCTTAAAAAACAAAATAACAATAAAATAGTCATAATACCTCAAGAAAACTATAAAAACCCTAAAATCCTCAAAATCCTAAAAAACATAAAAATTGATAAAATACGTAAAAAACCATAAAAATGTAAAAACCTTTAAAACTCTGAAAACCCCCAATGAAAACCATAAAAACCTAAAAATAATTAGAACCACTATAAATATAAATAATGTTGAAAACCCTAAAAACCCTAAAACACTATAAACCATAAAACACACTAAAACCTTTAAAACACTAAAACCCCATAAAAACCTAAAATACACTAAAAACACTAAAACTGTTTTAATCTACAAAAAATGTAAACATACTTTTAAAACCATAAAAACTCAATAAAACCCTAAAAAACCAAATAATTCTTAAAAACGCTACAAAAATCTAATAACCCTAAAAACCATAAAATCCCTAAAAACCATAAAAATCATAAAAGACCTTAGAATTCCCTAAAAATTCATAAAAACATAAAAAACCCTAAAACCTGAAAAAAAAACCTATGAATACCTTAAATACAAAAATAATATTAAAACCCATAAAACCCAAAAATATCCCGAAAAATACTAAAACACCTAAAAACCATAAAACCCCTAAAAATGTTAAAACCCCCCAAAATGCACTAAACCCCAACCAAAGCATTCAAAACTCGAAAAAAATACATTGGACTCCTAAAAAACTCTAAAAATAAAAAATATACTAAATAAATAAAACCCCCCCCCCCTAAGTCCCACGAAAACCAGAAAACCCTGAAAATCTTAAAAACACTAAAACCCCTAAAAATCTCCTAAAATCCAAAAAACAAAAAAAATATATTTAAAATCCCAAAAATCCCTAAAAATGTAAACAACCATAAACCCCTGAAAACCCATAAAAAAACCATAAAAATATAAAAACACTTATACCCCATAATAATTAAGATGATAAAAACATTTAAAAGCAAAAAAATCCCCAAAACGGATAAAAACATAAAAAACCTAAAAAATCTATAAAATCAATAACCCCCCCCCCCCCCCCCACTCAAAACACTTAATAGAACCTAAGAAACCTAACACTTAAACCCCTAAAAACCTAAAAATTACTAAAAACCATAAAAACTCATAAAACCCCTAAACCCCACAAAACCATATAAACCCATATGAATAACAAAAACCTTAAAAACATATAAAAATACTAAAAGCCACTAAAAACTCTAAAAATCCTTTAAACCTATAAAAAAAATAAAAATATATAAAAACATAAAACCCCAAAATACTAAAAAAAAACCTTAAAACCTAAAGAAACATAAAAACCCTAACTACCATAAAAACTCTAAAACCTTAAATCCATAAAACCCCATAAAATTTCAATGAAAAGATCTAAAAATCCCAAAAAATTGAAAAAATCTAAAAAATAATGAAAACCCTAAGAAATATTTAAAAACCTAAACATAATTATAATTACTAAAAACCTAAAAACATACCAAAAATTATAAAACCACATTACAGACCTAAAAAGGATAAACAAATCTAAAAAAATACAACCCTAAAAAGAAAAAAACCTAAAACCCAAAAAACCAATAAAACCCAAAACCCTAAACAGTAAAACCCCCAAAAAAACACAGAAATTCCCTAAAAACCCTAAAAACGCATAAAAATCCAAAAATATACGAAAATCAAAATATATATAAAAATATTAAAACACATATAAAATATTAAAATCTAAGAACACTTAAAACCCATAAAAGACCTACAAAACCAAAAATACCAAAAAACCCCAAAAAACCATGAAAACCCATAAAACCTTAAAAACCCCAAAAAACCCTTAAAAGCACTAAAACCATGAAAAATATCTAAACTCATTTTAACTAATAAAACATTAAAAAACTATAAAAAAAATTAATACTCTAAAAAAACCCAAAAAACCCATAAAAATTTTAAAAAATTAAGAACCATAAAAATTTCTAATATAAAAAATTACAAGAACCCAATAAATATCTATAAATCCCATAAAAAACCCGTAAAAGAATAAAAATCATATAAATTTAAAAACCCCTAAGAAATCCCTATAAAACAAAAAACAGTTAAACCCCTATGAATACTAAAAAACTCTAAAAACCCTAAAACCCCTAAAAACTGTAAGACCCCTAAAAAGATTAAAAACCCCAAAACCATTAAAAACTATAAAACCCCATAAAACCCCTAAATAACCTCTGAAATTTATAAAAACACTTCAAACCTTTAAAATGATAAAAAACTCTAAAAAACCATAAAACCCATAAAAATAGTAAAACACCACTAAAAACCCAAAAACCATAAAAACCATCATTATCCATAAAAACCATAAAACCCCTAAAAATCTTAAAAACACATAAAAATACAAAAAAAATAAAAATACTCTAAAAACCAAAAATGCACTATGAAAAACATAAAAACATAAAATATATTAAACTTCTAAAATCCTAACAACTCTAAAATTCCTAAAACCCTAAAACACCCTAAAACCCTAAAAACCATAAAAACCATAAATACGCTAAAATTATAAAAAAAAATAATATTAAAACATCGTAGAAAACCTAAAAATATTAAAAACCTAAAAAACACTAAAAGCCCTAAAAATCATAAAAATAATAAATCTCGTAAATTCATTAAATTCCTTAAAACCCCAAAACACCATAAAAACATTGAAACTCTAAAAACAGCTTACGCCACTAAAATGATATCAAAACTCTAAAAACACTGGTAACCCCAAAAACTCAAAAGACCCCCTAAAACCCAAAAAAAAATCAAAACCCAAAAAACCCTAAAAGACCATCAAAATACCTAAAACATATAAATATGATAAATATCCTAAAAGTTCCCTAAAAATCCATAATAGCGTAAAAATCCCTAAACACCTTGACAAACCATAAGAAAGACTTAAAAACAGAAAAACTAAAAGACTCCTTAAAAACCATACAAAACCCTAAAACCCTAAAAATACTTAAAACACGAACAACTAAAAAGAACCGCAAAAACCAAATACACCACTAAAAATCCATAAAAACCAGAACATACCACTCAAAACTCAAAAAACACTTTAAACTCTTAAAAATTTAAATAAACGCTAAAAAGCATTAAAACGATAAAACTCAAAAAATTCTTAAAAACCCGAGAAAACATAAATACCATAAAAACCCTAAAACCCCTCAAAATCCTAAAAAACATAAAATCCATAAAAAATACATAAAAATCCCTAAAAATGTAGAAAAAACCCAAAACACATTGAGAACCCCTAAGAAAACCTTAAAAACCTATGAACACTTTAAACCCCAAAAGACATTACAAACAATAAAATACCTCAAAACCCCCAAAACCCCTCAAAATCCATAAAAACCCTAAAAACCATAAAAAGACTAAATAATCCATAAAAATACCTAAAAGCATAAAAATCCTAAAAACTATTAAAACCCCCAATAAAATTTGAAAATCTTAAAAATGCTAAAACCCTTAAAAGGATCTAAAAACTATAAAACCCCTAAAAACCCTTTCAAAAACCCCTAAAACCATCTAAGATCCTAAAAATAAACTAAAAACTATAAAAACCTTTAAACCCCTACAAATGAAAAAAGACTAAAAAACAGTCAGAACCATAAAAACTAAAAAATAACCTAAAACCAAAAAAACCATAAAAACCATACACACCATCAAAATCCACAAAAACCCTAAATACCATTAAATTTGTAAAAATACCAAAAAATACATACAAAAAAGAATCCCTAAAACCCTAGAAAACACCTATTAAAACCTTAAACGCCTAAAAAATTTAAAATCCCTAAAAACCAAAAAAACACTAAAAACCATAAAACCCCTAAAATCATTGAAAACCCTAAAAACACATAGAAACAAAAAAAAACTAAAAAAACAACAAACCCATTAAAACCATAATGATTTTAAAAACACTAAAAATACATAAAAACTCAAAAAACCCAAAAAAAAATAAAATAACGTAAAACCCTAAAAACCCTCAATATCACTAAAAACCATAAAAATCTTAAAAATCCTTAAAATCCAAAAAATTAACCAAAAAATAAAAAAACCCTAAAATCATTAAAAACCCAAATTACTCATAAAAACCCTTTTAACCCATAAAATTTTTAAAAACTCTAAGTACCTTAAAACTCTAAAAACACAAGAAAAAACCCAAAACCCCAAAAAACCAGAAAAACCCTAAAGCACATCGAAACACATCAAAGACATAAAAACATTAGAAATCATACAAAATTCCCAAAAAAATTCAAAAGTCATAAGAAATCCTAAAAACCTAGAACACTTCAAAGAAAACCTTAAACACCTATAAATACATAAAACCCCTAAAAAAATAAATTTAGGGGGCTGGGAATAGCCCAACTCTCACACCATCCTTGCCTAAAAACCTAAAAACACATAAAACCACGAAACATTATAAAATGCTAAAAAACTCAAAATTCCTATACCAAAAAACATAAAAACCCCAAAAAACCTATTGACCTAAAAAATGCTAAAGACCCTAAAAACCGTAAAAAGGCCCTAAAAACCCTAAAATCCATAAAAACGTAAATCCGAAAAAATTATTCAAAACCATAAAAACATTAAAGACATAATAGAACATCTAAACCCCATTAAGAAACTAAAAACATTAAAAAACTCTAAAAACCTAAAAAAATTTAAAAAACACAAAAAAACATAAAAATAATAAAGCCCCCAAACCCTAAAAATCTAGAAAAACAATAGGAAAACCATAAAAACCTAAAAATGATTAGAACACCTCAAACATAAAATTTTTAAAACCCATTAAAACTCTAAAACACCTAAAATCATTAAAAACAATCAAAATACCTAAAACCTATAAAACCCCATAAAAATAATAAGAGGCCAAAAAAGCCTAAAACGTAAAAAAATACAAAATCCCTAAACAAACATAAGAATTTCATAAAAACATATAAAAAACATTAAACCCTAAAAACCTAAAAAATGAAAAAAAACCCTAAATAGATCCTAAAACCCTAGAGCCCCTAAAACCCCCAAAACCCTTAAAAACCTAAAAACCCATAAATCCAAAAAACAACTCAATACTCTAAAAACAATTTCAAACCCGAAATATGTTAAAAAAACTACAAGAACATAAAAACACCACAAACTAAAAAACCTAAAACCCTCAAAAAACATAAAACCTGTAAAAAAACCCATAAAACCTAAGAAGCCCCCAAAATCCCAAAATCCCTAAAAACAATTCAATTCCTAAAAATCCATTAATCTATAAAAAACCCTAAAAATCCCTAAGGAAAACATAAAATCCTAAAAACACTTAAAATACCAAAAAACCAAAAAAATGCTAAAAACCGATAAAAACAATAAAAAAATCTTAGAACCCCATAAAAATCACGAAAACCCCCAAAATCCTTAATAATTAAAAATTCACTAAAAACCCTGCAAAACACTTGTAAAACCATAAAAACCTAAAAAAACATAAAACCCCTAAAACCCTTAAAAAGCTATATTAAGACCATAAAATCACTTAAACCCGTCAATACCACTAAAACCCATAAAAATCTTAAGAACCCATAAAAATACAAAAAACCATTTAAAATTATGAAAACCCTTTAAACCCCTGAAAGAATTAAAAAACAATAAAATCCATAAAAACCCTAAAAATCATAAAAACCCTAAAAAAAATCCTAATAGCCCCTAAAATATTCAAATTCCATAAATACCCTAAAAACATAAAATTCATAAAAAATTATAAAAGACCTAAAAACATAAATACTCCAAAAAACGATAAAAACCCCTATAAAAATATTAAAATCCTGAAAACCCTTAAAAAACCTAAAACCCTAAGAACCCTAAAAATCTCTAAAAACCTCAAAATTATTAAAGACCCTAAAAACAATATAAACCTAAAAACTCTAAAAATAACAAAAAACATAAAAAAACTTAAAACACTAACAAATAATAAGAAATACATAAAAACCGAATAACACTTAAAACCCTTAAAAACCAAAAACATGTTAAAAAATCTCAAAACCCCTATAATTTCACTAAAAACCTAAAAACCCTGAAAAACTAAAACCCCTAATAACCATATAAATCCTTTGAGTAATTTTGTGTATGGTATGGTGTTGTGGATGGTTTATAGGATTGTTGTGGTTTCATTTCAGCTTGCCGATCATGGGGTTGTTTTTTTGAATTGAGGTGATGTTTTGGATACAGATTGTGCGAGGCCTTACGTTCCTTTGGGCTTGTTATGTGTTTTGGTGGAAGTGTTTGGATGTGTGTTTGTGGGTGGGAGGTGGTGCATGAGTGCGTTAATTTTTGTGGGTGTTGTTGTGTTTTGTTTATGTGTGTGTGCGGGTGGTGGTCCATGCATGTGAGTGTGATTGTGTGAGTGTGTGTGTTTGGTTGCTAATGTTTGTAGATAATCCTTGTTGGGTGTTGTTATTTCATCTTTGGCCTTTTTTTAGCATGTTTGTGTTACCCATAAGAGTGCTTACTAAATTTTTTATTGGTAGTTGTTGGGGCTCATTTATCTAGTTTAGGAGGGGAACATGTACTGTGATCCCGTGTTGTTAGTGGCTAGTCGGTGTGTTGTTGTAAACTAACTGCTCATGTCGATTGTAGTGTCTGCTGCTTTTTGAATCTCTCGAGTTTGGATGATTGCTGGAATCATGCATGTTTTGTCAGAAATGTCTTTCTCTTATAGTTATTTTTACTGGTTCTTGGTGGGTGTGATGCTTTTCCAGCATGGTGATAGTGCTTCTCTACTATCTGACTACCATCTTGAGGGGATTTATGAGATTCTTTGGCCATTTTTTTCTACATGTTCACTCCATCATTTTGGGTTCCTTCTATAGTGTCCTTGTGTTTGGTTTGGTCTTGGAACCATTGTTCTTTGAAGAACCATTGTTTTACCCTTGGGAGAATTTCTTGTAATTCATATTCTCTTATTTATACTTCATAATTTTTCCTTGTGAAAAAATTCATAAAAACAATAAAAACTCAAAAAACCCATAAAAACCCACTATAAACTGGAACCAAATTTAAACCCTTAAACACATTGGAAATTTCCTTAAAATACTAAAAAAACATAAAAATATAAAAACCCCTAAAACACAAAAAAACCATCAAAATCCCTAAAACCCATAAAAATCATAAACAACCCCTAAAAACCCTAAAATTTTCAAAAACCAAAAGATACAAAAAATCCATAAGAAAATATTAAAAACATAAACACACATAAAACACCTAAAAAATAATAAAACCCGTAGAAAACCATATAACCCCTTAAAACTGTAAATCCCCTAAAATCCCTAAATCCCCTAAAACCATAAAAATCCCAAAAAAAATCCTTGAGATCCCTAAAAATGTAAAAAATTCTAAATACCCTAAAAACAATAAGCTAACCTTAAAAAACTAAAAACACTTAAAACCCCAAAAACCTAAAAAATGATAAAACCCATAAAAACCATAAAGAGAGCCTAAAAATAAAAAAAACTCCTAAAATCGTTAAAACCCTTAAAAACCCATAAAATCAATTGAATCCTCTAAAAAAACTTTAAACCCCTAAAAAGTTAAAAAACTATAGAAACCCTTAAAAAACTAAAAAAACTAAAAAAATGTAGAACCAAAATAACCACAAAACACCTAAAATCTGAAAAAAAGGACTAAATATCCCTAAATTCATAAAAACCCCAAAAAAAACCCTAAGAAAACCATAAAACCAAAAAACTGAAAACCCTTATTAACCAAAATATGCTAAAAATCATAAAAAATAGAAAAACACAAAAAACTCATAAAAACAATAAAATTACATAAAAATCATAAAAACACATAATAATCCTTAAAAATTATTACAAATCGATAAAAACATTAAAACCCACAAACACTGTGAAATAACACAATGAATCCAGTAAAACCCTAAAAATCTTAAAACCCCTAAAAAACAAAAAATGATAAAAATCCTAAAAATCCTAAAAAGAAACTAGAAAACCCAAAACCCCCCAAAAAACTATTACAACCCCTAAAAACCAAGAAGACCCTAGAAACCCATAAAAACCCTAAAATAACAAAAACCCATAAAAACTCTCAAAATCAAGAAAACACTAAAACTAATATAAATCCTAATAATTCTATAAAAACTTAAAAACCCATAAAAACCTAAAACCACTGATGAAAACTATAAAAACTTAAAATCACATAATACCCCAAAAAACCTAAAAAATGCTAAAAACCTATAAACACAAGAAAACCCATAAAACCCCTCAAAATCCATAATAAAATAAAATTCACTAAAAATCCCTAAAAATCCATAAATATAGAAAATCCCCTAAAAACATTGAAATACCCTAATAATACCATAAAAACTGAAAAACAAATAAATCCACTAAAAACCTATAAAATGCTAATAATCTAGGTTACACTAAAAAGACCTTGAAACCATAAAATACACGTTTTTTTCTAAAACCATAAAAAATAAACCAATACCAAAAACCCCCACTCAAAACACTAAAACCCTATTATACCCTTAAAAGGATAAAAACTCTAAAAACACTAAAACCCTAATGAACTCATAAACCCCTAAAAATAAAAAAACCCCAAAATTCCAAAAAATACTAAAACCATTAAAATACCATAAAACCCATAAAATCCATAAGAAATACCTAAGAATCCTTAAAAACATAAAAACATAAAAAAAACCCTAAAAACCCTAACAAAACATTAAATACCTAAAAACACTTAAAACCAATAAAACCATAAAAACACAAAAAAACCTAATAAATCATAAAGACCCTAACAAACCCAACCCCCCCCCCCAATCCCTAGAAACCCTTCAAAAACATAAAAATAATAAAACCTGAAAAACCATAAAAATCCATAAATACCCTAAAACCCGATAAAAATCCTAAAAAAGCCAAAAAAATTCCTAAAAACATAAATACCCTAAAATCTATAAAAAACCAGCAAAGAACCTAAAAACCATAAATACACTTAAGACCCATGAAAACATAAAAAATAATAAAACCCCTATAAACACTAAAATGACTCAAAAAACATTAAAATCCCTTAATGTAAAGGTGAATAAGCGAGAGCAGCTTTCAATTTCTGCAGAGTAAGAGAAGGCCAGGAAGAAGATGCTATCCAGGCTTGGCATGCCAGAGATTTTGAGTCTGGATGGGACTCAACGGACATGGGTGATGAATCAGACTTCATCTTTACTGATGTGGGCGAAGAATTTCATGTGGGCATGGGGTTTCGAGGTGTGGAGCTGGAGGATTTTGGTGGCGATGTTGACTGATCCTCCCCTTGCGTTCTTTCCCTTCTGGCCCTTTTGACCAGTTTTCTTTTGATTTTGCTTTTCTTCCTTTCATATTATGGTCTTCGGGCTGAGGTCGTAAGGGGTTTTGGGTGTGGATCGGTGGATCCCTCCCCTCCTTTGTCTGCATGTTTGTGTCTCTTCTTTTAATAAATTTTTGGGTGCCAGGAATAGCCTGGACCTGATCCTTCCTTTTCCCTAAAAACCATGAATATCTTGAAGACCCTTAAGAATAAAATTTGAAATCTAAAAACATGTAAAACTCCTAAAGAACATAAAAATTCTAAAAACCAGAAAACATAAAGACCATAAAACCCTAAAAATCATAAAATACCTAAAACATGCAACACCCTAAAAACCCACTAAACAATCTAAAAACTCTTTTAGCACCTAAAAACGTTAAAAATGTTAAAAAAACATAAAATCCTTAAAAACAAAAAAACCCTTAAACCCCAAAAAACACTAAAATCCCTAAAATTCCCTAAAAACAAAAAAAAATCCTCAAAAGGCACTAAAATTACCTTAAAATATAAAAAATTATAAAAACCCTAAAAAGCCTAAGAAAAACAAAAATACCTAAAAATTAATACAATCCTGGAAAAACATAAAATAGTCTAAAGACATTATAAAACCCTAAATCCCTAAAAAGTTCTAAAACCCTCAAAATATCTAAAAACAATAAAACCATAAAAATCCTAAAATCCCAAAATTCCTTAAAAAGATAAAACCTCTAAAAACCTTGAAAACCCCAAACAAAACCATAATACACAAACACACAAAATAAAACTAATAACCTAAAAATCATAAAATCCCCAAACGACCTTAAAACCCCATAAAAACTATAAAAACCTTAAAACCATAAAAAACATAAAAACCCATAAAACACTAAAAACCTATAGTAACTCGAAATCAATATTTTAACCCTGAAAACATGAAAATTATCTAAAAATCATAAAACTCTTAAAATTCAAAAAACCTAAAAACCTAAAAAAAAATACACTATTAAAACCCCCAAACCCCATACAAATCATCATAATCACTAAAAACCCTAAAAACATAAAAAACACTAGAAATATTAAGAAAATATTAAAAATATAAAAAAAACTTAAAACCACTAAAATCATAAAGAATGATAAAACCCCTAAAAAAACATAAACCCAAAAAAACCACAAAATCTCTAAAACCTCTTAAAATAATAAAAAAATAATGATTCCCTAAAAACCCTAAAAATGTAAAAAAACCATAAAAAAATTAGAAAAAATAAGGGAACCTTCAAAATATAAACACACTTAAAACCTTAAAAACCCACTAAAAACAATAAATCCTCATAAACCACATAGAAATTTTAGAAATATCAAAAAAACTAAAAACCAATAAAAACTCAAGAAAACCCCTAAAACCCAAAAAACCCTAAACCCTTAAAAAACCTCAAAATCTATAAAAACCCTAAAAACCATAAGAAACATAAAATATATATAAAAATTCATAAAATGTTAGAACCCCTAAAAACACTTAAAACCCCTAACACCCCAAAAATACTAAAAACCCTAAATCCCCAAAAAACAATAAATACAATAAAAAACATAAAAACCTTCAAACACCTTAAAACACATAAGAAAATAAAAACCCACTAAAAAGTTTAAAAACACCTTCAAAACCTTAAAATCTTAAAAAATATAAAAAAACTTTAAAACCCCCAAAAAAATCAAAGAAAACATAAAACCCAAAAAGCTATAAAACCCCCAAAATGGTAAAACCCCTAAAAACCATTACAAGTCCTAAAATAACTAAAAACCCATAAACATATTAATAAATCCCTAAAATACCCAAAATCGTAAAACCCCCATAAAACCTTTTAAAACCTTATAAATCTATAAAAACCTAAAAATAGTTAAAAAATAAAAAAATACTAAAAACTAAAAAGACCCTAAAAATTCCTCTAAAAACCATAAAACCCCCCTAAAATCCCTAAAACCCATTAAATCACTAAAACCATTAAATCCCCTAAAAACATGAAAAAACTTTATAACCATAAAAAATATAAAAAACTCCAAAAAATATATATAAAGACCTAAAAACCACAAAAAAACCTTAAAATCCAAAAAACCCCTAAAATCCATAAAACCCATAAAAATGAAAGTCATCAAAAATAAGTAAAAACACTAAAAACATAAAAACACCAAATACCCTGAAATCCCTAAGAAAACCTTAAAAACCAAAAAAATACTTAAACTCCCTAAATACATAAAAACAATAAAACATATAAAACCCCAAAACACCTAAAAATCCATTAAACCTTCAAAATCAGAATGAACCCCCAAAAAATAAAATCCTTAATATCTCTAAAAACCGAAAACCATGAAAACACCTAAGAAAACCATAAAACCAAAAACTCTTAAAACCCTTATAAATCAAAAAATGATAAAAATCATAACCCCCCCCACAAGACCCTAAAAATATTATAACACCTAAAAAACCTAAAACCCCCAAAAATATCTTAAAACCCCCTAAAAACTTATAAAAACCCAAAATCCTCTAAAAACACAAAAAACCATTTAAACCCTAAAAGGATTAAAAAAATCTAAAATATCATTAGAACAGAAAAAACTCAAAACCAATAAAACCATGAAAATAAAATATTATCCCAAAAAACCATCAAAATCACTAAAAACACATGAAAACAGTAAAAATCTAAAAAATACATAAAAATCATTAAAAACATAAAAACCCCTAAAACCCTTGAAAACCCCAAGGAAAACATTAAAAATTAAAAACACTTAAAATGCCTAAAAATATAAAAAACCCTAATATCCCTAAAACCCATAAAACCCCCAAACCCCCTAAAACTCCACAAAATCTCTAATAGCCCTAAAAACAATAAAAATACTTAAAATAATCTAGTATCTCTAAAAACATGAAAACCCTAAAAAAGCTGAAAACCCTTAATAAAACCCTGAAAATAATAAAACAAATAAAACACCTAAAAACCCTATGAATATTTAAATCCATTAGGATATATTTAAAACCATAAACCCACTAAAAAACACATAAAGTGTGATTTAGGATGAGGATTCAGAAAAGGAAAGAGGGTTTGAGATCTCTTGTAGTGATGGTAGAGGCATTTAGGGTTATCAAAGTTCATGGACTTTCCTCTCTATTTATACTTGGAGCTAAGATTTGGGGGTGTCTCATCCTTCATGTCAAGTTGTGGTTTCAACATAAGATGGTTGTGAGAGGATAGAGAAGGATGATGGAGCTAAAATAAAGTATTTTTCATATCTAAAGGCTTCTAATCCTGAGAGAATTATCCAAAAATGTATGATTTTTAATGTTAAAGAAAATAAGGATGCTATTAAATATATGATTATGATTTTCTGATTTTTGATACTTGCTTGTTCGTTTTTTTCAGTTGGGGTGATGTTTTGGATAGTGGATGAACATTCGGCAAGTAAATTTATGGTCTTGGGATTATCATAATAGAGATGTATTCCTATCGAGAAGGGATCTCTTAATTCTCTCTTCTTGAATCAGGAACTGAAACATATGAATTGGGATTTGGATTCATTTACATGAAACAAGGTTTGGTTATCATTCAGAAATGGGATGTCCGATTCAACCCATTCTATATCATGAACATTAGGGTTTAGGTATGGATTAAAAATCTTGTCTTAAACTAGATATTTTGGCATACTCGCATATTTTTTGACATTACTTTGTGTATGGGTGTTCCCATCAATATGGGTAGAGCCATAGAAATGGCCAGTTTCGGCTACTTTGAAAGTATTAAAGATAAAATAAACCCCAACTCTGACTTGGTTGAACAAATTTTACTGTCTACAACAGAGGATGATATTAATATGAAGATTGAGTATGAAACATTACCTCAATATTATGTTGATTGTAAATATATTGGAAATATAAATAAGAATTGTATTCAAAATTATATTTTTTCTTATTTCTCTTAAAAGTTTTACAACAAGAAAGTTTGTAAGAAGCTCTAAAAAATATATTCAATAGGTGGTGAAAATCCCAATGCTATTGGAAATTTTAGTGATTCCTTTGAAGGTAATGGCCCTGGTCTAACAGGGAAGGTGAAGGAAATTCAATTGGATTGTACTAAGGAGTTTGAAAAATCTTTTGGACAATTGGATGTGAAAAATCATCCAAAAATAGTAAATTTTCGTTGTCTAAAAGTGTAGGTGTAGGCTGTAAATCATCTTGAAGTTTTTTGTAATGTTGTGGGGTTGAATGAATCTATTGATAAATAGTATGGGCCTGAGGCCCCTTTTCTTGGATCTAATGTAAATACAATGAAGAACCTAGTTCTATCTTTGGTTCATAGCCCTCTTTAGGTAGGAGAGTTTAAATATTCCCATAATCCTAATGCTAAGACATAGGTAATGGATGCTACTTTGAATCCTGACATGGATTCTTGTAAATCTATGGACGTAGGCTAGCACATTATCAAGTAACTTAACAAGCAGTGGAGATACATTAATCTTGGGGGGAAATAGATTGACACAGAGAATGATGATTCATCAAGGAAATTCTTATATCCGGATGATCCTTAAAAATTTAAGGTAGTTGATAATGAAGGCCTTTCATTATCCCCAATGAAGAAGTCAATTCCACGGAAGGTCTACACACATTTGAATCCCACCAAGATGATTAGATCCATATCAATTGGCAAAAAGTCTCGAGGTCATTCTTGCAGCCCCTTAACAGATGAATCTGATTGGGATTATGATGATTATAATCCTCTTGAATTTGATTAATGATTTCATTGGCATTTTTCTATTATATAATGAGGGTAGTTTGTCTTGTCTAACACAATTCCTCTTATCTTCCATGGTTTTGTTTTCATTTTAATAAATACGGTTTCCCTCAACATTCTAAAAAAATACCTAAAACCATAAAAACGCCTAAGAATCCATAAAAACTTTAGAAACCCACTAAAAAATCTAAAAACCATTAAAAACCCTAAAAAATTTAAATTTATAAAAAATGGTAAAACCAAAAAATACTCAAAATACCCTAAAAACCAAAAAACCAATAAAAACCTAAAAACCCATAAGAACTCCCCCAAAACCCTAAATACCAAAAACCCCCTCCAAATACCAAAAAACAAAAAAAAAACTCAAAAACCTAAAAAGCCTAAGAAAACCATAAAATCCTAAAAAACCTAAAAAACCCTAAAAACCTAAATAACCCTAAAAACCCTAAATAACCCTAAAAAACATTTAATACCCCTAAAAACCTAAATATTCATAAAACCCCTAAAATACCCTAAAACCCCTAAAAACCATAAAACTACCAAAAACCATATAACTAATAAAATGACTAAAAACCCTAAAAACACTAAAAACTATTTAAACTCTTTCAACACTTTGGTACTTTAAAAACTCTAAAATCTCTTAAAACCCCAAAAAACTCAATAAAACACTAAATAAACATTAAAATGAAAAACCTAAAAAAACTAAAAAATCTTAAAACCCCTTAAAATTCATAAAAAACCTAAAAACCAAAAATATTCTAAAATATCATTAAAAATACATAAAAATGTCCAACCCCTAATACCCTAAAACCCCTAAAAACATTAAAAACCTAAAGTCACTTAAAACACATAAAACATAAAAACACTAAAAATATTAAAAACACCTATAAAGACCTTAAAGACCCTAAAACCCCTTAAAACCATATGAACCCCTAAAATATTATAAACCCTAAAACCCATAAAAACCCTAAATACCAACTAAATGGCTAGAAACCTTTAAA
Organism: Viscum album; assembly: GCA_963277665.1. Lineage (NCBI taxonomy): Eukaryota > Viridiplantae > Streptophyta > Magnoliopsida > Santalales > Viscaceae > Viscum > Viscum album. Next base: position 539,544,532 of record OY728156.1, read on the forward strand.
CTGCTAAAAACATTAAAAACACATAAAAAAATTTTAAACCCAAAAAACTCAGAAAAAACCTTAAAAAGAAAACAAACCATAAAATTTATAAAACCCATAAAACCCTAAAATGCTAAAAATTCCTAAAAGCCACAAATAACCATAAAATGTAAAAAATCCCTAAAAACTTAAAAACCTAAAAACCCTAAAAATCCCTAAGAAAAACCTAAAACCCATAAATAATTAAAACCCCTAGTTCTTAAAAAATGCTAAAAACTGTAAAAAAAACCTTAAAAACCGTAAAATAGTTAAAACCATTAAACCCATAAAACCCCTAATAAATCCTAAAACCCACCGAAACCCAAAAAAGTGACTAAAAAATCTAAAAACTCTTTTACCCATAAAAATGTTAAAATCCATACAAAAACGTAACAAACCCTAAAAAATTCAAGAAAACTAAAAAAATCCCAAAAATCCATAAATTCCCCAAAAACATAAAAAACCCTAAAACCCTCAAGATCTCTAAAACCAACAAAACCCATAAAATTTCCTAAGAAATCCCTAAAACTCCTTAAAAACATAAAAAACCCTAAAACCCTTGAAAACCCTAAGAAAACCTCAAAATCCTAAAAACACTTAATACCACTATATTCCTAAAAACTCTAAAATCCTTAAATTCCCAAAAAAACATAAAGTCCTCTAAAAACCATTAAAACCTTTAAAACCCCATATAACGTAGAAACCACTAAAAAAACTAAAATCCCTTTAAACCCATAAAAAATTTTAAAACAACTAAAACCCTTTAATCCCACAAAAACTTTTAAAAAACATAAAACCCCTAAAAACTATAAAACCCTAAAACCCTCAAATCCATAAAAATTCTTAAAAATCCTAAAAACTCTAAAAATTCTAAAAAATTATAATATCCCTAAAAACGTAAAGCCCCAAAAACTCATAAAACCCCCTAATAAAAACTATTAAACCTAAATAACATAAAACCCACAAGAAACCTAAAAATGCTAAAAACATTAAAAAAACCTAAAACCCCTAAAAACCCATAAACACCCAAAAATCCTATTAAGGACTCCAAAAACCATTTAAACCAATAAAATTGTTAAAAAATATAAAACAATTAAAACCCTAAAAACTCAATAACAACTCTACAATCCAAAAAATCATAAATAACTTATAAACTCTCAACATTCCTAAAACCGCTAAAAACCAAAAAAAAAATTAAAATCCATAAGAATCCATAAAAAATTATAACACTCTAAAACCCCTAAAACTCTTAAGAAAAACTTAAAAACCTAAAAATACATAAAATTACTAAAAATCCTAAAAAATTTCAAAATCCCTAAAAACAAAGGAAATCCCCAAAGACCCTAAAATCCATAAAAACCATAAAAACCCTTAAACCACATAAAAACCCTAAAACCCACTAAAAACACTAAATATACGTTAAATCCATAAAAAAATTAAAAAACTATAAAAACACATAAAACCACTAAAAATTTTAGAAAGGCCCTAAAACCCAAAAAACCTTAAAGATCTTAATAGGAAAAAAAGGCACTAAAAACATAAAAACCCCTTATAACCAATAAAAACCCTATGAAAAAATCAAATACCTAAAACACTTAAAACACCTAAAAACCATAAAAATCATAAAAATCATAAAATACCCAAAACCCTTAAAATACCCATAACAAAACCCCTCAGTATCTCAAAAAAATTATAAAAACTATAAAAATATTATAACCGCTAAAAATATATTAAAACCAAAATATCTGGTAAATCCCCAAAAAACCCCTAATAAAACATTAAAAACCTAAATAACACTTAAAACCCCTAAAACCTCAATATCATTAAAACCCGAAAAGACCATAAAACCCCTAAAAGCCCCAAAAAATCATAAAAAAAACCAAAAAACACACTAAATCCCATAAAAACACAAAAAAATAAAAAAACCCTTTAAACCAATAAAAACATTAAAAAACCTTAAAAACAATAAAATCTCAAAAAAACACCTAAACAACAAAAAAACCCAGAAAACTCCTCAAAATACCTAAAACCAAAGACAAATGTAAAAATGATAAAACCCCATTAAAACCCTCTAAAACATGAAAAACATGAAAACCCCCTAATAAAACAATGAATTCTTAAAAACATGTAAAACATATCAAAAAAAAATAAAAATTATAAAAGCCCTAAAATCTCAAAAAACCCACAAAATCTGTAAAAACAATATAAAATACAAAATCCTAAAAATCCCAAAAAATATCAAAACCCAAAAACCCTACGAAACCCTTAGAACCCTAAAAACTTAAATACCATAAAAAATAGAAATTCCAAAACTCTAAAACCTCCTAAAATCATAAAACACCCTAAAAACCTTAAATCCCTAAAACCCCATAAAAACAATAAAAACCAACTAAAAACTCTAAAAGGCCATAAAACCCATAAAAATATTCATAATCCATTAAACACCTAAAAACCCATAAAATCCTAAAAATCACTAAAAATCCCTAAACGTTTAAAACCCCTAAAAATCATGAAACCCCCCAAGAAAAAATAAAACCCTAAACACACATAAAACCCCTAAAACACAAAAAACATTAAAAACCCCTAAACCCTTATAAACCATAAAATTCCATAAAAACCCCAAAAATTGCTAAAAACTCTAACCTGGATTATACCTAGAAAAGAGACTAAAAACTCTAAAAACCTAAAACCCTTAAAATATAAAAAACCCTAAGAACTCAAAACAATTATAAAACCCATCAAAATCCCTAAAAAACATAAAAACCATAAAATCCTAAAAAATCCCTAAAAAGAAAAAACCATGAAAATCCCTTAAAATCGTTAAGAATACAAAAACACATAAAAACATTTAAATCATAAAAATGATAACAACCATAAAATCCATAAAATCCTAAACCCCTCAAAATCCCTAAAAACCCTAAAAACCATAAAAATAGTGAAAATCCCTAAAAATCTATAATAATTTAAAGAACCCTAAAATATCAGAAAACCCTATGAAAACCTTATAAACATAAAAACAAATAAATCCCCTAAAAACCTAAAAAACATAAAAAACCAAAAAAACCTATAAATACCCAAAGGCCCTTAAAAACCGTAAAAACCCTAAAATCCATAAAAACACTAAAACCCCATAAAATCCTAAAACCACACTAAAATATAAAAACACTTTAAACCCAAAAGAAATGTAAAGAACTTGAAAAATCATTAAAAACCTAAAGATTTAAAAAAACTGTAAGACCCAAAAAAACTATAAAACACCTAAAATCCATCAAAAACCTCAAACTCCCAAAATCCATTAAAAACTATAAAAATCCTTAAAAGCCTTTAAAATTCATAAAAATGTAAATCCAAACAAAATTACAACCTAGAAAACCTTAAAAAACTAAAAAACATTTAAAATACCTAAAAACCTAAAAACTACTAGAAGCCCTAAAATTCACAAAAACCTCAGAAAACGCTAATTACTATAAAAACACATAAAAACTTTACAAACCATAAAATTCCATAATAACCCTAATAATCACTAAAAACTCTACAAACCCTTTAAACCCCTAAAAATTTTAAAAACTTGAAAATAACCATAAAACCATTAAAAACTAAAATAAATTAAACACCAAAAAAAACTTAAAAACCTAAAAAACTTTTAAAACCCCCCAAATCCCAAATAACCCTTAAAACATTTTAATCCTTAAATTCCTTAAAAATTCCCAAGAACATAAAAACCCATAAACATCTATAAAACCCCTACGATAACCTTAAAAACCAAAAAAAACTTACATCCCTGAAAAAACCTAAATAACCTAAAAACCTAAAAAATGATAAACAAACCTAAAAAATCATAAAAATCATAAATGCACTAAAATTACCTAAAAACGTAAAAACCATAAAAACACTAGAAACTACTAATACAAGTTGAAAAACCTAAAAACACTTAAAATCCATTAAAACCATAAAAAATTCTAAAAACCCTAGAATACCATAAAACCCTAAACCCCATAACCTATAAAACCCCGTAAAAAATAAAAACCCTAAAAACCATTAAAAACTAAAAAATCACTTAAATCTCCAAAAACACCTTCAAACCCTTAAAATCATTAAAAATGATAAAAACCATGAGACTCCTAAAAACCCAAAAAACAAAAAACCCAAAAAACACTATAACCCCTTAAAATCCCTAAATACCCAAGACCCCATACAATCTTAAAACCCCCTAAAATCCCTAAAAATGTAAAAACCCTAAAAACCCATAAGAAAAGGTTAAAACCCAAAAAAATACCTAAATCCCCAAAAACACCAAAACCCCAATAAATAGACACTAAAACCACCTAAAAATCCTAAAAACACCTAAAATCCATAAAAACACTAAAAACTCATAGAAACCATAAAAACATTTAAAACCCCAAAACCCATAAAACCCCCAAAAACCCTACAAACCCTAAAAACCACAAAAACCCTATTTAAAAACATTCGATTCCCATAAAACCACTAAAAACACATTTAAAACTCCAAAAAAACAATAAAACCATAAAAAAATAAAATAAAACCTATAAATAAAAAACAAAAAAATCCTTAAAAATATTAAAAATGCCTAAAAACCACCACATTTTTGAAAACACTAAAAACCCATAAAAATATTATAGAATTACTAAAAAACCATAAAAATTAGAAAACATTAAAAAAAATATTAAAACTCTAAGTCACCCTTAAAAACAAAAAAAAAACACTTCAAACCCTAAAATACTCAGAAAACACTAAGAATCCTAAAAATCAAAAATCCATAAAAACCCAAAAAATCCTTAAAAAATCCCTAAATACATAAAAAATCGTAATAAAATATTAAGAACCTAAAAACACTTAAACCCCCTAAAAGACTAAAAAATTCTAAAAACCCTAAAGACTTCTAAAAGGACCTTAAAAACCCAAAAACCCCTAAAAACCCCTAAAAATATATAACCACCTAATATATTAAAACCCTATAAAAACCCAAAAAACACTATAAACCATAACCCCCCAAACCATAATACCCCAAGAATCCACAAAAATACCTTAGAACCATGAAAATCTTAAAAACCCACAAAAAACCTAAAAACCCTTTAAACACAAAAAAAAATCTGAAAAAATAAAAAAAACCCGTAAAACATTAAAAAACTCAAAGAAACCCTAAAACCCCAAAAAAAGAATAAAAACACTCAAAACCATCAAAATCCCAAAAATACATGAAACCTTCAAAATAATTAAAAGGCCCCAAAAATCACTAACAATGTAAAAACCAATAATAAAACATTAAAAAAAATATAACTTACACACCTAAAATTTATAAAAACCATAAAGTTTTTAAAAATCATAAAAACCGTAAAACCATAAAAAAAAACCTAAAAACCTTACAAACCCTAAACCCTATAAAAATATTGAAACCCCAATAAAACCTCTAAATCCCATTTAAACCCATAAAAACAATAATAAAATATAAAAAACGTTTTATCATAAAATATTAAAAAACACTAAAAATACAAAAAAAAACAAAATCCCTAAAAACCCTAAAACACTAAAAATTCCTAAAAACACTAAAATAAACTTATAATCCTAAAAAGTACTAAAAATCCCTAAAAATTTAAAAATAACTAAAAACATTGAAAACCCCTAAGAAAATATTAAAAAACTAAAAACACTTAAAATCCCTAAAAACAGAAAAAATGGTAAAAATCCTAAAAACCTTAAGACACCCAAAAAATTTTAAAAGCCTAAAAAATAATAAAAATCCTATAAACCCCTAAAAATATTCAAAATATAAAAACCCTTAAAACCCTAAAACCCCCTATGAAAATTTTAAAAACATAAAAACATTAAAAATCTCTAAAAACATAAAAAATGTTAAAAACCCTAAATGACCTAAAAACACCTAGAAAACCCTTGAAACCATTAAAATCCCTAAACACCTTTAAAAATCAAAAAAACACATAAAAACCTGAAAAGCACCTAAAATCTCTATAAACCACTAAAAAATTAAATCCATTAATCCCATAAAAATCATAAAAAAATTATAAAAGAACATTAAAACCCTAAATACCTAAAAACCCATAAAAACCTCAAAATACCTAAAAAATAAAATATTTAAAAATCCCTAAAAATCCATGAAAACCTAAAAACCATAAAAACCCTAAAACCCATAAGAAAACATTAAAAACATAAAACCCCTAAAAATCAAAAAAGTAAAATTAAAAACTTTTATTCTAAAAATACATAAAAACCAAAAAAATCTAAAAATCCAAAAAAATCCCTAAACAGAATAAAAAACCCATAAAACCATGAGAACCCATATAAACCATAAAAAACAATAAAACACAAGAAAACCCCTAAAAACCATAAAAAACCCATAAAAATCCGCAAAACACCCTAAAAACCATAAAACCACTTAAAACTCTACAACCCCTTTAAACCCCTAAAATCCATAAGAAACACTAATAAACTTAAAAGCCCTAAAACTCAAAAACCCTAAAAATCATAAATACCCTAATTATCCTAAAAAACACTAAAACCCCAAAAAATACCTAAAAACACTAAAAATGAATAATAATCCAAAAATGGCACCAAAAATCCCTAAAAACATAAAAAATAAAAAAAACCTGAAAAAAATCAAAGTAAACCTTAAAACCCCAAAAACACTTAAAACCCCTAAAAACATTAAAAACTCTAAAAACCCAAAAAGCCCCTAAAAACCAAAAAAACCCCAAAAAACCTTAAAAACCCATATTGACACTACATTTTTTCACATGTATGAAAAGGAAACATAGATAAATACTAAAGGGAGAATAAAAGAAGAGAAATAAAACATGTCATTTCGCCCAAGTGCCCCCAAAGGACCGTCATGGTGCAGGATACCTCACACCATCCTATGTGATCATCCTACTTGAGAGAATACATGAGATACTTGATCAAGATATCCCCTTCACCCAAGGGAATTTATTTTTCTATAAATAGGACCCTGTAGTATTCATTTGTACGAACAATATTTATCGAAGGCTTCCAGAAGATGTTATTTCCCATGTCCTTCAATCAAGCCCTCCAAAATCATATTAAATGTTTTTGAATACCTGAAGAATATATAATTAAAGGGGGATATTGAAAATTAATTCCTTCAAGGAGTTAAAATAAACATCACCTATTCGAGCCACTTCCTCACCCATTTGATTGATGAAAACTATCGTGAGGCCCCTTCCTTAATCAGGGACCTGTGTAAGTTACTTCTAGGAACACATGTGGAGACCCTTGAAAAATTGAGAAAAATATCTCCCAAGTGTAGTTTCTCACGCATTCTATCACTTTGGGTACCACTAGATCTCATAGGACTACCTGTATAGAGAACACATATGTTATCCTTCCTTGGGTCACCGAAGCCTATCTGCACATAACCCATAGTTGTCCCAAACCTCTAGCCTCCATGATCCACTCATGAAGCATTCTTTAAATCCATCCATAGTTGGGACTCCCCTCTTTTGGATCCCTCATCTAAGAGAGACAATTTATAAACATCCATCAATTCCTATAGACATATACAGTCACGGAATTTGGAACACCAACGTGTCCCCCATTTTGGTGTGTATTCCTATAGTCATTGGTTTCCCACACTTTTATGGTTGGTTGGCCAGGGTCCTAGGGGTTCATTAGAGTGTGTATTCCCATGGTCACAAGGATACATACCCCAGTTTCAGTTTCACGGAATTCCTGGTCTCAGATAAAAGGTCCAGGACCATTTCCTACCCTTGTCATCTCTAAGACCTAGAGCCTCCATTTCCTAGCAGGGAGGGTAAGGATTATGATTTATTTTCTTTTCAACATGGAATGAGATCCTCTTACATCACTAAAGGACAAATTTTACATAATCCATCTTGGATTAATCCCTTAACCATTCATGTAGGAGCTTTCAATAATTCTCTCCTCTTCCTCATAGCCATTGGGTCAGAGAAGGGATGGGAAACATAGTCCATACCTATCCCTCCCTCTCATTTCCATCCCCATTATCCATACCCAAGACCCATTATAGGGTAATGTGAAAAGATTTATGTTTCATACCCTTGGACTCTTCCACTATCTCCCTAACCTCTTCCACCAGTGGAGGATTATATGTTTGCAGCTGGTGAATGTTTTTCATCCTCCTTGATTATCCATGATCTCGACATCCACCACATCAGATGTGTGTTTTAGTAGGGGATAATCCTTTGAATCTTCCTATTTACTTCCTTCAGATTACCTCCATAGGCATAGTTCTTCAAGGCCATATATCCATCTTTAGGACAAAGAAGATAGTGTGGATTCCCAAATATTCTATTTCCTCTAGTTTCTCACACCGATCATGAATCACGTGACCTTAAAGGGTTGTCATGGTTATGAAATCCACATGATCCAAATTTTTCTAGGAATCATCCTCAAGAGTAATTCCAAGTTTAACCTTTACAAGGAGGCCTCAAAGTGAAAGTCAAACATAAATTGAACCATGAGAACTTTGATTCCATCAATAATCAGGATATGTAGGACACCTACCTATAATATTGATCTCAATGAGAATCCTCCTTAAGAGTAATCCCCAACTATATACACCTAAATCATTAAGAGGCATCCATTCTAGGAGTAATCCTGAAAAAGTATCTAAATCACCATGAGTTGAAATATTCCTCACGGTCCCTTTCATAGGTCATCCCCTTTAGAAGTAATCCCCAATTCGATCCTCTCAAAGGTTAACACTCCCTTGTGAGACCAAATGAACTACTTGGGATTTTATTCCCATAAAAATTAGATATGTAGTAATCCTCCTTGTCGTCCAAATAAAATCATATAAAATCAACCTTTTCCTCTCTAGGCCTTATTCCCAGTAGGATCTAATTCAACTTGGACATTCATATCCCTCACTGGTTCTCTAGGCTGCTTTGACATAAGTCCCACACCATACATTTACTAGGAACATTTCACCTAAACATCATTACCACATGATGTTAAACTGTACATTTTGGTTATTATCACAAGAACTTACAAGGTTTGATGTTACCCATTAGGTGGCACTGAACTACATGGGTTCTGATTCATTTTGAAATGATATAATGAAATCCCATCCATGGGTTCAATCCCAACATCAAAATAACTCCCATCTCCCAGGACGAAGATACACTCCAAAGTGCACCACTAAGTTACTATAAAACCAGAATCATCATAATAACAAAAAAATAATATATGAGTAGTACATAATAGGATACCATTGATGGAGAACCTCATATAGATATAGATATATCCATTTATAAAGAACCTCAGATACATATAGATGATTCCAAGATCCAAAAAATGCTAATAATTGATTATTAATTCAAGGGTAACCAATTTAATTATTCGGAATTAATAAATTATTGATGGACATGTATTAAATATATAAGAGAGTCCCAGAGTTGGAAATAATTCTTCCTAAAAGGGTGTGATTAGCACGGCCTCCCATCTTCTCGACCAATGTGATTTCATAATAATTATTGGAAAATTCCCCAATGAGTGCCTGAATTAGGAAATTAGGTACCTCATGGATATAGAACCATTGGGTGTTTCCAGTTCCATGAAAAAACCCATTGGAAACTATTCAGAAATAGTGATTCCAAACCAGTGCAAATTTTTTAGGGAAAAAATGGTGAACACACCATGAAACCTTAAACAAGATGATAGTGTAACACATATGTTAGGGCCATTTCACATGATAAAAGAGTTCCATACAGGCCAATAAATCATGAATCAATACAGTGGTTACTACTTAGGATATATATTTATCCACACAGAGGAATCCATCACCAAACCAACATCATCAATACTCGGGCTCATACTTACTAGACTTGGTATACTGTCAGAATCGTACAATCACAACATTGATGGATTCTCGATATACCATCCAATTTGTGAAGCCCACTCAATCATATAGCCAAGTATGACTGATTCTCTCGATGAAAATGGTGAGGACCATCATCTACAATCGTTTCGAGATCTTATCCATGGAATACAACAATATGTACCTCCCTTGCCTTAGGGATGTGGATCAGGAGGCAGTATATGGACTCATCCAGTGGACAAATGATTCCTTACAAAGGGATTTTTCCAATAGTTTTCACCACTAATGTCGCACAGTAGTGAACCCACAACATGATGAGGGTGCCATCCTCAGTCAACTGGCCATGGTCATCCAGATCCAGGCATACAAGATGGCCCCCCATGCACAGCGACCATCCAAAAGGAATCAGGGTCCAAACTCTTCCCCCTCCCAAGAATCCCACCTACCCAATTTGTTGTAAATTGTGAATGGGTATATACACTCATCATCCTTAAAATATAGAAGCATATCTTGAGAAAGAACAAACACCTTCCTCCACCCACCAAGCATACCAGCAGACTCCTCTGGATGCACTCAAAGAAACCCACTATCCATGTTTGGCAGAAGGTCGCAAGTAGGAATACACACCATCTTTCATTCATCAAGTATTCAAAATACCTTATTTGGTAACACCCAGAGAAGTCATTCGGAACGTCCTGATGATAGGATGGGGTAGATTCAACTCTCTACCACCACACATGAGTACTATTAGTTTCCACTAAAAATAAATGGAGGATAAGAGCAGGTACACACACATACTTCAGATAAATAATCGAAATATATCCATGTTCCAGTCACTGAAGTCTCAAAACCTCATCCTGGAAATGGTAAATGGGAAGAGACAAATCCATATCCATATTCAACAGACTTTTCAGGACATCATAACAGCAATGATAGTAGTTTCACATTGACAGACACATAACTCTATCCTTGCAAGTGGGGTGGATCATCGGAATGTCACCCCATATTGAATAAACACCTATAATCCCATCTGGGAGGGTCGTGGGGGAAAACTACCCAATAATATACATACAAATGGATTGTGAACATACACCATATCCATCTATAGTTAATAAACCTATCATAATGGTCACTCTATGGCATGTACAAACCCCTTACCTTGAAAACCACTTCTCGTAGCAAGTGTCTCCAGTAGATCACATGAAGGGATCTAAAAATAAGCCTATATATAGGCAAGTAGAATACAAAGAGCCTATCTATGATCCTTCATTCTTTAATTGTGGGATTCATAAATCCATTAGACACTTATCTAGTGTATCTCAGATCCAACTCCTTATTACTATATTATGGGAGTGATGGTATTAATTATGAAGGTCCTCTCCAGACACATTGCCATGAAGGATTGCTCCATGCCCAAAATATGACTAATCTCAAGATCCCATCATCTGATGAAATCCATGGTGGCCCTCCACATGGCCAAAAGATCAAGGAGAATGAGGGTTTACCCCTTTATGTAATCCACCATCATGGTCCTCCCCATGATGATGTTCTATGTGAAAGTTATCTTTGTAGTAGTATTTCAAATTTTCTATAGAATTATCCAAATTGAAATGTAGTGATGAGAAAGTCCACCTATAGTGAGGCACTTGAGAAAATGAGGCTTGTAATGTCTAATGCCTTATGATCGTAAGGTGAAATCCTTTCTCAAATAGAATATAGCCCAAGGTGACAATCCTTCTTTGAACCACGCTTAAGTCACCTACCTTCCAATGTAACAGAGGAAGTCCATAACAATCTTGCTAATTATGATAAGTTAGTAGAAATATGTAAAATTTGGATGGATCATGTAGATAATCCTCTAGTGAAAGATGATTTAGTTCTTCTAAATATGAGGAAAAACATGGCTAATGATGAAATACCGGTCATGTAATAGCCATTATATAATACTCAATACAACATTCCATAGGCACTATTAGAATATTGTGTGCACAACATCCACCACAGTATATGGAAAACTTTTCATCACATAAAATAAAAAATATTACCTTATAATGATTATCAAAGTCATGTTAAGGTAATATAAGGGCTTAAATGCCAAATTTACTTGGAATCTCTCTTCTCATCATAACACCCAAAGATCAAGAAACAACAAGGATTCCTACAACACGCATTCCTCAGTGCATTAATGATATTGTGATAGATGATCATCAATACCCCATCTATTGTTTATATCATAGGATGTGATTCACATGTAATATTATATTTCACCAAGAACCCTAACTAGAAAAAGTCCATTGAAGGTAATAACATGAAATTTTATAGACTAAGGCTGACTTAAACAAGTGGAATCTATTCATGACTAAAGAAATTTTCAACTACAGGACCTGAGAAACTCTCACTAATGTAATTTTATAATAGATAAGGATATTGATATACATATTCATTAGGAATCTGAGAATATTTAGTAAGACGCTCATTTAGTAGAAATCCTTCATCAGATAACACAAATGTCGAAAATAGTGCAACATTATTTAGAAATGAATGATTTAAGTGCATTCCAGATGATCCACCTAGCTCACATCTAGATAAATCCCCATAGAATCATAAGGGAAGAAGCAAAATTAGAAGAAATAGTAGTTTAGGAGAAACCCTATCCTATGGTACTGTGGGATTTTTTAACCAAACCCTTGTGGTCCGCAAACCAAACCCAATGGTTGTGATAAGAGGAAAAAAATATCCCCAATCCACAGGGATGGGATTTTTTTACCTCAACACCCCCTCCTTAGTGGGAATCAGTCATATATCAATTTGGTTAAATGAATCAGTTTAGATCCTCCCAATTCATCCCATCCTGTGATCCAATACCATTACATGGAACACTCATGACTAAATTATCTGGTGATTACCTTTTGATTACTTTATTCCAAGAAACTCTTATAAAGTCATCAAAGAAAAGGAAAACACCTCATGGAGGTCATATAATAAGACAATATTTCAAGGAAGCTAATATAATTCTTATAATGCATTTTTTATCAGTGAATGTTAACAACAACACCCTCATAGATTCTATAGACCACCAATACAATTTGGAGGAGTCAAAAGAGGATGTTCTGGTTTGTAATGTGTTCCCCGCTAAAAAAATGAAGGAGGTGTACTTAAATGGAACCATATTAGTTCTTTACAATTAGGAACTCCCTATAATAATCCATCCTTACCTCCTTAAAAGGCATCCAAAAAATAAAAGGGAACGGGTTGGATTGTACCTCACCATCCTCTCGGAGAGGTTAAGCACCTTAATCTTGAATAAAAATTTCTCAGTAGGAGGAAGCGAATAAATAACTTACATGAATTCATATATAACTAATCCAAGGTATCAATCCTTATAGATATTCTATAAAATTAGATCCTCAACTCGCACTTCCGGGTGAATCACCTCAACAAAGAGCATTTTTCGTAGCAACTGAAGCAGATGTAGAACATTTTCTCAACATGGGATGCCAACCAATAATATATTTGGATCCATCAATAGTATATTAATAATTCCCTTCATTGGGTGAGAAACTGTAGTAGGGTAAGGAACATCCTTACATGCCTTCACCCACAGTTTACCCTTGGAAGGTACTAGTAGCACCTCCACCAATGGCATCACCAACAACCACACCTTTTAGGCTACAACTACAACACCCATTCATGATATGGCTCAAAGAAACATTACTCGAATGTCTATGGCCACTATCAAGTCACTAAAATGTCAATTGGAAGACATGGAGTAATTTTGCACACCGATGCAGCTAGAAAATAAGCCTTACTTTGAATCAGCAGTTCCGACTCTTCCCCAACTAAATTTTGGGAACCCAATATTTCTAATTTTCAACAACTCATGAGCCCCAAAGCACCATTTTAAACATTTATTTTCTCATTTTGACCCCATTATTAGTATCCCTTAATAATAGTAAGTAGTAAAACTTATATTCATTGTACAATCATATACAGGGACCAGCCTTCATATAGTATATGAGTTTGCATGCTCGATCATTCACAAGGTGGTAAAACCTTCATCATATTTTTCTCTTCATGTTGAGCTCAACACTATAGAAGAAAATAGTCATTGATCTCTCAAACTATAAGAAGATATAGAATTAAAGAGTATTGGATTTCACTACTGGTGGAAAGGATTGACATACTACTTGATCCTACCACTCGGTCAAGAAGACTTGTTTCCCTTATATATAGAGAATCATTATGATGAGTTTCACACACCACTTATCCTTGTGAAATACACAATAGGGTTTTTGTACCTCTCTATAATTTCTCAAAGTATGGAGGTCTCCATCGTAAAGACTAATAAAATGTCTTGAGTAATTCTATAAACTCGTGGAAGGAGTGAATTAAAATCAAATGCCACTATAGTTACACTTAAACAAGCTCTTTTCCCTATCCTACTTCAAATCACACAGTACACCATGTGAGTCCAACTCTCAATAATCGACAACAATTCCCAACTTTTTTGGATGATTACAGATATCAGACCTAGAAATAGTTTGAGGAGATGAAAAACAAGGTCTATTCTTTTTTAAATGACCAATTCACTGGCTACTTCATCTCAATATTAGCAAACAACTTGGAAAAGTTTCCAAAGTCTAGGAAGCTCATAAAATAATGTAATAATTATCTCCCAAACTATTTCATATTTAATTAAATTTTGGGGCACCAAATCCATGCGTTTTTTGTTTTCAAAAACCTTATCAAAAGATGGCGGACTCCAAGCAGGTAAAGCTGAATTCTTTTCCCACCCATGTAGTCTGAGTTTCTTCCACAAATCCAGAGGAGGAAAATTAATGGAAATAAGTCAATAGAAGAGGAATGTATAAGTTAAATTATTTGATGTTCAGATAGGTGATCAATCAAACTCATGATATCCTATAAACATAGTTGCGTTGGTCAATCTTGCCTTCAACTGCTTCCACTATGATATAGCCAATTCCATTGGTAACTTAATTTTTTGAAAGCATGTCCTCCAAAAAGTGACACAATAGGATGATTAATAAGTAAACATTGGAATATTAGCATGTTCCAAATCCAAATATGTCTTCTAATTTAGAGTACTTCATACCTATAGTTCTAAAAGTACAGTCACCACCCCACCAAATGGAACAATAAGAATCGAACCATCAATTGGAATCTTTATTTGATAATCAGTTCATCTTCATTTCCATTATCATTATTCACAAAATGCACCCCTTGATATATTATAGTCATGGTTATGAACCCGAATTCACTAAAAATTATACGGGAACTGGGGGAAGAGGCCATCAGCATTGAGGGTACAGGGGAAGATGTCATCATTTCATGAGTCACTACTTCAACCACCCCCTACTAGAACTATCAATGTGGTTGAAAATCGTGGGAGAGCTCCCCAGTGATCTCAGTAGGAATAATGGGATTACCCTATTCATGAAAATTTCTCACCTCTAAAAATAATCCTACAAGATCAAGGAGAGGATATGTCATCACATAATCAACCCCAGCATATAGGCATACCCATCCGACATAACCCGCCATGAGTGGAAGCACTATCAACTCTTATTATGTGGGA
The DNA here is from genome assembly GCA_963277665.1 of Viscum album. NCBI lineage: Eukaryota > Viridiplantae > Streptophyta > Magnoliopsida > Santalales > Viscaceae > Viscum > Viscum album. The sequence continues at coordinate 539,559,999 of OY728156.1, forward strand.
AGATCTATCTATATCATGAAAGTCATCTACCAAAGGAAATGTGAAATAACATCCCCATTATGGGAATCATAGACCTTAAGATCATATGTTTGATGTTTTAATGAAATTTTCCCACATTCCAGCCAAGTTGTCAGTCCTGGATGCTTCAAGTCTCTCAAATGACCTCTAGAAAGCACTCATAGAGGCCTTGTCGAGCCCCCATGAGCTTGAAGTTGAGGTTTCTACTAATTAAGTATATCATACAAGTAATGATCCTATATAATTTCTTGTGGGTATCTATTTCACATAATAGTATGAGTATTCTTTCATAGAAGGAAAAGTCAAAACCTTGTATATATTTAGCAGCATAAATGAAATTTATATCTGATGAGCCTTTATTGGAAATGAATAAGGGTTAAACCTCATTCTAGTCCGTAACCTTCACCAAATGGGTTTCAATGAATCTAACTTTTTCCCTCTCCTATGATGTTATAGGGTTATGAAAGAAATGAGCAAGATCCTCTTGGAAAGATCACTCTCAAAACTCATTTTGAGGATCATGTGTATGACTCAAAGTTCGTTGTTGTTCAGTAGGATACAATTTTCAATATCATAATGGTACGACCATGGATACATACTCATACAACCATTCCTTTTCCATAAAACAAATGCCTAAAATATTTTATTAATGGTCAAATCAATACATTACATAGCGAAAAGTCCCCATTCAAATCCTATGAGTCATAGTACATTGACATAGGGTTCCACCACAAGGGAGGAAAATTGTCCATGGATAATGATGTTTCTCAAATCAATGACCCATATGGTTTTAGGATGATTTTATCTAATTATTTAAATAATATCAATATATAATATATACTACCCATATATCAAATTAAAGATATGGGCTTAAATTTATGTACTTTTTCAGTGTCCTCTGTAATGTCATTCGTGATAACTGAACCAGACTACGCAGGATAAGTTGTCAACTCTCTTAGAAATAACAAAATTCAAGATGGAAATGTATTTATTAAACCACCCATAATCATAACAAATTACAATTTTCAATATATATTCTATAATAATTTGTCACCTCAACAAGAGAAGATATAGATGCTCATTCTTAGTCCATAGTCCCCCCCTTTAGAGCTCCAAAATGGGCTCATGCAATTAATTGAGCTGGAAATGAACGTGTCGACTTATGGATATCCAAATGATGATTCATCCCCAAACTCAAAGATTACTACTTCACCACCTACCTCCTAAGAATAGGTAAAATAAGTAAATAGTTATAAAGAGGAAGAAGAAGAAGTCCTTAGGGATGACCCACCAGCATTTGAGGAAGGCTTCTCCACCAATGTGGATGAACTCATAGAGATAAATCTAGGTAAAGAAGAAGATCCATGGTCTTCTCTGATTAGTATCACCATGACTCCTAAAGAACAAGAGGTATATACTTCCACCCTGCAGAAACATTGGGGCCCATTTTCCAAGAATTACATAGAGATTCCATGTCATGATCCTAAGGTGTAAACCTATCACTTGGGTATTCCAAAAGATCATCGAGGGTACAAACAAGGATCCAGATGGACACACCAGACTCACACCTCCAAAATTGAGTTTAATGTAAATAATCGCATCAAGGATGAATTCATCCAAGATTTTCATTATCCAAGTGGATATCCAGTTTTTCCTCATGGAAAAGAAGAATGGTAAAATCAATGTTTTCATAGATTTCAAAGATCTCAACTAATATTGGCCCAAAGATGACTTTTTGATTCCATTCACAGAAATATTGATTATTGAAATGGATGGTTATCAATCACTCTCCTTCATAGATGGATACTTTGGGTAAAACCAAATATAGATAGCCCCAAAAGATGAATAATCCACCACCTTCAGGGCCCCTTAGGGTGTATTCTGATATAGGGTAATACCCTTACACTTAATGAATTCTAATGCTACATACCAACATGTTATGCATCACATATTTAATCCTTTTGGGGGAGAAGTTTTCGACTGATATGTTGATAATCTATTGGTAAAGTCCCAAAAATTTTCTAACCACCTTACTAACCTAGAGACCATCTTCAATAGGATTGAACAAAATATCCAGATGATGAACCCCTTAAAATGTTCTTTTGGGGTAACCTTAGGAATGTTCCTTATCTTGATTGTATTCCATAACGACATAAAATTCGTTACTAAAAAATATATACCCTTAAGATATCGCTTCCTAAAAAACTGAAAGAGTTGGTAGGACATCAATAACACTTGGCCTACATCTGGTGCTTTATAACCAACCTTGTAGAAGCGTATTTTCCCTTCACCAAACTGATAAAGAACAGGGTCTCATATCAATGGACCGAATACTGTCATGAAATTTTTTATATCCTTATGAAATACCTCTCCATTCCACTAGAAATAATGCCACCTATAGAGGGAAATAAGCTCATTCTATATGTGGTGTCCTTGAAGAAATCACCGTGTGTATTTCTTTCATAATAGAATGAATTTGTAAATGAAAATAGCCTTTATTATCTTATTAATTTCATTCTCAATTTTATGACTCATTATTTAGATATATATAAGATCTAACTGTCATTAATCTTCACAGCTCAGAAGTTCAGGCACTTCCTAGAGCATCATGTAGTCCAATTGGTTTCTCACAATAATCCACTAAAATTTATCCTTAGACTCCCAATGCTGATAAGATGTTTGGAATGGTGGTCAGTTATTTTTCAGTAGTTTGATATACAATTCATGCCTCGGAGAGTAGTTAATTGCCATGCGTTGGAAGACATTGTTACAGAGAACACATAAGTAGATTCAATGTCATTAAATAGAAAACTACTCGATGAAGATATATTCTCTATTTAGGGTGGCAACCAAATCTGGGAGATTTATTATGAAGGAATGTCAAGGAGCTTCATATGGAAGAGAATTTAAGACCTTAGTCTCAAAAAATAGGGGTTATGGGTTGTGCTTATCTTCCCAGTGAATTCATTCCTATCTTACTCTTTCCTATTATCAGAAGGCTATACCAAAAATTATGTAGAATATTAGGCCCTCATTGCAGTCTTGTAATTGGCACTCCAAATACTAGTGAACCACATGGAGGTGAAAGGTTACTCATAGTTGGTAATGAAATAGATAAAAAGTGATTATGCAATCAAAAAAATAAGAGTTAATGACATTATTTATTTTGTCTGGGGGTTAGTGGAAGAGTTCCCCTCAGAGCCTACAATGAATCACATCTTGAGATAATAGAATTCCTAGGTTAATGCATTGAAAAATGTAGCTACAGCTCTGTTAGATCCAATCCCGGATGAAACATTCATCGACACATTCCATCGTCGCATGTTCTCACCTTTTGTTAGACTCTGAATGAAATAGATTATGAAAGATAGAACCATCCCTGTTCTATATAGTCCTACCATTTGATGGGTGACTCCTATAATAGAATACCTCCAAGAGAGATTACTTCCATCAGACAGAACAAGGAAATAGAAAATCCGGTGGTGAGTAGACAATTTCAATCTTTTTGATGGTCTAAGTCACCAGAAGGTCCTCTGTAAGAAAGGATTTGATGGATTCCTTCTCAAATTTATCAACGGAGAAGAGTATGTGGTTATCATGTTAGAAGTACATTCAAGATACTATTGTTAAAACCAGTTAGGATGTAGGATTTTTGATTAAATCTTAAGACTTGGATACTTTTGGCTTTTAATGATGTAGGATTTTACAAAATTCTCCAAGAAATGTCATTCCTTCTAGTTGCATTCCAACTTCATACATCAACCCATAGAGTTTATAAATAAATCCAAATACTCTTGGACATTTTCTGTATGGGTAATAGATGTAGTGGGGCCATACACCCCCCAGCTATAGTCAATCAGTTTAAATATAACTTAACTGATACGGATTTATTCTCCAAATGGGCTGAGGCAACACCCCTCAAAGAATTTCTCGCCAAAATCATTGTAGGATTTTTGAGATCCAGTATCATTACCATATTTGGTTTCCCTCATACCATACTAATAGAAAATGGCACTAATTTATGTTCTACTAAGGTAGAAAATCTATATCGGGAGTACAATTTCAAATCCAACCATTTATCCCACTATCATGAAATGTCTAATGTAAAGGTAAAGGCTTTAAAAATACCATGTCGAACAAACTTTAGTAGATGGTGGATAAAGATAAACGTTCTTGTCCTAACAAGTTATTTCGGGCCTTATGGGCTTACAAGACTACGACCCATACTACTACATGGGAAACTTCATATTCGCTGATATATATGAAAAATCAGTCCTATTCATTGAGTTATAGTTTCAATCAATCCATGTTTCCATATTTAATCATGTATCTACATATGATAAATCCCATAAACAAATTGATGAAATAGAGAAACTGGATAAAAAATATTACAGAGGTTTCATCACTGGGAATTACACCAGAACCGGATAGTGTGATCATCTAACAAGAAGGATACCGTTAGTCATTCTTCTAAGGAGAATTGGTATAAACCATTATGAATCCAATGGCCTCCAAAGTTCGATACAAAGTTAGAGGGAACTTACTCCATACACAAGGTCCACTCTAAGGGAGATTACTACTTGATCTTAATGGATGGATAGCTTATTATAACTCCAACTAATGAAAATTTCCTGAAGAAATATTTCATGTAATCACATGACATTCATGCTAGCTATAGGAAGTTAAACTACATAGCACCATATACATCCAAGCTGAAAGACATTAAACTGTGTAGCATCTCTTTATCATATGACCTTAAAAGGCATGAAATAACATTTGTGGTCCATGAAATTTAACTATGTGAAATCATCATTCATATCTCATGAAAATAAACTACATGACATAAGGTCCTAGTCATATGACTCAAAACTGAATGACCCACTTTTTCCTCACCGCATGATTTTAAACATCATGATTAACATCCCTCTCATTTGATGTTAAGAAACCCCCAAAATAATGTGAGTTGATATACCACTTGTGGTCCCATAAAAATGGGCCTCTATCTCACATTTATTTCCCAATCACATCCCTCTAACCCCTCAGTGGGTTGATATTCCCTCTTGGCTATACATGAGTAAGAAAATCTAAGAAGATCCCATTCATAAGCCCCACTTATATCATTTACACTCCATAATGGAATTTGGGCCCCCTTTACAGGAATAATCTGTAACACTATCATATCCTTATCACATGACAGTAGACTGCATGATTAGTTCAAGAACTGTGTGTGTCTTGATTTTCATTATAGTGATATGCATAGTGATTCTTAGGCATCCTATTTTGGGTCCAAACACTATTAAAAGTCCCCTTCGCTCCCTGTGTGTATGGATTATAACATCATAGGGAACATTTCAAGAACTATGTGTTGATTAATTCTCATTCTGATATGATATGTAGTTATTCCTGGATCTCTTATCAATGTTTTATCCATGATTTTAGAAAAGAAAACCCCTTCCTATTCCCTATACATGAATCAGATCTACACATGAAAAATTAATAGGATATACGACTTGATTCCCATTGTAAAGGGATGAATAATGATACTTAAACCTCATGTTTTAGGTAAAAAACCGGTGGAAAATAAATCTATCCCAATGAATCTATACCCATGGTTTTAAAAAACTGTGGGTATAGTATTTCTGTCAAAGGATATACCAACAGTTTTTAAAAAAACATTGGTGTATGGTTGTCTATACCAAAAGTTTTTTCAAATAGTTGGTATATATGTATCAATATTTCAAGGCCGCTCAGTCTCCTCCTCCCCTAATCCTCATTCAAACCCTAAGCCTCACCAAACTTCCCCCATGTGTTGGAGGTTCCTCCCTCCCCTTGTTTGATTTTGGCATCCTTCATAACCATATCAATCAGATTTGGCATCCCATCCTATCCTCACTTGATCTCGGCCTTCCCCTTCCCTCCCATGGCGATGTTGGCATCCCCCAGGAAATATTGCGCCCATTTGATTCCTTTTTTTTGTGGTATTTGTGAGGTAAGAGTATATTCCATTCCTTCCTTCCTACTATTATTTCATCTTCAAAATCGATATATAGTAGTTGATTTATTGATAGGGAATAGGATTTTTGTTTTGTCAGTGATTTGTAGTTCATGAGAGAACCATTTTGAGAATATGGGACTTTAAGCATTGAAATTAACCATTTTGTGATGTAATAAATTCATCTAAAATTTTATGTTGGTTATTTAACATTTTTCATCAGTACAATCAGTGTATAATTATCATGATTCAGATTCTGTGAGAAATTAGAAGAAATTGTACTAAAAATATAAAATATATAAAATTATTAGTAAGGAGTAAATATGTTTTGAAATATGTGATATTGAATTGTCTAATTCTGGAAGATTTATTATTTAAAGGAACTTATTAATTATAATTTTATGATCACCCCTACTTCTATATGTTATTTATATAATTTTTACAATCGTTTTTGAGATTGGGATGACTATACACATACATAAATATGGGAGATTAGTGGAAATTTGAGGATTTATTATTACTTAAGATTGGATTTAATCTAGTATTATACTCATTGAATTTTCTATGTGTATGACAGTATGTAGATATTTATATTTTTAATAAGAAAATGGGTTAATTTCATCCATGTTTTTTGTGTTGATTGTTATATTTTTATCCTTTCTAGTGATTAAAGAGGTTATTGTCTTGTTTATTATATTTTTTATCACCTAATTTCTAGTCTACAAACCTAAGGAATTAGAGGTAATATTTAGGGGGAACATAGTACTTCAATATTGATATGAAATGTGTTCTAGTAGAGTTAGGTTATGATATTAGGAAAATTAATATAGAAAATAAACTAATTGGAGTATCAATTAGAATGTTGGGAAAGTAATGAATGATATCACATTGGTTAATAAATTGCTTAAATGTGAATAGGAGGAGGATCACAATATTTTTCATGATGAAAATAATGACGACAAAACTAGTTATATCATAAATCAACCAATAATTTCTTTGATGTAAATCAAGAAGAATGGAAAGGATATATTGGCCAGAGTTATACTTAGATATTAAAGGATTCAAATAATTACATGTTTATAATAAAATTAATAATATAATATACTTTCTTTATGATTTTATTTTATTAAAAATGATATTTATGATAATCCATTTATCTTTTCAACCCACTTGTTTACCAAAGGAATCACAAATTCATGATGTAAAAGATATCATTAAAAAGAACATGGAGTAACACATTGGGTTTTTTATGACCAAGTTAATTGTAAACAAATTAATTAATATAAATGATTGTAATTCATTCATATAAGGGAAGACCATTACCTTCAATAAAATATTAAAAAATTTCATTCCATTATGAAAGTGGTTAGGGATACGCTATGAAAAAAACCCATTATTATTAGATTATGATAACATTTTTTGTTTGAAATTTCATAGGAAAAATTGATTTGGAAGTACATAAAATTATTTAATATGTTTCTAAAAAATAGGATCATCTGAATATAATATATTTGATTATTTTCATTCGTATCTTTTTTATTAATTAAATTTAATAAATACTTTTTATATTTTACCAAAAATAGTTTTCTTATCTTCTACATCATCGAGACAATACCATGAAAAGGGATAATATGGGTGCCAAAATATATTTTAGCTAACATTTCTATACTTAAAATCATATGCGTGACAATATATTTTGATTCAAAATTCATTTATATCAATGATACCATAATAGATAATCCCATGATTTTACATAGTACCGAAAAATCATATGTATGAAGCATAACATAGTGACTTCTAAAAGTTCAACCACCTATAAGAGCATGAAGGCAGACATGCCACACATTTAATAATGCAATGATGAAAATCCTCAGTGTATACACCACTAGATTTATCAATTATATTATTATATTTAAATATATTTTATATAGTGTTTTACCTATGTATAATTTTGCAACTATTAGTTATTTTTGATATTTTGGTTATAGAGTTTCCTTTTAGAATGAAATAATAAATTTCATTGATTCTAATGGTAAAAATAAATTTTCAATATATAATTTTCAATGTGTATATGTTATTGATCTAAAACACATTTATTACCAACATTTAAGATACTTGAGTATTGTTGATTTTTTTTATCTGATATGGAATAGACATTATGTTCATTATATCATATACATATACACCTTGATTCCTAATTTGTATTTATAGCTTATAGAATACTGTAATTATATTATTCTTTGTTGTCTTGGCTACTAGTATCATTTGATTAAAATTATATTAAAATTGTTTGTAATTAATTTTTTAATTATGATTTACATTATTGATTGAAACGTAATTTTTTTCTTTCTAATAGAATGGATAAAAGTTGGATGTATCATACAGATTCGATTTTAACTACATTCCAAAAGAATATGGAATTTATTTTTAATTCTTAATTTAGAAGTGATTTAAATAGAGGTTTTATATAGTTTCTATGCTATCATTGTGTTAGAAGATTGTGGTTAATCTAAGTATAAGTTAACTACCATATAATGAAAACATGTTTTTAAAAAAACTATTCTTTTTGGTATCACTATGGAGAGATGGGACAATATTATACCACTCATGAATGAAAACAATGAACTGGTATAAAGGATTTAATATTTGATTGGTTTCTATTTCTACATATTCTTGAGAGAGATATTATTCTAGTGTAATAAGATAACGACTTCAATACACTTGAGGAAAAGACTAAAGATGATGATTTTTAGAGAGTGAAAATTTTATGGATGATGCCTGAACACCATTATATTGGGAATGTATTGAAATGACCATGTTGGAATTTTTAATGTCTTCATATCATGGAAAACCCATGTATGGAATTTCAAATACCACTGTTGATTATATTCCCACCTTTTTAAAGGAATTTATTTCTAATGGTGCCGGTATTCTCTCAAATCATTACATTTCATGGAAGATAATTAATAATCATTGATTTTATACTAATAAAGTTCATGCTTTTCTAAAAGACAATTGTTTATTTTCGGAGGAAACATGAGACTATAATGGCTGTAAAGAATGTGGTGCATCTCGATGGAAGAAAAATGTAGATGGAACACCATCTCGTGTTCCATAGATAGTCATGTGTCACTTTCCACTAACTCCCATAATTAAAAATTTATTCATGCCTATAGAAATATCATCCAATATGAAATGGAATGATTCTAAGATAATTAAATTTAATGATTAGTTGGATCATCCTCTAAATGAATTACCATGGTAGAAATTTGATGCACAACATCCAGATTTTGTAGCTGAGGTGTGTAATGTTAGGTTGGGTCGATCCTGTGATGGTTTTAATCTATTTGGTCGGATGCTTACTAATCACATCATGTGGCTAGTTTTTATTCATGGGTATAATATTTCTCCATGGATGTGTATGAAAAAACCTTTTACTTTCTTGAGTATACTAATATACAGACCATATTATCTCAATATTGATATAGGTATCTACTTATAGCCTTTAATAATAGATTTGAATTATCTTTGGGATATGGGTGTGTAGACATTCGATTCTTCTTCCAAAAATATATTTCAGATGTTTGATGCCCTTATATAGAAAATAAATGATTTCCCTTATTATAAAATGATGTATGGTTGTGGAAGAAAGGAAAAACTATCATGTCGTGTATGTATATACAATATAAGATCGATGAGGCTTAAATACCTTCGTAGTTTCAGTTTCATGGGGCATTAACAATTTTTTCTAATAGATCATTAATACAAGAAGAATAATCATAGGTTTGATAATACTATTGAAATTGAACAACTACCTGAACATATGTCAAGTATTTATGTTCCTAATTAATTGAAATATTTCAGTTTTTTTATGGAAAGGTCAGCATGAATCTAAAATAATGAAGAATGTTGGCACTAAACCCACTTACAATTGAAAATAGATAAGTAACTTTTTTGAGTTTCGATATTGGTCTACCAATTTGTCACATCATTTTTTATATATAATTCACATTAGAAAAAATATGTGTGAAATAGTTTTTTTAAATTATTGTAAATATCAATGGGATGAAAAAATATGTCTTCTAATCTCATTGAGACTTGTTGGATTGGGGTATTTGACAAGAACTACATCATTTTTGTATTGAAAAAAAACAAGTGGAAAGTTCCTTGTGCTTCTTATATGATGACACCATCAAAGAATGGTAAATTTCTAAAATAATTAGAGAATATAAAGTTTCCTAATTGATATTCTAGCAATATATATAAATGAGTCAACAAAAGGTATTTTAAACTAAAATCCATAAAAAATCATGATTATCATATCCTTCTTCATTAATTGATTCAAATAGAAATTTGGAATTTTATATCCAATATTTTAAGGGTGATAGTGATTTTCGTATGCCATTTTATAGATTCCATTGTTTTATAAGGTTATCCAAGAAATTGTTGATTAAAATGTAGTAGGAAGCACCAATAATATTTTGTGAGATGGAAAATGATTTCCCTCATTTTTCACCTGAGTGTTATATTTAATAGTACATCTTCTAACTGAAACAATTTTTGGGGGGCCAGATTCTTTTCGGTGGATGTATCCTACTGAATGGAATATGTGCACAATGAAATCATATGTCCAAAATAAGAATTATCCTGAAGGTTCAATTGTGAGAGGTTATCTGGATCAAGAATGTATGGTTTTTTGTTCGATGTATTTTTATGATATGAGCCCAAGACATAACCAAACAATGATAAATAGATATGAATAGTATGAATAAATTGATCCATCATTTCCATCTCTTCCCCACATAGGAGGAATTTTTGGGTCTTATACATTGGCTAAATTGAGCCTTCAAGAGTGTGATATGGAAAATCGCACAATCATGTGTAATTATGGTTGGTTTGATGACTATATCAAGTATGTAATTAGGATATTTATATACTACCTCATATTATAAAATTTCACATATACCGTAGAATTTTATTATCAATTTATATAGGTAACATAAACATATTATAAGTAGAGTTCATTGATATTTACCTTTGAGAATGAGAGAGGCTTTGTATATCCAAGATTTTCATGATTGGTTGAAATCAAAGGAATGAACATTAAATTAATGAGCTTACAATATAAGTATCCATTTAATTATATTATTCATATATATTTTAGGTCTTGAGATTACCTGTTGAATCAATTTTTCAAGAATTAAGATCCTTGGATTTTGGTCCTAATTATTTGGTTCATGAATAAAAATCTTTAATAATCAATGGGTATAATTTTTTTGCAAATGATTGAGTGGATAAATTTAGTACATAGCATAATTTAATTATGTTACCTACTACAACATATTTTTATTAAAACACATCTAAAATTCATCATCAATATGAATATGTGTATTATTATGGAGTAGTTGAGAAAATATTGTTTCTAGATTACTACTCTCAGGGTCGAGTCACAAAGATGAAATGTAAATGGTTTGATTCAATGACATGATATGGTACATTTATTAATGATTATGGATTTAGTGTTATTGAAATGATTTGATTCATACATACCAACAAACCATACATTTTGGCATCAATGGTAAAACAAGTGTGTTATGTGAACGATCATTACATGCCAAATTATTGTTTCATTAATGAATTAATCAGAAGAAATATTTTTTGTGATGCTAGTAATGAAATTTCCACCATTGATTCCCCCATTGGAGCTGAACAAAATAATGAATTTGATGATTCAAATTTTCACATTATGAGAGTTTATGTTGAACCTGAAGTAGGGTTGGGTAATATATAGAAGCAACCATGTATGTTCATTATTCATTCAGTTTACCTTCAAATGAGTTTCTCGAGTTATTATTACTGTAATTAATTAAATTTAGTTTTAGTTTGGAATGATATGTTTGTTTTATTATTGTCTGGTTTCATTTCATTTAAATATATTTATTTCAATTTAGAAAACTGGGTTTGAAAAAAAAATTAAAAAAAATGTATAACTTGGTTTTAAATTAATGTTACTAAAAGATGTTATGACCTTGATTATGTATTCTTTGAATTATAAGTTGTTTGCATGATTTATAAAAATTGTTTTTAAAAAAATTACATTCCATTATTATGAAGATTAAGACAAATACTTCCCAAATTTTAAGGATGTGATTATTTGATCTCGGTTGACGGGTGTCCGAACATGTGTTTCCCCCTTTCCTTCCCTCAGTGAGAATAATAATTGTAACTTTTCTCTTCTAGATTACATATAACTTCATGTTAATATTCTTTATCAAATTTATTTTGGGACATTCAACTCCACCAGATTTTACTTCTCATCCTGATAGCATGGGTCCGAGTAGGGATCCTCCTAGACGTAGATGGATCACCCATCATACTCGTTCCCATACTGACCCTCCATTACAAACCCTATCAACCACACCTTTCCATCCTCCACTTGAGTCTCGATGGTTGTTCTTATCAATTCCTACATCATCATCTCAGCTACCCTATTATTCACATACTATGTCTATGCCACATCCAATGATGATCCTACTAAATTCTTCATCCTATCATTTATCAACTTCTTCTCATACCATGTCTACACTGCCTCCATTGATGTTCCCACCTTTTCCATAACCATATCCAATGATGTATCCCCCAACCTACTACCCATATTCTGCTATGTCTATGCCTAATCTAATTATTACCATCCATCCAACATTTTAGGATCTTTTTCCTTTACATTCCACTCATGTGCATGAACACGGTCATGCATTGGAATGGACACTTTCTTTAGAGGCTGCAGAACTAATAAAACCCCCAGATACATCACAGTCTATTGAGAGTCCTAAAACCAGTTATTTTTATTATGAATGTGTCAAATTATATAACTTTATTTTTAACAAATAGTACCATGACTTAATTATGTTTTCCCTATTAGTTTATTCATTTGGATATTATGGTAGACAACGTGGGAGCACTTGTATGAAGGAAGCCTGGAATCAACATACATAGATAATGGTGGATTGCAATGAATAAAATCATATTGTAACTAAAAATTTAAGGTAGTTTAGACTTTTCATGGCCACTATAGTGTGATACCAAGATATACTTCTCATGGAATAGTCTCAGGTATATATCGCAATAAAGACATCAAAGACAAAGCATGGGAGAAGATAAGGGTAAGAAAATTTTATAAATTTATATCTATATTATTTTTGAATTTATATAAATAACATGTTCATTTCAGAGTCCTTTTAACATTCCCAATAAAAAATATGTTAAGACTACATGTTTTATGGATGTTTGAGAGTTATGTAAATCATACATGCATGATTTGTATGTTAGTTAGAAGATAATACTAGGTTCTAATTTAGAGGGTTTTCCCACATTCCCTGAAAATACAAAAAGTCAAATCAAAACATGATTTTACATTAGAAGACTAATGAGTTTAAGGAATACCAAATCTTTAATGGTTTGTATATAAAATTTAATTTTTGTTACTTTTATTAAAATTGTTTTAGGAAGAGTCAGGGAAAAACAAAACGAACAATGATTCAATGACATATGTGCACACATTAGGGTTCACTACAATGCTAGATCATGAAAAGAGCTAGGTGATTTAATATGAACTAAAATAATTTTATTATTTATGTTGTCACTTATTTTTCTTTACATGCTCAATATTATGTTTTATTGTCATTAACCCATTTAATAAAAGGAAAAAAATACACATTTCAAATTTTTATTAGGACTAGAGATCAATTGGACATTATTCCATTAGTACTAAAGGACAATTCTTCTATAGATCTAATGGGAAATATTTCTATAGGACTATTGTCCAATAGGTCCATAGGCCTAATGGAAGATTGGGCCATGGGAATAATGGCAAATTGGGATATTGGTTTAATGGGAAATTGTCCATTAGGCATAATTTCTAATTGGTCTATAGGCCTAATGTCCAATTGGACTATAGACATAATGGCCAATTGGCTTATATGCCTAATGGAAAATTGGCGTATATTACTAATGGACAATTGGTCTATATTCCAAATGTAAAAATAAGCCTATATGGCCATTATGCATATAGGACTAATGGACAATTGGCCTATAGGAATAATAGGCCAATTGATCATTAGGCCTAATGGACACTTGGCCTATAGGCCTACCTAATGGCCAATTGGACCATAGCCCTAATGGAAAATTGAACTATATTCATAATATTCCTAATAGAAAATTTTCCTATTAGGAAAATAGGACAATTGTCCATTAGGACTATTGGCCTAATAACCAATTGGCCTATTAGGCCTAACGACAAACTGGCATATAAGCCTATTAGCCAATAGGCATAATGAACAATTGTCCTATAGGCTGAATAACCAATTGGAATATATGGCCTAATGTCCAATAGTCTAATATGCCTAATAGGCCAATTATCCTATATTGCTAATTGTCCAATTTTCCATTAGGCCTAATTCCTAATTTGAAATTAGGCCAATAAGAGAATTGGCCATTATGCCTAATGACGTAATGTCCAATTGGCCTATTATACCTAATGGAAAATTGGATTATAGGCATATTGGAATAATTTCCAACTGGACTATAGGCCTAATGGGAAATTGTACAATTGGGCTATAGGGCTAATGGACAATTAGGATATAGTCCATTAACTTAATTTACCAATTACACATATAGTCCAATTTCATTAATTATTAATTCATTAATTATTTATAAGTTATTCAATTTTATTATAAATCATTATTATAAAATTATTACATTTTTAAAATGTGTATATTAATCGATGTCATTTTCAGAAAGCTATATTGGAAATTGAAGGATGTCTACCTTGAGATAAATTATTTTTCTCAGGTAGGAAGAAAAAAGATGGAAGTGCAGTAAATGAAAAAACACAAGAAAAGATCATAATTTTTTTAATTTATTTTTAAAATATTTATAAATAATTAATTGTCAAATATCTGGTTTATATTTTCAATAGACTTTCACTAAGGCCCTTGATGATAAAGAAGATAACAACTTCAGTCTGAACAATCATTTGGATCATGTTTTAGGTGATGATCCCCAAGGCATATTTCAATGTCGAATAGGGAAAAACATAATTGCCTATAGTTATTGATCCTCATTGGGCTCCTATTAAGGCTCTTAGACACTCGAGTTGAAAAGTGGTCATGCATAAGCAGTTGAAGAAAAAAATTTCTTTATAGAAGTGTGAATGAAGTAAGATGATCACCAAATAATTATTTAAAGCTATGACAGTTATCAGTCAACAACTTCCATTAGAGACTACTAATACTATTTATTTATATATGGAACAGTGATTTATTTTAATGATGGTTTGAGTAATTCCAATGACAGTTCTAGTGGATATCGAGTTGAAGGTGGTGGTGATGATGTTGTTGATGATGTTGCTACTTCAGATGATGTTGTTGGTGAGGATGTTGTTGTTGTTGCTACTGCTATTGATGATGATGATGATGATGTTTCTGAGGGTGAGGATGAGGATGTTGACGATGGGTACATATTGATCCCCTTCATTTTTAACTTAGAACGAAAGAGAATTTTGAGTTTTTTCATGACTTAAATTGATTTGTTTTATGGATGTATCTGTATATTTTAATATTTTATATGGTTTAAAAATTATTACAACTTGTTTATTGGATGTTAAATATAAAATATTTTTACTAAATCGAATGTATACTTCATTATTTATTTGATTAATAGGTTCAGATGTTTTGGGAATAAGGTGGTGGGGCTACTTCCAAATGTAGGAATCAACTTATACCCATGGTTCTACAAACCGTGGGTATATGTTCTCTAATAGGGATATATATTCCCACAGTTTAAAAACTATGGGTATACGTTCTCTGATAGGGATATTTATTCACATGGCTTGAAAGTCATGGGTATAGAGTTATACCCAAAGTTCATTAAGACTATGGGTATAATAAAACTAGGTGACCTATACACACAGTTTCTATACACATTTTGGGCATATGCCTATACTGGTGCCTTAACTGAAAATGGTTCTCAAAACTATGGGTATAGGCTATACCCATGGTTTGAAACCATGGGTATAGGGGAATTTCTATTAGTTCAACCATCATCCTAGAAAATTTATAAATCCTATTTCCTCAAGTCAATGCCTAATTAATGTGGGGGATAATTTTCTAGAACTATGTGTGGATTGATTCTCACTTCAATGAGAAACGTAGTGACATCTAGGCCACCTATTTTAGGTCCAGATGTAACTAAACCACAAAATCCCTTGTAATTTTTGTGTAAAAGTTTAAAATTGCATAATATGCCCCCTTTAAACTAGATATGGCTTGATTCTCATTGAAATGATATTCACAGGGATGTCCTAGAATCCTATTTTTGTTTAATTCACAATTAAACCACAAAATCCTATTTACTCCATGTATATGAGTTCAAACATACACAAAGAACCTTTTTTATAACTTTATGTGTCTTGACTCTCAATCCAATGAGATACATAGTGATTCTCATATCTCTAATCCTAGGACCAGCCATGAAATCCCCCTTTACTCCCTGTGTATGAGTTCAAACAATCACAGGGATTCCATATTTTTGAATTATTTGTTGTTTTATTCTTTCCCTACCATGATATGTAGTGAAACCCATGTCATATTCTCTAGTCTAGCCAAATTATTTTATTCAATTTCATAATTTCCCACATCCTCATAGAATGATGTTAAACTACATGGAATTCAATAACTATTTATGGATTGATTCTCATTCCAATGAGATGTGCAGTGATGCCCATGTTTTCATCCATGGGAACAACCACAACATTTAACATCATTAACATCAATTTATCTTATCCATTACCACATTACGTTAAACTACACGGCCATCATTCATACCACATGATGTCAAACTTCATATAATTTAAGAACTACATTTTTTTATTCTAATCCAAATGAGATATGTATCAATGCATGAATCATATCTCCGGGACAATACACAATATAATCTATATTCCCATATCCTTTACTTGTGTTTCCATTGTTCTGTAGAGATAACCTTTTTCACTACTTGTTTCTCACACTGAGAATAGCTCATAAGGGATTAAGATTATTGGTGAAAGGATTCCCCATATAAGAAAGGAATATCAATTCATATTATGGTGGCCATGTTCTTGACTATAAGACCATAAAAGGCACACTAGATGTCTTCGTTGTATGAAAATAAACTACATGATTTATTTAATAACTATGTGTGTCTTGATTCTTGTTTCTATGAGATATATAATGATGTATGAAGCTTTAACACCGTACCCTACTATATCACAATATGATAAATACCCAACTCTCCCATGTATTAGATAGTTCTACATGATAGTATCCTTTAATGGCGCGAAGGCCTTCATTTATTATTGATTTTGATAATCCACCTTTCAAGGGGTGAGGTAGAACCCTTACAAGGCCTGTAGGCATAACTATTACATAGAACGTAGGCCTCAGAGGAATTCATTGCCCATAAGCTTCAAAAGTTACATATAACCCAGACTAAATACTTGGAACTGCTCCTCCCCTGGCATCTTCATCGTGAAATTAGCTCACCACCTTCACATGGCTGTTCAGGTAGGCATTCCCATGCATGCATAGGCTTGCCCCGATGGCAGGTGTCATACCCTCTCATTCTTGCAATCCGTTTAGCTCCTACTATGGTGAAAGCTCCTTGCTCATCCTCCTTGTATATATTCTTCCTTGAAAGTTGTCTGGTTTGCATCTTTACTAAGGTGTCCTGAAGGCCTTGAGGTGGCCCAAATGCCTTACTGACCCGAAGTCCTGGGTAGCTCGAAGGCCTTACAGGACTCAGGGACCAAATCGGTTGCCTGAAGGCCCAAACGGGGGCATATTTTTGACTGGTACATTACCAAACAATTATTGCTACAGTACCCGCTACAGTACTGCTACAGTACCATGGAAATTCTTCCTTCGCTTGGATTTGAACCCTTGTCGCTTGGATGCACTTATAGAGTACTTACCAAGTGGTATAAGGCTCATGTGCATCTACATGATAGTATCCAATATGTGTTCTAATCCTATACATGATCTTATATTAAAGAAAACCCCGTTTCTTGTGTAGATGAATTCAATCAATGTTGGGGAAATTCATTTTAAACTATTTGTGGAATTATTTTTGTTTTGATAAGAAACATAGGGATTCCTGGGTCCTACTCCCTAGTCCAGCCATAGATATGTCAAGTCACATTTGTCCTTGCCACATGATGTTAAAATACATAGCTAATGGCCAGACCATATCACTTTAATCAACATGATACCATTAGAACTATGTGTTACTTAATTATCAATCCAATGAGATATATAGTGATTCCTAGGAAACATTTCCTAGTCCCAGCCACATGGTAAAGAAGAACTGCTCCCTCTCCTTTGTATGAACAAAAATATATGCAAGATCTCTCAATTTGGGTCCATTCATTAAAGGATCCATCGAAGAAATATGGATGCCCCCTTTTACATATGAGTCAGATCTATGTGAGGGACTTTACACATTCTTGCCTATATCTATCCAAATGTTTCATCAATACTTATAAATATCCCTTCCACATGTCATACTCCTAATCTTGGACACTTTTGGTCTCCATAATCTTTCTCCAACTCTTAGTGAAAAAATTTATGATACACATGCACTTATTTTTGAGACAATATTGTAACAATTTTCAGTTGGATTGTCATAAGTTGATCACAAATTTTAGGTCCTATCATCTAAGGGATTCTACTATTGATTATGTAGTTCATTCCCTTGTTGATCTTCCATAAAACATACCACAAAACAGGTTTGTTAATCGATGGTAGTTTCATCCTCGGGAGAGGCCTATTTTGTCTTCATCATCATTGTGGACATTATATTGGCACTCATGATTCTAATTCAGTATGTAGTCACCTCCCTCAAAATTTTCTGATATTCTTTCTTTGAATCCAATAATCTCCATGAAAATGGATTATAATTTCCACCCTCACACTTAAAGCATGCCGGAATTACCTTATTATGATAGGACGTATTCCACTTATTATTTACTTGATTTTATAGTCCTAAGAATATGACCTAAAAATTAAGGCACCTTATCTCCCTATGTATGGGTCAAACCTGTGTAGAAAACCTATTCCACTAATTATTAGAACATTTTGACCTAAAATTACCCTCCATGTTCAGGTACTTTTCTCCTTAAAACCAAACTATGTTCTCGGGGAGATATGAATCTCCATAAACCTCTATCCTCTTTTAGTGATAAGATTTCGAAATTACTGAGAAATAACTTGGACAACTATGCAGAACATTCCCTATTTGGTTGTGCATAAAACAACACTCGTAACAGATCTATTAGCTAAAGGATACAACTATTTGACTATGTTTCACACACCCTAGTTGGCATTGCATAAAAAATCTCAAAATGGGTTTATCAATCAATAGTAACTTTATTCTCAAGAGAGACCTCCCCTAACTCCCTGATACCTTTTCCCCATACCACTCTTCTGATCTAAGGATCCTCAAATCATAGCTTATAATTTTATTCTCACACACCAGAATAAGGTATCACATTTCTAGAGATATTAACAAGAGCTATAGAACTATCAACCTTTTGGACAAATCTAAAGACCTAAAATTATATCCCCAGTAACGTCCTTTTTGTATGTCTTTAAACTGTATAGCATGATTTCCTTATTGTATGACTTTAAACTTAATAGAATTATGTCCTTTCTACGTGAATTTAAACCCCATAACATGATGTCCATACTGTTTGACTTTAAACTACATAGCATGATTTCCTGAATATATAACATTAAACTATATAGCATAACAACCCAGTCACAATACATTAAACTGTAGTACAATATCCTCACCATAATACATTAAACTACATGGTCAGTATCCTAATACCATGAAATTAAACTACATCATATTTGTTCCATTTTTAGAAAGGGGACTTTCCGCTTACATCGACCATATAACAAGATGTATCCACATTCACCTTGATCCAAATTCATGTAGGAGTAGTTTTCTATACATGGATGTAACACCTCATGATTTCATAGTATGTTATCTCATTAAAGTAATTCAATATCTTGCGCTACACGCAATGCTGAGTTCGAGCGCACCACAACTTACCAAACTAGCAGTTCAAAAAGTGATTATGAATAGTATGAACTGAATTTTGAATCTTATATACTATATATAATTTTAACATCCATATTATGTGTTTCTTAGAAATAATATAAGAACAAATTCATTTTCTTGATATAAAAAATATTTTTCAAAAAATGTAATTTTACCGCCTTTTAATGGTGAACCCTTTTTAAAAGCAATATTTGACATTTTTATATATTCAATTTAGTGAAATTATATTCTTATTTATAATAATGACATAAAAAAATAGTTTGGATCAATTTTTGGTACTTTTATGATAACTTTCATATTTTGATGAATAGTGAAAAATACTGTGTTTTAATTGACAACAACTTTTTTAATCGAAATAATTTATAGTGTTCAATTATGAATTTGAATGGTTTTCATGTATAATTAGATTAAATTTTTATAGTTTAATACAATGTTGGTAATTATATTTAATTTCACAATTAAATTTTACATAAACACAAGTCAATCTTTTGATAGCTTTTACTTTTAAAAAACTCGCCTTTTGATTTTAAAAATGGTAATTAAATTTAAATTAATTAATGCAACTTCTATATTTTGAATTTGGTAAAATAGAATTAATTTCTTAATTTGTTATACCAAATTATCTTAGGGTGTATTTTTTGTATTTTTCTGAAAACATTCAATTTTTGATGAATAGTGAAAAACACTGCGTTATTTGTTTAAAACCGAATTTTTTTAAATAATTATAAATTTGATTCAAATTATTATTTATTTTATTAAAATTTATTTAAATTCAAAATATATATTTTATACCAATATAAGTTTAATGTAATTCAATGGAATTATTTTATAATAAAATTAGATGATAAATTTTTATTGAACTTTTTACCGTCTTTTACCCACCTCCTAGGAGCATTTGAAAATTTGTATAAAAATTAATTTTATAGATTCTATGAGTTGAATTTAAAAAATCCAAGAGAAAATTTTAATATCATTAAGTAAAATGTGGTTCAATAAGATGAAAATAATATTTGGTGAATAGTAACTTTTTTACTTTTATTTACCACGGTAAAAAGTAAATATGGTAATTAAGGGTAAAAATGATATTATAATTACCATAAAACATGTGCTAATTCTATTGGATAAGTATAATTCTGCCAAATAACCTTAGGGATTAAATATGATCCTCTTTGGTCCACTAGGATTAGATTTGGACATTTATTATTATTTTATTTAAAGAAGAGTTAAAAAATCTAAATTCAAAGATTAATAACAAAATCATTCTTAATATAGGGTAACACATAATATAAATTCGACTATAAATATTAATTATAATTCTAAATATATTTCCTACATAATCGTAGTTTATTTAAAAATTTTAGACATTACATAATTTAATTTATTTATGACACAATTATGATGCAGTAATTACCTTATTAATGAAATATTAAAATAATTGATATATAAATATTAGAATAAATGAAAATTGAGACTTATTATGAATTAAACTAATTTTATAGGTTAATATGACATCTTATGGTTGGTTAAATATAAATTATTCTAATTGATAAAGTTTTTATGGCGTTCAAAAAAATCAAATACTAAATAGTGTCAAAATTGACATAATTGAGTTTTTTTTAAAATATTATATTATTAATTGACATAATATTTCTAAAAATCTAAGGTTCATCCAAAGGACTTAGATAAGTTTATATATATTAATAAGTAACCACATGGGTTTATCTTGGCTTGATCTAGTATGTTTATTAACCATATAATATAAAAATACAAAGAGATATGGTAAATGTCAAACTTTTTAACTAAGAGTTAAATTTTAAAGATAAGGTTAACATGGTCAAATAAACCTATCTAAAACTTATTTTTTGAATTTTTTGCGACCCATACCCACCTTATCCTTTAAATAATTCATTTTTGATACATTAGAAACCGAAAATTATTTTATTAAAAAATAATATTTCAACCATTTCCTAAAGTGACCCTCACCTCTCTTATAAAATTGAACTTCCCATTATCTTAATATCACACCTTCATAGCCTTTTGGCTCAGCCAACACCTGCCTAAATATCCTCCCAACTTTCCTACCTTCATCATAGATGCCTTACTTTGGTCATAAACCCAACGTTAGTATTCTTTTTGATCAAATCAAAAGGAAGAACCCGAAGAAGAGGTAAATACTTCAACACCTCTTTCAAGTTTGTTTCTTCTCCCACTTCCTCTTTCTTTGTTGTTTCCATCATAAAATAATAACTATAGAATATTATATATAATTTTATGTCATTATAAAAATGTTAAAACCATATTCATTATTCTAGCCATCCTATAAATGAAAAAGTCATCATGCGTGTGTACGTACGGATTACCGTCTCCACGTCATAGTGTAGTTTATTATTCAAACACTTCATTATTTGGATGGGTATAATAATGTGTATAAATTATTTAAATAATAAATATAAAACGTAAATGATTTGTTATATATGATATATCATCCAATTAAATACGTTTTCTCCATCAATATAATGATATTATCTCTTGTGCGTACGTACGGATATCCGTCTCCACAACATGATGAGATTCATTTCCACATTCACCATACAAAGATGATTATAAATATATATATATCATTAATAAGTATGTAATATATGACATAATAATTCTACTGGATATATATATATATACTTACATATATCTTGTTCACATAGATCCGTTCAATACGATATGAAAACAGAAACAACGTTTATGTATACGTACGACCTACCGTCTCCATAAAAGTTGTTTTCCATTTCATATATATATCTATTATAAATATTTATATTCTAAATATATATGATATATAAATAATTTTTTATATTTTTAATGTATTTAAATCATAATCTAAGTGATACAATCAAGAGTAACAAGTTAAAATATGTACGATAAAGAAAGCGATTATTACCCGAAATGTTAATTTTACATTGAAATTATTATTAAATGGTTAGTATAAAGTCATAAATGAATCATGTATGATATCATAAATATTAATATGGTTCTGGTATAATTTAATAACATACTACGATCTTTATAAAAGAGTTTAAACGTACCCTCGACTAAAGTAAAGTAAAAGGTAAGGGTTAATTTTACAATCTCGTTATTATCCGAGGTTGTTTTTACATAAGTATCTACTAGGACATATTTATTATCCATGTACATGTTTCATAAAATATTTCTCAAAGAGATTATTTTTATGATAATTTTTTATTAAAACAACATTTTGAATGTTTTAATGATTTATTCTTCTAAACCTTTTTCATTACTGTCCATGATTTCAAAATTGGTTTAAGGATTAATTTATATGTACATGAAAGTTTTAAAATGTTAATTCCGTTCAAAAGATTCAAAGTGGTATGGGACACGTTGATTCAAAAATAACTTTTTAATTACTTCCATTATATATTATTTTACTTTTAAAAGATTTCATGAAAAAAGGGATATTTCTCACAATGGTTTTTACTAATCATTTTCAACCATGTCAACATCCTTTACGGGATATTATTCTTGATCGAGGTTGATTTATTATGATGAAAATCCTCCATATTACATTGAAGGTTTTGTGATATGTTTGACTATGGATTTTTTATTCTTATACCATTCATGGTTTATGGATAAATTATTGACATTTTGTATGCTAGTCTTAATACAAATGATTATGTTATGTTTAAACCTTTTCATACGAGGAATGCATTGGACTTAGTAAGTGATGGGTGGAACCTGATATTGCTCTTTTATGCATTGGTAGCTCCCATGAGACAAACTAGTGTCTTCGTACAAGGCCTTGAAAAATCTTATTTGTAGTCATGGCACAAGGCCTTGACTATGTGGTTATGAATTCGGGCATTATGCATTCCATCATTATTAAAGTGGCTATTTATGTTGCATGTGATTATTCTAATAGTAGAATATACATGTGAATAATTAAATGGAATTATTTTATTTTATCTTTTCCATATTATTATAAAGTTCATGTTTAAAAGGATATTGTTTTAGTCTTATACATTGCCGTAAAATATTTATGCTTATTTACAAGAGTTTCCGCTGTATTGTTATCCTTAATGAGCATTTGAGCTCACCCATTTCATTGTTTTATTTTTACTAGGATGTGAAGAAAGATTTTATGGTTTAACTGGAGGGATAGTCTAAGGATATAAGTGTGTTAAAAGGGGGAAAACTGTTGTGGATGTTTTTATTTAATGATATAATGTAAAACATAGGAATGTATCTAGTACTTACAAGGCTACTAAACTGATCGGAGTTTTGGGACATGATTCCTTGTATCATGCCAATGTTATGTAATAATGCACTGACACTGGGTAACTGGGGTCAGGGAGTTATAGTTGGTATCGGAGGAAGTTTTTTACAAACCTTGGAAATTATATTTTGTTAAACTCTAATTAGAGCACATTACCCTATGATAGAATTTGAGGATTAGTATAGAAGAGCTTTCTAAAATTTTGGTAATGTAGAGATTTTGTGTATTTTATATGCAATAAATCATTGTTTGGATATGAGTAGGTAGAGGTATCTCTAGCATAGATTTACCTAAGGGTAAAAACTGAAAACACTACTTTGAGCTAGACTCGAACAGGAACTGGTGCACAACAACGAGCCTTGTTGTAATCTTGGTTACGACACTCCCAGTGGATATGCTTAGGATAATTATCATTTTCTTTACAAACCATTATGAATGATTTATGAGTATATACTTCCTCAAAGAAAGCATTTTTATGACTATGGATTATATCCATAAACATTTCAATTTACGTTAGGTATTTTACAAGTTTTGAATTATGAATTATGATTCATAAACTAACCTAGTGTATTCCATTTTTTAGAAATGGCGCCCAGTAGATAGAATAAGAACTCCAGATATATGCTTCATCCAAAGAGTTAGAAGGATCATATATTTCATGGTATTAATCCAACTTTTATAAAGGAAATAGTCTCCCATGTATTATCATCATATGAAGAAATAGTATCATTTGTTAATAAGATAAGTAAAGAATTCTCTAAGTCATATGGCTTTGAAGGGAAGCCAGAGAATAAAAGGATGGCAGAAAGAAAAGATGGATAAAGGGAATAAGGGAAAGAATGATTTTCCCATATGTGATAATTATGGAAAGAATCACCTTGATAAATTATTTATGGGAAAGGGAGTTTGTTATAAGTGTAGAGAAAAAGGACACCAAGTACGTGATTTCAAGGGTAAAAAAAGGTTTCAAATCTACAATACGTCATCTATAAGGAGTTTGGACACTAAGAAATTCAATGTCCAAATCATCAGAGTATACCCTTAATGTTGTTATTAGATAATAATAAAGTTATGATACTACTTAATATGAAGAGTAATGATTAAGAGTTATTATGTTGTTATTAATGTATTGTTTCATTTGAGTATTTATTAATGATGTACATGTTATATAAATTATAGAGTATATAAGGATTGTATTGCAGTACTATTTCATTAAGGACTTTTGATTGTGTGGAACCAAGAAAAGTGACTCAATGACAGGTTAATTTTTTTTGGAAAATATATATTTAAGAGAAAGATAAACCTTAATATGATTATGATACTATGTTAGTGATTTTTGGAATAATATATGATTGATTTGGATAAATTATATTGGATATTCTTGACTACCTTGAAACTTATTAATGATTTAAATATTCCATCATTATTGGAGTTTAAAACATTTTTGGATATACGAAGTATATCCAGTATTCTATAAGGAATAAGGGAGAATGAATGTAATCAAAATGGTTATATGATGATTCAGGGCGTTACCGTGTTTTAAAAGAATACACGATGAAAGTATTCACATGTTATTACATGGAAAAAAGGATATTCATTGTGTTTACCATCCTTATAAATTTTGGACTGTGAGTTTAGACAGAAGTATTTTGGATATTTCTAAAGGTTGGAATCGATTAAGTTTGAAATTGGATACTCTATTTATGGTTAAATTATTTCTTGAGATTATTTTTGTATTGTCATAAAAAGGACAACCCAGAGGTCGAGCGACAACCCGTCGCATTCGGAAAGGCCGGAAGACTTGAACCAGTAACTGAAGGGTGATACAGGTGCATCACCTACCACTGGCCTATGTGATTTCCTTTTTTGTGTAATGTAGTTTTTCTTAAAATATTCTAAGAAATAAATTATAAATTCATTATTTTTAGAACCCCATATGATTACGATAAATATAATATTTTTTAATTCTATTATATTTTGGAGTGAAAGATGAATTTGTTGTAGGAATTAGTTGAAGAATAAAACTCTACTTCTCAAGTATATATTTTTCTTCTTATTATATAAATAAATTAATTATTAAACTTTATGGAAGATATCATAAAACCAAAAATGTGTTATCCTAATACCTTATTTTTTGTTGAACTGATGACATTTTAAATCATCATAGATCGATGGCTTTGAGGCCCCCAATCATACACTTGTTTGTGATTGTTGACCTCAATAACTCCCTATAAATATTTAAATTTTTCCTCCAATTATGTTTCTCTAATTACTACCAATGTTCTAATAATGATCATAATTTGGTGGTGAATTTTTCATTTCACTTCCCCTCTTATTAAGAATAAATTTTATTAACCCAATTTCTGATGTGGGTTTTCCACAAAGGTATTTTTCTATTTTTAACCTTTTATTTTTGAAGAAAAATTTCAAATTACAGGGACGCAACTTATTGAAGGAGTGGAGAATGTAACACCCCAAGATTTCATAGTATGTTATCTCATTAAAGTAATTAAATAGCTTGTGCTACATGCAACATTGAGTTCGAGCGCACCACAACTTACCGAACTAGCCGTTCAAAAAGCGATTATAAATAGTATGTACTTAATTTTGAATTTTATATACTCTATTTTATTTTAAACTACATATTATGTGTTTCTTAGACATTATATAAGAACAAATTCATTTTTTTCGGATAAAAAAAGTATTTTTTCAAAAAATTTAATTTTACCACCTTTTAATGGATAACCCTTTTTAAAACCAATATTTGACACTTTTATATATTCAATTTAATGAAATTAAAATATTCTTTAGAAGTGGGATACAAATATTTATTTTGGATAATTTTTTGGTACTTCTCTGATAACTTTCATATTTTCATGAATAGTGAAAAATACTATGTTTTAATTGAAAACAACTTTTTTAATAGAAATAATTTGTAGTGTCAGATTATGAATTTGAATGGTTTTGAAGTATAAGTAGATTATATTTTTATCATTTAATAAAATTTAATTCATTATATGTAATTTCACATTTAAATTTGACATAAACACATGTCAATCTTTTGGTAGTTTTTACTTTTTAAAAACTCGTCTTTTGGTTTTGACAACAGAAATTAAATTTAAATTATTTAATGAAAATTTTATGTTATGAATTTGGTAAAATTGAATTATTTTTTTTAATTCTGAATATCAAAATTATATTAGGGTGAATTTTTTGTATTTTTCTGAAATCTTTCAATTTTTGATGAATATTGAAAAACATTGCATTATTTGTTTAAAACAGACTTTTTATTTAAATAATTATTTATTAAATTTAAATTTATTTTATGTAAAATTAGATTTATAACACTCATATAAGTTAAATTCAATTCATTGTAGTCATTTTATAATAAAAATAGATGTATAAATATTTTTTGAACTTTTTACCATCTTTTACCCACCTCTTAGGAGCATTTGCAAATTTGTATAAAACATAATTTTAGCATTTCTGTGAGTTGAATTTCAAAAATCCTTGAGATAGGGTTAATATTATTATGTAAAATTTGGTTCAATAAGATGAAAATAATTTTTTGTGAATAGTAACTCTTTACTTTTATTTACCATGATTAAAAGTAAATATGGTAATTAATTGTAAAAATAATATTATAATTACCCTAACACATGTCCTAATTCTATTGTATAAGTATAATTAGACTAAAACAACCTTAGGAATAAAATATGTTCCTATTTTGTCCACTTGTATTAGATTAGGACATTTATTATTATTTTATTTGAAGACGAGTTAAAAGAGTTAAATTCAAAGTCGAATAACTAAACCATTTTTAATATAGGGTTACAGACAATATAAATTCGACAATAAATATTTATTATAAAGATAAAAATATTTACTATATAATGGTTTTTTAATTATAATTTTTAAAAATTAAATAATATAATATATTTATGACACAATGATGATGCAGAAATTACCTTATCAATGAAATATTAAAACAATTGATAATATAAAAATCCAAAAAAAAAATTTAATTGAGGATTATAATGAATTACACTAATTTTATAGGATAACATGATTTTTTAGGGTTGTTTAAATAAATTTAATTCGAAAGGATAAAGTTTTTAGCACTTTCAAAAAAATTAAATTCTTGATAGTGTCAAAATTGACATAATTGAGTTTTTAAAAAAATAATTATATTATTAATTGATATAATATTCCAAAAAATCTATGGTTTGGAAAAAAACTTATATAATGTAATATATATTAATAATGAACTACATGGGGTTCTCTTATCTTGTTATAGTATGTTTATTAACCATATAATATAAAAATACAAAGAGACATCGTAAATGTCAAACTTTTTAACTAAGAGTTAAATCTAAAAGATAAGGTTAATATGGTAACCAAAACCTATATAAAACCTATTGGTTGAAAAATTTTGGACCCATACCCACCTTGGACTTTAAATAATTAATTTTTTAGCCATTAGAAAACGAAATTTATTTTATTAAAAAATAATATTTCAAGTTTTTCCTAAAGTGACCCTCACCTCTCTTATAAAAGGGAACTTCCCCTTCTCTTAATTTCACACCTCAAAACCATTTTGGATCTACCAAAACCCACCTAAATAATCTCCCAACATTCCTATATTCATCCTAGATTCCTTACCTTGGTCATAAAGCCAACCTATGGAGCCCTTTTGATCAAATCAAAAGGAAGAACCTGAAGAAGAGGTAAATATTTCATCACCTCTTTCAAGTTATTTTCTTCTTCAACATCCTATTTATTTATTGTTTCCATTATAAAATAATAAATCTACTATATTTTATATACTTCTATGATATTATAATAATGGTACAACCATATTCATTATTCTATCCATCCTATAACTGAAAAAGTAACCATACGTGTGTACGTACGGATTACCGTCTCCACGTTGTGGTGTAGTTTGTTATTCAAACACTTCATTATTTGGATTGATATAATAATGAGTACAACTGATGTAAATAATTATTTTAAAATTTTATTTATTCTGTATATATGATATACCAACCAATTTCATATGATTTCTCCATCAATATAATGATATTGTCCCCCGTGCATACGTACGAATTACTGTCTCCATGACACGATGAGATTCATTTCCATGTTCACCATTCAAAAATGATTATAAAAATATATATAACATTAATAAGTATGTAATAAATGACATAATAGTTCTACTGGAGATATTTATTTATTTATTTATGTACTTACATATATCTTATTCACTTAGTTCCGTTCAATATGATATGAAAACAGAAACAACATTTATATGTACGTACGACCTACCATCTCCATAAACGGTGTTTTCCATTTCATATATATGTCTATTATAAATATTTATATTCATTATATATGTGATATATAATTCATGTTTTATATTCTGGAAATATTTAAATCATGATATAAGTGATACAATCAAGAGTAACAAGTTAAAACACATACGATAAAGAAAGCGATTATTACCCAAAATGTTAATTTAACATGGAAATTATTATTAAATGGTTAATATAAAGTAATAAATGAATCATTTATGATATCATAAATATTAATATGGATCTGTTATAATTTAATAACATAATATTCTCTTTATATAGGAGGTTAAATGTACCCTAGACTAAAGTAGAAGGTAAAGGTTAATTTCACAATCTCTTTATTATCCAAGGTTGTTTTACGTAAGTATCTATTGGGACATATTTATTATCCATGTCCATATTTCATAAAATAGTTATAAAAGGTATTATTTTTAATGTAATTTTTTATGAAAACATCATTTTAAATGTTTTTATTATTTATTCTTCTAAACCTTTCTCAATAATGACCATGTTTTCCAAATGGTTTAAGGGATTTATTTATATGGACATAGATGTTTTAAAATGTTAATACCTTACAAAATTTTCGAAGTGGTATGTGAAACATTGATTCAAAAATATATTTTTAATGACTTCCTTTATAAATTATGTTACTTCTAAACGATTTCATGAAAAAGGTATATTTCTCTCAAAGATTTTTACTGATCATTTTCAACTATGTAAAAATCCTTTATGGGATATTATTCTTGATCGAGGTTTATTTATTTTGATAAAAATATTCTATACTGTATTGAAGTTTTTGTGATATGATTGAGTGTCAATGTGTTATTTTTATACCATTCATAGTTTATGGATAATGTATTGAAATTTCGTATGATATTTTTAATATGAATGATTATGATATGTTTAAACCTTTTCATGTGAGGAATGAAATGGACTTAGTGAGTGACGGGTGGAGCCCACTATATCTCCACGATGCATCGTTAGGTCTAATGAGACAAACTAGTGTCTTGGCACACGTCCTTGACAAAATCTTATTTTTATTCTTGGCACAAGGCCTTGACTATGTGTTTATGAAGTCTGGTATTATGAATTCCATCATTATGAAAGTGGCTATTGATATTGCATGTCATTATTCAACTAGTATAATATCCATTTGAATAAGTAAATGGAATTATTTGATTTTATATTTTCCATATTATTCTTAATGTCAAGTTTAAAAGGCTTTTGTTTTAGTCGTATACATTACCTTAAATTCTTATGCTTATTTATGAAAAGTCATCTATATTGTTATCCATTATGAGCATCTGATCTCACCCATTTCTATGTTTTAATTTTACCAAGATGTGAAGAAGTATTTTATGGTTGACCTACGGGGATAGGCTTAGGATATAAGTGTGTTCAAAAGGGGACAAAATGTAGTTAATTTTTTTATTTTATGATGTAATGTAAAACATCTGAATGTGTCTAGTACTTATAAGGATACTAAACTGATCGATCATTCGGGAAATGAATCCTTGTATCATGCCAATTTTATGTTATAATGCACCGACTCTGGGTAACTGGGGTCAGGGCATTATAATGGAAAATACCAATACAGATAATCCCATCACTCTCTAACACCTCCTTTTGGAGAAACCACCCATAATGGTCCTGAGAAATCTGAATCATAAACTTAAACCATCAATAATTGAATGTAGAAATCATTGATAACTTATTTTGATGAATATGCTTTAATACACCCAAGTTGTATTTTCATAAGTTGATCACAATTTTCAAAATCATCTAGCCAAAGGATGCCAATAGTTATTATGTATAATGTTCCATATTTTTCCTTGAATAAAAATATCCTACAAAATGGGTTTTTCAATCAGTGGAAACATAATCCCCTCGACATACCTCCTTTATTTTCTATTATTGTGTTTTAAATATGTGAATCACAAAATCATGTGTGAATATTCCCAACTATATATCTAAATAATGTCAGAAGATTCTCATCCCATAGGCTTTATTTGGGTCATTATTTCCAAACTTTATGGTCAAACCTATTCAACCTAAAACTCTACCCTTATTAGTCTAACATTCATGACTATAAACTTCCCAAGAGAAGAAATACAGTAATCACCATATTGAAAACCCATAAATGGAACTCTAGAAATGATTTTATTCTCACCACACTAGACCAATGCTTTTCATGGTTTAGAAAAAATATCAAGCAATAAAAAGTTAAAAGGAAAAAATTCTTAGGATAAAAACCCAAAAATAGAGGCCTAAGAAAAATCCAAGTCTTAAATGTTAAGTCTTCTTCATGTTGAGCATAGAAAATAATTAGGGTGATGACATAAAAGGCATAAATTTTGTATGGTTGTTTATATATACCTATCAATAGACAAACTATTCTCACTAAGACTCGTGTATTAGGAAAAAAACTTAGATAATTTCCCCATCCTGTCACTTTTGTTATAACTAGATGATGCAAATATAATTTTTTCATGAAAATTAGTTTCAATATTACAGCATGATCATAAGAGGAAGACAGGGATGAAGAAATAGATGATTGGAAAAAAAATATTTTCATTTATGAGACATAAAAATTAGAGGATCATCCAAAAGAGGCAGTCTCTCTATAAAAAATTAAAAAATACCTCCAACAGAACTCTTTATTTGTTGAATGGCCTCTTGAGCCCCATCAACTACCTGTTAGAGCCCAATAAACTGAATGGAATCTTTCTCTTTGTTCTAGAGAAGTGTTTCTACTGCAGCCGTAATATATATTGAGACTTTTTTCTAGAATCATTCTAATTATTGGTTTATTTGTATGAGCTCCCACTGAGAAGTGTCTAATTCTTGATAAAGGTGAGACACTTGAATGGTTTTCTCATTAATCCACTCTTTACATTCCATTAACTTCTTGGTATGTTTGGCTGCCTCCCAAGATAGTGCTTCCTCGAAATACTCAGTGCCAATAAAAAGAATCAACTTTATGAGTTCCTTTTGAATCACATTCAATCACTCTCATTTTTGAATGACCTACTTCATAGTATCATGAATCATACGATAATAAAATCAGTTGTATCTCAACATACCAAAAAAGAATAAAAGTAATTGGATTCATGTAGGAAGGCCATCAAGAGTAATTTCATTGATTATTTTCAATTTATCTCGGCAATCCCCATGACATGTGATGCGAAGAGCATTCTGCAACTCTAAAATAGACTCAGATCCATTTTCAGATGGAGAAACGTACTCCTGTATCAGTGCACTTATTGAATCAACTTTTCTTATTCCCTCCTGATCAACAATGGATAATATTTTTGGTATCAAATGAATTTTCATAGTGGCATCACCCTCATACCCAACCACAAAATTTTATTCCACTAGAAAATGTTCAAGGATCATAATTATCCTATAAAAGGATAATAAGTAAAATAAACAGAAGATGATTAGAATCCGGTGGCACTCGCCCTGTAATGGGTTAGAAGATAAGGCAGATTCCACCCTACCATCCATGAAGTTAGAATTTTGAACTAAAACCTCTTGTCAAGGAACACTCTCCTGGGTCTAGCCCAGATCCACTAAGGAAGTCTCTGGAATATTTATCATTTCAGGATTCACTTGAGTCAGTTCCTCCTCAATAGTGGGACTAGGATGGATTTCAACATCTTTTTCATGTATTGTCACTGTAACGTTATCTGTGGATGGATCTATTAATTCTAATAAATCATGAATATGGAATCATATATAAAAACATTGGTTTCACAAGAAAATAAAGACTCGCATCCATTCAATTCCATATTATGTGTCTCAAATTATGCTAAAGTTGTAAGAAGATTAACATGTTCCAGTATTTCATCAAATTTCATGCCATGATTTATCATAAAATCTAATAACAACCCAGGACTCATGGTAAAATCACTCATGGGATGCTTGGAATATTTGGATCAATACCAAGAACATCACCCTCCTCTGATGATTTGATACCCCAAACATATTGTTTAGTTATAGTTGTAGGGTCAACATCAATCATCACAAGGTCCTTTGGTGCATGAGATGATTCTAAAATATTATACAGATAACAGTCATTAGGTGTCCTATAAAACCTTATGATATACATTTAACATTACTATAATCCTCCTCCATCTCCATAGTGGAAGGAATGATGACATGATTAGATTTCATATCCTCACCCCTCGATACTTGTTCAATCAAGGGAGCACATTCACGAGTAGGGATATGTTATTGGTCTAGAATTCCCTCCCCAGTTCTTGGAGGTTCATATTTATGTTCCTTGAGATAAGAGAGGGATAATATTCTATAATATAAGGAGCTTTAGACTTATAATTTGGAGAAAGTATAAATTAAGGGTGTTATTATGGCTTACCACTTCTGATGAGGAACTTAGCCAAAGGCATTATCATTCAGTGATCTTTCTTTTTCAATGGAGGAGGCTGGCATCAACCTCCTCAAAGAAAGATATTGGAGGGGAAAATAGAGTTTCACCTTCTATATCAACCTCTATTTCTTACTGACTTAGGGATATCTCTCCTGGTTTGGGAGATGATTCATCATCCCCAAGTAGGGCGCCAATCAGGACATATTTTGGACAATAAATCTATGTTAATTCCCCCTTAGCCTACAAAAAATCAAAATGAACTTCCCCTCAGTAATAGTAATTTATTTGAAATGACATAAATGGATTAAAAAATATGACATGGGAAAATGATTACTTATATCTTCACTACTTGGAATATGAGTGATCAATCCCTTTAGTAGTTCCCTACCTCTACATGTCCTCCATCTACCTCATTATTGGGATATGATTGTCAATCTCATAAACAAGAATCTCTATCTCCCAGATGTGAATCCTCACTTAAGTGGGATTATCCTCAAAGAAATATTTGGGGGATATTGAGCATATATTATTACTGGAATCTATAGAAAAACATAATGGAGTGCCCATATGATATCTACATCATAGGATATGCTTTCCTAGAGTTTCACTACCTTCGGTCGTATGAATTCTGAATCCATCCCGACCTACCTTGAAGATGATTCGACAACCCTGAATTTTATGGGCTTCTGAACTCTCTCTTTCACATATGAGGGATTAGAAAATAGAACATAGTCCACTTATTTATAGTGGAGACTCATCTATCTAGGCGCATTCTAAGTTAGTATAACTCTTTTAACTCTGAATAGAGGACTGAACATCATACGAGTTCATTTGGTATAACATTGGAACTCATCATAAGCACCATCCGAGGGGGGTGAAACATACCCTAAAGGAGAATAAACACATTTTTGGTAGAAGAATCCTTTATACCTCACTTACTATGCTTTTAGGATGGTCCAATATTAATTCTAGGAATTTATTTGGCCAAAAATCCTTAAACGTATGATGAAATCCATTCCTCATCTTTCTAGGATGTTAATCCACTGAGTGCATCCACTAGAGGTAGATTAATTTCCATTTGAGTCAACTCCATGGCTGTAAGAATCCATATCTATTTGGATACCATCAAATTATTTTCTAATTAGACACTCACAAGAGGAG
Source organism: Viscum album (assembly GCA_963277665.1). Classification (NCBI taxonomy): domain Eukaryota; kingdom Viridiplantae; phylum Streptophyta; class Magnoliopsida; order Santalales; family Viscaceae; genus Viscum; species Viscum album. Next base: position 539,595,356 of record OY728156.1, read on the forward strand.
ATATGGTTATTTTTTGTAGCCACGTGAATTAGGACAAAAACCTGTATGGATCAAAGGCCTCACATATAACCTCTCTGTCAACACGAACAGCCAAAACACCAACTCTAAAGGACTTCATATGTGACCTTAGCTCAATTATAGCCTTCCTGTCACCATTAAAGCTCCTAGTATGTGGGACCCAAATGGGAAGAAGTTTAACTCCTTTAATAGGCTCATGCATAATCATATTTCATTTGGTTTCAAAGATAAGGGTGTAATACCATAAACATGAAGAACATATGGTCAAAATGGGATCTTGGGAACCTTGACCCAATTCAACATGGTGTAGGGTCTAATGTGAGCCACTATCCATCCCCATAGTGTATGGAACAGTACTGTAATTCTAAACATGGCTTTTCCCACATGAACATGTAGTAGGCTTTGATAATGATTTTACAAAATAGGGATTTCTAACCCCACATGCATCTTATTGACCATCTTGGTCACCATGAACAATGTCCCTGACAATATGTCACTGTTGTAATTGTGTAAATAAAGAATATAGGCACTTATCTACATGGTTAAAAAACATGTGAGGTGTGTCTTTGCAGGAATGCAAGATGTGGGCTTATACCCCCTTTTTCGTACTCCCCCTTCTCTAAGGTCAGCAAGAATATACTTGGAGAACTTCACTTCCCCGTATTGGGACATCCAGTTGTATTTTTTTTCAAGTAGGACCTTCCCCCTATAGCTCTAGTAGGTCACACATCCATGCCTCGGGATGGATATACCATTAATGTGAGGATATTACTTTATAATACCATGATTTATTTTCAATAGATCATATACAAGAGGTAAAATCCTTCCAGCATCATTCCACATTGCCTTATGAGGATGGAATCGTCAAAAAAATCTCTAAGGACTGTAACCCCATAGATCTTGTGGATTTCCCACAAGCTAATACAAAGTTTTACATGAATGAAGTGGAAAAAGTTTGTTTTCGATCTTTACTAACATAATAGCTCAGAAATGAATTCTGTGTTTTTATATACATAGGTATTACCTACCTAGATCACACAAGATCCTCAACCCAGTGGGTGAGGACTTGATAAGTTCATCCAAGAGACCCACGTTTAAAACTGGGCAGTGACATATTTCTGGGTTACTGTAGTCGTACTATAGTTGGTACTGTAGTAGACACTGTAGCAGACACTATTCGATACTGTAGCAGCCAGAACTATTCATCTGTTTAGGCTTTCGGGCCACCAGTTTGGGCCTTGGGTCCTTTAAGTCCTTTGGGCCACCCAAGGCCTTTAGGTAGTAAGGCTATCTGTCCAATAAGGCTTTTGGGCCACCTCATGGCCTTTGGGCCACCTCAAGTCCTTCGAGCCACCTCAAGGCCTTCAGGACACATCAAGGACTTTAGGCCACCTAAAATTGTGCTTAAATTATCAGATTGAGTCTAAAAGGAGCAGACTCCAGATGAGAATTCAGAGCAGAAGCATTCACCAGAGCAGAAGCTAAGAGGATTTGTTAGAAAGAGAGGGTATGGACTTGCCATTGGGACCAACCTATGATTGAACGGGAAACCTAGCTGATAAAATAAATTTTATTATTATTATCCAAACTCTTTTAGGAAAAGTGAGAAACCCAAAGTCACATTGAATCCCACAAAGCACATCCAAAACAAAACAGGAAAACAAACACCCAGAACAACCCAAAGTCACGGTAAGCCTAGATGAATAGCCATGATGTGGTGCAGAGCTGATATCATGATGGAGAAGCTGGGAGGATGAGTTCCAAGTATAGAATGTATATTTCCTAAGACCTACGGGTCATGTAATCTCTAAGACTATAGTCCTTGTAAGGAATCCCCCTCATCCCTTGAAAGGGGGTTATAAAAAACCAATACAAAAAGAAGTCCTTTAGGATATTCAGAGGGGTTACCTACCTAGAATACCTCATAGATTTTGAATTTTTGCATCTCCTTCTTAAACTATGCACATGTTTGATGTACACAGTATGACCACATCCACAAAAGCTTAAAACACCCTCTTGGGTGGAATTATTGGTCTTTCATCCAACCCTTTGACTGATTAATATTGGAATTATGAATGAAATGTGGATAAGTGTGAGGCTTCAATTCATATGTGTTTAACATTTATATTTGAAGCACACTAGCTATGGTGCATAACACATGTTATGGATCTTGTCCCAATAATAATATACGCACCCATGCTGGAAAAGTTGGAAGTAGTGAAATTTCTGTATTCTTGAAACCATTAGAGAGAAGTATAGTTCTTTGAAGGTGGTATTGGGACCTCCATCATATGACAGTGTCCATAGAGTGGTAGATGATTACTCTTAGGTAATTCATGATGGTACTTTTTCAGATGACCTGCCAAATCGGGTAGAGTCGAATCACAAAAATCATAATCTTCCTTACCTACATTTTTCATCATCTCCTATAATATATTCTTAGATTGTTCATCAGAGATTTTTTTATTTTGGGTGGCCTTGGAAACTATAATGAAACATCAAATTAATGGGTTTAGATAAGTCTCTAATTCAAAAAATTATAAAAATGGAGATAATTTGGTAAATGCACGAAATTTCATAGTTTCCTCATTCAAGTGCATCATGTAATTGAATCACATAAGTCAATCTATCATGGTCTCTATGGATGTCACTAAACCATGTGTACGAATCATGTAGATAGATACATATAGTGTTTTCATGAATGATGCTTTGAACCAAAAATCTTCAGTGGATGGTCTGCGTGGGAGACTAGCGCCAGGAGACCTGAAAGTACGGAGTCGCGAGAACTGGCCATAGAAATATGGACCTTATTTATTAAAAAGGATGTCCCCATGTGTAGACTATGTATGCTACCCGCCTACACGAATGACCTAAGAGGATGAAAAAATTATATAACCTGCGCAGACTACCTTTGCGATCGATGCACCCTTTCCATCCCTTTACCTTAGGATCATACCCTCTTCTTTTGATTAGATCCAATCCGGAGGGGGGGATTTTTTTGGCACTATATTTTTTCAAATGGATGAAAAGGATATAAGGGGAAATGACTTAGTGAGAAAAAATTAAGATAAATGAATAATTCAAAGGATCACAAACGCCTCCAAAGGCTATTTCACCCAAGTACCCTAAAGCACCATCATTGCCCGGGGTACTTATGTGTCGTCCTGCACGATCGTCTTGTATAAGAACCAACATGAGACACTTGAGCAAGATATAATTTTCTCCCAAGGTACAATATTTTCCTCTAAATAGTATCCTAGGGTATTCATTTGTAAGGATGAAATTTTATAACGGCCTGTCAAAGCTCTTCTCTCCCAAGTCCTTTACTCAATCCCTCCAAAACCTTCTAGGTTGTTTTCTAAATTCATAAGAACAGATAATTAAAGAGGGTGAATATAAATTCCTCACAAGGTTTAAAAAACAACACTTGTGTGAGGCACTCTCTCACCTGGTGATTGATGAATACTATAGTGGGGCCCCATCCATAATTGGTGACCTGTACAAGCTACTTTTGGGAACACTTATATAGACCCTGGATGGATTTAGAAAAGTATCTACCAAGTTTAGTTTCCAAGGTGATCCATTACCCAAGGGTACCACCAGCTCTCCTAGGCCTACCTATGTGGAGAATCCACTATGTGATCCTTCCTTTGTCTCACCCAAGACTTCCTATGTGAACCCCCATGGTTCACCCTAATCTCTATCATGTGTGAGAAACTCATCAGGACCTCTTAAAATCCATCCATGGGAGGGCTATACTCTTTTTTCCCCTTGTCTGAGAGGTAAAAAGTAGAAACTTGCACCAAATACTTAGAACTTACACAACCATGGAATGAGTTATACAAGCGTGTCCCCTATTTGGGTGTGTATTCCTACAGTCAAATTTTTTCAGCACATGTCTATTTGGCTAGTCAGAGTCCTCAATTTTCCTGTGAGTGTGTATTCCCATGGTCACAAGGACCCCTACCCTAGGGAATGTTTTATGTAGTTACTAGTCTCAGATACATGAGATTCGACCATGTCCTACCCTTTTCATCTTTAATACCCGGATCCTCCATAGGGAGGGTGAGGATTATGATTGATTCTCCATTAAACATGCAAAGAGTTCATCCTTACTATCTATGGGACCAATTTTAAGGAATCCATCCTAGAGTAAGTACCTATCATTTCTTTAATAAGGTTTCACTCTTTCTCCTCTCTACCTTCTGGCCACTGGGCTAAAGAAGGGATATGAATCAGAGTCGATCCCTCTCTCTCCTTCTCTATTTAATACCCATTCTATATACCCCATACCAATTCTTGGGTAAATTGAAGAGAGGTAAGTTTCATAAAATCAACATCTTCCATCATCACCCCATCTTCTTCCACCAGTAGAAGAGTAGAAGTTTGTGGTTTTTAAGATCTTCTGCTTCCTCCTTGAATAGCCATGATCCCGACATCCACCCTGTGGAATTCTTTTTTTGGATGGGGATCATACTTTTAATATTCCTCTCACCTTTTTTTATAGTGCCTACATAGGAATAGGTCCCCAATTATGTGTATCCAACTTCAGGACAAAGAATATTTTGTGGTTTATTAAATCTTTTGATTCCTCTTTTTCCTCAAACCAAGAATGACTCATGTGGGATTAAAGGTTGGCGGTGGTCGTGATATCCACATGATCCCAAACCTTCTGGGAATCCTTCTCAGTGGTAAGCAATAATTGAACTTCTCTAACAAAACCTCAAAGTGTTTTTCCCGCATAAATTGAACTATGAAAACAATGATTCCTTCTATAATTAGGATATGTAGGATTCCTACCTAATGACTCGAGATTAATGGGAATCCTCCTCAGGACTAATCCCCAACTAAATCCCCCAAAATAATTTACATGAATCATTCCTAGGAGTAAGACCTGAAAAAGTCTCCAAATCACTATGAGTAAAAATATTCCTCATGGTCCTTTATATAGGGAATTCTATTCATAAGTAATCACCAATTCAATCCTCTCAACGGGTCAGATTCCCATGTGAGTCTATCCAAACTATGCAGACATTGATTTTCATCCAAATGGGATATGTAAGAATCCTCTATATGTTCAAAACCCAATCATCTAAAATAAACCCTATCGTTTTTAGGCCTCATTACTAGTAGGGACTAAATCATCATGGAAATTAATATCCCTTCTAGGTTACCTGGGATACTTCAGCATAAGTCCCACACCAAACATTCTCTAGGAACCTTACACCTGAATATCTTTTCCATATAACATTAAAATGTACAGTTAGGTCCCCATCATATGCCTTTAAAAGGGTTGATGTTCCACATTAAGTGGCATAGAACTACATGGGTTCAGATTCCTTTCACAAGGATATATAGGAATCCCATCCGTGGGTTTGATCCCAACATCAAAATTACTCCCATATCCCTAGATGACGATACACTCTAGTGTGACCCACTAAGTTTCATGAAAACTAGCATTGTTGTACTAACAAGAAAATAATATATAAATAGTACATAAGAGGATACCATTGATGGAATCCTCTAATACATACTGATTTATCCATTGATGAATAACCTTAGATACACACATATGATTTGAAGCTCCATACAAGATAATAATTAATTGTTAATTCAGGTGTAACCCACTCCAGACAATTGAATTAATAAAAGATTCATGAACATATCTTTAATTTATAATAGAGTCTCGTATTAAGGAATAATTCACCCCAAAAGGGTGTGATTATCCCAACCTCATATCCTCTCGACCAATGTGATTTCTTAAGAATCTTATGTAAAATTCCCCAATAAGAGTCTTCCTTCCGAAAGCTGGTCCCTCATGGACATATATCCGTTGGGTGTTTCTAGTTCCAAGAAAAAACTCATTAAAAACCATTCAAAAATATTGATTCATGAACCAGACATGTTTTTGAAAGAAAAAATCCCTAAAAAACTATAAAAATCATAAACAATTCTGAAAAAACCAAATAATATAAAAAACCTAAAGAAAACCTTAAAAATAAAAAAAACTATAAAACTGCTAAATATATAGTAAAAACCGTAAAAATACAAAAAAAACCATAACGAACCTAAAACACATAAACCCCATAAAAAATAAAAACTCTTAAAACCCCTAAAACAAAAAAACCCAAAAAACTATAAAATCCTTCAAAAATACCAAAAACAAAACTCAAAAAAATTAAATATAAAAAATACATAAAAATCACTAAATTCATAAAAAAACAAAATAAAATGTAACAACCATATAAACCCGTAAAAACATCAAATCACCTAAAAATGCATAAAACCCCGAAAAAACCAATAATAACTATAAAACCCCCTTATACCGCCAAATTATTAAAAAAAACATAAAAACATTAAAAACCAAAAAAACCCTAAACACCTAAAAACCCCATAAACCCCTAAAAGCGTTGACAACCCTTAAAACCCATTAAAATCCATAAAATCCCCAAATACCGATAAAATGTTAAAAAATCCATGAAAATCCCTAAAAACTTAAAAAACCCTAAATCCCTGAAAACCCATAAGAAAACCTTAAATACCTAAGTACACATAAAACCCATAAAACCTAAAAATATTAAATATCCAAAAAACCATAAAAGTGATTTAAAATATAAAACCCCTAAAGCCCATAAAGAACCCTCAAATCCATAAAATCTATAAACCCCTATAAATTCCCTAGAAACTAGTAAAACTATAAAAACCCAATAAACACCTACAATTTTTAAAAACCTCTAAAACCCATAAAAACTATAAAAAACTAAAAAACCCTAAAACCCCAAAACCCTAAAAACCCCTAAAAATAAAAAACACTAAAATAAATCCAAATCCGTAAATACTCTAAAACCCATAAATATTATAACAACCCTAAAACTCCCAAAAAAACCTCAAAATCCCTAAAACCCCAAAAAACTGGAAAAATCCTAAAAAAATTCCTAAGAATTCCTAGAAACATAAAAAACCCAAAAACCATTAAAAACCCTAAAAAAACCTTAAAACCCTAAAACACTTAAAACACATAAAAACTTCACAACACTAAAAATACTAAAAACCCTAAATATGATTTAAAAAATAAAAACCCCTAAAAACCATAAAAACAAAAAGGACCTATAAAAACCCTAAACACCCTCAAAACACCTAAAATACTAAAAATCATAAAATCCTAAACAAAACCTACAGATCCTTAAAAACATAAATAATCACTAACAATTCTAAAATCCGTTAAGAAAACATTAAAAACCTAAAAACCCTAAAAACCCCTGAAAAAAATAAAACCCCTAAAAACCCTAAAAACACCTAAAAATACTCAAACTCCTTAAAATCCCTAGAAACCATAAAAATCATAAAAAATCATTACAAATCCCTAAAAACATAGAAAACCTAAAAAAACCTGAAAAACTAAAAGAATCCTTTATGAACATAAAAACACTTAATACCCCTAAAAAACCAAAAAATTCGAAAAACCTTAAAAGACCCTAGAACCCCTAGAACCCCATAAAACCCATAAAAACCCCTAAAAACCTAAAAAATCTAAAACACCCAAAAAATAAACCACTAAAAGCCTTAAAAACCTTTTAAACTACTACAAATTTTAAAAAAACTTTAATGAAACATAGAAATCCTAAAAAATTAAAAAAACACTAAATATACAAAAACCTGTAAAACCCCAAATACCATAAAATTCCTAAAAAATATCTAAAAGCATAAAAACCATAACACTCTGAAAAAACACCTAAAAACCTTAACATCATATAAACACTTAAAACCGCTGAAAACCTAAAAATGCTAAAAACCATAAAAATCCCTAAAACCCATAAAAATTTACAAAAACATTAAAACCACATAAAAATAATAATAACCCACTACAAATTCTAAATAACCATTAAAAACCAAAAAACACGAAAAAATATAAAGGCGTAAAAACCCTAAAAAACTAGAAAACCCCAAAAATCAAAAAAACAATAAAACCCCAAAAAACTGAAAAACCTCATAAAAACCCACAAGATCTCTAAAAACCATAAAAACATAAAAATATTATAAAATTATTAAAATTTCATAAAATGTATAATACACTAAAAACATTTAAAAACAAAAATAAAACCTTAAAACTAAAAAACATAGAAAACCCCAAGAAGCCATAAAATTATAAAAACCCTAAAGAACCCTAAAAACCTAAAATTTTCATAATTACTAAAAATACTAAAAAACCAAAAAAAATCCCAAAAAATCCCTAAAAATAGAAAACAAAAAACCCCCTAAAACTCCTAAAAAACCACAAAAAACCATTAAAATCTAGAAACACTTAAAATCCCTAATAAACCTAAAAAATTCTAAAACCCCTAAGAGTCCTTAAAAATCATAAAACCCTCTAAAAGGTAAGAAACACTAAAAACCCTAAAATACTAAGAAAACCTTTAGAACCACAAAAACATTGAAAGCATAAAAAGCATAAAAATACTAAATACCTTTAAACCCCTAAAACTCTAAAAACCATAAGAACCCCCAAAAACCATAAAAACCATAAAAACCCATAAAAACCATAAACCCACTAAAAATTATAAAAATCCTTTAAATACATAAAACTGTTAAAAATATAAATCCTTAGAACCCTTAAAAATCAATGAAAATCCCTAAACCCCCAAAAAATACTCATGAAAACCCTAAAAATCCCTCAAACCCAAAAAATATATAAAAACCCTAAAAACCTATAAAAATACATAAAAATATCTATAAACCTAGAAGACCCTAAAACCCCTAAAAACACTAATAAAACCTTAAAAATCTAAAAACCCTTAAACCCCTTAAAAATCAAAAAACCCTAAAAACCCCTAAAACCACCAAAAATTTATAAAAATTATAAAAATCCATAAAAATCCATAAAAACATAAAAAACCGCACGAAAACCCAAGTAAAACCTTTAAAACCTAGAAACATATAATACATTCAAAATACGCTACAACTCAAAAACACCCTAAAACCCCTAAAAAACCCAAAAAATCTTATAACCCTTGAGAAACAAAAAAACTATATTAACCCATTAAACCCATAAAAACCGCTTGAAACTATAAATCCCATTTAAATCCCTAAAAACATTAAAAAAACCTTAGAACCAATAAAAAATCCAAAAAAACTATTAATACTAAAAAAACCCTAAAAATCCTAAAAACATTCAAAATCCCTTAAAACCCTAAAATCTATAGTAATCCTAAATATCCCCAAATATCCCTAAAAAACAACTCAAAAAACATTGAAAATCCCTAAGAAAAACATAAAAACATAAAAAACACTTAAAACCCTTAAAAACCATAAAAACACTTAAAAACCTAAAAACCCTCAGATTCCCTAAAAACCCTAAGACCATAAAAATCCTAACAATGACGTACAAATTCTAAAAAAATAAAAAGACCCTAAAACCCTATAAAACCCTATGAAAACCTTAAAATCCTAAAATAACTTTAAAACCCTAAAAATGCTAAAAACCCTAAAAACCCTAAAAACACTCAAAATACCATACACCACTAAAATCCCAAAAAAATAATAACAAATCTCTAAAAATACCTTAAAACATTAAAATCCATATAAGACCCTAAAAACCTAAAAACTCTTAAAACTGCTAAACAACCTAAAAAATCTAAATCCCTTGAAAACCCCTAAAAGTCACTAAAATCCAAAAACCCACTAAAAACCTTGAAAACCTTAAAACCCCATAAAAACCCTAAAAACTGGTATTTAAAAACACTAAATTCATTTTAAACCCTTAAAAATTTTAAAAAACTCTAAAACACATTATATACCCCTAAAAGTCAAAAAACCTTAAACTTAAAACACTGAATAATCCATAAAACCCCTCGAAATCCCTAAAAAATATAAATAACCATATAAATCCTAAACAATTATGAAAACCACTAAAAATATAAAAACCCTAAAAACATGTAAAGTCTATAAGAAAACCATAAAAATTCTTGCACCACCTAAAAAGATAAAATATGAAAAAACCCCTAAAAACATCAAAATACCTAAAACCCCTAATAATCCTAACAACAAATAAAATTACCTACAAACATAAACAAAACTAAAAAACTAAAAATTAAAAGAAAAACTTACAAACATATAAACACTTATAACTCCTAAAAACCATAAAACACCAAAACCCATAAAACCCATAAAACCCATAAAACCCCTAAAACCCATAAAACACCCAAAAAACATTTAGAAACCCCAAAAATCCAGAAAACCCCTAAAAACCCTTAAAAACTCTTAAAAACACATTAAACCCCTAATAATGATAAAAATTAAAAAAAACCTTGAAAACCTTACAAACTCAAAAAACCCTAAAAACCCAAAAATTCCACAAAACAGTAAAAACCCTATGAAACCCTAAGAAACCCTAAAAACCAATAAAAATCATAAAAACAAAAAAAAACCCTTAAAACATAAAAAACCTCAGTAACATGAAATAAAACTAATAAAACCCTAAAAATATAAAAAAACATAAAATCCCTAAAAAACTAAAAACACTGAAATCCTTAAAAAACCCTAAATGACCATAAAACCGATAAAACCATTACCCCCAAAAAAATCTTAAACCCCCATAAAATACTAAAAAAGCCACTAAAAACTATAAATATAAATTAAACCCCTAAAAAGACAAAAATAATAAAAAACCTAAAAACCCTAAAAACTAAAAAAACACTAAAACCCAAAATAATAATAAAAAATCCCTAAAAACCATCAGAATCCATAAAAATAATAAAACCCAAATAAAATCCAAATAAATCCTTAAAAAACCCAAAACATGAAAACCCCTAAAAGTCCTAAAAATATATAAGCAAAACATAAAACCTAAAAACACATTAAACCCCTTAAATACTAAAACACGCTAAAACCCCAAAAAAATCTTAAAAAATAAAAAACCATAAAAACTCTAAATATAAATCCTAAAAAAAGCCAAAAATTCCTAAAAACTTAAAAAACTATAAACACATTTAAAACCATTAATAAAACCTAAAAAACCAATAAAAAACATAAAAACCCTAAAAATTCTAATAATCAAAAAAAAACCTATAAAAATAACAATAAACCCTTAAACCATAAAAATCTATAAAAGTTGTAAAACTCTAAAACCCATAAAACCCATAAAATCCCACTAAAAACACTAAAATCCTTTAAACCCCTAAAAATGTTAAGAATATCTAAAAATAAAAAACTCTAATACCCAAAAAAACTAAAAAAAACCTAAAAACCCATAAAAATACCAAAAAACCATAAATATTCTAAAAAACACTAAAAATACATAAAAATGTTAACACCTGTAAAAACCATGATAAACCATTATAAAGACTTAAAATTAAAAAAACACATAAAATTCCTAAAAAACCTAAAAAGAGATAAAACCCCTAGAAAACCATGACAACCCTATTAACCACAAAAACCTCAAAATCCATAAAATACACTAAACTCCATTAAAATCTAAAAAATCCCTAAAAATCCATAAAAACCAAAAAAACTAATGTACATGAAAACTACTATGAAAACTTGAAAACCATAAAAGCACATAAAACCACTAAAACACCTAAAAACCATAAAACCCATAAAACCCCTAAAAATCCTAAAACTAACTAAAAACTCAAAAAACTATTTAAATCCCTAAAATGGTAAAATACTCAAAATCCCATAAAACTCCTAAAAAACTCAAAAACCCCAAAATCCCGAAAAAAACATAAAAATGTTAAGAACCCTCAAAACCCCATAAAGTCCCTAAAAACAAGAAAACCTTAAATAAAAAAATAATCCCTAAATATAACTAAAAAATAAAAAACCCCTACAAACCATAAAAAACAAAGAGGAAATATTTAAAACATAAAACACATAGTACCCCCAAAACCCTAAAAACGAAAAAACCCCTAAAAGCCTTAAAACTATAAAAACCATAAATCTATCTAAAACCCTGAAAACCCCATAAAAATCCTAAACAATCCATAAAAATCTAAAAAAATAAGAAAACCCCCAAAACCAGGAAAACATAAAACCCAAAAAACAAATAAAACCCTTAAAAACAAAGAAAAATGCCAAACTCCCCAAAAAACTCAAAAACCCCACAAAATACTTAAAACCCAAAAAAACCATACAAATCCCAAAAAATCCCTAAAATAAATAAAAACCTAAAAACCCTAAAAAATAACAATAAAAACCTTTTGAAAACCTTTAAAAAATAAAAAAAAACAAAAAACATCTAAAGACATAAAAAAACATAAAAAATGCTAAAACCCCATAAAATACCCTAAAAACCATAAAAACCACAAACACCCATAAAAACATTCAAAAACTTAAAGACCCCAAAAAAATAACAAAAAACACTACAAAACCATTTAAACCCCTAAAACATTTAAAAAATCTACAAAACCTATAAAACCCTATAATATAAAAAACCCCAAAACACCCAAAAAAACTCTAAAAACCAAAAAAATCCTGAAATTTCCCCAAAAAAACTCTAACAATGTAAAAACTTGTAAAAAACCTAAAAATAAGTAAAAAATCATTCAAAACCTAAAAACATTGAAAGCACTAAAAAACTAAGAATCTTAAAACTTCTAAAAACCCCAAAACTAAACAAATCCCTAAAAACATAAACTACCAAAAAATACTAATAATTCCCTAAGAATCACAAATAATTAAAAAACCCTAAAAACCTTGAAACCACATAATAAAATAAAAAATATAAAAAAACACTAAAACCCCTAAAAATCTGAAAACCCTAAAAAATGCTTAAAACCCTAAAAACCATAATGATGCTCTAAAACCCCCTAATACCCATATAGCCCCCTAAAAAATAGAAAAACCTAAAGAACCCTAAAAACCCACTATAAACTATAAAACCCATTTAATCCAGTAAAAATGTTAAAAAAAACTCAAAAAACCCTTAAAAACCCTAAAAATTCAAAAAAAAACCCTAATACCCATAAAATTATAAATACCCAGAAAAAACTAAGAAAACCATAAAAATTAAAAAACAAATATAACCCATAAGAATCCTAAAAACATTTAAAACACATTAAACCCATAAAATACTAATAAACCCTTGAAAAACTAAAAATCGGAAAAATCGCATAAAAATAATAAAATATAATAAAATTGCTAAAAATATAAAAAAACTAAAAACCCTAAACAACCATAAGAAAACCTAAAAAATAAAAAAACAATTAAAACCCTAAAAATACTAAAAACCCTAGAATACCCTAAAAGATTCTAAAACCCCATAATACACATAAACACCCCTAAGAACCTTATAGGTCATGGTTCTGTGGCTGGGATGGAGAATCGAACCTGGGGAGGCATGCTGTTCTGGATGATGAAACTTTTGTGAATCAGTCCTTTTCTTAATTTAAAGGTGTGCATGGTTCTTCCATTTAATGAAAAGATAACATTTCACACATCGAAGTGGACCAGAAGTGGTTTTAGAGTAGCTTCAAATGGGTGATTTCTCAGTCATTGCTCGATTATTTCTTCTTAATGTATCTCAACTTCTAAAAATTTATGAACTAAAAGATATAATTTCATCAATTTTGGGATTTCATCTTAGAAATGTCTCTCTTGGATGGTGATACTTTCATAAGATCCTTTTCATTGAATAAGTAAAATATTGAACTTGGGGATTTCCATAAATTTCTATCAAACCTAGGATTATTCACTTTTGTGAATGGGGTAAAAAATTCAATCTCTTTATGGTTGGTAAAACCACCACCCAAATTTGGTTATGGGTTAAATTTGATACTCTAGCACCCCAAAATTTTATATGATATAACATCGTCAATTGGAATTCCAATCAAAATATAATATGAAATGGAAGTGTCTTGACTTAGTCTCTTCACTCGGTTATGGGATGAGGTTGAACTGGGATCAGCCATAGTTGATAAGGTTGTGCTTGCAAATGATGATGAAATTATTTATTTGAATATCATTTCTGAAAAAAAAATATGAAATTCTGCAATGTCGGTGTTCAATAGTTTTCATATTCTATTCTTTTCATGGACATGAGATGATAAATTGTCTTAAGAAGATTAAAACTACACCTTCTTGGAAGGATGATATTCAATTGCCCCAGTGTGAGGATATAAAATATCATTGTAAGTGTCATGATGGACTTGTAATTTCTGCTGATAATGCTGAACAGAAGAAAGAAGAAAAGGGAGATGTTCCTTAGGATGTAGTCAAACCTACGGATGATGAGAAGGGTGGTCAGTCATGTAACTCACATAATTAATATGCCTCTACTTATAAGTATAATATGTTGTCTTGGGATGAAATATTTTCTGAAATAGATGAATGTCGAAGACATTTATACTTATATCCAAGGCTAGTGTGTTGATTTGTAGAAAAGTTAAATTTCTTTGCCTCCTCAAATGTTAGGCCATAATGACATATTAGGAGATGACCATGTGATTGAAGAAGAAATTCAGAAATAATTTTATCATTATATTTCACATGAAAGGATGATTTCTTCTAGTATTAAATTGGGTAATAAAATTTCAAAATCTATCTCTCCACTCATTTATAAAACTTATCATGCTTCTTAAAAAACCATTATGGGTAATGAGGGATTTCTAATTGTTTTCTAGAAGAAGACAAACTCTCTGGCTATGCCTTCCGTGGTGATTGAGCAATAAACTTCAGCAATTTAGGTCAAGTGGATGATGACTCCTGTGACAAGAGATGTTTCTCCTGACAAAAGCAATGAGTGGCAACATGAAAGATCTAATTATGATAGCACTGATTATGAGACACTTCTTGAAAGGCTCTGATCGCTTCCTTCAATTAAGGGAAGATTGAGGTGTCATGGAAATGGTCGTGGAAGGGATAAATGTAATTAAATTAAAGAATAAGAAATATATATAAGTGCATGATTGATGAAAATGATAGGTATCTAGATACTTTCCTTGGGTTCTGACATGTTTCCCATACTCTTTTACATTTCTTTATTTTACTTTCATTTAATAATTAACCCATAAGAACCTTAAAAACTAAAAAAAACATCAAAACCCAAAAAAGACTAAAAAATATAAATACACTTTAAACCTCTACAAATGTTAAAGACTATAAAAACCAAAAACACCTTAAAACCATAGACCCCTCAAAACCCCTAAAACCATAGAAGAACAAAAAATCCTAAAATTTCCTTAAAAATATCAAAAAATGTAAACACTTTAAAACCCCTAAAGACCCCTAAGAAAACCTTAAACACTTAAAAACACTAAAACCCAAAAAGAAACTATAAAAACCATAAAAAACCCTAAAATAACTAAAAACCCTCAAAACACTTAAAATTAAAATAAACCATCAAAATTTGAAAAACCCCCTAAAAATCCCAAAAAATGTTAAAAACCATAAAACCCAAAAAACCCTAAAAACCAAAAAACACATAAAACCCATAAAAACCAAAAATCATTAAAACCCCTAAAACCCTATAAATACCTAAAAAACCCAAAAACCCATAAAATGCATAAAACACCTAAAAATTTAAAATTATAAAAACCTATAGGAACCCGAAAAACACATAGAAATATAAAAACCCTTTTAAACCCCAAAAAATGATTAAAAAACTCAAACAAACTTAAAATATTTAAAAACTCAAAAACCCCCTAAAACCCAAAAAAACCACAAAACCCCTAAAACCCATCAAAATCCCTAAAACCCCTAAAAAATCCTTTAAATCCCTAAAAATCCCTACAAATTTTAAACCCCCTAAAACCCCTAAAAATAAATAATAAATCCATAAAAACATAAAAATACTTAAAACCCTAAAACCCTAGAAAAGGATAACCCCCCCAGAGAAACCCTAATACCCCCCCAAAAACACCTAAAAACCTTCAAAATACCAAAAACCTATAAAAAACATAAAAACCCTATAAAACACGAAAAATCCCTAAAAACGTAGAAAACCCAAAAATCTGGAAAAATATTAACAAAAACTTAAAAACATAAAGACACATAAAACCCCTAAACACCAAAAAATCTAAAAACCCACAAATCCCTAAAAAGATCCTAAAAACCTTAAAACCCATGAAAACCATAAAAACCATATAGTAACCTTATAGAATAATTGAATTTTTTTTTCTAATGGTGTTGTGTTAATATTAGTCTCGGGACATCTTGAGGATGTATTTTAGCATGCAGATTTGTGGTACTATTTGTTTGGCTCAAGGAGATGTTGTGGCTGGTGGTTTTGTCAGGTATTTTATTCTTATATGTTTGTTATTGTGTTTCAGTGTGTGTTTTTTCTTGTGTGTTTTTGTGTAGGTGGTGGTGCATGTGTGAATTCTACTTTATGGGTTGTGGTGTGTGAATTCATGTGTGTGAATGGTTGTACCTATTTTACTGATTTCTAATGTTTGTGGCAACTTCTTTATGGGTGTTTTTGTTTCCGACATGGATACATGTTTTCGTGGTTGTACTTATCTTCATATTTTTTTTTGGGTTTGTGATATGGATCTATTATGGTTCCCTCTGCTAGGTCGGAAGGGCCATGTGTGTTGCGATCATGTGCAGTTAGCGGCTGGTCGATGTGTGTTTGGTGGGATATTAGGGGCGCTAATTGTAGTGTTCATTATTGTTGGGAAATCTCGAGTTTGTTTGCTTACTAGACTCGTGTGCTGTTGGTCAACAATGATTTTTTCTACTGCTTGGTTGTTGTGATTCTCTATTGTCATGGTGGAAGTGCTCGTCTATTTTTTGGCTTCCATCTAGAGGGGCTTCATGAGATTCTTAGGTTGTTTCAGTCTTCTTGTTCGCTCAATCGTTTTGGGTTCTTTCCTTAGTGTTCTTGTATTTGGTTTGGTCTTTGAACCTTTGTTCCCAAAAAACTCGTCATTTCAACCTTAGGAGAATTTCATGTAAATCATCTTCTATTACATATACTTCATACTTTTTCCTTGTAAGAAAAAAATAAGATCCCTAAAAACCCAATAACAAACTCAAAACACTAAAAACCCCTAAAAATAAAAGAAAACACTAAAAAACATAAAAATCCTAAAAACACAAAAAAACTCAAAACCCAAAAAAACCCAAAAATCCAAAAAAAACCATAAAAACCCTAAAATACCTCAAAATCTGAAAACACCTAATAATATAAAATCCTAAAAATCCAAAAAAAATCCCTAAAAACATAAAAAACCTTAAAAATCCGGATAAACCCTATGAAAACCTCAGAAACCTAAAAAACACTTAAAACCCCTAAAACACTAAAAATTATAGAAACCCTTGAAAAACACTAGAACCCCTAAAAACCCTAAAATACCTCAAATACATAAAACCGTAATAAATTATAAATAACTTAAAAAATCACTTAAAATCCCAAAAAATGTAAAAAACCCTAAAAATCTCGAAAATAACTAAGATAGATTTAAAATCCTAAAAAAACATAATACCCCTAAAAAACAAAACAAAAATGAAAAATCCTATGTAAACCCTAAAAATATCATAGTAACCCTAAACCTATAGAAACCATAAAACCCCATAAAAATCTTAAAACCCAAAAAAAACTCAAAAACCCACTAATAACCACTAAAAATTCTAAAAACCCTTTTAACCACTAAAAATGTTAAAAATCCCTAAAAACATTAAAACCCCTAAAAATTTTAAAAAACCTAAAAACATTAAAAACCATAAATACACTAAAATCATAAAAAGGCGAAAAAAATCACTAAAATATAAAATGACCAATAAACCCAAAAAACCTCTTAGAAAAACATAAAAACCTAAAAACAATTAAAACCCCAAAAAACATAAATAATTCTAAAAACCCAAAAACCCCTTAAAACACTAAAAAATATAAACAACCTCAAAATCCCTAAAACCCCTAAAAACCCATAATAATCCCAAGATATCCAAAAAATGTAAAAACCTAAAAACCTATGAAACAGTAAAAACTAAAACCTTAAAAATATAAAAACACTGTAGGATCGAAATAATGATGTAGATGCTCAATATAATAGAGGGGGGGTGAATTGTATACTTTAAAAATTAATTTGGAACCTTTAAAGTTAGTTAGGAATAACTATGTTTTCCTTAAGAAAGGAAATGGCTAAGTTTAACAAAGATTAAACTAAGAAAATTCACAACACCTCTAACACCGAACAAAACTTGGAAAGAGAATATGAAAGTAGGTTCCGGATATATGATTCGGAAATTTAATCTTAACAAAAGATTACAATATGAGATTCTACCTTAAAGCGTATATAATCTAAATGGAATAGAGTATAAATAAGGAAGTATAAGAAAGTTATACTTTCCTAACAATACAGTATGCAGTGGAATATAAACTAGTAGTATAACTACAAGTAAACAAGATATAAGTTTTTTAACCCAATGAGAAGGGTATCCAACAACCTTGGATAAAGGTCCCTTGATTTATACTTTCAAGCAAGTCTGTCTTACCCACACCAGGTTAAGCCCTCGATACGAAGATCGGAGTCTCTGTCTTGCTATCCCCACAAGCCCTCAACTTCAAGGTAGTTGGAAACCTCTGTCTTTCTCAGTAAGGAAGCCCTCAAACTTTAAGGTAGTTGGCACCTCCGTCTTCCTATCCCCGGAAGCCCTCAAATGTAATCACCAACATTCGGAGTCTCACAAAGCTTTGAGAGTTAATAAGAGCCTCTCTCTCTAGAAATCACTTCAACAGCATGTATGCACAAAACCAAGTTGTTCATCTGTCATCAGTAACGTGCTCTTTCAATTGAGCTTCTATTTATAGGTAAGGTCAGCCTCCTTCCCAACGGTCATATTTTCCTTAAAAATCGTAAGGACCTGTACACGTGTAACTCAACCAACGGTTAATAAGAAACAGAATAGATGACATCATTTTATAACAATACAAGTGTAACAGAATGTACGACATCGTTTTGGAATGACGCAAATGAAAGTAAGGACTAATTAATAGTCCGGAGTATAAGAAAGTCAAAGGTTCGGAGTCTAATCAAAATGAAGTTTGGAGTCTATGTTAAGAAATCTTCGGATTCTATTTTATAGGAAATCATAGTCTGGTTTCATCAGAGATCGGATTCTAAATCTGTAGAGTTCGGAGTCGAACTTCTTAAGAGTTCAGAGTCGAACTTCTTAAGAGTTCGGAGTCGAGCTTCTTAAGAGTTCGGAGTCGAGCTTCTTAAGAGTTCGGAGTCGAGCTTCTTAAGATTTCGGAGTCGAACTTCTTAAGAGTTCGGAGTCGAACATCTTAAGAGTTCGGAGTCGAACTTCTTAAGAGTTCGGAGTCGAACATCTTAAGAGTTCGGAGTCGAACTTCTTAAGAGTTCGGAGTCGAACTTCTTAAGATTTCGGAGTCCATAAGTCGGATTAAACCTATATTATAGATCACATCTATGATTCGGATCCTAAAAACAAAATTCTCCAACATTTCATTATAAGGCTCCGAAAATTTGGTTGCGAATTCGATTTTTGATTTTAGGGGAAAAAGTAGCTATATATAAGAAAATATATGTTAAGGTATATTTCCTTAAGGAAGTAAATTTTCCTTATTTGAGAAATAGAAATATTTACTTAAGTATAAGGTGTTTGTGATTTTCAAAACAAGAAGGAATGGAAAAGTCATAAGGAAACCCTTATTGACACAACAATCTCCCCCTTTTTGGAAAGCACAAACATCCTTTTGAAAAAGTATATAAGGATTTTGAATAAATTTCATTAGACTATTTAAAACTTATCTCCCTTCGTTCATGGATAGAAGTAAATACAACTAATTCCCCATTAGGCATTGAAGCTCTAAGGATTGTATTCTGGGTTTCCGGAGTAGAGTTTTCATTATTGTAAGAATGAAACAAAACATAGTGGGAAACTACCCTTTTCCTTAAGGATATTTCTCTCAGAAATTTTTCTTTTCTCCTCTTTAGGAATAGTTCTTTTTTCCTTCTCCCCCATTGTTATTTTCAAAAATAACTAAAGAGAATGGAAAACAAATTATGCTACCTGAAACATTAGTATACAATAGGAGACAAACCGAACAGATAATCATTTCATTAGAGTTGGGGGAAAAAATACAAGGAAAGACAACTACAAAAAAAGATCGGAGTGGGATCATTTTTCTTCCTTTTCCTTTGGAATAAGCTGCTTCAACAAGGCTTTGAGTTTCTTCAGGTCTCTATGGTCTTCCTCTCGTTTCCTCTCCAAGGATTTTATCTTTTCTTCTTGAGATTTTAATAGCTATGCTTGAGTCTCCAAGGCTTTTTTTTGTAAATTCAACAACTCATCCTGCTTCTCCATCCTCTGCTGAAACTCAATCCGGAAATCTCTTTCAAATTTCCAATTCTGAGATACTGAGTTAAGCTTTCCATTTAGATCCCTGACCTGTTGATTCTGGACATTTTGTTCCTGGGTCAAATTTTTAGAAATTTCAGTAATCTTTTTGTCCTCCATTCCGAAAGCACTTCGAACATCAGCCTGAAAATTTTAAAAGTGTACTAAATCTTTTTCCACTCTCTTAGACCACTTGGTTACTTTACTACAATATTTCTTATGCATGTCATAATCAATTAGAAAACTTTTTTGTTCAGCTTCCAACTTCACAAACTTATCCATTACCATGGATAAGGAATCTGATTTCTGATTCATAAATTATTGCAGTAACTGGCATCTAGAATCTATAGTCGGAAGAATAGGTATTGTATCCACCAGATTTCTCAGAGATTGAACCACAAAATCATGCCTGTGGGATGATGATTCGGAATCCGAGACTTCTTTCTGAGATTCCTCTTCTTCAACTGGCATTAGCTTCCTTCTAGTGGTACCACCAACCTCTTTATTTCTAATGATATTCTTAATAGGTGTCTCCATTAAAGTTTTCTTTCCTTTATCGGATTTCAGAATGGATTTCACATTTGGAGAAACTTCCTCAGATTCAGAAACTTGAACAATATGATCTTCATCTGGTTGCTATCTTTCTTGTCCTTCTTCAAGAAAGTTCCTTTGATAGGATTCTTCTTCATCAAACAGCTCATTCTTTTTTTCTTCCTCTTGAAGTTGCTTGTCAGCTTCCTCATCTCCCTTCCCTGAAGATATTATTTTTCCGGATTCATCCTTATAATCCTGAAATTGTTTGATCAAGGTATCTAGATCTTCACTCTCCTCTTATTCTTCTTCTTCCTCTACTTGTTCTACTTCTTCCTCAACAGCTTCAACACCTTATTTCTCAGTTTCTACTGTAGGTTCTTTACCCTTGTTCTTTTACGGAGTGACAAAATTTTTCGTTGTTGTTTCTGGTAAAGAAGGTTCGACTCCGAAAGTTTCTGGAACTGGAAGCCTTTCAGAGGCCAACTCTGTTCTTTTTAGCAACGACTGTACTAGTTCAGCTTCAGTCATCTTCTTCCTAAACTTAATTTCCTTCGTTTGTCTTTCCATCTCCTCAGCAGCATTTTCTTTTAAAGCCTTAGCCTCAGCAGGATCGAGTCTGAATTGAGGATACCCTTCCTTCCTCATCGCTTTATCTTTCCTCCATTTTGCTGCTACTTCATCTGTATAGATTTTCTGCTTCTTCGGCTTGGGTGGTGCAGATTCATTTTCCTTCGGCTGAGGAAATTCTTCATCAGTAACTACTTCCTTAGACTTTCTCTTTTTCCTTTTCTTTTTTAGAGGTTCCATAGATTGTGTTTCTTTTCCAGCTGCTTCAAATTCTGCCACAGATAAGGGGTAAAATTCTCCGGATTCACTAGAAAATCCCATATTCATTCTCTTAAGTGTATCACCACTTACAAGCATGAGCTTGCAATTTCGGATCATTGATTTTCAGGAAACTTTGAAATATTCTATGAATCGAACAATCAACATATATAATAGGGCTGGATAGATTAAAATCTGAGCTCTCATATTTCCTTCTTTGATATTCTTGATCGTAACCAAGACATGCCTTATCAGATTTATCTTCCTTAGATTTACCAAAAAAATCTAAGACATAGATATCACTCTTCTTCAGATTGTCTTTATCTCCTATTCTTGGAACCAAAAAACCTTGCACCCATAGTTTCAGTATTCTATTATTCGGAGCGAGCCGAGCAATCTTAGTAGTTGAATCATCCTTGAGCCCAAGACACTGCAGTGCTTTTTCATTAACAAAACTTCCTTGCAAATCTGGGAGTTTATGAGAGCCAAATTCAGCTTCTCCCTCATATTCTATACCAACAAGGCTTTCTGCCTTAGTGTAATAAAGTTTATAAGTCTTTCCATAAGACTTAAATGAATATTTTCCTCTGCCATCTTCCACTAGGAAGGAAATAGACTCATAAAATTCTATCAACAAGTCAGTGTAACCCGAATCCTGTTTATCTGGCTTGGCTATGCAGACGTCTTCCCATCCATTTAGTCTAATATTTTTCGAAATAATGGAGTCAAGCTTATAAAAATCCGGATGGACTAACCTTTCTCTGTAAACTAACCACTTTGAAATTGGTTTCGAAGTTGACATATCTTTTGAAGTTGCTTCAATAGACATTCGGAGTGATGTAGACAGTAGAATTCGAATCAGCTTCACAAGGTTCGGAACCGGCCTTAAGAGGAGCAGCAGGGCTTTGAGACGCAAAAGCTTGAAAACCGATGTGGGACGAGTCTCAGGACCCCCTTTTTATAGGCGAAAAAAATGACCGTTGGTCTTCCAATGATCATCCAATGGTTGAAAATACATTGATCTGATCTGACGGTTGAGAATAACCCCGAAAAAATATAGAGACTCCGATCTTTTGATGATTTTTTTAAATAAAATATTCGGAATTGAGGCTAAAATAGAATCCTAACTAAATAAGGAAGATACCAGTAAGAAAAAATTTGATTACAAAACTATAAGTATGGAAATCATAACTTTCGGATTGAAAATAATTATTATTTGAAGTTGGTAATATTCTTCCAAAAAAAACTTTATTTTGAAAAGTCTAGTAAAAAAAATTGTTACGAAAAGCCTAGTCGGAAAATTTTCATTCTGAACATTGTCAATAACTGAATTCCATTCCGGAAGTTTTTGAAAGGAATAAGAATCCAATCCGGAAAATTTCAATTCTGGAAATTTTCATTTCGGAAATCTATGTTCCGAAATGTTTTTTAATAAAAATTTTTTTATTCTAACAAACAAATGTACTCCCCCTATGAAAAGGAGTTTATTACTGTAAGGAGAGTTTTTCAACAGAAAGTTAATTAAGAAGGATTACCATATGGTTATCATCCCTAACTTCTGTTTAATGTATTCAAATCTATCAGAAGGAAAAGATTTTGTGAAAATATTAGCAAGTTGATCTTGTGTTCCGATAAATTGAAGAATGATATCTCTTTTAAGTGTGTGATCCCTAAGAAAGTGACGCATAATATCTATGTGTTTTGCACGAGAGTGATGTGCAGGGTTCTTACTATGGGAAATGGCACTTGTGTTATCACACAAAATTTGAGATTTAGTAAAACTCAAGCCATAGTCTGTGAGTGTGTGTTGCATCCACAACACTTGAGCACAACAACTTCAGCTGCTACATATTCAGCTTCAGTAGAGGAATGTGCTAAAGAATGTTGTTTCTTACAGGACCAAGAATCTAGTAAATCTCCTAAGAAATGACAAGTTTCAGATGTACTTTTTCTATCCATTCTACATCCACCAAAGTCAGCATCAGAAAAGATTTTTAGAAAAAAATCATTTCCAGAAGTATAAAATAATCCTAGATCCATGGTTCCCTTAAGGTAGCGAAAAATTCTTCTCACCGCCTTTAATTGAGATTTCTTAGGATTGGATTGATATCTTTCACATAAGCTTACTGAAAACATCACGTCTGGTCGACTAGCTGTTAAGTAAAGTAAACTTCCTATCATACCTCTAAAATATGTTTGATCTACTGTTTTCCCAGCTTCATCAAGATCTAAAGAGTTTGAGGTACCAATAGGAGTACTTATACTTTTAGTATTGTCATTACCATAATTTTTAATAAGATCATTAATATAATTATATTGAGATATGTAGGTTCCTTCTGGTTTTTGAGAAATTTGAAAACCAAGAAAAAATGTTAACTCACCCATCATACTCATTTCAAACTCATATTTCATTAGACTTGCAAAAGAGTCGGTCAAAGATTGCTAAGTTGAACCAAATATGATATCATCCACATAAATTTGAACAATCAAAACATTTTTCTTATCTTTCTTTATAAAATGGGTTGGATCTGCATTTCCCTTAACATAGTTATTTTGAATCAAAAATCTAGTGAGTCTGGAATACCATGCTCGTGGGGCTTGTTTAAGGCCATACAAAGCTTTGTTAAGTCTAAAAACATGATCATGATGTTTTGTATCTTCAAATCCAGAAGGTTGTTCAACAAAGACATCCTCTTGAACATAACCGTTATGAAAAGAACATTTCACATCCATTTTGAAAAAGTTTGAAATTAAAGAATGCTTCAAAGGAAAGTAGAATACAAATAGATTCAAGTCTAGCTACTGGAACATAGGTTTCTTCATAGTCTATTCCCTCTTGCTGATTATATACTTTAGCAACAAGTCTAGCTTTATTTCTTACTATGACTCCATTTTCATCACATTTATTTATGAAGACCCATTTTACTCCAATAACAGAAGTTTACATAGGTCTTTCAACCAACGTCCAGACATTATTCCTTTCGAATTCATTTAGTTCATCTTGCATGGCTTTAATCCAATCATCATCACCTAAAGCATCATCAGTGATTTTAGGTTTTAATTGGGAATGAAATGCTAGATGTTCTACTTCATTAATTAAGTAACTTCTAGTCCTTACGGGTTGATTTACATCACCAATGATACTATCACTGGGATGATTCTTAAGAAACACCTGATTTGGGTTTTGTAAAACCTGTTCATCAACATAGGGTAGAAAGTCTTCTGGGGTAAATGTTTCAGAAGTATCTTCTAGAACATTATCCTTATCAGAAGGTTCTTCTATCAAAGGTTGATAATCAGTTTTTGAAAACACATCCGAAGATCTAAGTTGAGGTGGTTTAAAAACAAAAGGATCTGACTCATCAAATTTCACATGTACTGTTTCTTCAACAGTACAAGTATTTTTATTAAAAACTCTATAAGCCTTAGAGGTTGTGGAATATCCTAAGAAAATTCCTTCTTTAGATTTTGGTGCGAATTTATGTAGGTTTTCTTTTGTATTCAAAATAAATACCTTGCAACCAAAAACCATGAAGTAGGAAAGTCTTGGTTTCTACCATTCCATAACTCATAAGGAGTTTTATTAAGAAAAGGTCTAATTAAAACTTGATTTATAGTATAGCAAGCAGTACTTACAACTTCAGCCCAGAAATGTCTAGCAATAGAATAATCACTCAACATGGTTCTAGTTATCTCTTGAAGAATTCTATTTCTTCTTTCAACTACACCATTCTGTTGAGGAGTTCTAGGTGCTGAAAAATTGTGTGTAATACCTTTTTTACTACAAAAAGTTTCAAAATCAGAATTTTGAAATTCTACTCCTTGATCATTTGAATAGTTTTCATTGGAAGGTTTTTCTTATTTTTTACTTGAGATCTAAAACTTTTGAAATATGAAAAAGCTTCAGATTTATTTGCTATAAAATAGACCCATTTAAATCTGGTGTAATCATCAACTAGAACAAACACATAGTATTTGCCTCCAATACTTCCAGTTTGTGTTGCACCAAAAAGATACATGTGCACTAACTGTAATGCATCGGTTGTTGAGACTTCACCGATTGACTTAAAACTAGATTTTTGTTTCATTCCATATTGAAAAGGATCACAAACTTTAGAAGAATCAAATCTAAGCTCTGGTAGATCCTTAACTAGTTTCTTCTTAGAGAGTTTACATAGGTTCCTAAGGTTACAGTGACCTAATCTTCTATCCCATAACCAAGAATGATCTTCCATTCCACTTAGGCAAGGTAAATCTTGGCTTCTGAAGTCTTCTAAGTTCAGAGTGTAAACATTCTCTTGCCTATTGGATGAGAGAATAAATTCTTCCTTGGAATTGTGAACTAAGCACTTATCATTCCTAAAATTCACAAGGTAACCTTCATCACATAACTGACTTATGCTAATGAGGTTGTGATTAAGACCTTTAACAAAAATAACATTTGAAATCAAGGTTTTACCAAGAAGAACAATATTACCAATACCAAAAATCTCTCCCTTAGCATTATCTCCGAAAGTTACTTTTCCTCCATTCGTTTTGACAATCTTTTCAAAAAAACTTTTGTTATCAGTCATGTTCCGGGAACATCCACTATCCATGTACCATGTATTGTTGCTGGTACTCTCTTTATTTTCCTGAAATCAAGAAGAAAATTAGAATTTCGGAATCCAAACTAGTTTGGATCCGAGATTCTTAGATAATAAAATTTTAGGAACCCACATATTCTTAGAGAAGTAAGCTTTGTGAAATACAAAGATTGGGTTTTGTTTAAGGAACAATTATTTGCCCAGTGACCACCACCTTGACACATGGTACAAAATGAGGCACTTTTAGGAGCAAAATAATTGTTACTGAAAATTGGTTTTGCATGGGTATAACAAAATCCGGATATATTTCTTAATGTTCGTATTTGAGAATACATTTTATCAAAATTTTCCTTACCATGAGTAAAGTTTGACAAACACTTCTTTAAGGAAATAATTTCGGACTTGAGTTTTACAACCATGTTTTTATCCTCAAAATCATTAGTTTTAGAACTGGATCTAGGCTCAAAAACATTTTTATTAGAAATTACTTTTTCTAATTCTTTAGAAAGTTTGTTCTTCTCAGAACTTACTTCCTCAAGATTTTTTGAAATAATTTCAAAATTAGCATTTTTCCTATCAAGATCGTTTGAAAGATATGATATCTCTTTCGTAAGAATAGAATTCCTTGAGTTTTCCTAATCATGTTTTTTATTTAGTTTGGAATTCACAATTTGAAGAAGTTTAGCAAACCTAGAGACTTCCTCATAAGAAGGTAAAGTATTTTCTTCATCAGAAGATGATTCTTCATCAGAAGAGTTATAATACTTACTATCATTAGAATTTAAAGAAACATTGGTCAGTGATTCAGCATTTTGTACCTTATCCATAAAACAATGATTATCAATAGGTAGTCTGGCTAAAAGACCAAGATTCTTCTGTCCTGAAGATTCATAATCAGAATATTCATCTTAAGAGTCACCACCACTGGCACTCCAGGTGTCATTAGCTTTCAAAACATTCTTAGCTTTAGCTTTATAATATTTCTTTCTGTTCCTATCTGAATGCATTTCTTTTTTTTTCTTTTTTTTTTGAGCATAGGGCAATCTGGTCTAATATGTCCAGCTCTTTTGCACTCATACCAAGTAACTTCTACATCTTTCTTGTCTTTCCTTTCCTTTTTCATATACATGGATTGAAAATTCCTTTGGCCAGCTATCTTGTTCATCCTTCGAGCAAGATTTTCTAGTTCATTTTCTGAGACTTCACTGTCACTAGATTCGGATTGGAAAATAACTTTCTTAGACTTGGATTTGGTTACTCTCTCAGGAGTCTTAGCTTTCATCTGATTTGAGGTTGTAGTAAAAGAAACAGTACAATTTTCATTCTTTTTCTTGATTTTGTCTGCATCTCTCTCCATTCTAGATTCATGTTGTAGAAGAGTTCCAAAAATCTCATCAAGAGTAAGTTGAGTAACCTTCCTGTTCTCATCTATAGCTGTTCTCTTGGGTTCCCACTCATTGGGCATAATATCAATTATTTTATCCATAAGAGCTTCATCATCTAAACCTTTTTCTCCCATAGATTGTAGACTGTTGACTATAGTCATGAATCTCTGTTGAACATTATAGATTGGTTCACCATAAGGAAAATTGAAGCCATTATATTCTGCTCTAAGCATAGCTCTTCTAGTCTCAATCACCTTAGAAGTCCCAAAGTGAGTAACCTATAACTTCTTCCAGATACAGTTAGCTACTTTACAAGAAGAAATTTGGCTATATATATTTCTAGTCATTGAACATAGTAGAGTATTGCGTACCTTATAGTTGAGTTGATATTCTTGGTTTTCCTGGTTAGTGATAGTTATAAATTCCTTGTTAGGAATTTTATAATCACCAGTAAGCATAACAAAGTTGTCTACTCCGGTATTGATGAAAAAAGTCTTCATTCAATCTCTCCAGTACTCATAGTCATTACCATCAAATATAGGTGGTCTTGTAGGATTTAGATTATCAATCGAACCAACATTGACTCCTTCCATACTTAAAATAACTTTGCACACAAACTTGTTAGTAGAAAAAGTTTGTAATCACAAATTTTGTAATGGGAATGTTCGGAATGGAAATGTTCGGAATGGAAAAGTTCGGAATGGAAAAGTTCGGAATGACAAAGTGAGGAAGAAAAACTTATTCGGATGTATAAGTATTTCAGAAACCTTCTCTGATACCAATTGTAGGATCAAAATAATTATGTAGATGCTCAATATACAAGAGAGGGGGTGAATTGTATACTTTAAAAATTCATTTGGAACATTTAAAGTTAGTTAGGAATAACTATGTTTTCCTTAAGAAAGGAAAGGTCTAAGTTTAACAATGATTAAACTAAGAAAATTCACAACACCTCTAACACCGAACAAAACTTGGAAAGAGAATTCGAAAGTAGGTTCTGGATATATGATTCCGGAAATTTAATCTTAACAAAAGATTACAATATGAGATTCTACCTTAAAGCATATAGAATCTAAATGGAACAAAGTATAAATAAGGAATTATAAGAAAGCTATACTTTCCTTACAATATAGTATGCAGCGGAATATAAACTAGTAGTAGAACTACAAGTAAACAAGATATAAGTCTTTTAAACCAAAGTGAAGGGTATCCAACAACCTTGGATAATGGTCCCTTGATTTATACTTTCAATCAAGTCTGTTTTACCCACACCAGGGTAAGCCCTCGATACGAAGATCAAAGTCTCTGTCTTGCTATCCCCGCAAGCACTCAACTTCAAGGTAGTTGGAAACCTCTGTCTTCCTCAGCAAGGAAGCCCTCGAACTTTAAGGTAGTCGGAACCTCTGTCTTCCTATCCTCGGAAGCCCTCAAATGTAATCACCAACATTTGGAGTCGCACGAAGCTTTGAGAGTTAATAAGAGCCTCTCTCTCTAGAAATCACTTCAACAACATGTATGCACTAAACCAAGTTGTTCATATGTCATCAGTAACGAGCTCTTTCAAATGAGCTCCTATTTATAGGTAAGGTCATCCTCCTTCCCAACGGTCATATTTTCCATAAAAATCAGAAGGACTTGTACACGTGTAACTCAACCAATGGTTAATAAGAAACAGAATAGACAACATCGTTTTATAACAAAACAAGTGTAACAGAATGTACGACATCGTTTTGGAGTGAAGCAAATTAAAGTAAGGACTAATTAATTGTTCGGAGTATAAGCAAGTCAAAGGTTCGGAGTCTAATCAAAATGAAGTTCGGAGTCTATGTTAAGAAATGTTCGGATTCTATTTTATAGGAAATCATAGTCTGGTTTCATCAGAGATCGGATTCTAAATTTGTAGTGTTCGGAGTCGAACTTCTTAAGAGTTCAGAGTCGAACTTCTTAAGAGTTCGGAGTCGAACTTCTTAAGAGTTCGGAGTCCAACTTCTTAAGAGTTCGGAGTCGAACTTCTTAAGAGTTCGGATTCGAGCTTCTTAGGAGTTCGGAGTCGAACTTCTTAAGAGTTTGGAGTTGAACTTTTTAAGAGTTCGGAGTCGAACTTCTTAAGAGTTCGGAGTCGAACTTCTTAAGAGTTCAGAGTCGTGCTTCTTAAGAGTTCGGAGTCGAACTTCTTAAGTGTTCGGAGTCGAACTTCTTAAGAGTTCGGAGTCTAGAAGTCGGATTAAAACTATATTACAGATCACATCCATGATTCGGATCCAAAAAACAAAATGCTCCAACTTTTCATTATAAGGCTCCGAAAATTTGGTTGTGAATCTGATTTTTGATTTTAAGAGAAAAAGTAGCTATGTATAAGAAAATCTATGTTAAGGTATATTTCTTTAAGGAAGTAAATTTTCGTTATTTAAGAAATAATAATATTTACTTAAGTATAAGGTGTTTGTGATTTTCAAAACAAGAAGGAATGGAAAAGTTATAAGGAAAACCTTATTGACTCAACAAACACTTATAACCACTAAAAACCTAAAAAATAACAAAACCTATAACAACCA
The DNA here is from genome assembly GCA_963277665.1 of Viscum album. Lineage (NCBI taxonomy): Eukaryota > Viridiplantae > Streptophyta > Magnoliopsida > Santalales > Viscaceae > Viscum > Viscum album. Next base: position 539,625,557 of record OY728156.1, read on the forward strand.
TAAAAGGAACCTAAAAACCTGAAAACCCCCAAGAAACCATAAAAACCCTTGAAAAACCTTAAAAACCCCATAACCCCCCCAACTGCCAGAAACATTGAAATCCATTCAAACCCTTAAAACATTAAAAATTATAAAAACCTTTAAACCCTGAAAAACTAAAAAAAACCTAAAACCCAAAAAACAATAAAAACCCTAAAACTCCTGAAACCCCTCAAAATCCCTAAAAACCCATAAAAATCATGAAACATACTAAAATCCCAAAAAACACCTTAATTCATTAAAAACACCTATGAAAACCTTAAAAACCTAAAGAAACTAAACACCTAAGAAATCAAAAAAATTGATAAAGACCATAAAAACCCTGAAAACACTCAAAATCCCAAAAAACACAAAAAACGCCTTAAAAACCCTATAATCTATAAAAAAATAAAACCATGAAAAACCCTAAGAAAACATTTGAAACCTAAAAAACCCATAAACCCCTAAAAAGTAAAAATTACTAAAAACCATAAAAACCATATTAGAATATTAAAACCATAAAACCACACTAAAACTCTAAAACCACATTAATCCACTAAAAATGTTAAAAACACTAAAAACCATAAGTACTCAAAAAAATATAAAACCCAAAAAAATCATCAAACCCCTAAAAACAGTAAAAACCTAAAAATACCTAAGCAAACTAAAACCCTATAAAGGTCCCTAAACCCCCCGAAAACCTATAAAACTCATAAAAAATCCCTAATAATTAAAACAAAAAAACCCTAAAAACCTTAAAAACCCTTGTAGCCCAAAAAAACCACACGAAAACATTAAAAACCTAAAAATACATAAAACCCTTAAAACCCTAAATATTCATAAAAACATAAAAAACCTAAAAGTCCCTGACAACCCTAAAAACCAATAACCCCCCTACAACCATAACACCCCCAAAACACATATAAAAAACTAAAAACTACTGAAAAATATAAAAATCATTCAAACCCCCAAAAATGATAACAAATAGTAAAAACCCTAAAAACTAAAAAACACTAAAAACCCTAGAAAATAATTAATACCATAAATAATCCCTAAAACCCTATAAAACAATGAAAATCCAAAAAACACTAAAAACCCCTAAAAACATAAAAAATTATAAACACCATAAAAACCATATGAAAACCTTAAAAACATAAAAAACACTACAAAACCCTAAAAACACAAATATATCTAAAAACCCTAAAAAACCAGAAAACCCTAAAACAATCAAAATCCATAAAACCCCTAAAAACCATAAAAATCCTAAAAGATCCCAGAGAATCCCTTAAAAATAAAAAACCGTTAAAACCTTGAAAACCCCTAGGAAAATCTAAAAAAATTAAAAAAACATAAAAACCCAAAAAAAGATAAAATCCCTGAAAACCCCAAAAAACCAAAAAACTCCAAAAACCCCAAAAAACAATAAAAACCCAAAAAACAACTAAAATCCATAAAAACATAAAAACAGAAAAATCCCATTAAAGACATTGAAAAAAAATTAAACCCCTAAAATCATTTAAAACTATAAAAATGATAAAAATCCTATAAACTAAAAAAACCTAAACCACAAAAAACAATATAACCCATAAAACCCCTAAAAAGCCAACCCCCCCCCCACAATCCTAAAAATTAATAAAAATCCTTTGAATCTTAAATAAACCAAAAAAAATCTAAAAATGTTAAAAATCCTAAAAACACTAAACACTCTAGAAAAACCATAAAAACCAAAAAACACTTAAACCCCTTAGAAACCTAAAAACCACTAAAACCCCCTAAAAACCATGAAACCACCCAACCCATAAACAACATAAACCCAAAAAAATCAAAAAAAAAACATAAAAACCAATAAAAAAAATAAACTAAAAACATGAAACCTCTATGAATTCCTTAAAAACCTAAAAACACATAAAAATACAAAAAAAACCAAAAAATCACTAAAAACCCTAAAACCAAAAAAGATCATAAACCCCTAAAAACCATAAAAACACCTAAAAATCATAAAAACCATAATACCCTAAAAACCCACTAAATATATAAAAAATCTTTAAACACCTAAAAATGATAAAAATACTCAAAAACCATTAAAACCCTTAAAAACCTCAAAAAACCCCTAAATACCCAAAAAAAATTAAAACTCCAAAAACCCAAACCACCTCAAAATCCATAAAACCTTAAATAATCATAAAAACCTAAAAATCCATAAACATACTCAAAAATGTAAAAACCCCTACAATCATAGAAAAACCCTGAGAAAATATTAATAACCTATAAATATTTTAAAATTCTAAAGAAAAAAAATGTTAAAAACCATAAAACCCTAATAACCCTAAAACCCCATAAAAATCGTAATGAGCCCTATAAATCCTCAAAAACCAAAAAAAAAGAAAAAACCTGAAAACCCCAAATATAACCTTAAAGACCTAAAACCAATTAAATCCCTAAAAACCTAAAAATGGAAAATATAAGAGACCACACTAAAATTACTAAAAATTCATAAAGACCCTAAAAACTATGAAAATTAAAACATCCCATAATATCCCTAATGACATAAAAAACCATAAAACATTAAAAGCCAAAAAACCATAATAGGATCTTAAAAAAAACACTTAAAACCTCTAAAAACAAAAAAATGATAAAAACTCTAAAAACTCCAAAAGAGACCCTAAAATCCTAAACCAAAAAATTGAGAAAAAAAGTAAAAACCCTAAATTCCTATAAAACCCTAAAATACTAAGGGTATACTGATAAAGAAATAGGGTGAATGGTTTTTCAATGCCAACTAGAGCCCAAGGTGGGTGATATCTTCAAGAGACTGAGGAGATACTTATAGCTCCCAGATGATGGAAGTTTTGCAAGCTGAAAGGTTGCTACTGGTGGGATGAATATTTCCACTGATAAAAGTATGATGAGGAGGTTGGATGAATTTTCAACTTCCAATCACTTTCAAGGGATGGAGACTAGGGAGGAGGTTTAAGGGTCTCTGCTTGATGACTCTAGGTGTACGAGGTATGCTAAACAGGGGTGTGAGGTGGAGGATTCTAAAATTGGGGGTGACAGAGGGAGTGTGGAAATGAGTGCTAAGGAAGCTATGATAAGTCTGGACACCACTAGGAACTTGGGTGGTGTGGATGTGAGTGAAAAAAGGGACATGCAAGTGATGGTTCATTGTTGTGAGGAGGTTGCTATTGATGAGTAGAAAGAAAGAAAGCTTTATGGGGAGGAGGGTCTCGGGTCCCAAGTTACTGATACTGAGAATTTGATTCTAGATGCAAAGATATTGAGTGAGGCACAAGTTGTTTCTGATAGGTGTGATGGAGGGTATGTGGCCCAAAATAATAGTGGGACTGAGCCGGGATCTTCGGGCCAGACCAGAGGGGCTACATCCTTGGTGGATAATGGAGTACTTGTAGCTTGACCCGGATGTCTGGAGATGGAGGTGGATGTAACTGCACCTGATGACGTTGATGAGAAGAGGGTGTTGGAAACATAGGAAGAGGAGAAGGTGTTGGATCAAGGGACAATGGGAGAGTTAGGGGCGGTTGAACAAGGGGTAATGTTGGTGATCAGGGTGGAGTTCGGGCAGGGGGAGGGAAATAAGAAGGGGGATCTTCGCGAGCAGGGGGGATGTCACTGCACAAGAGAAGGTGATGAGGCTGGTCCTTGAAGCACACGCGGAGACTCTTGCGGACAGGAATGGATGTATGGGCTTATATGAGTTGGAGCTGCATAATCTTTAGGGGGATGAAAGCATCCAACCTAGGGATGAGAGGCAGGCTGGTGGGGTTTCCCCTCTTCTGACTAGGGAAGAACCTGCACCTCTAGATCCGAGCATGACGCAGGGTGGAGTCCTTTTCTTCCTTAATCAGGAATCCACCTTCATCCCTGACCAAGATTATTTCCCGGAGGATCGTCAAAGGATGAATCATAATATGAATATGATCATTATGGAGTGGGCTTTTCTTGAGGTGGTCATGCTAGATGTGAAGGAAAACAAACCTGTAGGGGTCTCTCTAGATCCCCGAAAGAGGAAGCTGAGGAAGGACTATTCGACCTTTCCTAAGATAGTGTCAACAAGAGCCTCCTGCAAAGCTATGGTAGTTTACTCTAGTAGGGGAGGTCGTCCTATCAAGGCACAGATGAATTCAGAGCAGCAATGTCTTAGAGAGTATTACACTGCCTTCCTAAAGCAATATGATTCATCAGAATGGGACTCAATGGAGCCGGATGCTTCTTCTGGTAATGGTGCTGATGGGAACCCTTATGTGGATAGAGACGTTGACTTGTTGGGTGAGATGTGCAAAAGCTGCTGCGGTGTTTTTTCTTTTTTTCTTTTTAGTTTTTTTTTCTTTTGTGTCTTGGGATGTAAAGGGTTTTTTGGTGTGGGTTGATTGACCCATACCCTCCCTTGTCTACCGGTTATTGTTCTCATAATAAATTCTGAGGGGGTCGGGAATAGCCTGGCCTTACACCTCTTCTTCCTTAAAAACTCTAAAATCAAAAAAAATCCTAAAAATCCCTAAAAATCCCTTGAAACAAAAAACCAAATAAATCCTAACAACCCCTAATAAAACTTTGAAAATAAAAAAACACTTAAAACTATGGAAAAACAAAAATTGTAAAAAACACTAAAAAACCATAAAACCCCATTAAAATCCCTAAAACCCCTGAAAATCAAAATATATCCTAATAATTCCCTAAAAATCATTAAAACATAAAAAACACTAAAATCCATGAAAAATAAAAAGAAATCCTCAAAAAAATAAAAACAATTAAAACCCCTAAAAACCTAAAAACCTAAAAACCCAAAAAAATTATAAAAATCCTAAAAAACCTAAAAAGAATATAAAAACTTAGAAAACCCCTAGAAATAAAGAAAACCCTAAAAACCTATAAATACCTAAAACCCACTAAAAACACTAAAAACCCTCTAATCCATTAAAAACATTAAAAAACTCAAAAAACCCTTAAAATCTAATAACTCAAAAAACCATAAAACCCTAAAATCCCTAAAAATTCTAAAATACCCAAAAAACCTGAAATAAAAACTAATAAAACCATAAAATCCTAAAAACACTTAAAACCTATAAAAAACCTATAAATACTAAAACAATTAATGCCCCTAAGAAACTTAACAACTTAAAAAATCAGTAAAAATCGATAAAAATCCTAAAAGGCCAAAATATAGAAAAACCCCCTAAAAACCCTAAACAACCATATGAAAAGTCTAAAAACATAAAAAAAATCAATACCCCTAAAAACCTAAGAAATGAAAAGACCCTAAAAAGTCCATAAAATACCTAATAGACCCTAAAACCCTAAAACCAATAAACAACCCTAAAAACCATAAAAACCCTAAAATCCCATAAAAATCATAAATAACTAAAAACTCTAAAAACAGTTTAACACCCTAAAAATTTAAAAAACAATAAATACATTAAAAATGATAAAAACATATAAACCCTAAAAAACAAAAAATCCCTAAATACCTAAAAACCACTAAAAACCCTAAAAATCATTAAATCCTAAAAAATCATTAAAAATACAAAAAAATCTAAAAAAATCTAAAAACCATGAAACCCCCTAAGAAAAACATAAATACCTAAAAAAAATAAAACCCCTAAAAAAATTAGAAAGTCCAAAAAAACACTAAAAACCATAAAAATCCCAAAAATCTTAAAAAAATAAAAAATTCTAGAAACTCATAATATTTAAAAAACCATTAAAATACCTAAAAACATTAAAACCTAAAACAGTTAAAACCCCTAAAAATTGATAAAAAATAAAAACCATAAAAACCTTATAAATGCCTTAAAACCCCTATATCCCATAAAAACAATAATTTCCCCTTAAAACTTTAAAACTCTAAAACCCCCTAAAAACCCTAAAAACACTAAAAACTCTAAAACTATTGAAGTTATTTTTATGATTTTTGTAGTTTTTAGAACTTTCTAGGTTTTTTTAGGTTTTAAATGTTTATAAGTTTTGAAGTTTTCATAGGGGTTCTAATGGTTTTTAGGAATTTTTATTTTTATAGTAATTTTTAACAATTATTTAGGATTTTTATTGTTTTTAGGTATTTTTAGGGGTTTTATGGTTTTCAGGTTTTTTAACATTTTCTTCACGACCCATCCCACAGGGCCTACGTCGTGACTACCACAAGCCCACATTCTATAGGCCTTGTCTAGAGACTAGAACAGAGTAGTCATATCCCAAAATGGGAATACATTTTTCTTAAAACCTATACACACACACAAATCTCAAACTACAGAAAGTAAATACAAAGTAAACCAAAACTGTCACTGAGACAACTACTGAGAGTGAAGTACAAACTGAAAGTACAAAGGGGCCAGAAAACAAACCCAAATCCCCAAAAAAAGATCAACTTCCATGGTCTGTCTCCATATGACCCCATCTAAAGGGTAGGTGGAGGTAAATGCCTATAGCCGTACAAGAATGCTCGTCTATCCCATCTCACTGAGCACCACCTGGTCCTAGACCACCAAGGACCCTGTCAACGTGTTTTTTAACTAGTCTCACTGAGAACCACTTAGTTCTGGACCACCAAGGTCTCCATCAAAGCATCAATCAACTGAAGGGGGCAGGACACATGTGGGAAAGTCTGTGTAGGAGTGAGTAACACAATACTCAATAAGTACCCCAAAACACAAGGGAAAGACCACAATAGAAGGTATACACAAGGTAGTTTCAAATCATATAGGTATAATCTAATGTTTGGAAAGCAAGACTGTCAGTCGTAGCACTAAACACCTTGAATTGCTAAGGTATTCATTCTTGATGAATATCATGAGTCTACAAGGTCACATAGATCCTCTCCCCACCGTTGGTCTATCAGGTCACATAGAGTCTCTCCCCACATGGGGAATCATAGGTTGTCCATATAGGGTCGCTTATAGCTGGTCCACATAGGGCCTCTTATAGCTAGTCCACATCTAGACACATATAGATGGTCTATACATGGATTCTTATAGCCGGTACACATAGTTCTGCAAGTAGTTGTTTCACATAGATCCGCTTGTAACTAGTTCATAGAGGGATACTTATCATCTAGTCCTATAGGGTCACTAAGAACAACTCATTAGCAATCATTAGGTCTCATCCAGCTGTAGGATTCCCAAACATAATGCATTTGATTCTGGGATAATACACTTTTCATTCCATTTGTCAAATTTATACTTAAATTGTTTCCTACTTAGAGAATTCCAAATTAACCACATCGTCGCAACGGATCCAACATTGTCAATGTCTCGTCAATCAGGGGTACGGTTTGAATGTTATAACCATTTTATCTAAAAGGGGTCGATCCTGTCTAGGTCTGGTCCGACACGAGCGGACCGACTGCCCTAGCCCGAGGTCCACAGACCCGACCCGGGTCTACCTTCCTGACTCAGGTCTAACCCGGTCTATATTTGACCCATCCCGTTGGGCCTCAGGCCGACTCTCTTCTTGCCAGGATGCCAAGAGGTGCCCAACTTGTACTTCCATATGACCAGCTGAGGCTTACCACCCCATCTACCACACATGGTCCTCGCTAGACAGCATGCAAGTGCACGCCATGGTTCATAGTCGCAGGCTGCACCAGTCTCTACCGGCCATCGGAATGTGTGTTAGTGTACTCAGCAGGCTATATCCTCTTCCTTCAGGGGCCTTCGTGGCTTGCCGCCACCTGTCTGTGGTGACCGTCGGTGCTACTGCACGGGCGGTATCTTCCGCAGGCTACTAGATCCACTCAGGTGGTCCTTTTGTCAAACATCATGTCCCCACATACTTATCTAGTCTCTATCTTCCCAACTATGGACTATATGTTGCATTAATAAGGATTTAGAGGTGTGGTCATGAAGATTTCATGAACGCCGAAAGATGGAGGATTCGGGGCCCTGTTCATGTCAGCATGATTCCTCTGCATTATATTTTTTGAAACATGGGAATAGTATATTATGTTTATATAAAAAAAACCCTAATTCAATCCTAGAGATTAAACACCCTCCTGCAAGAATGAGAAACCCATGTATTAACCCGTTCATGGGTTGATCCGTGTTCGTTGTTTTAGAAAGAAGAACAGGGCATTCAAATTATCAAAAAGATAAACCCCTACCTGGGAAAAGAGATTGCTTGAGGATTATAGTTCATTATTGTCTATAGATCTCTGATCCCAAATCCTCTCTCCATGGGTGTCTCTGCAATCGTCTAATTCAATGGAACTCTTCATTGGAGATGTTATACTCATCGTTCATCATCGCCACCCAACAAAAGATGAGAGAAATTCCAAGATTATATCTACCATCTTTCATTTCTTATTAGGCTATTAATTGACGAAACACGAATCATCATTTCTGTTACACTATGTTGCATCGTCAATACGTTGACTCATTAATGAGGTTCATTAATGATATTCATCGTTGCCTCATCGTTGCACCGTAGTGCTGACGTTCCACTGCTCAATGATGGAGAAAACAAATAAAATAACTTTTTAAGTTAATCTATTTATTTTTCAAAAAATCCATAAATTAACTTTCACCCTTGACCCGAACCAGTCAATTTTATGTCCTTATTAAGAAGAACATCTCTTTACCGACTCAACGATGGTCTCATATTTTTATTCTTAGTTACCATTTATGAGTCATGAGGATCAAAAATTAAATAACTTTTATTTTAATTATTTTATATATAGGTAAGTCACAAAACCCAACTCTCATAGCTGGTCTATGCTGACTAATTTTATTCTCTTCCTAAAGTAATAATACCCTTATAAACTCAGCAATAATCTCATATTTCCAATCCTAGTTACTGTTTAGGAGTTATAACATATTGAAAATAAATTGAATTTACTCAATTATTTTATTTATGATGAAAAACTATCTTCCATTGTAGACATGCGTTGGCCAATGTTAGGCTCGACCTAAGGAAATAATTCCATCAAAAGTTCACTAGTGGTCTTGGATTATAAATACTATTCAACATTTGTGAGTTATAGGGATCAGAATAAGAACATAATTTTATAAAATTATTTTAATTACGATTATTCCATTTTCATGTTTTCTCACTAAAGGCCCACGCCGACTAAAATTATGTCCCATATAGGATAAAACTATCATACTGAACACAATGGTTCACTTGGATTTCTGATCATAGAACCCATTTAAGAGTTATTCTACTTTTTTAGGAAATTTTCTCAAGTTTTCTATTTAAAACATAACATTTTTCAGTGGATCATTCCAGGCACTCTAGGCCTCAGAATCGCATTCCTTCTTAGTTCATGGTCTTGAAATAAACCAATTTAATTTTCAAAAATAAATTCATGGAGTTATGGGGTATTACATTACTTCCCCCTTCAGGGATTTACTTCCTCGTAATCCAAAACAAAGGATACTCAAACAAATGGGGGTATTAAGAACAAATCTGAGACTCCTACTCCCAAGTTATCTCCTAGAGATTCTTGTACTTCCAACAAACACAAACCAGAGGTATCTACTATCCATTAATGATCCACTCATGTATACCCTTTATCTCCACCGGGTACTCCATGAATGTCTCCATGTCGTCAATATTCATCTCACTGTGGTCGATGACGTGAGAAGGGTCATATAGGTATCTCCTAAATGGGGATACATGGAAGATGGAACACACCCTCTATAAATATGGTGGAAGATCTAAGTGGTACGCCACCCCACCCAATCTATGTAGTATCATGAAAGGACTCATGAATCTCGAGGATAACTTGCTTCCTTGTCCAAATCATCATATCCCTCATTGAAGAGATACTTGTAGGAATATGTGGTTCCCCTCCTAGAACTCATAGAGTCTCCATAGCCTATCATCATAGGACTTCTATTAGCTTTTTGCAGTCCTCATCCACTCTCGGATGACCCGCAACTTCTTAGTGGTAGCCTATACCATCTCTAGACCCATGACAGCTGACTCCCTTGGGCTTGTCCAACATAACAGTTACTTTTATGGTCATCCGTATAATGCCTCAAATGGTTCCATACATATGTTTTAGTGGTAGTTGTTGTTTTTATAAAAACTCCACTAGTGGTAGGTGGTCCTCCAAACTCCGAAAAAAATCAATGACGCAAGCACGATGTATGTCCTCCAAGGTCTGTGTGGTCCACTCCGTCTGACCATCAATCTGTGGGTGAAAGGTTGTGCCCAAGCGTAGTTGAGTCCCAAAATCCTCCTATAATCACTTCTAAAACCAGGATGGAAATAATGCATCATGATATTAGAATATCATAGATGGTACTCTATGGAGTCAAACTATCTCCTACACGTAGAGGCGTCCCAAGCTCTCTATTGAACCTTGTTCTTGAATTGGTAGAAAGTGGGTCGACTTGGTGAGTCAGTCTACGACCCCCAGATGGTATCATGGCCCCTTTATGTACGTGTTAATCCTATCATGAAGTCAATCGATAACCCATCCCACTTCCACTTTGGTACCTTGAGGGGTTATGTCAAACATGATGGAACCTGGTGCTCAACCTTCACTTATTAACATGTATGGAATCTCAAGAAAAACTCTACCACTGATTTCTTCATCCCTGTCCACCAGTACTAATGTCGAAGGTCATGGTACATCGTCACTATACTTTGATGTACTACTATTAGGGATGTATGGAACTATCTCAACACCTACTCCCGCAATGCCACTAATATTATGGTGCATCTTTTTAAAAAGATAACATGCTCCCCATCTTTAGAATATCCAATAGGTGAAATCCCTGTGGACATCTGGGGATGTATCGTATCACAGCTGGCATCTCTGAGTTGTTCCTCCATAACTAGTTGTCAGAGTGGATGGTAAAATTCCATTGACTATGGATAGTCTGCCTCATCTCTACCCCCAAAGGTTATCTGAATCGAGGCCAACTACTCTAAGGCCTCATTCAGTAGTTGTGAACTTGATCTTCTACTGAGAGAGTCTACCATTGTGTTCCCCTTAATAGGAGTATATACTATCTTGATGTCATAGTCTTAGAGAAACTCTAGACAATGTTTTCTATCTCATATTTATATCATTTTAAGAAAAGATATACATGAGACTCTTGTGGTCAGTGTAGACGATGAATCGTTCACCCATAAGGCAGTGTCTCCACATCTTCAGTGTGAAGACTACCACTTCAATATTAGGTTCATGAGTCGTATAGGTCTACTCAAGTAGTATCAATTTTCTTGAGCCATAACTAATCACTACTAACCCCAGCATCAAGACACAACCAAAAGTAGTTCTTGATGTGTCATAGTAGACCACGTAGTCGGCTCCCTCCTATAGAAACCTCATGATAGTAGCACTCTCCAATATCTACCTCGACTGCTTAAAGATCCTCTATCATCCTTCTGTCCTCACGAATGTTTTCCCTTATTTTTCAATTCTTTCATGGGTGATTCTACTCTAGATAAGTTGGATAAAAACCTCTGATTGTACCCATCCGACCCATGGAATCTATGCACCTTGGTAACTCCATTGGGTGGATCCCAAGAAAAGAGAACCTCTATCTTTTCTGGATCCACTGCAACTCCATCTTCTGAGATGGAATCACCCAGGGAGTAGAACTTTTCTATCCAAAATTCAGACTTAGAGAGCTTACAGTAAAGCTGGTGATTTTGGAGTGTGTCCAGAACCATCCTCAGGTGTATCACGTGCTCCTCGTTAGATAATTAATACACTAAGATGTCATCAATGAAGACCACTACATACCAATCTAGGTACAGTTGAAAGATTTTATTCATGGGTCCCATGACCACAGATGGGGAGTTTATCATGCCAAGCGGCATCACTAGGCACTCATTGTTTCCATAACGACATATGAAAACTGTTTTTGAGATTTCCTCATCTCGTACTCAAAGCTGGTGATGGCCTGATATCATGTCTATCTTTGGGAACCATCTTTCTCCCTTCATCCGATCAAAGAGTTCATAAATCCTTGGTAGAGGATACTTATTCCTTACGGTCACTGGTTTCAGGCACTAGAAGTCCACGCATAACCTCATCCTTTCATCTACCTTCTTGACAAAAAACATTGGGGAAACCCATGGTGAAATACTGGGCCATACGATACCCTTCCTTTGAAAGTACCCCAATGGTACCCTCAACTCTCAGAGATCTATGGGAGTCATCTAATATTATGTTTTAGATATCGTTGTCATCCCAGGGTACATATCAATGCATAAATCGACATCTCAATGAGTAGGTAGTCATGGAACATCCTTTTGAGATACATCCTCGTACACGTCCAAGTCTCTAAGACTGACGTTGGTTTCCTGCTTTCCAACTGATGACATCCACTGGCTGTATCTACTCAACCAAATAAGATTCAAACACAATGTCTCTCTCTATCACCATAGAATAAACAGGAATGTATAGAGTAATAGTGTTGGATCATATGTCCCTAAACACATCATTCTAGGAGGTACGATCCTTGATGCATTGGTCGCATCATATTCATCAAGTACCTGGAAGGGTCGGTATGCCTCGATGAATACACAACTACTGATATGTCGTCTCTCCAAGGCTGTAGAAGCTCCTTGGCATGAATAACCCTTATCTTTTGTCACGACCCGCCCTCGGGGTCCGTGCCGTGACTACCCCAAGCCCGCCTTCCATAGGCCAGGGGCTGGCGACTTGCACCAAGGCGTAAATCCCGGTAAAAAGGGAAGGCATTGCCTTTTTAAAGTAAACAAACACCACAGAGTAAGAAAGCAGAAAGTAAACACTAAACAAAAGCAGAGTACAACTGAAGTGCGGAAAAGTAAATGGGCCAGAATACAAACCCAAACTGAATGTAAAGTACAACTTGAAAGGGAAAACAGCAACTGAAAAGTAAATTCCGCTACACCGAGCTGTACACTAGAAATCCCACCTGAAGGGTGGGTACAGATAGCTCCTCTACTCCACAGGTCCCGCCGTCCGCTCCGTGCACGTCCCGCCCAGTGGTCCACCTCCGGGTACCGTCCCGCTCTACAAGCCTCAGCTAAGGTCAACGCTGTCCGTCGTCTGCAACCAACACAACGTAGTGCGGGAAAAGCCCGTGTAGGGGTGAGTATAAGTTACTCAGTAGGGACCCCGAGACCCCTGAAGGTCTCTCAAATCCACAAAGGATAAACCACGAATAAAGGTACAATCACGAAGTAACAACTGATACTGCTTAGGTATATGCCCATACATATACCTAAGTCATCAACTTCAAATACGCTCTAACCTCCGAGCCCAAGTACAACTCAGTCCACACAGGAAAGTAAACGTATTCCACACAGGAAAGCAAAACGTAATCCACACAGGATTGCACAACACAATCCACACAGGAAAGCAACAGGATTCAGCTCGCACAGGTATACTTCTTCAAGGACGATAAAGATGATCTATGATCCATCTATGTCGTCAGACCCACGAAGGATCGATAGGTAACTAACCCCCACAATGACCCACACAGGATCGGGCCCACACAGGACCTGTAGGCGCTGGTTCACACAGGACCGCTGAGCGTAAGGACCCACACAGGATCGGACCCACACAGGATCGGGCCCACATAGGACCTGTAGCACTGATCCACGTAGGATCGCTGAGTGCTGTAGTCATCGTCGTTGAATCCACACATGATCTCTGTACTGTCGTCGTCGCAGTCACAGTAGCAGTAGTAGCAGTCGCAGCAGTCGCAGCAGTCGCAGCCAGCACTAGGGTTCCCGCACACAGCAAGCTCGTTCGGAGGGTCTGCTCCACGAGCCGAGAGGCTGATACATCAACTGTCACAAATACCAGAGTTGATGTATCCAAAAGTTCCGTATCGTCAACAGGAACTCAACGCAACAGACGGCGCGTCGATCGGACGCCCGGTCTGAGAGTTATTGACATTTTCGTCCCCGGGGCCCGGTTGGTTTTTAAGGCAAAACCAACCCGACCGTACTCCACCTGCGTCCAAACCTCGGGCGGAGTATGCCAAAAGATCTGTCTCACTAAGAGGAACACAACAAAGCTGACGGCACGTCAATCGGACGTCCGTAGCTCAAGATATGAGCGTTTCCGCTCCGAAGGCCCGGTTGGTTTCGTGAACGAACCGACCCGGCCGAACTCAACGTAATCCGAAACTTTGAGTGCGATATACAGAAATGACCGTCTCGATCCAAGGATCGCATTTCCGCAGACGGTTTGTCAATCGGAGGTCCGAGGCTCAAGTTATGGCCAAAAGACCGAATTTGATTCGAAACGGGGGGTCCCGGTCCGGGTCGACCCGGCCCGACCCCCCTGGGTCGGCCCGAACGGGGTCGACCCGGCCCGACCGGCTGGAGAAGCGGCGGCGCGGCGGTGGCGCGGCGGCGCAGCGGTGGCGCGGCGGCCCGGCGGTGGCGCGGCGGCCCGGCGGCAGGCGCGGCGGCCCGGCGGAAGGCGCGGCGGCCCGGCGGAAGGCGCGGCGGCCTGGCGTCATGCGGGGGGGAAAAGCCCCCCGCTGATTGGAAGCGGAGGCGCAACATAATGCCTCGCCTTTGTGGAAAACGGCCCCCACGTGGGGGCCGGCTTGAAGGCAACAGGGGGGAGCCGCCTTCCCCCCCTCAAAGGAACTGCCCCCCTCATAAAGAGGGGGGTTTTGTGCGCTGGCCGGGGGATTAATTTCCCCCGGTTTAACTCCATCCGTCCGGCCAGCAGGCTGGCCGGTTTTTCTCCAACGGACCGGAAGATTCCGGTCCCCTCTTCGGCTTCCGACGCCGGCGGCCCGGCCGCCGGTCTTCTCAATTCGCCGCGGCCCGGAACCGGCCGCGGAATTCGTCATCCGGCGCGGTGCGACGGCACCACGCCCCTCCGCCGCACCTCGATTTCTGCCAACACGGCGTGACGGCGTCACGTTCTTGTTGTTTCTTCCATGGTGCGTGCGCGACGATGTCACGTAAGTTAAACGTACAATTATCCGCGTGGTGCGACGACACCACGCCACCTTGCTTCCGCCCGCAAGAATAAACAACATGAATGATGGAGGTGGGTTCGGCCGTGTTCATGCGGTCCGGTCCCCCTCACGTTA
This sequence comes from Viscum album, assembly GCA_963277665.1. Lineage (NCBI taxonomy): Eukaryota > Viridiplantae > Streptophyta > Magnoliopsida > Santalales > Viscaceae > Viscum > Viscum album. The sequence continues at coordinate 539,640,598 of OY728156.1, forward strand.
AATAATAACACAACTTAAAAAAAATCTAGTTGCCTCATGTTTAGACATGCTAAATCCATGATCAAGAATGGAATAAATACTCAATAAATCAACAACCCCTACCTTGGGTATAAGTTCGAGGATTCGTCAACGTCCGCGGAAGACAACGTCGCGGAGGTCGGGCGTCACGGTCGTCGTTCGTCAAATCTGTTGACGAAGAGATGCGTCCGAAGAGGCACGTCGTTGGCGAAACCTTGTACGCCGACGAAGGTTGTCCGAGGAAGAAGCGGCGTTCCCTCTTTTTGACACGGAAGATGAAGAAGAGCAGAGCGGCGTTCTTCGTCGGAACTTGAGCGTTCTTCGTCAAGTTGAGCGTTCTTCGTGTTCTTCGTCTGAGTTGAAGAAGAAGAAGAAAAAATCCCAAAAGCTCTCAAGATGGCCAAAGTGTTCTAACCCAACAAAATAAAATAAGAGCTTATTTTATTTACAAACCTAACAAAAGAATTTCAAAGGTTTGAATTTCAAAAAGATTAACTCCAATATTAAATGACTCAAGTCATTAAAGAGGGGTTAAGGGAGTTGGGAGAAGATGAAAGGTTGGGAGCTTCGTGTGGGCCCCACCACACTTAATCCTCCCAAGGGAGGTTAAGTGGATGTGGGTCCCACTTCCAACCCCCTTTGGTAGGATTTAACAAGTTAAAATAAAATTTGTTCTTCACAAATTTTATTTAACTTAAACTAAAAACCCAAAAACTAACTTTCAACCCGCAACAAACGCAACTTCTGAAAAGGTCTCTTTAAGCGAATATCAGCGCTGCGAGTTCATCGGTGCCCTCAGATTTCAATTCCGAGCACCGTATCAAATGTTAGGAATTCCCGCTCGTTCGTTCACTGAACGTACCTGAGCCAAACTTCGGAAATTGATTCCGGGCACTCCGGGCCTCGGAATCAGGTGCCTTTAGAAACCGCGCTCTTGTAAAATTCTAAAGAAAATTAAGAAAAAATTTCCCTTGAATTTTACGGGTCTTTACAGCTTTTATGGTATGATCCCATTCTAGAAGATAGGTTATCAAGATTTGTCCCTGGAAATATCACCTCATCGTAATATTGAGTAACCTAAACCCCATCATTTCCCTGCTATGCCACGTATAAGGCTCACTACCAGAACTACCATCAAATCTAATGGTTCCCTCACTAGATGGAAAATAGGGTCACCACCTCAATCAAGTTCTTAGCTGCCTGTGAGTCAGGCTCGACTCAGAACCTAAGGGGTCTGTGTCGTGGAAACTCGTGTAAGGCACTGAGCCTACATGCATCCTCTAATGGTAGCACCGCTAGTAACTACTGAACAATGAGTGATGGTAGAGCTATGACACTACCTGAAGGTTATATATTGGGAAACGATACATGTACTGAAGCCTCATCACTCTATAGATCATCCTCCTAGTCACGAACCACAATCCTAGATGGATGGCTGCGTGGAGGCATCTTGTAAGAGATCATGATGAATCGTGATTAACAGATTATACGTATTGAGATGACTCTGACTCAAAAAGATCATGAAAAACCTTTACAGATGCATGCAACTACTTTTTTCTGTACTGAGTTAGAATGAAGAATTTAGGGTCCTGATGTGTGGATACGTCAGTTGCTGCACCAACACTGGACTCCCTAGCCCAAACCCCAAACTCGAAACACTTAAAACTATTTCCCCATAAAAATTTACAAACTATTAGTTATTATGGTATAATATATTGACTTTGATACCACTTTTTCAAGATCCATCCCCCAGGGCCAGTGTCGTGACTACCCCATACCTGGCTTCTATAGGCCAGTGGATGGTGAATAACACTGAGTAGGAATATCCCAAAAAGGGATATAATTCGGCTTAAAACCTATACACGCACACAATGATCAAACTATGGAGAGTAAACACAATGTAAACCACAACTGTCACTGAGACAACTACTGAGAGTATAGTACAAACTGAAAGTATAAAGGGGCCAGAATACAAGCCCCAAACCCCAAAGGAAAGTACAATTTCCATGGTTCATCCTCTCAAGACCCCACCTGAAGAGTAGGTGACGGGTAGCTTTCTACAGACATAGAAGTATGCCCATCCATCCTCTCTCACTGATCACCACCTAGTCTCAGACCACCACGACCTCCATCATAGCATCTTTCCATCACGTCACAATAATCACATCCTGGAACCAAACCACCAAGGTCTCCGTCGAACCATAGATCAACTGCATGGGACATGACACCTATGGGAAAAGACCATGTAGGGTTGAGTAAAACATTACTTAGTAAGTATCCCAAAATAAAATGGAAATACTACAATATAATTCAAGCATAAGGTACTATAAACTCACGTAGGTATAATCTAAAGTATGGAAGGCAAGACTATCAGTCGTAACACTGAACACCTTGGACTCTTGATGTACTCATCCCTGATTAGTATCGTGGGTTTTTTGGGTCACAAATATCCGCTCTCTACCATGGGTCTATTGGGTGACACAAAGTTTCTCCCCACATAGGAAATCATAGCTGGTCTACACATGGATGATTATAGTTGTTCCATATAGGGCCACCTATAGTTGGTCCATACAAGGCTTCTTATAGATGGTTCAGACAGAGTCACTTACAGCTAGTTCACACAGATCCCCTTGTAGCTGGTCTACATAGTGCCACTTATCATCTAGACCTTCATGGTCACTTGGAACTAATAATAAGTAGTCTTCATGTCTCATCCAGCCACATGGTTTCCACACATAGTGCACTTGATTCTAGGATAATCCACTCCTCAATAAATTCATTGAACTTAAACTTCTATGAAATACTCTTTAGATAATTACAAAATAACAGCCTCATCGTATAGGTTCCAATGCCACAAACATCTCATCAATCAGGCATACAGTTTTAAAGTTATTTATGTTTTTCTGAAAAGGGGACGGTCGGGACCGGGTCTCGTCTGACTCAGGCAGACCGACCCGACCTGACCCGGCCTGGGGTCTACTAACCCAACCTGGTTCATTCGAACCAGTCGGTTGGGATGCGGGTCCATCCCACTATGTGATCCCTCTCTCCTCCATCCTAGATTCCAGGAGGCATCCGACTTGTGCCTCCATGTGGCCAGCTAAGGCCGACCACCCCCATGTCCTTCACACGGTCCCCACTGAATCATGTTCCAACAAATGCCACGGGCCACTCCTCTGACATGACCTGGTGGCCGCATCCTTCTTCTCTAGCCACCGACCTACATTCTGGCGGCCCCTACCACACCATCGCAATCCTAAACAGTTGTGGACTCTATCACGGTACAATGTCGGGGTGCGCCACCACCCACCCGCGGCCACCACTGGTGGTATCTTCTATATACCATCAGTTATACTCTATTTGTCCATTTCTCAAAGCGTCTATGCCCCCAGAATTCTTAGGTCATCGTATTCCTTGCTACGGCCCCGAGGTTTCTTGTTCTTGATTCGGAGGTGTGGTCTCGAAGATCACAAAAACACATATAGACGGAGGAATCATGGCCTTGTTCGTGTCATATCTATTCCTCCATGTTAGAGTTTCTGAAACATGGGAGGAGGAGACTAAGGTTCTATATACAAATTACTTCGATGAAATATTCGAGAAAAAACACCCTCCCATAAGAAAGAGGGACCAGCTAATCAACCCATTTGTGGGTTGATCCGCTTTCATTGTTTTAAAAAGAATAACAGGGAATTAAAATTATCAAAATTATAATCCCCTTCCTAGGAAAATAGATTGATCAAGGATGATTGTTCATCATCGTTCTTCGATCTCTAATCCCAACTCTACTATGCAATGGTTTCGTTGGCGTTTTCGGATTCACAGGTGTTCGCCGTTGGAGATTTTTTCCTTCGTTGTTCGTCATCTTTACCCACCAAATCCTCCAAGCAATTCTAGGATTGTTCCAAACATCCTACATTGCTTGTTAGGATATTAATGGATGAAATTCGAATCATATTTTCTATTATGTTGTGAGTCAAATTAATTATGCTAACTCATTAATGAGGTTCATTAATGAGACTCATCATCACCTCGTCGATGCACCGTAGTGCTGACATGTCACTGCTCAACAATGATGAAAAAAATAAAATAACTTTTTAAGTTGTTTTATTTCTCTTGTAAAAAGATGTAAAATTAACTTTCACCCGAAACTCAAGCCAGTCGAGGTTAATTCAATATTAATGATCACATCACATTACTAACTCAACAGTGGTATCATATTTTTAATCCATGTTACCATTTATGAGTTATGAGGATTCAAAAATAAAATAACATTTATTTAAATTACCTTAGTTATGGTTATATCCCAAAAATCAACTTTCATAGTCGGCCAACTCTGGTAAATGTTAGCCTATTACTAAGGGAATCATACCCTCAAAAACTCAAATGTACTCTCGGATTTCCAATATGAGTTACCATTTATGTGTTATAAGGATTTTAAAATAAAATAACTATATTCAATTATTTTATTTATGACCAAAAACTACCTTCCACTGTTGACCAACACCGGCCAATGTTAGGCTCTTCCAAAGGAAATCATACCCCTATAAGATCAACAATGGTCTCATATTTTCAATATGAGTAACTGTTCGTGAGTTATAAGGATTTGAATAATAAAATAATTTTATTTAATTATTTTATTTACGATTATGCCATTTTTGGTTTTCTCACTAGAGGTCCACACCAACTAAACTCATGTTAGACCTATGGTAAAACTGCTATATTGATCGCAATGCTGCCCTAATATTTCTGATCTAGGAACCCATATAAGATTTATTACACTTTTTCATGAAAATAACTCACGCGTGCTATTTAAAACTTAACATTCTTCGACAGATCATTTCAAGAACTTGAGGACTAAGAATCACATGAAGTTTTAGTTCCTAGTCTCAAAATAATCCCCTTTAATTGTCAAAAAAATCATGGAATTCTAGAGAATTATAATTTTTTAGTATTTTTTAGGGTTTTAATTGTTTTAGGTTTGTATGGGTTTTTAGTGGTTTTCATGATTCTGAGGGTTGTTTATGTTTTTAAGGGTTTTCAAAAAATATTGGGGTTTATGGTTTCAATTTTTTATTTTGAGTGTTTTTATGGTTTTTTTGGTTTTTTTGGTTTTTATAGGGGTTTGGGGGTTTATTTAATGTTTTATAGCATTTCAAGGTTTTTAGATTTTTTTAACATTTTTAGTAGTTGAATGGGTTTTAGAAATTTTTTGTGGTTTTTATATGCCTTTAGTTTTTTTAGGATTTTCAGAGGTTTGTATGGTATCTAGGTGTTTTTAGGGTTTTTACGGCCTTTTAGGGTTTTAAACATTTTTTATGTTAATTTGGGTTTTATGTTTCTTTATGTCTTTAAGGTCTTCCAACCGGTTTTCGGTTTTCAAGTGTTTTTTACAATTCCAGGTATTTTTAGGAACTTTCTATGTATTTTTATGTTTTTGAAGAGTTCTTTTGGATTTTGAGGGGTTTGGGGGAGAGGGTAGGGTTATTGGGGCATTAGGGTTTTTTGGTTTTGGGGGGTTTTCAATAGTTTTCGGTTTTGAAGTTTTTCGTTGGGTTTTTCAAGGGTTTTTGTGGTTTTTATGTTTTTGTGTATTTTTAGAAATTTTTTATTTTTTTGGTGGTTTTAGAGTTTATAGGTATTTTGATAGGTTTTATGAATTTTAGGATTATTTTTTGGGGGGTTTTAGGATGTTTTTCGCCTTTTAAGGTTTAAAATATTTTTTAGAGTTATAAATAGTATTAAGGGTTTAAAGGGTTTTTATATTTTTAGTGGTTTTATGGAGTTTTAGGGATTTCTATAATTTTTAGAAATTTTACTGTTTTTAGGGGGTTCAGGGTATTATCGTTTTTTTGAGTTTTTAGATTTTTTGTGTTTAATATATTTTTAGGAGTTTAAAGAATTTTTAGTTTTAAAAGGATTTATTAGGGGTTTTTGGGTTTAAAGGTTTTTTGAAATTTTGTTTTTATTTTTAGGGATTTTTAATTATTTATATGGTTTTTAGTGTTTTTATGTATTTTTATATTGTTTAGGGTTTTTTACTTGTTTTAGGGTTTTTATAATTTTTAGGTTTTTAGGGGTTTTAAGTGTTTTTGGTTTTTATGGTTTGTTATGGTTTTTAGGATTTTTCTTGTTTTTATGTTTTTAGACATTTTTAGAGATTTTTTAAGATTTTTATGGTTTTTAGGGGTTTCATTGATTTTTTGGGGTTTCATTTTTTTACGGTTCTTATGTTTTTTTTGTCCTTTGGGGTTTTTAAGGGTTTTTGGGTTTTTTTGGTTTTTAGTGTTTTTTGAGTATTTAGAGGTTTAATAGTATTTTATTGTTATTAAATTTTTTTAGGTTTAAAGGGGTTTTATATTTTTTTAGTGGAACATTATATTTTTTATGGATTTTAGGGTTTTAGGGTTTTTAGTATCTTTTTTGTTTTTTAGGGTTTTTATCATTTTTTACTTTATTATAAGCCTTAAAAATTTGAGTTTTCTATGGGTTTCTTAGGGGTTTTTAATGTTTTTTTTATTTTTATTTTTTTAAATATTTTTAGGTCGTTTTTAGGATTTTATAGTTTTTATTGGTTTTAGTGATTTTGAATGGTTTTCTTGTTTTTTAGAGTTTTTAGGATTTTTTGTGGTTTTTAGAGTTTTTGTTTTCTTTTTATGGGTTTTAAATATTTTTAGGTTTTTATGGTTTTATTAGGGATTTCAGGGTTTTTTTTAGGGTTTTTAGGGCCTTTTAAATATTTTGTTAGTTTATATAGTTTTAGATTTTTTGAGGGATTTTGCGGTTTTCGGATTTTTGGATTTTCAATGATTTTTTGAGATTTAAGGATTTTTATATTTTTTAACGTTATAAGGATTTAAAGGGTTAGTAGAGTTTTTAGTGGAATTTTATGAATTTTATGATTTGTTAATTTTTTTAGGGTTTTTATGGTTTTTTGGAATTTTTATGGTATTTAGGGTCTTTTAATGTTTTTAGTGTTATCTACGTTTTTAGCTATTTTAGGGGTTTTAAATGTTCTTAAAATTCTATGGTTTTCATAGGGGTTTTTAGGGTATTTAGGGTTTTTATGTATTTATGGATTTTTTTAGATTTTTATGTGGTTTTTATGGTTTTATGGATTTTGGGGCTTCTAGGGGTTTTTAGGGACTATATGGTTTTTCTGGTTTATATCATTTTTTGGATTTTTAGAGGTTTTAATATTTTATATATTTTTAAGGTTTTCTTATGGAATTTTATGAATTTTAGGGTTTTTAAAATTTTTTGTAATTTTCATGGATTTTTTAGGATTTTTATAGGCTTCTGGTATTTTTTGATATTTCGGTGGGTTTTGGGATTTGACAGTTTTTTGGGTTTTAGGGGGTTTTTTTGTTTTTTTAGGATTCTTAATGTTTTTTTTAGTTTTTTTAATTTCTTAGTGTTTTAAGTGTTTTTAATGTTTTTAGTGGATATTTTGGGGTTTTATGGTCTTTTATGGTTTTTATGGTTTTAGGGGGTTTTATGGTTTTTATGATTTTTGCGGTTTTTTCTGGTTTTTATCATTTTTTGGTATTCTTAGGGTGGTTAAGTGGTTTTTATGTTTATAAGGATTTATTATTTGTTTTCAAGGGTCTTTTAATTTTTTAAGGACTTGTATGGATTTTTAATATTTTTATAGTTTTTAGGTTTTTTAGGTATTTTTAGGGGTTTTATGTGTTTTTTGGGTGTTTTGGGTTTTTTGGTTTTTTGGTTTTTTGGGTTTTTTGGGTTTTTTTTAATTTTTTATGGTTTTAATATTTTTGTGTGTTGTTTTAAAGTTTATAATGCTTCAAAATGATTATAGATATTTTCGTTTTTTTAAGGTTTTATGTGTTTTTAGGTGTTTCGTGATTTTTATGGACATAGTGATCTATTACTTTAATTGTGGGATTTTGGTGCCTTGTTTCACCCATTCTATCCTCATTTTGTATGCATTATTTTTTTAATAAATATGTTTTCATGGGATTCAATCCATTACTGATCTGTTTGGGTATGGATTTTAAGTGTTTTTATGGTTTTCTAGGGGTTTTAACTCGTTTTAGGTTTTTAAGGTTTTCTAAGGGGGTTTCAATGTATTTTGGTTTTTTATGTTTTTTGGTATTTTAGTGATTTTCGATAATTTTTATAGGCTTTTACGGTTGTAGGTATTTTGGGATTTTTAGGTTTTCATGGGATTTTTAGGGTTTTTTGAGTTTTTTAGTGATTTAAGGGTTTTTAGGTTCTTTTAGGGTTATTAGCATTTTTAATTTTTAGGAGTTTCAATTATTTTTACTTTTTTAAGGTTTTCGAATGGGATTTCATTATTTATAGGGTTTTAACCTTATTAAGAAATTTTAATGCTTTTTTAGGATTTTTATTATGTTTAGTGTTTTATGTGTTTTAAGGGGTTTATCAATATTTAGAGTGTGGTCATTTATTACGTTATTAGTTGTTTTATTATTTTTCGGTTTTTAAGGTTTTATTAGGGTTTTTTCAAGGTTTTTAGGGTTTTTACATTTTTAGGAGTTCCTAGGGTTTTTTGGGATTTATGGTTTTTTATGGTTTTAGGGTTTTTATGGTTTTTACAGTTTTTATGGGTTTTAGGGATTTTTTATGTTTTTTTTATTTTTTGTGGATTTTTAATTTATTTTGGTTTTAAGGTTTTTTAGAATTTATAATGTTATTAGTTATTTAAATTATTTAGAGTTTTTAGTTACTTCTAGGTTTTTTATGTGTTTTATCTTTATTAAGGTTTTATGGTATTTAGGGGTTTTAGGGGCTTTTAGGGCATTTAGGGTGTTTATCATTTTTGTGGTTTTTAAGGGTGTTATGTGTATTTGTTTAAGTGTTCTTATATTTTTAAGGGTTTTAAGTTTTTTTATGTTTTTATGGATTTTTATGGATTTTTATGATTTTTATGATTTTTTGTTTTTTATGTATTTTGGGGTTTTTTGGGTTTGTATCAATTTATAAATTTTTAGGGGTTTTAATTATTTTTAGGTTTTTAATGTTTTATAGTTAATTTTTTGGGTTTTTAGGGGTTTTTACATTTTTTTTGATTTTTAGGGAATTTTTAGGATTTTTACGGCTTTTAGGGATTTTTTTGTTTTTAGGGATTTTAGGGTTTTAATGTTTTTTATGTTTTTTATGTTTTTAGGTATTTTTAGAGTTTTCATGTTTTATGGGTTTTTAGAGTAACATTACACATTTTGGGTTTGAAAGGGGTTTTCGAGTTTTTAGTGGATTTTAACATTTTTAAGGGTTTTTAGGGTTTTTTTTAATGTTTTAGGGTTTTAGGGTCTTTTTAGGATTTTTATATAGTTTTTATCATTTTTTTAGTTTTCAGTGGTTTTATGTGTTTTTTCAGTTTTTATGGTTTTCTTCGGGTTTTTTTAGGTTTTCTTAGGGGTGTTCAGTGTCTTTATTGTTTTTTATGTTTAAGTATTTTTAAGGATTTTTTAGATTTTTATGGATTTTAGGGGTCTTTTTAAATTGTTAAGATTTTTACGGGTTTTTGGGGTTTTTTGGGGTCTTTTTGGGTTTTATAATTTTTTATGTTTTTTGGGTTTTTATGTGTTTATATGTTTTTATGGTTTTTTAAGTGTTCTAGGATATCTTGTTCTTTTAAATTTTTAGGAATTTTAAGGCTTTTAAGGGTTTTAGGGTTATTAGTGTTTTAATGGGTTTTTTGGGTTTTTTAGTTATTAGAGTTTTATCATTTTTTATGTTTTTTTGTTTTTTTATGGGTTTAAAGGTTATTTATAATTTTTATTGGGTTTTATACAGTCTTTTAATTTTATGGGTTTTGAGGTTTTTAGGTTCTATTATTGTTTTTCAAGTTTTCAATGTTTTTGATATATTTTCTAGTTTTTAGGGTTTTAAAGCCTATTAGGTCTTCTGAGGGTTTTACGTGTTTTTAGGTTTCTATGGTTTTCTTATGGTCATTCAGGGGTTTTTATGTTTTTTATGGTTTTAGGGATTTTAATTATTTTTATAATGTTTATTGTTTTTAGGGGTTTTATGGATTTTGAGGGTTTTTCGAGTTTCTTATGCTTTTTGTAGTTTTGAGTATTTTACGTTTTTGGGGTTTTCTTAGGGGTTTTCATGTTTTTAGGGTTTTAGGGATTTCAAGGGTTGTGTGGTGTTTTGGGAGTTTTAGGGGATTAAGGGTTTTTTGGGTTTTATGGAATTTATTTCGAATTTTTTGGTTTTTTGGATTTTTAAAGTTTCGTAAATATTTTAGGTGTTTGAAGGATATTTATAGTTTTTAGTGATTTATGGTTTTTTGGGTTTTTATATATTTTTATGGTTTTTATGGGTTTTTCATAATTAAGGTTTTATAATTTTTTTGGGTTTTTATAGTTTTTAGTGTTATTGGTGATTAAAAGTGTCGTTAGTTTATTAATTTTTTTCATAGTATTTTTCAGGGTTTTTCTTTTTTTTTACATTTTAGGAATTGTTATATTTTTTTCATGGTTTTTATTGTTTTTTGGGTCTTTATGGATTTTGAGTGTTTTATGGTTTAAGGGTTTCTATGAATTTCATGTTTTTAGGATTTTTTTAGTCTTTAGGATTTCAAGGTTTTTCAAATTTTTTTAACTTTTTTAGGGGTTTAATATGTTCTTATAGTTTTTAGTGGTTTTGTGGTTTCTATGGGTTTTCGGGTGTTTTATGGTTTTCAGGGGTGTTTATGGATTTTAGTGGTTTTAGGGTGTTAGGGTCTTTTATCGTTTTTAGGGGTTTTGGCGTTTTAATAGTTTATATTTTTTTCTAAGTGTTCTTAGGTTTTTATGGTTTTCATAGGGATTTTCAGGGGTTTTGGGGAAATTTTAGTTTTTAGGGATTTTAGGGATTATTTGGAATTTTATGGTTTATCAATATTTTTAGGGTTTTTGAGGGTTTGGGGGTTTGGGGGGGGGGGGGTGGGGGGTTTGGGTTTTTGTGGGTTTTATCATTTTTAGGAATTTTTGAGGTTTTAAGTGTATTTTGGTTTTTAATGTTTTCTTATGGTTTTCACGTTTTTATGTGTTTCTATGTTTTTTGCTATTTTAAGGCCTTTTTAGGATTTTTTTGGTTTTCACTATTATTAGAGATTTTGAGAGATTAGGGTTTTATGGTTTTCATGGGTTTGTTAATTATTTTTTTAGTTTTTGAGGGTTTTTAAGGTATTTTATATTTTTATGGTTTTAGGGGATTGATGGGTTTTTATAGTTTTCGTAAATTACTAGTTTTTCTATGAGATTTTACGATTCATATGGGTTTTAGAGTTTTTTGGGCTTTTTTGGTTTTTAGGGGTTTCAACGTTTTTTACATTTTAGGGGTTTAAGTTTTCTAGGTTCTTATGGATTTCTTTGGGATTTTTAGGGGTTTTGGGGTTTATATATTTTTACGTATTTTTTGGAATTTGTAGGATTTTTATATTTTTCGGTTTTTATTGACTTTGATGGATTTTAGGGGTTTTCAGGGTTTTCAGGGATTTTAGGGTTTTCAGGGGATTAAAGTGTTATTTGGTTTTTATGCTTTCTTATTATTTTTAGGGTTTATAGAGATGTTTAAATTTTTAGGGGGTTTTAGGTATTTTTTAGCATTTTATGACTTTTTATGGTTTTTAGGGATTTGAGGGGTTTTATGGTTATTTAGGGTTTTGGGGTTGTTTTTGGATTTAGGGTTTTTTTGAGTTTTTAGGTGTTTTAAAAGTTTTTAGTCTTTATTAATGTTTTATGGGGCTTAAAGGTTTTTAAGGGTTTTTTAGTGGGGTTTTAGGGATTTAGGATTTTTACGGTTTTAGGGGTTTTTATTGGATTTAGGTGTTTTAGATTATTTTAGTTTTTTTATAACATTTTAGTTTTTTAAGGGTTTATGTGTTTTGGGGGTTTTAAGGTTTTTATAGGGGTTTTATCGGTTTTAGGGTTTTTTACATTTTTAGGTATTTTTATATTTTTTAGGATATTTATAGTTTTTTCATATTTGTAAGGATTTTTTATGTTTAAGGGATTTTAGGGTTTCTAGATTTTTAAGATTTTTTTTCATTTTTAGTTTTTAGGGGTTTTAAGTATTTTTTTGTATTTATAGTTTTTTAGGTTTTTTTAAGGTTTTTAGGTTTTTGAAAATTTAAGGGGATTTTTGGAATTATTGTATTTTTAGTGTTTTTAGTGTTTTTAGGGACTTTTACAATTTTTAGGGGATTTTAAGGGTTTACGGTATTTATGGTTTTTGGGAAGTTTAGAATTATTTTGAGTTTTTAGGGTTTTAAATTTTTTTATATTTTTTTAACATTTTTATGGGTGTAATGGGTTTTGAGATTTTTTAGTTGTGTTTAGGGTTTTATGGGTTTTTAGGGATTTTAATGTTTTTATGAGTTTTATAGAATTTTGAGGTTTTTAGGGTTTTTAGAGAATTTAAGTGTTTTTTATATTTTTAAGGTTTTATTAGGGGTTTTCAAGATTTTTAGATTTTTGTATGTTTTTAGGGATTCTTGTTGGTTATTTAAGTTTTTTATTGTTTTAGTGTTTTTATGGATTTTGAGGGCGTTAACATTTTTTGGATTTTTAATGTTTTTAGCATTTTATAGGTCATTAGAAATTTTAAATGTTTTCAGGTATTAATGTTTTCTTGGGGGTTTTCAGAATTTTTAGGGTTTTTTTACATTTTCAGGGATTTTTTTGGATTTTGTGGTTTTTTAATATTTTTTTGGATATTGAGGTTTTTTATAGTTTTTTAGGATTTTGAAATTTTTAGGGTTTTTTGTGATTTTATTGTTTTTTCTTTTCAGGGTTATGGTATTTTTTATAGTTTTTTTACATTTTTAGCGGTTTCAATGGATATTAGACTTTATAGTAGTTTTTATGGATTTTATGGTTTGAAGGATTTTTAATGTTTTAGGGGTTTTATGGTTTTCACGGGGGCTTAGAATATTTTATATTGGTTTTATAGTTTTTTTATTTTTTATGTTTTTAGGGGTTTTAAGTGTTTTTGGTCTTATAGTTTTCTTTGTGTTTTCCCGGGATTATAGTGGTGTTTACCTTTTTTGGGATTTTTATGTCTTTTTAGTATTTTTAAGGTTTTTTAGGGTTTTTTGGGTTTTCTCGGATTTTGAGGGTTTCAGGGTATACAAGTTTTTTTTCTGTTTTTAAAATTTTTAAGTTTATCTTAGGGTTGTTCAGTGGTTTTAATGATTTTTTATATTTGTAGGGATTTTAGGGGTTTTTAGTATTATTTTTGGGTTTTTTGATATTTTTTGGGGTTTTAGGGTTTTTTATTGTTTTTTTGTTTTTCTGGGGGTTTTAGGATTTTTTTGGTTTTTACGGTTTTTATAGTATTTATTATTTTTTAACATTTTTAGGGGTTTAATGGGTATCCAGTGTTTTTAGTGGTTTCTATGGTTATTATGGTTTTTATTGGTTTTATGGTTTTAGGGGTTTATTGGGTCTTAGGTACTTTTTATGGGTTTTATTTTTTATTTATTTTTAGGTGTTTTAGTTAATTAAAATGTTTTTCATTTTTAATGTTTTCTTGACGGTTTTCAAGTTGTTTAGTTTTTTTATTTTTTTATGGTTTTTTTTACATTTTTAGGGATTTTAGGTATCTTGAAGTTTTTTATAGTTTTTTAGTTTTTAGGTATTTTGAGAGTTGTTTGGGTTTTTAAGGTTTTGGGTTATATATGTTTGTTTCATTTTTTGGATTTTAGTAGTTTTAAGTGTCCATGATTTAATGTTTCTAAAAGTGGTTTTTATGTATTTTTTAGGATTTTTATGGTTTTACTGGTTCTTCAAAATTTTATGGGGTTTTTCAATTTTTTAGGGTTTTAAGTTATTTTTATTTTTTAAACATTTTTAGGGGTTTGAATGAGTTTTCATGTTTTTGGTTGTTTCTAGGGTTTTTATACATTTTATGGTTTTTAAGGTAATTTGATATTTTTAGGGGTTTAGGGTTTCTTAGTGTTTTTAGCTATTTTTAGGTTTATTGAGGTTTTATGTGATTTTAGGATTTTATGTTTTTCTTTGGGGTTTTATGGGGTTTTAGTGTTTTTATGTTTTTAGGGATTTTAGGGATTTTTTATGATTTTTGTTCGGTTTTATGGTTTTTAGGGACTGTGAAGGATTTTATGGTTTTGCATGGGTTTTTTGATTTTTTTTTCATTTGTTAGGTTTTTAGGGGAATTGCATTTTTAGGTATTTATTAGTTATTTTAATGGTTTTTATGGTTTCTTAGTGTTTTTATGGATTTTGAGGTATTTCTTTGTTTTTTGGTTGTTTATGGTTTTTTGTGTTTTGATTTTTTCATGTTTTTTAGGATTTTTAAGGGTTTTATAGTTTTTTATCGTTTATAAGGGTTTAAAGTGTTTATAGAGTTTTAGTGTGTTTTAGGGTTTTTATGTGTTTGTTGGGATTTTTATGGTTTTTATTGTTTTATGTTTTTAAGGTTTTATTAGGGGTTTTAGGTTTTCTTGTGATTTTATGTTCCTAGGTATTTTTATGTTTTTAGTGGTTTGTATAGTTTTTATGGGTTTTACTATTTTTATGTGTTTTATCATTTTTTTTATTTTTAGGTGTTTTAAGTGTTTTTATGTGATAATTATTTTCCTTGGGTTTTCTATTTTCTAAGGGATTTATGTTTTTAGATATTGTTAGTGATTTATAAGGATTTTTATGGTTTTTACAATTTTTAGGGATTTTAAAATGTTTTAAGGTTTTCTAGGGTCGTTGGAGTTTCTTTTTGTTTTAAGTGTATTTATTTTTTTTAGGGATTTTATGTGTTTTTTGTTTTTACAGTTTTTAGAGTATTTTTAATATTTTTTTTATACTTTTTTGGGAATTTTTGGTATATTTATGGGTTTTGGGGTTTTTAATAATTGTAAATGTTTTAGGTTTTGTTTGGGTTTTAGGGTTTTTTTAGTTTTTTGTTTTTTAGGATTTTATGCCATTTTAGGGTTTTTAGAGTTTTTAACACTTTAAAATATTTTTAGTGTTTTTTGTGAGTTTTTAGGGGTTTTATGGGTTTTTTATGTTTTTACGGTTTTTATGGTTTTTAGAGGTTTTGGGGTTTTTAGGGTCTTTTGGAGTTTTGAAGTGTTCTAAGATTTTTTTAGTTTTTTACGGTTTTATAGGGTTTTTATAAGGGTTTTATGGTTATTTTATGGTTTTTGGTATTTTTTGGATATTTTAAGATTTTTATTGTTATAGGATTTTTGGGATTTTGAGGGTTTAAAGGGTTTTGGGGTTTTATGTTTTTTGGTATTTTAGCATTTTCTGGTTTATAGGGGTTTAAGTGTTTTTTTCTTTTTAAGGGTTTCATAGGGATTCACCATGTTTTTAATGATTTTTACATTTTTATGAATTCTTAGTGTTTTTTTATGATTTTTATGGTTTTTGTGGATTTTGAGGGATTTTAGGGTTTTTAGGCGTTTTAGGATTTTTATAGGTTTTTAGGATTTTTATGGTTACTTTTGAGTTTGTTAGGGTTTTATGTTTTATTTTTCAGTTTTTACCATTTTTAGGGGTTTAAATTTGTTTTTAGGGTTTTTAGTCATTTATGGTGTTTTTTGGACTTTTAGTTGATTTTTTAAATCTTTTAGGGGATTTTATTTTTGTAGTGTTTTTATGATTTTTTTTAATTTTTAGTGTTTTTATCATTTTTTAGGTTATATGTGTTTTTTTTTATTTACTTTTTTCTTAGGTGTTTTCAAAGTTTTCATGAGTTATAATGTTCTTTGGAATTTTAAGGATTTTTTTGGATTTTTATGGTTTTAAGGGTTTTTAGAGATTTTGAGGGGTTTTAGGGTTTTTTTGGTGTTTTTTGGATTTCAGATTTTTTTCCCATTGTTTATGGTTTTTATGGGTTTGTAGAGTTTTTTATTGTGTTTAGGGATTTATATGTTTTTAGAGTATTTAGTGGGTTTTCGGGTTTTTCGGGTTTTTAGGGTTATTTATGGTTTTTATGGTTTTTATGGGTATAGGGTTTTAAGGTTTTTTAGGGTTTTTAAGTGTTTTTTGGATATTAAGGTTTTCATTGGGTTTTTAGGTTTTTTTGGTTTTTATGGATTTTTAGAACTTTTCTAGTATTTTTTTGTTTTTTTAGATTTTAGGTATTTTAATGGTTTTTGGGTTTTTTGGGTTTTTTTCAATTTTTCGGTTTTAGGGGTTAAAAGTTTTTTAGTTTTTTAAACCTCTATTTGTGTTTTTCATTTATTAGATTTTTTTACTTTTTTCGGGATTTTTAAGGCTTTGATTATTTTTAAGGGTTGTCGGGGATTTTATGGTTTTTATGGTTTTATGTTTTTATTGTTTTTGGGTTTTTTTAGGTTTCTGAATTTTTTTTTATATTTTTTAAACATTTTTATGGATTTAAAGGGTTTTCCATATTTTTTTGTGGATTTTATGTTTTTTATTGGTTTTTTAGATTTTTAATGTTTTTAGGGGTTATATGGTTTTTATGGGTTTCGGGGTTTTGGTGTAATTTATGTTTTTTTAGAATTTTTAGGTTTTTAGGGGTTTTAAGTGTCTATATTTTTTAATGTTTTCTTAGGGTTTTTCATGGTTTTTAGGGTTTTACATGCTTAGGTATTTTTAGGGATATTTTAGGGTTTTTTCGATATTCTGGGTATGAATTTTTTATGTTTTAGGTTTTTAGGGTTTCTATGGTTTTTTTTGGTTTTAACATTTTTTTCAGTGGTGTTAAGTGTTTTTAGATTGTTAAGGTTTTGTAAGGGTTTTTAAGGTTTTTTTATGTTTTCTCAAATTGTTAGGTATTTTATGGATTTTTATGATGTTTCTAGTTTTTAGCTTTTTTAGGGATTTTGAGGGGGTTTAGGTGCTTTTAGTGTTTTTAGGGTTTTTATTGTCTTTTTGGTTTTTATGATTTTTTTTGTTTTATATATTTTTATGGATTTTTTAATGTCTTTATCATTTTTTTGGGTTTATTATATTTTTATAATTTCTTGTAGATTTTAGAGGTGTTAGGGGTATTTTTCGATTTTTACGGTTTTTAGCCGTTTTTTGGGTTTTAAGTTATTTTTTGGGTTTTTATAGTTTTTCTCGTTTTTATGTTTTGGGGGTTTTAATAATTTTTAGCTTTTTAGGAATTTCTTAGTGTTTTCTGGGTTTTAGGGTTTTATATTTTTTAAGTATTTTTTATGAATATTTTAGTATTATTATGGTATTTAGGGTATTTAGAGATTTTGAGGGTTTTATGGGTTTTACGGTTTGTAGTATTTTTTAGGTTTCTTAGAGTTTTTAATGTATTTTTGGGTTTTAATTGTTTTTAGTTTTTTAAGGTTTTCTATGGTTTCTAATGGATTTTATGGGTTTTTATGTTTGTAGGTATTTTTAGGGATTTGTTTAGAATTTTTAGAGGTTTTAGGGATTTTTGGATTTTGAGGGTTTTAAGGTTTTTAGGGGTTTTAGGTTTTTTAGGTTTTTTTTGGTTAAGGGTTTCTTGAGATTTTTATGGTTTTTTGGTTTTTTGGATTTTTTTAATAAAATTAGATTTTTAAAAGGATTTTTAATTTTTTAGTGTAGTTTTAGTTGTTTTTTTTATTTTTTTTGTTTTTATAGGTTTTAAGGTTTTTTGGGGTTTTTCTGGGTTTTAGGTCCATTGAAGTCTTTTTTTTTCATTTTAGTGTTTTTAGGTTCTATAAATATTTATCTGCTTTAGGTTTTTAAATTTTTCTTAGGGGTTTTCAAGATATTTAGTATATTTAATTTTTTATTGAATTTTAGATATTTTATTGGATTTTTTTGGTATTTAATGTTTTTATGGATTTTTAGGGTTTTTTAGTTTTTGGTTTTTCTATTGTTTTTAAGTGTTCTTAGTTTTTTAAGACTTTGTTACAGTTTTTTAGAGTTTCTACAGAATTTTATGTTATTTGGTATTTTTCTAGATTTTATTGAATTTTTATAGATTTTAAGGTTTTTTCGGATTTTTATTGTTTTAGGGTTTTTATGTTTTCTGGGGGGGGTTTAAGGGTTTTTAGATTTCTAAGAGTTTTAAAGGTTTTAGATTTTTTGAAATTCTGGTTTCTAAAGGGGTCATAAATGTTGTAGTAGGATTTTAGAGAATTTATCGGTTTTTTGGGGTTTAATGATTATAGAGGTTCTTATGGGTTTTAAGGGTTTTTAAGGTTTTTAAGTTCATTCTTGGGTTTTTATGCTTTTTATCTTTCTTTTTGGTTTTTATTGTTTTTAGGGGTGTTTAGGGTTTTCGGGGATTTTGGGGATTTTGGGATCATTTAGGTTTTTAGGGTGTTTATAATTTTCATATTTTTTCATGATTTAAATTTTTTTTAGTTTATATGGTTCACGTAGGGGTTTTTTATGGTTTTCATTTCTTTTTGTGTTTTTAAGATTGTTATGGTATTTCAGGTTTTTTTAGGATTTTGAGGGGTTTTCTGTTTTTTTATTTTTATTGATTTTTATAGATTTTAAATTTTTAGAGAATTTAAATGCTTTTAGGCTTCACGGGTTTTTAGTATTTTGGGGTTTTTATATTTTTAGGTATTTTATTGATTTTTTTAGATTTTTTTGGGTTTTGTGTGATTTTAGGGAATTTGAGGTTTTTAGAGTTTTTTTGGGTTTTATGGTTTTATGGTTTTTTAGGGGTAAGGGTTTTTTTTGTTTTTAGGGTTATCGTTTTTTTTAGAGTTTATCTATAGAAGGATTTAAGAGTTTTCAATGTTTCAGGGGTTTTATTGATTTTAGGGGTTTTTTGTTCTTTTAATTTTTTAGGTTTTTAGGTGTTTAAAATGTTTTTATAATTTTAAAGTATTCAGTGGGGATTATCATTGTTTTTAGTGTTTTTTTATGTTTTGATGGTTTTGCGGATTGTTTATGATTTATATGGTTCTTTGGGACTTTTGGGAATTTGATCGTTTTTATGGGTTTGGGTTTTTTAGGTTTTTTAGGACATTTTAGTGTTTGATTGGGGTTTTAGTGGTTTTATGTTTCTATGGTTTTCTTAGGGTTTTTCTAGGTTTTGGGGGATTTTTTTTGGATTTTTTAGGGATTTTTTAGGTTTTTTATGGGATGTTAGTTTTTCGGGATTTTGATGGATTTGATGGGTTTGTTATTATTTTTGGGGGTTTTAACAATTTTTATGGTTTTATGGGTTTTAAGTGTTTTTTTAGTTTCTATGAATTTCCTAGGGGTTTTTAAGGTTGTTTGGGTTTTTTTAATTTTAGGGACCTTTATGGATTCTTAGGATTTTAAAGATTTTTATGGTTGTAATGGATTATGATTGATTTGTTTTTGAGTTTTGGTACATAGGGTTTTTTATGGTATTTTTTATATTCAGGGTTTTTCTGCGATTTTAGGGTTTTTTATGGTTTTCATAAGTTTAAATGTGTTTTAATGTTTTAGTGAATTTTAGGGTTTATAGTGAATTTTATGGTTAGTAGATTTTTTGTGGTTTTATGGGGTTTTAGGATTTTAAGTTGTTTTGGGGTTTTTAGTATTTTTTTGGTTTTTCATGGGTTTTATGTGTTTTTAGGTTCTCAATGATATTTTGGGGTTTTGAGGGGTTTTCTGTTTCTTATGTTTTTAGGTATTTCTAGGGATTTTAGTATTTTAACAGTCTCTTGGGTTTTTAAGGATTTTTTGGGTATTTATGTTTTTTTATGGTTTTTATGGGTATTAGAATTTTTAGCATTTTTAGGTTTTTATGGGTTTTATGTTTTTTTATGTTTTTAAGGTTTTCATAGGGTTTTTTATGGTTTTAGTTTATTTACATTTTCTGAGATATTTAGGATTTTTTCATATTTTTAAGGTTTCTTATGGTTATAGAGATTTTGAATTTTTTTTAGGTTTTGTAGGGGTTTTTGGTTATCTTTTAATTTTATATTTTTTTATTATTTTGTGATATTATTGGTTTATATAAATTTTTAAATTTTTTGGGTTATAAAGGATTTTTAGAGTTTTTATTTTATTTTTAGGGTTTTATGGGTTTTGGAATTTTTTACTGTTTTAGGGGTTTTTATGGCTTTAGGGGTTTTAGGGCTTATAGTGTGTTTTTATGGCCTTTTGGGTTTTTAGAAATTTTAGGTTTTTTAGGGGGTTTTAATTGATTTTAGGTTTTTTATGTTTTCTTAGGGTTTTTTTCATGTTTTTTAGGTTTTTTTAAATTTTTAGGAATTTTTATGTATTTTTAGATATTTTCAAGAATTTTACAGGTTTTTTTGGGGGTTTTATGGATTCTGAGGGTTTTAGGGTTTTTTGGGTTTTTTGAATATATTAGGAGTTTCAGAATTTTTTAGGTTTTTAGGGGTTTTAATTTTTTTAGGTTTTTAGGGTTTTCTTAGGGTTTTTCAGTATTTTAACGGTTTTTACAATTTTTTTTATTTTAGTGTTTTTTTCGTATTTTTATGGGTTTTAGGGATTTTAGGGTTTTTAGGGATTTTTAGGCGTGTTTATAATTTCTTAGGTTTGGGGGGTTAAGTGTTTTTTTTATTTTTAATGTTTTCTTAGCAGTTTTCAATGTATTTTGGATTTTATCATTTTTAGGGATATTTAGTGTTATTTTTTTATTTTTTTGTTTTTTTGTATTTTTATGGATATGAGGGGTTTAAGGTTTTTATTGCGCATTGGGTTTTTAGGGTTTTTGGGATGTTTTAGTGTTTTTTTTGTTTTTTTTAGGTTTTTATGGGTTTTTAACATATTTTTAAACAATATTAGTTTTTTAATGAATTTTTAGAGTTTTTAATGGGTTTTAGGGTTTTTATTTGTTTTTACGGTATTTAATGATTTTGGTGGTTTTCAGGTTTAATGGGTTTTTAGGGTTATTTGGATATTTACAGTTTTTGGTTTTTTCACATTTTTAGATTTTTTAGGGGTTTTATGATTTTTTAGGTTTTTCAAGATCTCATAGGATTATATAAGGGTTTTACAATTTTTTACTTTATGGAGATTTTTCGGAATTTATTAGGATATTTATGTGGTTTTAGGGGTTTTAATTATTTTGAGGGTTTTTAGAGATTTTTATGGTTTTTAGGTTTTTTTAGGGTTTTAAAAAATCTCTATGTTTTCTCGGGTTTTAAGTATTTTATAATTTTAATGTTTTCTCAGTGGATTTTAGGGTTTTTATCATATTTATGTTTTTTAGATTTTTAAATTTTTTTAAGATTTCAACATTTTTAGGGTCTTTAGGTATTTTCAAGGTTCCAAAGGGCATTTAGGGTTTTAATTTGTTTTAGGTGTTTTTTGTTACATTAGTGTTTTAAGGATTAATAGTTTTTAATGTTTTAGGGTATTAAAGTGTTTGTTATGTTTTTTTTTGGTTTTTTGGGGTTTATGTTTTTTTAGGGGTTTTAATGGGTTTTGGGAGTTTTATGGTTTTTAGTGTTTTGTAGGGTTTTTAGGGTCCTTTTAGTTTTTTTAGTGATTATATAATTTTTCAGGGGTTTTAAGGGTTTTAAGTGTTTTTATGTTTTAATGTTTTTATAAGGGTCTTTAAGTGTTTTTTAATTATTTCATTTTTATGGATTTTTTAGGATATTTATAATATTTATGGTTTTTATGGATTTTGAGGGGTTTTAGGATCTCTTAATATTTTTAGGCATTTTTAGGTTTTTTATCATTTATTATGTTTTTAGGAGATTTATATTTTTTTCGATTTTAAGGTTTTCTTCGGGGTTTTTAGGGTTTTAGAGATTTTTTCAGGGATATTTAGGGAATTATTAGTACTTTTATATATTTGTTAGGGTTTTTTAGGGATTTTTTAGAATTTTTTGGGGTTTTAGGGTTTTTATCTTTTTTTTGGTTTTTTGTCTGTTTTAGGGTTTTTTTGGTTTTTATGGTTTTTATGGTTTTTAAGGTTTTTATTGTTTTTTAACGTTTTTAGGAATTTAAAGGGATTTTAGAGTTTTTATTATTTTTAATTTTTCTATGGGATTTTTGGATTTTTAATGTTTATGTAGTTTTTATGGTTTTAGGGGTTTCTTAGTCCATTTAGGGTCTTTTTAGGGTTTTCTAGAGTTTTAACATTTTTCTAAAATTTTAGGGGTTTAATGTGTTTTAATTTTTTATAAGTCCTTATAGGGGTTTTTAGTTTTTTAGGGTTTTTATTTATTATTTTGTATTTTAGGGGTTTTTTTAGGATTTCTATGGACATTTAGGGGTTTTAGGGATTTTAAGTGTTTTTATGTATTTTTAGGGTTTTTAAGGGTTTTATCATTTTTTAGGTTTTTAGGGATTTAAAGTTCATTTTGGTATTTATGGCTTTATCATTATTTTTCATGTTTTTAGGGATTTTTAGGGATTTTAATGATATTTATATTTTTAGGGTTTTATGGATTTTGAGTGATTTGAGGGGTATTAGTGTTTTATTTGTTTTTTTTTGGGTTTTAGAGTTCTTTTATGTTTTAATTTTTTAGATTTTTATATCTTTTTTATGGGTTTAATGGGTTTCTAGAGTTTTTATGCATTTTTAGTTTTCTATCCTTTTTTGGGTTTTTATGGTTTTAGGGGTTTTTATGATTTTATAGTGTTTTATGGTGTTTAGGGGTTTTAGTGACCTTTTAGGATTTTTATGGATTTTATAATTTTTAGGTTTGTAAGGGTTTTAAGTGTTTTCAGATTATTATGTTTTGTGAGGGGGTTTTCTGTGTTTTTAGTGTTTTTAGGGATTTTAGGGTTTTTTACGATTTCTTTGTATTTTTAGGAATTTTTAGTGTTTTTAGCATTTTTAATTTTTTATTGTTTTTAATTGATTTTAGTATTTTAAGTATTTATTCGGTATTTTCGGTGTGTTAAGGTTTTTTTATGTTTTGAAGGATTTTTAGGGATTGTTTTATGATTTTTATGTTTTTAGTGTTCCTAGAGATTTTGAGGGGTTTTAAGATTTTTTTGGTTTTTTTTTATTTTTTAGTTTTCTATGGGTTTTACGCTTTTTAAATAAAATTTAATGTTTTTAGGGGTTCAAAGGAGTTTTAGAGTTTTAGTGGGTTTTATAGTTTTTATAGTTTTTAGTTTTTTTATGATTTTTAGATGTTTTCTAGTTTTTAGGGAATTTTATTGTTTTAGGGTATTTTAGGGTTTTTAGAGTTTTCTATTTTTTTATGGGTTTAAAGTGATTTTTGGTTTTTATGGTTTTTTTAGGTTTTTTTAGTGTTTTTAGTGTTTTTAGGTTTTTTATTGGTTTTAAGTGATCTTCATATTTTTATGGTTTTCTTATTTTTTTAGGGTTTTTAGGTTATTTTATGTTTTTATGGATATTTTGGGATATTTTTCTAATTTTTTCGGTTTTTGGCGATTTCGAGCGTTTTATGGGGTTTTATAGTTTTTAGTGTTTTGTGTTTTTTTGGTTTATACGAGTTTTTTATATTTTTAGGTGTTTTTAATTTTATTTTACTTTGGAAATTATTTTAAGGATTTAAATGGATTTAAGATTTTTTAGTGTGTTTTTATTGTTTTAGGGGTTTTATGGTTTTTAGGCGGTTGTTTGTGTTTTTTTGGTTTTTTGGTATTTTTAGGGTTTTTAAGGGTTTTTAGCATTTTTGAAGTTTTTTTTGGGGTTTTAGTGTTTTTATATTTTTATGGTTTTCTTAGTGATTTTCAAGGGTTTTACGGGTTTTTTTGTTTTTGGATTTTTAGGATTTTTATGGTATTTAGGTTTCTTAGGGATTTGAGGGTTTTTGGGTTTCTAAGGGTTTAAGGGTTTTTATGGTTTTTTCCATTTTTAGGTTATTCATTTATTTTAAGCGTTTTTAGATTTTTAAGGGATATTTAGAGTTTTTTAGTGGTTTAGGGGTTTTAATTTTTTTATTGATTTTTAGGATTTTTATCATTTTTAGTGTTTTTAGGGATTTTGAGGGTTTTGAAGGTTTTATGGTTCTTATGGTTTTTTGGGGTTTTAGGGGTTTTTTGAGTTTTGTATGTTTGTTATGGATTTTTAGAGTTTTTAACATTTGTAGGGGTTTAAGGGTTTTTTAGAGTTTTGAGTGGGTTTCTATGGTTTCTATGTGTTTTTTGGGTTTTTAGGCTTTTGGTGGATTTATGGGTTTTAGGGGTTTTTAGGGATTTTATGGTCTTTAAGGGGTTTTGTCATTTTTTAGGTTTTTATGGGTTTTAAGTATTTCTAGATTTTTATGTTTCTAAGGTTTTCATATGTTTTTTCATGGGTTTTATGGTTTTTTAAGATTTTATGGTTTTTTATGGATTTTTACCATTTTTAGGATTTTTAGGGTTTTTAGATATTTTTAGGGGTTTTATAGATTTTAGTGTTTCTATGGGTTTTAGAATTTTTTAGGTTATTCGTTTTTGTGTTTTTTTAGGTTTTCTGGGTTTTCTTTGGTTTTTTCAAGGTTTTAAGGGTTCTTATATTTTTAAGATGTTTATAATTTTTTTTTCATTCTTTAGTTTTTTAATGTTTTTAGGGATTTTGAGTGCTTTCCTTTTTTTGTGTTTTTAGAGTTTTTTTTGTTTTTTGGGTTTTTAGTGTATTTTTAGTATTTATGGGTGTTATGGTTTTTTAGATTTTTTTATGTTTTTAGTGGTTTAAATGGTTTTTGGGGTTTCTAGTGGTTTTAGGGTTTTATGGGTCGTTTGTGGGGGTTTTAGGGTTTTGGATTTTTTTGTGTTTTAGGGGTTTTAAGTGTTTTTGGTTTTTATGGTTTTCTTAAGGGTTTTCAAAGGTTTTAGGGAGTTTTCTGTTTTAGTTAGTTTTAGGGGTTTTTTTAGTATTTTTATGGTATATTGGGTTTTAAGGGATTTTGAGGGTTTTGCAGTTTTTTAGGGTTTTTAATGTTTTTATGTTTTTTGGGTTATAGGGGATTTTAGGTTTTTAAGGTTTTCTTATGGATTTTTTTGGGTTTTTATGTTTTTATGGATTTGTAGTGTTTTTTTAGGATTTTTATGGTTTGCAGTGGTTTTTTGGATTTTGAGTGTTCTCAAGGTATTAAGGGTTCTTATGATTTTATTGAATTTTAGGGTTTTTTGAGTTTTTAGGTTTTTGAGGCTTTGTATTTTTTTAATGTTTTTACAATTTTAAATTGTTTTTTGATTTTTTAGTGGTTTTTTGGGGTTTATGGTTTTTAGGGTTTTTAAAATTTTTTAAGGGTTTTATTGTTTTATGGAGTTATTAGGGTTTTCAGGTTCTTTTTATTGATTTATGGTTTTTAGCATCATTTTTTTTGGTCCTTTAGTTTTTTTGTTTTACTGGTTTTCTTTGGGTTTTTTGGATTTTTTACTTTTTTTAAGTTTTAAGGGATTTTAGTGAATTTATTTTTATTTTTATAGTTTTTAGGGTTTAAAGTGATTAGTGGATAGGTTTTTAGGGAGTTTTAGGGGTTTTACGTTTTGTCAAGGGGTTTTTTTCATGTTTTCGGTTTTTTGGGTTTTTAAATGTATTTTGGTTTTTAAGTTTTTTTGGGGTTTCTCTTAGTTTTTAGGGTTTTTTTGTTTTTAGGTATTTCTTGGTATTTTTTATGATTTTTATGGTTTGTATGGGTTTTATGGATTTGGAGGCATTTTAGGGGTTTTTTAGGGTTTTAGTGTTTTCATTGTTTTTTAGGGTTTTATAAGTTTTTTTTATTTTTCTGTGATTTTAAAGGATTTTTAGTGTTTTTCAACGTTTTTTGTTGTTTAAATGGTTTTTTACTTTTATTGGTTTTTTATGGTTTTTATGGGTTTTAGGATTTTTAATCCTTTTAGATGTTTTTAAGGATTTAGGGGTTTTAGGGTTTTTATGGTTTTATGGTCTTTTAGGTTTTTTTTCTTTTTTTAGAGGTTTTAAATAATTTTAGGATTCTAATGTTTTCTATGGGGTTCTAGGAGTTGTAGGTTTTTTTATGATTTTAGGTTTTTTAGGTATTTTTATGATTTTTATTGTTTTTAGGGTTTTAGGGATTTTGACAGTTTTTAGGGGTTTTGGTTATTAGGGTTTTTAGGCGTTTTATTATTCTTTAATTTTTTGGGGTTTTAACTATTTTTAAGTTTTTAAGGTTTTCTAAATGGTTTAATGGTTTTTTTTGGGTATTTTGGTTTTTAAGGATTTTAGGGCTTCTTAGGGGGTTTTATGGTTTTTATGGTTTTAGGGATTTTGATGTGTTATTTTTAGTGTTTTATTGGGTTTTATGGTATTTTTTTAATCATAGTATCTTGGTTGATTAGGTTTTTAAATGTTTTTTAGATTTTTTTAAAGTTTTTAGGGGTTTAGAGGGTTTTTGTGTTTGTAGTTTTTTAGGGGTTTTCTATGTTTTTAGGTTTTTTAAAGCTTTTATGGGGTTTTATGGTCTTAAGGGGTTTATATTAATTTTGGGGTGTTTAGGGTTTTATCAATTTTGGGATTCTTTGGGATTTTAAGTGTTTTTAGGTTATTAGGGTTTTCATAGGGGGTATCATGGTTTTTATGTTTTTTTAGGTTTTTTATGTTTTTTTAGATTTTTAGGTATTTTTTATGATTTTTAGGATTTTTATTGTTTTTAGGGATATTTACAGTTTTAGGGGTTTTATAAAGCTATTATGTTTTTTCAAGGTTTTTAGTATCTTTAGATTTTTAGGGGTTTTAATTGAATTGTGTTTTTAAAATTTTCTTAGGGCAACGAAGGCTTGGGTACAGGCTATTCCTGGCACCCCCCAAAATTTATTAAAAGAAAAGACACAGACACTGCAGACAAGGGAGGGGAGGGATCCACCGATCCACACCCAAAACCCCTTACGACCTCAGCCCGAAGGCCACAGAAAGAAAGGAAAAAATAAAAAATTCAGAAGACAAAAAAGTCAAAAGGTCCAAAAGGTAAAGCACACAAGTGGAGGATCAGTCAACATCGCCACCAAAATCCTCCATCTCTGCACCTCGAAACCCCATGCCCACACCAAAGTCGACGCCCACATTAACAAAACTGAAATCTAACTCAGCACCCATTTCCGTTGACTCCCATCCAGACTCAAAATCCTCTTGCATGCCAAGCCTGGATAGCAGCTTCATCCTAGCCTTCTCTTGCTCTGCAGAAACTGAATGTCGCTCTCGCTTATTCTCCTTTAGATTAAGTCTGACACCTCGTGAAGTGGCCCTAGTTTCCATGGGACGTGGGAGGGCAGAGTAATACCTCCTCCGTCTTCGTCTTGGAGGGGCAGAGGTGGATCCAGCTACAACACCCATCTTCGGACAAGTGACACCATCACTTATAGCCGATGGTGCCATCCCTTTCTTACATTCTGACCCATGAGTTTCAGCACCTCCTCCGGTTCTTTTCTCCTTTGACCTGGCCATAGAAGTGGTTATCTGGTGATCAGCCTTAGAAAACCTCTCCCCAAGCCTCTCAGCTTCACCCTCAAGAGGGAACCTTTCCCGTTCAACCCACACCATCTCATGAAACTGCAAACAAAAATCTTCAGCAGAGGGGACACCATGAAGGACCATATTCCTCTGCAGGTCCATGGACAGACCACCAACATCGCCAGCATTTCCCAGCAGAGGGCTAAAGAACTGGCCACTGGGAGTATCCTCAGCACCACTTGTGCTGTCTGAGGGAGGAGATAACCCAGGACCCATGTCAAGTCCCCCCACGCTTGGACACTCGGACCGAACCAGAGAGGCATCACGCCAGTTCAATGGCACCCTAGGGATCCAGATCTCTTCATCTGCCATGGAACATTCCTTAGCAGAAGACAAGATCCACTCATCCTCAGTCTTCGGGCCCTGAGCAACCACTGCCTACTTCAGGACATCTTCCACCAGCACATCCACCACGACAGGCTTAGCCAAGGCTACAACCTGAAAGTTGTTTGGAGAAATCACATCACCCTCAATTGCTGGAAAGCATGCATCAGTGATCTCATTAACATTCAAGCCAGCTATATCATCTCATTCCAGATCCAGAGCATAGGTATCCTTCACATTTTCATTCCAGATGCCCATCACAGTAGCCATCCCTAAATCTGTCTGCCTCCTAGGGGAGTCACCACACCCGTCAATACCTTCAGCAGAAACCCGATTATCCCTCTCAGCCAGCAGCACTTCCTCCTCATCAGCATTTCCTGAAACACCAGCACCTCCATCCAGACTCACAATGAAACCACCTGAATCTATCAAGGCCACCTCTTAATTACTTCCATCCAGCAAAGCAGACGAGCAGGGAAAATCAGCATTCAGAGGATGGGAGGAAGCCACCCCCTTTGTCCCCTTCACCTCCACCGGATGGAGGAAAATCTCACTAGAAGACATTTGAGCCAGAGAACCACCACCCCTAACAGTTCCAGAGCAGCCTCCAGAGTGATCGTTGTGCCCAAAACTCCAACAAGAAGAGCAGAAAACGGGCCATTTTTCATAGATGACAGGTTGTGTCCACCTGTGTTCTTCCCCCACTGCAATCCAAACAGCATCCACAGGAGATTTCGAAGCATCGATTTCAACAAAATCCCTTCCTGCAACCGGATGGCAAAGGTCCCTAGTCCTACTATCCACAAAAAGGAACCTCACCACCAAATTCACAAGCATCAAAATAATAGATATATTTTGAAAGGGAAGTGTAAGCTCAGGAAATCTCACCCAGGTAGCAGAAATAGGTGAACTTCTCTTTAGATGAAAATCAAAGCTCCACTGAAAGAGGGAGAAGCGAGCGCCATTGCATGACCGAGGAGCCGCTGACCAGGCAAGGACCAGGACTTCCTCCATAGAAAAGAGAATCATGATATGGGATCTATCGATCAGGCCTATAGTCTCCTAAGCCCTAAGATTCCAGAAAGCTGAAACGAACCTGTTGAAAGTGACAACCGGGGGTCGCCGGATCGGGAAGTTTGAAACCAGAGTCAGTCGATGTAGGTACGAAGCCTCAGTGAACTCATGAATTGAGAGGTGAAGTTGCGGAAAACCTTAGAAAAACTCTGGAACCTTCGGGTAGAGCCCCGTTCTCAGGAAAGAGGGTAACAAGTTAGCAGAGGAGAGCGACGAGATGTCCTCCGAGAGAGGATCCTCCCCGGTAGAGAGGGGAGGAGGTGCTTCATTTTCCATCAAAATTTTCTTATGAGTTTTCATGGTTTTATGTTTTTTTGTGTTTCTAGGGTTGTTAGGGATTTTATTACAATTTTTATGCTTTTTAGGGGTTTTAAGGATTTTGAGGGTTTTAGGGTCATTTATGGATTTAGGGTTTTTTAGGGGTTTAAGAGTTTTTTATGTTTATTTGATTTTTATGTTTTTTTTGGTTTTCTTATAGATTATCGAGGATTTTAGGGTTATTTACATTTTTATTGATTTTTATGCATTTTTATGATATTTATGTGTTTTTAGGATTTTAGGGGTTCAAAGGTTTTTTAGTGGATTTTATTATTTTTTGAGTTTTTAGGGTGTTTTTAGTTTTTTACGGTTTTAAGAGTTTTTAGTGTTTTTTAACGTTTTTAGGTTTTTAATATTTTTTAGTTTATTGGGGTTTTAGGGGGATTAGGGGTTTATATGGGTTTATTGGTTTTTTGGGGTTTTAGGGTTTTTTTGGGGTTTTTGGGTTTTTAAGGTTTTTATGTTTTTATAGTTCTTTAGGTGTTTATGGGATTTAGTGTTTTTATGTTATTTATATTTTCATAGGGGTTTTTTAGGATTTTAGGGGGTTATACATTTTCAGGGATTTTTTTTGATTTTTTATATTTTTATGAGTTTTTTAGGGTTTTAGGGATTTTGAGAGTTTTTAGGGGTTTGTGGTTTTTAGGATTTTTTTAGTGTTTTAGGGTTTTTCAGTTTTTTAATTCATTTATGTGTATTTTGGGTTTTAATTATTTTTAATTGTTCTTAATGGATTTATGGTTTTTTACATTTTTGGAGATTTTTATGGATTTTTAATAATTTTATGGTTTTTAGGGATTTTGGCTATTTTGAGGGTTATTCAGGTTATCACGATTTTTTTGGTTTTAGGGTTTTTTTTGTTTTCTAAGTGTTTTACCATTTTTATACTTTTCAAATATTTTTAGGTTTTTAATGTTTTTTCGGGAATTAAGTGGGTTTAGGGTTTTTTTGGTTTTAATTTTTTTAGGGGTTTATGGGATTTAGGGTTTTTAGGGTGTTTTTACAGAGTTTAGGTTATTTAGGGAATTTAAGTGTTTTTAGGTTTTTAAGGTTTTCCTAGGGGTTTTCAGGGTATTATGCTTTTTATGTTTTTGGTTTTTTAGGTAATTTTTTATAATTTTGTGATTTTCTAGGGGTTTGGGGATTTTTATGGGTTTTAGGCGGTTTTTGGGTTTTTATGGTTTTTTTTGGTTTTTAGGGTTTTCTTAGTTTTTTATCTTTTTAGAGTTTTTCTAGTATTTTTAAATATTTTGGGGTTTAATGGTGATTTATTGTTTTTAGTGGTTTTAGGGTTTTTATGAGTTTTTAGGGTTTTTTTGGATTTTTGGGGTTTCTTATTTTTTAAGGTTTTTTTATCTTTTAGGGTTTTTATTATTTTTAGGGTTTTTTGTATTTTTTTGGTTATTTAGGGTTTTTATGTTTTTTTTGTTTTTAAGGTTTTCATATTGGTTTTTATGGTTTTTAGGAATTTTTCTGTATTTAGGTATTTTTAGGGATTTTATTGTTTGTTAAGGTTTTTAGGGATCTTAAGGGTTTTGAGGGTTTTTTTGGTTTTATGGGTTTTAGGGGATTCTTGGTTTTTAGGTTTCTTCTTGAGTTTTTAGGATTTAAAAGGGTGTTTAGAGTTTTTAAATTTTTTATGGATTTAAAGGGTTTTCAAGGTTTTTAGTCATTTTATATTTTTATGGGTTTTTTAGGTTTCATAGTGTTTTTAGGGGTTTTATGGTTTCTAGGGTTTTCAGGGTTTTTTTGGGTTTTTAGGGGTTTAGTCATTTTTATGTTTTTGGGGGTTTAATTGTTTTTAGTTTCTTAAGATTTTTGTAGCGGTTTTCATATTTTTTAGGGGTTTTTATTTTTTGGGAGGTTTTAGCTAATTTTTAGTATTTTTTTGTTTTTAGTGTTTTTATTGATTTTTTTAGGTTTCTCTGGGGTTTTGTGTTTTTTTTGGTCATTTTGATTTTTTATTATTTTTTTATATTGTTAAGGGTTTATGGAGTTTTTAAATTTTTAGGGATTTAAATGTTTTTTGTATTTTTTAGTTGGTTTTTTGGGTTTATTTGGGAATTTAAAAGTTTTTAGGGCAAGGAAGGCTTGGGTCCAGGCTATTCCTGACCGCCCCCAAAATTTATTATTAAAGGACACAAAGACACTGCAGACAAGGGAGGGTCGGGGTCGATCAACCCACACCCAAAAACCCTTAAAAACACACACACACACAAGCCCAAAAAAGAAAACAAAGAAGGAAAAAGACTCAAAACCAGACAAAACAGCAACATCATCACGTCACATATAGCCAATAGTAGTATCTAGCAGCACCAAATCCAATCATCATAGCTACATAGTAGTATCAATACATCCAAACCAACCAACTTAAGCAACCAAAAGCACAAAATCCAACATCACAGCCAATCACAACCAGCATCATCAAACTACAACAAAAGCACTGCAACCAAACGCGGCCATCATCACCTCCCAGCAAATATCGACCAGCAACAAGTAGAACAACATCAAACTCATTCGCAATAGTAGAGGGTAACCAAACAACCACAAGCATCAGATCCCAATTAGTATTCAACAACCAGCAAAAAATGCAGCCATTCCCCAACTAGCCTCCATTTACACCCTTCCCTTCTACCATCATGTCCTCCCCAGGAGGATCCACTGCCAGTAAAACAGGACCATCAGCATGACATTTATCTGCTTCCACACATACCAGTCTAGCAACGAACATCAACCAACACCAATGAAATAGCCAGCCAATATTTCCCTTCACGCCTACAACTTCATAGCACATCTTTGACCAGAAAATCGAAGAGCCCACACCATAGGTAGACCGGTGAACAGCCTTACAAAACCAGCATCCTCTATCAAAAAACCAAACAGCCACCAAAGCACTCCAGACCTCAGATCTGCGAGCCTGATATGGATCCACACAGGGATTTGAAACCAGAGGCGTGAACAGATCCCATCGGGGATAATGGGGTCGCCAAAGCACCGAGTCCACCACCACAAAGGGGCCAAAGGGCGCATCTTGAAACTTCTACGCAGATTGAGGAAAAGGTCGGACCAAAACACTGGACGTACCTTCTGCATCATAAGATCGAGACACCTTTGGTCCGGAGAACACTGCTGAAATCTAAAGTCGCCAAGATCTCCCCCCGCAAGCACCAAAGGGCGGGGCCACGAAAGGTGTAGAAACCCCATTCGATGTCGTTGCTGAAGAAATGCGAAGTTGTCGAAGAGAAAAATCTGCACTAAAGGACTCTGCATCGACCCGCCTCCGCCATGAGTGGTTTTGGGTCTTTAGCATCTTTTAGGTTTTTTAGGTTTTTTAAGTGTTTTTAGGTTTTTATGGTTTTCGTAGGGGGGTTTTAGGGTCTTTAGTGTTTTTTATATTTTTAGGGATTTTAGGGTTTTTATATATTTTTATGGGTTTTTAGTGTATTTAGAAATTTTGAGTGATATTTGGGGTTTTTATGTTTTTTAGGTTTTTAGGGGTTTATAAATTTTAGGTTTTTAGGGGTTTAAAATGATTTTATGTTTTTAAGGTTTTCTTAGGGTTTTATATGGTTTTTTGAGTTTTTATATTTTTAGATATTTGTATGGATTATTGGTATTTTTATGGGTTTTAGGGGTTTGGGGGTTTTTGGGATTTTTATTGTTTTTATGTTTTTTGGGTTTTCATGATTTTCTGGGGGTTTTCAGTTTTTTTTAGGTTTTTAAGGTCTTTTATAGTTTCCAAAAAAAATTTGGAGTTTAAATTTATTTTAGAGTTTTTAGTGGTTTTAAGGGTTATTATGGTTTTTTTGGTTTTATAAGGGTTTTAGGGGTATTTTAATTTTTAGGGGTTTTTGTTTTTATATTATATTTATGTTTTCAGGGTTTTTTTAGGTGTTTTAAGTGTTATTATGATTGTTTTTTCCTAAAGATGTTATTACCTTGGAGAAAATGGTTTGATGGGGAATATAAGTATATACCTTTCATATTACGAAGTATGTGTCGTAGTTAAGTTACTTATGTAAGGTTTTCCATTTTTGTTTCTAAAGAACATGAGGTTATGCACAGTTGGGTTGATTACAGGGGGTTGGCTAGTGTGGAATCACTGATGTTGACTATAATTTCATTGAATGGTCTACAACAGGTTTTTTCACAGGGATAGAAACACCCAACGTCACTCTCATCCATGATTATTTGACCAACCATCCAAATGAAGACATTCATTGGATGATTTGAACAATGACACTTAAGAACTAATATTAGTCGAGAGGATTAGAACTTATGCTCATCGCCCCTTTTGGGGGGAACAATTTCCTATTCCAGGACTCTCTTATATATTTAAGTACTGTTCATATTCTCTTTAATCCTTGGTTCATTCCCAAGAGTGTGTTTGTGGATTACCCCAAGTTAACAAATTTTCATGATTACACTTGGATACAAAATCATCTATATGAATCTAAGGTTCTCCATAAATTGAATGATTTTCTTGTATCTGAGGTTCTCCATCAATGTTACCTTTTAAGGGATGGATTTGGGATTATTTTCTCATTCACTAATACAAAATGTGTTTAAGCCACAGGGGATGGTACTCTGGGGATTATTTCCATCTAAGGGGGAAGAGATCTGTTTTGATGTTAGGATCGAACACATGATATGGGTTTCTACATATCCTCATGATAGGAATCCAACCCCACATAGTTTAGTGTCCCTTAACTGGAAACATCGTCTATTAAAGTCATGCGACAACGACCCAACCATATAGTTTAAGATCATATGGTCAGGATGTACAGGTTAAAGGTTGTCTAGTCAAGGACAGTGTGGGAGTTATGCCAAAGAGACTCGAGACACCCAGAAGTGATATTTGTCTCCTAGGTGATTGTGACCCTATTGGGGATTTGGACAAGATATTGTTAGGGTGTTTTGAGTGTTAGGTTTGTGCCTCAAATAGGTTCCTATATATCCCAGATAGTTAGGAATCAAATTCCACATAGTTTAATTTATAGGACATACACTATAGAGGAGGCCCATTAATGGAGCATGATTGGGGCTTACACATGGGAGATTCTCATTTGAAGGGATTTGATCAGGGCTTATACCTTCTAGGAGGTATTTTTTCATTTACGTTGGGGCCTACATCTCTATAGAAGGCCCATTTGAGTTTCTTTGTGATCATGTGGATGTCATGATCACTACCAACCTATAAACCCATGTGAGTCAAGACCCATGTGAGAAACAAGAGGATATTGTTGACATGAAGATTAAAAATTCTTCTCCTTCCACTAATGGATGATTTTAGAGCTCAGAGGGGGAGAGAGAAAGGGATTTGAGTGACCCATTTCCTATCTTGTTTTGGTATCTAGGATAGAAATATTTTTCTCTCTATCTAGATACATCCCAGGATTAGGTGGTGAGGATAAAGATCAAAACCTCCTACAAGAAAGACTATGGTCTTACCTCAGTGGGAGTGCCCTTACTTTAGTTATTGGGAAAAGGGATAAATGATTAACATTGGCCCACATTGTAGGTAAAGTCCAATAGTTCCCCTTAATTACTAAATGGATAGGTTCATGTTAGGACCCCAATTTCGGAACCCTCATTAATATAAAGTATAAAATCAAGGTTATTTTGAGGTTCCACCATATTTTTTGGGTAACCCACATGATTCTTCTTACCATGGGTATGTAAACTCAAAATGGAACACTAGTGAACCTGCTGATCTTATCATAAATGTCTGGTAGATTTAGAGGAATCCTTGGCAAGATGTTCTTGGATTGGTTTGTAGAGGGGCCAACATAGAGGCTAATGATACAATGTAAGGGAATGATAATTTCTAGACAGTGGATCCCATTTTATGTATAATGTTCTTATATGGGATTGGGTTCCCTTTACGTATTGTGTTTCTATATAGGAAATGGTGTCATCCACATACCATTGTGGTACGCAGACCTAGGTTCTATCCAGATACTATTTTTCTATGTGGGGCTAGGTTCCATCCATGTTTCATTTTTCTAAACGATGCCCAGTTCCATCAATGCATCACATTGGTACATGGGGTTGAGTTCCTCTAACATAGTGATTTACTACATAGTGAAGGGTTCTACCCACATAGAATTTTAGTATGCAGGATTCCCAGTTGCAAAGGGGACATTGGTTCTACACCTCATGGGGAGTATTCCCGCAAAGGATGTCAAGATCAAGAACATAAAAATCATTTATTTTGTCCTACTTAATTATATGTGGTGGGTTTTACCGATGGGGAATTATCTATGGAGTTTGTCTTTCACAGAGCTGTCAATATCTCAGTCTATCCATCGATGTATCTATCCATTTTTTAGTTCCCCTCATGTTCAATTTATAGGTAAGTGAGTGAATTGGATACTATCCTAGACTACTATCGATGATGGGCCATAGGGAACCTTTTCTAGGATCGCATAAAAGACTTAGTCAGTAATCGGGGCTTTTTGCGGTCACTAAAATCCCCACCAGGCTCCGAAAATAACTTATCTTCATTTTCAGGAGTCGGTGAAATTGCATTTCCCCACAACCAATTTAGTTTGGGGGAAATAAATTGTGGGAGTGGATATCATCACCCCTTTCCACAAATTAATTCATGTCATTCATGGGAACTCCCAAATCTACCCTCTCCATGAATAGATTCTATTTGCATGGCTTTCATGGAGCTGTGGTCCGCAAAGGGATCCATTCTTTGTTATTCAATTTTCTTCATTTTTTCAATTTTTTTATCATTTTTACTACAACCTATATTTTGATTTATTTTTCTTCCTTTATCATATCGATGAAAGTTTATTTGTCTTGTATTGGGATTTTTCATGACCCAACAAATTCCCCCCATAATAATGGGTTCCGATCCAAAGAAAGAGGATATTATTCCAATGTTGAGTGGTCCTGATTCGAACTAGGTTTCGGTACACAGGTGGACCTACATGATGGGATCATGCCTAGATTTAGGGTCCTAGATCATTTTATTTTATCATGTTTATAGAAAAAATCAGTGCTCCATAAAATATCTAACCACCTATGATATCTACGTACTACCTTCTTTGTGGATGCCATCACCTGCAGACTCAGACTTTTCACATGAAAAATAAAACACTTCAGCTGCAAAGGGTGAGAACCATCTTCCACATAGCTGGGAATTCATTATAGATGGTTCATTCTATGAAATGTTTCTTCACTAGACAACGTTTTTCAGTTCACCATTCCATGGACTGACGGTTCACAGGCCTATATTTTTCACGAACTAGTATGTGTACTTATATTCCAGTCTTTTTCCAATTTTGGTAGAAACTAACTCTTTTGTATAATCCAATGCATGAATAATAATGGATCCAATTCTCACTTGAAAAATATGATTAGAATAAGAGTGATTATGGCTGAGAATGTTGAATATGATCTTCTCTCTTATATTATCCCGTAGGAGAGTACAATGAAATATATCATTTCACCATAACATCTGGTCTACCCACTGTCTAATCGATTAAGATTTTATAACTTCAAACTTCAAGATGGTTTTCCTCTTCCAATAGTATATTGAAACATTTATACTATTTGTCTCAAGATTTCTAATTGTAGTTATTGAGAAAATATTTCTACTATGTGGATGATCGTATCTGATTTGGGACAAAAAGAATTTTTCATCCAAAATGGCCCCATGTGGATGCAAAGTAATAAATATAAACATGATAAATCCTTGGAATCAGTCATCCATGATAATTAGTCTATTTTTAATATTTCATGTGGTAATCCCAATGGAGGGTGGATCTACAAATTGGATTTGGGTACTGGAGGGTGCTCTTCTACTGAATGGTCTGGGTGTTTTGGGTACACCAAAAATTCTTGAAATTCCTAGAATAGTTAGAGGATGTTAATTTATACTAGGATGAGTGGGGTTCTTAGTTCATAAATTATACACTAGGTGAGAAGATCCTTGAACTACATAGTCTCTGATGTTCAAGAACCATTACCTTCCAATTATATCATGGTGAAGTGGTAATTATGTTGTGGGATATCTATCAGATATGGGTACTTCATATTCATGGAAATATCTATGATGAATTCCTTCCAACAGCCAATTCTTGGGAGAATGTTGAGAAATTATCTCCATTGGTATGGAATTTGTTGTTCATGGAATACAGATTGATTTTTCAATATCTCTATTCTCCCTCACTCATTTCATTTTAATATTATATAGATCAATTTTCAAAAATTAATAGACAAAGACCGAAAGTCTAACGTAGCTAGACGCATCCAACCCAACAATCACGATGCATTCAAGGCTTGTATTGTGCTACCCTTGAGGTAAGTCAATACACCTCATGGGTTTATGGGATCTGATCATACGTATCATCTAAGTTTATAGTAGATGGTTTCTTTTCTATTTTCCTGAGTATATGGATTTTCCCCTCCCGCAATGTCTACAATAGTGATAGATTTTTCACCTTTATAATGAAGGGTGCATTAGAGGTAGAACCAACCATCAATTTATTCACCCCCACCCTTGCCCGTATTTATGAATTACCAGGGAAAATATAGTAATGGATAAATCTGCATCATCTTAGCTGTCCATTTCAATTTTTTATGGCTGGATGGCAGAGCATTTACCTTTCTATGAGTATCGTCATATTGCAATGGTTCCTCATTCTAATTGTCACTTTTCCCTACTCAATATTGTTGTTTTAAATACCAAATATTTTAGTGTTTATAACATGGTTTAACTTATGAGTGATTTTTATCAATTTTTTTTGTGCCTCATCTTTCACCTTATAGAGTCATAGTAGATGATATAACATGATCTTCAAAAGAGTATTCCTATATTATCACGCTATGAGATGGAATCTTAACCACTCGCATAGATAGAATAACTTTTATTGATCTATATACTACAAAAAGGTTTTCTAGGAAATTTGGCTGCTTGCAACATGTCACATTTCTCCAAGTTACTCGGGTTAAGAGGGAATCTCAACCAGTAATCCTTTGCTAATTATGGAAAATGATGACACAAGAATACTATAGTATGCAAGTCTTTAAACCCCCTATTGTGGCTTCAACGTACTTATTGTGGGAGTATGCCCAAATTTGGGTGGTTTTCTACCCTAATAGAGTATTGGTGAGGCCAGTTTGACAAGTACACAAACCATTGGTTGCTTCTACTCCCATACCAATTGTGCCATCTCCCTCCATTCCTACTTAAAGAAGTCATTCTTATCATCATCGCATGTGTTTAGATGGTATTTCATCCACGCATCCTATATCTTTGGTGAGTGAATTAGAACTCATATATTTGAATTTAATTAAGATCGATCTTACTAAGTCTAGAGAAAGTGTAACATCATCGGGCATTCCTAGAATTACCACAAACCCCATGCGCTTAGCCTCCAAAATTTAACCACCCACATAAATGTTAGACTTACCTACCAGGGTAACTCAATTTAGGGTGACTCCGTCTTCCATAATCACACTTCAAGATTATATATATGTTGTGATGGATGAAAAAAATTGAGGTTCCGATGCTATCAGTGAACACCAGGCTATTCAATGATGTCCCTCACAGCAAATATTCACTATCATCATAGAAACCCCTTGGTAGAACTTACTAATAAAGAGGACATTATTTGTATATTTTTCATTGATTTTGTCTAAGGAGGTTCAAACTATCTAAACATGCACCTTATCATGTAAAAAAATATCCTTACATGAGAAGACCAAGCTACTTCCAAGGGAGGCCTTGATTAGTTCAACACCTCCCATCATCATAAAGAGACCTTAAAGGATATTACAACTAAATTACACCACTTTTCATCTAAAGAATCCAATTCATATGACTATGTGGTTTCTCAAACCATATAGATGAAGGGGTGTGAGGCTCATGTGTTTAGGATGAAGGCACAACTATTATCAACGAGTGCCAATTTTGAAGCCATTAAATAGAATGTCGATATCTTAAGGCCATTACTAAACAAAATTTCCAAGTAGATAAAGGTGTAACTAAATAGAGGACTGGTTTTAAACAAACCCTTTATGGTCCACGTCAGACGTTTATTTATTTGCTGACATAAGAATTTTAGGATTCATTTTAATGACTTGGGATGTCTCATGTCCCCTTTTTTGTTAATTTCTAGAAGAGACTCCATGTTTCGGATGCTCCGTCATTCTTACATAATAAGATGAGAACTTATTTATTTCTCCATTACTTATACTTTTTTACTTTTCCTTCAATATAAATCAATTATATTTTATTGTATTTGAATGATAATATCTATCATTTATTAACATTTAATCATGATATGGGGTAACCAAATTGATACAATCATCTAATGATCTATTTTTTTCCTGAACCAAGGGACTCAGTGAGCACATCCTGAATATTTATAGGGTCACATGAAAAACCCTAAAACCTTTGTGTATTTTAATATTATAACTTTAATATCTTTCTAATTCCACTAGGATGAGTGATTAGTGAGTATAAATTAACATTTTCTTAGGCCAACCTTTACAGGTTTTCAACCTAATAATCTTTTTTTCTTTTATTGTTATAACATTAATTTTTTTCTGAGTCTGTTTTAATGTGAGCTTAATAGGTATAACTTGGATTTTCTATAGTACTCACTTTGTGGGGTTTCAAACTAACAATATTTATTTCATTTAATTATTTATTTATTTATATTTTTACTATAATGTACAAAGTTTAGGTCTGATGAGAGAATAATCGAATTTTAGCTAGGATGCCCTTTGTGGGTTTTCAACCTAAAAAGTTTTTTCTCTCTCTTAATGGTATGTTTAGTGTCATGTGAACTGGATAAAATTTACTAACATCTTAGGTCAAAAAACTCTGACCATTAATAATGTATTATTTCAATGATCTTTTACCATTAATTATGTTTTTAGGTCTAACGGCATTGTGCATTACTGATGTTTTAGGTTGAACAGCTTTGACCATGATTTATGGGGCATGAGACCTAATAGTGTTTATTAAATGAGAATGTCCCTATATTTTCCAAACATGAATATCAGATTTTTCATGACCCTTGTTATATGAATTTTAAATCTAAAACGTGATATATAGAAATTATGTGAGTAGTAAAGATAATAATGGTTTCCAACACAATGTTTATAGGGGTGTATGGGGGTAGAAAAATCCTCTCCTGGGGATAAATTTGACTTCAGTTGACATTACATTTTTGGGGAAAACTAGTTAAGATACAAATGGGAAATGTTAAGCATTTTCAAACAAAGGTGTTCATGGGACAATAATATTTCTATATCTGATGTCACTATAATTTTATGGGAATTAAAATTTCTCAAGACCACGAGCGATGTCTTGGTGAAGGAGTGGTTTCTGAAAACTATGGGAGCATATGTATCATCTTTGATAATGAATGGGGAAACCAATATCTGAAGTATATGGCTTATGTAAAGGAGGGTTAAATCATGGTATAGTTTAGGACCATGAAACTAGGGCATGGGTAGTGAAGTTTAATGACTTACTATCAGGACGTTCAGGATTTAAAATGAAAACCAATGGGTAAATGATTCTCCATTTTCATAGTAGGCTAACCCAAAATTTTCTATCATCATTAGTCATGAATGATTAAAGGATTTAAATTGTAATCTGAGGGAGAGTCTGAATCCACAGAATGATATGGGACATAAACATCGTAGGGAGTATGGATGTCAGAAATTCCTCTCCAAAGGATGAATTTGTCTCTTGTGGACATGTATTTTTGGTGGGGGAACTGATGAAAAGACAACCAAGGCATATTGTGCATAGTCAAATAGAGGTGTCCCAAGGATATTGTCCCTCCATATTCGATATTCGGGGAATGTTATGGGGATTTTTACCTTTTTAGAAATAAGTTTTGGTTTGTAGAAGGGGTGTTTCTAAACATGAAAGGGTCCCTTCCAAGATGAAATTTCATAGGAATAGGTAAAAGTGTTTCCCCTGTGGAGGTATGAGAAGGTTCCCTATGCCAGTCGGATCAATGTATAAGGAAATGTACATTGTTTTTTTACTAACCTATGAGGACTCATCTCATTCATTGGAATATGGGGGAAAGTATTTTCTTATTGTCTCTAGAAAATTCTCATGTAGGTTTCACCCATACCGAAGAAATGATTGGGAATTTTTTCCCATGGATGGAGCAAGGGTTCGATACTAGGAATCACTACATATACCATGTAGGTAGGAACCAAGACGTACATAGTTATCGATTCAAAAATCTTTGCATAAGTCATATCCATACACATGGTGGGGGATTTTAAAATTTTAAGTGGTTGGAATAGGATTTAAGAATCCAAGTTTCATTACGTATCTAGTGCAGATAGGAATCAATTCATACATAGTTTTAGAACCCCATATAGTTTTAGAGTTATGATGTTAGGACATTGGGTTTTGTTGTTTAATGTCATGCAATGAGGACAATGGTAGTACAGCTTAATGTCATGTTTCAGGAATTAATTTTCGTAGAATCTATGAGTGAGTAGAAGAAAATCATGTTAGGATGTTCTGACATACTCTATATGTAAGGGGGGAGGGAAGTGTAAATCTTAGTTCTGGTGATTCTCATATCATGAGAAATGATATAGGGTATAGAATACATTGGGTTGTACAGAAGTAGAAAAATCCTCTCCTGGTGATGAATTTGTCTCTAGTTGACATGAATTTTTTCTGGGAAACTTATGTAGTTAAAACATGGGCATGTTATGCATTATCAATAACAGGAATCCTCAAGACACTAACAATTAATTTTTGATGGCCATGGGGGTGTATGAAGATCCAAAATTGCCTTAAGGCATGGATTTTGAGGGATGGAAAGTGTATTTATTGGTATGAAATATATATCCATATCATGATTGTCCATGGGATGTGAGATCCCCTATATATATCTGACTCTTACATTAAGAGATATTTATATTTCTTCAATGTATCAATAAATAACGGACCCGAATTTGTGATCTCATGCAAAAAACTGTTGGAAAGGGTATTTTTATTTTTTCTTTGTTTTATGGATAGTACTAGGATACTGGGCCTAAGTGTCCCTATGTATCTCGTTGAAACAAGAATCAAGAAATATGTAGCTCTTGATATCCCAAGTAGTTTAATTTCATGTGTTAAGGATGAAGTTGAACCATTTTGAATGAGAGTAAATGACGTTTCCAGGTCAGGGTATAAAACCCGAATATCGCCAAGTGTCTTGCCAAGGTAAGCATCAAGTTGCATAGTTCTTGAAAATATATTTTGTGTCATTTTAATCCGTACATAGATATTAGGGGATTTTTTTATTGCATATGGACCTATTATTGGAGTCAAGGCTTTACTACATTTCTTTCTATTGAAATAATCAACGCACACATATTTCCTAAACGCAGGTGTTCAAATCATGAGAATGATTATTTTTCCTTATATCAGCCAAAAAATTACTTCGACATGAGAGATATGCCTTGTGGTGAAAGTTTTATAAGAAAATCATCCCATGAATGGTTTAAATGTTTATTTGGGCCTAACATGAAGAATCTGGTAATCAGCACATATCCCTTATGGATGGGACGCAAGACAAACATAGTTCATGAGCATGGAAGGGTAGATAACTAACACCATGGGTGATTTCATCACAGGTGATGACTCGATGATGGGGAAATGTAGTTTATCTTTATATAACTAAGACGTTTGCCTCATAGTTTAAACGTCATGTTGTGAGGATGTTTGGAGAAGTATTTTTTCAAAAGAAGGTGAATAGTGCATCTGATATGAACTGATGTGAATGAGTCCCTAAAATTGCATATTCCATACCACACTCTTCTTAAAGAAAATATGGTGAAGAGACCATAAGTTTGAATATATTTGTGATTTGGACCGAATATTTAATGTCTAGGAATCATTGCACATCCCATGTGAATGGTAATCAAGCCTTAAGTAGTTTTGGAACCTCGCATAGTTTAACTTTTAGTGGTGAGGATGTAGGTGACCCAATGTGAAATTTCAACTTTTAATTAAAATATGATTTTGATGGATATAATGTGACCTTGTGATAGGTGATAATAATTTTTAATTGTCATATCACGAAGATTTGGTATGTAACCCAATGTGAAATATGGGTAATGCAGTGGTTGGTCTTAACATGAAGATTCTAAGTGTCACTATGTATCTCATATTGATGGGAATCAAGCCAAACATAGTTAGTGATAGGTATTCTCCACAATGGTATGACCCATATGTAGAGGAGTAAAATTTTTTCATTGTTCATGGTTGGGTCCAAAAATAAGGTATGGAC
The DNA here is from genome assembly GCA_963277665.1 of Viscum album. Lineage (NCBI taxonomy): Eukaryota > Viridiplantae > Streptophyta > Magnoliopsida > Santalales > Viscaceae > Viscum > Viscum album. The sequence goes on from OY728156.1 coordinate 539,683,875, forward strand.
ATCACTATGTATCCCATGTAGATGGGAATCAAGCGACACATAGTTTTTGAGAAAGAGAGTTCCTATGTTGATATAATTCTCACATTGGAACATGGAAATTATATCTTTCCCTCGCATAGATCTGGCTCGTATGAATTGAATCATTCGTTGGAACAATGATCCCCATGTAGTTTATCATCATGTGGTTACGATGATAATTGCCATGATGTTTAACGTCTTGAGGTAAGGATATTGATCACCCATTGTGAAGGAAAAGGATTATTTTATCTTGCAGTTTAACATCTTATGATTAGGATGAAAACTCCTAGTTTAAGGTCATAGAGTGTGGACCATACATGTATTCTATTATCATGTGGTCAGAATGATGGCAGAAAAGTTTAAATTCATGTTACTGGGATAATATCAATCATGTAGTTTAACGTCATACAGTAAGGATTTTACATCCTGCAATTTAACATCTTGCGATTAGAAAATTACATCCTTCATTTTTGACGTCTTGTGATCAGGACATTACATCTTCTGTCTACATGAAATATTTCTTATATAATCTTAAATTGGTAGGATTTGTAATAAGTTATCCGTCTATTTAAATTATGGAATATGCACTATTATAGTAGGCCTTGTGGATGAAATATGTTCCCTCTACTTTTTGTTTGATTTTTGGAGGTTTCTTTCTAAGTTTCATTGGAGTTTTGAGGACCAACATCATATATCCTTTGAGGAAAGGGCATAGAAAAACCAACTTATTAAATTCACATGCAATAAGGTTTTGATAAATCCCCAAATGGTGAAAGGTATATAATCTCTTGTCATCAAGTCGCTCCAATTCATCAAGCTATTTCTGGGATTTATCATCAATATATAGTTGATCATATATGGATATACGGAGAAAGGAAAATTGAACTTGGATGGAAAGTCTAACCCTCATGCTGTATACAAATGAATAATGGGTTTATTTGGTAGTGGTGGGGGTTGTGGTTTGGTAGTCCCATAAGGCATGAAGGATCTTCTCTACCCATGACTTATTATCTTAATCTACCATATTTTGGAGTATATTGGATATGGTCTTGTTGAAGTCCACTATATTCCCATTAGATACTTAATGATAATGGGTTAAACAGTTGGTATTGATACCATACTATTGATATTGTTTTTCTAACTTAGTATAATACATATTGGTACCACTATCCGTCGGTATGGTTTGAGGGACACCAAATTTATTGATTATATTGGATTTCAAAAATCTGACAATGTTTCTTACCCCAAATTCATTAAGTGATATGTATTCTATCCATTTAGAAAATAAGTTAGTTTTTTTGAGAATATACTTGAATTTATTAGCTGTAGAGGGAGGATATAGTCCCATGACGCCCTCTCCCCATATGAAAAATGGCCAAGAATACTTGGTTGTGTGGTGTAACTCTTCGGCTTGGTGGATGAAATTGGCATGAACATGGTAGGAATGACACTTCTTGGTGAACTTAGTGCAATAATGTGTCATAGTGTACTATTAATATCCAAGCCTCTGAATTTGATGGGAAATATTAGATCCTGATTAATGTGCACCACAAGCTCTAGTATGCACCTATTTCATTAAATCAACAGTCACTGCCCCATGAATACATCTGAGAAGGACCCATCCAAGTCCATACTTATAGAGGACATTTTTTTAAAATTTTTCCATCATATAGAACCAAATTAATTTCTCATATCCATATTTTCTCCATTTCTGTATTATATAGTAGGAGATCTCCCTTTTTAAGGTAGTCCAAAATGGGAGTCATCCAGTCGGTTGTATAACTATATGGCTCTGGTAAGGGTCTGATCTCATTGATTTCCACTATGTTGGACTGAAATAATAGAGAGACCATCATCTAGTTCACAATGCGTATGATTATTTCATCCCAGTTTGGATTGGCCAGAGTTGTGGATGCATTTTCCAATGCCTTGGCTTGGGAATTTTACAACTAGAGGACATGAGTTAATATAATCTCTGAAGTTAATTCCACCATCATTCCTCATAAATGATCAAGAAATGGAATCATTTATTCCTTTTTTATGGAATAATCATTGTTAACTTGCTTGATGGCCGATTATGAATCTCCATTTATCTTCAAGTGTTTTACTTGTACTTTAATTGCTAGTTTTAGCCATGAAATGAGATCCTGATATTCTGCTTCATTGTTTGTGCATCACTTCAAAAACATGAATGAGTAAGGTAAGACTACCTTTTCCGAAGATATGAGCACGACTCCCAGCCCCACTTTGTTGATCTTGGGGTCTTCCATACTTTTTCTGTTAGGCTTCTAGATGATCCATCTATGTGCATCTCCCATATTTTGGGTTATTCCTTTATATATAAAACCTCTTCATCATGAAGTTCAAAATACAATGAAGTAATTTCTACTAAGGAATGATCTTATAGGAAATTTTCTAATGCCCATCCTTTGACATATTTAAAAATCATGAACTATATGTAAAACTGTTGTTGGATGACCACCCACCATGATGAATTCCTAGTCAATATTGGATGGATTAGAATGTAATTGAGTGGGTTTCTATGAGAGATGATGTGGACCCTAAGATGCTACAGGTATTGCCTAAATTTTTGGACAATATATATTAGTTCCAAACAGTGCTTCTTATATCTGAGTAACGATTCTCAGCCTCAATCATGGTTCAGCAGAGATAGTAGAGGTTTATTTTTCTATCATTTTCATTTTTATATGAGTGGAATGCCCCTAAGGATCACTACAATGAATTCATATACAATATGGGTGTCCTTCCATCAATGGGCGACATTAGCACTGAAAAACATAAGAGATAGGTTTTGATATTTTCAAATTACTCATGATAATCATTAGTCTATTTATATGAAACACCTTTTTTTCATCAACCATGTGAAGGGAAAACATATTTCTGCAAGGTTGGATATAGAGTTTATAATATAGGCCAAGTGTTCTTGAATTCCTCTTAACTCTATTAGATTTTGAGGAGGTGACATTTCAACTATAGCCTTTGTCTTCATGGGGTCGACATTGATGTCATGATGTCATATAAATAAGTTGAGGAATTTTTATGAGGTAACATTAAAAGCACATTCTAAGGGGTTCATTTTTAGACTATGTTGTCACAATTTTTTGTGATTATTTCAATATCTAATATGTGGTATAATAATTTTTGAATGTTAACCACAAATTAATCAACATAACATTCGACAAACATTCCCATGAAGGGATTGAAGATGTGATTCATGGCACATTGATATATGGTGTTGGTGTTCTTCAATCCAAAGGGAATCACACAATAACAAAATACTGCATGGGGGCCTGATCGATGTAGATTTTTTATGTTCTTGAGACATTTGGATTTAGTTTTATTCTAAATTTCCGTCTATGAAAGCGAGATCCTGATATCCAGTATGTGCATTGGTCAAAAATTCTGTGATTAGGACTAGAAAGTTGTCTTTCAGACAGTGCCGATTGAGATATTTGAAATTGATACAGAGTCTATTTTTTCTATTCATCATTTATATGGGGTTTGTATTGGATATCTATATGGGATATTGGACATCCCAAATAATGTTTTCTCTAGTGAGATTGTTGAATTTGGACTTTATTTTGATAGCATGTGTCGGTTTCATCCTTATAACTGCTTTTTTATACCATCGATGATATTATGGTAGACCTAGGTGGTGAGTATCCACCTTAGGATTGAGGGATAAAATTTTCATGTAGTTCTAGGAGAAAACATCTCAATGCTTCCTAAGGAAGGATGTTTACACATCTTTCTCTTACAAAGCCATGGAAATACTAATTCGGGTGGGTCGTGGATCTTCTTATGTACCCAGATTTATTTCTATGAGATCGTCATTGGTTGCAGAGATGAATTATTCAAATATTGGAAGGGAATACTTAAGTTATTTTTCCTCTTCTTCTGATTGGGAAATAATTCTCGCTATGAGATCTTCGTAGTTGGGATAAGGGTCGAGATATTAGTATTCAAAGGCTAAATAAACTTCTTCTAACTCGACTGACAATGGGGTTTTTTTGGAGAGGATGGAGTGAGGGAATGGAGAGTGTCTTCATTCTCTTCTACCTTAATGAGTGAGGAAATTATTATATGGAGATCTATGAATGGATTGAGAGAATTTCCATTTGAGAACTCACCATCATCTTAGGATTGAGTATATTTTTCAAGACTTTTATACCTAGTGACCATGACAGAGATAATGAGAAATGAGGAATACATGCCCTAGTTTAGACCCATTCACCCAACTTGAATTATGAAAAAACGTGTTCTTCACTGAACTATTTGAAGGGGTCTCCTAGGACTATTTCAAATCCATTCAGGGTGGTGACCTAATGAATACCATCGAATGAGGTTCACTTCCCTTTATGCTCATGAAATCCTAAATTGATATAATGTGACCCATAGGATTTGAATGGGGCCTTATCAGTGTGAAACATCTCATTGTGTCTGTTAATAAAATATTTGATGCACTATGGGTATGATGAGGGAATCATTGTGTGCTGATGCAACTAGGTCCTTCCTAGCTAGACATTGAAGGTTGTGTTTTTTCGAACTACATGAATGTATGATCCATCTATAAGGTCTCTGAACTTATTTTTAATTTTGATTGGGTTTAACGACTTCTGCACTCTTTTTTTATAGCCCAACAGTGTCGTTTCAAAGGGTTTCAAGTTATCCTCATTACATCCCAGATGATGAAGCGTTCGTACTGAGATGAGATTAACTCCAAATCCATTATTAATGAACAATTTTTGGATATTGACACCATTTATTTTATCGAATAAATATAAGGGTCTGAGGTGACCCTGCATAATTATATCTTCATCTTGATCCATGAATGAGATAACTAAATGAAATTCTACAAGCTTGGTTTCTGTCTGATAGAATTAGATGATGACTACATTGTTTTACAACATATAAGGACATAGAAGAGCCTCTATGACTGCTTCCCTGAGGACACTTGATAAAATCATGGCATTTATGATTGATAGTTTAATGGGTACTGAATCTAATTGATTCATAATATCATACTTATGGTATAAAGTCCAATGATTTCCAGCATAGGGATGCTCATCCATGGGGATTTATGGGATTGAACCTTATAAGAAGATGGATCACCCCTTTTTATAGGGGTTGGAGTGGCTTCCGTTCTTTGGGGGTTAGTCCAATAAAGTATTCATACTTGACGAAGGTGATTAGACACCTATTCTTATTCTGATGGATATTCTAGAATTATTGGAACAATGTGACTTCTTACTAGGGCAGGGGATGTTTCCAATTTCTGTTGGGTCTGTTGAAGGGATCTTCTATTAGTTTCTACAACATTTATGGTTTGAGCAGGGGAGTGTCCATAAGTTTGGTTTCTACCATGGATGTGTATTCCTTGGTATCCTAGATTATATGTAATCTTCTTTTAGTTCCCCAACTGGGTTTGGGGTACTCAGGTTCATAGACATACTAATCTCTAGAGAAGGGTTACCTGATTGGGTATGTTGAATGGATATCTAAATTATATTTGGAGATCAAAAAATCAACTCCTAATATGATGATAACTCTACATGACTGACTATATCTAGTGGTTTCATTTGGTGGGTTGGTTCCTGTTCTTTCATATCTGATGGCATAAAATCTATGAGGGTCAAGGATAACTTTGGATGAGAAACAGGGTTGTCTTCTTTCACTTTCTCTTTTCCATTCTCGTAAGACATCTTTTTATAGGATTGTGGAGCAGAAGATGTCGGATATGTTGTAGTGGTAACTATTGGGGGAATGGTTAATTACGTAAACTATACATGGAGTATTCCATGATATTTTTTTAATATCTTCAAAACCATCTAACTATCAAACTTTTGGTCTCTTTGGCTGAAAACCTTTTTTCACTCCTCTCCTTTATCAGGGTAAGTGTGGGAAACATATGAGACTTGTGTTGGCGGTGGTCCCAACATGAATTTCCCATAGTTTATCATTTTATTTAAGAGTTAGTTTATGAAAAACCACTCATGGAAAGTGTGTCCCACTACCTGGTGGAAGGGAAAATAAACTGGCCAGTCCTTGAGATTGACTTCATTTTCCCTCTTTGGCTATGGTATATGGAACAAGTTGTAATTAATAGAAACTTTGAAATATCCATAGACTTGATAATCTCAGAATAAGTAAAATTTATTCCTTAGTTCATTGAATTTTTTTCACTTGGTTCCCCTATAATCGTCTTGTCGATCCAGGGGTTTCTATCGATGTTCATGGGGCCCTACATGATTTGGTGTAAACCTAAGAGCTGGATCAAGTGTAGGGGGTTTCTTAAGTGTAAATTATGCTACTTATTATCCTTAAAATCTTTTTTGGGGGGCCATTTGGGCTACTCAAGACATGATATTATCCCATTGTAAGGATTATTCTATTATTAACTCAATGGAAGGGGTATCATGAAACCCACTTGTATATTTTTTGAGGATTAGTAGTGTTGACAGCTCATCATAGTGGTTATCGGTGTATATCACATGTATCTCATCCTAGGGGATTGGATTGTTCAAATTGTAGGTTAGTGTTTTCCACATGGAAATGAATTATGAGACTCTCTCGTTCTCCCACTATTTTTAGTTAATGAAGTTGCTGAATGTTTTCTTTTGAAATGTTGACATGAACTGGAAAAATAACTACTATTATAGGTCCTCTCAATCTATTATCGACTGAGTTGGAAAACAAGTGTACGATAAAAAGGATGAACCTTATAGATTTCACACAGAAAATATGAGTTTCAATACTTCTTATTTATTTGGGGTTCCCATCATTTGATCATAAAAAAATTCATAATTCATTAGATGTTGTTATGGGTCACCGGAACCGTTGAATATTGCGAACATGGGGCTCCTAAAATTTTGTGGTAGTGGAGTGTTATTCACCCAGTCAGGGTAAGATTTTGTTTCAGGTGTACTGGAGTGAACTATCCTTACATGCCCTCTAATATAGATACCAATGAGTAGGTGGTATTAATGATCCCTTGATGTGTGTCTTATTGAACCTGAGCATGGGTGGGCTTCACAGGGGAAAGATTTGACGTGATGGTTCTACCAGTATGTGTGGAAGATATCTGACCAAGGGAATCTTCCAAGTATTTTCTTGAACCCATTATACTTACTTTGTTAAGGGAGTGAAGTCTTCATATCATTTTGGGATCAGATTCTGGTAGAATGGCGCTCCCAATGTTGTGTTGGAAGAATATCCGAACCTTACTTAATTTTTAGGACAAACCATTATAGACGAGGTACACCTACTTGAAGTGTATTTTGAGGCTCTTTTGGGGGAATATTTGATAGGATGAATTTATTAGAGTTGCTCAGTGTTTATTCTCTTTAACTCAATCATTTCTTCCTCCTACCAAGAGAGTCCCTCTTCAAGCACTAGTGGATCATTCTCATTGGGAGAATGTGGTGGGTCATATTTGACCTTGTTTTTTTTATTTTTGATGTAAGGGATTAGTGAAGGAGGTTTCAAAAGATTTATTAGGGGAATAACTATATTTTGGATGACCCTTTGGTTTTAAGTGAGCACACCTTCAGTTTCAGTGTGGATCAGATTATATGTGGATCCATTCTCTCCATGTTTCTCTATATTTTAAAAATTTTCAACGGGGTCTAAATGATTGACATATGCAACGTTCACTGATACATAATGAAATGTGGGTAGCGTACTAGATTCTGAATTGTAAGGCCATTTTAATTTTTTATTGGTTATTCTCCTTCGATTATGAAATCCTCTTCAGGATTCTTGATGAAGATTAACTTGGAGAAGAGCTTTTTATAACCATTTCATACACCTCCATTGTTTTGGGGAAATCATTCAGAAGATAGGATGGAATGGGGGACATCTCTACATTTTGTAATTCCAAAATGCGAAGAGACTAATTTCTATTGGGTGGGTGGTTGAGGTAAAAATCCCCTGATCCATGTGGGATGGGGTTTATCCCGTTCCATTTTTAGTGTGCCTTGTCCATGATTTTTTGGTCTTATGGGGTGGTTTTGTGTTAAAAATTCTCCCATCCTTATGGTTTGGGGTTGATCCCATATTGCAGAATTTGATGCTACTGTTGTGACTTTATTGATCTAGTACCTTTTTATTTGGGTGTGATCTAAATATAGTGATGGGTTTAAATGTAAACTTTTTATTTCTAAGGCCATTAGTAGGGATTTTATATTGGATTACCTTAGTTAAAAATATTTCCAAATAATCTCAGTTTCCATGTACATGATTTTTTGAATGGATATCTCTTGTCAGGCATCAGGAATAATGATTTTTAGAATTATTCATGGCTAGTTTTTACTGATTGTGTTTCCTTTCCATAATAGGGACTTTATTTGATTTCTATCTGGGGATAATGAAATTACATTATGTCATTTCCAATGGGTTTTGGTATATGGTACATGGGTTGAAATGCAAAGCTCCATGCTCTCCCATTCATGAATATGGATTCCATACAGGGCATCGTTGATAAGGTTTCACAACTTATGCAGTGCATTGATGCAAGTCTATTCATGATATTTCTTCCACATCTATAATTGTGGTCTTCCCACATATAGAAGTGATTCTAAGTCTATTTTATGTAAAAAATATTCCAATATTATAACATTGTATGTGTACCCATTATAGGGTAGGAATTTGGTTTTCAGTTGGTGGATAGTTGTCCTGCGATTGAGATGAATATTGTGTATTAATTCTTATAACAAATCTCTTGGTATGTTGAACTGAGAACTGGTTGTGGTACAAAACAAAATTGGTATGTCATACTTGGATAAGTTTCTTCTCACGAGTAACATATCCAATTTTTCTTCTTCTAAAGACTCATCTACTTGATTTACCCAATTTCGCATATTCTTGAATACTACTTCTTATATAGTGGGTCAAGTAGGGATCTCATTCACATGTAAATAGTTTCGAGGGGGTTCAAAATATGTTCATGAACCCAGACTATCTTCTCGTTGAGAAAGGATTCTTCTTGGTACTAATAAATTATCTAACATGTTTGACACTACCTCTCCATGTTCCTTAAAATATGACAGCTTCCTCATGCTTAACTCGGAAATGGGAGGACCTTCTTTCTGGTGTAAAATTTGGATATGGGGAGGACCTTCACAATAAGTCCTATTAAAGAGAGGGAAACCATTGCGACTTGATATCTGAATGTTGGGAAAAATTTAAAGCATATTCCCTGAGGAGGACCATCAGGTAGGACCATAGTAAGGGGAGAACCGTCTTACTGCTTCATGTTATTCTAGGCAGGTACTTCACAGATACTTTCATCATGGTGATAACTACCATCATAGTTTTATATCTGAATATATGAAGTGTTTCTATAACATATACCCTAGAGAGGACCATCAGTGAAGACTACAATAGGGGAACTTTCATTCTGTTTGATGTCATTATGGGTAGGACCTTCACAATGAAAGTCATCATGGCGAGTAATACCATCATAGATTGATGTATAACTGTAGTGATAATTTCAGTAGTGTATACCCTAGCGAGGACCATGAGGGTGGATGATATCATGGGTATAACCTTTTTATTGTTCGATATTCTGTATAAAAATATGGTTATCGGGATTCTCATCAGAAGATACGGTCTCATGATTGATCGTTTTTCCCCTGAGATAAGTCTATGTGGTACATACTATGGGTAGGACCTTCAGAGCTGTAGGTAATAATATTGTAAGGAGGACCTTCACAACTACTACTGCAACTTCTATAATTTGGTAACATACAAGAAGGATCATGTCCCTCTATTGATACATGTATGATGGAATCAAGAACAAAAACTTCTAGAAGATCAGTGTCATGAATGTGATCTTAATTTTATAGTTTCATTTAAAACATTTTATATTTGGGAACTCTCTTATAGGCGACTAGGGTCGATTACTGTTGGTAAAAGCCTTCATATATAGGTTCTCATTCTAGTGTTTCTTGTGATTCTTCTGAGATGAATTGATGATATTCATGAGTTATGGAATGGATATATTCTTACGCTAGAGTGGTCACCATTGTGGATCAGTGCCCCCAGTTGAAATGGGTATTTTTTCCTTATATGGTTGTCTATTTATTGCAGAATATGTCTAATGGCCCTCCTAGACTAGAGTAGGGATACAGGTATGCTCTGGCGTGATTACATTATTTTTTGGATGTGTCGCCCCACTTTGGGATATGGGGTTGTGGGCCCGACTTATTACTATTTATGAGGACATGATTACATATTTCTAGGTCTATAGGATATATTCAATAATAAATGTTTCATCTTACATCATTACATGGATGTGTGGAGATATGTATTTGGATGGAATGGGAATATATGCCCATTTTGATGTTGGATCAGGGATATGTTCTTGCTCTGGTCCTCCATGTTCTTCATACGGGTACCGAAAGCTATCTTATGTCGGGGAAGAGTAAAAAGTATCTCCTAAATTATGGATAGGATATTCTAGTTTTTTTTTCTCCGGTTTCCATCGTATTTTACTAATGGGATTTGTATTTTTGAGTAGGGATTTGCGTCAACTTGTTTTCCGCTGTATTTTTTTGGAGGGATTGATATGAATCCTTATGAATTTGACTCTACTAGTATTTGATATCCACCGTATTTGACTGGTGGGATTGATATAAGGCAGCATAAATTTCAATCCTCGTATATTTGATTGACACCATATTTTACAGGTGGGATTCATATTCTTTGGAAGGGATATGTACTTACCTATAGCTTTTTATCCTATTTGGATGATGAACATGGTATGTATCATTATAGATTTCTATATTATCATTACTGGTTGTCATTCTGTTTGGATAATGGGATTCATGTGCATTAGTATGTATTTTCATCCACATATAATTCTTCTCCCTACTTGTGTGGCGGGTATGGCGAGTATTACATGTAATTTATGCTTGCTCATGATTTTACTCTATATTTGTATGGTGGGATTTAGAAGAGGGATTTGGGATATATGTATAACTATAGTGTGTTTCCACATTTTAATGATGGAACTCTTCCTCTGGAACTAGGGTGGTGACCCATTCTTGATTATATTTTCATCACCCATGGTGTCCAACTCAATGGACCTGCATCCGTTTGCCATCAACATGGGCCTTTGTAATGAAATACTCCTCAAAGTGAGGATACTATGCCACTTGGTGTTGGTAGTGATGTATTATAGCTAGGGACATTGAGTGGGACCCCAGTGCAGTAGGGACGAAGTCATTGGAGATAAATTCATCTACATTCCTAAGATAAGGGAGGTACTCATTGTCATGTTCTCAGGATAGGATCCCAAAACAATTAGACATGACAAGTGGAGCTGCTTGATTCTAGACCACCAGCCACTGCTGGGTGGGTGGCTAGTGGGATTTCATCATATGAAGGTCCTTTCTTGATCCATGATGGGTTGTAGAGTACCATTCTGATGTTACTCCTAAAATAGTACATTTGAGACCTAGCATTAGAGAGTATGGGTGGGAAATAGAGTCCTCTACTTTATAGAGGACTCAGCCGGTGTAGTGGTTGACATGTTTGTTTGTGGGAACTTATAGGATTCCAATGGATTGAAGGAATCTTTGAAAATTTTCTTCAATATCTACGAAAATTACAAGTAATAAAACCTCATCAATGTAGCATCTCAGGACCACATGTATATTGAAGATTGTTCTTAGCCCTCTTTCTTTTTTGGATATGAAAGTGGCCTCTAGTGAGTTAACACCACCACCTTTTTTATGGATTCATGCTGGGTTCACCATATTTGTTTTTTCCCAAAGATGTCATTACCCTAGAGAAAAATTGTATGATAGGTACTGGGTAGTATATACATTTTATCTGGAAGAGGAGGTGCAACCATTAAGTATCTTATGTCAGGTTTACCATTTTTTTCAGAAGAATGTGAGGTTATGGGTGATTGTGTTGATTTTAGGGAGTCGAATAGTTTGAAATCACTAATGTTGAGTATAATTTATTTTAATGGTCTCCAATGAGTTTGTTTTTCGAGGAAAGAAGCCCAAAAAATCTCACTTTCATCATTAATGGACCTTCTTTTCCAAGGCATGCGTTAGTTGGATGATTTGGCCAATGACATTTAAGAACTCACATTGGTAAAGAGGATGGAAACTCAAGCTCATCAAACCCTTTTAGTGGGAAATATTTCTTATTTTGGGACACTCTTATAGATTTAATTCATGTAAAAATATTATTGAATCCTTAGTTCATTCCAAAGTGTGTGTCTACAAATTACACCTAGGTAATAATTCCTCATGATTATGCATGTATACAAGATCATATATATATATCCAAGGTTCCCCATCAATGGAAGGATCTGTATGTATTCTATGTTCTCCTTCAATGATATGTTTTTTTATGGATAGATCATGGATTATTTGGTCTTTCTCTAATACGACATTGGTTTTAAGCCACATGTCATGATGCTATAGGGTTTATCATCATCCAGGGGGACAAGAACTGTTACGATGTCGGGATTGAACCCACAAGATGGGATTCAAATATATTCTCATGAGAGGAATAAGAACCCATCTATTTTGGGGTCACTTAAATGGACACATCACCTTTAAAGGTTTTATGATGAGGACCCACCCATATAGTTTACTTTCATGTGATAAGGATGATTGGGGAAAATGATTCATGGTTAAGAATAGTGCAAGACTTAGGATGAAGCGTCCTAAGATACCCAAAAGAGATATGGTCTACTAGGTTAATGTTACCATATGGGATATGTGGTCTAGAGAATGTTAGGGGATTTGAGTGTCAATTTTGGGCCTTAAATAGGCTTTCGATATTTCCTAGTCAGATAGGAATAAAAGCCCATGCAATTCAGCTTCTTCGAAAAACAATTTAGAGGAGGCCCATTAAGGTATCATGATTGGGTCTTACACATGAGAGCTACCCATTTGAAGGGATTTTATCAGGGATTTTTCTTTCTAGTAGGATAGTTTGGATTGAATTTGGGGCTTACATCTATAGAGAAGGACCATTTGATCTACTTTGGGATCATGTATATGGAATGATAACCACAAACCTCTAAGCCTGTGTGATTTATGCTCAGTGTGAGATACAAGAGGAGGTAGTGGACCTAAAGAACACATGTCCCACTCCATCCACTAATGGATGATTCTGGAGCCTAGAGGGGGAGTGGTATTTGAGTGTACTCATTTCCTCTCTTGTCTTGATATCATGGATAGTCATATTTTTTTCTCAATCTGGAAACATCTTAGGCTGAGGTGAAGATTAGAAATAGAATTTCCTCCACCAAAAAGAGTAGGGTCATATCTCAATGAGAGAGACATTACTTTGGATCCAAGGAAAAGGGAGAAATGTTCTATACTGGCCCTTGTTGATGAGAAAGGCCAACAGTTTCCTTAAATCCTTAGAATGGGGAGGTTCACATTAGCACCCCAAGGTCAGAACCCTCGTAACTAGGGAATACAGACTCAAGGTTATTCTAATGGCCCAACTTACTGCTGGGGTAACCTAGAATACTCCTCTTACCATTGGTATGTAAACTCAATAGGGAAGTCTAGTGCACTTGATTATCTTATCAGAAATCTCTAGTGGCTCTAGAAGAGGCCTTATCCTGATGTCGTTGGACTAGTTCGTGGAGGGGCCAACATAGAGGTTGATGATACTACAGAACGAAATGATAAAAGCTATAAAATGGAACCCCACTTCACATAGCATGTTATCATATGGGACATGGTTCCCTTCATATTTCACATTGCTTTGTGAGAAAGGGGTTAATCACAAACCATTGTAGTACGAGGACCTGGGATCCATCCATGTAGTGTTTTTTTACATGAGTCTAGGTTCCATCACATAGTATTTTTATTCGTGGGGCCAGGTTCCATCTGCATCGCACATTGTTACATGAGGTCGATGTCCTCCCACGTAGTGACTTGATATTCAGGGCTTGGTTCTGCCCGCATAGCCTATCAATATGCAACATGCCTGGTTGCAAAGTTGGCATTGGTTCCCCACCTTACGAGTAGTATTCTCACAAAGGATGTTGATCTAACAGACTTCCAATTAATTTATTTAATCCTCCCTAATGTTACATGGTGGTTTTAACCTATAGGGAATCGTCAAAGGACACATTATATTATGTAGCTGTCAATTTCTCAATTGAACCATCGATATATCGATCCCTTTTTCAGTTCCCCTGAGGTTCTATTTATAAAGAAGTGTGGTGAAATATAAACTAGGGTAGTTAGTCATATATGATGGGTCATGGGGTGTATTTTATGGGAGACCATGAATTACTTATTTAGTAGTGGGGGAATTTTTTTGTCATTGAAATCCCCATCAGGGCCCAAAAATTACTTTTATTCATTTGCAGGAGTAGTTCACAATGCCCTTCCACGTGAATGATTTAGTTTGTCAGAAATTACTGTTGGGAGAAGATATCCCCACACCTTTCTGCAAATGTCTTTATGTCATTGAAGGTAATTTTTGAATCCATACTCCCCACAAATAGTTTATTTTAATAGGTATTTCGTAGAATAGTGGACCACCATTCAGAGTGGCTGTTTGCAAATGTATCCTTACATCGCTGAGCCATTTCCTTCTTTATTCACTTGATTTGAGCATTTTAACACCAACTTTTCCTCTGATTTATTTTTCTTGCTTTCTAAAATTTATGAAAGTTTCTTCATCCGATATAAATCATTTTCAAGACCCAATAATGATATTTAGTTTTTTTGGGGGGTTTTCAGAGTTTTTTGGGTTTTTTTTAGTTATTTTCAAGGATTTTTTAGAATTTTATTATTTTTTTGGGTTTTTATGGTTTTTGATGATTTTTAATGTTTTTAAAGGTTTTTAGTTTTTTAGGTTTTAGGGTTTTTTATGTTCTATGGTGTTTTTTATTTTTTTAGGGATTTATGGTTATCTAAGGGTTTTTAGGGATTATAGTATTTTTTAATTTATTAGGTATTTTTAGTGATTTTTATTATTTTTATGGTTTTTAGGGATTTAAGTATTTTTTGGGTTTTATGGTGTTTAGTATTTTATGTTTTTTTATCATTTTTTAGGTTTTTAAGGAATTTATGTCTCTTTAATTTTTACGGTTTTCATAGGGGTTTTTGGGGTTTTAGGGTTTTTACATTTTTATGGATATTATGGATTTTTTAGGATTTTATGGGTTTTATGGGTTTTAGGGATTTTGTGAGTTTTTAGGGTTTTATGGATTTTTTTTGTTTTGAGGTTTTTTAGTTTTTTTAAGTTTTTAGGGGTTCTATGGTTTTTATGGATTTTTGATGATTTTAAAGGTATTAAATAGTTTTGGAGTTTTTATTGTTTTTCATGGTTCTATGGGTTTTAGGGTTTTTATGGTATTTGGGGAGTTTTATGGTTTTTTGAGGTATTTAGGGTTTTTCTATTTTAGGTATTTTAAGTTTTTTAAGTGTTTTTAGGTTTTTAAGGTTTTCATAGGCTTTTTTAGTGTTTAGGTTTTTTATGTCTTTTGGGATTTTTGGTATTTTTATGAATTTTTGGATTTTTTAGGGGTTTTAGTATATTTGGTGTTTTATGGTTTTTTGAATTTTTAGGGGTTTTATGTGGTTTTAGAGTTTTTTTACTGGTTTTAGGGGTTTTTTGGGTTTTTTGGGTTTTTATGGGAATTTATGGTATTTAGGATTTTTGCGTTTCTTAGGGTTTTGATCATTTTTTAGGTTTTTTGAGGTTTTAGGTGTTTTTTAGGTTTTATTATTTTATTAGGAATTTTTCAATGTTTTTTGGGTTTTTTTGGATTTTCCTAGGGATTTTAGGGATTTTATGGGGTTTTAGTGATTTTTGAGGGGTTTTAGGGATTTTAGGGTTTTTATGCTTTTTTTGGATTTTAGTGTTTTTTTTTGTTTATATGGTTTTTAATGGTTTTTAGTTTATTTTAACATTTATAACTATTTAAAGGGTTTTTATATTTTTTTATAGTGTTTCTAGAGAGTTTTATGGATTTTTTAGGGTTTATGGTTTTTATAGGTTTTTAAAAGTTTTTATGGTTTTTAGGATATTTTAGGATGTTTAGAGGTTTTATGGTTTTTAGAGTTTTATAGGTTTTAGGGGTATCAGGTTTTTTTGGTTTTTAATATTTTGTTAGGGGGTTTTCATGGTTTTATATGTTTTTATATTTTTTTGTATTTTCATCATTTTTAGGATATTTATTGTTTTTTATGTTTTTGGGGATTTTAAGGGATTTATGATTTTTTGGGTTCCATTGTTTTTATGGTTTTTACTTGTTTTGAATTTTAAAAGTTTTTCGTGGTATTTATGAATTTATACATTTTTAGGGGTTTGTAGGATTTTTATGGTTCTATAGTGATTTTTGTTATTTTGAGGGGGTTTAGGGGGGTTTTAGGGGTTTTAGAATTTTTATGGGCTTTAGGGTTTATTATTTTTATGGTTTATTATTTTTATGGTTTTTAGGTTTTTAGGGGTTTTGGGGTTTGTTTAGTTTTTTTACATTTTTTGGGTTTAAATGGTTTTAGATAACTTAGTGGTTTTTCATGGTTTTAAATTTTTTTAAGGTATTTAGTTGTTTTATGAAATTTAAGGTTTTTAGGGTTTTAGTGGGTTTTATTTTTTAGGGTTTTCATCAGGATTGTCAAGGTTTTTAGGGGTTTTTATGTTTTTAGGTATTTTAGGTATTTTTAAGATTTTTATGGTTTTTATGTTTTTAGGGATTTTGAGGGTTTTAGGATTTTTTATCGTTCATAGGAATTTTATGGTTTTGGGGTTTTTTAGGGTTTTGTTGAGTTTCGTAAGGTTTTAAATGTTTTTTAGAGTTTTTAACTTCTTAGGATTTTAAAGGGTTTTTAATATTTTTATTGGGGTTTTATGGTTTTTATGCATTTTATGGTTTATAGGGGTTTTACAGTTTTTTTTTTCGTTTTTACGTTTTTTCTGGTTTTTTAGGTTTTTTAGCATTTTTATGGTTTTAGGTGTTTTACATGTTCTTAGGTTTTTAATGTTTTCTTAGTATTTTTTAGGGATTTAGTATTTTTTATGTTTATTTATTTTTAGGCATTTTAGGATTTTCATAGGTTTTTAGGGTATTTAAAAATTTAATGTTCTTTTGGGTTTTATGGTTTTTAGAGTGTTTTAATATTTTTTGGGGGTTTTAAAGGGGTTTTATATTTTTTTAGTGGGTTTTTAGGGTTTTTATTGTTTTTTAGGGTTTTTTATGGTTTTTAGGGTTTTTATGGTTTTTAGGATTTTACGGTTTTTGGGGGGGTTTTGGGTTTTGAGCACATTTTAGGTTTTTATGAGTATTTAGAATTTTAAATTTTTTAATGTTTTCTTTGGGTTTTTTAGGTTTTTCATGTGTTTTTACAATTTTAGTGATTTTTAGTGATTTTTTAGGGTTTTACGGTTTTTAGGGTTATTAGGGATTTGCGGGACTTTATTGTTTTAGGGGTTTTATGATATTTTTTGTTTTAGGGTGTTTTTAAATTTTCATGGTTATTTAAGTTATATTAGAGTTTTTAATGCTTTTATGGGTTTAAAGGGGTTTTAGAGTTTTTAGTGGATTTTTAAGATATTTAGGGGTATTTATGGGTTTTTAATGGTTTATGGTTTTTTTCTTTTTAGGGGGTTTAGGGTTTTGAAAGGATTTAATGTTTTCTTAGGTTTTTATGGGCTTTAAGTGGTTTTACATTTTTATGGATTTCTTAGGGGTTTTCATATTTTTCGGGGTTTTTTATATTTTGAGGAATTTTTAGTGATTTTTTAGTATTTTTATCATTCTATTGGGTTATTAGGGATTTTATTGTTTTTAGAGGTTCTTAGGTTTTTTCATGTCTTTATGCCTTTTTTACGTTTTAGGGTGTTATGATTTGTTTAGGGTTTTTATGGTTTTTAGTGTTTTTTAAGATATTTTATGGTTTAAAATGTTTTTATAGTTTTTATTGGTTTTTAGGGTTTTAATTTTTTAGAGTTTCTATGGTTGTTTGGGGTCTATAGTTTTTAGGGGTTTTGTTGTTTTTGTGGTATTTTTTTTTGTTTTTAGGGTTTTGGAAATTGTTTATGTTCTTAGGGGTTATTAGTGTTTCAGTTATTCAAGGTTATCTATGTTTTTTCAAGGTTTTTATGTTTTTATATATTTTTAGATATTTTTTGGGATTTTTTAGGATATTTATGGTTTTTAGGGTAATTAGGTATTTTATGGGTTCTTAGGGTTTTTAGGTTTCTTATGGTTTCTGTGGTCTTTTAGGGTTTATTTTTCATTTTATGGTTTTTAAGGTTTTTTATATTTTTTAAAAATTTATAGGGGTTTAAATTATTTTTAGTTTCTTTTGCAATATTTTATGTTTTATGGGGTTTTAAGGGATTTAATATTTTTATGGGGTTTTATAGTTTTTTGGTGTTTTAGGGTCTTTTATGGGGGTTATTGTTTTTAGGTTTATAGGGGTCTTATGTGTTTTTATTTTTTTAAGGGGTTCCAAGAGTATTTTGGATTTTAGGGTTTTTTATGTTTTTAGGGATTTTTAGGATTTTATTGGTTTTTTGGGTTTTCTGTGAATTTACAGATTTTTTGGGTTTTTAGATTTTGTAGGGTTTTTAGTGTTTTTTATTTTTCAGGATTTTTAAGTGTGTCTATGTTTATAAGGTTTTTGTAGTGGTTTTAATGGTTTCTATTGTTTTTACATTGTTAGTTATTTTTAGGGATTTTTAGGATTTTTGTGGTTTTCAGGTTTTTGTTGTTTTAGAATTTTTAATGTAATTTAGGGTTTTTATAGTTTTTTGGTGTTTTTAGGGTTTTTTCAGTTTTTATGGATTTTAAGGTTTACTATATATTTTTAATATTCTTACGGGATAATGGGATTTTAATAAAAATAAGTGGGTTTTAGGAATTTTATCGTCTTTTAGGGTGTTTTAACGTTTTAAGGGGTTTTTGGGCTTTTTGGGGTTTTATGGGTTTTAGGGTATTTTTAGTGTTTTAGTGTATTTGAAATTTTTTAGATTTTTAGGGGTTGTAAGTGTTTTTTTGGTTTTTAACGTTCTCTTAAGGAATTTTTGGGTTTTGGGATATTTAAATTATTAGGGATTTTTAGGGATTTTAGGATTTTTATGATTTTAAGTGTTTTAGGTTTATAAGGTTCTCTTAGGATTTTTCATGGTTTATAGTTTTTTTGTTTTTTGGGATTCTTAGTTCTTTTTTATATTTTTATGGTTTTTAGGGGTTGTAATGATTTTAATGGTTTTAGGGTTTTTATATTGGTTTTAGTTTTTTTGGGTTTTATAGGTTTTTTTTGTTTTTTTGTATTTTAATGGGTTTTAGGGGTTCTTTTGTGATTTTAAGGGTTTGGAGGAGTTTTATAGTTTTTAGTTTTTTGGGGTTTTAATGTGTTTTTAGGGTATTTACTGGATTTAGGGGTCACTTTTTGTGGTTTTTTAGAGGCTTGAGTTTGTTTTGTGGGTTTTTAGAGTTTTTAGGGGTATTAATTGTTTTTAGTTTTTAGGGTTTTCGATAAGGTTTTCATGGTTTTTTGGGTTTTTTACTTTTTTATTTAGTTTGAGGTATATTTATAATTTTATGGTTTTAAGGTTATTTATAGATTTACAGGTGTTTCACTAATATTTATTGGTTTTAGGGTATTTATTGTTTATAGAATTTGTAGGGTTTTTAATAGTTTTAAGTGTTTTTAGGGTTTTATGGTTTTACTAGGGTTTATAGGGTTTGAGGGTTTTTATGTTTTTCTGGATTATTAGGGATTTTCCTAGATTTTAATGGTTTTTATGGATTTGGAGGGTTTTTAGGGGTTTAAAGGGGTTTTAAATTTTTTAGTTGTTTTTAGGGTTTTTGGAGGTTTTTGGACTTTTCTAGGGTTTAGGGGGTTTATGAAATTTTAGGGGTTTTATGGCCTTTTAATGTTTTAAATGTTTTTAGGTTTTTTAAGGGTTTTATGTTTTTTAGGTTTTCATGGTTTTGTAAGTGTTTTTCATGTTTTCGGGTTTTTTTTTATTTTTTTTATGGATTTTTGGGCTTTTCAGGTTTCTCTTATTTTTTAGGGTTTAATGTATTTTTGAGGGGTTTTGGGCACCTTTCGTGACTTTAGGGTTTTTTTCCCTTTTACTTCTTTGGGTTTTTAATTGTGTTTGGGTTTTCAAGGTTTCTTTAGTGTTTTTAGTGTTTATTATGTTTTTAGGGAATATATGGATTTTATTATTTTTATGGATTTATATGTTTTTGTAGGTTTTTATGGATTTGGATGGGTTTTAGGGTTTTAAAGATATTTTGGATTTTTAGGGGTTTTTGATTTTTTTTATGGATTGAATGGTTTTTAGAGTTTTTTAAAGTTTTTAGTGGTTTAAAGGGTTATATTTTTTATCTATTTTATGTACCTTTTTGGGTTTTTTTATTTTTAATAGTTTTTTTGCAGTTTTATGGTTTTATGGGGTTTTATTTTTTTGGGTCCTTTAAGGTGTTTTAGGGGTTTTATTATTTTTATGTTTTTTAAGGGGTTTAATTATTTTTTGAGTTTTGAGGTTTTCATTGGGGTTCTCAAGTTTTTTGGTGGTTTTTACCTTTTTTTAATAATTTTAGGGACTTATGAAATTTTAGGTTTTTGGGGTTTTTTGGGATTTTGATGGGTTTTAGGGTTTTTGATGCTATTAATATTTTTTTTATTTTTATAGGTTTAAAGTAATTTTAAGTTTCTATGGTTTTATTATGGGTTTCAGTCTTTTTAGGGTTTTTTATGTTTTTGGGATTATTATCTATTTTTTATTATTTTAATGTTCTTTGCGGTTTTTAGGGATATTAATGGTTTTTTTGGTTTTTTTGGGTTTTTTTTCTTTTTTCTGGTTTTTTTTGGTTTTTTTGGTTTTTTTTTGTTTTTTCAGTTTTTTTGGTTTTTTGGATTTTTTTGGTGTTTAGAGTTTTTTAACATTTTATGGGGTTTTATGTTTTAAATTTTTTTTAAAAAAATTAGCAGGTTAATGGTTTTTATAGTTTTAGTGATTTTCTAGGTTTTTATATGTTATGAGGGGTTTCAATGGCTTTTAGGGGTTTTCGGGTTTTTGGGGTTTTTAGGGTTTTTAGAAATTTAGAGTTCTCATATGGTGTTTGAGAGTTTTTATGTATTTATGGAATTTTAGGTCTTTTAAGGCCATTTATATTTTTAAGGGTCATTATGGATTTTTGGGGGTTTTAAGATGTTTAGTATTTTTGAAATTATTTAGGAAATTTAAGGGTTTTAAGTGCTTTTATGTTTTTATGGTTTTATTAGGGGTTTCCATTGTTTTAAAGGTATTTATTGGTATCAGATTTTAAGGATTTTTTAGGAATTTCATGGTTCCTATGATTTTTACAATTTTTAAGGGGTTTTAGCGTTTTTAGGTTTTTGCGGTTTTTATGGTTTTTAGGATTTTAGAATTTTTTTGAGATTTTTAGGTTTTAATGGTTTTTTGTAGTTTTTTAATATTTTATAGGTTGAAAGGTTTTTCAAAGTATTTAGTGGGTTTAAAAGTTTTTAGGGGTTTTTAGTATTTTTATGGTTTTAGGGGGTTTTATGGATTTTTAGGGTTTTTACCATTTTTGGATTTTAGGGGTTTTATGATTTTTAAGATTTTATGGTTTTATTGGGGTCTTTAAGGGGTTTTGGGTTTTTTTTTAATTTTTAGATATTTTTAGGGGTTTTTTAGTTGTTTTATTATTTTTTAGAGTTTTTTTAGGGTTTTAGGGGTTTTATGGTTTTAGGTATTTTATCATTTTTTGTTTTTAGGGGTTTTATGTGTTTTAAATTATATGTTTATCTCAGAGGTTTTAAGAATTTTTATGGCTTTTTAATATTTTTTGGATTTTAAGTACTTTTTTATTTTTATGGTTTTTAACGATTTTAGCGATTTTGAGTGGTTTTTAAAGTATTTATTTTTGATGGGGGGGGGGGGGGTTAGGTTTTTTATGGTTTTTATTTTTCTTTAATTTTGTAATGATTTTAGGGGTTTAATGTGTTCTTAGAATTTTTTGTGGGTTTTTTATGGTTTTAGGGTATTTCTTGGTTTTTAATGTTTTTAAGGGTTTTTATGGTATTTTTTCGTTTTTTAGGGTTTTATAATTTTTTATTATTTAATGGGTTTTAAATTTTTTTAGTTTTTTAGGTTTTATTAGGTTTTTTCATCCTTTTTTATATTTTTGGTGAATTTTAGGGTTTTTAGGATTTTTATGGATGTTATGGTATTTAGAGATTTTCATGTTTTTAGTTGATTTAAGGTTTTTTGGGGGGTTTTAGGGTTTTTTTAGTTTTTTTAGGTTTTTAGAGTTTTTTAACATTTTTAGAGGTATAAAGTTTTTTTTTGAGTTTTTAGTTGTTATAAGGTGTTTTTAGGAACTTTTTGGGCCTTTTATGGTTTTTAGGGGTTTCATGGCCTTTATGGTTTTTAAGGTTTTTAGGGGTTTTAGGGTTTCTAATGATTTTCATGTTTTATGGTTTTTAAGTGTTTGTAGGATTTTAAGGTAATTTTATGGTTTAAATGGATTTTTACATTTTTGGGATTTTTATGGATTTTTATGTTTTTAGAGTTTTTTGGAATTTTAATGTTTTTTGGGGTTTTTAGGGTTAATTGGCTATTTATCTGTTTTAGAATTTTTTTTATGTTTTTAGAGTTTTTTGGGTTTTTTAGGTTTTTAAGGTTTTCTTAGGTTTTTTCAGGGGTTTTTTTGGTTTTTATGTTTTCAAGGAATTTAGATCTTTTTTTTTAGTTTTTATGGGACATGTATTTTATGGTTTTGATGATTTTTATTGGATTATGGGGTTTTTATTTTTTATTTTCTTATTTTTTAGTTGGGTTTTATGGGTTTCATACATTTTTAGTTGTTTTTAGGTTTTAGTGTTTTTAATTTTTTATGCATTTTTTGTTTTCTGTATGTTTTTTATGGTTCTTAGGTATTTTGATGGTTTTAAGGCTTTTTAGGTTTTTTATTATTTTTTGAAGTTTTAGGGGGCATTGTGTTCTTAATGGGATTTAATGGGTTTTTAATGAATTTAGGGGTTTGAAGGGTTTTTAGATTTTTTAGTGGTCTTGTTTGTTTTTAGGGGTTTTTAGGGGTTTAACGGATTCAAGTCTGTTTTAGGATTTTTAGGGTCATTTATGGTTTTTAGAACATTTTGGTTTTTTAATGATTTTAATTTCTTTTATATTTTTAAGGTTTTCTTAGGGTTTTTCATGGTTTTTTGGTTTTTTATATTTTTAGGTATTTTAAGATATATTTTTGTCTTTTTATGGGTTTTGGTGTTTTTATCTATTTTGAGGGATTCTGGGATTTTCATAAGTTTTAGGGTTTTTAGGATTTTCCTATAGTTTTTAGGTGTTTTGACATTTGGGGGGGGGTTGGTATTTTTTAGGATTTTTATTAATTTTAGGGTTTTAGGGATTTTGAGGGTTTTAGGGGTTTTAATGTTTTTTGAGTTTTATAACATTTTAGGGGTTTAAATTTTTTTAGAGTTTATATTGGAATTTTTTGATTTTTATGGGTTTATAGGCGTATTATTTTTTTACATTTTTATGGTTTTTAGGGCTTTTAGGGGTTTATGGACTTTGAGGGTTTTAGGGTTTTTAGCGTTTTTAGGTTTTTAAGGTTTTTAAGTGTTTTTGTTTTTTTAAGGCCTACATAGGGGTTTTCAGGATTTTTTGGGTTTTTTTAAATATTTGTCATTTTTTGAGATTTTTTAGGATTTTATGAGTTTTCAGGTTTTAAATGGAATTTATGATTTTTTAGGATTTTTGGGGGTTTTATGGTTTTTTGCATTTTTACATTTTTGGAGATCTAAGTATTTTCATGTATTTAGGGTTTTCTTACATATATTAAGGGTTTGTTGGTTTTTTACATTTTTAGGGATATTTAGGATTTTTATGGTTTTTAATAATATTTTGGGATTTTATGGTTTTATGGATTTTGATGTTTTATGTGATTTTTTAGGTTTATAGTGATTTTTTTAAGGATTTTAATGTTTTTAATGGTTTTAACATTTTTATGAGATTAAAGGGTTTTGGAGTTTTTAGATGGGTTTTATGTTTTTATGGGTTTTTAGGTTCTTTTATGATTTTAGGGGTTTCATGGTTTTTAGGAGTTTTGTGGCATTTTTAGAGGTTTTAGGGATATAATCATTTTTAGGTTTTTAATGGTTTCCATTTTTTTAGAGTTTAAAGGTTTTCCTATGGTTTTCAAGGGCTTTATGTTTTTTTAAATTTTTAGGTATTTTTTTGTGTTTTTAGGATTTTTATAGTTTATTAGTTTTTATGGATTTCGAGGTGTTTTAGGGTTTTTATGGGTATTAGGGTTTTTTATTTTTAGGTTTTTAAGGGTTTGAAGTGACTTTAGGTTTTAAGGTTTCCTTATAGGTTTTCATGGTTTTTAGATTTTTTTCGTTTTAATGGATTTTACGGGGTTTTAGGAATTTGTTTTTAGTGTTTTATTGTATTTTGGGGGGTTTTATGTTTTTTTGGGTTTTTAGGGTTTTTTAAATTTTCATGGTTTTTAAGAATTTATATTTTTTTAAAATTTTTAGGGTTTTAATGTTTTTTTAAGTTATTATTTATTTTTAGGGTTTTTTGGGTTTTTTGTGTTTTTAGGGGTTTTTAGGGTTTTTTAGGTTTTCATCGGGATTTTATGGTTCTTTTGGGTTTTAAGGGTTTTTTAGTTTTTTGGGACTTTAGGCTTTTTTATAAATATTTAACATTTTTAATGGTTTAATCTGTTTTTTGATTTTTTAGTGGTTTGGGGGGTTTTATGAGTTTTTAGGAGTTTTAAGAATTTTATGGGTTTTAATGATTTCTATGGATTATTTGTGTTTTTATGGACTTTTAGAATTTTTTATTATTATTTAGGTTTTTAGGGGGTTTCAATGTTTTTTAGAATTTTATAATTTTTAGAGTTTTCTAGGATTTTGAGGGTTTTAAGGTTTTTTAGGGTATTAAGGGATTTGTAGTTGTTTTAGGGATTTTAGGTTTTTCTAATTTTTTATGGTTTTAAGGTTTCATAATTTTTTTGGGCATAAAAGGGGTTTTGGAGATTTTAGTGTCATTTTAGGGTGTTTATTAATATTAGTGTTTTTGGTGATAGGGGTATTTATGGGGTTTATGGGTTTTTAGGTTTTTATGGTCTTTTTAGTATTTTATTAGGTTTTTAGCATTTTAAAGGTCTTTATGGGTTTTATGTTTTTTTAGTTATTTATAGTTTTCTTAGGGTTTATTGTTTTTTAGTGGTTTTTTACATTTTTTAGGATTTTAGGGAATTTTTTTTATTTTTTTGATTTTAAAGGTTTTGTGTAATTTTTTGGTTTTTTGGGTTTTTTGGTTCTTAAGGTTTTTTGTGTTTCTAAAGGTTTTAGAATTTTTTTAGTTTTAGTGGTTTTCATTATTTGTAGGTTTTTATGGTTTCTTATGTTATATTAGGGTTTTAGGATTTAATATATTTTTAGTGATTTTATGAATTTGTTATGTTTTTTTTGTTTTTAGGGCCTTTTAAGGGTGTTTTAGGGATTTTAGGGTTTTTTTTGGTTTTCAGAATTTTATGTGGTTTAATTGTTTAAAGGCTTTTAAGGTTTTCAGAAGGTTTTTTAGGTTTTTAGGGTTTTTAGGTTTTTAGGGATTTTTATGGATTTTAAGAATTATTATGGGTTTTTAGGGTTATTTAGGATTGTTAGGTATTTTGGGGTTATTTAGGGGTTTTTTCATTTTTTATATTTTTAGAGGATTTTTGTGTTTTTTGGTTTTAAATGTTTTCTTATGTGTTTTCTGGGTTTTTATTAGTTTTTATGTTTCTAAGTATATTTAATGATTTTCTAGGATTTTTATGGTTTTTATGTTTTTATATATTTGGTGGTGTTTATGGATTCTTAGGGTTTTGATCTGTTATTATGTGCTTTTAGAGGAATTTTGAGCTTTTTAGGGTTTTAAGGGATTTCAGAGTTTTTAAATGTTTTTAGGGGTTTAAAAGGTTCTTAGGGTGTTTAGTATTTTTAGGATTTTTGCGGGTTTTCTGTGTTTTTTATATAATTAGGATTTTAAGGGGTTTTATAGTTTTTAGGATTTTTAGGGATTTTTAGGGGTTTTAATTGTTTTTTGGTTTTTAAGGGTTTCTTATAGTTTTTGAGAGGTTTTAGGGTTTATTTGTTTTTAGTGATTTAATGTCTTTTTTATGATTTTATGGGGTTTTTGGATTTATATGGATTTTGAAGGTTTTAGGGGGTTTAGCATTTTAGGGTTTTTGGATTTTGGGGTTTTTGGGGTTTTTTGAGTTTTTTTTTAAGTTTTAAGGTTTTCTATATTTTTCAATGTTTTTAGTGATTTAATGGGATTTTAGAGTTTTTAGTGCATTTTAGGGTTTTTAGAGTTTTTAGTGCATTTTAGGGTTTTTATTTGTTTTTTGGATTTTAATGTTTTTAGGGGTCTTATGTTTTTTTGGGGTTTTATGGTTTTTATGGTCTTTTAGAGGTGTTCAACATTTTTATGTTTTTTTCGATTTGAGTGTTTTTTGGTTTTTCGAATTTTCTAAGGGATTTTCATGGTATTAAGGGTGTTTTATATTTTAGGTATTTTAATGGGTTGTTAAGATATTTTGGTTTTTTAGTATTTTTAGTGATTATGAGGGTTTTTAGGGTTTTTATAGGGGTTTAATATTTTTTTTTCAGGTTTTTTTATTTTTACATGTATTATGGTTTTTCTGATTTTTTTTAACGTTTTAGGGGGATTAAAGGGGTTTTAGAGTTTATACTTTTTTAGGGTTTTTATGGATTTATAGGTTTTAATGGATTTTAGGTGTTTTGATGGCTTTTAGGGTTTTAAATGGGTTTTAGGGAACATGGAGCTTTTTAGGTTTTTAGGGATTTTAATAGTATTTAGGGTTTTAAGGTTTTCATAGGGGTCATTAGGGTATTGATGTTTTTTATGTTTTTAGGTATTTTTAAATATTTTTGGGATTTTAATGGGTTTTTAGGTATTTTTAGGGTTTCTATTATTTTTATCGTTTTTGGTGATTTTATGGGTTTAGGGTTTTTAGGGTTTTAGTGTTTTTTTAGTTTTTAAGGAGTTTTATGGTTTTTAATATTTTAATGTTTTTAGGGGTTTAAATGGTTTATAGGGAGTAATATGTTTTTATGTGTTTATTAGGGATTGTCATGGTTTTTAGGGTTTTTATTTTCTTTAGGGCAGAAGAGGTGTGAGGCTAGGCTATTCCCGACCCCCTCATAATTTATTATGAAAAAAAACAGCAGTCAAGGGAGGGGTGGGGTCAATTAACCCACACCCAAAAACCCTTTACAAAAAAAGACCAAAAAAAAAAGATAAATCCAAAAAGAAAAAAACACACAAATCCAAACACAACAGTAGGAGTTATAAATCCACATCTCCATCCCCATAAGGGTCTCCATCAACACCATAACCAGAGGAAGCATCTGACTCCACCGACTCCCATTCAGATGAGTCATATTGCTTTAGGAAGGTAGTGTAATACTCTCTAAGACGTTGCTACTCCACATTCAGATACGCCTTTATAGGGCGACCTCCCCTTCTAAAGGAAACTTCCTTAGATTTATAAGAGGATCTCATGGACACACTCTTAGGAATAATAGAATAGTCCATCTTTTGCTTTCTCTTTAGGGATCTGATGAGACCCCTACAGGCTTGTTTTCCTTCCCATCTGGAATGGTCACCTCAAAAAAGGCCTTCTATTTGAGGATATAATTCATATTTTTTTCATCCTTCTATGATCTTCCTGGAAGAAATCTTGGTGAGGGATGATGGAGGCTTCTTGATTAAGGGAGCAAAGGATCCCACCCTACATCACACAAGGATTCACAGGTGAAGGTTCCTCCCTAGTTTCCAGCCAAAAATTCTTCTCCTCCCGAGGTAGCTTGCTTTCATCCCCCTGGAGATTCTACAACTCCAACACATATAAGCCCATACATACAGTATTGTCTGCAAGAGTCTCCTCGTGTGCCTCCAGGACCGGCCTCATCACCTTCTCCTGTGCAGCAGCATCCCCCTGCTCGGGAAGATCTCCCTTCTCATCTCCCTCCCCTTTCTTGAATGCCACCCCGTTCACCAAAATTCCCCCTTGTTCAACTTCCTCTAACACCCTCTACTCAGCAACATCGCCAGGTGCCGCTACTACCACCTCCAACTCAGCACCAACAGGTTGGGCTGCAAGTACTCTATTATCCACAGTGGATGCAACCCCTCTGGTCTCGCCCAACGATCCTGGCTCAGTCTCACTATTATTCTGCACAGGCCCCTACATTTCCCTTTTCCCTTGCTCACCATACCCTACCGAGTTCCCAGTGATGTCCAACATCAGCTCAGTCACATTATCATTCAGGGCCATACTCCCTCCACCATGCCTCGCAGCAACCACATGTACCTCACTCTATATCTGTGTATCCAACCTCGAATTCCCAGCATCATCAACCAGAGACCCAAGCCCCACCTCCCCATGATTCTTGCTTACTTTCTCCTCATCCACAAAATCCACATCACTTTATTGAACAATCATCATCACATCCCTTATCTCTTCCTCAACTGCACCATCCAAGTGCCTAGTGGTGTCCAAAATTATCATGTATTCATTAGAACTCTGCTCCACACTCCCTCTGTCACGACCAGCATCAACGACATTCACCTCACTCCCTTGTACAATAGGCCTCTCAGTCCTAGTGCTGGAAAGAAGAGACCCTTTCACCTCCTCCTTAGTGTCCATCCCTCGAAAGTGATTAAGAGCTAGAAAGGCATCCAGCCTCCTCATCATACTATTAGTAGTGGAAATATATATCCCACCAGCATCAACCTTCTAGCTTGCAGAACTTCCATAATCCAGAAGTTGCAAGTCTCTCCTTAGACTCTTAAAGATATCACTCACCTTAGGCTCTAGTTGGCACTGAATTTCCATTCCCCCTAATCCTTGATCAGCAGACCCATGGTCCCCCAGCGCATTTAGAAGATCAGCTAGCACAATCCTCGGGCTTAGTAATCCAAAACTAGAACCAAATGCAGATGCCACCCCCTTAGTGACAGTCCTTTCATGCCAACTTGAAACATCCTCTACAACCTCCTTAACATGCACCCCCACCCAAGCCTGACCCACTTCACCAGAACCAGCCTGAACCACATTCAAGAGAGGAGAGTCTGTGTGCATCGCCTCCTGTACCTCACCCTGATTTATCCTCCCTTCACCAGCCCCCTTCTGCACACGATGAAAATCACCCCAATTCCTGTTGTCACAACTAAAATCATGATCACTATTTCCCAGTTTCCAATAGGAGGATCAAAACTCAGTCCATGACTCAAAAATCACGGGTTTCATCCACATATGCACCTCACCAACAGCAATCCAAACAAAATCAACCGGTTTTTTTGATGCATCAATCTCAATAAAGGACCATGGGGCAACAGGTTGGAAAATGGCCCTCGTTCTACTATCCACAAATAAAAATATTCCAACCAGACTTCCCAATATGGAAATAATGGAGAAATTTTGAAAGGGGAGGGGAAGTTCCTAAAATATAACCCAAGATTCAACCATTGGTGAGTCACAGTTCAGATGTCGATCAAAGATCCATATAGAAAGAGCGAAACATGCATCATTTCATCTTTTCAGAGGCACAGACCAGGCATGAATCATATCCTCCTCTAACGCAAAGCGAATCAAGATGTTCATGCTATCGATAAGTCCTATCGTGACGTGATCTTGAATATTGCAATGTTCAAACATGAACCTATCAAAAACATCCATCGGAGGTCACCAATTCAAGAAATAGGTAACCAAGGTCAGCCTATGTAGGGAAGAGGCCTCATTCAACTCCACCATCAATAACCGAATCTGCGGACATCCTTCATGTAAATCAGGAACCTTCAAGAAAATCTCAATCTGAGGAAAAGGCGGAAGAAAATTAGGAACTGAGAATGGAAAAAATGGATGCTCATCATCAAGAACCAGTGGGGGCCCTCCCCAGTGGAGGAGGGATGGAGAGGTTTAGGAATCATCTTCATATTCAAGCTTTCCATGGGAGAGAAGAATCACGATTGCGAGAGATCATAGCCTCCATCTCTCTATCTTTTATGTTTTTAGGGATTTTAGGGATTTTTAGAATTTTTGTAATTTTTAATGAAAGGAATATGCGAGGGCCAGGATATTCCTGACCCCCCCCCCCAAATGTATTAGAAATAATAATCATTAGACAAGGGAGGGGTGGGGTAAAATGACCCACACCCAAAAAACACTTTACAAAACCAACCCCAAACGACCCAAAAATAAAAGAATCAAAAACACACAATGTAGAAAAATATGAAAGTCACAAACATCACCTCATTGTCCATCATCAATAAATAGCCATCAAAACCAAACCAAATACAACAACTTCATCAACCCATCTTCAGTACCATAATTTGACAAAAAACCAGCCTTCAGTAGCCCCTAGAAAAGCAGCATCACCTCATTCACCCCAAAGAAACATCATCTTCCGGCAATAAGCAACCAATAACTAGAAGCGGAAGCCACAATATACACTCATCACAACAACAAAAAAAATAGAATTAGAACAAAATCGTAGGCAACTGTAGGAAACTAAAATCAGGGCCTCACCTTATAGGATAATGGAACCAATCCCAAGAAGACCAGAGCACACCAGAACCACCATCTATCCGGGAAGAGGTCCGACTAGGATTTCATGGCCTGAAGCACGTCTGAAGCCAAGAAAACCATTACTGAGAACAAATCCCAAGCTCCAGAAAGATCCAACCACATCCTGTAGCAATCAACCCTGAGGCAGCGATGATCACACATAGGCCACAATGAGACCCTAAGGAAATGACAAATAGAACACCAATCACACCAAGCCCAACACCAAACTCTCACAACAGCAAAGAGAACCCAGATATGGAAAGGAGAAAACTGATTTGGCAACCTAGATCTAGACCATAGAGAACCGATACATGCCGAAACCATATAGGGATCCTGGATCCATGAGATCCAAAGTCACCTCTATGTGAACCGGAGCCAGTGACTAGAGATCTGAAGTCGAAGCCAGATCTAGAAGCCACAAGGTGCAATGTGGCCACCACTAGATCAAAAAATAATCTAGAGCACTTGTGAACTACCTCCATCGACCCCAATCTAGGGTAGAGCCGCAGTCACAAAGGTCAGAAAATGGAAGAGGGGTTTTATGGTATTTTGGTTTTACAGTTTTATTGAGTTTTTTAAGGTTTTAATGGGTTTAAAGAGTTTTATTAAATTTTTAGGGGTTTAAAGTGTTTTTAATAATTTTTGTGGGGTTTTATAGTTTTTATGGATTTTTAGGGTTTTTATGGGGTTTAGGGGTTTTATAGTTTTTATGGTTTTTAGGTTTTTTCATGTTTTTATGGGTTTTTTAAGTATTTATGTTTTTAGGGGTTTTTCATGTTCTTAGGTTTTTAATTTTTTTCATAGTGCTTTTTTGGGTTTTGTTGTTTCTTATATTTATTGATTTTAGACATTTTTTGGATTCTTATGGATTTTTAGTGCTTTAAAATACATTGAGCGCTTTTAGGGTTTTTAATAGTTTTTAAGGATTTTTTGTTTTTTTGTGGTATGCTTTTTAGAGTGACTTAACATTTTTTGGGGTTTAAAGGGGTTTTAGAGTTTTTAGTGGGTTTTTAGGAGTTTTATGGGTTTTATGGGTTTGAAGGGTTTCTAAGGTTTTTAGGGTTTATGGTTCCTTGTATTTTCAGGGTTTTAGGGTTTTAGGGTTTTTTTGGTTTTTCAAAACTATTATGGTTTTTATTTGTTTTAACAATTTTTTGTATTTTAAGGTTTTCTTAGGGGTTTTCCGGCTTTTTAGGGTTGTTAATGTTTTAATGATTTTTAGGTATTTTTTTAGAGTTTTTATGGTTATTATGGTTATTTGTGATTTTGAGGTATTTTATTGTTTTTCGATGTTTTATGGTTTTTTGAGTTTTTTTGGGGATTTGAATTTTCAAGGGGTTTTATGGTATTTTAGAGGTTTAAACGCTTTTCAAGGTTTAAAGGGGTTTTAAATTTTTTTTATTGGGTTTTTAGGGTATTTATTCATATTTATGGTTTATTTTGATATTATGGTTTTGTGGGTTTTTAAGAGTTTTAGGGTTTTTTTAAGGTTTTAACATTTTCTTTTCTTTTTAGGGATTTAATTGTTTTTACATTTTTAGGGATTTCATAGGGGTTTTCATGTTTTTTTGGATTTTTATGTATCTATGTATTTTTAGATATTTTTTAGGATTTTTATTGTATTATTTTGTTATTAGGGTTTTGAGGGTTTTTAGAGTTTTTTAGGGTTTTCAGGGATTTAATGGTTTTTTTAGTTTTTAGGGTTTTTTATGGTTTTTATGGTTTTTAGAGTTTTTTAACTTTTTAGGGGTTTAAAATGTTTGTAGAGTTTTTAGTGGGTTTTTAGGGATTTATTTGTTTTTAGGGTTTCAAAGGTTTTAGGGATTTATTCTTTTTTTTATTTTAGGGGCTTCGTGGTCTTCTAATTAGTTTTTAGGGTTTTTACAAATTTTTTAGATTCTTAGATGTTTAATTTTTTTTTGGTTTTATTAAGTTTTTCTTAGGGACAATCAGGGTTTCTAAGGTTTTTTTGTTTTAGCTATTTTTAGGGATATTTTTATTATATTTCTGGGTTTTAAGGTTTTTTATTATTTTTAAGTGTTTAAGCGGTTTTTAGGTTTTTATGTTCTTCTTAGAGTTTTTCAAGGTTTTTATGATTTTTTTTAGATATTTTTTTTATTTTTACGATATTTATGATATTTCTATGTTATTTGGGATTTTTGTGGCTCATTGGGTTTTTAACATTTTTATGGTTTTTTGGGGGTTTTATGGTTTATTTTATTTATTCTATTTTTTATGGTTTTCATATTTTTTTAACATTTTTAGGGGTTTAAAGAGTTATTATTGTTTTATGTGATTTTTATGTTTTTATCAGTTTTCAAGGTTTTTAACATATTTAGGGGTTTTTATCGTTTTTAGGTGTTTTAGGATAATTTATGAGTGTTAGAGTTTCTAGGATTTTAGGGGTTTATATGTATTTTTGTTTTTTAAGGGTTTCATAGTGTTTTTTTTGGGTTTTATGGGTTTTTTTGTTTTTATGGATTTTATGGGGTTATTTGTGGGTGTTGGGTTTTTTGGGTTTTTTGGGAATTTTAAAATATTTTGGGTTTTATGGTTTTCTTTGGATTTTAGGATTTTTAGTGTTTTTTATATTTTTAGGGTTTTTATGTGTTTCCATGTTTTTTTATGTTTTGTTAGGTTCTTTCTTGTTTTTTAGTTTTTTTACATTTTAGTGATTCTTATAGATTTTAGGTTTTTTATTGTTTTTTAATATTTTTCAGGTTTCTGAGGGTTTAGAGATATTTTAGGTATTTTAGGGTTTTTATGGTTTTGGGGGGTTTTAAGAGTATTTTATTATTTTTTATGTTTTTTAAGGTTTTTTATATTTTTTAATGGTTTTGGGATTATAGTGGGTTTATATTTTTTAGTTGTTTTTAGGTATTTTATTGGTTTTTAAGGTTTTTTGGTTTTTTGGTTTTTTTTTGTTTTTAGGGTTTTCAAGGTCTTTTTAGTGTTTTTTGAGTTTTTTGAGTTTTTTAGGTTTTTAGGGGTTATAAGTGTTTTGAGGTTTTTAAGGTTTTCTTAAATATTTTCAGGGTTTTATGGCTATTTACATTTTTTGGTATTTTTAAGGATTTTTAGGTTTTTATTGTTTTTAGGGTTTTTAGCGTGTTTGAGGGTTTCATAGGGTTTTAGGGTTTTTTAGATTTTTAGCATTTTTTAAGTTTTTAGGGGTTTTAATGTTTTTAGGTTTCTATTGTTTTCATAGGATTTTTGATGGTTTATATATATTTTTTCTTTGTCACATGTTTAGTTCTTTTTTAGGATTTTTATGGTTTTTATGGTTTGTATGGATTTTGAGGGTTTTTAGAGTGTTTGTGGTTTTTTTGGATGTTTATATTTTTTTAGTGTTTTTTTATATTTTATGCGGTTTTGGAGTTTTTAAGTATTTTAAGGGTTTTTAATAATTTTTAGGGTATTTATTTTTTGTACATTTTTTTAGAATTTTTAGTTTTTTTAACAATTATAACTGTTTTTGGTTCTTATGGTTTTCTTAGGATTTATCTGGGGTTGATGGATTTTAATTTTTTCTCGATTATTAGAGATTTTCTTGTCATCTATGGTTATTAAGGATTTTGAGGTGTTTTATCGTTTCTGGATTTTATGGTTTATTTGGTTTTAAGGTTATTGGAGTTTATTATGTTTTTGATATTTTTTTGTAGTTTTTTATGTTTTTGGGGTTTTAAAGTGTTTTTAGAATTTTTTAGTTTTTTTAATAGTTATAAGTGTTTTTTTGGTTCTTATGGTTTTCTTATGTTTTATCTGGGGTTGAGGGATTTTTATGTCTTTCTCGATTATTATAGATTTTCTTGGATTCTATGGTTTTTAGGGATTTTGAGGGTTTTTATGGTTTTTGGATTTTATGGTTTATTTGGTTTTAAGGTTTTTGGAGATTTTTAGGTTTTGGATATTTTTGCATTTTTTTATGTTTTTAGGGTTTTAAAGTGTTTTTAGAATTTTTTTAGTTTCAAAGTGTTTTGAGGGTTTTAGATTTTTAGGGATATGGGGTGTTTATAAATTTTTGGAGGTTTTAGGGGTTTTTTCAGTTTTTTTATGTGTTTTATGGTTTTTTATAATTTTTAATGTTTTTAAGGGTTAAAGGGTTTTAGTGGTTCTATTCATTTTGTAGATTTTAGGGTTTTCTATGTTTTTTATGGGTGGTTTTTTTTATCATTTTCAGGGTCTTTTTACTATTTTTAGTGTTTTGGGAGTTTTCTTAGGTTTTTAATGGTTCTAAGTGTTTTGGGGTTTTTAATATTTTCTTAAGTATTTTTAGGATTTTAGGGTTGTTTAAAATTTTATGGATTTTTAGGTATTTTTAAGATTTTTATGGTTTTTAGGGTTCTTAGGGTTTTTAGAGGGTGTGAGGGTTTCTTAGTATTTTAGGGGTTTTTTCGATTTTAGTCATTTTATAGGTATTTAGGGGTTTTGTGTGTTTTTATTTTTCTAAGGTTTAATTATTATTTTCAAGGTTTATAGTTTTTTTACTTTTTAGGGATTCATAGTTCTTTTTTAGGATTTTTATGGTTTTCGGGTTTTAATGATTTTGAGGGTTTTTAGAGTGTATATGGTTTTTTTGTTTTATGGGGTATTTTTAGTTTTTTTTACTTTTAAGGTGTTTTAAAAAATTTTCACGATTTTAGTGGTTTGAAGGATTTTTAGAGCTTTTAGTGGTTTTATGTTTTTAAGGGGTTTTTGGATTTTTATGAGTTTTCAGGGTCACTTTTTGCCGGTTTCGAGTGGTTTTAGTGTCTTTTTAGGGTTTTTAGTGATTTTACGTTTTTATGGGTTTTAAGTATTTTGAGGTTTTTATGATTTTCTTATGTATTTTCATGGGTTTTCACATTTTTTTACCTTTTTATGGATTTTTAGGTATTTTTTTAATTTTTTTGGTTTTTATGGTATTTAGATATTTTGAGGGTTTTCACTAATTTTTAGGGGTTTAAGGGTTTTTAGGGTATTTAATATTTTTATGTTGTAATGATTTTATGTTTTTTTCTTCTTATGGGTTTATTTTTGGTTTTTCAGGGTCAAATGAAGTTTTATGTTTTTCTGAACTATTGGGGATTTCCTAGATTTTTATGGTTTTAGGTATTTTTAGGTTTTTCTGGTTTTTAGGGTTTTAAGGGTTTTGTGGTTTATTTTGTTATAGGTTTTTTAGATATTTTTATGATTTTAATATATATTTTTTTGTTTTTAAATGTTTTTAGGGGTTTAATGGGTTTTTATATTTTTCTTAAATTTTTTTAGGGTTTTATGGGGTTTTTGAAATTTTCAAGGGGTTTTGGGAATTTTATGGTAATTTAGGGTTTTTATGGTATTTTAGGATTTTTTTTTGTTTTTAGGTTTTTTATGTTAGAAAATTTTGGTATTTTTTAGGATTTTTAGGATTTTTAGGGTTTTTAGGGATTTTTATTATTTTTAGGCTCATTTAGGGATTTTAGGGGGATTAACATTTTATTTTTTTGGGTTTTTATGTGTGTTTGGGTTTTGAAGGTTTCCATAGCGATTATAATGATTTTATTTTTATTTTTATTGGTTTTTATGGTTTTCAGGATTTTATGATTTTTGAGGGTTTTTAGGGTTTTTATGATTCCATGGGTTTTAGGATTTTTTTACCTTTTTTTATGTATTTAAAGGGTTTTAGTTTTTTTTCCATGTTTTTGTGGGATTAAAGGGGTTTTGGGGGTTTTATCCATTTTTATGGTTTTTTTGGGTTTTAGGGTTCATTAACATTTGTGGGGGTTTTATATTTTTATCGGTTTTAGGGGTTTCAGGGTATTTTAAGGGGTTTTAGAGGTTTTAGCATTTTTATGTTTTTATACTCATTTTAAGTGTTTTAGGGGTTTAGTGTTTTGAGTTTATCTTAGGGGCTTTCATGTTTGTTTTGGGTTTTTACTTTTTTTTAGGGATTTTTAGGGATTTTTAGTATATTTAAGGGTTTTTTGGGATTTTTTGGGATTTTGAGGTGTTTTAATGATTTTAGGATTTTAGTATTTTTTTGAATTTTTATGGGTTTAAAGTAATTTTATGTTTTTAATGTTTTATTATGTGTTTACAGTGATTTTAGGGTTTTTTATTTTATTGGGATTATTGAGGATTTTTTTGGATTTTTATTGTCATTGGGTTTTTAGGGATTTGAAGAGTTTTTTGGGGTTTTTTTGGATTTTAGGGTTTTTTGAGTATTTTATGGTTTTTAATGTTCCTATAGTTTTTTTTCATTTTTAAGGGATTAAAAGGTTTTAATAGTTTTTTGTGATTTTTTAGGTTTTTTATTTGGTTTTATGGTTTTCAACAGCTTTTATGGGTTTTTATTGTTTTTATTATATTTATGGTTTCTTGGGTTTTTAGGGTTTTTGGGTTTTCTTATGGTTATTAATGTTTTTTCGGGTTTTTATGTTTCTATGGACCAATCGGTATTGTTTATGTTTTTTTGTTTTTAATGGTTTTTTTCAATTTTGGGGTTTTTATAGTTTAAAGGGTTTTACCATTTTTTAGGATTTTTAGTTATTTTAAGTGCTTTTAGGTTTTTAATGTTTTTAGGGGTTTCCAAGGTTTTATGGGTCTTTCTATTTTTTTAGTGTTTTGGTATTTTTTATTATTTTAATGGGTTTTAATGTTTTTATAGATATTAGGGGTTTTTAGGATTTTTATGGTTTTACAGTTTTTATGGTTTTTAGGTTTTTAAGATTTTTTTGTTATTTTTAGGGTTTTTAAGTTTTTTTAGAGTCTATTAATGTTTTATGGGTTGGAAGGGTTTTCAGAGATTAAGGGGGTTTTAGGGATTTTATTCGTTTTTTAAAAAATTTAAAATTTTAGGGGTTTTTAGATTTTTTACCTTTTTTTATTTTTAGGGGTTTTACGTGTATTTAGGTTTTTAGGGTTTTTTGGGGTATTTTAGGGGTTTTATGTTTTATAGTTCTTAGGTATTTTTTATTATTTTTATTTTGTTTATAGTTTTTGGGGTTTTTAGGTTTTTAGGGGTTTTAGGTATTTTAGCATTTTAGGTTTTTTAAGTATTTTAAGTGTTTTTATGTTTTTATGTTTTTCTTAGAGTTTTTCATGTTTTTATGGTTTTCTAAAATTTTGTTTCTTTCGGAGGATTTAATTTTATATTTTTTGATTTTTATTGGTTTTAGGGATTTTAGTATTTTTAGTGGTTTTAGGGTTTTTTTATTTTAAGGTTTTTTGGTTTTTTGGGGGGTTTTGAGTTTTTTTAGGGTTTTCATTTTTCTTTAATGTATTTAATGATTTTTTGGGGTTTAAAGTGTTTTTATATTTTTAGTTGTTTAATATGGTTATAGTGGTTTTCTTGATTTTTTAACTTTTATAGGGTTTTTATGGTTTTTAGGTTTTTTAGGGTTTTATGATTTTTAGGTTTTTAAGGGGTTTTATATATTTTTAGGTTTTATGGTTTTTTAGGGTTTTTTATTATTTTATAAATTTTATGGGATTTTTTGGGGTTTTATGTTTTTTTTATTTTTAGGGTATTTAGGGATTTTCATGGTTTTTAATGGATTTAAGGTATTTTTTGGGTTTTTAAGGATTTTTTAGAGTTTTTTAACATATTTAGGGGTTTAAATGTTTTTTTGATTTGTTAGTTGTTATAACTGTTTCTACATATTTTTTGGGTTTTTATGGTTTTTAGGGTTTTTATGGATTTATGGTTTTTAGGATTTTTAGGGGTTTTAGGTTTTCTAAGGTTTTTAGGTTTTTTATTGGTTTTTAGTATTTGTTGATTTTTTAGTAAATCTTTGGGTTTAAAGGGTTTTTTCAATTCTTTTTCGATTTTTATGAATTTTATAGAATTTTATGGTGATTAGAGTTTTTAGTGATTTTAAGGGTTTTATGTTCTTTTAGGTTTTTTAGGGGTTTATGAATTTTTTCTGTTTATGGGGTTTTAGTGTTTTCAGGTTTTTAAGGTTTTCTTAGGGGTGTTCTGGATTTTTAGGTTTTTTTGTTTTCAGGGATTTTTAGAGTTTTTTGGGTTTTTATGGATTTTATGTTCCTAGGGGTTTTTATGGTATTTATGGGTTTAATGGGTTTTATGGATTTTTCGAGTTTTAGTGGGTTTTAATGGTTTTTAGGGGTTTTTAAGGTTTTTATCTCATTTATATTTTTTAGGGTTTTAGGGGTTTTCAGGCTTTAGTTTTATTTAAGGGTTTTAATTTTT
This sequence comes from Viscum album, assembly GCA_963277665.1. Taxonomy (NCBI): domain Eukaryota; kingdom Viridiplantae; phylum Streptophyta; class Magnoliopsida; order Santalales; family Viscaceae; genus Viscum; species Viscum album. The sequence continues at coordinate 539,722,718 of OY728156.1, forward strand.
CATGAATTTTAGTTTTTTATTAGGGGTTTTCAAGGTTTTTAGGATCTTTATGTTTTAGGAATGTTTACAAATTTTTTAGGGTTTTTATGTTTTTTATGGTTTTAGGGATTTTTAGGGGTTTATGGTTTTTAGAGGTTTTAAGGTTTTTATATGTTTTTTTTAAAATATTTTAGCGGTTTAATGGGATTATAGATTTTTTAGTGGTATTTTTTTGGTTTTATTATTTTTTATGGTTTCTAGGGTTTTAGGGTTTTTAGGGTCGTTATGGTTTTAGCACGTTTTGTGTTTTTAGTGATTTTAAGTGTTTTTACGTTATTATGTTTTTCTTAGGGGTTTTCAGGGGTTTATGGTTTGTCATGTTTTTAGGGAATTTTAGATATTTTTTTTGTATTTTTAATGGGTTTTAGCGGTTTTTATCGAATTTGAGGGATTTTAGTTTTTTATCATGTTTTAAATAGATTTATGATTATATAGCTTTTAGGTTTTAATTGTTTTCAAAATTTTAAGGTTTTTATGGTTTTTTATGGTTTTTAGGGGTTTTGATGTTTTTTGGGGGGTTTTGGGATTTTTTAGGATTTTTTCTATTTTTAGGGGTTTGGGGGACTTTGAGGAATTTATAGGTTTTTATTGTTTTTGTATTTTTTTAATGTTTTTGGGAGTTTAAAGGTTGTTAGAGTTTGTAGTGGTTTTATGGGTTTTATGGTTTTCTAGGCTTATTAAAGTTGTTTAGGCTTTTATGGGTTAAAGAGGTTTTTGGGGTTTGAGGGACTTCTGGGGTTTTTATCATTTTTAGTTTTTTAAGGGTATTAGGTATTTCTATGTTTTTAAGGCCTTTATAGGGGTTTTCAGGGTTTTTAGGTTTTTTTACTTATTTGTGTATTTTTTGGTTTTTTTGAAGATTTTAATGGGTTTTTAGGTTATTAAGGGATTATGAGTTTTGGTTTATTTTTGGGATTTGTAAGGTTTTATCATATTTAGGTTTTAGGGGATCTAATTGTTTTATGGTTTTTAATTTCTCTTACAGTTTTTATTGGCTTGTAGGTTCTTTTTACGTTTTTAGGGATTTTTAGGATTTTTACGTGTTTTATGAATTTTGAGGATTTTTATGGTTCTTATGGATTTTAATGGTTTTATGGGTTATATGGGTTTTTTGCGTTTTAGTGTTTTTTTAAAGAATTTTTTGGGTTTTTATGGGTTTTTATAGGTTTTAAAATTTTTATAGGAATAAAGGTTTTTTGGATTTTTAGTAGGTTTTAAGGGTTTCATGGGTCTTTAGAGTCCTCTTTATTTTTATGGGTTTTATGATTTTTAGCAGTTTTAGGGTCTTTTAGGGGTTTTAAGGTTATAATCATTTTTAAGTTTTTAAGAGTTTCTATTTTTTATGGTTTAAGGGTTTTCTAATGGGTTTTCAAGAGTTTTATGAATTTTTAAATTATTAGGTATTTTTAGGGTTTTTTGGTTTTTTATAGTTTTTATGTTTTTTTGGGATTGGGGGTAGAGGTTTTTAAGTTTTTTAGTGTTTTTAGTGATATTAGGTTTTTAAGGGGTTTTAGTTCTTTTAGGTTTTTAATTTTTTCTTATTGTTTTCAGGGTTTTTAGAGTTTTTATGTTTTAGATTATTTTTATGGTGTTGTTAGGATTTTTTAGGTTTTTATGGTTTCTAGGGATTTTTAGGGATTTTAGTTTTGGGGGGTTTTATGGTATTTTAGGTTTTTTGGGTTTTTTGAAATTTTTATGGTTTTAAAGGGAATCATAGTTTTTTTATCATTTATAGGCATTTAACGTTTTTTTAGAGTTTTTCGTGAGTTTTTTTGGTTTTATGGAATTTAGTGTTTTTTGTGTTTTTAGGTTTTTTAGGTTTTCATAGATATTTTAGTTTTTGGGGTTTTATGTGGTTTTTTAGCTTCATATGTATTTTATGGGTTTTATAATTTTTTTAATATATTTATTGTTTTGAAGGGAAATTATTATTTTTAGTGGTTGGGAGTTTTTTGGGTATTTAGGGGTTTTAATATTTTTAGGGGTTTTTATGGTTTCCATGGTTTATTAGTTTTTTTTTGGTCTTTAAGTATTTTTATCCTTATTTATGTTTTTACGGGGTTTCAATGTTATTAGGTTTTTATGGGTTTCTTATGGATTTTTAGGGGAATAAAAGATTTTAATTTTTATATGTATTTTTAGGGTTTTTACAATTTTTATAATTTCTAGAGATATTGAGGGTGTTTTTGGTTTTTTTGGAGTTTTGGGGTTTTATGTTTTTTAGGGTTTTAGGGGTTGTTAGTGTTTTTGGGATTCTATGATTTAATTAAATATTTTTCATGGATTGAAGGGTTTTTTTATATTTAGGGAATTTTAAGGAATTTTAATGATTTTATGGTTTTTAGTGTTTTCTGGGATTTTAGGGTTTTTTGGGGGTATTAAGAGTTTTTTGGTTTATTGAGGGATTTTATGGTTTTTATGGGTTTTTAGGGTTTCTAAGGTTTCTAGGGGTTTTGAGTGTATTTTGTGGTTTTTAACACTTATTGGATTTTTAGTGATTTTAAGTGTTTTTGTTTTTTTATGATTTTCTTAGAGGTTTTTAGGGTTTTATGGGTTTTACGTTTTTAGGAATTTTTATATCTTTTTTAGGATTTTTCATTGGTTTTTATTGATATTGATGGATTTTACGGTTTTCTCATGTTTTTAGGGATTTTTTGTTTCTATAGTTTTTAGAGGTTGTAAGTGTTTTTAATTTTTTTTTATTTTTTAGGATTTTTATAGTCTTTAGGGATTTAATTTGGGGGGGGTTCCTAATTTATTATGATTTGTACTATTTTTTAGGTTTTAGTGATTTAAAGGGTTTTAGAGTTTTTAAAACATTTTTAGGGGTTTAAATTTTTTATATTTTGTTGTGTTATTAGGGTTTTTATGTGTTTGAGGGGAATTTATGGATTTTAGGGTCTTTTAGGGTTTTTCGCATTTTTAAGGTTTTAGGGAGTTTAAGTGTTTTTATGTTTTTAAGTTATTCACAAGGGTTTTCAGCGTTTATAGTGTTTTTTACATTTTTTTCATTTTTTTGGTATTTTTAAGGATTTTTATGGGTTTTTAGGTTTTTAATTTATTTTGAGGGTTTTTTAGGATTTTTGGGGTTTATTGTGTTTTTATTTTTTTTAGGTTTGAGGTGATCTAAGTGTTTTAAGGTTTTCAAGGTATTCTTACGGGTTTTAAGGCTTTCTAGGGTTTTTTACAATTTCAAGGATTTTAAGGATTTTTATGGTCTTTAGGAATTTTGTGGGTTCTTATAGTTTTTAGGGATTCAAATGTTTGTATAGGTTTTTTTTTTGGTTTTTAGTGTTTTTTTAGTTTTTTAGGTTTTTTAAGGTTATTGGGTTTGAACGTTTTTATGGGATTAAATGATTTTTGGAGTTTTTAGTTATTTTTTAATGTTTTATGGGTTTTTTGTGTCTTTTTTATTTTTCGGGGTTTTAGGGTTTTTAGGGATATAATATTTTCTAAGGTATTTTAGTGTTTTTAGGGTTTAAATGTTTTCATATGGGTTTTTAAGGGGTTTATGATTTTTTAATTTTTTTGGAATTTTAGCTTTGTTTATAGTTTCTTATGTTTTTAGGGATTTTTGGGGGGTTTTTGTTTTTCTAGGGTTTTTAGTGTCTGTGTGTTTTTAGGTTTTTTTAGAGGTTTTTAGTTATTTGGGTTTTTAAGGATTTCTTATGGGTTTTTAGAATTTTTATATTTTTTATGTTTTAATGGATTTTTATGCGGTTTTAGGATCTTTTTGGGGTTTTAGTGTTTTGAGGATTTTTATGTTTTTTAGGATTTATGATTTTTTGAATTTTTTAGGGTTTTAAATGGTTTTAGAGTTTTTTATCATTTAAGGGGTTTAAATGATTTTTAGTGTTTTTTATGTGTTTTTTTGGGTTTTTAGAATTTTTATAGTTTTTTATGTTTTCATTTGCACTTTAGGTGGTTTTTTGCGCTTTAGGGGGTTTTTAGTTCTTTATGGATTTTAGGTTTTTTTATAATATTTTAACATTTTATGGGTTTAAAGGGTTTTTAGAGTTTTTAATGTTTTGGAGGGGTTATGTGTTTTAAGATTTTTAGGGGTTTAAATTATTTATGTGGGTTTTTATTGTTTTATGGTCTCTTACGATTTTTATCATTATTTAGGTTTTTAGGGTGTTTCAATGTTTTTAGGTTTTTATGGGTTTCCAAGTAATTTTCGAGGGTTTATGGGTTTTTTATGTTCGTAGTTATTTTTATGTTTTTTAAAATTTTTTTATTACTTCTAATGATTTTTAGGATTAGTTGGATTTTTTGGGTTTTAGGGGGTTTTAGGGTTTCTTTGGTTTTTAGGGGGGTTTAGTGTTTTTACAGTTTTAAGATCTACATAATATTTTTCAAGGTTTTAGGGGTTTCTTAGATTTTTAGGGACTTTTAATGATTTTTAAGATTTTATTGTTTTTAGGGTTTTTTGGGATTTTGAGAGTATTTATGTTTTTTATGTTATTAATAGATTTATTGTTTTTTGAAGATTTTAGGGGTTTTATGGGTATTTATGATAGTCAAGGTTTCTAGGGTTTTTAGGGTTTAGGGTTTTTAGTGTTTTTAGGGTTTTAGGGTCATTATGGGTTTAAACAATTTTTTGTTTTTATTTATTTTAAGTGTTTTTTATGTTTTTAAGTTTTTATTTTTGATTTTTATGGTTTTTATTTGTGTTTACATTTTTATGAATATTTAAATCGTTTTTAAGATTTTTTTGGGTTTTATCTATTTTTATCGATTTTGAGGGTTTTAGGGTTTTCTCAAGTTTTTAGTGTTTTTATGGTTCAATATTTTTTAGAGGTTTTAAGTGTTTTTTAAATTTAATTTTGTTAAGGGGTTTTTATCGTTTTTTGGTGTTTTGACATTTTTGGGGGCTTTTGTTTTTTTAATGTTTTTAGGGATTTTCCGAATTTTGAGGGATTTTAGGGTTTTTAAAGTTTTTAGTTTTTCTAAAAATTTTAACGGTTTAAATATTTTATAGTTTGTAGTGGTTTTTAGTATTTTAATGTGTTTCTAGGCTTATTAAGGTTTTGAGGGTTTTTATAGGTTTGAGGGGTTTAGGGCGTTTATAGACTTTTTGGGTTATTATGGTTTTTATAATTTTAGGTTTTATGGGTTTTAAGTGTTTTTCTGTTTTTATAGACTTCATGGGGTTTTTAGGGTTTTTACTATTTTTACATTTTTTTGTCTTTTTAGGTATTTTTTAGGATTCTTATGGATTTTAAGGTTTCTTAGGATTTTGAGGTTTTTTGGGTTATTAGTGTTTTTAGAATTTAAAGGATCTAAGTGTTTTATGATTTTTAGGGTTTTCTTATAGTTTTTAAGGGTTTATAGGGAATTTTACAATTTTAGGCTTTTTTAATTTTTATGGTTTTTAATAATATTGAGGTATTTTGGGTTTTTCGTTTTCTTTTGTATTTTTTTTTGTTTTTATGATTTATTATTGGTTTTAATGTGTTTATGGGATTAAAGTTTTTTCAATGATTTTAGTTGGTTTTATGGTTTTTATGGGATTTTAGGGTGTTTTATGTTTTATAGTGGTTTTATGGGGTTTAGGGGCTTTAGGGTCTTTTTACGGGTTTTAGGGTTATAATCATTGTTAGGTTTTTAACTTTATATAGTGTTTTTAGCTATTATAGGTTTACCTACGGTTTTTAAGGATTTTATGATATTTAAAAACTTAAAGGATTTTTCGGGTTGTTAGGTATTTTATAGTTTTTTTAGGTTTTTAGGTATTTTGGGTGTTTTTAGGCTTTTTAGGGTTTTTACTATTTTTTTGTTTTAAGGTTTTTAGCAGTTTTTAGTGATTTTAGTTTTTTATGGATTTCTTAGGGTTTAATAGGGTTTTCATATTTTTTATGTTTCAATGGATTTTTATGGTTTCATTAGTATTTTTTGGGTTTTTTGGAGTTTTTTGGGATTTTGGAGATTTTTAGTGTTTTTAGGATATTTTTATGGTTTTCTGGGTTTTTTGGGTTTTTTTAGTTTTATATAGTTTTAAATGTATTTAGGTTTTCATAGGGATATTAGGGATTTTTGGGGCTTTAGGGGTTTTTTAGTTTTTACAGCTTTTAGTGTTTTTTGAATTTTTTAACATTTTTAGGGGTTTAAAGGGTTTTAATATGTTATAGTGGTTTGGGGGTTTTTTCGGTTTTTAGGGGTTTTAAGAGTTTTAGGGGTTTTAATTGTTTCTTTGTGTTTTTAGTCTTTTTATTATAATTTAATGTTTTTATAATTATTTAGGTTTTTAAGGGGTTTCAATGTTTTTATCTTTTTACGGGTTTCATAGAGATTTTTAGGGGTCTAAGTGTTTTTTATTTTTATAAGTATTTTTAATTTTTTTTTGGTTTTTATGATTTCTATAGATTTTGAAGGCTTTTTGGGTATTTTTGGAATTTAGGGTTTTTAAGAGTTTTGGAATTTTTAGGGATTTAATGGTTTTTTAGTGTTTTTAGTTTTTTATGATTTACATAATATTTTTCAGGGTGTTTAGGGTTTTGATATTTTTAACTAATTTTAAGGATATTTTAGGATTTTACAATTTTTATAGTATTTTGGGATTTTGAGGGGTTTTAGGGTTTTTTGGGTATCAAGGGATTTGTGATTTTTTGGGGCTTTTAGGGATTTTTTTAGGGTTTTAATTTTTCGTAATATTTTTTGGGTTTATAGATATTTTAGAATTTTTTGTGGCATTTAACGGATTTTATGGATTTTTTTATTTTTATGGGTTTTAGCGTTTTTAGGGGTTTTAGGGTGTTTAGTGTTTTTTATAGTCTTTTTAGTATTTTTTAGGGGTTTTATCATTTTTTAGGGTTTTTCTGGGTTTTAAGTATTTTTAGATTTTTATGTTTTTGTCACGGTTTTTGGTGTTTTATAGGTTTTTTACATTTTATTGTATTTTAATGATTTTTTTTGGATTTTATGGTTTTTAGTGTTTTTTGGAATTTGAGGGTTTTGGGGTTTTATGGTTTTTTATATTCTCTATGGTTTTTAGCGATTTTTACATTTTTAGGGGTTTTAATTGTTTTTAGGTTTTTATGGTTTCTTATGGTATTTTAGGGTTTTTCGGTTTTATTAAAATTTTATGGATTTTATAACTCTTTAATATTTTTTTTGTTTTTAGGGGTTTTAGGGATTTTGAGAGTTTTTAGGGCTTTTTTGGTTTTTATTGTTTTTAGTGGTTTTAATTGTTTTTATGGTTTCAAAGTTTTCTGACCATTTTTCATGTTTTTAGGGTTTTTAGGTTTTTAGGGATTTTTAGGGCTTTTAAGAATTATTATGGGTTTTTAGGTTTTTTGGTATTTTTAGGATTATTATGGTTTTAGGGTTATTTGGGGATTTTAAAGTTTTTTATATTTTTAGAGGTTTTATTTGTTTTTTGGTTTTAAAGGTATTTTTTGGGTTTTTTAAGATTTTTAGTGTTTATTATGTTTCTAGGGGTTTTTATGGATTTTATAGGATTATTATGGTTTGAAATTTATTTAGGGATTTGTAGGGTTTTTATGCTTTCTTAGGGTTTTGATGGGTTATTAATTGTTTTTAGGGGTGTTTTGGGTTTTTAGGGTCTTAAGGGTTTTTAGAGTTTTAAAATGTTTTTATGATTTTTAAATGTTCTTAGGGTGTTAAGTATTTTTAGGATTTTTTTTGGATTTCTAGGTTTTATGGAATTTTAATGGTTTTTAGTGTTTTTATGAATTTTTAGGGTTTTTAGAGATTTTAACACTTTTTCATTTTTAAGGGATTTCATTGTTTATTTAGTTTTTAATGTTTTCTTAGGGACTTTTAGGAGTTTTAGGTTTCTTACGATTTTAGGGATTTTATTTACATTTTATTATTTTTATGATATTTATGGTTTTTAAGGATATTTACGAGTTTAGGTGTTTCTACAATTTTAGGGTTTTTGGTTTTATGAGTTTTTTGGTTTTTGAGTCTTTTTGTTTTAAGGTAATCTATAATTTTTAATATTTTTAGGGGTTTAAAAGTTTTGTGGAGTTTTTAATGATTTTTAGGGTTTTTATTGGTGTTTGGGAATTTAAGGTTTTTATTGGACTTATGGTTCTTAGGGGTTTTAGGGGTTTATGGACTTTTAGGGTTTCCAGGGTTTCTTATAGGATTTAAGTGTTTTTAGGTTTTATAGGCTTCCTAAGGGGTCTTCTTGGTTTTAAGGGTTTTTTATGTTCTAGGTATTTGTAGGATTTTTTTTTATTTTTTTTATTTTTATAGATTATTATGGGTTTAGGTTTTTTAGTGGTTTTATAATTATTTGGGTTTTTAGCGGTATTTTAGTTTTTAGGGTTTTATGGGTTTTATATTTTTTAATTTTTTAGGGGTTTAAAGGGTTTTATTGTTTTTAGGGTTTTTAGGGATTTTATGGATTTATTGGGTTTAATGGGTTTTAGTGGTTTTAATGGTTTATAGGGTTTTAAGGGGTTTTAAGGGTACTTATTGTTTTTATGTTTTTTAAGGGTTTTAAGTGTTTTGAGATTTTTATGGTTTTCAAAGGGATTATTAGGGCTTTAAGGTTTTCTTACTATTTTATGGAGTATTATAGAATTTTATTATTTTAATGGGTTTTTAGGTAATTTGATGGTTTTTATAATTTTTATAGTTTTTAAGGTTCATTATTTTTTTTTATTTTTATGGTTTTATGGGTTTTTTTAGTTTTGAAAGGGTTCAAAGGTTTTTTATAGTTTAATGTTCTTATGGGATTAAAGAGTATTTATGGTTTTTAGTGGGTTTTTAGGGTTTTAATGGGTTTTATGATTTTTAAGTATTTTGTTGGTTTTATATTTTTATGGTTTTAGCGGTTTTTAGGTTTTTAAGTTTTTTTAGGGTTTTTAGGACTTTATGGAGTTCTTAGGGGTTTTCAAGGATTTTTGGGTTTTAAAATTTTTATTGATTTTTAGGGAATTTTTAGGTTTTTATGGTTTTTAGGGTTGTTCAGGATGTTCATGGTTTTATGACTTTTTAGGTTTGTTATTTTTCTTGGGTTTTTAGGGGATTTTATGTTGTTAGGGGTTTTATGGTTTTTATAGTTTTTAACATTTTTTGGGTTTTAAAAGGTTCCTAGATTTTTTTAGTGGGGTATTTTTGATTTTATGGGTTTGTAGGGGTTTTTTATTTTTTTTAATTTTTATAATATCTCGGTTTATATAGTTTTTAGGATTTATTTATTTTTTAGGGGTTTTATTTGTTTATAGGTTTTATGGTTTCCTTACGATTTTTCAACGATTAGAGGTTTTTATATTTTATGGATTATTAAGGATTTTATTTTTTTTAATTTTTTTTATTGATTTTATCTTTTTTTAGGGTTTTTAGGGTTTTAGGGATTTTATGAGTTTTAGGGTTTTTTTTATTTTGAGTTTTTAATTTTGTGTTTTTTGAGTTTTAAATGTTTTTATGGTTTTAAAAGTTGTTAGTGTTTTTAGTGGTTTTTATGGAGTTTTAGGGTTTTAGGGTCTTTAGAATTGTTTAGGATTTTTAGTGTTTTTAGTATTTTTTTGTTTTTAGTGTTTTAAGGTTTTTAAGGATTTCTTAGGGGGGTTAGGGTTTTAAGGGGTTTTTACATTTTTAGGGTTTTTATGGGATTTAGAGGTTTCAGAATATTTATAGGTTTCTTAGGGGTTTTAAGTTCTTTTATGTTTTTTTAGGGGTTCTCATATTTTTTAGGGGTTTAAATGTTTTTAGCGATTTTTATGGCGTTTAAATATTTTTTTGGTTTTGGGTTTTATGGATTTTGTGGGGTTTTAGGGTTTTAAAGGTTTTTAATGGGTTTTAAGGTCTTTTATGGTTTTTTATGGTTTTAGAGTTTTTTCTATTTTTTGAGATTTTTTTAGTCATTTATGATTTTTATTGTTTTTAGGGATTTTGAGGGATTTTGAGGGATTTTAGGGTTTTGAAGGGTTTTTTTAGCGTTTTAGGGTTTTATGGTTCTTTGGGATTTTAAGTTTCTTTTTTGAGTTTTTTATGTATTGATGGGTTTCTAGAGTTTTTAACATTTTTAGGGGTTTAAATGGTTTTTTGAATTTTAGTGTCTTTTTTGGGTTTGTATGGGATTTGGGGTTTTTTATGTTGTTAATGGTTTTATGGTTTTTATGGGTTTTAGGGTTTTTAAAGTCTTTTTATGGGTTTTAATGGTTTTTAGGATTCTATAGATCTTTTAGGGGTTTGAAGTGTTTTAAGGTTTTTAAGGTTTTCCTAACAGTTTTCAGGGTTTCTTATGTTCTTACATTTTTATAGATTCTTTGGGATTTTTAGGGTTTTAGAGGTTTTCGGGTTTTATTGGTTTTTTCATTTTTTATAGTTTTTTAGGGGTGTAAAGTTTTTTAATGTTTTATTATGGTATTTTTGCATATATAAGGTTTTTATTATTTTTAGTTATTTTTTGGGTTTCAAAGGGTTTTCAGTGTTTTTAGGTTTTTACATTTTTTGGGGGTTTTAGGGTTATTTTGGATTTTTTTTGGGTTTTAATATTTTTTAGAGATTTTAACCATTTTTAGGGTTTAAAAGGATTCTTATATTTTTGTAGTTGGTTATAAGGTTATTAGGGGATTTTTAAAAAATGGGATTTTCTTTGTTTTTTTTGTTTTTAGTAATTTTTCTTGTTTTATGGTATTTTGTGTTTTTATTGTATTCATCAATTTTAGGTTTTTAGGGGTTTTATAGATTTCATAGCATTTTTAGGGTTTTTAGTGTCTTTTAATTTTTAGGGATTTTTATGGATTTTTATAATTTTATGAGTTTCTTGGGGTTTTGTGGATTTTTAGGGGTGAAAGGGTTTTTAGTGTTTTTGTGGTTTTTGGTTTTTTTGGGTTTTAGAATTTTTAGGTTTTTAGGGGTTTTTTGTGCTTTAATATTTTTATGTGTTACTTTGGGTTATTCAGGTTTTTTTATGTTTTTAGGGTACATATGGATTTTTTATTTTTTAAGGATTTTTTGGGTTTTTTGGGTTTTTTGTGATTTTGAGGGGTTAATGGTTTTATTGGTTTTTTTATTTTTTTGGGTTTTTAATGTTTTTATAGTTTTTAATGTTTTCAGTGGTTTAATGGGATTTTAGTTTTATTAGTTGTTTTTAGGGTTTTTATGGGTTTTGGGATTTTATGGTATGGTTTTAAGTTAGGTTTAGGGTTTTAGGATCTTTTAGGGGTTTTAGAGGTTTTATCATTTTTTACGTTTTTAGGGGTTTAAGTGTTAGGTTTTTATGTTTATATTATGTTTTTCAGGGTTTTTAGGGGTTTCTAAATCATTAGGGATTTTTTGGGATATTTTAGGATTCTTATGGGTTTTAGAGTTTTTATAGATTATGATGGTTTTTAGGGGGATTTAGAGTTTTTAGGCTTATTTAGGGTTTTCAGCAATTTTAGGTTTTATAGGGATTTTAAGTAATTTTAGTTTTTAAAGGTTTCTGATGGGTTTTCTGGATTTTTAGGTGTTTTTTTCTAAATTACTATGGTTTTTTTGTATTTTTAGGGGTTTTTGGTTTTTAGGGTTTTTCTGGTTTTTTGGGGGGTTTTAGGGTTTTTTATTTTTTTCAGGGTATTTATGATTTTTAGAGTTTTTTATATTTTTAGAAGTTTAAATGTTTTTTAGAATTTTTTAGTGTTTTTTATGGATTTTATGTGATTTTATGGATTTTTAAGGTTTGTGGGGGGTTTTCGGGATTTTAGGGTTTTTAGGGGTTATCCTGGGTTTGTATCATTTTTAGGGGTTTTGATTATTTTTATGTTTTTATAGATTAATTTTTTAGGGTTTTAAGACTTTTTAACTATTTAGGTATTTTTAGGGATTTCTTAGGATTTTTATAGGGTTTTTGGATTTTTAGGGATTTTGAGAGGTTTTACCATATTTCGGGATTTTATGTTTTTTATTATTTTTATAATATTTTTGGTTTTTAGGGTTTCCATGTTTTTTTGGGTTTTTACTTTTTTATGAATTTTAGGGATTTTAAGGATTTTTATATTTTTTATGTTTTTTAGTGATTTTCATGGGTTTTAGGGTTTATAATTGTATTTTTGGGATTTCATGTTTTCTTTTGGTTTTTTTCTTTTTTGAGGTTTTTATGGTTTTTATTTTATTTTAGAGTTTTTAAAAGTTTTTATGGGTCTAAAGGGTTATTATGCATTTTATTCATATTTGGGATATTATGGGGATTTAAGGATTTTAAGGTTTTTAGGGTTTTTTAGGGGTTATATCATTTTTAGGGTCTTTTAGGATTTTTATCAGTTTTTTGTTTTTAATGGTTTTTAGGTTTTTTATGTGTTTTAGTATTTTTATGGGTTTTATGTTTTTATGGAATTTTAGTTATTTTATGGGGTTTTTGGGTTTTTTGGGATTTTCATGGTTTGGGGTTTTTTATTGATTTTTGAATTTCTAGGTTTTTAGGGGTTTAGATGTTTTAAGATGTTGAGATTTTCTTTGGGGGTTTCAAGGATTATTTGGTTTTTATGATTTTTGTGATTTTTAGTGATTTTTATAGATTTTTATGTTTGTAGGGTTTTAAGGTATATTAATGTTTTTAGATGTATTTTAGTGTGTGGATTTTTTTATTGTTTATTTGTTTTTAGTATTTTTTGGGTTTTTAGGGTTTTATGTTTTTTTAGAGGTTTTGAAAATTTTGGGGGTTTAAAGGGTTTTTAGAGTTTACAGTAGTTTATTATAGTTTTTATGGGCTTTTAGGATTCTTAAGGTTTTTTAGGTTTTTATGGCTTTAGGGGTTTTAGGGTTATTTTATCATTTTTAGGTTTTTTACCATTATTTATATTTTTATGGGGTTTAAGTGTTTTTGTTGTTTTTATTGGTATTTAGGGTTTTTAATGGTTTTATATATTTTAGGGTTTTTAAGGCATTTATGGTTTTTAGCATTTTTTTTTGTTTTTTAGCAGTTCAAAGAATTTTTAGGTTTTTCAGGTTTTTTTGGAGTTATAAGGTTTTTTGGGGTTTTTATGTATTTAGTTATTTTTTGGTATTTTTAGGTTTTTTATGGTTTTTTATTGTTTTTAAGGATTTTTAGGGGGTTTATTTTTTTAGGGTTTTTAAGGGTTTTAGGGATTTTATTATTTTTGTGATTTTTGTAGGTCTTTTAATTTTTTGAGGTTTTCAAGGTTTTATTAGATTTTTTAAGGTTTTATAGGTCTTTGTGTTTCTAGGGATTTTTGAGGATTTTTTGAGTTTTTTGGGTTTTTAGGGACTTAGATGGTTTTAGGGTTGTTGAGCTTTTTATGATTTTTTTGAATTTTTAGGGGTATATTGAGTTTTTAGGGGTTTTGATGTTTTTTATAGTTTTTTACCATTATATGGGTTTAAAGAGTTTTTATATTTTTAGTGGGATTTTAAGGTTTTTTTGGGTTTTTTCGGGTTTTAGGGGTTTTATAGTTTTTAGGGATATAGAGTTTTTAGGTTTTTAGGGGTTTTATCATTTTTTTATAGGGTTAAAGTGTGTTTAGGGTTTTCATTTTTTTCTTAGCGGTTTTAAGGGTTTTTTACTTTTGTATGTATTTTAAGATATTTTTAGGAATTTTATATTTTTTAAGGTTTTTTATTTTTTAATGGGTTTTCAGGGATTTTTAATTTTTTTCTAGGTTCTTGGGTTTCTTTTTATTTTTAGGGGTTTCATAATTTTTAAAAACATTATGGGTTTAAAGGGTTTTAGAGTTTTTAGTGGGTTTTTAGGGGATTTATTGGTTTATAGGGATTTTAATGTTTGTAGGGGGTTTATAGTTTTTAATGGTTTTTATGAATTTTATGTTCTTTTAAGATTTATAGGGATTTTCGAGTTCTTATGTTTCTTTGGGTTTTAAGGGTTTTAATGTTTTTAAAGTGTTCTTACAGGTTTGGGGTTTTTGTTAGGTTCTTTAGGGATATTAGGGTTATTAGGATTTAATAGTGCCTTAGTGTTTTTAGTTTTTTATAGGCTTTATAATTGTTTTAAGTGTTTTCAGGTTTTTTTGGTTTCTCTAGGGGTTTCATGGTTTTAAGGGTTTTTTACATTTTTAGGGAGTTTAGGGATATTTTTGGATTTTTATCGGTTTTTAGGGTTTTTAGGGTTTTTCAGGATTTTTGTGTTTTAGTGTTATTATTATTTTGTATGTTTTTTATGTATTTTAGAATTTTTATCAATTTTAAGGGTTTAAAGGGTTTTTAGAATATTTAGTGGTTTTTTAGTTTCTTAGGTATTTTATGGTTTTTTAACATTTAAGAGGTTTTTATGGTTTTTAGGGGTTTTAGGGTTTGTAGTGTTTTTAGCATTTCTAGGTTTTTAGGGTTTTTTATTGTTTTTATGTTTTTAATGTTTTCTTAAGGGTTTCCAGAGGTTTTACGGTTTTTTACATTTTTAGGGGTTTTTAGGGGTTTTAAGGATTTTTATTGTTTTTTATTGTTTTATGGATTTTGAAGGGTTTTAGGGTTTTTAGGGTTATAGATTTTTTATGTTTTTTATTTTAGTGGTTTTTTTTAGTTTTTATAGTTTTTTATATTTTTTAATGTTTTACACGTTTTAAATGGTTTTTTGAGTCTCTAGTGGTTTTTGGATATTTATGGGGTTTTAAGAATTTTTAAGGTTTTTAGTGGTTTTCTGGTTTTTTTTGGGGGTTTTAGGGATTTTAAGGACTTTATGAGTTTAAATTTTTTTAGGTTTTTATGAGATTTAAGTGTTTTATGGTTTTATGGTTTTCTTAGGGGTTATTTGGGATTTTAGGATTTTTTATGTTTGTAGGTATATTTAGGGATTTTTAAGGAATTTTATGGGATTTTTTCCTTATATGGAATTTAAGTTTGTTTAGTATTTTCTTCAGTTTTCTAGGGGTTTTTTCATTTTTAGGCTTTCTAAGAGTTTTACTTGTAATTATTTATTTATGTTTTTCTTAGTATTTTTTTGGGTTTCTAGGTTTTTGAGGTTTTTAGTACTTTTTATGATTTTTTGTTGTTTTTTGGGGGGTTTTATGGTTTTAAGGGTTTATATGGTTTTTTATGTTTTTTAGATTTTTTTTTGGGGGGGGGGGGTAATGTGCTTTTACGTTTTTAAGGTTTTCTTAGGGGTTTTTAGTGTTTTTAGGGTTTTTTAAAATTTTTGGATTTTTTTGGATTTTTTAGGATTTTAATGGGTTTTGGGGTTTTTAAGGATTTTGTGGGGTTTTATTGGTTTTTAGGATTTTTAGGGTTTCTTTGGGTTTTTTAGTGTTTTGGGTTTTTTTAATTTTTTAGGAGTTTTAATGTTGTTTGAGTTTTTAACTTTTATAGGGGTTTAAAGGTTCTTGTTTTTTAGTTTTTAGTGTGTTTTTTGGGTTTTTAGGGGTTTTAGGGTTTTTATGGTTTGGGGGGGTTATGTTTTTAGGGGTTTTTAGGGATTTTAGGGTTTTTAGGGATTTTAGTGGATTTAAGGATTTTAGGGGTTTTAGGTTCTTTTCGTTTTTTAGTATTTTTTACGATTTTATATTTTTAGTGAGTTTTAGTGTTTTTAGGTTTTTATGGTTATCATAGGGGTTTTTGTGGGTTTTTTGGTTTTTTATGTTTCAGAGATTTTGGGGGATTTTAAAAATTTATATGGGTTTTTAAAAAAAATCTTTCTTTAGGGTATTTATCATTTTTAAATTTTTGAGGGGTTTTAAGTGTTTTTAGCTTTTTAATGATTTATTAGGGGTTTCATGGTTTTTATGGTATTTTATGTTTTTATGTATTTTTTGGGATTTTTTAGGATATTTATGGTATTTATTGTTTTTAGAGATTTTGAGTGTTTTTAGCGTTTTTAGTATTTTTATAGTTTTTTTTGGTTTTTTAAGTTTTTTGAGTTCCTTAGGGTATTAAATTTTTTTTAAAAAAATTATTATTTTTATGTGTTTAAAGGGTTTTTAGAGTTTTTATTGGGTGTTTTTGGTTTTATGGGGTTTGAGGGTATTTTAAGGTTTTTAGGTGTTTTATGGTTTTTTGTGTTTTTCGGATTTTTAGGGTTTTTGAATTTTTTGTGTTTTTACGGGTTTTTATTGTTTTTTTGTTATTAAGGTTTTCTTTGGGTTTTCATGGTTTTTAATGTTTTTAGGTATTTTGGTATTTTTTATGTTTTTATGGGGTTTTAGTGTTTTTCATAGTTTTAGGGTTATTAGGGTTATAAGGGGTTTCATTGTATTTTTTCATTTTTAGGTTTTTTAGGGTTTTATTTGTTTTTAGGTTTTTATGGTATTCTTAGTGGTTTTCATGGTTTTTTGGTTTTTTACATTTTTATAAATTTATAGGAATATTTTTATTTTTTATTTTTGGTGATTTTTTTGGGAAACCATGAAATGAGATATAGAATAGTCTAGGGATGGATCTACACTCTCCTAGCTCATGGTGCTCCCTATGCCTCCTGTTCCATTCATATGGTACTGAGGGTCTTCTCGACAGTGACAACGCTTTGCTTCGCCTGGCCCATCCTCTTCTTCATCTCGCTTCCTTCTTCTCCCCTCTCCACTGATGTGTCTTGCTGGTGTGGACATCACGCACTGCTCACCACCCCTATTTCATTATATCCCTATGTATCAGACCCCCATTCTAGATCTATGTGTGCTGGTTCTTTATACGGAATGGGTTAGTGTAGGTGGTAGTATATGGTTCCTTTCTTCTCCTCTTCCCTTGCAGACATACCCAGCGTGTTTGGCCCCACATTTTCGGGATTGATTTGGTATTTGGGACTACAAGGGATGGTGAAACAAGAGGTCTAGGATTGGCCTCATCTCAGGTTCTCCATCGGCACAGGCCTCTTCCATTCCTCAGTTTGGCTCCTTCTCTCTTTCTTGGTTGTGGATTGAGTTCTAGTATGGTGATGTTCTTTGGGATTGATCATGACTCTATGTTTTTTGGGTCACTATTTTTAATGGGATTATGTGGTTTTCCACTTGGTCTCCTACTGAGGCAACTATATTCTAAAACCTGCTCTGATGTCCTTGTCTTGCACACCTTTCCAAGTCTGTTTGGTCCACAGGTTTTCATGGAGGTTTTGGGAGGTGCGGTTCGAGTGGCTTATCATCTCTGGGAGCATTATTGTCCCATCAATGAATGTTCAGATGTTTATGATGTTCTGTTTTGATCGTTTTTTGGTTGTGATGTTGGAGTTCTACAATGGTGATATGAAGACAGTGGGGTTGATTTGTGGATGTCCAGGTTCAATTACCAATGGCCATCTGCTCCAGTGATGATGGTCATCCATGATGTATGTGGTGTTCCTTCCGGCTATGGTGACATTGGGGGTGATGGCTATGGCAATGATGTTTGGAGTGGAAAGTGATGACATGATGACAAAAATGGGTGATGATGATGGTGTTAGTGTGATTTCAATGTGTATCTGAAATGCAAATTTTCTAGGGGCACAAGAATGATTTTTAGTATCTATCACTGATGTGACAGTTTCCTCAGTGACAAATCACATTTTAAATTATGAATTTGTGGCATGTTTTTGGAATTTTAAATATGTTTCCTATTATAAGGTTTTATTTGGTCATGTGTGGTTCCCACTTTATCTTAAAAGTGTATTTAATGAAAATAACAAAAAAATGATTTGGAGGGGGTGTATTTTTTGGGTTTTTAGAGTTTTTATGTTTTTTCTATTTTTTATGTTTTTTAGGGTATTAAAGGTTATTTTAGTTTTTAACAGTATTAGAGGTTTGAAGGGTGTTTGTAGTTTTAGTGGGTTTTGGGGGTTTTCAAGGTTTTCAAGGTTTTTAATTTTTTTTGGGTTTATGTTGTATAACTCTTTTTTGGTTTTTTTGTTTTTTTTTACATTTTTAAGGGTTTCAGAGTTTTTTAGGTTTTTGAGGTTTTCTTAGGAGTTTTCAGTGGTTTAAGGGTTTTTGAATTTCTATGGACTTTTCTGTCTTTTCTAATATTTTTATCTTTTTAGGGGTTTTAGGATTTATTAGGTTTTCAGGTTTTAGGGCTTTTTATTTTTTTATGGTTTATGTGGTTTTAGGGGTATTTTATGTTTTAGGGGTTTTATGGGTTTTAGGACTTTTAGTGTTTTTATTATTTTTAGTGTTTATTCCGTTTTTTATATTTTTTGGGTCATTTCGGTTTCATGGTTTTTAAGGTTTCCTTAGAGTTTTCCACAATTTCTAATAATTGTATTGAATTTTTTAGATTTTTTTTGTATTTATATGGGTTTTTAGGTTTTTTAGGAATGTTTAGGATTTTTAGGGTATTTATGGGTTTTATGGTTGTATGGGCTTCTAGGTTTTGTTATGTTCTTAATATTTTTATGGTTTTTAGAGTTTTTATCCTATTTAGGGTTTTAAAGGGTTTTAGTGTTTTTTGTGGTTTTCTAGGGTTTTTATTATATTTTAATGTTTTAAAATATATTTATTGGTTTTATAGTTTTTAGGGTTTAGGGTTTTTAGGGGTTTTAGGGGTTTTTAGCATTTTTCATGTTTTTATGGCTTTAATTTTTTTATATATTTTTATGTTTTTCTTAGGGTTTTCACATTTTTTTTGTTTTTTTTACACTTTCAGTTATTTTTATGGGTTTTTTGGATTTTTAGGCTCTTTATGATTTTTAGTGATTTTGAGGGATTTTAGGGGTTTAGGGGATTTATGGGTTTTATGGTATTTCTTTTGTTATTAGGGGTTTTTTGAGATTTTATGGGTCCTAAAGTTTTTTATTTTTGAGTTTTAAGGGGTTTTATGGTTTTTAGTGTTTTTTTTTGTTTTTAGGGGTTTTAGGTGTTTTCATGTTCTCATGGATTTCATAGGTATTTTAACAGTTTTTAGGGTATTTTATTTTTTATGATTTTATTGTGATTTATTAGTATTTTATGGTTTTTATGGTTTTTTGATTTTTTAGGGTTTTTATGAGTTTTTTGATTTTTTTTTTGTTTTTAAGGCTTTTTGATGTTTTAGGGTTTATAAAAATTTTTTGAGTTTTTTAATGATTGTAGTGGTTCAAAGGGTATTTATAGTTATTATTGGTTTTTAGGGTTTATGGGTTTTTAATAATTTTAAGGTTTCTAGGGGGTTTTATGGTTTTTTGGGATTTTAGGTGTTTTTCATTTTTGGGGTTTTATGGGTTTTAATTATTTTTAGTTTTCTAATGTTTTTTATGGGATTTCATGGATTTTGTGATTTTTAACATTTTTATGGTTTTAGGGATTGGGGGATTTCTAAGGGTTCTTAGGGGTTGGTGGATTTTAATTTTTTGGGTTTTTTGTGGTTTTTGGGATTTTATGGTTTTTTGGGTTTAATGTTTTAATTTTTAGGGTATTTAATTATTTTCAGAGTATTTTATTATTTTTAAGGGTTTAAAGGGTTTTCAGTGTTTTTAGTGTTTTTCAGAGTTTTTATAGTTTTTAGGGTTTTTAGTGTTTTTAGTGGTTTTATGGGTTTTAGGGGTTTCTGGGTTTTTTTGGTCTTTTTTGGGGTTTTAAGGCTTTTTAGCATTTTTTGTACTTTTAGGTGTTTAAATTATTTTTAGGTTTTTAAGTTTTTGTTTAGGATTTTTCAGGTTATTTACATTTTTTAAATTTTTAGGGATTTTTAGGGATTTTTTGGATTTTTTGGTGTTTTAGGGTTTTTAGAGATTTTGTGGGTTTTAGGGTTTTTATGGTTTTTGGGGGTTTTATGGTTTGTTTTTGTTTTTTGTTTTTAAATTTTTTAATGTCTTTAACATTTTAAGGTTTTTAAGGTTTTTCAGTGTTTTATTTGTTTTATGGCTTTTAGGGGTTTTATGGTGTTTTAGGGGTTTTAGGGGTTTTCATTATTTTAGGGGATTAACAGTTAATAAGATTATGAGGGATTTTATTATTTTTAGGTTTTTAGGGATTTGGGTAAGGGGTTGGGTTTTTACGGTTTTTAGGGTTTTTAGCATTTTTTGTTTTTAGTATTTTTATGAATTTTTTGGTTTTCAATGTTTTCTTAGGGTGTTTTATGATTTTTTCAGTTTTTTATATTTTTAGGGTTTAGGGATTTTTTAAAATTTTTATGGTTCTCTTGCAATTTTTGGGATTTTGAGGGTTGTCAGGGGTTTTTAGGTTTTTTTTGGTTTTTAGGAGTTTTAAGTGTTTTATGGATTTTATGTGTTTTTTAGGTTTTTAATATTTTTTTGGGTTTAAAGGGTTTTTAGATTATTTATTGGCTTTTCCATGTTTTTAAGGTTTTTTAATGTTTTTAGGGGTTTTATGAATTTTACTGTTGTTATGTTTTTTTTGGTTTTAGCATTTTTAGGGTTTTTTGGGGGGGTTTATGTTTTTATGATTTTCTTAGGGATTTTCATGGTGTTTAGGTGTTTTAGGGATTTTCTGATTTTAGGGATTTAGGGATTTTATAATTTTATAATTTTTAGGTTTTTTAAGGATTTTAAGCGTTTTTATGTTTTTTATCGTTCGTATGGATTTTATGATTTTATTTGTTTTTAAGGTTTTAATGAATTTTTTGGGTATTAAAGGTTTTTTAGAGTTTTTTAACCTTTTTTAGGGGATTTAAGGGGTTTTAAGTTTGGAGTGTTTTTTAAGGTTTTTATGGAATTTAGGGTCTTTATGGTTTTTAGGTGTTCTATATTTTTTATGGTTTTTTGGGTTTTAAACATTTTTAGGAATTTAGGGGTTTTACATGTTTTTAGGTTTTTAATGTTTTTTAGTATTTCTCAAGGTTTATGATTTTTAATGTTTTAGGTATATTTAATATTTTTTAGAATTTTTTTAGTGTTATTAGGGATTTTGAGATTTTTAAGTGTTATTTACAGTTTTTAAAGTTTTTATATTTTTTGGGTTTTAAGGTTTTTTATAGTTTTTTAACATTTTAATGGGATTAAAGGGTTCTTAGAGTTTTTAGTAGTTTTTAGGGTATTTATGGGGTTTTAGGGGTTTTATGGGTTTTGGTATTTTTAGGGGGTTTTATGGGTTTTTAGGGGTTTTTAGTTGTTTTGGTGGTTTTTAGCATTTTTAGGATTTTTGGGGTTTTAAGTAGTTTTAGGTTTTTAAGGGTTTCTTAGGGGATTTCAGGGTTTTTAGGGTTATTTATGTTTTTGGTAATTTTTAAGGATTTTAATGGATTTCAGGGTTTTTAGGGATTTTGATGGTTTTTATTATTGTTAGGGTTTTTATGGTATTTTTGTATTTGAAGGGGTTTTTTGAGTTTTTTTGGATTTTTACGATATTTTAGATTATTTAAGGTTGTAGGGATCCAAAGGGGTTCTACTTTTTTTATTCTGTTTTAGGGTATTATCAATTTTTAGGATTTTAGATGATTTTATGGGTTTAAATGTTTTCAGGGTTTTGATACTTTTAGGGTTTAAAATTCATCTTACGGTTTTAGGGGTTTTAATTGTTTTTTTATTTTTAAGTATTTCTTAGGGATTTAAATTTTTTTGGGGTTTTATGTTTTAATGGATTTTTAGGGATTTTTTAGGATTTTTATGGTTTTAAGTGGCGTTAAGGATTTGAGGGGAATTTAGAGTTTTTTAGGTATTTTAGGGTTTTTGTGGTTTTTTTTTTAATTTTTGGGATTATTTTACTTTTTACCTGATTTATGGTTTTTCGAGTCTTTTAATATTTAATGGGATTAAAAAAAAATTAGTGTTTTTAGTGGTTTAGGGTTTTATTAATTTTTAGAAATATTATTTTATTTAGGGGTATATGGTTTTTAGGTGTTTTTTGAGATTTTTGGATCTTTTTAGGTTTTTAGGGTTTTTATCATTTTTTAGGTTATTAGGGGTTTTAAGTGTTTCTAGGTTTTTATGGTTTCATTATGGATTTTAATAGTTTTTAGGGTTTTTTATATTTTATGTATTTTCCGGGAAATTTTTATTATTCGTATAATTTTTAGGGTTTTTAGTAATATTTAGGGGTTCTATGTTTTTTTATGTTTTTTAGATTTTCTTAGGGGTTTCCATGGTTTTTAGTGTTTTTACATTTTTAGGTATTTTTAGATCCTTTTATGATATTTATGGGTTTATAGGGTTATAAGGGGTTTTTAGTGTTCTGAAATTTTATAGGGTTTTTTTTAGTTTAGTTGGGTTTTTAGGGTTAATTTTATTTTTTATGGATTCTAAGATTTTTTAGAGTTTTTTAATATTTTTTGGGGGTTTAATGGTCTTAGTGTTTTTACTAATTTTTACGGCTTTTAGGAGGTTTAGTGTTTTTCAAGGTTTTAGGGGGTTTATGGGTTTTAGGTGTTTTAGGGTCTTTTAGGGGTTTTACATTTTTCAGGTTTAGGGGTTTTTAGTTTTTTATGATATTAGGGTTTTCTTAGGGTTTTAAGTGGTTTTTAGGATTTTTATAATTTTTTTTGTTTTTCTGGGTTTTAAGTGTTTTTATGTTTTTAATGTTTTGTTTGCGTTTTTCAATTTATTTAGTTTTTTTATGTTTTTATTGATTTTGGACTTTTATTATTTTTATGAATTTTTTGGGTTTTTTAGGATTTTCAGGTTTTTAGGTTTTTAAAGGTTTTTTGGGATTTTAGACTTTTTTTAGTTTTTATTCCTTTTAAATTTTTTAGTTTTTTTTTAATTTTTTTAGGTGTTTAAAGGGTTTTAATATATTTTGCGGTTTTATGGATTTTATTGGTTGCTTTTGGTTTTTTGGTTTTTTGAGGTTTTTTTGGGTTTTTTGGTTTTTCGGGGTTTTTTAGGATTTTTTGGTGTCTTTTGGGGTTTTATGGTCTTTTTAGTGTTTTTCATGGTTTTTAGGGTTTTTGAGGTTTTAAGGGGTTTGATGTGATTTGAGGTTTTTTTGATTTTCTTTAATATTTTTAGGTATTTAATGGTTTTGACAATTTTAGGGATTTTTATGGTTTTTAGAGCTTTTATGGGCAATTAGGGTTCTAGGGGATTTTATGGATTTTAGGGTTTTTATGGTTTTTATGATTTTTATCATTTTTTAGGTTTTTTGGTGTTTTATGTGTTTTTCGGTTTCTATGGTTTTCTTAGGGGTTTCAGGGTTTATACGATTTTTTTATGTTTAAAATTATTCTTAGTACATTTTTAATATATTGATGGGTTTTTAGGGGTTTCTTTGATTTTGAGTGTTTTTAGGGTTTTTAGGGTGTTTATGGTTTTTTTTTGGTTTTAAGGGTTTTAGTAGTTTTTTGAGTTTTTTGATATTTTAAGGTTTTTTAGAGTTATGACATGATTTTAGGGGTTTGAAGGGGTTTTTGAGTTTTAGTGGGTTTTATGATTTCTAAGGGTTTTTAGGATATTTTATAGTTTTAGGGTATTTTCCAGTTTCTAGGGGTCTTTATGATTATTATGGGTTTATATGGGGTTATAAGGGGGTTTAGGGTACTTTTATAGTTTTTAGAATATTTAGGTTTTTAGGGGTTTTATGTGGTTTTTTGGTTTTTAAGGTTTTCTTATGGTTTTTCAAGGTTTATAGGGATTCTTTACATTTTATGGATTTTTTGAGATTTTTAGGATTTCTATTATTTTTAGGGTATTTTGTGTTTTTTAGAGTTTATATTATTTTGTAGGGGTTTTAGGGTAATTTATGGTTTTCATTGTTTTTAGCTTTTTAATAGTTTTAAGTGTATTTAGATTTTTTTTATTTCTTAGGGTTTTCAGGGTTTGAGGGTTTTTTATGTTTTTCTGGATTATTAGTGATTTTATTTGTTTTTTATGGTTTTTAGTCATTAAGAGGTTTTGGAATAGTTTTTATTGTTTTATAATTTTTATGGTTTATTTGGGTTTTTGGGATTTTTAGTTCATAAGGTTTTTAAGATTTTTTTGGAGTTTTAAACGTTTTTAAGGGTTTAAAGGGTTTTTAGTGTTTTTATTTATTTTTATGGTTTTTATAGGTTTTTAGCAATTTTTATGGTTTTTAGGTTTTTATTGGTATTTAGGATTTTATGGTGTTTTAGAATTTATAGCATTTTCATGTTTTTAGGGGTTTTATGTTTTTTATGTTTTCATGCTTTTTGTAATAGAATTTATGGTTTTTTATGTTTTAAAATTTTTTAAGGTATTTTATTGATTTTATAGTATTTTTTATGATTTTTTGGGGCTTTTAGTTATTTTTTTAGAGTATTTAGGGTTTTTGGGGTTTTTGGATTTTTAGAATTTTTAGGGTTTTTTGGGTTTTGATTGTATTTTGGTTTTCAATGTTTTCTTAGGGGTTTTCAGGGTTTATAGGGTTTTTTATGTTTTTAGGTATTTTTTTAGTATTTTTATTTATTTTTAGGTTTTTTAGGTTTTCTAGTGATTATAAGGACTTTAAGGTTTTTTATGACTTTTTGTGTTTTTAGTGTTCTTTTTTATCTATTTTACGATATAAATGTTTTTAGATTTTTTAAAAGTTTTTAAGGGGGTAAAGAGTTTTTAGGGTTTTTAGCAGGTTATGGATTTTTTTGGGTTTTAAGGTATGTTTAATATTTTTTGGGAGGTTTATAGTTTTTAGCTATATTAGGGTATTTAGTATCTTATAGGGGTTTTAAAGTTTTTTGCATTTTTAGGATTTTTAGGGGTTTTTAGTGTCTTCATGTTAATACAGTTTTCTTAGGGGTTTTTAAGTTTTTTTGGTTTTTTTACTCTTTATGTATTTTTAGGGCCTTCAAAATATTTAAGGTTATTAGGGTTCTGGGGGATTTTGAGGGGTTTTAGGGTTATTTAAGATTTTTAACATTTTCTTAGATTTGTAGTGGTTTGAGTTATTTTGGGGTTTTACAGTTATCTTAGGGGGATTCACAATTTTAATGGGTTTTTATGTGTTTGGGGATTATTATGTATTTTTTATGATTTTTATTATCTTTTTGGGATTTCAATGATTTTATGGGGTTTTAGGGTTTTTTTATTTTTATGGGTTTTTTGGTTTTTTTGGGTTTTAAGGTACTTTTAGTATTTTATGGGTTTTTAGGTTTTTATATTTTTTTTAACATTTTTAGGGTTTTAATGGGCTTTTAGAGTTTTTAGTGATTTTATATGGGTATTATGGGTTTTTAGGTTTTTTAAGGATTTTAAGGGTTTCTATGGTTTTTTGGGATTCATGGTTTTTAGGGTTTTAATGTAATCTTAGGGTTTCTATGTTTTTTAATGTTTTTTATGTTTTTAAGTATTTTTAGTTATTTTTTAGGTCTTTTATGTTCTTAAGTATTTTTTATTGATTTTTAGGGGTTTTTAGTATTTTTAGAGTGTTTAGGTTTTTTAGGGTTTTTTAATTTTTTAAAATATTAAGTGGTTTAAAGTGTTGTTGTATTCTTATGGTTTTATTTAGGGTGTTCAGGGTTTTCTTAGTTTTTTGGGATTTTTGGGCTTTATTATGATATTCATGGTTTTTAGGGTTTCTATGGATTTTGAGGGGTTTGACGGTTTTATCATTTTTTAGTTTTTTAGGATTATTTTGAGAGTTTTAGTGTTTTAATGGGTTTAGAGTTTTTTAATTTTTTAGTGGATCAAATTGATTTTAGAGTTTTTAGTTGTTTAGGTTTTTTTTTGGATTTTAGGTCTTTTAATGGATTTTCATGATTTTTAGGGTTTTATGGTTTTTACCAATTTTTAGGATTTTAGGGGCATTAATTGTTTTTAATTTTTTATGGTTTTATAATGGTCCTTTAGTTGTTTTAAGGTTTTTTATGTTTTTATCAGTTTTTATGGTCTTTTTAGGATTTTTATTATTTTTAAGGTTCTTGAGTGTTTTTTAGGTTATAGGGGTTTTGAGGATATTAGTGTTTTAGGATTTTTGGGGTTTAAATTTTTTTAGGTTGTTAAGGTTTTCTTAGGGATTTTTGAGCTTTTTTAGGGTTTTTTACATTTTTGTGGATTTTTAATATTTTTATAGCATTTATATGTTTTATTGTTTTGAGGGTTTTAGGGATTTTATGTTTTTTATGGTGTTTTGGGTTATTTGGGGGTTTTGAGTTTTTTAGGGTCTTTATTTTTATTTAATTATTTTAGGGATTTAATGGGTTTTAGAGTTCTTATTGGGTTTATATGTTTTATGATTTTATTGGGTATTTTAATGTTTTCAAGGTTTTTTTGGTTTTTAGGATTTTTTTAGTTTTTATGGTTTTTTTTCTTTTAGGGTTTTTATAGGATTTTTGGGTGTTTTGGTGTTTAAGGTTTTCTTATGGGTGTTTATTGTTTTATGGATTTTTAGGTTTTTATTATTTTTATAGATTTTTTAGGTTTTGTATTGGTTTTAGGGTTTTAGGGATTTTCAGTGTTTTTAGGGGTTTAAAGGTTTTTTTGGGTTCTTCGGTTTTTTTGTGTTTTTTGGGGGATTTAGATTTTTTTTAAAATTTTTATGGGTTTAAAGGATTTTTATCGTTTTGAGTGGTTATAAAAAAATTTATGAGCTTTTAAGGGTTTTAATGGTTTTCTAGGATTTCTAGGTTTTATGGTTTTTAGGGTTTTTATGATTTTTAGGGATTTAAAAGTTTTTTATGTTTTTTACATAGTTTAAGCGTATTTAGGTTTTTACTATTTTCTTAGGGTTTTAAGGGTTTTAAGGGTTTTTTTGTTTTTTTGATATTTTAGTTATTTTTTTATGATGTTAGGGTTTTCAGGGTTTTGGGGTTTTTTGGATTTTTAGGTTTTTAGGTATTTTAGGGTTTTTAGGGTTTTTAGTGTTTTAGGGTTTTTAAAATTTTTAAAGGATTTAGAATTTTTATATTTTTGGGGGTTTTTAGTGTTTTAGGTTATTGTGATTTTCTAGGGGGTTTTAGGGGTTTTTTATTGTTTAGGGATTTTATATTCTTAGGTATTTTAGGTT
Organism: Viscum album; assembly: GCA_963277665.1. Classification (NCBI taxonomy): domain Eukaryota; kingdom Viridiplantae; phylum Streptophyta; class Magnoliopsida; order Santalales; family Viscaceae; genus Viscum; species Viscum album. Next base: position 539,749,408 of record OY728156.1, read on the forward strand.
TTCTTTGGGTTTGTCAAGTTTTCTAGAGGTTTTAAGGTTTTATAGATTTTCAAGGATTTTTTAGGTTTTTTATGTTTTTGGGGGTTTTGAGGATTTTGAGGGGTTTTAAGGGTTTTTATTATTTTTGGGTTTCTTATGGGTTTTTTGAATTTTTAGGGGTTTTAAGGGTTTTTAGTGTTTTAAATTATTTTAGAGGATTAATGGGTTTTTAGAGTTTTTAGTGGGTTTTAGGTTTTTTATAGGTTTTTTGGGGTTTAAATGTTTTTAGGAGTTTTATGATTTTTAAGGTTTTTATGGCAATTTAAGGTTTTTTTCATTTTTTAGTTTTTTAGTGATTTTAAGTGTTTTTTATTTTTTTCAAGGTTTCTTAGGGTTAATCATTGTTTTTTTGTTTTTAAAATTTTTATGTATTTTAATGGAATTTTTATGAATTTTATGGATTTTACGGGGTTTTTGGATTTTGAGGGATTTTGTAGTTTCCTCGAGTTTTTAGGGTTTTTTATGGTTTTAGTTTTTTAGAGGTTTGTGTTTTTAGGTTTTGATGGTTTTCTTATGGGTTTTCTAGGGTTTTTGAAGATTTTATGTGTTTCAAGTGTTTTTTTGGATTTTCTAGGATTTTCACTATTCTTAGGGTTTTAGGGATTTTGATGGTTTTTAGGGTTTGTTAGGGTTTTATGGTCATTTTAGATTTTTTGGTTTTTTTTGAGTTTTAGGGTTTTTAAGGTTTTTAGAGTTATTTAATGTCTTAGGGGTTTAATTTTTTTTAGAATTTTTAATGGTTTTTATTGTTTTTATGGGTTTATAGGGTTTTTTAAGGTTTTGTGGGTTTCTATGGTTTTAAGGGGTTTTTAAAGGTTTAAGGGTATTTTGGGGTTTTTAGGGTTTTTTATGTTATTTAGGTGTTTTATGTGTTTTGTGTGTTTTAAATTTTTAATTTATTTAAAAGGATTTTCTGGTTTTTAGGGTATTTTCATTTTTGGGTATTTTTAGGGTTTTTTAATATTTTTATGGTTTTTTAGTTTTTTAATGGATTTCGAGAATTTTTATAAAGTTTTAAGGGTTTTGGGTTTTAAGGTTTTTAACATTTTAAGGCTATCTTGTTTCTAAATTTTTTTAGGTTTTTATGTTTTTATTAATCTTTTTTGGGGATTTTACATATTTAGGTATTTTATCGATTTTTAAGATATTTATAGTTTTTATGGTTTTTAGGGTTTTTATGGATTATGAGGGTTATAGAGATTTTGAGGGGTTTTATTGTTTTTTTTGGGATTTTAATGTTTTTTTTTTGGTTTTAGTGTTTTTTGAGTTTTTACACATTTTAAGGGTTCTCATAGTTTTAAAATTTTTTATGGAATTAAAGGATTGTTAGAATTTTTTAGTGGGTTTTTAAGGTTGTTATGAGTTTTTGGGTTTTTCACATTTTTTCAAGGATTTATTGTTTTTAGGGGGTTTTAGGGTCTTCTAGGGTTTTTAGGGTTATAACTGATTCTAATTTTTAAGTTTTTTTAGTTTTTATATGTTTTTAAGGATTTCCTTTGGGTTTTAAAGGGTTTTAGGGTTTTTATATTTTTAGGTATTATTTTGTATTTTTTATGATTTTTATAGTTTTTTAGGGTTTTTAGGGATTTTGAGTTTTTTAAAGGGTTTTTGGGGTTTTTACAGTATTTTAGGGTTTTTTGTGTTTTTATGTTTTTAGGGGATTTCGGTGTTTTTAGTCATTTAAGTATTTCATAGGGTTTTTTTTAGGGTTTTTAGTGTTTTTAAGTTTGTATGGTATTGTATGGGTTTTTAGTATTTTTTGCGTGTTTAGGTTTTTTTTGTGATGTTGAGGAATTTTAGTGTTTTTAACTTTTTTATGGTTTTTAGTTTTTTTATGATTTTTTTGATTTTTTTAGGGTTTTTCGAATTTTTAGTGAGTTTTAAGGGTTTAGGGGTTTTTTATGGTTTCATGGTTTTTTATGGTTGTTAGGTGTTCTACGGTTTTTATGAGTGATTAGGATTTTTAGTGTTTTATGTTTTTAGGGGTTTGAGTGTTTTTAGTTTTTTAAGGGTTTTATAGGAGTTTTCAATGTTTTTAAGGTTTTTTATTTTAAGGTTTTCTTAGGGTTTTTAGGAATTTTATGGGTTTTAGAGGGTATAGGGATTTCGAGGGTTTTTCGGTTTTCTTATGGATTTTAGGCAATTATTGTTTATTTTAGAGTTTTAGGGCGATTTTAGTTATTTCTGGGTTTTAGGGTTTTTAGAATATTTTCACATTTTTAGGGGTATAAATGGGTTTTTGAGTTTTTACTGGTTTGGGGTTTTTTTGGGTTTTAGGGGTTTTTAGAGTTTTTTGGGTTTTAAGGTTTATAGGGTTTTTTGTGGCTTTATGGTCTTTCAATGATTCAATCATTTTTTAGGCTTTTGGGGATTTTAGTGTTTTTACGTTTTTACAGTTTACTATGTATTTTTAGGGTTTGAATGGTATTTTATTATTACAGGAATATTTTGTATTTGTATGGTTTTTTGGATTTCTAGTGTTTTGAGTGTTTTTGGGTGTTTTTTGGGGTTTTATGGGTTTTTGTGGTATTTAGGGTTTTTTAGGGGTTTTTTGAGATTTATTTTTGTAAGGATTTATAGGTTTACTTAGTTTTTTTCAATGTTTTTATGATTTTTTACTTTTTTTAGGTTTTTAAGGATTTTTTAGGATTTTCTAGTTTTCTGGGTTTTCTGGGATTTTGAGATTTTTTAGGGTTTTTTAGGGTATTATTCGTTTTTGTGTTTTTATTTAGTTTTAGGGGGTTTTAGTGTTTTTTAGGGTTTAAAGGTTTTTTAATGACTTTTAGGGTTTAAAGGGGTTTTATATTTTTTTGTATCATTTTTGGTTTTTATGGTTTTTACTGTTTTTTAAGTTTCATAACGGTATTTTTGGGTTTCAGGGGGTTTTTACACTACTATAAAATTTATTTATCACATCGGCCTTTTAAAGTCAGTTTTTTATAACTGACGAGAAAAGCCGTGTGAATTGATTTACAAAGTCAGTTATATTATAACCAATGTTAAAATTGAATTATCTTGATTTATGATGTCGATTATTCTACAACTGAAATGATAAATAAAGTATCTTTCTCTATCATATAGGTAATTCTATAATACACAAAATAAAGAAAAGAAATTATGTCGATTATAGAATAACTAACATGATAAAGAAAAAATCGTTGCTTTATCACATCATTTATTATATATCCCACATTATAAATCATTTTACAGTGTTAGTTATATAATCAATTATTTGATCTCAAGGCCTCCAAACATATTTTTTAAAAAATTTTCATTATCTTTTTCATCAGTGCATCTACCTGATCAACTTGCAACTCTCAAGTAAGCCTCACACACCTCTATTTCAGTTGATCTGTTTCACAGATTCCCTAAATCTATGTTTTGTGATTTTGGTTACTAAAATATCGTAATATCTTGTTTAATTTCCTAATTTTATTGCATTTCATTTGTAGCTATCAGGGATGTAAGTTTCCAATCAATGTGATAATTTATGTGGGACATGGTTTGTATTCCAATTACACACTATGTATTCACTATAAGTCCATGTTTCATGAATTTAGTTAAATTTATATTTTTTATTTATTAATTCCTCATTTCTGGAACAAATAGATTTTTTTACTTAGAAAGTGTTTCCATGTGAGGTTATAAATCATGTACATATTTTACACAACATGCAACCCCTAGAACCTTGTTTCATATGGCTAGTAAATAGGATTAATGTTGAAAAACTACCTACAATTCCCTCAAATGATATTCCATTATTTTTTCCTCATCTAGGGGATACAAATATATGTACAAGGACTTCATTTTTTATGTTGAAGTCATGTATCAATGTTACCTTTCCAAAAAAAATTAGAACCTCTAGATAATAGATTATTTCTATGGTTGGGAGAATTATCTAAAGCAGATTTGGTTTTCACAATAGTATTCTTGACATAAAATGATGTAACCCTTAGACATTATTCATTTACCACATCTCATAGAAATATGTTAAACTATAGTGTGAAATAAAATGTCAGTGAATTATTATATGACTTTAAGGGCTTCATTATTATGTCTTGATTTTTCTATGAGTTACATTTATACAAAAAGATTTGTGATGTTTTAATAATATGTCGCACTAGTTGATGGCCATTTCATTTTACATAGTGGTTTTCTATGTTTTTTCTCAAAAACAATATCATTATAATTTTCAAATATGCATATATTTGTTTTATATTTCAAAATTTTGTTACTTTCAAATTATGGAAAATTTCATATAAATATAAAATTGGATTGTCTAGCTATATTTTATTTTTTAAATTATTTCCATTCATATATTTTTATAATTTATCATTTATATTTAAACTTATATTCCTTTATTGTTTAGAATTTGTAATTATATTTTTTAAATATATAAATTTCTGTTTTATGTTTCTAAATTGGTTTAATTTCAATTATGACATATTTCAAATAAATATAATATTTTCATATCTTAACAATATATATAATTATGATATTTTTTATTGGTAATAATGATTCGAAGTTGGATTACGGCCCATAAAATGATTGATTAATATGAGGAAGGTGTTTATGATTTTTTTGAATTTTCTAAATGAAATTTTCTAAACAATTACATGTTTTTATCCATTTCTAAAATGTTTTAATATGAGGAAGTTGAAAAGTATAGAGGTAAAATATCATTTAGTTTTTCATTTTTTTAATATGAGTTTCAATCTGGATATTTAACATGGTGAAACTAGGAATAATTTCAGATCTAATGATGATGATGCTTTGAAAGATGATAACTCTGATGAAATTTAAAAAATGATTTCTGATATTGAAGTAGATCAAATTGAGAAAGAACAGAAAATGGAGCATCTATATGGTGATACTGAAAAACCATTGTATCCTGGTTGTATGAATTTTATGGTTTTATTGTCGATGTTAATATTGATTATCCTGATGGTGAGACATGGATGGAGTGACAAGAGTTAAACAGATGTGCTAAAATTATTTAAAGACATTCTTCTTAAATACAATGATCTTCCAGATTCACATCATAAGTATAAGAAAATATTATTCCTGATGGGATTGGGGTATAATAAAATACATGTCTTCTCGAATGGTTGTGTGTATATAATAAGGAATATGAATTTCTTTTAGAGTGTGCTAAATGTGGGACATCATGGTATAAGTTGAATGAAATATCACAAGATGAATAAGAGGATACATATACCCCTGTGAAGGTATTTTGGTATCTTCATATAATTCCTCATTTGAAATGTTTATTTTCTAATTTACATAATGAAAAAAGGTTAAGATAGAATTTTTATGAGCAGATATGTCATGGAGAAATACATCATCCAGCTGATTGTACACAATGGAAAAAAATTGATCACCCATATCTTATATTCAAAAATGATGTTTGAAATCTCAGACTTAGTTTGTGCATGGATGGAATGAACTATATTTAATCCTCAGTAGAACACATAGTTCATTGCATATATTATTGGTAATTTAAAACATGTCTTATTTATTTTGTATGAAGTGAAAAATATGCCTTGTTGAGTTTAATAATATCTAGACCAAAGAAACCCGTAAATGATATTGATGTTTTATTTTCACCATTAATTGATGATTTTCAACTCTTATGGGAGGATGGTGTTAGGGAATACGATTCTTATAAAATGGAATATTTTTAACTGTATGCAATTATTATGTTCACAATAAATTACTTCCAGGCATATGGAAATTTTTATGGATAAAATGTTAAGAGTCATAAATAATTTACAATTTGTGAACAAAAGGCATCATATTTTCAATTAAATCATTGGAGGAAAATAGTATACATGGTTCATTGAAGGTTTTTTTACTATGGATCACTATTATATGAGATTAAAAAAGGAATTCAATGGCTCAAAAGAATTTGATATTGTTCAAAAACCTTTATTTAATAATGATTATTTTTAGAGGATGAAAACCATGATGTGACATTTGGAAATACACATAAATATGGTAATGAAATAAATATTTGGAAGAAATTATCAATATTTTTTGAGCTACCATATTGGAGATATCATGAAGTGAAACATAACATTGATGTGATGCACATGGAGAAGAATATTTGTTACATATTGATTAGAAAATTTTTATATATTAAAGGAAATACTCAAGATGGATTTAATGAAAGATCAGACTTATTATCAATGGGAATACGTTTGTATTTATATCCCACTCCTGATGGGAGAAGGAAATTTCTCCCCTTATCTTGTCATACATTATCCATGAGGGATAAAATTATATTTTTTCATTGTCTTTATGATATCAATCTTCCACAAGTTTATTCTTAAAATGTAATAAAATTTTTCTCTTTGAAGTATTTGAAGTTGACAGGTATGAAATCTCATGATTGTCATATCAAGATGAAACAACTTCTACTAGTTAAATTTTCTAGAATATTTCCCATCTTTATCAGAAAGACTATCATGAAGGTGTGTTATTTTTTCCATTAAATTTTTAATAAGGAGAATGAGTTTGATGATTTGAAAATTTTGTAAAATGAAGAAATTTCTATACTTTTTCAATTAGAAATGTATTTTCCTTAATCTTTTTTGATATAATGGTGCATTTAATGGTTAATATGGTTCAAGAAATAAAGCTTTGTGGACCTGTATATTTTCATTGGATTTATCCTTTTGAAAGGTATATTAAGATATTTAATGGGTATGTTATTAATCTATATCTAATTGAAGCCTCCACTAATGAAAATCATAATTCTGAGGAGGTTGTAGAGTTGTGTACAAGATACTTGTCTATAGTGGAGCACATTGGTTTTCCTTTATCTCGCCATGAATGAGTTAATTATGGGGGGAAATGGGATTCGTGTCTTGAATGTCAAATCTTTTTCAGGTGAAGAGATAAAGAAGGCACATTTATACATATTGAATAATATAGATGATGCTCAACCATATATAACATTGTATATTAACGAGTTGAAATAATTCCATCCAAAGAAGAAAGAAATGTGGATTTTGAATGACCATAAAAAAACTTTTTTTCTATGGTTTAAAAAGACTTTTCTCAGTAGATTAAAAGAATAATATACATTAATATTGTTAGTGGGTATTCCATGGTGAAATGTGATAACATGGTCTAGGTATGACATTAATGTTTATTCCTTTCATACAAAAGATGAGGACAACATAAGTGTAGTTCAGAATAGTGGTGTATTGGTGTTTTCAGAAGGAATTTTTTTCCAAGTTCTAAAGAAAAAACCCAATTTATGCATCAAGTTCATAGTATAGTGTCATTCAATAAATATGGGAGGTTTATTACATTAAATTTAAACTTTAGTTATTTAACAACAATTGGTTTATCAGTAAAAATAGTTTCAAACACGATGAATTTGGAATGATACTTATTAATCTAAATAGATTGGAAGACAAAGCTGATTCCTTTTTAATGACAATACATGCAAAACAAATTTTCTATGTTCTTGATTAATCTGATATGCAGGGGTCTATTGTTTTACAAGAAAAAACAACATGTTGGGGATGATCATCTTGATAAAGATGTTTATTTATATGAGATACCTACTTCCATGGAAAGATTACCATATAATAATGATGAGAATGTTGAAGACATGTTTTGTGCCATAAGGAACAATCATAATGAAGTAATTTTGGAAAACAATTCATTACTACATTCCTAATATTATAGGTAACATATTTTTATTTCTCATTTACTTTTATTAATTTCATAAAATGTTAGATATTTTAATTTTTTTAATTAAAACACATATTAAAACAAATAAGTAAAAAAAGTAGTTTATATTAGTTTTGTTTTGTTTAGTTTACTATGTTTACCATTATTCCACTTATATATTTATTGATTTTCTTGAATTAAAATTATATTAAATCAAATATTTTAAATAAAAAAATATTTTATAAGAGTATATTGAAAAAAATATATTCTTTTTTATGTAAAAATGATTTATTAGGTTAGACCATTTTTAACATTACAACACCAATTTTGGATTTTTTTCATCAATTTACATGAAATTTAACATATCATTACTATTAGAATTTTAGTTGACAATATCATTTAATTCCACCAAGGGAAGTGTCATGAGATTATCTATAAATTGTTTCCCATTAATGCTTATAAGATAAGGGTCCAATAGTTGTGTTGAAATGATTACACCACTAGTTTTTTCTATAGATATCTCTACTTCATGGTATAAGGGCATTATATCAATAGTTATGGGAAGCTTATAGTATATAACTAAATTTATATAACTCTATTTAAATTAAAATTTATCCAGAAATGATTTAATATTAAGCCCACCTTTAAACAAATAATTTTATTGATTCTGGTTTCACAATTATCTTAAGAATAAAATTTTATAACAAAACAGAAGTCAACAAAGAGTGTATAACTAATTCTTTTTTGTAGTTAAAAATAAATTCATATCTTAATTGATCCATATATTTATCCTTTTCTAAAACAATGTTTCACAGATATACACAAAAAATTAGAATTATACTAAGGGTTTTCACTAATTTTTTATAATCCTAATAACCGAATTAACTAAACAACACTCTGAAACCATGTATAGAGGCCCAACGTTTAATTAACTAACTATTACATCATTTTTAATTTAAACAATAGAATGGACAAGCATACTTGGGATCAAAAGGTTTGGTGTCATTGTAAAACTAGGATCATACATGACATTACCATAATATAACCTAAATATTTATTTAGTACCTTCATTTTTATCCTTAAAATCACATATTCCCTGTATTATATCTAATCACTAGAGGATATACATCAAAGAAAGGGGTGAGATAAAATACCAATAAGAGGACGAATAAGGTACATGAATCAATATAAAATGGGTGAGAAAAATAATCAACATAATATAATAATAATAGGATCATATTAATGTCATAAGTTAAACATGTAAAAATTTCCTTGAATATAGCCATGAAACAAATGAAACATCATGGCATAGAGGTCAAATACCACACATAGTTTCGAACAAATCTAGCATCATGTTCACACATAACATATGTTCATAATAATAACATCATAAATATGAAAAAAAATACAGTATCATTTTAACTCATATATATATTATCTCATGATAAAAATATCATTACTCACTACATTAGAGGGATATATAATTCTAGGCTCACATTTTACATCATAGTATTTATATAATCATGCATCCCATGAATAATGTATTACAATCACAATACTGAACTAACCCATGTAAACTAATGGGTTTCACATTAATATTATAAATCATTATTTCATGAATTAACATGGGATTCACAAATGAAAATTAGAAAATTACATGTGGTATATGAATCATCATACTTGAGATAAGAAGGAACAACTCAAGAGGAGTAAAATATATGTTTTATAAAGAAGTGTTCTTTTGAAATTTATTTGAATTTGTCATTAGATAACATAGTAAACATTTATAGAACCAAAAGAAAAGGTAAGAATAATGAGATGATATTTAATGAAAATTATAGGAGTATTTATACCTAATATTTCATAAAATAGATATATCCCTAAGAAAAGTAGTTGGGTTCAATAATCTTATTACCTTTATTTATGCTTTATTTTTTCACTTTTTCACCTCCTGAATAATAAACATATATTTATTAAAACATTGATAAAAATGTGAGTTATTATAATTTTTACCTGTATTTATCAAATTTATTATTTTTATTATTTTTATTTATTTCTTTTTTAATATTTTATTCATTTTAATACCATGTTTTACATAAAAAGTTCATATTTTTCCTTGACTTCTCTATTTTTTTAAAATTTCATTTATACATTAGTAGAGTAAATTTCAAAAAAAAAATTAAATTTTTATATGTTATAATTTTTTCATAATATCCATCTTTGAATATATTTATAAGAATATATGTGTAAATTTCTATATATGTGTTCAACCTACCTTTGACGAGACATTACTGAAAGAGCGGGAATATTTTTAAAATTTATATATATAGTATATATGATAATTACATAGGTTAATATAATTAATATAATATTAACTTAAAGAATAATTAATATTATATATCTTGGTTATTAATGGTGTGGATAAAATAATATATGAGTAAGTGGAAATAAAAAAGAAGAGTCAAACAAAACTTACTTAATCCTCAGTGCAGCTTCTCTTGTATGCCACTACAAATTCATTGATATTTGGAATTTTTTACACTATAATGTACCTAGGTATTCTATGTGTATTGAAAATTATTCTTTTAAAATAAATTAGTCTTTTTCATGTGGGGGATTAGTGGTTATCCCAGGTGAGGGAGAGGGGTTATTTATACGTGAGAAGAAAGGTATTTTTTTGAATACAATATTATATCAATGGTAAAACATATAATAGTGAATTTAAGATAATATAGACTATAAATAAATATAATATAATGTGTTTAAAACTATAAATCCATTTTATAATTAAAACTCATTATTTTATTAAAAATTATTGTGGAAAAAATATAAATTGGTATTTTAAGGAACCACTTATAAAATTAGGTTTTGGAATTTTATTTTTAGGTTTGGAAATTAAGTTTATTATATTTTAATGAATAATTTATGAAATAAAATATTTATAAAACCCCATAGGTTTTATAAATTATTAGGTAATTATGAAATCACTAATGATGGAAGTTAACATACAATAGTTATGTGAAAAACTGTATTTTACTAGTAATGATAATATTAAAGTATTTCAGAAAATTTCCATAAAATAACCCTTGGACAATTTTGATATGATAATTTATAAAAATGATATTAATTTTATCAACAAAATTCAAGATTAATAAATTTTTATTTTTAATATAAAAATTATTATTTTTATGAAATACTTTAAAAATATTGAATATTTAAAAATTTGATTATATTATAAGTGAGTTTTTTAATCATTATATATTTATGGAATTATAATACATATATATACATAAATTAATGACGATAAATATTATTTATCATACAATTTTTTATTTTGAAGTCAAATTACTATTCCAACAGTCATGTTATTTTTCCCAATGGTCAGGATACAATTCTAGTGGTCACATACTATTCCAATGGTCACATTACTAATCCAAATATCACATTATCTTATATAAACACCACTTACTTATTTCAATCAATATTTGCTACAATTCCTCCCAGGGTTATATATTTCAATTTTTTGTGATATTGAATATTATAATAAAATTTTGTTTAATTTTTATAGTGTTTGTAGTGGAATCCGTGATTATATTATATTGGGTCAATTTATATTTTCTCAATTTAGCTCTTCTATTTCATATTTTCTGTTCAATTGTAATGAATATAATTTTAATTGGTTTCATTGATGAAAAATATAACATTATTTATTAATGAAATAAATTATTTTCTGTTTATTCTATATGTATAATACAATACATTATTTTATAACACACATTTATTTAAATAGAAAAATAAACCCAAGGTTGTTAGAAAAGTCCCTTACCTCAAGTATGACACATCACTAATGTTTGTTATCTTCCAAAATAATAAACTTATCTTAATTTTAAAATTTCTAAATAACTATTTGAATGTTTTTTATTCATTTTATATCACTTATTTCCATGTTTTATATAGTAACATAATCACTTAAGTTCATGTATTCTATTTTAAACATATAATATACTTAAGTCCAAAATGCCATCAGTCGATTAACTATGGTCAAATAGGTCATTATTTCAATGTATATAGAATAATTATCATGAAATAATTATTATTTTTTATATTTCAATTGTTCTTTCAAACCCACCTATCAATTATGGTTATGAAAAATGAAATATGGTACAATCATTGTGGTGGTACGCTATAAGTACGTAAGGGTAACGTTTCCATTTTTCAATGATGACTATGGAAATAATGTATCATTTTATCTTTCTATAATTATCATAATATAAAAATTATAATAATATTTTTTTAAATATACTTTTATATATCATCCATGTGATGTGGTTATGAAAATTGAACCGCATCACTTCGTTAAGGTGTTAGTCCACACATACACACAAAATATGTTATAATTTTTCTGTGACTAGAAATGTAAGAAGGTAAATGATAAATGAACAATTTATAATGATCATTATTTCATTATTATAATCTATAAAAATTAATTCCAACATTATAATCCAGTCCTAATAGACGGTTATGGAGAATGAATTACATCGGTTCGTGATGTGGTAGTTCGTTGTACACAAGAATGATGAATTTGATTCCCATTTTATTGAAGTGGAAATAGATATAATAAATTTCACTAATAGACTAAAATCTAAGTATTTGAATCATACTAGAATTTTTATTTTATAAAGTATGAATAAGTCTTGTGTTATGTGGATGAATAAACAAAATAGAAACGCTCGATTAAAAACAATGTCTCTTATTTAGACAATCTCCTATTCTAAATGCCTTAAAACCACTATGGTAAGTGTTCTCCCAAATCAATGACCCATAGAATGATGGTTGGGATTGTAGTAAAGTATTTGTTTTCTGATATTTTCTTAAAATAATGGGTTTTGAATTTTGAAGGATTCATAAAAAGAGATTCCTTTTTATTAAAGTGGATAGGGGTACTCTTAGAGATAATCAAAATATTAAAATATAATAAGATATTATAGAGAAAAATTATTCCAAATTATATATAAAATAATATAAAGTGAAATTTTAGATCATATATTAATTAAATTTTTCTTATTTATATTATTTATTATTTTTGAATAATTTAGTATAATATTAATCCCATTAAATATCATTCTTGTCAGTATTGATTTTATTAATTATTGATTTAAAATTTTTTTAAAAATAATTCAAAATCCAAAAAATACTATATAATTATATCCTAAAAATGACATGGTAATCTATATAATTAATTTATCACCTTAAATATCTCATATCATATTTATTTTAATATTTTTAATATAATTAATTTTATTTTTTCATTAATTGAATAATTACTACATCAGTATTATGCAACCATTTAATGAAGTAATTTATTACCTAAAAATTAAAAATAAATTAACATGATGAATATAATAATCTTGTATTTAAAAATAATATTTATATTCAATCATAACCTCTAGATAACACAATATTAAAAATATTACACCTATTATAAATGAGAGTCTGACATGTATGACATTTCATTAAATAAAACACTATAAAGTATAAAATCGTATCCAAGTGCCCCCAATAATGTGATAAATTATAACCATGGATAATTATAGTTTATATATTCTTATAATATAATATTTAGGTAAGTGTTTGATTCATTTAATAGTTCTTTCCATTCTATTTTTAATAAAAAATTACCTAATTTACCCATTTCCAAGGTAATAAAAATTACAAAGTTTAATATTCATATTTTCTAAAAATAAAAGGAAAATATTTACTAAATTTTTACCCAATGAATCCAAATATGGAATCCATGTTTAGAAATTCAAAAAACATATTTTTTAGAATATAATTTAAAATTAAACTAGCAAGACACAATTAAAAAGAGTTTTTTTATAAAAAATCTATTATAAATTACAGATATACTATAATAAATTAATGTATGAAATCCAATTAAAAACACATAATTTTAATTTTTTTAAATCAACATTTACTAATGATAATTTAAAAGTAATAAAAAAAATTACCTTTAAAAAACATTAATATAATGAAATTAATAAAATTCACAATTTATTATTACTCCTTGAAAAATCAGTATTTTCATAAAATTATAAAAAAAGTCTCCTAATGTATTTTTTTCATTATGATTTCAAAAATGAAATTTGTTTTCTAATATAAATGTTCTAATGTTTTCATAAACTATTTAAAATAATAACCCATCTTATTTTTAGAAAACATATTTATTGAATAATAAAATTACTTTAATAAAAATATATTTTTTATCTAAATAAACTAAATTAATACATTATAAATGAGTAGGACCATCATATATTTCATAATTCATTTAATATTATTCATTATTTCCAGTTTAATGGATAGGTTAAAATGGAATCTTTTATATAGTTATATTTATTTGTTCATTTAAATTCATTGTTGTGTAACATGTATGCTATCAAATGTTTACTTTTGAATAAATATCTGGATGTTACATTCTCCCACATTAATAAATTAAGTCCTCATAATTTTAAATAAGACTTTTTTAAAATGTTTGGCCATTCAAAATATATTTTTTTTAATTCCCACATTGAAAATATGATTAATAAAAACATCCACTTAAAAGGAAAGAACTATAAATAAGAAGGTCATATTAAATAAAAAACTATTTTTTCATGTCTGAGAACATAAGTGGGAAGTGAAAACATGTACATTATAGAGAACTCCAACTCCCAATGACTGATAAAGAGTGAAATAAAACATGGATATGAGGAATTTAACCATCACATAATCATAATTATATAATAGACTAAAAAACCATTAATTTCTCTATAATAAAATTAAATAAATAATATTTTATTTTAAAGAACATTTTCTATGAGTTTCGTAATTCCATTTACATATATACTTTCAATATAGGGAAATAAACACACTTGATAAGAGAATTTCTCCCTTTAATAAATTTCTACCACAATCTAATTATTTTCTACAAATGATGTGGATTGAATATAAAATTTTCATGACTGAAAAAAATATAATAAATATATAAGGATAAAAAAACCACAAAAGAATAACTACATATTCCTAATGTGTTTTTTACATTAAAAAACAAAAATAGATTGTGTAGGATAAGATAATTAACCCAAAATATTAAATCTTAATATAAATAAATCAACTTTAATCACCCAAAATCAATAGTAATACCCAATGTTCATCAAAAATAATTCAAATAATAAATAACCTTAAAATTATTCAAAATTATTATATACTAAGATTGAAACACATAAATAAGAAGGATTTGATCACATATTCTTACAAGATTAATAATAACATTTATCTCAAAATTATATCAATCACTCTAAAAGTCTCATACAAAAATGTGATTTCCCTAATGACATAATCTCTAATATAGGATAATCATTTCTATAAATAACCTGATTCACCATAAAGACATATTAAACATGTAAGAACTTAGTTTTTCACTCATGTATGGATCCTTAATTTTTCAGTCTAAATATTTACTTTGGACCTAATATGGATGCCTAATGATTTAGTAAAGGATTCAGGGGTGTTTGGGGCTTGTTTGGAGCATGGAACCCATCCTTTTGGAGAAAAGAGACCTTGTGCATAGCTTAGATTAAACCATGTATAGTCAGAACGGTTTTCCTAATTGTGTGGATGGTGTTTTTTTGGACAAATCCACCTCGCATGGTTGACACATTGTCATGTGGCCTAACTATGTGAACACCTTTTTTCCCTAGGTACTTGTGCATGTATTGCACCTGGTTTGATCAAATCATTTGGCCAAACCATTCGGGATGAGCCGTCTAGTATGGTTTACGCATGGTTTGAAAAACCGTGCGCATGCTATTTTTAAGGTAAATTTTCAGTTTTTTCCCTAATAGTCTATTGATCGTCCTTCATCCTAATCCAAGAACCGGCAGCATTAACCCTTTTTCCTATTAATTTTGAGCTTTTGAAGGACAAATATAGGGATCAAGAGATATTCTTCATCTACAATCTGATATATATTTTTTTTTGTCATGTTGGATGTGAAACGGTAAGTACTCGAGTCCTCTTTAGTTATTCTTCTTCTCTCGTTCTCCCAACCTAGATATAGCCATGTGATCATTATTCACCTTTTCTTATATCTACTCTAATTTGAGGAAAATTAAGGGCCAATACTGGAGTAGAAGGATCATACAACCTTAATTTGGGTGGTCTATAACTTATCCTTAAAGTTCATTGATTTTGGAATGTTCATGTGGGGCCTACCGATTTCATCAAAATTCATTTATTAAATTTACATGACATGATTATACCTATTAGAATCGTATGGTTATGATCTTTATAAATATAAGATTAGTTTTTATCGATTACACCCACAAATCAATCCTCCCCATGTAAAAGGTTATACCATATTTGGGTTTTCATTGTTTTGGCATGTTTGAGCCACCATTCGGGTGTGTCGTTTCTTGAAATTATTAAAGGTGAGCCTTTCCATAATAAATTACTTCTTATTAATGTGAATTGTATAATGTCATGTTCCATGTATGCTCACCACTTAACCCTCCTATGATAAGTGCTTCCAAATGATTATTAAATGTTAAATGTGAAATGGAAAGTATACTAAGTATATAACTTGGCCTTAACAAATGAGATTAAATAAAGGTTACATGTCTATAGCATCCCTTCCCATGTTAATGGAAGGTAGTAGAGTGAACATCTCTAATTTAATATTCCTTAAAGGGTAATTATGACTTGATTAAATGGTAGCAGCGCTACTTGGCCTATCCACACAAATGGAAGACAAGGCTTGGACCAATAAATAAATGGTTGAAACTCTACTTGACCTATACACACTAATGGAAGGAAATACTTGAACCAATTTAATATGATTACAATATCAAATAAAAATGAACTGACACAAGATTTCCTTGGATTCTGGGAGGAGAATACCTTGGGTCTCAAGAACCCCATTCCGATTCAAAGATATTGTTTTCTTAGGTTGATACCCACCTAGACTCTAGTTCTTTTCTATTCCTTGGAATCCCATTATACTATCGTAGAGTCATTTAGTTTATTATAGGATACCTCAGATACACTTTTTGGATCCAACATTGGCTAGTAGGTTCCATGGGGATGGACCATAGGGCCCTGTCTTTGCTTAGGCCAGTTTTACCTTTGTTGATCACCTTGGAATCGATAGGTTCCTTATTGTGGAATTCCTTTTATTACACTACTTGGATTACACTATTACTACTTATATAGACTCAGATAATACTGAGTTAGTGTTCTGTGAGATCTATGTTACCTTGGTTATTACCCTGGAACTCTCTCACTAGATATCATTTTTAGGTTTCCTTGTCATGTCCTAGGACCTTCACTGCTTATACAATCACGAGGTGATATCACTGTTGTCTATTCCTCCTGAAAATATTAACATTGATTGGTAATTACTAAATTAATGAACTAGTTACATCTTAAGACACCATCAATGGGATAAAGTAGGCACTAGGGAATTTAGTCATATTGTACTTCTTAATTTACCTTATACATGTATTCATGAACACTACTATATTCCATTAAACAGTCCCGATTTTATAGACACTATTGGTGGTGGCCCACTGAGATTTATCTCACACCCTCTCTGGGCACTGTTTGGTACCCAGAGTAGATTAAATGGTTTTAGGTGTTGACAAAGGGAAGCATTGGACTTCAAACATTTGATTGCTTTCTATTTAGGATAGAACTTGATAGCAGATGAATGTGTTGGATCTCTAGATGCTTGGAGTAGTCTTTGTTTTATTTTACCTTATAGAACATGTTATGCCTACTGTATTGTATCCATATTTTCCAGTTTTCTACTGACATTACCTTACATCATAATTGTTCCAGTCGATACAGTTATTATTATTATTATTTATCTAATGCATCATTTTTCTTCTATTGTTTATTTGTATTAATTCCATTTTATATTATTTCATTATATTCTTTCCATTGTGATACACTCTTATAATGAGGGAATATTATTCCACAAACACACCCTAGTCCCTCTCTACTATTCGGCATCCTCTGGAATTTGGGGAGATGCGCTTGAGGCCATGTAGCCCACCAGGCTCTAGGAACCTGTTAAGTGGCATCCGGGTCTGGGATGTCAAAAATTGGTATCAAAGTTGTTTTATTTTCTTGCCTTACTATTTGGATACAATATATTGGAGAATAGGAATTCTTGAGACTTTGTCATAAGTTGTGATTGGGCATTGCAAACCCATGTTCAGAGTAAAACCCATATTCCATAAATTATAATTGTTGATTTGATTTTTTCTATTATAGTTTATATTATTTCACCATTGGGTGATGTACATATTGTGGGTTGTTGTTGATTATTACTCTGTTTTAGATTTTATTTCATACTTATCCCAATGACACGAGGGCAAGGAGAAT
Organism: Viscum album; assembly: GCA_963277665.1. Taxonomy (NCBI): domain Eukaryota; kingdom Viridiplantae; phylum Streptophyta; class Magnoliopsida; order Santalales; family Viscaceae; genus Viscum; species Viscum album. The sequence goes on from OY728156.1 coordinate 539,767,555, forward strand.
TTTCACTTGCATCATAATAGGCACCTAGAATTCACATGTCACGCATATTTCCATGCCATAAAGGTTCATTTCACTTCTTTTCATTTCTTAATATGCTTGTTATTTTTTAGTGATGTTGTGATGTTTTACTTGTACTTGTATTTATTTGGCTTTTACTGAGTGATTTCTTGTCTAAATTCATGAGGTGTGTGGGCCCTCATGTGTTGGGATGGGTAATTTACTGATTCGAGCCATTATGCTATATATAAGTGGGTGTCGTTTCTGGTGATAGATGTATGGGCACTGATTCATCATAAATGGATATTCATTATAAAGTTAATCCTAAAAACTAAATTAATTCGTTGGATATACTTATCCCACCTTTTCATTTATATTAAAGGTAAAGGATTAGACCTGGAAATTAATTGAAAAATGACATGAAACTTATACTTGAGCACTTACTGATACCTGGCCGTCTAAGCAGGTAGTTTTGGGTAGTATTCCTTGTGTAATGAGTTTTATTACATTCATTTTTCTACTAGTGATACCATCTAATACTCATATGATTGGTCATAGGTGTGTGATTGGAATTTGTAGACCAATTTCACCATGATGCCCTCATGTCGTTCTCTAGGAAGGTGGTGATGATCATGCTCCAGACATCATGGACCCTGAGCCGTCAGTCTTACCTCTAGGGGTTCCACATGAAACGTTGCCTTATATACTTGATCTGGGAAATTATTCCCAATTCCATGATAGTTTCTCAAGTCTGATGCTGTCCATGAAAGGTTCTCTACAGGTTGCACCAATGATGGTTAATCTGACCCGTGAGTTCCAGCAGCAGCATCCTTCTACTTTTTCAGAGGATGGCAGTTCTCAAGATACTGAGTCTTACCTAGAGGACATTTTTATCTTTGAGCATCTGTAAATGCTTCTAGATAAGATAGTCAAGATTAATACGTATAGGCTTTAGGATTCATCCAAGCGTTGGTGAGATGTGGTCACCGAGGCTGTTCGTCATCCGGGCATGTTATGGGTTGATTTTCAAATTTCCTTCTATGATCAATTCTTTCCTCAGTAACTATGAACTGATAGAGAAATATGGTTCATGCATCTTGAGAAGGGTTCTATTTTAGTTATGGAATATTCAGCAGGTTTCAATAATTTACAATGTTGTGCACCACTTCTAGCAAATGATGATCTTTCGCATGCTAGAAGTTTTTATTATGGGATCTCATATGCCATATGAACTCATGTAAATGTCTTTCACCTTACTAAATTTTCTAAATAGTTGACCATGACCTTATCACTGAACATAACTATAGAGATGACACAAGTACTGGGTTTAAAGGATCAGTTTCGTGTCAAGACAATAGTTCTTCCAGTGGAAAGAAATGTTCCTTTGAGGATTCTAGTTAACAAAGTGATATCTAGAGTATCTAGTTAGATAGATTTTGTGTGTGTCACAAGTGAGGAAGAATTGGGAATAAGAATCCCCAATGTGATATATACCCTATAGAGTGTCATGATTGTGGCTATATGGGCCATCTTTAACATTTCTATAAGACCTTTCCACTAGCTACAATTGGAAAAGGATTAAAATTAGCTCCACCTTCAGGAGAGAGTTATTTTTCACAGTGTCAGGTGGGATGTTTGAATATAACTAAAAAGTTTGGTCGAGGAGGAGGTCATGGATGTGGTAGTTTGACCACTAATCATCAGCAATTCCATAAGATCAGTCATGGTCATGGTATTCCATCTATTTCACAAGGTCATAGACCAAGTCAGTTGCATGATTTACATTCGATACCTAAGGATCAGGTTATGGGACCATTTACAACATGTGGTACTATTCTATTAGCCTCCACTATTGTATCTACTTTGTTTGATATAGGTGATTCAAACTCTTTCATTTCTGAATCTATTATGGAAAGTATTGGACTGAAGATACAGCATCACTATGGTGTAATTAACCTCGATACTCCATTGGGAATACAGACAGCGGGCATACACCATTTTAGGGATTGTCCCCTTGAGGTTTGCAGTTACCTTTTCTTATGGAATCTCTTTATTCTCGAGATGATAAGATTTGATGTCATTCTCAGGATGGACAGGTTAGTCCATTATCACGCCAATGTAGATTGTTATCACCATAGGGTTTCTTTTATATCACCAAAAGGTGGCAGTTATATTTTAAAATGTGAGTGGTATTTTAATGTTGGGAGAGATGGACCGAAGAATCATGGGCAATGTGGAGTAACCAACAAATTTGAAAATATTTTCAAAGAGGATCAAGGATTGTTTCAATAAAATTTACCTCCACTAGTTGATCATTTCAAGGAACTCTTTCCTGATGAATTTTCTAGCTTTCCTCTTAAGATAGAGGTATATTTTACAATTGATCTTGTTCTAGGAGTAGCCCTAGTGTCTATTTCTATATACAGGATTTCACCTACTAAGGTTCAAGAACTCATGCGGTAGATAGAGGAACTAGAGGCCAAAGGCTTTATACTGCTTAATATATCCTCTTGGGTTTCACCCATGCTATTTTACAATAAGGCAGATGGAACCTATAAGGACCCAGCCTTAAACATTACATACTATTAAATTAAGTTAATAATTCACATCTAGTATCCTTCCAGGTTTAGATATTTAGAGAATTAGGTCATAACTTATACATAAAAAAATGAATATTACATGTAGATACTTCTACTCAGTATCCATTTTTTTCATGAAATAAAAAACATTTAAAATATATATGTCTAGTTCCATGTTTTAGACATCATGACTTTTCCATGATCCCATCCTTGTCCCTATTCATTTTTAATTCATGTGGAAAATATTTCAATAACATGGGATGAGCATAAAAATCTCAGTAAGGGATCTAAAATAATGAAAGAAAACCTTAGTCCATGAATACATACAAGTAAAATAACTCATAATTTTCAATATTAAATCATAATCTCTTTAATATACCTCAAAAAATCATAATATTTATGAATAACACATAGAAATCATAAATCATAAAGTTAACTTGTGGCATATATAGCATTCTTACATTGTAGCTTTCACAGCTACATAGGGAGTTACATTTGGAGTACCCATCATAGTATATTACCTAAATCTCTAAGTATAAACATTAACATTTACCTCTGTCACATTACCCAATGCATTTTAGATCTATCTTAGGATCACCCACCCTACGTTTATCATGGAACCACCCGTATACGTAAACAATGCCCAGGAACCATAACATAATCATAACACATAACACAAGCATAAAAGAAAGATAACTTTTCAACAATGTAATAAAAAAATATAATTAAAATATATTGACATAATAAATCCATTCTCAAAACCATTTTCAATACTAAAATACATAAAAAGAGTATATGGTATTTATTTTCCTTTTAAAAACATTACGACTTGTTAAGGAAGCCAAATATCAAATAATGCTCATGACGGCGGAAAGGTTGTTGTCATCACATATATTAAAAAGAGACATTATTTTATCATTTAGTAAAACAATATATATAGGAAAGATTTCCTTTTAATGAAATTAAAATTAAAAGGGTTTTATATACCGTATAAATAAAAGTTTTGTATAAATCAAAGTATGCCTCAATGAAAGGAGATTGAGATGAAGTCCCACAAAAAGATTATTTTTTAAATAAAATAGATAGATTATGTGTATTAACTATAATAATGCATAAATAAAGTATAAATACATGATAATATATAAAAAATAATATCTCACATAATCAAAGAATGATATAAACAAGAAAGAGAAGATCAACCAAGATAATTGAAATTGGGTTAAGAAGTTCCCTTACCTAGTGTCCGACTTGACTCTTTCGTTATTTAATTTCCTGAATATTATATTTAAGTTAATTTATAATTTCTTTAGAACACTTTTCAAGTTTATTATTTATTTTATATCACTTATTATCACATTATAAAAATTAAATAATAATTTATGTTAATACCAGTCGCTTTGTCGATATTGGGTACTTGAGTCGAACATAAATATGTTATATTTAAATATTTTCGATATGGTAAAACTTAAATTATCTCTAGAATGTTATTCATGATTTGGATTTCGTATATATCATATATATCAAGTATATATGTATTTAGAATAGTCCATATCATTTGGATATAAGAAATGTAACGCACCAATTATGGAGACGGTAAGACTTACGTACGCATGACTGCTACTTTCATTTATTTTTCATATTTAAAGGAATGAAAACTAAATGATAAATAGGTATATTATAATTACATTATAATATATATGTTATATATGTTTAAAAAAATCGTTAATTACATCATTTATACGTTCCATGTATAGCATGAAGGAGCCATATCATTTTGATGGGGTGGTAGTCCACACTTCCTCAAATGAAATTATTGTATATATAAAAAAAAGCATAAATGTATGTTTTAAATTAGAATTAAAGGAGAATATAGATAATATAAATATCATATATATCATATATAATTTCAGTTCCATCATAATGTTCACCATGGAGGCGATAGGAGATAATTGAACAATCATCATTTCGTGAGGCAGTAGGTCACCATCAACAGAAATAGTACGTTCGTATCCATTAGATGGAGGTGTGTGGAAATGTAGTTAGAATAATTCTCATAAAAAACCTTTTATATTTAGGATACTGGTTTTTATGTAAAATAATAATAATAAGCGCATAGGGAGTGGATAAGGAAAATAAAATAAAAGAACTTGAGATAAGACTTTACCTTTAAATCGGGTAACTCCCTTTGGTTTAAAGAAAACGTCTTTATTGAATTGTCTTCTGCCTAGGGGAAGGATTCTAGAAGGAATATAGGAATGTTGGGAGGTTATTGGATTAGATTTTGGACTGCCCAAGATGGTTGAGAGTTGTGAGTAATGGGTAAGAGATGATGGCCTTTTATTAGGGGGAGGAGGGGATCTCTAAAAAAGTATAAAAATATTATTTTATTATAAACTGAATTTCAATTTCAAAAGGTCACTAACTCATTTAATTAAAATATAAGTTGATTATTGTTCTATATTCTCTCATCCAATGGGTTTTAGACATTTTTACGGTATAAAATTGACCTTATATTTTAGCTTTAATCCTTAGTTAACTAATTTAACTTTTACCATTTCCTCTTGTATATTCATACTATATGATTAATATATTTACTATAAATTTCCAAGATTCCAAAAATGGATAATTAATGAAATTTGTAACATCATATATATCAGTTGGCCGGATCTTATATTTTATGATTATTTTATCATTTAATAAAATATTAATTATTTTAAAAACTCATTTATGTCAATTTATAAACTATTCATATAGACTTTTAAAAAATCAATAACAACTTGATTATTTCGAACAACCTACATTAATAAAAATATAAAAAGTTGTATTAATCTATAAAATTAGATTATGGAATAAAAAGTTTCAAAAAATATATATTTTAATATTCATAATCTTATTTATTTAAATCTTTCATTAATAAGGTAATCGCTACATCGCCATTGTGTCATAAACAATTTAATTTATTTGATGTCTAAAAATTATAAATAAAATACCATGATGTAGAAAATATTTTTTTCTTTATAATTACTATTTATATTCGAAAAAAATGAATTATATAACCCCATATAAAATTTTTTTTACTAAAAGATATATGTTTATCTTACATTTTCCATAACATTAAATTAATCTTTATAAAATGTCATTTTCACTTACATGTGGCCCCATGGGGTCCCAATATCGACCCAAGTATGCACATGGTCGGAAATGTATCAGAAAATTGGTTTAGGACATGTGTTAGGGTAATTTAATATTATTATAATATTATTTTTTACACTTATTTACCAGATTTACCCTTTAACCATGGTAAATAAAATATTTACTGGAGTTACTATTCATAATGTCAAAAAATAAAATTTTACTATTCACACAATTTGGACCTCCTGATTCCAAATGTGGAATCAATTTTTAAAAATTCATAACATAGAAGTTTCATAAATTAATTTAAAATTAATTCTCGGTATCAAAACCAAACAGCGTGTTTTTAAGAGGTAAAAACTACCAAAAGATTGACATGTTTTTATGTACAATTTCAATGTGAAATTACTTTCTATGACCAAAATTGGATTAAATAATAAAAATATAATCTAATTACACTTTAAAACAAAATAAAAGGATATTATAATCCTATAAATAATTAGATTAAAAGGCAGTTTTGAATTATAATATAGTATTTTTCACTATTCATCTAAAAATGTACTTTATCAGAAAAATACCAAAATTTTATCCAAAGTAAATTTCTATGTTACACTTATAAATAAGAAGTTTATTTTTTCAAATTAAACATATAAAAGTGAAAAAACTATATTTAAAAAGGTTTCACAATCAAAAGGTGGTAAATCGACCTTTTAATGAAATATTAGAGTATTTAATGCTTAAAATTGGATTCATTCTTATTTTATGCATCTAAAATTTATTGGATAAGTGTAACGAAATTCAATAATCATTTTTTAGTTTGTTCTATTCATTCCCATGAATACAAAGGCTAGTCATTAACTATTATTAAAAATAATAATAATATTATATTATTTTTTTGGTATCACTCAAAGTTGTGTGCAGTGTAAGATTTCAAATAAACTCGTTGTTATATGTTGCGTATGCTATAAGACAAAGATTACTATTTAAAATAAAATTAATATTTTATTCATAAATATTAATATATATGAAAAAATATTATTCTATAAATACCTAGGTCGTTACATCCTTCCCCCCTTTTGGAAATTGAGTCCTCACAAATTTAAAAATGGGCTTGGAAACATTAGTGAATGTCCCACATCAAAAAAAGAGTCAACAAAATTATCACTTTAAAAGAAAGAAAGAGAATTACAAATGTTACCTGAGATAATAAATACTATGATTCTATAAAAACATGGATATAGAGGATAAAATAAGTGTCAAGTTATGATAGAGAGTGATAGAAAACATGATCAAGAAAAACTTAACAATAAGAAAACCACAAACTTTTGATGGGTTAAATGGTCATTGATTCCCCAGTAGGAAAAGTAAATGGACAACATTTTTTTAGGTTACCTTTCATAAAGTTGAGGAATTATTTTATGAGATTGACTAAGAACATAAGGAAATATACTTACTTTTCAAGTATAGATTTGTACTTTAATAAATTTCTACCATAAACTCATCTTTTCTCTAAATGATTAGTATTAAAGATGAATTGGTCAGACCTGAAGTGCTAAAATCAACTGATAGAGAATCACAAAATCCACAAAAGATGAACTATGTATTTCCATTGCCTTTAGACATTAACCAAAACCATAATTGTTAGTACAATATCATATGATCCCCAAAAATGATACTTCTTTATAGAAAGAAACACTACTCTTAATCTCCAAAATTCAGAAAACAATACCCAAAGTTCATAAAAGAACATTCAATACACAATTGTCCTTAAAATTTTCAAAGTAATCCAAACTAAGATTTAATCCCAAAATTTGGAAGGATTTTATCATGTAGTATTCCATGATAAATCATAACATTTATCTCCAAATAACAACAACTACTCTTAAAGTCTCATGATGAAAAGTAATTAACTTAATCACATATTCTCAAAGATAGTTTAATTATTTTCGTTACTAACCAAAATCTCTATAAGTTTATAATAAAAACATAGATTCTTCAAAAATAATATTTCAACCATTACTCCACAAATGAAATCCCATAGTATTCTATTTTCATTAGGTATATATTATTCCCAAAATAGAAAACATCTTCCAAAATAACCTTTATCAATTAATCACCAAATCGTTTTCTTATACTAAGGATATCCATTTGATAAAACATAAGATCCTAAATCAACTTATTCTTGATTAATAAAATCATTTAACTAAAAAGGATAAGTCTTACTGACCAGATACTTCACGTAGTCCAGTGGTAGATGATAAATACCAATTTCACTTTGGTTGTGGGTTCGATTCATGCAACTTTGTTCGACACAATGGGTTTTCACACGGTCTGTGTGTTGTACTTTTTCAAAAATTATATAATATTATAACATTCCAAAAAAAGAGAAAAATTCTTTAAAAATAACCATAACATATTTTAACCACAAATTTTATCTCATACCTTGAATTTTCATCGCAAAAAGTAATAACCATTTATCACATGAAAAATAAAATATCATATGAAACATTAAGGTTATCCATTATGTACACACAAGAAGAGATAATTTTTTTTGAATAACATTTTCACATATCAAACTTCACGGTTACACATACTAGAAAAAGTCTTCCAAATTAATAAAATCATCAAAAGAGCCTTATTACTTTTAAGCATTTTGTCATCCTAAAATCTATCATAACTCTTGAATCCCTTATATGTAGACTTCATAATTATTCAACATTCTTCATGATCTATTAACCATTATTTTCCAACTTATTCCATAATACTTCTTTTCGAAAAAAATCATGAATCATATCATAAGATTTAATAATGTCAAAACATAAGCTAAGAAATAATCCATACCTTTCAATGTCCAGTGTTAGTTTACTCATCCTCAATTATAATGGAATTAGGTATTGGTAAACATATATTTTTATGGTCTTAGTAATCACATTCCCAAACCTTCTTCGTAGGACATCTATTTGTATAATGACCATGCATAACACATTTAAAACATTCAATTGATCCTTTGGAAAGAACTTTTTTCCCTTTCCTAGAGTCAACTGGATGATTCCTTTTTTCATGGTAGGTTATTGCTTTATAACCTTCATTACAACATTTGAAACATCTTCCCATCCCTTTGAATCATTTTCCTAGGTGTTTCTTTCCACATCATTTACACATATGTTTTTGAATATACTTACCTTTATGGTTATTACATGAACTCCAATTGGGATTCATTTATCACATATATGATGAATTAAAAAATGACCAAGGTTCAGGTGGTCAATCATGACACCAGATATTTGGTTGAGAATAACCAAAAGAGTTTTTGTTGTATATTCCACTTCATTTGGTTTCTTATTCATAAAACTGTCACAGTTTTCTTCACATCCATTATTACATTGGTGCCTACAAGATCATTCCATTTACTAAAACCAAAAATTTAAGTGTGATTATATCAGTAAAATCATCATATAATATATTATAAGGAAGGAAAATACTAAGATATACTTATTCATGTTATCTTAAACACATTCAATTTTTCTAAAATAATTATGAATCTTTATAATATTCTAACCATTATGGTTATGTAACTTATGCTTAAATAACACCCTAACCTCTAAATTTATCCAAGTTTTCCTTTGATACAAACTGAAAGGCCCCATCCTTGAACATTACATAATCATTAATTAAGTTAATAATTCACATCAAGGATCTGTTCAGGTTTATAGATTTAGAGAATTAGGTCATAACTTATACATAAAAACTGCAATATTACATGTAGACACTTCTACTCAGTATCCATTTTTTTATAAAATAAAAACTCTTAAAAAATACACATGTCTAGTTCCATGTTTTAGATAGCATGACATTTCCTTGATCCCATCCTTGACCATATTTTTATTTAACTCCTGTGCAAAAAAACATTTCAAAAACATGGTATGAGTATAAAAAACTCAATAAGGGATATAAAATAAGGAAAGAAAACATTATTCTATGAATATATATAAATCAAATAAGTAATAACTTTCAATATTAAAATATAATCTCTTTAACATACCTCACAATATCAGAATATTTATGAATAACATAATGAAATCAGAAATCATAAAGGTAACTTGTGGCATCCATAACATACTTACATTGTAGCTTTCAAAACTACTTATGGAGTTACATTTGAAATAACCATCACAGTATATTCCCTGAATCGCTTAAGAGAAACATTAATGTTTACTTCCATCATGTTACCCAATTCATTGGAGATCTATCTCATGCTCACCCTCCCTAGTTTTATCACGGAACCACCCGTATACGTAAAACATGCCCAATAACCGTAACATAATAATAACACATAACACAACCATAAAGGGAAGATAACATTTACACGTCGAGAAAATAATGTATCATTACAATATATTTACATATTAAATCCATTCTCAAAACCATTTTCAATACCGAAATACATAAAAAGTGTATATGGTATTTATTTTCTTTTTAAAAACATTACGGCTTGTTAAGGAATCCAAATATCAAATAATTGTCATAGTGGAAGAAATATCATTTTCAACACGTACATTAAAAGAAATTCTTTTGTTATTTAGTAAAACGCTTCATAGATGAAAGACTCCCTTTGAATGAAATTAAATGTAAAAGGGTTTTATACACCGTATAAAATAAATTCATGTATAAACAAAGTATGCATCAATGAAAGGAGATTGAGACGAAGTCCCTTAAAAAGATCTTTTTGTAAATAAAATAGATAGATTATATGTATTCACAACAATAATGAATAAAGAAAGTATAAATACATGATAATATATAAAAATCCATTTCTAACATAATCAAATAACGATATAAACAAGAACGAGCATATAAACTAAAAAATGGAAATTGGGTTATTAAGTTCCCTTACCTCATGTCCGACTTTACTCATTTTTTCTTTAATTTCAAGAATAATAAACATAAGTTAATTTCTACTTGCTTTAGAACATTTTTTATTTTATTATTCATTTTATATAAATTATTACCATGTAATAAAAAGTACATAATTATTTAAGTTAATATCGGTTTCTTTGTCGATATTAGGTACTTGGGTCGAAAATGAACTTGTTATAATTAAAAATTGTCCATGTGGTAAAACTTCCATTAAATACATAATAATATTAAAGGTTTAGATATCATATATATCTTATATATCCATTATATATATATTTATAATATTCCATAGCATTTGGACATAAGAAATGAATTGCACCATTCATGGAGACGGTAAGTTGTACGTATGCATGAACGCTATTTTCATTTCTTTTTCATATTTAATGGAATGAAAACTAAATTATACTTATGTATATTATAATTCCATTATAATATATATGTTATATATGTTTCATAATTTCATTAATTATATCCTTTATATGTTCCATGTATAGCATGAACGAGTCATATCACTTTGAGGGGGTGGTATTCCGCACTTCCTTAAATAAAATTATCATATATATACAACATTAAAATAATAAATGTATGTTCTAAATGATAATTAACAAAGAATATAGATAAAATAAATATTATATATATCATATATATTCTCAGTTCCGTCATTATGGACACCATGAAAGGTGGTATAATATAATTAAATAATCATCATTTCATGAGGCAGTAGTTCGTTGTCCACGGAAATAGTATGTTCATATCCATTATATGGAGTTGAGTGGAAGTGTAGTTATGATAATTATCATAAAAACATCATATTATATTTATGATACTTTTTTATGTAAACAAAGAATAATAAAACATAGGGAGTCGATAAGGAAAATAAAAGAAAATAACTTGAGAGAAGACATTACCTTTAAATCGGGTAACACCCTTTGGTTTGAACCAAAAGACTTTCTTGAATTGTATTATACCTAGTGTAAGGATTATATGAGGAATAGAGGGATTTTGGGAGCTTATTGGAGCATATTTTGGACTACCCAGGAGGCTTGAGAGTTGTTATTAATGGGTTAGAGGTGATGGACATTTATAAGGGGGGAGGGGATATTTAGGAATGTTTGTAAATATTATTTTATTATAAACTGCATTTCAATTTCAGAAGGTCAACAACTCATTTAATTAAAATATAAAGTGATTATGTTTTTTAAATCCTCTCATAAAATTTGATTTAGATAAGTTTAGTGCATAAAATTAACCTTATCTTTTAGCTTTAACCCTTAGTTAACTAATTTAACTTTTACCATGTCCTCTTGTATATTCATACTATATGGTTAATATATATACAATAAAGTTTCAAATGACCCAAAAGTGATAATTAATTAAATTTTTAACATAATATATATAATTTTTCCTAGTATTAGATTTTTATAATTATTTTATCATTTAATAAAATATTAATTGTTTTAAAATCTCATTTATGTTAATTTATAAACTATTCATATCAAGACATTTAAAAAATACATAAAAAAATTATTATTTAAAACAACATAAATTACATAAAATATAACGAGTTATAACCATCCATAAAATTCTTTTATGGCATAAAAACTTTCAAAACAAGTTTATTTTAATATTTATAATCTCATTTATTTAAATCTTTCATTAATAAGGTAATCACTACATCACCATTGTGTCATAAATAATTTTTTTATTTGATGTCTGAAAATTATAAATAAAATAAAATGATATAGGAAATATTTTTATATTTATAATGAATATTTATAGTCTAAATTATGACCTATATAACCCCATATAAGAATTTCTTTACTAAAAGATATATGTTTTTGTTACATTTTCCTTAACATTAAATTAATTTTTATAAAATGTCATTTTCACTTACAAGTGGATCCATGGGATCGCAATATCGACCCAAGGATGTCCATGGTTTTAAATTTATCAGAAAATAGGGTTACGATTTGTTTTAGGGTAATTTAATATTATTATAATATTATTTTTTACCCTTATTTAACAGATTTACCCATTAACCACGATAAATAGAATATTTACTAAAGTTACTATTCATAATGTCTTAAAATAAAAGTTACCAATTTACACAATTCGGGCCTCCTGATTCTAAATATGGAATAAATTGTTCCAAATTCAAAACACAGAATCTTTAGAAATTAATTTAAAATTATTTCCCATTTTCAAAACCAAAAATCGAGTTTTTAAGAAGTAAAAACTACCAAAAGATTGACATGTGGTTATATCCAATTTCAAAGTTAAATTACATTAAATGAAAAAAATTGGATTAAATGATAAAAATATAATCTAATTACACTTAAAAACTAATTAAAATGATATTTTAATCATATAAATAAATTATATTAAAATGCAGTTTTGAATTAAAATGCAGTATTTTTAAATATTCATCTAAAAATGAACTTTATCAGAAAAATACCAAAAAATTTCCCAAATTAAATTTTGATTTTTTTTATTCTAAATAAGAAATTTATTTTTTCAAAAAGAATATATAATGTGACAAAGACAAGATTTAAAAAGGTTTCACCATCAAAAGGCTGTAAATCGACCTTTTAAAGAATATTAGAGTATTCTGTGCTTAAAATAAGATTCATTCTTATTTTAAGCCTCTAAAATTTATTGGATAGTGTAAAGACATTTAATAATTTTATTTTAGTTAGTTCTGTTCCTTCCCACCAATACAATAGCTAGGTGTAAACTATAATTTAAAATAATAATATTTTTCTGTATAACTCAATGTTGTGTGCAACATAAGATTTCAAGGAAACTCGTGGCTGCGTGTTGAGTATGTTATCAGACAAAGTGTCCTCTTTAAAAAAAAATAATATATTATTTATAAATATTAATAAATATGAAAAAGTATTATTCTATAAATACTTGATTCATTACATAACCTTACTTCTATGCATGGATTATAGAATGTTGAACTAGATTACGGTGATGAATTGATTTCCATTTCCTCAAATAGATGATCTCTTTGACAAGAGCCAAGGAGAAAAGGTGGTCACTAAGATCTACCTGAGATCGGGTTATCATTAGGTATGAGCCATACCATCATACATACATTGTATAGCTTTCCATAGTAGGTATGGTCTATATGAGTATCTAATAATGCCATTCGGTCTTACAAACGCACTTGTCATTTTCATGGATTTGATGAATATGGTTTTCCACCCCTATTTGAACTCTTTTTTCATGGTATTTATGGATGAAATCTTGGTGTATTATCTCACTTGTAACAACCATGACAAACACCTTGAGATCATTCTATGTACACTGAGAGAGCATTAGCTTTATTCCAAGCTTGCTAAATGTGACTTCTGGATTGACAAGGTCCACTTAACGGGTCATATTATCTCATAATTTGGAGTTTATATAGACCTTGAAAAGGTTAGTGTTATATTTTTCTAGGAGCATACCAAGAACGTGTTTGATATCACAAGTTTCTTAAGGCTCGCTGGATATTACAGGTGTTTCATACAGGATTTATCACATCTTGATTCACCTCTTACTATACATACAAATAAGGGTGTTAAGTTCTTGTGGTCAGAAGCATACGATAAAGCATTTCAAGAACTGAAAGGGAGGCTTGTCTTGACACCGATTCTGATTCTTTTAGAACCGGGAAAATGTTATATCATCTTCTACAATGTATCAAGTGTTGTACTAGGAGTTGTGTTGATGAAGTAAGACAAAGTCATTGCTTATAGATCTCAGTAGTTCAGGCCTCATGAGAGAAATTATTCGATAACTAACCTCGATCTTGCACTATTTGTACATGCCTTACATTTCTAGAGACATTGTATGTTGGGTGATCACTTTTTGGTGTATATAGATCACAAGAGCCTCAAGAATATTTTTTCTCAGCATGACTTGAACCTCAGACATCGGAGATGGGTTGAATATCTACAATCCTTTGATTTTGAGATTTCCTATACACCTGTAAATAGAAATGTGGTCACTAATGCACTAAGTTAGAAAACTCAATTATATGACATACAAGAATCCAATGATGTATTGAAGTTAATAAATCTCTATTCTGAACATCATCTAGAGTTTCATGATAGTAATTAGCAATATTACCTCTTATCCTTAACAGTTACTTATTACCTCCTTGAGAAGGTGATGTGTAGGCATTTTTCAGATCTTGAAGGTTTGGTCCTTCATGAGTGTTTATTAGGAGATAACCCACCTCTGGATTGGTTTATGGGAAGACACGATGTCCTGCTTCTATGTGGACAAACCTGGGTTCCTAAATATATGAGAGAAGAGTTGATGAAAGAGTCACGTGCTTTTCAGTGGGTAGTTCACCCAGGAATCTCAAAGATGTATCGAGATATACGATTCCAGTATTGTTGACCTGGAATGAAACGTTTTACTATAGGCTTCATCACTATGTGTTCCACCTATAAACTGGTGAAGGCAGAGCACCGGAGACCTGCAGACTTTTTACAGCCGCTTCCATTCCCATCATTCAAATGGGAAGATGTTGTGGTGCATTTCATAGTTGGATTACCTAGGTCAATGAGGCGTATAGATTATATATGGGTAGTTATTGACTGACTAACTAAGTCATCCCACTTCACTCCTATACAAGAGACTTTCTCAGTTGATGAGTTGGGAAAACTGTATGTCTGTGAGATCATAAGGCTACACGGGATTCCACATAATATCATTTCAGATAGGGATGCTCGTTTCACTTCATGGTTCGGGTAGAGTTTATAGAAATCTATATGGACTCAGGTGCTTCTAATAATAACATTTCACCCTCAAACAAATGGCCAACTATAATGGACAATACAGGTTCTAGAGGATATTCTCTGAGCATGTATTTTTGACATCAGCAATTCTTGGGAGAAGCATATCCCTCTCTTCGAGTTCACTTATAATAACATTTTTCAATAGATGATTCAGATGGATCCTTTTAAGGCCTTATATGGTAGGTCATGTCATTCACCATTGTGTTGGATAAAGGCAGGAGAGGCATCCCTACTAGGTCCTCATATTGTTCAGGAGGCTTCAAAACATGTTCAGTTGATCAGAAAGCGTATGACTACTGCTCAGTCTAGAAATAAATCTTATGTCGACCGCCTTCGATGACCTCTTGAGTTTGAGGTTGGGGATTGTGTTTTCCTTCAGATATCACTTAGGCTAGGGAATATACAGTTAAGGAAGCAAGTAAATTTGTTGCCTCGTTATGTCGGGCTGTTTGAAATTATAGAGAGAGTCTGGTCAATAGCTTATCAGTTACTACTACCTCAGAGGTACCATGTCATGCACGATCTCTTTCATGTCTCACAGATTCACCAATATCATGAAGACCCATATCATACCTTTGATCCTGATGAAGTTGAATTAGATACCGATTCTACCTTTGAGGAGTATCAAGTATGCATCGTTGACCAAATCACGAAGGTTCATTAAGGAAAGTCTTCCCCTCTCATACGGGTTCTTTGGCAGCATGAATAAGTACAGGATGAGACATGGGAGAGGGAATCCGACATACATTCCCAATGGTCATAGTTTTTCTGAGATAGTGTTTCTTTACCCTATGAAGGATAACTCGGGAGGTGATTTCTTTTAAGGGGGGAAGACTGTAAGAATCATATTTTTCACTCAGTTATGGATCATTTATTTTTTGATATAAATATTTAATTTGGACATAATATGGATGAGTAATGAGTTATTAAAGGTTTCAAGGGTTTATAAGGCTTTTTTGGACCCCAAAACCCATCTGTTTGGAGAAAACAGACCTTTCATGTGGTTTAGAGTAAACTGTGCTGAATTCCGCATGGTTTGCCTAACTGTGCAAATGATGTTTTTTTGGACAGATCCACCACACACGTTTGGTGCATGGTCATGCGTCCTAACAATGAAAACACCTTTTCTTCCTAGGTACTCGTGCATGGATTGCACACAGTTTGATCAAACTGTGCCACCAAACGATTCGGGCAGAGCCATCTTTCACGGTTTTCACATGGTTTCGCAGACCTTGCAGACAAATCGTGTGAAGGCTATTTTTCTGGGTAAATGCCTATTTTCACCCTTAATGATCTATTAATCCTCCTCCTTTCTCCTAATCCAAGAACTAGTAGTATTAACCCCTTTTCCCTCTTAATTTTTAGTTTTTATAGTCTAATGATAGAGATCAAGAGGTCTCCTTCGTCTGAAATCTGATCGAGCTTTCATTCATCACGTTGGATGCACAATGGTAAGTACTCAAGTCCTCTTTATTCATTCTTCTTCTATCTTTCTCTCAACCTAGATATCACCATGTGAGAATTTTCACCTTTTCTTAGATTTAATATGATCCATGGTAAATCATGGTCTGATACTAGAGGAGAAGGATCGCACAACCCTAAGGTGGGTGTTCTATAACTTATCCCTAAAGTTCATTGATTTTGGAATGTTTTTGTGGGGCCCATTGATTTCATCGAAAACCATTTCATAATTTTACATTCTATGATTATACCTGTTAGAATCATATTGTTATTCTCTTTCTAAATATATGATTATTTGTTAGTGGTTACACCCACAACTTAATCCGCACCATGTTGAAGGTTATGCCAAATTTGGGTATTTAGTGTTACGGAATATTTGAGCCACTATTCGGGTGTGCCTTTGATTGACCTTCCTAAAGTTGAGAGTTTCCATAATAAATTACTTTTTATAAATGAAAATTTCATAATGGCATGTAACATATATTCTCACCACTTGACCCACTTAATGTAAGTGCTTCCAAATGATTATTAAATAGGAAATGTGAAATAGAAAGTATACTAAGTATATAACTTGTCCTTCAAATGAGATTGAATAAAGGTTACATGTATGTATCACCCCTTTCCATGTTAATGTAAGGTATCTTGGTGAACCTCTCTAATTTAATATTCCTTAAAGGTAAATTTGGACATTATTAAATGGTTTTAATGCTACTTAGCCTATCCACACTAATAAAAGAAAAACTTGGACAAATAAAGAAATGGGGGAAACTCTACTTGACCAATCCACACTAATGGAAGCCAAGAATTGAACCAAATGAATAATTACATGATTATAATATCAAATAAGAATGGACTGACGGAATCTCACCTTTTATTCTGATAGGAGAATACCTTGGGTCTCAGGAACCCCATTCTGATTCAAGTATGTGGTTTTCTTAAGTTGATACCCACCTATACACTGGTTCTTTTCTATTCCTCAGATACTCAATATACTACAATAGGATACTTTACATTATTAATGGATACCTCGGATACAGTTCTTGGATCCATCATTGGCTAGTAAGTTCCATAGTGAAAGCCCGTAGGGACGTGTCTTTGCTTAGCCCTGTTTTACCTTGTTTGATCACCTTGGACTTGGTAGGGTCGTTATTGTGGAATGACTTGGATTACACTCCATGGATTACACTGTTACGCCTTAGTGAGACTCAGATATTACTGAGTTAGAATTCTGTGATATCTACGTTACCTTGGTTATTACCAAGGATCTCCCCCACTGGATATCATTTTCAGGTTGCCTTGTCTTGTCTTGGGACCTTCAATAATAATAATATCATGACGTGATGTTAGTGTTGGATATTCCTTGTGTGACTATTAACATTAAATGGTGATTACTTAATTAATGAATTGGTTACATGTTCAGACACCAGCTAAGGGCTGAAGCAGGTACTGGGGTGTTTAGTCATATTGTACTTCTTACTTTACATTATATATGCATTCTTGCACACTAGTATAATCTATTATACGGGTTGGACGTTATAGACGTCGTTGGTCGTGCCCACTGAGATTTGTCTCACACCCTCTCTAGGCATTGTTTGGTACCAGTAATAGATTACATGGTTGCAGGTGTTGAAAAAGGGAATCATAAGGCTTCAAACACTTGATTTCTTGCTCTTTAGGATGGAGTTTGATAGAAGATGATTGGGTAGGATCTCAGGATGCTTGGAGTAGTCTTCTTTTTCTATTACTTTGTTTAACATGTTATGCATATTGTCTTGTATCCACATTTTTCTAGTTTTCTAGTGACATGTTCTAACATCATCATTGTTCTAGTTGATACGATTATTATTATTATCATTTTTCTATTGCATCGGTTTTCTTCTATTGTTTATTTATATTGCTTCCACTATTTACTATTTAATTATATTCTTTCTCTTATGCTAAACTCTTATAATGAGGGAATCGTCTTCCCATGGACAGACCCTAGTCACTCTCTGCTAGTCGGCATCCTCTAGCATTCAGAGAGATGCGCTTGAGGCAATGTGACCCACTAGGCTCGGGGCACCCATTAAATGGAATCCAGGTCCGGGATGTCACAAAAATCAATTAAAATTCAAAAATATAATTCAACCATTATTCCTATTTTAAAATTACATAAAATTATATTTACATTATTCCATTAATGATCCAAAAAAATTATAATGATCTTCTTCTGAAATGGAATTAATCACATAACTATATAATCATTTTCAAATTACAATTGTTATCTTTATGATACAAAATATGTTCCCAAAATCATCTAATTCTTCATTTATCAAATAATTTAACTTAAAAATTAATTTTAATTGATAAGTAAAATATGTCTGTAGTTAAATATGCATCCTTGTTTCCCATCAATTGTGGGTTCAAACCTTGTAACCTAGCCTGATGTGATAGGTTGTTGGCCAACCCACAGGTTTTCATTTTTATAAAAATATATTATTATAATATGTATAAAATTTCTATAAATATGATAATGTCCTCAAAATAACCTTTATATTTTTATCATTAAATAATTTTTTTAACTTTAGATGGTTATATAATACTTTTTATTTTGCATCACAAAATAAAATTAACCATAATTTCCTCAAAAATAAATTTATCCAAAATTACCATAAGTAACCTTAAAATTCATAACATAAATCTAAAATATGATTTTATAAGAAATTGATCTTATGATAAACTATAAAATTATAAACCAATGATTGTATTTATAACCCTTAAGAATACGTTATGTGAAAACAACCTAACATAAAAACATATCTAAACCTCCTTTTGATACCAACTATGAGGACCCAACTTAAAAAATTACATATTCTAGTATTTGTAAACTATAATTATCATTAGTACAATATTAAGTATTTTTTGTTTATATTTTTAGATAATTAAGAAATTATCTTACATTGTAAACCCATAAATTATAAGTGGACACTTCTATAATGTATCCATTTCACATAAAAAAATTCTCTAAAATAAAACCTGATTTATTTTCATGATAAATCGTAACAAATATTGACTTCAATTATTATTTTCCTTTAACCATCATTAAACACTATATATTTTTTACATTTTATTATGACAAAAAATATAAGTAACGAGACAAAATTGAAATAAATAAAATTTTAGTCCATGAATGATTAGAAATTTTTTTTAGAATAAAAAATTGGTTTCAGAATATACATTTTATTACTCAAAAATTAATTTTTCCTTCCAAAAATTTTCCACAAAACATTTCATAAGAAATTATAATGGAAAGATAATACCTATATAGGTTTCATAAAATACAATATAAAATCATGGAACTTTTTTTACATAGTTATACTATTAACCCTTAAAAAGTAACATACACATTACTTCAAATACAAACTGAATTAAATTTATTTGTGAAGACATGATTTTTATTTAAAAACATAGGAATAATAAATAAATCATACACTTAACATACGGAAAATAATTTTTATCATACATACTTATAGATTATCCATCATTTCTATATAGAAAATTACCCTCATAGTAATACTTAAAATATCCCTCATGGTTATACATGGATTAACCATCATAGTTACATTTAGAATAAACATCATGGTATACATCCAACACAAACATACCAAATTTAATATAGGGATATTATGGATCCACCTAATATTGGTTTATAAATAAACCACAAATTATCATAGAAAAATTCTTCTAAACCATTACATAATCATTAAACATGAATACTTGTTTCAAAAACCCAATCCTTAAGGAAAATCCCTTATTTAAAAAGAAATATGTAAACATAAAAAACGGAAAATAGTTTCTTTTAAAATAACCATGTAAACTAGTAACGGATTATTAAATGAAAATTTTAATGCTATAGGCATGAAAATCTTCTCTTTCTATATAAGTTAAGAATCATTCCTTCCTTATTTTTGTTAGAAAATTTACAATGTACCTAATTTAAAAAATGATAAAAAGATTCCTAAAAAACCATTTAGTAAAGAGTAAATAGGGGTAAAATGACATCAAACAATCATAGGAGAATAGTAAAAGACATATTGAATAAAATTAGAAATAAATCATAATTATATAGAATAAACATATAGTTTTATGGAAAACTTTTATAGATGTATTTTTTAAAAGAATGCTCATTGGCTCACGTCTGACACGTCACATATATTATTTGTCTTCCTAAATGATAAAAATATGCTAATTTAATATTTTCCTAAAAACCATTATTAATTTTATTTTATTTTTATATCACTTATTAACATGATATATACAATTACATAGTCACATATGTTTATATATGAATTTTTGATGATATTCGGTACATAACTCCAAAATGACTTCAATCAGCTGACTATAGTCTAGGTGGTCATTATTCTGCCATATCAAAAGTAATAATCATGACCTAATAATCATTTTTATGTCAATTATACTTTTAAGTCAACCCATTAAACATGGTTATGAAAAATTAACCATGATACAATCCAAGAAAAATTATATTGTACCTATGCATAAGTAACATTTTCTTTTTTAAATTATCATTATAAAATGAAGGTAGGTATCATTTTATCTATATATAATTTTTATAATAACTTAATTATCATATAATTTTTTTAGATATAATTTTATATATCATAAATTTTATGTGGTGATAGAAAAAGAATCACATCACTTCATGGAGGTCATATCCCACACGTACGCAGGAACAATGAGCAGGGGAGGGGATGAATTATTGATATATTTTTCTTTTAGGTTTTCTTTATTAATAAAAAAAATTCCCCCAGTTAATGATTTATCACATTGAGGTAAAAAAAATAACACATCCACTAAAACACATGTATTTAAAAGTTTTTATATTTATTAATTATATCTATTCTGTATCATGGATGTGAAATAATAAAATACCGCATAATCTACTAGAATAAAAATCCTTTGGAGTGGATACAACAAGTAGGAAATACCCTTACACGTATATATCACTATTTTCAATAAAATAGTGCTTATTATTCTTCTCACATTATTTATGTAAATAAGATGTTATAAGATTATTATAAACTATCACTACTTGGATTCATGAATTTTCATTATTGTTCTTCAAAATTGTTTACATCTTTTGTTCTTAAAAACAATTATTCACTTTCATACCTAGCATTAGATAGAACAAACTTATATAGACTTAATATAGAACTCATCCATATCACTCACTCTAATTATAATATTTGATTGTTCAATCCAAAACCAATTTAAAATTTCCAGTATGATTTTTTTACATTCTGAAGAATAATGACTAATACCCTTCTAATCCTAAATCATCTAACCAAACCTTCTCATATAACAACTTCCCTTATCAGAAATTATGTTTAGAAAAAAAATTAAATCCATAATTCCAGATTTATACTTTTAATACATGTGAATAGTCACCCAGTATGTTGTACATGCACCCCGTTATACGTGTTCCCTGAAAACAATGTGGGTCCCAAAATTGTATTCCCACTCACCTAAATTCAAAGATCTGTATTTTATATAAATTTAAAATACATTTAAATATTTCATATGTCTTATTAAATATTCTATATTCTTCTTGAATATTCATTTACTCTTCATATCATATTTCTGCTCAACCTTTTTTAATAATAACATTACAACTACTCATTCCATAATTTGATAGTCTAGAACACTAATTTTCATTAAGATTTTCTTGAACTGATAAGTAAAAAAATAATTCTCACTCAAATATTCCAAAAAAAACTAAAAATACTTCTCCATAAACATACTTTAAAATTATAAATACATCAAAAACATACAATAATAATTTAGTATAAACTTCTACATGTCTCAACTTTTTAACCACTTCTTCCATTTGTTCGTATTCTACTCAGACTAATCAAACCACATCCAATGACTTACCAGTGTCATTTATATCATCCAAGGAGTCAGTATAAACATATATTTTAATGGATCATTCACTAAATCCCATATGATATATCATACTTTTATTCTCATCAGATAAATTAATCTACGATGTAAAACTAATTGATTGTTGTCAGAAACTTTTCTCATCAACAACTCAAGTTTATCCGTTACAATTTTGGACAGTTTCATATTTTTCCTCTACTAGAACTCTTCATCTAATGTAACTCTAACTCCATGGCCATATCAATTCCAATCACTAATCTAATCAACTAGTACCTAAAACATGACCAATGGACCAGTATCCAGAGTGACTTTTTTGTTTCCAAAACATATCAACTAAGGGTTCATCAAACCGATCTGTTTGTCTGAGTTATCGAATCTTCTGATGGATCATTCAGTCCACACTACTGAAAAAATGAATTTTTCACATTAAAACTCTTAGTAATCAAAAAACATATGTGCCTGGTGATTCTTGATCCACTAGTATGTATCCATAAAACTACAACATCGTAGAAAAATTATAAATTATCATTTTGATTTTCTTCTACAAACCTCTATATATATATTGAATTATTAAGGATGTTTGAAATATTGAGATGGTAATTTCATATTCATATTTATTATATGAATCATATCTTAGGACAATCTTAATTTTTTTATATCTTACCACTCCATTGGGAAAATCTCAATTTCATAAATATTACTCTAAAAATAAGTTCACCAAGAAAAAAAATTTAGAAATGAAAACTTCAATTGATTGACACTCTCAATAAATATGTTTCCAATAATATAATCCAAAATAAATACATATAATCACTAGAAATTAAAATTTTAGGTGATTTTGGTAAATAAAAAAACAACAATACTTTAATAAAAACTTATTTCAAACAAATCCTCTATCCAACTTATTCCAAACAATATCCCCTTTGAATATTATTGTCAACTAGGTTTAATAAATAACTAAAACATTGGAACCTCGATATATAGATTACTTATAATAAATTAGAATAATTTAGTAAATTAAATATTGGATAAAAGAATCATTTAATAGTAAAACCATGTTGTCCAAAACAAATGACTTATGAAACAATATCACAAACATTGAACTTTATATCTTTCCCAACTTGTAAGATTTAAGCTATTAAAAATTCAACTTTAAACTCTTCAAAATATGAAAAAATATCATGAAAACAAGCATCAAAAATTAACTTCAATAAAATATTAACAAATTTCATCAATTACACATTCATTTCATAGATTACCCTTTTCAAAACTCCCCCTAAATACATGCTTATTTTTAATGCATAGTACATTCCAATGGATCGATTTACGAAACATAATTTTTCCCCCCATGAAACACAATACAAAGAAAGGATTAGATAGTGGATAGAAACACATACCTCAACCTTTGGGACAAAAGGTTAGACTCCCATGTTTTACCTTAGTTTCAAAAAAGTTTCCTTCTGAAAATGTTTTGTAATATGTGAATAATTTTTTCCATTATTAGAACATACTCCAAGTTGAGTACATTATTCTACACACTCTCTTTGATGAAGTTATATTTGATATCAATATTATTTGAATGATAATATTTTACTGGATATCGAATGAGATTTATAGCACTTTGATTATCACAACCCAAGAGAGGGGGTAACTTTACATCAAATATAAAATCATCCAACAGAGTCTTCATCCACATAAGTTGTGTTATATCTTGAGTGGTGGAAAAATATTTATATTTTGAAATCATAATATTTATAGAAATTTAATTCTTTTTTTAACTCACAAAAATTACCCTAGAAAGAAAATAGCACAAGATGTTGATCATCTATCATCCACACATTCTTCTCAATCAGCATCTACATATCAAACCAACTCAATTAATCTTGATCTATAATATTTGATATGGAAATATGATGTTCCAATGATATATATTAGTGTTAATTTACCTTCCAATAGGTGATATTATTTTGGAGAACTTTTGAATCATTCACAGAAAACCGACATCATATACAATATTTGGTTTAGAAAAACACACACATATATATATGAAACATTCAACCATGTTTTAAATTCAATAGAATTCATTTTCTATCCTTATCTACCTTTATAATAATTAATTCCCAGGAATATTTGTGTAGAAAATAGTTTTCAATTCTATATTATTAAATTATTATGAATTTATTTTTCATAGTTTACTTGAGAGATAAAAATAGACTTATTTATATTTGATATTTGTAACCCTTGAAATTATTTTATTTCAAAAATCATGGACGTTTAAAAAAACTTCTTTATATCTTAAAAAACTTTTCAAAAGTTCTATCGTCAACATAGAAAGTTAGAGTTATAGAGATCTCCTAATTTTATTTGATGAGATATTATTATCAACTCTTTATTTCTTGAATTTCAACATCCTTAAGAAGCTATAAAATTTTTAATACTGACCTCTTTGATCTTTATTTTACCCATAAAAATATTTCTCCAACATGCACACATAAATTTAATATTTTATATTTATAAATAAGAATGGGTTTTCAATACAAAATTATTCATTAAGTTCTCTGTTTAGAAAACCAGAGTTGACATTAATCTAAAAAAATTTAAAAACTTCATTTTTAAATAATTTAAAGAATGATTCTAATTGATTCCAACCTTTCTATAGGATAAAAAGTCTCAACAAAATAAATTCCTTCGATTTGTGAGAATCCATTAAATACTAGTAATTATTCATTTATTATCACTTCTTTGTATTTATTAAAATTGTTTTATAACACCTACTTTTTGCCAATAAGAATTTTATAATTTGTTTTGGGTACATGTTCATAGGTATCCTTATTCTGAATCAGATCTAACTCTTCATTCATAACATGAATCCAATTCTAATGCTCAGATCATCATAAATATTTTTTGGATAAAAATTTGAATACAAATAACTATGTGTAACAATATTTGGTGTCATTATCATTTTAAAAAAAATTTAATCACAAATGATGTTTTTTAGTTCCACCTATTTTCTTCACCTAATATGATATGAATGGAGTTATTCCTTATCACTAGAAATAGATGAGTCTGAATCTTCAACTAGAATGGAATCAACATTGTTGGAAAGTTTTTCATGTTTCTTTATAATTCTCTAATTTCCTCCATCCTTCTTATTTTCATTATATTCTTAAACATATTCTTCATCTTGGTCAACAAAATTTATAAATGAAGATTCAAATAGCTTCCATGTCACTTTTTTGAAACATTTATATCCTTTACCATTAAAATAATAGAAAATAAAAATTCTATTATCATCTATTTGATAAATCTTCCAAAGATCTCCAATATTGTTTTTTATGATGTAGGGACTCCCAAAAATCTTTCAATGTTTCAAAATTAGAAATTCATTATAGAACATATCATAAGGACTCTTTTCAGAAAATGGTATGTAGAATCACAGATTATGATTGTAAACTAATTTAATCATAAATTTTCTCCACAAGTAGTGAGAAATACCAATTTAAATCATGGTTGTATTCACCATCTCCCCAAAACTTCTATTCATTCATTATGAAACACTATTTTTCTATGGTGTATAAGGTGAAATTAATTAATGAATAATACCTTTTTTTTAAATATAACATTTTAATTATTCATTTTTCTACTCACCACCATAACCAGTTCTTAGAATCTTCACAGAATATTCACATTACTTTTCATCACTTATCCTAAAACTCTTAAATATCTCCGGAGTATCTGATTTATGATTAAAATAAAAAATAAATGTAGAACATGTAAAATCATTATTTAATGAAATAAAGTACTTATCTCTAAATATTTATTGTTTTCTCATTTTCCAATAAATATCGGAATTAATTTGTTCCAGGGGATGAGTGGAATGAATTTCAAAATTCCGGCACATTTTATTTTTAATTTTTCCTTGTATTTCAAATTAAATAACAACAATCTCTTCATGCTATTATATTATGAATATCGTGATCACTATCTCACATTATTGACTTTATCATATTTATATGACACATATTCCCCAGAATTTTTTGGAATAATTTGTTTTCTTTTATCATGTTTGGATAACATGAATTCTATATATCACCAACCTTAGACAAGTTCCCCTTTGTACTTTATCCTCTAGTAACAAATTTTCCATTTTATAATCTTTTCAAAATAGAAACATATTTTTTAAAAATCACATTATTTCCTCCACCATAATGTTGTGAAGCACTTGACATGTTGTGTTTCATCCCATCAATAGAAATGGATTTTTTGGTTTTTATTTTTTCTTTCAAAATAATAGTAGATCCAAGACATTAGATTCTGAGAGATTTATAATTTTTGAATGTCACAATTCATTCATTAATGTTAGTCAAATTTTTCAAATGATTTAAGTATCGTTTTGTATTTGAGGAGAACCCAGTATCTAAAATCCAGGTTCATTATACTTTTGTATATTTGATAGCAGTCTCTACTAAAAGATATTTTCAATTCCATTCATCATCCCTCACATCTATATTTTGAGAGATTTTATAAAAAAATCCACTAGTAAAATAATAAATTCATTAAAAAGATTTATAGGAATTTCATGTCATTAAAAAATAGTTTCCAAATGTTGAAATATATTTTTTGACAATAAAATAAAATTCTCAACATTCCTTATTTGTGTGGGTTAACTCTCCCTAAATAATTTATTTTAGTAACTCATGGGATAAATTATAGGGATTTTTATTTAACCACCGCATATTTTGTGTATAACTAAATCCTCCAAAATACTAGTAGTATCCATAGAAAGAATATTTTACCATGTGACTTCCATACTACCTAGAGTTATAACCATGTTTCTCTACAACATTCATACCTTTCACATCAAAATTCTATTAAGACCACAAAATTATATTTTCACTCTATATAATCATCTTTAATTTGGATTTCTTCCCATCATTAACAGAATCAGTAGTAGTATCAACATTATATTCATACTTTTTAATTTTACATAATTATTAATTTTCAACTCTATTGATTTTGATTATATACATGAATTTACCAAAAAAAACTTCTGATGAATATTTTTAATTATCCTTTCATCCGTTAAAGATAAATTTTATTGATATTTATTAGGTTCAATCATACCAATACATTCTATAATTTGAGAAATAGATTTTTTGAAACCTATAACTCCCTTATATATTTTAAAAAAATTTGTTGGATGAGTTATAATTCTTCCTCCATCGATTTTATATTTATTTATAGATATTAATTCAAATTATTTTATTTTTCCTGATATTTATTCAAAGGAAAAATTTCATCAAGAAACTTAGATTTTTCTTCAAGAAAATATTCTTGACTATTAGTTAGAGAAATTTAATTTTTCAACTTCATGATTTCTCTCCCATTTATTTCAATCATTCCTAAGCATTCAATCAACTCCTTTTTTTAAATAATAAATGAAGCTCGTATTCTTGATAACCACTAGTTTTATTACCAAATAACTCCCCATTGTTTATTTTTTATATAAATGTATTTTTCATCAATTTCAGTGAGTTTTTCTGCTTCAAATTAACTATCATCATCATTATCATATTTAGACAAAAAACATATCCTTTTGGTTTCTTATAATTTTTTATCTTTTCCCTTGGAGTAATATTTTTATTTTTCAAAATGTTTCTTAATGGATCTTATTTTCCTACTTTCTTATTCATCAATTCCTAATTTATCAATTCATTTAGTGAAATTTTAAGTAATGTACCCAATTTATCATTATCCAATGAATTTTAGAGGTGACATGCCTTTATACTTTCCTATACCACTTCTCACGTTTTTTGAAAATAAGGAAAATAATTCAATAAATTGTTATTGACCTAATATTCAGTGTTGAATTCACCCACATATTAACCTTCAATAATCCTCTTATATTTTCCTTTCTAGCAATCATTGGTAGATATTTCATGATCATATTTCTATTTTTTCACATATTTATCTCTTCTCATTTCATATGTAATAGTAGTGTTGTGTATGTCATCTAATTATTTAGTTTTTATATCTCTATATTCCAAATATTAAACATTAGCATCAATGTTTCTATGATGGATTTATTAAATTTTATCACTAACTTTTGAATCTTATAGATTCTCACTGAGAAATAATATGGTGCAATCAATATCATTCACCCTTGTGAAGAAGTCACAAACTGATTCATACTCACCCATTTTGAGATCATTATGCTTTAACCTCTAGATTTGTAACTTTTCTTTCATCACCATCAAATTTAATTCCTAGATAATTTTAAAATTTTCAAAAATAACATGGACAATTCCAACTCCCTTCACACTAAGAAATTCACTTATCGAGAGTGATGAAAGTAAATAATTTTTTTTCCTTCCATCATTTGCCATATTTTTTTAATTAGAACATATAATTGGAAAATTTCCAGCATTACGAGTAAATAAATATATAGTATGTTCCAAAACATCATGAAGAAGAGATATAAGATATGAGAAGATTCAATATTCCCATTGAAGGTAGATATTTCCATTGAAAAGCATAATTCCATTAATATTGACACAATTATAATTATACATGAAAACTTCTCTTCAAAAACATCAATAAATAAGTCAATGAAAGTAACCTTCCCACTGAAACCAATTGAAAATTTCTATACAGGATCATTGAAATTACTAATAGAGGGAGGATTGAATCAGTTATTTATTTTTCGTTTATGTTATATTTATTATATAACAACTTTCATATCCTATTAATTATTTTTCACTTTGTTTAAAACCAATCATTGACACATCTATAGGAACACATGTATTTACAAGAATCACTACTGAATAAGTGTAACACCATGAGATTTTTTGAATTGTTTTTTAAGTGAATTTAATATTTTGATATTTTCACTTCAAGTGACACTGAATATAGATTTGTTTATTAAATATTTGAAGTTATTTTTGGATTATGATATACACAACGCCAAGGGAAGAATTCACTACACGCAACACCGACATGTCGTGCGTTAAACACAACACTGGGTTTATGAGAAACCACACTTCAATATTATAATTATTTAAATAAGATATTTATAACCTAGACATTAAACATGTAATATGAATAATAATAAGTAATTTTTAAATATTTTTGATAATGGTTTTCATAATGAAAAATATATCTTCTAGTAAAGTCTTTATATGTTTAAAACTACTATTTTCTCAAATGAACTATTTTCCATGTCCTTCTATGAAAAATATTAAATTTGGTTTTATATAGCTATATAAAATTATTTTGATAAAAAATAAATTATTTTTGAATTCTAATTATCAAAATTTTGTTACAGTGAATTTTTGGTATTTCGCGGAAAAGTTTTTAATTTTTAATGCATAGCGAAAAATACTCCATTGTAGTTAAAAACCAAACTTTTCATTTAAATAATTTTTTTAAATTTAATTTTTTTTAAATTAAAAATTTATAAACCATACATATATCAATATAATTTATCTCATTTTAATATTTTTTATAATATAAATATATTTACAAAAAACATTGAACTTTTGAACATCTCTTTTACCCTCTCTCTTACCACATTTGGGGGATTATAATTAAACGTAATTTTACTGCTTCTATGAAATAAATTTTGAATAAAATAAATGCATGGTTTTAATTGGTTTGAAAAATTTATTCTAATAGGATCAAAATAATTTTTGGTGAATATTAACTTTTGAATTTTATTTACCGCAATTAATGTTTTATAGGGTAATTAAAGGTAAAAAAATATTATAATAATATAAGATCACCCTAACACTTGTCCTACTTTAATTGGATAATTTTTTTTGACCAAAATCATCCTAATATCTAAAATATGATTCATTTTAATCCACTAGTGTTATATTAGGACATTTATTATATTTTATTTAAAGAAATGTAAAAAATGTCACATTCAAATTTTTAAAACTAAATAACTTTTAATATGGGGTTATACATAATAAATAATAAATTAGAAATATTAATTTGAAATATAATAAATGTATCTTCATTATGATAATTTATTTTGAATTTCTAAAGAATATATAATGAAATTAAATGCTTCTATAATAATGATGTAGTAATTGTTTAATTAATTGATATATCAAATAAATGATATTAAAAATATTAAAATAAATATAATTTGACATAATTAATGACATACACTAATTTTTAGATATATTATGCATGTTAATGATATATTGGATGTATTGGCTCAATGTTATCATGTTATCTTGATATTTTAAAAATAAAAATATTGTATAGTATCAAAATTGACCTAAATGATACTTTAAAATAAATAATATTTATTAAATTATAAAAAATTATAAAAAATATTTAAATCACCCAAATAACTATTATAACGATTAATATCTCATAAATTATTCAATTTTTCATTATTTTAGAATTTTATTGTAACTATATTAACTCTATTGTGTAAGAAGCCTTATTGTAACAGTAAGAGTTAAATTGATTAACTAAGGGTTAAAGCCAAAAGATAATGTTCATTTGTGACCTAGACTTGTCCCAAATTCAATATATGTGGTTATTTCTACCCATAATCATCTATAATCGGATATAAATCACTTTCACGGTATTTTAAATGGAAAATAAATTTATAATAAATTAATAGTTTTGGAGTTTCAAAAAGTGCCCCTCCTCTCTCTTATAAAAGGTCACATCTCCTTCCCTTTTATTCACACCTATAAATCCTTTTAAATTGTCCAAAACCAACCCATTTATCATTCCCAATTCTCTTAATTCCTCCTAGAATCATTAAATTGGGAATAATTTAACTCAAGGAAGCTTTTTGGAACAAACTAAAAGGGGTTACCCGATTAAGTGGTAACGTCTTCTCTCAATATCATTTCCTTTATTTTCATTCTACACCCACTACACCCTCTTTATTCCATTATTTTAGGTAAAACCAGTATCCTAAATATACTATGATGTTTATATGCTAATATTTTGACCTAAAATTATAGAAACCTCCATATAATGGATCTCAAACATATGTTTCTGTGTACGGTAAACTAGTGTCTCAGGAAATGATGATTATTCATTTTTTCTTTACCACCAATCATGGTGGCCATTATAATGGAATATATATGTATATGTGTGTGTGATTTTGTGTTTTATATATAATATTTATTATTTATTTAATGTTATGTATTATTTTTTTACAACACATACCTTTTTTACTTTATATTTGGTGTTAATACGATAATCTCATTTGAGTAAGTGTGGACTAGCACCCCATCAAAGCGAAGTGATTCGTTCGCACACGACATGGAATGTATTAAGTATTGGTTTAGTGAAATTATATTATATATATAATATAATAATTATACTTTAATAATGATATATATATACATAAATATACATACATATGTCATTTACATATATTATTTCAATACAATAATTAAAATAGAAACAACATTCATGTGTACATACGACTAACCATCTCCATGAATAGTTTATTCTATTTCATAATTTTTTATGAAATATTTTATTTTAATATACATATACTAGATATACATGATATTTATAACATAATTTAATTTTTGGAATCATGATTTAAGTATAAGTACTAATGATATAACAAGTTAAGACACATGTTAAGAACAAAGAGAATATTACCCAAAGTGAAACCTTAAAATAGGATCATTAAGAAGAGAGTAATATAAGGTTATAATCAAACAATATGTGGTGTTAGATATTGGAATATCCTTCTGTAAAATATTTATAATAAAATTATATTTATTATATAGGAAGATTGTTCGAGTATAAAGAGAGTCAAGATAAAAGGTAAGGAGATTTTTGTCTCAACTTTATTTCTATAAGACACATTCCTCATACACTACTAGTTTCTTCTAGGTGGTGTATATAATACCCAAAAATGTATTTTATGATTCATATAAAAAATATTATGATATTTAAATTTTATTAAAATTTTCATTTTTACATGTTACACACAATTATATTGATTATAAAGTGATGACTGTTGATTTTGCAATCTCTTACATATTTGGTATTGTTTTGTTTTAAGTCAATATTGGGTAATATATACCATCCATGTCATGTTTTTCTAAAAAAATAAAGAAATGTTTTTTTATTATCCTATGGAGGTCCAAATTCATTTTTACACATTTTTTTATTTTTTTACTACATGGTTTGAAAGGAATGATTTTTTCATTTTTCAAATGATGTAATATTTTTAATTTTTAGAAAATCTATGAAAATAAAGTTTTTTAACTTATCAAACATAAATAGATTTTATGCTTTAATTATTTCTTATTACCTTTATGTTTCCCCTCACATGTGACAAGGTTATTTTCTAATAACATGTTTCTTTTAAAAGTGCATGGAAATTTAATAAAATAAAAACATTTCAAAAAATGTTATAAACCTCAAGAACTATTTCTAATGATTTTCATTATTCCTTTATATGTTTTCAAATAAGTTTAAAAGAAAATTATTTTGAAAAAAAATGTTTTAAATTGTGATTTTAAGGAAAATTCATGTTCTATGTGATCTTTCAAAATCCTTCCACATCCATGTGACATAATTTGTTATATTTCAAGAATACCATTCATATTTTATCTATGAATGGTTTATGTTTTATGGGAATGAATTTCAATAAACCCCATTATTTTCATGGATTATTCTTTTGATGAAATTATTATGAAACCTATCTCCTTTTCAGAAGTTATTATATGACTACATGTTTATGAAACCCATTCACTTTTAAGGGTTTTGATATTATTGATTATGATATTGTGAAACAAGTATGTGTGGTTTCATTATGAGATGGGTGGGACTTATATCTCCTTGTGATTCATTAGGTAAAGATGTAAAACTCATGAGATATATATGTTATGCATGAACCTAATTTCATGTTCACAATTCTATGTGTTGACCTGGTTTTCATGAACATAATTTTATGAGTGTACTTGGATTCCTTGTCAATATGTTTATACATGGTCCAGATTTCATATCTTTAATCAGTGAGCTTGTTAATACTTATACATGTTCACAATGTTACAAGTTGATGTGTATGCCAAAATTTTATGCACTATGTAAATTTTGATCTTATGGATTATGTTCTTTAAATTACTTATGATTCATGTTTAACTTTGATATGTAGGGTACTTTATTACAATGTTATGATCACATTTTCATGCCCTTTATGCTTGTGTTTATTTTCACATATCACCGTTGATTACTCTTACTAAGTAATTGATCTCATGATTTGTTTTGTTTACATTCCCCAGGTTATAAAGAAAGGATTCAGGTAGAAGTACTAAAGGTGGATATCATTATGGGAGATGTTTGAGATCTTTCACCGGGATAGAATATTTTCTTTCTATGTTTCCATAGACACCAAACTATTACTATCCTCAGACTTTTATTATTTTAATGTACTAAATATTCATCTAAAATTATGTAATAACCGTATACGTTAAGCATGGGTTTCTATAGTTAGCATCATAAGAATGGTTTAGTAAACCTTTGGAATATAGGACAAGAAAACATTAGTGAGATACCTAGATATATTTCTAAGGATATGTCTAGGGATGTCCCTATGGACAAGTCTAAGAATAGGATACAATACTATAATTTATTAATGATCATGGATTATCATGGATTAAACTTAAGATTTTATAGATTGAAAGTAATTTCCCTTGATTATGTGGTTTTCCATTATGATTAGTGTTTCTGAAGGTATTATTTGTTGTTTTAGTCAATGGAAGGAATATAAAGTAACCATTTTAATGATGAATTCAATTTTAAATGAAACAATTGTTCTTTTGAGAAACAAAATTTTATGGGAGATGCAATGAAAAATATTATCTTTATACTCACACAAGTTATAAATCATGTTGTAATTCTAAATGAATAGATGAGGGAAAAAGTTTATATTGATTGTTTCATAAGGAAACTTCCACCTTCTTTTAGTTGGTCTTCTGGTACACTTATTTCTAAATAATGGACTGGTACCACTGAAAATATATTTTCTATCCTTCATTGTTATTAACATGAAAAAGTCATGTTGGTTGTTTATTGTCTGGAAGGTTATGTCGATCAGTGGTGGACTCTTATTAAGAACATGAGGAATAAAGAATAAATTTAATCTATGGAATGAAAAGAGTTTAAAGGGATGTTTTTTAGTAATTACATAACTAATATTCAAAGAAAAAATATGGAGAAGTAATTCCTTAAGCTTAATAAAAAGGATGATTAATCTATTTATACCTAGGAAGTTGATTTTACAAGACTTAAAAGGTGAAATTTTGGGTTAATCATTATCCATAGAAAAATGATTGACCAATTATTTTGTGGCCTAATACTGAGTCTCTGAATGGGTTTAATTATAATGGTATTTGGTTTCACGACATCCTCCCACCATAGATGCCCCTCCTGAGCTGGAAATGGTAAAAGGGATATAATGACCCCCGAGTCCCGCCTCCAGTAGGCCCTGGGTTGGCTACTAGCACCTAGGGTATGAGTTTTCACAAATATGAGAGGCATTACCCTTTTATTTTTAAAGATCGGTAAATAGGACAATTCAACCACCAAAAAGGAAATGAGAAAGTGTATAGAAATAAACCCAAACCAAGCCCACATGCATGTTTAAACAATTTTATATCAAGGTAAAAGTATAAGAAAGCTCAAAAGTACCATACCAAAAGAAAACAAGAGTACAACAATTGCAACAACTCCAACTGCCCGACTAGTAGGGTCCCTCACGGCCCTGGTAGTCCTCCTAGAAACCTGAAAGTAAACGTAGGGTGAGAATACATGTTTACTCAGTAGAGAAATCTAATGCTCTCGTGCACAAGTGGGGAGACATCCTAATGTCCCGTGAGAACAATAGATGAAACCTAGAAAGGAATTCTAACCACCCAACCTCACCATCCACAGTCAACAAAAAAACAATCACAACAGGTAGTAGTGTATAAGAACAAGAGTATTGGGTACCCCACACCATTTTCCCCCACTGTCTAGCTACTCTTCCTAACGGCGAATGTATTGACGCTGGCACACTCTCCCCGCCCGCACACACCCGGGCCTCACAACAACGTATCCCGCCCTCACACACATGGGCCTCACAACCACGTATCCCACCCGCACACACATGAGCCTCACAACAACGTATCCCGCCCGCACACACCTGGGCCTCACAACCACGTATCCGGCCCGCACACACCTGGACCCCATCCTAAATATTCTTTGGGAAACAATAAAACATGCCCAAAGAGTCTTTGTCTAAAACCACCCCAATCGAAACCTACCCAAAGATTCTAAGTTGTAAGGTCGCCTCAATCCATCACAGCCTAGGGAAGAAGGAGCAGGAAGGAGCTATTAACTTAGGGGAAAACACCCTCTCCCATGAAATGGGAGTGTTTGGCACTAAGTGCTCAGCATGGGTGGGGTGCGATAAAACACAAAAGATACAGATATATATATGTGTATAGAAACCACTATGCCCAACCTATAACTTCTAAATAGAGAAACTGAGCATGTGCCTTGTCACTGCTACCACGAAGCATGCATACAACAATCAACCCCAACCCCATTTAGGTTTTCACGTTTCAGCATAATTAGTTTATTAGTTCCTTATCTACTGGGCAACTATCCACAACTAACCACATCCATCATTCGTAAAACATATCCCTACCATCCACAAATCAAGTTAGGAAAACACATGAAGCACAACAAAACCCTTCTTAATAACCAAACATCCCATTAATTATTATTTGTGTTCTATTTCCACGCCCCACTATTCATTAACTCTTCCATTTCTTATTTACTATTCACAACCCATTGTTCGTTCATATTCAAGCCCATCCCTGTAGCCCCGCTGCCAACCACCACAACCACAAACACACCGAAACCCGTACATCATTATCCCTTTAATACCACCTATCACATCCCTGCTTCCCATCACCAACATAACATTCACACCAACCCACAACCAAGTCAATCGTAGCCCTGCTGCTCACCCAACCCACAAAAACCCACAAAACACCCCCATCACAAGCCGCCTAACCAAGCCAACACCCACATGTTCATTATTCCATTTTGTTTAATTGGGGTGATCTCACAAGGGTTCTAGATTTTAATCGGCCAACTTTACATGATTAACCAGATTCCACATTTCACAAGGTTCCATTCACAAAAACGGTTTAGAAGATAGGGAAACATTTAATTATGCAAGAAAAGGCCCCCAACGACCGTGATTTTCAGTAGGCAGAAGCATATTCAATTCACAACATATCAATAGGATAAACCAAGATAAACATAACAACTTTCCCCATCCCTGTTCTTTAACCAGTTATTATCTTTATTTAATGGTTCAACTGTTTCTCATGAAAACCAGAGGATACCCACCCCGTATGATGCACAATTTAGAGAGACGAAGTTAAGATCCCAACCTCAACAGGTTCTGATCACAACGCTCCCCCAGATCAACCTTATAATATATCTGTTGGCGTCCGTTACTTATGTCGAGTTCGAGAAAAACGTCCTTGGGTGGAAGTTGGAAAGGAAAGGCTGAAGTAAAGACAACAGATCTAAGCTTATAAGTTACGCCTCGTCATTACAATCCCGTGGCCGCTGATGTATTGTAAATCGGAGCTCGGACGAAGATGTTATAGAAGAAAGAGCCTTCGAGTGTCTTGGGAGAACTCTGCTCAGAGGAAAGGGGAGTTGAGGGTGAGTTGAAAAGGAGGAGGTGACCCCTCCTTTTATAGGAGAGAAAAGAAAAAGTACACGTCGTGTTCATTATGATACATTTCGTGTACTCGGCCATTTCACATGGTCACAACGCGGCTTCCAACACGGCCTTCAACGCTGAACGCGGCCGTTGACTGGTCAACACACGACTTGAAGGTAATGCATACATGGGGAAGGACTACACGGTGTGTAGTTTGGACACACGGTGTGTACTCATTTATTTCACACGGGAAAGACACAGCTCCAAGACGGCACACGGCCGTTGAATGGTAATGTGTACACGGGGAGGGACTACACGGAGTGTAGTACTGGACACACGGTGTGTACCCATTTCTTCACATGGCAAAGACATGGCTCCAACACGGCACATGGTCGTTCACTGGTAATGCGTATGCGGGGAGGGACTACACGGCGTGTAGTATTGGACACACAACATGTACCCATTTCTTCACAAGACAAGGACACGACCTTCCACACAGTGTATACCCGGTGAGGGGGTACACGACGTGTACTCAAACTACACGGCGTGTAGTTTCAAAATTTTGGAATGTGTGGGAAAAGTCCATTTTACGCTCCAGAACACTTCGTGGCCTTCTTTTTGAAAAACTAATTGGCCGGAGAGGTCCGGGCCATTACATCAGATACCTCTTAAAACATTCTCATCCCCGATAATTCAAAACCATCCCAGAGGAACCCAACAAGATACCTCTTAGGGATCTTATTATAACAGGAACCCAACCGCCAACCCTAATTATAGGTGTTATGAATTACATCTCCTATGTCGAGATATTATCCGCTTTAAGCGGCACTGACTCTCCTGCACGGGTTTAATCGCATCCTCATTAATGCGTCTCGATTATGAATATGGTCTTCCCACTTCCATACAAAAGGATTTTTCAACTCACACTGCCCCCAACACCGCACAACCCACACACTTCCTGAACACGTGGTTTGGTGAAAATTACTTTTCGTATGTTGAGATATTATCCACTTTAGGCGACACTGACTCGCCTGCATGGGTTCAATCACATCCACATTAATGTGTCTCGATTAAATATCAGGTTTTTCCCTTCCCCACATGCTCGGACATGTTACACACTCCCAGAGAACAACGAAACAAAAGGTCTCATAACTGACAAGCCAAGCATTCCATACATCAAAGGTACAAAGTATAATATCAAAACAAAGCTCATAAGAACAAGGAAAAACAAAAGTCAAAACAAATCCGGGGTACTGAGCGTGCATCTGGGTCTCCCGCTCCCAAGTGCTCTCCTCAAGGCCGCCATGCTTCCACAACACACGAACCAAGGGAATGGTTCGCCCACAGAGCACCTTCTCTTTACGATCCTCAATTCTGACTGGTCATTACTCGAAGGTCGCATCGTCTCCCATATCTAACTCTCCCCCATCGATAACATGAGAGTCATCGTGTAAGTTCCGATGAAGCTGGGAGACGTGGAAGACACCATGAACCTTCTCCAACTAAGGTGGCTGGGCCAGTTGATATTCCTCCTCGCCGACTCGCCTCAGCACCTCAAAAGGTCCGATGAACCTAGGTGAGAGATTGCTCCCTTTCCCAAACCTTTTCTTCCCCCGTCGAGGGAAAACCATCAAGAACACATCATCTCCCACCTCGAACTCCAAGGGCCTCCTCCGATGATCAGCATAAGTCATCTGACGGTCCTGAGCAGCTTTCATCCTCTCACGTACAAGCTGGACTTTCTCTATGGTTCTCTGCACTACCTATGGCCCAAGAGCACGTGTCTCGCCATACTCTGCCCAGCAAATGGGTGAACTACATGGTCTTCCATACAAATCCTCAAACGACACCATGCCAATATTAGAGTGGAAGCTGTTGTTTTAGGAAAACTCTACTAAAGTCAAGTGTCGTACCCATGATCCTCCAAAATCCAGAATGCATGCTCGCAGCATGTCCTCCAACGTCTGGATAGTCTGCTCTGTCTGCCCGTTGGTCTGGGGGTGGAAAGCAGTGCTAAGGCATAGCTGGGTGCCAAAAGCATGTTGTAACCCCCTCCAGACTCATGAGGTAAACCGATTATCCTGGTCTAAGATGATAGTCTTTGGAAATCCATGAAAATGCACCACCTCGTCTATGTACTTCTGTGCTAAGGTACTCTTCATGCCTGACTCCTTAATTGCTAATAAGTGAGCTGATTTCGTCAGTCGATCCACCACTACCCAGATAGTGTCATAACCACCCTGAGCTCTGGGTAGTTCTGTGATGAAGTCCATTGAGATGTCATACCACTTCCACTCAGGGACATCTAAAGGATGTAACAAACCACTAGGAACACGGTGTTCAGCCTTTACTTGCTGACACACTAGGCACTTAGCCACAAACTCCGCCACTGCCCTTTTCACCTCGGGCCACAAAAAATATTCCCTTAGGCCTTGGTACATTTTTAAAATTCCCAGATGTACTGCCAAGGCTGAGATATGAAACTCATGGAGAACTCCCTCAGGCATCACCTCTGGAATAAACAACCTTCCATTTAAAATCATCTGATGCTGGCTGTCCTCTGACCATCCTTATGGAGTGTTCCCCTAATCGACACGATCTTGCATCACTTCCACCTCAGAGTCCCTCCCCCCCACTGAGACTCTTCCACCTGCTGTGACAAGGAGGACTGCACCGTCATCTGAAACAAATATCCCCTAACACCCTCTACCCATGCATCCAAGTACAAGGTAGCCAACTCTCCCATCACATTCCATGCATCAACAGATTCCCAAACCACATCCCTATGTGACTTCCTGCTCAGGGCATCAGCCACAGCGTTGCCCTTACCTTCAATGTAAGAGATCTCGAAGACCTAGTCTTGGAGAAACTCAACCCATCTCCACTGCCGCAGGTTTAGGTCACACTGGGAGAAGATATAACACATGCTATTATGATCTGAGAAGACCACAAAGCGCTCTCCAAATAGGTAATGTCACCACAACTTTAATGCGAATAGTACTGCTTCATACTCCCGGCCATGGGTGGCATAGTTACGCTCGTGAGGGTGCAACTGCCTAGTCCCATAACAGATTGCTCCCTTTTTCTGCATCAGCACGCACCCCATACCAAGGCCAAAAGCATCACAAAAATTTTCATACAACAACCCTTCCTCTGGTAACCTGAGTACAGGA
This sequence comes from Viscum album, assembly GCA_963277665.1. Taxonomy (NCBI): domain Eukaryota; kingdom Viridiplantae; phylum Streptophyta; class Magnoliopsida; order Santalales; family Viscaceae; genus Viscum; species Viscum album. The sequence continues at coordinate 539,808,278 of OY728156.1, forward strand.
GCACTGACCAACATCTCCTTCAAGTAGTCGAAATACTCCTGGAACTGCTCGCTCCATAAGAAGACCTAGTTCTTCCTAGTAAAAGCTGTCAATGGAGCATAAACTCGATAGAATTTTGAAACGAACCTCCGATAGTAACCTACTAACCTCAGGAAACTACGAACTTCCACCATGCTCTTAGGTGACGCCCAAGAAACAACTAACTCCACCTTTGACAGGTCCACTGACACTCCATACTGAGACACCACGTGCCCAAGGAAGTTTACTTCTTGCATCAAGAACTTACACTTCAACAATTTCCCGTAAAGCTGGTGGTGTTGAAGGACTTCCAAGACTGCCCTGAGATGCTCAACGTGCTCCTCCTCTGATCATGAGTAGATCAGGATGTCATCGATAAACACAACGACGAACTGGTCTAGAAACTCTCAGAAGACAAGGTTCATAAGCCCCATGAGCACAGCCGGAGCATTCGTAACTCTAAACGGCATCACTATAAACTCGAAGTGCCCATACCTGCACCTAAAAGTCGTCTTTGAGATGTGACTATCCTTTACCATCAGCTGATGATATCCCGATCGTAGATCAATCTTAGAAAACCAACCTGCTCCCCTTAGCTGGTCGAAGAGATCATCTATCTTTGGAAGGGGGTAATGATTCTTGAACATTACCAGGTTCAACCTTCGGTAGTCTATGCATAACCTAAGACCACCATAGGCCTTCTTCACGAACAAAACTGGAGCACCCCATGGCGATAAGCTGGGTCGAACAAAACCCTTCTCCATTAGATCATCAATATGAATCCGCAACTCCCGCAACTCTGAAGGTGCCATCCGAAAAGGGGCCATCAAAATCAGACGGGCACCAGGCTGTAAGTTTATCCCGAACTCAACATCGCGTCGGGGGGGGGGGGGGGGGGTAGAGTCACAACCTCCTCGGAAAAAACATCTAGAAACTCCCCAAAAACCTATGGCGAATCAACCATCTCTGTATCAGCTGGAACCACTGATAAACCACCTAACAAGGAAAGTAGAGGCTCTACATTCTTGCTTCCAACCTGATAGATCCTCACACTAAAAAAAGCTACACGCTGCTCGTTCATGTCGAAGAACACGAATCTTATCCGGAAGCAGTCGATAACGGCACCAACAGAAAACAACCAGTTGATTCCTAGGATGACATCGTATGGCTGCATCTGTAACAGAATAAGGTCCCTACTAGATCTATGTGGTCCCAACAACAGCCCACATCTCCGACAAACACAAGATATGCTGGTATGACCTCCAACCAGTGTACTCAGCGCCAGTGGTATGGAAAGTCTCTCTACGTCTAGAACCCAATAATGGGATAGATCGGGTGAAACAAAGGAGTGTGAATATCTTGAATCAAACAAAGCATAAATGAGAGTGCTGATAAACAAAACATACTTTGCACCACCTCTAGTCCTGTCGGAGCTGTCAACTTTGCTGCGTGCAACTGTCCACGCCCAGCTCCTCTGCCGCTCTATTGATGTCTAGGTGCCCTAGCGGTACGGTAAAAAAAGATCGCCTAAGCCCAAGTAGTAAGGAAATTTCTCAGGGTTTCATTTTATCATTTTATTTAAGTTCTTTCCCAGAACACCCAAATAAAGTAAAACACAATCATGATGATGCATGTACCTTCCCTAGGGTCTCTACCATGGAATCAGTGTAGTCTCACTTGGTCGTTCGGTAGGCTCAGAGTCCTTGCATCGGATCACAGGGGGCCCTAAAATCCTGTGTCCTAACCAATCTTCCCTGGCCTATGTCACGCACCAAGATTAACTAACTCTTTTTCCCTACCATCCCATGTATTCCTCACTGTGCCTAACTCCAGACTCCATCCTATCTCTCAACATGGCTCTGATACCATTCTGTCACGAACCCCTCCCACCAAAGATGCCCCTCCTGATCTGGCAATGGTGAAAGGGAGATAATGACCCCTGAGTCCCGCCTCCATTAGGCCCTGGGATGGCGACTAGCACCTAGGGTATGAGTTTTCACAAAAATGGGAGGCATGAACCTTTTTATTTTTAAATATCGGGAAATAGGACAAGTCAACAGCCAAAACGGAAAAGAGGAAGTGTATAGAAATAAACCCAAACCAAGCCCACATGCATGTTTAATCAATTTTATAACAAGGTACAAGTACAAGAAAGATCAAAACTACAATACCAAAAGAAAACAAGAGTACAGCAACTGCAAAAACTCCAACTGTCCGACTAGTAGGGTCCCACACGGCCCTGGTAGTCCTCTTGGAAACCTAAAAGTAAACGTAGGGTGAGCATACATGTATACTCAGTAAGGAAACCTAAATATCTCATGCACAAGTGGGGAGACATCCTAATGTCCCGTGAGAACAATAGAATAAACCTAGCAAGGAATTCTAACCACCCAACCTAACTATCCACACTCACCAAAAACACAATCACAATAGGTAGTAGTATATAAGAACAAGTGTATTGGGTATCCCACACCATTTTCCCCCACTAGCTAACTGCTCTTCGTAATAGTGAACGTCCTGATGCTGCCACACTCTCCCCACCCACACACACCTGGGCCTCACAACCACGTATCCCGCCCGCACACACCTGGGTCTCACAACCACGTATCCTGCCCGCGCACACCTGGACCTCACAACCACGTATCCCGCCCGCCCACACCTGGGTCTCACAACCACGTATCCCACCCGCACACACCTGGGCCTCACAACCATGTATCCTGCCCGCACACACCTGGGCCTCATCCCGAAGATTCTTGGGAAACAGTAAAACTTGCCCGAAAAGTCCTGGGCTAAAACCACCCCAATCGAAACCAACCCAAAGAGTCTAAGGTGTAAGGTCACCTCAAGCCATCACAGCCTAGGGAATAAGGAGCGGGAAAGAGCTAGTAACTAAGGGGAAAACACCCTCTCCCATGAAATGGGAGTGTTTGGCACTAAGTGATCAACATGGGTGGGGTGCGATAAAACACAAAAGATACAAATATATATATATATATATATAGGAACCACTCATCCCAACCTATGGATTCTAAATAGAGAAACTGAGCATGTGCCTTAGCACTGATACCACGAAGCATGCATACAACAAACAACCCCAACCCCATTTAGGTTTTCACGTTTCAGCTGAATTAATTTATTAGTTCCTTAACTACTAGGAAACTATCCACAACGAACCACATCGATCATTCATAAAACATATCCCTGTCATCCACAAATCAAGTTAGGAAAACACAAGCAGAACAACAAAACCATTCTTAATAACCAACTATCCCATTAATTATTATCCTCGTTCTATTTCAACGCCCCACCATTCATTAACTCTTCCATTTCTTATTTACTATTCACAACCCATTGTTCGTTCACATTCAATCCCATCCCTGCAGCCCCGCTGCCAACCACCACAACCACAAACACACCAAAACTTGTACATCATTATCCCTTTAATACCACTTATCACAGCCCTGATGCCCGTCACCAACATAACATTCACACCAACCCACAACCAAGTCAACCGTAGCCCCACTGCTCACCCGATCCACAACAACCCAAAAAACACCCCCATCACAAGCCACGTAACCAAGCCAACACCCACATGTTCATTATTCCATTTTGTTCAACCGGGGTGATCACACAAGGGTTCCAGATTTTAATCGGCCAACTTTATGTGATTAACCAAATTCCACATTTCACAATGTTCCGTCCACAAATACTGTTTAGAATATAGGGCAACATTTAATTACAAAAGAAAAGGCCCCCAACGACCGTGATTTTCTATAGGCATAATCCTTTTCAAATCACAACATATCAATAGGATAAACAAAGATAAACATAACAACTTTTCCCATCCCTGTTATTCAACCGGTTAGTATCTTTATTTAATGGTTCAACTGTTTCTCATGAAAACAATAGGATACCCACCCTGCATAATGCACAATTTAGAGAGACAAAGGTAAGATCCCTACCTCAACAGGTTCTGATCACAACGCTCCCCCAGATCAACCTTAGAAGATGTCCGTCGGCGTCCGTTACTTCTGTCGTGTCCCGACAAAACCCTCTCGAGTAGAAGTTGGAAAGGAAAGGCCAAAGGAAAGACAATAGATCCAATCTAGGATGTTATGTCTCATCATGAAAATCCCATGGCCACTGATGGATCGTAAATCAGAGCTCGGACGAAGAAGTTATAGAAGAAAGTGCCTTCGAGTCTCTTAGGAGAACTCTGCTCAGAGGAAAGGGGAGGTGAGGGGTGAGTTGAAAAGGAGGAGGGGACCCCTCCTTTTGTAGGCGTGAAAAGAAAAAGTACATGATGTGTACTTTATGGTATATGGTGTGTACTCGTCCGTTTCACACGATCACCACGCAGCTTCCAACACGTCCTTCAACACGGAATGCGGCCATTGACTGGTCAACACATGGCTTGAAGGTAACGCATACGCGGGGAAGGACTACACGGCGTGTAGTTTGGACACATGGCATGTACCCATTTATTTCACACGGAAAATACACAGCTCCAACATGGAACACGACCGTTGACTGGTAACGTGTACGCGGGGAGGGACTACACGGCGTGTAGTACTGGACACACGGTGTGTACCCATTTAGTCACACGGCAAAGACACAGCTCCAACACAACACATGGTCGTTGACTGGTAACGCGTACGCGGGGAGGGACTACACAAAGTGTAGTACTGGACACACGGCATGTACCCATTTCTTCACACAGAAAGGACACGGCCTTCCTCATGGGGTATACCCGGCCAGGGGGTGCACGGTGTGTACTCAAACTACACGGCGTGTAGTTTCAAAATTTTGTAAAGTGTGGGAAAAGTCCATTTTACCCTCTAGAACACTTCGTGGCCTTATTTTTGATAAAGAAAAGGGTCGGAGAGGTCCGGGCCATTACATTTGGATGCTATAAAGAATTCATTCGTTGTTTAATAAAATTGGAAAAGGAAGTTTGTAACTCTCAATGTTTTGGAGATAAGAATGGGAAGATGGAGGTTAATGGAATCTCTTGTGGTTTTCCACAAAGGGATACGATAAAGTATCAACCTCTTACTTGAAAAAAAAATTGGGAAAGTGAACTCAAGGTAATTCCTAAAAGGAATAAGAACATAATACAAACGTGGGATGCCTAGTCATCAATACAAAGAGTTTTAGAGTGATGTAAAAAGGCCATTATATTGAGAGAAAGATCAAGAAAATTCACCACCCATAATTCAATACTAAAAGTGGATGGAAATAAGGAATTATTCTAACCAATTCCCTAATACTAGGGTTATCAGTAATGATCAATGATAGAAAAATTTTAAGGACAAAGGCAAATGAAAATCACATGCAATCACAATTGGCAATGTAGAGTACAAAAATAAAGTGGTGGAATTATTGAGTTTTTATGGAATGGTATTCCAAAATAATTTTGTAGAATAATATTAATGGTATAATGGATTAATTGGTCCACTGTGGTTTTTACATATGTTTTTAAGAGTATATGTTGAATGGTATCAGTAACCAAGAAAAGTGATTCGGATATTTTTGGAAAACACAAGATTAAGGGATGAATTACCCTTAATATAAACATAATGTTGAGATAATGATATTTTTATAAACATATATTGGATATAATTAAGTAAATTGGATGATACTAGTCTCTTGGTAACTAAATATGGATTTATTTTCATGAGGGTTATGATAACATGGATGAAGTATAAAACTTTTAGGACTTAAGGAATATATTCAATAAGATTTGGGAAAGAGAAACATGGATGCTTTCAATAAGAATATATAGTAATTCATGTTATTAACATGAGTTAAGAGAATATATGATGAAGGTGTTCACATGTTTGCAATGTGACAACCAAGAATTAACTTTTGATATATGGGAGATAATTGTAATGCTGATTTAGTGCACTTATTTCAAATGTTTTATATTTTCAGCTTTCGTAAGGATGTATGGTTATCAATTAATATAATGCATAAGTTAAACATTAGATAAGTTTTTGAGATTAATTTATTCTTTCACCATAGGTATATTTATACATATTTTATAACTTGTGCTAACTATTTTGTTGAATATGTACAGAATAACCTATCATTCTACTCATGAATTGATAATGCTTCAGGAATGAAAAATTTAACTTCATTTCATGGAATAAGAGATGAAGTGTAAATTGATCATTGAACAAAAAGGGTGAAGTTAAGCTAAAATAATGTAAGTATATATTCTTTTAAAAATTCATCAACATTAGGAAAAGGGACCATGGTGAAAAAGTTTGCCTTGTTATCATCATTTTGATGATATCCACGACCTCTTTTATGTTTATTTAGTTTATGGTTTTAAATTTTTTAACATTCTCTTGATCTCCTACGTTCTAATGATCAGTGATATTTATCAATCTATATGTATGTTTTTCCTGCATGCCAAAATCATTACCTATGTTCTCCAACATATAGACTTAGTTGTGATTTATATTAGGTAACTATTATTTTTCAAATTTTCCTTTTTTAAATGGAAGATTTGGAAATCATTTTTATGTTGTGGGTTTCTAATAAATAAATATTCAAGTATTAAACCTTTGATAACCCAGACAAATTTCAAGGGGAAAATTCATTTTAAGGGGAGTAGAATGTAACACCCCATGATTTTATGATTTTTTTAATTAATTTAATATTTTGATATTCTCACATGACATGACAATCAATATATATATATATATATATATATATATATATAATAAAACTATGTTTTGGATTATGTTATATGCAACACCTAGGGAAGCTTACATTGCACACAACACTGGCCTGGCTTACTTTACAGGCAACACCAGGTTTTTGCAAAAGAACACTTTACTATTTTTATTATTTTTTAATAAGATAGTTATTACCTAGGAATTACACATGTAATATTGATAGTAACAACTACATTTTAAATATTTTATGTAATGTTTTGATAATGAAAAATTTAATTTCTAGTAAATTCTTTATATGTTTTAAACTACGGTTTTCTCAAATGAACTGCTTTTCATGACCGTCTATAAAAAATAAGAAAATTAATTTTATACACCTATAGAAATTTATTTTGATAAAATTGACATTATTTTTTAATTCGTATTACCAAAATTCTCTTAGGGTGAATTTTTTTATTTTTTTTGAAACGTTTTAATTTTTGATGAATAGTAACAAATACTGCATTATAATTAAAAACCAACTTTTTCATTTAAATAATTATATTAATATAAATTAATTTTAAAATTAAATATATACTACATATATTAATCCAATTTAGGTGATTTGAATAATTTTTTATAATATAATTAGATATAAAAAATTATGGAACATTTGAACATCTCTTTTACCCTATATCTAGCCAAATTTGTGGGATTGGAATTAAAAGTAATTTTAATTATACTGTGAATTGAATTTAAAATAAATGGACATACATTTTTTTAATTAGTATAAAAAATTTGGTCTAATTGGATCCAAATAAATTTTTTTGAATAGTAACTTTTGAATTTTATTTACCACGAATATAGGTAAACAGGGTAATTAATGTTAAAAATAATATTATAATCATATATATTTTCCATAAAACATTTCCTAATTTCATTGGATAAGTTTACTTAAAACCAAATAAACCTTTGATAAAAAATATGATCCTTTTTAAGCCACTTGTTTCATATTAGGGCATTTATTATATTTTATTTAAAGAAGTGTTAAAAATATAATACTCAAATTTTAATAAATACATAATTTTTAATAAGGGTTTATACATAAGAAAAATTAAACTAAAAATATTCATTAGAAATATAATAAATATATATTTATCATGATAATTAATTTTAAATTTTTAGATAATAGATACTTTAAATAAATACTTTTATAATAATGATGCAGTAATCATTCAATTAATTGAGATATAAAATAAATGATATTAAAAATATTAAAAAAATAATAATTTTACATAATTGATGGCATAAAAGAGCTTTATATATAATATATGCATGTTAGTGACATATTATAAGTATTGGTTTTAAGTTATCAATCAGGTTTCATATTTTAAAAAATGAAAATATTGAATAGTATCAAATATAAAATAAATGATACTTTAAAATAAATAAAAAGTTATTAAATGTTATACAAATTATAAAAATATATATTTCATCCAAATAAATAATATAATGATAAATATGTCATAAATGGTTCAGTTGGGGTTATGTTTTCATTTAATTGTAAATATATTAACCTTATAGTGTAAAAATACATGTTGTCACAGTAAGAGTTAAATTATTTAACCAAGGGTGAAATCCAAAAGTTAAGGTTCATTTTCTTACATAAACGTTTCCGAAATTCATTTTTTGATTATATTTAGACCCATAGTCATCTAAAATCCTAAATAACTCACTTTGGAGCTATTGAAATCGAAAATAAATTTATAATAAATTAATATTTTTTGGAGTTCCCTAAAGTGTCACTCCCCCCATCTTATAAATGGGAACATATCCTTATCTTTTATTCACACATCTAAATAATTTTGGATTAGCATACCCCCACCCATTTCTCCTCCCAATTTCTTTTCATTCTTCCTAGAATCATTAAATTTGGAATAATTCAACTCAAGGAAGCCTTTTAGAACAAACAAAAATGAGTTACTCGGTTAAGAGGTAATGTCTTCTCTCAACATCCATTACTTTATTTTCCTTCTCCACACCCTAAAATCTATTTATTCCATTATTTAATGAAAAAACGGGTATCCTAAATATACTATTATTTTTTATTCTGATGGTTTGACCTACACATATAGACACCTCCATCTAATGGATATCGAACATATTATTTCTGTTGCCAAATGAAATGATGATTGTTCATTTTTCTGTTACCACTAATCACGATGGCCATTATGATAGACACTATAAATATATATATATATTATATAATATTCTTTATTCTTTTTTTTACAACACAACATTTTTACTTTACATTTGGAGTTAATACGATAATCTCGTTTGAGAAAGTATGGACTACGACCCCCTCAAAGCAATGTGATTCATTCGCACACCACATGTAATGTATTAAGGATGGGTTTAGTGAACTTATATGATATATATGATATAATAATTCTAATATTATAATTATATATATGTGTGTGTAATTTACATAATTTCTTTCAATATGATAATTAAAATGGAAACAATGTTCATGCGTACGTATGGCTTACCATCTCCACGAATGATGTATTCCATTTATTACTTTTTTATACTATATATTATTGTAATATACATATAATGGATATAAATGATATTTATATCATTATTTAAACACGAGAACCATGATATAATTATAAGGATAAATGATATAACATGATAAGTCACATGAAAAGAACAAAGGGAATTTTACCCGAAGTAATACTATAACATAATATCATTAAACAGTGGGTAATATAAGGTCACAATAAAATCATATGTGGTATTAGATATAATAATTTTATTCTATAAATATTTATAATAAACTTATATTTATTATATAAGAATCATTTTTGAGTACTAAGAGAATCAATACACAAGGTAAGCGGATTTTTTTCTCACCTTTATTTCTGTGAGACACATGCCTCAAACACTACTTGTTTCTTCTACATGGTGTATATACTACCAAAAAAAAATTTATGAGTATAATTGAGAATATTATAAAATATTCATATTATTATAATTTTTTTTTACATGGGACATATGATTCTATATATTATAAATGATGAGTGTTTATTTCACAATCTCTTCCATGTTTAGGATTTTTTGGTTTTAAGTCTCTATTGGGTAATATTTATCATCCATGTACATTTTTTTTCTAAAATTGATTTCATAAAATGTTTTATTATTATTCTATAGATGTTTAAATTCATTTTTACTTATTTTTTATTTTTTTAATACATTGGTTAAATGGAATATTTCATTTATTTTTTAAATTATGTACCATATTAATTTCTGGTAAAACAATGAGGAAAATGTTTCTTAACTTATAAATCATGAACATACTTTTACTCTATCATGAATCCTTATTTCCTTGAAGTTTCCCCTACAATATTACATATTTATTTTCAAATAAAATGTTTTATTTTTAAAATCATGTGTCTTTTCAAGAAAAGAAAACTATTTCAACAAAGAAAGGCTATTTTCATCAAGAACTATTTTAAATGATTTTCATGATTCTTTTATATATTTTCAAAGAGGTTTAAAAGAAAGGGATTTTGGAAATGTTTTATGTTTTAAAAAGTGGGTTCTAATGAAACATCATGTTATAATTGATCTTTCAAAATCCGTCCCCACCTATGATGAAATAATATGTTATAATTCAATAATAATATTCATATTATTTCTCTTAATGGTTTATGCTTTGATGTAATTATGTTAAATAAACACCTCTAATTTCAAGGGTTATGCTTTTGATGAAATGATTTTGAAACATGTATATTTTTCATTGGTTTTTGTAAGATTACATGTTTATGACACCCATTCCATTTCATGTGTTATGATATGATTGTTTAGGATATTTTGGTATATGTATATATGATTTCATTATGAGATGGCTGGGATATATATCGCCCTCTGATGCATTGGGTAAAGATGGAAAAATCATGAGGTATATATGTTATTCGTGAACCTGATTTCATGTTCACAATTCTATACAAGGACCTAGTTTTCAATTTCATGATTTTATGAGTGGACTTGGTTTCCATGTCCATATGTTTATTCTAAGGCCTTATTTCATATCCTTATTGAGTAAACTTGTTACTATTTATACATGTTCACAAAGTTACAAATCGATATGTATGCCACAATTTCTTGCCTTATGTCAATTTTATGATCTTATGGATTATGTTATTTGATTACCTTGTAAATCATGTTTACCTTTCATATATAGGGTATGATCTTATAATTTTATGATCACATAATCATACCCTTTATTCTTTTTTTAGGTTTTCATATCACCCTTGTTTACTCTTACCGAGTAGCTAAGATCACCCTTTCTTGTGGTTCCGTTCCCTAGGTTATGAAGAATGGTTTTAGGTAGAAGTTCTAAAGGTGGAGATATTTATATGAGATTTTGAAGATCATTCACCATGATAGAATATTTTTATTCCATAATTCCAAATACACTAATTTATTATGGTCATTGGTCATGTGTTATTGTAATGTACTGAATATTCATAAAAAACAATGTAATATCCATGTGTGTTAATCCAAGGTCACTATAATAAGAGTATCTAGTCTATGTCATGGATTGGAAATAATACAATAACATACAATCCATATGAAAATAATACTTTTTTGTGGATAAAAAAGTATTAAATTCTCTTACACGTGTATAAAACTATGATCAATAAAACCAAGAATGTAGTTTCTATAGAAAAAAAGATGTAAATAAGATGTTGTAACCAGCTTATAATCCTTCACCAATTGTTTCTGAATAATATCATTATTTGAATTCCAAAACATTTAAATTTTTACTTATTTAAATAAATTCTTCACATTATTTCCTAGAAGTAGGAAGGAACAATTTATCTTGAATTAATATAGAAATCAGTCTTATCACTAAATCTGATTCCTATGTCTAATTCTTTAGTACATAAACAATTATGATTTTTAGTCTGATTGTTCAGCCCGATATGAGGAATCCTGACTAGCAGACTTCTGATAACAACTCCTTTCAACCCAACTTCTTTGATCACAACTTCTTTGATCACAACTTCTCTGATCACAACTTATGTTTGGAAACTAGTTTAAATCCATAATTCTAGACCTCTACATTTTTCACATGTAAAAAGTAACAATCTATGTTGTACGTATTCCCCTAGATATAGGTTCCTTAATAACAGAAAAGGCAGGAACCCAAAATTTGTTTCCCACTCATAAAAATTCATAGATATAAAATATTTAGATATTCAAACTATATTTAACCATTTTTAAAGTTTTATCAACTCTTCTGGATTCTTCTTGACTCTTCTATAATTATCAAAAAAATTACTTATCAACCTATTTTGAATTAGATCTTTACAACTACTTAGTCCAAAAACTGATTGTCTAGAACGCTATTTTTTACTCGTGTTTTCTAGACCTAAAAAATGTAAAATAGAATACTTCACACACCAATGTTCCAAACCAACTAAAACTATATATATATATAAATTTTTTTGGATCATATAAAGTATTCATAATTTTTCAACAATATTTATTTATAAACTTCTACCTATCTCACCTTTTTAACCACTTTATTTTTTCAACAACTACATAGATTGAAGAATCCATGTTCGATGACTTATCAGTATCAGTTAGATCATTCGATGAATAGATATCAACATATCGTCTAATGGATCGGTCACTAATAACCTTAAAATTGATCAGTCTATGATTCCCATATGATATATCAGTCTTTTATTCACATCCTATAGATCGGTCTTTCATGCCCATATGATATATCAATCTCGTAAAAACAACTAATTGATAATTTTCACATAATATTATCATCAAAAAACTTTGGTCCATATGATACAATTTAAAAAGTTTAATTTTCTACCTCTGATAGAACTCTTCATATAATGGAACTCTGTATCTGATGCCTTATCAAATCCAAACTCAAATTTTATTGATCAATTCTAATAGCATTTCTAATATACCAATATCAACAAATATAATTTATTTTTGAATCATAGAAACTCATGTTTCATATGATGTATTGGTTAGTTTGATGGATAGACCTAAATGATAGATCATTCTATTAACACTTATGAAAAACCTTTGACTTCAAAAAATTCAATCTTTCCATCTTCAAACAATATTTTCCTCTATTTCATATTAATCTAATGATTTGTATCTAAAAAACCAAGTTTTTTGACCCAAAAAAATTAGCATTTCTATTTTATTCTATAAATTATTTCTTGTATAATGAAATCTTCATGATGTTATGAATATTTTGATTTTAATAGCATCATTTTATTTTGAATATCAATAATATTATATGAAATTATTAATCAGGAATATCTTCCCACTCGGTTTCGAAAATATCCATTCCAAAAATATGATTCGGAAAACAAGTTCACACTAGAAACAAAATCCCCAACAGAAAACGTCAATTTTTTGAATTTCTTAAGAAATATATATCCTATCATATGTGTCCAAAACCATTTTTCTTATCAATATAAATTAAAAAGTGAGTTTATTTTCATATAGGAAAAAAATAAAATACTTCTAGAAAAAATTCATTCAAACAACTTCTCCATCCAACATGGTCCCAATAGATGGTAAATGATATATTATACCTTAAAATTTATAAATATTTCATGAATATCATATATATATATATTATTCAAATAATATCATTATTATTATCCATTATTGATAAATGGTTATGGATAAAAATTACATCAGTTCGTGAGGTGGTAGTCATTTATGTGCACTAATGATGAATTATTTTCCCTTTTAAAGGATGTAGAGATGAATATCAATCACGCCACTTACATAATAAAATATAATTATATTTATTATAATAGAGTTATTATATTTTAATGGTTGATTATGGTTTGTGGGATGTTTAAGAATAAACAAAAGACAAATGTTTGATTAACAATGATATCTCTTATTTAGAAATTCTTGTTTGCTTAACACCTTAAGACACCTAAGGATGGTGTTTTTCCTATAAAAAGATATATAAACTGAGGGAGTGTATTATATGAATGTATTTTGGTAGGTATTGTCCAAAACAAATGGGTTTTTTTGTTTTAAATATTTAGAAAAAATATGTTCCCTTATACAATAGAGGAGAGGGTCACTATTGGACTTTCCCAAAATATTAAAATATAACAATACTACTATTGAGGAAAGTGATTCAAATTTTCCTATAAATTACTATTTAAAAATATTTTAGACCATATATTATCCCCATTGTTATTTTTTATGGTTTTATCATTTTTAAATAATTTAATAAAATATTAGTCACATAAAATGGCATTATTGTCAATTTTGATACTATTCAATACTTTAAAAATAAAAAATATTAAAAAAAGATGTAAAATTAAAAACTACTATTTTATTATATCCTAAAAATATTGTGGTCATCTGTATAATTTTTGGATCACCTTAAATATCTCAAATTATATTTATTTTATTATTTTTAAATTTATTTACTTGATTTTTTCATTAATTGAATAATTATTTTATCAGGGTTGTGGAAGAATTTTAATTAAGTATTTATTACATAAAAGGTAAAAATAAATAATCATGATGAATATTGTTCTTTTAAATTCAAACAGACTATTTATAGCTTAACATATCCGTTGGATTACACCATATTAAAAATATTCTACTTATTAAAAACAAGAGTATGAAATGTTTGACATTTATTTAAATAAAATTATATAAATGTCATAACCGTATCCAGGTGGATGTAAGAGGTCATATATTAGAGTTTTTGAGGATTTTTTCAGTGTATACTCATAAGATAATTTTTTTGGGTTATTTAATATTTATTATCATTTTATTTTTATCAAAAATTACTCAATTTACCCTTTACCTTGGTAATAAAACTTACTATTGTAACTATTCATATTGTTTGAAAATAAACAAGACTTATTCAATTAATTTATACCCTTTAATTAAAAATATGGAATCCATTTTTCAAAATTCAAAACATAGAACATTTATAGCTTTATTTAAAACTAAACTGAAAAAGTTAAACAAAAAATAGTTCTTCAAAAAACACCCTTTTTAAAATAGAAACATTTTTATATTAATTTCTAGTACAAAATCTATTTAAAAACAATAATTGGATTATTTTAAATAAAAATGAACTAATAATAATTTAAAACTAATAATAACCATTATTTTACCTTGTGAAAACATTTAAATAGAATATAGTTTTCAATAAAAATCTATATTTTCCATTATTCCATGAAAAATCAATATTTCTATAAATATCTCAAAAAATAATCCTAAAATAATTTTTGATTTTATAATTCAAAAATACAATTATTTTTTAAAGTTAAATATTGTAAATTTTCATGAAATATACTATAATAACCACCCATCATTTTTTATGAAAATGTACTTTTTAAAGAATAAAATGACTTTAATAAGAATCTATTACTTATTTAAAAAGAATTAATTAATACATTATAAATTGTTAGGAAAATTTATATTTCATTATGTGGTTAATACTATTCATTCCTTCTAATTTAAAGGATAGGTTATAATGGTCACATTTAAATAATAATATTTTTCTATTTTTTTAAGCTCGGTGTTGCATATCTTGCACACTATATAACATATTATATAAAAAAACTAAAGATTCTAAAACCACTACATATTGTCTATAATAGATATTTTAGGGTTCTATGAGGTTTTATAGAATCCTTTAGATATAATGGGATAAAAATCTTTGTTTTGTTATTACATATCACCCTTAGATGGGTGGTATATCTGTGAGAACCATGACATCAATAGAGGATATTGTGAGATCATGTTCAATGAATTTGAAAGGATATTGAGATATATATCATTAAATATTAGTATTATCATATAACAATATTCCCAATTATGGTATGTAAATT
This sequence comes from Viscum album, assembly GCA_963277665.1. NCBI lineage: Eukaryota > Viridiplantae > Streptophyta > Magnoliopsida > Santalales > Viscaceae > Viscum > Viscum album. The sequence continues at coordinate 539,823,885 of OY728156.1, forward strand.
TCACCTTATGAGGCTCTAAATGTTAAGTGGTGTCAAACTCCAACAGACTGGGATGTTGTTAGAGATAAGATTCTTATGGGACCTGAACATATCTTAGAGATGATAGATATTTTTCAAATCATTAAACATTATATTAAATCTATATAAAGTTAGTATAAAATCAATTCAAACAATCATTGATGAGACCTATAGTATATAATTGGAGATAATGTGTTTCTTCACATATTATAGTGAAAGAAATTTATAGTGTTTTAGAAGATTATGATGAATAGTCCAAGATAAATCTTCCCCTTTGAGATCCTTGATCACATTGGAGTTGGGTACTATTGACTAAAACTCCCAAAAAAGATATCTCAAGTAAATAATTAGTTACATGTATCCTTATTGAGGTTTTACAAACCAAACCACTCACATGTAATTAATATATAGGTGGTACCCTTAGTGATTTATCTCTCGTATGAGGTATAGTAGGTTAAGATCATAGATTTTATAAAAAAACTCATCAAAATAAGACAAATGACCTAGCCAATGTACTATTGAGGAACAACATGTTATAAAAAGTAACATTTTTACCAGAAAAGATGATGAAAAAATTAATATCAACTATTTTAGCGTATAAAATCAAAATTTTGAGGGGAAAATTTTAGAAGGGGGAGAATTAAACAAACTAAATTGTTCTAATTGAAATTTCCCTTAAAATGAATACATTCCTTATTATCTAATGTAGTTATAAAAAAATTCACTACATTTAGTATTTTGTAAAATTATAAACTATAACTTGTTATATTTATGTTATTCTTAAAAATCATAATAATTGGTAAATATCCATTATATAGTGAACATTAAGATAAAAATATTGTAGGTTATGATAAAGTCAAGTTTTCATAGATGAATGAAGTGATTCCCTTAACAAGCACAATCATACCCTATGAAGCCCTTTTATTAGAGCTTTCATGGAAGATGTAATAGCTTTTATTTTCCATTGAAAAATATCTAGATGAGATAAAATAACTAAATATAGGGAAAAATATTTTATATGAGAAGTTCATACTTATTAAGATGATTTCACAAACAATATACTCTGAACTACCCCTAGAAAGATCCACTAACACACACTATACACTTAGGGAATAAATTGGTGTAATAATAGATTATGTATATAGACACTAGTTGTTTGAATATTTATGATTAAATTTTTTTGATATAATGATTATATTTATCAATTTTTTTATTATTTTATCCATCATTATATAATTTCATTGATAAAATTATGATTTTGGAAAAATGTAATAAAACTTGCTTTTTTAAATATATTGTATCAATTAGGACACAAGATTCATTTATTCTTGAATTTTTGAATGAAATGACATATTAATAAAATAATAATATTTGTTAACAATAATTTTAATATAATTGATAATATAATTTAATTATTTCCATTGAAATTTATTATGCCTCTAAAAGTGGTTCATGTTGAAAAAACTAGATTTTATAATAAATATATATTTTCTAATTAAAAATAAAAATTATCATATATATTTATTTATTTTAGATAAAATAGATATTATTTTTAAAATTTTCATGTTTATATTATCCAATGGTGAATTTTTTATAAATTTCTCATATAATCAAATTTTGTGAAAAAATTAAATATTGTATGTACTATGGAATTATAATAGCCCAAAAGTGATGTAATAAATTTTTTAAAGGGTATACACATAAAAAAATATGATTTCCCATTATGATAATCTATTTTTACGTTATTATATTAATTTATAACCCATTAATGAATCCTCCAAAACATATATTATAATTTATGGTTTTTAGAATAAATTCTTTATAATCATGAATCACTTACATTTCACTAAGGATATTATTTTATGGAGTTCGGTTCAAGAAATTATAAAATATTTGAAACCAAAATAATGTGATATAAAACATGGTAAATCCCATTTTATTTTTTTTGGTTTTGTTTGTTTTGTTATATAGATTCCAAAACCTATGTTTAGAAATAAATAATGAGTTTTCCCCTATTTTACTAAAAATACCCACCCATCCTCCCACTTCACATCACTAAAAACCATTTGAGATTAAACTTACACTACCTAACACTCTATTAATACCCACAATGTAGTTCCCAATATCTTAATAAGATCCTACTATGATTTTATATGTACCCTCTCACGGTAGGGTACTCTATCCTATTCATTTTATTTCAAGTAAATTTTTTATTCGAACCCATTTTTTTACAATTTTTTAATTTTATAATGGGTTTTTACATATCGTTTTACATACCTTATGATTACCACATAATTAGAGACTACCCTTTAGTCTCATTAACCCCTTCCATAAACCATTATGAACAATTATTATGCTTTCAAAATTAACCTATGATTTTTCATGCCAAACATTTTTATAATGAATTGACATCCCCATTTCCCCTAAAAAATATTCAACTACTTGCAAAAATCCTTATTTTATTTGGGAATTAAATATATATAACCCATATTCTTTAAAAATGTGGATAAAAGTTATAAATGTAATTATTTCGTGGTAAGATTTATGTGGCACACAAATATATGCAAATGATTTGAATGTGATGTGTGGGTCCAAAATTATATACCACTCAAATTCATTGGGTAATGTTTCAATATAAAGAGATGACTTTTATTGTGAACTATAGTTTATCCCAATCACAGTATTTTATAATTTCATGGTGGTTATTATTGTCTTGTTCTTATGATGTCATGTTTTATGTTATTTCCTCATTCATATATTGCCTCAATGCTATCATCTTATATCATGTTTTGATGATCATGTTTATGATTATCACACCTTTATTGTCATGATGATGTTCTACTTGACTAAGATGTGTTATATTCATCATGTTATGCTTTTATTATTCAATTAATATGATTTATATATCTTTATTTTCTTATATTCATCCCTCGGATATCCCATGCATTATTAGAAAACAGATAGAATATAAGGGTATGTTTTTGAGTATTTAAATAATGTTGTTGTACCAATGTTTCATGTTAATTTTCTATAAAACTAATTTCCCAAATACACTTTATCTCGTGATACTTTAGTTTTTTATTATTTTTATAATTATATAATAGATAATTAATTTATGTTTACTAATGAATTGGGTTTTCATAATACCTAGGTCAATAGAGTTGGTGGGAATAAAGAATAGTTTTTAAAACTTTTTCGACTTATCATCTGACATAATCATTAAGAAAGGAAAAAATTGTCATGTTAATGCTTATTAATATGATATCTAGTAGTTATTTGAGCATTTAAGACATTCAATTGTGGGAAGAATTATCTTACTAAATAGTAAGTGTCCCTAAAACTAAAACTACCTAATAAACATGATATCTGGGATCTTGTAATTCTTAACATGGAGGATGATCATAGTCAGTATGGGTTACATTCATGTTCTATTACAAAATCTGGAGCTCAAGAGGCTAACAATGGGTCATGTATTAGTTTCCTAAAATATATGTATCTTCAAATTTCAAAACTAGGATAAGTACTTTTACCCTTTAAACATTAAAAAAATCATGTTTGTGTATTTATTCACATTTTATGCCTCAACTAGATGAAATGTTAGAAAAATATACTCTACGACATTGCAATTTCTATTGGTTCTTATACCAAAATCCCATAGGATATAGAAAATTTTAAATTTGGGAACATTGATTATATATTACTAGAGGTTATCCATTTTACTAAAAGTGTGGAAGATATTATACTTTAGACCAAGTAGGACACAATGAATATGAGAATTATCAATGAGAAACAACATGTAGTCTGTATAGACTATAAATTGAATGGATATATTATTTCCAACTATAGATGAAAAAATTTCTCATGTGATTTTTTTTATGAATCCTGGGCACTCTTATGTGGATTTTATGTTGAATTAGGCTATGAAAAATGGATTGATAAATTTGTTTCATCAAAACCATTCTACTTGAAACCTCTAGAGATATTGTAGATTATTTAGTGTGAGAGAATAATTCCATGTGTAATGATGACTATTTTGATACTCATAGAAAATAAATATAGTTTACTGATAGGAAAAATGATTACATCACTATTGAAGGTAAAAAAATAGGAGGTGATAGTGATCATGATTATCTTATAACCTATTATGAAAATATTTCTAAAAATTTTATGGTGAATTCATACCCCATGGAAGGATAATGGTGCTAAACCCAATACAAAATACTATGATATATCTAAGGTACCTGAGTAGTATTGTTAACCACATCCTGATATGAAGGATAATATTTCTCCTTCTAACTCCACATAATGAAAATTGTACAAAAATATCTTCTAATAGGGACACAATGGTGGTTCGTGAGGGAATTTATTTAATTTTTCATAGATGGTAAAGATGATAAAATAACTATTTGAAATCAATTCCTCTTAGATATGGATAATTATTAGCATGGAATTAAAGTAGGTATGGGGATAATAACTCTTATCTTAGACACACTGGATGTGCCTAAAAAGATAATTATAAAAAATCGTTCACTAATACTCCCAATGGTAAGGCCTCAAAGTACAAAAATATTTTCAATATCTTAGACCGTCAGTTAAAAATGGATATTAATTGATTAATTCCCCTAAGTAGATCATGTACCAAGGTCAAGTATATATATGAGGTGGAAATAATTTCCATCTCTCTAAAAACACATAATTCTAGGAATGAATCAACTAAAAGTGGGTAGGGATAGGGAAAAATATGAATATAACCAGAATATTACCATTACACGAGGTAGTAACTCTCAGATAATAAGATCTTATTCAAGAGTCTACAAGGGATAAACAACCATGATACAATTAAAACCGTGAATATCATCCTTAAATATAATAAAAATGATTTTATTTTAACTATTGGTCTAGATATTAACATTAATGTTATCAATAATTTTGACTAGGATAGGTTGTGATTTGATAATATAGACAATAAACTCATTAAAATATCATTGTAAAACCAATGATTCTAGGTTAATGGAAAATTTTACAACATGGCATCATATATTATAAGGGAGTATTTTTTCATTTATTTAAATAATACTAGTATAAATTTTCAGATATACATAATATATTTTGGTGAGTTTTATATTTATTAGATATTTATTTCTAGGTAAATGACCCAAATATCATATACCATCATATAAAATTAGATTCTTATAGGGTATTTCGACTTAATCATTGAATATTTTGAGAATATTAGTTACTTTTATGTGTGATTATCCACTAAATAGTTTCAATATAGATTGAAACCAATTATTTTTCTACAATTAAAATCATAGGATCAATGTTTAGATTTTTGATATTTTTAATAAATGGGTTTAAGGAAAATAATATTTACATGGTGTTTACTGAAAAGATTAGTGAGTATCACTACTATACTATACATTATATGTCTATTTACATATTTTAATCAGATCACCCCCTCTTTTGGTCTCACTCTAGTTCGAGTGGAGAATAACCCACCAAATACCATTTTCATTAAATAATTCCCAATAGGTATTTGAGTTTTGAGAAGTAATTTTCCCTTAAGAATGTGAAATATAAAACCACATTAATTCCTATATTAGATTAATATTGAAATTAATGAGGAATGATAATGGTTTGAGAAATTTGAGTAAAAATTAATTCAATTTCATAGATAAAGAGATCCATAAATTTTATTTGGAATTATAGAGTTGTCAAAATTATTGGGCACAAAAATATTGAAACTCACATGATGATGTTCAATTCCATTCAAAACATATTAAATTTTAGGATCTCTAAGAGTGGTTTCAAGAGGAAACAATAAATATTAGCTATTTAATGGATAGTGATATGAATTATAAATTTTTACCCAACCACTAAATAGAGGGATTATAGAAATTATATATTTTCTATCGCTATAATTTATCAGGAATATGAAAATAAATACAAATTTTTACAATCAAAAGTTACTTAATCTACATAGTTTTTCAGTTAGGCTAGATGGACTACTTCTTATGATAAAACTAATTGAATCATTGGCATACAACAAGCCAACAAGAATATTTCCTTCACAAAACCAACATAGACCAAAGAGGTGGTTAGGAAATCCCACCTCTCTATGAATATAGAATATATAGTGCTCCCAACTAGAATTTGCTAATTTTTTTATTCATTAATGGGATATTTTGAATAATGAAATATTTCAGGCCTTGATGGATTTATTCAATAGTAATTCTCTTCTAATAGGTTTTAATTAACAATTCCATGAAATATTTATAATTTTTTATTATGAAAATTATATCAAAAAGTTTATAACAATTGTGGTAGTGAACAAACTAAAAAATAATTCCAATATAAACTTTTCCAAATGTATTGGAACCATTGAAAACCAAGTGGATTCACCCAATTAATTTGGTTTCTTACCTTGGATAAAAATTCAGAAGCGCATCAATACAACCTCAAAGTGTGTTAATTTATAATTAAATAATGTAATAAATGGAAATAATTCCTTATATATTGAAAATTATATTCCATTATATTACCCAAAATTTCCATTTATTTTGGACAGTATAATGAAATATTTTTTAGAAACCAAACATATTTAAATCATTTTTTTATTATTTCAAAGCATTGGAATTTTAGTGATGGTGAATCGATATCCCCAAGGATACATTAAATTTTCAAAGATTATAAGGTGTGGAGATCCTATATTCTCTCTTATCTATCGAATTTATGAAGTAAATGACCTAAATTATTGAAAAAATATTTTTATATGGGATTCCTCACTGATATCAGAGCCTCTATGCACATTAGGGCTCTAACCCACCTATTTAGTGCTGATAACCTACATCTATTTTTTGAATGTTAGGATAAATCATTACAATATATCGAGGAAAAATTCATAAACTATGAATGTTTCTCAGGGAAAATGATTATTCAAGATAAAAACACTGTTTTTTGTAAGGGATCTCTTAAAACCTAGTAAAATTACATTAAAAAATTTATAATTTATTAAACATATAAATATGACATTTATTTATATTGGGGTTACTATCCTATATGTAAGTGTCAAGGTAGTTTATTTTTAAGTTATTATAACCAAAATTTAAAAATAAATAGCCTCAAGGAAGGGAGAAATCAAATCTAAAGCTGGAAGGGTATGCCTACTAAGCTATGATATCAACTTAGTGTTTGTGTATGTGATTCATTTATACAAGTGGACACATGGTGTTATAAAAAATACAGATAAGAAGATTAAAATTTGAAATAGGTAGGATTTGTTTTAAATATCATCAACATATCATTTAAAATATATTTCGAACCTATTGATATAACTGGGAATTAGGGGAAAATGTTTTTGGGTTTAATGATTATCTTATTTTAAGAAATATTTGGAAATGTATGTGTGAAAAAAAAATTCAATGAACTTCTTCCTTAGGATCATAGTTGTGGATACCCTATTATAAGGAAGCCAGTTTTATGGTGGATAGTCAACATGGCCTACCACCCATGGTTCATTTTTATGAGATGTATTAGTATATAAAATGTCTCCCTTTAAGACAATGTAATATAAACATCTGGAATGTAAAGCAGTTTAAACACTCCATATCATTTATCTAACCTACACCTACTAGATTGAATGAATTGACTATATTGGATGAATTAGATAATAGATTATGTATTCATACACATAATTCATTATAGATTGGGAAGAAATTTGAAAATATTTGTGTCACTAAAAATGAAATTTCAATCTATATTCCTATGATAATGTGACTTCTCACTACTAAACTATATTCTAGGTATTTGTGTGGTCATTAAACATTTCTCTGAGACGGAACAAAAATTTCAATTGGTGATTTATTAAATTAACCCACATTTATCTTATATAGAGGTCATAACACAATATAATTTTTACAATGATATTCTCAAATGTGATTATCTCATTCTTTTCACTCTATCAGCAGGAAATTGAATGTAGTTCACACCTTATATTGGATGTGAATTTTTCAATATCATTTAGAATCACATATTTAGTTCATTATCTATAAAATATTTTGTTAAAAATGATTTACATATATTTTTTTATACTCTTTATGGATTTATCATCAGTTGGAATGTTACTAATCTTCTCATAGTAGCTGTTGAAGCATATCAATATATGTTTTATGGACCACCATGAAATAAATTATGTTTGAGGGAATAAAAAAAATATGATACTCATAATCACCTCCATTATCAAGGATGTTCACATTGAAACTAGGGTAGACTATGGAACCCTGAACAATTGCTTAAAATACCTCACAAATCTGAAATACTTTGGGTACCTTGATTTTCAAGAAAATATATATTGACTGAAAATGTGAAATTATTACATACATTGCCTAATTAAATTAAATTTAATATTTTTAGTCTTTATATGGGTTTAGATAATCCCATGGGTTTTGGTGACACCATTTGGAATTATAAATGATACATTAATGGTTTATATATATAGTATGTTGATAACATCATTGATTACAAGGAATAATTATTTAATATAATCTATAATGTTAACTTCAAAAAATATTTTGATTTAATTATATATAGTTCCAAAACAATGTCATCTATTATTATTGATTCTTTGAAAACTCTTATAGACTATGGTCTATAGAATCCTTACATTTATTGGGACCTCTACATAAAATCTATTGAGGAGATTGAGGTTGTACTATCCTATATCAATATTGAATGAATCATGGTTGCTAATTTATTATCAAAGAAAGTAATTTAAGATTTATTCTCCATATATAAATTAAAACTTTTGAGTTAATTATTCATTGAAATTTTTCTAATATAATAGGTGATAATTATTCAAATGTATATAAATCTCCGTTATATAAACTCTTACTATTCATTTTTTACTTAATAGATACATCCCAGCATTTTGTGATATTTTACAAGAAAAATCCTTTTATATGACATAGATTATTTTAATATGGATAAATTTTAGACCAAATATATTTATAATATATACAATAAAATAAGAAAATAGATATCTAATATTTATTATGAGGCAGGTAATAAATTCAATTGTTTTCTTGTATGATACCTTTTTTATTTTTTAAACAGTTTACATAAATGCAATGTTTTTATTTATAAAAAATATATTCCAATTTAATTTATAAGATGATAAATTTATGGTTTTCTCATGAAATGGATTTTTATTCAAAAGGTAAGAAGACCATTAGAGTTTTATTAAAATTAACTCTATTTTGAGTTATAATCATTGTTGTAGAATATTATTTTTATATGATTGGTTTCATTCACCATAATATTGTGTTATATGATGAATTTAGTTTCCCTTTGGTGAAATATAATATATTAATTAAATGACTATTATTTAATGAAATTATTTCACATAAAATTATTACATTTTTATGAATAATCCATATACTTTTTAATGACTCATTTTCTATATTTCCATATTATTTATTCCCATTAATGTTCTCTTGTACTATTTTGAAATATAAATATGTATTATTTCTTTTGGAATTCATATATGTCTTCAACCGTTTTAAAATGATTTTTTATTAATCCTTTTTATGATAAGGGATTCAATAGTGATATTTAAAAATGAAAATTCATATTATTTTCATGATTATTTATATTATATTCTAATCAAAAGTTCATTTGTAAATAAATATATTTATTTTTCAAGGATATATATATTTACTCTATTTATGGTTTTACATAAATTTTTATTCATGTTAATTTCAAGAATATTTTATTTGGTGACTCGAAAAAATATATCCTTTTAAAAATGGGATAAAAATGATTTATAAAATCACACTTCATGATTTCAAATCCACCTTCCTCAATAAGTCAAAAATATTTTTCTATTTTGGAATTATTATTCATTAATCACACCCTAAATTCCATTGTGAAATACTCATTTGGGCTAATTGAATTTTGGGTTCCATTAAATCAAAATCCTGAGGTCATTTCCTATGTTATAATTCTAAAATGTCATGAAAACCGTGAAGTTCCCAATCAGGATCCAAGTATCACTGAGAGGGGGAGGGGGTGAATCAGTGATATCTTTTTCTTTTTAAGTTTCCCCTTTTTGAAACAAACTTCGCCTCCTGTTAAAGAGTTTCTTCCCTGCTGAACACACACATCCACAGGAACACAAGATTTACAAGGTTCAGTACTCAACAAGAGTAGCTACGTCCTTGGAATGGTACGGAAATAATCCAGTACCACACAATCCACTAGAAAACAATCCTTTGATGTGGAATACAACGAGTAAGATATACCCTTACACTCGTGCAGCACTTTGAAAACAATCCAATAGTGCGTGTGCTTCCTCTTAGCACAAATAGGATAACACAATGTTTCAGTGCTTCTTTACAATTAAACAGATGTATTCTCCGAAGTACAAATCTTCACTTTCTTACCCAGAAGCCGGTAAGAACTCTCTTTTGCACAACTGAATACGTGCGAAGACCCAAAATATTTCGCGCAGCCTTTAGGGTACCTTGCGCGCAATTCAAATGGCTTGCGCGTAAAATTCCCTTTTGGCGCGGAAAACGTTTTCGCGCAACTTTCCTTTTACGCGCAACTTTTCCTCTTTTCGCGCAACTCACTTAGCGTATAATTTACGCGCACCAGAGCTCGGGATTTCTTCTAAGTGTCGAGCATTAACATTTAACAGGGATTAGCCTCATATTTATAGGCATTTTTGAACCCGCGCGAAAAACACTAATCCGCGCGTAAAACCTCCTCCATGCGCGTAAAAACTCTTTTATGCAACTTCATATTTCGCGCCATGCTTCAAGTTTTCGCGCACCTCATGCCTTTGCCATTTTTCATCCTTCTATGCATGAAGCACCAATTGCGCGCAAAATTCCGCACCGCGTTCTATATTGTGCGCAAACCCAATCTTTCCTGCGACATCAGATTTCGCGCGCTGCTCCAATATTTCGCGCATTTTATGCCTTTGCCAATTTTTGATCTTCTGATATCGAATCATCATTTGCGCGAAAAACTTCATTCCCCAATTTCGCGCACCATGCCAATCTTTCGCGCAACCCGCAGATTTTTCGCGCAACCCGCTACTATTTCGCGCATCCCGCAGATATTGCGCGCACCACTTTATTTTTGCGCGAAACGTGCCTAAATTTCCGCGCACTCCATTCCTTTGTCATGTTTCATAGTTTTGACCTTGAATAACTCTTTTTCACGTATAAACCATCTTCAGCGCAACATCCATTGCCAAGCACATTTCTTCATCTCCCGATTTTCAGGCCCTAAAATTTGGCAAACACTGGAAAACGGCGCCACCTTAAACTGTGCTTTTCTGCCATCCCAGATTGTCTATTGCTTTGCCATTTTATCTCTTTACTGCTTCCCATATCCATTCTTCTGCTCTTATCACGAATCCCACTATCGTGATATTTATCCTTTGATAGATCAGCTTAAGCATCGTCAGAGTTGCAATGGAAACTGAATCTTTCCTATCTTCCAGCAGCATCATTCCTTCCAATCAAAACATTATATGACTGGCATCATCATTTCTCCCCCTTTCCTTCATAAGGCTTGCATCACAAGTTCTCCTAACTCATGATTTGTGTGAAATACATACCAGAAAAGCATCGTCTGATTTATGATCCTTCTACAAAGTGAATTGATTTATCGCCTTTGACAACAAAATACAACACTCTGCAAAAGCTAACTCTTCAAACATTCATCTTCATTCAACCTGGTCCCAACAATCTCCCCCTTTGGATTTTTTTGTCAACAATGATTCATAAATCACTGAATTTTGAAACCTTTTGCAATGGATTACTTATCAACAATTCTAAGCCTACGTGAGCTAACTCATTGTAGGAAACAAGATTTATTGACAGCCAAAACCATGCTGTCCAAAAGCAGTGACTGTGAAATCTCATGAACATACCTCCTCATCCTTCTTCAGAACATCTTGCAATAGCATTCATCACTTCTTCAGCTTTCCTGTAAAACAACTTTGTTTCCTACAACCACTCCAACAAATAGTTAGAATAGTTCACTCACATACATGCTGAATTCACAGCTTACCCACAACTCTCCCTTAATAAATTCTTCCTTATGGATAGATTTATGAAACAATTCTCCCCCTTGACAACACTATCCAAAGCTAAGACGAGAGAGGGGACAGAAACATGTACCTTAACCTTGATGAGAAGGAGGTTGTACACCCATGTTCAACCTCAACTTTGCAAATGGTTCCTTCGGTAACAGTTTTGTAAATATATCAGCAATTTGTTCAGATGTAGGAACATACTCCAGCCTCAGTTCATTCTTTTCAACCTGCTCTTTGATGAAGTGGTACTTTATATCAATGTGTTTTGAACGAGAATGTTGTACTGGATTTCTTGTAAGATTGATTGCACTCTGATTATCACAACCCAAGAGCAATGGTAGCTTTACTTCAACAAGTAGATCTTCCAGCTGAGTCTTCATCCACATTAGTTGAGTTGCAGCTTGAGTAGCAGCAACATATTCAGCCTCAGCTGTGCTAAGAGTTACTGAATTCTGTTTCTTGGTATGGCAACTAACACAGCTTTTTCCTAGAAAGAATACTCCACCAGATGTGGATCTTCGATCATCAACATTTCCTGCCCAATCAGCATCAGAATACCCAAATAGATCAATATTTTCAGAGCCGTCATACCGGATTCCAAAGTTTGTTGTGCCTTTGATATATTTGAGAATTCTTTTTCCAGCAATCAAATGTGATTCTTTAGGAGCACTCTGAAATCTCGCACATAAAGTAACAGCATAGACGATGTCGGGTCTTGAGGCAGTCAAATATAGCAGACTTCCAATCAGTTTTCGAAACTCTTTCTGATCAACTTCCTTTCCTTCTCCATCTTTAGACAACTTGGTTCCCACTGAAATCGGTGTGGAAACTGGTTTCGAATTTTCCATGCCAAACTTCTTCAGAAGTTCCTTAGCATACTTTTCTTGAGATAGAAAAACATGATTCTTCTTCTGTGAAATTTTTAACCCAAGAAAGTACTTCATTTCACCTAGCATGGACATCTCAAATAACTTCTTCATCTCCTCAGCAAATTTTTCACATGATCTTTCATTATTTCCAGCAAATATAATATCATCGACATAGACAATAACGATCAGTGAAAACTCCTGACATTTCTTGATGTAGATATTGCTGTCAACTCTCCCTTTCCTAAAGTTCATCTTCTTCAAGCAAGTATCTAATTTAGAATACCATGCTCTCGGAGCCTGTTTTAGCCCATACAGAGCCTTCTTCAACCTGCACACATAGCTTTCATCTTTCCCAATAACAAATCCACAAGGTTGATCAATGTAAACTTCCTCGTCAAGATCACCATTCAAGAATGCAGATTTTACATCCATTTGAAAGATTTTGTAACCTCGTTGTGCAGCAATGGCAAGAAATATTCTGATTGTTTCTAATCGAGCTACTGGAGCAAAGGTTTCATCAAAGTCAATTCCTTCAATTTGTGAATACCCTTTGCAGACCAATCTTGCCTTGTTTCTTATTACATTACCTTCTTCATTCAGCTTGTTTCGAAAAACCCACTTTGTACCAATAATGTTCTTGTTGTCCGGCTTGGGCACAAGTTCCCAAGTATTGTTTTTCTCTATCTGATCAAGCTCTTCATTCATTGCATGAACCCATTCTGGATGCTCAAATGCTTCATTTACATCATTCGGTTCAACTTTCGAATAAAGAGAAGTATGTGATATAGCATTTTTTGTTCTTCTTGTTTGAACCCTCTGATTTTTATCTCCAATGATGTTCTGAGCCTCCACTTGTTTCCTCAACCTAGGATGCGTTGTTTGAACTTCATCCTCATCACTTGATATTTCTGAGTCAAATTCCTCTTCTTGAGTAGGATGAACAAATTCTGAAGCATTATCAGAATTGTTAACAAAATCTTCTCTATCCCGCTCGACTTCCACATCAACATATGACTGCTTTTCTTTCTCAGCATTTTCAACAACTTTTACATCTGAAGAATCAATAATTCTTCCTGTTTCTTTGTTGAGGCATCTATATCCTCTTCCTTCTGGAGCATAGCCAAGAAAAATTCCGTCATCTCCTCTTTGCTCGAACTTTCCCAGATTTCCACCTTTCTTCTTTATAATACATGGACTCCCAAAGACTCTCAAGTGTTTCAGACTTGGAGTTTTTCCATAGAACATTTCATATGGAGTCATATCTGAGTTTGGCCTATAGAAAGTCCGGTTCTGAATATACACAGCAGTGCTCATGGCTTGCCTCCAATAATAATGAGAGAGACTATGTTCAAGTAACATAGTTCTCCCCATTTCCACCAGACTTCGATTCTTTCTTTCAGCCACCCCATTTTGTTGAGGTGTGTATGGCGAACTAAAATCATGCCAAATTCCATGTTTCTCAAGATAACATTCAAACTCTTCATTCTTATACTCACCACCATTATCAGTTCTCAACTTCTTCACTGAATACTCACATTCTTTCTCTGCTTTCCTTCTGAAACTCTTAAACATTGTTAGAGCCTCTGACTTATGTCTCATGTACATAACACAAGTAATGCGAGTAAATTCATCAATGAAAGTAATGAAGTACTTATCTCCATTTGAAGATTGCTTGCTCATTGGCCCACATATATCTGAGTGTATGAGTTCTAAGGGTCTTTTTGAGCGAATTTCAACTCTCTTGTGCATAGAATTAGCAATCTTCCCTTTCTCACAAATAGTGCAGCACCAATCTCTTTCTCTTGATAAATCAGGCATATCCCGAACACTTTCTCGCTTTGACAACTTGCACATATTTCTCTGACACATATGACCCAGCCTTTTATGCCATAATTTATTTTCATCCACCACACTCATGTAACAAGAGTTCTGTCCATCCCCAACATGGAACAAATTCCCTCTTGTACGCTGGCCCCTTGTAACTATGTTTCCATCATTTTCACTTTTTACAACAAATCCATCCTTTCTGAAGATCACTTTGTTGCCCTCATCACAGAGTTGTGACACACTGAGCAGGTTGCGTTTCAGTCCATCAACATATAGTGTTTTTCTGGATTTCATCTTTTCTTTTCCAATGATGGCTGATCCAACACCTTTGATCCTTAGAGATTCATCATTTCCAAATGTCACAGTTCCCTCTTTAAAGTCTTTCACATTCTTCAGCAGCTTTAAGTCTCCTGTCATATGAGATGAACATCCACTATCAAGAATCCATGGACGTTCTCCTTTGGTAGCCTTCAAAGCTGTTTCAACAACAAGTGCTTTTTGTTCTTCCTTTTCCTCCACTTTCTGTTTTGCTTCTTCCAATTTCCTAGCCAAATCAATGTGTTCTGGCCAGAGAACCATGCATTCTTTCTTTTCAGACTTATCATATTTGTCCCTTTTGTATTTTAAAAACTCTGTCTTCTGAGAATTATTAACAAACCTTTGTTGCTCTGGTAACACACTAAGGCAGCCCTTAGCAAGATGTCCAGGTTGATCACATCTTTCACAATAAGTTTCCAGTGGTTGGAATCTGTTCCCAACTTTCACACCAGTCTTCTCATATTTCTTCTGAAACTTATTTGGAGATCTTCTATTTTGAAAGCGTTGGCTCCCCCTCAATCCTTGTCCTTCAATACTTTTGGAATAGTTGTAATGTTGTTGGTTAAACCAACACATACTTTCCATGTGTCCAAATCCACCACAATACCAGCAGTATCCATAGAAAGAATATTTACCTCTGAAACTTTTAGACTGAATGGAGTTGTGAACACGCTTCTCAAAAACCATCATATTTTCATTTGTAACTCTCTTATTCAGCTCAGATTCAGCAGTACCAGAAGTATTAGAAGCTTTTCTTGACTCAAGATTTTTATGCACTTCTGATTTTTCTGCATTGCTGATTTTGACCACATACTTTGTCTTTCCAGCCTTGTTCTTATCAGAACCAGTTTTGTCTTTCATTTCAACCTTTGAAGGTAAGTTTTGTAGATCCCTTTTTGGTTCATTCTTACTGGAACGTTCCCCTACTTCTGAGATAGAATTTTTGGAACTGATATTCATTTCTTTAGCTTTATGCAGTTTTTGTTGGACAAGTTCCAACTCTTCTTCTTTTGCCTTCAACTTCACTTCAAGATGATCATTACGATTCTTTGTATTCTTAAGAGAATTTTTCAGATCATAAATCTCTTTTTTCATCATGATTTTATCATCTGTAAAACCTTCTTGATTGTTTACTGTGGAATTTTCTTTTACTAACTTGTTGTTTTCTTTCTCCAGTTTTCTGATCTTCCTCAAACATTCCTTCAGCTCTTCTTTCAGATACTGTTCAATTTGAGTCTCTTCTTCTTCAGTACTACTACTCTCATAATCATCATTATTCACTGTTGCAAAAAAGGTACTCTCTCTAGTTTTTTCAGTAGCAGATTTTTCTGATTCAGTCTCACTATCATCATCTTCCTTATCATTTGACAAAAAGCTTCTTCTTTTTGATTTAAAGAACTTTTTATTCTGACTTCTACCAGAATATTTATCTTTTCGATCCTGTTTCTTCCATGACCTTCTTGGTCCTCTGTCTTCTTCATCACTGTCGGCATCTTTCCCCTTTTGAGGGCAATTAGCCGCAAAGTGGCCAACTGCTCCACATTCAAAACATTTCAAAGGGAGTTTCCCTTTGTATTTCCCTGTGCCTCTTTTAACATTTTTAGAAAATAAGGATAGAATTTCATCAAAATTTTTACATACCTCATTTTCAGAGTTGGATTCACCAGCTTCTTCATTAATAAGAATTTTCTTCGACTTCTCTTTCTTTTCTGCCCTGAAAGACATTTCTCTATCAGTTTTTGCTTTGCTCTTCATGGTCTTCTCTCTTCTCATCTCATAAGTGATGAGAGTACTGTGCAAATCATCAAGAGATAATGTTTCCGGATCTCTGTCTTCTAGTGAAGAAACTTTAGCATCAAATTTGTCAGGCAGAATTCTCAGGATCTTTTCAACAACTGTATCATCTTCTAACTTTTCACCAAGACATCTGATTGTACTGACAATGTCATTAACTCTGGTAAAGAATTCCCCAACAGATTCAGATTCTCCCATTTTCAAGTCTTCATACATCAGCCTCCAGATTTGTAGTTTTGCCTTCTTCACTTTTGTATTTCCTTCATAGATATTCATTAGCTTATCCCAGATGCCTTTAGCAGTAGTGACACCTTTCACTCTTAAAAACTCACTCTCAGAAAGTGATGAGAGTAATGCATTTTTAGCTCTTCCATCATTCTCAAGATTCTTCTTATCGACAGGAGTAAGAGGGACCTTGTCATCAATATCAGGAAATCCATCTGTTGTAGTTTCAAGAACTTCATATCCAAGAGACATAAGATACGGCATCATTCTGTCCTTCCAGATGTGATAGTTCTTTCCATCGAAGATTGGAATCCCCTTACTGTTCACGCAATTTAGATTTTCCATCACAACTTCTCTTCAAACAATTCAGCAAAGAGTAAACGAAGTGAACCTCGCTCTGATAACAATTGAAGTTCCCAATCAGGATCCAAGTATCACTGAGAGGGGGAGGGGGTGAATCAGTGATATCTTTTTCTTTTTAAGTTTCCCCTTTTTGAAACAAACTTCGCCTCCTGTTAAAGAGTTTCTTCCCTGCTGAACACACACATCCACAGGAACACAAGATTTACAAGGTTCACTACTCAACAAGAGTAGCTACGTCCTTGGTATGGTACGGAAATAATCCAGTACCACACAATCCACTAGAAAACAATCCTTTGATGTGGAATACAACGAGTAGGATATACCCTTACACTCGTGCAGCACTTTGAAAACAATCCAATAGTGCGTGTGCTCCCTCTTAGCACAAATAGGATAACACAATGTTTCAGTGCTTCTTTACAATTAAACAGATGTATTCTCCGAAGTACAAATCTTCACTTTCTTACCCAGAAGCCGGTAAGAACTCTCTTTTGCACAACTGAATACGTGCGAAGACCCAAAGTATTTCGCGCAGCCTTTAGGGTACCTTGCGCGCAATTCAAATGGCTTGCGCGTAAAATTCCCTTTTGGCGCGGAAAACGTTTTCGCGCAACTTTCCTTTTACGCGCAACTTTTCCTCTTTTCGCGCAACTCACTTAGCGTATAATTTACGCGCACCAGAGCTCGGGATTTCTTCTAAGTGTCGAGCATTAACATTTAACAGGGATTAGCCTCATATTTATAGGCATTTTTGAACCCGCGCGAAAAACACTAATCCGCGCGTAAAACCTCCTCCATGCGCGTAAAAACTCTTTTATGCAACTTCATATTTCGCGCCATGCTTCAAGTTTTCGCGCACCTCATGCCTTTGCCATTTTTCATCCTTCTATGCATGAAGCACCAATTGCGCGCAAAATTCCGCACCGCGTTCTATATTGCGCGCAAACCCAATCTTTCCTGCGACATCAGATTTCGCGCACTGCTCCAATATTTCGCGCATTTTATGCCTTTGCCAATTTTTGATCTTCTGATATCGAATCATCATTTGCGCGAAAAACTTCATTCCCCAATTTCGCGCACCATGCCAATCTTTCGCGCAACCCGCAGATTTTTCGCGCAACCCGCTACTATTTCGCGCATCCCGCAGATATTGCGCGCACCACTTTATTTTTGCGCGAAACGTGCCTAAATTTCCGCGCACTCCATTCCTTTGTCATGTTTCATAGTTTTGACCTTGAATAACTCTTTTTCACGTATAAACCATCTTCAGCGCAACATCCATTGCCAAGCACATTTCTTCATCTCCCGATTTTCAGGCCCTAAAATTTGGCAAACACTGGAAAACGGCGCCACCTTAAACTGTGCTTTTCTGCCATCCCAGATTGTCTATTGCTTTGCCATTTTATCTCTTTACTGCTTCCCATATCCATTCTTCTGCACTTATCACGAATCCCACTATCGTGATATTTATCCTTTGATAGATCAGCTTAAGCATCGTCAGAGTTGCAATGGAAACTGAATCTTTCCTATCTTCCAGCAGCATCATTCCTTCCAATCAAAACATTATATGACTGGCATCATCATTTCTCCCCCTTTCCTTCATAAGGCTTGCATCACAAGTTCTCCTAACTCATGATTTGTGTGAAATACATACCAGCAAAGCATCGTCTGATTTATGATCCTTCTACAAAGTGAATTGATTTATCGCCTTTGACAACAAAATACAACACTCTGCAAAAGCTAACTCTTCAAACATTCATCTTCATTCAACCTGGTCCCAACAAACCGTAATCTTTCCATGATTTCTTCATGCTATAACATATTATTTCATTTCACTAGAACGCACATGCATGTTTTTTCAAAATGAGATTATTGGGATATAATATCACCATTCAATGCATTTACTAAATGCATATATCTTATGATCTAACATATCAGGGATTTGGGAGTAGACCTAATACACTATGCTACTCTACCAATGATATTTATGGAATTATTTTTTGATATCTTTGCATTATGGGACTCTTTAAACTATATTATTATAGTCTCATTACTTCCCTATGGAAATGGACATTATTTTTGATGCATATGTTTGTGTAAAAATATTCTATTTTTCAACATTGTGTTATTATGAAGTTTGGGAACCCGAGGGCTATAAGTCAGGATAAACCCTAGCGATTCTATCCTCTCTGTGATGGCAGCGGCCACAGTGTTGGTTCCTCCCCCACCGATGGGGGGGGGACCCTTATCACCCACCAATGGAGTGGCTTCCTCCTTCTCCCCTTTCTCAAATCCTAGTTTTCTTCCCCCTTTACCTTAATTTATTCTTGGTCTGAAGGTTCCAAATTTTCTTGATGGGTGACCTAATATTCCGTTATCAAATGCGGAGTTTTCAGAATCTTTGAATCTATTGTATTATACCTTGGTTTTTAGGTTTATACAGTGGTTTCCTTCTATTGATATGTTTAATAGGCACGTCTTCGAAGCCTGGGATTTGTAGGATAGGGTGATCGTGGGTTTAATGGATAATAAACATATGATGGTTTGTTTTTCTTCAGAAGCAGATCTCATCAATGCCTGGTCATTTACAACACGTAGCTTCAACGGATTCAGATTTTACTTATTCCGGTGGTCCTTTGATTTTCATATGAAGCATGATCCTCCAACTATGGTGACTTGGGTAATATTCCACAATCTTCCCCTACCGTTTCAAAATGCTTATGTTATAAGTATGATAGGTAATCTAATTGGTAGATACATGTGCTTGTATAGTTTCACTAAGGCACTTTTCCACCATGTCAATATGAATGTTTGTGTGGATATGGATGTATCCAAAGATCTATTTGAGTATGTGTGGATATCTATGGGTGAGGAGTATTGTTGAAATCAATGGGTGGTATATGAAACATGGATTGAATTCTTCTCTGGATGCAGGCACCTGGGACACTCGTTGGTTGACTATTGTAAGGGGTCTCGATTGAACACATGGAGGAGGGGCAATGGTTGCGGTAAGGAGTTTGAGGCGTTTGTTGAGGAAGAGATGATGGAGAAGAAACCATCTATTTTGGATGTTAATTCAGGAAGGGGTTCATTCTATCATAGAGCCCGAGGGATCCATAATGCGTCAATTAAGGCAAGGATTGGCCGCAAAACCCGACCATGGTCGCCTGTGAAGAAGGAATAAGTGCCTCCGGATAACCTATTAGTTTCTCATATTTTTAGTAGGTTGAGGAAGAACCTAGTCGGACCTTCCTCCTGCAATGTGATTCTTCATTTTGAGAGTGTGATGGAGGTATTTCTGGTACAACATGATGTGGATTGAGTGGAAAACCAGGTGAATATGAGTAAAGATATGACGGTGCAGATGAAGGATCACTTGAGAAACAGATTTGAAGGACCTACAGTTGATACAGGGGTATGGGTACCGATGCAACAGAATATTCTAGGATTCTTTCTTATGAAGAAGTTGCCCGGCTTGGAAATGGATTTGAGGCAGTGGACAATAGGGGGAATAACACTCAGATGCAGGAATTACTAGGTGAATTGGGGAAGTGGGAGAAGTGTGGGGGAAGAGAAAATCAGATTTTGACCCTATCCTCGATTAATATCAGTAATCATTTTGATGGTTTGGGATCTAAAACTCTCAATTCGGTGTCAACCGGGGTAGTCTGTCCCTCAGGAATAGAGTCCAGTGGTGGGAAGAGTGACAACCCATCCATGGACTATAGTGAAAAATGAGGGTCCATTAAACGGCTTCACAGACCAAGGAAGAACAAGGGACATAAAGAAAATAAAGACCTAGGTAGCTATATTATGCACAAGAATAGTAATTCCGAAGGCCGCAAGGACTACTCATACTTCCCAATACCTATGAAGACAATATCAACTAAAAATGGAGAGAACAATATATTGTAGGTTGAGTCATCTAAAAAGGCATAGGCGAAGGCGGTTGGCTCAAACATGGAGAGTGGTAATGGAACAATGGAACGTCCTAAGCCAAAGGATCATATTATAGAGAAGAAGGCTGATACAATTGAAGAACGGTCTCAGACTCAAGAAGAAGTGGTGGATTTTACTGCCCATCTAACCTCTTATCATGGTCTATCTGGTAATGATGTTGATATGGGTTTAGTAGTGGTTATCATGAATGGCTTTTCGTGGGGTGCTGATGTAGAGACCATGTAAAAGCCAGGGGACCTTCTTATTCACTCTAAGGAATATATTATATTAAAGGTTTTGATATTTAATGATTCTAAAGAGGATGAAGTCATGTTGAAAGGAGAACCAACTCAAGTGGACACTAACAGGGAGTAGGGTTACTGGATCATCAAAAAACATTTGATCATGTCTAGAGGCTTCAAAGCTATGAAGATAATAGTGGAAGAGTTCTTCCAGATGTGATACAAATTGGACTACCAATTTGAAGATAGTATCAGAGATGATTTAAAAAAAATGTAACTGAACTTTCCTCGAAATTATATAGGGAATATGCATCTAATATATTGAATCTAGTCTTTAATGATTCTGCCACCTGTTATAATGTTTAATGTTCTTGTATTTACTTGATGGTTTCACACTTTTTCCATAAAAGTGTACTTAATAAAAATGTTATCTTTGGAGGAGGTTATTATGAATTTTCATGTCTTATTTTATAATGAGATCAGTATTCCCTAATTTATTTTTATTGATCCTTATTTATTTGGATACGATTTTATAATGATATATTCCTGAAACCATGACTATTCCCCAATACCCATATAAAAATATAATGATTATTTATGATCATAAATTTCAATCTATTGTATATACACTTATTGAGCATATAAGAGAATACCTTCCTAATACTCCAATTCCATATGTTATATATATTATTATAACATATGAGAAATCCATAAGGTGGTGTAGAGGGGTACAATTATGGTGGTCTATTCACTAGTATTTTAATATAAGATGTTTGTGTAGCTATTCTCCATAGCCACAAAAATATGAATTTTCTTGGTAATGTGTGGAATTATTATTTTAAATAATATTAAAGTAAAATATTTAAACATTGATCATAGTATATATCACTAAATATGTCCCATTTGTTTTTGGATATTATGAATAGTAACCATAATAAATATTTGTCACTTCGATAAGATTGAATTAGGTAATTTAGAGTTAAAATAATATGATAAAGATTAATAAGAGCCAAAAAATATTATTCTAATCTATTTACATATTATTTTTGTCTATAATCATTTGGGACTTTAATTTATGTCATGTTTTTTCCATTTTTCATTGAAATGACTTATATATTACTTTATATAAATATAATGTAAAATTTTCACTCTATTGCTTTTAATATCTAAAATATTTTCTATAGGAATAAATATATCATAGGTTATTTTCTAAATTTTTATTTTAAATATTAATTGTTTTTCTTCATGGTAATTTTTTTTTAATTTTTGTGAAGTCATAATTTCCTTAAATGCTTATACTTCGCTGATAAGATAAGTAGAAAAATTGTGTAAATGATATTAAAAACTCTAAAAGTATTTTTATTTTGGAGATTTATATTATCCCATTAAAATTATTGATTTATATAACAAGTTAAATATTTAATATTTTTAAATATTTAAATTACTTTTCTCTCATGTTTTTTTAAAATTCAAATTAATTGAATAGTTCTAAAAATGAAATAAATGATATTTTGTGATAAACAATATTTTATTAAATGATTGAAATTTCTTAAAAATACTATCCTCAAAAAATTGAATTGTATATGGTTTATTTGGTTGAATATTTCAATAATTATCCTATTATGGGTCATTTACCCTTTATATTAACTTTATTCTCTATAATTTTAAAAATCCCCAATATCATCAAAATTTTCAAAATGTTTTAGGGGTTGATAAAACAAATATATAAGGGTGAAAATAATAGCTAAAAAGTTCTAATTTTATTTTATGAGAGTATTTGAAATTTTAATTTTCTGATATTTTTAATATATCAATTTATCTCTATTTTCCCTTGAAATTTATTTCAAATTAGTTAAATACATTAACAAATTCAACGAGTTCCCCTCCCCTAACTTATAAAAGTCTCTTATTCTCCTCTATTCCTCACTCCTTTTGAGTACTCTATACCAACCAATAATATAATAAATTCCTTATATAAATCCTTCACAATGTCTTATGGTTCCTTTTATTCATAAAACCATCCATTGGAGACTTTAATTATAAACCTAAAGTGGTTTTCCAAAAAAAAGATATATTTTCATAAACCGAACCAATTCATTTTATGTCTTCTTCTATGTCAAAAAATGTATTCTCAGCCCATTATAAAACAAATACCACCATTTTTTGTATATATAATTATAATTTATTATGTAAACATAATATCCTATATCCATAACATCTTCCATTTAATGGAAAATAAAACAATTATTTGTTGTATCGTAGACTACTGCCACATGAACCGATGTAATTTATTTTCCATCAATTCCCATCACAACTAGTTATAATTATTTATTTAAAGTATATATTTTATATTAATGAAATATTTAGTAATTATAAATTATATTATATAGTCTATTTTTTACCTTTCTATACATATAAAAATGATATTGGCATTCGTGCGTACATGTGGATTAAAACCTCTATGAGGTGACATGATATATTTTTAATGTATACATCACATGGATTATATATATATGACTATTTAAATAAATAAAATTATATTAATGATATAAAAATAATTTTTTAAATATCCAATGATACTTAACATCATTTTATCATGTTCATTGAAAAATGAAAATATTATTCATTACTGTGTATGACCTACAATGTCAATGATTGAAAAAAAATTAATTTTTCATATAAAAATAAATCTTGGAGGGTTTTTAAAATATAATTGATTCATATAAATTATAATTATATCCTTATTAGTGTTTTATATATAATGGAATAAGTACCCATTTCAATAGTCATATTAACAAAGTCATTTTATACCTATGACCCAAATATTGTCAAAAAATTGTTGTGGACAAAATTGATTAAGTAATTATATATAAAATATTGATCAAAAAAAGAATAAATACTAAATATGAAAAATATTATTAATAAATAAATAATATATATGTATTATTTCAAAATATATAGAACATGCATTATAATTTAGACTCGATGTAAGGAACACTTTATCAAAAATATACTTGTTTTAAATGTTTTAATGATTTATTTTCTAAATAATTTTATTCCATGACAATATTATTAAAATAAATTTATGGATATATTTATTTATAAATTAATTAATTATAATATAAATTTTATCTCAATTAAGAATTTGATTTAATGGTTTTAAAAAGGATTATTTTTATATATTTTTTATGAAACATTTTGATGACAACGAAAAAGGAATGATCTATTTTAATATATACGAGCTAAATTGTTATTCCCACCTCCATAAAAATTATTTTATTTTTTGATTCCATTTTATGATTTAATGGTTTTTTTCATTGAAAACCCCTCATTCATTTTTTTCTATGTATTTTCAAAAAGGTTTTTAATTGTAATGGATATTTTGATATCTGGAAAAAAGTTTTTCTTATCAATTCAGGTAATATTTTTATGAATGATTTCATGTGTTATGGTAAGGCTATGGTTCATGGTAATTTTTAATGTTGAATTGTGGGTTTTTTAAATGAAAAGGATTTTGGTTCCATTATAAACCAAAGACAGTTGGTTCTATTATAAAACAAGAATTGGTGAGTCTGATATATCTCTCTAATAAATTAGGTAATGGGATGGAGTTATCAATTTAGGTTTCTCCTAATATACTATTATAATTTATTGGGTGGATTATTACATTGTTTAGAGTGAAATAAAAATTATTTCCCATGATAACTACATGAATTATATATGATTTCATTGAATTATGTTAGATGAATTTTGACTTCATAGGTTATTATAATGAGCTTATGATTAATTGAAACTATATGAAACTTTTTAAGGGTGAAATGCATAACTTTTTCAAAAAAAATTAAATATATTTATTTTGTTTCAAATAATGATTTATGAGAATTATTTTCTTACATTAAGAATTATTATGAAATGTTTTATTAAAATATTTTCATAGAAAATTTTATTTCTTTTGTAATAAAATGTTTATTTTGAGCATAATGTTTATTTTAAAAAAGGAAAAATTATATGGATATTAATGAATAATAAATTTTATTTATTTATTATTATATATACCTTACTAAATTTTTTTAATTAGACATTTTAAAAATATATATATTTGGTTTTTAGGATTATATTTGAGAAGTAGGTGGTTATGATTAAAATTGTGGTGATATTCCCTATAAAAAAACATGTTATATTTTAATAGTTTTACTTGGTGAAAAAATAGATACTTACTGTTGAATCCCAATTTATATGTAATATTTATTTATGTAATGTTGAATAAATAATTCTCTAACACTCTAAATGGTAAATATCATTAAAATTTATTAGAGTTAATTCATGACTTAAAAAACATTATTATATAATATTTTAATATTGATTCTTTATAGTTGGTAATAGAGGAATGGAGTGTATTAATTCATAGGATAGGATAAGTTAAGTAAATACACTTAATAGATTATAAATTATGTTTATTATGTTTATAATTTTTATTATTAAAATTTTTCTTTGTCTAAGTTATGTATTTTAAGAATGGTTCTCTATAGAGAAAATAGGGATGCTGAAGTAGGAATATACCAAGTGGAGAATATCATTCCAAATTAGAAACCTAAAATATCTATAATTTGAACTTATTATTTTATTTCTATGTTATATTAGTTGAAACATTCTATAATTGATTTTGGTATCTATTCTAGAGATCCTCTAGATCTACTATAAAAGAACATATTTAAAGGGGTGTATTTTATGAGACAAGACCCACCAACATTTGGTGGATCATCAAACCTAGTGGTACCTGAGGGATAGATTATAGATATAAAAAGGTATTATATGTTATTAGTTTTTTATTTAACAAAACAAAAACTCTTTCTAGTTACTATTTTAAGTTGAATCAAACCACTAGTGGTCAATGTTTATAAATATAAGGTAATGATAAGAGATTGATGGCTTGGAATGAAATGAATTTGAAATAATTTTCCCTGAGTAGTATTTTTTGATGGTTGTTAAAAATATGATGTAAAACTCATGGAATTAAATAAAAAGGATGAATATTAAATTTTTTTGTATGATGAAAACTTCACCTAATTGGAAATTTATGCACTAAGGTTTATTTATAAAATTAATATTGAAATTAATGGGTTTTTCTTAAGATTGACTCTATGATGTTAAAGTTTATTATCTTCCTTTGAATTTAAATTTTATAAGAAAAAAAAAATTATGTTCCAATAATGGTTAATTAGAGTTTATTGATGATTATATGTTTTACAATAACATGTAAAAAATATTCCAGGAGAATGGAAAATGGTAAGTATCTATCAAATAAACATTAAGGTAAGAAAATCAGTTTTTAAGTTTTACATATGTGTTGTTAAAAGAACCCTAGGTATTATCTAATAAAATATATTATGAGCTTAAAGTGTTGTATGTTTGAGAATAGGAATCATTATTTAAATGAAAATGATATTAAAATTGTATATATAAATTTTTATAAGCATACAGTTATGTTTTTTAAATGTAATGATATGGTTATTTAGGTGGATGTGTGTCTGAAGAAGAGCATGAATGATGGGTTGCAAGAAAACTATATATATGAGAGTGTGGTGAAATAATTTTTAAATAATATAAAATATTATATTCCATAAAACAATGTTTTAAAAATTATATTACATGATTATTATAATTATATAAATATCTTGTTTGATAAGTTGTGTACATGTTCTTTATTATTGAGGAACATTATAAGTAAAATGAAATTTTTAACTCAATAAATGACTTTAGGAATTTTGGTAAAAAAACTCATGGGATAGTATTAAGGAAACATGAATTTAAAATATTCATCTTATTATCATATGTGGGATTATTTTCCTTAAAACCCATGTTTCCTAGCCCATTATATAATTTTATATTATTATGGGTATGGATTAGCTTTCATTTGATCATGTTAAGTTAAATTACAGATCCAAAGAGGTAATTTTTTTAAATGATTTTACATTTTTATATGAGAATTAATTAATACCATTGATAACATACTAATAATTATAGAACCATCCAAAATATGAAAATGAAAGTTATCATTCTAAAATTTATGTAACTGAGGGAACTCTTTAGTTTAATGATGTTCGTGTACTCCTGGAATATCATGATGTTTTTTCTAATGAGTTACCTATTATTATAAATATTTGAGATATTGATCTTACTATTGACTACTGCATGATGTTAATCCCATATCAAAAACAGTTTATCAAATGTCTCTAATTGATAATTTATAATTGAAAAAGTAGTTATATTAGTATCATTACATTGTATTTATTCATCAAAGAATATAATCATGGGGTGAGTCTATTTTATTTGTTAAAAATATATATAATTATATTGGTATTTTTAATGATTAAAGAGTATTTCAAAACATTATTTTTTACAATAAGTATCTATTTGTTCACATTAATGATTAGTTTGATCAGATCCATAGAAATCAGTATTTTTTGAAGGGTGGTCTATTATCTGAGTACCATAAGCTAATTTTTAAGGTTTATAACATTCCTAAGAATATTTTTTATACTATGTATGGGAATTAATAGTTTGTTTTTATATAATTTGAGTTAAAAAAATACACTGGGTATATTTAGGGATATTATGAATAGAGTTTTATATAAATAATTGTGAAAGTTTGTTGTTGTGTTTATTGATGATATTTTTTGTATATTAAAATTTTTATGTGGATCATGGAAAAAAATTATGGGTTTTTCTAAAAACCATGTATATAAATAAGATATATTTAAAATTTAGAAAATTTTATTTTTGGTTGTATTATATTTTATTCCTTTGATATGTCATAAAAAATATGGAATAAATTTTTATTGAAATAAAACTAAAGTGGTTTATGAATATCCAATACCTTATATTATTACTAAACATTTTTTTAGATTAACTTGCTATGAAATATGGTTTTTTAAAACATTACATGTTTTTCAATCCCACTAACATAGTTATCAAGAAATGGTGTTAGGTGCTTCTAGAAAATGGAATGTGACGAATGTTTCAATGATTTTAAAGATTAATAATAAATAATCAAATTTTATCTCCACCATTAATAAATATTCATATTTTTATCAACATTAATTATTATTTTAAGGGAATGGGTTATGTTTCAATATATAATTATCAGGATATTTAGTATGCATAATGTTAATTAAACCCTCATGAGTAAAATTATCCTCCACATGACCTCGAACTAGATTCTATAGTGTTACCTTAAAAAATATATACATAATTTATATGGAGTAATGTGTAAAATATATATTAATAATAATAGTTTTAAGTGTACAACCACTCAAAAAAAGTAGAACACAAGACATAGTTAATGTATATAATTGATAAGTAATTCTAACTGAAAAATTCATTTCCATCCAATAAAGGAAAACATAGTAGTTGATTCATTTTGTGTAAAATATAATGATTCGTTAATTGTGTCACATATATTTTACAAATGTTTAGTGAATGATTTAATGAATTTTGGAATAAATTTTTTGAATATATAAACTCCATTTGTTTCTATTTTAGTTTTAGTAAAATCATTCTTGTCATACAAAATTATGCATGATCTAAAGGAAGACCATGAGTTACAAGAAAGGGTATAATTTGTTAAGAAGGGTTATTTTTATGAATTTAATGTTGAAAAATAAGGTTTTTTGAGACTTAGTATAGGGTTATGTTTTTTATTTAACCACAAGTTATAAAAATAATTTTTTATTGAGGCAAATAGTTCTATGTTTTCTATTTATCATGTTATTTAATGATGTATAGATACATTCAAGAAGAATTTTTGTGGGATTGAATGAAGAATGATACTGTTGATTTATCTATGTGATTCTTGACTTATCAATTGGTTCAATGTATTTTATTTCTAATTAATTAAGTCTTTATGACTTTTACAAAAAACAGAAACTAAATAATGTCAAAATTGATAAAATGAGTTTTTAAAACAAATACTATATTATTGATTGATATAATAGTCCTAAAAATATAAGATTCGGCCAAAAGACTTATATAATAATATATATGACATTAATAAACACCTTGGGGTTCTCTTGACATATTATAGTAAGTTTATTAACCATTTATTATAATAATACCAGAATACATGGTAAAAGTTAAACTATTTAACTAAGAGTTAAATCTAAAAGATAAGGTTAGTATGGTGACCTAAAACTGTCTAAAACCTATTGGTTGAGATTATTTATACCCATACCAACCTTATCCACTAAATAAGTCTTTTGGATCCATTATAAACCGAAAATGTTTGTATAATCAACTAATATTTCAAGGTTTTCCTAAAGTGACCCTCACCTCTCTTATAAAAGGGTACTTCCCCTTCTCCTAATTTCACACCTCCAAAGCCATTTGGCTCTGCCAAACCCTACCCAAATATCCTCCCAACTACAGTCACTACATTCTATAGTCCTTACTTTGATAAAAAATCCAACCTAAGGATCCCTTTTGATCAAATCAAAAGGAAGAACCCGAAGAAGAGGTAATAATTTCACAACCCTCTTTCAAGTTCTTTTCTTCTTCCACTTCCTCTTTCTTTGTTTATTCCATACCAAAATAATAAATATAGTTCCTTCTATATACTGTGATTTTATTAGAAATATGTTACAACCATATTCATTATTCTATCCATCCTATAAATGACAAGGTAACCATAAATGTGTGTGTACGCCTTACCGTCTTAACGTTGTGGTGTAGTTTGTTATTCAAAAACTTCATTATTTGTATGGGTATAATTAGGAGTATAAGTGATTTAAATAATAAATATAACATGTTAATTATTCTGTATATATGATATACCATCCAATTATATAAGATTTCACCATCAAAATAATGATGTTGTCGCTCGTGCGTATGTACGGATTACCGTCTCCACGACGCGATGAGATTCATTCCCCAACATAATCATTCAAGAATAATTTTAATTTTATGTTTAAAAATAATTTTTAAGAACTTAATATAATTCTGGTTATGAATAAAATACATCCCATCCATAAAAAACATGGCTTACGTAACAAAACATATAAATGGAAACATATCAGTTAACACCCGAAACGATGATACTACTAAAATAATATAAACAAAGCAATATTAGAGGATCATATATGATATCATATTTATATATATATTTATTTATAATTTAAAAAAAATTATTTAACTATTATATAGGAGGTTAACATATCCTCTTCCAAAGAAAAGTATAATGTAAGGAGTTTTCATCTCACATTTATTCCCGTGAGATTCGTGCTATATTTGCCACTATTACCTTTTGTGTAGTTTATGTACATCCCATGATTGTATTGTTTGAGTAATATACTTTAATTTATGGGTATTTACATCATCATTGTATGAAAATTATTTCATGGGGTGTATGTTTGTTATGTTACCAAATCGGTAAGGTAATTTCAAATTTCAATTTCCCCTCATTCGGTTTTACGCAAACTTCATTGATTACTTTACTCCATGATTATTTGTGAAATCACTATTTATTTTCTTATATAGTAATTTCCACTCCCCTTTATGTGGATATACTTTTTATACACATAATAATTCCATTTATAAATTCTCAAGTCGTCGATATAAACTTGATAAGAGTAATTTTAACTCAATTTCAAGTCAGTGAGTTAAACATCTAAGTCATTGGTGTTGTTTTTACAAGAAGATGTGTTGTTGACCTCTGATTGATTTACTCTTAATATCCAATCATATTTAGTGTATTTATATTTTTCACACATGATTATGTCATTGATTTATCGTTAACCAAAGGATATGGTCTTTATAAATGAATTCATCTCAACTTACATTCCATTGAGAATTCTTTGTTTTTATGCGCCAATTAACTTTTATTTGGTGTATATACTATACTTTGACATAGTATATCATGAATACCTTTATTCTTATGATATTATAATGTTTTTATTACCTTATTTATTTGTATTCAAGCCTCTCTCATTTGGTTATGAACTCTAACTAAAATATTGTTTTAAATGTTTTAAATATTTAGTCTTCTAAATCATTCTCATTAATGCCAATGTTTTAAAAATGGTTTTAATTATTTATTTATATGGACATAAATGTTTTAAAATTAAAATTACTTTTAAATCTTTCAATGTGTTATGGGAAACTTTGATTCAAAAATCTCTTTTAAACAACTTCTTTGATAAATAGCGCGACATTTAAATGTTTTCATGAAAAAGGGGATATTTCTCTCAAATAGTTTTAATGATTATTTTCATCTATGCCAATATACAGAAGTGTATTTTATTCTTGATTGAGGATTATTAATCATTATAAAATCATCCATATTATATTGAATGAGTTTTTTTTACAATGGATGTGCTATTTTTATGCCATTCAAGGTTTATAGTTAAAATTTTTGCATTTTGTATGCTAGTTTTAATATGAATGTATAGATTATATTTAACACTTTCATATGAGAAATGAATTGGAAATATATGTGACGGGTGGAGCCTACTATAGATCCTCTATTCATCATTAGGACTCATGAGACAAACTAGTGTCTTGGCACAAGGCCTTGACAAAATCTTATTTGTAGTCTTGGCATGAGGCCTTGACTATGTGGTTATGTTATCCGACATTATACATTCCATCATTATGAAATTGGTTATTGATATTACATGTGATTATTCGACTAGTAGAATATCCATGTGAATACGTATATGGAATTATTTGATTTACCATTTCCATATTATGCAGAAGTTTATGTTTAAATGGATTGTGTTATAGTCTTATACATTGCCTTAAATGTTTATTCTTATTTATGACATTTGCTGCTATATTGTTATCCTTACTGAGAATCTTAGATCACCCCTTTCTTATGTTTTATTTCTCCCTAGATGCAAAGATGTATATTATGATTAACCTATAGGAAAAGTATAAGGGATACAAGAGTGTTCAAAGGGGACACAATGTTGTTTTTTTTATTTCGTGATTTAATATAAAACTTATGTATGTATCTAGAACTTTCTATGCTACTAAACTGATCGGTCTTTCGGAACATGATTCCTTGTATCATTCCAATGTTATGTAATAATGCACTGATTCTGGGTAACTAGGTTTGGGGCATTATAGTTGGTATCAGAGGAAGATTAGTACAAGCCTTGGAAGCTAGATTTAGAAAAACTCTGGTTTGAAAAAACTACCCTAAGATAGACATTGTGAATTAGTATAGAATAACATCAAAAAAATTGTAATTTAAATATTATGTGGGTTTTCTAAGAAATAAATCTCTGTCTGGATACAAGAAGGTAGAGTCAGCTCTGGAACAGATGTACCTAGGGGTGAAAACTCTGACAAGGAGTTTCGGGCTTGACCTGGGGTATCCTGGTACCTGAAAATGGGCCTTGCTTAACTCTTGGTTATGACACTCCTGGGGGATATGGTTAGGATTATTCACATTTTCCTTACAAACTGATTTAAAGGATTTTAATATAAGATGAGAATAAATTTACCTTGGTTAATCCTAAGGTGTTTTATATTGAACATAAGGTGTTATGATATTCCCTATGTGATTTTATGACTCACACTATGATTTATTGTGTTATTCAATGGTTAGATTTCAAGGAAGCCATAGTAACATTTAAGATTATGTAAAAGATGGGAACGGTGGTGGAAATAAGCAACAAAATGGAATGTTGTTATGTGTAAAAGATATCATGTTCATGATGAATCAGTTTTCCAAAAATATGATAAAAAAATATATATTAACCAGCTCGTGAAATCAAAAAAGAAGAGAATGGTGGTGAATGATAAGAGCTCCAGTAGTGGAGACCATCAAGAAAAGAAAGCTCAATTTCCATAATGCAGGAAATGTGGAAGGAGACACCAAGGAAAGTGTATCAATGGAACAATGAAATTTTATATGTGTAGGAAATAAGGATATAAAGAAATGAATTTCTGTGGAAAAATGAAGAGTACTATGGAAGAAAATAAAAATGATCCCAAGAATCCATTTAGAGTCATTTTCCATAAATGTTGGGGACTCGGGCATAACCCGAGTGAATTCCCTATTCTATAAGATAACCTCTTGGTCAAGAAAGAACCTATGTGGAAATAAATTGATGGAGAAATGTTTAAAAGTATTAGTGCTCTTTCGTGATGGGATTACTTTGGAAGGCTTTTCTCTTGTATGTGTAACCCTGCAGTTTGTTATGTGAAAATGCTATTTTAGGAAGAATTGTCTTTTTTATTGTGGATATAATTATAAATAACCATTTTGGTTTATATGATCCTATAATTTAAGGCAATTACAAGTTATTAAATTTTGTGATGAAAATACGAGGTATGAGAACATTTTTGGTGAAATTATGTTATTGTTATTTTGAGGAATTTATCCCATTTTGGGAATGTTATAAAACATAGTTTTCGAAAAAGGAAAACACACCGACCGTGTGACAACCCATCTCATGAGACAAAGCTATGGGAATCAAACCCACAACTAGAGTGCGATTGGGATTTATCACCTACCACTGGACTACATGAAGTCCCTAGTTAGTGTGAATAATTCTATTTAGTTAAATAATTTTATTGATCAATAATAAGTTGATTTGGGGTCTTATATCTTATAAAATTGATATCCTTAGTATAGAAAAATTATTTAGTGATTAAGTGGTAAATGTTATTTTGGAAGACGTTCAATATGTTGGGAACACTATATGACTAAGTAAAATTGAATAATATCGGATTACATTTGAGTAATGGTGGATTTTTATTGTGGATTTATATTGATTTGGGTTATTTATGGAAATGATTAACCTATCATAGAGAATGTGTGATTAGGTTAATTACATTTAAGTTTGTGGCTTTAAGATCAATCGATGTTATTTGGAGATACAATTTAATGTGGAAGACTACATAATCAAATTCTTCTATGTTTTGGGTTTCAATATTAGTTTGGATTATATTTAATGAATTTAAGGAAAATTGATTATTAAATGGTATTTATTGAACTTTGGGCATTGTTGGTTTAATTTTAGAAATTAAGATTAGTATTTATTTCTCTAAAGGATTATCCTTTCTGGGGATCATCTGATCATGTACAAACCATTTTGGTTTTGGTTAACCTATAAATACAAGGTAAATATATAGTTTATCCTTTGTGTATGATGTAATTCTCTAGAAGTTGATTCTAGCACTTCAGGTGTGACTAAGTCATCTTGAATACTCATCCTTTGAAAAAAAAAGATGAGTTAGTGGTCGAAATTTATTAAAGGACGAAACTCTACTTAAAAAGTAAGTATATATCTTTATGTTCTTAGTAAATCTCATAAATAAATTCCTCAACATTATGAAATGGAACTTAAAAAAACATTGTCTGTTTACTTTTCCTACTTGGAAACTAATGACCGTTTATCCCATCACAAGTTTGTGGTTTTATTATTGTTAACTTTATCTTGATCATGTTTTCTATCAATTTCCATCAGAATATGACACTTAGTTTATCTTCCATATCCATGTTTTCCAACATGGAATCCAAGTATGGGTTATCTCGGGTAAACTTTGTACTTCTCTTTCTTTCGTTTAAAGTGATAATTTTATTGACTCTTTTCCAATGTGGGACCTTCAATGAAGTTCTCAAGCCCAATTTTAAAATTTTGAGGATGAAATTTACAAAAGGGGGAAGAATTTAACACCCCATGATTTTGTAGTATGTTATTTTCTTTAAAGTAATTCAATAGCTTGTGCTACACAGAACACTGATTTCGAGCGCACAGTGACTTACCAAACTAGTCATTCAAAAAGCAGTTATGAATAGCATTAACTGGATTTTGAATTTTATATACTCCATTTAATTTTAGAATCCATGTTATATATTCTTATACATAATATAATAACAAATTAATTTTTTAGATAAAAGAAGTATTTTTCAAAAAATGCAAATTTACCACCTTTTAATGGTGAACCCTTTTTAAAACCAATATTTGAAACTTCTATATATTCAATGTAATTATATTAAATTTTTATTTAGAATCCAGACAAAAAAAATTAGTTTGGATAATTTTTTGGTACTTTTCTGATAAATTTCATATTTTGATGAATAGTGAAAAATACTAAATTTTAATTAAAAACAAATTTTTTAATCAAAATAATTTATAGTGTTAAATTATACATTTGAGTGGTTTTATAGTATAATTATATTATATTTTTATCATTTAATATAATTTATGTCATTGTATGTAATTTCACATTTAAAATGGACATAAACAAGTGTCAATCTTTTGATAGTTATTATTTCATAAAAACACGTTTTTTGTTTTGGCAACGGGAATTAATATTAAATTAATTTCTACTAATTATATGTTTTGAATTTGGAAAAATGGATTATATATTTGTAATCAAAAGGTCCAAATTATGTAAATATGTAAATTATATTTTTAGACATTATGAATATTTACTTTAGTAAATATTTTATTTACCATGGTTAAATGGTATATCTGTTAAATAAGGGTAAACAAAAATTTTATAATAATATTAAACTACCCTAACATCTGTCCTATTCATATTTTATTATACATGTACGACCATGGTCATCCTTGGGTATATTTTGGGACCCCATGGATCCACTTGAGAGTGATAATGACATTTTATATTAAATAATCTAAAGTAAAGACAAAAATAACAAATGCATATAACTTTTAGTAAAAAAATTTATAATAGGTTATATAATTGATATATTAAAATATAAATATTCATTAGATATATAAAAATATTTACTAAATCATGATATTTTATTTATAATTTTTATATATAAACTAAATATATTTATATATGACACAATAATGATGTAGTATTTTCTTTATTAATGAAAGAATCAAATAAATGATATTATAAATACTAAAATAAAAAAAATTAAATATTTTATGAAATATAATAATTTTCTAGATTAATATGACATGTTATTATCGATTCAATGTATTTTTTAGAATTAATCAAATCGTTATTACTTTCAAAAAACCAAAAACTAAATAATGTCTAATTTAACATAAATGAGTTTTTTAAAAACAATACTATATTATTAATTGATATAATATTCCTTAAAATATAAGGTTCATCCAAAAGACTTATATAATAACATATAAGACTTTAATTAACAAATTTGTGTTATCTTGGCATTTTATAGTAAGTTTATTAACTATTTATTATAATAATACAAGAATACATGGTAAAAGTTAAACTATTTAACTAAGAGTTAAATCTAAAATATAAGGTTAATATGGTGACCTAAAACTATTAAAAACCTATTGGTTGAGATTATATAGACTCATCCCTACCCTATCCAAGAAATAAATCCTTTTTTATTCATTATAAACCTAAAATGTTTTTTATAATAAACTAGTATTTCAAGGTTTTTCTAAAGTGACCCTCACCTCTCTTATAAATGGGTGTGTACCCTTCTCTTAATGTCACACCTCCAAAGCCATTTGAATCGGCCAAAAACTACCCAAATACCCTAAAAATGCTATAACTATATCCTAGAGTCATTAACTTTATAATAAATCCAATCAAAGGATCCCTTTTGATCAAATAAAAAGGAAGCACCAGAAGAAGAGGTAATAATTTCACCACCCTCTTTCAAGTTCATTTCTTCTTCCACTTCCTATTTATTTGTTTATTTCATACCAAAATAATAACTACATTACCTCCTATGTACTTTTATATTATTATAAATATGATAAAACCATATTCATTACTCTATCCATCCTATAAATGACAAAGTCACCATACGTGCGTACGTACGGCTTACCATTTCCACGTCGTGGTGTAGTTTGTTATTCAAAGACATCATTATTTGGATGGGTATAATAATGAGTATAACTGATATAAATAATAAATATAACATGTTAATGATTATTTATATATGATAGACCATCCAATTATATACTATTTCACCATCAAAAGAATGATATTGTCGCTCGTGCGTACGTACGACTTACTGTCTCCACAACATGATGAGATTAATTCCCCCATCATAATAATTCAAGAATAATTTTCATTTTATGATTAAAAATAATTTTTAAGAACTTAATATATTTCTGGATATGAATAAAATACATCCTATCCATAAAAAACTTGGATTATGTAACTAATCATATAAATGAAACTGATCAGTTAACACCTAAAATGATGATACTACTAAAATATTATTAACAAAGCAATATTAGAGGACCATATATGATATAATATTTATGTATATAATTCTTTATAATTTAATAACAATTATTTAACTATTATACAGTATTTTGACATACCCTCGACCAAGGAAAAGTACAAGGTAATGAGTTTCCATCTCACTTTTATTCCCGTGTGATTCATGATATATTTTCCACTCTTACCTTTTGTGTGGTGTATGTACTTCCCATGATTGTATTGTTTGAGTAATATATATTAATTTATGGGTATTTACATCATCATTTTATGATGATTATTTAATGGGGTGTATGTTTTGTAAGTTACCAAATCGGTAAGGGAATTTCAATTTTTGATTTCCCCTCATTCGGTTTTACGCAAACTTCATTGATTACATTACTCCAAGATTATGTGTGAAATCACTATTTATTTTCTTATATAGTAATTTACACTTCCATTTGTGTGTATATAATTTTTATACACATAATAACTCCATTTATAAATTCTCAATTCATCGATATAAACTTGATAAGAGTAATTTTAACTCAATTTAAATTCATTGAGTTAAACATCCAAGTCATTGGTGTTATTTTTACAAGAATATGTGTGAATGTCCTCTGATTTATTTACATTAAATATCCAATCATATTTAGTTTATTTATGTTTTTCACACATAATTATGTCATTTATTTATCCTTAACCAAAGTATATTGTCTTTATAAAGGAATTAATCTCAACTTGCATTCCATTGAGACTTCTTTGTTGTTATGCACCAATTCACTTTTATTTGGTGTATATACTATACTTTGACATAGTATATCATGAATACCTTTTTTCCAATGATATAATAAAGTATTTATTACTTCAATTATTTGTATTCAAGCGTCTTTTGTTTGGTTAGTAACTCTAACTAAAATATTGTTTTAAATGTTTTAAATATTTATTCTTCTAAATATTTCTCATTAATGTCCATGTTTTATAAATGGTTTTAAGTATTTATTTATATGGAAATTTTTTTTTGAAATTAAAATTTATTTTAAAATTTTCAAAGTGGTATGGGACACATTTATTCAAAAATCCCTTTTAAATGACTTATTTGATAAATAGTGCGACACTTAAATGTTTTCAAGAAAAAAGGGGATATTTCTCTCAAATAGTTTTAATGACTATTTTCAGCTATGTCAATATCCTTCGATGTATTTTATTATTAATTGATGTTGATTTATCATAATAAAATCAACCATATTGTATTTAATGAGTTATGTTTGACTGTGGATGTGCAAGTTTTATGCCATTATCGGGTTGTTATTAAAATATTTACATTTTGTATGGTAGTTTTAATACTAATGTTTAGATTATATTTTACCCTTTCATATGAGGAATAATTTGGACTTAGTAAGTGACGGGTGGAGCCTGTTGTATCTCATCGATATATCGGTAGGTCTAATGAGACAAACTAGTGTCTTGGCACAAGGCCTTGACAAAATCTTATTTGTAGTCTTGGCACGAGTCCTTGAATATGTGGTTATGATGTTAGCATTATGCATTCCATCATTATGAAATTGGCTATTGATATTACAAGTGATTATTCAACTATTATAATATCCATGTGAATAATTAAATGGAATTATTTGATTTACCTTTGCCATATTATGCTGAATTTTAAGTTTAAAAGGCTTGTGTTCTAGTCTTATACATTGCCTTAAATTTTTATTCTTATTTATGAAAGTTTTTGCTAAATTGTTATCCTTAATGAGTATCTGATCTCACCCATTTATTATGTTTTAATTTTTCTAGGATGTAAATAAGTATATTATGATTAACCTATTGGAATAGTCTAAGGTATATAAGAGTGTTCAAAGGGGACACAATGTTGTTTTTTTATTTCATGATGTAATGTAAAACTTATGTATGTATCTAGTACTTTTAAGGATACTAAACTGATCGGTATTTTGGGACATGATTCATTATATCATGCCAATGTTATGTAATAATGCACCAATTCTAGGTAACTAGGGATAGGGTGTTACAGGTTAGTACCTATCAACCCTATGTGGGTCAATAGTAGTGCCTCTTGATAGAGTAATATGATCTGGCATTATGAATAATAATCTGTACTACTGTACTTTAGTTATACATGGTTTGAGCTGTGTATTTTTCTTTGTGATTTTTGATTTAGATCATGATTTTGGTTTTCCTTTGTGGAATTTTGAGAGACCTTCAGCGGTCTCAGGGCCCCTAATGGTTATTTTTATACTCACCTCTACACAAGCTTCGCCCGCATCTTGTTGTGTCTTGTGCAGATGATAGGTAGCCTTGACTGAGACTGGGGGATCTAGGTCCTGTTGGTGGATGGAGGTTCTGGTGATGGGTGACATGGAGAGCTGAGGTGATGAGTTTTACCTACCCTTCAGGTAGGATCCTCGGTGGATGATCTCAGGATCTGTTTTCTGTTTTTAGTTATAGTTTTATCTTTTCAGTTGAGATTTTATTCCGGTCCCTTTACTTTTAGTACACGCTTTTACTACTGTAGTTTTACTTTGTGGTTGCATCTTGTTGTGTTCTTGGGTTATATTTTTGTATTGGCTTAAAGGCAATGCATTCTATTTTTTAGGGATATGCCTTTCCAGTGCTAGTCACCAACCCCTATCCTATAGAAGGCGGGCTTGGGGTAGTAACGACATAGGCCTCGGGGTACGGGTCGTGACAAAGTGGTATTTGAGGAGTCAGTTCTACCAAAGAAGTAGGACTCTGTTATTTCCAAAGGAGTAATAGTGTCAAGTGTTTTTAGTGTGGTATTTAGTTCTCATATTCCATTGTTGGTGCGGCAGATGACATATCCATACACCAGGACACTAAATTCTGATTTCTAACATGGTGCACAAAAACACTGATTACGTGTGTTTTAGAAATATTTTTACATTGATATCTTTTGACTCATATCACCATGTATAAATTATTGACCGTGGAAAACCTATTTATTTTCAGGATGTCACCATGTAGACAGCCATCCAGGATTCCCGAGAGAGTACATGATGAAGGCCCACCGAGCGATGAGCCTTTAGTGCAGGGCCCTATTACTGTGTCAGCACCTTCAAGTGGTGTACCAGATGCACCACCACTCGGAGAGAAGTAGATGCCACCAACCCCAATAGTAGACGGTTCACACCAGCTGAGTGTGTTTCATGTGTTCCAGTGGTAGATGCCTTCTATTTTTTGAGGCGAAACAGATCCCTAGGCAGCTGAGGACTGGATGGAGGTTGTGGCTAGAGTTTTTCGCCTAGTTGGGACACCAGTGGAGAAGATGGTGATCCTAGATTCTAGTATTATCCTGGGAATTGTAGGAAAACGGTGGAGCCTGATGCTCTCGTTACATGACAAGGAGAACCTCACATGGATGGAATTTGAGAGCCTCTTCCTGGTGGAATCATCCCTAGAGACATTATGCTATTTGTGTATCCAGGAGTTGCTACACTTATAGAAGGGCATCTTATCAGTTTCCCGGTGCTCAGAAAGATTCACTAACCTCTCTCACTACTCCACCGACATGGTATGTGACCCATTCTTCAAGGCCCAGACCTTTGACCAGGGTCTATGGTGGTAGATCATAGAGTCGATGATATCACTCAATATCCCAATGTAGACTGGAGTGCTCAAGCGAGCATTATTGGTGGAGAGCTTCTTAGCTGAGCAGGCACTGGCTGTGAGAGCCACCACTGGGCGACAGGTATCTGAGTCATCTGCAGTAGGTAGTAGGCAGATGACGTGTAGGACTAAGTGGGATATACCTTTTGGAGGATGACCCTAGGACACAGGGTCAGAGGTGTGGAGCTCGCGAGGCATATGGGTCAACAGGGAAGAAGTTTGAGCTTCATGTGCGGCGGGTAGGGCCACATGGCTCATGACTACCTAACTCATTGTACTGACGATCAGAATATGGTCAAGGAATAGCCAAGGTAGTGGCCATGTTTTGAGCGATGAGGTCTATAGGTCAGTAGACGTGGTAGAGGAGCAGGTTGTGCAGCAAATGATGGATGACGGTTTGGGATTCTACCACCACCACCCCCAGATGGTCCACCCCGACAACAGGGAGCAGGTGGAAAGGGACGAGCTCAGCTACAGGCGGCAGAGTCCTATGACCCTGACACTAAAAATATTATTACAGTTATGATCTATGTATATTCTACTCTAGTCGTAGTACTTAAAGTCACAGGTGTCTATCACTATTATTTCCACGACACTTGTTCAGAGCTCGGAGATTCTAATGGAGCTGCTGGCTCGATCCTTAGGGTTTTATACTCCTACAAGAGAGGATTCAACGATTATGCACTGGTGTAGATAGTTTGAGCTCACTCTAGGAGGCAAGAACATTGTCTAGGATCTCCTAGTAGCAGTATTAAGGCCTTACGACATCATCTTGGGTGTGGACTGGCCATCCACAGTCCATGATCCGATCGGCTATTTTACGCACAAAGTGTAGTATGTCCGTGAGGATGGGATCAGGATTACCTTAAAAAATGAGAAGAAAACCTTTGCAGCATAGGATATACTATCTTGGAGGATGTTGCAACCAATTACTCATTATTTTCATAGCCTCACCCTTGTAACAGTTTATGTGAGGAGTCCAAGTTATCCTGTAGTGGTGGACCTATATACTGATGTCTTCCCTGAGGATGTTCTGGGGATACCTTCTCACAGAGAGGTATACTTTCACATTGAACTATACCCCGGGAAGGCACTGATATCTACACCATCATATCAGATGACACCCATAGATCTTCATGAGTTGAGGATACAGTTGGAGGACTTGCATAGAAAAGGGTTCGTAAGGCCCAGTGTTTCTTTATGGGTATCCCTGATCTTGTTCACCAAGAAGGAAGATAAGAGTCTGAGGCTTTTGTGGACTGTTGGTGCCTGAACTAGGTGACCATGAAAAACAAGTATCCACTCCTACGTATTGATGATCTCTTCAAACAACTAAAGGAATCTCAACTATTTTTGAAGATAGAACTCAGATCAAGTTATCACCAGCTCAGGGTACGGGATGAGGATGTACGGAAGATGTCCTTAAGATGTCGGTATAGATATTATGAGTTCTTGGTGATGCCATTTAACATAAAAAATTCCCTGATAGTGGTCATGGGGCTCATTAATATGATCTTTCATCCATACCTCGATCGCTTCACGGTGGTCTTCATTGACGACATCTTGATATACTCAGTGTCGAAAGAAGAGTATGCCACGCACCTACAGATAGTTCTGGATACAATCTGAGAGCACCAGATTTATGGAAATCTCATTATGTTTGAGTTTTGTATACAAGAATTCCACTTCTTAGGGGATGTTATCTTGCAGGCTAGAGTCGCATTGGATCCGAAAAAGATAGAGATAGTTCTTGCTTGGGAGCCACCCAAGAGTGTGACCAAGGTACGAAGTTTTTTGGGATTGGCTCGGTACTACCAGAGGTTTATACATGACTTATCCAAATTATTGTCACCCTTTTCAGCCTTGATGAAGAAGGGGTGGCCTTTCTTGTGGATAGAGAAGTGCTAACAGACTTTTCAGGGGATGAGGCAAAGAATGACGAGTTCCCCCATCTTGAGGCTACCAGAAGAGGGAGTTCGGTATGTAGTCTATTATGACGCATCAGGAACCAGACTATGTTGTTTCCTAATGTAGGAGAGAGCAGTGATCACATATGGCTCACTGTAGTTGAGATAGCATGAGAAGAACTACGCAACCCATGACCAAGAGTTAGAATAAGTGGTCTTTGTGCTGAAGATGTGGCAGTTCTACTTGATGGGAGAATGTTTTACAGTCTACTCTGATCACAAGAGTCTAAGGTATATCTTCCCACAGAAGGACCTAAACCAGATATAGATATAATGGATAGAGTTTCTCTAGGACTATGACTTTTATATGGTCAATACTCTTGGGAAGGGGAATGTAGTAGCAGACTCACTCAGAAGG
Source organism: Viscum album (assembly GCA_963277665.1). Classification (NCBI taxonomy): domain Eukaryota; kingdom Viridiplantae; phylum Streptophyta; class Magnoliopsida; order Santalales; family Viscaceae; genus Viscum; species Viscum album. Next base: position 539,867,729 of record OY728156.1, read on the forward strand.
AGGTCTAGTCTACAACTGCTGAGTGAGGCAACAGAATAGCTAGCTGTGATGCATATATCATTTGTGGATAGAGATTGATCATCTTACCTATAGTCTATTACTATCACTCGCCCACTTCATCAGCAATTTTGGGAGCCACAGCTTGGGGAAGTTTACTGTGAGGCCTAAAGTGCTTAGATATCCACAGGACAGGCTCCTGAAGGATTTTCTGAAGTTGGGGAGCCTGTCGTTCTCTTCAAAGGACTCACCTGGTACCAGTGATGATATAGGAGGAGTTGTTGAGGGAGGTTCATACATCCCCTTTAGTGGTACATCCTGGAGTGGAGAAGATGTATCAGGACCTCTGACATTAGTACTCGTGGTCAGGGATGAAGAAAGTAGATGAAGATTTTGTATACTGATGCCTCACTTGTCAGCAAGTGAAGGTCGAGCATCAGGTACCGGTGGGATTGGATTAGTCACTTGAGGTACCAGAGTGGATTTGGGATGGTATTTGTAGGGACTTCATGATAGTGATACCACATACGTCCAGGGGTCACGATTCTATCTGGGTGATTATTGACTGACTCACCAAGTCATCCCACATCCTACCCATCTGAGATCAGGGATCATTAGAGGGTTTTGAAAGCCTCTACATATAGGAGATTTTGCGACTACACGGGGTACCATAGACGATCATCTCAGATCGTAATGCACGTTTTAGATCCTACCTCTAGAAAGGATTTTAGGAGGCATTTTGGACTCAACCACTCTTGAGAACCACCTTCTATCCTCAGACAAATGGTCAGACAGAGTGAACCATTCAAACACTCGATTACAAGATTCGTGCTTATGTCCTCAACTATGGCCATAGTTGGGAGGACCGCCTACCACTGGTGGATTTTTAATACAACAACAGTTATCACTCCACCATTGGCATGACACCATTTGAGGCCTTGTATGGGTGAACATTTAGATCACCACTATGCTAGATAGACCTAGAGGATTCAGTACTTATGGGTCGAGATTTGGTATAGGAAACCATAGAGAAGGTACAGATCATCCAGGAGTGGATGGAGACTGTACAGAGACAAAAGAAGTATTATGCTAACAAGAGATGGAGACCCTTGGAGTTTGAGGAAGGATACCATGTCATCCTGCTAGTATCACCCTAACGTGGATTGCAGAGGTTTGGTCAAGGTGAAAAAATATCTCTGAGGTTCATCAGACCTTTCCAGATCCTCATCAGAGTAGTCGAGGTGGTGTACCATCTAGCTCTTCCCCCACATATGCATCGGGTGCATAATGTTTTCCATTTTACGCAGCTGAGGAGATACATGCTGATCCATTTCACATTATCAACTGGGGAGAGCTGGACATCGATGATGGGGTAAAGTTTGCAGAGTTCATGGTGGAGATAGAGGATCGATAAGAGTGGGTCCTTAATGGTCGGCCAATTCCTCTGGTCTGAGTTTTGTTGATAGCATGGGAATCTCTGGGAAATAACATGGGAGTGGGAGGCTAAAATACATGCTTAGTACCCCCATTTGTTCCCCTAGATTTGGTGTAGTTTTTTGGGATGAAAATACCTATTGTTGGGATAATGTAAAGGCCTAGAAAATTCCATGTAAATTTTTTTTAAAAATTATTTGAGATTACTACAAGTCTGTGAAAATTTACAGTGCTTGATTCTGAGGCTTGGTGTGCCCTGAATGAATTTTTGATCTTTTTTAAGGTAAGTTCAGTAAACATGTGGGTGGCATTTTCAATCTTTTGAACTGGTTCTTGGATTAAAAAATAGAGGTAGCCATTGAATCTACAGCACCAGGATTTAATTAAGGGAGGCTTAACTTCGACTACAGCATGTCGGGTGTAAAAGTTAGTTTTTGTGGATTTTAATGAAATAATAAAATAACATAGAGATTTTTATTTTATTTCTTTTATTCCTACAACCTGTTGAGTGGCAGTGGTGGGGACTATAGAGGTAGTAAGACATTTAATATGGGATATTAAATTTCCAGTTACACTTATGTTTTGTAACCACTCCTCATGTAATTAATGTGGCACATTAATTACGTAAATTAATGTGGCACATTAATTATGTCAATTAATTAACCTCATTAATTACTCAGTGTGTTACCACCGCTTTTCCTCCTCTATTTAAATGGGTCTTGGGTAGAGTTTTTGGCACGACTTCTTCAACGCTAGTGAAGTGATGCGCCACCTTCCACCGACAGAGACGGATGCTCGGGCGGCAACTAACCAGGATCAACAAACGTCGGCAACTTCAGCAGAGGTTGAAACTTCTTCCACCACCGCGACGTATCCAAAGAATATCGAGGTAGGGATTGTCTTTCCTCCTCCAAATTCATTTTTTATTTTATTAAAATGCCACTTTGAGTAATAGTGGGAACTATACAGCAACATTCACGTAGTATAATACATATCCTTTCAAAAGAAAATTGCATGATACATATTTCAAAATTCAAAAATTTCAAATAGAAATACCATCATGGTGCCTACCACGAACCAGCCAGCAGCATCACGTACGAGCCAAAAACCACTCCAGTTGCAAATTTTTAAAATTTGAATTTCAAACAACCATCATATTAAGCTATCCACATCACCTAGTTTCCATAATCACATTGCCAACCTAACACCATCATCACCAATGTCGCGTCACCGCCATCACCACCGTCATCGCACAACATGTCATCATCACCCGCGAGAACTAGAGATCTGTCCTCATCGAGAAAACCAACAACCTAATCATAGGGAAATTTTATTATTGTTGAGAAGTTAGATTCGGTGTACCACCAAGGTGACCAAAATCACAAGCTGGATAGAGAACCTCCACGGGCATCAAGCATTGAAGCGTTGATTGCCTCAGCCCCAAACCAACAAAACTCCAGCGACGTCAACCGTCGGAACCCACCAAACCAGCATGAAATGAAAAACCAAAAAACCTCCCAAAGAACCCTTACCGTAGACATCCACGTCGCGCCACAAATACCACTAGGAAGCAACTGACAACAAGACACAAAAGAGGTCCACAACGTCGCCCGTTGAGTAGGAACCTTGGAAACATTACACCCAACGCCTACATCGGTCGAGCCACCTGGGACATCCTCCCCATCACACCACATGACCCAAAGCGCCCTATATCCCAGTGCACCCAAACGAACTGGATGGGAGAGGAGGGACTGGAGGCCAGAGGGGGTACCAGGGAAGAGACCACCAAAGCAGGCCGAAGTCGAGGAGCAACCCACAACCTCACTGAAATACACCGATGTAGAAACTTCGTCAGAGAACACAGGCAAGAGTAAATCAAATAGTGGAAAGTAGAGAAAGGAAATGGGAAAGAGAAAAAAAGGTAGAAAATGAAAGGGGATGAAAGGACACGTGGTCACTTAACCAAGAATCTCAAAACCTTTTAGAATCCATCGCTCCATGTCCATCCCAGAGAGGAGCATTGGAGCGTGAGGACAGAGTTAGGTAAGGAGGATAGGGAAGAACTAAAACCCAATCAGAAGAAGGAACAGGGAAAGAACCGATATGGGTATGGAACCCTATGTAGAATCGACTTTATAAAATCCTACCTTTTTATCACATTAACTTTTATTACACTATACAAATCCGAGGATCTTTAAGGTTTAGTGTCTTGGAAACCAGGAACTAAATACATGTCAACATAAAACATTCTTCTTAAACACTTAAAAGGCTTATTCATTGTTCATACTATGTTCATTGCATCATATCATAACTTGGGGGCATACATCAAAGGAAAAGGTGAGCATAAGGACCAGTAAGGGAATCAAGAGAAACATTTTACATGTGAATTTGAGATACATTAATAAGGTCATGATAAATAACTTTAAGGCATAATAAAGATATCATGAGGCATATCATAATAAAAATAGCGTGTTTCATAACTTGAAGATGTGGCTATAACATTTAATATAGAGAATCATTTCTGTTTCACCAAGGTCTATCCCCAAGGTGTCATTTAAAAATTACCAAGGTTATTCACCAAGGTATCGTTAAAATGGTCATCTCTAGAGATTAAGTCTTTACCCAATGCATTGGAGTGATATCAGGGTGCACCCTTAAATTTTCATTTATTATCATGTGATCCACATATATAATCATCAAAAATTTCAGAAACAACCCATATATCATAAAATAAATGGGTTTTATTTCATAATCATAATGTTTTAAAAACTTCTTTAAAGATAAGATCATTATGTCACTTTAAACCCATGGAAAAAAGTAAAGTGGGTTTTATGTATGTAAATCCCATAATTAAAATATAAATTTTTTATATATATGTGAATACCCCTCTAGAAGAAATATCATTGAGTATTCAGTTAATAAAATTATATAATTTTAGAAAAAGAGAAATACATTTTGAGATGAAAATTCTGCAACATAACGGCTATGTTACAGGGTTTTAGAAAACATTGAAAAGAGAGGGAATATGGGTCACCCACTTATAAATGATCCATAAAATAGTAGGGGGACAAAATATAAAGGATATAATAACATTGTAATTAAATTTGAAAGACATACCATATGAAATGGAAAACTTAAAAGGAAGACAAACATAATATTTCTCTTATGAAAATTCTGCAGCCTAACGGTGTCACTTAAAACTTCAAAAAAAATGAATTGACGAGATCAAATAGGGTCTCTCATCATATGAACATAAATGATTAGTATGATGGATATAGAGATCATACCCCAACATAATAAAAAGGAACATGAAAGACTTTACATGAAAATAGATCTTGAAAATGAGAAGGTGAAAGAATCCCTTAAAATTTCGGCAGCCAAACGACGCCACTTAAAACATCCAAAAAATGGATTGATGAGAGAAATAGTGGGTGTCTAATCTTATGAACATGAAAAGTATAGTAGGATGAATATAAAATAACATCACCAACATAAGAACATGGAGCATAAAAGAAATGACATAAAAGAGAGTACTTGGAAAGAAATAGAGAGGTAGGATCCCTTACCTTGAAGAGTAACTTCAAAATCATGAAGTTTGGGACCTTGGGAGGCTTGAGGGAACCTTGGGAGGTATCCTTGGGATGTAAGAAGACCAAAACTTCGTTGAGGAGGATTTTGGAATGGAAAGGATGATAGAAAGGGAAGGAATTTATTGGGGAAGTGAGGGGAAAAGGCATTAATGTCCAAGGGACACCTCATACTTTATCTTATAATTCACAAGTCGATCCTCCCTTAAAATATCCCATGACATCATCATGATGCAGTTATGATATCATTAATCATACTGAAACCCTAAAACTGTATTTTTACTATTCACTGAAAATTCAACTTTTTCAGAAAACTCCCAAAAATTTACTCTAACATAATATCAATGCTCTGAATTAAAAAATAAACTCCATTTTATATAAATAATTTTATAAATAATTTTAATTTAATTTTTTAATTAAAAAAACAATATCCACTAAAAATTCTTTTTTTCAGAAAAATCTCCAAAAATTACCTTAAAATAATATCGATGTTCTGAATTCAAAAATAAAGCTCATTTTATAAAAATAATTTTCTAAATATTTTTAATTTAATTTTTAATTAAAAAACACTATTCACCTTAAAAAAAACTAATACTTGACTAATAATTTCTAAAATAGTTATTTACCTATTTTATTAAATCACATTACTTAATCAAGGTGCCTATATTATATTAATACATTCTTTAAGTGATATTACTAATTCATTTGGTCACATTACTAATCCTAAGCGTAAAATCATTATTTATAAAATACTATTCACCAAAAATTATGTTGATCTTATTATACTCTAAATTCCTTACTGAACACATTTGTAGAAGTCCATTTTTAAAAAATCTTTACACATAGTTGATTATTTAAGGTTTACATAAATATTTTAAAATATCATTTTTCCAAACTTCATCAATAACATACATACTAAAATTATCCAGACATTTAAAATTTCACAAACTTCACCATAAGAATAAATCACAATTTTATTTATCTCAAATGATTACACAAAGCAGTTATAGTCTCTTTACATATCCCCTTATAACCACGGCATAAGACCTAAATGTAAGGTGTGCTATGGTGAGAGAATCTGAGGGCGGCTCGGCCAACATCGCACGTCTAATAATTTCTATTAGTTTGAACTTCTTGCGAAGGCGATTCCACTCTAGCTTTACACGGTGAAGTTAGGATTGGGTTTGGTCTAGAGAAAAGCCCAGTGGTGCTACCTCTTTCCCAAGTTCTGTTAGATGGGCTTCGATTGGCCCGAGACTACTGGATGAGGCCATCAAATCTTCTTTCTTTATTAATTAACCAATATCACATATATTTAGAGACAATAATCGAAACATTTAATTTCCAATAGTCATATTGACCAACAATAATATAACATTTTAAACCCAATGGTCCCATTTTAATTATACTCATGTTATCAAATGAAACAGTTTTGTTGAGTATAAAAATAAAATAACACACAAAATTAGGAAACAAGATTTATTAAAAAAATTTCAGATTGTTACAATCTTCCCCCCTTAAGAAATTGCGTCCTCACAATTTTTTAAATTGGGCTTGGAAATTTCATTTAATGTCACACATCGGAAAAAGAGTCAGTAACACTATTACTTTAAAAGAAATAAAGGGAAGTACAAAGGTCACCCAAGTTAACCCATACTAGGATTCTATATATGAAAACATAGATATGGAGGAGAAAATAAATGGTCATTTTCTGATGGAGAGTGATAGAAAACATGATTAGGATAAAATTAACAACAAGAAGATTACAAACATAAGATGTGTTAAATGGTCTTTGATTACCCAGTAGGAGACGTAAATAAATAATGTTTTTGTTTTATGTTACTTTTCATAATTTTGTGGAATTCATTTACTTGCTAGAATAAAAACATAAGGAAATGTTTTTACCTTCAAGTAGAGTCTCATCCATTAATAAGTTTCCACCAAGACTAATATTTTCTCCATACAAAGTGCATTAAAAAAGACTTAGTCTCATCAAAAGCACAAGATTCCTCTTCTAAAGAATCGCATAATCCACAAAAGAATAACTATATTTTTTCCTTATCTTTAGTCATCAACTAAAACTAAAAAGGTTAGTATGAGATCATATAATCCTCAAAATGGATAATCCATTATAAAAAGAAATTTGACTATTAATCTCCAAAATTGAACAAAAGTACCCAAAGTTCCAGAAAGACCATTCAATACGCAATCTTCCTTAAAATTCCTCAGAATAATCCAAACTAAGATTGGAACCCAAATATAAGAAGGATTTGTTAACATAGTCTTCCAATATAAACTTTATCGTTCATCTCCAAATAGAATCAACCACTCATAATGTCTTATAACAAAAGTAAATAACCTAGTCACATATCTCCCAAGATAGGTTAATAATTTCTATAAGTAACCTAAATTACCATAAGTTCACCTTAAATTCATCGATTCTTCAAAATATAAGTCAACATTTACTTATCAATGAAAATACCATAGTAATCTATTTACCTTGATCATATAGGTTTCCAAAATTAGTGAATGTATTCCAAAATAATATTTCTCTTTTAATCCCCCAATCATTTTTTCAAGAATAACAGCTTCACAACATCATCATGTGATACATAACAATAGATGTTTTCCTTAATGATATAAAACCATCTTAGGTAGTGACTCTATTTTCATAGAAAACATTAAATATATGCTAATAGAGAACGAACTAAAATACAACGTGACATAGACACTTATTGCGAAGAAGTTACATGTTCTTCAGTCATCATGATCCATCTCAGCATAGGACTTGCATTGTTCCCTTGTCCTTGAATATTGTTGATGCTCATCATTCTTTTCATCCCTTCCAAGAGAGTATTGCCTTGGATAATGTCCAACCTATCCATATTTATGACATTGAATAGATTAAGGTACATTAGATTGAACCTTATCTCCATTTATCACATTATCCATTTTTTAAAGCAATTGGCTACTTTATGCCCTATCACCCCACATTTAAAACATCTCTCAGTTCCTTTGTGACATTCTCCTTGGTGACTCATTCCACACTTTTTGCAAAAAGGAAATTGGGTCTTCATTCCCTTATCACATTTATTAGATGAACATCCATGAGACTTCATCTTCCTTTTCATAGATGAATTTGGGCATTCAAATAGGTACCAATTATTAATTGTGATTTTTGATATCTGGTTTGGCATAATCGCAATATATTTAGCTTGATCTCCTGTCGTCTCTGTCATATTAATAGGAAAATCATCACATTTCCTATCACATTGGTTTTTGGGAGATGTTCTTCTATTTCCCGCCATTAACTATGAAAATAAAGTATAATTAGGGGGCTTAAATACTTAGCCAATAATCATGAAATGGAAAATGTAAGCATAGAAGGATAAACTTGTAGAAGAAAAGTATATCCTAACTTGTGATCCCCTAGGTTCTAATCTAGGTTATCCATGATCATATATTCTTATGTGAATATTTATTTTATTTTATCTTTGTTCCTTTAATAATGGTTCATACTAATCTTATGAATTTACCAAAGCATATCCCCCGAGAGTGTCAAACCAAGAGTGCAGCAAGGCCCGTTTTTGTGCACCAGGTTACCCCGGGTCAAGCCCAAAAAATGTTGTCACAGTTTTCACTACTAGGTAAATTTGTGCCAAAGCCACCTCTACTTGTTTGTATCTAGATTGGGATTTATTTGTTTGTAAACCACTTAATCAATACTTCACCAAAATACCAGGATGTTTTCCTATATTTACTATTAAGAAACCATGTAAGGTTTTCAAATCCTAATTTCCACAAATAACTAAACCATCCTTTGATACCAACTATAACATCCCACCTTTTTATCACATTAACTATTATTACATTATACAAAACTGAGGATATTTAAGGTTTAGTGTCTTGGAAACTAGGAACTAAATACATGACAACAAAAAACATTATTCTTAAACACTTGAAATGATTCTTTATTTTTCATCCTAAGTTAATTATAGAATCTCATAACATGGGAGCATAGATCAAAGGAAAGGGTGAGAAGAAGGCCCAGTAAGGGAAACAAGAGAAACATTTTACATGTGAACTTGAGATACATCAATAAGGTCATGATAAATAACTTTAAGGCAAGATAAAGAGATCATGAGGCATATCATAATAAAAATAACGTGTTTCATAACATGAAGATGTGGCTAAAAAATTTAACATAGACAATCATTTCCGTTTTACCAAGGTCCATCCCAAAGTTGTCATTTAAAAATTAACAAGGTTATTCACCATGGTATCGTTAAAATGGTCATCTTTAGAGATTAAGTCTTTACCTAATGCATTGGATTTCTATCAGGGCGCTCCCTTAAAATTTCCTTTATTATCATTGAGCCACATATATAATCATCAAACATTTCATAAACAACCCATATAGTATAAAATAAATGGGTTTCATTTAATAATCATAATGTTTTAAACACTGATTTACAGACGTGATCTTTATGTCACTTTAAACCCACAGAAAAAAGGAAAGCAGGTTTCATGTATGTAAATACCAGAATTAAAAGAGAACATTTTGATATATATGTAAATAACCCTGTAGAAGAAAGATCATTGAGTATTCACTTAATAAAATAAAAGAATTTTATAAAAAGAGAAAGTCATTTTGAGATGAAAATTCTACAGCATAACGTCTATGTTACAGGGTTTTAGAAAACATTGAAAAGAGAGGGGACATGGGTCACCCACTCATAAATGATCCATAAAATAGTAGGGGGGGAAATATAAAGGATATAAGAATATGGTAATGAAATTTTTATGACATACCATATGAAATGAAAAACTTGAAAGGAAGACAAAAATAAGATTTCTCTTATGAAAATTCAGCAGCCTAACGATGTCACTTAAATCTTCAAAAAAATGAATTGATGAGATAAAATAGGGTCTTTCATCATATGAACATAAAACATCAGTATTATAGATATATAGATCATACCCCAACAAAATAAAAAGGAAAATGAAAGAATTGACATGAATATAGATCTTGATAACGAGAAGGGTGAAAGAATCCCTTAAAAATTCGGCAGCTTAACAGCGCAACTTAAAACATTCCAAAAATGGATTGATGAGAGAAATAGGGGGTCTCTCATCACATGAACATGAAAAGGATAGTAGGATGAATATAAAAGAACATCCCCATCTTAAGAACATGGAGGATAAAAGATATGACATAAAAGAGAGTACTTGGAAAGAAAGAGAGAGGTAGGATCCTTACCTTGAAGATTAACTTCAAAATCATGAAGTTTGGGACCTTGGGAGGCTTGAGGGAACCTTGGGAGGACTCCTTGGGAGGTAAGGAGACCAGAACATCATTGAGGAGGATTTTGGAATGGAAAGGATGAGAGAATGGCTTGGTATTTATAGGGGAAGTGAGGGGACACGAGATTAATGGCCAAGGGACACCTCATACCTTATCTTACTAATCAAAAGTCGATCATCACTTAAAATATCTCATGACATCATCATGATGTAGTTATGATGTCATTAAACATACCGAAACCCTAAAAATGTATTTTTACTATTCACTAAAAATTCAACTTTTTCAGAAAACTCCAAAAAATTTACCGTAACATAATATCAATGCTATGAATCCAAGAATAAACTCCATTTTATAAAAATAATTTTCTAAATATTTTTAATTTAATTTTTTAATTAAAAAAACACTATTCACTGAAAATTCATTTTATTCAGAAAAATCCCCAAAAATTACCTTAACATAATATCAATGTTATGAATTCAAAAATAAATCCCATTTTATAAAAATAATTTTCTACATAATTTTAATTTAATTTTTAATTAAAAACACTATTCACCTAAAAAAACTAATATTTGACTAATAATTTCTGAAACAGTTATTTACTTATTTTATTGAATTGCATTACTTAATCAAGGTGTCTATATCATATTAATTCATTATTTAAGTGACATTACTAATCCATTTGGTCACATAACTAATCCTAAGCGAAAAATCACTATTCATAAATCACTATTCACAAAAAAATTAATTTGATCTTATTAGACTCTAAATTCCTTACTGAACACATTTTTAACAGACCATTTTTTGAAAATATTTACACATTGTTAATTATTTAAAGTTTACATAAATATTTTAAAATATCCTTTTTCGAAAATTCATCAATAATATACATCCTAAAAATATACAGACATTTGAAAATTCACAGACCTCACCATAAGAAGAAATCACTATTTTATTTATCTCAAAGGATTAAACAAAGCGTCTCCATACATAACCCCTTATAACCCCAGTATAGGACCTAAGTGTAAGGTGTGAAAAGATGATAGAATTTGAGGGCGGCTCGACTAACATCGCACAAGTAGTAATTTCTATCAGTTTGAACTTCTTGCGAAGGTGATTCTTTTCTAGCTTCACATGATAATGTTCATCTTGGGTTTGGTCCAGAGCAAAGCCCAGTGGTGCTACCTCCATCCCAAGTTCTGTTAAATGGGCTTCGATTGGCCCGAGACTACTTGATGAGGACATTGAATCTTCTTTCTATATTAATTAACCAATATCACTTGTATTTAGAGACAATAATTACAAAATTTAGTTTCCAACAGTCATATTGACCAATGGTCATATAAGAGTTGAAACTCAATGGTATCATTTTAATTATACTCATGTTATCAAATGAAATAGTTTTGTTGAGTATAAAAATAAAATAACATAAAAATTAGGAAACTGAATTTATTCAAAACTTTCTGGTCGTAACAGACATGGGTATGGAACTCTAGGAGAAAGGAGGACACTTCAGAGTGAAAAACAGAGGAAAATGGGGGTGGAGAGATCCATCACCGAGAAGGGATGAAACCCAGGAACCAGGAATAATTCTCCAGAGAACATCGAGGAGTAAATCGAACACTGGGAGGTCATTGTGGAGGATAGAAAATGTCCGGAGGTCAGGGGGGAGCGCACCCAAGAGGGTAGCGCCCCACAAGTCCCTGCAAGATATCTTGAGTATTGTATTTTAATTCAAGAAACTCACATGATTCTTCTTATTGTTCTTTAATTTGTTGGTGGTCGTAGTGTGGGATTTGAATGGGGTTTATCATTATTTTAATGTGTTGTATACAAAAAATCCACTTGTTATAATGCTAACGCGGAGGGCGTGGTGTAAACAAACAAGGCCCGGACCCTTCGCCACTTAATTTTCATTGTGTTCTTTGGAGGCAGGTTGTTCCAACTTGACAGAACCTTGAAACCGAGAGGTGCGCCATGACAGCGGCATCCTAGGAGGACCGTAGGCACGTACAGAAGGAATAACGGACCACCGAAGCTCACCCGGTGGCCTATGGAAGATTCTCTAGTGTGGCGCTGGAACTGCGGAACCGGTGACCAACACTGGTGGCTGACGCTCTCCGGCCACGGAGTAAGTCGGTGTCGTGGTAGACCGAAGGGGTGGCTGACGTGGGCTGGTTGCGGTGACAGCGAGGCATTGCACTGTTGCGCGTCGCGGTGAGCAGGCCACAGCTACAAAGCTTTGGTGAAGGAGGGACCCGCTCCCTATGGGTCCTACAGGTGACGAGGCGATGCCACATAGAGCCACCAATCAAGGAGATGAACGGATCCTTTAGGATGTTCGGTAGGCGGACTATGCGACCCATTTGTACTGTACTTTAGTTATACCAAGTTTTGATCTGTGTCTTTTGATTTGTGCTTTGTGATTGAGATCATGCGTTTGGCTTTCCTTTGTGGAATTATGAGAGACCTTTAGGGGTCTTGGGGTCCCTACTGTGTTTTTTTATACTCACCCCTACACAGGCTTCTCCAGCACCTTGTTGTGTCTTGTACAGACGACAGGCATCCTTGATTGAGACTCAGGGATCTAGGTCTTGACGGTGGAAAGGGGTGCCGAGGATGGGTGATGTGGAGGGATCAGGTGATGATTTTTACCCACCCTTCAGGTAGGATCCTTAGTGGACGATCTCGGAAGCTATTTTATGTTTTTAGTTGTAGTTGTGTATTATTAGTTGGGCTTGTATTCTGGCCTCTTTACTTTCAGTACACACTTTTACTATTGTAGTTTTACTTTGTGATTGCGTCTTATTGTCTTCTTGGGTTGTGTTTTTGTACAGATTTGAAGGTAATTTATTCTCGTTTTTAGAGATATACTTTTATGGTGCTAGTCGCCAACCCATGGCCTGTGGAAGGCAGGCTTGGGGTAGTCATGCCATGGGCCTCAAGGGACGGGTCGTGACATGAAGAGTTTTCAAATGTATTTTTAAGGTTCACCCAAAAAAATCATAGAAAGGAACTATATATATAATTTACCAGGAATATCATCCAAAATATTCTTAAAAAATCCACTATATTTTTGTTGAAATTATAAAATTTTAAATTTAAATTGCACTTGATCAATAGTGTGTGTAATAATTAATTTTTAATATTGTTTTTAGGTTCCCACACAAACAATTTCCTATTGTTTCAATTATAAATTTTTTATTATAAATTTTTTTGAATATTTGAAATCTATTCTAAAAAAAATATGATATGTGTATCTAAAATTAATTAATATGATAGTAATTTTATTGGAATAAATAAAAAATTGAGGGAATCAAATCATTCCAAAATTGAAACACAACTAATTTTTGATTCATTTTCATGATATTAGACTTTTACTACATCTTTTTTATTATTACCATTTATTTAAAGTGATTTTCATATTATTTTAAATTATGAAAACTAGTTACGATAGATTTTAAGAAAAAACAACAGTAGATTTGGGTGATAATTTTCTTTTTATTGAATGATGTTTAAGATTATATATTTTTTGATGTTACTATGAACGAATATAATATATAATGAAGGTTGGTGTGTATATATGTACATAATTTTAAAATTAATCATATAAATGTGATTGATTATCCTTCTCAAAAACTTATAATTTTAATTACCACTTATGTTGGGTGTATGATGTTTTTTTAAATAATTTTTTATATGATAATTTTTTAGTGAATTGTATAATTCTCAACTTGATAATAAATTTGATAATTTTATTGGTAAAAAATCACTTATTGTGAAATTTTATAATGTAGTAGTAAAAGTATTAATTTATGTTGACATTTTATTTTCATTTAATTCAACTCCCATTTAGTGAAATAGGTTTTAATTTCACACATTAAAATTAAGCTTAATTTCATTAATGGATCTATTGATTTTAAACACAACATTTTCTATGGAAATATTAATATTTTGATTTTAAAAGTAAAATTATTAAATTCCTGAAAAGTGGTAGGTTTCTTAAAAAATAATCTATATAGTATGTTATGAAATGTGGTGTTTTCTATTTTATAAATTTTTTTTATTAATTTTTAGATATTTTTAAGGGCTTGAATTTTTGATGTTTTAGTTTTTTGACATGATTTTTATATATTATTACAATGCTTGACCAAAACATCAAATTGATATTGATAAAACTTTTTGATATCATCAGATTTTTAAACACATATATTTTTTGGAATGGTACTCAGTATGATATTTCTATATAACATGTGATTTGTGGAGAGGATTTATGATATTGGGTCACAGATGGGTTTTGGTGGAGAAAGTGGTAACATCATTCAAAAAATGTATTGTATTGGAAATAAAATTTCAGAAAAAGTTCCATGGTGTGTAATTTTTATTTGGACAAGAGAATGATAATTTTTGGAGATCATCATATTATCCCAAAAAATTAAAATTTTTAATAAATAATAAAAGATAGTTAGGGGAATTAAATTATAATCCACCAATATTCTCTCTCATCTCTCTCACTCACACACACAAACACACTATCTCACTTTATAGATACCTCAAGGGATGTGATAGTTTGAGAAGAATGTGGTAGTAATAATATTTATTTGAGAATCTCGATTCAACAAATAATTCTTTGACTCAAACCCTAAAAATATAGTTAATTGATAATTAATTTCATTTCTATATGGATTTTATATATATGAAGATATTACATAAATTAATTTATGATATAAAAATTGAATTGAATATTTCAAGGATATATTCTTAATTATTTTATTAAATTATAGGGATGATCATCGAATTAGAAAATATCCTAAAGAGAAGGCCTCATGAAGAACTAATATTTGTATATAATTTATCAACCTTAATAAGTTATTTTATATATATAGGGAATAGGTTTGGTTCTAGTTATTAAAATAATGTAGTTTTGAGTGTTTTTTCATGCTCAAAGGTGTTTAGGATAACTGAATAGTAGTGTATGGTAGCATTTACATCAGTGGTGAGTAGCTAGCGGTTGGGTAAACTATCATTGTCTAGATTAAAAAGAAAAGTAAGGTTCATGTGACCTAAATATCTCAGGTCATGTTCATATTTTTTCCTAATTTATGAAAGGGTTCATCATGGTGCCAAAATTAATGGAGGGTAAACCCATATATATATATATATATATATATATCTTAAATGTTAATTTTTTGTTTATTTTCAAATTGGACATATTAATATTCTATTTCACAAGATTTTTGTTTATAATTTCAATGGAGAATCATTGAATGGAATCTGATATCATGTACGTTGTTTTTCAAAATTTTAATATGTATTTTTATATTAATGATGATAAACTATCCAAAGAAATTGTATTAGACAAAACAAGTACTATCATTGTTAATTGAGTGAAATATTGTCCCTAAATAGTTGATTTTCATCACCATAAATGAAAAAAAAAAATTATGTCTTGCTTTTTAAACATTGGGATTTCAATTCAATGACTCGTAGTATTTATGAGGCTATTTTAGGTTCCCATAAATAGATATTTACCTATGGTTTGGTCAACTATGTTGATAGTGTCATTTATAGGAAGAATTTTATGATGATAAATCTTACTCAAAATGTAAAAAACATTAAATTTGATCCAGGATAATATTTTTACTATATAGTAACAATAATATTTATTGACATTCTAGGGGAAATAAATAAGATGGTTGGATTGAATATAGGTATTTGAATTATTGAAATTAATATTGGGAATTAATAATTTATAATCATGATTTTACTTCGTGTTTAATCGATAAAATATTTTCCTTGAATAATATTGATTTGAATTTTCACACAAATTTGATGTAGGTAATGGATTAATCACATTTTTAATGAAACCTAGAGAAGGATGAATGATATTTACCTATACTTTTTATTTCAAATTTTATGATAATATGTATAACTTTATTAGAATAAAATGAATAATATCATTATAAATTATAATGGATCCTCTTAGAGGTGGTTGTGATGTGAAAGTATTTTCAATTTCATTTCATTCTAATGATGTTTTAATTATTAAAAAATATGAATTAAATATTTAATAAAATATAATTAAATTATAAAGGATATTTTAAATTAATTGAGAATAAGTAGGGTTATATATATATATATCAAAAAAATATGAAACTAAAATAAAAAATAAGTATTGATTAGTTAAATTGTTGTCTCTTTTAGAAAGTCTTTTATGAATGGTGTCATTAAAGTTAGAGAAATTATAAAATGTATACCGCTATATGAAGTCATCCAATTTATTAAGATCATTAAACATGAGAAAATAGGTTAGATAATAATGTTGAATAATGATGACTATTTTTATTAATACTGAAAGGAAATGATATGATGAGACAAAATTTAATTGAATATTGTTCCCCAAAAGATAAGAATTGTCATGAGGGGATGAAAGTAACCTATGGTTTCTAATTAGAAAGTTAAAACCTATTGAGGTTTTTCTAATATATATTTATGACTATGTGAAAAGTTTTATCATCAATTCTTTGGTGTGGAATGTGAGACAATTCAATAACTATCTATCAAATTTTACTGAATTTGTTTTATATTTATATGATCATATAGAGTCATAGACCAATGAGAATTACGTTTCAACTCTATATTTTTGTATGGTAAATCATGAGAGACTAATAGGGGGTTCATTTAATATGATTTATTTGGTTAATTTTGTATAATAATTTATTCTATAATGTGATACTACATATGATAAATGGATATCCCTAACAATGTGATTTAGTGGTGTATCTCCAATAATTTAACCCTATTTCAATGGTTGGAGTGAGATGATGTGTACAATATCCCTTTTCACCCATAATCTTGGGTAAATATATGTGATTATATATATATATATATATATTCATCTTCTCATCTACTACTTTGAGGTAATATAGATTAAAAATTTCTATGAGATAGTTAGAGATGTGTAATTCCTCCAACACCTCTGATGTGGGATAGATGGATATGGGTAATTCTTTTAGTATCTCTAATTAAAGAAAAAAATGGATGGGATAAGAGAAGATAGGTAAGTTTTCCAAAACCCATTATTCAAGAATTTATTGTATGGATAAATAGATTTAATCTAATCATAAAATTATATTTCATCATTCCGATATGGTATACATTACATATAACTATAATTAGAAAATACCACTAAAGTAAGGTTCATCTTATTTTATAATGAGATACATAATAAAAATATTTAATGATATCTGGGGAAAAAATTCTATAATTAAATGACATTATAATCAATTATAAACTTATTATATGTTATAAATAGTTTTATAATATATTGGATGGAAACATAAAAAATTAGTGATATCAAACTAACAGTAAGGAAAAAACTCATCAACATGTAATTGAGGATCAGATCATAAGAATATGAGAAAACTTTAGTAGGGGAGACATAACCTATTAAAAAAACATAAAACTATAATATTTATAAATTATCCACAATAACATGATGTGTAATTCATATGATTAAATATATAACCCATCACAAGAAAATAGAAATATGATTTAATAAAAAAGTTCCATGGAGTAAAATATATAAATAATGATATTTCATGTCCTGGAAAGGAATCATGACAACAAAATATATCACATACGTGGCCATAGAAATCCAAAAAATAGTGTGGGAATCACTACTCATTTACTATGACCTATTGGATCATGAATCACTATATTATTCTCATAGTGGATCAAAAATCACAACAATATTTTTATAAAAATATTATATTAGGGACTATTTTTTGATTCCTATAAACATATTAATGATATAATCACATCATGATTCCCATAAAAAATGGGGATAAGGCATCACTTTAGTATTTCCATAGTGCCTCATGAATCAATACATGATTCCCATAATCATCTCATGGGATATAAATCCTTATCCAACTAATTTATGGGTGATATAGGACCTTAACCATCATTATCTATACATATTTTTTCTATTAGAACATGAAAACCTTTATTCATAAAACATTACATAATTAACACAAGTAAAAGTGAAGAGTTTCATGAAAACGATACAGAGAACACTCCATAATAAAAATAGATAAATAGGATTGATAGTTCTATGAAAAAATATCCCATATTTTAGTATAATTATACACAAAGGATGTGGATATATATGAAAATGACATTTTAGGTTATATGATAAATAATTTAAAAAAGGAATAAACAGACCTTTTTAAATTGATGAAAAACTCCATAAACTGTTTTATTTTAAAAAAGATTTTTTTATTGAAAAAAAATTTTTGAGATAAAAATTAAAAAATCATAGGGTTTATGTGAAAACTATTATATATTAATAGTAATTTAATAAAACTAATGAATTATTTCTTAAAAAAAATCCACTAAAATCCCCTTAAAAGAACAATAATTCCTCTAAAATCATAAAAATACCTTTGAAATCTATAAGAGTATTTCATTTCTATTTCAAAATAATAGGGAGTTAGAATAATTTAGAAACCATTTAAAAAATTGGAAAGGAAGCTTCCTAATAAAGAACGATCATATGGTGAAGGAAACCAAAAAACAATTTGAAAATGTTTTCACCCTAATCATAAAAAATAATGTTATGAGTAACATTCAAAATTCATTTTTATAATTGTGAAATGAAAACATTTTATATCATCTACTTTTAAAAATGATCTTAAGTAATATATCATTGAAAAATATAATTTTTGAGAAATTCTGGATTGGAATATAAAATATATAAACATGAAGGTAAAATATATTTAATATTTAAAAAAATTATTGAACACCACATGATAAATTAGTTTAATAGATTATAATTATGAATAGTGGAGAAGTTAAATATGAATATCACATGAGATAACATATAAATTGGTTTATAAACATTATTTAAAACATTAACAAGAATAAAAACATGGACTTTGAAGTAAATTGATGGTAAATTATAATAATAATTATTCATAATAA
Organism: Viscum album; assembly: GCA_963277665.1. Classification (NCBI taxonomy): domain Eukaryota; kingdom Viridiplantae; phylum Streptophyta; class Magnoliopsida; order Santalales; family Viscaceae; genus Viscum; species Viscum album. The sequence continues at coordinate 539,887,034 of OY728156.1, forward strand.
ATTTTTTTACTTTATTGTAGAAAAAATACATCATTGAAAAATAGTTCAGTGAAAGATTTATTTTTCATCATGAAGTAAGAGAATAGTATATACAATACAATATTATGGTGGAAGAACCCATGCATTGTAGAAATAAGTTCACATAGAAATATCATAACTCAATGAAATATGTTTTGAGTTATGAATAACCATTATGTCTTAAGAATTTTTTTAATAAATATAAAAATAAATTAAGTTCTATAAATTTATATTTAAATGACTAAAAAAATTTAATTAATGATATGATAAACCCAATAGGCATTGTAGAAACCATTTAAATGAAAATATGTGTATACGAAAAACAAATATCAAAGGGAGGAAATTTATATGAAACACCCTTGCTTTTATTCCCTCTTAGTTGAAACATGATATTACATATAGTATATCAAAAAATACTACCATAATAAACTATTTAAGAACCTTATTCATATATAATTACATTTATTCAATTAGTTTATAACCATTTTTTACAAATATATTATTGTATTATAGTTTATTTTCAAACTCAGGTGTTGGAAACTATGATTTCTTATTACGTACTAGTTCTGTAAATTAGTCATAGATTATTATTTTTAGTTTTTTATCATATATAGAATATACATGATAATATAATTATGTTGTTTCAATGTATAACATAATTTTTTTTCCGTTTAAGGCTTTTAAATATTTCCATTAATATTTTCAGATCTAGGTACTGAGAAGGAGTGTGATTCCAAGGATCGATGAACCCAAAATTGATATTTTAAAATTATTGAAAATATTAATTTCACGCATATACCGTTTTATTTAAAAATTTGATTATCTCAAAAAATGAGTTTTTCATCAAAAATATGAGACTTTAAATGAGTTTAAAGCACCGGTTTTAATGTAGGTGTGATATAAACTTATACTGCATTATAAGAATGGGTGATTCATTATCATGGGTGGATAAATAAATAAATAATTTAATTTAATTTGTTTTAATTTAGATGAAATAAATACATCCTTAATAAATACCTAGATATTGGTAAATCTAAATGTTAGCTTTAAAATCCATCAAACCTAGAGAGCATCCATTTGAGATCATTGGTGGATGACACCATATTGGAGGATTAGATCAATACCATAGGGATCATCTATGAAAACAAAGTTCATGGATATCATCATCAAATATGATGAAAAATATTTCTTCACAATTCATTGATCCAAACTTTTGGTGAGAAATTTTATATTTTTTATTCTTCCACTTTTTTTATCTCGTGTCAAACATGTATCAATTCTACACAAAAAAAAATTGATTCATGAATTGATGTTTGATTTATTTTATAGTTGATTTATTTGATCATTGTTGTTTATTGCTCTTATTTAATCTATTTTATGATAATGGATATATGATTAAACAAAAAATGTATGTTTCATTAATCATGTCAATGGTTTATGGTTTTCTCCTCCATTTCCTTACACATTCATCACGAGTCATTTCATCAGCATGTGGTTTGATGAATAACATTTATTTGATCATTAAAGAACCATTATTTAGAGAAATCGATCAATTGTGAGGGTGAGGTCCATGATCTAGGGTGTGATAAATTATGATATCCTAGTGAGATTATGAAATATGATGATCATAGGTGGATCATAATGGTATGGAATTTTATTTTCTTCTTATTTTGATGTGCGGTGATAGAATGAGGTAGTACAATGGTTCCTGGTTGAGTTGAAAAATCATAGTTGGATCTCCAATGATTACCATGCTCCACTAAATGATATCTATGATCCCTAGTAAATATTAGAAGATGATTCAGTACTGTCAAATACGTGATTATATGCATAAAGGAATACAAAAATCTGGATCCTTCTATAGTACACGATGTGTAATCTGAATATAAACACCATGTGGGACCAATGTATTTTATCTAGGGTTTCCACCAAAGTTAAATACCAAATATCATTTAATAGTTATCAAAAAAAATGTATCCCATGGACGAAAGACTGGTTTTTATTATAGGAATACATAGAAATTTACATGACTAGGTACATGATAAAGGTTAGAGTACATAGGCAGAATCATGTACTTGGACACAGTTGGGAATACACAGGTTGAACCATATACTCAAACACAAATAGGTGTATATGAGGAAGGCCTAAACTATATGATTATGAATTGATTTTGTGGGAAGGGTATAAAAAACTCTACTTTTTGAGTACTCTTAAGGTATATATTGTCTATTTGGTGGTTTATATGATGTGTTAGATAGTGATATACAGGCATATTATAATTTAGAAAGACGGATTTTGTACAAATAGTATAGGTAATGTACTCTCCCTAATGATGTTTATAGCACTTTATTTTTTTAGTTTAGACAAGTTTCAGTTGAGTGTGATATCATGTTCCATTCCAATGAGGGTACACTGAGAAACTATGTCCTTTATATAAGATTTTGATCCCCAACATGGGTTTTTTAGTAGATAGAGATTTATGTATCCCCCTATGACTCCAAAGTGGGATACTCTATCATTTATAAGTATGTTTTCTGGTATTGGTTTGACCATCATGCAGAGGGTGTTGCGCCACTATCTAGAAGGTTTGTCCAGAATGGTTTTTGTTGTGACCTAGTGGACCTTAGTGTGATTCCTTTCTTGGATGATGAGATCTTCATAGATATAGTGAGTAATTCATAGGTAGGTCTTGATGATCATGACCTCTTGGATGATAATAATTAGTGATAACAGGGCTCGTTGTGTGGATTATCCCAGAACCATAATTAACATGAACCCCCATGTAGAATCCTAAGGATAGAACTATTGGTTGATACCACTTGAGATAGATTTTTTTTATGAGTATATAAAAGTTTTTTTATTGTATAAATGTTATGAGTTGACTACTCTTGATGGTTTATGTCTTTTTATTTCACAATTTCAAGATGAATATTGTTATACTGATACCTTCATGGTATCGTCCTAAATGGTAAATTTATTACGTAGATGAGTGACCTTTTGATGGAGTCTTAGGATGACCGAGAGTAGGTGGATCACAATTATAGGTAATGCATACCTATGTTCATAACATTTTTTTATTTGATTGTAATCTCCCCTTATGAGCATGCCAGACTCCTTTTGATATTTGGTAGGTCTTTTATTTGGCCCCATTATTTCTTTCGAGTACTTATTATCATACTCTGATGAAAGATATATGATACGCATGAATTAATGGTATTTTTGTTCCTAATTTATAATTATTGTGTAGTATGTATGATGTCTAAATGTGTACACATTCAGTAGGTTAATACCTCCCATAAGTGGGATAATCCTACTCAGCACTAGTCACTAGCCCCTTGGTAAGTGAATGTAGCCATGTTGTGGGGATACTTGGCTTATCGTTGGAAAGGAGGTCCCTAGTGGGTCCGGCCAAGATAGTGTTGTATCAAAGGAGTAGAAAAAATATTAGATCATGAGCATGGAGTTTTTTAGCTTTATTATTTGATTTGGATTTATGGAAATAGAAGTTTTTTGAGTTTTGATTTTAGGCCAAGGGTTGAGTGTTGGTGTGGCAGCTAACCCATCCATTCACCAATACTCTCATAACCTTATTGTTGACACGATTCATGTAGAAAATATTTTTAGGGAAAAAATTCATTCATAATATTGGAATTTGTTATGGTAATCATGTCCTTCTCAAGTCATATATACTATTTGGCTATGGTGATTCATGTTTATTTTAGGATTCTTCTACAAAGACATCCAGCTAGGATACCAATACATGATCTCAAGGATGATCTTACAAATGATGATATATCAGTATAGGGTAATGTATAGAAGGTAGTACCTATGGGTGGTTTTCTAGTTATCCCACCACTTGTTGTGTATCATTTATCAGAGAAAGTGTTGAGCATGGATACAAGACATATGAGTTCAATGCATTTGTTTCAAAGGCACTGACCTCCCAGGTTTTGGTGATATAAAGTCCCACATGTTCCTAATTACTATTTATATGTAGTCACCTGAGTTTTTTGTCTCTTTAGGGAACCTTAATATCATATGGAAGTACTCACAATGAGTTTCTTCAGGGATCTACTAGGCGATGGTGGATTTTAGTGACTCAATCACGTGATGAGAAAATTCTATCTTGGTTAGAATTTCACCTTCTCATCTGGTTGGAGTATTCTCTGAACACATTTAAATTACATCACATATATGATATTCAACATTTTAATTAGGGAATTATGACATTGGAGGTGTATTTGGTGAGTTTTTTTAACCTATCACTATACTCTCGGGATATGGTGTGATATCCATTCTTCATAGAACTAACCATCAAGAAGGGATTATTGAAATATATTTGTGATTTAGTTCTACATATTTTAATTACAACCTATTCTAGTGTTATTTTGAAGTATTTTGTAGTATATTTCTTCATGGATGAGTAGACACTGATAAGGAGGGTTGGTAGTGGGCATGTAGGTACTAAGACGTCGACATATGGTAGCCAATGGTAGTCATTAGGATATTTTTACATTGTGTGAGAAATTTTCTAGGATATTTTTACATTATATATTATTGGTAGTTAAGGGATTCAAGGATAACCAATTCAGTCTTGAGAGAGGTGGGGCTTTTTATGCGATAGTTGGGGAAATCTTACTCGGAATTATTTGATTTGTTGTAGAACTAATAGAGAGATGGTCGACAGAATAGATAGGAAGAAATATAGGTTGGATAAGGTAAGTGTGTAGGGTAGTCAACATGGAAAATGATTGTGTATAGAATCAAGACGTGTCTAGTGGTTTTACATATTTCCACCACCACCCTCAGGTGTTCTGTTCTGGGCTCAGGGAGCTAGTGATCAGGGGAGGGGATAGATAGAGGTAGGTGTTCCCTATTCCCTCGAGGCTATAGGGATTATATGAGTTGTGATATGCATCATATATAAATTTGTTTTAGTACTAATATAAACTACTGAGATACACTCCATTATAACCACTTCTCTGGTTTGATACATAGAGATTCTGGTTGAGCCCTTAGATCAACACTTATGCTTGGAGACTATAAAAGGTGGTGACTCAGAGACCACATACCTTTGCCAATAAAGTAAACTAATGCTTAGAGGTGAGAGATTATTATGGGATTTCATTATAGAAGAAATTAGTGCTTATGAAACCATATTAGGTTTGGACTATCTATTTGTAGTTCATGCCCTGATTCAGTATTTTATGTAGAGGATTTTGTGTATCCACTAGTGTAATAGATAGAGAATTTGAGAGAATAACATGTTGTTCAATAGTGTATATGACAAGAAAAAAAAAGACTAAAAGAGAATATAACACCCAAAAATATTATAGTATATTTCTTTTCAAATAAATTCAATCTCTTCAAAAGCATGTGAGACACTTAACACCGTGTTTAAATGAAACATTGTACTCTATAAAAATATTATTATTTAAATATAACCATTCTAACCTAGCTGATAAGTTGGAGGGTATGAATAATTCTAACAAAATTATTGATTTTTTTTTTAAAAAAAATAAAAAAATGATATCTATTGATTATAAATAAAATAAGAACAATTTGATGAGAAACTAAATGTTTTATAAAAAACTATATTTTTCTAAAAGGAATTTTTTCATGAATTTCACTCATAATTTATAATTAATTTTTACCACTATTATAAAATTATAGTTGAAAAAAATATATCATTTTTGAAATAGGAATATAAAAATTGGATGAGAGTGATGTTTTTTTCTGCAATTTTTCCTTTTTTTGATAAATAGTAAAAATATGATTTATTATTAAAAAATTACCTTTCATTTGAATTATTTACAATGCAAAGTTATATTTTAAATTGATTTTATAGTAAAAATAGATTTATTATATTCCAATTTAACTAATTAATGTTATTGGTATCAATTTCATATTAAATTTTGATATTAAAACCTTCAATACTTATTATAATTTTCTATTTGAAACCCCTCTTTTTCATCACATCTATAGGTATAAATTTAAATTTATTTCTTCCACTTATATGAATTTTATATGGAAAATTGATTATTTTTTTTTGAATCTGAATAATTTATATTATATAATATCTTTAACATAATTTTTTACTAAAATGAATAATGAATAGAAAAAATTAATTACCATAGTTAAGGTAAAATTGGTTTAGCATAGGGTTAAACTAAAAATGTAAGGGTTAAAAGGAAAAAAAACTTGTGTAATTTTTATTTAATGGACATATATCAACCCTAATATCATTAGGCTTGTTTTAATGAGTTTTTGGGACACCTTTAAATGAAATAAATCTATATAACAATTTATGTAATGATAAAGTCACAAGGTCACAATCTTGTTTTTAAATTTAAATTATGTTTTAACATAGGTATTATATTTATCCATAACCAATTCCATCAAATGGTAAAAAACCATCGATCATGTTTATAGTGGACTACCACCTCCTGAACTAATGTAGTTAATTTTCCATCACCACTTTACAAGGATGGACATAATAATGGATTTACCACATACACATGATATTTATGACACTATTATACTTCTATGATTTTAATATCACATATACCTTTTTACATTCCATTCTTTTTTCAAATATGATAAAGACACTCATGTGTCCGGTGGGCTACCACCTTATGAAGTGATGTTATTCAATTTTCACATATGATTTCCATGGAATGTAGTAAAGAAAAAATTAATGAATATATGTGATATATATGAGATGTTATTGATTTTTTAAGTTTAAAATGTCATCCACTTTGTTTCATTTTCACTTTTTAAGGGAATGATATTATTGCTCGCACATATAACCTAACATCACAATAATGTAATGGGATTAATTTTCCTTGTAAAACATTAATAATTTGTTATAAAAATTTATCTACTAACTAAATATGATACCGATAACATTATTATCATTTTTAGATGATATATATATATATATATATATCATATTCACAAGAATCAGAACATTCATGAAAAATCACGTATTGGAAAATAAGGAAATTAACACCCAAAATAGTGAAAAAAATAAAACATTCTTAAGAAATGGGTGGTATAATATTATAAGAGGATCACATATGGTAATATAAAAAATATTTTTCTTCTATTATAAATTAATAACATGATTAATATCATTATACCAAAGCCACATACATATATGATAGAAATTGGACTGGTGGTAAGGGTTTCTTATCTCATTTATACTTCCATGATACATATGCCATATTCACTACTTATTTTATTTATATGGTGTATATAATGATCATTTGAAATATTATATCATGAATCTATTTATATTCATGTTATTCAATGATTCACTTTATATAATTTCTTTTATGGGGCTTACAAATTAGAATTTACCAAAATTATAAAGGTTAATTTCATAATCTCATTATTATCCAGAATTTTTTATATTTATATATCCTTGGGGGAATTATTTTATATTTATATCATAAAAATAATATATTTTCATCACCTATGCTTATTAATGAATTTTTATATTTAATAGTACCATTTCCAACTCTTTTTTACTTAAAATTCTTGAGAAAATATTTTTTTTGAAAGTCTAACTTTATTTATATCTTCGGTCGGAAATCTATTTTAATCAAAACCAAAGTTTTATAAAAATGTTTTAAAAAATATTTTTTTCCATTTAAGAATTATTTATTAAATATATTTTAACCCATTATTAATTTTTAATTTTTTTTGAAATGAATCTTAATGTCTTTTTCAAATCAGTACATGTTTTTCTTTTATCAAAAATGTGAAAGGAATGATTGTTTTAACGTGTATGAAATGGTCAAATTTTCAAAATCATGGAAAATCAATGTATTAATACTTATTTTTCATGTCTTAAAATGTCATTTTTAAAGAAAAGTATTTTCAAAATGTTTTATGGATGTTTTTTTAAATGGGATTTTAAAAAATGAACGTTTTTTAAATGTTTTCAGGGCCATTTCATTGTATTTATATTCATATGTGACATCAAAACATTATTTTTATTATGATACACTAAAGATATGTTTTATTAATACCATCCTTAATATTTATCTAAAGGTTCTTTATCATCTTGACTTGGGATGTATAATTTTATTACCCATAACCATTTTACTCTATATTTTTTATGATTAGGTTTATTGATTGTGGTTAGTGTTAATATTTAATATGTTAGTTTTTAAATGTGAACATTTATATTTATTATGATTCACCCCATAACTATGTGGAATGAATTTTAATTTATATGTGATGGGAATTAACTTATATAGACTATTGATCCATCGGTATGTCTCATGAGACAAACTTTATTGGGTTTTGGCTGAGGGTTTTTACATATATTTATATTTCTTGGAAAAATTACTTGATGGTGTGTTTTAGATTTACAAACCTATGAATTCAATAATTATGAATTAATTTTTTGTTATTACATGTGATTATTCAATTATTTATAATATACATGGTTAATTTCTCAAACTGATGTGATTATATATATGGAATTATTTGATCATCCATTATTCCTTCCATATTATGCTCATGTTATTGATCAATTGGTGTGTGTTTCAGTAATTTACCTTGAAATATTTATTATGCCTTATTTAATCATAGTTTCCACTGTATTCATACCATTATTGAGCATCGGAACTCACCCCTTTCTTATCTTTTATTTTCCCATAGATACCAAGATTTTTTTTTGTGTTTGATATGGAGGGATCGGCAATGAGATATAATTTCATTCCCAAAGAGAATAATTTTTATATTTTTTATTTTCTATTTTATTGATAATATCATGTATGTATCCATTTTACCAAGACATATAAATAATTTATTCCTTCTAGATGTGATTTTTTATATCTTTTTCTATTTTAATAAAGAAAAAAACCTACTCTAGGATACATGGGTTAGGGTTTCTAAAGTAGGTATGCATATAGGTTTTTCTTTTTGGGTGTTAAGGATACCCATGTATATTAGGATGAGATAATACATAGGATGGTGAGTCCAAATAAACACATGTTGGATATCACAACTCTTGGAGTAGTGGATACTATGATATTTGAGCTTTTTGAAGTAGTTGTGGAGAGTTATGGCATCTTCTTGGAGGATGTTCCAAGTACACCACCTCCCTAAGAGATAAACATATGCATTAAAATTCACCCCAATATATCCATGATATCTGTTCTATTATATATTATTTATCTCATATATCTTTTATAGCTAAGGGTGCAGGTGGAGGACTTGCAGAGGAAGTAAATTGTTTGAATTTTTGTATCCCTCTATGCATTCCCTGCTTTGCTCACCAAGAAGATAGATGAGAGACTGAGGTTGTGTGTGGGTTATCAATTCCTTAACAATGTGACTATAAAAAATATGTATCCACTAACAAGTATTTATAAACTATTTTATTGTTTGAGGGGGGTGTGATGTTTCTTGAATATTGACCATAGATTAGGTTATCACCAGTTACGAGTATGGGATGAGGATATACCAAAGATGACACAAGGATTTTGATACAGTCACTATGAGTAATTGGTGATTTCATTTTATGTGGAGAAAACCATAATACTGTTCATGAGACTTGTTAACAAGATCATTCATCTTTTTATTGAATGGTTTTTGGTGGTCATAATCATTGTTATCCTACTATACTAGGTATCTGAGGAGGAGCATAGGAGAAACATGATGGTGGTTCTAAACACACTCAATGGGCACCAACATTAAGGGAAACTCTAAACTTTATATTTATAGATTCAATAGGTATGATTTTTGGGATATTTTATCCTAATATATGGTGTATCATGGGACACAACAAATGTAGATGCAATTTTTTCTCGGGATCCACTGAAGAGAGTGAAGGAGGTATGAATAATATATGTGTTGAAAGGATATTGAAAGATATTTATTGTCAATTTGACTAGGATATTGAAAGATATTTATTCTCAATTTGATATGAGTATGTAGTGTTTTGTAATTCATCATGGACAAGAGTTGGTTGTTTACTAATATAAAATATTCTATGTGTATCAAAAATTAATACCACATGATAAAAACTACATGAATAATGATATTTATTTTTCAAATATTATTTTTTTCTTGAATATGTGGCGATAATACCATCTGGGTGAGTGGTTATCATCTTCTTGGACCACAACATACTGAATTACATATTATATGAAAAGGAAATTAACTTGATATACATAGAATGGGTAGAGATCCTACATGATTATTACATTGAGATATTCTATTCTCCTTGTAAGTGTAACATGGTATAATATGCTCTCATCAATAGATCTTGCTCGTAGTTTTTGACTAATTATTTAAGGAATTTGGCCTCATTACAGATATCCTTGGTGGATAGGGATAATACATCATATATATAGTTTATTGTTTCTACCATGCCACTTATAAAACATATTAGGTAAGATCAATGTGAAGATACTGAATGTGATTCCATAAATTCTCATATATCCACAAGATGTTCTCCTAATAAATTTTATGAATGTTGGGATAACTTCATCATGTTTAGATGAAAGTCGATTGTACCAGTGATGTTGCAGGAGGATTTGTTGAAGGAATTTTATACATCCAATTTAAAATTGTATCCTAGTGTAGAAAATATGTTCTAGGGCTGTGATTTATAGTTATGATGGCTATTCATGAAGAAATGTGTAGAATATTTTTCCTTTGATTCCTCCCATGTAATTAGATGAAGGTTGAGAATTAGGTTATGATAGGTTTAGATCAACCCATTATGTTGATTGAGTGGAAGTTGGATGGGATATATATGGAATTCATAATTGGGATTCCAAAGATGTCTATAAGATGCAATTACATTTTTCTGATCATGGATATACTCACTAATTGGCCCACTTTCAATCTATTTGATAGAAGAGTTTAATAGATAGATTAGGATGCCTTTAGTGAAATAGATAATCTAGCTCCACATAGTTTCCTTGATTATCCTTTAATACCTTGATGCTCAATTCACGCCATGGTTATGGAAAGTTTTGAAGGATACCATTAGGATTGATTTATGTTTTAGCATTATGTTTCACCCCTATATTGACAACAACAATAAGTTGGCATTTTGAGTTTTAGAGGACATGTTATGGGTCGGTATGTTAGCCTATGTCCATATTTTGGATGATCACCTTGCATTGGAATATTTTGAGTATAACAATATAATCTATTCCAAAATCATTATAGTGGTATTCATGGACTTGTACATGTGACCCATTAGGTCCCTACTATGTCGGAATGATCTAGGTGAGTCAACACTCATCATCCTAGAGTTAATATGAGATATGATAGAGAATATAAAGGACATCCTGGAGTGATGAGAACTTTATAGAGCCATCATAAGTCATATGTGGACTGATGATGGACTCATTTGGAGTTCAAGGAGGTATTCCATATATTCATGAAGGGATCACCTCAATAGGGATTTCTTATATTTGGTTGGCGTGTAAAGCTATATCTGATACCCTTTTTCACCTTACTGATATTTTGTAGAGTCAGTGAGTTGGATTAATACTTGGTTCTACCTCTGTAGTTAAAACATGTACTTGATGGCCTCCACATGATTTATTTGAGGAGGTACATGCATGTCCCTTCACATTTTATCAACTTTGGAAGTAGTACACCAAAGAATAAGCTACATTTTTAGAGTACCATGTGGGTACCGAAGATCAATAGGAGAGGATTATCCATGGGTAAGAGATTCCTTTAGTATATTTATAGTTGCATCATGGGATTATTTAGGAGATAACCATGTAGTGGGATACATAGATTTGAGCTCAACACAAACTTCATTTAGGGAATCATATTTCTTTATTTGGGATGAGAATACCTAATGTGGTAATGATAAAACATATATTTTTAACCATGATAATCATTGAAATATATTATTAATAGTTTTATAGCTTGAATCTAATATGGTTTGATATTTTATTTCCCAATTATCTTGGAATTTAAAATGTAGAATAACTCCCAATCCAAATCTCAAAGAGGAAATCTATGAGAATGGATAAGTTTGATTAATGATTTTTATCCTTGTAAAGACATATACTTGGGTTACATTGATACATGGGTGATATATGATCATGGGATAACAAATAAATATGTAAATAAATAAAAAATTTAATTTCATTATTTGGTAAATATTCATGACCTAAATCCATCAACTATAAAGGCTCGGTTATGGGAAAATATGAGGGTTAGATGTATAACCCTGGAGACCTATATTGGACCCATTAGATGTTATTGGGGGATGATAATAGATCTGTGGATCATATAGATACTATAGGGATTTTCTATACCAATAGAGTTCATAGTTACCACCAACAATTCTGACACATGATCCTTATTCATCAAAGATTGATAAATATCATGTTAGGATATTTGATTTATGTGAATTCATACCATTATGAACATGGATTAAATCCACATACAAGAATTGATATGTGCATTGATGATTGATATATTATACGGATGATTTATTTTTTCCTTATTTATTATTCCTCTTCATTCATATATTTTATGAAAATGATCGATAATAAAATTAGTAAAGGATTAGGTTCATTATTTATATTTATAGTTTATGACTTTCTTCCTCGTTTTATCATATGTTCATCGGGGGAAATAACATTTCCATGTGGTGTGATGAATATCATGTAATTGATCATTGCATGATCGTTATTTAGTATAAAAGATAAATACCTGGGGTAATATTTTCAATTGAGGGTGGGATGAAGGTGATATGATGATATAGGATGGTCATAGCTGGACTGGAATGGACCGACAATACTATTTACTCCTTGTTTGATACACAATTATGGTGTGAGGAGATAAACATTTTCCCGATAAATTTTGATGGATGGAATCAAATCTCAGATGATAGATAGTCTGGGCTAAATGAGATCTACGATACCTAGCTAAAATTGGATATGGATATAAATTTGATGTTAGTGTGAGATTTTTTCTAATGGAACCATAGATTTTATAAAATTATATGGTATACGACATGTAATCCAGAGATACTAAATGTGTGGGTCCCTGGAAGCGGTTCTAGGATTTCCACAAAATTTAATTATCACACACCATGTAACAGTTGTCACATGCCATGTATCACATGGATAATAGATCGATGTATACTATGGGAGTACACATGAACATACACAGCCAAGTACATAGGAATAGGTTGAGTATATGTGCTAATTCATATACTAAAACACATACAGGTGTACATGGGATGATTCATTTACTCTGACACGACCAGGTGTACACAGGCACAACCCGAAGTACACGGGCATATACAGATGACATAGGTAGGGTACCAACCAACCTATGAATTCCATGTATCCCTAAGGGACAATAGTGTATATATAGTATTACAGTTAATTTAAGATAGTGATACATGGGAAGACTATTGGTTTTAAAGACACATTGTGTACCCATAGTGCACTCATTGTACTCCCTAAGTATTTTAAAAACTTTTTTTCCTTAATTTTAGACTAGATATAGTTCAGTGATATTATTTCATCCTTTCCCATGAGGGTAGAGTGTGTAATTACATCCTCATCATGGGATTTTGATCACCTATATGGAATTATTATTGGATAGAGTTAGATATATTCCTCAGATAGATCATTATGGGATCATCTATCATTCCTAAGTTGGGTTTGTGGTATCAGTGTAGCCACCGTGAAGAAGGATTTGATCCCATATATACTAGGAAGAAACAAAAATATTTTTTATGTCCCCCACTGATCCTAAGTTTTATACCCTACTTGGATGGTGATATCTTCAAATATCCAATGAGTACTTCTTCAACAGGTCTTGATTATCATGACCTCTTCAATGAGCATCATTAGTGATATCATGTCTCGTGGATTGGATTCTCCCAGGATAAGTGTTACCTTGAAACCATGAATTGAATATTATGGAAGGAATTATTATTTGAGACCACTTGATATAGGTTTTTTGATATGCACATATCTATGTTTTTTTAATTACTATTAGGAGATAACCTCTTAATGCATTATATTTTTTTATTTCATGGTTTCCTACTGAATATTTTTATAATCACCCCTAAAATTTATTATCTTGCATTTTTCATGTATTATATAGATGGAGACCATTTTATGGATTCCTGGGAGGATCAAGAGTAGTAATAACAAAGTTATCAGATAGACATACCGACATGTATAATGGTGTTTCATTTGAAATTAGTCCCCTCTTTCTAAGTAGGTTGGACTCCTTTACAATTTTGGTTGTGCTTGTACTTATCGAACTTATTATTTTTCAGTACTTAATATCTTATTCAGATGTGGTATTGATGTTATGATTTAATTATTGTATCATTTGGTCATACATTCTCATCATTTTATGGGCATGGATATGTGTGTTTCTTTACTAGTTAATTAATACAATGACCCCCATGTGTGGGATATACCTAGTCAGAACTACTCTCTACCCCTTTTTGTATAGGAGGTGGACTTGGAATGATAAAAATTGGATATTTCTATCTAGGATGGATCTGATGGGCTAGGACATGACATAACGTTTCATTATTTACAATAATCATTTAGTGAATGATAAAGGTTTGGTTTGTGGAAATGGAAATTGTGAAGAAATAGTTTCAAAGTGATTCATTATTGAAATGTGATATATTAATAAATATATTTAATTTAAATTACACTATTAAAAATTACTAAAACATATTAAATAAATTTTTTATAACGTGATATTATCATTATATAAAATCCTTAATAAATCATGATATAAATATAATAACATCGCTCACCTAGGTCGTAAAATAAATTCAAATATGAGAGTTTTACAAATATTTAATAAGTTATTAATTGTTTTTAGGTGATGATAATATAAAATTTATAGATTATTACGAATTAAATTAGTATTATATGTCTTTATTGAATCCATTCTTTTATCTATCCATAAATTGTTGTGATAAAAAATGAAATTCTTCACTTGTGGGTGTAGTAGTCTGCACATTTTCTTTATTAATGATTCTATTTATAATCCAATGATATTGAAAATGGATAATAATAAATTATAAATTCAAACTAATAAATATAAAATAAGAAACATATTAATTCATAAAATTCAACATTGTTACCATCCTTGAGAGGTGGTGATGAAAAATGTACCACATCTCTTCATGTATGAGGTAGTCTAATTTTATGCATGATTGGTGTTGTTTTGTTTTTATTAGAAGATAAAAATTATTGAATAATTGATTCACTATTAACATAACAACATTACATTTTATTTGTAATAATTGTTTAAATTTATTATAGTGTCTTAAAAATTTTGAGGGATATTATGATAAAATGTCTACAAATTATGAAATAATCAGATTGATATCTTGTGATTTCTCTTTGAAATCGCCTTTGACATAAAGGAATTAGGATAAATAATATAGACTAAATGCCTATTAAATTTATATTGGATTCTATTAGGATAAAAAAATTTCATATAAGGATGATATTCTATGGGATAGGTGAAGTAGGAAGGTGTTGAAGTGATCCCCTTTTATAAGATAATAAAAATGTCTTTTTTTTAGGAATACTCATTTTTTTGATAATAAATATCATTATTCCATCATAATAGGATAAAATGTGGTAAATTGAGGAATTTTTTAAAAGTATTTCTAGTTAATACTCTCAAAATTACATTTTTGTGGGATTTGTTTGGTGATTCTATGTATTTTATTCATGTTTTTTTATCATTTACCATATTTTACTTTCAATATAATGAAAAAAATTTATAATTGGTAATTATTTTTAATGAAATATTTAATATGAGTTTTTTTCAGTAATTCATAATTATTATCTATAATATGTTATTTATTTTATCAAATAAAATTTCAATTATTTGTGAAATGTTTTTCAAAATAAATTCACATATAATGTAAAAATAGTTTTTAATAGAAGATTAATTTTTATAATTAAACATTTGTACCATATTAAATTATCAATGTTAATTATTTTCATCATATTTATTAGTTTTTTATGAAATATATATATATTTTATGTGGGTTCCAAATAAATCCAAACTGAACAACTCTATTTGATATTTTAATCAAAAAAATAGATCTAAAATTGTATTTAAATATGAATAAAATGATACTTACGTTCTAAAATTTTTAATATATGGTTGGTAGCACTAAAATATAATTTTAAAATTCCTAATTTCACAATTAAATAAATATTATATCATTTAAATTTTTTTATAATCCCCTAAGTCATACTTATACAATAAAAATGTAATTGTACATATAGTATTGGTAGAAACAATATTTTTCACTACATACCTAAAATTTTATTATTTTTAAAAAGTCCCAAAAATTATCCTAACATAATTTTGGAATTATTTATTAAAAAATATATTTTTAATTAGAAATTTCATTTTTATATAATATATATATTATGTTATTAAATACATATAATATATAATGAAAAAATTACTTTAATAGAGAAAAATAAACACTTCAAGATTTGTGTTATCTGAATCCTATTTTTTATGAATTTCAAATAGATTAATATCATTTTGTTTAATACAGAATTATTTATTATTAAATTTTCTTATTCAAATTCATCTAATATTTCATGTATTGTTTTAGTTTGGGGTAGATTTGGATTATTTTATAAGTCATAGTATTAATTTATCAAAAAAAATATATTCCAAAATATCACAATGTTACATTATCCCCTCTGAAATATATCAAATTCTTAAAAAAATTATCATCCACTAAAGGTTGAAGCTAAGAGATCTATAAAGAACTCAAGATATATATTCTATATAGATATCAACTTCAAAATAATTTATATCATGGGAATCATCATTTATTGTATAATAGGATTGTAATTAGATTTTTTTCTTCACCTTAAAATTTTACACCAAATATGCTTCCATTTTTGGTTATTGGTGTTTCAAAGGACACACATCTCAAGATTTAATTTTCATTCTCATATATACAAAAAAAATACTAAAAGAAAATTATAATTATAACATCTATTAAAATCATTTTTATTGATAATATGCCAATTAAAACTCAATATAAAGATGTATTCCACAATGAAACCTTCTTTTAAACATGTTATTCATTTGGTCCACCTATGATATAAATAGATCAACCTATAACACCTTAAATTTGGCATATAATGTAACGTCCCGGTTCCAGAATCCACCCAGAGGCGCCCCATACCGAGTTGGTCACATGGCCTCAAGAGAATTTCCCCGAATGCTAGAGGCTGCCGACTAGTAGCGAGGGCCTTGGGTGTGATAGTGGGGAAACTATATACTCATTGGTAGAGTACACAGTGGAAGTAACAACACATACAACAACAGAATAAGTAAATATAAAACAACAATACTAGCGAAAGACTGATAAATAAACAAATGGAGTAGAAGTGTATGTAAATGATGCATGATACATATATGTCTAGGAAAATAGCCAAACAAGTCACAATGTTGAATACAGTACTAAACCAAAGTACAAAAGAAAAACAGACGAGAAACTCCTCAGAATCACAAGCCTAGGCTTGGTCCCATGCTCTCCAACTCTAGTGCAATCATGAACCAGAAGTAGAAGGGTTATTGCCCTTATCTATACCTGCAATAATATAATCTGTTTTGGTCCAAAAGCATGGACCAAACAGAGTGTGAGATATAAATCTCAGTAAGAAACCACCACGAGATATGTGCCTATCAGTCAGTGAATATATGTCAAGTAAAAGTACAGAAACAGTAAAGAGGAAGGTATTAAACACTAAACAATCCATAGTTTCAAGCATCTAATATATAACAGGTAAATAGAAACCCAAACAAGAAGAACAAATAGGTAACCCTCTGGGTAGTTCTCACAGCCTAACCCCTCTGGTTTAGCGAACATGTACTAGCAACCCCATGGGAGGAACACACAGTCTCACCCCACTAGTTCAGTGAAAGAATTAAGAAAGACTCTCTAAGAAAGAATTCTTGTTCTATCCCCTCATATTCTATAATTCTCAAGACTCTCTGGGGAAGCACTCTCAGTCAATTCCCCTTATAGTCTAGGGTATTGAAGAACTCTCTGAGGAAGCACAGAAGGTAAATTCCCCTTATAGCCCCAAGGTCAAGAAACTCTCTAAGGAAGCTCACCCAGCCAATTCCTCTTATAGCCCCAGGTCGTTCATAGACTCTCTGAGGATGCTCACCCAGTCAATTCCCCTTATAGCCTGGAATGTTTCAAGGAACAATTAAAAGTAAACAAAGACTCTATGAGGAAGATCACTCGGTCTATCCCCTCTTAGTCTATAATTCTCAAAGACTCTCTGAGGAATCTCACTCGGTCTATCCTCTTATAGTCTATAATGTTCAAAGACTCTTTGAGGAAGTTCACTCAGTCTATCCCATTGTCGTCTATAATGTCCATGGACTCTTTGAGGAAGCTCACTCAGTCTATCCCATTAAATTCTACTACAATAGGTTCTCATGGCCCCATGTGAGTCAACACATAGTAGTGTTATAAGGCCAAAGTAAACCTATAGAAAAACTTGCCTAATCAGTATATAGCATATCAACATGTCAAAATACAACACTTTATCCTAAAATCACTAGGCATGGGAAAAAATGCAATACAGAACCAAATGGTTGTAAACAGATCATGTATGGAAATGCATCCAAATCATGATAATCAACTTTAATTACACCTAATTAACCTCTGCAGAAGCATACAAGCATGGTAGAAAAACACAGGGGTAAGATGGTAAACGCACAATACCCCATTCAAGGGTATTGTCACAATTTCATATAATATTCAATGACCTTAAACCGAAAGACACAAACCACCTACCTTTATGGTTCCAGAAAAAACGATCCAAAATCAATCCACCTCCTCAAAACTGGAAAACGCACCATCAGAAATGGTCTAAACCTCCTTCCCTAACATCCACAAGTCTTGAAATCAACACCCAAGGCAACCAAAAACCTAGATCTATACACAGCGTGTGTAGATCTAGAAAAATGGGGAAAAGATAGATGTATATCTAGAGGAAAACTCAAAGGAACCAAAAGGATATACTTACCTAAGAAGAACCAGCTTTGAATTTTCAAGAAAACCCTTCGATTTTCCTCCAAAAGGTGTGGGATAGCTCCTTCAAACGTTGAGAACCCAAAATCCCACGTGAGGCTCGAGTGGGAGAGTTTAGAGAGGGAATGAGTAATCCTGAGTGGACTGGGGCTTCAAACCCTAATTTTTAAGTGGTCATACAGTTTCCCCACACGGTTTGGAAAACCGTGTGCCAACCGTGTGGTTGTTACTATCTATTTTAGGGACTTCGCATGGCCTACTCGCACGGTCTGAAAAACTGTGTTTTGCCCATGCAGAGCCCACTGTATCCTCTAGGAACTTCGCACGGTTTTCCAGTACGGTTTGACAAACCATGTGCCTCCCATATGGAGCCCACTGTCAAGGATGCATGGTTTACTAGGATTTTCGCATGGTTTGTTTAAACTGTGCGCCAACCGTGTGCCCCTGCACAACCTTCGGAAAAATTCCTCATTTTCTCAAAAACAACCAAAAAAGGAAAATGTACCTGAAAATAAGGTTCGGTTTCTTAAAAACTTCCCCCCCCCCCCCCTTAATGAAATTCATCCCCAAATTTCCCTATCACGGTGTAGAAGAAGCAACCCCAAATAGCTATAACCACTGTACTTGTACATCGGCCTCCCTCTACTAAGTCTTGTCCTGTAATTGCCCGTGCTGCTATAGCACTCGTACCAGAGGAATAGACCAGCCACTGAGAACCTTTGTACTACAATCAACAATCTGGATAGGATTCTCCTCAAACGATGCATCCTCTTCGATCTCAACCTCCTTGGGTTGAAAAACATGAGGCAGGTCTAGAAAGTAACATCAGAGTTGAGAAACGTGGAAGACATCGTGCATAGTCCGGTACCTCTAAGGTAATTACAACGGATAGGCAACCATCCCAACTCTCTCCAACACCTCAAACGGCCCGACGTACCTCAGTGAAAGCTTAACCTATCTTCTAATCCTTCTATGCCCCAACCTTAGTGAGACACGCAGGAAAACCTGATCCCCGACCTCGAACTCTAAAGGTCATATCTGCGGATCATCATAAGACATATGATGAGACTGTTCAGTATACATCCTCTTCTAAATCAACTATACATGTTCTGTCGTCTCCTGGACAAGATGAGGTCCTATCATAGCTGCCTCTCCTACCTCCAGCCATCATAAGGGTGATCGGCATGGCCTACCATATAGATTTTCATAAGGTGCCATCTAAATAGTTTCTTGAAAACTATTATTATAGGAAAACTCCAAAAGATGTATATGCTTCTCCCAAGAACCTCCAAAATCTAGGATGCATGATCGGATCATGTCCTCAAGCACCTGAATCGTACGCTCAGACTGGCCATCTGTCTGGGGATGGTATGTTGTACTCAAAAGTACCTGTGTACCCAATGCTTTCTGAAGACCCTGCTAGAACCGAGAAGTAAAACATGCATCCCTAACTATGAAAATGGAGTGGGGAACCCCATGTAGACGTAAAATCTCTCAAATGTACAACTGTTCGAGATCATCAACACTGAAGGTCTCATTGATCAGCAAGAAGTGAGCAACCTTCGTAAGTCTTCCAATATCAACCCAAACTGCATCATTCCCTTGAGACGACATCAGAAAATTGGTCACTAAATCTATCGTGACGTCCTTCCACTTCCATTCGGGAATGGGTAACTGCGTCAAAAGCCATGCTGTTACTTGTGCTCCACCTTCACCTGCTGACAGGCGGAACACCTCAAGACAAAACCAGCAACGTCTCTCTTCATACCTGGCCACCAATATTGACGATGTAGATCACGATACATCTTGGTGACACCAGGATGAATTGCCCAAACTGAGGAATGGAAGTCATGCATCAGCTCCTTGTGTATATCTGCTAGCACCCATACGCATCCCTGGAAATTGAAGATATCATCCTCACCTACTGTCCATCCAGGAAGAGGGTCCTCTCCTGACACACTTTCTAGCATTACTAGGCCTTCAGTGTCCGATAGCTTCCCCATTCGAACATAGTCAATAATTGTAGAGGTAATAGCTATAAACGATAGAAAGGTTTACCCCTGTTTGTTGTGAACCACCTGATGCATCTTAGAGAATAGAGCCATAAGCTTCTACTCACTACTAGTCTCCTCAACTACTTGTATCTGAGTCCTCCTGCTCAATGAATCCTCCACTGTGTTTCCTTTCCCAGACGTATAGGCAAGCTCATAGTCGAATGACTGAAGATACTCGACCCACCTATGTTGTCTCAAATTCAGATCATGCTGAGTGAAGATGTACTTGAGACTCTTGTGGTCAGTGAAAAACAAAAAGTACTCTCCTAGAAGATAATGTCTCCAACAACGTAAGGCATGAACAACATCCACCAGCTCCAGATCGTGCGTCGGGCAATTCCTCTCATATGGCCTCAACTACCGAGACTCGTACGCAATGACTCCATCTCCCTGCATAAGCACAACTCCCAGCCCGATACCTAAAGCATCACAGTAAATAGTATATCTCTTGCCTGGATCTGGAAAGAGTAGTATCGGTGCTGACGTCAACCTCCCCTTTAGCTCTTGAAAGGATGAATCATAAGAATCTGACCATAAGAACTTCACACCCTTCTTAGTCAGACCTTTCAACGGTGCTTCCAAGCACGAGAAGTCCTTTATGAAACATCTGTAGTATCTAGCCATCCCCATAAAACTCCACACCTCAAAGACATTCTTCAGCTACTCCCAGGAAAATACAACTCTCACTTTCTCTGGGTCCACTGATACTCCTATCTCTGAGATAACATGGCCCAAAAAGTAAATTTAATCCATCAAAATTGTCATTTTGAGATCTTATCATATAACTAATGCTCTCTCAGTGTACTCAAAATGATCTCAAGATTGGTAGCATGGTCATGTCGAGTGTGAGATTACACCAAGATATCATCCATGAAAATCACCACGAAGGAATCCATGTATGGATGGAACACTCAGTTCATCAGTTCCATGAAAACTGCATGCATGTTCGTAAGACCGAAAAGCATAACCGTATACTCGTATAGTCCATACCTTCTACTAAAAGTTTTGAGAGGTATATCAGATGGTCTAACGTGAAACTGATGGTAACCAGACCTCAAGTAGATCTTCTATAACACATGATCTCCTCGAAGCTAATCAATGAGGTCATCAATCCTTGGAAAGGGATATCAGTTCTTGACCATCAAATAGTTAAACTTTCGATAATCCACACACATCCTAAGAGTACCGTCTGCCTTTTTCACAAAAATGTTAGGCGAACCACAAGAAGAAGTACTGGGTCAGATGAAACCCTTTTCCTGCAAATCCTCCAACTACTTCTTGAGCTCCTGCAACTCAGGTGTAGACATCCTATAAAGAGGAATGGACACTAGTTCCACTCCTGGAAAGAACTCAATAAAAAATTCTACATCACGCTCTGGAGGAAAACCTGCAAAGTCCTCTGGAAAGACATCTCTGAAATGATCCACCACTGCAGGAAAGTCTAATTGTGAAGTCCCCTGGTCATCCAGATAAAGACTAGAAATCTGGGCCATAACTACTCCTAAATCATGATACTCTGGTCCTTCTCTGCTCGCCTGGACATCCCACTAACCTTTATTAAGAATGAATTCACCATCTGGTGATATAAAACTCACCATTTGGTGGTAGTAGTCGACGACTGGCTGAAAGGGAACTAGACTTTCCATTCTGAGAATGACATCATAGTCGGTCATATCTATAACATAAATATCCCAAAGTAAGTGACACCCACTAACCTCGAGAGGGCACTCCTTGCACTAATGTACACTAGTCGTTCTAGTCCCCAACAAAGTTTCTAGCGTCAAGACATCAGCAGAATAATGGATACAGAGCCCAAGGATATCCACAATAGAAACATATATAAATCTATGCGTAGAACCAGTATAAAAAAGAGCTAAAGATAAAACTGAGGCTACTAGGATAGTACCTAGAACCATAGAGGGGTTGGGATCCTTCTCCTGATGGGTCTGCTCCACTACAAAAGTCTGCCTAGCTCCGCAGCCTTGTGACCCAGCCTGACTACTCTGAGTGGGTCCACCCTACTGTCACTGGTATCTTGGTGACTGATCACCAAGGTCGTGACCTCCACCTCGACCTGAACGGTTGGAAGAACTCCAGTTCCTTGACTGGTGAGAAACTGGTGGGATGCTCTTATACGAGGAGCCATAGACAAACCCCTGTCACCAGCTGTTGGTGAGAAGATCTAACAGAAGCGTTGTAGATGTCTCATTTTTCCGCAAGATTGGAACTCCATCGGGTCTCTCTGGCACTGTGGCCTAGTATGCCCACTTCTTCCACACTGGTAGCACACCACCTAGCCACCAGAAGATGCATCTCTCCTACTCCGGTCTCCTCGATAAATCTCCCTGCGGCACTTTCTGCTATCAGAAGAAGGAACACTAACTCTGGATGTCAAACCGCCCTGGCTCACTTCTCTAGAATCTCTCATATTGTGCTCGGTGATCAGCGCTTGGTTGATGATAGATTATATCAATGTCATCCTGGAGATGTTCACCTGGGAATGGATCTCCTGCCTGAGACCGTCTTCAAACTTCCTAGCCAGGAACAGCACATCACCTGCTGGGATAGGTGTGAAACACTGCTGCTCCATGAAATGAGAGGAATACTCCATCACTGAAAGATTACCCTGCTTTATGCTCATGAACTCCCGGGATCGGTCGGCCCTCAGGGTCTCCGAGTAGATGTAATCATAGAAAATATGTTGAAACACCTCCCAAGACATATTCTGATGGTGTCCCGCCTGATAGATGTCATCCCAGAACCTCTTGGCCGAATCTCGAAGCATATAGGCCGCAAGTTTCACCCTCCTCTCTGGTGGTGCCTTGAGATGCTCGAAAATCGCCATCGTGGATTCGATCCATGACTCTGTAGCCTGAGGTCATCCTTCCCCTAAGAAGATGGGAGGATGCTGCTATTGTAAAACCCATGTCAAATCAGCCATTGATGGTGCATGAGGTTTTTCTCCCATGAAGGTCTGCATCATCCTCATAAAACCCTCCTTAATGTTTGCATCATCACCTAGGTCAGGTATAACTACTGGTGCCAAGACTGGCACAATAGGAGGATCTGCTGGAAGTTTCTGATCAGCTGCAACTGGTGTTTTATCACCACCTTGTGGCTGGAATACAACCAGAGGATGTCTCGATGGAATGACTCTACAAAGTCATACGCACACCTCATATCAAGATTAACAGGGATTGAAACATTGGAGTACAAGGTATGTCCATAAGAAGGATTGTTTCTTCCTGAACAAAAGAACACATGATGTGTATTCAAAAATACATGGTGTGAATTCTGGGTTTTTCCGGATAGTAAGCCTCAGAAACTACTCTGGAACCCATAGAAACACTGAAACGAACATTGATAGTGCCAAATTCTGATCCATGAGGGCCCATACTCCCCACGAATCAAAGCTTAGCATCTTACAAAAGTTATAACAAGGAAAAAAAAGCAATGATCCACCAAATTCCTGTCCATGAGGGCCCATAACACCTCATGAACCAAATTTTGGAATCCATCTAAGCAAATCACTATACAAACAAATTACTTATCAAACAACAGGGATTATATCGAATCATCTATCAAAACAGCATGCATAATCTACACAATGTATATCACAACAACATGCAATCACTAATTCATCCTAGATGGCATGGCAAGAATGCATGACATGTGATTTCTAACAAGTGCCTATATGATGCATGAGATGGAATACCCTCATATCATCGAGTTACAACAGAAAATAGAACCACAATAACAACATCGTAAGAGAACAAATCATGTGAATCACCCAATGGTGAAATCAAATCAACTGTAAAATTTCAAACCAATAAAATTACAGTAAACGAGATAGTATGGATTTTCCCTATACATGGGTTAGAAACTCCCAGACATATCTTATTACCAAGTACCTATTCCTCTCTATCCATGGATAAAGGCTCTAAACAGTAAGTCAAGAGAAAATAAAACTCTGATACCACATTGTAACATCTAGGTTTTGGAAGCCACCCAGAGGTGCCCCATACCCGGTTGGTCACATGGCCTCAAGCGCATTTCCCCGAATGCCAAAGGCTGCTGACTAGTAGTGAGGGCCTTGGGTGTGATAGTGGGGAAACTATGCCCTCAATGGTAGAGTACACAATGGATGTAATAACACATACAACAGTGGAAGCAGTAAATATACAATAATAATAATAGTGGAAGACTGATAAATAAACAACTGGATCAGAAATATATGTAAATGATGCATGATATATATATGTCTAGGAAAATATCCAAACAAGTCACAATGTTGAATACATTACTAAACCAAAGTACAAAAGAGAAATAGATGAGAAACTTCTCAGCATTGCAAGACTCGTTTTGGTCCCATGCTCTCTAACTCTAGTACAATCAAGAACTTGAAGTAATAGGGCGCTTTCACTAATCTATACCTGCGACAATATACTTTGTTTGGGCCGAAAATCCTGGCCCAAATAGGGTGTGAGATAGAAATCCCAATAGGCAACCACCATGAGATATGTGACAATCAGTCAGTGAATATATGGTAGGTAAAAGTATAGAAACAGTAAACACGAAGGTACTAAACAGTAATCAATCCACAGTTTCAAGCATCTAATCCATAATAGGTAAACAGTTACACAAAAAAGAAAAACAAACATGTAACCCTCTAGGTAGTTCTCACAGCCTAACCCCTCTGGTTCAACCAACAAGTACTAGCAACCCCATGGGAGGCACACACAGTATCACCCCTCTAGTTCAATGAAAGAATTAATAAAGACTCCCTGAGGAAGCACTCTCGGTCTATCCTCTCATAGTCTATAATTCTCAAGACTCTCTGGGGAAGCCCTCTTAGTCAATTACCCTTATAGTCTAGGGTATTCAAGGACTCTCTGAGCAAGCACACAAGGTCAATTCCCCTTATACCCCCAAGGTCAAGAGACTCTCTAAGGAAGCTCACCCAGCCAATTCCTCTTATAGCCCCAGGTCGTTCATAGACTCTCTGAGGAAGCTCACCCAGTCAATTCCCCTTATAGCCTGGAATGTTTCAAGGTATAATTCAAAGTAAACAAAGGCTCTCTAAGGAAGATCACTCAATATATCCCCTCTTAGTATATAATTCTCAAATACTCTCTGAGGAAGCTCACTCAGTCTATCCCCTGATAGTTTATAATGTTCAAATACTCTCTGAGGAAGCTCACTCAATCTATCCTCTTATAGTCTATAATGTCCAAGGACTCTCTGAGGAAGCTCACTCAGTCTATCCCCTTAAATTCTACTACATCAGGTTCTCACGGCCCCTTGTGATTCAACACATATTAATGCTATAATTCCAAAGTAAATCTATAAAAAATCTTGGCTAATCAGTCTATAGTATCTCAACATGTCAGAATACAACACTCTATCCTAAAATCACCAGGAATGGGAAAACAGGAAACACAAGACCAAACAGTCGTAAATATATCATGCATGGAAATGTATCC
Source organism: Viscum album (assembly GCA_963277665.1). Lineage (NCBI taxonomy): Eukaryota > Viridiplantae > Streptophyta > Magnoliopsida > Santalales > Viscaceae > Viscum > Viscum album. The sequence continues at coordinate 539,913,676 of OY728156.1, forward strand.
AAATCATGGTAATCAACTCTAATTATATCCAATTAACCTCTATACAAGCATACAAGCATGGCTGAAAAAACACAGGGGTAAGACGGTAAACTCACAATAACCCATTCAAGGGTATTGTCACAATTTCACATAATATTAAACAACCTTAAACCTAAAGACACAAACAACATACCTTTAGGATTCTGGAAAAAATGATCCAAATGCAATCCACCCCCTCAGAACTGGCGAACGTACCACCTGAAACAGTCTAAACCTCCTTCCCTAACATCCACAAGTCTTGAAATCAACACATGAGGCAACCATAACCCTATATCTACACACAAAGGGTGTAGATATAAAAAACTGGGGAAAACAGAGATGTAGATCTTGAGGGAAACTCAAAGAATCCAAGAGGAGATACTTACCCGAGAAGAATCGGCTTCTATCTTCCAAGAAAAACCTTCGATTTTCCTCCAAAATGAGTGGGAGAGCTCCTTCAACCTTTAATATCTCAAAATATCGAGTGCGGCTTGAGTGGGAGAGTGTTTGGATAAGTAATGAGGAATCACGAGTGGCATAGGTCTTTAAACCCTAATTTTTAAGTGGCAACACGATTTCCCCGCACGGTTTGGAAAACTATGCGCCAACCGGGTGGTTGCCACTATCTCTTCTAGGGACTTCACATGGCCAAATCGCACGGTTTGACAAACCGTGCCCCGCCCGTGCGGATGCCACTGTCTCCTCCAGGAACTTTGCACGGTTTTCCCACACGGTTTGACAAACCATGAACCTCCCATGCAGAGCACATTATCAAGGGTGCATGGTTTTTTGGGCTGGCCACACAGTTTCTTTAAATCATGTTCCAACCATTCCCCCTGCACAACCTCTGGAAAAAATTTACTTTTCCTAAAAAACAACCAGAAAAAGAAAAATTACCTGAAAAGAAGGTCTGGGATCTTAAATATAATCACTACAGTTATATTCTTATTAGGTAATCTTACCAATAATGTTATGTATTGCATCATAAAATTTTTTATAAATAATTCATTAATATTCATATATATAATGTGAATTTACAAAATTATATCCCCTATGAGTTTCTATTTATAAGTATAGACATAGTCCCACTCAAAATGCACCAATATTATATTGAATTAATACTAAACATTGATATTTTTGAGTGAATACCACTAGTTGAATTGATGGTATGACCATATCCACATGACAATATCCAGAGAGTGTTGTAATTTGTAGGAGAACTATATAATCAAAACTGCATTAAAATTTACAGATGTTATCATGCACACAGATTTATCCTTATGGTTTCCACTAAATGTCTCCATTACCAATTCCCAATATGATTACATGAATCCTAAAAATATCTAAACCCTTATCTAATACAAATTAATGATACAAAATATAAATTTTTTTATTCTATATCATTTCTATAATACAAACATTACATATCACAATAATCACAGAATATCAATGATAAACATAGAAATGTATTTTTGGATTAACTATATAAATAAATTTTATGAAACATGTGAACATATCTTTATACCCAAAAAATTGTATACTAACATGTATAATCTTAATAGGTTATACTCATATTTAAAAATCTATGAATGGAAGCATAATAAAGGTCTACTATCAAATTTTTAGTTCGTGAAAACCGATCAACGTATCAATAAGGGTTAAATCATAAGAATATGAGAAAACCCTGGTAGGGTAGAAATACCATATTAGAACGAATAGGTAATAATAAAAATTATCAATTACCTATGATAAAAAGATATGAAATCTTGAATGTGGAAACATATACAATGGTATATGTGTGTGGAAACATGATATTATAAACATGAACAGTATAGAATATTCATGGGAATAAATATATGGTTTCTTATGGAAATTAAGCATACCAGAAAAATATGAAAGTAATATAGCCATAGAAATCATACAATAGTGGTTATTAATTACTAATTTTTTATCATAAAATAATGGAAAAGGAAACACTTACCAATTCCAATAGTCGATTAGGTGCCATTTTATTATACCAGTAATCATAATGGAAAAATATTTACATCTAAATACACATAAACAAAGTAGATCTGACATCAATTCTTATATTTCGTAATGGATTTTATATTCATACTCTATTTACATAATCATCTAATTTTATTTATGACCATAAAAAATAATTTGAGGCTGATATTATACCACACTATTCATATTCCATGCTGATTTGTGCTATTAGAACATGAAAAAAATCACATATAAAACATTACATAATTTAAAAATGGAAAATAGATGGGTTTATATAAATCAATTACGAAAAATTTCATAATATATCCATAGAAAAAAGATATATTGTCGAATAAATATATATCCCCACTGTAATATAATTATTTTTATAGGATATTTTCATAGAAGAAAAAATACACTTTGAGGTAATTTGATAAATCACATTAAAAAAATGAAGAAGCATGCATTAAATATTCTCATAATGTTTTTATTTAATACTATATATTTTCATCCAGATAATAAAATTTAAACATAAACCTTTAAAACCAAAAGTGATTTTCTAAAAACAAATTTCATAAAATAATAGTTTTTCTTAATATTAAATAATTCATTCATAAATACTTGGGCCTTTAAAATCTCTTAAATAAATCAGTAATTCCAATAAAAAACATTAATTTTGTTAAATATAATAATATTTACTTTTACTTTAAAACTCATAAAGTTAAAATAAGTTGAAATTGATTTAAAAATATGGAATAATATCTTCATAAAGGAGAGTTCCCAAATAGAGAGAGAAATTGTAAAATAATTATTATAATTTCTTACCATACTCTTATAGACGAGGTTAGAGTTCAAATTAAAAATAATTTTCTCTAATGTTAAATGAAAATTTTTGTAATCATTTACATATTATAATGATCTACAATAATATATATTGGAAAATTATATAGTAAATTTTAGATTATTTTTTTATAGTAATATTAAACATATTATCATTAATAAAAAACATTATAATTAAATATACTGGTTTTTTCTCTCATGTATGCAATAGTGGATCTCCTTGGGCATGCTACCTTACCTGTGGTTCTTGTTTTGGTTATCATGTAACCTTAAAGTGATTATTTTTTTGGTTCTCACTCAGCCATAAAGTAATTTATTTAAAAATAAAAAAATGGTGTATGGAAAAAACAACATCATGATAAGGGTAAAGAAACCAAACTTTTGAAATGAGAAGGGAAATTTGTGTTCCATTTGAGATGAAATGTAATTATGATTCCAAATATAAATGATAAAATTTAAAAAAATAAAAAATATAGACATTGAACAAAAATAATCATTAAACAGAATGATAAATATTGTTAAAAATATCATATTTTTATAAGGAATAAATTCCGATTTGATGGAGATTTGATTTAATAAATCATTTGTACATAATGTCGAAGAGAAAATAAAATGTAATAAATTTTATAGTAGATGAACCAAATAATTGAATATGGATGTTTAGGAAGAAATATCATAACTCGATGAAAATAATTTTGAGGTATCAATATCCTTTACTTCTTAACAACTGATTAAATAAAAACTTATTAAAAGAGAAGTCATGAAATAGAACTTAAAATAGAATGAATAAAAGGTAATTCATGATATTATATATCCAAAAATTATTATAAACACCATTTATATGAAATTAGTTTTACAAACAAAATATGTCTTGGAAAAAGGAAATTGAGATGATACATTGTTACCGTTATTTCTCCATAGTTGAATTAATCTCAAACCTAATGTATGGAAAAAATTATTATCTTAATTAAAATTTTCATAAACATATTAATATATTTTTACCCTTATATCCTTTAATTTTAAATATTTATAAAAAATATATTGGTGATTTATAGATTCTTTTCTACTTAGAGTTTAAGAAACTTTAATATCCTGCATTGTATTAGATATATAATAGAATTGTGAGAATTTGTTTTATAAATTTTTTCATGATTCCCTAGTTATCTATTATACTTATATCATCATGTTTCAATTATTCATCATATAAGATTTACATTTATATAATGGTAATGTTATGGTTTCTGGAAATTGAAATTTTGAAAAACTAATTTTAGCATTTTTACAGATGGAAAGGTGATATTTTATAAATAAATTAAATAAGAATAAATACTTTATAGAATAATTATTACAAAATAAATTATTATTACATTATATTTTAATTATATAGTATTCTATATTCATTCATGATACAAATATTGTGACATCATTCACATCGATGGTAAAAATAAACCAAACAGTATCATGTTATAAAGATTTTATTAGTACTAAATTGATTTTATGTAATGTTGATATAAATTTTATTGATCCTTAAACATTAAAGAAATCATATGTATTCATGAATTAATTATTAAAAACATCCACTACGTGTGGTCATGAAAAATGGAATTCATTGTTTGTGGAGGTGGTAGTCGTCATGTCCACCCGATTAACAATTTCATTTCTCAATGACTAAGATGGAATTAATGTATATATTAAATTATACTTTTAGAATTAATCTTATAATATAAAAAATATATTAAAACATGAAATATATCCATTTTACTATACATGTTACAAAACATGATAGGTGGTGATGATAAATAAACAAGATCTCTTCACGGAGGCGGTAGTCCGCACATATGGACAAATGATATTATTTTGTTTTTCATAGTGAACAGAATGGGTTGAATAATGGTTAATTAATTAATATATAAAAAATATATTAAAAACTTATTTAATTTTATTATTATTTATTTAAGATAATTGTAAGAGGATGGTTAATAATAAATATCTATGGATTAAGAAATACGCACACTGAGAAATTGAGATTTCTCTCAAAAATATCCATGGAAATGGAGGCCCTTCTCTAAATAAATTAAAATATAGGCTAATGAAATTAATATAGGATTATATAATGATATAAATATCATATGTTTTGGATGATATCCAAATGCATAGGTGTATCATGAATTTTTTTATGGATCCCCTATAATAAGTGATGAAAATGTAATTTTTATAAATACTCCCTAGTTCTCAATAAGGGTATGACACTATCTGAATTTTGTTGGATAAAAATATCAAAAATAGTGTAATTTTAGCTTCATGTCAACAATACTCCTAGACATACATTTTGATGATAAATTTTAGTGATTTTGGGATTTTCTCCATAGTTATTGTTACCTTTTAAAATATTTATCTTTTACTACAATGACAAATTTTAATCCCCATTAATTATACCAAATGAAAATAAATATGAATATATTAATTAAATAATTTTAAAAATTATGATATATAATATGGAATTAATTATATGAAATATAATTTTTATTATTGAGGAATGATGATTTTGAAATAAATGTTCATAATGCATGATTTTTTTTATAAAAATAGTGTTTTGAGATTAAAAAGTATATATTAGAAAAAATAATCAATGATATTTATTTTCATGATATAATTTTTTTTTCTAAATATATTAATATTATGTTTCTTATAAAGAATTAAAAAATAAAATAAAACATATAAAATTGTTTTTCAATTACGAAATAATGATATTTATGATCTAAAATGTTAAAAAAATATTTTCATTGATTAACATATAATTATAAAATAAAAATATTACTCCATAATTAAATATTTTATCAATTATGTTTTTTTTAAAATAAAGGTCTTACATTAAAATAATGAAATAAATGATATAGTTTTGGTAAAAACCATACTTTTCAATACAATCATAAATTTTAATTATTTTAGAAAGGTCTCACAAATTTATCCAAATATATTTTTGGAGTATTAAAGTTATAAATAAAGATCATTTTTATACAATCAAATTATATATTTTATACATTTAGTATATATACATATAAATGAAATATATAATTAAAAGCATATTTTAATAAAAAAAATGAAGTGATTAAGAATTAATTTTTTTTCTCCTATTTGGTATGTATTTCAAACTAATTACAATATTATTATTTTATTAATATTTTAGTATTCATATATTTTATTATTAATATTGAACTAATATTTCATGTCTTTTTTAGGTTTGCATTGTGTTTGGATATATCTCATGAACATAGTATTAATTTAAAAGAAAAATATTCCAAAAACATATGTTGTAAAAAAAATATTCCCAAATGTGGGGACACCCATTCCTTCCAATAACATAAGGATCATGTATGATGATTATTTACACAAAAAATATCCTCTCATACCTATCTATTTTTTATTTAATAGTATATAGTATATAAAAATTCATACTTATCATAGTATGTTTATATGATCATTGAGTATAAGGGTATGAAAACATAAGATTAATATTTAAAAACCATACTAAGCATATAATATATCATAATATCGATTCAAAACCTCAATAGTGGTAGTTAATAAGAAATGAATCATAATGGTATCATTGAACAAGAGAAATGAGAGTATAAAATTGGCATAAGACATAATTTTGTGTCAGAGAAACAAGTATACAAAATAATTTACTTATTCAAGGATCATTTACATGACTATAATATTATACTATCTTCACTCCCAATTTAATATTATAAAACATATTATTTCATAAATACTTAATTCTAAGATAATATATGTATCATTAAAACACTCATTATTTTTAAGGAGTTCCCAAATATATACCCTGGCCACTAAGCATGATTTTCTATATAGAAATCAATAAATTTATATTTTTCTTTATTAAGTTGAGTAAAAAATTTCCACTAAGATATAAAATATGATAAAATATAAATATTTTATTTTTTTATTTGATAAACACGATTACATCCTTTGGTTATTTATCAGGTGGTTTTCCATCTCTAAATCATTCCATATTCTAAATAATAAATTACCATGTTGAATGATTCATTCATATAGCTATAAAAATAACATTTAAAGAATCATAACATAAAAAAATTAAATACAATTTATTCCTCTTATATCTAGTAATTTTCTAAAACAAATAATGTATAGCATTGGTAAAATTAAGCATCAAATGAAATTTGAAAATCCATTCATATAACGAAACAATTCATTAATTTATAATTCCTCAAAATTAAAACTTGAAGTTTAATAAAAATCATTACATAAAAATATATACCCTATAATTTTTCAAGATATTCTTATAATAATTTTAATCAAAAAATTGAAAATATATTATCAATTTTTCATCAAAAATAAACATATATGTTTTCAAAAATATGATTAAACCTTAATAATAATTAAAAATATTACATACTATATCCTAAACATAAAAAACTCATAGACACATCTTTTTCTAAAAATATCATTACCTTTATCACAAAACAACATTAATCAAATACCTTAATCATTTATACTCACAAAAAAGGTATTATTTATTCCCAAAAATAACCCGGATTTCATTATCACCATACTAAATTTTAATTAACAATGTCATCCATACTCCTCATATTATAATAAAAAAAATAATTAACCACTATTCCAATAAACCATAACTGCTCCAACATGATATTCATTATAACATATTCAAACATATCATGATGTCTCATATAGGTATTGTGAATTAACTGATGCATAACATCATAAATGTCATACCCTTTGTGTAGTTATGGTTACTTGTTGTTCAATGAGAAAAATATTAAGTTATTACTCAATTTTTTAGGGTTATTACCCTTGGTGAATCAATTTTAGAGCCTTAATACACTATTTTTTATTCATATAAGGATTTTTTTAGTAAACTACACAATTATCACTTTATTAAAACTTCATTATATCATCCTATACAATTAATTATTCCTAGGATTTTCACTAATGGTTTCTCATCCTAATCCCCAATCAACATAGAATGCCTTATTAAATTATATTAAATATATTAAAAACAAAAAGGGTTATCTATACATCAATCATATCCCAAAATAACATTAACAATCATAAACTACCATCATAATAAAACATTTAAGGATATTTATTCCTTCATAATATGATCTTACAACAACCTATCATCATTTGATAGTATAAAAGCATTTATAATATATTCATGTGATAAAATCATAAATTATAATTTTGTGTAAACTATGGTTAAATTATAACTATAATACCCTATACTTATAAATAATATATACTACTAAAATCATACTCATTAAATTTTAGATTTATTTTTGAAATAAGATTTCAAAATTTAATCATAAAAAATTAGAATATAAATAACCATCATTGAAAAACATATATTACAAATATCTTATAGGTTTACATTATTAGAGAATTAATAAAACCCATTACATAAATAATCCATTTATTTCTCATCACATGGACATGTATACCATTATTCTATTATAATCTTATTCCACAATTAGCCTTCAAAATGTCCCAAAAAGGTTTTATAAATTATTTACCTTCTTATTCAAATACTATATAAAACCTTTCTCTATAACCTGGTGAAATTTTAACATAATAAAGGATGAGATTATATGCTTGGAAAGAGTAAATATGGGAGATATAAATTGATGATCATAAAGTATAATGCAATAATAATATTGTTATAAGACCATGATCAAAACATATGAGATCATTAAAATAATTAATAGACAATAAATGATGAGTCATAGAATATAGATTTTTCATTGTAAAATACATGAGTTGTATGATTGTGAAATAATAAATAATTAATCATGATTTATGAGATCATATCATAAGCATAAGAAAAAATGGAATAAAATTCATGCATAGACATTAGTATATGAATTATATATCAAGGATTCTCCCCATGAAATTCATCACATAGTTTTCTTTGGAGAACCACTGATGTATCTTCTTGGGATTGGGTTTAACAACCACTTATCATACTATACATGGATAATAAAATCATGTTTTTATATTTGGAATGAGAAAAAAACCATGAACAATCTCAATCATAGACAATCCTCCCTTGTACACTCATGAGTCTAGGATAACCATATGTGTTCCTTCATATGATTTAGATAACCGCACGTATACCCTTTTCAAGTATTTTATAAAAACCTATTTACCCTCTTTGTATCATGAATTATAAATAATTACCCAAGTAATTGGAGGTATATATAATTCTATTCCCTCCATTCATTTAATCATAACCATTCATCAGTATTACAGAAGATCATAAAACCATTTATCATTTCATCATAGCTTAATTTACTCGATGCAAAGAAATGTGTTTCATGAATAAATCCTCATAAAATTATTATCATAATCTATTAATATAATTAAATTATGTGGAATCATAAGATCATAAACTATATGAAGCATCTGAAGTATTATATGATGTTGACATTGATAAAAAATACTTCTATGATGGCTATTTTCATTGAAAATGGTATCATAAGTGCATGAAAACAAATGAAATGGGATAGAAACATATAACATGGCATAAACATGTGTCAATTATAACATCCAATAAAATATGACATGGTGAAAAAAGTCCCATAAAGGATTAGGTTTACACCATTGTCCCATATATGTCACCTCAATTGTCTAAATATTTACCCATTTTATTAGAGTGCTATGTGGGAACACATATTACAACTTGTTCGGGAACAATGTGTTCCACAAAAAAATAAAATAAATAATATTACATAACAAAATAATTACTCATAGAGAGAAAATAGGATTGAAATTTTTCATAACCTATACCTCGGGGCCCGTGTCGTGACTACCCCATGCCCATCATCTATAGGCCAGGGGCTGGTGACTAGCACTAGAAAGGCATATCGTAGAAAGGGAAGGCATTTATTTAATCCTATAAAAACCCAGACATGGAATACTGCACAAAGAGAACCACCAAGGAATGAAAAATAGTATAACCACTATAACATACCACCACTAAGAGTAAATGTGTGTATACTAAAAGTAAAGGATTCCAGAATACTAGCCCAACTTAAAGGAAAGTACAACAAAATAACTACAAGCTCCAATGGTCATCCACCAATGATCCTACCTGATGGGTAGGTACAGCACATTGTCGGATGTCACAATAGAAAACTAAATCTATCAATCAATCTTTGAGCACCATCTAGCTCGGGCTCTCCAATGTCCTAGTCAATGACGTCCATATTCTGTAATAGAAACAATAGGTGTGGGAGAAGCCCATGTAGAGGTGAGTATAACAATACTCAATAGGGAACCTAAGACCCTCGAAGGTGTCTCAGAAATGTTGAAAAAAAAATACCACAATGGATATACCATATAGGTAATACCACCATGCAAGATCTCAGATACCTATTACAAAGTAAAGGACAACTCACACCAAGTAAAACATTACTACAGAAGTAAAGATGATTAGTTATAAAGCAATATTATCTTATTTTGTTGAGAGGCTCTATTGTTATTCTGTGAAGGTTCGCTCTGTTGTGGTTCCATGATGGGTCACTCTAAGGAAGATCCACGATGGGTCGTGCTACTACGAATCCATGAAGGGTAGCTTTAATATTGATCCATGAAGGGTCTCTATTATGTTGATCCACAAAGGGACTCTAGAATGTTGATATATGAAAGGTACCTAGAATGATGATCCTCAAAGGGTACCTAGTATACTGATCCATGAAGGGTCTCTAGTATGCTGATCCAAAATGGGTTTCTATTATGTTGATCAAAGAAGGGTCAAAAGTATACTGATCTACGAAGGGTCACTAATATACTGATCCAAAAAGGGTCGCTACTCATTCTTCACGTCACAGCTAGCCACTGGATTCCCTCACTTAGCATGCCTGATTCCAAGATGATCTCCTCCTCATGACATAGGTCAAACCTCAACCAACCTGTTTTCCCGCAAAGATTAACCCAATGGACCTTCTCATCGTTAGGGTCCCTACACAATAGACGACGCAATGAACGGATGCCCGATCTCTACGATATAGGCATTTTTTAAGAGGCCTTATTTGGATTCAATTTTGATCAAACCTAGTAGTATAAAAACGTCCACCAAAACTCATGTAGAGTATCTCAAAAAAACCTCCTCATCGCAAGGGTCCCAATGACACTGAAAAAAAAATCACTCAGATGCCTGGTTTGAGAGATATGTGTGTCTTAGTGAAACGAGGGTCGATTGGGTTCGGGTCCGGTGTGACCTAGTTGAACCAACCCGACCCAGCATAGTCAGGATCGACTGACCTGACCCAGATACAAATTGTCCTGGGTCAGGACTAGCTTGATAGGACATGTCCAGCCTGCTGGGTTGGGTTCGGCCCACCGTTGCAGGTCCAGCCCGTTGGTTTTTCCCGGCCCGGCGTAGTTAGCTAGATCTGCCATCCAAAATGTGGTAGAGCCACATTCGGTCTTCAGTACACATGGCTGGTGAAACTAGTCATGCCCTCTATGTCACATATGGATAGATTTAATGGGTTGACCAGGTGAATGTTGTGCCATCATGGCATCATGGGTCTCCAGCGTCGTGGTCGTGATGGTCGCTACCTTCGTCGCTCTGTTGGGTAGACCGAATGTGGGCTGCCACCTCCACATGGCATCGTTCAGTGCCTCCTCTCTACATTGTCTTGGTGCGCCGATTGGTGCACTGCCTCCCTCATCTACGGCCACCATCGGTGGTTTCTTTTGTGGGACATTGGATTTTCTCTAGTGGTTCATTTCTTGATCCATCTACACGTACGGGATTGTAAGGCTACCACCTTCACTTAGACGAACTCAATCTCACCTTTTTCTCATTGTTATAATTAATACATGAAGAGCGCACATGTGGCGAGGCTCAACCTTTGTTCGGGTTTTCCCACTCCCTTTTTTTGGTAGTATAAAAACATGGGAAGGAGTGAGTATTGTAGTTCAATAAATATAAGTGATAAATTAATTCTAGAAAGAGGAATCTAAATTAAGTCACCCTCCCAAAAGAATGCACAATCTGTGGGTCAACCTGTTCATGGGTTGATCCATATTTTTCAGTTTTATAAAAGAATTGGGAAACATTAAATATTTCAAACCCAAACCTCATTTGACATTCGTTTCTATAGTGTTTTGTCCTCGAGGGTTTAAGAGTTCGATGTCATTCGTCGCGCCCCAGATTCATTCTTTGAAGAATGCTAAAGTCAATCACATTCCTAAGGCGTTCTAAATTCTACATTTTAGAGTAATCTCACCTGAGGTTCATCATGTAATTTCCCATGATTTAATTCCCAACTATCCAATGTGTTAGAAAATTAAAAAGGGAACATATCACATCATTTCTGTTACACTGTGACGTTATGTCAGTACATTGTTTCATTCATGAAACAGCATAGCTTTTACTCTTCAACTTAACGATCTAGTAAGGGGATTCATTTAATGTTCCTCATCATCGCCATATCTCTACACCACAATGTTACCATCTTCCACTCAATGTTTGAGAAAATTAATAAAATAACTTTTTATATTTAATTTATTATTTTCCGAAAACACAAAAAAAAATAACTATTCTGTTCAACCCTTTTCAATAATGGGATGGCTATTTTCATTGAAAAAATTTTGAAACATGTAATGAAAAAATACATAATGTATAAAAGATATAAAATTGGGAAAATATCTTTATATCATTCATGTTGAAAATGTTTTTTAAAATTTTTATAGAAAGAATATAAAGTCCAATTAAAAAATGACTAGATGATTAATTAAAATTTTGTGGCCAAAGTAAAAAATATAATAAAAATACCTTTATAAGTAATTTAAATATATATAATAACATTAATAAAACAATTTCTATGAACATGGATATAAATAAAAATTAATACCATTAAAAAAACTTAAATTATGTAGGCTATTCATATAAACCATATTTTAGTATTTCGGAGTACAAAATATGATAAAATTGAAATAAAAACATCCAAAAAAATAGAATTTAATATAGGAGAAAGAAATAATTTAGGTTTAAGAGGTATATAACTAAAAATTCCCCCAAATAAATTTGAATATATACAACCCTGAAAAACATTGATCTTTCATCATAAATTCTTTCTTATTTTAAAATATTTTGATTAAAAAATAATGGTAAAACTATAGAAAATGAGATTTATTTTTAAATCACATAAATTTCATGAATTTAGGTTAATAAATCCATAAGTAATTAGATACACCACATAATATGACATAAATGGTGAATATGGAATAAGTCTTAAAGGAAAAACTGTGAGACGATAAACCCTTACAACCATTTTAATATTTGATTCAAAACCACATTGAAGAATAAAATTGGAAATGATTCATTAAATACCATGGAAGAGAATGAATAATTATATGATACTTAAAATTTTAAGAATATAATTAATAATAATAAAAATATGTTCATAATATTAAACATGTCTCAAAGAAGAAAATTTTCGTTGAAACCCTTACCTCATACCCTGAATTTCTTCATATGAACTTTTTCCTCTTGTATAATAAATTTTTTTAATAGAAATATATTAAACTAAAAAAACTATTAATTACATTACTATATATAATTCTATATAAATTAAAATCATTAATTTATTATCAATTCTTTATTTAAATAAATATTTGGGAGTTAAATTTTCAATTATCCATATATGTTTATGTTTTACTGTTCTAGTCCTATAGCTTTGTGATGGATTAATCATATAAAAAATAATAATTAATTTTTAATTATAATTTTTATAAAATAAATAATTAAATATATATATATATATATATATATATATATATCCATCCATGTATGTTGGGTTTGTAAAATTAAATGCATCAATTCCTGGTAGTAGTTATTTCCACAAACGCATGAGTAGTTGTATCCATTTTTCAATGGATGGAAATAAAATAATATAAACAGTTATTTATCATTAAATATTTATAATTATTTTTGATATATAATACGTGATTATTAATTAAATATATATAACCATCCTTTCTATTTGGTGATTAAAAATTAATTAACTCTCTTTGTGGAGGTTGTAGTTTATATGCACACATAATCACACCTTTCATTTTTCCATTAAATTGAAATGTTATAGAAAATCGTGTAACCGCAAATATAAATTAATTTTTTTATATTTTGGATACTTATTTCATAGTGTTAATATATATATCAATAATTTGTATGTTTTTATATTATATAAACTTGAAAAATGTCGATAATAACATATACTACTTCGAAGGATAGTCTACCTTGAAAAACATGATACGAATTCATGGATGGGTATTTTGGGAAAAAATGAGCCACTATATCATTGATGAGGTCATAGGGAAGGGATATTGGATGATGTTAATTAACCAATGGAAGTGGTGTAGATAATTTAAAAATGTATTTGACCTTTTATAAGTGAGGGGAGTGGAACTCCTTTAAATACATTTAAATTTTAAATAATAAAAGGTCATTTTCACGTGAATGTGAAACAAAATGGAAAAATTTTCATAGATAAAATAAGAAAATGTCAACATATACTCAACCAATCATATTTATAACTTTTTTAATAATAAAATTGTTCTTATCTCTTAAGATAACCTCGTTTATCCTTTTTTACCATTTAATGAGGTGAAACACTATTTCTGTGGAAAATATTCATTATAAAGAAATTTAACATGACTTATTTCATGATATTAATATTAATAATATAAATATGTAATTAATTTTTAAATATTCAATTTCAATAAGTGGTATAAAATAAATTTAATATAAAAATTAAAAACATAGTAAAATAGATTCTAGAAAAAATGCTTCTTTAAGAAAAAAGTAATTTCACTGCAAAACCATGTGTACAATTGAATGCCAAAACAATTATAACTTTAGTAATAAAAATTATATTTATGTGAATTAAAAATAAACTAAAAACAAAAGGTTAACTTGAAAATAATTAGTCAATGTAAAAAATTATATTTTTTGAGAAAACAATATTTATCACTATACACCAAAAAAATGGACTTTTTTGGAAACACTGTGATAAATTAAATATTATAAATTAAAAAATGGTGTTAATTTCATCAAATTATAATTGAAAAATTATAAATTATTCTTTTTAATGAAAATATTAATTAAACATAAAAGTATCATTTAGAGGAAAATTACTTATATAAATGTTAAATGTTCTTAATCATATTGAAAACCAATGTTTCATTTATTAAATATTCATTTTTTACATTTTATATTGAAGTACTTTAAAATCGGTCAATAAATTAAAATAAATATTAATTTAAAAAATCATTGAAAAATAACCCTTTCAGTCATTTAATGATTTTTATCATGTCATATTAATTATTGATTTTATAATCACTAAATTTAAATAGTAGAATATATAATGTATATATTATATTTGATTAAAATATTTAAATTTTCTAAGGATTTATTTAAAATTGCATGACTCATTTTAGTTTAGTTTTTTGTTTATCTTAAGCTATCATATATAGAATTATTTAAAGTATAATAAGATTTTAAAATCTTGGGGTGTTAAAATCACCCCTTATATTAAATCAATACTCACTGTTTTAATATGTTATAAAATTTTTTTTTTATTATGAAATATAAATAAAATCCAATTTATAATTTAACATGATTCATAATTTCAATATTCATTTATTAAACTAGAATTTCTTAATTATATGTCTCTAAAAATATATATGTATCAGTACAACACTCTTACTTTTTAATTAGATTCAAAAAGTATGTATTTATAGATTATTGGAATTTTCAACATCAGAATTGTTAGATTTATCTTCCACTATCATGAGTTGAAGACTTATTTTTCCATCAAGATTGAAAATATGATAAAATATTATTACTACATGTGTTTCTATTTCATAATAAAAATTTTATCGTTAAGTTGTGTATCAATGGGTTTTATACCACTATATTATCTTATGTTCTAAATGATAAACAAAAATAATAATTATTTCATTCTAGAATCACTATAAGATTATTTTGAATTGTCATGTGATGCATTAAATAATGAAAAATTATTCCTCATATCTATAGTCATATTATGAAAAAGGGAATATAAATGTAAAAATAATACCATTTTCAAATGTGAATAAACCATTATATGAAGAAATAGTACATTAATAATCAAACCCTCACCAAAAAACCCAAAAGTAAAAAAAATTAATAATTCCTTATATTTTAACCCCTAAATTGCATAATAAATTCCTAAATAAATTGAATACCAAAAAATAAATAAAAATTGATCACATCTTCTTAGAAAATAACCATTACTTTTTTATAAAATGTTATTAAATCTCAATAATAATTAAGGATTTTCTAGACTATATTCAAAATATAAAAAATCCTAGAAATCTATGTTCAAAATATTTAACATTCCCTTTATACCTAAAAATTTTAATAACATATTATCAAATATTATTATTATTATTATTTTACCAAAATAGCATGAATTTATTTATAAAAAATTAAATTTTTAATCCTAACTCATAACCATAATGGTCATCTTATATTACCAATAATAATTAACTCATTTTTTATCATAAAACAAAATCACTCCAACATCAAATCCATTAAAACATATTCTAATCCATCTAAAATATTTATTAAGAGAACATGAATTAACCAATGAATATCCCCTATTATTTTCGAACCAGGTGTCATATTCAGCCCACTTTTTATTCAATGAGTGATGATCATGTTAATACTCAAAAAAATCAGTGTTCATATGCCTATGTATTTATATTCTATAGCATACATCCTATTTTTTATTTCTATACATGGACTTCATTACATAGAAACCACATAATCTCTTCTTTACATAATCATTATGATGTTATCATGTACTTGAACTTATACAATGTTTTTTCATTATTATTTTTCCATCATAATCCCTAAACAAAATGAAAAATTATATAAATTAATATTAACAAAAATACCAACCAAAAGTGATATCTAAATATAAATCATTTCCAAAGATATTATTATTCATCTTGAACTCCCATCATATAAAACATCTAATGGGTATCTATGTGATTCATCTTATTATCAACCATAACCAAATAAATAATTCTTTATATATAAAAAAAAATAAAATTTCCTCATCTAATTACATCCAAGACACTGTTTTTATCTATGAACATACTTTGAAACAAACTATGGTGGACCATATATATGCACCTCTATCTGTTGACAATAACATACATATACTCCAGGATCATGTGATAATAACATAATTATTAACTAAGGAATTTAATTCAAAATGAAATGACTCAAATATAACCATCCAAAAATAAAATATCTATAAAGATCATTTTGCCACAAGAAAATCAGATACATTTATGTTTTCTTATTATATAATATTTAGAAAATTCATTAATTAAAAAAATAATCCTTCTCATCTAATAGACATTTTTCCCATTATAGTCAATTTTTCTTATCCCACAATAATTTCTAAATATCTCCCATAAATTTATTCTCAATTATTACCCATATTATAAATACAATACATCGAAAATTTTTATATAATAAGGGGAAAAATAACAAAAAACAATTAACTCATTTAGTCAGTTAGGAGAAACATTATAGATATCAATCGGTGATCATAAGTTAATAAAAGATAAGTTTTATATAATTAGAAAAATCTAAAAAAAATTTATCTCATGCTGAAAAATTTATAAACCATAAATCATGAGTCATTGTATATGTATTTATTATAATAAATGACATGAGAGAGAATAGTGGATAATCTTCAATAATCAATTATGAGATATGATAACATATCATATCAATAGGACATAAGAATGTGTCATAAAATTTTGGTGAAAAAGTCAATATAGATATCATATTTGAAGGTTTCACACTAGTAAATTCATAATATAATAAGCTTAAGCTAATCACCCATGTGTCTTATTTCAATTGGGTTAACTACCCATGTCCCTTCCTAGGATTAGGCAGCCTAACTGTGTTCAATATTTGACAATGACGAACCACCCCTATACGTTCCTGGGCATGGGATTTGACACCCACATGTTACTATAAAGAATAATTTTTATTATTTTATGATACCTTGTTTCAAATTTTGTTCAGGTAATTTGTGGTCATAATATTTTGATATTTATAATTTTTCAATGGGATTCTTTATTTGCCTATATGGTTAGTATTAACCGAGAGACAGCCATTCAAAGGGTACTATCAGAGATATAGTGTGGTTTATCATTGTCTTGACATGGTTTTTCAAATAATTTCAAGCTTCTTATAGACCTATGAATCATGTATTTTATTTGGTTTCTCATTTAAAATTTCCAAAAAATGGTAAAACTATGTGGCCGAAGCATATTGATTTTCCATGATTCGAATAAAATAGTTTTTACCATAATTAAATTTTATTATTTAGCCTTTCCCATCTCTCCTCTATCCTCATTCATTCATTCATTCTGATAGAGCATGAGGGGGTTCTTTCCTCTACCTATGTTGATTCGTGGTTTATCCCTTGTTAAATTTTAGAGGGTTTGAATGTAAATATTCTTTGATTGTCCGATTTTTTCCTTTATATATGGATTGATATTTTTTGTTCCTTTCGAAAAACATTGTTCTCATGATGGTGGATTTTGGGATTCTAGTAGACCTAATGTTGGGTTTTATTATATCTAGGGCATATGGATTCCATTGTCATCCATGTTTAGGTTGTTTTTCTTATACGATACACATTCTAGTTTGTATTATCATTGTTTCCACTTCTTCTAAGGAAGTGTTTCTATTAAACAGTGTCATTTTAAAATTAAAAGTTTTCATTATATTTATAACAACATTTCTTTTCAATTTATGAATATTTGTGATATATATATGGTATTTTAAATTGTTTTGTAAAATTTTATCAATGAATAAAAGTCCTTTTTTAAATCAATGTTTTCATTTAGAAATGGAGTTTTTTTTATTTACAAAAAATGATTGAAATTCCTATAAGGATCATTGAAATTTTTTAAAAGGTTGTGTGTTGGATTTTGATCCTACTTGGTTTTCAAAAATATAAAAATACGTCTCAAAGAGGGATTTTATTCTAATTAGTAGTTGATGATCTAATGAATTAAAAGAGGCAAATATTTTGAATTTAAATCATTTTTTTAAACAAATATTTTTCTATTCCCCTTGTGAAATATCGTCAATGGAAACATAAAATGAGTTTGTTGGAAATGGAAACCTATTGTCTTATCATGGCTTTCAAAAGTAAAAACCCACAATTTAGTGGGTCAAATGAAATGTAAATTATATGTGTGTTTCCTATGGATATACAAAGTATTTTAATTTTGTGTTTTATAAAATTGAATCATCTTGGTATCCTACATCATATATTATGGTAAAGTACAATTTTTCCCTTTTCAAATAATGTTCTTCGATTATTTTGGGGATATCTTTATTTACTATGGATTTTTTCACTATTTGTCTTGGTTTTTGTCACTATGTAATTTCATTTCTATGTTTTATGGAATATTATTTATTTATCCATGATTTGATGACCTAAAAAGGGGGTTTCTTATGTGAGGTTGGTCGAGGTGATGGTGGGTTATAATATATTGATTTTTATTTAACTTGGGATGCTTGTTAAATAATTACTACATTGAATATGGTCATAGGAATATAGGTAATAATTAGGATACTTGTATTTATGTTAAATTAGTTGTTTTAGACAATTCTAGTGTTCATCCAGTCATCCTAAGAACAATGGTCTAGAGTGGGTTCCAATTACAATGAAGCCAGTATAGGCTAGTTACATGTATTATGTATGTTTGGTTTTATCATATTTTGATAGTGGGTATAAATGAATTTTATAATGGTAGATTCATTCCACATTATCACCTATGGAAGATCCATCCACAATTATTACTATATTAGTGGTATATACATGGACTCTAATCATGCACCTAGTAGTATATTCTAGTTACTTTTATTATCATGGAACAATTTTCTTATTTTTCTTTATTGTGTGCCTTTTTACTTGTGGTTCCCGTGTTGTGTATGATTTACCCATTTTGTTTGATTAATTTATAATAAAATGGTTTTAATATATGTTTTGAAAACCCAATTTAAATTAAATATAATCATATTGGGTTTGTAATGTAGTTTTAATTAGGGGTGTTTTGGTTTAAAAATTGGATAGGATAAGTAATATTCATAAAGTGAATATTTTTAATTTTAAAATAAAAAAGGGGTATTTTTACAATGTTATTATGCGACTGAGAGTTGGATTTCACATGTTATGTTTTAAAATCCAATTTTATATCGGTATCTTATAACTAGAATCTATGAATATAATTATGGATGAAACTGTATAGATTTCATTGGTGGAAGACAATAGGGATGGTACCTCAAAACTATATATTTTAAGTTATATTTTTACCATGAAATAGTTTTTATACATTTTTGATAATTATGGGCGAGTTTTTTGGTGGTGAGAAACCCAAGGATTTATTGAGTTTACATAAGACTTGGTTTATGTTTACATTATTTTTTACCCCTATGTTACTGTATAAAAATATCATTGTATGTGATTTAAGTTATATTTAATTTATATAATGATTATATCCAAAATTTTATCATTTATGTATTATGTGTTTTGTTTATGTAAATGGGTTGAATTAATTTCATTGGTTATAACCCATTTGATATTACTATTTATTTCTTGTTATATATTATTGATAATACATGGATACGTAACGTAAGGAAGATCAATATCAACCTTTTGGTAAGTTATCCACTATCTTTTAAATATTGCTTTAACGGTTAATTCACTACCACAGATGTTTCTATAATTTCAATGATCTTGTTTCTATCCCATATGGATCATGAATTCCCTTCCGGATAATTTTATAGATAAGTCAGTTGTCTGGATAATGGAATCCAAGGTTGGATCATTACAAAATTATATTAGAGCATATATGAAATGAAGGGACTATGTTCTTGAGTATAATTCTGTATATATTTCATGTTTCTTAGTATAATATAAATTAAGGTTACTGTTGATTTATTGGTAAGTGATTGGAGGATCCTATTATCCCTTACTCATCCTAAGCCACATGTTATCCAGGAAAGATGGGTATTATATTTTTAAAAATAGTTATGTATTAGATTTTTTATGGATTTTGATATGTGATGTTGTTAGTTTTCATGAATTTCTGTATGTAAGTGGTTTTAGGGGTCCATGAATATATTTTTGGGAAAATGGAGGAGAATATAAGTTATATAGTATACTTACATAGGCTGGAAAACCATGTGGTACCTCTATAGTTTGGTTCTATCAACTCTATAGATATTTTTCAAAGGATATTGCAAGGCTTACCAAACCATGAAACTGAACCATTCACAATACTATTTCTTCCCCAATTGAATATTTTTGACTTATCTCAATTTTTAATTTCTCGTATATTTATTTTTAATTATTAGAGGTGTGTTAATTATGGTTTTGATTCTATTTGTATGTTGTTATTATGAAATTGTTTTTTTATTTTTGTAGCTCATACATTATTCATGATTTTAACGGTTTTAATATAAAAAATGATGATAAATTTGGTATCAAATGGGGTGTTTCAAAAGTGAATTTACCTTGAATTTCAAGATATAATCTAAAAATTTACATCTCTTTGTGGTATTTTGGTAAAGTATTAATATAAATATTGACTTAATAAAGGAATATTTTTTGGTGTTATTTCTTTTGGTGACTTGTGTCCCACTAAGGTTTATTTATTGTTAAGGTGGGGATATATATTATGTTTAAGAACGTCACATTGTGGTGTGATTGATGAAACTTCATTGGTGGACCTTTCGTATTTTAAATGAAAATATTTTTAAAAAATTTTCTATGATATGGTTTCTTATGGTAATTTGAAATAAATTTTCCCACTTTCCACAAATATGGGATGTAATGTTTTATATTGATTTACATCTCATGTCTATCCCCATATCCTTTACATTTTACTTGATATATCCTTTTGAAATAACATTTTATAATTTTCTATTTGAGTGTCCAAAAGTGAATGTGTTTATTTTACCGAGTGTGTCACTATAGGTGTCAATGGTTTATTGTAAATAAGGTGGAAACAATTCCCATATTTTACATGGATTAAACTAAACTCATCTATGTAACTAGGATTAATAAACATTAATATACCTATATATATGACCACATTGATGATGAGAAGTAACCATTGGTATTTTATAATGTTATTCATTCATATTAATGAGATTTCACTTTTAATGTATTTGATGGATAAAACCTTTTTATACATATATTAATTCCATAATTGTGATATTTTTGGATGACATCATGTTTTAATCTATGTCAATGGAGTATCCCTAGGACCACCTAGCCATTTTTTGGGAAACCATTTACAAGAAAAACATTATTAAAACATATATAATGCTAGTTCTAGTTTCTAGATGTGAGATTCATGGTTCATGTGATGTTTTAGAAATTCATATCAGTGGATCCTAAGAAAATTAATTTAGTGATGTATTGGGAGAATCCCAATAATGTTTTCAAGATTAGAAGATTCCCATTATTAGTGAAAATATTATAAGATATATTTCTTAGGATTTTCAAGGATGTATTTTTCATTGATGACTTTGACCATAAATGGTGTGAGGTTAAACTATGATGAGAAGTGTTGGAGTTTATTTTATGTGTTTAAGTTAAGTTTTACATAAGCTCAATTTAAGATTTTTACAGAGATAATTAAGGTGTAAATACCATAACTCTATAATCCCATAACTAATTAATAATTTTTTATTAAGAACTAGACATAAGGAATCATTTCCTCATGGACTGAATAGTTTATTTGTCTTGGTAATTTGGATATACACATTAATTATACATAAATTTAAAAACATAAAAATCAAGAAGTATTTTCTTTAAGAACACCATTAATCCCTTTTTAATATCCCTACAGATCAATTAAACAAAATTTCCTGGCATCCTGGGGGGAAAATAAAACTCAATAAAGGGGTAAGATCAAATAATCAGTAAGGTAAAGAATACAATAGAATATATAATGAAAAAAATATGCATAATCAATATTTCAAGGTAAATAACTAAAACATATTCCATTTAATCAATAAATTTAGCATAATATGGTAGTAATTAATGATTATCATATAAATACATATAAATAATCACTTGAGTTTGAAATATATCAATGGATATTCTAACTAATCGAATAAACAAATGGGCATAAATAATTGATATCATAATAATTGAATTACAATTATAGACATCTGAAACTACTATCAAGACCTTTCACAATAAATTTTAAATTCTTGGGTAGAAACCCATCTAATTTGGGAAACTGGTCTATCTTATGAGACCAATCAATGCATCAAGGGTCTCTCTATAGCTGAGCCCCACCCATCACTTACTATGTATGATGCATTAATCATATAAAATGGGTGAAATATAATCAATATAAGCCTTCATATTAGAAAATAAATATAGAAAATGTAAATACTTACCCTGTTCAAATAAATGTAATCATAACCCATTAAGAGTAATAGGGATAATGGTAATGAAATTTTACATCCTTAGTCAAAGTAATCCTAAACCATCCAAATAAATAAGTATGATATCAATATAAAATATCACCTATGGATATTAATTAAATCAAAGGGTTGATGTTGTTTATGAATAGAAATACCATAAGAATGTGTTTAAAAATATTTTGGATAAAAATAACATTTTTATATTAAAGATAAAATTAAAAAAAATTAAAAAATTATTTTGAATATTATTTTATTTGATAATTAACATTTGAAAAGTATAATATAATCATTAAAACATGAACTTTTCATGATGGTGGAAAATTCTGTTGATGCTATTAGTGTTAGAAAAATATTTATTTCAATTTTTGTCACAATCCAAACATGCATTTTATGGTAAATTACATGAATATTACTTTAAAAAAAATCAAAAGTTCAAAAATGGTTAAAATAATCTTTGATGAATCATTTGGATAATGTTAAAAATATTTTTATAAAACGTGGTTTTGGTAGAAAAATGATATTTTTTGAAGAAATAAATGAATTTGGATTTTCATAAAAACATTTTCTCAATAATTTTAAGTTCCAAAAATAGGAATGGTTGTAATATTGCTTGAAAAGTTCATGAATAACAATAATATAATTAAATATATTATATTAATGAGATAACTAGAAATTATTCCTCTAAAGGTATAGTTAAACGTTAACAATCCTGAATAATGATGAGATTGTGAAATAAACCTTTACTACTTTGGTTACTTTTGACTCATAAATCCAATGAAAGAAATAACTTTAAAAAAGAATTATGTACCATGAATATAAATAGATTCATGGAATAACATATCAAAAGGATAATTATACACACAACATAATGGAATAAGTGGCTAATATGGTATATGTGTTGAGGAAGTAAAAAATGAGACAAGAAAACCCTTACCTTGGGTTTGAATCCCATCATATGTTTATAAAACTAATTTATAATATATATTTATTTATTTATTTATTAAAAATTGGATTAAAAACATACACAAGTTTATTATTCCATATATGATCATATTAAAATATTTTAACACCAATTTGTTAATTATATTTCATTTTTGTTATTGTTTTGTGGTGTTATTTTCCTTTTTTATCAAGATTGTTTTTCATGAATTTTCTAGTTGATGTACAAAAGATATACATCCATCATCAGAAGAATTATATTAATTTTATAAATATTTTTTTTTAAATTATATACAACCTTTTATTGATTATTGAATATTAGACATTGAAAATGAATAACATCAATCTGTGGGGTTGGTAGGCCGTACGTACATACGAATGAAGACATCATTCAATTAAAGGGTGAAATGGTATATAATTTTGTGATATATTAATTTTATATCATTTATATCATGTCATATATATCATATATATTCCTTAAATTTATACTTATTACTTTCCATGTAAATTGTAACTAAAAATATTACATTGTTTCGCGAGATTGTAGTCTATCGTATAAATGAGAGACATTATAATATTTCAAATGGAATATAATGTAAGAATATATATTTGATATTATAACACCAAGAGTATAATTATATATTCAAAATTATATATAAATTAAATATATCATGATATACAACCATGCCAATTGTTGATAGAAAACAGGTTACAACACTTCATGACATGGAAGTCCTCATTAAAAAGGATTTATGGTTTTATTTACCATTTGATGGAATTTTATATAGATCAATATTAGTACATAAAAATAATAAAATCTTCTTACATAATATATGTTAGTTTTAAAATATTTTAAGTGCTAAGGAATAATTTATTGTTCAAAATGAATAATGAAAAATAACGATCTTAGAAAAGAAAATTTCCTTCTTTTAGGAAAATATTCTTTTGATATTTTATTAATGACCATAGAATTGGTATTTTTGGAATAAAATAATCTCTATAATATTTCTAATTATTTTTAGGTGCTATTTTTGAAGGTTTTTTGTCAGAAAAAATGGATTTAGGGGTGTGGATAAGTGAGGGGAGTGAGAGCCCTTTTATAGTTGAGGATTAAGGGCACATTTTTAAATAGCCAAAAAAATAAATAATGGGAATCAACCTCATCACATGTGGCTCCAAAATTGATTAAAAAAAGGATTTTGGGAGTATATAGTTTATCCACACCACCACAATACAAAAAAAATGTCTTAAACATGTTGTTCTTTAACTTCTATGTTTCCTCAATTTTACCATTTTAAATTTTCACTATGGTAAATAGTTTTAGTAACGTAGTAAATTTATCATTAAGTAATAAAATACAATTAGCCTTATTATATAATTTTAAACCATTGATTCTAAATATGAACTAGAATATATCCAATAATATCCTATGTGTGTTCAAAATTAATTTTAGCACACATCTATATAACGTGAAAAACACTTCTTTTACCTTACCTATGATAAAAAAATCCTTAAGGAGTCAATATAGTCACTATAAAATAACATTATGTCCATGAATGGACCATAGTATATATTTTAAAACATTTAAAAATCACTTGGATATGATAGGTATGAGTAATCTTCCTTTAATCATTACATAATCTATAGTTATATCTAAAATTTTACATTCATTCACATTGAGGATCTTTTCAGGTTTAGAGTTTTAGAAAATTATTCCATAAATCATACATAAAAAACATAAAATACATAGTGGAAAATTCCAACCATTATACAATTTTTCCACCATATAAAACATTTAAAAATAAATTTTGATCTGTTTTATGAAAACTCTTAATGACTATCATTCATTAATTCTCCCAATCCCTTAACTATTCTTATTTTCTAATAAATACATTAAAAATGTGGGATGAGCATAAAAATATTATTAAGGGATATAAATAGAAGGAATGTGTTGTTCCATTTAAAAACATTAAAACCCATGAAAACATTATCATAAAGTAATAATTTTCTCCATTAATAAGTAGTAAATACTTACCTTTGAAACTAATATCATTTCATACATTTTATTATAACCATAAAACACATATAAATCATAGATAAAACATATTTTCATATTGAGACATCATTATAATTGTCAATATTATAAATGGAATAACTATGCGGTTGATTTCTACACATGTCACCCTTAAAAATAGAATAGCCATATGATTGACTTCTATACCCAATGCATTGGAGGGATATCATGTACCCACCAATCATTAGATTATCCTATATACAACTTTAATTGGTTTATCATGTAACCACCCTCCAAATTTGAACGTACCATTATATAATCATAACACAAAAAAGAATGAAATTTCCAACATGTCACTCATTATATTTCATTTTCACTCCTAAGAAAACATTTCAAGTTATTGAAATAATCTATCTATTTCAAAACCCAATTTCAATAACAAATACCCAAAAAAGGAAAATAATGATTTTTATTTAAGAAAAAATGTAATCTTGTAAAGTAATCTAGAAATAAAAAAATAGTCATGGTGGTGCAAATTTCATTATGTACATGTAAATTAAGAATAGAACATTCCTTCTGTCGTTTAAAAAAATGTTCTAGATAAAACAAGTAAAATGATTCCATATAAAAAACATGAAAAGAAATTAAAAATAGAAATAAATTTCATTTATAATCCATTAATATCTATATAAATAAATATTTAAAATAATATAATGAATATTAACATGGAGATAATATTAGTAAATTATACCATTAAACATTAAAAGCATCCCATACCACATTGAACATTCAAATCATAATCCCCATAAAAGAATAAAATATTGAAAAAACATGAGAATATATAAAATTTGGATATATAATTTCAATGGTTCTTTATATACACTTTATAAAATAATAAAGGTGAATGTCATTATGAAATGTCTCAATTAAAGGATATTGAGGTGAAATCCCTTACCTTGAGTCCAACTTGTCATTTGTGAATTTATCATTATGAATAATAAACAGATGTTAATTATTTACTTGGTTAAAATCCTTTTCTAATTTATGATACCATTTATTTAATTTCTTTTAATGTTTTAAACAACTACATAATCAATTATGTTTGCATTGGGTGTTTTGTCCATATTTGTTTTATGTGTCATTAACGAATTTGGTAGGTCAACTATAGTCAATGGGGTAATTATATAAACATATACATAATAATAATAATTAAATAATTATAATATTTATACATAAATTAAACTTTTAAAACCAATCAATAATTATGGTTATGAAAATTGGACCAACATTACAATCATTGAGACTGTAGGTTGTGCGTCTGCATGACTAACTTTCCATTTTTCAACATTCATTATAGATAGAAGGTAAGGGAAATTTATCTTCAATAATGATCTTTGTATAATATATAACATTTTATTTAGTCATATATACTTATATATATAATTCTTGTGATGTAAAATTAATCACATTTTGTTGAGGAGGCGGTACTCTACACGTCCAAGAACGACATTATCACTTTCTAAGTGTGTGAAAGGGTAATAAAGAAAATGATATTTTGTATTGAAAGAAAGTTAATTATATTATTAATATCATATAGAGGAAATTTATGTCAGAAATTTTTAATTAAACACATCTTTAATATATTCTATGTCAGGTGTGAATGTATCACAATGCTTTGACGAGATGGTAGTCCACACCTCCACAAATGATGTTATCGTATTTACAAAAAATGGAAACCATGAAGGTATGATTATATAGAAAATAAATAAGTATTAATACATTATAAATATAATACATAAGTAAATATATATATCATATAAAAACATTGTTTCATTCATAATTCCCAACCATGATAGGTGGTAAAGGAAAAAATGAATAACATCATTATGTGATGCGGTAGTTTTTCATAAAAGAATGGTAATTTTGTTACCCATTAGATATAAATATGTATAATTGTATGTTTAAACCTTAGAGTAGAACATATATGAGTATTTATTATACCTTGTTTATCAAATAATCATGTAATAATAATAATTGAGGTGGTGTATGATGGAAATAAAAAAATGATCTTGTGGAAGGATGTTACTACTTTTTCGGGTTACTCCTTTTGGTTTGCACCAATGGGATTCATGTGTCAGATTAATTTCTAAGGTTAGGTTTCATGAACCATCCCGGGTACCCCGGTAACCCAATAACTGAGCTGGTCCTAACATAACCCGAAGGGAATTCCTAATTCACAAGGTTTGGTGACTAGCACCTAGCATCATACAACATACAAGTGGGAATGATTTTTTCCAAAAAAATACAGAACTAAAATAGAAACAAAACAGTAAGAATATCAAATGAAAACTCCACTAGGAGTAAGGTTCTAAAATTCAAAAAAACAAAAATCCAAATTACTTAAACCTGAGTACAAAAATAGGAAAACACTCCCAATGTCCCTAATGACAGAACTCACCAAGTCCAAATCTCAACAGATGGATCCACCTCCAAGATATCCCTTCCCTTTACTCGAGCCTATAAGAAGAAAGTCTACAAACACCTAAAGTAAAAAAGTAGGGTGTGATACAAAGCCTAATAGGATACCACCAAATTTTCCATAATAGAGGCCACATATATATTTTCCAAATAAAAACATTCAATTTTTCAAAACAAACAGGTTTGGAAACATAAAATCATATATAATAAAAACATTATAAATAGTTTCAAAATGATATAAAATACATTCAAATAAGAGGGTTTACTTTATAAGATAGGGAATATTTATAAAATAATGGCTTAAGTAAAATAGATTATATAAATTTATCAGACATATAAAGCAGTTCAAACAAATATTGGCATACATTTATATATCAAATATAAATAAACAATTGAGAAACATGGTCATATTCCAAAAGGTATGATAGTATTAACTAGATATAGGATTATACACTCTCTAAGTGAACTCATCAAAATTTGTATACACATGTAGCTATAACACTTTCCAAAGGAGACTCGTCACTAACCCATCCGGGATGTGACCCGCTGCATGTATTTTTTAGAACATTACTATAGTGAACTCACTAACTACATAAGTATTACATACAAACTTACATGATGGGAGAACTATTTTAAGATTTATTAAAATAAAATCAGTAACATTATTCCATTTCAAAAATTCAATTTTCTTTATATTTAAAACCAAAACTGGTTTTATTCAAATACATTTCTTTTTCACATGATAAAACCTTTGGGTTTCTATAAAATCATTTTAAGCCATCAGCAAGTTGGAAATTAATTCAAAACCAATTCCATCCTTTTCAAAATTCTTTTTTTCATAATTAAATTCAAAAATTTAATTGAAAATGTTTTCATCAAACCCATGATTTAAATTTAACAATTTAAATCAGATAATTTCCATAAATCCATACCACTTTAATGCAATTGGGGGTTTTATAAATTTACATTTCAAATCCTCCAATTAATTTGAATTTGGGTTTTATTCAAGCAATTGAAAGAAATAATGAGAATTTTAATTTAAATCGGAAATTGAATGAATTCAAGAAATACGATGGTAATCAATTTGGAAAATTGAGACAGAACCGCCTACCTCTTTCCCAAAGAATGACACTGACAACAACACCTTTTAATGAGAAAGAAGGTGAAGGAGACCTTGAAACACAACCTATAAGCACGATACAACACCACTGCACATAGATAAATTAATTACTAGATGTTCCATTAAAAACCTATGTGGAGAGAAATAGAATAACTTGAAGAAAAAGAGAAAACAAGAGAAAACCCTTACCCGGGAATTACACCCCAAGAAAAGCATCGATCCAAATCTGTTTCAATCAAACCGGAAGAAGGGGAGCCTCTAAAAATTTATAGGAAGGGTCTAGGGTTGAGAGCCAAGAGGTATTAAATAAAAATTACCAAGAAGAACTACCAATCATGTGTTTTAAAAATATACACAAGCTAGGTCGCGTCATTTACCCTAGGGTCATGACGTATACCCCAGGGTCACGACGTGTAATCCACACTGGATAAGTTACACTAGAAAACACATTTCCTAAGATTAAAAACTGATATTTAACCCCTAAATGACGTGTAAATTAGGTACACAATGTTTACCTTAGGTACAATACGTGTACCTTCTCATAGCATGCTCTCCCATCTCACGATATGATCTCCCAGTCCATGACATGCAACCAACAGCATGTACATGACATGTTCTTCAGGTACATAGTGTGTACCTATTCTGTAGTCTGTAGTAAACCCAAAAAAACACATAAACAAATTTTTAACCAAAAAGGGGACTTATAAAAGGTGTAAAAGTTATCCAATCAAGGTAACAAGATGTAACAACCTCCCACCATAAAATATTTCTACCCCTTGAAAGCCTATGAAGAATATTCCATGCCAAAAAGATAAAGTCACTGCTCTCTCATTAGTGCCTCTCGTTCCCACATCTCATGACTATAAGTGCCATTTTTCTATATTACAATAACCAAACGTATATTCTTCTCATGAAAAACCTTAGTCTTAGAATAAACTATCCTAACTGGTTACTCAGTCAAAGATAAATCAGGCTCGATCTCAAGAACACTCCCACTCAAAATGTGGGAGGTATCAAATAGATAATTTCTCAAATGCGATACATGGAACACGTTATGTATCAGCATCATCTATTATGGAAGTTACCAATGGTAGGCATTCTTACCCACTTGCTGGATAACCTTGAAAAGTCCCACAAAGCGAGGAGAAAGCTTCCCTTACTTCCTAAGCCACTGATGACCCAATCGGGGTGAAATCTTTCAGAACACATGATCAACAAATGAAAACTCCAAATATCTATGGTTTCAATCAACATATGAATTATATCGGCTTTGTGTTGTCAATATCCTCTGACGTATCATCTGAATCTTTTTTGTCATATCCTGCACCAAGGTTGGTCCAACCAAAGAACTTTCACTAACCTCAAACCAACACAGCAGAGATTTACAAGATTTACCATACAAGGCCTTGAAAGGTTTCATTATGATCTTGGACTGGTAACTATTGTTGTAAGAAAAATCAACCAATCCTAAGTGATCATCCCAAGCCCCAAAAAAGTCAAGAACATAGGCACGAGGCATATCCTAAAGAATCTGTATATATCTTTCTATATATACATCCGACTGTGGATGGTAGGTTGTGCTCAAACGAACTTGAGATCCTAGTGCCTCATGAAGGCCTCTCCAAAATCTATAAGTTAACTGGGGATCCGTATCATATACTATAGAAAATTGAACTCTATGTAAGAAAATATTCTCTTTCAAGTAGACATTTACCAACTCCTCAGTTTTGGTCTTATCACAAATGGGTATAAAGTGAGCTGACTTGGTCATCCTATCGACCACAACCCATATTGCATTATTCTTTCTCTCGATATGATGAAACCCTACCAAAAAGTACATAGAGATCTCATATCACTTCCAAGTAGGTACTAGGAGTGGTTGAAGAAAACTTGAAGGTTTCTGGTGCTCGGATTTCACCCGTTGGCATGTATAGCAATGAGACACAAACTCATCAATGTCCCTTCTCATACCTCGCCACCAGAACTACTGCCTCATATCATAGAACATTTTTTTGGTTCATCTGTGCACAACCCACTAAGAATTATGGAAATCCCTCATCACCACCTTTCTTTCCTCTAATGGAACAATGAAGTGGTTCTGATATCATAGAACACCCTCTTTGGAGAACGGCCATTGGGAAACTGTCTCCCCTCCATAAAGGGATTCTCTAATAAAATAGAACTAATAATCATGATCTTGATCTTGAAGAATCATCTTGAGAATAGTACTTATCAATAGCACACTAGCTAAAGAAACCAAATCCCCTTCCTCCTCAACTCCATTATGAAATTGTGTAAAAAGAGCCATCAAATTCCACTCTTCCAAATATTCTTTCACTGCCTAGGTTGGAAGATTCCTGCTCAAAGCATCAGCAACATAATTCCCTTTCCCCAGGGTATAAGTGATGTCAAAGTTGAAATAATGCATGTACTCCAACCAATTCCTCTACCGAAGATTCAAATATTTTTTGTAGAAGATTTAACATAGGATTTTTTGGTCTGAATACATCATAAACCTTTCACTAAAAAGGTAGTGCCGCCAACTCATTAGCGTGTGCATCACAGCCTCAAACTCCAAGTCATGAGTAGGATAAATCTTATAATGTGGCCTTATATGATGGAATATATATTCTACAATATGATCACCATGCATAAGAATGCATCCCAATCCTGAACTTGATGCATCATAAAAGACCACATAGCCCTGCCTGGTTTTTAGAAGAGTCAACACCAGCATAGTAGTCAACAGATACTTCAGCTCAGCAAAATAACTATGACATTTATCATCCCATGAAAAATTCTCCCCCTTCTATGTCAGATCAGTCATTAGAGAAGCCAAATTTTATATTTCCTTCACGAACCTGTTGTAATATCTGAATAAGCCCAAAAGCTTCAGATCATTAAGACATTTTGTAGTTACTCCCATGTCATCACAGACTTCACCTTTTCAGGATCAACTTATACACCCTTTCTAGATACCATGTGTCCCAATAATTTCACTTCTCAAATCCAGAATTCACACTTCTAAAGTATGGAATAAATGCAGTGAGTTCTTAGAAGATTCTAAAACATTCTCAGATGTTGCACATGATACTCCCTGTACAAGGAGTAAACAAGAATGTAATCCACAAAGACTACCACAAAGGCATCCAGATACTTATGGAAAATCTTTTTCATTAAATCCATAAAAATAGTTGGTGAATTTTTCAAACCAAAGGGAATCACAAGGTACTCAAAGTGCCCATACCTGCTCTGAATGTTGTTCTTTTTAATGTCAGAATATTTTATAATCAACTGATGATAACCAGGTCAAAGGTCAATCACTAAAAATCACTTTTCCCCTTTCAGCTGATCAAATAGATCATCAATCTATGGAAATAGGTATTTTTTCTTTATTGTAACTCAATTGACCTTTGAATAACCAACACATAGGCGAAGATATCAAACAAATTTCTTAGAAAAGAGAACCAGTGCTACCCAATGTGACACACGTGGATGAATAGAGCCTTTCTCAAGAAGGTAATAAAACTAAGACTTCATCTCTTTGAGATGATCTGGTGCCATATAGTGAGAGGGTATAGAGACTGTTTGAGTACTATGCATTAAGTCAATAAAAAATGAAACCTATCTCCCTGGTGGAAGACCAAAGAAATCTGAAGGGAACACATCAGAAAACTTAGCAACAACTAGAGGAATATCACCCCTATTGAATCTCTCTCCAAGAAAAAAGAAAACACTAATATCACTTTCCCCAATTCTGGATAAGAAGGTTCAGCTCTGCTCAACATTGGGTCCCATTCTCCTTGAAAAACAAGAGGCAAACTGTTAGGTGTTGTAATGTTGACCCATCAAAGATAACAATCAATTTGGGATTTATTGGAAATGAGTCAATCCATCCCAAATATGACGTCAATAGATTTCATATCAAGAACCACAAAACTCCAAGCTAGCTCAACATCTAATAGAGAGAAGAAACATGCAGGACTATGGATACTCTACTCTCTCTTTGTACCAAGGGGTGTAGTAATACCTATTGCTCAAGAAAGTTTCTCCATATGATGATTATGCAGGTTAACAATACGGGTTGAAATAAAATAGTGAGATACACCAGTACTAAAAAGAGTAGTCACTATGGATAAATCAATGGTAATGGTACCTCTCATAGTTGTTTGACCCATGTCTTCTTCCACTAGAGACTCTTACACTGTGTGAAGAATCTTCATTGTGGGTGCATGGGGCCAAAACCCTTTCATCAGTGAATTATTTGATTTCCCCACAGTTTTGGGAGGAGCTAACGATCATATCCCACTACACGGAGTAGAGAAGTGATGTAAGAACCTCTATAAGTTCCCTAAACTTCCATAGGATCATCAGTTCTTGGGTTACTCATTGTAAACCCTCAAATAAATTCCTATATTTGCACACTAGTATCAATTTAAAGAACATCCTCATGGAGCTGTAGGAGCTCTGGAATGACTCTCCCATCGAGAACTTCGATGAGGATTATCATGTTTCCATTTTCCGTTGAAGGAACTATCACTGCCACTATGAGAAAAAGGAACTCCTTTCAACCCAGACTTTCCAACCAAGTCCATATCAACCATCATCGCCCTATCCATCACATCAGTATAAGTGGGAAGCTTTATCTAGAAAGCCTAATAATGGATATCTAATCGAATTCCCAACTTGAATCGTCGATCCTTTATCCTCTCATTATATACAATCTCAGAAGAAAACTATACTACCTCAAAAATATGATTTTAATACTCAGTCACAGTTTTGTCAGCCTACTCAAGATTGAAAAACTCCAAAGCCTTAGCTAACACCTTTGAATCTCGATAGAACTGATTTTTGAAAATAATATCTAACTATTTCTATTGTAATCCCTCATGTTTCCCTGTCATCTCTATCCTGTCCCACCATCTCATACTCAGTCCCTCCAGCACGAAGGTAGAAAACATCACAATGATCACTTATAGTGTCTCCAATAACTCAAACATACATTCTATCTTGCCCAACAATTCCTCAGTATGTTAAGGATCAATGGATCCTATAAAGACTGGTGTATTCTAGTGAAGGAACTCTTGAGAATTATTCTGAATAAATTCCCCCTAAGGATTCACAATGGGATCCTGAGCAGGAATTTGAGGTGGTGCTTGTCTCATAGCTTGGACAGTGCACCCAATCACCTCCACCAGATTTGGATCAAAAACAATATTTTCTTGCGGAGGTTCAGCATAAGCCTTTTGCTGTATCTAATTTCCACATCTTCTTAGAGGAATGATGATACACAACATCGATAGAAAAAAGGAAGACATTAGATTATCACCCAAACTGGGTAGAAAGAGAAAATATTCTCAATAGAAAGGACAAACAATATTTGGATTTCTCTCTATAGAAATATTAATATGGAAAAGACTAGAACTAATTCACAATATGTTTATCCCTAACCAACCATGGTGACGTAAGGTTCATTGTGGTGACATCCATCCAGACACTCAATCACAAATACCTCCTAAGTCCATACAAGATTTAAAAAATGTATACTAACTTCATGATATAAGTTGAACAGCCTCCCTATGATACCAATTTTCCAAAAACCACCCTAGTTCCTTGGTAACCCAATAACGAAGCCAGTCCTGACAAAACTCGATGGGCGTTCCTGATCCCCATAGGTCGGCAACTAGCACCCGACATCATACAACATATAAGTGTGAACAATTTATGTCATGATAATGTGGAAGCAAAAGAAAAAAAAAATTGTGCATGTCAAATGAAAACACCACTGGGAATAAGGTACCAGAATACAAAAAAAACATAAAATAAAAGTATTGAAACCCAAGTACTAAAATAAGAAAACACCCCCAAAGTCCCTAAGGACACAACTCACCATGTTCAAAGCTCAATAGCTGGATCCACCTCTAAGAGATCCATTCCATTTCCTTGAGCCTACAAGGAGAAAGTCTACAAACAACCAAAAGAAAAAGTATGGTGTAAACCTAATCCTAGTAGGATACCACCAAATATTCCAAAATAGATGTCAAATATATATTTTTCCAAATAAAATATTTCAATTTCTCAGAACAAATAGGTTTGGCAATATAATATCATATTTAAAAAAACATGCTAAATAGTATCAAAATGATGAAAAATATATTCAAAGCACGGGATTTAATTTACAAGAGATTGAATATTTTTAAAATAATGGATTAAGTAAAACATTTATATAATAATTTTTATATAAATTCAATATAAATGTAAATTAGTTCAAACAAACATTGACATACATTTATATCTCAGAAATAAATAATCAAGTGATTAACATGGTCATCTTCCAAAAGGTATGATAGTATTATCCAGCTATTGGATTCCACATTCTCTCAGTGAACTTAGAAAAATGTGTATACATATATCCCTATGAAACTGGAAAATGGATACTCACTACAAACCTGTCAGGGATGTGACCCGCTGCATTTATGTCTTAGAACATTGCAATAACATAGAGTATATCCAAATAACTCACTAACTACCTAAGGATTTCATGAGCTCTTACAAGATGGGTGAAATATTTTATGGCTGATTAAAATATGATAAATTACATTATTTATTTTCAAAAATGCTAATTTATTTCCATTTAAAACCAAAATAGGTTTTATTCAAAATAATTCCTTTTTCTCAAGATAAAACCACTGGGTTTCTGTTAAATCATTTTAAGTCATTAGCATGTTTGAAATTCATTCAAAACCAATTCTATCATTTTCACAAATATTTTTTCACAATTAAATTTAACAATTTAATTGAAAAAATTTCCATAAAATCCATAATTTTAATTCAACAATTTAAATCCGGAAATTTCTATAAACCCACCCTAATTCGATTGAATTGGGGGTTTTCCAAATTTCTGTGTCAAAACCACTTCAAATCCTATAATTAATTAAAATTTGATTTTTATTAATGAAATTGAATGCAAGATTGATCATTTGAATTTAAATTAGAAATTGAAATAAGTCAAGCTATATGATGGTAATCAATTTTGAAAATCAGTACGGAACCACATACCCCTTTCCCGAAGAACGACACTCATATAGCACCCGTCAATGAGAACAAAGGTGAAGGAAGAATTAGAACACAACCGAGAAGCATGATCCAACACCATCTGGAATAGATCAATCAATTCATAGATTATCTATTAAAAATACAAGACGATAGAAATAGAGGAACTTGAAGAATGAGAGAAAACAAGAGACAGCCCTTACCCAGGAATTGCACTGTAAGAGGAGCAATGATACAAAGTGGTTCTGATTGAACCAGAAGGAGGGGTACCCTTAAAAAACACCTAGTAAAGGTCTAGATTCAATATACAAGAGGTATGGAATGATAAGGACTGATCAGAAATTCTGATCATGTGTTTTAAAACTAGACGTGGCTTGGGTCACGACGTGTACTCCAAGGTCACGAAGTGTAGTCCACCCTGAATAAGTTATGCTGAAAAACCCATCAACTCAAATTAAAAACTTAAATTTAACCCTTACATGAGGTTTAACTAGAGTAAACAATGTGTACCTACTAATGACATGATCTCTCAGCTCAAGACATGATCTCCCTGTCCACGACATGTAACCATCAGCAAGTACACGACATGTACTTCAGGTACACAGTGTGTACCTGTTCCGCAGTCTATAGTAAAACTAAGAAAAGAACATAAAATGATTTTTAACTGAAAGGGATCTTAGAAAATGTTGAAAAAATACCCAGTCAAGGTAATGGGATGTTACAACCTCCACCCCATATAAACTCTCTACCCCCAGAAAGCCTTTGAAGAAGCTTTCATGACAAAATGATGAGGTCACTGCTCTCTCATAAGTCCCTCACGTTCCCACGTCTCATAACTGTCAACTCTGGTGGAAGAAACAAATGATACACAACCTTACCCACCTGATAAATAACCTCGAAAGGTCCCACAAAGCAAGGATCAATATTTCCTTGATTCTTAAGTTGTTGATGACCAAACCAGGGAGAATCCTTTAAGAACACCTAATCACAAACTGAAAACTCCAAAGGTCTATGGTGTCGATCAGCTTAAGAATTATATCAACTTTGTGTTGTGAACTTAATCAGATGTATTATCTGAATCTTTAATGTCATCTACTACACCAATACTGGTCTAACCAAAGAATTTTCACCATCCTCTAACCATCACTATTGAGATTTATAAGGTCATCCATACAAGGCCTCAAAAGGTTTCATTCTGATTGCGAACTCGTAACTATTGTTGTAAGAAAACTCAATTATCCCTAAGTGATCATCCCAAGCCCCCTGAAGTCAATAACATAGGTATAAATAATATACTCAAGATTTATTATAAAACTTTCTATCTAGCCATCTGAATGTGGATGGTAGGTTGTGCTCAAATGAACCTGAGATCTCAATGCCTCATGAAGAAATCTCTAA
This sequence comes from Viscum album, assembly GCA_963277665.1. Classification (NCBI taxonomy): domain Eukaryota; kingdom Viridiplantae; phylum Streptophyta; class Magnoliopsida; order Santalales; family Viscaceae; genus Viscum; species Viscum album. The sequence goes on from OY728156.1 coordinate 539,952,118, forward strand.
AAGATAGAAGTGAACTGAGGATCCCTATCAGATACTATAACAGATGGATCTCTATGAAAGAAAAAAAAATCATTCACATAGCTATTTCTCAACTCCTTTACTTTGGTTGTATCACAAATGGGTTTAAAGTGAGCTGACATGGTCAGCCTATCAGTCCCAACCCATATTGCATTCTTCTTTCTCTAGGTATAAGGAAACCCAACCACAAAGTTCATAGAGATCTCATCCAACTTCTATGTAGGGACTAGAAGTGGTTGAAGTAAACTTGAAGGTTTCTAGTACTCACCTTTCACATGTTGGAATGTATTGCAATGAGATACAAAATCAGTAATGTCTCATCTCATACCTAGACACTAGAACTACTACCTCATGTCATAGAACATTTTTTTGGTTCCTGGGTGCACAACCCACTGAGAATTATGGAAATCCCTCATCATTTCCTTTCCTACCTATAATGGTACAACGAAGCAGTTCTGATAGCATAGTACACCCTCTCTAGAGAATGACCAATGGGAAAATGTTTTCCCACCATAAAGGGATTCTCTAATTCTACAAAACTAATCATCAAGAACATGATCTTGAAGAATAATCCTGAGAAGAGTAGATGTCAATAGAACAATGGATAAAGAAACATCACCCCCTTCCTCCTAAACTCCAATATGAAACTGTGTAAAAAGAGCCATCAAATTCTACTCTTCTAAATATTCTTTCACTTCCTGGGTTAGAAGTTTCATGATCAATGTGTTAGTAACGACATTCCCTCTCCCCAGGGTATAGGTGATGTCAATTTCAAAAGACTACTGGTAATCCACCCAACAACTCTACTGAAGATTCAAATATTCTTGGGAGAAGATATAATTTAGGATTTTGTGGTCTGAATACAGCATAAACCTTTCCCCAAAATAGTAATGCATCCAAATCTTAAGCATGTGCATCACTGCTTCGAGCTCTAGGTCATTGGTAGGATAATTCTTCTCATCTGGCCTTAGCTAATGAGATCTATATGCTACAGCATGATCACCCTGTATAAGAATGTAGCCCAAACCTGGACCTGATGCATCTCAAAATACCACATAGGCCTGCCCGGATTTTGGAAGAGTCTACACTAGAATAGTAGTCAACAAATGCTTCATCTCAGCAGAAGAAATTTTACATTTATCATCCCATATAAACTTAACCCCCTTCCAAGACATATCAATCATTGGAGAATCCAACTTAGATAATTCCTTCATGAACCTGTGGTAATATCCAGATAAGACCAAAAAGATCTAGATCTCAAAGACATTTTATGGTCTCTCCAACATCATAATAGCCTTCACCTCTTTAGGATCAAATGACACACCATGTTCAGACACCACATGTCTCAATATTTTCACAACCTAAATCCAGAAATCACACTTTTAAATCATGGAATAAAGGTGGTGAGTTATTAGAATATTTATAACCATTATGAGATGTTTCACATGATCCTCCTCAGACCAGGAGTAAAAAAGAATGTCATCCAAAAATACTATCACAATGGTATCCAGATACTCATGGAAGATATTTTTCATTAAATCCATAAAAATAGTAGGATCATTTGTCAAACCAAAGGGAATAACAAGGTAATCAAAGTGCATGTACGTACTCCGAAAGGTGGTCTTTTGGATGTCAGATTATTTTATCCTCAACTGATGGTAACCAGATTCAAGGTCGATCTTTGAAAAACAATTTTTCTCTTTCAGTTGATCAAACAGATCATCAATTTGTGGCAATGGGTATTTTTTCTGTATCATAACTTGATTGATCTTTTCATAATCAACACAAAGGAAAAGAGAGACGTCATATTTCTTAAAAAATAGAACCAGTGATGCCAATGATGCACATTTTTACGAATAAATCCTTTATCAATAAGTTTATCCAATTGAGAATTCATCTCTTTTAGCTCATTTGGTGCCATGTGGTAAGAGTGGATAGAGGCCAGTTGAGTACTAGGCACCAATTCAATAGAAAACTCAACCTCTTTCACTGGTTCCAAACCAAATACATCTGAAGGGAACACATCATAAAACTCAGAGACAACTAGAGTAAGATCACCACCTACTGAATCTTGCTCCGGGTCAAAAGAAAACACTGATACCACTTTCATCAATTGTGGATAAGAATGTCTGGATCTGCTCAACCTTGTGTCCCATTTTCCTTAAAAAAAGTCACACCACTGGGTATAGTAAAGTAGACATGTTGAAGATAACAATAAATCTAGGATTTATTGTAAATGATCCAATCCATCCCAAATATAATGTCAAGATACTTTATATCTGGAACCAAAAAACTCCAAGATTTGTCAACATCTGATAAGAGAAGACACAAGCAGTACTGTGGATACCCTTCTCTCTCTACGTATCAAGGGGTGTAAGAACGTTTCTCCATAGGAAGATCAATAAGGTTAACAATATAGGTTGAAATAAAAGAGTGATATGGACTAGTATCAAAAAGGGAAGTCACTAATGATGAAGAAATGGTAATGGTACCTCTCACAGTCACTAGACCCATGTCCGCTTCCTCTGAATATTATTCCACAACTTGAAGAATCTTCATTCTGGATGCCTATGGTTGGGACCCTTATGTTAGTGAAGTATTTGATTTCCCCGCAGTTTGGGTAGGATATGATGATCCTGTACCACTACACGGAGTAGATAAGTGATGGAAGAACCTCTGTAAGTGCCCTGAATTTCCACAAGAGCTACAGTTCTTGGGTGTCTCAATGAAAACCCTCCTAGAATGTCCAATATTTCCACACTGAAATCAAGTCAAATAAATTCCTTCTGGAGCTGTAGGAGGTCTGGAATGACACTTCCATAGAGAACTTCCATGAGTATCATCATGCTTCCATTTTCCTTTGAAGGAACTAGTGCTTCCATTGGGAGAAAAAGGAAATCACTTCAACCCTGACTTGCCATCCAAGACAATCTCAATCATCATCATCATATCGAGCACATCAGGATAAGTGGGAAACATCAGTAATAAAACCAGAGAATATATATTTGATCAAATTCCCAACTCAAATCATCGAGCCTTAATCCTCTAATTAGATACGATCAGAGGAGAAAACTACACCAGCTCAAAAAATAGATTTGAATACTCATTCACAGTTTTTTCAGCCTACTCAAGCTTGAAAAATGCTAAATCCTAAGCCAACATCATTGAATATGGATTGAAGTAATTTGTGAAATGAATATTGAATTCTTTCACCTATAATCCTATATGTTTCCCTATCATCACCATCATGTCCCACCATCTCCTACTCAATCCCTCTATCATGAAGGTGGATCACTTCACCGTAATCACTTATAGCGTCTCCAATAACTCAAACACACGTTCTACCATGCACAACCATTCCTCATCATGTTTAGGATTAGTGGAGCCTTTAAATACTTGTGGATTCTAGTGAAGGAACTCTTGAGAATGATTCTAAAGAAATCCCCCTAAGTATCTATAGCTGGATCCTTATCAGGAACTGTAGGTGGTGCCTATCCCAGAGAATGGATAGAGCACAAAATCGCCTTAACCAGATTCGGATCAAAAATAGGATTTGCTTGCTGAGGTCCAGCAGAAGCCTTTTATTGTATCTTATTTTCACCTCTTCTCAGATGCATGATGCTACACAACATAATTTGACAAAAGTAAGACATTATATTAACACCCAAACTTAGTAAAAAGAGAAAATATTATCAATAGAAAGGATAAACAAGATTTTTATTTCAATATATCCAAATATCAATAGGGAAAAGACTAGAACTAATCCACAAGATGTATATACCTAACAAACCCTAGTGACATAAGGTTCATTGCGGTGAGATATGGTCAGGCACTCAATCTCAACAACCAGCTATGTCTACACAAGATTTCAAAAATTTATACTAACTTCAAGACAGAAGCTGAACAGCCTCCCTCAGATACTAATTTGTCACAAACCAGCCTGGGTACCCTAGTTACCTGATAACTGAGCCGGTCCTGACATAACCTAAAGGGAGTTTATGATCCCCATAGGTTGGTGACTATCACCTGGCATCGTAAAACATACAAGTGGGAATGATTTCGGCAACAAGAATGTGGAATCAATAGAAAAACAAAACAATATGCATGTCAATTGAAAACCCCACTAGTATTAAGGTAAAGAATACAAAAAAAAACATAAATTCAAAGTAATGAAACCCAAGTAATAAAATAGGAAAACACTCCCAAATTCCCTAATTACACAACTCACTAATTCCTAACCTCAATAGTTGGATCCACCTAGAAGATATCTGTTCCCTATCCTCAAGCCTGTAAAGAGAAAGTCTACAAACACCCAAAGGAAAAAACTAGAGTGTTAGCATAATCCTAGTAGGATACCAATCATGATTACTTAATAGATTTCAAATATATATTTTCCAAATAAAAGATTTAAATTTTTTAAAATAACTAGGTTTGGAAACATAAAATCATATTTAAACAAAACATGCTAAACAGTTTCAAAATGATGGAAAATACATTCAAAGCATCGGACTTACTTTACAAGAGATGGAATATTTCTAAAACAGTATCTTAAGTAAATAATTTATATAAAATAATTTATATAAATTCATCAGTCAAATAAATTAGTTCAAAAAAACATTGGAATACATTTATATCTCAAAAATAAATAAACTACAAAGCAACATGGTCATCTTCCAAAAGGTACGATAAGATTAACCAGTTATATGATTTATGAACTCTCACAGTGAACTCAAAAAAATGTGTATACACACGTCCCTATGATACTAGATAAAGGATAATCTTCACCAACCTATTGGGGATGTGACCTACTGCATGTATGTTTTAGAACGTTTTAATAGAATAGAGTGAATCCAAATAACTTACTAACTACCTTAGGATTTCATGCACTCTTACATGATGGGAAAACTATTTTAAGACTGCTTAAAATATGATCAATCACATTATTCCATTTAAAAACTAAAAAATTCTTTCCATTTAAAACCAAAATAGGTTTTATTAAAAAACATGCCTTTTTACATGATAAAACCACTAAGTTTCTATCAAATCATTTTAATCCATTCGCATGTTTGAAATTCATTCAAAACAAACTCCATCCATTTCAAAATTCCTTTTTTCACAATTAAATTCAATAATTTAATTATAAACAATTCCATAAAATCTATAATTTATATTCAACAATTTAAATCAGGAAATTTCCATAATCCCACCCCAATTCAATAGAATTGGGGGTTTTACAAATTTCTATGTCAAAACCATTTCAAATCCACCAATTAAATAGAATTTGAGTTTTACTCAAGCAATTGATATCTAGATTGAGAATTTGAATTTGAATTATCAATTGAAATAAGTCATGAAATACGATGGTAATCAATTTGAAAAATTGGGACAGAACCACCTTCCTATTTTTCGAAGAACAACACTCACAACGGTACCCGTCATTGAGAACGAAGGTTTCGTAAACCATGAAACACAACCTAGAAGCATGATACCACACCAATGGGAATAGATCAATCATTTTTCTAGATTATCCATTAAAAACACAAGAGGATAGAAATAGAGGAACTTGGAGAATGAGAGAAATCATAATAAAACCCTTACCGAATAATTTCACCGTAAGTGAAACAATAATCCAAAGAGGTTTCGATCAAACTGGAAGGAGGGAAACCTCTGAAAAGTGCCTACAAAGGGTCTACGGTCAAGAGACAAGAGGTATAGAATGAATTGGACTGATTAGAACTATCGATCGTGCATTTTAGAACTGGTTGTAGGCTAGGTCATGACGTGTACCCTAAGGTCACAATGTCTAGTCCACAATGGATAAGTTATGACGAAAAACCCATCGCCATGGATTAAAAACATAAATTTAACCCATACACAACATGTACCTAAACTAAACGACATGTACCTACTCATGATATGATCTCCCATCTCATTACATGATCTCCCATTCCACGACATGTAACCACCACCTAGTACATGAAGTGTACTTTAGGTACATGGTGTGTACCTATTCTACAGTCTGTAGTAAACCCAAACAATATATAAAGAATTTTTAACTGAAAGGGATCTTAGAAAAGGTGGAAAACATACCTGATCAAGGTAACAAGATGTTACATGAGGATTATAGGTTTAGGGAGGATTTTGGGATCTTAATTAATCATATTTTGGGTGTGAAAATGGCTTTATTGGAGTGACGAAATAGGAAGGGTGAGTTCTTTTTATAGTGGAGGAGTGACATCCCTATAAATGCATGAAATGGGAATTCCACTGATGTTTTTCCCATGTCATGTGGGTAAAATAGCGGTTAAAATTATATCCAGGTGAGTATGAGGTCTAAAATTAACATAAAAAGTATTTTGTAAAAGATTATAGGTTAATTTTTTCACCTATGTTTAAGGTTTACTCCCTTTTTAATCTAATTTTCCTCTTAATAGATTTAATTAATTTTAATCAATTTCAATAATCTCTATGGTCAAAAACTAAGATTAACTCATTATATATTAAAAATTAAGATTATTAAAAATTTGGAATCCATTTTTATAAATTAAAATAACATAATTTTTAGAAATTAATTTAAATTTAATCCTGTAGACAAGATGACAATATGGAGGTTTAAAGTAAAAATGTTCAATAGTTAATTTTTTTTATCTAAATTCAATCGAATATTGATTACAATGACCTAAATTGATTTAAATGATATAAATTAAATCTTATTATACTTTAAAACAAATTAAAAACATAATTTATCTATATAAATAAAATATATAAAAAATTAGTCTTGAACTAAAATTTAATATTACTTAAAATTTATCAAAATATAAAAGTTAGAAAAAATAAAAAAAATATCACCCAATATAAATTTTGATATTTTAATTTCGAAAATAATGTTTATTTTTTTCATATATTAATTATAAAATTTTCAAAAATTATATTTTAAATTGGTTTACCATTAAAAGATGGTAAAAAATACCCTTTAAAAAATATAGACCATTTTATTCTTAAAATAGGATTTATTCTTATTTTAATCCTATCAAGATTATTGGATGAATGTAACAAATTTATTAAATAGTTGTAAACATAATACAGTTATTCCAATTCATTCCATCTAATAAAATATCTCAGTGATTAATTCCATGTAAAATAAAAATATTAAAAATATATTATTTTTTCCATAACTCAGTCTTGCTTGCAATGTATGATTTCAAAAAAACTCATTATTAAGTGTCAGTTACACTATTAGATGTAAAATACCTTTTAAGGTAAAACTACTATATATTTCATAAATATTAATAAATATGAAAAATATTTATTCTATCATTACCAAGGATGTTACATCCTTCCACTATTTTGGAAATTTCATCCTCTCAATTTTATTCACTTATCAAATAATTGGGGATAATTTTTCCTTATAGAATTTTATTATTCCTATGTTTCCTCGTCAACCATATGTTTTTTCCATAAAACCTTAACTTGATGAATTATCTTATTTTACAACACTTTCTCTTTATGGTCAATAACATGAACCGGTTGTTCCTAATAATAAATATTCTCTTCTAGAAGAACAACTTCAGGGCTCAAAACTGAGATGAATCTACTACATACTTCCTCAAAAATTGAAACATGAAATACGTTGTGTATATAGGATAACTCTAAGGGTAAATCCACTTTATAGGAAACTATTATGACTTTATTTATTACTTCATATGGCCCCATTAATTGTGGACTCAGATTCCCCTTCTTACCAAAATGCATCACACTTTTCTATGAAGAAACTTTTAAAAAATATGATCACCAACCTCAGATGAAATATATTTTCTCTGATTATCCATGTAACTTTTCACCATGATTTGAGCTATCTACATGTTTCACTGAATCAACTGAACTTTATTTGATGTTTACTCTACCAACACTGGTCCCATTAATGTCATGTTCTCATAAATCATCCCAAAAATATGGTGTCCAAAAATGATTTCCATATAATGATATGAGAGGTCCCATATCTATACTTGAATGAAAATTCATATTATAAAAAAACTAAACCAAAGAAACATATAGATCCCAACTTCCCTGATAATCTATTTAGAAAGAACAAATATTCACTTTAAATGTATGAATCTTCCCATAAAACTCTCTATCAGACTGATGATAAAAAGAGGTACTAAAATTTAATTTAGTGCCCAAAAAATTCTGATGTCCTTTCCAAAAATTGGATGTAAACCTAGGATCACTGTCTAATACAATGGAAAGAGTCACTCCATGTAACCTGAAAATATCTTTTATATACAGTCTAAAAATCAATTCTGGAGACATTTTATCTTGAATGCGATGGAAATGTAAATATTTGGTAAATAAAACCATATTAACCAAAATTTTATTATTACATTGACAAGACTTTGGATATCCAACAATGAAATCCATTGATATATTATCCTACTTCTAATCTAGAATTGAAAAGGTTGAAGCATCCCCTTTTGTAAATTTATCTCTTTTTTAATCTTCTAACAATTAAAAAACTTTAATGTATAGTAATAAATGTCTCTTTTCATTCCATCCCACCAGTAATACTCCTAATGGCCTCTGTACACCTTATTACTAAACAGTTAAATGAAAAAAGGAGAACAATGTGCTTCAATAAACATTTAATTCTATAAATATGTATCATAAGGAAAACATAATCTTATTATAAATCATAAAATACATTTTTAATTATTATTAAAATTAGGAAACTTACTATTCTTAAAAGATTCTACCTTTTCTTGCAAATATTGATCCACCATATGAGTTATCTTAATACCTTTTTGGAATCTTTGGCAACACTAACACCTAAAAATAAATAAAGGATGTCCCTACATCCACAAATTCTAGAACAAAATTCATCAAATCATTAACCAAAGTGTAATGTTCCAAACATAACATGGTTAATTTAGTATTACATTTTTTGACTTAAAACATCAACCACCATGTTTTCTTTTATAGGATGATAATGAATCGAGCAATCATAATTGTTGATTAGTTATATCCATATTTTCTTTCTCATGTTCAATTCTTTCTGAGTGAGTATATAATTTAAACTTTTTTGATCAACATATGTTTTATATTTCACACCATACAAATTATGCCTATAGATTTTTAATGCAAGATAAATATTTTCTCACTCCAAATCATGTGTAGGGTAACTTAACTCATGAGTTTCAAATTGACGTTAAGCATACTTAATTACCTTGTAATTATGCATCATGAAACAACCAATTCCTTTTAACAAAGAATCATTATAGATTAAGAACTAATCAGTTATAGAAGGAAAGTCCAAAACTATGGAATTCACCCATATTCTTTTCAGTTACTGAAAACAAACATTACAGTCTTCTATCTAAATAAACACAATGCCCATTCACATTAACATAGATAGTGGACTAGATAAATGACAACATTTTTAAACAAACTATAGGTAATAACAGAGTAATACCAGAAAAATATAAATCATTGTTGTATTGGTAGGTCATGGATAGTCTTCAACAACTTTTTTTTAGTAGGGTCATAAGTTATGACATATTTAGAAACAACATGTCTAAGGAATGATATTTTTTGCATATAAAATTCACTTTTACAAAACATTCAATATAGTTTCTTTTATTTTATGGTTTTAAAAAACGATCCTTAAGTTCCAATCATATTCCTCATGGATTTGAGAATATACCAAAATAGAATCTATACACACAACCACAAACTGATCCAAAAAAACTAATTGAAGACTCTATTTATAAGATTTATAAATACAATAGGTCTATTAGATAATCCAAAGGTAATAACTACAAATTCATAATGTCCATATCTAATCTGAAATTTTTTCTTTGGAAAGTCATCCTCCTCTACCTTTAGATGATTATACCTAGACCTCAGATCAATATTTTAAAAATATTAATCACCTTGTATTTAATCAAAAAAATTATTGATATGAGGAAAATGATACTTTTCCTTAATAGTTATTTTATATAAGAATCTATAATGATTGAAAAATCTCATGGAGATATCTTTCTTTTTCAAAAATAAAAGAGGATCACCTCATTGTGAATTGTTAGGTCGAATGAAACCTTTATCAATAAAATCTTGTAACTAGATTTACAATTCCACATGTTATACTAGATCCCTTCCATAATGGGTTATAGAAATAGTCTTAGCATTAGAAACTGAATAAATAGTAAATTAAACATCTCATTTAGGAACAACACAAGTTAATTCATCATGATAAACATCTATAAATTCATTCACTATTGGGATGTCACTAATCCGAACTATTTATTTGTTTTCATCAATATGAGCTATATAACTTTCACTACCATATTTAATAAAATTTTCAGCTTCTTGGTATGTTATCAAATTATTAAAATTGTTTAATAAAAATCTATATGATTTTTAATCTATTTTAGCACGATAAACATAAATACCATTCATACCTAAAATTATATAATACTTCACTATGGTAAGTTCAAAAAACAATTACTGGAATATCATCCTAATATTTTTAATAGGAAGATCCCAATAAATATTGGTTTCTATAATATTCCCACCTAGAGTTTTTACCAAAATCTCTATCGTATATTCATGAGGTGATATTCCTAATTTTCTAGAAATTTTAATAGATATCAATTAATGAAAAGATCTATAATTGAACAAAGTATTGGAATAATTTGAATAAACTAGGAACATACTTATCACAACATCATTTGATATCCCAACATCACCTCTAGTTGTAGAAAAAGATTTTACAACTCCCTTTTGATCTCAATCATACTGGTTTCAACCCTTGGTAATCATTATTGGACACACATTGTCCAAATGTACTATGTAATTGCAAATAAATCATCTTATCATTGGCTTTTAATTTTTTTCTTGATCATCTTCCTTAAATTCACGAGCCATATGAACAAACATACCATATCAAAATCACTTCCTAGACTTTGAGATTCATTATCTAGAATTATTTTTAACACACTTCTAATAAGATGTGAATTTTTTTCTTACCTCCAATCTTCATTGATGAATGATTCCTAGTTTTATTTTGACTAGACATATTTTTTTGTCATGGGACACATGTTCATTAGAAAACTCAATTTATACCTTCTCAGCGTAACAAAAAAGTTTCTAAAATATATTGAACTCATTAGGATACAATTACTTAAAATATATTGTCTTTAATCCTAAGTAAAATTTATTTATCTTACTATTAATATCTCAAATAAAATTTGGGACATAACTTTCCAATCAAGTTAAGTTTTTTTCACATGTAGCCACAAAATATTACTCCTTTTGTCTCAAATCAAAGAATTTTTTTCCATAAAAATTTGAAGAGCCTTATGAAAATATTTCTAAAACAAAATATTATTAAATTCATCCCATTCCTAGGAATAAATCTCTTCACATTTCCATATATTCTTAACCCTTGACCACCACTGGTCAGCTTTACCTTCAAAAGGATACATTTCAAGAGTTACATTTTGGTGATCCAAACAACCCATGAAATTAAATATATTTTCTAAGGATTAATCCATCCTTCACCTGGGATAGGGTAAGATGATACTATAAATGATGGGGGATGTTTTCACATAAAACGTTTCACTAACATCATGTTTCTATGTGGACGATTAGGTTTCTCTCTTATATATATCCCCCAAATTGATTTTTTTTTCATTTCCTAAATTGTCCCTTTAAGGATAAGTATAAAACCATACATTTCAAACAATGTTCTGAATTTAATTAGAATTAAAATTTTCAAAAAACATCATCATCCTCTCGGTTTCGTGAATCTAGATTCAAGAGCCTTCCTCGAGTCACACACTTATCACATCAAACATCCATTCCTTTCGCCTCCCCATAATAACCTTTTTGGAGATACCCACTGGAATCCTCACCATAGTCATCTTCAACTTCATCGTTGTCTCATGGAGTTTCATGTTATCATCATCACTATCATTGAAACTAATCTAATCCAGTTCCACTGTCGTTTTCATAGTTCAAACACCACACCAGTCCAACGGAGAATGTCGCAGTTTATCGAGATGTCAGGAACACAATCTGAATCAATCCACGAGTTCACTGACATCATCATGTCTCTAGCCAAACCACATCGCTATCTTTGCATCAACACATCTCCAAAGTCTTCATCCTTCACACCTCATCATCTTCGACCTCTGCAACAATGATGACCACCTTCACAACCGATGATGCATGGACCTTTGATACCAAAACATCCCACTATTATCAATTACCCTGAACTAGATACTCGATCTCATAACCCAAAGAACAATGATAACCACATCATTACTCTGACTTAGAAAGAATGGGGGAGTCCTAGAACCAGATTAGAGAAACTAACGAACTGAAACAGGATAAAATGCCAGTGAAATATCATCTCTACATCATTGCATCGTCATTACCATCAACACAACATTATGAGAAACACTAACATAGGGAGAACCAGACTTAAATCACCACAAATCACATATTTAGGAACTAAACCCCTAAAAATATGAAAAAAACGCCATCGATGAAGGGTCGCGCAAGGAATGACGACGACCGCCACACCGCACATCCAAAAGTCTCACCATTAACACTGATCTTGATGCTCCTTGGAGGGGTGTAAAAGGACGAGAGACCGGAGTATGGAAGAAGAACATAATCATCATTAAGTTCTACTAAAAACATTAAAATACCATTTTATGAGCATTAAAATCTCAGTAAGGGATACAAAAATATGTAAACCGTTATTCCATTGAAAAACAATAAAACAAACTTTATTATAAAATAATAATTTTCACCCTAAATATGTTTTAAATACTTGCCTTAGATAATAATATCAATTCATACATTTTATTGTAACTATCAAACCCATATAAAGAATAGATAAAACGTACTGGTATAAGCAGACATCATTATACTTACCACTCTTATAAATAGAAAGACCATGTGGTTGGCTTCTATACATGTCACATTTATAAATGTAAGATCCATACAACCTACTACTATACAAAAATGCATTGGATGACTATCATGGACCAACCCTTTATTGGTTTATCATGGAAACACCTATCACTGGTTTATCACATAACCACCCTTAAAATTTTCCAAGTACCATTATATAATCATAAAACATAAAAGAATGAAATTTTAAATAAGTCACTCATAATATTTTATTATAACTCATTATAAAACATATCAAGTCATTGAAATAATAAATCTCTACTTAACACCAGTTTTCAATAAAAAAATACCAAAAAAGGAAAATAAGTATTTTTCATTTTAGAAAACATGAAATATTGTAAATGAATCTAGAAATTAAATAATAGTCATTATGGTGTAAATGTCATTATTGTTGGATATGTTAATAATAGAACATTCCTTTTTCAAATAACCAAACATTCCTTATTAAATGTGTAAAAATATTCCCATTGAAAACCTTAAAATGAAATTAAAATTTGACTTAAATTTTCTTTATAATACTTTTATATACATATATATAAATATGTAAAATAATTTGAAGAATATCAACATGGATGAAATATTTTTAAATTAAATATTTAAACATCCATAGTGTCCCATACCACTTTAAACATTCAAATAATAACCCCATGAATGAATAAAATTTGGAAAACCTGAGTATATATAAAATATTGATATATAATGCCAAAGGGTATTTATATACCCTCTATAAAATAATAAATTTTAATATCATCAAGAAATGGCTCAATAAAAGAATATTGAGACGAAATATCTTACCTTGAGTCTAACTTGTCATGTATGTATTTATCTTCCTGATTAATAAAAATATGTTAACTATTTACATTATTTAGAAAAAATTTCAAGTTTATTATTAATTTTATTTCAATTATTACAATTTTGTAAACTATTACTTAAATAATTATGTTTATGTCAGCTCTTTTGACCATATTTAGTTTATGTGTCAAAAAGACGTTGGTAGGTCAAATATGGTCAACGGTATAATTATATGCACATATCTAGAATAATAATCATGAAATAATTATGATATTTAAAAATTAATAAAAAAAATAAATTCAATCATTAATTATGGTTATGAAAAATGGACCAATGTTACAATCATAGAGATGATAGGTCATGCTTACACATAAGTAACATTCCCAATATTCAATGATTATTATGGAAAGAATGTAAGTGAAATTTATATTTATATATTGATAATTATATAATAAATAAAATTTTATGTAATCATATAAACATATATATATATATATAATTATTTTGATGTAAAATTAATCACATCGTGTTAAGGAGGTAGTCGTCCACTCGTCCACGAACGATGTTATCGCGTTTCTAGTGTGCGAAAGGGTAATAAGGAAAAAGATATATTATATTTTTAGATAGGTAATTATGTAATGAATATTATATAGATTAAATATATGTCACATATGTTTAATTAAACCCATTATTAATAAATTTCATCTAATGTGTGAACATATCTAATTGGTTTGAGTAGGTGGTAGTCCACAAGTCCATAAACAATGTTATCGTATTTACACAAAATGGAAAGCATCATGGTATGTGTATCTATAAATTCCATAAGTATGAATACATCATAAAAATAGATATATGTATATTTATATCATATAAAAACATTTTTTCCATCATAATCCCCAACCATTAGAGTTTTTAAAGCTAAAAATGAATGACATCGTTATGTGAGGAGGTAGTTCACTGTACGCGAATTTTAATTTTGTTACCCATTTGATGGAGGTGTGTGTAATTTTAGGATGAAATGTTAGAATAAAAAAATATAAGTATATTGAGGATGATGAGTTTATCATATAATTTTCTAATAATATGAATTGATTTGGTGTATAATGAAAATAAAACAAAGGAGGTTGTGGAACGACGTTACCACTTGATCGGGTAACTCTATTTGGTCTGCGACAAATGGAATATTTAGATAGATTTATGAAAGAGGGTAGGCTTATAGTTGTAGGTAAGGGATTATGGTATCTTATTTGAGTAGATTTAGTGTGATAAAATGGAATTATATGTGTGAATAACTGGGATGGGTGAGTGCCTTTTTATAGTTAAGGAGGAGTGTCATTTTTTAAATTTATTGAAAAGGAAATTCCACCCATGTTATTCCCATATAATGTGGATAAAATAGTATAAAAATTAAATAAAATGTATTAAAGAGTATAAATATGAACTCTAAATGTATTTTTGACAAGTTTATAGGCCATATTTTCTATTAAGATTAAGCTTTACTCCCTTGTTAAGCTAATATTCCTAGTAATCGATGTAATTAATTTTAATCACTTTCACTAATATTTTTGGTAAAAAACTAATTTAACCTTATTATAAATTATAAATTATTATATATCCAAATATGGATTCTATTTTTACATATTCCAATCCCATATTTGGTACAAATTAATTTAAATTTAATCCCGTCGATGAGATGACAATGCCAGTTTTTAATATAAAAATATTCAAACATTTGCTTTGTTTTTATATCTATATTCATTGTGAAATTGATAATAATGGACTAAATTTGTTTAAATGATATAAAATTTATCAAATTAAAAATTGAAAACAATTAAAATCATAATTGTAATGACCCGCCAATTCTCATTGGCTTGAGAGCTCAACGAGTCATTACTAGGCCTTAAGCGACATCCCAAAGGTGCCAAAGGCTGTCAATAAATACCTAAGGGGTTCAAAATACTTGGGGGATTATTTACCCTTTAATTGAAAATAACCAATAAACAGATCAACAAGATAAACATCCCAAGAAACCACTATATGATGCATGATTTAACACCAATCACAACTCAACCATTAATTTTATCAAGAGCCAACCAAAGGTACCATAGTGAAAACCAACACTGTACATCAGAGTAAACAGTAAAAAGACAACTCAAAGACTACAAAAAAACAACCAAACTCCATCATCCACAAGCTCTAAGCTCCAACATCACCAACCAGCCCAAGTAGCACGAAGCAGTGCTCTAAACATGTGACACCTTACCTTTTCCAACATCCTGGTATATGAAATCTACAAAAGCACCAACGTGACCAAGAAGGGGGTGAGTGTTGAAACTCAGTATGTTTTCCCCGATGACTTCCCAACTCATGCCTCTAGGATAAAACATGTTAGCACATTAATATAAAATAATTTATGTAAAACAATTCCAAAACAGTTCACAATATAACAAGTTCCATGTCCAATCCATTTTTCCAACAAAACCATCTTTCCCAAGAAAATCAATCATGCAATATTTCCAATCAAATTCACATTTCCATTTTGGCACATTCATTCCATTCCAAAAATCCACACAACCAACCATGCATGCAACATGGACCTCCCTATACTCGCGAGTGGTGAGTTATCCTTCCACTAAGTCGTCACTTAGTGAACTACCTTGACGGGGGTACTTCACGACCTTATCCATCCCAACCTTTTGATGGGGGACTTATAAAACTTATCTATCCCAACCTTTTGATGGGGGTACATCTCGCCCTTATCCATCCCAATGCATATGAACACACACCACAACCCATGCAATCCATGCCCAGAACCAAGTGTGTTCAAAACCTTTCAATAAAGAATCACCCTTTTATTGAAAACCCCTTTTTATGCAAACCATTTTCCAAATCCAGAAAATCCATATTTTAAAATTACCATTTGAAAATCAAGAAACCAAAACACATTGCACAACTATTCTTTCAATTTCCACAATTTCATTACAACCCATAAATCATCACTAAAGAAGATTTATAACATGTTTTTCATCACAATTTCACAATAAAAACCAAGAAAATAAATCAATTTGTACTAAGACATCAAGTTCTAAGAAAGAGGAATCAAGAGTGAATCCACCTACCTCAATAAATTGGGTGAAACCAAGCCACAGATGAAGAACGCTCAAGAACACTGGGTCAATTCTCCAAAAACTCTCCTTAGATATCTTCTCCTAACACAACCAAGACCAAATATTGTCATATTTAGAATCCACACCCTTAGATCTACCCATAACGAGCATAGATCTATGAAAATGAGAGAATATGAGAAGTAGATCTATGTAGTTCTAAGAAACTGATCAAGACCGATCACATACCTTATGAATCCAGCTTCGATTCGCCAAGAGAAGTCTTTGGATCACCTCCGGAACGCTTGGGAGAAGTCTTCCAACCTTCAAGGGAGAGTAATCCTAAGTTAGGGCTGCTTAGGAGGTTAAAATAAGGCAATTAGAGGCAAAACGAGTTAGATCCACAATTTAAGCATATAATTTTAAGTGACTGCATGGTTAGTCTGCACGGTTTGACAAACCGTACGCTAACTGTGTGTTGGCCACTGCCTTGGCCACCCTTCTCGCATGGTCTTGCAGCATGGTTAAACAAACTGTGCACTGATCGTGCGGAAGGAACTGACTCCAAGACCCACTGCACATGGTTTGGCCGCATGGTTAAACAAACTGTGCGCCGACCGTGCGACTTCACCTTTGCATCAAAACATCATTCCAAGTTCTCCCAACTCTCCCATTCAACACCCTTAACTTTAAAACCATGAAATTAATCAAGAAAGGGTTACATAATAGAAACCGAGGGTACTACAATAATTTAAGTATACAAATAAATTATAGGGAAAAGTAGTTTTGAATTAAAATTCGGTATTATTGATCAAAATATGAAAGTTCTTAGAAAAATACAAAAAATTCACCCAAAGTAAAATTTGTTATTTAACTTTCAAAACTGAATTTTATTTTGTCACATAAAAATTATTAAAGTTTCAAAAATTATATTTCAAATTGTTTATTTATTAAAAGGCATTAAAACTACTATTTTAAATATATAGACCTTTTTATGTGTAAAATTGGACATATTCTTATTTAAATCTTATCAAATTTATTAGATGAATGTAAAGCCATTAAATAAGTATATTAATACATAATATAGTTATTCTTATTCATTATTTTAGATACAATGGTTAGGATATATCTACCAGTTAAACTATTAATATTAATAGTATATTATTTTTCAGTATAGATCTGTCTTGCATGCAACGTATGATTTTAGAGAAACTCATTATTGTGTGTCAGTTATGTTATTGTAAATATCATACCATTTAAGTAAATTTTAATATCTAAATCATAAATATTAATAAATATGAGAAAAAATAAGTATTCTATTATTACATGGGATGATGCAATATGATATTTATGAATTTTAAATCATTTAATTAAATATCATTTATCATAAATTAACATTAATGTTAATTTTTACATTATTTATTTAATTTGGAAATTAAAAATATCATGGAAATGATGTAATTCAGATATATTATTTTCTAACTAATACAATATGAAATATTTATCTACCAAATTACTATAGCTTAAAAATTCATTCAATTTATTTTAATATCAGTATTTTTAGAATAATTTATTTTATTTCCCTATTAATTAAATAATTATTACATTGGTGTTGCTAAAAATTTTAAATTAATTATATTATTACTCAAACTTAACATTAATTATTCCCATTAATTTATTTTTTATTATGTTCAATATTTCTATCCATATTCAATCAGATATTAATTTTTTCCCCATACGAACTATTAATTGAAATTTTAAAGCAAGAGGGCGACATTTTATCTTTTTCATTACATTATTTATTAAATTGGAAATTTTCATGGAAATATTTCCCAAAAACTTTTAAAAATAAATAATAATGTGATAAGGGTTGTCTTATATCATGAAAAGAGGAATTGGACATATGTGTGAGTTATTTTATCCCTTTCCTTTTAAGTTTTACCCCATATTAAACTTGTATTAGCCTTAACTTTGGTAATTGATTTTAATTGATTTTACTTTTCATTAAGTTAAAAAATTAATTTGACCCTATAATATAATATTGATAATGAATATTACAAATATAGAATCCATTTTATCAAAATACTCACACAAGTGGAAATATTTAATTAATAAATACACCTGCATCCTCGAAAAAAACATGGTTTTCCAAAGAGAAAATTTTCATATGTATAGTGTGGTTTAATATAATAATCATTATTAAATTTATTCCAATAATATAAATTTTATTAATTATAATAAAATTTAACTAATATTACATTATTTATTTTTTATAAAAATCAAAACATTAAATTATTTAATAGAACATGCACTTTTCCATAAAAACCAATATTTTTCAATGTTCATCGAAAAAGTGAAAAATTTAAGTAAAAACTCAAAACATTCACCAAAATATATTTTTGATATAATTATTTCAAAATTAAATTTCATTTTTTCAAAAAAAATTATAAATTTTTTTAAAATTATTTTTAAATTATGAGTTCAAGGCATGATGAAAAATATTTTTAGAAAAATAATATTTTTAGAATCCATTTCTATTTCATTCAAATGATTTTTATTTTATTTAATATTTATATATAACCATTTAATTTATATTATAAATTTTTAAATGATATAATTTTCATAATTTAGTTACTCGTATTTAGACCTTCCAATTTAACATATTGGTTATAATGGACATATTAAATAATAATATTTTCTAGGGTATCACGTTTCATTTAAAATCGATGTTTCATGAATTTCAAGATAACTAAGAGATTGAATTTTTTAAAAATAATAAATTCTCAGGTTTTTACATTCTCTTCTATGATTTGTATTTTGATTCATTTAATCTATTGAACATTATGTTCCTCTTTTATAATATTGGGGTGTTACATAAGGGTTATTACATGTATTGTGATTCTTTAGTATCATGATTTGGGTGTGTGGTGATGTATCTTAAACATGGAGTTTATATAGATATCTACATTTACACCATCACAAGAGTAATTATCCCACTCAATCCCTCAACATAGAATTATTATTTCAGGAATTAAATATCTGGCTTCCCTATGATTTTGGGGAAGGGTTTATATTGTATTCAGATCATAAGATCTTGAAGTAGAGGGACTTGACTCATAAATAAAGACACTAAGTGTAACTTTTTTGGCCATTGAATTCGATACTGTTTATACCTCCTGAAAAGATATTGTATCATCTGATTTATTGAGATGAATACTTATAACCTAAGAATTAATAGAATCAAGGATTAGTGGTTCTCATGGGGTTGTTTACAGAGATTTAATTAGATGTATAAGAGGATGATTTTCTTATTTTCCGATCATTTTTTAAAGTAAATACTTCCTTGGATCATTATATTTTTTCTTGATTTGTTCAAAAATACAAAATTCAAGTATCTTAGGGGAGTTTTAACTAGTGGAGGTTCCTTAGATTTTTTTTCTCAATTTTTTAATGGTTCTTCTCTATTTGACAAGAGTCTTGATGTTCCCTTGATCTTGTGGTAGGAGTTGATAGAGGGTTGGAATAATACTAGTTGGGTTATTCACCTTGGGTATACAAAAATATTTTATGGATTTTTTATAGTATTTTCTCAGTCTCTAAGTGGAAATAATTTTATATTGGTGTTTATCAATATATTGATTAAATTAGATTAAATACTTAATAACATGAAGTTTTATATTAGTTAGGTAAGCTCATATATTTATAGGTTCTAGAGATCATAAATATTCTAGGTTTTATTTTATCCTTTGTTATTTATTGTGATCCATACATCAATTAATGGTTTTTAAATCCTATTAGAGTATAGGGATTCTTAACTAAAATTTATCATGGTGTATCCCCATTAAATATATGTTCATATTGAGTTGGTTGTCCATATTATCGAGGATATATTCTTTGCTTTAATTCTTGATATTGGACATTTTGAGGATATCCATCTATCAAGGATTGAGCTTCCTTATAATAATTATTATCTAGATTCAATTAATATGGATCCCTTTGAGGATTTGTATAGGTGACCAAGTTTATTTCCCCTCCATTGGATGGAATTGTGGGAGAGATCCATATTGGGGAAGAACATCATCTAGAAGATTATAGATAAGGTGTATCTAATCCCAGAGGGGTTGTTTACACCTCTGAGTAAAAAGAAATTTTATTCTAATGATTAACATCATTCGTTAGTGTTTAAATTTAGTGTTTCTATAAAAAATACATCTCTTTATTGATCATTAATACATGATTTATTACATAATATTACACCTAATACAACTTAGAAGATAAAAAAGTATAATGTATTTAAGAATTAGTTATATAAAATAACATCTTGACCATGGGAAACAATAACATTGTTGAAAACAGCTTTAACAATATTCTAAAATTCCATGGTTTTTAAAACTAAATGGGATAATTTGGGGACATACATAAGAAAGAGGTGATATATAAATCCCAGTAAGGGAATAAACATGTCATAACATGAATAGGATAATACATGATATACAATAGTCATGTAAATGGGTCATAAAAAGTGTGACAATCATAAACATGAACAATAAGGCATGATATGGCATGATCATCATAATATGGGAAATGTGGTAACAATATAAAACACTACACCATAAACATAGGTCAAGTATAACTTCCAAGACATCATGATGTAAAAAGTACCATAAAGGAATTAGGTTTACTATTTTTCCTAACATGATGTCTCATTAGAATAAACCTTACCCAAGGCATTGGAATACTATAAAATTTTGGGTGCACCTATCACATTCATTTCATTCTCATGCTTAAGTGTTCCACATAGATCATAAAAATGGATTCATTCATCATTATAATTTATTTTAATATCATTTATTGTGGAATAAGTACTAGTAATTTCCATGAAAAAGAATTATAGGTTTATAATGGTGGAAACCATTGATAGGAAATAGGTGTGGTATTCACTACACATTTTGTTTCTCATGGAAAACCACAGCAAAATTTCTACAGCATAACGATGCCACATAAAAAATCATAAAATGGGTTGATGAGAGTAAAATGGTTGTCTAATAATTTTTAAATTAAAATGGATGTAGTAGTGACATGTAATTACATATCCCAACATTTAGAATTTGAAGTATAATGCATAATATAATAATGAATCTTGAATAAATAAGAGAATGTGAGGATCCCTTACATGATCGTGTGACTCCAAATGCTTCGAAGGAGCTTCTTGAGATATTGGGGAAACCTTGGGAGGACTCTATAAAGGTGAGGGAGAATAAAATATTTTATCAAAGGAATTCAAGTGAACAGAAATGGAATATTTTGTGGGTTTATATAGAAAAATAGTGGGGATTTCTTTATTACTTCTAAAATTTAGGTTTTGGAATCTATATAATAAAATAAATAATACCACAAACCTTACCATGGTTTTTTCCCATGGTTTATAAAAAAATGGGATTAATTTACATTATTTTATAATTTTAAGGTATCATCTAAATAAAATAACACCCTTTCTTATGTTGAAGTGAGCCATACTATTAATGAAATGATTTTAAAACTTTAAAATATATTAATGGTTTTGGAGGATTCACAATGGATTTATAATATTAATAAAATGTACATAAAATCACATTATTTAAAATGAAGAACATATATTTGGTTTTGGATTTCATTTATAGTATTTATTACATCACTTTTTTGTCATTATGATTTCATAACATATGAAGTATATTTATATGTTATTTAATTATTAACAGAAAATTTGACTATCTCAGAAAATTATGAAATATGCACCATTGGATAATTTCAATGTTATGATTCCAAAAATAATATTCACTTTATCAAAATAATTTTATAAATATTTATATTTTACCTTTTAAAATAAAAAATGGAATTTGTGGACAAATATTGGGTTTTTAACAATAACAGTTTTGAAACACTTATAAAAATTACATTTGACTTCATAAAAATTATATGATAAATTATATTTAATATAAAATATTTAATAATATTAATTTATTAAAATATTATTTATTTAAAAAATCAACTAATTAATCAAAATAAATTCCTTAGTCGAATTTGAATACTACCTAAAATACTATTTGTATTTTATGGTTTCAAAATGAAAATTGTTTTTAAAGTAACAATAATTGGATGAAAATATATTATTATTATATAAAAACTAATGTAAATAATAAAATATCTAGGTCTTGATACATATCCTTTTAATTCACCTTCAAACTTCATAAGATTAATGTGAATAGTGTTGATAATTTCATGGGGTGGTTCGGTGTACATGGTTTGGGTCATGATCTCGATGAGCTTTAACTTCTCCCATAGATAGATTCACTAATGCTTAAGTTATTAGATGTAATATTGGGATGGTTCAAAGGTAAATCCCATTGATTCTATCTCCCTTGTAATCTTTGATAAATGGGTTTCATAGAATATGATCCTACTGGTTGAGGCCATCAATTTGTTTATATGTGTCAATTGGATTTTTTAAAACCATATATTTATACAAATCATGTGATCATTGTTCAACAGATATTTTATAAGTGGTAAATATGATTAAGGTTAATTTAAATCCAAAGGAAATAATAAAACCAAGGGATTATATGTGTTCTCCAAAACTATATTACATAATAAAACTTTTAATTAAAAAAATGAAATTTTATTTATAGCTATTTGGTTTGTTACAATATTCAACCCTTTAGAAATTTCTCACTCAAAATTTTTAATTCCCACACTAATATAGATGAGGGTAACTCTTTTTCATTACTTACACTTCTTACCACATCCCTTCTTTAAACATTTGGTTTCCCCACAACACTTCAACTACGTGCACTGTCTAATTTTGTAGAACTTTGTCTCTATGATCTAGGATCTTCAGCATCTTCTCTTAATATGAGAGATGATTCTACAAAGGTACAATATCTAAATTGAGTTCATATTATGGGACTGGTATATACTTTCTCAATAGGTATACATGGAAAAAACCATGTACATGAGATAGTTTAGGTGGGAGTGTTGGTCAGTAGACCACTGCTCTCATGCGATCAAGGATCTCAAAGGGGCTTATGTATCATGGAATAAGTCTTACCATATTCCCAAAACTCATAACATTATTACATAGAGATATATAGTGTAATATAATGTATCCAACATCAAATCTAGGTCCCATTGTCAATTTTTAGCATAGATTTTCTATCGACTCTTGGAAAACATGTTGTGGTACAAAATGGTCTTAACAATTTCCCCCATTTCCACAACCATTTCAGGACCTAGTAATCTTTGTTCCCCAAATTCATCCTACCATGTAGGAGTTCTACCCTCTTCCCATAAATATTATCATATGGGACCATTTGGATGCTCGAGTGGAAACTATTGTTGTAAGAGAACTCGAATAGAGGAAGATATTGATCCCATCCTCCTTTGAAGTCCATATAATATTATCTCAACGTGTCTTCTAGTGTCTAAATAGTCCACCTAGATTGGACATCAGTTTGAGGATGATATTCCATACTGATGTTTAATTAAGTATTCAAAGAATTTTGGAGACTCTTCCATAACATAGAGGTGAATCTTGGATCCTGATCAAATACAATCAATTGTGTTACTATATACAGCCTTACCACTTATCTGATTTATATCCATTAAAGTTTATCCAGTGAGAAGTCCACTTTAATTTCAATGAAGTTTTAATTCTTTGTCAGATGACCCACAACAACCTAGATATATTTTCTTCCTCTGGATGACTTTGGAAGTCCGATAAAAAGTTCTATGGTGATTTTTTCCCATTTCCATGTATGTATGGGTAATGGTTGCATCATCCCCTTAGAATTTTTCATTTCAACCTTTACTTACTGATATAATAATCACTTTGATATATATTCTATGATCACCTTATTTATATTTTCCCACCAATTATTCTCTTAGATATCTTGATACAAAATTGTGTTCCTTGGGTTAATAGATAAGGTTGAGCTATGTGTGTCAACCTAAAATTCCATAATTAACTCATTATTTTATGGAACACATAGTCTTGAAACAAATTTCACAATTCCTTCATCATTAACATTAAATTATAAGGATTTATATTTTCTTATTATTTCTAATTTCTTCTGAATTCCCACATTATTTCTCTAAGAATCCTATATCTTTTCCATAAGGGGTGGTTGAAAAATCATTTTTGAAAGGATTGATCATTTTTCTTCTTTTATGAATCCCATGTACATCCTTTTCAAATATAAAAAGATGAGATCCCTCTGAATTCTCATCAATGATATAATTGTTGGTTCATTCCTACATAGAGCATGTATCACTTTATTTTCCTTACTAGGATAGTAGTGCATTGAGAATTAATATCCTTGATTAGCTCTAAACATCTTTTACATCTCATATTCATCTCTTTTTGTGTGAATATATACTTGAGGCTTTTGTGATCTATTTATATATCACACTTCTATACAATGACATAATACCCCCAAATTTTCAATTTAAAGATCACTACAGCCAACTCCAGATCATGTGTTGGGTAGTTCTGTTCATTAACATTAAACTTCATTCAAGTATAGGCTATCACTTTTTCATTCATCTTTAACACATATCCCAATATCTTATTTGATGCATCGCTAAATACCAGGAAAATTTATTCAATTGTGGGTAGAGTGCACATAGGTGCAGTGATAAGCCTAGTTTTCAACTCCATGAAGCTCTCTTCGCATTCATTATTCTAAGAAAACATGACTCCCTTCTGATTTAGCTTGGATGGAGGGTTTGAAAATTGTGAGAAATTTCACACAAATCAACGATAATACCCATATAGTCCAAGGAAACTACGGATATATATCACACATTTTGGCCTCTTCCATACTTATTTTTATTATCTCTCTTAATGGTCCACAGATATCCCATTACTTGTAATGATATGACCCATTATTGAGACTTCCTTCAATAAGAACTCACATTTTTTGTAGTTGTCATAATTCTTATCCTTTCACATGGTCTTTGTCACAATGGTTAGATTCTCCTCATACATGACCTTGGTTCTGAAGTATATTAAAATATCATCTATAAATCTTACCAAAAAAATTTTGAGTTAATCTCTAAAAACTCTATTCATAAAGTAAATGAATATTTATGGTGTATTAGTGAGTGCAAAATGAATCACTATGAAACTATAGTGCACGTACCTTGTACGAAAAAGAAGTCTTGGGAATATCCTCCTTCACCCAAATGTTGTAATATCATTAATGCAGATCCACCTTAGAGAAGTATTATTCTCCATGTAACTGATTGAAAAATTCATCAATCCATGTAATTGGGTACTTAATATTAATTTTGATCTCAATGATCTCATCATAATCAAGAAAAAGGTGCATTCAACCATCCTTCATCTTGATGAAGAGGATTGTTTCACCCCATGGTGAAGCACATGGGTGTATGAACCCTTCACCTAGATTCTCCAAAAGATGTTTCTATAGCTCCTCAAGTTCCCCAACATTCATTCTATATGGATTCTTGGATAATGATAACTCCCCAGATATAATCATGATTGAAAACTTCAACCTCTTGGCTAGGATGAATATCAAGGAATTACTCAAGAAACACATCAGCATATTCCCCCACAATATCCATGTCTTTAAGGATGATTCTTCCCTAGCAATTAATCATTTGAGATATATATGATTTATCATATGGAAATGATATCCTTGGTTAAGATATTGGTTCTAAATAAGATTAATCATCCTTCTTTCACTTGTACAAAATCAGAGGAAATTTTTTTATGTGGAGAGTGATTTCCTTCTCATAGAAATTTATGTTGTCTCTATATAGGGAAAGAAAATCCATTCCCATAATTGCATCAAATTCAACCAAATGTAGTATGACATGGTTTGATGGTGTTTTCATCCCACTAATTGTTATAGGTGATGTTTTATATACTTTTTATTAAATAATTTCCCATTTGTCATTTCCAATGATATCTCTACATCCATTCTTTGTGGTTATGTTTGAATTGATTTACTAAACATTCATGAGATGAAGGAATGTGTTGAACCAGAATCAAAAAGTACATTCTTTATCCTTGAATGCTTAACTAACCTAATTTTCACCACTTCATTTTCAAGATTGACCTCAATAATTATGATGGAAACATTTCGCCCTTACTAACATTGATATTTTTGGTTGTCTTTGACAACCCTTGTCTTACTACATTGGTTTTCAATGTTCCATGGTTCTTTATAGTTGGAGCAATGAAAAATGAACTAAGGGTTGACAAGATAATTTCTATCCTCTATCGCATTAGTGGGTTTATATTGTTGTCAATAATTAGCTAGGTGTTCTTTTTAACTGAACCTAAATCATTTACTCTTCAACCTTACAAAATTTATAGGGTTCATAGTTATGAACTATTGACAAGTGGGATGTTGAAATTTCATTGAACCGTTACATTTATCCCTCATACCACTAGGACTAAATTCAAATTTCTGATTCCTACCCCTGGATAGCTTTGAGATTGTATCATCTCCATTTCAACTTTGAGGGAACATCATATATTTTCCTCATAGTTATCAAAGTCACATATTGTCAAGTATTTTCATATACTAGGTTTCATCCCACCAAATAACTAGTCAACCTTGAATTCTTAGGTAACGACAAAGCTAGAGTCATATCATGCAAGTCTTATAAAGTTTTCCTCGTGCACCTCAATAGATTCTTTTTCTTTTTTCATGAGGGAAATGAAATCACTTTTCATTTTAAGATAGAGAGTGTGGGTAAAATATGTATTAAAAAACATTTTCCATAATTACTTCCACCCCATCACTTCGATCCCTTCCTAAGGATTCATATTATTTGATTAATGTCCACCACTGATCATATTCTCCCTCCATACAATAATCAACTAGCAGAACCTTCACTTGCTCATAACATTGAAGGACTAAGAAGTTATTCCCAATGGAGTTGATACATTGTTCCATGATTAATGTATCAAATGATATATTGAAAGTTGGAGGCTATTATATCATAAAGTAATCAATTGAATCTTGTTCTTTATTATGTGGATTTGGGTGGTCCTCTTGATCTAGGTTTCTTTCGAAAACCCGAGTTAGCTTAAAGAATATCATCACAAATTTTTTGATTCCTTCCCCCATTTGGTTGGTCATCTCATTAGGGTCATCATAAAAATTCCTATTGAATTTATGTTTTATCTAATTCCTTTTATTTCTTATCATTGGCTAGAATAAATGGAAAATTTGGGGTGAGTGTATTTAAAATATTAAACACATAGAATGAAATATAATGAAATTAATGTGAAAACATATAAATTACACACATTTCCCTAACATATAAATTTCTAGTCTTCAATATATATTTTCCATGATCTATTTCCAAACATATACTCTTAGGGGGATTTTTTATTCCCTTAATAATAGTTTATAATGAGCTTATGAATTTACCAAATCATATCCCCTAAGAGTGTCAAACTGAATGTGTATTATGGACCATTTTCGTGTACCAGGTTACACCAAGTTTGGATCGATGCAACTTGTCAGAGTTGTTACCCCTAGGTACATATTTTACATAACCACATCCACTTATAGTACCCAAACAGGGATGTATTTTATTGATAAACCATTTACTCTATACTTACAAAAAATTTGGGATTTTTTCTTATACGTAGTCATATACTATCATGATCCAATATGGGGTTCTATCAAACCCCACACTTGAACCAGTCTAAAACATATCCTGAAGGGAGTTTTTGATTCCCATAGGGTGAAAACTAGTTCCTGGGTATCAACAATATTCTTTGTGAATTATTTCACCCATTGACAAAATCATAAATTACCAATAATAAAAAAACAAACTGAATAATCATAACCAACTGAGGTACATCAATTTTCATATTCAAGGTTTATAAATTTATTCAAAACCAAAGGTTACTACAATAGAATGGGAACAGAAAAAAATCCCAAAAACCACCAAGAAAAAATAAGAACATCATCCTCAAGCCACTAGCATTAACCCCTGCAAGAAGTGGAACACTTTCATTCAGATCCACCCTCATCACCATGATATATCCTTCCTTTACCTGTTTCAAAAATAGAAAAATATACATACACCCAAGGTTGTATGTAGGGTGTGATCCATAGACCAGTATGATTCCTCCTAAATGAAGGATTCCATTCCATAACATTTGAAAAAAATTCACTATGAATGTTTTAAGAAATAACTTTGAATCATTTTTTTACAAAACATTTTAAGGAAAACATTTTCAAAGAAATATGATTTTCAGATTAATATAAAAGTATGTTCCAACGTATTTTGAGGGTATGAACAACATCAAAATAGCACTCTGGGAAATCCCTAAAGGTTATAGCACTTGGGGGATAATTGGAACCTCTTATCTCTATGAAACATGGTATAGAAACCACAACCCAAAGCATCCTCATGCACATTCCACTATATAGGAATCCATCCATGATTCTAGTGGTATACAATAATCATCATAATTTAGTTAGTGTTTTAATGATAAATCCTATTAGATGAATCTAGGTCAAACCGAATTTGAGTTAACTAGCATACTAGTCCTATTTGTCCCACCTAGATACCAAGGATTCTCTTCGTGATAAATTACGATTTCACATATCACGTAGATCACCATAATATCATGCACACAAAATTAATGTGAATACATATATGAAACACAATTTCTTATAAGAAAAAACCTCTTTTTAAATTCACACACACACCAAATCCACTTTAAGAAATTTGTTTCATCACTTGAAAATTTTATTAAGCAGTATTCCCAATTTATAAAACACATTTAAGAAACACAACATGGATCACACATGAAAAAAACAAATTTCCTTTGGAAAACCATCTTTCAACACATACGTACCACAATACTTTTGAAAGCGCGTTTTTTAACATAGAAAAATTCAATATTGTATGTTTAAATTCTCAAGAATGAATATCAAAATAATATATTAATGCTAAAACACGGACTATCCAACCCCAATCTTGGAAACATTTATATATCAGTGTAAAACAATAATCATACCTCAACTAAACACTATATAGACATTATAGAACAATAAAAATCAATATTTAACCCTAATAATCAAGATTCAATGTGAAATAGGTCACCCAACCCACTGGAGAACAAAACCCCAAATAAGGAGGAAGAGAAATCCTAGGAAAGAGGATAAATAAAGGGAGAAAGGAACTTACTCAGATATTATTAGATAAACAACACTAAATATTCCTTAAAAATAAAGTTATAAGGGATAAAGGAGGGATGGAGGAGGTTCCTATATCAATGAATAGTGAATGTGGAGGATTATGGTGTTTTCGGTGAGAAATTGGATTAAGAAAAAAATGGAAAAGCCAAATTTTTAATTTCTTGGACAAGTCACATGGTTTTCAAAAATGGTTTTCCAATTCATGTGGAAACCATGTTCCCTTAGCCTTCTAAGAGAGAAATGCCACATGGATATCCCAAATCGTCTCCAAAATGTGCACTAACTATGTGATTAAATTGTGTCCCAAAATGAAAAAATGTTACATGGTTTCCTGGGAAAGGGCGTAAGGTTTGAGAAACTGTGCACCACTTAATGCCATGGAAAAATTATCCATTTTAAAAAAAATTTAAGAAAAACTAAGGGATGAAATACAAACTAAAAAATATATAAAACTATCTCAAAACAGAGACACTGATGTGAAAAATATCCACATCATGAAATCCTTTTTATCCCGATAAAGTCAACTCTAATATTTATTAGAGAGAAGAAAATGGATACTCTTCCTCAACCCAGTAATTTCTCTCTGAAGTCTCAAGGACATCATTTCCATGTTTCCAATGAAATCATACCAACTTAATATACTTCCCATGATGCACTTTATCATGGGAATCTACAATCCATACCAATTTTTCAAACACGAACAAATCTGGAAACAATTCTTACTCTTCCCAATTCAGCACATTAGATAGATCTAGTTTATACTTTTTTAACTAAGAAACATGGAACATGTCATGAATTTTCATCAACTAGGGGGGAATATCTAACATGTATTCCACCTTTACAATCCACTCAATAATCTCATAAGTTCCAACATACCTCGGTGTTAGCCTTAATTTCTCACCCAAATAACGGTGACTCAATCGAGGTGCTACATTTAGAAACACTCAATCACCCATCAAAAACACCAATGATCGCCTCCACTAGTTGGAATGATAATTATAGTGACTTAGATCTATCAACAAATGTTGTATGATCATCCTGACCTTCATAGATGTTTCTTGCACAAGGCGTTGTCCCAATAATGAGGTATCACCAAGCTCAACCCAATACAAAGGCGACTGACATGGAAGACTATAAAGCATCTAAAAAGGAATCATTTGGATTTATTATTGGTAGATATTGTTATAATAAAACTCAAACAATCCTAAATGGATATCCCATAAACCTCCAAAATCCAATAGAACTTCCCAAAATTGTGAGGTAAAATGAGGGTCACTGTTAAAAATAATTGTCGATGAGACTCCATGAAGCCTCACAACATATAGAACATACAACCAGCCTCACTCATCCACCTTAGATGAATCCATGATTAGAATGAAGTAGGCTAATTTGGTCAGACAATTGATCAATATCCATATAACATTCCTCCCAAAGGGTTTATGAGGTAAACCAATAATTAAATACATGGTGATATCATCACACTTAGAAGTAGTAATACGTAGTGGCTGGAGAAAACCATAGGGCCTCTAGTTCTCTTATTTTACCACATGACATTTATAACACCATGATATAAAGTCAGATATGTCCTGCCTCAGACCTAGAGACCAAAATGGTTGACCCACATCAAAAAACATGATGGTGTAAATAGGATTAATGTAATACTAAGATTGGTTTATATCCTACATCACCACATTCCACATAGACAACAACACCATAGAAAAACCATTGATGCACAAAACTCCCTTAGGAGATAGTGACCAACCATCATGTGTCTCTCCATAATAAAGAAATTACATAGGCTACTGGAACATGTTATCACTAGGATTCTCCCATAGAATCAATAATTGAATATTTGGTTTTAAGGGAACACTAGATAAGAATATGCATCCACTATTATCCATTCACTCTAGGTGCATTTGGGAAAATATCCCCATCAATGTCCACTCATCACTATACTCTTTCAATTCTCGCACTGGCACTTTTTGGCTCAATGGGTCTGGCATAATGATATATTTTCATGGGGTATGGACTATATAAAAATAAAACCCCTCAAGGTACTCAACCCAATGAAGATTCATTAGATTTAGATATTTATGGGAGAAAATATAGGCTAAGATCTTATGATCAAAATAAACCAAAAAATTTTCCCCAAAAAGAAATTCAGCCCATGTATTCAAGGAATGCATCAATACTGCTAACTCCATGTCATGGGTTAGGTAATTTTTTTCTTGTGGTCAGAGATAATTAGGACCACAATCCACCACATGATCATTTTGCATCAGCACACACCTAAAGATCATACCTAAGGCATCACAATATATGATGTAACCCCTTCCTCATTCTAGAAGGATCAAAAAAGGAATTTTGGTCAACATATGCTTAATATACTCAAATTCTTCATAGCCCTTTAGTCTCCATTCAAAAATTACCCCTTTACATTTGATTTTCATCATGGGAAAAGTAATATTAGAGAAACTCAAACAAACGGATTTTAATACCCTTCCAGGCTTAAAAATCTCCTGATATCAAAAATGTTATTAGGTTGTCCCCATGAAATCACTACAATAATTTTCATGGGGTCCACCAAAACCCATTGTTCATATATCACATAGACTATAATCTTTACCCCTCTAATCCAAAATTAGAAAAAATCACATAAAAAATGATCTTGAAGAGTGCCCAACACAATTATCAAATGATGCCCATGCTCCTCCTCAGTCCCTGAATAGACTTGGATGTCATCCATAAATACCATGAAAAATGAATCAAGTTTCTTATGGAACACCCTATTTATAACTTCCATAAAAACCATTGGAAGATTCGTAATCTCTAAATGCATGAACAAATACTCAAAATGGTTTTACCTACATTAGAATACTATTTTCGAAACAGCCACCTATCTGTATATGACTTGGTGACAACCAAGACACATGTCAATTTAAGAAACCCACCTTTCCCCCTTAATCTAATTGAAAAGGTCATAAATATAGGTAAAAGGGTACTTATTATTGATGGTCACCTTATTCAACTACTGGTAATCAATGCATAACTTGAGAGATGAACCAGCCTTTTCAGGAATAAAACTGGTGTGGCCCAATGTGAGATGCTCGAGAAAATGAATCCTTTGGATTCTAAATCTTCTAGAAATAAATTTAATTCTCTAAACTTGGTGGGTCCATAAGGTATGAGGTCAGAGATATCAGTTGTGTTCCTGGTGAAAAATCAATGGCAAACACTACATCCCGCTATGGAGGCAAACTCAAAAAATACTCTATCAAATACCTTGGAAAATCATCCACCACATGAGGTAATATACCCTCTGGAGAACTACCATCATCTTAAAACATGAGAGATGATACCTGAAAAACAATATTGACCAATTTTGGAAGTGGGGATCTAGGATGACCCGATCGAGGATCCCATTCACCATGATAGACCTGGGTACTTCCATCAGGTGCCACAAATCTCACCCACTGCATATAACAATTATATGTCTTCCTAAAAGTGCACCATATAATACATAACAAGGATAAAATCAATTATTTAAAACTCCAAAAAAAGTAAATACCATTCCAACTTGACCGCTGACATGGTGATTTCACAAGACAGGCACCTGAAACCCTACTCTCATTTCTTACCAATAGGTGTTAACAATTCCATCACTGATGGAATAAGAACAATTGGAAACATTAACACATCAAAAAGGTGGGAAGAAATAAAATAAACTAAATCACCAGTATAAAATATTACAACAGCTAAAGATGATTTAATAAGAATATTACCTAGAACTATCACAGGCCCTATATCTGATTCCACTAATTATCCATCCACCGCATGAAGTAGCCTCATCTTAGCCTGAGAATGAGAGAAATCACAATATTGTGGTTAATAAATGAACTAGTTATTTCTATAAAAATATCTAGCCCTTCGTCCATGACCACCAAACTGAGAACCCGCTATCTTGGACACCTCTTACTGGGGTGATATTCCTTTAGATGTTACAGACCCTTAACTACTCTAATATGAACATGAGGCCCAATAAAACTGATGAAAGTGTCCCATAGATCTACATTGGTGAAAATTTCTGAGAGGATATATGTACTTAGTTCAAATGTACCCTTCCTTCCCACACTAATGGCACACAACTGACCTAGCATTGGAAGACACTGATGTAGATAGCTGGGAATGATGTCATGAACTACCACCTCCCTGCTTCCCTTTCTCATCCTTCATTCCCTTCTTATCTGCAAAAAATAAACTATCCACCACAAATAGTGATCCATAGAAACCAATATGGTAAATATTATCAATATCTACTATCGTGGAATGATAAACCAATTAGACATAGGTCTTTATCCTAAACAAGAATACCTGAGATCTAATTTCTGGATGAAACCCCCTCCCGAACCTTTAATCCTTCATTTTCTCATTGGAAACAAGCTTGGGAGTGTACTGAACTAACTTAGTAAATAGGTTAGCATATTCCATCATAGACTGCTGTCCTTGGATCATATCCATAAACAACTGAGATAT
The DNA here is from genome assembly GCA_963277665.1 of Viscum album. Lineage (NCBI taxonomy): Eukaryota > Viridiplantae > Streptophyta > Magnoliopsida > Santalales > Viscaceae > Viscum > Viscum album. Next base: position 539,986,775 of record OY728156.1, read on the forward strand.
AGTGTAGACCAAGACCTCAGGACAATAAAACTCATAGAAATTTACCTTAAAGCCTTTATAACTCATCTACTAATTCTTTACAACTTGCAAAAATAAGTCCCACCACATACCACTTGGAAATTCCATCATGAAAGAACCATTGTTAACCCTTATAGCCTCAAGAATATCAAGAAACTCAAACATCCTCTCTATTTTCTCAATCAAATCATATACTTCCTATGGTTCCACTACCTCAAAAATAAAGAGGCTTGTTCTTGAGGAACTGTTGAGATTTTACCTTACTAGGACCCTATTCAGCTTCTTTAACCAAAGAAAGAGTAGATTACACTCCTTTTACCAAATCATGGATATCTCTAAGCACTTCTTTCACTAATATATGATCAATTGGTGAGGGATAAATCCCTCTAATATCTTCTGAAAGCTTCATAGAAATTATCTGAGGCGATGTTTTTCTACACAAGTAATAACCACAAGGAAAAACATCAATAAAACCTTCAACAAATATTCAGAAAATTTTAATCAGCAACAACAAATCCCATTACATACATAAACAAAAAAAACCCAAATTAATCATAATAAAAATCCAAACCAAGCAACTCCACCCCCAATGAGTGTCTATATATAGTCTGTAACCTGTACGTCTCACTTTGAGGAGAAATAAAATAAAATCCTAACATCCCATGGAGACATAATAGATGTCAAAATGTGTGATATCCAGGAACCTTACTCATTACTAAAACATCAATACCTGATAGTCCTAGGTCCTTTATATCTAGAGTCACCCAGAAATAACTTGACTCAAAAGAGAATAACCTTCCCTAATATAATTTTGTCACAAACGAAGTCATGGTTTCATCCAACCGAACAACCAAACTAGTCCAAAACATGTTCTAAATGGTGTTCCTAATCTACACGGGCTGGAACTAGTTCTTGGGTATCAAAATTATTCTTGGGGAATAATTTAACCCGTTTACATAATAGTAAACAATCGAAAATATTAAACATAACATAATTAAATAATCATTAAAAAATGAGGTACACCAATTTTTTTGATTCAAGGTTTACAACATTAAACAAAACTGAAAGGTACTACAGTAGAATGGGAACAACAAAACTATACAAAAAACCTCCATGAAACAAGAGGAACATAATCCCCAACCCACTGCCACTAACACCTGTAAGAAGTGTAACACTAGCATCTGAATCCACCCTCATCACCACGATAAAAATTTCCTTTACCTAGGTCATACATAGAAAAATATACATACACCCAAGGGTGTATATAGGGTGTGAGATAAATCCTATTAGGATTCAAGAAAAATGAAGGATTTTATAGAAAAAAATTAGAAGATAAATCACTATTAATGTTTTAATAAAGAACATTAAATCATTTTTAACAAGTCATTTTAAGGAATACATTTTCAAAGAAACTTCCTTTTGAAATGAACATGAGAGTAAGGTCCACCGTATGAAACCAATATTCATAACATCATAAGAGAAGCATAGTAAATCTAAAAAAGTACTATCACTAGTGGGATACTCGAAACTTCATATCTCAGTGGAATGTGTTACAGAAACCATAACCCACAACATCCTCATGCCTGATCCAATGGAGATAAATCCATACAAAGATTTAGTGGTATCCAATCATCATAATAATTTAGTTAGTATTTTAATTGTAAATCTTTATAGATGAATCTGGGATAATCCACATCTGAGTCAACTAGGATACTATTCCTTTTCCTCCCACATTGATACTAATGATTCCATTTGCGATCAATTCCCATTTTTCAAATCACATACATCATCATATTCACATGCACACACAATTAATGCGAATACGCATATGAAACCACCATTTCCCATAAGAAAAACCTTTTTAAAATTCATAGGCACACAAAAACTACTTTAAAACATATTTTTCATAACTTTTATAATTTACCAATCAACTTTCATAATTTATAAAACAAATTTAAGAAACAAAACGTGAGATTACACATGAAACACAACCCATTTCATTTGGAAAACCAAATTTCAATATATATGTACCTCATTCATTTTGAAAAAAAATCAACAAACAAAAATTCAATATAACATCATTAAATATTTAATAAAGCATATCAAAATAATCTAATAATGACAAAACATAGAATCACTAACCTCAAGCTTCGAAACATTTAGAAATTAGTGTGAAACCACAAACGTGCCTCACGAGAACCCTATAAAGACAAGATCAAACTATAAACATCATTATTGAACCATAATAATCAATATTCAACTTGAAATAGGTCACCCAACCCACTAAAGAACAATCCCCCAAAGAAAGAGGAAGAGAAACCCTAAGAAATAGGTGAAATCAAGGGACAAAGGCACTTACTTGGATATTCTTAAAGAAACCACACCAAAACCACCAAAACAATGAAGGTAAAATAGAGAATGGATGGAGGAGGAGCTTCCTAGGGTGAATAACCCCGGATGGGGAGGATTAGGGGTATTTATGGTTAAAAATAAAAGGTGTAAAAAGGGTAAAAATCAAATTTTTAATGACCTGGACAAGTATAATAGTTTTCCCGAACGATTTTCCAAACTGTGAGGAAACCTTTCACCCATCACTATAAGATAGGGACATGCCACATGGTTAGACCACATGGTCTCCAAATGGTGTGCCACTATGTTGTTTACCTATATCCCAAAATGACCAAATGTCACACAATTTCCTAGGATGGGTGCATGGTTTGACAAACTGTGCACCAACTATTCAACACCTGTTTCCATGCCCAAATTCTCCATTTTTTCACCAAAATCTCAATGTAAAACTAAGGGAATTAGTCCAAACTAAAACTAAATAGAAAATAACATAAAAAAAGACACGGATGTGACATATTATTAAGGCTATTGCTATATTTTTCTGATAGTAATCCAAAAAATAACTAATCTTTTCCATTGACACTAACTATAACAACCCTTCTCTTTATTACACATTAATACATGATTTATTACATAATATTACACTTAATACAATCCAAAATATTGAAATTTATTGTGTATTTTGGAATAGGGTACATATCATAACAACTTGAACATGGGATACAATAAAATGATTAAAAACTTCCTTAACATGCTTATAAAATTTCATGTCTTTTAAAACTACACGAGATAACCTAGGGACATACATAAGGAAGGGGTGATCTATAAAGCCTAGTAAGGTAATAAAAATGGAATTTCATGAAGAAGATAATACATTTTATACAATAAGAATATCAATTAGGCATAAAAGTTGTGAAAATACTAAATCTAAATAATAAGGCATGGTATTGTGTGATAATCATGACATGGAAAATGTGGAAACAACTTAAAACATTGCATCATAAACATAGGTCAAGGATAACTGCCAAGAAATCATGATGAAAAAATTACCATAAAGGAATCACATTCAATCCCTATCCCAAAATTATTTCTTATGAGACTCAACATTACAAAATGCATTGGGGCACTATATAATTATGGGCACACCCATCACATTCATTTCATTCTCATGCTTAATTCTGCCATATAGATCATAAAACATGGATTCATTCATCATAATAATTTATCCCATGATCAAGAAGTTTATAATAGATACATTTAAGTATCATGGTAATGAAGTATATATTAATAAAGGAGACCACCCTTGATAGGATATTTTTATGATATTCACTACACAATTATTTTGGCATGGAAAATTATGGAGAAATTTCAGCAGCATAACATCATCACATAAAAATTAATAAAATGGTTTAATGAGAGAGAATTAGGTGTCTCGTAATTTGGAAAAAAAATTGGTAGTAATAGGGAAATCTAAATACATATACCAACATTAGTAATTTGAAGAATAAATCATAAGAAAATAAAGAAACATGAATATATAAGATGAGATGAGGATCCCATACTTGAGTGTGTGACTCAAGGAGGATCTTCTTGAGAGCTTAGGAGAGTGTTCAGAGCTCTATATAGATAATAGGGAAGATTAATAATGTGATCCAATGAATTTGATTGAAGATAAATGGGATATTGTGTGGGTTTATATAGTAATGTTTGTGTGTTTCTTTATTATTTCTCAAACTTATGTTTTGGACTCTATTTAATAAAATAACCAAACCCACAAACCTTACCATATATTTTTCCATGGTTTATTCTAGGTGGTATTAATTTATATTATTTTATTATTTTAATTGATGAACTATATAATATAATACCCTTGGTTATGTGTAAGTGGGTCATACTCCTAGTGAAATGATTTTAAAATCTTAAAATATATTACTAGTTTTGGTGGATTAAAAAGGGTCTAATAAAAATAATCAAATGAACATAAAATAAAATTATTTAACATGGAAGACATATATTTTTCCATGTATCCTAGTTTGAGTATTTATTACATTACTTAGGGTTATTATGATGTCATAATACACAACGTATATTTATATTGTATTTATCTTTTACAAAACAATTCGACTATCATAGAAAATTATGAAAAATCACCATTGGATAATTTCAATGTTTTGATTCCAAAAATAATATTCATTTTATATAAGTGTTTTTCTAAATATTTTTATTTTCACTTTTAAAATAATTATCAATATTTATTGAGAGATACTGGTTTTTTTTACAATAATAGTTTTGGAACCCTTATAAAAAGTACATATTGCTTCATAAAAATTATATGATCATTTATATTTAATAAAAACTATTTAATAATTATATTTTATAAAAATATTGTTTATTTCAAAAATTCATTAATTCATCAAAATTAATTTCTTAATTTTATTTTAATATTATTTAAAATTCTATTTTTATTTTATGGTATCAAAATAAAATGCATTTATAAAGTAACAATAATAAGATGAAAACAAATTCATATTCTATATAAAATAATGTACATAATATTATAGCTAGTGTCTTGATACATTTCCCTTTAATAAACCAGAAAACACTCTATGTGTAAGATGTACAATGGTGAGACCTTCATGGAGTGGTTGGTCTACATGGTTTGGGTTGTGATCTAGATGATCTTGAAATTCTCCCGTAAATGGTTTGTCTCATGCTTAAGTTGTTGGAACTCAGCTTGGGCTTGGTCAAGGGAAAAGCCCAGTAAATATTTCTCCCTCAAAATCATTGATAAATGGGATTCATATTATATGATCCTACTAGTTGAGGTCATCACTACCATTGTCTATGTAAATTTTATTTTTTTAAACCCCATATTTAAACAATTCATAAGATCACTATTATGTTGCTATTTTATCAATGATAAAGATACTTAATGTTCATTTAAATCAGATATGACATAATAAAACCAAAGGGGTGAATGTGTTTTATATAACCATATTACAAAATAATACATTTAATTAAATCACATGTCAAATTTTATTTATTACTATTCATGTCATTATAGTTTTAGTGTCTCTATAAGTTTATTCATGGTTAGGACACTATCAGTTTGTATAACATGGTAAACCGACACATTGTTATATTGGATGGAATGAGATGAATTATAATTTCTAGAATTTTGAATACTAGTTTGACTTATAAACTTATTTAATGTTCATCTAGGATGTTTTTAATGTCTCCTAGATGAATAAGTACAAACCAAACCCATACTTGATGATTGAATAAAAGGATCTGGTCATAGAACCCAAAAAAATATCAATTAGTATCATATTCATATATTATATTTTTAGAACATGGTTAATTGTGGTATCAAGTTTTCTAAGATCCATGTGATTTGTTAGTCTAGGTAAGATATCCATGATACATGGTAATTTGAATCATTATAGAGGAAGTAATAGCTTCACCTTTTCTAATATTTTTTCTATTAGATTTTTTCTACTTGTAGGTTGTGGAATTTTTTGAAAAAATAAGACACTATTCATGTAACTTTTATGGTTATATTTTGATGTATTACTTTTATTTATTTATTTTTTTGGATTTTGTAGGAGTCAGGTGTTAATAATGTGATATGAGGATAAAATTTTCTATGAGTCATGGTTAGCACACTATTTATGCTATCAATGCACCAAGTCATGCAAGATGGGTGGGGGTGTGGGATTCATGTTCAGTTTTTATGATAACCACATGTTTTATCAACCCATGAAGTATATTATATGTTTCAAATTATCCTATTTTATAAAAATATAGTGACCCCATTTCATTCCTAATCATGCATATGAATGGTTCATTCTGGAAAAAAATGATTAAATATATATTTTTTCACATATTAATTTCAACACCATTACTCATCCATCTAACATTGTTTCATTCGAACCATAACCTAGTATCCATGCAACTATTCCTCCCATCCTAATTGGTTTATCTCCCTCATTCATTGTTGTTTTTCTTATGATATTCCTTGCTTATTTGCTATTTCTCCCATATTCTCTCTCAAATCCATTAATCGTCAATATTTTTCATTCATTGGAATCCTTGTATTATATTGGTAATAGACCAAGGGTTGGAGATGGATGTGTAATGAAATACATTTATGTTATAGTCATGTGGGGTTCCTTTTCTAGTATTTATAGTCTTCTTATATGGAGGTAGTTGGATAATAATTATTTTTAGGTAGACATTTCTATATAACCAGACTTTTATATTGGAATACTAAATATTATTTATATTCTCCTTGGGTTGGTTGATGAAATGTGTTTAAGATAATTTACTATGGTCTATTTTATCTTATTTAATTTCTTTTCTTGTTACTGTTGAAATAATCAATGGATTTATGATAACATTTAAATTAGAAAATATTTCAATGGTGATATTGTGATTTATAGGGATTTCCTATTTCTATTTATGATTTAAATATATTTTAAAAGAAATTATGGACTAAAATGAAATTATTTGTATTGGTATATTATCGACTAACATGGATGTTGTTTTCACATAGAAATGTAATGTGTTGGCATGTGGGATACCATAGGTGGGTGACCAACTAAATGAGTACTACACTAGATTTTAGTGTGATCATTATAGGGGTCAATTCAGGCAAGGCCTTGAGATTCCCAAGCAACAATACATTTTTAGGATCACACATTCTAACCATTTTTCTATGAGTGAGTCCATGGTCCTTTGAAATATATATGTCACAGATCCCCCACTTTTTGTTTTTTTTTTTTGTGTTTATTGAGCTAGGTTATTATTTTAAGACCACAAGAATCATTGTATATTCCCTTTCTCCCTTTAATATTTTAAATTTCCCTACAGAGATTTTTTGGTTACCTAGTGTGAATATTTTTCATAAAATATCTAATTTTAAATTAAATCCAAAAGTAATACTAAATGGGTATTCCATTTCATGTTTGAAAAATGAAAAAGGGGATTTCCCAAGTGTTATATTGTTTGAATAAGAAACAATGTTATTAATTATGATAATGTATTGTGTATAATCATGGTGTCCTAATTTGAATATCTAATCAACCTAAATATTCCATGGGGTGTATTTTGAATATTTTTTCAATATATTGGTAATGGTAAGATTGACATGTAATTTAGTGGCACTTTCTGATTTATGTCATCTATACGTGATGTAGTGGATATGGTGACCATGGTTCATAATAAGTTTGGCCATATTTAGAGAATTATTGATACATTGTGATGAATAATTTTCAACCATATTATACATTTCAATATAATGATTAAATTTTCAATGTTAATCATTGGGTCAGTACAGAATTCCAAGGCAAGGGTATGATTAATATTTAAATAGTAAAAATACTAAATATATTATATCACACATGTATATTTATTCCAAAATAATAGAATAAATCCTGAATGGGGTCTCATATATGAAATATTATGCCTTCATTTAATCTATAAGGTAGAGTTTTACCTAGGGATGACATATCCCTTATGTCTGTTTGGTGTTTGGATTAAGATTATTCAGGGGATGAATGATAATTAAATAAATTATCTAATTAATTAATTATTTATTTAATATCCTTAACTTAGATTCCCTCTATTTAAATTCAATTATGGAAGAAGTATAGGGTTAGTTGCAATACATTAGGAATTTTTATAGATAATGGATGAGATCCATAGAATATTATTATTGCATCCTTAATTTTATGATTGGTACTGAGGTGTTTGTCTTAACCAACAGAGTTCATGGATATCACCAATGAAATTGTTATATATCTTTTCTTCATTAGATATCGATCCAAAAAGAGGTAGGTGGTATTTTTCTGGTTAATGCCACACTATTTATCCCACATTGGACATGAATCAATAATTCTAAAAAACTAATTCATTGGTCAATCATTGATTTATGGGTATTGATTTTATCTTCCTAGAATTTGGGAACCAATGATATTTTTTTATTCTTAATTATAATTTTCATGGTGATGCACTAACTTCTCTCCCTTGATGGTTTATATTTTTTGATTTTAATTTTTCCTATTTGGATTATTATACTCTCCCCTATAAGGCCCATTCCAACACATTTTGTGTCTTATAAAGATGATTGTCCTCACAAAGGTGTCTGAGGTGGTCCAGTAGTAGGTAGAGCATAGTTGATCTATACAGGGTGTGGTTAGTTCTAGGACTTCATTTGATAGTATTCCCATCCTTCTTACTAGGAAGGACTATTTTATAGTTTTTATGGGATTTTATTGGGCCATTTGTTCCTTCCCATACTTGTGGAATTTTTTTATGTCTAATATAGATGTATGCATGCATTTTTGTGTGAGTTTTTTTATCATCCATCATTAAATTGGTATTTGGATACGTATTTTTGTGTATATGAACCTTATTATAAGGCCCCTAATTTTTTTATATGATTACATGGTATAATTCTCCAACACCTATCCTATTAGATGTGGTCTTGGGGTGTCACACTCATCTTTCTGCTGGGCATATAGGACCTGGTGTGTCAGGTGATGACATAGTGTTATCTAAGGAGGTCATCATTGGAGAAGTGTTTGGAGAATTTTTAGCTATAAGGTTTGGATTAGGAGTTAGGGAAATGGTGTTAAATTGTTTCTAGTTTGGCTATCAGGCTAGGGAATCAAGTGTTGGTGTAGTAAATGATGTACCCATTCCAGAGGACTCTGATAAATCTCTTGTTGACTTAGTACATGCAGGAACTAGTTTTAAGGAATAAATTACTGTATACATCATATAAAAATTTATCAAGGTTTCCATATCATTCATGAGTCAGATCCCCATATATACTCTTTGATCATGGTACATTTTAATTTTTTTAGTATTCCTCCATGATAACAACCATCTATAATTCCACTGTAAGATCATGATGATGATTTACCGAATGAAAATTCTTGGATATAGAGACCTATTAATTATGTGTTACCTCTAGGTTGTTTTCAAATCATATCACCAATCTTTTAGTTTAAGTAAGAACTATAATTTCCATTAGATGATGTGGGGAAAATTCATGAGTTTCAGAGAGAGTGGCCATTAATGTTTTAGTGAAATACATACACTCATAAAGAAAAGGTCTATCATGAGTTGTTTCCTATGTTTGTGGCCTTTTTAGGACCTATCCAAATCAGATTGTGGTCCAAGTGATGAGTCTTATAAATTTATCCTCAGGATGGTGGTGTAACATGAGGACGTAGACTCATGAAACAGAAGGTCTCTATTGGAAATTTTTTGATCTTGTCATTATAGTGGAGTTATTCCAAGATAAATTGAGAGAATAATGTATCTCAAAGATTCTAGAGTGCCTCTAGGGATACAAGATAGTGTAAGAGAATGTTTTGAGGTTCACAGAACACATGTTGTACTCCATGGATATGGATTGAGATGTATTTATCCAGTAATGTAGCATTGACCATGGCCTTAATATCGATTTAAAGGATGGATTGATATCTATTTACATTCATTCTTAACGTGAATTACTCTAGTGATCCCTAGAGGTAGAGAAATTTTATCTAGAATAGTCTTTGATCATTGGTGTTAATAGTGGTAACCCTATAGATGATACTTCATCAATACGTAGAAAAAAAAGTTCAGGGATCCAAGCATTATAAAAATTTATAAATATAGTTTCAGGATATAGAGTCCACATTCCAAGGATTATATGATGATTCTAGTTAGGTGAGGGACTAGAAATTATTCTCTTTTAATGGCTAGGACATCTCGTGGGGTACTTTTTGACTATTTGTGTATCTCAAAGGGATAGAGTTGATGGACTTAATAGGTAGTTGATTTAGCTATAGTAGTAAGGTTCTTATGGTGGTATACATGGAAATTATATTATAAAGCATCATTAAATGGTCAATATTTTTTTCTATTACAACCACCACCCCCAGGTACTCTATACTAGGCTTAGGGAGCTGGTTCTCAGGGACTAGGGTATTTGTTGTCTATAGAGGATTATGACCTAGAGTCCACAAGAATGATTCAAGGTAATATATGTGTCATATATACTTTATTTTTAGTATTTATAGACATATTAATTATCCACTCTTTTCTTTTCACATACCTTTTTCAAGATCTGGATATTCCAGTTAAGCCTTTTGCTTTACCATTGTGGTTAAAAACTCATACTGGATTCGATTTAGGGATTGAAAACATTTTATGATAGTGTGACCATGCTCATGGAAGAGATATCTTCCATCGGTTATTTTTTTATTTTCCATGAGCACTTGGGATTTCATTATTCATATATACTATTAATACAAACTTCATGCATAAGTAGACTATTTCATACAAATGATGTGGTATGTTTATATTTATAGGATGATATTTTTTGTTTTTCATTAAGAAGGAAATTGTGGTAGAGTAGGATGAGATCATATGCTATAGGATATAGGTGATCACCCATCATACAGTTAATATTACCCTAATATTAGTACATTAGTATATCTTTCAACTTCCTACAGTGGCGGCATGGTATAATGATAACTACCATGATGATGAGTTTGGATTACCTCCCCATAAATAGTTCAGATTCTATATAGAATTGCATCCATATATTTCCTCAATATATATGCCATCATATCATATATCTCCCATTATTCTTTGATATCCGGGTTTTATTAATATTTTCATGATTTATTATATACTCCCTTTACCGATTTTATATGAAATATACATAATTTGTGTGAAATGTTAATGTTTTAATACTAAATATAATTTTTGAGCATTTTTTAGAATTAGTCCAATTGATTTAGTTTACTATTATATTTATAAATATAACTATACTAATCCAAATTCTGTGTTTATTATTTTTTAGGATTCCTAATTCAAAATTCAGAATTTCATTAGAATGGATCATGGGCCAATTCTGCTATTTGAAGACACATATGGACCACACAAGAAGGCTTACAGAATCTGTGAAGAAACATGACCATCCATTAAGATTTAATTGTTGGGATCAATCAAGAATTCAAAATTCATTTATTCTCTTTCAAAATTCTAGGGACAATTTAAAGAGTATTTGATAAAAATTTCAAGGCCCAAATCCAAATAAAAGGGTCCCAAATGATTCATTTAAACTCTGCCCACCATTTTGGTCGGGAATTAAAATCCAAACACTATTCATGACATATCTCATGATATAATTATAAAATCAAGATGATATTTTACAGTGCGAAAGAGGATATATATTTGGATGACTTTATTGAATAAATCATTCATATTTTAAGGCATCTTTCTATTCAAAAACCAATTCACATTTAAGCCTTCAAAACATTTGTATTGAAATGGATAGAAAAAAATAGTTTAATAAAACCACCATAACATTGGCTTAGTAAGCCCAATGGCCACCAACATTTCAGAGTAGACAGAAGAGATATTTATCTAAAAATTTTAAGAAGATAATATTTCTATATTCGTCTTTATAATTTATCAAAGTGGCAATACAAGTGGAGGGGTAGTTTTGGAATGCAAACAGCCCACGACATTGGGCTATAAATACATCCCCTCATCTCCTTTAAAAGGGGTTGGCATTTCAGAGCAAAGGAGGATAGGTTGGAATGATCAAGGATTTGAAAAATTCTTAGTAGGATCTTACATACTCATGTTTTTAATTGAGAAACCATTCCTGCTTTCTTTCTTTCATTCACTTTTGAGTTGTTCTTCGTTTGTAATCATGTAAGTGTTTGTTTTTTTTTGTAATTCTGTTTTAATGAAAGTTTCTTTTTCAATACCTCTTATTCTCATCATCCTTCTGTAGTTTAATATTAATTTTATTAAAATAGTTTAAATACAATTTAATCCCCTTCCCTTATTTTGCTTTCTCATTCAATCTGAAGTTCATTTTTAATTATCATCATCGTTTGTGTGTGTGTTCGACACACCACTCTTTTTGTATCCCTTTATTTTTCTTATCATCTTAATTTATAATCATAATAATTATAACCAGATTACTAATCATTTTAATTTCTAAGTAAATATCTCATTGGTGTGAGTTATAATTTAGGGATGTTAAGTGATTGGGAGTATTTTCTTGATGAATATTCTACAAATTAACATTGTGTATGTTAGACTTAACATGTCATGGATTAATGACTTGTTTTGTTTAACGTGTGGTTTCCATGGATTATTGGAACCATAAATACACTACCATCAACCAGATATGATTGAGATTAGAACCTTAAGTTATGTTAAGGCTTGGATTATAGCCTTAACACTTAGTAATTCCAATCAATGTTATCTTGTGAAGTGGGTGTTAATTTAAATGAAATATAAAGCAAAGCTCAAGGATATCACAAGCTTAACTCCTTAAAAAGGAACTCACCCCAATATTTATCAAATTGTTAAATCAAACACCAATCATTAATCACTTCATTTAAGCTCTGAAAACAAACCCACCCCCATAAAAATAAAATCAACTAAAAACAATCGACTATTAAAAAGTATCATCGCCGAGGATTCGGCCCGAGTACTTCTATACACATTAGCAGAGCACTGGAACCCTTATCTATCGATAGGTGACAATCGACCACGCTTTCAGATGAAGTAGTTGCTGGGGATGGTGCTTTATTTAGTCATCAGTTTTTGGTTACTATAAAAAAATTGGAAAAAAACACAAAGAAAAACTCACCTTCTCATAAAAATCATAAAATGAAAAAAAACACAAAGAAAAAGACATCTTCCTCTTTATTCAAAAATCTCTCTAAATGCCTCGTATCCTCCCAAACAATCCCTTGTATTTTTTTGACCATCAAATTGAGTGAACTATTTTCCAACTTAGGAGGAACATTAGGGATAATCAAATCACTCAAGAACCAGTCATTGTCCAAGCAATTGAACTAGATATGGCTAATCCTAGGGAATAAACTCTTAAAGAACTTGCTGCCCCTGATATGAATTACAAACGTCTTGGTATTAAATATCCAAACATAGAGGCTAACTTCGAAATAAAATTAGTTTTGATTCATCTTCTACCTCATATCCACAAGCTAGTCAATGAGGATCCACATCTCCACCTTGAAGAGTTCTAAGTGGTGCACTCTACCATGAAGCCTCAAGGGGTTATTGAGGAACAAATAAAACTTCGAGCATTCCCTTTTTACATAGCTTAATATAACAAGTCATTGCTTTACTACCTCCCTCCAAGTTCTATAACCACATGGAATGACATGAATTGAATCTTCTTAGTGAAATTCTTTACTGTTTCTCGTACTGCTTCTATCCGAAAGGAAATAAGTGGTATTCATCAATTCCCAAGTGAATCGCCCCATGAGTACTAGGACAGGTTCAAAAATCATGTTGCAACCTGCCCACATCACCAAATCCCTGACCAAATATTGATCGAATACTTCTATGAGGGGTTATTGCCGATGGAGAGAACTCTCATTGATGCCACAAGTGGTGGTTCTGTTGTTGATAAAACTCCTACAGCTGTAAGAGATCTCATAAGAAACATGGATACGAACATACAAAAATTCCATACACGAGCACATTCTCAAGTAAAAAAGTCCAAGAAAATCAATCCATAGATCTAAACAAGATGACTGAGTGGATGAGTGAACTTACATGTCTTGTGCGACAACTAGCTATGGCTACCAAAGCCCCAACCTCATCTTCTCTGCAATAAATGTTTCCTGGACCTATAAAAAACTGTGGAATCTACAACTCTCCATCCCATCCAACTGATACATAACCACAACTTCAATATGATCAATATGATTCATCTCGACCAATGGAGATCAATGCAGTATATGCTCAGAGGAACATCAACCCTCAACTATAAGGTTAGTTTGTTAGAAACTTCAACCAACCTCACTCTAAGCCCTTCTCTTATTCCTATAACCAAGGCCTGAGGTATGGTAATATTGTCTCTTATCCCCCTCAATTACCTCCTCAAAACCCAAACCAGTTTCAATATGGTCAAGGTGTTGGTAATTTCCAAAAACCTTATCTTTTTGTTCCTCAACCTCAAAGTAAAAATCCTCCTCTTGGATTCCACTATCCTAGTGAGCCTCCCAATTCCAAAACCAATACAATCGCTTTACCAAGAACCAAAATCAAGGAAATCCCAATCTATGATAAGACTCTTCTTTCAAGAAACCATGGGAAAGTGAAGTTGAATATCTTTCCTCCTTCACCTTTCCTAGCCTCAAAAGCATTGAAACACAAATTGGTCAACTTGCATCCCACCTAATCCAACAACAACAATCAAATTATTCACAACTCCCAACTCAACCATTACCTAACCCCAAGGGTAATGTAAGTGCAATTTCACTTAGATCAGGAAATAAAATTGATATTCCTCAAGATAAGTCCTCTAATCCTCCTTTTAATGTTGACCTATAAAATGAAAAGAAAAATAAACATGAAAAGGAATATCAAGCCATTATCTCTCCTCCTTCCATTCCACATAGGAATCCAATTCCTTTTCCTCAAGCTATTTCTAAACTGAGGAAGTCCTTTGAACCTGATCCTGGAATGATTGACATGTTTAGATGTGTTGAATTCAAAATTCCCATCTTAAATGCCATAAAAAAGCCCCCAAGTATGTCAAGTTTCTTAAGGAATTGTGCACCCACAAGAGGAAACTTAGGACCTTCAAAAATGTATCTACTGAGCAATCAATTCCCATTAAGTGAAAAGATCCAAGGACCTTTACAGTTCCATACCAAATTGGAATTTCCAACTTTGATGACGCATTCATAGAACTAGGAGCCTCAATTAATTTCAGGCCCAAATCCATCTTCTCAAATTGTGGTCTTAGTCCCTTACATCCAATGGGTGTTGTCATTCAGTTAGCCAATCGAAGTCCAACCAGTCCTGAGGGAATAATTGAGGATTTCCTAGTTACTGTGAATGGTCTTATCTTCCCTGTTGATTTCTATATCCTTGACATGGAAGGTGGGAAAAAGTCTTCTCGATCTACCCTAATTCTAGGAATACATTCCTCATGACTACTATAACCAAGATTGATGTCCATTCAATAATATTGTCCATATAATTTGGAGACCAACTGGTCAAGTTCAACATTTTCCAAGACATGTGATACCCATCCGAGGATCACTCTTCATTCTCAATTCATGCTTCTGAGGAAACTTCTAAGATTCAATTGAAGCTCAATCGATGATTTTCATCATGTTATAATGATAAAGGATCTCGTGAAATATGTACCATAATTAATCAAGTCATAAATAGTGATGTTGATGTGGACCTCTCATTCATAGACTCTATCAATATAGAGGAACCTGAAAACTCTCTTGAATCCCAGATCAACTCTGATCTCTACTGCTCCAGCTTGGACAATATTAAGGAAAATGAATCTAAAGAAACTGAAGTCCCTTCCTCCATTCCTGAGTTGTCTAACCTACAAATGAAATATGAAACTGATCTGGAACCTCTTCTGGAACACCTAAAATATGCATTCATTTTCCAGGATCACTCTTATCATGTCATTATCTCTGCTTCACTTACTGAAACCGAGGAGTCCAAATTTGTTTAGGTGCTAGAGGAAAACAAAAATTCCTTAGGTTGGACCCTAGATGACATACCAAGAATCAACCCTCCTCTTTTCATGCATCACATCCAACTTGAGGAATCATCTAAACCAATTAGAAAACCACAAAGAAGACTCAATCCACGCATCCTTGAGGTAGTTAGGGAAGATATTTCCAAGCTTCTTAAATATCGTATTATCTACCCAATTTCTGATAGTTAATGGGTTAGTCCAATTCAATTTGTACCTAAAAAGGGTGGGATAACTATTGTCACAAATGAACATGGAGAGGTAGTCACAACTCGAGTGAAGAAAAAATGGAATGTGTGCATAGACTATAGGAAATTGAATGTTGAAACAAGAAAAGATCACTACCCTCTTCCATTCCTTGATCAAATGCTATAATGATTATCTGGAATGTCGCACCATTTCATTCTTGATGGATACACCGGCTACTTCCAAATCCCAATCACACCTCAGGACCAAGAAAAGGCTACTTTCATATACCCCTTTAGAACATATGTATATAGGAGAATTAATTTTGGACTTTGAAATGATCCTTCAACATTCCATAGGTATATGATGAGTATCTTTTCTAAATTCATTAAACATTGCATGGATGTATTCATGTTAGACTTCACCATTTATGGTGGTTTATTTTAATATTTCTTGAATTCACTCTCTCTAGTCCTTCAAAAGTGTGTCAAGTGTAACCTTGTGTTAAATTTTGAAAAAATGTCACTTCATGGTTTTAAATGGGATGGTTCTAGGGCACATAATTTCAAAAGAGGGTATTGAAGTTGAACCTGCCAAAATTCACGTGATCCAATAACTTCCTGAACCCACTTTTGTTTGAGACATCTGTTCATTTCTCAGTCATGCTGGTTTCAATCGTCGATTCATCCATAAGTTCTGTAATATTTCCCTCCAACTCATTTGGTTTCTCCAAAATGATGTCACTTTCCATTTTTATGAGGTTTTCTATAGAGCCTTCGTTGAACTCAAAATTTCTCTTACATCTGCCCCGATAATCCAACCCCTAGATTGGTCATTACCCATTAAGTTGATGTGTGATGCTTCTGATAGAGCCATTGGGGCTATTCTTGGTCAAAGAAGAGAAAAAATTCCTCAATTCATTTATTATGCCTCAAAAATTTTGGATGAAACTCTATCCCACTACACTGTGACTAAAAATAAACTTTTAGAAGTGGTTTTTGCCTTATATAAATTCCAGCCCTATCTCTTAGGTTCCAAAATCATCATCTTCACAAACCATTTTTCTAGAAAGTTATTATTCAAGTAAAGTTATTACAAACCAAGGCTAATAAGATGGATCCTAATTCTCCAAGAGTTGACCTTGAAATCAAAGATAGACCTAGAAAAGAAAACCTTATGGCTGATCACTTGAGTAGAATTTGTAATTCTTCTCATTCTAAAATAATTGATCTAGAATGTCCAACTGAGCACCTTTCATCTCTCACTCCTAAAATATCATAGTATGCCTCAATTGTAAATTATTTGGTTTTTGGTGTTTTTCTTGAAATTTTTTCAAAAGAACAAAAAATGGAGATGAAAATTTATTCAAAATACTATTTTTGGGAAGAAAATAAACATTGGAAAACTGGGGTAGACATGGTAATTATAAGATGTGTTTATGAAAATGAACATTCATACATCTTAGAATTCTGTCACTCAATGCCTAGTGGTGGCTATTTTGGAACACAGAGGACCTCTCAAAAGGTCCTAGACTCTGGATTCTTCTGGACTTCACTCCTCAAGGACTCACATGAGTTCTGTCAATCATGTCCCACTTGCCAAAAGTTTGGAATAATTTCCAAAAGAAATGAAATGCCCCAAAAGCGTTTAATTTTCTGTGAAATATTTGATATTTGGGGCATCAATTTTATGGGACCATTTCCCCCTTCCAATGGATTCTCATATATTCTTCTTGTAGTTGATTATGTTTCTAGGTAGTTCAAGGCCAAACCCACTAGAAAGGATGATTCACATACTGTTAGTGAGTTCCAAAAGACACACACCTTCCACCGATTTGGCACACCACGTGCCTTGATAAGTGACTTAAGAACCCATTTTTTAATAAAACCATGGAATATCTTTTGAAAAATAATGGTGTTGTACATAAAACTTCTACTGCATATCACCCCCAAAAACAAATGGCATGGCTGAAATTTCTATTAGAGAATTGAAAAGAGTTCTTGAGAGAATTGTAAAACCCAGCAGAAAAAACTGGCCTGAAAGACTTTGTGAATCACTTTGGGCTTATCGTACTGCATATAAAACACCCATTGGGATGTCTCATTTTGGCTAGTTTTTGGTAAAGCATGTCATTTTCCAGTTGAAATCCAACATAAGTCATTTTGGGTAGTGAAAATTTGTAATTTTGATCTTGAAAAATCTGGTGAAGAAATATTGTTGCAATTGAATGAACTGGAGGAGCTTCGACTTGAGTCTTATGAGAATTCTAATCTCTACAAAGAAAAATCCAAGGAAACCCATGAAAAAAACATCTTATGGAAGGTATTTCATGAATGCGACAAGGTAATTCTCTTCAATTATTGATCTCAACTTCACCCCAGTAAGATTAATTCTCATTGGGAGGTTCCTTTTATTTTTTTTCATGTTTACCCATTTGGTGCAGTGTAAGTACAAGACCCATATTCTAAAAAGACATTCACAGTAAATGTAAATCAGTTAAAGCATCACCATGAGAGGAAAAACAAACCGAGAAACACATATAATTCCATCGGATCCACAGATTCTACAGTAAACACACCACTGGATGGAGACAGCGACCCTCCAAATCCAAACCAGGGGGCACCTCTTTCCCTTTAACTCTTCTTCCTCCTCTCTCTATCCCTCTTTCTTCTTCTTCCTATCTCCTTCATTTTTTACCGATTTCTTCATCAAACACTTTCTTTTTCTCTTTCTCTTTTGTGTTGGTGTGTATTTTAAAAAACACTAAAAAAATAAAAATTAAAAAAATGTAAAAAATCCAAAAGAGTCATATTTACTAACCATCCGGTTTTAAAATTTTGTCCAACCATTTTTGGGAGTCAACAAGACATGTTTTCATCTCAAAAAAATGATTTTCATCATTTATTTGGATAATGAATCTTGTGTCAAGACCAAAAAATTTTGAATGCTTAGTTTTTTATATGGAAAATGATATCCCCACCCATGAGGAACAAAATTTTATTTCATGCCAAGGCCACCTGTAGATATATTTTCAACATGTTTGTTTTTTACCCTCATTTGTGAGTCTTGATTTTGTGTACCTTTGAGCTGAATTTCTTACTTTGGTGTGCACTAATATGATAGAGGCATTTTCTAAACCACATGAGAATCACAATAGACAAATAGCCTCCTATTTTCCTTACATTAATCCTTCTTTTGAAATCCCCTTCAAGCCTTTGAAAACCTTTTCTTTGATAGCCACATTACAAGCCCAACACCTTTTCCCACCGAATATCAATGTGGATTTTCATTGCATTGATTTTTTTTTTGAAATTTAAGTATGGGGGGAATAGATTTCATTTTGGGTACCCTTTATTGATTTCAAAATGCTATCATATGCTTGATGTCAAGAATCTATTTCAGTATGGGGGAGAGGTTGTCATTAGGTGTGTTTTAGGGAATGTAATGTACTTTCATTTATGTAATTTTGTAAATGTTATTGACAAGTGTTCAAAAAAATAAAAAAAAAATGAAAAAAATGAAAAAAAACAGAACAAAAGAACGGGTTGTGTCTTGAGTAGGTCAAAAATCACTCTTCCTCAACCTTTGATCTTGTTATAACTATTACAATTAGTTTCTTGAGGATATCAATCATGGGTTGGGATATGAGTGTGATAACTATTTCAAGTTCAACTTATGAAAAAAATATAAAAAGAAGAAAAATGATGAACACTTATGTCATTAAGATAAGTTTTGTGTTTTGTAAATATTTCATCTTCTCATCCCCTTCAACTTTTTTTCCTCTATTATGTCTTTATTCACAAAATAATTCCCTTGTAAATATGTGTTTTCATTTCCTTCCATGCTTTATTTTAGAAAAAATGTGCATTGCTTTTTCTAGGTTTGTGTTTTACCCCCTTTTTCCTATCATTTGGATATCATCTCCCTACTACCCCATAGCCACATAAAAACCCCTAAAAAGACCACTTGATTTTTGAGAACTTTAGGATAGGGAATATAAGCTGAGATCTCTTTCAAACTCTAATATTTTCACTTTTTTTGGTTAATGAGTGAAGCTCCATAAATTAATATTATTATCTTGAGAGGAGTAAGTTTTGTGTGCCACAATTTTCCATTTCTAAATTTGAGCATAAAAAAATGATTTTTTTTGAACATTTTATATGTAACTACTGGCGTTGGAATTTAATATGGATGATTGATATTGTCTAAACCTCCCCTGATTGAGGAAAACAAAATTTTAATATTTATTGGTGAGTGAAAATGATTTTATTATGTTTTTATATTTATTGAACATGAGGACATGCACAAGACTATGTGTGGGGGATTTTATGTTATTAATATTTTCATGACTTATTATATACTCACTTTACTTATTTGATATGAAATGTGCATAATTTGTGTGAAATATTAATGTTTTAATACTAAATATAATATTTGAGCATTTTTAGAAGTAGTCCAATTAAGTTATTTTACTATTTTATTTATAACTATCAACCTACTGATACAAATTGTTTGCTTATTATTTTTTAGGATTCCTAATTCAGTATCCAAGATTTCATTATATGGGATCATGGGCCAATTTTTCCATTTGAAGGCCCATATGGACCACACAAGAAGGCCTACAGAATCTGTGAAGAAACTGGACCATCCATGAATATTTAATTTTTTGGCTCAATCAGGAAGTAAAAATTCCTTTATTCTCCTCCAAAATTCAGGGGACAATGTATAGAGTCTTGGATAAAAATTTCAAGTCCCAACTCTAGAGGAATGGGGCCCAAATGATTCATTTAAACTCAGCCCACCATTCTAGACGGTAATTAAAATGTTAACACTATTCATGACAAATATCATGATGTAATCATCAAATAATGGTGATATTTTTCATTTTGAAATCAGATATATAGATTGAAAACTTTTTTGAATAATGTATTTTGATTTTAATGCATCTTACTATTAAAAAACTCATTCACATTTTGGCCTTCAAAACGTTTGTATTGAAATGGACAGATTAAAATTGTTTAATACAACCGCCATAACTTTGGATCCTTAAGTCCAATGGCTGCCAAATTTTCAGAGTAGACAAAGGAGATATTTATCTACAACCTTTAAGAGATAATATCTCGAGATTTATCAGTATAATTTATCAAAGTGGCAATGCAATTGTAGAGGAAGTTTTGGAATGCAAACAGCCCACAACATTAAGCTATAAATACATTCCCTCCTCTCCTTTCAAATGGGTTGGAATTTCAAAGAAAAATAGGGTAGTTTGGCATGAACAAGGATCTGAAAAAGGCTTGGTAGGATCTTCCATACTCAATTTTTTACTTGAGATACCATTACTCCTTTCATTCTTTCATTCACTTTTGTGTTGTTCTTCGTTTTTAATCGTGTAAGTGTTTTTTTGTAACTATGTTTTAATGAAAGATTATTTTTCAATATCTATTATTCTCATCCACCTTCTATAGTTTAATATTAATGTTTTTAAAATAGTTTAAATACAATTGAATCCCCTTACATTATTTTTCTTTCTCATTAAATCTAAAGTTCATTTTTAATTATCATCATCTTTGTGTGTGTGTTCGACACACCACTCTTTTCTTATCCCTTTCTTTTCCTTATCTTATTAATTTATCATCATAATAATTATAACAAAATTAATAATCATTTCAATGTTTTAATAAATCTCTCATTGGGGTGATTTATAATTTAGGGATGTTAAGTGATTGAGAGTGTTTTCTCGATGAATATTCTTCAAATTAACATTGTGTATGTTAGACATAACATGTCATGAATTAATGACTTGTTTTATTTAACATGTGGTTTCCATGGATTATTGGAACCATAAATACACTACCATAAACAATATATGATTGATATTAGTACCCTAAGTTATGTTAAGGCTTTTATTAAAGCCTTAACACTTAGGAATTCGAATCAATGTTATCTTGTGAAGTGGGTGTTAATTTAAATGAAATATAAAGAAAATCCCAAGGATATCACAAGCTTAAATCCCTAAAAATAAACTCACCCTAATATTTATCAAATTGTTAAATAAAACACCAATAATTAATCACTTTATTTAATCTCTACAAACAAACCACCCCCCACAATAAAAATCCAATCAACTAAAAAAATCAACTATTAAAAAGTATCATCACCGAGGATTCAACCCAAGTTCTTTTATACACATTAACAGAGCACTGGAGCCTTGACTAGTCAATAAGCAATAATAGGTTGTGATTTCAAATGGTTCCATTTCCAGGGATGGTACTTTATGTAGTCATTAGTTTCTAGTTATTGTAAAAAACCCAAAAAAAAACAAAATTAAAAAAAAATTGGAAAAAAACACCAAGAAAAACCCGCCTTCTCATAAAAATCATAAACTGAAAAAAACTAAAAGAAAATCCCATATTCATATTTCTTAAAAAATCTATCTAAATTCCCCGTATCCTCCCGAATAATCCCTTGGATTTGTTTGACCTTGAAATTGAGAAAACTCTTTTCCAACTTAGGAGGAACATTAGGGATAATCAAATCAATCAAGAACCAGTCATTGTCCAACCAATTGAACTAGATATGGCTAATCATAGGGAACAAACACTTAAAGAACTTTATGCCCCTTATATGAATTACCAACCTCTTGGTATTCAATATCCAAACATATAGGCTTACTTCAAACTCAAATCGATTTTGATTCATTTCTACCTCATTTCAATGGGCTAGCCAGTGAGGATCCACATATCCACCTTGAAGAGTTCTAAGTGGTGATCTCTACCATGAAGTCTCAAGGGGTATCTGAGGAACAAATCAAACTTCGATACTCCCTTTTTCCTTAGCTGAATCTTCCATGTAATGTCTTTATTACCTCTCTCTTGGTTTTATAACCACATGGAATGACATGAAGCAATTCATCTTAGATAAATTCTTTCCTACTTCTCGTACTGATTCTATCCAAAAGGAAATAAGTGGTGTTCATCATTTCCCAAGTGAATCGCTCCATGAGTGCTGGGAGAGGTTCAAAAAGCTTGTTGAAACCTTCCCACATCACCAAATACCTGACCAAATCTTGATCCAATACTTCTATGTGGGGTTATTAGCGATGGAGATAACTCTCATTCATGCCACAAGTGGTGGTTCTCTTGTTGATAAAACTCATACAGCTACAAGAGATATCATAAGAAACATGGATGTGAACATACAAAAATTCCATACTCTGGAACATGATCAAGTAAAACAAGTCCAATACAATCGATCAATAGAGCCGAACAAGATGACTGAGTGGATGAGTGAACTTACATGTCTTGTGCGACATCTATCTTTGGATACCAAATCCCCAACCTCATCTTCCATGCAATCAATGTTTCGTGGACCTATCAAAAACTGGGGAATATGTAACTCTTCATCTCATCCAACTGACACATGCCCACAACTTCCAGAGGATCAATCTAATTCATCTATACCAATGGATCTCAATGAAGCATATGCTCAGCATAACACCAACCCTCAACTATCAGGTCAGTTTGTTAGAAACTTCAACCAACCTCACTATGAGCCCTTCTCTTATTCCTTTAACCAAGGCTTTAGGTATGGTAATCATGTCTCTCATCCCCCTCAATTCCCTCCTTAAAACCCAAACCATTTTAAATATGGTCAAGGTGTTGGTAACTTCCAACAACCTTATCTTTTTGTTCCTCAACCGCAAAGGAATGATCCTCCTCCTGGATTCCACTATCCTAGTGAGCCTTACCCATTCCAAAACCAATACAATCACTTTCCCAAGAACCAAAATCAAGGCAATACCAATCCGGGATAAGCCTCTTCTTCCAAGAAACCATGGGAAAGTGCAGTTGAAGATCTTTCCTCCTTCACCCGTTCTAGCCTCAAAAACATTGAAACACAAATTGGTCAACTTGCATCCCACCTAATCCAACAAAAATAATCAAATTCTTCTCAACTCCTATATCAACCATTACCTAACCCCAAGGGTAATGTATGTGTAATTTCAATTAGATTGGGAAAGCAAATTGATATTCCTCAAGATAAATCTTCCATCCCTCCTTTGAATGTGGACCTAGAAAATAAATAGAAAAGGAAATATGAAAAGGAATCTGAATCCATTCTCTCGCCTTCTTCCATTACACTTAAGAATCCAATTCCTTTTCCTCAAGCTGCTTCTTAACCAAGGAAGTCCTTTGAACCCAATCCTAAAATGATCGACATGTTTAGACATGTTGAAGTCAATATTACCCTCTTAGATTCTATAAAACAAATCCCTAAGTTTGACAAGTTTCTTAAGGAATTGTGCACCCACAAGAGGAAACTTAGGACCTTTGAAAATGTATCCACCCTACAATATATTCCCATAAAGTAAACATATTCAGGGACCTTTACAATTCCATGCTAAATTGAAATTTTTAACTTCGATGATGCACTCATAGACCTAGAAGCCTCAATTAATGTCATGCCCAAATCCATCTTCTCAAACCTTGGTCTTGGTCCCTTATATCCAACAGGTGTTGTCATTCAGTTAACCAATCGAAGCCCAACCAGTCCTGAGGGAATAATAGAGGATGTCCTTGTTCATGTGAATGATCCTATCTTCCCTGCTGATTTCTATGTCCTTAACATGGATGGTGAGATGAACTCTTCTCTATTTCCCCTAATTCTAGGAAGACCATTCCTCATGAATGCTAGAACCAAGATTGATGTCCATTCAAGAATCTTGTCCATGGAATTTGGAGACCAACTGGTCACGTTCAAAATTTTCCAAGCCATGCGATACCCATCTGAGGATTACTCTACATTCTCAATTCATGCATCTGAGGACAATTCTGAGAGTCAATTGAACCCCAATACATCATGTTCATCGTGTTATAATGATAAAGGATATTGGGAAATATCAACCATGATTAACGAAGTCATAAATGGTGAAGTTGATGTGGACCTCTCATTCATAGACTCTATCAATCTAGAGGAACTTGAAAACTCTCTTGAATCCCACATCAACTCTGATCTCTACTGCTCCACCAAGGACAATATTAAGGAAAATGAATCTGAAGCAACTGAAGTCCCTTCCCCCATTCCTGAGTTGTCTAACCTACAAATAAAAGATGAGACTAATTTGAAACCTCTTCCTAGACACCTGAAATATGCATTCCTTTTCCATGATCTCTCTTATCCTGTCATTATCTCTGCTTCACTTACTGAAACTGAGGAGTCCAAACTTGTTCAGGTGCTAGAGGAAAACAAAAATGCCTTAGGTTGGACACTAGATGACATACCCGGAATCAACCCTCCTCTTTTCATGCATCACATCCATCTTGAGTAATCATTCAAACCAATTAGACAACCACAAAGAAGACTCAATCCACTCATCCTTGAGGTAGTTAGGGAATAGATTACCAAGATTCTTCAAGCTGGTATTATTTACCCGATTTTCGATAGTGAATGGGTTAGTACAATTCAAGTTGTACCTAAAAATGGTGGGATAACTATTGTCAAAAATGAACATGGAGAGGTAGTCACAAATCAAGTGAAGAACAAATGGCGTGTGTGTATCGACTATAGGAAATTGAATGTTGAAACAAGAAAAGATCACTACCCTCTTCCATTACTTGATCAAATGCTATAACGATTATCCAGAAACTCACACTATTTCTTTCTTGATGGATACACCGGCTACTTCCAAATCCCAATCGCACCTCAAGACCAAGAAAATACTACTTTCACATGCCCCTTTGGAACATATTCATATAGGAGAATTCTTTTTGGCCTTTTTAATACTCCTGCAACGTTCCATAGATGTATGATGAGTATCTTTTTTGAATTCATTGAACACTGAATGGATATATTCATGGTTGACTTTACCATTTATGGTGGGTCATTTGAATCTTTCTTGAATTCACTCTCCCTAGTCCTTCAAAAGTGTGTCAATTGTAACCTTATGTACTTCATGGTTTTATATGGGATTATTCTAGGGAACATAGTTTCAAAAGAGGGTATTTAAATTGATCCTGCCAAAATTGACATGATCCAATAACTTCGTGAACCCACTTCTATTTGAGACATCTGTTAATTTCTCGTTCATGTTGTTTTCTATCATCGATTCATCCATAACTTCAGTAAGATTTCCCTCCCACTCACTCAATTGCTCCAAAATGATGTTACTTTCCATTTTGAAGAGGTTTGAAAGAGAGCCTTCATTGAAATCAAAATTGCTCTTACATCTGCCCTGATAATACAACCCCCAGATTGGTCCTTACCCTTTGAGTTGATGTGTAATGCTTCAGATGGGTCCATTGGGATCGTTCTTGGTCAAAGAAGAGAAAAAATTCCTCATGTAATCTATTATGCCTCAAAAATTTTGGATGAAACTCAATCTCACTACATTGTGACTGAAAATGAACTTTTAGTCGTGGTTTTTTCCTTAAATAAATTACGTCCCTATCTCTTAGGTGCCAAAATCATCATCTTCACAGACCATTATGCTATAAATTTCTTACTCAATAAAAGTGATTCCAAACCAAGGATAATAAGATGGATCCTAATGCTCCAAGATTTTGACCTTGAAATCAAAGATAGACCTGGAAAAGAAAACCTTGTGGCTGATCACTTTAGTGGAATTTGTTATTCTTCTCATTATAGAATAATTGATCCATAATTTCCAACTGGGAACCATTTATCTCTCACTCCAAAAATACCATAGTATGCCCCAATTGTAAATTTCTCAGTTTCTATTGTTTTTCCTGAAAATTTTTCAAAAGAACAAAAATTGAAGTTGAAAAGTGATTCAAAATACTATTTTTGGAAAGAAAATAAACTTTGGAAAACTGGGGTAGACATGGTAATTAAGATATTTTTTGAAGAAAATGAACTTTCTTCCATCTTAGAATTATGTCACTCAATGCCTAGTGGTGGCCATTTTGGACCACAAAGGACATCTCGAAAGGTCCTAAACTCCGGATTCTTCTTGCCTTCACTCTTTAAGGTCTCACATGTGTTCTGTTAATCATGTCCCATTGTCCAAAATTTTGGCTCAATTTCCAAAAGAAATGAAATGCCCCGAAAGCCTTTAATTTTCTGTGAAATCTTAGATGTTTGGGGCATCAATTTCATGGGACCATTTTCCCCTTACAACGGATTCCCATACATTCTTCTTGTGGTTGATTATTTTTCTAGGTGGTTCGAGTCCAAACCCACTAGAAATGATGATTCACATACTGTTATTGAGTTCCTAAAGACACACATCTTCTACCGATTTGGCACACAACATGCCTTGATAAGCTACTTAGGAACCCATTTTTGTAATAAAACCATGGAATATCTTTTGAAAAAGAATTTTTTTGTACATAAAACTTGAACATCATATCACCCCCAAACAAATGGGATGACTGAACATTCTAATAGATCAGTGAAAAGAGTACTTGAGAGAATTGTAAAACCCACCAAAAAATATTGGCCTAAAAGACTTGGTGAAGTACTCTGGGCTTATCATACTGCCTATAAAACACCCATTGGGATGTCTCTTTTTAGGATAGTTTTTGGTAAATCATGTCATTTTCTTGTTGATATCCAAAATAAGTCATTTTTGGTAGTGAAAAGATGTAATTTTGATCATAAAAAATTGTGTGAAGAAATATTGTTGCTATTTTCTGAACTAGAGGAGCTTCAACTTGATTCTTACAAGAATTATAATCTTTAAAAAGAAAAATCCAAGTCACTCCATCACAAACACATCCTATGGAAGGTATTTCATGAAGGTGAAAAGGTAATTCTCTTCAATTCTCAATTTCATCTTCACCCAGGTAAGCTTAATTCTAATTGGGAGGTCCTTTTATTGTTTTTCATGTTTACCCATCTGGTGTAGTGCAAGTCCAAGACCCATCTTCTAAAAGGAAATTCATAGTTAATGTACATTCTTTAAAGAATCACTATAAGAGGAAACACAATCTGGAAAACACATCAACTTCCATCAGATCCACAAATTCTACAGTAAACACACCATTGGATGGAGACAGTGACCCGCCAAATCCAAACCAGGGGCACCACTTTCCCTATAACTCTTCTTCATCCTCTCTCTATCCCTCTTTATTCTTTTTCCTCTCTATTTCATTTTTTTACCACATTATTCATAAAAACATTTATTTGTGTCTTTCTCTTTTGTGTTGGTGTGTATTTTAAAAAACACTAAAAAAATAAAAACTAAAAAATTGTAAAAAAAAGGGTCATACTTACTCACCATCCATTTTTAAAATTTTCTCCAACCATTTTAGGGAGTCAACAAGACATGTTTTCATCTCAAAAAAATTTATATTTTAATCAGGAATTTGGATAAATAATCTTATGTCAAAACCAACAAATTTTGGATGCTCAGTTTTTTATATGGAAAATTATTTTCCCCAACCATGAGGAACAACATTTTCTTTCATTCCAAGGCCACCTATGGCCATATTTTCAACATGTGAGTTTTTACCCCCATTTATGAGTCTTGAGTTTGTGGAACTTTGAGCTGAATTTCCTACTATGGTGTGAATTAATATGATAGAGGAATTTTCTAAACCACATGATAATTACAATAGCCAAATAGCCTCTCATTTTCCTTAAATTAATCCTCCTTTTGAATTCAAGCCTTTAAAAACTTTTTCTTTGATAGCCACATTACAAGCCAAATACCGTTTCCTACCCAATATCAACATGTATTTTCATTGCATTATTATTTTTAAATTTAAGTGTGGAGGGAATGGATTTATTTTTGGGCACCCATTATTGATTTCACAATGCTATCATATTATTGAGGTCAAACATCCATTTCAGTTTGGGGGAGAGGTTTTCATTCAGTGTGTTTTAGGGAATGTAATGTATTTTCATTTATGTAATTTTGTAAATGTTATTGAAAAGTGCTCAAAAAAATCAAATCAAATCAAAAAAACAGAACAAAAAAATGGGTTGTGTCTTGAGTAGGTCAAAAATAACTCTTCCTAAACCTTTAATCTTGTTATAAATATTAAAATTAGTGTCATGAGGAGATCAATAATGGGTTGGGAGATGAGTGTGGGAACTATTTCATGTTCAACTTATGGAAAAAAATACAAAAAAAAGAAAAATAATGAACGCATATGTCATTGGGAGAAGTTTTGTGTTTTGTAAATATTTCTTCTTCCCATCCCCTTTAATTTTTCTTTCTCTCTTGTGTCTTTCTTCACACAATCATTCCCTTTTAAATATTTGTTTTCATTTCCTTCCATGTTTCATTTCCATAAAAAAATGTGCATTGCTTTTTCTATGTTGGTGTTTTACCCCCTTTTTCCTATCTTTTGGATATCATCTTCCTACCATCCCATATCCATGGAAAAACTCCTAAATATACCTCTTTATTTTTGACCACTTTTGGATAGGTAATAGAAGTTGAGAGCTCTTTTAAACTCTACGATTTTCACTTTTGATTGGTGAATGAGTGAAGCTCCATAAATTAATTTTATCATCTTGAGAGGAGTAAGTTTTGTGTACCACCATTTTTGATTTCTAAATTTGAGCATAAAAAAATTGAATTGTTTTTGGATAAATTTTCTATAAAAATTTGTGGTGTAATTCAATATTGATGGGTGATATTGTATAAACCTACCCTGATTGAGGAAAATTAAATTTTAATATTTGGTGGAGAGTGAAAATGATATTATTATGTTTTTAAATTTGTTGCACATGAGGGAATGAACAAGACTAAGTGTGGGGTATTTTATGTTATTAATATTTTCATGACTTATTATATACTCCCTTTACTTATTTTATATGAAATGTGCATAATTTGTGTGAAATATTAATGTTTTAATACTAAATATAATATTTGAGAATTTTTTTAAGTATTCTAATTGAGTCAGTTTACTATTTTATTTATAAATATCACCTTACTGATCCAAGTTGTGTGTTTATTATTTTTTATGATTCATAATTCAATATAAAACATTTCATTAGAAGGGATCATGGGCCAATTATTCCAATTGAAGGCCTATATGGACCACACAAGAAGGCCTACAAAATCTGTGAAGAAACTGGACCATCCATAAATATTTAATTTTTGGGCTCAATCAGGAAGTCAAAATTCATTTGTTATCAAATATGTTTTGGGGGACAATTTTGGGAGTCTTGGATAAAAATTTCAAGACCCAACTCCAAAGCAAATGGACCCAAATTATTCATTTAAACTCAGCCCACCATTCTGGCCGGTAATTAATATCATGACACTATTCATCACATATATCATGATGTAATCATCAAATCAAACTGATATTTTACAGTGTGAAATAATAGATATAGAAGGCCAACTTTTTTGAAGAAGGTATTTTTATTTGAATGCATATTACTATTAAAAACCCATTCACATTTTGGCCTTCAAAACGTTTGTATTGAAATGGACAGATTAAAATTGTTTAATAAAACTGCCATAACTTTGGATCAATAAGTCCAATGGCCGCCAAATTTTCATAGTAGAAAGAGGAGATATTTATATACAGATTATAAGAAGTTAATATCTCTATATTCAGCCTTATCATTTATCAATGTGTTGATTGAAGTGGAGGGGCAGTTTTGGAATGCAAACAGCCCAAAACATTGGGCTATAAATACATCCCCTCCTCTCCTTTCAAAGGGGTTGGCATTTCAGAGAAAAGTAGGATAGGTTGGCATGACCATGGCTCTGAAAAATTCTTGGGAGGAACATCCATACACATGTTTTTACTTGAGAAACCATTACTCCTTGGTTTCTTTCATACACTTTTGTGTTGTTCTTCATTTGTAATCTTGTAAGTGTTTGTTTTTTTGTAATTCTGTTTCAATGAATGTTTCTTCTTCAATATCTATAATTATCATACAACTTCTATAGTTTAATATTAATGTTCTTAAAATATTTTAAATACAGTTGAATCCCCTTCCATTATTTTTCTTTTTCATTCAATCTAAAGTTTGTTTTTAAATATCACCATCGTTTGTGTGTGTATTCGACGTACCACTCTTTTCTTATCCCTTTCTTTTTATTATCTTCTTAATTCATCATCATGATCATTATAACCAGATTACTAATAATTTCAATGTCTGAGTAAATCTCTCATTGGGTTGATTTATAATTTAGAGATGTTAAGTGATTGATAGTATTTTCTCGATGAATATTCTTCAAATTTACATTGTGTATGTTAGACTTAACATGTCATGGATTAATGAATCATTTTGTTTAACATGTGGTTTCCATGTATTATTGGAACCATAAATATACTACCATCAAAAATATATGATTTATATTAGAACCCTAAGTTAATTTTATTCTTGTATTAAATCTTTAAGACTTAGGAATTCCAATCAATTTTATCGTATTAATTGGGTGTTAATTTAAATGCAATATAAAGCAAATCTCAAGGATATCACAAGATTAAATCCCTAAAAAGGAACTCACCCCAATATTTATCAAATTTTTAAATCAAACACCAATAATTAATCACTTCATTTAAGCTTTGTAACCCCCCCCAATCGAAATACAATCAACTAAAAACAATAGACGATTAAAAAGTATCATCGTCGAGGATTCGACCCGAGTGCTTATATACACATTAGAAGAGAACCAGAACCATGACCAGTCAATAGGAGACAATTGGCTGCATTTTCAGAGCCAAAGGCATAGTTGGAGGATTTTCAATGGAAGGTATTTTTAACATCTAGTGTGTCACCATGGGAAGCCCAAATTTTTTTCACCAAGAAGAAAGGTCAAATATTCAATTTATATGTAGATTAAAATTTACTAAATAATGTCAATTTAATGAATAAATACCCACTGCTGAGAATTAGTGACTTATTTTAATAGTGGAATGGTGTGAATTGGTTCTCGAAGATCAACATCAGGTCAGGATATCACTAGCTCTAGGTTTGATATGAGGATGTAATGAATATAAAATTCCCATGTAGCTATAGTCACTTTGAATTCTTGGTGATTTCCATCAGTGTAACGAATTATAAATTAGTTTTTAAGGTAATCATGAGTTGAATATTTTATCCCTTCATAGTGTGGTTTGTGGTTTTATTCAATGATGATGTCCTGGTGTATGTGGTGTCTCAGGAGAAGCGCATGGAACATTTGATGATGATCATTGATATAATCTATTAACACAAACTTATGGAAAACTACTGAACTATCATTTTTATAATCGAGAGGTCCACTTCATAAGGAATTTAATTAGATAATATAGTGTAGTATTTGACCCTATAAAAGTTTAGTAAATTCTATCTTGGGATCCACTCAAAAGTTTAGTTGAGTTGTGAAGGTTTTTTGGGTTGGAAATTTATTATAAGAGATTCAAACGTGATTTCCATAGTACCTAGTCACCTTTGAAAACTTTTACTAGAAAGGGTTTTCCTTTCATGTTTAAGGATATTTTCCATCATGTTTTTTAGGATTTTTAATGAATTTGATGTGGGCCCCTATCTTGAGATATCTGTAGGAGGTTGTTCAGTCTATGGTGTTTTGTGATACCTCTATAACTAGGATTGGGCGTTTTATCTTATAGAGGTAGGTGGTGATTCCCTATGGGTCTTCATAGCTAAGACACCATGCGAATAACTACATGAACTATAATCTAGATTTAGTAGTAGTGGTATTTTCTTGGATGATGTGGATACACGCTCTTATAGTTGAGGTTTTCTCTTCAATTATGACCACATGTATCTGAAGTGTTTCTTATTCATTAGAATCATAACTTGAGAAAAATGTGTTGTATTGAGTTCTTCCAGGATGATGAATTCAAGATAGTATATACTCCTAATTATGAGAACATGGTGGTATATTCACTCAATATGAGATATTATTCACAATTTTTAAGTGAGGAATCAGAGCAGTTAGCCTCGGTAAAGTTGACTGTAATATAGGAGGATGTTCCATCATATCTATGGTTGATGGTTATCACACCTACAATTATTCATCATGTTAAGGGGGATAAACATAGAGGTATTTAATGTGATACCTTCTATGATTAGATATCCACTTTTCATGATCTTGATTGATTTTATAAAGGTGAGTATCACATCATCATTTTTTAATAGAAGGAAATGGTACCAGTTATGATGACATAGTAGGTTTTTAGGGATTTTAATAATACCCACTTAGCATTACATTGATGATTTCCAATTTTCTTACTGTACCATTAGATTCAGTTCTCATAGAAAGTGATGTAGATATTTATATCAAAGTTTGTCTTTTGATGCCTCACTAGTCATGATGTGAAGGGTGAGAACTGGAAACTAGCAGGTTTAGAAAAACACCAAGAAGTGTTAGAGTGCATATTTATGTTATCTATATGGAAATAATGATGTTGATTCCACAATAATTTAGTTTAAATGATTCTATTAGGGGGTCCTAGATAATCTACCCTTTTTGACCCAATTCCTAGCCTTCTGAGAGTATCATTCAATAAACATATTGGGAAATAATTATGTAAAGGAGATAATATGGTTTAATTGAGTTCCATTGATGAATGTTTCTAACCATGATGAATTATTCACATCACATTTATGGAGAGGATTAAAATACACATTTTGGAATTAGTTGTGTTAAAGAGTAACATTTCATCCCAAGATAGACTAAATGATTGTGTGGACTATTCAAGATCTGAAGGACATTCATTTAGACAACATGTTATCATTTTTACATAGTTGGAAGTATCATCTACCCTTAGAAGATTTTATTTATAACAATAGTTACAACTCATCAATTGGTATAGCACCATTCAAGGGATTTTATAGGAACACTATATGTCATCATTATGTCAGACTAATCTAAGATATTTAACACATATGGGACTAGAACTGAGGAAAGCTACAATGTAGAAGGTGCATGTTCTCTTGGATTATATGAATGTTTCATAAAAATAATGGAATACCCCCTTATTTTGGTCTTAGATGAGATATATGATGAAAAAGGTAAATGTAGAATGTGGTTTTTACCCTAAGAACTACATAACTTTTCAGCACATTCGGGTTTTTTTGAGTGTCTTCGTTGGATGATTGATTATCAAATAAATTATTTATTTAATTTTCATGACCTATATCCCCTCTATTTTAACATATTTATGGGAATATCCTAGGGTTATCTTCCTAAACATATGTATTTGGAGAGATATTAGTGTGGAAATTTTTAATAGGATGATCATATCATGGATTGATGGTCGATACTGAGTTGTATGTATTCTCCAATAAAATTTAACGATCTAACCAAAGACAATTCCTTAAAACCATTATTCATTAATGATAAATAAAAACTAATGGTAGGATATTTTTTAATATTGCTTTATTCCCCATTTTTTTCCCACATATAATGTGATTCAATCCATTTTACAAAATGATTCGTGAGTATATCATTGATTTTTGGGGGTCGATTTTTTCTTCCTAGAATTAGGAATTCAAGATATTTTTTAATCATGATTATCATATTTGTTTATATTATAGTAACATAGGATTCTAATACATAGATATTACATCATTTAAATTAATATTAATTAAATTAAAAAAACACACACCTAATGATCATAAAGTAATAGTGCCTTTGTGGAGTTGACATAAAAATATATTCCTGAATATTCACCAATATATCCCATAAATAAATTCCTAAATAGTATTTTTCTTAGAAATTTCCTACTTAGTACCCTTCATCAAATCCTAGGGTAATAAAGGCTGAGCATAGATTCCTAGTAAGGGTAAACAAGGAAGATATGCAACAATAACATGAGGATAAGTGTATGAGAACATGAGAATATCATTTTAAAAGTGAAACATGAATATCAAATATCATAATTTTATTTCTTGCATAAAGATTGATAGTTCATAAGAAATGAATATTAATTAAATAAAAGAACATGACCCATGGAAGAATAATATTGTAATTATACATATAATTGAGTAATACACATATGAATAGAAAATAATTACCATAGTAGTAAAGGATCAATTCCAAGGATATCATATTGAAATGTGTTCACTACCAAAACAATTATAGTAGTTGAGGTTCACTCCCAGACCATCATAGTAGAAAAATTCCCTTACTAAATTGGGTTCACTCTACATTCTAGTCCCATCTATGTCATAAGATATAAATATTTTCCTAATGTATTCAAAAGATATATAGGTCAAATCCACCAATAATTAAAATCCTATTTATGTGCTTCCAAATATCATAAAACATTTATAATATCATAACTCATTAAATGAAATGGGTTTTATAAACATTTAACCATATCATAACCTATGTAAATGGTATAGGTTTAATAATCATTTCATAATTTTATTATTGTATAAAAAATGAATAGAAGCGGGTTTCATAAGAATTTTTCCATAGTATAGCATGTTTAATAGAAATTGTTTTCATAAAAAAATATTTGTCATAATCATAAACCATATCCATAATGAATAAGAATGGTATCCTTGGATCATTTCTCTCGTAAAGCATTAGTAGCACCAAAGGATTTCATTTTCTATGGAAAATGATTTGGATAGATCACGTGGAAACTTTTATAAGGAAAATAAATTTTCTATGAAAATAAATTTTTTGAAACAATAAATTCATAAAATATTTTGGAAATAATATTTATTTTAAAATATCCTTCAAAACATATAAATAAAATTTCAAAAATCTTTTAAAAAATCTCTTAAGGGACATATCCAACGTGCTTCAAAAAACATTATAAAATAGAAATCATTTTCAAAATAACATTAGTTGAAAATAACATTGGGAGATTATAAAGTAATCATAAAATTAATGATTGTTCATGATAGAAACTAATTCTATTCATTTCATACACATTAACATGAAGTATCCTTTCCGAATTTTAGTAAAATCCAAATGAGAATTATTGTTAAAATGACATGAAAATTCAATTCAATTTTTTTTAAAAAGTCAAAAAAAATGTCAACATATATTTAATAATTTATTTTTCTAATGTAAAAAATATATTTGAAAACATTTTTATAAATCATGGTTTTAGAATAAAAATTAGTTTTTGACCATAGAGAGAAATTAAGATGATTTTTCTTAAAAACATTTTTTTGAAATTTTTAGCACATAATGAGAGGAAAATTAAGGGAAAACATTTATTATCATGAAATAACTAGGTTATATTAAAATTCATGAGTTTTTTTATATTTTTATCATAAGATATTATCACTGGAAACATAATCATAAACAATCATGATAAATAATGAAATTATAATGTAAAATATTTACAACATTGGTAACATTGAATTATAATACCCATGAAGGAATTTAAATAAATTAATCTTAAAATATTATTAGAATAAATAAATTAATGATATTAAAAGTAAAATTGTATGTATATAAGCCTCATAAAATATGATAGGTGTATAACATAACGTAAGACTCATGGAAGGAAAATTGAGAAAAAAACCCCTTACCACTTGGGTATCTTTTTAAGTTAAAATACCATGAAAGATATATCATAAAATTGACTTAAAAATAAAAATAATTTTCATGATAATAAATATTAATTTTATTCCTAGATAGTATATACACCACATATAAGAGACAAGTGGTGAATTTTTCAAGTATCTCGCATATATAAAAGTGAGATGGGAAATACCTTATTGCTTTAGTAATATTTTTAATATTAAGCAAAAATAAAGAATAAAGCAAAATAAATGATTAATTATATTTAAAATTAGTATATTAGTGATATAACTTTTCAAATGATATGTATATACACCACACAAAATAAATGAGTGGTCAGTTTTCAAATGTCTCATAAAAGTAAAAGAGAGAATGGGAATCCCTTAGTTTAAGCCTCAGTATCATTAATACACGTTAAGAAATCATGTTTAATAAATATGCTTTTGTTATAAGTTTATTAATGAACCATAATTATATATATCATACCATATATTAGTTACATGTGACCTTTTTTACCAATTTCTTAACAATTCCATGTTAATGTCATGTTTCGGGCAATAACTTCTTTGTTTTTAGTGTATGTTTTGCTTTGTTATTTTGTGGTTTTATTAAATTGATCGTGGGTAAATAATATAAATTTTTTAAAAAAAACTATAAATATAATATATATTAATTATATATTTTCTTAGTATAATTAATAATAGTAACATATTTATTGTGAAATACACCGTTCATGGAGACAGTAGGTTGTATGTATTTATTAACATTATTTCCATATTCATGATGTAATGATATAAATAAAGGTAAATAATATATTCACATTATATATTAATTATTATTTCATTTATTTTATTTATATTAATTAAATTTATCCTTACCACCTTTCATGTAAAGGGTAATAGAAAATGAATCACATCATTTCGCAAGGCATTACTCCACCGTACACACGAGCGACACTATCATACCCCCATGAAATGGAATGTTGGATGGTATATTTGATATCATAATTTAAAAATTATATTAATTTTATAAATATGTAATATTTATTTTAAATCCATCACTATATACTTCATTTAATGGTGGTGATGGAAAATGGACTACATGGGTTCATGAGGCAGTAGTCTGTCATACACATGATCGATGGTATTTTAAATTTGATTTAAGTAGAGATGGATATAGGTTATTTAATTAACATTATAACATATAATTATATATTATATAATGGTTTTATTATATTATAATTGTTAGGACATAATTGATGATGTAAAATTACTAATGAAAAAGAATGAGATTAGCAAAGATAATTACCATTGCTTAGAAGTGCCTCCTTTGGATATCTTAATAAAGTACCTATTATAGGTATTTTGGGAGGAAAAGGACGCTCTATATCATGTATAAGCTTTCATGGGAGGGAATTTTTCAGGGTTTTTTTTGAAATATATGGCTTGATTTGTGTGATTATGTGAAGGGTGGTACTGGCCATTTATAAGTGGGGGAAATGAATCCACTTGGAAGCTACGATGGAATTTCACAAAAAATATAAAATAATAAAGTCACTAAAAATAAAAAATCTCTAAAATTATCATATATTATATAATTTGAAGGATAATATGATTTCATTATTAAAGAATATAAATTATGATTATTCAAAATATGGAATCCATTTTAACAAAATAATTTATCAAAAGTGGAAAAATTAAATTTAAAAACCTTGTATAGGTGATCAAATATCAGGTTTTCGAGAAGTGTATTTTTCAATCAGAAGATGATTTTATATTAAATCTAAGTCAAAAAATATGCATTTTATGTATTTTAAATTAATATTTATTGAAATATAATCTATAAATTTTGTTTAAAAAATTCCCCATTAGGGATTATTTTTATTATTTAACATGGAGAAACATTATGCAATTTAAAATAGTTCTAAGAAAATTCTATTTTTTAAACCAAAAAAATAAAATTATACTAAAATCCAATATAATGTTGATTAAATAGTAATAAGGTTTATTAAATATAAATAAATAATAATTATGTTACTTTTAAACATTATGTGATTTTTAAATTAATTAATTATTGAAAAAATTGTATTTTTTAAAAAATCTATATTTTCAGTATTCACTGGAAAATCAACATTTTCAGAAAAAACAGAAAAATTCACCATAATATAATTTTTGTATGATGACTTCAAAAATTAAGATCATTTTATTAAATAAATTTTCTAAAATAACTATATATTAATTAAAATCTCTTCTCATAAAAATCAATATAAATTTTTTTTGAAGAAGGCATATTTTTGTTGAATATAATTAGTTTACTAAGAATTTATAAATAAATTTATATTGAGAAGGTAATTTATATTTATATTTAAGAAATTAAATAATAATATTCATATCACACATTTTAATTTATATCTTATATCTTTAATATTAAAAATAATATTATTTAATGGTTCACTGAAACTCAGTGTTGCATGTAATGCTCGTTATCAAAGAAACTGGTTGTTGTGTGTAACACAATATAAACATGTTGATGATTATAATGCACACTCCCAAAAAAATTGTAAATAAATATTTTATAATATCTAGGGATGTTAAATTATACCACCCATAAAATGAACTTTTCCCTCAATGTTCATCTTGGTTATTAAAGGATTAATTAACAATTGAAAATTTACTCATAGAAACCTGTATCATACGAATGAATAACTTAACATACCGTTAAATGAAAAATAAGGAAACCTAAAGGTTGCCTAAATAAAATCATAACATGGTTTACACATTGAATAACATTTATTGGGAGTTATTATTTGGACATGTGAGAAAAACATAATTTCCCAATAATGATGGGATTGGTATAGATCATTGATCCCATGAATGTAAATGATCTTTTGAAAATAAAAAACCACAAACCAAAAACCAAATCGGGGTGAAAAAGTTTAGTGATTCCATTACTAATTATGGTAATAGTATATCCTTTTATTTCATGATCATTTTCCTAGTGTTGAATAATTTTCATGGGAATATATTCTTAATTGATTACATTTCATTTCATAAGAATATTCATACCCATTGGTTGGGACTAGATCAATTTCCTCTTCATATATTACTCTATAACATGAATGTAAATTTGTTATGCTGGAAGAACTACAATATAATTATATTGATAATATAATGATAAGTGATTCCATCTATCTAAAGTTATGATAATAATAAAATTGTTATAAAAGGTAATCCAATATGCATAAATATTCAAGGGTGATGTAATAAATTAATATTTAATCCTTGTCTAAATTTCCGCATAAAGCATTTCATAAATGGTTATCTTTATGGACCATCCAAAATATTAATATCCAAAACATTATAAATAAGGTCACTAAATTTACTCAATAAACCTATCATTAATCCCCTAAATAACATGAATAATCTCTTAATTTTCACATACCAAACATTTTAATTCCATCATAATATATTCCCCTAAAACATTGTAATGACTATAATTAAAATAAAATATTATTCAAAAAATTCATGCTTCTTTACTCCATAAATAAAACACCAATTATTTTAGATATTTCTTCAATAAAAAAATGATGTAAAATCCATAAATGAAAACATAACCAACTTTTTCAACAAATCAATAATTAGTTCCAAGATAATAAGTACTATTAAATATTCATTATCCATATTAACAATCTTTTTATCACAAAAAAATTATCTCATCATCATGAAAATATCAATGGTTATTTTCCCTTAATAACATTTTTTTATAAAATATCACCATTACACTAAATAACTTTTCATGGTCATTAGCACTATTCAGCATATTCTATCAAATACATTACAAAAAAACATATACTGAAAAATATTTATATATTTTATAATTCTTGAATTCTAATACATTAACGCTTCAATAATTATAATTTACTCTTAAACACTAAATAATATTCATCACTATATTCCATGATAAATCTTTCCTTTCATATTTAATTTGTATTCACTTCATCATAAAAAACCCCATTACTTATACCACCATGTTACCCTCTTATTGATCTTTCCCCTAGGACATTGATTTTTTTAATTACTATACTTTCCATAGTTAAAAAATTCATCTATTTAAAATACTTTATAGAGAACAGTAAACCCATCCACTAAATTAGTTGATATTTTCCTTTTTCATCACCAATTTACTTTCTCTATGACCTTAATCTCCACCGATAAAATATATTTTTATTAAATTTTGTAATTACCTTGGGTTCGTCATTCACATTCTAGAATTATAAGAAACTAAATACTTTATCATTTATGTCTCCACCACCAATGATCGTTCCTAACTATATCATTATATTCATTGGTGATTTGGAGAGTTAATTGAGATACGTGTTGTAAATCATAAAAGGTAATGATAACTGATTAGGATTAATCACAATATCATTCACACCAGTCATCACCCCATATGGTTTCCCATCAACACATTATCTATCAAAATAAATGTTAATCTAGTTCCTTCTGGTCCCAAAATTGAATAAAACAAAACAATACATGATTAACAATGTTCATAGTGTAAAACCACATAATCATGGAAAATCATATATAGTATTACTAAATCATGACACCATATTTTCAATTTTTTACACCATAGGTTTAACCTATGTTATTCATGGTAATTATTAAAATCCTTTATGATGTTTTGTAAAGGTTTTGTAAATTTTCAAAACATATACCCAAGGAGTGTCAAACATGGGATAAAACAAGGTCCATTATCGCACACTAGGTGATGATCGATTCCATTATAATGAATCCTTTTCGATTTTATTACCCCTAAGTATCAATGTTATGAATCCACATCCATATGTGGTATCTATAGAAGTTTGTAATTTCTTGGAATAAACATTCTCTATCCTTTACCAAATTTCCAATACAATCGCTTATACTTTGACTCATCTATAGACTTATCCATAGACATGTCTATATGGGTCTCTCTAAACTTATCTCATCATCGTTTATAATTGTTAACTATATAAATAATATGATATAAACTATAGAAACCCAGGATTTTCACACTCAACATTTTTAAATTTTTATTTACATATTCATTACATTACATAAACCAATTCATGAGGATTGTGAAGGAATAGTGAATTTTAAAAATAGACACATAATATTATTTTTATTGATTGGTATTCACCATCTCCCATAAATATATTTCCATGTAGTACTCTACTAATACTTTCCCTACATTATACCTTTATTCATCACCTGGGGAAAGGAAATATAATAAACAGTGATCTCATATGGTCAGCGAGGGTAATTAAGTGATATAAATAATCCTAACATGATCATAAGGGTATGAGAATATGATAATAACATTTTAAAACCATACCTTTTACATAAAAGATCTTAATATTGAGTCATGGAATAAATTTTGGAAGTTCATAAGATATGAATCATAAATAAATTCAAAAAATATGAGACATGAGACCCTAATATTGGAATAAGACATATAATTTTGGCATACACATAAGTATATAAAATCATTTCCATTTTAGAAAAAGATATATTCCAAGGCTATCATAGTGGAATGTTTCACTCCCTAAATAATCATAGTAGTCAAGGTTAACTCACAAGACCATCATTGGAGACAAAGTACCTTATTGAACTAGATTCACTCCCCATTACTTTCCCGTGTATATAAAGAGATATAATTTACTACCCAATGCATTTTAAGGAGATATAGATCCCACACATATCATAATAAAAACCCTACAAATGTGTTCTATAAAATCACAAAACATTTATCATATCATAACCCATGAAATTAATTTTTTACAGAAAAAAAATCAACATATCATAATACATTGAAAAGATACATGTTTCAAAATCATTTAATCAATTCATAATAGCATAAACCAAGAAATGAAATGGGTTTCATAAGAATTTTATCATGGTATAACCTGTAGAAGAGAATTGGGTTTTTCAAACATATTTTTATCATAAAAATAAACCATTTAGATAAATAATAAGAACGGTATTCGTAGATTATATCCCAGGTAAAGTATAAGTAGAATTAGAGGATGTAATATTAGATAGTAAATTAATAGGAAATATCACATGGAAAATTTCATTAAAAAATTAATTAAAAATAAATTATTAAAAATAAAAATTAAAGAAATATTTTTGAGATCCATTTCATGAAATATAACCTTGAAACTAAAAATAAACCTTTAAAATTATTTTAAAACATTTATTGAGGAAATATACTTTCCACATTGAGAATAACTTTTTAAAACATAATACATTTTCAAAGTCCTTTTATCTGAAAATAACCTTGAAATATTATAATGGATGCTTCAATTAAATGATTTTTCATGATTGAAAAAAATTCCATTCATACAATACATATTAAAATAAATATTCCTTTCACATTTTTGTTAAAAACTAAACACACATAGTTTGAAAATGGACATGACGATTTCCTTTAAAAAATTGTAAAAATTAAAACACGGGTAAAAATTTATTTTAAAAACAATTTGGATGATGTCAAAAACTTTTTTGAAAACATTTTTAAAAAATATGGATTTTGAAGAAAACCATGTTTTCAAACGAAGCGATAAATAATGATGATATTTCATAATAATTTTCCATTGAACTCTTGAGTACATAATGATTTGAAAATTAAGGGAATATTGTATTATCATTACATAAAAATACGAGAATAAAATTCATGAGTTTCTTGATATTTGTATCATAATATTTTATAATATGAAATATAATCACAAATAATCCTAATAAAAGATAAAATTGCAACACAAAATCATTACC
The DNA here is from genome assembly GCA_963277665.1 of Viscum album. Lineage (NCBI taxonomy): Eukaryota > Viridiplantae > Streptophyta > Magnoliopsida > Santalales > Viscaceae > Viscum > Viscum album. The sequence continues at coordinate 540,030,138 of OY728156.1, forward strand.
ACTTGGGAAAAATTGAATTTTAATCCCCATGAAAGAATAAAATTAAACTAATAATAAAATATCATGAGAATAAAATAATTCCTGATATTACATGTCAAAAGTGTTTTATATACAGCTCCTAAAGAAATATAGGTTCATAACATAACATATGTCTCAAGGAAGCAAGATTGGGAGAAATATTCCTTACCGCTTTGGTATCCTTTGAAACATAAACCCCATGAAAGATAGATACTCAAATTTATATATAAATCACCATAATATTCATGAAAACAATTATAAAATAAATTCATGCATAGTATATAAAAAACATATATGAAACTAGTGTAGAATATGGAATGTATCTCCCATATATAAAAGTTAGATAAAACATTTATTACCACTTTAGAAATATTCAGAATCATAATCCCCAATAAAGAATAACCTCAATTGAAAATTTAAAAAACATTATTATAATGAGATTCATGATAAAAAAATGCAAATGTTTATTATATACACCACAAAAAAATAAATGAGTGGTGAATTTGCATATGTCTCCTAGAAATAAAAGGGAGACTAGAAATCCTTTATCTTAAGTCTCAACTTCTTTTATACACATTCAAAAATCATATATAATAAATATATGTTTATATAATTATATTAAAGAACTATAATTATTTATATTATACCATGTATTATTTACCTATTAAGTATTTATTACCCTTTTATTAACAAATCATTCTTAATGTCACGTTTTGGGAAATAACTACTTTGTTTTTCCTGTATGTTTTGATTTGTTATTTTTTAGTTATCCTAAATTGATCAGGGTTCAATCATATTCAGAATATTAAATATTATTTAAATATAATATATATTAATTATATTTTTTTAGTGTAATCCATAATAATTAAAGATAGAAAATTAAATACACCATTCATTGAGACAGTAGGTCGTAAATATTCATGAACGTTGTTTACATTTTCTTGATGTATTGAATAAAATAAATATAAATAATATATTACCATTATATAAATTTTATGATTTAATATATATAATTTTATTCATTAAATTTATCCTTAATATTATACATGTAAAGAATCAGTGAAAAATAATCACATCACTTCGCGAGGTGGAAGTCTGTCATACACATGAGCGATATTTTCATATTAATCATAGAATGGATTGTAAGATAGTATATATGATATAAAAATTTCAGAATTATATTAATTTCACAAATATCATATAAATATGTTAAATCCATCATTATATATGTCCTTGAAATTTTTCATTGGAAAAAAAACTACATTAGTTCGCAGGGGGTAGTCTACCTTACCCACAATTGATGATTTCATTTTCCATTTGATGAAAGTAGAGATTAATATAGGTTATTAAATTAAAAAAAAAATAATTAATTATATATTATATATCGGTGTTATTATATTGGATGTGTTAATACATAATTTATGGTGTAAAAATAGTAAACAAAAATATGGATCATAGTGAAGACAATTACCTTCTCTTAAAATATCCCCCTTTGGATCACTTATTAAGGACCCTAGTGTTGGTATTTTGGGAGGAACATAAGATCTTGAACATGGATAAGAAATTTGGGGATGTTTTTTCAGGGTTTTTATGAACTATATTTCTTTGTATGCGTGAATAATTGAATGTAAGTAGTGGAATTTTTTAAGTGAGGGAAATGAACTTACTTGGAAACTACATTGGAATTTCCCAAAATAATCAAAAATAATAATGTAATTGAATATAAAAAAGTATCTAAATGACCATATATTTGAACATTAAAAAAATAATATTTAAATATGGACATATAATGGGATTTAATCATGTTTTGGGTCATTTTTAACTCTTATCTATTTAGTTTAAACACCAGTAAACCAATTTTTTACCTTAATAATGATGAATAATTTATACTTTTTTCCAAAATTTATTTTGGTAAATAATTAATTTGAATATATTAGATAATATAAACTATTATAATTTCAAATCAGGAATCGATTTTACTAAATTTTATTCACATAACTGGAAAAATTAAATTTAGAATGAAACGCGTATACACAATGAAAAGGTGTGTTTTCGAGAAGTGTATTTTTAAAGCACATAATGATTTTAAACTAAATCTACATATAATAACAAAAAATTATTAATAGAAATTAAAATTTATTTATATAATATATATAGTATTATTTAAAACAATCCCCATTAAATATTATTTTAATTAATTTAAATTGATAATCATTATGAACATTAAAACAGTTTTCTGAAAAACCAAATTTTTAATCCTAAAAATAAACTTATATTATAATCCAAGATAAAGTTAAATCATAATTGATTAATTTAATTAAATATAAATAATTTCGTCTGAATCACTATATGAAATTTAAATAATAGTATCTATAGAAAATAAATTATATTTTTACAAAAAATAGTATTTTCACTATTTATTGAAAGATCACCATTTTCCAAAAAATCACAAAAGTTCACTATTAGTTAATTTTGATTTATTTATTTAATAAAATAATTTTATTTTGTTAAATAACTATTATAAAGACTTTATAAATTAATGATAATATTTTCTAAAAAACTAAATAAAAACCCTTATTTAGAAAAATATATTTTATATGAATATAATTATTTTACCTAAAATTAATTTATTTTTTACTAAGAATTTATAATTAAATTTATATTAAGTAGGATATTTATATAAATATTTCATAAAGTAGTTTATATTATTCATACATTTATATTTAATAGATATGATATAATCATCATATTTAAAATAATATTATTTCATTGTTTATTGAAGCTCAGTGTTGTGTCTCATACACAATATCGAAGAAAATCATTATTTCATGTAACTGAAAATAAATATGGAGTTTCGTATAACACAAGAATTTAAAAAAAAAATAATTTAATTTGGAAAATTTATATTTTATAAAATCTCTGGATGTTACACATCTCCCTCATGATAATATATTTTGGTTAACCCAAGGACTGGTCAAGATTTGTTCCTTGTGTTTTTATCTGTGTACATTTATTCCACCATCCTTCACTCATTAATCATCGATGAATCCTTTCACTAATAGTTCAACCAATAAATGGTATACAATCAATTTTCAATATGATATTATTTTAATATATTGTTACAATATTTTTAGGATTAGGATCACTGACCTGATTATAGAGTATCATCATGATAGTGGATTTGGAATCAAATTAGGAGTTCTCCTTTCACAACTATGGATGTTAAATGATGTGGTGTTATAAGGATGATTTGAAAGAATATTGGAGGTTGGAATCTAGATATCCATGATGATCAGAGTTCTCTAAACTCATATAATAATTTCATGTCCGATATTTGTAGTAGGAATGAAGGAGGAGGAGGTGAGAGCGGAACCGCGTGGTGACTAGAAAGTTCTAGAAAATCCTAGAATACACAGCATGTAGTTCAGGAACACATGTCGTGTAGTCCATTTTTTATATAGTCTACGATTACACATAAAAATAAAAATCACAGGTCATGTATAATATATACATAATGTATGACTTATAGTTGGTTGCTTGTCATGTACCGTGGTGGTACATTGGAAAAGATCTGACTAGGTACAGGGGCATAACCACCAAACATGAGCTTGAATAGGTACCTAGACATTACTAGAGATCATATACAAAACTAGACTAGATGGGTATGAATAGAGTACAAAAGCATTTCTAGATTACATTAGCACATATCAGGGTATAAAGCAGTGGGATGGATCACATATGAACAAGTTTAAGTATGTTGGCATATTCCATTGTACAAGGGAAGACTCAGACTAGTGAATACATGTTCTGTGCTTCATGTACTCTCCATTTATTTTTTCTAAGTTAGGATGAATCCCTCATTCTATTCATTATAGACCAATATCTGTAGGGTGAATACCCTTGGTTCATCTCTATGATGGCACAATGAGGCATCATGTCTTGAGAAAAATATGTGATCCCATCTAAAAGATTATTCTTGGATAGATGAGGAATACCCTTATGTTCCTCTAGTTGTGATCCTCTATAATTTCTTCCCTATGGTGTTTAAGGAATCCCATTTCCAACAATCAGTGCATGATATCCCCATCCTATAATGTTTTCTCTAGGTATGGTCAAGAATCCACCATAGGACCTAGGTGAGATCCCCTATCTATGTATCAATATCATTATTATTCTAGTTTGTACATCTTTATAGAGAGGTTGAGTGAACATGACTTATATGAGAGAAGTATCAGTTTTAGAAAAGATTTCATAGTGTGTTCTCCAAAATGGTAATTACCTTGATTCCTAGGGAGGATCCTAGGCTAGCAGTATGATTATGACCTTACATGAGACTTGGGGATGCTATTGAGTATATTTGGGTTGTTGTTATTGTTTTTAAATACTATAATAATATTAACATACCTTATTGGTGATGATATTACTTATCTCTCTTAATTATTTTGGTTCATTAATTTCAAGGTGTCCTATTTAGTATTCTATACTCATCAATTCATGTGATCTTCCCACTGATGGTGTGTCCTATGCCGATGAATGTTTTCAAGATATATTCCAATGTGGATGAGGATAATGAGGATCATAGTTAAGAAATCTATGTTGTGTCTTATTCTATGAGTGCATTTGAAATATTTACCCTCATTAATAGGAGGATTAATTCTTTCATAGTTATGTTGGGGTGGTAATTATCCAATTAGGCATTCTCATACTTGTGTTTTACTCTGATTTTCTATATGGATGTAAACATGTATTTTGGTATCAATTGTGTTTTTTCTTCTTACATTATATACATATTTGGAGATTTGTGTGTGTGTGTCTATGTATATATACTATAGGGTAAGTCCTCTCATATATGTGATATACCTACTCATCACTAGCCTCCAACCCCTACCTATTAAAGGTGGTCTTGGGGTGTCATATGTAGATTTAATCCATCTAGGAAGTCCTTGATGGGTTAGGTCTTCACATCTACAGTGAATTTGGGTAATTTTGAATCGAACACATCTTCCTTGACAGTTTTTCCTATGTATATGGATATTACTTATCATTTATTTATGTAATTTTATGATGTTTGGAGTGATTTTAATCATTCAAGATACTCTAAAAATATGCTTCCCAATATTTATATTATAAAAACATTGATGGCATGGATGGTCAATTTATAGATGTATAATTCTATAATTTTAGGGAAATTAATGTGATGTTCATTTTGTTTTTGAGGGTGAAACTATTCATAATTTGTTGTATTTGATACCCAAGTGATTTTCACTTGCACATAGCGATTAGTAACATTAATTAGGACTTAAGGTGGGCTAGATCAAGTGATATATTATTTAAACCCATGATGGTCTGTTAAAAACTAACATAATGTCTCATAGTTATTTAATTATAAATTTATTAGTTATATAAAAATATAACAAAATAAGTATATAGTTAATGGCTATTTGAAATTAAAAATATTGTAGAAACAATAATCCCCAAATACTTTTCAAAATCAATAAATTTCTAAAAAATATTTCTTAAAAATAGAATTTTGAAACAAAAAATTCATATCTACAATTCTAGAAATAATATTGAGTAATAAAAATTGATAAAAGAAGACCAAAAATTATATATTTACACGCAATTTAAATATTATAAATGATCTATTTTAAATAAAATTAACAATATTGTGGAATTATTCCAAATAGATTAAAAATTTAAGGGTTTTAAAAGAATACAATATTTAAGTCATTATAAAGTATTTTCGATGTTAAAAAACTGAATTTTGAATCCATGGTAAAAAATAGATGAAAAAATAAAAAATTTAGTGTAAAAAATTTTGTGATACAGAGTGGTTATATAAATTGAAGTTATATATAGTTAAAAAATTAAATGAGAGATACATGTTTCTATGATTAAAATGTAACACTCTAAGCTTCCATGGTATGCTTCTCTTTGAATAATACAATAGTCTGTGTTGTACGCAACTTCAAATTCTAGCACACCAAGACCAATCAAACTAGCCATTATGAATATTAATACCCACTTTTTTTAAAAAAATTTAAATTTTATTTTTCAAAATGGACTACATTTTTGGATTTAGAATATCAAAATTATCTTATATTTAATTTTTGGTATTTTCTGAAAACATTCAATTTTTAATGAATAGTGAAAAACGTTGTGTTATTGTTTAAAACCAAATTTTTATTTAAATAATTAATTGTTTTATTTAAATTTATTTTAAGTCAAAATAGATACATAATACCTATATTAGTTCAATTTAATTCATTAAAGTCCTTTTGTAAGAATATTATATCTATAAAATTTTATTGAATTTTTTAACGTCTTTTACCCACATTCTAGGCACATTTGCAAATTTGCATAAAACGCAATTTTACAACTTATATGAATTGAATTTAAAATTCTGAGATACATGGTTGAAATCAGTAAGTAAAATATGGTTTAATAGGATCAAAATAATTTTGTGAATAGTAACTTTTGAATTTTATTTATCGTGGTTAAATGTAAATAGGGTAATTAAAGGTAAAAATGATATTATAATTACCCTAACACATTTCCTAATTTTATTAGATAAGTGTTTTTCGACCAAAATCAAAATTATGAATAAAATATGATCCACTTGGATTATATTAGGACATTTATTATTATTTTATTTAAGGAAGAGTTAAAAGTGATAAATTCAAATTTTCATAACTAAAACATATTAAAAAAAGGTTATACATAAGATAAACTAGACTATAAATATTAATTATAAAGATAAAAACATTTACTACATAATTTTATTTTATTTATAATTTTTAGACATTAAATAATTAAATTTATTTATGACACAATGATGATATAGTAATTACCTTATTAATGAAAGATTAAACTAATCGATTTTATAAACATAACAATAAATGTAAATTAGGACTTATGATTCGTTAAACGAATTTCATAGGTTAATATGACATGTTATGACTGATTTAATTTATTTTTTTCTAACTAATAAAGTTTTTTTAACTTTCACAAAAACCAAATACTAAAAAATGTCAAAATTGACATAAATGAGTTTTTAAAAAAAATACTATATTAATAAATTCCTAAAAATATAAGGCTCGGGTAAAGGACTTACATAATTATATATATTTCATTAATGAACCAATTTGGTTTATATTGAAATTTTATAGAAATTTTATTAACCATTTATTATAAAAATAAAAGAAGTCATTGCAAAAGTTAAAGTATTTAACGAAGAGTTAAATCTAAAAGATAGGGTTAATATGGTGACCTAAACCTATCTTAAACCAATTGGTTGAGAGTTTTTCGACCCAACCCCTCCTTATGCTCAAAATAAATCTTTTTGGAGCCATTATAAACTGAATATTATTGTATAATAAATTAATATTTCAAGATTTTCCTAAAGTGACCCTCACCTCTCTTATAAAAGGGTACTTCCCCTTCTCTCAAAATCACACCTCCAAATCCATTTGGATCAGACACCCCCTACTCAAATATCCTCAAAAATAACCTCAATTAAACCAATAGGCATTAAATTTATCAGAAATCCAACCTAAGTAGCCCTTTTGATCAAATCAAAAGGAATCACCTGAAGAAGTGGTAATTATTTCATCACCTCTTTCAAAGTTCATTTCTTCTTCCCTTTCCTATTTCTTTGTTGTTTCCATACCAAAATAATAAATCCAGTACCTTATACATACTATGATGTTATTATAAATATTTTACAACCATATTAATTATTATATCCATCCTATGAATGAAAAAGTCATCATACGTGCGTACGTACGACTTACCGTCTCCACGTCGTGGTGTAGTTTTTTATTCAACACTTCATTATTTGGATGGGTATAATAATGAGTATAATTGATGTAAATAATAAATATAACTTGTTAATGATTCTATATATATGATATACCATCCAATTACATACTATTTCATCATCAATATAATGGTATTGTCACTCGTTCGTACGTACGAATTACCATCTCCACAAACGCGATGGGATTCATTCCGCATCATAACCATTCAAGAATAATTTTCATTTTATAATTAAAAATAATATTTAACAACTTAATATCATTCTGGATATGAATCAAATACATCCTATCCATAACAAACATGACTTATGTAACAAAACATATAAATTAAAACAAATCAGTTGATACCCAAAACAATGATACTACTAAAATATTATTAACAAAGAAATATTAGAAGATCATATATGATCTCATATTTATATTTATGGTTCTTGTATAATTTAATAAAAATGATTTAACTATTATAAAGTAGTTTAACTTACCTCGACCAAGAAAAAGTACAAGGTAAGGGTTAATTTTACAATCTCTTTATTAGTCGAGGTTGTTTATATGTAAGTATCTACTGGGACCTCTTTATCATCTACATCTGTGTTTATTAAAAATGTATTTCAAAACATTTTTACTATTTACTAGAATATGGGTTAAATTCATTTATACCCTCATTTTAATTCTTATAAAATGGTTTTAAATGAATCTTTACATCATTTTCCAAACAAGGTATTTTGTGACATTTTTGATAAATTAAAGTAAGAATGTTATTTTTAACTTATACGGCGGGTGTGGATATTTTCCACCATTATAACACCTTATAATATTCCATTCAAAGCTTATAAGAATATTTTCACAATAAATGTTTTCTTTTATAATTACATGACCTTTAAATGATTTCAAAATATAAATATATATTCTTTTCAAATAGTTTTTATTTCATCTATGTCAACATCCTTTGAAGGATTTTACACTTGTTTGAAGTTTATTTATTATGATACAATCTTTCATATTGAAGGTTTTGTGATATGTTTCACTGTGGATGTGTTATTTTTAGACCATTCATGGTTTATGGTTAGAGTATTAACATTTCATATATAAGTTTTAATACGAATTTTTATGTTATGTTTCAACCTTTTCATATGAGGAATACATTAGACATAGTAAGTGATGGGTGAAGCTTGCGATAGCTTCTCGATGCATCGGTAGGTCTCATGAGACAAACTAGTGTCTTGGAACAAGGCCTTAAAAAAATATTATTTGTAGTCTTGGAACAAGGCCTTGACTATGTGGTTATGATGTACAACATTATTCATTCCATCATTATGAAATTGTCTACTGATATTACATGTGATTATTCAACTAGTAGAATATCCAAGTGAATAAGTAAATGGAATTATTTGATTTATATTTTCCATATTATTTTGAATTTTATGTTTAAAAGGATTATGTTTTAGTCTTATACATTACCTTAAATGTTTATTCTTATTTATGAATGTTTCTGAAATATTGTTATCCTTACTGATCACCTGAGATCACCCCTTCTTATGTTTTATTTTTCCCAGGATATGAAGAAGTATATTATAACTAACCAACAAAAATATTCTAAGGGAGATGAATGTCTTTAAATGGGACACAATGTTGTTGTTTTTCATTTCATAATGTAATGTAAAACTTGTGTTTGTATCTAGCACTTCCAAGGCTACTAAATTGATTGGTCTTTCGAGATTTGATCCCTTGTGATCATGCCAATATTATGTAATAATGCACTGACTCTGGGTAACTAGGGTCGGGGTGTTACAGTGGGTATCAGAGGAAGTTTAGTACAAACCTTGAAATCTATATTTATAAAAACTCTGATTACATGAGATTATCCTAAGATAGACTTTGAGGATTATTATAGAAGAATTTCCTAGAATTTTGGTAATATAGATATTTTGTGTATTTTCCAAGCAATACATCCCTGTCTGGATACGAGTAGGAAGAGGCAGCTCTGGCACAGATGTACCTAGGAGTGAAAACTCCAACAAGAGTTTCGGGATTGACCTGTGGTATCCTGTTACATGACAACAGGCCTTTCTGCACTCTTGGTTATGAAACTCTTGGTGGATATGATTAGGATAATTCACATTTTCTTTACAAACCATTATATAGGATTTATGATTAAATATCTCCTCATTGGAAATGTTTTTTATGATTATGGATTATATGTATACACTCTTCAATTTATGTTACGTATTTTACACTTTTGGAATTATTCATTGCAATTCATAAACAAACATAGTGTATGCCATTATTTATAAATGGTTCCAAGTAGAAGGAATGAGAACTCAAGAAATAATCATGATCCAAAGAGTAAGAAGGATCATATATTTCATGGTATTAAGCCAACATTTAGAAGGGAAATATTCTCCAATGTATTCTCGTCATATGAATAAATAGTATCATGTGTTAATAAGATAAGTAATGATTTATCTACGTCCTATGGCTTTGAAGGGAATCCAAAGAAGAAAAGGATGGTATAGAGAAATATGTATAAAGGGAATAAGGGAAATAAGTATTTTACCATATGTGGTAACTGTAGAAATAATCACCTTGGTAAATGCTTGAAGGGAATGTGATTTTGTTATATGTGTGCTGAAAAAGGCCACCAAGCTCGTGATTGCATGGGAAAGAAAGAGGATGACAATGGTGAATGCTACAATTGTAGAGAAATGGGGCATTATGAAAATTATTTTCCTATGCGCCAAGGAAACATACCTCAGAAAAGGACAAGGGATAAAGGTCAGGCTTATGTGATCACTATTGCTAAGGTTGAAGCTCCAAATGACGTGGTGGTAGGTAATTTAATTGTTTCCTCGAATCTAATCAATGATTTTTTTGATTCTAGATCATCACATTGTTTCATATCTTCCCAGTTTGCTACGAAAATTAGATATTTCCAATTTTATTTAACAAGGGAGTTGTCAATCAAAAATCTTAAGGAAAGTATCATTGCAACAATGTTTTGTGAATTGGTTCCCATTAGGGAATATAAACATACTTTATCTACTGATCTCATCATCATTCCCTTGATTTAATTTGATATAATCCTTGGTATGGACTGGATTTCGTACCATGATGCGAAATTTTATTTTAAGAAGGAGGTTACAATTTTCGATGATGATAAAGAATACCTTATCTTTAGAGCAGAAACGTCACCATATAATTCTTATCTAGATCCACCCACAATAGCTCTACTAAATTTAATTATTGGGGAGGAAGAGAGTGAAATAAATATGGGTGAGTAAAGGAATGTTCAAATAGATTATGTTCATATTGTGCAAGAATATGTTGATGTGTTTCCAGAGGATTTACCTGGACATCCTTCCGAATGAGAAATTAAGTTTTCCATTTATTTAATTCCTAGTTCAAGGCCCATATCGAAGACCCCTTATAGAATGGCCACTAGGGAATTAGTGTAAATAAAGAAGAAAATAGAGTAGTTGAGTAATAAAAGATTTATTTTCCCTAGTGTTTCTCTATGGGTAGCCCCTATTCTTTTTTTAATAAGAAAGATGGATCTATGAGTTTGTCCATTGACTACAAGTAGATCAATGCTATAAAAATAAAGAACAAGTATCCCCTACCTCGCATTGATGAATTATTTGATCAACTTCATTGAGATAAATATTTTTCAAATATTTACATTTGATCTTGATATCATCAGTTGTGTGTGAAGAAGGTAGATATTCCAAATACAACATTTCATACCAGATATGGGCATTAAAAGTTTACAGTAATGCCTTTTGGAATGACTAATGCACCCTCTATCATTATGGATCTAATGAATAGATTTTCCAAGTAATATCTTGATGAATTTTTAGTGTTATTTATTGATGATATCTTCGTATGCTCTAAAAGCTATGAAGATCATGAAAATCACTTACGTGCTGTTCTAAAGACTCCTAGAAGGAATGATGCAATATGGGTCATTGTTGATTGTTTTACCAAGTCATCACATTTTCTTGCTATAAGAAAAGATTTACCACTTAAACGTTTAGAAAGACTATATATTAATGAATTTTTAATACTTCATGGAGTAACCCTATCGATTGTTTCTGATTGTGATCCCCATTTTACATTAATATTCTGTAAAAGTCTTCAGAAGGCCCTGTATACTGAACTTCATTTGAGTATTTCCTACCACCCTCAAACTGATGGAAAATCAGAACAGACTATTCAAACATTAGAAGACATGTTGAGATCTTGATCACTTGACTTTCAAGGTATGTGGGATCACTATTTACCTCGAGTAGAATTTTTCTATAACAATAGCTTCCATACAAGTATTTAGATGGCACCATATAAAGCATTATATGGAAAGAGATGAAGCACACCATCTTCTTGGGATGATGTTGGTGAAAGAAAACTTGTATGCCCAGAACTTATTGAGGAAACAATGGAAAAGGTGAAGAATATCCAAACCCACATCAAAGCTGCTCAATGTAGGAAAAAGATCTATGTCGATAACCAAAGGAAGGATTTATAATTTTAAGTAGAAGATCATGTTTTCTTGAAGGTATCTCAATGGAAGGGTGTTGTAGTATTTGGTAAGAAGGATAAATTAATTCCCAGGTACATCGGACCATTTTAAATTCTATAATGATGTTGTAGATTATCACTTGGAAATGCCTCCAAGTATCTCCAAAGATCATGATGTGTTCCGTGTATCACTGTTGAGAAAATACATGACTAACCCAATCCATATACTCACCTATAAAGAAATAGAATAGGAACATGTTCTATTTTATTGTGAAGATCCTGTCAAGATTCTTGATACCATAGAACAAGTGTTGATAAACCGGACGACACGTCCGGTAAAAGTTCTATAGAGAAACCATAAGATGGAAGAGGCAATGTGGGAACCCGAGGAACTTATGATGAAGAACCACCTGAATATTTTTATGCAGTAGTATTCTATAAATTTTGAGGATGAAATTATTTGAAGGTGGGAATAATGTAACACCCCAATAATCCACAGTATGCTCTCTTTTAATAATACAATACCTTGCGTTGTACGCAACTTTGAGTTCTAGCACACCACGACCAATCAAACTAGCCGTTATGAATAGTAATACCCACTTTTTGAAATTTTATAAATTTTATTTTTCAAAATGAACTTCATTTTTGGATTCATAATATCAATATTAGATTAGGGTGAATTTTTTTTATTTTTCTGAAAACATTCAATTTTTCATGAATAGTGAAAACACCGCATTCTTGTTTAAAACCATATTTATTTAAATAATTATTTATTTTATTTAAATTTATTTGAAGTCAAAATAGATACATAATATCTATATTAGTTCAATTTAATTCATTAGAGTCATTTTATAAAAATATTAGATGTATAAAATTTTATTGAACTTTTTAATGTCTTTTACCCACCTTCTAGGCACATTTGAAAATTTGCATAAAACATAATTTTACCACTTCTGTGAATTGAATTTAAAAAATCCAAGAGACACAGTTGAAATAAGTAAGTAAAATGTGGTTTAATATGATGAAAATAATTTTTGGTGAATAGTAACTTTTGAATTTTATTTACCACGATTAAAAGTAAATAGGGTAATTAAAGGTAAATATGATAGTATAATTACCCTAACACATGTCCTAATTTTATTTTATAAGTGTTTTTCGACCAAAATAAACCTTATGAATAAAATATTATCCTATTTTATCCACTTGTATTAGTTTAGGACATTTATTATTATTTTATTTAAAGAAGAGTTTAAAGATTTAAATTCAAATTTTCATAACTATAACATTTTAAAATAGGTTTATACCTAAGATAAACTAGACTATAAATATTAATTATAAATATAAAAATATTTCCTATATAATGGTATTTTATTTGAAATATTTATACATTAAATAATTAAATTTATTTATGAAATAATGATGATGTAGTAATTACCTTATTAATGAAATATTTAAATAATTGATATTATAAATATAACAATAAATGTAAATTGAGAATTATGATGCATTAAAAGAATTTTATATATTAATATGACATGTTAGGATTGATTTAATGTATTTTTTCTAAGTAATCTAGTTTTTTTGACTTTCACAAAAACCAAATACTAAATAGTGTCAAAATTGACATAAATGATTCTTTAAAACAAATACTATATTATTTAATTCCTAAAAATCTACGGTTTGGCCAAAGGACTTACATAATGATATATATGTAATTAATGAACCAATTTGGGTTCTATTTGAATTTTATAGTAATTTTATTAACCATGTAATATAAAAATACAAGAAGACATTGTAAAGGTTAAACTATTTAACTAAGAGTTAAATCTGAAAGATAAGATTAATATGGTGACCTAAACCTATCTAAAACCTATTTGTTGAGAGTTTTTCAACCCAAACCCACATTATTCTCAAAATAAATCCTTTTTTATCTATTATAAACCAAATATGATTGTATAATAAATTAATATTTCAAGCTTTTACTAAAGCGACCCTCGCCTCTCTTATAAGAGGGCACTTCCCCTTCTCTCAAAATCACACCTCCAAATCCATTTATCTTAGAAAACCCCTGATTAAATATCCTCCCAACTACCCTAAATTATTCTTATAGCCCTTACATTGATTATAAAGCTAATCTAAGGAGCCTTTTTATCAAATCAAATGGAAGCACATGAAGAAGAGGTAATTATTTCATCAACTCTTTCAAAGTTCTTTTCTTCTTCCACTTCCTCTTTCTTTTTTTTGTTTCCATACCAAAATAATAACTCCAGAACCTTCTACATAATTTGATGTTATTATAAATATTGTACAACCATATTCATTATTCTATCCATCCTATGAATGACAAAGTCACCATACGTGCGTACGTACGGCTTACCGTCTCCACATCCTGGTATAGTTTGTTATTCAACACTTCATTATTTGGATAGATATAATAATGAGTATAATTGATTTAAACAATAAATATAACATGTTAATTATTCTTTATATATTATATACCATCCAATTACATATGATTTCACAATCAATAGAATGGTATTGTCGCTCGTGCATATGTATGGATTATCGTCTCCACGAATGTGATGAGATTCATTCTCCATCGTAACAATTCAAGAATAATTTTAATTTTATGATTAAAAATAATGTTTATAACTTAATATCATTATGGATATAAATAAAATACATCATATCCATAACAAACATTACTTGATTAACAAAAAATATAAAGTAAAATGAATCAGTTAAAACCAAAAACAATGATACTACTAAAATATTATTAACAATGAAATATTAAAAGATCATATATGATATCATATTTATGTATGGGGTTCTTGTATAATTTAATAACAATGATTTAGCTATTATAAAAGAGTTTAACATACCCTCGACCAAGGAAAAGTACAGGGAAAAGGTTAATTTTACAATCTCTTTATTATCCAAGGTTGTTTATAGGTAAGTATCTACTGGGACCTATTTATCATCCACATCTGTGTTTCTTAAAAATGTATTTCAAAACTTTTTTACTATTTATTAGACTTTGGGTTAAAGTCATTTATACCCTTGTTTTAATTTTTATAAAATGGTTTGAAATGAATCTTTCCATCGTCTTCCAAACAAGGTACTTTGTGACCTTTTCGACAAATTAAAGTAAGAATGTTTTTTTAACTTATACGGCGGGTGTGGATATTTTATACCTTTATAACACCTTCAAAGCTTCCCTTACAAGATTATAAGAATATTTTCAAAATAAATGTTTTCTTTTATAATTATGTGACTTTTAAATGATTTCAAAATAGAAAGATATATTCCTCAAAAATAGTTTTGATTTCATCTATGTCAACATCATTTGATGGATTTTACACTTGTTTGAAGTTGATTTATTATGATAAAATCTTCCATATTGAAGGTTTTGTGATATGTTTCTCTATTGATGTGTTATTTTTATACCATTCATGGTTTATGGTTAAAGTATTAAGATTTCATATGCTAGTTTTAATACGAATATATATGTTATGTTTCAACCTTTACATATGAATAATGAATTGGACTTAGTAAGTGACGGGTGGATCTTGTTATAGCTCCTCAATGCATTGGTATGTTTCATGAGACAAACTAGTGTCCTGGAACAAGGACTTGATAAAATCTTATTTGTAGTCTTGGTACGAGGCGTTGACTATGTGGATATGAAGTCTGGCATTATGCATTTCATCATTATGAAATTGGATATTGATATTACATGTGATTATTCAACTAGTAGAATATCCATTTGAATAAGTAAATGGAATTATTTGATTTATCTTTGCCATATTATTCTGAAGTTTAATTTAAAAAATCTTGTGTTTTATTCTTATACATTTCCATAAATGTTTATTCTGATTTATGAAAGTTTCTGCTATATTTTTATCCTTATTGAGCACCTGAGTTCATACCTTTCTATGTTTTATTTTTCCTAGGATACGAATAAGTATATTATGACTGACCTACAAGGATAGTCTAAGGGAGATAAATGTGTTTAAATGAGACACAATGTTGTTGTTTTCATTTCATAATGTATTGTCAATCTTATGTTTGTATCTAGTACTTCCAAGGCTACTAAACCGATCAGTCTTTCGAGATTTTATCCCTTATGATCATGCCAATGTTATGTAATAATGCACTGAATCTAGATAACTAGGGTTGGGGAATTACATAAACAATGAACATACATATTAAAAATATATGTAATTTTTAGTTGAAAACATAAGAATATGTGATGAAAAACTGTTTAATGGATGAAATAAATAATTTGATAGGGATTCCTAATTACTAATTATTATTTATAAAGAAAATGAAAATTTTGAAAAAAATATAATTTTCAAGACAAATGAAAAATCTAATAAATATATTTTGGGTAATATATAATTAATTATATATTTAATATTTATTATGTGTATTAAAGACATGAAAATGAATAATTCATAAGTAAAAAAGTAAATAAGTTGATAAATGAGGGCATAAAAGTTTATAATATGTATTTTTTGAATTTAATTATTTAAAAATATTTGAATTCATTCAATTCATATGTTTAGTGAGAAGGGTGATAAGATTTAAAAAAATATTGAAATTTTTTGAAATATAATTTTTTGATACATACCTATAGGTATTTTAATGTAATGGTTGACTTTAAAATGGTAATGTTGATTTATAAATTCAGATGATTTAGTGTAACTATTATAGACCATAAAAATGTACCCATCAGTTTATTTGAATGGTAATGATAATTTAAATGAACAATATATTTCAGAAATACCTATTATCAATGTAAAATATTAATGCCAGAAGAAAATTTATCTCAATAAAAATTATATATATATATATATATAAAGTAATAATTAACGAGTAAACATGATAACAACATGTGAGTTTATGATTTGATTATCATGAAATTATACATCAGTATGTCCATTTCACTGAAGTGTTCTTTATTATTTGAAAGTAAAGGGATGGATATGATAAAGACCCCAAAAATTTAATTATATAAATTAATGAGTATAGAATTAGTATTTTAATGAAATGTCTATGTTTGTGTGTGTGTGACTTTGTCTAATTAAATAATTTACATATTTAAGTAATGTATAATTAGTTTATTTTTTATACATCATTGATAGTATTATCTATAATATAGAAAAACATATAATATTATTTTTAGTTTAATATTAACAATACCATTTCCATACATTATGAAACACAATCAATTTGAAGCATGTAAATACATAATTTGAAATAAATAACCTTCCATAAAACAACTCATCAATAATTGAAAGTATGAAACTCACATGTATGATTAAGAGTCTGCAATACCACTTTCACATTAGTGGTGGATTCTGTAAAAATTTTATTGTTGTTTATTTTAAATAGGGACAATCAGTACGTCATAATATTATTGAATAAAAGGAAAAATTGAATGACCAGTGAATGAAGGGAAATAATAAAATTGAATAATTTTCTTCTTCAAGAGTGTGACCTATAATAGAATGTATATTAAAAATTTAATTTCTCTAATGAACATATAAACCTCTAGCTAAATAATTCTCCCTCGTGTTAAAATAATTTCATGACTGTGACACCTAAATATCTTATAGTTGATCCTGTATAGATCTTCATATTTCATTAACATCATACCCAAAGAAGATATTTCTACATGATATGCTCATTAATGATATGGCTTCTATAAAGTATACATTTGAGGACCTAAACCATAGTTTCCTGGAGGTATAAATTACTTTATTACATTATCATAAGATAAAATTAATCAAATCTTGAATGAATAAATAGTTAATTAGTGTTGTAAAAGTATATACATATATGTAATTCTCAATACAATTGAAAATATAAAATTAAAAAAGTGATTTCTTTGAGATAACTATTATTCCTCATAGGGTATCCCAGATTATTAATCAAAAAAGACATCCTGATATCCTGGGGAAAATAAAACATATCAAATGTATAATCTCAAATGATCATTAGGGTCATCCGTATAGTAGAATATATCATAAATAAATAAGAATAAAAACTATGACAAGGTAAAAAACAAAAATATGTGGAATTTAATCAAAAAACAAAACATAATATGGAAGAAATAAATTATGATCAAATAAATCCATATATATAATAACATGAGATTGAAACATGTCCATGGATATTCAAAATAATCGAACAGTGAAATTATCATCAATAATTGATCTCATAATGACGGAATGTAAAATATTGGATAATTGAAACATATTGTATGTTCTTTCAAAATACATTTTAAATATATGGGCAGAAATAAATCTAATTTGGTCATCTAATTTATCTCATGAGACATATTGAGGAATCAAAGGTCTATATATAATTGGTCCCCACCCTTCACTCACTATGTCCAATTCATTACTCACATGAAATGGGTAAAAGATAATATTAAACCATCCATTCTAATATATTGAATGGTAATAAAATTAAACATCCTTAGTCAAAATGGCCCTAAACCATCCCAATAAAGTATACAGATGATATAAATTCAATATATTTCTAATTAATCATATGTACAATAAAGGGATGATGTCATTGATGAATATAAATACCATAAGAATGTAATTAATAATTTTTTTGGGGAAAATAATCTTTTTAATTTAAAAAAACCTTTTCAAAAAATAAATATTAAAAAAATTTAAAATAACTTCCTTTTATAATGAAATTGAAATAATATAATGTAAGATTTACAACATTGAATCATCATGACATATGTAAACTCTATTCATGCCATCCAAATTAAAACAAATATTCCTTTCATAATTTTGGTAAAACCCAAACATTCCTTGTTATGAAAACAACATGAGGATTACTTTAAAAAAATTAAAAATGAAAAAATGTTTACAAATTTAATTAATAAATAATTTGAAAATGGTTAAAAATGTCACAAACCATCCCATGGGTCTCGTGTCATGACTACCCCAAACCTACCACCCATAGGCCATTGGCTGGAAACTATTGTCAAGTAGGCATATCCCACAAGTGGGAGGCATTCTCTCTAGTAACTTTATGCAAACACCCATCTCTAAGAAAAATATGAAGCTGAAAACACTAAGTAAAAATGGATACAAACAACTTATAAAACCCATTCAGAGTAAGGTACAAAACTAATAGAAAAAGGGGATAGAATGCAAGACAAGTTGAAATGGAAAAGTAAAAGCTCTTAGATCTCATCTATAGAAAAACCTACCAAAAGGGTAGGTACAGTAATCTATCTAAAAGTCTCTTAAGCGTATCACATCTTTCAGGTCACCCTGAAGCACCCCCTAACTCCGGTCCACTAAGGACTCGTTCAAAGCTTCTGATCATCTACAAAAGACATTACATGGGTGGGAAAAGCCTATGTAGGGGTGAGTGAAACAACACTCTATAGGGACCCCAAAACAAAAAGGAATTACACAAATTAAACCATATGTAATCACATCAAGTATACTAGAAAGAATATCACTAATAAATACCCCAAGTAGACTACCAAAGAGTCACACAAAGTGTACCCTCTAAGAGGTATAACCAGGATAGTCACTAGAGTCATCTCAAACCAAGTATAGGTCTATGGTATGTAAAAAATATTATTTTAAGTATCCAGAATACCCTCAAGTAATAACATGCAGAGTGTTCATAACACACAGAGTGTAGGTAACATACAGAGTGTCTGTAACACATGGAGTGTAGGTAACACAAAGAGTGTATATAACACAAAGAGTGTAGGTAACACATGAAGTGTCATTAAAGACTACATAACATGCACACTGATGGGATAGGGGAATACCAACTCAATCTTGGTATTACTCAAATTATAGATAAGACACATAGTATATGTAAGACATGTAGTATAGGTAATCACATAGATTCTAGGTCACATCCAGCCATAGGATTTTGTCCTTAGCACGTTCATTATGGGAGAACCTACTCTTCAGGCCAATATTAAATATTCCGTCTTCCACAGAAACTCACATTAAGTATCCCAAAATTAGATCCTCATCACAAGGGTCCCAACGCTGCAAACATATCATCAAATAGACACACACTTTGAGAGTTATGGGTTTTTTTGTGAATGGTGGTAGGTTGGGTCTAGGTCTAGTCTGACTCAGCCCAGGTCTCGCCTAACACGACCCACTAAGTCTGGATCGACCCACTACCAGCTCATCCCGCAGCTGGCCAGACTCACTGTCAGTCCATCCCGCTAACTCCATCCAGGACTACTCAAGTGGTTTGATTCATCCACTCGGATTTAGCAACTACAGCGTCCTCTCCCCATCAATGCAGGGTGGCCACGACACTTGATGTAGTGGTGTGGAGATGGGTCCCACCACTCCAGTCCAGTTGTATTGCATGCCATTGACCACATGACATGTCCTCTTTCTGCATCCGTCGAGGCTTGACGCCAACTGCCTGCAGGCAGGCTATGTATGCCGCCACGCAGCCACTATGTCATGTGATCTTCCTCCGGAAGCCATAGAGCTCGATTCCTCCTACTACTGAGCAGTCGCGCTGCCACGTACCATCACCGGCGCTGCCTATAGCCCTTCTTCTATTGGTCTCTAGTCTCAATACAGTGCTTCATTTTTTCAAAACTGGTCTATCTACGTGATCCCCAAACCATGTTCTTCACTACCTTGACATTTGATTCTTCTCGCCATCCCTTCGGGGGTTTGACTGCATTTAAAACCACCTGGAAAATTACTTCATGACCATGGGGGACTATCGGCAAAGAATTCTAAGAATTGGGATAAGAGAATCACAAAGAACGCCTGAAGGACAAACATTGTCCTTGTTAGTTTCATCCTTTGTTAGTCATGTTATAAAAAGAGATCGAAACAATAATCACATAGATTAATCTACCTTCAATCCTGAAGTTAATATTACCCATCTTTCAAGCACGATCAAACCATATATCAACCTTCTCATGGGTTAGTCTATATTACTCGTTGGAAATAAAAATGGGGAAAGAAATCAAGAAGAAGAAAAACTCCTACCTTGAGGATTGGATTTATCACTAACGAAGCGTGGGTCCTGCATTAATCATTTTTCAATCTATCGACGCCTATTCTAAATCTGATCATTGATCCAACACCATTAATCATTTGTCTATGAGAGGATTTTCCAATGGATTTTACTATTTTCCAGAGCCTCCAAGGATAGTGAATCAGATTTTATATCCCTACCATGCTATTAAATGATGAAATGAATTTTAGCATTGTTGTGTTGCTGAATGTGGTTTCATTTAAAAAAGGAAACAACCACTTGTTATCTGTGTCGCATTGTTGTTGTGACACAGTTAAATGTTAAAATAAACTTTTTCTAAGTATATTTTATTTTTCATTAAAACATCCAAAAAATATTTTCCGTAGTTGACCCGTGCCAGTCGATGTTAGGTCCTACCTAAGGAACACCCACTACTCTGAACACAAATGTTCCCTCAGATTTCAAATATGATCACTCATTTAAAAGTTACTAAAACCGAACATGAGTGCTATTTTAAATAAAACTAATATAGTTTTAACATTTATTATGGGTACCCTAGGCCTCAAAATCATGTGTCTTCTCAGTTCCTCGTCTCAAAATAAAACCATATAATTTTAAAAAAAATTACATGGAGAATTTTTGACATTAAATTCTCTCCACCTTAGTAATTTATGTTGGTGAAAGTCAAAACAAGTGATAAAAAAATAAATGGGAATAGTAAGCATGAATATGAGTATCCCACTCTCAAGTGATCTCCTAGATATTCTCATGCTGCCACTGAACGCACACTAGAGGAATCAATTGTCCATAAAGGATCCTCTCCTATTGATCCTTGATATCCATCAGGTACTCTGTGAATGCAGCCCCGTTGTCAGCATCCAGATCACCCAAGTCAATGACATGTGAACGGTCATGTACGTACTTCCTTAGCTGGGATGCATGAAAGATTTCATGAACCTATTTTAACTACATAGGTACAGCCAAGTGGTATTCCACCTCACCCAATCTACGCAATATAAGAAAAGTTCTGATGAACCTCAGAGATAACTTGTCACCCCAGCCAAATCTCAGTATCCCACATTGAGGAGAGACCTGAAGGAACACATAGTCTCCCTGCTCGAACTCCAAGGGTCTCTGTTTCCTATAATCATAGGACTTATGATGGATATTTTAAGTCTTCATCTGCTCCTAAATGATCTGTACCATCTCCATAGTGTCCTGTACCAAATCTGGGACCATTAGGGATGACTCTCTAGGGTCATTTCCGCAAATCGGCGACCTGTAGGGTTGATCATACAAGGCTTTTAATGGATCTATATCTATGGTGGAGTGGTAGTTATTTTTTTTACATGAAATCCACCATGGTTAGGTGATACTACAAATTATGGAAAAAAATAAAGGATAAAAGAACATAACATATCCTCTATGACCTGAATGGTATGCTCCCTCTGGTCATCTGTCTATGTGTGGAATGTTGTGCTCAAGCACAGTTGAGTCCCAAACACCTATTGCAATCCTTTCCACAACCATGATGTAAATCATGCATCTCGATCTAATACTATCTTCGATGGGACTCCATAGAGTCGAAGTATCCGCTACACATAGAGGTATCCCAATCTCCCTATTGAACCCTATCCTCGAATCGCTAATAAGTGGGCTGACATGGTGAGTCGGTCAATGATAACCCAGATGGTATCGTACCCCCTGGACATATGTGGTAGTCCCATCATGTAGTCCATCGATATTCAATCCAAATTCCATTCTGGAATGTCAAGGGGATGAGTCAAACCTATTGGAACCTAGTGCTAAACCTTCAATTTCTGACAAGTGAGGTATCTAGAGATAAACTCTTCCACTTCCTTATTCACCCTCAACCACAAAAACTAATTCCATAGGTATTGGTACATCTTTAAGACACCTAGATGTACCACCAAAGGGGATGTATGGATCTCCCTCAGCACCTCCTCCTATAATGTTGTTGGTATAGCTGTGAATCCTCTGAAAAGGATTATATGCTCCCCACTTTTTAAATATCCATTAGGGTAATTACCTATGAACATTTGGGAACATTTAGTCTTGCAGCTAACATCTATGAGTTATGCCTTCAACATTTTCTGTAAGATAAAGGGGTAACCACCATCGAATAGAGTTAAGCTATTTCATCTCCATACAAAAAGGATATATAAAGAGAGGCCCACAATTGAGAGGCCTCGTTTAGTAGCTGTGAAATCTATCCCATGCTGAGAGAATCTTCCACCACGTTCCCCTTCCTAAGAGTACAGAATATCTTGAAGACATAGTCCTGGAGGAACTCTAGCCAACTCCATGGTCTCAGGTTCAGATATTTCTATGAAAATATATACCAAAGAAATTTATGGTATGAGTAGAGATTAAACCACTCTCCCATAAGGTAGTGTTTCCACATCATCAATGTGAATACTACTACTACAAACTCTAGATCATGGGTCACATAGTTCTACTCATGTGGTCTCAAATTCCATGAACCATAGGCAATCACCACTTTCCTCTCCATCAGGACACAACCAATCCCGATCCTTGGTGCATCGTAGAACACCACGTACTCAACACCCTCCTATGGAAATATCAGGATGGGAGAACTCATCAAAATCTATTAAAACTGCTAAAATCTCTCCTATAACATCTCTTTCCATATGAAAGGTTTCACCTTTCATGTAAAGGATGTCATGGATGATTATACTCTTGAAAAGTTGGGTACAAACCTCCGATATTACCCATCCAATCCAAGGAAACTCTGCACCTCAGTAATGTTCTCGGGTGGATCCCAAACAAGAATTGCCTCTATCTTTGCTGGATCCTCCATCCTCAAAAATAGCATGTCCCAAAAAGTGGACCTCTCATATCCATAAATAAAATTTTGAGATCTTCTCATAAAGTTAGTGCTCTTGGACTATGTCTAGGACCATTCTCATGTGTATGATGTACTTCTCCTCTGATGCTAAATACACTAGTATGTAATCAATAAAGACCACTACAAACCTATCTAGGTAGGGCTAGAAGATCTTATTCATGAGTCCCATGAACAATTCTGGGGTGTTCGTTATGCCAAATGGAATCACTATGTACTCATAGTGGCCATAGTGATATCTGAAATCCATCTTCAGGATGTCCTCATACCTCACCCAAAACCGGTGATATCCTAATCTGAGGTCTATATTTGAGAACTATATATCTCTCTTCATCTGATAAAATAGGTCATAAATTCTTGTTAGTGGATACTTATTCTTCACGGTCACCTGATTCAGGTGTTGGATGCCCACAGATTACCTCAAGCTCCTCTATGCCTTCTTGGAAAAAAATATTAGGGCTACCCATGGTGAAAAACTAGGTCTCATGAATCCCTTCATCTAAAGGTCATCCAACTATACCCTCAATTGAAAAATCTCTTCGGGAGCCAACTGATATGCCAGTGTAAATATCGATTTCGTCTCGGGGTACAAGTCAATGCAAAAGTCTACCTCCCTGTAAGGAGATAGTATTGGAACATCATCTGTAAATTTTTCCACCTACTCATCCACCACTAAAAGAAACTAAGGACATGTCTCATACACTACATTCAGGGTCATGCTAGCCAAATTATGTGTGATCGGCTGCACCCTCCAATGTGAAAGTCCATCCTGCACTGCTTGTGTCTCCCTTTCACCGAAAAAGGAAAACCTGGCCCCATATCCACAGACACACCACACTATTTGCCTAAAATATTCGATCTAATCATTAACTGTGGATAACCATTGTATACTTAGAATGACATCATAATGCCTCGATGCTACCACTAAGAGATCCCAACTGAAACTCTCTCCCCCAAGAGTAAGGGCATACTATCGGCACTAGTGTATGATCGTCGAATCTCCTCCTGTAGGAATATGTAAGAGTAGGGATTGAGTCAATAGTTCCACTAGAATTTTTGTGTATTGAACAAGGGTAATAGTGAGAAATTAGTTACTAGAACTTTTGTCTATAAAAACTATAGATAGGGTGAAAAAAGTAACATCACATACCTCTAATCATCCCAGGAGTCTCAAGATTGTAATCTGCCATCGCCTGGAGCTGGCCTCACCCCTATCCACCAGCTCCTTAAGCTCAAAGTGGACCACCTGGGGGTGGTGGTAGTAGTGCCACAAACCTTCATCCACCTTCTTCCACTTGTCCTGCTCCTCCACTACATCCACCACCGTGTGGACCACCCTTTTCATTCCTTCTTCACTACCTTGGCAGTCCCTCGACCGTCTCTTATTCGGTCATATGGCTAGTCGGAAAATCTCTAACAATATGCCCCCAATCGTTGCACGAGAATAATAGTCTATCTTTAAGCTAAATCATTCTTTCATGGGAGGCTCGCACCACTAACTCTATTTCCTGGGGTCATCCCCTAGATTGCTTGACCCATTTGGGTCCCTGTATCATTTGTCAGGAACCCACTGTTGAAAACACTATTACCTATCGCCTGGTGGTAACTCCCACAACCAGTGCCTACTCCACAAGAACTCACTCTACCATGATATCTCTCTCTATAACCCCAACATGCATAGGGATTCTAAGGGATATCATCTACAACCTGATCTCCCGGCATAGTTCCTGCTTGAAAGTATGGTCCCTAGTTAATGGGCCATGCACCATGTATATAGAGTATAAAGAAAGTTTTGTGAATATCTTTGAGTACTCTACTACTGATTGAATTCCCGATTATAGGTGTAGTATCTCCTATATATGCACAGAGTGTAACGTCGCTGGAAAGAACTCCTCCCTGAAGAGGTGCTCAAAGTCTGTCTAGGATTGTGTCATCTCCTCATGCATCTGATTCATTAGGCTCCACCATATCCCCACAGATCCCTGAAGAAGGATCGCAGCTAGGACTTCTATATGGTTAAGATGCATCCTCACTAGGCATAATACTCATGTCACCACCTCCAACCAATGATCAGCTAATTGAGGATCCATCTCA
The DNA here is from genome assembly GCA_963277665.1 of Viscum album. Taxonomy (NCBI): domain Eukaryota; kingdom Viridiplantae; phylum Streptophyta; class Magnoliopsida; order Santalales; family Viscaceae; genus Viscum; species Viscum album. The sequence continues at coordinate 540,056,481 of OY728156.1, forward strand.
CCTCAGAACCTGGGAAGTCGCTACCTTTGGAACACATATAATGCACTAAGAATATGTGCATCATCTACCAGTAATGCTGATAGGAACTTTTGCTATCTGGGTGGTGGTATTTCCAGTACACCACTAGGAGGTGTGATCTCTAGAAACAATCCATGCTCTGATGCCTCATCACTTAGCATACCATCCTCATGGTCACATGTTGGAATCATGGTTATCTGCCTACGTGGACACATCCTGAAACAGAACAAGATGTACCACAGTCAATAGAGTATACTTGGTGAGCTGACTCTAACTGAATAAGGACATGAGAACACACTAAATTCTTATATGATTCATGGACCATTAATTTACATGCAACTGGTTTTTTCATATACCGAGATGGAAATAAGAATTCAAGGTCCTCGTGTATAGATATATCAGTCGTTGCACCAACACTTGATTCCCTGGACTGAAATCCAAACTCAAAACACATAACACTATTATCCCAAAATAAGAGTAAAATCAACTAGCCTTTGATACCACTTTATCGTGACCCGTCCCCTAGGGCCCATTCCATGACAACCCCAAGACCGCCTCTCACAGGCCAGGGGCTAGCGACTAGCACTAAGTAGGTATATCCCACAAGTGGGAGGCATTTCCCCTAGTTCTTGTATGCATGCACCCATATCTATAAAAAATCTGAAGCTGAAAACACTATGTAAACATGGATGCAAACCACTAAGAAAACCCACTCAGATTAAGGTACAAAACTGAAAGAAAAAGGGTCCAAATATAAGCCCAATTGAAACTTAAAAGTACAAGATCATGAATCTCATCTGCCAAAAACCATACTTGAAGGGTAGGTACAATAAGCTATCCAAATGTCACTAAAGCATACCAGTCCTTTGGGTCACCCTGAAGAAACCCCTATCTCTAGCCCAACAAGGACTCTGTGAAAGCTTTTGATTGTCTGCACAAGACACGACACGTGTTGGCAAAGATCGTGTAGGGGTGAGTAAAGAAATACTCATTAGGGACCCCAAAACACAAAGGAATTACAAAAAATTAAACCACAAGGAATCACACAAAGTATACCAAAAAGAAGATCACTAATAAATACACCAAGTAGACTACCACAGAGGAACATGAAGTGTAGCCTCTAAGAGGTACAATTAAGAGAGTCACTAGAGTTATCTTACACCAAGTATAGGTCTATGGTATATAAATAGGATTTTCATAAGAATCCACAGTAACCTCACGTAGTAACACATGGATTTTAGGTAACACATGGAGTGTTGGTAACACATGGATTGTAGGTAACACATGGAGTGTAGATAACACACAGAGTGTTGGTAACACCCGAAGAGTAGCTAACACACTGAGTGTGGTCTAAGACAAGAGAACTCAGACCCTGGTGGGATAGGGGAGTATCGGCTTAGTCCTAGTAATACAAAATTTCTAGATAGAACACATAGTCTTGGTAAGACATTTATTATATGTAATCACATAGATTCTAGGTCAAAGCTAGCCGTAGGAATCCATCCTTAGCATGCTATTTCCAGGAGCACCTTCTCCTCGAGCCAATAGGCCATACACCAAATTCCATATAAAATAACATATATTATCTCAAAATTACTTCTTCATCACAAGGGTCCCAATGCTTCAAACGGATCATCAAACGGACATATGGTTTGAGAGTTATGGGCCTTTTTGTGAATGGGGGATAGTTGGGTCTAGGTCTGGTCCGACCTAGCTGACTCGGGTCCCACCCAACCCAAACCACCAGGTCCTTTTCATATTTCCACATTTGGGCCCATCCCATCCTATTCAAGTGGGATGATTCATCCACCTAGATCCGATGACTTCTGATGCTTCTCCCTATCAATGCGTTGGTCCGCCGTGAGGTCCTTCCACCGCGATCTAGCTAGACCACGACCCCTCAGCCGCGTGATGTGGCCTCCTTCCGTGTCCACAGAGTCCCACCACCAGTCGCCTACTGGTGGGCTCTATCCACCACCCCATGGCTGCTATACTGTAGGTTCCTCTGTTGTAGTTCATATAGCCGGTGGCCTCCTGCTGCTGGGAAGTCGCACCGCCCACCTGTGGTCCTCCTTCCATGGGTCGCTGGTCTCACATCGGTGCTCCATTTTTCAAAAATGGTCCATCTACACGATCCACAGATCATTTTATTTCCATCCATGTCATTTTTTTCTTCTCTCCATCCCTCCAAGGTTTTGACCATGTTCAGAACCTCTTGAAAAATCACACTGCGACCACGGGGATCCATAGGCGAAGAACGCCAAGAACGGGGATATGAGAATCACAATGAACTCCCGAAGGACGAACCTCAACCTTTTTAGTTTTGGCCTTCATTCATTCCATTAGAAAGAGTGATAGAGAAACAATAATCACATATTAATCTCTCTTCAATCCCATAGTAAATATTACCCATCCTATGTGAATGATTGAACTGCGGATCAACCTGTTCATGGGTTGGTCTGTATTCATCGTTGTAAATAAGAATGGGGAATAAAGTAACAAAGAAAAAAACCCTACCTTAAGGATTGGATCAATATCTAATGAAGAGTGACTCCTGTGTTCATCCTTTTTCAATCCACTGATGCCTGTTCTGAATCTGATCGTCGATCCTCCACCATTCGTCATTTGTCGAGGAGTGGATTTTCCAATGCATTTTCCTTTTTTCCAGAGCCTCCTAGGTTCATGAATATAATATCATATCCCTACCAAGCTATTAAATGATGAAATTAATTTAAGAATCTTTTTTTTCAATTATTTTCAGCATTACCACTCTATTTCATTTGAGAAAGTAAATAGTTACATAGTTGTGGCATCATAGTGCCAATGTGTCACTGTTAAACGTTAACATAAAATTTTTCTAAGTTTATTTTATTTTCATTTAAAACATCCAAAAAAAATTTCCATAGTCAACCTATGATAGTCAATGTTAGGTTTTATCTAAGAAAAAATCACTGCTCTAAACAAAATAGTGCCCTTATATTTCTAATTTGAGCAGTCATTTAAAAGTTACTAAAACCGCCCACATGCGATATTTTTAATAAACTTAAAAATAGATAGAACATTTATTCTAAGCACCCCAGGCCTCATAATCATGTATCATCTCAGTGAATGGTCTTGAAAAAAAACCATATAATTTCAAAAAAAAATTAAATGACAAATCCAGGACATTACAAAAAACATTTTTGAAAAAAATTATAGACAACAATTAATTTTTTGAATAAAGGATTTCCAACTGAAGAGATAAATAATGGATATTTTCTTAAAATATTTTTGTCAATAATTTTATATAATAAATACTGAATGAATTTTAATATAAAATTAATATTATGTGATCAAAAATAGGATATGTATTTTTTGGATATAATTAGAAAACAATTATTCCAAGAGATACTTATACAAAAATAATCCCGAATAATGATGAGATTGTGAAATAAACCCTTACCACATTGGTAACTTTTGAATCAGAAGCCCCACGAAATAAATAACATTAAATGAAATTAAGATAAATATTTAAATGATATAACATATAAAAATGGAAAACATTTACACCACAAAGAGGAATAAGTGGAGAATATGGCATATGTCCCATAGAAGTGAAAGTTAGTTGAGAAACCATTACCACTTGTTAGAATTTTTTTGTATGTATATGAAACTCATGTATAAAAAATATATTTTTATTATAAATATAATAAATAAATAAATCATATATATCATAACATTTTTGATTTACTTACAGTATTTTATCACCTATTGATTAACAATTCTTTGTTAAAATCACTATTTTTTATGATAATTACTTCATTTTTCATGTATGTTTTAGTTTGGTAGAATCTATTCATTTAATTTGGTAATGGTTACATCATCTCCATAATGTTAAAAATGATATAAATATAATTTATATTCATTATATATTTATATATATTAATCTATTAATTTTAGATATAGAAAATGGATAACACTGTTCTTGGTGACGCTAGGCCGTATATATGCATGAGGGTTGTTTTTAGTTTTCTTGACGGAAGGGATGAAAGGAAAATAATATTAATTTATCTTTTCATAGCAATTATTATGTAATAAATATAATTTACTTTAATCAAATACATCCCCATTACCATCGATGTAAAAATAAAATGAAAAACCTTCCACATCGCAACGTGGAGGCAGTAGCCCACACATACACATGACCATCGTTATTTTTTTTCCAAAATATTAGAAGGTAAGAAATTAGATAACATATTATCTTTCAAAAATTATAGTTTTATAATAAATATTACATATATTCATTATGTTTAACCTTACTGCATTTCATGTAAATAATAAGAAAAAATGAATCACATCGCTTCGTGAGGTGGTGGTACTCCATACACAGGAGTGACGTTATCGTACCCACCACAAAATGGAAAGTAAGATAGTATATGTGATATCATAATTACATAAGAATAATAATTTAATATATATTCTAAAAATATTTTTAAATCCATAATTATATATATCCTTTAATTTTGATGATAGAAAATTATTTACATCTTTTTATGAGGCGGTTATCCACCGTACACATGATCAACGGTTTTGTTTCCGATTTGGTAGATGTGGAGAAAAATATGGGTTATTTGATTAACATAATGACATATTAGTATATATGATATTCTAGTTTATATTATCTTATTCTAATAATTTTTTTATTTATATGGAAGAATAAATAATACAAATTGGTGTTTTTAATAATTTTACATATTCTTTGAAGAGCCTCTTTAGGATTATATCTAATTACTTATAACGAGGGATTATTAATCAAAATAAGGAGTCTAGGATGTGGTGAGGGATGTAAATATGGTATTTTGGAAGGTATTTTCTGAACCAAATGGTTTTGGATGTATGGAAAAGGATGGAGAGGTGGTGTCCTTTTATAAGTTGGGGAGATGAAACACATGTAAATTTTGAAAAGATAAAGTTATAATCACGTTTGTTTCACAAAAAAACTATCCAAAATGTTTAATTATAGATACTTAGAGATAAAATGTTCCAAATATGGCCATAAAATGGGATCTTTACAAGTTTTATGTCATTTTTTAACCTTGAAATCTTAGTTTAACCACTTGTAAAAATATATTTACATTAACCATGCTAATTAATTTTTACTATTTTCACTATTCATTATCCCCAAAAATTAAGTTGATATTATTAGCTAATATAAGTTATTATGGTTTCGAATATTATATCCACTTTTCCAAATTTAAATAACATAAGAGGAATAATTCAATTAAAAATTAAACCACATATGTGATGAATGATGAGTTCTTCAAAGGGAAAATTCTCATCTATATAGAATTATTAAATAATAAAATTCAATATAAAAATGATTTGAATTACCTAAATTAGTTAATTTAAAATTTAATTAAACTAAATTTTATTTAAAATCAACTTAAAATATAATTTATCTTTTTAAATTATTTAAACAAAAAATAATTTTTCAATAAACATCAGTACTTTTCCCTATTCATTAAATAAATTAATATTTTCATACAATTATAAATAATTCACCCAAAATAACATTGAAATATTTAGTTTAAAATGAATTTTATTTTTTCAAACAAATTTTATAAATTTGTTAAAAAATAATTATAAAATGTGTATGTAAAGTGTAACGACTCTGCCTATCAAAAAAATATTTCATGAGAAAACATTTATTTCTCTTTAAAATGGTTATTATTTTATTTATAATCAAAATAAAAAAATTTAATTTAATTTATTATTCTTTTAACCACATAATTATCAGAATTTAGTTATTAATATTAATACCCACCAACTAAACATACCTGTAATAAATTTCACATTGACATAAAGATATTTTAGTAGTGTCGTGTTTTTCTTAAACATGGTGTTGGATCCACCGCAAGCTGTCAAAGAGATTGATTTTATTTAAAAATAAATATATCATAAACACTTAGGTTTTTATATTATATATTATGATTTTTTTTATATTATTTAAAAAATTATATTCCTCTTTTATGATCTCAGGTTGTTACATCCTACCCCCCTTAAATAAATTTCATCCTCACAATTTTATCTCTATCCCAAAAAATAAGGGGTTGATGATTGAAAATATCTTTTTTGGAAACACACATCATAAAAATTGTTAATAAATTATCCAATTTATAATATATATAAATTTAAGTACATTATTCATATATAATAACACATAAATAGTTTTTCATGTTGGATAAAATTGGTGGGAAGTGAAGATATGGATGTGGAAGAAAATCATAAATAATTATTGAGAGTGATAGAGATAATTGATCATAATAATTTGGGGGATAAACTGATAGATAATTACATCAAAATAATAAAATTTTTATGAGTTAAAAATCCATTAGATTCATTTTATGTTAAGTTAATAAGACAACATTTTGGTTTTAAGATCCTTTTCAAAATGATGAGGAACTCTTTTAATATAATGAATGATGAAACTATAAAAGATAAATATATAATCTATTTTTATGGATAATTTCATCCTTTGGTCATACATCATTTTTTACTATAATAAATTAATACCCAAGAAGGATTTTTTTATTCTTGAAGCAGTGAAATTAACTTTTAATGGACTATAAGTTTCAAAAAAAAGTAACCAGTTATTCATCCTATCATTACTAAAACCAACATGGATATAAAATGTTATCTAATGACACCCAATGATAAACATAATTGATTAAATAAATCATTAACCAAAAGTATCATCTAAAATATTTATAACTAATAATAGAAGGAATGTCATTAAATCTAAATTGTATTTGAAAGATAATATAAAGAGACTCTTAATCTAACATTTTAAATGCGTGAATACCGTGATGAACATAAAACCATAATGAAATAATGAATGCTTCCAAAAATAAAATATCAGTTTATTGAATATATTCTATAAATATAAACATAGAGTAAACTTATTTGAATATAACATAAAGCATTTAATCAATAACTACATTCAAAGTCCCCAATACTATCCCATAAACATCACTTTATTAGTATTGTCTCAACTTCAATCCATTTTTTATGTTTATCATCCATCATTCATCTTTTTTCCATAAAGATCAACATTCCACTAAAACACTTTTCCTGGTCATCGATACCATTCAATATATGATCTCCTATTCATAATGAAAAATTCTTGCATCATAATCATTGTAAATTTAATGAATATTATAACCATAATTCCATTGATAAAATAATCCTATAATATATTTATTGAAGAAAAATATAATATAATTAATCATTCCAATTCATTCTTAAAGCATCAACATGGAGTGATCATCCTATTTATTAATACCACCTTTTTATATGTCATTTCTATTCTCTTCATCATCAGCAATATAACCATTACTTATACAACCTTATTTATTCTCTTCACAAGTATTACCCCTAGGTCATAAATTTGAGTAAATATCATACATTCAAAATTTAAATATTAAACTATATATAATACCATAGGGTGAACATTATTCTCAACCATTATGTTAACTAAAAATTTCATTTTTCCTTGTCAATTAATTTCCTTGTATCCTTCTTTCTGCTCATAAAACATCTTCCTTTTCCTTTGAGACACTCTTTTGGGTTTCTATTTCCATATTTTTGACATTAAGGGAGTTGATCCTTATATCCTATATGATTCCAACTATTAAAACCATTAGTGGACTCTATCTCTCCCTTATTTGATGATTTTTAGAGTTGGTTAAGGTGAAATTTTTTAATCATATATCATGATAACTAATTAACCAAAATCACATAATTCATAAACTAACTCATTATATGATTTGGTTTCTCATCAACAAAAAAATTTGTCACATCCAATGTTAACCTAGTTTATTCTACTTACATCTATTGACTAAAATAAAAAATCATAGTGTGAGAAAAACCAATCATAGTGAGAAATCACATGGTCATGAAGAGTCATTTATTGGATGTCAAAATCATGACACATTCTTTTCAATATATGAAACCTTATGTTTGACCTAGATTATTCTTGGTTATTAGAGTGAACCATAATGGGATAATAAGATAATCCATCTAAACTAGACCATCACATAATATAGGTAAAATGGAATAAAAAATAGACTTGAATATGAGAAAAACCAGACATACAAAAAGTGTAAAATGAGGAAAGGTATGAGAGACCAAAAAGACATAAAATAAAATCAAAATAAAGATAAATGGGGAAGTATATAAAAATCCCACTTGATAAATAGTAAAATATATACCAACCCGAACTAAAAGCAACAGTAACAAGATAAGACAATGTACTAGAATATGATCTTCCCTTTACCTGAACCATACAATACATCATCTACAAGAAACCAATGTAACAAGTAGGGTTTGATCCCTATCCTATTATTATACCACTATATTTTCTATACAAGTTCTAATATCACAAATGAGATAATTCTACCTTTAAAAAATTAATATTTTTGTAAATAATCTTCATAAATCAAAACCATTTATAATTAAGTTTCCATTTGGTTTTCATAAAATACTTCTATATTCTATAACTATAAATCTAAAAAGTAGAAATGATAAAATTAGAAAACATTTTCTATAAACGAAGACTTAAATAGGTAGAAACATGTCCATGAAACCAACCTCATAAAAAATCTATGAGAAACAATCCATGATAAAAACAATCATCTGGTAAATAACCATAAATGATAAATCACCTCACATATGGGATCTATCCTATTGGAAATTGATTACTAGACACTATAATGAAAATACTGAACATTTACAATGATTTGTACCACTAATATCAATTCCTACCAATCAATATCACAATAGATATCATGTTCTTCAAGTTGATATCATAAAATTTTACCTCTTAGTGGTGGTGTACACATGCTAAGGAAATGTGTGTCTCTTTCTTGACACACCTAAAGTTTATAATGTGTAATTTTCAAAATTTAATTTTAAAACCAAGTTTAGAATTTCATAAAACAATTTTAAATCCAATTCAATCCACTTTTATGTTTTAAACCCCATTTCCAAATAAATAAATTCTATTTTATAAGAAAACCCCCTTATAAAAAAATTATTTTCCTTGATAATCATTAAAACTACATATCACCTTCATCAAATAAAAACCCAATAGAATTTTTCACTAATGAAATTAAATTCATCAAATTAATCCATTTTATAGAATCATAAACCTCAATATGGTAAAATCTCATCTTCCTTTGACAATGGTGACTAGAAACTAAGGGAATGGCCTTTGAAAGAGAAATATTGATAAGAAATTGAAATGGATTGATAGAAAAAACTATCCAATAAAACATATGTACCCAAAAATTTCCAAAACCAAAACTATATCCAAATTCAAATAAAAATAAAAGGAACTATTACCTGAAAATAAAAAATACAACCCCATGGTGATGAATCGCTAAACAAAGCTATTTGTAAGGAGTGGAGATCCCCACATTCACCTAGGGTAAGCTCTGGGTTGAGAGAGATTGTCTTTAATTCAAATTAAATTTAAATTCAGTCATCCCACCTACTTAAATCTTCACCTCATGAGATTTACATGTCATTGAATCCCATTACACATAATGAAATCCTCAACTCTTTCATACACCAAAAAACTTTCATATTTTTATTAAATTTGATATAGTTTCCATTATTTAATGCGAGCCTATTACATGGAATGTAAATCCTTTATTCCATATATCTAGTTCATTAATTATTCCCTATGTATATTACAAAAAGTTAAATATCATTACATGACGTTTAATTGCACTGTGTAATGAAAAACCTGCAGGTTTAAGCTAAAAATTCTAACAAACCTCATGCTTCACCATTACAGGTATTTTCCCAGTTCTTTTTTGGCATTATTCATCCAATGAAAAATGAAACTGAAAACAAAGGTTAAAAATACTTAATAAAAAGGTAACAGGGTGTTAAAATCTCACCAACATATATTTTTTCCCTTATAAAGACCTTAATATCCTAGATCCACAAAAAGATGAGGTCGTTTTTACCTCATCAATTACTCCCACTCACATGTCTTGTGGATATACTATATACACTTCCGTAGTACTCATATTGAGGGGATATTTGTACTACGCAGTAACATATCCTTGTAATCTATAATCTAACTGATTGATCAACCAAAGTGGTATCAAAATAAATATCAACACCATCCTTTATAGTTAGATTATAAGAATATGGTATATACCTTCTCAACTGTGAATCATAAGAAATTTCATGGATATATTTGATTCTATATGGTAAGTCAAAATTATAGGACACCCTCCCTAATCATCCAATGATATCAATGGGTGCCAATAATCCTCAGTGTCAACTTACCCTTCTTACCCAACTGATAATTTCCCAAGAAAGGTGAAACTCTAAGAACGACCTTATCACTATCCTTAAACTCTTGTAACCAATGAATATAGTACACATAAGATTTATGATGACTCTATTCTATGATAAATTTCATCCATATAAGTAACACCATCTTTTTCATCTCCTAAACAACATTTGGTTCAACCAAGGACCACTCCCCCAATTCTACTCAGTACAAAGGAGATCTACATGGTCGCCCATAAAAATCCTTGAAGGGATCTATATTTATCAAATACTGATAACTATTTTTATAGGTAAATTTATACAAATTCAAATTAGTTTCTTAGGATCCCCCAAAATCATGAACACTATCCCAAATCATATCCTCAAGAATATGGAAAGTCTTCTATATATTTTTCCATCTATCTATGGATGATAAGTTGTGGTTTATCTAATATGGGAACCCATCACCTCCTGAAAAATATTCTCAAAACCTGGATGTGAAGATTAGATCCATATTAGGCACAACCACATAGAAAATCTTATGATGTCTCAGAATCTCTCAGATATACAATTTCATGACCTGTTTTACATTCATCATCTCCTAGATAGGTTGAAAGTGTATTGATTTAGTGAGTCAATAATTCATAAAAATCACATCCTTCCCACTAGGAATCTATGGAAAAACAATGATTAAATCTATGGAAATATCATACCAATTCCATATCTAAATGGTTAAGGGAAGAAAAAATCCCAATGTTCTTTGTTGTTCCGCCTTAATTCTATGACAAGTAAGGCACCACGATAAAAAAATCCACAATTGAACATACCAACCCCTACCACCAATATTGATGTGTACTATCATGACACATCTTGGTAGTTTTTGGTTTCATGGATCAACAAGAATAATTTCCACTATCTAAAAAAACATTCCTAAGAGAATAATGAAAAACTAACTAACTACAGAAGCACAAACCTCCACTAGGATACTGAGACCACTCACATGAGGACTCCGCACCATAATGGACTTCAATAATGTGTTATCAATCAATGTATTCCACCTAATAAAGATAAAATATATCATCAAAACATGATTAAATTATCATCAAATCCATGTACTCCTCTCCATGAAAATCTTACACTTCTGAACATATCTTAGCAAAAAACTCATCAGGGATTACTCATCAACAAATTCCTTCATGACTTGTGTTGTTAATTTTTTTATCAATAATTAGGAAACATATTCTCTTTCCCAATGGAATAATCAATAAAAAATAAAAAGTCTAATGATACTCCACCTAGCATCTATATTGACAATTATGATCCATCTCAGTGAAAATTTTATTTCTGGATCTTATGATCAGAATAAAGTGTATAACAGTCCCCGAATAGATAGAGACACCACATTTTGAGTTCACTCATAACTTATTTTAACTCAAGATCATGGGTAGGGTATTTATTCCCATGATGTTTTAACTAGAAACATCCATAATCCACAACATATTTTCCCAACCTCATGTAACTTCCCATACCTACACTAGAAGTATCATATAAAACATCATAACCAGATCCTAGTTCTAAAAGAATAAAAATTGGTACTCAATACAACCTCACATTCATCTCATAAAATGATATCTAACACTCATCATTACATTAATAATATACACCATTATAGGTTAACGATGTCCTCAAGGATGAGATCTTAGAGTATTATTGAAAAAAATGTCTATAGTTTCCATCCAAACCCAAGAATCTTCATATCTCAAACACATTTCTGGGATTATCCCAGGACATAATTTCTTGTACTGATTCATGATCTACTAAAACAACCCTCTAATATATGGCATTCCCTATAAACTTCACTTCTCAAATAAAATCACATGGATAACATACCATATAGATGATGTTTACTCAAGGTCCAAAGAAGGATATCCAAATGTTCCATGTGCACCTCTTCAAACATAGACTACAAAAAAATATCACCCAAAAACAAAACAAAATAAAAAGTATCCATGAACCAATGAAATATCTAGTTCATCAAATAAATATACCCCAAAGGCACATTAGTGACACCAAATGTCATAACCAAAAACTAAAAAATACCATATCGACTCCTAAACACTATCATAGGTATATCATTTTATCAGAATCTAATATGGTGGTTCCCTAACAGTGGGTCAATCATTACAAACCAATGAGTCCCATTAATAAAATAAAATATATCATTAATCCTTTAAAACATATATTTGTTCATAATGTTCACTCGATTCAACATTTAATAATCGAAAAAAGGATCAAGGCTCTTGTATTCCTTCTTAGAAAGGTGGATAGGCAAATCCCATGGTGATTTTCTAGGATGAATAAATCCTTTAACCTATACATCCTCATTCTCTACATTAAGATCCATAAACCTGGTATGTTCTATATGGAAGGATGACATAGAAATGGGAATCATACTAGGGAGAAGGTTTATATTAAACATGACCTCTCTTTGTTGTGGTAAACTATAAAAATCATCTAGAAACACCTCAGTGTATTCAAACTCCACTATAGGAAGTCAACCACCCTAACAAGGGTAAAATACATCAAGAAATACTTCTAATAACAGGAATGAGGTTATAATATCATAAAGAACAATATACCCACCCTTCCAGATCTATATTCCCACTCACCCTAAAAAACATGATTGACCACATTGGAACATAAGAACTGATCTCGATGGTGATAACATTATATCTAGACCTTAACCCAGATCGTCCAATACATTCCAATAATAATGTTGAAGATGTCAATATCAAGAACCAAAAGTCTCACTCCACCTCAAAGTTAGCTATTATCACCCGACTCTCTAGACATTTAAAACCATGTTTTAACCTCATTCCCAATGGAATGTAATGATCCAAAAAAAAATTTTACATGAGATATAAATGAAATGAAATCATGTTCAATAACATTAATGATAAGAAATATTGATTATCACCCGTATCAAACAAATTGAGAACCATAGAAGATGAGATAAACACTGCATCTCTAACAAGTAGTTAGACCTACATTAGATTTCTTTAGTGCATACTCTGCTATATAAATCCATCTGATCTTAGAAACATTAACCCATACTTTGGCATGAGTATTGGACCCAAAACCCTTGGAAGCATCTGAATGAACCTAAGAACCCTTGGTGAGAGTGGATCATTTCAAACTATGTTGAGATATATTTTCTCAATATCACTGTATATGCAAAGATCATCCGTAATGATGAAAAGTCATGGGAGAATATGAATAGTTAGGATATATATGATATAAAATTAAACAATTGTAGAAAAAATCCATCTGATGAACTATCCCCTAATAATCTCATGAAATAAAACTGACCAATCTTACATAACATTTTCTGGCCATAAGGTGCACCATGGTTATCCACTAAACCAACCGAAGCTCCACCCCAACCTTTCATCCTAGCTATGTATGCCTCATCCAAAGATTCTTGTCAAGTGACTCCAAAAATGTAAGAAGGAACATGGGTATCAACATTGAAAAAATATTTGGAATCTCCCTTAACTCAACTAGATAAGACTTCAAGTACACATTAGTGATAATATCGGGTTCCAGAAACACCAAATTAACAAAATTGGTCAAATACTACAGAATGGTATTCTCTACCTATTCTATGGTCAGAAACTCTTGGTTATTCTCCAAAAACAATACCTCATGGTAAAACATAGGTTTAATGAACTTCTTGAAAGATTCCTAGGTATGATCCTCATGATGCATTGCTTGCATAATAGAGTCCCACCATCTCCTCCCTATTACCTTGAGCATGTATGTGGAAAAACCCTCCATAGAGTAATCAAAAGTCTTAAAGAAGGTGAAGATATATCTTATATACTAATTCCATGCCTCCTATTCTTGGGATTATTTGTCATTATAAAATATGGGTAGATGCTTCTTAGTAAATTCATATCCATTATCCACCATGAATCTAGGGTTCCTAACACCATCTTTTCCTAGAGTTTGAATATTGCGAATAACAACTTCTACCAAAGTAGGATCCACTGGAGGGTTTTTCGATGGAACATGTCTCATAGTTTCCTCTCTCACATTTGAAAGAACTATTCCATGTGGCATTTTCTAACAAAATAAAAAAAATGAATCAGTCATGAGAAAATTAAAAAATCATAGGACCAATTTCAGTTATTGATAACAAATCATTAAAAAACTAATAATTTTAATCAAACAAAAAAAATAATCAAATAGAAAAATGTCAATTTAGATATACATCCCATACAGTTCATTTAAATGGAACCAAACTAGAAGTATCAAACCTAGTACAAGTCCTTAAACACCCATGGTAACTTAGTTTCTATCCAGGAAGTGAGTTGGGGATGCCATTTTTCTACACCTACTATCTGAATTCTGACTATCCTAACTCTTGTCTACACATTAAATAGAAAAAATAATCTGGTAGTTTTAACACACTTAAATATGATTGTACCCTTTAAAACCAAATTCTAATGAACCAAACTGGTTGAACTATATAAACCACCTAAACCAACCTTTCATGTAATATTAGTATTATAGGATAACAGAAACCAGTTTTGAATATAAGAAAAACAAGACATACAACTAGAGTAAAATATCGAAAGGGAAGAGATACTACAAAGACATTGAATACAAGAAAAAAATTTCTAAACTAGAATGTATATAAAAACCCCACATAACCAATAGTAACCACTATACCAACATGAACTAAAATTAGTTACTACAAGAGAATAAAAAACTCTACAATATTCTCTTCCATTTACCTGAATCCTATTATAAAAAAAATAAAAAGACCAAAAAGAACAAGTAGGGTTTGATTCAAAAGACCTTTATAATACCACCATAGTTTTTATAGAATGTATAATATCAATAATTAGACAATTTTATATTTTAAAATAATTATAATTAATTTTAATAAATACAAACCTTTTATATATCATTTTCCCTTTGGTTTTTATAAAATTATGTCATATGTTAATAAAATAAATATGAAATTTATAAGTGATAATATAGGAAATAAATTTCCATACACAAAGAGTTAAATAGGTAAACACAGATCTATGACAGCAACATCATATAAAAACATTGAGTAATAATCTATGATTAAAACAATCATGTGATAAAAAAACCTAAATTAAAAATAAACTCACATATGGGATCTATTCTCTATGTAATTACATTCTAAATAGTAAAAATAAAATCCTATACAGTCATTACATTGGATCCCACTGATATCATGTCCTAATAGTTGATATTATAACCGATATCGAGTTATACTAGATGATATCACAAAAGGTTTCCTCATACTGGTTCCATACACACACTAGAGATACCCATGTCTATTTCTCAATGTAAAAAAAGGTTCCCAATTAGAAGTTATCCATATTTAATTTCAAAACCATGCTCAAAATATCATAAATAATTTTTCAATATAATTTGATCTGATTCAGAGTTTGATAACCCATTCCTAAATCATGAAAATCCATTTTTAGAATAAAAAAATGGTATTTTAAAAGAAATTTTTTCAATAGATTCATTAAAATGACATATTAGTTGTAATAAATGAACAACCCAAAGTTATTCAATAGGAAAAACATATAATTCATAAAATTAATCCATTTTATAGAAACACCTACATCAACATGGTAGAAAACTAAATTCCTTCGACAATAGTGACCTGAACCCAATATAATGGACTTAGAAAGACAGGTAACACTAAGAAATTGAAAAATAGCAATATAAAACTCTATTTCCTCACAAATACATACACAACCACAGCCAAAACCACAGTAATAACTAAATCCAAATAAAATCCAGAATGAAGGATTACTCAGAATGATGAAATCCAACCATAATGAAGATCAATCACTGAATAATGTGATCCAGAAGGAGTGGAGATCCACAAAATTTCTTAGGGTAATATCTGGGTCTATGGATATTGGTTTCGGGTCAAATGAAATAAAAAAATTTATATAATTATTTCCCAAAACATAACCTTGTGAAATTTACAAGACATGTAAACCCATTACACATCGTGAAATCCCCAACTCCCAAATATAGTAAAAACCATTCACGTTTTTATAAAAAAATGATAATTTATATTACACAATGTGGACCTATTACACAACTTCAAAATAAATCACACCCTATATCTATTTCATGGATTCTTCCCAATGGCCAATGAATAGTGTGTACATCCATTACATATCATGTAATTTCCCTGTGAATAGAAAAAATTGAATGTTTAAGATGAAAAATCAAAAAGGAATCCCTTACATTACCATTGAAAGTATCCTCTAAATTCATTTTTGACATTATTGATCTAAATAAAAATTAATATAAATTTTTTCAAACCATACATGAAAAAAAGGTAATGAGGCATTATAGTTTTCATCTATTCAAATCCTTCATAATGGTTTATAAGGGAAATATGAATTAACTAAATCATATCCCTCGGAAGTCTAAAACCATCTTCAAAGAAAGGATCATTGATGAATAACAAGTAATGATTAGGTTAATCCCAACATATATTTTTCAAAATTATAACCCCTAGGTATATTTATTCAAGAACCATGTCAAAATATTGTATCTAGAAAAGGATTAATCTGTAGGAAACAACGCATAATATCTATCTTCACAAAACATTAGTTTTTTCTTCAATACATATCCTCAATTTATATCATTGGGTTATGTTATCTAATCTATTTTTTCATAAATTTTGTTCCCAAGGTTTTTAATAAACTTCTTATGATACCAACTATATAGACCCTAACCCTAGTAGCATGGATTCGGTGATTACATTAGCATAAGATACAAGGAATCATATATTGAAGGACTAAATAGTTTATAAGTCTTATTAAACTATAAACATACTTAAAAATAAAACTATAACATTAAACAAAAAATACAAAAGTTGTTTCCATTTAGAATAATTTTATTCCTCATAATGTATCCCTACATATCAATTAAAAAATACTTTATGATATCCTGATGAAAATAAAACCTATGAAAGGGATAAGCTTATATTATTAGTAAGGGTATTTATAAAGTGGAAGATATAATTATAATAAGTAAAATCAATATAGAATAGTAAATAAGTAAAAAATGTGCCATTTAGTGAATTAACAGATCATAATATTGAAGAAATAAATGATTGTCAAATATAGACATATAAATAATCACATGAGATTGAACTAATCAATAGATATTATAACTAATCAAATAATCATATACAAATAATTAAATGATCTCATAATTATGGAATTTATAATTTAGAGCATTTAAAATATACTTCCAAGACCTTTTAAAAGATAGTTTAAAATTTTGGATAGAATCATATCTAATATAGCCAACTACTTTCTCTCGTGGGACATATAGATACATCGATGGGCTATCTAAAACTGGGCCCCAACTATCAATTACTATGTATAATTAATTCCCCAAATTAAAATTTTAAACATAATCAACATAGACATTTTTATTGAAAAACTAGCATACTAATTGTCAATATTTACCGTAATAAAATAAACATAATTATAAAGCACTTGAAAAATATGGTGAATGGTAATAAAATCATACATGTTTAGTAAAAATGATCATAAAAAATCCAAATAATGAATAAGGATGATATAAATACATTATATCCCAGTTAATCAAAACTAAAATAAAGGGTTGATACCATCAGTGAAAAGAAATACCTTAAAAATATCATTAAAAATATTTTTGAGGATAATAATCTTTTCCATTTGAAAATATCATTCTAAAAAACAATTCACAAAAAAATTAGAAAATTGTGTGTTTTAACATAAAAATTAAAAATGATTAAAATAATATTTAACCATTGAGTGGTCATGGAATATGAATATTCCATTCATGAATTATATGCTAAGAAAAATATTCCTTTACATTTTTGGTAAAAGATAAATGACCATTTGTTGAAAAAAAAATTATTATTCCTTCTATAAAAATTTTTAAAATGTAAAACATGTGTAAAATTTTATTTAATAAATATTTTTTTAGAATGTTAAATGTGTGTTTGATTTTATTTATAGAAAACATGGTTTTGGAAGAAAAATGATTTTCGACCAAAGATAAAAATAAAGATGGATTTTCTAAAAAACATTTTCTCAATCACTTTATGTACCAATGAGAGGAAAATAGAGATATTACATGAAATTTTTGTGAATATATAGTAGGGATTAAAATAGTTTCATTTTAATTTATTAATATCAAATAATTCCCCCAAGGGAGATATAAACATAAACAATCTCGTATAATGATGAGATTGTGAAATAAACTCTTACCACATTGGTAACTTTTGTATCAGAAGTACCATGAATAAAAATAAATTCAAATGAAAAATTAAATTTCATGAATATAAATATATTTATCAATGAAAATATCATAATTAGAAATATATACACCGCATAGATAAATATGTGGTGAATATGGCATATGCCTTACAAAAATAAATGTGAGACAAGAAACGCTTACATGAGGTTGGACATCCTTCGTATTTGTATAAAACTCATGTAAAATAAATATAGCTGTATTATAAATATATTATAGAACCATAATCAAATATATCATCATGTATATGATTTAAAGATAGACTTTTTTCACACTTTTATTAGAAATTAATTGTTAAAATCACTCATTTGGGTGATAATTTCTTCATTTTCATGTACGTTTTAGTTTGGTAATTTCAGTCTATTAAATATTTTAATGGATAAATCATCACTAGAATGTTATTACTGATATAAATTTCATATATATTTTTTATATAGTTATTTATATAAATCTATAAATGTTAGAGATATAAAATGGATTACACTGTTTATGGTGATGGTGGGTTATACTTACTCATGAATGATGTTACCATTTTTTTCAAAAGATGGAACAAAAGGAAAATAAATATTGATTCATAATTATATATTAATTATTATTTCATATATATAATTTATATTAATCAAATAAATCCTTATTACCATCCATTTAAAAATAAAATGTAAAACACTTCACAACGCTATGTGGAGGTGGTAATCCACACATGCGCATGAGTGATGTTATTATTTTCATGCGGATTAGAATATAAGAAGTTATATGAGATATTATATTTATAGAAGTTTTGTTAGATCATAAATATAACATATATTAATTAACATTAAACTTTATACCTTTTATATAAAGTGTAAGTGAAAAACAAACCACATCGTTTCGCAAGGCAGTAGTCCATCATACTCACAAGTGACATTATCGTCTCCCCAAAATAATGGTATATGTTGGGAAAATCTCAAGGTAATATTACATTATTTTTTGTTGATTTTTTTTGTTATAAAATTATGTATCGAAGGTATGGTGTAAATATCTAGAGAAATTATTGAAACAGTATGTTGAGAAAGATCCAAGAAAAAGGAATGGATGCTCTGGAAGTAGTATAGAAAATTGCTTACACAAGGTGACGCCATTTCCCAGTTGTTCCCAAATTTTTGGGGTATAAATTTTAGATTTTGGATAGCATAGTGAAAGATGGATTTACTTGATGGAATTATGAAAATATGGTAAAGGCATGAGTTTCATGAATATTTAGTTTGTGAAGGTGTGAAGATCATACTGTGAGTTCTGTGAGTACGACAAGCATCGCGAATGGTGAATTTTCCTAGAGCATCGTGAGATAGGGAGAATTGTGAAAGAAATGAGGGTTCATCATGAAATGGTGATGACATGGCTGGAAGCTTCTATAATCAGTTAAAATGATAATAAATAGGCCTCTACCCCCTTCAGAAAAGAATTGATACTTAATGAATAATATATGGATCAAGATTCATGAAGGTGGTTTAGGAAGGTGTTTCATGTGAAAAAGTTGACAAAGGTTATCACAACCAACCAAATTTTTTGATCATCATAAAAGTTAGGGAGTTCATGAAGGCTATAAAAATATAAATTAAATTTTTGTGCCTCACAAAGTCTAAGTGATCTTCACAAAGACTAAGTGATCTTTACAAAAATTAAGGAACCTCATAAAGGATAGTTCAGCTTCATGCAATAAGGATATTTTAAAAGGTAGTGTGCATCGCGAAAGTGTATTAAAATTAATTGCCTAGTAAATATATGGTAAATTGGTATTCATCCATTTGATGAAACTAGATCTTAAATAGAGAATCTATCTACAAATTAGGATGTATTCATTATTGATAATGAAGGGACCTATAATTCCATAAATAGTGTGTATATACCTTCTAGAGCAGTGATCAATAGAAGATGAAGATAGTGATCCTTTCCAGCAGAAGTAAGCTGAAGAAAGATACATAGGGAGTAACACTTGGGAAAGCAGTGATATTACCCTAAAAATTTTAATGTTATTGAGCCTTGGAATAGAAGTGATCTAGCCTGAACAATATTTTGGTAGTGATCCTTAGTGGATTTGGTACATCGATACATTGTCGTTGAATGATCATTGGATGTATCCCAAAGAGGGTGAACCAAATAAAAATAAATGTGTACAACTACTTCCATTTCTGCATTACATTCAAAGTACCATCATTAGATAATGAAGGAAAAAAATAATATTATCATTAATAGTTAATTGAAAACATATTGAACTATATAATAAAGTGGTCAAGATCTAGTGGGTATGGAATAATTTTGAAATAAATATTCATACCCTGATTCACCCCCCCCCCTCAGGTTATCTAGGTCCCTTTTCTAGATAATTGTATAAATGAATGAATAAGTGATATAAAAATTCTATAATTATACTAATTTAATTATTGTAATATATATATATATATGGTAAATATATCATTATATCCATCCTTTAATGATGTTTATTCAATATAAAATACATTGGTTCATGAAGTGGTAGTCCATCGTAGAAATAATCATTAGTTTACCATTTGATGGATGTGGAGATAGATATGGGTTATAAATTTAACATAATAAAATCTCACAATATAATAGATAATAGTGTTGTTTTATAATCATTGTTTACGATGTTCTGAAGTAGGTGGATGAAGAAATAAAATAAATAAGCATGTATAATAATATTACCTATTCTTCATAGAGCCTCTTTAGGTTTATACCTATATCCTTTATATGTGGTATTTTAAATAAAAATAAGGCCTCTGGGATGTGGGTAGGGATGTAAGTAATGGATTTGAGAATGTATTTTTTGATCCAACGTATTTTGGAATTGTGAAAATTGGCGGATGGGTGGTGGGATTTTACAAGTGTGGGACAAAACACAGATGGAAATTTGAAATGATACAATGATACCCACACATTTCTCATTCCAATAGGCACCAAAATGGATAATTATGTGAAAATATAGAATATATGGTCAATATATGTCCATAAAATGGTTTTTGGACATGTTTTAGGTAATTTAAACTCTTACCTTCTTATTTACACCCTAGTAAACCACTTTTTACCTTCACTATAGTAATTATTTTTAATAGTTTTCACTATTAACTAAGGAATAAAATTTATTTTGCCTTATTAGAAAATATAAATAAGTCAAATTAAAAATATGGAATCTGTAATTCAAATTTAAACTCATAGGAGTGGTAGATTAAATTTTAAAATTAAATCACATACATGATGAAAGAGAGGTTTTCCAAAGAGAAAATTCTAATTTGTATGAATTGTTTAAATATCAATATTCAATATGAAATTGATTAAAATGACATAAATTAGTTAAATTGTAATATAAATTAAATAATTTTACATAAAAAATTAAATAATATTTCACATTGTAAATAATTTATGGAAAAATCTATTTATTAATAAAAAACAGTACTTTTCAATATTCATAAAAAAATATACTTCAAAGAAAAACTAAGAAAATAATCCAAAGATAATTTTTTCATGTTGAATTAAAAAATTAGTTTTATTTTATAAAATATATTTAAAAAAATTGGTAAAAATATATTTTTAGAATATGTGTGAAAAACACAACTAATCCTCCTTTTTAAGATATACAGTATTTATAAATACATTTCTTTCACTTTCAAATGGTTATTAATATATATCTAATCAATAAATAACCATTTAATTTATTATATATATGTCTATACTGTAACATTTCAGTAGTTTATTTATTATTATTCATACCCTACAACTTAACGTCTATGTTTTAATGGTCATGTTCAAATAATAAAATTTTAATATAGTATTATGTTTTCCTTTTACATGTTTTCCATGCATCATAAGTTATCAAAGATATTGAATTTATTTAAAAATAAATAAATAATAATGTGCTTTGGAGTAATATTATCTTCTATTCTTGGTGTTCCATTTCATACACCATATCAAATATGTTGTTTCTCTTTAAAATCTTAGGGTGTTATAAAACCTGCTGAATATCAATTATCATATTAATGAATTTCTTTAAAATTTTAAAACAATAAATTATATTTGACATAATAAATTAAGATAAAATGTCAAAAACCATTAAAATAATAATAAAAATAAAAACCGTTGGGTTCCAATTTTTCATTGAATATTATAATGTGTTATTTTATATCAACCAAAAGTTATATATTTAGTAAAAGTTGAAATTGAATAAAAATATTAATGGAAAGAAGTGAGTAAATAATGATAAATATTTAGGAATATATAATTATAGAGTTTATAGTATGTGATTCCTAAATCCATTACAAAAAAACATGAAAAGAAAACACCAATAGTGAATTATAAAAAAATCAACGTAATTTAATAGCAAGTCAAAAAATACCAAAACCTAAGAAATGTTATACAGAATCAATTAATATTAGTAATAAATACACAATGAGTTTTATACAAAATCATATCTCAATTATCCAAAAAAATATTATTGTTTTTAGAACATTAATAAAATAAAATATATATATTCACGATAAAAAACATTACTATATATATTGATGATAATTCACCACTAGTTATTCTTTCTTGTAAATAATATTGTTCAAAAATGTCCTCAAATTATTATAGACATTTAATTTCCCAAAAAAATTTAATTGAATTAAAATTCAGTACAATAAATGGATAGAATAGAAAATAATGATAATTTTATGTGTAAAATGTTGAGAATGGGAAGAAAAAATAGAAATACTTTTAATTATTCATTTTAGTTGAATAAAAACCGTATAGCTAGAAAAAAGTGCTTCATGCTGACAAAATTTACTTTAATGTATTTCTTTATGTGTTTTTTGGGAAAATAATCAATAAATATTATAAAAAATATGACTTGTATTTATCATATATTTTTATAAAATGTTGAATTACTAATGTGAAGAATTTTTATTTTAGAGCTTTGTTTGTCATAACATAAAAAATTATGATTGAAATAATGAATTAAAATTGAATATGAATAAACCAATTAATGTTGTTATTCCATAATCTCATTCAGTCCTCAAAACATTATTATCATAAAATCAATATTCACAATAAATAATTAAAAATAATAATGAACTAACCAAATGAATGAAGTTAATATGTGACAAAAATATTTCTACTCTTCCATCATGTAGATACTTGAAAATTTTAAAATAATTCTAAAATATTCAATTAAAATTATTTTATAAGAATTTATGAAAATGTTACTATCTATGAAAATGTAAATATAGTTTCAATGAAAATTTTCAAAACAGGAATAACATAATATTTTCTCATAACTATCATGGAAAATCATGAATGTTTAATTGAAGAATATTCAATTTATAGTTGAAGTGAAAAAATATCTCATAGAATAATACTATTAAAAAAATCATAGAGGGGAAGATAGGAATGGAAAAAAATTAATTAAAAACATAGTTGAAATAGTTTGTTTGATAAAAAAATCATTTTGAGGAATTAATTATTTGCTAGAAAAGGGAAATATTAATTAAATATGTAAATAGTTCAAATTAATAATGAAACTATTCATAAAAAATGAATCATTAATGGAAAGTAATTATATAAAATTAAAATTAAAATAGAAAATTATAAATTAAACATTATAAGTAGTTAATGCAATATAAAAAGGCATATATGCATGAGACATTTAGTTTGATAGGTTGGCACCACCAATATAATATGATAAAGAGGAAATATATTGATTATGTACTATCTACAACCCTATATATTAAATAAATAATTATTGAATATATTATTAAGGATATATAATTGAGATGGGGTTAATATTTTTAAGATGGTATAGGATAAAAAACATTATGGATTATGTTACCTCACTTATGTATCCTAGTTACTAAGTTTGACAGTCAATGAACAATACTGATTATTGGGGATGTGACCTATAAGTGTACATGAATAGGAATACTATTAGGGGTTTTATGATATGAATGGCACAAGGAAGATAGAATGGGGATGTAAAATATCTACTAAAAGGTTACTGGGTAATGATGTAGTAGAATATGGGGTGATGATGTCCATCTATTATTTAAACAATTAACGGAAGGGAGATGATGGTAAGTAGGGGAATCATTAATTACAATACACATGGGTATTGAATAAAATAAGTAGGAAAGTATATATTTTAATGAGGTATTGTTTTAGGTATTATTTCAGAGAGGTAAGAGATGTGGGAGAGTGGTGGGGAATCTGGGATATCATGGGAAAAATGAATATCTAGTGTTGTAGAGAAGAAATTTTTAAGTGCTGGGAATTGGAGAAGGGAAAAGAGGAAACATGTGAAGTAGATTAAAAGTTTATTATAATTATAGAGATTATTTCAATGAGCATATTCATGATATATTTGGAATATATAAATAAAATTTTAAAATGGTAAAGATTAAATGACAGATATTCAATGTGAATTGAACGTAATACATTTATAGTGTTTAGTGTTTTTAGTTAGACACAGTATTAAATAGTAAAATTTAGTTGCAATGAAAAATTTAATAAATCATTTATCCTAATAAAATTTAACAATTTATTATATAATATGTTTTAATTTAAATGGGTATATTAATTTTAAAAGGATAAAAAATAAATTTTTGAATGAAAAGTTCAAATATAATGAAAAATTAATAAACTGTTCTAAGTATAAAACATATGTTATTATCATTGTAACATTATATGTCATGAATTAATGGATTGTGGAAACTATGATCAATGTTTTTAACATTATTATTATTTTTCTTAATTTTCACTATTATTTACAAAAATAGTCATTATAAATGTTTCCTATTAAAAGAGTTTAGTGGGATGGTTTCATCAAATTGTCAACCATAGATGTGGAATAAATTAAAAACAAATGAAACATGTTTTTAAAAATCCAAAAAAATTATGGGAAGTATCATGTATCTATAATGGGATATTATATGGTATATGATTTTAAATATGATATTTTTTAGGGTTTTTTATCTTTTTATGATATTTTAATAATTTAATTTTTATCATGTTATAAAAATAGAATTATTGACTTTATTATTATTTTATATTGTCTTCATATATTTTATGATATTAAATAATAATTTTCCTCTCAAAATATTACATTATTTTATTTCTATGTGATGTAACTAATGAAGTATTGTTGTTCTTGAGAAAGGATATGGTATGAGTGGCTATGATTTTATATATTGATACCAAATATGATCACAATGTAGAAATATTTTTTTTATGTGATATGACCCACAAAGTATAACATAGAGAGTGCTATACACTAAGTATTTTTTAATATGTGTGTAGGTTTTATATTAATTACCTACACCTTTTGTGGGAATGATGCTTAGCATGAATTTTTTTTTACTTTGACAACATTCTTATGGATTCCATTAGGCATATATAATCATGTGTGGTTGGGTATATTATATATTATATCATCAATTAAGTATTATCTAATATGGAGACTTTCTTATTGTTTAAATAGAGTTGAATATAGTACCTTAATTGATACAACAAAAGAAAATTTGTGATAAATAGGACTAGGTATGTATGATTTAATTATCCACCTAAATAATGGGTACACTACAACAGAATTTCCGTTTAGCGGCGGTTTTTTTTTGCGTTTAGTGGTGGTTTAAACCGCCGCTACATTGTTTGGAAGCGGTTTACAGAAACCGCCGTCTAATAGGGTGTCGGAAATCTATTAGCGGCGGTTATTTAATATTAGCGGTGGTTTTAGGAAAGCGTCGTAGCTTCTTCATTTCGCGGCAGTTTCCCTGAATTTAGCGGCAGTTTTACGAGCCCTAGATATCACTTTATTCGCTGCGGTTATAACCGTCGTGAATAAAATCAAATTCCAGCGGCCGTAAAACCGCCGCTAAAGTCATGGGAACCGCCATGGAATGAGTCAGCCACGATGCTCCTATTTAGCAGTGGTTATAACCACCGCTAAAAGTAAATTTTATTTTATATTTAGCGGCCGTTTAAACCGCCGCTAGTATACATTTCGTGGTGGTTAAAACCACCGTGAAAAGCTGCCCAGAATAAAAAAATAATTATTTGGTTCTGCTGGACCACTGCCCTGAAAAACAAATCAAAAGTAGAAAAAACCATCCCTTCCCTCCCACAAATGACCAAGAGCTGAATATCCAGAATATATCACAACATCCAAAAAACATGTTTTTCTCTCAATGAGAAATAATATACAACTTTAATATTTAAAAATATAACAAAAATCTGAAACTCTGGAAAATAAGACTTCCTATTAGAGAAAGTATTATTAACACAGTAGTCAGATATCCATCAATGGTTCCAACACATTCCTCATACTCATGTATACAATATCTTAAATAGTAAATACTAGGAAGATAAAACTCCATTCATATAACAGTGTAACATCCCAAACTGGATTCCACTAAATCTTATAATGTCACTTTCTTAGGATAGATCATCGATAGAGATTCCACTCTACTTATAAAAATTGATAATTGATGAATTAGTAGTTATATTAGTACGAAACCATTTATATAATTATTTTTTTTGGTTTTGTGGCCTAGAAACCATCCTTAATACTTATAATAAATTTGAAATGATGAAATAGCTTAAATAACACATTAGAAATATATTGTTATAAAAAATCCTATTGTGGGAATAGTTTTTGCGTTACATTGTGATATAACTTTTATAGAAATGTGGATATTTCCAGTGAGTCTTAGTTGACATATTTTAATGTTTGAATATAGGTTAGGTGATAGATTTTAGTGACCTTTTAGGAAGAAACCTATATTTAGAGTTGATTCCTCATGTTATGTGATGGGGTAACCTAGTTTTTCTACCATCCATGGAGATATTAATCATCAATGGATGAATCTTTTTAGTTTTTGGTCATGAAATGTGTTTTTATGTATTTTGGGATTGATTAGGACTCTAGTTGTGGAATGATTCCCCAAGTTGGTCGGTGATCATGAGATAAGTAAAACTTCTTGGTGTTATGAGCATCTTTAATGCTAGAGATCAGTTGGAATGACATGCCAATCTTATTTTATTAAGTTTAGTTAGTTGTGTGAGTTTAATTTCAAAGGTGTATAACTCAAGAATTCATCATCCATGTTAAATGGTTATGTAGGATAACATGACCATCGGGTTTGATTTTTTGAGTAGGCTATAAAATACCAAGAATGCATAGTGTAATTGGTCCTATTACTTATATAAAATGGGTGTTCCCATTTCATTGATGTAACATAAATTTAGTATTCATTATCATATAAATTTCGTATTTAACTAAGGTTTGGTGGAGAGAGTTGTGTGGTGTTTTGTGAAAAAAATTCTAGTCTCTGAGAGTTTGAGGGATGAAATCACAGGTAACACCTTGAGGGGTATTATCACATAACTACATGGTTTAGGGTTGTGGGATCTAAAAAGGTTGTGTTAACCGATCACTCCCAGGTTGAGGTTACCTAGGTATAAACTATGTTGTGGTGAGTGATATAGACTAGAGTTTTTAGTAGAAAAGCTAAGTTATCCTAGTTCTATGGATGACTATATAAGAGGATCTAGTTTTATAACATCATCAATCTGGATCGAGTTTTAATTTATAAGGTATTCTTTCCTATATTCATGGACTTATGCTAATTTATCACCCCTCAGTCACACCAATATCTTAGTGAACCACCCTTGATTTAGAACATTCTCATAACATTTTAGAAGAGCTAGAGCATGTTTAGATACTTTTGACACTTAAATCAGACATTTTCAACAATGGTCCTCACCAAAGTATCCACAACACTATCCCCTTAATCACTATGAAATGACCCAATTTGATCAACATGTCAACAATGGGTTTAACTCCTAGTCATCCAAAATCTCAACTACCAATTCAAACACAGGAATAAATAGAATGATGTATACTACACTCGAGAAATGAAGACATAAAAAGAAACATCAGAATTCAATAAAATGCATAAAAAGAAACATGAGAAATTAAGGAAATTTTAGGACATGAAAATGTGTGGTGGAAACTATGTGCCACAAATGTTACATATATAAACCAATTGTTTCCATTTCTATTCAACACATCAGCAGTACAACTACTCAGTGTCTGATGATGCATCGTCACCCTCTCCACCTTCATTTCCACTTTGTGTTGTCACCGGTAAGAACATTATATTGAAAATTAAATACAGTTACATATTTATATTAAAACATAAAACAAATGAAAGTTATAATACTAAATGATTTTGATTTTTTGTGATTTACCTGCATACCACCAATCGATGGACTCCCAGCGGGGGCATATCTGCTCATATGTTGATGTAGTTCAGTCAACTCTTTCTGCAATGCAGATATCTGAACCCCCTACTGGTGAACTATGTTTTGTAAAGAAATAATATCTTTCTTAGCATCACCAGATATGGGCTGACTGAAGTCAGGAGTAGATGCAGCGGCTATGCCCAATGGCCTGCTAAATACATCAGATGTCACGGGTACCAAACCCATCCTGCGCACTCTCTCAGGATGCTCCTTCCCAAGGACTTTAGCAACCAGGTCATCCTGGGAGATAGAGTAGGAATGCACAGGATTGGAATCCCATAGTTCTTTAATTTTGACCTATAAATCAAATGTCAATATATATTAACACAGAAAAAATTCATAATAAGTTATTATCATAAAAAATTGACTTCATACCCCATCTTCTTTAGCAGGCTCATTAACAAAACATCCATCTAATTTCTTGTGAACATCCAACCACAGTTCAGTTCTGGATGCTTCATGGCCTAATCTCTATGACTGTATTAATCAAAGATAAATTAAAAATTCAATATATTAAACAGATAATATTTTCATATAAATATTTAAACTAATTAAATGATTACCAATGTACTTTGATTTCTAGAAAAACTTTTTGAGCTCGCAGTGTGCGGGATAACTTGCTTCGCTTGGTTTGGCGCATTCTGTTTTGATAAATCCTAAAATAAATAAAATAAAATTTAATATTGATTTGTTGAATTTCATTTCCTTTTCATATACAAGTATAAATGTAAAATTAGGATAATATAATAATATATATATATCAATACTATCCTCTTTTGATCCTGATGCCTGTCAACAAACACTTTTCATTTCTCTTTCGGTACCCCACTGGGTATCTTCTCATACATTTGCAGCGCAGTCAATGAAGCGTCGTTGACATAACACCACAATCTCCATTTAAATTCATTCCACTTCTTACCTTAATTTTTCAACGTCTACTTCCGTGCTATCACATCAGCAATGGTAAAGTGTAAGAACATCTATATATAGAAATTCATTTGGAACATATTAGTAACATGACATTTAATTAAACCATAATGTAATAAATTTAACATGATTTGAGAATCAAAAACTTCATTTTTCCATCTTGGAGGCATATTTCTCCAATCGTCATATGAAATGGGAAGGGAAATGGGCTCTGCTGCCAGCTGGCCTATAATCTGGCCAAGCAACCCTACGACATCATCCGTAGGGACCCCGTAAGAATCAAATGGCACTACAATCTTCTCGCCATTCAGATTCCAAACATCTGAACTTTTTATTTTTTTCTCCACGATTGCATTTTTTTCATCATAAATGAGAAAAAAAATAGTATAAACAAAATGCAATAAATTTATTTAATTAAAATTTGTACCTATGATAGTGACACTCCAGTATATCCGGGATGAACTGGAAGGGGTGCGTCGCTGCCCCACAACTGAGGCTTCTAAAGGGGGATTCGATGACTCAGCATCTACTAGGACATCAACAGATGGTGTGAGAGATGGTGCAGGGGGAGATGGTGCAGGTGTGTCGGCAGCTGGTGTATCAGATGTCGTGGGGAGGGAGCCAGATGGATAGTCATCTGTCGCAGAACTGGATGAAATAATATAACACTTCTTCCTTGGCATTCCTGTCATTTAATCAAATAAAATTAAGTTCATAATATATATTTCAAAAAAATTATGCAGAAAAAAAAATTTAAAAATGATAACAGATGGAGTACTAACAGACAAAATATATATAACAATGATAATGAATGACTGCAGAAATGAAACAAGTGGTTGCCGAATAAATAAATAATTGCATATACAATCATTTTCCCCTTCAATCATGTCAGTTTACTACCCCATTGCTTCATCCACTTCATTCATCCTTTCTAGACTAATATTTTCAATACCATGATGGACAAATAATTCTGCTTCCTGTTGCTGATTAAATTCAATTTCAGAGGTCAAATTTTCCACTTCATCACCCATATCATACAAATCTCTTTGTGTTACGTAAGAAACTACACTCCACCCTTCATCGACAACATCATTCACATAATATACCATTTTTTCATGCAATGCTAAGATATATGGATCATGCAGTTCACGATCACCAACATCCATCAAGCGATAGAAGATCACAGAAGTAAATTGCAAGGAATCTCTTTTAACACCTATGA
Source organism: Viscum album (assembly GCA_963277665.1). Taxonomy (NCBI): domain Eukaryota; kingdom Viridiplantae; phylum Streptophyta; class Magnoliopsida; order Santalales; family Viscaceae; genus Viscum; species Viscum album. The sequence goes on from OY728156.1 coordinate 540,087,682, forward strand.
TAATATCGACCCATTTGCATTTGAATAAAACAACCGAAATATGTCTATTGTAGTTTAATTCAATAATATCATGCAGCTTTCCATAGTATTCCACTTCATCAAATGTAAATATACCACTATTTTGTGTTCTCAAACCCACTTCTCAATCGACTGTACAAAATCTAAAGCCATTCACATTATAAGCGTCGAAATTTATAACTTCTTTTAGAGGACCTCTAGCAAGAAACTGCAAATCTTCTAACACCTCTGGTTGAGTATCTGTATTCATGATCTGAAAAAAGAAATATACTTTATTAGATTTACAAAATGTATGTGTCAAACTAATATTCGTATTTATTACAATATTTATGAACTTACATGTCGTGCAAATCATTCTACAAGCTTTTTATTAACATATTTCGTTATATCTTTCTCATTTCGTGTTCAGCCTCTCATTCGTCTCTATGTTTGTATCCTCAACTCTTCAAAAAATGGATCGGCAATTTCACTATTCAGCAGCACATATCTATGTGCTGGTAATAATTCCAATTCAGTTAGTGTCACATTTGAGGTCCTCCCAACTGATCGGCCGATAGCAGGAAATATTTTGGATTTATGATGTATTTGAGATTGATTCGATGTGTCGTCAACATGTCCAACATGATTAAATCTTGTCTCAATATCATCCAATTATCGAGAACAAAAGGTAAGACACTCCTCAGCCCTATAGCCTTCAGCAATTGATCCTTCTGGTTTAGCTTTATTTCTCACGTATGATTTCAAATGCCCAAGATATCTTTGAAATAAAATAAACATAATTATGCATTTAATTAAGTACCAAATTTTTTTTACTTAACTGGAAAACATATAAATAATGTACCTCTCAATTGGATACATCCATCAATAATGAATGGGGCCTCCTAATTTAGCTTCATCAACCAAATGCACAGTTAAATGCATCATTGCAGCAAAAAGGGACGGAGGAAAGATCATCTCCATTGCGCAAAGTGTCAATACAAACCTATCCTAGAGGTTGTCAAGCTGAAATGGATGTAGATATTTCTCACATAGTTTTCTGAAAAATGTGTAGAACTGGAGTACAACAACAATAATTTTTTTAGGTAATAATATACGCAATTCGAATGGTAGTAACTTTTGTAACAAAATATGTGAATCATGGCTTTTCAATCCATGTAACTTATGATTCTTCAGGTCAACACACCTCGGGATGTTACTTGAATACCCATAAGATACCTTAACATTTTTTAACATTCGAAGGAATGTATCTTTATCCCTATTATTCGTTGCAAAAATTACCGGAGGATACTTTTCATTCTCATCTGGCCATAGATCGCGTTTTATGTTCATTTCGTGTAAGTCATTGGGAGCATTGAGATGATCCTTCAACTTTCCATGCTCATTAAGCAATGTGAAAATCAATTTTTCACAGAAATTCTTCTCAATATGCATCACATCAAGATTATTTCGCAACAAATTAAATTGCCAATATGGAAGTTTGAAAAATATACTTTTTTTCTTCCATTGTTGCGTTCCGGTTTCACTTGACGATGCACTTTAGACCTGTTTTCCACAATCATTCAAATGATGAACCTTCCCAAATTCTGTTTCAACATTTTCAAGTCGTGCCAATATTTCAAAACCATTTCACAACTTTGGAGGTGCTATACGATCAATGGAACCATTAAATTTTGATTTGTTCAGCCGAAATCTATGAGTCGCATCGAGAAATCTTTGATGACATAAAAAGCACCATTTTCTACTGTGAGGTAGTCGTTTGGGCTCAAAATCAAAGTTACAAATGGGACAAGCCAAACCCGTGTAAGTGTTCCAACCAGAGAAATTACCAAGACCAGAGAAGTCACTAATGGTCCACATTAAAGCAACATGCATTTTGAACATTGTTTTACAATAAGCATCAAATGTCTCAACACTGTTTCTCCATAACTCCTGTAATTCTTCAATCAAAGGCTGCAAGTATACATCAATATCATTTCCATGCATTTTTTTTTCAGGAATAATCATCGAAAGGATAAAAAATGTTTTTTGTAAACACATACATGGAAGTAGATTATAAGGGATCAAAATAACTGGCCAAATGCTATAATTGGTACTCAAAGTCCCAAATGGGTTGATTCTATCAGAAGCCAATCCCAATCGAACATTCCTAGGATCAGGTGAGAAATCGAGATGTAATTAATAAAATGTCTTCCATGATTGGGAATCTCATGGATGTATCATTAACTCATCATTGTTATTATCTAAAGAATTCCACTTCGTGTGTTCAGTGGTTTTCGATGACATGAATAATCTTTGCGATCGAGGCTTCAAAGGAAATTAACACAAAACCTTTGCAGGTGTGCTCCTTTTCTTCTTCTCCATGAAATTATGTTCATTCAAACTTCCAACATCACCCTTTTCCTGCCATCTAGAATAAGAACATTTATTTCAATTGTGTCTACTTGAATCCTCTCCCCAATAAAGCATACAATCATTGGAACATGCATGTATTTTTTTATAATTCATACAAATATTGTTAGCAAATTTTTTCATATCATAAAAAGATTCTAATATTTTTGCTTCAGGAAATTCATCACGAATCAATTCCAATATCATGGAAATTGCCTTATTTGTAATTCCACATAGAAATTTTATATGGTAAAACTTCAGCAAAAATGAAAGCTTTGAATATTTCAAACACTAACTATACAACTCTTGATTTACATCATCAACTAAATCATGAAACACATTTTCCTCAGTGAAGTTCTGTCTTACATTTGGCTTCACAGAATCAAGAGGATGTTCCAATGATATGTGACAATCTTGATCGACCTATGTTACAGTCTCAAAAACATCACTTGTCACGTTGCAATTTGTAGCACCCTCGTCTGGTTGTTCTGATATGTTTTGATGCTGATAGTGGTGTCTTGCAGTGCCAAATGCATCATTTATTATGTTTTGCATTTCATTTTCCATTTTCGACGAACTTGGGATCTCATTATGCGGATTAACATCAGTGCTCAATCTTTATGTGACATTCGATTCTCCATGCCAAATCCAACACAAATATTGAGCAGGGAATTGATTCAGTATTAAATGTTCATAAACCTCATATTTCTTCAACCATGTTCTAAATTTACATTTAGGACATTGAAATTTTATTCTCCCTTCAATGGATCGATTAGAAATTGCAAAATCTAAAAACTCATACAAACCCTTAACATATTGAGGTGTGTTCCTCGGTAATGTAATCCAGCTTTTATCCATGTATATCACAATGTGCCTACACAAAAAACAAGGAATCAAACATGAGACATCTTCTATAACCCCATCATCAAAAAATAATAATGATGAACAAAATTTTCATAATAGAGAAAAATTCATGGATATATCAAGAAATGGGTCTCAAAATTCCTCAAAGTCCCTAAACTGGAAGCAAAAAATGGATGAACTCTTTCTATAAGAATGGGATTTTTCATCATTTTATGGTTCATCATACCTCTACTACTTGCACATTGGATTCTCTTCATTCCCACTATTAATTTGTTACATACCTGATAAAACTAAGGAATGAATAACCATCGATTTCCAAGAATATTTAGCTACCATTCACATGTCCCTAGTGACAACCTCCAAAATGGATGTTATGCCCAAAGAAAGTAGAGATGTACCAAGGTCTGGGTGAATACCATCACCAAAGAAATGATCTTTCTCATAATTGATGACCCCTATCTTTGGAGAATATATAAAAAACCTTGAAAGGTTATTGACATACTCCCATACTAATCTGTCACCAATAAAAAGTCTCATGAGATCAGTCTATTTCTCAACATTCATTCCCTTAGGAAATAACCATTAAAAAATCAATCTTCATGAGATTCCAATTCATACATTCAGGAAGTGAAGAAGGTACCACTGACTCCCACAAGACTCTACTGAAACTATAAATCTAGTTCTAAAAAATTCTCACACACAAAGTATCAGGTTCCCTATGATAATTGAGGATCAACTCAATTTGTTCCAACTACCTAGCTGCTTCCACTGACCCTTGAAAAACACTTAATGAAGGAAGATAGTGATTCAGGAAACCTATGATGGTGTCCGAGATTGAAAATGATTTAACATCAACAAATCAACACGTATTCTAGGTCTGAATAAGAACTAAATAATCCTTTTTGAAAATTACAGTGGACAATAATAACATCTAAATAAACTATATCAATTAAATACTTAAATTAGATTTATAGGTTGATACAAGATAAGATAAAAAGATTTATCTATGTATACTATAAGAGTAGGAATCATGCTCATTGTAGTTCTAATAAAGGGACTACTATATAGATCATGCTCAATCATTAAAGAACTGAATTTTAAATATAAGTACATTGATGAAAAAATATTATTTTCTTTTAATCTCTTATATCATGGATATAATAGGTGGGTGTAGAATATTATAAAACAATGTAAATGAGAGAATTACATGAATTGTGATCCCAATGATCATATAACCAATCTCATGGATATTCACACTATGTTTAATTTCATTGTTCATAGACCAATCTATGTATAGAGTTTAAGGGAATGTATCCTTGAAAAAAATTATGTGATATATATAGCGATATAAGAGAGGAATAAAAAAATGATATGGATGTAGATCTTGACAAACATATTCATATATCCTTAGGGTATGACTCAGATATTTTATGGTCATGGTTCTCAGACCTGTAGCTGCTAACATTTTTATATATAAAAACATAGAACCAATGATTGGTTAGTTTTCATAGATATTCCAAAACACAACCTGATGTGAATTAAGGATTATTAGTATCATATAATACCTTGGAGGGGGACATTAATTTTATGGTCATGATGTTTAGACCATTGTGTCACAATGTTTAATATCCTATGAAAAGGACCATGGTTTTGATAAGACATTACAAAAGGAGAATCTATTGTTATGTATTTGGGGTATCCAAAAGAGATTCATACCCAAATTGGAAGGTGCAGAATAATATAATTTAAAAATTTATTTAACTGTTAAAATGATTCTCAATTGTTTAAAATTCAGGGTACAACAATAACATTGAATAGAATGATTTGGAATGTTTAAAACATACATTATGAATGCCTGAGTCAATAAGAAATAGAGAACAACTGGTGAAGAATGACCATTACAAATAGTGGAATACTAATACCATTCTCATTTAATAGAATACAATGGTTTTAGGTTGTATATTTTCTCAATCATTCCATTGATTGATTATGTGGTTTATGTGGAACTATCTTCCATGACTTAAATATCCCATAGGGATAACTTTATATGATTCGAGGAAAGGTGTGATATTCAGTATCAAATAATAATAGGTTATCTCCAAATAAAACAACATCCACAACCAATTTTTATATGAATATAGAAAAAAATATTGATTAAATCATGTTTAAGGGATCCTTAGAGTATTATATCAACGGGAAAATTTATCAGTTTTGAATCACACATTAGAGTTATGAACAGGATTCATAGAGAAAAAAAATATTCAAAAAGAATTTTAAAACATTATATGTTATTCCACTATGTACTGAAATTGTTTCTTGTGTGATGTAATGAAACATGAGACTCTTGTGTATTAAATCACTTAATGTAGTGATATATTCGATTTGAAGAGGTAGTATTTTAATGGAGGAGAATGTACTATTAAAATTTCCTAAGTGTAGATGAAAATGGGATGAGATATCCAATATAAATTTTTCCATGATGAAACATTTATGGGGAATATGAATAAATTATCAAGGATCACATAGTGAACTCCATGAGATTTTTATGATAGTATTCTTATAGGAAATATTTTTCCTAATCTATAAAAGGGAACAGATTTATGTCCGTGAAACATTACACCTCTAATGATTTATTTAAAAGGGTTTAGACCTAAAAAATAGTTGTGACTATTTTTATTTTTAGATTAGTTAATTTTAATTAGGAAAAATGGTTAAAATTTAAGGTCATAGAGATTTGAAATAATGCTTATGAGGTTTAAAGTCACTTAACATAGACATGGAAGGTAGAACAACTAGTACATCAATGGGGAGGACATATCCAACTTCAGTTGGGATCCCAATTGATGTATATTTTTTCCCATGGGTAAATTCACAATGTTTATGTTTGTAGTGCATGTACTATGTATTTGTGGTCATTCTTGTGAAAATAAATATCATTGTCACCATGTATTTCATTAGAATGAGAATAAATCCACACATAGTTCTTGAAATGAAAATCCCTCTGTCAAAGATATGAATCATATAAAAGGAAAGGGAAATTTTATTCTTATCATGGGTCTATATATAAGATAAACCATTTAAAAATATACTACATAGATTCACCACATATGTAGGTGATAGTAATTATAATATTTTTACAAGGAATATGGTAGTTGGTTCCATGGTATGGTACCTAGATATCACTACATATCCGAATGTGATGGGATTCAATCCAACTTGTAGTTATATTTATAGATGATTCATTGCATAGATTTATATCACATGTGAGGAATGTGTGCATTAATTCTCTAATATACTTGTCAACCATGTGGAAAAGACTTCTATATTGATCAAGATCTCATTTAGTGGGTTTTGGATTTTAATATCTCATCCTTGTATGGGATTGTAAAAAGGTGATGATCTATATCTAATACCCAATAGATAAGATACATTTTTTCATAGAAATAAAATATTCAACTATACAATTAGTGTATAGTTTGGAATAATCTACATTATACCATTACATGGATGAAGATCTCATATTGGTAATGGGTCACATAGAAAGGAAAAATTTTCTTGCATTTTATTTTAGCAAAATAATTACTCATGTGATGAGGGACGATTTTTATGATGTTTAATTGAAAGCTATTAGGAAAAATGTCATACAGTTTAAAATCATGAGACCAGGATGTTGTTAACTAATGTGTAGATTATACCAAACTATATACTAAAAACCTACCTACTGGAAAACTAAAAAACCTAATGAAGGAGAAACAAAACCCTACCTAGAGGGGAAGATGGTGCAGCTTCCGGGGTCACAGGGGGTCGGGGGTCGCGGAGGGCCAGGGATCGCGGGGTAGCGGGGTCTTCGGGGTCACCGGGGTCGGGGTCACCGGTGTCACGGGGGGCCGAGGTCATGGGGGAAGGAGGGTCGGGGTGGGGGGAAGGGTTGGTTAAAAAAAACAATGTTTCGCGGAAGTTTATTATAAACCTCTGCGAATCCTTTTTTACAAATGGTTTGGTGGCGGTTCCTAGAACCGCCGCTAAACAACGGTTTTGTTTTAGTGTTATTTGTTATTATCATTTGCTTATATTACTGAAATATGATGTATTCTTCAATATGGTTAGTTTATACATAGATAATTAATAATTTATGAATATGATATACATTATTTACAAACTTTATATCATTTTGTCAAACTATGTCTTGGGAAAAGTTATTTTATGATTATATATAATTTTATATGGTATGACATGTTTAGATAGGCCAGGATATCCATGTGTTTGATAGATATCACACCATATCTCATAGTATATTGAGTTTAATTGAAAATTTTCTAGAGGATAATATTTTTATACTTATATATAAATTCATAATTGTTTTATACACAATAAAGGCACATGGGATCACAGATTGTTTCTTTGTGAATTGTGAAATATTTTTTTATTATAATGTGTGTAATAAATATTGATAATTAATGAAAAAGTGTCTTGGATGATATCTAAAATAATTTATGGATTTAATTTCACAAAATGTTATATATGATATTTCATATTGAAAAAAAATAATGATGTATTTTCCAAAAAAGAGATTCAAAATGAAATATAAAAGTAGTTTTGAAAATAAATTCATGTTTATAAGAATTTGGTGTAATTTTTTGTGAATATTTATTATTTAATTGAGGATTAATGAATATTCTATAATTTTGGGGATGTATACCTAAAGGGGAAAGAACATTGAATAGTTTAACTCATTATTCCATGGTCAATAGTGGTATAAAAAACATAGAGAGTCACTGTGACATGGTTTTTTGTGGTGTTATGAATGGGAGTGACCCATGTTATGTGATAAATTATAAGTCTAATTCCTTATTATATTCAATGCTATTATGTCTATTTAAATATCATAATATGATAATTAAGATTGTGTGAATTTAAATAATTATCATTTTAGAATTAAAGTATTGTAATGAGGATTCATTCATTTTTTAAATAGTTCAATTTTTTTGAGATGTTTCATGAAATATTTCCTAAATATGTAACAATGTTTTATGCTATATAATTCCAATATAAAGTGGTTAGATACTTGAAATGTTATTATGAATCGTTATATAATTCAATAGGGAAAAAATTTCAAATATCTCAATTAATGCATGTCCCTAAATTTTTTGTTTTAGCCATCCATGGGATGTGAGATATCCTTTGTGAGAATTGAGTGATTAAAAAAATATATAGACACCCTAGAAATGTTGAACCGACAAATTTCACCTCAATGATGTATTTAAATCATATGTATATCAGATTCCTTAAATTATTTTAATGTATTCTATTCTATTATAATCATTTTATTCAATCCAATACAAATGGAACATTCTACGGTTATTAATTTTTTTTATGTTGATGTAATGAATTTGGATAAGAGTTATCCCCTATCAAAAACATTATAATTAATCATTTGAAAAAAAATTACTAAACAAGATTAAATAAAATATTTCACTTATTACTATTAAATAAATGTACATTGTGGTTAAAGTCACTCGTACAAAAATTATTTGAAATAAAATACAATTTTATTTTTTTCATAGTGGAAATGGTGATAACATTTTTAATTTTATATGAAAACGTATTTTAAATTATTATGAATCTAGTAAAATAACCCATATTAAATACCGAATGATATGATATCTCATTACAAATAAAATGTAAAGGATTAAAATTTTAAATTGGAATTCATCAGAACAAATGAACAAATAGCTAGAATTTCCACCAATCCATTGGTAAATAGAATTTTACTATAATCATTTATGACTAAAAATTTAAATACTTAGTTTAAATATATATTTTTTTGAAACCCCTCTCCTAAATTTTATTTATTTTAATTATTAGTTTCTTATATTGGGAGATTTAATTCATATCAAATGGGTTTACTGTTATCATGGGAGTAAATATAAAATATAAACATAAATGAAATTAATCAAAGAGTAATAAATGTATTAACAAAAGGGTGTTATGTTTGTAAGAACCTGGATCTCTTTTAAGGTATTTTTTTCTCTTTTTCTCTGGAGTTTTTGAGAAAAATGATTTTTCTGGATATTTCAGAAGTACACATCGTGTATTTCTAAGTACACGCCGTGTACTCCTTCCCGGCTCGAACCCGTGTGCTGGCCGTGTCCGGGCCACACACACGGTGTGTAAGGGTGAGGTGGAGGTCGGTTATTTCGGAGTACGGAAAAATTAGAATTACACGCCGTGTAATCTAAAAGTACAAGCCGTGTACTTTCTTTTTTTTATGAAACGGACTGGGGTCGCGTCTAACCCTCATATTCACCTTCTTCTCCAGTTTTCGCCGTCTGAAGCAACTCGTACGGCCGGATCTTCGACGGACGACCACCTCTCCGTCCGTTCTCCGATTCGAGCACGGTCAGTTGTGTTGGAAGCGCAGCGGTGAGTTCTTCCTTCTGAATAATCCTTGTTTCTTGATTCTTTCTCATTTCCAAGTTATCATAGGTTGATCATTTTGTGAATTTTCTCAGACCTACGTCATTCCAAGGGGAATCTTTCATCGAAGTTCACGTATACTAATCTCCTAGGATCGAGGTAGGTGGTTTGTGCCTTTCCGTAAAAAGTTGATGAAAATTTTGTGCAAATTCCACCAATACCCTTGAATGGGGAATTGCGTGTTCCCTGTTTTTCCCTTGTTGCTTGCCTACATTGCTTGATTACTTTAGTAGAGGTTATTGATTATGATTATAGTATTTGTTTGTGCTCAATTTCTTTTCCATGCCTAGTTGTAGGATTGTGGAATGTTGTTTTAGTATTTCTATTGAGTCTTAGTTGTTATCCAAGTAGTTCTTGAAGTTTACTTGGACGATATATATGCACTGAGCATGTTTAGTTATACTCAGTACTGTGTGAACCTAGAGTAGTAGACCAAAGGGGGAATTGACAGAAGGGCTTCTCCAGAGTGTCTCTTAATTACGATACACATCCTATAGGGGGAATTGACATTTAGTGCTTCCCCAGAGAGCCATTAGCACGATGCATGCCATAGGGTGAATTGACGTTGAGTGCTCTCCCAGCGAGCCTTTAGCACGATACAAGACTACAGGTGGAATTGATGGTGAGTGCTTCTCCAGAGAGTCTGCTTAATTATGTAACTGAACCAGAGGGGTGAGACTGTGTGTGCCACCTAGAGGTTTTCTAGTATTTATATGTTGAACCATAGGGGTTAGGCTATGAGAGCTACCCAGAGGGTTACCTTTTTCCTTTGCTACTGGTTGTTTACTTGTGCACTTCTTTTGTTAAAATTGTGGATTGTAGCTGTTTGTGCTTTTCTGTTTACTACATCTTGTTTTATTACTGTCATGTATTCATTGACTGTTAGGCGCAAATCTTGGGTGATTGCCTACTGAGATTGTATCTCATTCCCTATTTGGGACATGCTTTTGGGTCCAAGCAGACTATGTTGCTACATGTATACATAAGGTAAAGCGTCCTTCTACTTCAGGATCCTGACTGCACCAGGAGCTGGGGAGCATGGGACCGAACCGTGGCTCGCGATGCTGAGGAGCTTACTTTGTTTTCTTTTGCACTTGGTTTCAGTTGTATTTTAGCACGTTGTTGTGTTTTCTGTTTTTCTTAGTTATTTGTACCTGCTGCATCATTGTCATCGTAGTTATATATATACATTGGCTTCCGCTGTTTGGTTTTTGTTGTTATGCATGTTGTTTATCGTTTCTACTGATATTATTGCTTTCTTACCTTATATACCATACTGAATGAGGTCATAGTTTCCCCACCGGCTCACCAAGGCCCTCGCTTCTAGTCAGCAGCCTCTGGCGTTCGGGGAAATGCGCTTGAGGTCATGTTGCGAATCGGGTACGGGCACCAGTGGAGTGGTATCAGAGGAGTTCTTTTCTCTTGCTTTACTGTCTGGAGAGTTTATCAAGGGATAGAATGGATTTGGTACTTGGTACTAAGCTGTGATCGGGATTATCTAACCCATGTACATGGAAAGACCATACTACCTAGTTAATTGTAGCTTACTGGTTTTGAGTTTTATGGTTGACATGTTTTCACCTAGAGTGATTCACATGACTTGTACGGTTATGGTTTTGATATTTTGGTTCTATTTCTGTCACAACCCAATGAGATGAGGTTCTTCCATCTCATGCATCATATAGGCACTTGTAGAAATAACATGTCATGCATTATTTCCATACCATCTAGGGTGAATTAGCGATTGCATGCTGTTGTGATAGACATTGTGTAGATGATTCATGTTGTTGTGATAGTTTCTTGATAGATTATATGCTGCTATGTTAGAAAACTGTTGTTCTGTTTCATGATTAAAATGAATGCCAAATTTTGATTTTTGAGGTTTTATGGGCCTCATGGATCGGAAATTGGCATCTCTTCCCTTGTTTTTTTAGTGTTTCTGGAATTCTGCACAGTTTCTAAGCTACTGCCCAGAAAAAACCAGAATACATGGCGTGTACTTTTTGGATACACACCGTGTAGTTTTCAGGCCGTGTCACTGACCGTGTGAGCAGAACACGGTGTCGTGGGAGTAACTTTGGGAACACGTTGTGTACCATTGGTACACGCCGTGTGAGTTTGGAGCCGTGTACCCAGCCATGTCACTAACAACATGGGTCGGGGAAGCTCGGGTAGAACACGCCGTGTCCATAGAGAACACGCCGTGTAGTCCTATCCAGGTACTCGGCCGTGTCACGAACAACATGGGTCGGCGTTACCTTCCTTTCCACACGCAGTGTTTGTTCGGAACATGCCGTGTAGTCTTGCCCAGGTACCCGGCCCTGTCACGAACAACACGGAATGGTGTCGACTTCGCCTATGCACGCCATGCTTGTTTGGAGCACTCCGTGTAAGGACCAACCGGGTAGACGGCCGTGTACTCAACACCACGGACCGCCGAAGCCTTGTCTAGTGTATGCCGTGTTTGTTTCAAACACCCCGTGTAGTATCAGGATGAGTCGGACCGTGTGGGTTAGCCGTGTAAGAAGACTCGGGTAGGGGAATAGTTTTCAAGTACACAATGTGTGTTGGGGTCAACACGCCGTGTGGTTTGAAGTGTACACGACTTGTAGGGAAGGGGTACACGCCCATGTTAGTGGCTTAAGTAGACACGCCATGTAGTTTTATACACGCCGTGTAGTCATGTTTTCCAATATTGTGTGTTTTTCTCTCTGTTCCCATTTGTGCTCTTGTTTTCTATGTCCTTGTTTTTCTTGATCTAAGGTGTGATTTTGATCTTTCAGAGCTATGCCTCTGAGACGTCCCCCGGTCGTACATCTGTCATCGGGCAGTAATCAGACGCCATATTATGGATGATCAAAGACTTCCTGTCGATCCCCCAGCCAAGACATATTTGGCATCGGTTGTCGTACCAGTTGTAGGCGCTGATGCACAGTTTAGGGAACGTTTCATGAGGATGATGCAAGCCTTCCATGGAGCACCGCCTCCTACCTCGTCTATGGCAGACTTGACGCGGGTTTTCCAACAGAATCATCCTACCACGTTCTCGGGGGAGGGAGGACCATAGGCTGCAGAGTCATGGCTGGAAGCTATGCTGACCATCTTCGAGCATCTGGAGACACCTCCAGAGAGGTGGGTCACGCTCGCCACCTACATGCTCCAAGACTCTTCCAAGAGGTGGTGGGACGTTATCTCACAGGCGGGTCAGCAGTAGGCTATGACTTGGGAGGAGTTCCAGCGCGTGTTCTACGACTACTTCTACCCGGAGACACTGAGGGTCGATCGAGCCTAGGATTTCATGAGCTTGGAGCAGGGTACTCTATCTGTCATGGAGTATTCCTCTCATTTCACTGAGCTTCAGCGTTTTACACCCCATCAGGATGGGAGTGGGGTGTCCTTGGCGAGGAAGTTTGAAGATGGACTCAGGCGGGAGATCCGATCGCAGGTGAACATCTTCCAGCTGACTTCCATTACTTCCATCGTCAACCAGGCACTAATTCCAGTGCGCAATCTGAGAGACACTTGAGCTGCAAGCCAGGGCGGTTCTACTTCCATAGTTAGCCATCCTCCAGATGACAGCAAGAAGCACCGTACGGAGCCTATGTGTAGTGATTTGAGGAAGCGAGATGCATCATCAGGAAGCCAGGTGACATGCTATCAGTGTGGCAGGGAAGGGCATACGAGGCCGTAGTGCCAGAGGGACCCAGTGGAGTGCCGATCTTGTGGCAAGATGGGTCACCTTCAGCGTTTATGCTAGGTTTTATCACCAGCAGCTGGTGAACGAGGTTTTTCCATGACTCCTCATTCAGGAGCATCCCCACCAGTCTCTCACCAGTCAGGGAACTAGAGTTATTCCGGCCGTTCGGGCTGAGGTGGAGGTTGAGGCCATGGAGGTCAGCCACCAGTCCGTCAGCACCAGCAGGGGCGTTCAGCTCAGAGTGGTCAGTCAGGGGTGTAGGGCCGCAGTACAGGCCAGTATTTCGCCGTGGATCAAACTTATCATAATCAGGATCCCGAACCTTCTACTGTTCGAGGTACGATTTTAGTAGCCTCGGTTTTTTCTTCAGCTCTTTTCAATAATGGTTCTACGCATAGTTTTATCTCTGTTGCTATTTTGGAGTGCCTTTGACTTTGCATCTTTTCTTCTACTGACTTGTTGACACTAGACACACCATTGGGGACGATGACATCTATTGTACGCCATTGTAGAGAGTTCCCTCTAGAGGTTGCAGGGTATCTCTTTTTATGGGATATCTATGTCCTGGAGATGACAGGTTATGATGTCATTCTCGGCATGGACTGGTTGATTCACTTCCAGGAAGTCGTTGACTGTTATCACTGTAGAGTCAGTTTTATTTCATCATAAGGTGAATCTTTCCTTTATAAAGGCGAATGGGACATTCGGGCGAGTCGGGAATGACTCAAGCATCTTGGGCTAGGAGGGGTGACAGCCCAGATTTCTAGCCTTTATCTGGATGATCATGGGACTCCGAGGTTGGACATTCCTCCAGTGGTGGACCACTTCAGGGATGTCTCTCTAGAGGAATTTTAGGGTTTGCCTCCGGAGCGTAAGGTATACTTCCCTATTGATCTCGTGATAGGAGTGGCACTGAGGTCCATTCCTCCCTATAGGATGGACACACCTGAGTTGCAGGAGCTCAAGAAGTAGTTGGAGGAGCAACATTCTAAGGGTTTCATCCGACCCAGTACTTATCCTTGGGGTTCTTCTGTTCTGTTTGTAAATAAGTCAGACGGTACCCTTCGGCTTTGTTTGGATTATCAGAAGATGACCCAATTGAAGGTCAAGAACCGATATCCCTTGCCGCGGATTAATGACCTTTTAGATTAGCTTCGAGGAGCCCGAGTGTTCTCGAAGATTGACTTGAGGTCTGGTTATCATCATTTGCGCGTTAGACCATCAGATATACCTCTCATAGCCTTTAGGAGCAGGTATGGTCTATACAAGTATACAGTCATGCCGTTCGGTCTCACGAACGAACCTGCAGTTTTTATGGCACTGATCAACCGAGTGTTACATCCTTACTTGGACTCATTCATCATGGTCTTCGTGGATGATATATTTGTGTACTCTCACACTCAACACGACCATAACACACATCTTGATATCATTCTGAGTACACTGAGAGAGCATCGGATTTATGATAAACTCTCGAAGATCCACTTCTGGATGGATCATATTCACTTCTTGGGTCACGTTATTTCAAAGGCAGAAGTATCAGTGGACCCAGAGAGAGTTAGAGCTGTAGTTTCATGGGAGCAGTCGAAGAACGTCTTTGAGGTATGGAGTTTCCTAGGGCTGGTTGGATACTACAGATGTTTCATTCAAGACTTTTCTCATCTAGCAGCACCATTGAAAGGTCTGACCAAGAAGGGGGTGAAGTTCTTATGGTCAGATTCTTGTGAGTCAGCCTTTCAGGTGCTGAAAGGGAGGTTGACGTTAGCACCGATACTAGTCTTTCCAGAGCCAGGCAGGAGGTACATTGTTTACTGTGATACATCGAGTATCGGGCTAGGAACTGTGCTTATGCAGTGAGATGGAGTCGTTGCATATGGGTCTCGGCAATTGAGGCCACATGAGAGGAACTACCCTACGAATGATCTAATGCTGGAAACTGTTGTTCATGCCTTGTGTTGTTGAAGACACTACCTTCTGGGAGAGCAGTTTGTGGTCTTCACTGACCACAAGAGTTTTAAGTATATCTTCACTCAGCGTGACCTGAATCTGAGGCAGCGCAGGTGGGTCGAGTGTCTTCAGTCTTTTGATTTCGAGCTCACCTATACGCTGGGAAAGGGGAATGCCATGGCGGATGCATTGAGCAGGAGAACTCAGATTTAGGTAGTTCAGGAGGCCAGTAGTTAGTGGCAGCTGATGGATCTGTTCTCTGAGATGCATCTAGATGTTCACAACAAACGGGGACAGACTTTTCTATCTTCTGTAGCTGTTACCTCCATGCTACTTGATCAGGTATGGATGAGGTAGCTATCAGACTCAGAAGGCTTAGTCCTGTGGGAGAGTGTGTCAGGAGAGGACCCTCTTCCTGGATGGACAGTGGGAGAGGATGAGATATTGTGTTTTCAAGGACGCGTATGGGTTCCATCAGACATACACGAGCAGCTGATGCGGGATTTCCATTCCTCTATTTGGGCAGTTCATCCTGGCGTCACCAAGATGTATCGGGACCTTCATCGCCAGTACTGGTGTCCAGGTATGAAGAAGGATGTCACTAGTTTTGTCATGAGATGTTCTACTTGTCAGTAGGTGAAAGCAGAGCATCAGCGACCAGCGAGGCTCTTACAGCAGTTACCCATTCCGGAGTGGAAGTGGAACAATGTTGCGATGGACATCGTGACTGGATTTCCAAGATCACCTCGGGGGAATGATGTTGTTTGGGTTGTCGTCGACAAGCTTAATAAGGTTGCTCACTTCTTTCCGATCAAGGAGACCTTCAGGGTCGATGATCTGGGACGACTTTACATCAGATAGATCGTTCGTCTGCATGGAGTTCCACGCTCTATAGTTTCAGATAGAGATGTGCGCTTTACCTCTCGGTTATGGCAGGGACTTCAGAAGGCCTTGGGTACACAGGTACTTTTGAGTACAGCATACCATCCCCAGACTGATGGCCAGTCCGAGCGCACGATCCAGGTGCTTGACGATATGCTCCGAGCTTGCATCCTTGACTTTGGCGGTTCTTGGGAGAAGCTTATCCCTCTAGCGGAGTTCGCCTACAACAACAGTTTCTGGACAACCATTCAGATGGTTCCATATGAGGATTTTTATGGTAGACCATACCGATCACCCTTATGTTGGTTGGAGGCAGGAGAGGCAGCTTTTCTGGGACCTCGTCTTGTGCAGGAGACTTCAGAGTAGATAGATCTGATTCAGAAGAGGATGGCTATAGTGCAGTCCCGACATAAATCTTATGCTGATCAACAAAGATGACCTCTGGAGTTTGAGGTCGGTGATCAGGTCTTCCTTTGTGTCACACTAAGGTTGGGACACAAAAGGATTTTGAGACAGGGTAAGCTTTCACCACGGTACGTCGGGTCGTTTGAGGTCTTCGAGAGAGTGGGGTCGGTCGCCTATCAGTTGTAGCTACCTAAAAGGTATCAGGCCATGCATGAAGTCTTCCATGTCTCTCATCTCCGACGTTACTTTTCAGACCCATCTCACGTCCTTCAGACTAAGGAAGTCGAGCTTGAAGCAGATGCATCGTTCGAGGAGAATCCTATCCGGATTGTCGATCGTAGTACGGAGGTTCTCCGTGGGCGGTCTGTTCCTCTGGTATGGGTGCTATGGCAGCACGAATGAGTATAGGACGAGACCTAGGAGAGGGAGGCCGATGTACGGTCGCAGTGGCCGGAGCTGTTCGGGGTTTCTCCTTCTCTGCCTCGTTAGGGAAATTCGGGGGCGAATTTCTTTAAGGGGGGAAGTTTGTAAGAACCCGGATCTCTTTTCAGGTATATTTTTCTCTTTTTTTTATGAAGTTTTTGAGAAAAATGATTTTTCTGGAAATTTCAGAAGTACATGCCGTGTACTTTCTGAGTACACGCCGTGTACTCCTTCCCGGCTTGAAGCCGTGTGCTGACCGTGTCCGGGCCACACACACGGTGCGTAAGGCTGAGGTGGAGGCCGATTATTTCGGAGTACAGAAAAATTAGAAGTTCACGATGTGTACTCTAAAAGTACACGCAGTGTACTTTCTTTTTTTTCATGAAACGGACCGGGGTCACATCTAACCCTCATATTCACCTTCTTCTCCAGTTTTTGCCGTCTGAAGCAACCCGTATGGTCGGATCTTCGACGGACGACTGCCTTTCCGTCCGTTCTCCGATTCGAGCATGGTCAGTTGCGTTGGAAGCGCATCGGTGAGTTATTCCTTCTTCTTAAGCCTTGTTTCTTGATTCTTCCTCATTTCCATGTTATCGTAGGATGAGTGTTTTGAGCGTTTTCTCAGATCTACGTCATTCCAAGTGGAATATGTCATCGAAGTTCACGTATATCAATCTCCTAGGATTGAGGTAGGTGTTTTGTTCCTTTCCATCGAATTTTGGTTAATATTTTGTTCAAATTTCAAAAATACCCTTGAACGGGGTATTGCGTGTTCCATGTTTTTCCCTTGTTGCTTGCCTTCTTTGCTTGATTGCTTTAGTAGAGGTTATTTCTCATGATTAGAGTATTTTTTGTTCTCAGTTGCTTTGCCATGCCTAGTTGTAGGATTTTGGACTGTTGTTTTAATATTGCTGTTGAGTCTTAGTTGTTAGCCAAGTAGTTCTTGAGGTTTACTTGGATGATATGCACGCGCTGAGCATGTTTAGTTATACTCAGGACTGTGACAACCTAGAGTAGTAGACCATAGGGGGAATTAACGAAATGGATTCTCTAGAGTGTCTCTTAATTACGATATGCGGGCTATAGGGGGAATTGACATTGAGTTCTTCCCTAGAGAGCCATTAGAACGACGCGGGTCATAGGGGGGATTTACATTGAGTGCTTCCCTAGGGAGCCTTTAGCACGATACGAGACTACAGGGAGAATTGACGGTGAGTGCTTCCCCAGAGAGTCTGGTTAATTCTGTAACTGAACCAGAGGGGTGATACTGTGTGTGCCACCTAGAGGGTTGCTAGTATTTATAGTTTGAACCATAGGAGTTCGTCTGTGAGAGCTACCTAGGGGGTTACCTTTTTCCTTTGTTACTTTTTGTTTACTTGTGCACTTCTTTTGTTAGAACTGTGGATTGTAGCTTCTTGTGATTTTCTGCTTACTGCTTCTTGTTTTATTACTGCCATGTATTCATTGACTGTTAGGCACAAATGATTGGTTGATTGCCTACTGGGATTGTATCTCACACCCTGTTTGGGCCATGCTTTTGGGCCCAAGCATACTATGTTGCTGCAGGTATAGATAAGGGCCAGCGTCCTTTTACTTCAGGATCTTGACTGCACCAGGAGCTGGGGAGCATGGGACCGAGCCGTGGCTCGCGATGCTGAGGAGATTAATTTGTTTTCTTTTTCACTTGGTTTCAATTGTATTTCAGCATGTTGTTGTGTTTTTTTGTTTTTCTTAGTTACTTGTACCTGCTGCATCATAGTCATCATAGCTATATATATACATTAGCTTCCGCTGTTTGGTTTCTGTTGTTATGCATGTTGTTTATCGTTTCCGCTGATATTGTTGCTTTCTTACCTTGTATACCATACCGAATGAGGGCACAGTTTCCCCACCGGCTCACTAAGGCCCTCGCTGCTAGTCGGAATCCTCTGGCATTTGGGGAAACGCGCTTGCGGTCATGTGGTGAACCAGGTGAGGGCACCAGTGGAGGGGCTCCAGACTCGGGACGTTACAATGTTACTCATATAAAATGGTGGAGGATTTTTACTAAGAAGGAATATAAATATATATGAATCAATTATAGTGTGGTGGATATTTTATTCTTTGGATAATTTTTATAAGACACTTATCTTGTGATATAATCATGAATATTTTTAATAAGTCTTGTTTTCTATATTGAGAATGAATCAATTATATATATAATTGATAAATTATATATCTAGTACATGATTTTATTCAATTATTGGATTTTTTTATGGAAATAAAAATTCAATATTGAAAAATAAAAAAAAACAAAATTGATAGAATTTTTGGTCATCATAGCGAATGTTTGGACAACCATGGGTTTCTATTTTCATGATTAGTGTAAGATGTAAATTGGAGTGAAAATTTTATTTATTTTGGATCTAGATATGTTTGAAGAGGAATATGAATATGAATGAATACAATGTATATAGAATAAAAAGGAACATAAGGGTAAATTAAATTGATTATTTCATAGGAAATTATAAAGATATACTTCAATATTTAATAAAAATTATTTAAATTTAGTGCAAATAATTTTTTATGGATCTATGTGAAATTACATAAAATATATATTTAATTATATTTACAAATGAATTATGATAAATAATTAGATTATGTTTCCATGTATCAAATCATATGACGATGTATGTGACAAATATTGAGAATGAGTTTTTTAGTAATATTGTTAGAAACTATCCTACATGAATCAAGGAACTGAGGAAGGTCATTCCTTTTCTATAGAAATTTTAGAGTATTATATTTGATAAATCCATATATTCCATTTGGAAAATGAGAGGAAAACATTATAGTGATAAAACCATTTGAAGGATAGATTCCTAAAGGAATATTTCACAGGTGTTTTAATTGGGGATTAAAAGAAAATATACACTAATGGTTATATATTGATGAAAAATACATTAAATAATATTCCAAAAAAATTAAACCTAAAGTATTTATTATATATGGGTAATTATTTTATGAAAAAATAATATAAAATATATAATATTAAAAATTTATCAGACTATTTTCATATAGTATGAAAGATCATAAAAAAATAGCAAGAAAAAAAGCCAAACCTTGCTAGTTTATATGATAACATGGAACATGCCAATGTACATTAGATAATGGTTAAAGTACATATGTGAAAAATTCATGAAATTTATACGAAATTTAATGAGTTATATATTTACTATGACCAAGGTACTATTAAATGGTTAATTGAGTCATAATTCAGCCCTTTTTAAAAGTAAAATTCAAATATATAATTGGAAATAAAACATGCCAGCAGAGTTAAAATTTCAAGTGAAATATTTAATAAAACAATTTTAAAAGAAAATTAAGAGAGAAAACAATTTAGTAGAGATTATTGTTTTTTAATCACTCTATTCAGATCAAGGAATCCAGAGAACCCCAAAATGGTGGATACTATTTTATAGAAATATTATTATCACAATCCTTATGTTATATTGGGATAACATAAATAATTCCTTGCTAGATATTCTATTTACATGGATCCATGATTCTCAAAAAATAACCACCCAATTGAAATGTATTGTTAATGTATGGTGAATATTAAGTGTAAAATATTTGAACAATGAAATTGGTTATATGATAGGAGATATTAAGAATAATTCCACTGATTCTCAATGATAAACCATGACCAAGTGAAACATTCCATGGTGATGAAATGAACTAAAACCATGAACTGAATCACTATGTATTATAAGAAATTCACAATGAAATCATGCATACATCCCCATAAGAAATAGGATTTCGACTAGCGATGAGTTCTAGGTGGAATGTAATGGTGAGGCTATGCCCTTATTTTTAGATAAACATTAGAGCATATAATGGAAGAGATAATGATAAATATAACAGATAAAGAATAATAAATCATCAGGGTAGTAAAATAAAAAAGTATCAACCCACACAATAGTAGTATGGAATGTTAGTCACAGGACCCAAAATTAGGAAATTTATTAGAATAGGTGGTGGATCTATATATGAGATAAAATTAACTATATAAAAATAGAAACAATCACCAATTCCTAACATCTATCCATCCATGAAACAACATTCCTTCTAATCCCACTTATTGCTCACTTAAGGTCCCTTTCCCTTCATAAGATCCATGGTTATTAAATCTTCATGTGAACTAAGATTAATAGGTTATATGTGAGTATAAAACCAATTAGAAAAAAAATACAGGATCAAAACGTAAATTCATAAGATATATTGGTGCATACCCAAAAATAAAAAAATATATAAGAAATAAGAATATTATGAAATCATAAAATATAAGTTGGCTCCTCAAAGACAAGAACCGCCTGCTTCATCTATATGTTAGAAATAATTCAACCAAATTCCTGACACATCCCCCTCAGATGGGATAGTACAAAAACATTTTAGACGCATTCCCCTTGAAGGGATGTCCCCTGTACATGATGACCAAAAATATAATACACCCCCTTAAGAGATACTCCATATGGATCGACTAGAATTCTCAACTACATATGATATAGTAACCTCAAATTCATATCCATTTATAAAGAATAATAGATCACACATAGTTTTATCTCAATTTGAAGTGATAAACATCATAAATCCACATATGAGAAAACATCAAGCATAGGTCTCATGGGGTTATACACTCACAAAAATGTGACCAATAATAAATATAAGCCACACAAGGCTATAAATTCATAACAAAAATCATTCCAAGAACCTATATAAATATATAATAATGAAAAGGACCACCTACCTTAGGTGTAATATTGATTTTATGGAAAGGGTCTTTATACCTAACCAATTGCACCACTTAGAAAACTGAGATGATCTGATGACGTAAACTTTCATGGTCCAAATGAAATTCATAACTAAATTATATAGTTTCAAAGATTAGTGATCCATTTAAATTAACTTCTAGGTGTATTTGGATGACACAGAATCATTTGGAGGAGACCCAAGGATTGGGGAAGGAGGGAAGTGGATGAGAATTGAAATATGTGATCAAATAATTTAATCTACTGGAACAAGAAACATTCATGGAATACATTATATATTTTCATCATAAACTTTTGTAATGGAAAATACAAATAAAAATCACATAACCTCATAATAGAATCTGATAATTTATAAACATGTCTTGAATTTACCTTTCATGTTGGGAGTTACTATCGCATTTTTAAAGAAGATCGATGGATTCTTCCCAAAATCCATTCATGTCATGAATATCCACTCATGGAGTAGACGAATCCCATGTATAGTTTGAATACATTGAGTCATTTTCTTCTCCAAACAAAAATATCAATTATTTATTAATTTAATTATAAAATTGAGATTCCTAAAAGCTAAAATATGGCATACCTTTAAATTTTGGATGTTAAAATTCTCCCCCTAAGATAATTTATCATTCATAAGAACAATACCGAATGGTCTACATAAACTTCTCTTCCCAATACACTTGAATATTTTTCTCTTGATCCCTCATCTTTTCCAATATACACCCATGATTTTATTGAACTCGGAAAAGAGGAACAATCCTCTATTAAATCACCTTATCACTTTATTGAATAATATAAATGAGTCTCTCCCTAAATGATGCATCGAGTTCCAAATAAATATCCTCATAGTCAATCACATGCTCAAGATCAGGCTCAAACCTTCAATGATGAGGAATATTTAACACATTATCAATAACCTAACACCCCTTTGAAATATAAAATATATAGGTTTCTATCTTGGTGTGTTTTAAAATGATCAATGAATAAATATACCATAGAGAATCTTTTTGTATTTTTCCTCAAACTCCTATTCCCCATATATGGGAACACCGACAATAAAACTCTTCCACCCACATCAAAGTCCTCTGGTCATCTCCTTTTGTCAACGTATAATTGTTGTCTTCACTAAGTTGTAACTAGCTACTTCATAATCATCGACACATGCTATGAGGTCTCATACACCATCATAGTCCCAGAAATTATTTATTAATATGCATTATGTAAACACAATAGTGAATGATATGGCATTCCATAGAGATCCTCAAAATAGAATCATATGAATCGATTAATAGAAATTGATGGTATATGATAACTCTATCAGAGCCATGTGGTAATCCCATACTCCTCTAAAATCTATAAAACATTCTGGAATCATATCCTATAATATATGGATTGTTGTATCTAACTTATTGGCAGTTTCAGTATAAAAGTATGTAATTATTTTTTACTGAGTCCCTATCACTTATGACATACTTTCTAAAAATTTTATGTCAACCATCTATATCTATTATATATCACAATATAAGGCACTTTTTTCAACTATAAAATCACTCAAACATAATGTATACTTATCTCATTCACTATGTTACTCCCCTAGATTGGTATTAAGTGATCCACTTTGTTTAAATGATCCACTAACTCAATAATAGAATCTTGACCTCCCTGAGTCCTAGGAAAACCCTATGGTCACTTTATCACTCATCCACACAAGATCTTGAAGTGTCTAGAAAACCCCATAGGTCTCTAAAGCTTAGTCATTATTCTATTAGAGTTAAAATAGTGGGAGAAAAGTCCTAAATAGTGTCTTTTTATGTTAGGTCACTAGAACATCCACATACCATCATGATACATTTTGGTTGATCCAGGGTGAAATTTCAACAATAAATCAAGAGAGTCTTTTATTTTCACTCCACTCATAGAAGAATGAATTGTCATTATAAGATCTCGACCGTTATAGTAGTTGTGTTCTTGTTTAATTTATGATTTTACTCCATTTTTAATGGTTAATGATTTTTTTTCTTGAATATAAGGGAACTTGGGGGTTCCCTAGGGGTTCATGACCTTAAATAGTAATAAAAGAGCCTATAATTTTTTAGGAACACATCTAGAGCATGGTTATTTTCATTAACCAGTAATCCTATAGTGGGATAGTGAAAGGTTAAAAACCATGCATCGGGGCACCTATAAACCATATGGTTTTGGACAAAGCCAAATACATAACCTACACACAGTTTATAAAACCATGAAGGATCCCCTGAGGATAGTGAAACTTATGCTTCCTCTTGTACAATGTGTGGCATATGATTGGTGCATGGTTTGGCCAACTGTGAGGATAAACTGTGTACCTCATTAAAAGAGGAAATTTCCTATTTTTACCTCTTAGGATTTATGAAAACTTGCCAATTTTTTCTTCTCCTTCTACTTAAATCATTTTGAGTGATGAAAGAGTAATTTTCCCCTATTCTATGGATCGTTTTACCTTTATTTTTGGTCATTTGATATTTTTTGGGTGTGAATCGATTCTCTAGGTGACTCTATCACACTTATTTCATTAGTTTTATGTAAGTGACCCTATATAATTGTTCTTATCATTTCATGGTATATAAACCATTGTTTCATAGAAGATTTTATTTTTGGGAATTGATGGTTTTCTGAGTTCTAATCAAGGGATAATGTTAAGAATGTATTCATCGATGAACCCGAGGTAGGTGGTATATAAGTTATATCAAATATTCATGATGTTCATTCAAGTGTTTTTAGTTGTTATTTTATGTTTTTTGTATTTTCATTTGAAGTATTGATATAAAATGATTAAATTGATATGTAAATAGAGTGTTGGACCCATCATGATACCCATTGTATCAATTAATGATGATTATACCAAGCCTAAAGGGCCACCAAAGTAGCGTTTCAATCATTTTGAATGGAAAATTAGTCTTTAATTGATGAATTTATGGGTTTATATGATTAAAGAAATTTCAATTATGGTTATCATGCTAACATGGAATAAGGGGTTGTTTGGATAATCATATAGAAGATAAATGATCTAAGACATGTTTATGGGTAAATGTCATGGGGGTCAATAGGCATGTCCATGTGGGTCAATAGTTTGAAAAAAGGAAATATATGGTCATAATTTTTCATAAAATATGATATGGGGTAGTTATGTAATTGAGTAAAGAGTTTTATGTGATTAACCTTGGTAATGTGATAAATGAAGAGGTTCTTCCATGTTGACCACATTGGTTAAAAACATCAATAATGATGAACCTTTTAACGATTGGTAAATAATATGGATAGGATATTGCATTGAGGTTCCTCTCCCTTAGTTTTTGATAAACCTATGCTCTAGGTTCCATCGAAGTATTTTATGGATTGGGATGTTAGAATGATGCCCCAAGCTCTAAAGTAATAGACATGAGATGAATACATTGTCTGATGCTACAAGATATATAGTCAAATTGAACTTATAAATGAATACACATATGCAGTAATGTGTTTACCCCCATTCTATATGGTTTAGAAATCCAGCATAGGTCAAGGTGTTTAGTATTTGGGTGTCTCAATGGAACTAGAGGGATAAGAGACTAATGTATAATTGTTAATAGGAAACTGGATTATTTATGTCGTATTGTTTATTATTTGTGCCACATCTATAAACACTTTTATTTGATTGGTTATTTTTGAAGACTCTATTGGTGGTGTCCAAATGAGTTTTACTTACACCCTTCTCAGAATTCTATTGGGCAACTGATAAGAAATCATTATTTTTAGACATGATTAGGGTAAGAACACTATGGTAGATGTTTGATATATGACGAAGCATTGATGTGGGAATGTACTTGGTTTAGAGACCATAAATGGGAGGTTTTTGGTGTGTCTTTATTATCATTTTACCTTATACATAGTAGAATATTATGTTTTGATTTATTTTAATATATTAGTTTGTTATTAATTACCCTGCTTGGGAATGTGGTATGTGTTTATTTTTTATTTTTTATTATTTCATGTTGAAATTTATTTTTTTTGTGTTGTTGGAATACTCTAGAAAAGAGTTTATAGTCTCTCAATGTGTTCCATTAGACCCTCAATGCAGTACAAAATCCTTCAGTATATGGGACATGAACTTGAGGTCTTGTGTCAAATCGACATAGGGAACTAGTTATAGTGTCCAAAAGATCAGGATTTCACAAAGTGGTACTAGGTGAGTTTTCTTTTCATTTAGTTTATTATTCGGTATAGGTAGAAAAGAGATTATGATGATCCATCCCTTGGTAATGATCTCATTAATGTGATTAGATGACCCATGTGTGAAGGAAAACCCATGTACTCTATGTGGGTATTTTTGATCATGATGTTTGTTCTTATAGTTGAATTTTATTTCACCATGGGTGATACACTTTATTTTGGATGTCATTATTTCCTTGGGTTATTCTGGTGGGCTAGAATTGAATGATGTTTTGTATAAATTAAACATTATAGGAACATATAAATTTATGTGACATGCATCATGATAATAACGAATGGGGAAAATCATTGGGGATATTAGATATAAAACACTTTTCAGTTTCATTATAATTTTAAAGAAATAGTTCCTACAAAAGATGATTTAATTGGTTTAATTGATGGAATTAAATTGATTTGTTAAAATATTTACCAATTATAATTTTTAATTTGTTTAAATAATAAAGGGAAGTTAATTTAAAAGATTAGTTTGATGTATAACATAAATTTTAACTATGATTGTATATTTACCCTATGTTATCAATGGCCCATGGTAGGGATGGTTGAGGGTAGTGTTAGAGATGCGAATATATTTTTCTAGGAAGTGTATATGGATTAGGAAGTTATTATATTTTATTGAGGCCTATATTTTTTTAAATATTGAAGCTATATGTTATGTTTTTTAAGATGTGATATTGTCATTTTAGAGAGATTCTAGGAAAAAGGCATTTTCTAGTTTATAGATAGGAGGACATCGGTGATAATGGTACTTAGATAGGTGGACAAGAACCCCTGTTGATTCTGGATACTAAGTGGTAATATCTGTTCCATGATAACATTGTTCATTTTATATATTTTATAGAGAGAGATCAAGGGTGGGTTTTATCAAGTATTTTTGAATTGACAAGGGAGTTTCAACTGAATTACCCATTAAGGTTTGTCAGAGAAGGTGGACCTGAGGTAGTTGATTTCTAGATAGAGTCTATCCATAATATTTTACACTACTTATAGGATCCTCATAATATGTTGTTAAATATATCATCATAAATGTTTTGAGTACTGATGATGTGCTAGTGGGACATTCATGTTCTAATTAAATAGGTATATAGTATGTTGTGGAAACATTTCCATGATATTTTTGGGAATATTTAAAACTATAGACTCTAATATTGTATAGAGTCCTAAAATTTACAAGGATGACTCAATGCGGTATTTATGTGATGGATTATTCCTCTTGCTTCATGAAATTGAAAATCATTGTTCTAAAATTGGTATGAGATGATTCAATAATAGAGACACATTTTTAGGATGAAATTAGATGTGATATCATGTATGAGGTAAATATCTTCCATTTAATGTGGTTTTCTGAGGTAGTGGATAGATCCATCAATTATGAAGGAAATTGATGTATGCTTTTAGTGGTGGATAAATCGTTTCATTTGGGTGGTCTAATGGTATTACCTTTGAGATAATGAATCTCCATTTGTAGTGTTTTCACCAGGGTTGTGGTAGATAGAGTATTAAGGGAAGATGATTAACCACTCTAGGTAGTGATCACATACCATGTTATCAATGTGGCAGACCGGGACACATGCATGGTCATTGTCCCTAACCATCAATCATTTTTTGAAAATGATGTATGACGGGGAATGTAATGAGGTTCTTCATGAACCCTCAAAATGTGGGAAATGGTGGTATCTCTAGGATGATACAGATCACTGGTAGGGGGTCTGCTACACCGTATCAGTCACATAGTTATAGTTTTACTGGATGTATCAGTCATGGTGGGGGACTTGGTACATTTGGAAAAGATAATCCATATAATCAAGGTACTGCATCACCATGAACTCAAACCAGATCCTAGGGTAGAGGGTAATGTTAGATTCATTCAGTTTATCTGGTTCCTAGAGGTGGAGAGGCTCGACCCTCAACTATTCAAGCTATGATTCTTAAATAATCAACACATTCTAGTTATTTATTTCATATAGAGGCATATCATTCTATAATATCAACTTTTTTGTGAATTTATTATTCTAGTGGTGGAATATATGTGTGGGTTTATGTCGATTAACACACCATTTAGAGTGCAAGTAGAAATTATATGACAATTTAAAAAGTTTTCCCATGTGGTTGGTGGGAACCATCTCCTTTGGGAATTGTGTGTTCTTGAGAATTAATGTTTTGACCTAATTCTAGGGATGCAATGCTTGGTTACATACCACACTCATAGATATTCTTTCCAGAGGTGAGTGAGTTTCACATCTCATGAGGGAAACACATATGTCAATCATGGGATATTTAATATTTTGGTTGTCCATGTTGGGCCTGTTATTGCGCAACTAAGTGATATCATGGACTAGTTTGTGAGTATTTTGATGAATGATGAGGTAGTGGGACATAATTCCTTTTCTCATGTGGTGAATTAGTTTCATGATATTCTTTTAGTGGAATTCTCCAGGATTGTACCTAAGAGAAAGGTTGTGTTACTGATTGAGCCAATACCTTGAGCTAAACTAGTGTCTATTACCCCATGTAGGTTGGTACCACTAGAGCTTCATAAAATAAAACTCAATTGGATGAATTAGAGAATAAAATTTTCATCTGTCTGAGTATTTTTCCTTAGGGATTTGCAAAAAAATTTCTTTGAGGAATGATGGAATGCCACATTTAGGTGTTAATTACAAAAATATGGATCACATGATGGTTGTGAACTGATATCCTCTTTCATGGATAAATGACCTTTCTGAATAGATTATTGATTCTTGTTTGTTTTCCAAAATTAGTCTTATGTTAGGGTATCATCTTCTCAGTTTAAGAACTTATGATATGATGCAGAATATTTTTAGGAGTATGATTGGTTTTTATGAGTTTTTCATAATACCATGTGAGTTAATGAATGCACTAGTATATTTTACATATTTTATAAATATAAAATTTCACCTATACCTAGATCTATTCATGTTTGTTTTTATAGAAATTTTGGTGTACACTAAATCTCTTAACCATCATAAAATACAACTTGAAATCTTCTTGAGTACACTAATTGATCATCATCTACATGCAATGTTATCAAAGTGTCATTTATACATAAATAAGATTCATTTAATGGGTCACAAAATCTAGGATAATGGTGTTTCAGTATAACTAGATAATGCTAAATAATCTGTATATTGGGAGAATCGCAATAATGTTTTTGATATTCAAGGATTTCTAGGATTGGGGGTTATTTTCTATGGTTCATCAAAGTCATTTCTCTCTTGGAATTTCCACTTTCCGGATTGACTAAGAAGGGTGTAATATTTGAGTGTTCTAAATCATGTGATAACACATTTTGAGTGCCTAATAAATCCTTGACCGTTGCACTAATCTTGATCTTACCCAATATAGGTATGGAGTTTATTTTGTTTTCTAATGCATCTATGCCTGCACTTGGGGAAGTATTTTTATAGGGGGATTGTGTTGTGGAATATTTATCATGATAGTTGTAGCCACATGAATGGTATTATCCTATTCCCAATCTTGAATTGGTCATAGTGTATTACACATTAATTTTTTTTTGGAATTATTTTTTGGGTGAGATGTTTGTTGTTTATACTGACCATAGAAGCATTATGTACATATTTTTCCAGCATGATATATATATTCGACAGTGTAAATGGGTTGAGTACATTATATCTTTTAACTTTTAGTTAGCTTATATATTGTGGGATGTAATTATGTTTCAAATTACTTGAGAACAATGTTATAGATTCAATCTGGTCGGGAGAGTAATTCCAAGGGGAGGATGATTGCATTGTTTGCTAATATTCAATTAGATGTTCTAGGGAAGCACAATCTGATGACACTAATGAACTTTCCAGTTTGACTAATCTCTTTAAAACCAAGTTAATAGGAGTAAATATTAGGATTCATAATTTCTATCCTTTAGTAATAGTTTTTAATGTGGTGATCCATCTTCTGATAGTATTATAGTTGAGGAAGAGATAATTATCATTCATGGATAGTTTTTTGTGGCTACTGTTATCCAGGAAGAGATGATTCATGAGTTTCATGCCTAAAAGATTTAATTAAACACTAGTTTGACCAAAAATTTTCATGATCTTCATTGATATTATTTTTTATAGGAATGAAAAATGATGTTGTAGGTTTCATGACATGATGCTACATCTCTCATCATGTGAAGGTTGATAATCAATAACATTATGGTTTGTTACAACCATTTACAATTCATGAATGGATGTGGGATGATATTACCATATATTTTTTGGTAGGTCTCAAAATGATGACATAGAATAATAATATTATATTGGTGGTTGTGGAAAGGTTTTCCAATGTAGATCACTTCATTCAATTTGAGAGAATTTCACCGTCAACCTGCAGTGTGACTTGTATGTCGGACAGGTAGTACATTTTCATAGGTTATCATGGAATATAATTTTATATAAAGATCTATATTTTAAATTTCACTTATGGAAAGGGTATAATGAGGAACTAGGTACTCAAGTATTTATGAGTATGGATTTTCACCTGAAGATAAAGGAGTAATCAACACATGCTATTAAGGTCCTAGAGGACATGTTGAGGGCATTAGTTTTGGACATTGGTGGATCTTGTGAGAAACACTTAGCGCTTGTTTAGCAATACTAAAAAATATATAGAGACTATTAAGATATAACTATATAATGTGATCTATGGTGAGTCAGGTAGATCAATGTTATGTTGGATGGATGTAGGGGAATCAGAGTTATTTGAACTGAGTCTCGTGATGGATATATCAGAGCATGATAAGTGAATTTAGAATCATGTGGATAAAACATTGTGTATATAGATGTCTTATGATAATTGACATCATATACCTCTTCAGTTTATGGTGGTAATCCATGTGTTCCTTTAGGTTTCACCATGATTGGGTCATCATCAGATTTGAAAATAGGGCATGTTGGTGATAAGGTATGTGGGGCCATTTGAGATTGTAGAGAGGGTCGGATGGGTGGCATAATGATTCGCTCTTACACAATGGTATAGTGTAATGAACAATATTTTTAACGTGCCGTATATTTTTTACTATCACCCCAACCCTACTCATGTGATTTATGTTAAAGACCTGGAGCATTAAACTAATTCATCCTTTGAGGAGAATCCATTTCATAATGTAGTTTGTAGTGATAAAATTTGGTGGGTTAGTATGGTGTTGTTGGTCTGAGTGTTGTGGTTTCATGATAACATTTAGGAAGAAACAGTGGATATGGAGATGAATATTCAAGCCCATTGGCCTGGACATTTTCCCTTAGAGACTTAGGAAGGATTGGGAGTATAGATCAAGGACAAGTTATTATAAGGAGGGAAGGTTGTAAGATCCCTACCATTCAAGTACGTGTGTTCTTTTTAATTTTTTTCACTTAACCAAATTTATTATTATTAATGAAATAGTTTTTGATAATATAAAAGAATTCGAGTCTTTCATACGGATTCATGACATAAATGAATATGAAAATATGATATATAGTGAATATTGCATAGATGGTGCACTGTTAGAACTAAACCTGAGCCTTAACTATACAACATGTAGGGAGAGGGTGAAAAGTTCAAAATAGTGAGTGTGGAGCCCAGAATCCATGTTCTTTTGGATAGAGCTAAATAAATGAACTCTACATGGTTCAAAAAACTACACAAGCTCCCCAAGAGACCATGTGACCTTGGATTCCCCATGAACAGAGTGTGGTGCATGTTTCATGCATAGTTTTTCTAATCATGTGGGAAAATTTTATTCCTTATTAAAATATTGAATTTCACATTTTCACCCTTAGGATTTATGAATTATTACCACATTTTTTTCCTCCTTCCATCTCTAGCAGCATGAGTCTTGAACCATGAGTTTTACAGTCTTTCAAGGATCGTTCTCCCTTGATTTTGAGTTGATTAACGAATAATTGGGTGAGAATACAATATCTAGGTGACTCTATCACTCCCATTTCCATTATTTTCTGTAATATTAATTATAAAATTGATATTCTTCATTCAAGGACTCTAAACCCTTATTACAGTAGATTATATGTTTGGTATTTGATCATATTTTGAGTCTGAATCAAGGTATATGGTTAAGAAAGTGATCATCTACGAACATGAGGTAGGTGTTATATATATTATATCACATATTGTTGATGATAATCTATGTGTATATAGTTGTTATTTTATGTTGTTGAAAAATAATTACAAATTTTTTAGGAAATGAAAAAATGTGTGTTTAAATAGAGTGTTGAACCCCTCACAATCTCCGTTGTATCTATTGATGATGATTATACCAATATAAAATTGACATGAAAGGGGTGTTTTACTAATTTTTAATTGAAATTGATTAATTAATTAATTAATTAAGGGTATTATGTAATTAAACAAATTTAAATTTTTTTATCATGCTATCATGGAATAAGTGGTTATTCAGATTAATGTATAGAATTTAAATTTGTTGTGACACGTTAATGGGTCAATGTGATAAGCATTTAAAGTGGAATGTCCAAATGGGAAATTCATTTGAAAATTGGATTTTGATGCTCATAATTTTGATTAAATGAAGAAATGGGCAAGTTATGTAATTGATTAAAGAGTTTAATTTGATGAACATTGGTAATATGATAAATGAAGAGGTGAACCCTTGTTGACATTTTTGGCTACAAAGGTTATAGATGATGATATATGGAATGAATGATAAATGGTATGGATGGGATGTTATATTGAGGATCCTCTCCATTGGGTTAGTCTAGAGTGATTCACTAGACTCCAATAAAAGTATTGTATGGTTTAGAATGACAGATTGATGCTACATTCGTCTTATGTATGGATATGAGATGGATACCTAGATGGATGTTCTAAGTAATATAGTTAAATTAAACATATAAATGAAATCCCATGTGATGTAAATTATAAAACCCAATTGTATCTAGTTTATACCCCATGTTAAGATCGAGGTGGGTTTAGTAGTCGGGTGTCCCGATAGAAATTGAGGTCTGATATTTTAAAAAATATTAGTTAATAGGAAAATAGATAATTTTCATAGTATTTTATACTATTCTTGACACTTCTATATATACATTTATTTGACTAGAATTTTTTGTAGAAAAATTTTGTGGTGGCCTGTAGATTTATACACAGACCCTACTCAGAACACCGTTAGTTACCCAATATGAATTCATGATTACAGGGAAGGATGAGGAAAAGGGACCTATGGTATATGGTAGATATGTTTTAGAGCTTGTATGGAGAGAAATATACATGGTTTTAGGAACCTGTATGGTATGTTCTCATTATGTATTTATTTATGGTTTACATTCCTTGTATTATAATTTCATGGCCAGACATATTTTACTACATTGGTTTAATAGATCTTCCCATTTCTTGGAATGTGGTATGTGTTTCTTTAAAATTTATTATTATTGTATGTTGAAATTTATTTTTATTTTTGTTATTGGATTACATAGGTGAAGAGTTTATAGTCTCCCCACATGTTCCATTATACCCTCAATAATGGATAGCAGCCTCTAGCATACATGGAGGAATGATTGTGGCCATGTGGCGAATCAGATTAAGGAACAGATTATTTTGGAACCCAGGATGAGACATTACAATAATTATACCAAGAACCATAATCAAACATTGTATTTCAAATATCCATCTTGGAATGAAATAATTTTCCTCCAACCACTCACACATGATGATACAAATTGGGAAGGATTCCGAACTGGCCTTTACTTGTTCCACCCATAAGGATGTGATCACCAAGTGTGAAAATGTTGAACTCCAAAACACATTTACTCCCAATATCCATTTAACTATTAAACCCATAAGCTTCCACAATTATTCCAATTTTTACTCTATAACTTCTAGTCATATAATTATAATTTTTATACAATTAAATTCTATTTCATTGTATTATACTCCTCAAAGTATAATGTTAGGAAGTATTATAATGAATGACATGGATGGGGATTAAGATCCTATTGGGAGAAAATATACCATATAATCTTGTGGTTAGTGTATATGATAAATATATCTTTGAAGAGTCAGTTCCTTGAAAGTATCAATGAATGAAACACATATACCTATTATATTTCATGAGTAGTGTAGTTCCACATGATGGTTCATTGTTAACACCAGATGTATTACAAAAATACTGCATACCCAACTCTATGAATATAATGAATTAAATAAGATACAATATCAACATATTATTTATCTTGTTTTAGTATTCTTATAACTTCTTTTCTCACTAAAATTTGACTTTGTTTATAGTAACAGTGTTCTTAATCACATCCAATTAAGAAAAGTACAGAATTAACCTCTTATATTACCTAACCAAACCAAGGAAACTCTAAATATAAAACACATTTATTGATCATGACCAATTAATATCTTATTTTACCTTATCAATATCATTATATATTCATGATTGATATAAAACATACCCAAGAAAATTCAAATCCAGCATCAAATAATGTCACTTCTACAATATGGGTAACAATGATGTTCTCTAAGCATACTCAATACAATCTCAAGTTTTTTATCATGTGGTTTAAATATCATGGAATATATTAAGATATAATACATTAAATTAATGGTGAATAAGTCCATGTATGAGTATATGATCAGTTTTGTGAGATACATGAACACTACCAAATCAAATTCTAGTCCAAAATGAATAACAAGATACTCATATAACACAAATCTACTCTAACATTCAATATTTTGTATTTCTTCCTCTCTCATATGAAGATGATGGTGACCAGAACATTGACTAATATTTTAAAATCACCATTATACCCATAATTGGTTGAAAAAAAATTCAATCCTTTGATATAGGTACCTATTCTTCACATTGATTTTGTTCATATTCCAAAATATATTTAAGAAGAAAATTTTTCATATTTGAGAACAACACCAGAGTACCTTAAGGGGATTATCATAGCTAGGAGAAGCTCATAGATTCATGGTAATGAAGCTATTCCTTGAGTTAATATAATTTATTTGGTTCCATGTGATACAATGAAATTGATATAGGCCCATCAACAGACATGATCTCTATCTGAAACTCAACTCCCCAATCAGGTGTAAATAATAAGAAATGTTCTATAATGACATATTAGAACTATCCCACCATAGGAGGGAAAGAGGAGGGAGTGATTATCTATTCCATTGAACGGATCATGTTATCCTCCTATACTGAAAAGCATTCTCTCTATAGGGATCAGGTCCCACCCAACCTGGATCAATGTCCCATTAACCTGTTGACATAAGATTCTTCCTATTAAGAGATGTAATATTCACTATTCTCTAATGACAATCGATGTGTTCATGGTAGTTTTTCAACCAGTCTATGAAAAGGATCACAATAAAACCAAACATCTCATGAATTTTTAATCTATGAACATTATCAAAGGTAGTAATCACTATCAAATATTCTTGAAATATATGGATAAAATCCATATTCTTTCTTATGGGTGATAATAAACAACTACTCAAAAGAAAACTTAACTAAATATCTTAACCCAGGAATCACTTGAGTAGATATGATTGAATAGGGTGTACTAGTATCATGTGGTGCAATAAAAAGTGTATAAGAGATCATGAATGAGCATCAAACTATTAAAGGTCCCTCTCTACCATTACCATAAGACTAATAAATAGCATAATCTACTCCATAAACCACTTCATGATTCCAAAGAGGGCCATGTGTCACCTGATTCACCAACCCTTATGGGATCCTCCCATACTAGTGAGGTCCACCGCTTATACCATAGAATGAATTTACTACTTTCATCTAAGAATCATCTTCACAAAATCACATTAGATAATTATTCTTTCCACAATAGTTACATTTCAATATTGAAATAGTATATTCCATTTGATAGAATCCTCTCTACCTGTAGTTGTATCACCTAGAAAGGTTATATCACAATGATGTAGTTGATGAACCTCTTCTCCACATTGAATGTTTACTAATTCCGTAGAATCTATCCTTTGAATTGATTTTTTATTCATAGAATATGAAATTTGGAATACCCTAGAGAATTCAATTATAGTTAATATATAATATCATATAATACCTACATATATATCTTTATCAATTCCCCAATAAATCTTTATATCCTTATGAAGAATTACATAATTATTCATCATATCAAATTTCCCACATTAAGATTTTCACTCTACATGAATTATGATCTCAAACTTATAGTATTTTTATAAAATATTCACAACTAGAATAGAAAATAATATCATCTCTGGGAATCTCACTAGATAATAAAACAC
Organism: Viscum album; assembly: GCA_963277665.1. NCBI lineage: Eukaryota > Viridiplantae > Streptophyta > Magnoliopsida > Santalales > Viscaceae > Viscum > Viscum album. Next base: position 540,124,117 of record OY728156.1, read on the forward strand.
AAATGTTATCCCATGAAGAAGCTCCATAGGCTCCTAAACACATTCCAGTTTTAGTGTATTAGGGAATAAATCTATTAACAATATATTCATGATGGTCTCCCACATTAACCCTTCATGGGTAAAAACCTGAAGAATAATTTCCCACCACCATATATATGTTCCTCGAAGTATGATGGTCATGAGATTTACCTTTCAAACCATCAAGGTCTCCAATAGGCCAAAGATACTCTCGATGACTCGAATAAATTTCTTTATATCCTAGGGTCCTATAATTCCTTAGATGGATGGGGAATGTTGTAGTTTGAATTCATGAGTGTATTTAACCATAGTTGAAATTTCCCTATGGGATCATTCACCCAGATATGTAATAATTTCAGGAGTATCTATTGGATTGCTTCTAAATCAAGAGATTTTAGAGTAACTAATGGAGAATTCTCAACTACACCCCCAATACAATATATAGTGAAACATGGACTTCCTACCTTGTGGAATCCTTCTAAAAAGCTTCCATAACGAGAAAGAAAATACATATTTGAGGTAGAAATTCATGAAATTAGAGAAAAACTATGATAAATCAAACAACTAAACCAAGACGATCGATAATAGGATACATGCACAAAACAAATTGTTTATAATAATGTTTCACATCATAGGATACCAACAAAAACTTTGGCATTATATCCTAGGAACATCCCATGACCCAAGTCAATATCTTTGATACCAAAACATTAGTCATAAAGATATATATACACTCGAGCATTCAATACACTGGCTCAAATAAAATAATGTAATAAATAATTAACCAAAAGAACATATAAAAAATTTTAACATGAATTTTAATTTTTTAGGATCTATCTAATGTACAAAACAAGAATACGGAATATGATTGAGTATATCTAGTCATGATGCATAAAAAACCAAATCTATCAAACCGGTATATCAACATCATGTTCATCACCCGAGGTGAATAAAATGAAAGGTAACATCAAACTTAAAAATAATACCTTATTATTTTATGAAAAAATTGATTTCCACTATACAATAATGGTTAGGAACTTACAGAGTTCCTAATTGAGTACCAACAATCTTAACTCCATTCCACCCTATCCCAAATTAAGGAAATTAATGTAACCATGATAGTGAAACTAGTCCATTGAAATCATTATTAACACTCTGGACTGAATCACTTGATCTAAGACAGAATTTCACTCAACCTCAAACACACCTCCCCATATTATAGAGTTCACTGATTAGTAAATAGTGTTAATAGAGCCATCAAGGGGACATTATACATTCAATATCATATAAACATCAATGTATTCAATGGAGGTGATAATGATAAAATCCAAAAATAATGAATAAGAAATCGTCAGCGAAGTTTTATAAACATAAACTACCAACCAATTTGATAAAATTATGGAGTTCTAGTTACCCAACCCAAAATGAAGGAATAGAATTCTATATATTGTGTATCATTATATGAGAAAAATGTAAATAAGAAAAAATATCAGTTGAAATCCATTCCATTTTTTCATCTATCACCAACACCCACCTTCTAATCTCTCTCAACTAACCACTACAAGGCCCTTTCCCTTAACAAGATCCTTAGTCATGGAATCTATATGGACATCCTAATTCTTGAGTAGCATGTGAGTAATAAACTCATTTTTATAGAATCACCTATCCCTTAAGATAATTTCATAAGATATAAAGGTTCATTCAATATAATTAAAAAAGAACAAATAAGAAAACAATATTTGACATAATCATAACATATATGTTTGGTCCTTAGAGACTTGATCGATATGATTCAGCTCTATGACATAAAGAATGTATTTTAGCTTCCTAACACATCCCTCTAGATGGGATAATCCAAAAAATGTCTGACACATCCCCTTGAAGGTATACCCTAGGTACAAATTACCCAAATTCCTGGCCTATCCCCCTTTGGGGATAGTCTATATGACTCAACATACATGCTTAATAGAAGAAGATAGAGGAATAACACATGAAAAAAAAAGATAAATAATGGAAAATCAAGCATCATGACATTTCATGCATGGTTAATAACCCTCACAATTTTATATGAAAAAACAAATAAATCAAATGCCTCATGGGTATACATATGAACATAAAAATACATTATATGATCCTTTATAAAAATGAAAAAATTATAATAAAAACCAAAATAATGAGGAAAAAAATTATGGAATCTATCACTATGAATGTCTAATTTCACTACATCAATTCTACATAAGATCCACTACTAACAAATGTCTTAGTCCAAATGAGAACAAAAACACATGTTGCCTAATCTGATGACTTAGGATTGAATGAAATTAGCTTATGAAGGGTGTTATATCACCAAAAATAACCATGATAATCCCTTCTATTTAGGGAAGATAGAGTGAGGTTAATGGGTAATAAAAGGATTTCTCAAAATATTTAATCTAATATAATCTACTATATTCAAGGAATGATTTATGTATTCACATTGTGAATAATATATAAGGTTGATACAAAAAATATCACATCACCTTGGAATATAATCCCTATGAAATGTCCTGTAATTCCATGTAATTATTTTGAAATTTTAGTGGGATTATTTCAAGACCAGTCTCTGAGCCAGAATGTGATTCTGCGGCCTGGAGTGGCTGGAATGTATTTTCAAACTATTTTTTAAAGTTCATTAAAATAATCATGTGAGTGGGTTTTTCTAACTTTTAAACTGGTACCCGAATCAAAAATATGAGGGAACCATTGAACTCAATGCATTAGGATTTCCCTAAAAAGGGACTAAAATTGGCCGGCATGGGCTAATAGTGGAAAGTAGTTTTGGCTGTAAATAAAATAATTGAATAATGATTATTTTATTTACAAATCCATATAAATCATAAACGATAACTCAGATTGGAAATTTGAGAGTACCGTTGAGCTCATGAGGGTGTTCTACCCTTAGGTGGAGCCTAACCTCGACCAGCGTAGGTCGAGGGTGAAAGTTAAATTTTGGATGTTTTAGAGGAAAATAAAATAAACTTGGAAAATTTTTATTTTATTTCTTTTAACTTTTTATAGTGACACAGCATCACTGCAAGAAGTAAACATGACGACGTTGAAACTCATTAATGCAATACATTAATGAATCAATGTGGTGACACTATAATGTGCAACACGTCTTCCTTATTTAATTAAATAAGGATTCAGGGTTGAAAAAAAACCATGGAATTACTCTAATGAACGAGTAAGGAAACCTCTCCAATGATAAATGTCGGAAAATCAAAAAGTGGCGATGATACCCTTGGAGAGAGAATCGGAACCAGAGATCGATGGAAAACAACATGAAATCCACTTTGACCAATCTTTTTTCCGAGGTTGGGGTTTATTTTTTTAAGTGATTACCCCCCCATTCATCTTCCTAAACAATGAAAACATGTTAAATCCACTAACAGATTTTATCTAGGATTGGTCATCTTTGTAGGATATGGGAATTTGCATCCAGTAATTTATGGGAAGTGGATTCGCATTTTTATTATCCATTATTAAACCTCCTAATAAGGAAAAACCATGTTGACACAAACAAAGGTCGTGTACCATCCTTTATGTGTTCTTTGCGTGTTCTTCTACTCTGTCTTTTTATCCATTATTCATGACATGACAGCAACAACAATCTAAGAAAGACAGCAACGGTGGATCAACCTAGGCAGGAGGCCGACAGAGATGATGGCGCCAGGTGAATGACTGCCAGCATGGGAGCCATAAGTGTCATAGTAAGAGTCGCTGACAAGTGGGCCGCAGTGAATTCAAGTACCACAAGCTCATAATCCATTGGTGTGGGCTCGTGGTAGTGGTCATGGGTGGGAGGCGGCATGTCCCGGTGGAGCACTGAAGCGGCGGAGGCCACAGTCAGCAGTTGTCGCTGTAGTGTAGGGGGGCAGCACTGGTTGGGTGCCATGTCAAAGGGAGCGGGCCATGGGGGAAGGCTATGGTGTGGGATAGCACGCGGTCCACGCTAAACTGCTTGCGGAGGTAGGTGGTCGCCCTCAGCAGGTCGCATTGTTGCGCGAACCTGGACGCCAGCAGACATCCGAGCTGGACCGAAATTGGCCCGCCAATGTGGGCCAAGCCGGTGTAATAAACTAGGCCTCTGGGTAGCCTGGATACAAATAAACCGATTGAACTAAGTTGGACCAGGCTAGAGAATGTGGATCAGGTCACTGGGTGACCCGGCAGGTTGGACCCACGGCTGAACCAGGCCGGGTCCAGCAAGGCCCAATGGGCCTAGCCACTGTGCCAAGCTAGATCGGATTGGTCTAGAACCAAGCGGGATAGGTCGGGGTCAAGTGAAATGGTCCAGGTCATGCGGGACCCCCGTTTTGGGTTAGTTGGGTCATTCTGACCAAGTCAGACTACGCCCGAATGCAACCGGCCCGTGTTTACTAAAACGCCAATATCTTTCAGACTGGGCGTCTGATTGATGCACTGTCTATGGAGTTGGGACCCTTGTGATGAGAAACTCTTTTGGATATACTCTAAGTGCGTTTTCATGGTAGTAGATATATGAATGATGTCTTGAGGAGTATATTCTACCTGAATTAAGCACACTAGAGAGTGGGAATCCTCCAGCTAGTTGTGACATGAAGGATACGATGAGTGAACCTCATTGGCTCAGTAGTCGAGAGGACCTTAGTGGTTGAGTAGTCGAGCAGACCTCAATAGTTCATTATCTAGGATCTCAGTGGTATAGTAGTCGAGCAGACCTCAGTGGTCCAGCAGCTGAGCGGTCCATAGTGGTCCAGTAGCTTAGCGGGCCTCAGTGGTCCAGTAGCGGAGCAGACCTCAGTGGTAAAGTATCCAACAAAACCTCAGTAACTCATCAGGGATGAGTCCCTCATCAATATAAGATGATTCAAATTTAAATATGATAATATTACTTTCTATACCTTGAATTATACCTGGTTTGAGTTGTCTTTTCTTTTTGGTCTTGCTTTGCAGTCTTTCTTTTTGGTCTTTCATTTGTGTTTTAGGGTCCCTACTGAGTATTATGTTTCTCAACCCTGCATGGGCTTCGCCCGCATGTTTCATGCCTCATGCAGGTGATTGATTCTTCAATGGAGACCTTGGTGGTCTGGGACTATGTGGTGTTCAGTGATATGGGATAGAAGGGAATACTTCTACAGCTACATGAAACTACACTTCACATACCCTTCTGGTAGTGTCTCGAGCGGATGGACCATGGTAGTTGTACTTTCCTTTATGGTTTTGGGATCTTATTATGGCCTCTTTTTACTTTTAGTTTATACTATACTCTCAGTATTTATCTCAGTGACAGTTATGTTTTAATTTGATTTTACTTTCTTCAATTTGAGATTTGTGTGTGTGTATAGGTTTAAATGAAAATGAATTCCCTTTTTGGGATATGCCTACATAGTGCTAGTCGCCAGGCCCTAGCCTATGGAAGGGGGATTGGGGTTGTCATGGAATGGTACTTGGGGGATGGATCGTGATAAATTGGTATTAGAGGCAGTTTGGTTCTACAAAAAGAACTAAGAGTCTGAAATTTTTTATGGGGAAACAGTGTTAAGTGTCTGGAGTTTGGCTTTTATGCTAGGGAGTACAATGTCAGTATGGTGGCCAACGTATCCATACAATATGACCCTGAATTATTCTTTTCGACTCAGTACATGAAAACACTGGTTTCAAGTGTCTTTGAATGTTTTCTCATGATCTTTATGAGTCAGATCTATCTCACCAATAATAATCTATTAATCCTAATTTATCTTGATCTCTTTTAGGATGCCTCTACGCAGATAGCCATCCATGATTCTAGTGCAAGAACACGAGGATGGTAAAAAAATTGATGAGTCTTTGGAACAAGGACCATTTCCTGAGATGGTACCTTTGGGAAGTGTCTTAGCAATACCATCGCCCGTTGGTCAGCAGTTACTACTGACACTGCTGGTAGAGGATGCACATAGGCTTAGTGCCTTATATGAGTTCTAGAGACAGAGACATCCCTGGTTCAGGGGAGAGACAGATCCTCAGGATGCTGAGGATCAGATGGAGGTAGTGATGCAAGTCTTCCTCTTAGTGAGGATGCCACTTGACCAGATGGAAGTTCTAGCCACGAGCCTTCTGTAGGGATCGGCAGGGAGATGGGGGAGTTTGATGATCTAAACGCATGAGTAGGCAACCCTAACCCGATCTGACATTGATAGAATTTTCAGGGAGGAGTTCTTCCCCATGAATTTATGCTCGGTGTGCATATAAGAGCTGATTCACCTACAAAAGGGTAGCCTGACAGTGGCTATGTACACTATAAGGTTCATAGACCTCTCCCATTACTCTATGCATATGGTATAGGACCCTTTTTTCAGGATCCAAACCATTGAGCAATACTATGATGGGATATCATGGCATCAATTATTTCCCTCAACATCCCTATGCACGATGGGGTGCTGGAGAGAGCTCTGCTGGTGGAGATCTTCCTCGCAAAGCAGGCACCGATGATGGGAGCTACCACCAAGAGACAGGTGGTTGAGTCATCCGTGGCGGGTAGCCGACAAATTATGCAGAGGCTCAAACAGGCCAAACCTTTTTGAGGATGACCCCATGACTCAAGGTTGGTGGTACAATGATCCTGGGGTAGAGGGATTCATCTGAGGATCAGATTATTCTACGTGTGCAGCAGGCATGGGCACATGGTTTAGGATTTCCTAACTCACTGCGCAGTGGACCAACAAACAGTTGAGGGACTGTCGAGGCAGTGATAGAGACATGAACATGGTGGTTCTCTAGGAAGTAGACATGGAAGAGGAGAGGGATGATCAATAGGCTGTTGGGATGGGTATGGGGTACTACCACCACCACCCCTAGGTGGTCCACCATAGGCTCCAAGAGCAGGAGGATAGGGGCGGGCTCAGCTTCAGGAAATTGAGGCATATGGTCTCAATGTCCTAGAGATAATATGAGGTACAATCTCTATCTTCTCCACTTTAGATATAGTTCTTATAGACATTGGTTTCATTCACTCTTTCCTTACTGAAGACCATGTTTAGATCTTGAATATTCCGATTGATCCATTGGCTCGATCCTTACTATTAGAGACTCCTTCAAGAGGGAATTCGACGATAACACGCTAGTTCCGAAAGATAAAGCTTACTCTTGGATGCGAGAGCTTTGGCTCAGATCTTGAAGTAGCGGCATCAAGGCCTTATGATGAAATTCGAGGCATGGATTGGTTATCCACATCCCATGCTCAGATTGACTATTTTAGGTGTAGAGTGTGGTGTTTCCACAGAGATGGAACCGGGTTCTCGTTTACCAGTAAAAAGGGAATGCTTGCAGTGTACTATAGACTTTCTCAAAGGAGGGTGCAGTCAATCACACACCAATTGTCTATCTTGACCTTGGTGTAGTGGATGAGATGAGTCCATAGTTTCCTAGAGTGGTGGATGGGTATGAGAACGTCTTTCTAGAGGATGTTCCAAGACTACCTCCTCGAAGAGAGGTAGACTTTTTCATTGATATATACCACAATACAGCACTTATATATACACTTGCAAATTGAATGGCTCTCATAGAGCTCTAGGGGGCTGAGGGTATAGTTGGAGGACTTACAAAGTAAGGGGTTTGTAAGGCCTAGTTTTTCACCATAGGAAACTCTAGTGTTGTTTTCCAAGAAGGAATATGAAATCTTAAGGTTATGTGTGGACTTCTGGTGCCTGAACCAGGTGACCGTGAAGAACAATTATCATCTACCGAGGATTGATGACCTCTTCAATTGGATAATGGGAGTGAGATAGTTCTAATAGATATAACTCATATCAAGATATCACTAGCTTTCAGTATGAGATGAGGACATCTTGAAGACATATTTTAGATGTATCTACGTCCACTATGAGTACTTAGTGATGCCCTTTGGCATGATGAATGCCCTAGTAGTATTCATGGGACTTATGAATAGAATCTTCCAACCGTACTTAGACCGGTTTGTAGTGGTCTTCATTATTGAAATATTAGTGTATTCAACATCTGAGGAGGATCATGTGATACACCTGAGGATGGATCTGGACACACTATGAGAGTACTAGCTTTACAAAATTCTCCCAAAGTGTGAAATCTGGATACAAAATGTCTAATTTCTAGGACAAATCATCTTAGAGGCCAGAGTTTCAGTGGATCTAGAAAAGATCAAGGAAGTTATTGCTTGCGAACCATCCAAGATAATTACCAAGGTGCAGAGATTCCTTGGGTTGGATGTGTACTATCAAAGGTTTGTACCCAACTTCTCCAGGGTGGAAGCACACATGACGACTTTGATGAAGAAGGGAAAACACATCGTGTAGAAAGAAAGATGCCATAAGATCTTTCAGTAACTTAGATGGATATTGAAGAGTGATCCTATATTGAGGCTTCCAGATGAGGGAACCAACTACGTGGTGTTCTGTGACACATCAGAAACCAGGATTGGTGGTGTCCTGATGCAGGGGAAAGCAATGATTAATTATGGCTCACAACAATTGAGATTGCATGAGTAGAACTATGTGACTCATGACCTTGAGTTTTCAGTGGTAGTATTTGCAATGAAAATGTGGCAACACTACCTTATGGTAAAACGATTCATTATCTACTCTGACCACAAGAGTATCAAGTATGTCTTTTCTCAAAAGGATCTGGATCTAAGACAGTGATGTTGGATAGAGTTAATCCAAGACTATGACTTCCATATATTCTATACTCTTAGGAAGGGTAATGTGGTGGTAGATGCTCTGAGAAGGAGATAGAGTTCATAGATACTGAATGAGGCCTCATAGTAGTTTTACTTTCTTCTGATATCCTTCATTAATAGAGAGGAGATAGCTTTTCTTCAGTCGATGGTAGTTTCCCATCCACTCTTATAGCGAGTTAGGGAGGCACAACATGGAGATTCCAGCTGTGAAACTACATATTCCCAGATGTCCATAGGGCATGCTTCTGATGGATATTCGAAAGGTGGGGAGCACATCATCCTTTTAAGAGGACAAACTATGTTACCAGTGGTATTGCGGGAGGAGGTGTTGAGGAAGTTCCATACATTCACTTTGGTGGTATATCTAGGTGCATAGAAGATGTACCAAGACCTTTGATGTCAGTACTGGTGGCCAGGGATGAAGAAGGCAATGGCAGAGTTTGTCTCGAGATGCCTCACTTGTCAGTAAGTGAAGGTTGAGGACCATGTTCCAACATGTTTTAAATAACCCATTGAGGTATGTGAGTGGGAGAGGGATGGAATATTAATGCAAATCAGGATGAGATTACCTTGTACATCTAGTGGGAATGATACCATCTAGGTGATCGTAGACTGACTCACCAAGTAGGACAACTTCCTACCCAATCAAGAGCAGGGTTCAGTAGAGATTTTGGGACACCTCTATGTACAGTAGATAATTCAACTCCATGGGATCCCATCTATGATAATCTTAGATAATGATGCATGCTTTACATGCTAGTTGTGGAATAGATTGTAGGAGGTGTTTGGGACTCAGCTCTGCTTGAGCATAGCCTTTCACCCATAGATGGATGGTTAGATAGAGCTGACCATACAGACCTTGGATGACATGATTCATGCTTATGTTCTTGATTTTGGTCGCAGTTTGGAGGACCACCTACCACTGGTGGAGTTTTCATACAGCAATAGATACCACTCCACCATTGGTATGGAACCATTCGAGGCACTATATAGATGACCATGTAGGTCACCGTTATACTGGAAAAACCCAGGGGATTCAACACTCATGGGTCCAAAGATGGTATAGGCTACCACTAAGAAGGTTCAATTCATCAGAGAGCAGATGAAGACTACACAGAGCCGACAGAATCCCAATGCTGATAGGTGATGGAGACCCTTATAATTCGGGGAGGGGGAACACATATTCCTACACATCTATCCTCTATGAAAGATACATAGATTTTGCTGGGGTGGCAAGTTATCTCTGAGGTTCATCAGATCTTTCATGATATTGAGTAGAGTGGGTGAGGTGGTGTGCCTCTTGGATATACCCCTATAGTTAGATAGGGTGAACATCTTCCATGTATACTAACTAAGTAGATACATGCACAACCCTTATCATGTCATCGACCACGGTGAACTAAAGATTGATGATGGGGAAATATTCACAGATTACTCGGTGGAGATAGAGGATCGACAAGAGAAGATCCTTCATGGATGGTGGACTCCTATGGTGCATGTTTGTTGGAAGCATGATAATCTATAAGAGAGAACGTGGGAACTAGAGGCCCATATTCATGCTCAGTACCCCCCCCCATTTGTTTGATTAGTGATTGTTTTGTCTTACTAGGATGTAAAACCCTAAAGGTGGGGGTAATGTATTGTCTTGTAATTCCATGTAAATTTTTTTAATATTTAATGGGATTATTTTGAGACTAGGATCTATGACGGCACGTGATTCCAAGGCCAGGAGTGGCAAGAATGTATTTTTGAACTATTTTTAAAGTTCATTAAAATAATCATCCAAGCAGGTTTTTCTAAATTTTAAACTAGTGATCAGATCAAAAATATGACGACACTATTGAACTCAGAGCATTGGGATTCACCTAGGAAGGTCCTAACATTAGATGGTGTGTTCCAACAGTGGAAAGAAGTTTTAGGTCGTAAATAAAATAATTGAATAAAGATTATTTTATTTTTAAATCCTTATAACTCATAATTGGTACCGCATATTGGAAATTTGAGAGTACTGTTGAGCTCATGAGGGTGTGCTTCCCTTAGGTATAGCCTAACCTTGACTGGTACGAGTTGAGGGTGAAAGTTAATTTTTGGATGTTTTAATGGAAAATAAAATAAACATAGAAAAGTTTTATTTTATTTCTTTTAACTTTTTGCAGTGATACAACATCGCTACAATGTAGTGACATGACAATGCTGAAACTCATTAATACAATGCATTAATGAATCGTAGTGGTGATGTTGCAATTCATAACACATCCTCTTTATTTAATTAAATAGTGATTCAGGGTTGACAAACAACCATGGAATTCCTTTGACGAATGATGAAACTAACCTCTACAACGACGAATGTCGGAGAATTACAAAGTGTCGATGATACCCTTGGAGAGGAAATCATGTACCGGATATTGACAGACTGTGATGAGTGATGTTCCTCAACCAATCTTCTTTCCCTAGGTAGGGGATTATTTTTCTATGTGATTACCTCCCCCCCCACCCTGTTCATATTCTTAAATGACGAACACAAGTCAAATTCACTAAAATATTTACCCGTGGACTAGTCCTCTTTACGGGATATGGGAATTTGCATGCAGGAATTTATGGGATGTAGATTTACATTTTGATTATCCTTTGCTAAACCTCCTGACAAGGAGAAAACACACCGACATTAACAAAGGTCGTGGCCCATACTTTATGTGTTCTTTGCATGTTCTTATACTCCATCTTTTTATCCATTCTTTATGATGTGATGGAATCCGCGGTCCAAGAAAGACCGCAACAGTGGATCAACTCGGACAGGAGGCTGATGGAGATGGCGACGTTGAGTGAATGACTGCCAGCATGGGGGTCGGTGGTGGTGGAGGTAGAGTTATGGCCATGTGGGTTGCGTTAGTGATAGAAGGACATGACCAGGAGGGTCGTGGTGGCAGTATGGGCCACCAACTCAAAAGTAAGCGATGGTGGCCCGAGACGGTGGTCGTAGGCGGGAGGCTGCACACCCCGGTGGTATGCCGAGGCAGTGGAGTCTACATTTAGTAGTGTCCGTGGGGGTGCAGGGGGGAAGCACTGGTCGACCGTCGTGTCAAAGGGAGAGACCCATGGGGTGGACCACGAGATGTGTTGGAAAGTGGTCCATGTTGGACCGCATGTAAGGAGAGGTGTTCGGCCTCAGCTAGCCATGTTATTGTGTGAACCCGAATGCTAGTGGGCATCCAGGATAGACCCAAGCTGGCCTGCTGACTCGATCTGAGCCGGTGTAGTAAATTGGGCTGTTGGGTGACTCAGGTGGGAGAAGAGTCAGCCCACTGATGCGGTCCAAGCCGGATAGGAAACCAGTATGATGTGCATCACAGTTGTAAATAAACAGGTCTGACTAAATTGGACCGGGCTGATGAATGTGGACCGGGTTACTGGGCGACCCGGTAGGTTGGACCCACAACCAAACTAGGCTGGGTCCAGCAAGGCTCAATGGGCCTTGCCACTGGATCAGGACGAACCAGGTCAGCCCAAACCCAAGTGGGTCGGGTTAGGTCAGCCAAAATGTGTCGGGTCATGTGGGACCCCCAGGTTGGGTTGTTCGGGTCAAAAGTCAAACCGGGCTGAGACGACACCATCCCTTTTTACTAAAAGAGAAATATCTTTCAAACTGAGTGTCTGATTGATGTGTCATCTATAGTGTTGGGACCCTTGCAATGATAAGGTCCATTGGGTATACTCTAAGTGAGTTTTCATGGAATTTGAGATACAACTGATGGCTTGAGTGGTAGATTCTCCCTAAATCAAGCACACTAGAGAGCGGGAATCCTAAAGATGGTTGTGACATGAAAGATATGAAGAGTGGAACTTAGTGGTCCAGTAGCCGAGTAGACCTCAGTGGTCTAGTAGCGGATTAGATCTTAGTGGTCAAGTAGCTATACAGACCTCAGTGTTCCAATAGTCAAGTGGACCTCATTGATCCAGTAGCCGAGTGAACCTTAGTGACTCGTCATGAATGAGTCCCTCAGTAGTGCATGATGATTCTGCTTTACAACTGATAATATTACTTTATATACCTTGAATTATACCTAGTGTGAGTTGTTTTTTCTTTTGTTGTCTTACTTTGTGGACATGGTTTTTGGTCTTTCCTTTGTGGTTTGGGGTCCCTACGGAGTATTGTGTTACTCACCCCTGCATGGACTATGCCCGCACATTTCATGTCTCGTATAGGTGATCAATACTTAGACGGAGACCTTGGTGGTCTAGGACCAGGTGGTGTTCAATGAGACAGGATAGACGGGCATACTTCTATGGATATAGGCAGCTACCATTCACTTATCCTTTAGGTATGGTCTTGAGTAGAAGGACTGTAGAAGTTGTAATTTCCTTTGTGGTTTTGGGATTGTATTCTGGACCCTTTGTACTTTCAGTCTATACTATACAATTAGTAGTTGTCTCAGTGACAGTTGTGTTTTACGTTGTGTTTACTTTCTATTATTTGATCTTTGTCCATGTGTATAGGTTTAAAAGCAAATGTCGTCCCTTCTTGGGATATGCCTACTTAGTGCTAGTCACCAGCCTCTGTCCAATGGAAGGCAGACTTGGGGTAGTCACATAACAGGTCATGGGGGATGGTTCATGACACACTATACCCCTACCCACATATTTAATTTATATCTGACATCATAAAATTCTATCATGTTCTGAAAGAAGATTCATAGAATCTTCCTAGAATTCCTACACGTCTTGAATATATATCCATGCCATCAGCCACTCTTATTTATAGTTTATATCCATTGAGGTATTTTTTTATAGAAACCCCTAATAATAATCATGTAATTTAATTATATCCTTAATATTCATCAAGTAATAAAAAAAGCATGCCTTAAAATTTATGATGTTATAAAAATAGATGATTATTTTAGAGTGAATAAAAATAGAAAAATTTATTTTCATATTAAAATATTGATATTTTAGTGATTTTATAGGGGTATTATAGTTATGATATTTTGTTTAATTCATATAGATTTCAATATTTTATAAACATTTTTAGATATTATAGTATTCTGGAGATATTAAATATAACTTTTATCTAAGTAAATATTCAATAAGGTAAGAGAAAAGGATAATACAATAAAGTTAGATGGGTGAAATAATTATCAAATGTGATTAGGCTATTGTATAGTATTTCATCATTAATTTGAAATTCATTTCATAACTATATAAAATAATTAACTATTAAAATGTTCAAATGATGATATATTTTACTACAACGCTAATATTTTAATAGTTTCATTTTTTATCATTAAAAACATATTTTTAATAATATGGACCTAATTACTTTCTATGGATGTGATCCCTCGTGGAAATTAAATCTACTCAATTCCCCTATAATCATGAATAGACTATAGTGAGTTTATGTGATATGATAGTCTTCCATTATAAGTACCTTTTCTGTGGTCTCTAGATAAGAGGTAAACCTTGAAAAATATATTTTTTTCATTTTAGTTAATATAATTACATTAATAATGTTATGATGAGAGATATCCATGTAGTGGAACAAATTTTGAGAAAATGATTAATAAATAGAAAATGTATTAATATTATTCTAACTTATTACCTTATTCCTAAACATTTATTGATTTACCTTCTAGTAAGGGTAATGGTTGTATCATCCCCTCACACATCAATATCTCAAACTTCACATGATGACATACAACGCATCGAGATACATTCTCTGTAATATATCCTTTCATGTTGCCTGACCAAAAATACTCTCTCAGATCTCTAAAAATATACACAATTACATTATGGATATAGAATGATGATATTTTTTATTCATTCCATAGGTATTTTTTACGTTTGGAATTTATGGGACACGTACTTGGGTCATGAAACATATCATTCTATCAAAATCAATGTTGAACCCAGGAACAATTATTAAAGTATTTTTCATCTCTGTATATTTCCTCTACACCTCATTAATCTTTTAATGGATAAATGGTTGAACACTCATTTAAGAAAGATAAGATCTCACCCCTTTTCCTCATGATTTTATGATCCCTCGTCATTAAATCCATAAGTATTTTTTTCTCTTTAAATCCTCATTATAGAAAATCTAGAATAGTCCTTCTGAATTATTTCAACAGCCTTCCTATTCTCATTCCAAGGGTGTTAAAGTATTAATTATTCAAAATAATTAATAAAATTGAATCCTATTATATAGATAATATTCAACTATTTTTTTGGAAAATAGATACTTTAAAATTTTATGAATATTATACATATTTACAGCATATCCTCGTAAAGATAATGATTCCATTTTATTAATTCTAAGGATAATGTTATTAACTCAAAATCATGAGTCAGTTAAATATGATATTGATCCTTCAATAGGTTTGTAGTATATTCAATAAATTTATAATTCAACATATGAACCCATCCCATCTGCTTATTCAATGAATATCTATAATCACAAAGTCTACTTTACTATAGGGTATTGTGAGTACATTTTAACTTTCCAACCTTCACATTAGTTCCATGAATTATTCCTCACGTTCAATAGTCTAAAGGAACTAATCTCCCTTCACAATTATCTTTTTGAGTGGATTAGATATCTATTGGAAATTATTTAAAAATTTATGATAATATCTATCCAATATAGGAAATTTATGGATCTTTTTCATAGCGGTTTCTCTAGTCTAATGTTCAATTACATGTATTTGATGGATCCACTGATATACGATTATATGAACCAAAAATGAAACTTTTTTGAATCCAAAATTTACATATAGTATATTTTCCATACAAGTTATACTTGATTATTTTCTTAATTACAATCCTCATGTTATATACATTCTCATCCTTTCTCTTAGAATATATAATAATATCATCTATAAAACTAACACAAACTGGTCAAGGTAATATATAATGATTATATTCATAAATCCATGGTGATAACATGGGAATATGTAAGGCCATATTAATTCTCTATAAATTAAATGTTTATATAATTCATAGATAAGTCTATCATGTTTATGTATATTCCTTTTACCTTCAATTTATTGAATCCATATTGAATATCGAACTTGTGAAAATAATTATCTTTGAAAATTAATTGAAAAAATCATCAATATCGGGTGTATGATATTTATTCATGATCACAATCTTTTAACATTACCAATAATAGATAAAGAGTCACATTTATACATATTTGTTTTTAAAATAATGAATAGGAGCACCCCAAGGATGATCACTTGGCTGATGGAATCCCTTATAAATGTTCTCCTAGAGTTTCTTCATAAGTTCTAGAAACTCAATCATGGGTATTCTATCTAGATACATTGAAATATGTGTACCACTAGTTAAGAGTTCTATTGAAAACTCAAAAAAATTATGCAGAGGAAGACCTGGTAGCTATTTTAAAAATATGTTGAAAAACACTTGTATAATAGGAATATCTTCGATGAAATGTTTCCCTTAAACTATCTAAGATAAAATCCAATTTTGAATAGGAATGAAGATTTATAAAATTGTTTTAATTTATATTTGATGTTCATAGTTGTCCTCACATCAATATATAATCATTGATTGGTTAATAATATATATTATATATTCCCTTCCTCAACAATTGATATTGAAATTACATAAAAAAGGAAATATATTCCCAAATAACATTAAATTAAAATAGGGGAGAATAATAATATTTTCAGGAATAACATTCCCACAAAAATCTATTGGAGCAGAATCATATACCAAAGATGCAATCATCATACTTGTAGGAGTCTCAATTTCAAATTAAAAAACTAATTATTGAGTTAGTAATGTGATACCCATAGAAAAGTATTTATTTATAAACTAATTGGTAAATCCAAAATCAAATAAGTCATTATAGGTTCTAGTGTGGTTGGTATTTTTACCATTAACAACATCATTATCCTACCCCACATAAATAATAGATATTTAAGGATCATTCTGTTAGTATCTAGGATTAATAATTTTTTGATTTACATCATCATTACCATCAAATTTATGAATTAGATAGCATAATTCACATACTAATTTCATTTAAAACACTGATGTATGGGTGGTTCATTCTGTGAAATATTCTATTTATTCAGATTAGTTGCAAACATCTACCCATCATATGGAAATTTAGTTCTTAATGAACATCCCTTCCAAAATTAATTAATTAACTATTTCCCTTTGGAAAATTTCATCCATGTTTATTTCAACACTTATAAAATTAATTAAAACTAATCTAATTCCCTTTATGATTATTATTATCAGAATTTACTTTTAAATCTATATTTATTTTATTATAAAAAACAATGAGATGGATGGGTCACTCTAATATCTATTTCATCCTTGATATATATTTTTGATATAGATAATTAAATTTATTATGGATAACACTCTCTATAGATCTAATTTTAAACCACTTAATAATCGATGAATATTTGTTTTAGGTTGGATGATAACACCAAAATCATACCTTGTTGGCCTTGTAAAATTTTCTATATAGGTAAAAATGCATTCATTAACCATATACTTTAGCTCAAGGAATTCATTATCCATTTTATTTGACTAATATGATGATATTACCCCTTGAAAATATCCTTCATAATATATCCTAATATAATGAGTAAATTTATTCTGGTTTCCTTATGTTATTCATTAAAATTCTTCTAAAATATGATTTTCTCAAAAAAATGTTTTTTTACAAAAAAAAATTGAACATTAATAAAAGTAATTATTAAAAATAATATAAATTTTATTTTTAAAAAATAAACATAAATTTTAATCTAAATTTGAAAATTATCTTTGAGTGAATTTTTTAGAATTTTCTATAAAGATTAATTTTTTATTATTAATAAAAATAATGATTTCCACTAAAAAATGACTCTTATCTTATAGTATTCAATGGATCCATTTTATTTTAATATGTTTTTAAAAGTAAAATTAATTAAATTATATATTTATCAATCTAATTTAGGTACTTAGAATAAATTTCATAATGAATTTTCATATTAAAATTTTTTATACTTATAAAATGTTTATCTTTTGAAGACCGTTTTTATCATGTCTACAGGTTTAATTTTACATATAATGATGCCACTTCAATGAATAGTATTTTAAAAAAAGTATTCCATATTTGGAATAAGAATAATTTATATTATATTATAACATGAATTTAATTTTTTATTGAAATGAATAGTAAAAATAATAAAAATTAATTATCGTTGTTAAGGTTGAAACATGTTTATTAGGGGTTAAACTAAAAATGTAAGTGGTCAAATGACCTATAAACTGTCCATGTACCATTTGAAGTACCTATTTCATAATTAAAAATATAAGGTTCTAAAATGGTATATTATGGATCTTTTTGGAATGTTTAAAATGTGGGTATAACATTTTGATTTCAAAAAATCCCAGTCTGACCATTCCCCTGCTTATAAAAGGGAACCCCCGCTCCCCACTTCTTCAAAAATAAAAATCCATTTATTTATTCCAAAACCTACCAAAATAAATTACATAGTTTTATACCCACATCATATAGACTGTATTTTCATTATTAAACCCTCTTAAGATGGCTTTAGTTGTAAACCTACAGGGGTTCTCCAATGAAGTATTATAGTCCTTAACAATGTGTTTTCATTTTATTTCTCCATATAACATCTTAAAATATTACTAAACTAATGTGATATAAAAATATAAGTATATAATATATAATAATAAATTTTTATTTCAATTTAATGACACATATCTATGTCCTATTCTATCAAGTTAGAAACGAAACCATTGATCGTGTGTACGACAGACTACCACCTCACTAACTGATGTAATTTGTTTTCCATCACAAACTATCATTGATGGAAATAATTATGGATTTAATTTTTATATATTATCATTATAAAATTATTATAATTATTTAATTATAATATCACATCAATCTTATTACCTTCTAGCCAACTAGAAAACGATAACGTCGCTTGTCTGTATGTGTGGATGACCACCTCCACGAAACAAAGTGAACTATTTTTCATTTTATTTTTACATGTATGGTAATAAGAATGGATTTTATTAATAATAATTATTTACATGAAATAAAAATTATTCTATAAATTTTAATTAACATTTACTGCTCATTCATTCCATCCATCGAGAGAATGGAACGAACATTCATGCGTGCGTACAACCTACTATCTCAAGGAACAATGTAATTAATTTTATACCACTAACATTAATGGATTACTATAAATAAATATATAATGAATTTATATGATATTAATTTAATGGTTTGGATTATTTTTATTATGGATCCATAATCAATGTAAAATTACTAAAAACACCAGACTAAAACATACATGAAAAACAAAGGTGTTAAAATCTAAAATGTGATTTTAACAAGGAATTGTAAATAAACAGGTAAGAAACGTTAATAAGTAAATAACATGTGGTTTGATATATATAATTAATTATCTATAATAAATTTATAATAAAACTATATTTATTATAAATGAGGTTTCAAACTTTATAAAGGAAGTTGATACTTAAGTTAAGGGATTTCTAGTCTCTCTTTTATTTCTGGGAGACATATTCTATATTCAACACTCATTTTTTTGTAGTGTATATACTACCCATTTGAAAAGTTATATCATGAATATAATTATTTTCATGATATTTAATGTTTAATTTTATTTTATTCTTTAATGGGGCATATAATTTAAAATTTACTGATGCGGTAAAACTATTATGATACAATCTCAATTTTTATCATGACTATTTATGATTATTCTTAAAATGATGAAATATTGTAATCTATATCTCAATAAATTATTGAATTTTATTTTAATATATTTTTTAATTAAAATACATGTTTTAATTTCATTTTATTCCCTTTATGTACTCAATATTCCAAAATAATGGTTTTAAAAAAGTTGACTTTATTTGTCTCTTCGATTTAAAATGTTTTTTCTTCAATTTCCATGTTTTATAAAAATGATTCAAAGAAATTTTTTACTATTCTCTAATGATTTTTTAACATCATTTTTACTCATGTTTTAATTTTTTTTTAAATTATTTTAGAGGAACATTATTTTTATTTTTTGAATAATCCTCTCTTGAATTTTTATCAAAAATGTGAATGAAATCTTCTTTTTAGCCTGTATGTCATGGAAGGTATATTTTTCCATCATGGTCACTCTATTATTTAAATATTCCTTCAAAAATTTTCAAGGTTACTTATAGATAAAATGGTTTCATTAAGATTTTAGATATTTTTATAGTTTAAAGACCAAGTCTTTAATGTGGAAAGGATATTTTACTCAATAATGTTTTAATGATCTTTTTATGGAATTTCTATTCATCAATGACAACAACCATTGGTGTTTCTTATATTTCTATATGAATATGATCCAATTATACCATCCCTATTCTTTATATAGAAGCTCTATGATTATAATAATGATATTTTTCTAAAACTCATTCCTTTCTCATAGGTTAGTCTTTGAATAATTGATGACATGATTATGAAACCCATTTCATTTCTATGGGTTATGAAACGATGAAATGTTTATGAAACCCATTTACATTCATGTATAATAATATTATGAATATTTTATGATCATATGGAACAAAAATAAAAGTATTATGTTATGTGTGGGACCAATATATCCCTCCAATGCATTGGGGAATGATTAATGTTATATGATCTTAGAGGGTACACTGAAGGTTATATAAATCATGAAACGGAAGGTACATAAGAGGTTATCCCAAGACTAAAAAAAAGGTACAGAAGAGGTTATCCCTAGCCCAAAAAAAAGATGTTCCATAAAAGGATATCTGAATCAAAAGTAGATACATTTTTGGATATCCCAAGTATAACATGTTATGAATGTCTCTGTTGGTATCCATGATAGAAGGTTTTATATGCTTATGTGCATTCCTCAAATCAATGTCTTATGCAATGTTTATGTTCTCATGGATCATATTATTTGGTTACTTTATGATTAATTTTTTATGAACATAAAAAATTTATTCCATGATACAGGTTTATAATCTATGATATGTAGGGTATGGTTTTCAAAAGTTATTCTCATGATCTACCTTATGCTCACCTTATGTTGATATATCAATTTTTTATCCTTACTAAACATCTGATATCACCCTTACTTAAGTTTCATTTAGCCATGTTATGAAGAATATTATTTTGTGTGATATGTCTAAGAAGGGTGATATTGATGAAGATCATAGTGGTAGGTGATGTATTCAACTTATGTACTAGTTGTTTATGTAGCCATATTTCCAAAGTCACTAAAACTAAATGATTATAGTGTGGATTGTTATGATATGTAATAAATATTTTACTATTAACATGTAATATTCATGTATTAAAAGTATAAGTCGTTAATTATTCTCCACTACCTACCTTTTAATTTAGTTTCTGATGGATATCACTATTTTTAGAAAAAAAAATTAATATTCTAGGTTATTTACACTAAATCATGTTGGAAGTCATCCATATCGATGGTTATTCTACCCATCTTGTATACGGGAGTATCTGAGATGACTAATACATGTAGTTAAAAATGTTTTTTTAAAAATTTACATTATAAAAAAAATTACTAGTGGTTTTAGTGATTTTTGAATAAATCTAGCATTCTAACATGTTTTAAATTTGGGAATTTATTGAAACCTATGTATGGGTGAGCTTTAGGAGTAGAATGCATCTGATTACTAATAGTTCTGATGAGCCATTGATTCTCAGTGAGTTTTTAAGTTTTTATTCATATTTAATTATTTTTTATTACTTAATTATAAAAAATATATAATTAATTTTTTCTATTTTTTGGCATGTAACAAGTGCTCAAGGGTGTAGGTTATTCTTGGTTGGGTTGGTCAATGCTCATTAAAGCTTGATGAGGGGTTAAATATTATATCTAGGTAGCTTTACCTTATGACACAAACTCATAGTCATGTATATATATGATTATCCAAGCCTATATAATTCTTGGGGTTTAGGAATGGGGTTTAGAGACTAGTGTTATCCTAGGAATCTAGAATAAGGTGGAATTGTGCCTCCTATTTAGGATATATATAACATATGTGAATTGGGACCACTAGTGACTGTGTTTCCAAGGGGCATGGCATTTTTTTGAACTAACTAGAGACCTTTAGGTGGAATATGAGTTGTTTAATGTAATAGGTTTATTTCCTTTGGACAATTGGTATACATGAGTAACTTGGGGCTAAGTGATGATGGTTGAGATTGACGTATGTCTCACGAGCATTGATAACATCCATCATAATGGTGTAGGTGAGTTTTTGCATGTTTATAAAGGATAGGAGTTGTATGAGACTTGTTATTGGGATTCCAAATTTTTTTTGGTTCTATGTTAAACAACACATATTAAATATATGGTTAGTTAGAAAAATATGTATTCATATGTTCCATGGGTTTCATGATAGAGAGTGTTAAGGGACATTGGAATAGATGGGTTGAACTTAGATTCTAGGTTGAGGTGAACCCTCTGGTGGTGATGTCACTATCAAGTGATGGTCTTGAAGTGTTATTGATGAGAAGACACTGAAATCGGTCTAGAGGACTTGGTGGCCTCCCTGGCTTGTGAGTTGAGACATGTTTGTTATAAGAGTCTAATTCATAAGAAACATTAACCCTTGGATCATCTGGTGAGTTGTGTAATGGAATGTGGGCCCTTATTATGTTTCATATACTTGACATGTCCTCAATATAGTATGGTGGGGGTGGGTCAGTGTGAAGTAATTCCCTAGTGTCTATAGGGATGGGTAAATGAGATAATTATGTCATGACACATTAGGTATTAGGTCCAGGAACATTCTATATAATTCTTGGGTATGTGTGCATGTAGAGAGACCATACCATGAGTGATCAAGTAGCGGTTGTAGAAAGGTCCATGTTTTGAGTGACATGGCCAGGTGGAGCACATCCTAAGTGAGAGGGTGTGGGTTTACAGATGAAAGAGGATCATTCTAGGAATATATTGGGTTTTTTAAAAGAATCATCTTGGTTATAGGTCGTGGTATTATTTTACACAAGGTCTATGGACCTCCCTTGAGTGATTAAGTATTGGTTAAGACTAATGGATATACGATTATGCCTTGTGATTACAAGTATTGGGTCATGGTTTTAGACTCCTCCCAATACTAAGTCGGTACTTATGGGTTAGGAATCAATTATTAGTGTGATGTAATTAGGAAACAAATAGATTCCAAGATCATGTCAAATTTGTTAAGGTTGGGGTTGATTTTTCCTTTTTGGGTGATAATAACCTGAAAGCCTTTTGTACCTCATTGGGGGTCATGGAAGTCTAGTTTTCACATGATGTATTTGTGGGAAATTTTATTTATTTATTATCCTAATATATACAAAAAAATATAATAGTGTATATAAGATCACTTGGTGAGACCCTACATAGTTATATTGTAATACCCTATATGGGCATATTGGTGCACATGCAGACCTTATGTATATATTTCTACTAAGTCTCATGATATGTAGTGGATCCAAATGGGGTAGAACGGTGTGTTCGGGGAGACTGGTTGTGTGATTCCCAAGGATGGAAGTAGTGTCGGGGTGTGTGTTCTTTATTTTTAGTTCATTTTTTTATTTGGGGTTATCCTAGTTAGAGATCAATTGTATTTTTTTTAATACATCATCACGTATGTTATTAACTATTTTATTGACTACACATACTCTTATGTTTATGATATATATGTTTAGTTATTTAAACATTTTTTACATTATAAGTCATGGACATAGTCTTCCCACTGTATGAATTATTCCATCGCTGTTAGTTGATAGCCTGTAGTGTACGATGAGGCATGCTTGAGGCCACAGGAACCCCATCTCGTATGATAGTTCTAGGTCGGGTAGTCATAATTGAATATTCTGAAAATACACACCAACGGGGATAAGGTAAACATGATTAAAAAATATTTATCATAATATAACCTACAAAACTACAAGGAGAATTTAGGCTTATCTTATAACGACCCATACATTACATACATTGTTAATACTTCAAAATTAAAGCATACTTATTTATACATATAAAAAAACCACAAAAGGACCGTATAGGTATAGTGTCTTTAGAAACTGGGAAACATAAACAACTGGTTCAAAAAGTGTCTACAATGTCTCCCATTTATTTCATCATATCTATAGTCCCTTTTGGCATATCTTACTAAATAACCTTCATCCTGACCTGGGGAAAGAAAACATACAAAAGGGTGAGCTCAAATGCTCAGTAAGGGTAAAAAAAATAAATATCAATCACATCATATTCATAAGAACATAACTTTTGGAAATCTTAACCTGCAAAAGAGAACATAATTTCATAACATGGGATAAATCATAGTTGTGAAATGGAATCCCAATAATGATAACATAAAACATGAAACTTTGTGTCATACACACATAATCATAGAGAATCATGTCTTATTAGTCAAGACTCATTGCCAAGACTATCTTAGTGGACAAAGTCCATTTCTGAACCGAGTTCACTCCTCGTTTCAGTCCTGTTTCACTGAACCGGTATAACCTACCGTTCCATCCATGTCTATCTCATGAGATATAAAATCTTTACCCAATACATTAGAGGGAGATATAGGTCCCACCCATCTCATAATGATACCATTCTTATGTGTTCCACAAAATCATACATCATTGCATAACCCATGTAATAAAAATGGGAATCTTAAACATCGTGACATCATCAAACAATTCATATAAGATAAAGGAATTCATAAAAATAATTCCATCACAACATAATCAAATAAATGTAATAATAGGAATATAAACAGAACCCTATATTATCTTAGATGGAAAATAATTTTGATAAAACACTTGAACTCCATTCTTGAGGAAAATATCCATTCAAATTCAAAAAAAATTTCTTTTCTTAACATGTCATACAATTTTAAACTAAAAGGAGTTGATTAAAAATAAACTTGAAAACTTGTAATGGAATATTCTTGGAAATAATGTTTTAAAAATCCATTCATGTCGTATAAGTTAAAAAAAACATTCTTCTCGTACTTTTTTCAGAAAAGTCAAAAAGTAACTCGTACAAAAAATGACAAAAGATTCATTTCATATCTTTTACTAAAAACTCACCGAAGGGTAAAATTGAATATAAACTATTGTAGAAGGATATAAATATTACATATTGAGAAAACATTGATGTGGATGATAAAATACACCCCAGTAAATCCCAAAGTATAAACAATCTCAGATAAAAATGAGATTGTGATATTTCCATTACCTTAGGTCCGATTTTCTTCGTAAGTGTCTGAACCTCTTGTATAATGATTGAAATAATGTTATTGACTTATTCCAGAATCATTCATATTGTTATGATATCATATATGGTCATATTCTTAGCTTCTTATTAGTAATATTTAATTACTATTTGTTATTCGGGTGTTTATTAAATTTTTTTATTATGCGTGTTTTGTCGAATAAATTCTTATTCTTCTCTTTAGGTTATAGATACCTCATCTCTAGAATGGTATCAGTGTAATATATATCATATTAATTCATTCAATTCATTTATATAATCATTATTAAATGAAGATCATGTAGAACGAGTCGCATCACATCGTGGAGACGGTATTCCGTACGTACGCACGAGTTATGATATCATTCCTATGATTGTGGAATTGTATTGTAGTGTATGTATACTATTTCAGAATCAATATCACTTTATAATAGTCATATATAGTCATTATTTACACCATTATACCCATCCAAGTAAGGTGGTGGTGGAAAATAGATTACACCACGGCGTGGTGATTTCTTTTTCCGTAGGATGGATAGATGGTGAAATAGGGTTGTTTCATACTTATAATAACATATCATTATATGAGTGATACTAATGTTATTACTTCATAATGAAACAACTAAATAAGAAGAAGTGGAAGAAGAAATAAAGATGAATGAATCGGTAACAGACATTACCTCTTTTTTGAAGTGCTTCTTTGAGACCTCCTTATAGGGCACTAAAATAGGTCTTTGAAGAAGACCCGAACCTCTAGGATGTTTCTAGGAAAGTGGAGAGGTGAAATTGCCATGGGTTGTCCGAGCTTGAAGGCTCAATGTGGTGTGAGGAAGAGGGGGAGGAGGTGCCCTTTTATAAGGGAGGAGAGGGTCACCTTTGGAATAATTAAAAATATTATTTTATTATAAATTCAAATTCGGTTTTTAATAGCTCCAAATTGATATATTTCGAAGATAATGTGGTTAGGGGTCTAAATAATCTCATCCAATAGAATTTTGACAAGTTTAGGTATAAATTTTAACCTTATCATTTAGATTTAACTTTAAGTTAGATAATTTAACTTTTACCGTGTCATCTTGTTTTCTTACACTATAAGGTTAATAAACTTACTATATCAAGCCAAACTATCCCCATGTTGTTTATTATTAATATATATATAACCTTATCTAATTCATTTGTCCGAACCTTATATTTTTAGGAATAAAATAACAATTAATAATATAATATTTGTTTTAAAAACTATATTATGTCAATTTTGACACTATTTAGTAATTGATTTTTGTGAAAATCATAACAGAATGATTAGTTCAGACAAAGTTACTTAAATCAATACTAACATGTCATATTATCCTAGAAAATTAGTTTAATTCAGAAAAAGTCTCAAATTACATTTATTTGGGTATTTATAGCATCAATTATGTCAATATTTCATTAATAAGATAATTACTGCATCATTATTGTGTCATAAATAAATTAAATTATTTAATGTCTAAAAATTACAAATAAAATACCATTATGTAGGAAATATTTTTACCTTTCTAATGAATATTTATAGTCTAATTTATCTTATGTATAACCCTATATTAAAAATTATGTACTTATTAAACTTTGATTTTAACTATTTTAACCCTTCTTTAAATAAATTAATAATAAATGTCCTAATCTAATCCAAGTGGGCCTAAATGGTCATATTTTATTACTAAGGTTGTTTTTGGTCGAATTAAACTTGTCCAATAGAATTAGGACATGTGTTAGGGTAATAATAATATCATTTTTACCCGTAATTACCCTATTTACTTTTAACCGTGGTAAAAAAAAGTAAAAAGTTACTATTCACCAAAAAATTATTTTCATCTCATTGAACCACATTTTACATACTGACATCAACCGTGTCTCTCGGATTTTCGATATTCCACTCACAGAAGCCGTAAAATTATGTTTTATGAAAAATTCAGTTTTTTAACTACAACTTAGTGGTTTCACTATTCATCAAAAATTGAAAGTTTTCAGAAAAATACTAAAATTTCACCCTAGGCTAATTTCGATATTCCGAATCCAAAAATGAAGTCCATTTTGAAAAATAAAATTTATAAAATTTAAAAAATTGTTTATTACTATTCATAACGGCTAGTTTTAATAATATTTTAATAGCATATCATTGTTTAGTGAAACTCGGTATTGCGTACGACGCAAGCTATCGAGGAAGGCTGTGGTTGAGTGTAAAGCAAGCCAAGCTAGTGTTGTGTGTAGTGAAAGATTCCTTTGATGATTTATATAACATAAAAACAAAATATTTCACATAAATGTCTCGGGTGTTACATTTTACCCCCCTTAAAATGAATTTCGCCCTCGAAATTCGTCACTTTGTAACAAACAGATGAGGATACCTCTCCCTCATCATATCCTCAAGCTCCCATGTAGCTTCTTCTAATTTGTTGTTCCTCCATAAAACTTTCACCAATCGAGTGGTCTTGCTTCGTAGGACTTTTTCGCTATGATCCAGTATCTCTATCGGTTGTTCTTCATAAGAAAGATCTTGCTCCAGTGGTACAACTTCTGAGCTAAGTACATGTGAAGGATAAGGTATGTACTTTCTCAGGAGAGATACATGGAACACATCGTGAACTTGAGAGAGATTCGGTGGAAGTGCCAATCGGTAAGCTACCTTCCCAACACGATCCAGTATTTCGAAAGGACCGATATATGTAGGGAACAACTTCTCTTTCTTTCCAAATCTCATGACTCTCTTCCAGGGAGATATTTGTAACAACACTTTATCACCCACTTCAAACTCTAGGTCTTTTCTTCAGTTGTCGGAATAACTTTTCTGTCGACTCTGAACTGCTCTTATGTGTTGTTGAATAGATCTGACCTTTTCTTCCATTTCATCAACGAGATCAGGTCCTAATAGCTTTCTTTCCCCAACTTCATCCCAGCAAGTTGGAGTCCTGCATTTCTCTCCATAGAGAGCTTCATAATAAGCCATCTGAATACTGGAGTGAAAGATATTATTATAAAAAAATTCCACCAAAGGTAGGTGTTGATCCCAACCACCTTTGAAATCCATAGAGCAAGTTCTCAACATATCTTCTAGAGTTTGAATTGTTCTCTCAGACTGACCATCTTTCTGAGGATGATAAGCAGTGCTGAAACTCAAATATGTATCCAGAGTATGGTGAAGACTTCTCCAGAACTTCGAGTTAAATCTAGGATCCCAATCAGATATAATTGAAAGTGGTACTCCATGCAATCTTACCACTTCCTTTACATATATCCTGGCAAGCTGATCCAGAGAGAAATCCTCTCTAATAGCAATAAAGTGTGCGGACTTGGTAAGACGATCAACTATGACCCATATATCATTATTGCCTTTGGATTTTTTAGGATGTCCTGTGACAAAGTCCATAGTGATGTTTTCTCATTTCAATTCAGGTATGGGTAATGGTTGTAACATCCCCTTAGACTTCTGTCTCTCAGATTTAACTTGCTGACAAACAAAGCATCGAGAGACATATTCAGAAACATCTCTTTTCATGCCATCCCACCAGAAGTACTCTTTCAGGTCCCTATACATCTTCGTGCTTCCAGGATGAATAGAGAATGAAGAACTATGAGCCTCATCCAGCAGCTTCTTCTTTAATTCCGGGATGGGAGTAACACAAACCTGATTTCTGAACTTTATTATCCCATCACAATCAAGGTTGAATTCAGGAACATTTCTCACCTTCTTTTGTAACTCGGCATCTTCTTTCTGTGCCTCTTTAATATTCACACGTATAGATGGTTAAACATTCATTTGAGAAAGATAAGATTTTTCACCTTCCATTATAATTCCAAGATCCATCCTTTGTAAATCCATAAATATTGGATCTTTTGTGATCCTTATCATGGATAAACTGGCATGGTCTTGTCGACTTAAGGCATCTGCCACCTTGTGTGCTTTCCCAGGGTGGTAATGGATTGAGCAGTCATAATCCTTAATCAGCTCCAACCATCTTCTTTGACGCATATTCAACTCCTTTTGGGTGAAAATATATTTTAATCTTTTATGATCAGTATAAATGTCACACTTTTCTCCATAAAGATAATGCATCCAAATCTTTAATGCAAAGATTACCACAGCTAACTCCAAATCATGTGCTGGGTAATTTTGCTCATGGATTTTCAACTGTCGTGAGGCATAAGCTATCACCATATCATTTTACATAAGAACACACCCCAATCCCTTCATGGATGCATGACTATAGATCACAAATCTTTCTCCACTACAAGGAAGTGTGAGCACAGGTGCACTGGATAACCTTATTTTCAACTCCTTGAAATTCTCTTCACATTCTTCCGTCCAAACAAACTTAACTCCTTTCCGAGTCAACTTGGTGAGTGGATTAGATAATCGTGAAAAATCATTCACAAAACTTCGATAATATCCATCCAAACCAAGAAAACTTCGGATCTCAGTTACTGTTGTTGGTATCGACCATATTTCGATAACCTCTGTTTTTTCTAGATCCATATATATCCCCTCTTTTGTGATTATGTGACCCAAAAATGAAACTTTTTGAAGCCAAAATTCACTCTTGGTGAATTTGGCATAAAGCTTCTCCTTTCTCAGGGTCTTCAATATAATCCTCAAGTGATCTTCATGTTCTTCCTTTCTCTTTGAATAAACAAGAATATAGTCTATAAAGACTACCACAAGTTGATCAAGATAGTCTCTAAAGACTCTATTCATCAGATCCATGAAGATAGCAGGGGAATTAGTAAGACCAAATGGAATCACTATAAATTCATAGCGTCCATACCTTGTACGGAAAGTCGTCATTGGTATATCCTACCTTTTGACCCTTATTTGATGATACCCTGAACGAAGATCAATCATGGAAATGTATTGAGCTCTGTGTAGTTGGTAAAATAAGTCATCAATGTGTGGGAGAGGATATTTGTTCTTGATAGTGATCTTTTTAAGTTCTCGATAATCAATGCAGAGTCTCCTTGATCCATCTTTCTTCTTAACAAATAGAACAGGTGCTCTCCAAGGTGATGCACTAGGGCATATGAATCCCTTATCAAGATTCTCTTGGAGTTGCTTCTTCAATTCCTGCAACTCAATTGGGTCCATTCTATAAGGTGTCTTTGAAATAGGCAAATCACCCGATACGAGTTATATTGAAAACTCAACTTCACGATTTGGTGGAAGACCCGGTAATTCCTCCAGAAAGACATCATCAAACTTCCGTACAATGGGAATATTCTTAATCGTGAGTTTCTCACCAACCATTTGAGATAAATAACCTTCATTTAGTGGAATCAAGTCCCATAAGGTAAAAGGAATTTTCACTGGAAGGTTATGTTCATCCTTGCATTGATAGACGATCATAGATTGATCTGGAATATGAAATGTGACTTCCCTTCTTTAGAAATTGATATGAGCTTCATATAAAGAAAGTCAATCCATGCCAAGAATCACATGAAATTCCACTATAGGAAGGATCACATGATTTGCAGGAAGCACTTTCCCACAAACTTCGATCGGAGAAGAATTATAAACTTTTGATGCGACTGTTGTTCCATTAGGTGTTGTCACAGCTAACTTAACATCTTATTGTTGAGGTAATATGGTGATACCCTTAGAAAATTCTTCAGAAATAAAAGAGTGGGTGGATCCAGAATCAAATAAAACATTTGCTACTTTAGAGTGGATGGTAAGTGTACCTTTCACCACATCATTATCGTACTATACATCGCTGATAGAAATTGTATGTGACTTTCCTTTGTCATTAGCCTTAAGAGTTTTTGTCATCAACCATAATCATCAACCCTTATATTAGGTCATTTATTGGCATAATGTCCCATCTCCTTGTACTTGAAACATTGAAGTGTAGTAGGTTCATTCTGTGTATCCCTTCCTTTGTTTGCATCATTAGACATCTTCTTCCCATCATCACGGAATTCAAATGTCTGATGACCTTCCTTTCCACATTTGAAACATTAACTTGTCCCTTTAAGAGAACTCCCTCCATGTTTCTTTCCACACTTTGAGCATAAGGGAAAGCTCATCTTCTTTTCAGTGTGCTCTTTATATTTTCCTCTGAATTCCATTTTCCTCTTCTTATCAAACCCATATGACTGATGGGTTACTCCAATCTCCATCTCAACTATAAGATCACATCGAACGATTTCCTCTTAGCTATTGAATTCCCTTACGGCTATGGCCCTTAGAAGAATTGGTTTTAAGCCACTAAAGAATCGATCAATCTTACTATCAGGTTGGATAATAATACCAGAAGCGTACCTTGTAAGTCTTGTAAAATTTGCTTCATAGGTACCAATAGATTCATCATCCTTTTTCTTCAATTCAAGAAACTCTTTATCCATCTTTGTTTGGAATATACGAGGGAAGTACTTATTGAAAAATAAGTTCTTGAACTCGTCCCATTCCATGGTCTCAATTTCATCCCTTTGCCTCGTATTCTTAATAAGATGCCACCATTGATCAGCATCACCTTCCGAATGATACACTACTAAGATGACTTTATCATGCTCAGAACATTTGAAGAACTGAAAATATCTTTTCAGTAGTATTAATCCATTGTTCAGCAACTAATGGATCAGTAGACCCGCAGAATGAAGTTGGACGCTGTCTCATGAAGGATTCAACAGAATGTTGCTTCTTCCTTTGCTCGTTTGGAAGTCCTGCATGATTCATAGCTTGAGAATGTTGTGTGTGCATGGCTACAAGATTTTTCATTCCAGTTCCCATAACGTTTGGTTGCTCAGGGGGACAATCATTGCATTTCCCGTCGCATTCCGCATTAACACGGTTCCTTCGGGTTCCAGCCATTGACTAAAACCAAGAAGAATAGTGTGAGAAACATTAATTATAATAGGAAAACCACATAATCAAGAATAAAATTTCACACTTAAGGTCTTATCCTAGGTTATTCATGGCCATTTCTAAAATACTAAGATTGTGTTCTATGCATAGACTTATCCTTAGGGTTCTTACTAAGGCTTTCACATCCTAGTTTCCAAAGGTTGACTATTCCTTTCCTCTGATACCAACTATAACGACCCATACATTACATACATTGTTAATACTTCAAAATTGAAGCATACTTATTACAACATATAAAAAAACCACAAAAGGACCGTATAGGTATAGTGTCTTTAGAAACTGGGAAACATAAACAACTGGTTCAAAAAGTGTCTACAATGTCTCCCATTTATTTCATCATATCTATAGTCTCTTTTGGCATATCTTACTAAAAAACCTTCTTCCTGACCTGGGGAAAGAAAACATACAAAAGGGTGATCTCAAATGCTCAGTAAGGGTAAAAAAAATAAATATCAATCACATCATATTCATAAGAACATAAATTTTGGAAATCTTAACCTGCAAAAGAGAGAATAATTTCATAACATGGGATAAATCATAGTAGTGAAATTGAATCCAACTAATCATAACATAAAACACGAAACTTTGTGGAATACACACATAATCATAGAGAATAATTTCTTATTAGTCATGACTCATTGTCAAGACTATCTTAGTGGACAAAGTCCATTTCTGAACCGAGTTCACTCCACGTTTCAGTCTTGTTTCACTGAACCTGTATAACCTACCGTTCCAACCATGTCTATCTCATGAGATATAAAATCATTACCCAATGCATTGAAGGGAGATATAGGTCCCACCCATCTCATAATGATACCATTCTTATGTGTGCCACAAAATTATACATCATTGCATAACCCATGTAATAAAAATGGGAATCTTAAACATCGTGACATCATCAAACAATTCATATAAGATAAAGGAATTCATAAAAATAATTCCATCACAACATAATCAAATAAATGTAATAATAGGAATACAAACAGAACCCTATATTATCTTAGATGGAAAATAATTTTGATAAAACACTTGAACTCCATTATTGAGGAAAATATCCATTCAAATTCAAAAACATTTTCCTTTCTTAACATGTCATACAATTTTAAACTAAAAGGAGATGATTAAAAATAAACTTGAAAACGTGTAAAGTAATCTTCTTGGAAATAATGTTTTAAAAATCCATTCATGCCGTATAAGTTAAAAAAACATTCTTCTCATACTTTTGTCGGAAAAGTCAAAAAGTACCTCGTACGAAAAATTACAGAAGATTCCTTTCATATATTTTACTAAAAACTCACCGAAGGGTAAAATTGAATATAAACTATTGTAGAAGGATATAAATATTACATATTGAGGAAAGATTGATGTGGATGATAAAATACACCCCAGTAAATCCCAAAGTATAAACAATCTCGGATAAAAATGAGATTGTGATATTTCCCTTACCTCAGGTCCGATTTGCTTCATAAGTGACTGAACCTCCTGTATAATGATTTAAATAATGTTATTGACTTATTCATGAAAAATACTTATTGTTATGATATCATATATGGTCATATTCTTAGCTTCTTATTAGAAATATTTCATTACTATTTGTTATTCTGGTGTTTATTACTTTTTGTTCTTATGCGTGTTTTGTCGAATAAATTCGTATTCTTCCCTTTAGGTTATAGATACCTCATTTATAGAATTGTATTAGTGTAATATATATAATATTCATTCATTCAACTCATTTATATAATCATTATGAAATAAAGATCATGTAGAATGAGTCACATCACATCGTGGAGACAGTATTCCGTACGTACACATGAGTGATGATATAGTTCCTATGATCATGAAATTGTATTGGATTGTATGTATACTATTTCATAATCAATATCACTTTATAATAGTCATATATAGTCATTATTTACACCATTATACCCATCCAAGTAATGTGGTGGTGGAAAATAGATTACACCACGGCGTTGTGATTTATTTTTCCGTAGGATGGATAGATGGTGAAATAGGGTTGTTTCATACTTATAATAACATATCAGTATATGAGTGATACTGATGTTATTACTTCATAATGAAACAACTAAAGAAGAATAAGTGGAAGAAGAAATAAAGATGAAATAATCGGTAATGGACATTACCTCTTCTTTGAAGTGCTTCTTTGAGACCTCCTTTTAGGGCACTAAAATAGGTCTTTGAAGAAGAACAGAACCTCTAGGATGTATCTAGGAAAGTGGAGAGGAGAAATTGGCAGGGGTTGTCCGATCTTGAAGGCTCAATGTGGTGTGAGGAAGAGGGGGAGGAGGTGCCCTTTTATAAGGGAGGAGAGGGGAGCCTTTGAAATAACTAAAAATATTATTTTATTATAAAGTCAAATTCGGTTTTTAATAGCTCCAAATTGATATATTTAGAAGATAAGGTGGGTAGGGGTCTAAATCCTCTCATCCAATAGAATTTAGACAAGTTTAGGTATCAATATTAACCTTATCATTTAGATTTAACTTTAAGTTAAATAATTTAACTTTTACCGTGTCATCTTGTTTTCTTACACTATAAGGTTAATAAACTTACTATATCAAGTCAAACGAACCCCAAGATGTTTATTATTAATATATATAACCTTATCTAAGTCATTTCCCCTAACCATAGATTTTTATGAATAAAATAACAATTAATAATATAATATTTGTTTTAAAAACTAGTTTTTGTCAATTTTGACACTATTTAGTAATTGATTTTTTTGAAAATCATAACAGAATTATTAGTTAGATACAAGATACTTAAATCCATACTAACATGTCATATTAACCTATAAAATTATTTTAATTCATAAAATGTCTCAAATTACATTTATTTGGGTATTTATAACATCAATTATGTCAATATTTCATTAATAACATAATTACTGCATCATCATTGTGTCATAAATAAATTAAATTATTTAATGTCTAAAAATTACAAATAAAATACCATTAAGTTGGAAATATTTTTATCTTTATAATGAATATTTGTAGTCGAATTTAGCTTATGTATAACCCCATATTAAAAATGATTTACTTATTAAACTTTGAATTTAACTATTTTAACCCTTCTTTAAATAAATTAATAATAAATGTCCTAATGAAATCCAAGTGGGCCTAAATGGTCATATTTTATTCCTAAGGTTGTTTTTGGTCGAATTACACTTGTACAATAGAATTAGGACATGTGTTAGGGTGATAATAATATCATTTTTACCCTTAATTACCCTATTTACTTTTAACCGTGGTTAAAAAAGTAAAAAGTTACTATTTACCAAAAACTTATTTTCATTTCATTGAACCACATTTTACTTACTGAAATCAACTGTGTCTCTCGGATTTTTGAAATTCCACTCACATAAGCGGTAAAATTATGTTTTATGAAAAATTCAGTTTTTTAACCACCACTTAGTGGTTTCACTATTCATCAAAAATTGAAAGTTTTCAGAAAAATACCAAAATTTCACCCTAGGCTAATTTCGATATTCCAAATCCAAAAATGAAGTAAATTTTGAAAAATAAAATTTATAAAATTTCAAATAGTGGTTATTACTATTCATAATGGCTAGTTTTAATAATATTTTAATAGTATATAATTGTTTAGTGAAACTCGGTATTGCGTACGACGCAAGATATTGAGGAAGGCTGTGGTTGCGTGTAAAGCAAGCCAAGCTAGTGTTTTGTGTATTGAAATATTCCTTTTATGATTTATATAACATAAAAACAAAATATTTCACATAAATGTCTCGGGTGTTACATATATTCTAGCCAAAATTGGTTTTGTGGGGGAGTTGACTAAGGGCCACTCACAATTTATAGAATAAATTATGAGGATATCTTTACATGAGGAAGATTTAAAAAATTTATAAAAACCTTGTCAAAAACTAATGAAAGGGAATTATATTCGATCATCGTGAGGAATCCTTTAATTATAAATGACATAACATATTCAACTGATGGTAGTGGAAGTATTCTTCATGTAAAACAACCACACATGCAATGAAACTTTAATTTTTTTTTAAAAAATTAATTCCCATGGATATCTAATCTTTATATATTCGTTAACAATTATCTATTGAACATAAATGAAGAATGTTACCCACTTCTCCCATGGATTTTGGAATGTTGTAGGACCACATAAATAATATGATATTTAATATCTATCGATACATATTTATTCCAGTATCCCTTTATTAAAGATGTAAATAATGTTCCATTGAGAATATTCAAAAAAATAGTAGACTAATAGATGACTAGATCCATTATTAATGTTCTTTAAGATTAATATAAAATGGAATATAAAAAATGAATTTTATTATAAGATCATTCCCAAATCATAAGTTTTATCACAACTTTTATAAATATAGACACAAATGAGAAAAGATGTTCAATGATAAAATTATAAAACCAACAAATGAATCAAAGTTTGGTAGGTAACGATTTTCCCATGTATAGTCACCAAAGAATGTAAAAACTATAAGAATATTTTATCAAAACAAATATTATGGGTTTGGTTACTATAGGATTGTTTGGTTCTTATTATCTTGTATAATATGAAATTTGGAACCTATTACATGTCTTTACTTTCAAGACACTCTAGTTCTCTCCTTTCTATCTCTCAATATCTATCTATCCCATATCAATATGATTAAATAACTTTAAAACATACTATTACATGTTAAACATCAATAAAAATTTTCAAATTTATCTTGGCTGAATTTATTTATACTCTACAATGTTACTATGTGGTTCAACTATATGAAAATTACATCTTAGAAATTATATAACATTCGATTCTCCATTCCAAATTTATTGTACATATTAATTTTGAAATTATTTTAATATAAAGTTCCCATTACATTTTTTCTATTCAATGGTAATCTATATTTACAATCTATAAAATGATATATTAACATTACATCCACTGATTGATTTCTAATTGAAAAATCTTTTAATTTTTTCTTATATTTAGCATATTAAGGTGTATTCAAAATTAATCAAACTTTTATCAAAATATGAATGAAAACAGAGATTCACCCAATACCTTTAGAAGAAAAATATAAATTTTGTATTCAAATATTACTATAAATTCATAATTTCATCTAGAAAACACCATATTTAAGCACAATACACTATAAAAAGGTTATTTTACAAGCATAAATTTAACAAAATATAATATAACTAGTTATAAAAATTGGTAAGTCCAACAAATATGAACTTTTAATGGTATAAATTTTATCTACCAATAATTATATCAATTAAAATAAATTTTCTATAACAACAAAGGTTTTATTAAAAGTTTATTCTATTATTATATTATATTAATATAAAGATTTTTTTTACTAAAATATAAATCTATTATTATTGATTATTATTTACAAAAAAAATAATTTACCATTAAAAGAAATTTTACCATGAATTTTGATTAAGTAAAATATTTTTTCTAAAATTAAATAGTAATATTTAAATTATTTTATACAACAACGGTATTTTTCAACTAAAATTTATATCTACATGTTGAATTATAATATGTATAATTTAATAATAATTGTTAAAAATTAACATAATCCAACACAAAAATATATAAATAATCATGTTCTAAATAATTATTTGAATTTTATGAATATGTTACCTATCTGACAAATTATATCACATAAATATTATTGTTGATTTAGATTTAATTATACATAAATATTGTTATTTAGTATTATTTCCCCCCAATAACTTTAATTAATTAAATATGAAAATTGAAATTATTAAATAATAAAACATAGATATTTCTATAAAATAATTATTAAGTCTAATTTATATATGTAATATAATTTCCCAAAACGTCATCTTATATTAAATAAATAAATATAATGTTCTTAAAAAATAAGAATTCAGACTGACATAGGTCACTGTTATCCATCCTGTCTACCTATTTCCATTGATGAAAAATGAGCCCCACCGTATCATAGTGAATATCATATTCAAATAAAACATCAAACACAATACCCATAAATATTGTGACTGTGAAGTAGGTTGTGGGTAATGGGCATTAGGAAAACAAAAACAAAACTCCAATGCTAATATAAGATCATTTGATTTATTTCTAATAGAATATAGTAAATACAAAATAGTGGAACCATGATGAAAGGAAATTAAACAATGATAAAAAAATATAGGATTTATATGATTCATTCCCTTTGGGACCTATGTGGAAGGAAATAACACCACCCACACACAGTTGTATTATTAAATGCTCAAAGAAAACCAGAACAGTTTACAAAATATAGAATATGCGACTAACAAAAAATAGAAAATATTAAATGAAGGATCAAAAGACTTGGGGACTAAAATAAAAAGAGGTTTGGGGTAAACAAACTCAAAATTACAAATTAAACCCAGCCTTCAAGATCACTTCACAATTTCAAGAACAAAGATGATGATTCTTAGATTTGAACTCACAGTGGAAGGATCACTCGAGATCAAGGTTATTGTCTTCAAATCTGAGTGTCTGCACTTCCTCAAAATAAAGGGAAGCTGATAAGAAAGTCCACCGTGAATAGCATACCAAGTGTGTGTAGGGAGGATGGAAGGACACCCTATTGAATCCTCTATTGATGATGAAGATCCTCCATTGAGGATGAAGACCCTGGAACCAAGGGAATCAAGAGTGAGGAAGATAAATTCCATCAGCATGAGAGATTTTTTGGATCTGATCTATGTGTTGAATGAAATTTCTATGGGGATGATGAAATCCCCTTCTAGAACTTGAACCAAATAAATGTATATAAAATGAAATTATTCCATTATGCCAATACTAAAAAAACAATCTAGTGGTGCTTCAAACCACCCAAGAAGATGGATGCCTTGGATTGAACTAGTTGCACCATCTATCCACTACCATCACTAAATCACAAATAAAATACCTAGATTTCCACTATGGAAAGTTAACCAAGAAGATATGTAGTTCATTTGTGAGCATACCAATTATGAAATTCCAGATAATAAAATAATCCTATAAAATTATAAGAAAGATTATATATTACATTGAGAAAAATTAATAATAATAATGCATGTATTAAAACAATTATAATGGTAGAATGAATTAAAATATGAATTCAATATTATAACTAAAATGAATACCCAAAATTCACAAGACTCTACCATTTTCAATTGAATTTGGTGATGTTCTTTCGCCTATGGTTATAGAATAGGAACCATGTACATTCTATCCAAAAAAATTGAACATAGATAAAATGATGACTTTAGTCAAACTGTCAGTCAGGTTTTTATCATTATGTATCTTATTTAGACAAATGGTTCTTGATTATATAATGTCTCTAATAAAATGTAATATAATACCTATGTGTTTTGATTTTCTATGACAAACTAAACTTCATGATAAATTGTGTGCTGATTGACTATCATAATATAAATTAATAACTGAATTAAAATGTTTGAGTTTAGAAGACTATCCTTTAAGACATAAGGATTCATTTACTACCACATTAAGGGAAATATACCCAGATTCCCTGGTTGATACAACAACCACGGACTATATGTTTCCATTCCAAGAAATAGGGACACTATTAGTAGTG
Source organism: Viscum album (assembly GCA_963277665.1). Taxonomy (NCBI): domain Eukaryota; kingdom Viridiplantae; phylum Streptophyta; class Magnoliopsida; order Santalales; family Viscaceae; genus Viscum; species Viscum album. The sequence continues at coordinate 540,163,641 of OY728156.1, forward strand.
AACACGTATCTGGTCAATGATTTTATGGTGTTAGTATTACCTATATAGTAGGAATCCAAAAATCCTACTAGGATTTAATAAGCATCAATATTCTTACCAAAACATAAATATAAATTAGAACTACTAGATAGATTTAAATGATCCGCTTAAGGGAATGCCAATGTGGAATCCCATGTGCAGCCATAAATCTACTTAATATGCATATTACAAAAGAAATTTCATGTCTAGTGCAAATCATAGAGTATATTATGCCACCAAAAATATTTAATTAAGGAATTTTAGACATAAATTCATGAATATCTTATTCAGTAGTGGGTACTTGAGTCAAATAAAATATAAATTGTTTTCTAAGAGGTACATTGATTGGTTTGAGGTATTCAAATAAATATCACTTTAGTGTCTTTAAAATGTAAGAGTACTGAGATAGGTAAAGATATTTATTTGGTATATCTATAGTGATTTCAATATCTAATATCTATTTAGCTTCATCGAAGTCTTTCATTTCATATTTTTCTTTTAATTGGGATTTTTGCATTAATTATTAAACTTGTATTTTTACATATGTCTAGCATTCCATCAACTTAAATTAGATGGTAATCATGAAATTTTGAATTCATTTAAAGTATACACGTACATAATATTGGATCCTTGTAAATTTTTTGTCTATCATAAAGGAATAAAAAAATTTATTCCACTTCCTAAAATCTTATTTTAAACCATATAATGATTTATTGTATAGGAATACTTGGTTTGGTTTGAGTTCCTTAGAATGAAAACTATGAGGTTTTAAATTGAGTGATTCATTTAAATCCCCATGCACAAAGGATGTTTTGAAATATAATTGTTCGATGTGTAGATCAAGATAGGATGGAAAGGCTCGTAAGAGCCTAATAGAATATTTCTTAACAATGGGGAAAAAATTTCAACATAGTGAATACCTTCTCTTTGAATAAATATCTTGGAATCTAGCCTAGCACTATATTTAATTTTTTCCCTTGATGTTGTCTTCCTTCCTTTTGTAAATCCACTTTCACCCAATCACCTTAGAATTAAGTGGTTTGTTGACAATGGTCCATGTGTAGTTTTTTCTTAGAGATTCCATCTCATCATTCATGGAAAATATATAGTGTTTTGAGTATTTAGCATTTAAATATCGACTTTATTTTTGAGGATCGTCATCAATGAGATCATGGTACACATGAATAGAATATGAATTCATATCATCCTGGATAAACTGATTAGGAGGAATTTGGACCCTATATCTATCTTGGGTTAGTTATAAATATATATTATTGGGAGAATGTTCAGACTCAGAATCTGAATCGGAAGTAGACTTAGATTCAGCCACATCACTAGGATGATTATAAGGGGGAGTGGGATGAACATCTGCCTCAAAGTGAGCTGGAGGCTCATCTTCATCAACCTTGTGAAGGTATAGATCAATACACCCATATGTTCCAGCCTTGGTTTTGGGAGATGAGGATTCGTGGGAGACTACATCCCTATTTATGATGCATTTTTGGTAACCCAGTTTAACAACCTATATTTTTATCCCCTTACTCTCTTGAGATAACCAATGAATATGAATTTGAGTGTTATTGGTTATAGATTATTAGTTTTGATATGAGTATAAGTTGTGTAGTAAAAAACTCTCAAGTATGTGTAGGATGGTGTATTACCATTCCATAATTTTTCAAGTGTTTTTATTTGATTTGATGTTGAGGGAAACCTATTATTAAGGTATACGTAAGTGTTAAAAACATTTTCCAAAAAGGATTAAGGTAGACCCGAGCATGTAATCATGCTTCGGAATCTCTCAACCTTGAACCTACTATTGATTACTAAGAGATAATCTCCTTTAACCTTTTCAACATTCTCTATAAATGACTCTCTATATGGACAAATGTGAAAGGAACATCTAGAATCAATGACCCACTCATGATTGAGGGTATGGATGGACACATTTTTTACCCTAGAAGTGTCATATCTTGAGTCAACCATACGAGATTGGTCAGTGGGCTATTTGGATTCTAACACATGCTTGAGTTTCCAATACTTGGGCTTAGTGTGCCCTAGTTTTACACAATGAAAACATGTGACCTTTCTTTCCCAAGAGCCATTTTTGGGTTTTGTGTGTTTATTGTTCTTGTCTTTGTCCTTGGTAAATTGTTTCTTTTTACATTTTCCTTTAGGTTTACCCCTATTGAATAGGATCTATTCCCCACTTGTAACTCTAATTTTGAGTGTAGTTATTTAGAGATGAGGGATTACTTAACCTCTTCAAGTGTTATTGAGTCTCTTCCATACATCATCATTTCCACTAATGAACTATAATTGTGGTCAAGAGAAATTAATAGAATCATCTTTTGATCCTCATAATTGGCAATTACATTAATATTGGAAAGATCTAACATCACATTATTAAATTCATTAAGATGCAATTTTATAGAACTACCATGTTTCATTTCAAAAGTGATCATGTGATGTTTTTATAGAATCTTACAAATAATGAAGCAGTCATATAAAATTTCTCTAATATTATCCAAATACAGGTAGTGGTGGACTCAATGGAAACCTCTCTAAGAACCTTATCTCTAAAAGACAATAAAATAGTGTTTTTTTCGTTGAATAGAACATCAAATTGGAGATCTACATATTTTGTACTGGTGTTTCCATTCTCACTAATAGTGATAATTTGATTCATGGGACCATAAAGGGCATCTATCGGGCCTTGTTGTATAAGAAAGGCTCTCATATTAATCCTCCATAGGTTAAAATCATTATCATCGTTGAATTTATCTATTCCATACCTCATCATGGAAATGTTTACCCACAAGGTAGATGTCGAGTTCTTGGGGAAAATACTTAGTGTATGTCCCCAACAGTCCACCAAACTCTTGGGTAAATGATTCTTTATTGAAGGGATATGAAATGTTGAGAAACTATAATTGGATAATGGTTTCAAAAATACAATTTATAAAACAATGTTGAATTAATAGTGAGTTAATTTTGCTAAAATATACCAAATATAACTAATTGTAAAATAGGACTAGAAGAATTGAAAATTAGTAGCATCAGAATTGTAAAGAAGAAAACACAAATTCATGGAAAAAGAAAATCTAATTGGCTTTGAAACCACATGTGAAGAAGGTTGTGTGTAATGGAAAATAGAAAGACAACAACAGAACTCCAATTCTGATAAAAGATCATTTAATTTATTTCTAGTATCAAATAGCGAATATGGAATTGTGGAACCACAATGCAAAGAAATTAAACAGAGTGATAGTAACACAAGATTTATGTGCTTTAGTCCGTTTAAGACCTACATACATGGAAAGAACACCACACAGACACTCTTGAATTTTTAAATTCTCAAAGAAAACCTAAAAAGGTTAAAAAATAGAGAATACAAGACTAATAGAAAACATTAAATATAGAAGATATCATCAAAATATTTTGGGACTATGTGAATACAGAGAGTCGGGGGAAAAACAACTTATAATACCGGATTAAATCTGAATGTCCGAATATCTCCATGATTTCAAGAACACTAATGATGTTGCTCGGATTGGAACTCGTAATGGAAAGATATATTAGGAACAAGGTATTTGTCTTCATATTAGAGTGTTTAAAATTCTTCACAGTAAAGGGAAGTTGACGTGAAACTCCCCCAAGAACCGCCTACCTGGGGTGTGTTGGGAGGCCAGAATAACACCCAATTTAATCCTCAGTTTAGGATGAAGACATCAAAACTGATAGAATCGATAGAGAGAAAGATAAATTCTATTGGTGAGATATATTTTTTGGATCTAATATTTTTTTCGAATGAAAGTGCCACAAGGGTGATGAAACCCCCTACCATAACCCGAACTAAATAACCTCATATCCAAAGAAATGATTCCATGAAGCTAACCCTAAAAAAACAAGACATTGGTACTTCAAACATCCCAAACATATGGATGGAGAGTATTTATGGGGTGCCACTAGTTATCAATGGCCATCAGTGAAGCACAAATAACATACCTGGATTTTCACATAGGCAAGAAAACCAAGAAGCTATGCAATAATTTTATGAGAAGCTCAATTAAGTAATACCAGATAATAAAATAAGACCAACAAATTATAACAAGCAGTAGATATTAAATAGATAAAATTTAATAATAATAATTCATGTATTAAAAAAAAGAATGGAATAATGAATTAAAAGGTGAATTAAATATGAAAACTAAAATTGAATACCCAAAATTCATAGAGAAGGATCTTCCATCTGACCACTATGAATGTATATTTTTCTTTCTAGTAAAAATCATATAAACATCCTGTGATAGATGTTTTTTGGGTATTTTTTTCATAGATGGTTTTAATCCCTTCCAATTTTACAAAGGAGGATGAACAATTAGACACAATATTTGATAACTTCATCGTTAACCTTGAATGCTTCACCCACAACATCAAAAATGATTCTCTAACCAATATGTATATTCATATATCTCAAATATAATCCCAAAATTTGATTATTTTTAGGATTATTTCATATTAATTTATTGATGTGAAACCCTCAAAAACCAGTGCTGAAAAAGACACACATGAAGGTGTCTTACATTTATACTTATCATATTTTATATTTATTTTTTATATATTCACTAATTTAATTGAATGTATTTTTATTAAATAAATTATTATTATTATTTGTGGTTTTTTTATATCTTTTTAATATAAGGTATATTTGAATTATCAATTCTATATAGGAGTACTCCTCCATCCCACCAAATGATATCTGATCATGATGAGAGATGCCTTACTATATTTTTTCATAATTGAATAAATAGGTAATATAAATGAGGTAATTTTATCTCACCATAAATGAATGATCAATTAAATTATTCCTAATATGATATGATATATTATTATGTGTGAATTATTTCTTTTTTATTGATATTGTTTGTTTTTTTATGAAACATCACGTCAACACATGTGATCATCAAAATATAAAAAATATTCAATGTTGGGTTTTTAATATTATATTAATTTATAAAAAATATAATGAATGTAATTTTTAAGGTCTCTACATTTAATTGTTAGTTATGAATATATATATATATATACATAGATAATACACTTTATTGTTAATAGATAAACATTTTTTATGAAAATGAATATTTCTTTTCTAAAATTACTTTTTTATAAAAAATGTAAATTTTTTTATTAATAGTTTATCATTTTTTATTATAAAAGTTTTTTTTGTTTCATGTGTAACAATATATCCTTTAATTTTGAGATCTTGCATTGTATTTCTAGGAGATTTATATTCTTTTGATCAAAAACTGTAATAATATATTCTATGATGTTTATTTTCTAAAAAATTCCAGTGCCAAAAAAATACAATAACATTCTCAATATGAAATTTATAAACACTTATTCAAAAAAATTTGAATCATTTGATATGCACTATAATATATTATTTTTAACTATTATCAAATTAAGGGTTGTAATATTCATCACTTACCTTAAATATTTAGGTAAAATATGTTTTATTTATTCTATTTTTATAAATAAAACATGTTATTATATTTTATTTTAAAACCAATAAAATTAATGATATAAAATTGAATTTATATATAATTTGGAAAATTTTACAAAAATATATTTATCATAAGTAATAATTATCCTAAATGGAATTTTTATGTATTTTAAAATGATTTTGTTAAATTTTTTATTAGATAAATGGTTTTAAACACTTTTATAACAATTAAAAAATTCTATACACATATCTAATTTTTTCTAATAAGTATTGTAAATGATTAATTTTATCTAATCATGTCCATAAAAGAGATAATGAATATAAATAATTTATTTTTGATAATAAATAGTTATAATTTTGATTAAAAAAAATTCCAATGTTTTGATAGTTTTTATTTATTTCATATCCATATACATAAGTCATTTTTATCGTGTTCAAAAGAAAATTTTGTTGGATAAGTGATGTAAATAGTTATAATTTTCTCTAATAATTATTGTAAATAATTTTAGTCAGTGATGTAATTTGAATCAATGAATTTTTATTTACATATTAAAATTTCATTTTAATTCTTTCATGTCTCTTCACATTTTACACATTTCTCTTGCAATAAAATCACTTTCATTTTATTTTTTTACCCTATGTGGAATTTAGTAATTGGATTGTGATGTTTGTATGAATTTTCAATTGCAACACCTTTATAAAACCTTATGTTTTATGAGGGTCATCATTACACTATATTAATCACTTCAGTTTATCAAATCATGTTTTATTCCCTTCCTTCACTCTCAATTGAACAAGGGAAACCCCCTAAAGCTTTATCAAATAGGAAGTTTGAAGCCTTTTCTATATTTATCACTTCATGAATCCCACTCCATCAATCGTGTTCCATAATACTTTGAAGAGTTGATCCAGTTATAGATCATAATTAGATAATTTATACTCATTTTCAGATTGGATCTACTTACAAATGTATTTGTAGATCCATAAACAATAATATGGGAATTTTTTGTTCTAATAAGTCATAATAGTCAATATTAATAAGATCGGGCTATAAGTGTCCTTTATACTTTAAATTCATTGATTATTTCAAGTTCTTGAATTTTTTTCTTGATCTTAATTCTCTGTATTGTGCATTTGTAATTTTTTTATCTTAATAGAATTCCAAATTTGGTGGTTTTATTATTGTAAATATAAGACCATAACAGTCAAAATCACATAAATCTATATGTTCTTATTTCTTTCTTGTTCAGTTTCTCTTTATTTATGTTACGTCATTTACCTCTTCTTCTTCATATTTCCAGGACACACCAAGATTCTACTCATATTATGAAACTCTTGTATTTTTATCACTTTAATTTTAATCAAAAAACTTAATGGTAACAAATCATTCATTTAGGTACCTAATCCTTTCTAGGGTGTGTTCGTTTAATTATTTCCCCAATAATATTAGTATAAATGTATCTAAAAAAATTAGGCCATAATCTAAGTATGTGATAAAAAAAATTTAATGGAGATAATGAATTTAATATTTATAACATTAAGATGAGATCACTTCTTGTACACTGGGGGATTATCTATACATTTTTTGTCCATAATAAACCATTAATTACTCTATATAATGAAAAACACAGTACAAAAATGTCTTATTATGACTCTATTGATATCTTAAATAAATCCCACAACTCCCTTTTATTATCCCTAAGATTTAAATTCCGTAGGGAGGAATCTTATGAGTCTTCTACTGATGGAATTTGGTTTAAACATGAGGAATTATATAAGACTACTTCATTTTTTAGAAATCATTAAAAAATTAATATGATGTTTACCATTAAAATTTGGGTTAGTAATTATATTAAGGGTTATCATGATGAATTTAAAAAATTATACTTGGTGTTTTTAATATCAATGACTCTATTGAAGATGATGACTAAGCTATGATCCTGCTTATTTTTAATACTATTTCATAAATTTCTCCAACTGAAACCATGATGTATGGGGGTGACTCAATAACCCTAAAAGATATTACAGTGTATTTATTGTCTAATGAAATTCATAGTAAACCTTATGTAATGTTTGAGGAATAGATATTGTTTACTAGATATAGGCATGAGATCAAAAATAATTGGAAATATTTAAATAAGGGTAATGGAAAGAACAATAAGAAACCTAGGTCTAATATTTCTAAATCTTAATCAAGTAATCTTACCTTCTTAAGTTTTTGTAAATTTTGATACATTATCCATGAATATAAAAAACCCAAAAAAATACAATGTAAGCCCTTATGAACTATTTGATAAATCTTTGTTTGTTAATGCTTGTTATGATAGTGCTCTAGTGCTTAATGTCTCCACACATGACTTGTCTAGTGACTCGGTCCTTGACTCTAGTTTTTTCTTCCATATGTGTCCTTATAGATATTATTTTCATGATTTAAGTAAGAGAGTAGTAGTATAATTTAATAATTGAAATTATATGATGTGCAGGATCTAATTTAGAGGTTCTATTATTAAAACATTGTGATCATTTAGTTTTCACCCTGCTTGATGTAAGGTTGGTCTCTAGCTTGAAAAATAATTTAATCTTCTTAGGTTATTTAAATAAAACAATTGTCTTCAAGTCTTAATCATATTTTCTAATCAACTCCAAAGGCTCTATAATAGTTTTTAACGGATTTATAGATAGTGGGATCTATATTTTGGATTGGAAAATTCATAGTATAAAATTTGGTAGTCACTATAAATAATAATAATATTTTATTATTATTATTATTTGGAATATAAGTTATGGTAATTTTAGCTTCAAGTTTATTAAGGAAATAATTATAAGTGATTTTTTGAATGACATCACACCAAAAAAATATTTCATTTGGTTAACATTGTGTTTTGGGTAATGTTATAATGTTAGTTTTAATATGTATTCTTTTAAGGGTAATAATCCTTTAGAGTGTATCCATTATGAGCTATGGGATCCTTATAAGGCTTCCACTCATGATAGAGGCTCATATTTTTTAACCTTGAAAAAAATTTAAATTTTTATTCATTTTCGAGAGAAACCACTTTAAGTGAAAATGGTGAACCATACAATAAAAAAAGTAAACCATGATGGGAATTTATTTTCCATGATAATAAAACCTTAATGTGATATTACCTAGTATCTGATAAAGACTAACTATGATAAAAAATTTATTCCTCCGAGGATCCTTATGAATTAACTCCTCAAATAAATAGTCCATCATGAACCATCTCTTAATGAATTCCTATATACTGATTTTTATTTCATTAAAGCTCCAAAGAATAATGTGTCATGAGAATTAGTTCATTCATATTATTACTTGGTTCGGAATATCACAACTCAAGCCTTCATCCATATTTTTTCATCTATTGATACATTGATTGAGAAATTCTCTTCTACCCACTTCTTCATAAAATGTATGAGGAATAACATTCCATTGGACATGGTAGAAACTTTATTGTCCACAATTTCCTCCCCTCTATAATCTTTATAAAATAAAATCATTTTCTCTAATATTTAATTATTGATTAACACCTTTATTTTAATCAAATGGTCCATCCTCCTGAATAGTGTTCTCAATAATCTTTTTTATAGGAGGCCTCCTATGAGGGAGGAAACTCATAACTCATTATAACCTCATAGGGACCTATATACTTTACAATTCCATTAAAGGGGGACTAAATAGGCTTACTACATTAATACCTTTGCCTAATGATCTTTTAGTCAATTTGTTTTGGAGATAATATTAGTATCTATGAGCCTTAATCATCCTCTATGCATTAATTGTATAGTCATAATTTTTAGTGGACCTTTTCATCCCTTTCATCAAAAATTTATGAAAAAATTATTTGGGTTTATCATCATCATCATAATCAAATGTTTAAAATGGTGACTCAATAGTTATTGCCTCATTTTATTTTATTTACTCCACTAGGGAAGGACCCAAATTTTTATTCTTCTTATTTATATTCCTTTCCTATCCCCCAAATTCCTCTGTATCAGTGGACCCATTTCCAAAATTTGAAAATATATTCTCTAGTATGAATGGGGAGCTCCCTGTTGGTAGTGGGGAGCTATTATTTTCTTTAAAACCTGGACTAGGCCCCTTAATAAATTATTGTTCCTAAAAAGATATTCCATGTAGTTGGTATTCTTTACTTGAATAAACCTTTGGAAGAATAAACATCACACCTTCTGGAGAGAAAAAATTGATCCTTATTGATTCCATATCCATCCACTGTAATGACCCAAAATTTTGAATAAATCTTGTTTCCTAATTTTATGTATTAATTTATTTTATTTTTATACTCAACAAAAATGTTTCATTTGATAAAATGATTATAATTAAAATGATACCGTTGGGTTTATATGTTTATATGACCATTGGTCAATATGACCACTGGAAACTAAACGTTTTGATTATTGTCTCTAAATACAAGTAATCTTGGTTAATTATTATAGAAAAAAGATTCGATGGCCTCACCCAGTAGTCATGGAACGATCGAAGCCCATCCAACAGAACTTGGGAAGGAGGTAGCACCACTGGGCTTTGCTCTGGACCAAACCCAAGCCGAACTTCATCGTGTGAAGCTAGAACGGAATCGCATTTGCGAGAAGTTCAAACTGATAGAAATTACTACTCATGCGATGTTAGTATGCATATTTTTGATGAAGCTTATGAATTTTTAAATGATCGGAAAAATATAGTATGCATATTTTTGATGAATTTTAGAAATAGGATATTTTAAAAATGTTTATTTAAACCTTAAATAAATAAAAATGTGTAATGATTTTCAAAAAACGGTCTTCTACAATTATGTTCAGCAAAAAATTTTGAGTCTAATAAGATCAACATGATTTTTGATGAATAGTAAATTATGAATAGTGAATTTACCCTTAGGATTAGTAATGTGACCGAATGGATTAGTAATTTCACTCAAAAAAAGTTTTAATATAATTTAGACACCTAGATTAAGTAATGACATTCAATAAAATGGGTAAATAACAGTTTCATAAATTATTATTCAAGTATTAGTTTCTTCGGGTGAATAGTTTTTTTTAATTACAAATTAAATTAAAAATATTTAGAAATTTATTTTTATAAAATGGATTTCATTTTTGAACTTATAAAATCGATATTATGTTAAGGTAATTTTTGGGGATTTTTCCGAAAAAAATAAATTTTCGGTGAATAGTGTGTTTATTTAAAAAATGAATTAAAAATATTTAGAAAATTATTTATATAAAATAGAGTTCAGTTTTGAAATCAGAGTATTGATATTTGGTTAATGTGAAATTTTGGGATTTTTCTAAGAAAGTTGAATTTTTAGTGAATAGTAAAAATACAGTTTTAGGGTTTCGGTATGTTTAATGACATCATAACTGTGTCACGATGATGTCAGGAGATATTTTAAAGTATGGTCGACTAAAGAGGATGAATTATTGTGTGGGGGTCCCCATGTGGCCTAACTCTATGGTAAGTACTATGGGAGGGCCCATGCTTTTGAGAAAACCACTTTTGAGGTGTCCCTTGGCCATTAATGCCTTGTCCCCACACATTCCCTATAAATACCAAGACCTCCTCTCATCGTTTCGACTCCAAAAACGTCCTCAACGAAGTTATGGTCTCCTTACCTCCCATGGAGTCCTCCCAAGGTGCCCCCAAGCCCTCAAGGTCCCATAATTTGAGTTTTAAGAGTTACGTTTTAAGTTAAGCGATCTGATCTCTCTCTTTCTTTTCAAGAAATCTCTTTTATGTAATTTCTTTTATGCTCCATGTTCTTATATTAAAGTGTGTTCTTTTATACTACTCTTACTGCACTTTTCATGTTCACATAATGAGAGATCCCCTCTTACTCTCATTATTTCTTTTTATGAAGTTTTAAGTGGCGCCGTCAGGCTGCCGAAATTTTTGTAACAGATTCTTTCTCCCTTCTCATTTTTTAAGATCTATTTTCATGTAATGTTTTTCAAGTTCCTTTTTATTATGTTGGGGTATGATCTCTAAATTTATCATACTGATATTTTATGATCATATGATGTGAGAAACCATTTGATCTCTTCAATTTAGTATTTTGATGTTTTAAGTGGCGCCGTTAGGCTGCCGAATTTTTATGTGGTTCTTCACCCTTCTCGTTTTGAAGTTCTACTTTCATGTCAATTCTTTCATGTTCCTTTTTGTTATGTTGGGGTATGATCTATATATCTATAGTACTGATCTTTTATGACCATATGATTAGAGACCCCATTTGATCTCTTCAATTCAGTATTTTGACGTTTTAAGTGGCGTCGTTAGGCTGCCGAATTTTTAAGTGGTTCTTCACCCTTCTCGTTTTTAAGTTCTACTTTCATGTCAATTGTTTCAAGTTCATTTTTTTTATGTTGGGGTATTATCTATATATCTATCATACTGATCTTTTGTGACCATATTATGAGTGACCCCATTTGATCTCTTCAATTCAGTATTTTGAAGTTTTAAGTGGCGTCGTTAGGCTGCCGAATTTTTAAGTGGTTCTTCACCCTTCTCGTTTTGAAGTTCTACTTTCATGTCAATTATTTAAAGTTCCTTTTTGTTGTGTTGGGGTATGATCTCTATAACTATCATACTGATCTTTTATGACCATATGATGAGAGACCCCATTTGATCTCTTCAATTCAGTATTTTGAAGTTTAAGTGGCATCGTTAGGCTGCTAAATTTTTAAGTGGTCCTTGCACCTTTCTCCCTTTTCAAAGTTCTAATTCCATGTCAAGTATTGCAAGTTCCTTTTTATTATGTTGGGGTATGATATCTATATCTATCATACTGATTTTTTTTATGTTAATATGATGAGATACCCTATTTTATCTCATCAATTCATTTTTGGTTGAAGTTTATGTAACGCTGTTAGGCTGCTGAATTTTCATAAGAGAAATCTTATTTTTGTCTTCCTTTCATGTTCTTCATTTCATATGGTATATTTTCAAATTTCAATACCATGTTCTTAAATCTCTTATATTCTGTCCCCGTACTATTGTATGGGTCATTTATGAATGTTGGACCCATGTCCCCTCTCTTTTCAATGTTTTCTAAAACCCCGAAACATAGTTGTTATGCTGTAGAATTTTCGTCTCAAAATGCCTCTCTCTTTTCTCAAAATTATTTTATGTTATAAAGTGAATACTCAAAGATCTTATTTATACAGGTGTATTCACACATATATCAAAATGTTCTATTTTAAATTCTGGTATTTACATACATGAGACCCACTCTCCCCTTCCGTGGGTTTAAAGTGATGTAAAGATCATGTCTTTAAAGAATTTTTTAAAACGTTATGATTATGAAATGAAACCCATTTATTTTATGCTATATGGGTTATTTATGAAATGTTTGATGATGATATATGTGGCTCACATGATAATAAAGGAAAATTTAAGGGTGTGCTCTGATAGCGCTCCAATGCATTGGGTAATGATGTAACCACTAGAGATTACAATTTTCACGATACCTTGGAGAATAACCTTGGTAATTTTCAAATGACACATTGGGGATGGACCTTGGTGATATGATCATGATTGTCTATGTTAAATTATGTATCCAATTATTCATGTTATGAAAAATGTTATTTTTATTATGAAATCCCTCATGATTTTTTTCTCATGCCTAAAAGTTCTTTTCATGACCTTATTAAAGTATATCAAGTTCACATGTAAAATGTTTCTCTTGTTTCCCTTACTGGGCCATCTTCTCACCCTTTCTTTTGATGTATGTCCCCAGGTTATGAGATGCATTAATGAACCTAGGATGAACATTAGGAGAATCCTTTCAAGGGTTTAAGAAGAATGTTTTATGTTTTCATGTTTTTCGTTCCTGGTTTCCAAGACACCAAACCTTAAAGATCATCCATTTTGTGAAATGAAATGAAATTTTATGTTATAAAAAGTGCGGGATACTATTGTTGGTATCAAAGGATGGTTTAGTTATTTTTGGAAATTAGGATATGAAAACTTTAGGAAGAACCCTATAGAAAAGTTTGAATATAGGAAATTTTCCAGATATTTTGGTGAGTATTGAGTAAAGGGTTTCCAAGCAAATACATCCTTGTCTATATATGAGCAGGTAGAGGTGGATCTAGCACAGATGTACATAGGCGTAAAACCCGAAAACACCGCTTAGAGCTAGACTTGAACGGGAACTGGTACACGACAACGGGCCTTGCTGCACTCTTGGTTACGACACTCCCGAGGGATCTGCTTTGGTAAATTCATAAGCTTAGTATGAACCATTGTTAAAGGAACAAAGATAAAATAAAATAAAGATTCACATAAGAATATATGATCATGGATAACCAAGATGGGAACCTAGGGGATCACAAGTTAGGGTATACTTTTCTTCTACAAGTTATCCTTATATGATTTCGGTTCCTTTTCATGATTATTGGATAAGTATTTAAGCCCCCAATTATAGTTTCTTTTCTTAGTTAATGGCGGGAAATGGAAGAACATGTCCCAACAACCAATGTGATAGGAAATGCGACGATTTTCATATTAATATGACAGAGATGATTAGGGGATTAAAATATGATTATTATTTTGGAAGACGTTCACTATTTTGGGGACCCAATATGATCGAGGTAAATAGATTACTACAGTATTTTCATTGAGGAGTAAGGTTGACTTATATTTTGAAGAATAGATGAATTTAAGGTGGACTTATAGTAATTTAGGTTACTTATGGAAACGATTAACCTATCTTCAGTAAAATATGTTTAGGTTAGCTACTTTTGTTATAAGATGTTAGGAGTGGTTGATGTTGTTTGGAGATGAACAATGATGTTTATTTTAGAAGACTATGTTATCAAATCCTTCTTGTATTTGGGTTTCAATATTATTTTGGTTTATTTTGAGTAATCTTAATGACCGTTATTTTTGGAATGGTCAATGATGAACTATGGGTAGTACCATGGAACTTTGGAGATTTAAAAGTAGATTCCATTCTTATGGGAGTCTTTCTTTTTGAAGAGTTGTTTTACCATAACCTTCTGTTTTTGGGATAATGTTTAAAGATAGAAGAAATTGATAGTTAATCTTTTGTGGATTATGTGATTCTCTAGATGATGATTCTTGTGTTTTGATGAGACCATGTAGTTTTGAATTCTCATAGTTTGGAGAAAAGATTATTTTTGGGTAGAAACTTAATGAAAGATTAAACATCACATGAAGATAGGTATATTTTCTTATGTTTTTGTTTTATGTTGTAAATGAATTCCTCAAAATTATGAAAAGGAACATAATACAAAAACTTTGTTGGTTTAAGTTTCCTACTAGGTAATCAAAGACCGTTTACACACATCATAAGTTTGGAATTTTCATATTGTTAACTTTCTCCTAATCATGTTCTCTATCACTCTCCCCTAGAACTTGACCCTTTGTTTTTTTCTTCCATGTCCATGTTTTCCCACATGGAATCCAGCGCGCAAGTCCCTTTGTCAAAAACATTATTCTCCATTTCTCGATTTTGAGGCCCAAAAATTTGGCAAACACTGGAAAACGACGCTATATTGTATTTGCTCTTTTTGTACCGCCTCCAGATCATCCATTCCATTGTCGAGGTTCTTCGTTCAATCATGGATTGTAGATAACATCTCTTGAACTCGAGAAATCACCATATAAACCCCTTTTGTCTACAAATTGAACATCGTGGTCTGCTTTGTTAACAAATACAACATGAGGGCCCACATTGTCAACAAACACAATCACCTAAAAAATGCTACAATGATACCTTGAAGGATTTTTGCCTAACAATCTCTTCCTTTGGGTTTATTGACAAATTTTTTATAAAATGATACTGCGTTAATGCTTCAGCCACCATTCGCCTCTTGCGATTCTGACAGCGATCAAGGATTCACTAAACACATACTCTAAGCGCACATGAGCAATGATCAGCGTGAGAAACGAGAGTAAATGAAAAGTTCATCAATGAATCACTTCATTTATGAAAACCACTTGATGATACCAAACTAATACCAAATTCCAATCGCTGGAAATCATCTCACACTATTCCAACATCACTCTTTTGTTTTTATCATGATCCTCAGCTGTCGTGATATTTATGATTTGATCGATCACTTCTAGCATCGTTATATTTAAAACTCTCCTCCTATCTCATTGCTTCCCCCTATCTCGTTGCTCCACCTGTCAGATTATCCATGTGTCTTTGACTAAGACATTGTATCCCTTAGCCATAGTTTCTCCCCCTTGAGGAGTCACTGTTTCTCCCCTTTGTCAACGAGCCCAAATGTCACTCCTTTGTGGTCCGAGACATTGGAAAAAACACATATTAACACAGTAGAGAAAAACACACCATACCTCGAGGAGAGGGGGTCCCACATCCACACTTGTTTATGTGTGGGGAGTCGACTGAACTCCTAGAGCCAATCGATGTCTCTCAAAAGCTTCCTTGGGTAAGGCCTTCGTCAGAATTTCTGCACCCTGTAGTTTTGTAGGCAAATACGCCAACTTCACGATTCCCTGTTCAACCTTCTCCTTGATAAAACAATACTTTATCTCAATGTGCTTTGTTCTTGAGTGATTAACGAGATTTTTGCTGAGATTTATAGCATTTGAGTTATCGTACTGGATTCCGATCGGAGACTTCACTGCAACTCCCATATCATCAAGTTGCTGCTACATTCACAATAATTGTGTGCATGCTTGAGTGACAACAATATACTCAGCTTCTGTAGTGATCAAGGAAATGAAATCTTGCTTATTTCTTAGCCATGAAACACACAAACCACCAAGATAAAAAGAATCTCCTGACATTGATTTCCTATCATCTGCAGATCCGGCCCAATCCGCATCTGTATATCCCAAAAGCTCTTGCTGAGATTTGTCCGTATACTTCAAACCGAAGTCCATAGTTCCTTTGATATACCGAAGTATTCGTTTCACTGCAAGCATGTGGATTTTCATGGGATTGCTTTGATATTGCGCTTCTTGGAATGTGGCGAAAACAATATTAGGTCTCGTTGCTATCAGGTACAATAAACTCCCAATAATCTTCCTGTACTCTGTGATATTAACGGCCTTGCCATTATTATCTTTCGATGATTTCATTCGGGTAGCAAC
Source organism: Viscum album (assembly GCA_963277665.1). Classification (NCBI taxonomy): domain Eukaryota; kingdom Viridiplantae; phylum Streptophyta; class Magnoliopsida; order Santalales; family Viscaceae; genus Viscum; species Viscum album. The sequence continues at coordinate 540,180,281 of OY728156.1, forward strand.
CAGAGTCTTTACATCTTTGAAATTTTCCATTCCAAATCTTCTTAGAACCTCCTTGGCATATTTGGATTGAGAAATGAATGTGTCATTCCCTCCTTGTGTCACCTATAAACCAAGGAAAAATGTCAGTTCCCCAATCATTGACATTTTGAACTCATTTTTCATGAATTCAGAAAAATGTCTGCATTGAGCTTCATCGGATTCGTCAAATATTATGTTATCGACATAAACCAACACCATCATCCTTTGATTACTAACGTTGTTGAAATAGAGATTGTAATCAACTCCCCAGCACTGGAAACCAAGCTTCTTCAAATATTGATCAAGCCTTGAGTACTATGCTCTTGGTGATTGTTTCATCCCATATAAAGCCTTCTTCAGCCGACAAACCTTGCTCTCATCCTGATGAATGAGAATACCATCTGGCTGCTTGATATACACTACTTCCTCCATAATCCCATTCAAGAATGCCGATTTGACATTCATCTGAAACACTTCGAACTTCTGTTGCACTACAATGGCTAGAAATAATCTGATTTTCTCCAGCCTTGCAACCGGTGCAAATGTCTCATCAAAATCTATTACCTCTATCAGGGTGTATGATTTGCACTAGTTGTGCTTTGTTTCGAATCGATGTGTCATCATCATTCATCTTGTTGCGAAAGACCTATTTAGTCCCGATGACATTCTTATCTGCTGGCCTTGAAACAATCTCTCATGTCTGATTCTTCTCAATCTGATCTAGATTTTCATTCATTGCTTGAACCCAATTTTTATCTTCAGCTGCATTATCAAAACACTTAGGCTCTACCTCAGATAGGAAAGATGTCTGCTGTAGAGATTTCATTCTTCTTTTCTGAACTAGAGCTGACTGACTGATCACCAATGATATTATGCCTGTCAATTTTAGCTCGACCCATTGGCTTCTTTGTAGATACGAATTTCACTTCCTCATGCTCATCATCGGTATCTTCTTCTGAATCAACATCTGCCACTTCTGTTCCCTCAATGTTTCTTTCCTCACCACATTCATCAGAAAATTGTTCATTGTGCTGTTGAATGCTCTCCACATTCTCCACTACAGTCACATCATTTCGCTCATCTACTTTTCCCAGCCTTTTGTTAAAGCATTTGTATGCTTTGGTTTTTCCTGAGTAGCCAAGGAATATTCCCTTATTTTTGCGTGACTCAAATTTCCTGTGTTTTTCTTTGTTGAGTATAAAACACTTACTTCCAAAGATTTGAAAGTACTTCACCGTTGGCTTCTTCTCGTACCACATCTCATATGGAGTCTTTCCTTCCTTCGGACACAACAGAGGTCTGTTAAAAATGTAGACTGATGTCACCACTGCTTCCTTTCAAAATTTCTTTTGTAGAACTTTTTCTATAAGCATCGTTCTGGCCATGTTGTTGATGATCTGATTTCTATTTTCAACCACTCCATTCTGTTGGGGATTTCGTACTGAAGAAACTTGATGCCTTATCCCGGGATTCTCGAGATAATCTTCCACCTGACTGTTTGTGAATTTCGTACCATCGTCAGTATGAAATTTCAGATTTTTCTACCCAAGCATCCTTTTAGATTCCCTCTGATATTGTTTTAGGAAACTGAACACATCGGACTTATGGGCAATGACGAATACCCATGCCATTCTGCTATAGTCATCAATGAAAAGAACGTAATACTTTTTTCCGTCAATGGTTCTTGGTGAAATAGGTCCACATACATCAGCATCCACCAATTTAAGAAATCTTGTTGACTTCTTTTACTTCGCTTTGTACGTCTTTCTGAAGATCTTCCCTTGCTGACAAGCATCTCACGTATGTGTATGATCATGTGAAAGCTTAGGTAGGTCTCTTGCTGCTTCACACTTTACCAGATCTTCCAGAGATGGTTGACATAGATGACCAGGTTGTTTATGCCACAATTTGTTTTCTTCCTCTCGGGATAAAAAGCACATATCTTCTTATCCACTTACAAGGTAGAGATTCCCCTTTGTTCTATTTCCCATCTCTTCCCTTGACGACACAGGTCTTCTTGGTAAACCGTATAGAATGCCCTGAGTCACACATTTGACTGACATTGAGCAAATTGTGACTGAAACATTCTACAACCAAAACATGAGCACGTCTTATTTCTTTGCCCTCAAACCCGGCCTTTCCCGACTGATCCAATTATCTTCAGGCCTTCATCGTTTCCAACCTTAAAAATTCCTTTTTTGTCATATTTTATGCATGTAACTAGATCCTTGTTGTCTGTCATGTGAGACGTACAACCACTATCAAGGATCCGCATACCAGAACGGTCTGATGCTTTAAGGGCAATTTCAACAACCACTTCCTTCTCTGATCTCTTCTTCTTTGTCCATATTTTTGTCTTCACACTCGGTATAGATTGAGACTTTGGATCTTTCTCAGAGTATGATGTACCGACTTAATCTCGTAACGCTGCAAATCAATTTTGCATCTTCAAATCACCTATTGGTTCATTGATCTGCTGCTTGGGAACATTTTGATTCTGCTTTGACACATTCCTTCGTATGGTCGATGTACAGTATCTGGCCATGTGCCCAAATCCTCCGCACAAAAAACAGTGTCCTTCGAAATATGTTCTAGAGAATTGTTCTCTGTTTGGCTGCCACCTTTGTTATTATGCCCTTCGATATATTCTGGCTATAGAACACATATTTTGTGAGTGTCCCATCTTTCCACAACAATAACACCTGATGAAAGGCACATTCATGCGTGTCACTTATGTGCTTCCAGTAGTTCCTTCAGTTCCTTGAATTTTCTAATTCTTCTTTGTACCCACATAAATTTTCATTCTTGAAAGACGTGCTTGCAGTCTAACTTCAACCCGGACTGCTTTCTGTTTCTGATCGAGCTTCAGATCAGCCTTAACATCTGAGCTCGATGGCTGCTTCATTCCTACTAAACTACAAGGCTCATCTTTCATCTTTTCAGTCTTCTGAATGATCTGTTTTCCTGATAACGTGCTGGGAATCAAAACTTTTTCTTGGTCCTCAACCCTTTTTGCAGACCGACAACTTATCCTTCAAGTTCATCGATACGCTTAATTTTATCATTCATTGTGTTATTCAAGCCATCGATCTCCCTTTTCTGTTCTTCAATCTTGATTTTATACTCACTAACCGATCCTAAGTCCTCTGGTGTTGATGACTTGAGTTTTTCAATTTCTTCAATCAACTCAGACTTCTCTTCTTTTTGGTGCTGCATATAGAGTTTGGCGTTACGAACAACTTTGTTGGCTTTCTTTGTTTTAGCTCTCCGAACATCTATCACTTCAAGAGTAGCCTTTAACTCAGCTTGCATATCAACTCTTCCTTCAACTTATTCTTCTTCATCAATGTCGGTTTCTTCCTTTTTATGAGTACTATCGAAAACTCTCACCATAGCATTATCTCCACGATCTTTGCAGTTCTCTATCTCTTCAACCTCCTCAACCTCAGACTCATCCGAACTTGTCACATTCTTGTGAAAGGAGATTCTTCTTCTTAATGAAATTTTTCTTGAACTGTTTTTTTCCTTCCCCATAATCTGAAGACTTCTTCTTGGAAATTTCGACTTCATCGACCTCATTATCTTCTTGGAACTTTTTGGGACTCCTTGCTGCAAAATGACGAACCTTTCCACATCGAAAACAAGTCAGTGGAAGTTTTCCCTTGAACATTCATTTTCCTCTTTGAAAATTTGAAAACATCACCTCATCTGTCTCTTCATCCTCCTAAGAATCTTCAATGGTGAGCTTCTTCATGACCTTGAATTCCACCTCCTTAGATTTCCTCTTTTCCATAGCCTCGTTATCATCATTTCTCATTTCATATGCAACCAAGGTACTGTGAAAATTGTCCAGTGTTAGCTTCTTAGGATCTTTATCTTCCAGTACTGAGACTTTTGGATTGAACAGAGCTGGATGTTTCTTCAAGATGCGCTTTATGATCTTAATGTCTTCAATGACTTCACCAAGACCCCGCATATCTTCCATAACAATATTTACCCTGTCAAAGAATGTATCAACACTCTCATTCGGGTTCATTTTCATATCTTCATACTTGTTCCACAGAACTTGCAGTTTTGCCTCTCTGACTTTTGTATCTCCTTCATATATATTCAATAGCTTTTCCCACAAGGCATGTGATTTTTGCATGACATCACCTTTGTATAGATAGAATTGGACAGACCTCCCCCTAAAGTCAATAAGATAAACCTTGATAAATCCCAGTGGATAGTTTGTCTAAAGTCATGGATTTATCTATGTTCATTTTTTGTTTTGATATGATGAACTTGGTTCTAATTTTATAGCCATAGGTTCAAGAATATTGCCAAATTCAATTGAAAATTGTGGAGTTTTGTGAAATTTGGGTATTTTAATTTCTCTTTTCATATTGAATTTTCCCATTTAAATTTTCTTCAATTTATTTGTTTTAAATACATGCATTCAATTTGTTATTAGTTTGCTCTTTTCTATTATTCTTTCTACTATATATGGAATTACTGCATTGGCATGTGAATTTAGTCCATTGCACTTCGCCTGCCTCTTATTCAGGGTGCCAACATGGAAATCACGGTGCTTGGTTCATTTTATTAATGGTCATCGATTTTGATAGTCACCCTTTTGATCCCTACCATCCATTTGTCTTGAGCGGTTTCACACACTGCTGGCTTGTTTGAACGGCCTGGAACCAAGTTGAATTTCCTTGGTTCTTCTGTTAGGTGGTTCAGGCTCGTGGAGGCCGGTTTCATTTAAGGAACTTACAAATATGGAGAACTCCCCTTTGGTATTGCATCTGTGCACTAGTTCTGGAACAATTTGCTGCTATTCATTTTCCCCTTCAGCATGTTTAGATTGGTTGTGCCTTCCGGACATCATTCATACTGCTGGTGTGTGGTTCTGCTGGAGTTTCGTCGGCTTCCTTCCCCGAGAGGATGTGAGGCCAACCTCAATATTCGAAGAGACCAGCCCACACGATGTGAGCACCACCTCCAGTGAGTTTCTTCAGCTCAGCAGTGATGTTCTTCCATGAGATTCAAGAAAACCAGACGGTCAGACCTCCGAGTCCGGTGCTGTAATCTATTTAATTCCGATTCTATGTTTGTTAGTTTCCTGGTTCATGATGCATTTATCTGTTTCTTCTGTTACGATTGTCTTGTTATTTTTTACCCTGTAATTCCTTTCAGGCCCGGCCCGAGGGCGAGCCCAGAGAGCCCTCAGGCTAGGGAAACAAATGAAAAGGGGCAACACCCTCCACCTCCCCAAGCTTCCCCTTCTATCCCCCTGCGATGGCGCCTCTCTTTCCCACCTCATCCCACCACGCCTCCTCGCCCCACCACGCCTCCTCACCCCACAATGGCTCCTCCCTTCTGTGAATTTTTTTTTAAAATACATCATCGATCAACAATGTGCGGGGGACACAGCCAAGCAGGCGGAGGTAAGTGAAATTTTAGGGTTTGGAGAACAAGATGGTGAGCGGCGATGATCAGAGGGAGGGAGTGAAATTTTAGGGTTTGGGGAGAGGGAGAACAAGCAAGATAGATGAATCATGATGGAATAAATTTTAGGAAAATTTCTATTTTGGTTTTGCAAAATCCAATAATGGAGGCCACAAGGTTTTCTGCTCGGCCAAAGTTTGATTTCTTATTTGTGCTTTAATCTGTTCTGCCTTTCTCGCCGCTGTCTCCATTTTGTGACCACTGAAGTAAAATCCTAGAGATGTGGCTGTGGAATCTGAGGGGATGATCCAGGTCCACTGCAAGGCCAGCCCTGCTTTGATGTATCTCCCCTGGAACGTGTCAAACCCAGTAAGGTAAACTCAATCCCATGTTCATCCTGATGCACTTTTGTTGTTCAAATTCATAATCATCATCATTTTTTTACGATCCGATTTTCTATAAAGCTTTTAAAATGGTGTTCTTGGTTTTTTAAATGTGCGTGGTTTTCAAAGATCCTACTTTTGATTCTCTGAATTTCTGATTTTTACTTCTTGATTTTCATTTTCTGGATTTCTGATTTTCGATACTAAACTGAAGGGAAACATTTTGAACACCTGTCTTGGGAAATCATTTTTCCTCGGCCGGCCCTGATTCATTTTCATTGATAATCTAATAAAATTGAATGTGTGGGTGGTTTTCTTACCATCATGTATGTCCCAAAGGGACTGGTTCTTGTTAAATACTTGTGCCCTTGCTGTTTCTTTCAATTACTTTCAGTTTCATTCATTTCCTTGCATCATGGTTCCACTGTTTGGTATTTTCTATGTTCCACTGGAAATAAACCAGACGATCCTTTATTGGCATTGGGGTGTTTCTGTTGTCCACACTCTTGCCCGCCTTCACAAAAATTAAATTCTATCATACAAACTTGATAGAAACCAATCATTCGGTTAGGAACCTAGGCCATTTTTGGGAGCATATGATTAACATTATCCTCAATAGTTTCTAATCAATAAATTATTCAATTTTTATGTGTTATAAATTATAATAATTTGTATATGATCATGTATATAAAATAGACCATGTTATATTTTCTTATCATGGAAATAGATTTTATTTATTCAGTACTATGCACTGTAAATAAATCATCTATTGAAGAAAATTTTTCTAAAGATTTACCTAAAGGTAATATGTACACATTATTTTTAATAAGTGAAAAAATTGTTTTAATTTTGGCCAATAATTATTTTTAATAGTTTTAGTAAGTTTTCTAGTTTTTTGTGCTTGAATTGTTCATGACTTTTGTATTAAATAGTTTATATTTTTTTTGATATGTGAAATAGATAGATTTTTGGTTCATATGTTCCCAGGATGAGTGCAATGCTATTTTGAGTTCAATTGACTATTGTAATTTGGCTTCGAGGTACAAGTGAAATTTCCTAAAATGTATGGATTCCTTCAATAGCATTATGTATTGGGATTATCTAAATGAGTTGTTCATGATGTTGAATTTTATAAAGTTTTATAATTATAAAAATTAACTTTTTTACCTATAGATATCGGAAGATCAAGGAATGTTGTATTTTTATCATTTATTTTAATTTGGGGAAGTGAATTAGTTGGTGGAATGAAAAATGTATCTCATAGATTTGAAGAAATGTTCATATTAAGTCACTTTTCCATCTTACTAGATGTATGGGATTTTGACATTTGGGAATGTTTAATGTGGCCCTTTTAGTTAATCAATTCTTAGGATTGGTTTCCTCTCCCTCCACTCTCACTACTCTAGTTTCAATGGTATTTTTTTTCTTGTGAGATAGTTTCATTCATTGATAGAACATTAATGATGTTTTCATCATCCAGGAACATTTCTCAACTTTATGATCTATTTGGATACACCAAAATGTTTTTTTTAACTGGGGTTATCAGGATTATAATTGGGTACGACACATTGTTAGTTTCTTTATCTTTGACATGGGTAAACAATTGATTATTTTCAATGACTGTGGCTTGTTGTTGTTAACTAGTGGACTCCTCCTACCAATGGCTAGATTATAAGGCTAACGTAGATGTTCATTTTACATTGGACATTGAATATTTTGGTTAAATTTCAAAAAGATTTCATTCTTTGTATTTTTTATAATGATTATGAAGTTGATTTCATCAATAATATTCTTGATGAGTAGATAAATGCAAGTAATATTATTAAAAATAGATAAATCTATCATATACATCTGTTATAGAACATTTTTCCCAAAAAAAATTAGTATATGTTAGTATTTTTATAATCTAATGAAAACTATTTTATCTACTATAAAATGATTTTTACATAAGTGTTTTTACCCACAATTTTGTGAATGAATCTTTTTGGTAAAATTATTTATCCATGGAAAATGTTTTTTTCCTCTAATAGAAAGCCCTCGTTGAAAAACATGAATATTTATTTTAGTGAAAATAAAAATAAATTTAATCTAATGATATTCAATACTATTTTATTTACCATCAGTCATATCAATCATTTGTTTTCAATTTTCATTGATTTTGATTTAAAAATTTCTAAAAAAATATTAAAATAAAACAATAAAAAAAATATTTATTTATTAACTTTTTATTCAACTGCTGGATATTAAAAATCCTAACATGATATTCAATATTATAAATGAACCATTTCAATAAAAGTAATGGTTATTCAACTTAATTTATACATGTTGATACCCCCATTATTTCATATTATTTAAACAAAAAAAATATATTGTGTATATTATAAAATTATTTTTATTTATAAAACATTTTGTTTTATTGAGATCATTGTAATGTGATATTTACATTTCCTATATTGAGAGATGACCTCGATAAGTGTTATATTGTTAAATTATGGACACGTGTATAAAAATATTTATCAAATTATAATGTTAGGATTTCATTGAAGGCAAATTATTCAATTCATTATTTGGCTGTTTCTATAGTTATTACTATTATTTTTATTGAGTTGGGTATGGTTTCATTACATTCAACCTAATACAATTATCATGAAATGAAATGATTTATTGTTACTAAAAATCTCTAATCATAAGAGGTTATATTTTAATAATATTGGCAGATAATCTCATAAATTACATAAATTCAAAGAAAGTTATAATTTCTCTAAAATGAAATGGATTTTAATAGTTTGTTTAAAATAAGAACATTCAACATAAAAAACTATTCACGATAAATATCAATTTACTCATTTATTAATTTATTTTGAGTGAAATAATATTTTATTCCAAATAAAATGAAATAAAAAATTGGGAAACAATGTAAATAAAAACTAAACCAGCACCATCACAAAAAATGAAATTGATAATTATGTTTTAGTGCTAATTTTAAAAACCATTACTAATTATCTCAGTTAGATTTTTTATCAGTGATTTTCAAAAACAGCTACTTATTCATGATTGTTTTTCAATAAGCAACCACCATTTATTAGCATATTTATAATGGTTCACCAAATACTAAATTTTATTTATTAATATATTTTTCATTCTTCTTTTTTAGACAATGATAAAATAAAATAAGTAAAACAGTAATTTGTTTTTAATGAATATTTATAAATTATTATTTAAGTTATTTTTCAATTTTAAATTGTTAAATATTATTTATTATTTTATAATTATTAATTAGAAATTATTTATTATTTATTATTTATTTCATGAGATCACATTCATATCAAATACTAATTGAAATTAGGGCCCTTGATTGATGTATTCGATCTAGTTTGTGGGCAAATAAATAATTCAGGGAGATGTGTGGCCTAACAAAACTAGTTAACAGGAGGGTGTGTATTTTCTCATTTCCATGTACACCCATATATAATAATGTTATTTATTATTATTTATTATTTATAAATATTAATTTTAACGGTTTAAAATATAATTTAATTTCTAATTGTAATTATTTATTAATTATAATAATATTTTAATTATTATTTAAAAAGTATATTAATTATTAGTGGTTAATTATTAATTATTATGTAGTAATTATAAATTATTATGAATTTTGAATTACTAATTATTTATATTTATTAATTATTAATTATTTAAAATTTTAATTTATATGTAATTTTCTTTTAAAATCATAAGTTATTAATTATTTTTCGTTAATTATTATTTTTGATTTCTTAATTCTTAATTATTACTTAGTAATTCTTAATTATTACTTAGTAATTCTTAATTATTGGTTATTAATTATCAATTATCAATTATCATTTATCAATTATCATTTACTTTTTATTAATAATCAATTCATAAAAAAATGAGTAAAATTTTTAAATAATATATAATTATGAATTGTTAACAATTAATTACTATATATTATTTAAAATTGTAATTAATTATTATTAATAAATCATTAATCCTTAATCGTTAATCATTAATCATTAATCATTAATCACCAATTATTAATTACTATTGAATTCTTAATTAATAATTATGATTTATTACTGAATTTATTATTAAAAATTATGTATTAATTAATTAATTAATTAATTAATTAAAATTAGGGATTAATAAATGTTAATATTTTATTATTAATTAGGAATTTTGTAATTGTTTTCAATATTTATTTAGATGATGTATTTTGTATGTCAAATAGGTTAAATAACATTTAATTATAAGTTTTTATATGTAAAATTATTCGGTGGAGTGGTTAGTACTTAAGAGTTATGCGAGATTGGGCATGAGTGGTGTCAAGATGGGTTACTTCATTCGAAGTTGTTGTCTTTAAAAAATTCATAAAATACGCAATAAAAAAATACAAATACCACTAAAAAAAGGAAAATTTGGCCTAGAACAATCTCTTGGTTTCACATCATAGGGTTTCTTCCATGTAATTACATGTATTTGTTTTGACCATATTTTGATTGGTTCTTTTTTCATGTCATTTTGGGAAAATTTAAGAAGTTTTTTGATGTTTCCAAGCCTTTGAATGATTGGACCATGGTTTGGGAAAATCGAGGGGGTATTTCTAAGAAATCATGCTTCTTATGTTGGAGTCCTAGAGGAGGGTGCATGGTTAGGTGAATTCTTTTTCACAACCATGTGGCCTTCCCCTCAAATTGTGCGCCTTAGGATAAAGGCAATTCACATGGTTGGTAAATGGGTTTTCAAAACATGTATCCAAACGATGAAACTCTTCCAATAGCCTATAAAGGGGAAAATGTTTGTTACACAATTTTCCAAAATGTGTGATTTGAATTAATTATTTGCAATTTTTTTTAGACTTCAAACCTTTCTATTTTCCTTACACTTCTTCTGGTGGTATTGTTTTCAACCAAGGAGGCTTCCCTTGAGATTTCATACCATTTGGTGATTTTTTAAGGATCATTCAGTGTTGGATTTAGATTTTCAATAGTATGATCCCATTCTATGCAATTCTTCATTGATATTCAATATATGACCTTCGCCCCTCAAACAGACCCTTAGATCGGGGCTGTAGATGCTAGATCTAAGGTTTTTCAATTGATCTAATTGATTTTCTTATATATCTATCATGTGATTGGAATTTATTTTTTGGATCTTCATTGTTAATTGTTTCTTTTTTAGGAATTTTTGTGGTATGAGATTCCTCTCTCTCTTAGAATTCTAAAATTTATGAATATGAGATTCTTATTCATGAATTCATGGCATGGGGTATCTCTTTGTATTCATAGACCCTCAATTCTCTTTAGGTTGTTCATTATGTGTGAGTGTTGATATCCAAGTATTGCAGGATTTTTGTTTCACGAAACAGATTTATTTTACAAAAAATCTCATCTCGCTGTTTGAAAACTATTTTCTAAAATTATTTAAAAGGAATGAAAAACATTTGATAAATTTGGGGACGATGTGGTGGTTTGGTAATGGTTTTGAAAATGGATTTTGCCTTGTTGTTGTAATAGAAATGGTATTAAATAATTTTTTGTGAGGTTTAAATATGTAATGAACCTTGAAAGATTCTATTGTGGAAATCCGAAGTGTGGTTGATGAAATGGAAAAGATTAATCCTTAGGGTTAAACTTTCCCCCCTATACCTATTATGTTAGTCTATTGTGTTCCCTAGGTTTCCTATGTTGTGGCAAGGATCCACTCCTGGGAGTGATCCCTTACCCCTTATACCTCTTCTATTAGGATAATGTGTACACCTTGTGGCATATTGATCATGATAATATACAAGTATCCGCATTTTCTTAGAATTAATGTTAAACAAATCGTAAGTTTTATATGATGTTTATCTATGAGATGTGTGTTTAGATTGTTTATGTAAATGATATGAATGTAAAATTCATGGTATTTTTTACTAACATTTTCAAGGGGTGAAATTCCATTTTTTTATATACAACTGTGTAAAATTTGATCTCATTCCTTATATCCGTCTTATTAAGAATTATTGATTTATTTTAAAAAGAATATTTATGCAAAACTGTTTGGATTCATGATGGCATTATTTTTCTCACACATATTATTCAATTTTCAGTGCATGTATGTCTTGTTTTTTCAACTATATGTAAGAAGATGCATTGAATGGTTGTAGTGGCGTTTTTTAGTAGTTTGTGATATTTTTTTGGTGACTGATTGTCACACAAAGATGGGTTTTTATAGTACAATTTTCAATGGATTGGTATTGTATTTTTGTAACCTATTTTGTCTTCTTCATGTATCTATTCTATTGTTGTCTTGTATTTTCATATGAAAAATATTTTTATTATGATTATACTTTTTCACGTTCTATTGTGGATAAAATATCCCCAAGAGATGTTATTGTGTGCCCAGGTGCTTCTCTCCAGCTTGTGGGGATCAATAATGCCCTTTGGGACATTTTATAGACCATCTCAGGTTCCAGATAGTTATGTAATCGGTGATGGAATGTGAAAATTGGTATCATAGTGTGGTTCGACAATTTATATTATTAGTATGCATTTTTAATGACATGGTAGATATGAGATACAAATGTTAGGACTTAAGGGGTATGTTGTGAGTGAATTCCTAGATATCTCTTACAGTGGTTAGTCTTAAGTTACCACTGGTGGTTGGGAAATGTGTCTTTTGGGATTCATAGTGTTTTTAATCCAGGTCATTATTTTTTCTTGACTCTTTAATTCTAAATATGAATTGATTCATGTTTATCATGTTCTTTTGTATCCTTGTCTATTGATGTGTAGTACCAAGCCCCTATAAGACTTCTGATAGATCATTCGAATGGTTCTGCCAATGATCCTTTGTAGGGAAACCCTTTGGTTGATCAAATTTTTTTGAAGAAGTTGTGTGCACGGTCATAGATATAGACCTGGGTGTAGAACATGACCCTATTTAGTTTAGAGTGGTAGATCCTCGAATGGAGGATGGTAAAAATCTATCCCAAGACCATCTTCATTATAAACCACCATATTTATATCGAATGAATGACCCTTAAGAGGCAGAAGATTGGTTAGATTGAAAGGCTATTCAAATTCATGGATACACCTAATTTATTCGTGGTCATGGTTTTTTTATTCAATATTGAAGGACTAAGTAGAAGATAGAAGAACTCAGTTGTTTTGGAAAAGAAGCATGAGGGATTGAATGGAATGAATTCAAGGCCATCTTCCCTAGTAAATTCTACCTGGATCTTATGACCATGCTGAAATCCATGGAATTTCTCAAACTTGATCCAGAGAATCATATAATGATGGATTATGATAATCACTTTTCTGAGCACTCCAAGTTTCCATATGAGGTTGTGTATAATGATAAGATGAAGGCTCGAAGGGTTCAAATGGTTCTTCAACATATATCAACTCACATGTATTTATAATAAATCATTCAACCTATAATGAGATTGTAGATAAGACATTGATAGAAGAGATTAACCTGGATGGTATATCCAGGCTTACTAGAGTTTCTCCAATCTCATGTTTAAGTTTCAGTGGAACTTTTAAGGGGAAGAAGAAATATTGAAGTTTTCATGGATGAAATAGTGGTGGTGTTTCATAGAATCCTTTACCAACTTTTTCATAAGTGATTGTCTTCTTGACATGTTAGCTGTGTGGCTAGACGGGACACACAATGTTCTTTTATTCCATTCCTCCAAGGAGTTTTAAATCATACAGACATCAAAGTCCTTAAAAAAAATTAATATTGGTATGTTTCTTCTATGTGATCTGGTATAGGATCATAGGCACTTAAAGGATCTATGATGTGGTCAGATATTTCATGTACAATAGGCTCCCATCCAATGGCCTCCAGAATAAATTAGTTACACATAGTTGAAGAGTCTCCAATGGATGTTGATGTGGGTTCTACTATTGTGAGAGGTGTTATTTCTATTTCTTCAATTATAGGGACTATTTTATTCAATATATTCACATCTATCATTCATATAAACTCATATAGTGAATACTTTACAATTTCCATTATAACTCATACCATCATTATAGAATTATAGATTTCTCTAGGGAAGAAGGAGTTGGGGTTATGGTGTGCACCATGCTATTTCTTTTTGTGTGATGTAGAGATTATAATATTGTATGGTTCTCAACTCGGAACTCTTCATTGTTATTATCGGGATGGGATGGTTGATTGCTCTCAGTGATAAAATTGATTTTTGTCATTGATATGTGTCTTTTACTACCCTTGATGGGAAATCCAATGTGTATCAAATTGAGCGGGACTTGAGGTCCTATCGGGTGGGGAATCCACCTCCACTTCATTGTATTTCATTTTTGATTTCTACAATTCATTGGGATAGAGTGGTGATCTTAATTAAATGTTCATGGAGTTTCTTGACATTTTTCTTGATGTCTTTTTAGGTTTAAATCTAGATAGAGAAGTTAAGTTATGCAATGCCTGGTTCTTGGGATCACAATTGATATCGATGCCATCATACCAGATTAATATAGCTGAATTGAGTGATATAAAAATTCAGTTGGATGATTTGAAGGGCAATTTATTTATACACCAGAGTGTGTCACCTTGGACATACCTTGTGCACTTCACCAAGAAGTATAAAATCCTAAGATTTTTATAATTAAATATGTAATTTTATTAAATTAATATTAAATAAATAACATTATGATCCATTCCAGAACTGTAAATGTTTTTTTATCATTGTAAACTTAGATACACAAACAACCACTTCCTCAAATATCGATATCATATTTCACATAGTTAATCATAACAATAACCCTTCATAGAAATATTATTATTAAAAATTTTATTCATATCATGGGGAGAATAAAACATAATAAAGGTTGGGCTAGAATTAATTTTAGGGGTAAAAATTGGACATATTAATACCAATTTAAACAAACAAGGGCATAAAGGGGTATTTGAATAAGATCTTATCATTTGAAATTCATACCCATCAATTTTTAGATTATATATGTGAATCATGGTATAAATCTTGGTAGATCACAAGACATGAATGATAAAGTTATAAAATAACATGATCCTTGAAAAAATAATATTTGAATAAGATCATTTCATAAATGAGTGGAATATAGTGTGTTATTATCAAAATCATACAAATATTATGTCAAGGCTACCCACTAAGACATTCATAACTTGTTGGGATCAGGTTAATAGCTTGTGTACTAACTTTGAGCTTGGGATAACATCATGTTTTCCCTCTTTAAGCCTTGGTATAGACTACCATATAACCTATTTTATTAATCTTGGGATATCCTCTCATTTACCGTTTTATATTATTGAATAATAATCCTTACCTAATTTATGATAGGGTTGTATAATTATAATCCCACTTGTTACTTCGTCATAAATTAATTTATATTATGCCACTTGATTATAAAAAATTCATCATAACAAAACCCATGGAAAATAAAATAGTGTTCATTGATATTTAATCATCATAAACATAAAACATCTAGAGATAGAATAAAGATTTTATCATTGGAACATATAACCATTAAATCCTGAGTAACATCAAAGGATGTTATTATAAATGAAAAAACCAATAAAAGTTTACTGGAACATTTCCTGAGAAAAATAAACTTTTTACTTTGAAGTCACTTATTTTAAATCTAAAAATTTTCAAAATATTATTGAAAATTTTTTCTTAAAAAACCTTTTAATATTATAAATTAATATTCAATTCTTTTAGTGTTCATCGTGATAGGGAATTCAATTCATGTTCTGTGTGTTAAAAAATGTTTTCATTCACATTTTTTATCAAAATTCAAAATTGCCTCATTTGGAAAATTATAAGAATATTAATTTCAAACTATATTGTAAAAAATAAACCATAGTTAAAAGTGACATTAAAAACACAATGTATAATAATAATAAACGTTCTTTAAACATTTTTATTAGACATGGAAATGGAATAAAAAATATTATTGACAGAAAAGAGAAATAAAGGATTTTTTCCTTAAAAACATTCTTACATTCTATTTAATACATAAAGTGAGGAAAATGAAATGAAAAAATATTTGAATATAAAAAGAAAAAAATTTATTTATTTATTAGTAAAGTATCAAATAATTTCCTATAATTAAAATCCAAGTATAAATTATCCCTATTAAATTGAGATTGAAACATAAAAATGTTACTGATTAGGTAAATTTTGAATCATAAGCACCATGAAAGAATAAAAACCAATGCAAATTGAAATATCATGACCATATATATATTGATGATATATCATGTGAAGATGATTGTATATACACATTATAAAATATTATAGGTTTATCACATAACATATGTCCCAAAGAAGTCAATTTGTGATGATAAACACTTACCTCAAGTTTGAATTGATTCAAAATCCCACTAACCTCTTGTATAATAAATTAAAATTTATTATAATTCAATACCTCAATCATTTAGATACTTATAATTTTATATTTGATCCTCTTATAACATTTAAACACCCATTTGATAATAATTACTTATTAAAATCACCATTTTCGAGTGGAAAATGATTCATTTTTCATGAGAATATCACTCCAGTAGTTCTGATCCTTTTATATTGATCATGGTTAAATTATCTAAATTATTTTAATTATGATATAAATATAATATATAATCATTATTAATATATTTATATCCATCCATAAATTGTAAACGTAGAAAAAGTAATTACATTATTCAAGGAGATGGTATGTCGTATGTACACTTCAACATTGATTTCAATTATTGACAGATAGAAGGAAATAAATACTAATAATAATTAACTATTAAAAAAATAATTATTTTATAATAGTTATTTATTAAATATATCCTTATTTTAATCAATGTATAGAAGAAATGAAAAACACATCACATCAGTTCATGGAGTTAGTAGTCCACACATACACATGAGCAACATTACTATTTTTCAAAAGTTTGAAAGGTACGAAGGTAGATATGTTATTATAACTATAAAATCATAAGTTTTTAATGAATATAATTTATATTCAATATTTAAATCATTATAATCATCTAAAAAAATCATGATAAAAATTAATTTCACCACTAGGTGGTGATGGTGAGTCATACGTACGCATGAGCGATGTCTTTACTTATTGTTGGGAAAAAAAGAGATGGAAAGTGGTTATACCATTATCATAATAACATATTAGTAGATTTATGATGATATATGTTTTATTTTAGTATGGATAAATAGATTTATAGGAATAAGATATTTTTTTAAATATTCATTAAAGATGATTACCTCTTCTTCAAAAGCCTTCCTTTAGATCCCTTCTTAAGAATACATAGAAATGTATTTTACTAATATTAGTTCATAAAACTCATGTATAAGTAATTTTATATGATAATTTTCTATGTTTTATTCAATATATATGGTTCAAAGGTTGCGAATAAGAGATGAGAAGAGATTCCCATTCATAAATGCGGAGAGGGCCGCTCTGGGAATTACTTAAAGTATTAAATTTTTATAATATGCTTTTAAGGTTTAGGTAGCTAAAAAATGATATATTTCAAACCTATGGTGATTATTATTCTATATAATATTATCCCACAAAATTTGGATAACATTAGGTGATTTTTTCACCATTATCAATTTGTTTTAATGCCCCATCACCACTGTGGACAATTACTGCAATATCCAAGTTTTTTACTGTTTAAGGTTAATGAATGATACAATAAAAAGACAAGTGATCCATAAATGGAACATGGTTTATATGTAAAACTATATCAAGTTCATGTGAATTATGATAATATTTTTATGAATTTTAAATAATTTAATAAAATATTTTTTATTATAAAATATCATTAATGTTATTTTTAGAAAGATTTGAAATATTATAATATACAATGTGTCTAACTCATATAACATTGTTCCAAAATTAATTGGATTTTATGATAAGGATTATATAGTATTAATAATATTAAAAAAAAAATTTGAGATTTTTTTATATCATTTTAGTCCTTATCATTTAGATTAAGCTATTTGTTAACCAATTTTGACTTTAATTGCAGTAATGATTTTTTCAATATTAATGGTTTAATAATTTTACTTATAAGGTGAAAAGTTTCCTATAAATGGATAATGGATAACATTATAGAACATTTATCACCCTAATTCTCCTCTTAAAATAGTATTATTATTATTATTTAAATAATTTATTAAAATATTTTTCGACATAAAACACTATTAATGTCATTTTAAGAACTATTCACTTATATGACTTAGAAAACAACATCACAAAAATGGAATTGGAATAAAAAACATTCCCATATATATTATATATTATTTTTATCTTCAAAAATTTTGGGGCACTTTATCTCAGAAAAATAATTTTTCTTTTAGTGTTTTTAATATAACTTACTTGATTTTTCTACTACCTGCAAAAACACTAATTTCACATTGCATAATCATTTAAGGTATTTATTTTATCAATAAAAATTAAAAATAAATTAATATGATAAAAATAATTTATAATTAAAATAATCATTTAAAAACAAAAATAATTTTTTAATCCCTGTCACAAAATTTCATTGATATTAAAATAAAGCGAGTAACTTTTTTTACTTTATATTTTCATAAATAATTTATATCATTTTCAAAGAAAAAGGGAAATTTTTTCCATAAATTAGTCTCTTGGATGAAGATATTTGAACTCCACTCATCCAACAGACTAAATAATATTGTAAAAGTTATTTATATTCTTCATCATATTATTTTTAACTTTAATTACCCGATTTATCCTTATAGATGTCATAATATTTAAAAAGGTTATTATATATAAATTACCAAAAATAGAAGGGGAATATTTGAAAAAATTTAACTAAATGATTCCAAATATGTAACCTATTTTTCAAGGAATAGTATCTAGAAGTGGAAAACTCCATTTTAATATAAATTTATAAAACATATTGGAAAACATATTTTAGAAAGAATTTGTTTTTATGAACAAAAATAAACAAATACCAAAATCATGTGTAACACATATTCCTAAGTAATTAATTATAATATATATAATTGAAGAATACTTAAGTTACTTTATGATCAAATTCAAATAATAATGATACTTTTAAATGAAAATAAATTAAAATTGTATAAAAATTTATATGTTCCACTATTTATGGAAGAATAAAACTTTTCAGACAAATCTCAAAATTTCACCCTAGGATAATTTTTTTAAACTGATTTAAAAATTGAATTCTATTGTCTAAAATAGAATTTATAAAAGTGGATGAAATTAATTATAATTTCCATGCACAAAATAAAATAAAACCCATTTTTCTATCAAACTCATTTTTGATGTGTAAAATAACATCAATAAAAATTTAGTGCATATTTACTAAGAATTAATGAATACATTAATATTTATTATGCCGATAATTCATATATTTCATAAGGTGGTTACTCATATTCATACTGGCCAATTCAATGGATATTTTATAATAGTGACATTTAAACAACAATATATCTATAATATATCTCAATTCATGTAAAAATAAATGTTGTTCATCAAGAATGCTATCGAGAATATTATACTTTTAAATTATTTTTTAGGATGTTACTATAAGATTCCATTTTTTGGACCCGATTGTAATTTCCAAGGGAATTTAAATTTTACTATTATGTGGATGGTCCATTATCTAAACCAAGCTTTGTAATCTAAATATGATCATTAGAACACTTCAAAGTTTCATTATTAGATGAGGTTTAATACTCAAGTGGTATCCTAGATATTTGGATGAGTTTCAAAACCATCAGGCTTTGAAAACTCCATTTTGTTAGAAATAGGCGGAGGCACAAGGTATGTTTAAACCATGAATCCCTCTAGGAGAAACTGTGGGTATTATTTTCTAAATGGAAATGGTTTATTGAAACTATGAGTCCCCTAGGTAAAAAAGTGTGGCCTAGTTCAGTGGTAATAAGGGTCTCACATAGTTTTCTCTAACAATTCTATAGGAGGCACACACCCCTATAAGGATATCTATAAGAAAACTATAGAGGGGGTGCATAATCTGCACATGTTTTTCTAAATCGTACAGTTATCCTTCACCCTTAGTGCCACATAGGTAGTGTCACTACACGGTTGGCACATGGTTAGCCCAAATGTGTGTCCAAACCATATGGTTCATCAATGGGATGGAAATTACTATTTTATCCCTCCATCTTATTTCTCCCTTTCCCCCATCTTCTCCTCCCATCTTCACAAAAAAACCCTCTCATAGGTTCCATATTCATCTCCTTTATGCATGGAGTGATCTTAATCAAGAGTTTTAATCATGTTTTTTCATTTTCATTAGATATCCCTAATTTAGTATATGACTCCACTTATTTTATTTTTATAGATATCTCTCCATCTCTTACATTATCTTTGTGCGAGATAATTCCCCCTATTCTTAGTGAATTTTTTTATTTCTTTGTTTTCTCTCTAATCAGCTCTAATTGAAGCTCTTTATTAGAAGAATAGAGAATCATTGGTATAAGGTGTGTTTTTTATGTATTTTAACTTAAATTCTATCTTTTTATAAACTATTAAATTATTCCATGTACCTAATTTCTTATACATCTCCCTTAAAATGTGAAATTAATAATGTAGAAAAAAATTACTTAGATAAAAAAACAATTGCGCTCATAATTGGACTATTGGAGGTTGTTCACCTCAACCTAAACCACCCACCTAGGTGTGTTTCTCTTATAACTGTGACCTATGCTTAATCTAAGAGATTAAAATTACATTTTTGGTGATGTTCTAAATGCTTATAATTATAATTCATTTCACACTTTTGACCACCATTTGAGGTGTGATGATTAATCCCTCATTTAAGGGATTATTAAATTAAATTAAGTGATTTGGGCATGATAACCAATGTGGCCTATTTTATACTAAAAAACCCATGAGGTGTGTTTTCTTTTTTAAATAAAAAGGTAATCTAAATTGAAATATTTGAATGATGGGAGGCATGGAACATCCCATGGACTTCTATATTTTATTATAAATAAAATGGCTCAAACTATATGATTGAATTGAGTTATGGAATGCTTACGGACACAGATAAAATGATTTTAATGACTATAAATTTAGTAGTAAGTTTTTAACTATAGTAAACTCTTAGTCATAGTAAATTGAATTGAATAAAAAGATCGATCATGGAGAATCAGTTCGACATAGATAATTTCATGGCCTATGATTAACTTGTGTATGCTTGGTGCTAACTACTTATAAACGATTCACCTGAACCTTATTATATTACTTTGTAATATAAAGGCTTGGAATCCATTATATATTTTGACACATGGTCATGGTGTCCCTTATATTGTGATAATTGGTCATGGTGTCCCCCTGGGTATGGACTCCCTTATTTATTTTGATAAGATGGAATAATGTCCCTTGGGAATAACATCCATTATAAAATTTTATACTCAAGAATGGAATCCCTTATGTATTTTGAAACTTGGGAATTGAATACCTTGGGAATGGAATCCTTTACAAAATGTGATACCATGGGCATGGATTCCCCTATATTGTGATACTTGGGTGTGGCTCCGTGGGAATTTTGTCCCATATCTGATATGTGATCTTCTTGTGTGGATAACTTGGTACTAAACCTCAGGTCAACACTAGTTCATTTATATCTATGAAAAATATTTTCTTATGTGTGAATATATATATACATTATGGATGTTTTGTAGAGATATTCTGACTTAGACCGAAGTAGGTGTGTTCATCCAACTATATTTGAGGAACCTGATCCTAACTTTTTTACATTTATTTATTTTTTACAGTTTCACTAATATTGATGCACAATAAAATATTTTATATTCATAGACTGAATATATTTATACATTGTTTCTTGTGACCAACAGAGTATATCTCACAACCTTTTCAGGACATCGATGCACTAGGATACCAAAGCATACATTGTGGTTATAGGAGCATGATA
Organism: Viscum album; assembly: GCA_963277665.1. NCBI lineage: Eukaryota > Viridiplantae > Streptophyta > Magnoliopsida > Santalales > Viscaceae > Viscum > Viscum album. The sequence goes on from OY728156.1 coordinate 540,202,084, forward strand.
TGGATCTAGTTTTCTTATTTCCATCCTTCTAAGTTAGTGTAGAGTGTTAGAGAAAAGGGATTATCTAGTTCTCATGATGATATTGGAGATATCTTATGGGTGATTTATTTATTCATTTACATTTTCGTTGTATGTATTACCTATTGTATGTCTTAAGCTCATATATTATAGCTTCACACGAACATGCATATTTTTATATTTGGCACTGGAAATTTTATTAGTTTATTATTATTATAATGTATCATTTAATTTATACATATTCCACTATTTATTAAATTATTATTAATCTTCTATGCTTCTCTGATCAGGAGGGTATATTATCCCCACTATTGAATCATTAGACCCTCACTTATATTCAGCAACCTCTAGCATATGAGGATGCTCACTTGAGGCCATCTGATTAATCTACTTAGGGAACTATTTTAGTGGCTCCCATGTCAAGACATTACAATGTTTTATCATAGGTTTTTTTTCATTGTCTTACTATTTTGGGCTGGTATATAGGAGACTATGAGTGTTTCTAAACATGGTAGATAGTTTTTTCTAGATGTGATAAAACAATGTTTGGAGAAATGACCAAGTTGTTAGGGATGGGGTTGTTATTTGTTCTATTCATTATTATAGCTGACTATCATTTCACCTTGATTGATTGGTATTCATTAAGATAATTATTGATTTATGTGATTATGGTATATTCCCCATGGTCCGGTATGGAAAGGAAGTATTTTTACATGTATCATTATAGGCACATTGTGATTCAAAAGACATGTATATGCCTTTCTAAATAGGTTTCATTTCTTAACATACTAAAAATATTTCATATGTGACTTCTGTTTTTTACCAGTATTCTTATCTATATACAATTATTAAGTGATTATTTATCATCCTTTTTTATACCATGCTTCCTTGGATTCCTTTTTTATATGTATGCATTCTATTTTTCCATCTAACATTATGGAATGCTATAATTGTTATATACGATTGGTTATTAATGTTTCAAAATATAATAAAATGGTGTTTTCCCATATAGCTTAATGGTGGAACCTTAACGAACAAATTCTAACATGTTCAGTCCAAGAACAATTGGTTACATGGGTTGAAAAATTTATGGTTGTTATTAAAAGGGTGTTAATAATAATTTATGTAGTATATAGGCCTGTATAAATTCAGAATGTTTACCCCTATAATCAAACCATCATAAATTAAATTTATATATTTTGAAGTCAATAGTAAAAATCGGGTTATTGCTACATGAATGCCTACTATGACTTATAAAGATATGTACCATTATTATTTGGGAATGGTACTGAATCTAACTAATTCATGGTATTTAATGTAATTTAATTATTATATATAATTGTTGTATTTTTAAATTCATTTACCTACATAATTTGGCCATTATGACCCATGTGATTAAATTCCTAAATGCACAAATGGACCCAAGTAGGTCTGTTGGGGCTTGATTATTTTAAGATAACCCACTAAGGGTATTTTTGGAACTTGAATAAAATAATAGGACCCTCATAGCTTGCCTTATTCTTTTTTATATTCCGTAATACTTAATACCATGGGTTTAATTCTAATAATTGGGAGGGTTATTTAAAAGGGCCTATAAATTCTTATATTGTGTTACATATAAGAGTACGGTGGAATATTACATGATCTTCCCCTCATATCAATATAAACATTTTATCTTATTTTATTCTCTATTATTATTATGAGACATTATTCAATTAAATTTATAATTACCACCTAAAGGTTGTCTTCCACTAATGATTGGAATTGAAATTTTCTTTAACTAAATAATATATGACAATCTTATGGATAGGTAAAATGGATAAAATGAATTTATAATTTAAATTTAATAAAATGTGATTGGATTTCAACAAAATAAATAATTCATAAATTTATATGTAAATCGGTGAAAATATATTGAATGAAACCTTTTAGACATGTTATTATCTAGGACCCCTATGTAAGGGGTTAGTTGAATGTCTCCTTGAGAGATTCCTTGAAAAAGAATATGAAAATTACCCCTATATTTATTTGACCATTCTACTATGTTGACCTAATGATTAGGCCATTATGCCTAGTGAAATTTTATGTCGTAGCCTTGTTATAAGATCAACACATTTTGAATAATTAAGTGGATAATCCAATATAGGTAGAAACCTCATAGTTAATCAATTATCAAAAAATAATAGTGAAGATTTTTAAATGTGAGGTGTTGTTTGGGGGCCATTTATCTCATGTATGACTCTTAGTTTCTAAAATGACACTTAGATTGTATCAGTGGTTGTGCAATAATTTAACCATTTTAAAGGGAGTTAGAATTAAGTAATTCAATATTTTATTGGGTTTTACATTATTAGGTAATGATCATATGCTTATTAGCTCATGTGACCATTCTTCCTCTTCAGTAATGGATGAATCAGAAGGTTTTTAGCTTGTATCATTCATGTGAGGTAATATAAATCTAGAATGTGGACTTATATTTGGGTAGTTTACTAAAGGAGACTTTTTTTTATAGCACTATTGTGAATATCATGGTAGTATGTGTTGATACACATGGTGAAAGAAAATTTATAAGGGGTATAATTAAATGAATGTTTTCAGTGATAATCCATCATCATTGAGTAGAGTTTCATGGGTGTTAAGGGAAATCCGACTCATCCAAATTCTCGGGGTGATGTTCTAAAGAGGATATGGTGTTTTGACATGTTAGGAAAATTATTTTGGAATACATATCTAGTAATAATGATGGGTGTGAGTGTGGATCATTGGAAAATCACATGTATTTCTAAAGTGAATCTATTCATGGGTGATTTTAAGAGGATGGTTTTCCTCTCATTTTGTTTTGGTGCATATAAAAATCATGTTTTCCATGTCTTGAAAACTGTTTTGGTGTTGGATTGAGCCTATATCATTGGACGAGATATAATTATTTGTAAACAGTGAGTTGGAAAATTCTACGGTGGGGAGTGTCACACTAAACAAGAATAGTGTGTCCTTCCATATGGAGAAAGCACACCTGTGAGGGGACTATTTAGAAATGATTAGATTTTATTTTAAATTACCTTTATAATGGAACGTTTTGAAATGTGTTATTGTCTATGATAAATTAAAAAATGATATTATTGGATATGTTTTCAACCTTAGGGAACATCGTTAGTCAGGAATGGACATTTTGTGGTTATGAAACAGTGATCATAGAATTCCTTGGTTGACAAAGATGTGATGATTAATTAATGAAAGTGAATTTGTAGGTGTAGAAAATCTCTTTAAAAATAGGCCAGACAGTGATGGTTAGACTATTTTTCAACATGTAAATTTGTTATGGTTGTTTAGGAACTATTTAGAGAACTCATTATTGTATAATGGGACTACCTCAGGTGAGAATCCATTCACGAAAAGTCCAGTATACTCAAACTAATGGGGTTTTTTTAAATGATTATTTATTTTTAGTGTAATCTTTGATTATAAGTTACTATACACTATATCTTGACATCATCTAGAGTACGCTAAGAGAGAATTGGTTATATATTGAGCTAAATTTAAAATTTCTTTATGTCTCGATAAATAGACACTTTGGTTGTTTTAATCTAGTAGTGTGCATATTAATAAAGGCACGATCTGTCTGAAGAGACACATGGGTTCCTGAGTTGGAATTTCTTACACAAACTCATAGATACCGGTTAATTCCTTAACTTGACTATCATCTAGCTCAATCAGTGTTTTCATGCATGGAAATCATATATATGTACTAGCATCTCACTTGTAAATGTGGGATTATGGACTACTTTGAATGTGATCCTTGGAATCCAATTGAGGATTCTGAGGTTACCTTGGACTTTAGTCAGGCATAGATGATATATTTTAAGGGAAAAGAACCATATTTTCTAGATTGGTTATACAACTATGTTCATGTGGTGGCATGATGACAGAAAAGTAATTTATTTTGATAGAGATGTCACTAGAAGATGGTTACAAACATCAATTAGTGTTCTTGGAGTGATCTCAAGTTACCTTTATTTAATGGAATTAGGATCTAGTTTTTAAAACACATCATCGATCTAAGTGAATAATTTTTGAAGGCAATCGACCAGAGGTGGGTTGACTTAAGATCTATCTATCCCTCTCTCTATTTTTTTTCATGTGTTTATTGTGGAACCAATTCTAGGAATTTGTTGGGATAAAGTGATTGTAGTAAAAGTCGGTCAAGGCTTTCTATGAAATGCTACCTCGACCAAGCTGAATGAGATCAATTAGGTTCAGATTGTTCGATGATATTGGGTAAGCGTTGTCCCAGTGTTTCAGTTTTGGAATGTGAATGTTAGATTGATTTCTTACAAAACATCATGACGAATTAGATTATTTGTTTTAATTTTTCCCAATGTATTTTCTTGGATGAGAATTTATACAGTTGGGAGACTATAAGATTCATTATTTTGCACCATGTTGGAATTTCCTAGGGAATTTTAATTGTGTTGTTTAGTAGATAGGTTGTTCTCTAATCCTAGATTAGGAATCTAAATAGGGTTATTGGATTAATTTTGGAATCATTGGTCTTAAATAGTATATTTAAAGAGAAATAATCAGATTCACATTATTTTTTTAAACCATGCATCCCATCAGGATAAATCATACGATCTATTCTTCTAAAGGGACACAGTTTGTTAAAACCATGTGACCCCTATGTAAAAAAATTCATCCTGGTTTAGTGAGTATGAGGGTGTAATATTGTTTTTTCTAACCATGTAATAGGAAGCACACCACCACATGCATACAATTGCACAAAACTATAGAGGAGGGATATGGGATACAAACGGTTTGGAAAACCGTGTGACTTGACCGCAATCCTAGTGTCACTTATTAAGTGGCATCGCACTATTGGAATTTTTTTTCTAAAATATATGTATGAACTATATAGATCATAAATGGGATAAAAATAATAGTTTTCCACTCCAACTTATTTTTTCTCTTCTCCCATATTTCTCCTCTCATCCGTATATAGTATCCCTCCCATGGGTTTCATATTCCTCTCCTCTATACATGGAAATATCTTCTTCATACAGAGTTAGAATTGAGTGTCATTAGTTGCATTTAATAACCATCTGTTAGAATGAGATTCCTATTAATTCCATAATTAGGTTATCTCTCCATATGATGGACTATCTTTTAATGAGCTAATATACCGTATTTCCATGGTTCTTGTCTATTTCTTTATATTCTCTCAAACTGGATTGAATCAAAGATCAATATTGGATGAGTGATGCATCATTGGAAGAAGGTTGGTGGTCTATGGATTTTTTCATAAATTATATCTTATTATCAACTAAATTATTGTGTTTTGCGATTAAATTACTATTAGTCACCCTTAAAATTTTTAATTAATAATTTAGAAAATATTTCATTAGATTAAATATCCATCGAGCTCTTAATTGAACCATGGGAGGTTGTTTACCTCATTCCAAACCACCCCTTGGGTGTGTTTAAATTATGAACATGGCCTATGCTTCATATAGAAGATAAGATAACAATTTTTGGGTGATGATTTAAATTATTATAATTATACTTCATTTCTCACTTTGATCACTATTTAAGGTTTGATGATTAATCCATCATGTAATGGATAAATAAATTGAATTAAGTGATTTGGGAATGATAACCAATGTGGCCCATTTTATAAAAAAACCATTAGTAAGTGCATTGTATTCATAAATAAAAGGAAATATAAATGGGAATATCTGATTGATGAGGGGAATGGACCATCCCATGGATTTTTTAATTTTATTATAGATGAACCAACCTAAAAAACAAGATTGAATTGTGTTATTAAAGTTTTATGGACATGGATAGATTGAGTTTAATGAATCAAAATATAGTATGGTGTGTATTATCACATATCCCTATAAGTTATTAGTAAATTTAATTAACTAAAAAGAAAAATCATGGTGAATTAGTTTAGCGAGGATACTTTCACACCTATGATATACCTTTCCATGTATGGTGCCAACTTCTTATGAAAACTTCACCTAGAACTTGTTATATAAATTTATGATATTAAATAAATGAATTACTTATATATTGTGATATTTTTTATGGAATCCCTAATTAATAGAGACCCTTATAAACTATGATACTTGGGAATGGAATCCCTTAGGAATGATGTCCCCTATTAATTGTGCTACTTGGTCATGATGTCCCGCAAGTAGAGAATCCCTTCTATATTGTGAAGCTCAAGCATGAAGACCCTTATGTATTGCGACACTAAGGAATGGCCTACCATGGACATGGATTCCATTAAAAATTATGATACCCTATAAATGGTGTCCCCTTATATCATGATACATGGGTAAAACACCTTGGGTATAACCTCCCTTATCTGATTCATGATCCTCTTATGTGGATTCCTTGATAATAAACCTTGGATTTTCACCATTTCATGTATATATATGCAGATGAATATATGACATATGTATATATATACATTATGGAAGGATTTTGGAGATTTTTCTGGCTTAGGCTAAAGCTGGTATGTTCGTTCGGGTTTCATTGATGAACCAGAACCTGACTTGTTTACATTTATTTATTTGTTTACACCTAAAATAATATACCTACATACTAGTGTATTTTATATTCATAGAATAGATAGATTTTTCACCATTTATGATGGAATTAAAATTATATCTCACACCTTATTTGGTTCATGATTTCGTTGGGGTTCCCAAATAGACCTCATGGTTGTAGGATCAGATTCTTGATCATGCTTACTTGTTATTTTCCTTCTGAGTTGGGATAGAGTATAGGGGAAGAGGACCAAATTAGTGTTCACAATTTTATCAGAGATAGATTTCAGGTTATTTATATATTAATTTACCTATTAAGTATATGTATTACAAGTTATATGTCTTCTTATTGTATATTATAGCTTCCCATGGACACGAATAGTGGTATATTTAACACTAGCCATTTTATTAGTTTATTATTATTCTTTCAAATAATTTAATTTTATTGCTTCTTGTGTTTATTTATATAGTCGTATTACATGTTGATAAAATAATCATGTGGGTTTAGTCTCCCCACCTTACCATAATTAGACCATCACTTCTTATCGGCAACAGATTGCATATATAGAGGCGTGCTTAAGATAATATGGCCAACTAGATTGGGGTACCATTTCAGTAGCTCCCTGATTGAGAAATTACAGTTAAATTAAACCCCCCAAAATATGTTCTACCTTCAAAAATTTTCATCATTCATCAATGGTTCTATATTAGAAATCACATTTTTTGAAAACTCAAATTGTACATAGTGATAATGAAAACTATCTTAAAAAGAGAAAGTGGGAACCATAAAGTTTACCTGAAATAACAAATAATCATGTTCTTAGATAAATATAAATTAAGGGGAAGTAAAAATATAGACATTGAGAAGAAAAATGGAATCAATGAAATAATAAGGAGAGATAAATAATATGGTCATGAGAAAGTTAACAACAACAAAACCTTAAATCAATGTGGGGTGAAAAGACCATCAATTCATCAAAAATGATGGTAAAATAATAATATTTTTATTTCATGAAACTTATACTAATGATGAGGGATTCTTGTACTATCTAGATAGAGAACATAAGAAAATTCAATTAATTAATTTATTTCAATTTCATAATAAAAAATTCATCATTTTGTTATTCTTTGATGAATTTACACATTATCTATTACTCCAAGATATGAATATTCAACATGAATTTTTCCTACTTGAAGAACTCAAATTAACTTTTAGTGGATCATTAGATCCATAAAATAATGGTTATTCATTTATCCTATCTCTAGTTATCATAAAAAAACAAAATAGTTACCCAAAGTTATACAATATGGATTAATATAATACATTAATCTCTAAAACATCACCAAATCATAAGATCCATAACTAAATGTTATGTCATTAATTATATCTCTAATTATCATAAAAATAAAAATGGTTAACAAAAGTTATACAATATTAGTAAATATAATACATTATTCTCTAAAACCTCAACAATAAAACCCAATGTTCAACTTAATCCATTCCATAAGTAGTTATCCTTAGGAATCTTCAAAATTATCTCTGACCAAATTCAAATCCAAAATATATGAAATATATGATCAATTTTTTTGATGATCTTTAACATGTTTACCCAAGAAACATAAACTAAATCACAATGTCACATATAAAATATATGAATACATTAATCATATATTCTCTCAATGAATATTAATATCATGAATCAATATAAATAATCAATGAAACAATATATGCTTCCAAAAAATAACAAAATCCTTATTCCTCAAATAATATATACGACTAATGAATATATTCCATAAATCCAAAAACTGAAATAAACAACATTAATGATTTCATAAATCAATTTTTTATCAAATCAATAAACAATTTCATGGTCACCAATACTATCCCATTTACAATGTCAATGTAAATCAACTATTTATGTTAATTAAGCATTATTATCACATCATTGGTCAAGTATTAATGGGTTTCTTTCCATTAATAATTCCTTTTCTATAAAATATCGCCTTACTATTAGAACACTTTTATATATCATCAGTACCATTCAATATATTATTGAAAATACTTAATGAAAAACAAATTCAAAACAATCCTTTTACATTTCATTATTCTCATAATGAAATTACCATTTTTAAAAATAAATCAACTATATAATTTTGATATCCCATTACAGAAACACTTCAAGACTTTCACATTAATTATTTTCATAACATAGGTCCTTACTTGGTCTAGTTTTTAACATTTAGAAGAGTTAATGGACTCCGATAATGACCAAGATCCAAAAATTTAAGACACAGAAATATAAATTGATCCTTAAATTTATTTTTTTCCATACATATCCTCCTTCTTCCCCCGATATTTTTTTCTCTATGCTCTTTGTTTCCAAACAAAAAAAATCCATGTTCCAATGAGAAATTATCCTGGGTTTATTTTTCAACATTTATACAATGGATAAAATTGATCCTTATTTCATCCATGACCTCCACTACCCAAGATCTCAATTAGTTCCATTCATATCTTCTTTCCTGATTTCAAGAGTAGGTTACAAAAATGTTTTTAATCATATATCATGATAACTAGTTATGCATAATCAAAATATATATCAATTAATATACCAACCCATTCTCTCTCTCAAAATAAACACTTTAACCATCACATTATCATTAACATGATTCCACATGGTTCCATCAATTGACTAAAACAAAAAAATGTATCAATAATAGTAATCATTATCATGAAAAACATTTATAGTATGTCTAAATTATAAATCCTTCATTTAAATCTATTACAACTAATTTTTAACCTATTTCATCCATGATCATTATTTAATCAATCCCATCATAATTCCTCAAAAAGAAAATGTGAATTATCCTAATCATATCTCTCATGATTTTCAATCTGAGTGCATAGTAAGGCCACTCTCACTATGACTAAAATGATTGAAAATATATATTAGACCAAATCTTTTAACTGCTATTACCCCTAGATTCATTTGTTCTAAAACCACTTTAACTTGTAATATGAATACATGTAATTATTTCTAGGATAACCACATAATATCATACTTATCAAATTATTATGATTACATCCTATACTCAGACATATCCCAAATGTTTTCAACAAGGTTATTTAATCCTAATCTCTAAATATTGACTAAACCTTACTTAATACCAACTATAAATGTTTGGACTTATAAGTAGTGGGATATAATTGAGACTTGTTTTATAACTCTAAGGGTGAATACACCTCATGGGTGGGACTCTTACCACTATACCTAGTGGTATCCCTTTCCTCATGAAACCCTTGATAAGAGAGTTATACTTCACCCAATGTTCAGATGCGATAGTTCCCAAATATCTGGTCCCTTCATATCTTACTAGAAGAATATTCAATACAAAATATTGTGATCCATGTTATAAATATTAAGGTTTTATGTCTATGGAATATTTGATATATAAATAACTAGTTGATAAAATATCTACATTTTCTCCCACTCAATTCATTATAACTAGAACCCTTCTTAGAAAAATCATAATTAAAACTTTTCTTCATATAACGGGGAGAATAAAAACTAAAAATGTTTGGAATTAGATGCTAGGTGAGTGTAAAGAAGGGAGATATCAAGGATAATTCAAATCTATCATGAGAATAAAACATTATGAGAACATCACCTTAACCTGTTAAAGGAATACACATCAATTTTACATCATAAAAATGATTCATGGCATAAATATTTAAAATTCATAAGACACAAATCATAAAGGTATTAAAGAACATAAACCATGAGAACATTAAATTGTCATAATATCATGTCATAAATGAGTGGTATAAACTGTGTCATAATCATAATAATATAAATATTATATTAAGGATACCCACCAATACATTCATAATATATTAGTCTTGGGATAACCACACATTTATTTGCTTCTAGCTTGGGATGTCCTCCCGTTACCCTCTTTTAGGATTAGGAAAACCTCATGTTTACCTTTTTTTTTTGTGATTTAAATAACCTCATGTGTACCCTTTAATCTCATAGAACATTATTCTTCAAATAATGCATCAGAGGGCTATATAATTCTTAGTCCACCTATCACATAATCATAAATCAATTCATATGTATGACATAATATCCTAGAATCATTCAACCTAACTTATCATTTGGACAAGAAAATGGTATTCATCAATATTTCATCATTATAACTATAAACCATCTATAGAAGGAATAATGATGATATCATTGGGTAAAATCCCTTATAATTCCTATTTAACATCATATTTTTTCATCAAATATGAAAATTACCATTAAAATATCACTAGAATATTTCTTGAGGAAAGTACACTGTTATATTTGAAATAAAATTTATAAAATCTAAAAATTTACCAAATATTTAGGAAAACATTTTACTTAAAATGAAACATCAAAATTTTTAATGGAATTTTCAAATATTTGTGTGTTACTGATAATGTGATATTTTATTCTTGTAGCGTCTGTTAAAAAAAATATTCCACTCACATTTTTGGAAAAATGTAAAAAGTAACTCATTTAGAAAATGTTAAGAAAATTCCTTTTAATATATTTTGTAAAAAAATAATACATGGTTAATAATAAGTTTATGTAATAATATAATAAATGTAAAAACATTTTTAATAATATTTTTAAAAAACAATGATACAGAAGAAAAATATTTTTAACTAAAAAAGAGAAATATAGTCACTTCTCATTAAAAACATTCTTTTAGTCTCTTGATTACATAAATTGGGGAAAATAAAAGGAATTTTATTTAAAAGAAAATAAAATAAAAGGGTTCAATCAGGAAAGGATGAAATAAATTCATTTTAGGGAAATTAAATCATAAATAATCTCGATTAAATTTATATTTAGATATAAAATCCTTACCCCTTCAGTAAGTTTTAAATCATAATCCCCATGAAAAAATAAAATCAAATGATACATTAAATATCATGACCATGTGTAGATTCTTGCTATGAAATATAAAAATGGCTACATAAACACCTCATAAAGCCACATTGGTGCATAACATAACAAATTTCCCAATAAAGACAATTTGGGATGATATATCATTACCTCAAGTTTCAATTTCATAAAAATAACTCTAACTTACTATATAAAAAATCTAAATTTATTATAGCACTATAAAATAATCATGTATATAATAATATTTTGATATATCTAACACATTATATTTTAATATTTTTCATTATTATTTTAGTTTAATTATTTTTCTATATTTTAATTGGTTAGACCTACTGGTATTTAATCATTTTTTAATTATAATAAATATATAAAAAAGAACAAAATCATGAAAAAAGTAGACGAATTCAACATGAAAATAATGGAAAGTGATGAAGAAAACATCAAAGACCAATTCCAAGGCACAAAAATGATGGTATTTTCTAAAAAAAGAAAATATTCATGAAAACATCCATTCACATTATGAATAGTGAATTCACTATGTGAAATTTCATTTATTTTGGATGTAAATCAAATAGGGAAGATAAAAATTCACCTAGGATAATGGTGTCATAATTTAAAATGAAACACTTATAGTCACACCATGACACATGCAGCCCACAGCTAGAAACTCTTCAGAATTTGAATGGATCCATATAAATGTTTAGCCCCAAATAATTCATGCCTTAAAATAACTATTCATGGTGTTAAACCATAAGATGGTACAAAAAATGGTTACATTGATGAAATTAATCTTAGAACACTTTTTATATACCCATTATGACACAATTCCACTAGAGACCCATTAATTATACAATAATGGAACATGATGTGGATTTTAGCACTTAAAATTTAGGACAATGGGGATTGGGAATGAGAATAAGAAAATCCAAGGAATTGATCATTTTACTGAGGAAGAGGATTTTTCTACTTTTAGGTTTTTATTTTTTTTTTAATTTATTTTATCATGTAACCCTAATTTCATATTTTATTAATGTGTTTACCAATTCATGTTCCAACTCTATCAATATATTTCTTTGTTCCCTATTCCCATTTAGATCTCTTATACTCTCAATGATAAGAATCTGAACTGAGGCTTCTCCTTGAGGGAGGTTTCACAACATTCCAAAATTAATTTTTATTAAAATTTTATATGTTTTATTTATGTTTATGATGAATTAGGGTGATGTTTATGTGTGTGGAAATTTTCCACCATGACAGGAATCTCAAACTCATTTATATTATTTAATTTACAATTATTACCTCTCTTTTATTGGATAAAGATATTAATATGGTGGAATTTAGTTTATATAATATATGAAATGGAATACAATGGTGATGGGTCATAGATGGTTCCACACTCTCAATTGAAGTGTTCAGACAACCTTCATTATAAGAGGAGGTGGTGTTTATCATGATAAAGAATTCTCCTGGGCCTTAAATACTTAACACCAAATAAATTAAAGAATATTAATTCATTATTTAGGTTTTATTAATGAATTATCAAATCGAATTTAGAAAACATTTAATTATTAAGGAACCAGGGTAACCAATCCCATAGAACCAAGAACATTCTTCAAAACCTTCATTAATATTTTTTTCATTGAATCTACCTTTAGGTTTTAGAATTATATTCACATACACTCTCTCTACATTTACATTGTTTTAAGAAATTAATAAAAACACAAAAAAACATATAGAATAGTTGAATTAGGAATAGTAATTACACTACTAAAAAGATTCTCAAGTAAGAATAACCTTGTCGGCCATTATGTTTCATTTGAAAAAAAAATTATCTTTTGTACCACCCTATGATAGGCATATATGATATTAACATCATGGTTGGGGATCTGAGTAGTATTTATTACATAATTTCTATTTTCATAAATTTTTAAATAATTTCATTTTTTTCAAATTAAAAAAAATAAACATTGTAATATTTATTCAAATTTGGATTATTATTCATGGATAGATTACTCCCATGTGGAAAAAATAAAATAAGAAGAAGACAAATATTATAGATCCCAACTGCTAGAAATTAAAGAACAATTACATGAACTAAAGAGAAAAGTGGAAAGGGTGGTTGAGTATGTTTTTTTCATTGATAGAGAAACATGAAACTAAAACGGTTATAGAACCTAATCTAATGGTGGAGAAAATTTCCCCACTCATTTTTGAAGTTAATGAAATAGATGAGTTAACAGAGGAAGTGCCTAAATATTTATTCAACATTTTTCAACCATTACTGGAGGAGACGGATGAATGAGACTCACATATTGATTTAAAAAAGGGAGATCAAGTAAATTTGGATAAAATTTGGATTGGATAGGAAAAAATATAACTGAAAAATGACCTCCTAAAACCTTATAATGTAGAAGAATAATCACTATTGTATCTCTATTTGGAAATAAATTAGAAGAATCCACCAAAGTATGGTAATTTAAATAATGAATGAAGGATATGGACTATCAATCTCCACCTACTTCCATTAATCTTTATGTAACACTCTTAATTGACGATGACAATAAATTCAAAAAAACTTAAGGAAATAATATTTTTATAAACACTATTTAAATTAATTTTTATGAAGTTTAATTTTTTATTACAAATCCTTATTTAAATTTTTTAGAATATGAAAAATATGATTTGTTCTTTGGAGGATGATTACGAAGAAAAACATGAACTTAATGAGGAATATATATATACCTCCGAGAATACATTGATTTTTTTGGATGAGTCCATTAAGAGATCCAAGTGGTTTTTTAGAAGAAACAGAGACACAAGATGCCTACATAAAAGGGGAACAATTTATATTAAATATTTATAATTAAATTTTTTTCAAATAAAATTACATTCTAACTCCCCTTTAATTATTAATTTGATATAGAATATATTGGGAAACCACTATAAAATGAAGAATATGTTTCACAAGTAGATACCAACAATTTGGAGGACCTATAGTTCATCCTTCTCCCCCCATAAAAAATTTACCTCTTTGTGAAGATGGTGGATCTATTTTACTCTATCTGTGGATTCATCCACAATAATGATAAATAATTTCAATCTTGAAATAGAAAAATGTGGAAATTCAAGTACATGAAACTGCCCCCACCATCATATCATAGATAATAGTGGGTAATTCCCATCTTGTGGAATTTGAAATCCAGGTCCCACATAGTGGACCAAACCATGAATTATCCATATATTTTTTTTATTTTGTTTCATGAAATTTATATTTGGATTATATATGTTACTAACTAATTAGGATACATCACTATTTAACTCTATATTTTCAAACATACTTTAACATGGTCCTTGTTATCTATTGATTAATTTTCATTTCCATGTCCATCATATATGAAACAATTTTACAGAAGAATAAACTAAAGAAATTATAAAAAACTAAAGACATGAGAATATAATTTAAGATGTGAAAATGGAAATCACATAATGAAAATAGAATTCACGATTTGAAAAGCTACACAATAGAGATTATACAATAAAACCTACACAATCAGCCATGTAGTATCATTAAATGAAGAGTATAAGTTTTAATTATTTATTTTATTTTACTCTTCATAATTTTAGTCATTTTTAATTGCTAAAATTAATAATTTCATTCCCCATATTAAACTCTTGAACTATATATTCGATCCAGGAGACATAAGTTTCTTAAAATATTCATTATTCTATGTTTCAATTTTCATTTTTCAAATGATTACATGTTTTAAATGGTAAAATGAATGAATAAAGATAAAAACATGGGGTTTAATTTTAGAAATCATGATTTTTGGGAATACGATTATATTTTAGATGAAATTATTCTTAGATTTGGCATGTCTTAAATTTCAAAAATTGATATTGATTTATTTATTCTTTTTTTCATGCCATGGGTAATTGTACCAATCTTTTCTCATCAGTCTCAAGAGGATTAATAAACTAATATTTCCCATTCCATTTAATTGTATATTTATTTAGAGGCTCATGCATTTTATCTTCTAGAACTTTACTGGCATCTTATCGAAGATATGACTAAACATAATCATTTTTAACATGATTGATGCATTTTTTTTATTTATCACTTTTATACTAGGAACCACCTTGACATTTAATAATTAATTATCACATATATTTCATGAATGACACTTTTTTGAAATGATACATGTCGCATACATATTATATCTATTCATAACCTAATTGGGTATGCTGCATGATATTTAAAAGACTATGTGTGGGGGATTGGTTGTCCATGGCTGGCTAGGATATACTACACTAGTGAGAGTTTTTGGGGGGTTCTTATTTGATTTTGGGAGAGTATTTCTATCATTTATTATACTTTATTATTCACCTATATTACTAAAAAACAATAATAAAAAATATATATATAGGTTTTTTCTTAAGATGATCAAAAATTACTATTACAAGACTGATTATCAGTTGATCGTATGTTGTTAGGTGGTTGATGTGAGGTCTGGCATAAAAATAAATTTTGAGAAATAAAAAAAAAGAAAAAAAGGATAAATAGGTTTATTCATTCATTATTCTTACTTGTATCATGTTTCTACATTGAGATTTGTAGGTTTGGTGATGACTTTTCTATAGGATTATTTTTATTGAGATTTTATTTCTATATCATGAAATATGCTGGAGTCAAAACTCATATTTGAGATTTATATTATATTTTTTTTTCTATATAAATTAATCCTCAGATACAATTGAATCATAATTCAAATACCTCATGATTAAATTTGATAAATATCTTTACATGATGGAGATATTAGATATATTGTATGCCTATGTAAAGTAATATGTGGTTTAATTATGTGAGCATCTTCATTTAATTGATTACATTTAGAGATAAATAAAATGAATAAAATGTTAAGTAGATTAAAAGTGGAATGAACTTTAATAATTAACTGAGAAATTAAAATTTAACATAGGAAGAGCATTGTTATTTTGAAAAAGGAAGAGTAAAATATAGTATTATCTTTATTACATTCAAGAGTGAGTAGTTGGTATAATTATATTGTGTTGAATTCGAAAGATTATTTTATATTGAAAAAATTATTATATTTCATTGTAAATTGAAATATTAGTAGAAATATATTCTTTATAATTATTTATACATTATATACTTGAATAAAAGAATGTTTTAAGAGTTTCATAATTGAAAGTGTAATTTTTAACATTCTTATTTTAATATAAAATAGATTATTTAAAATGTTTAATTAGTTAACCATATTTCTATTTAATTATTTTTTTAATTTTTTGTAAGATACAAAAAAATATCAAAAACAAGAAAAAAATGGATTTATTCAAAATGAAAATGATTTCATGTGATAAAGGAAGCATCTTGGACTAAGTCCAAGCTTCAAAAATGAATATTCGGGATGAAAATGAGTGAAATCTACTAAAAATATCCATTGAAATCATGAATATTGTATTCATAATATAAAATTTGAATAATTGAACATGAGGATACAAATTTTAAGAGAAAAATTCTCCCAAGAGCATGATGTCTTATTTTATGGCCTGACAGTTATAGACATGACATAACACATGTGAGCCACACCAAAAAACTCCTGAGTACATGAATAATGTCATGGAAATTTTCATACCCCAAAAAATTAACATTATGAAATCACTAGTCATGATGTGAAATGTAACACCCATATTTTATATGAATTATTATTTATTTTTAATAAATTAAATTTCTTTAAAAATATGTGTGACACTCAACGCTGATATTTAAGAATCCATGATATATAATTAATATTATTATTGAAACATGAAATCCATAACCTACCCATTAAACATAGAGATATGAATAGTAATAAATAATTTTTAGTATTAATAATAATCGTTTTATATAAATAAAGCATACTGATAAAAAAATTAATTCAATTTTAGAAAAGGCTATATGTTTCAAAAATACTATTTTATCAAAAAAATCTATTTTATATTTTTAATAATAATAAAATAAATTTTTGAGACATAAATAAAAATAATTAGATAAAATAAAATTCATTTTTTAAATAGATAGTTCAAAATTATATTGGGTTGATTTTTTGGGTTTTTTTCTAAAAAGTATAATTTTTTATTGAATAGTGAAAAATACTATTTTTCATTGAAAAATATTTTTCAATTAAATAATTTTTAAAGTTCCTTTTTGTTTTAAAATTAGAATAAAAGAAAAATTACCAAAATTATATGTCAATTAAACCAATTTAGGTCATTTTAATAATTTTTATAATGAATTTTTCTTTAAAAACCTTTTACACTTTTGAACATATTCTCTTTGGAAAACCGCTTTCTCATCACATCTATAGGTTTAATTTTAAATTAACATTTTAAAAATTAGTTAATGGAATTCAGAAAAAATTATTCCCTATTTATAATCAATAGAATTTATATTATATAATATGTTGAAATTAAATTGTTACCATAATAAATAGTAAAAACAGTAAAAATTATTTACTATGGTTAAGGTAAAAATATAATTACCCAATGTTAAAATATAAAAGATAAGGGTTAAAAATGAACCAAAACATATCCAACACCAATTTTATATACATATTTTGAAATTATATATTCTATTATATACAAAGGCCCATTTTGGATCATTTTGGCATGTGAAAAATGTGGTTACACCTTTCACATTCCAAAAATTACCAATGTGCTACTCACCTCACTTATAATAGCACACACTTTCTCCTCTCCTATTCCCACTTAAAAAACCATTTGGATCAGAAAATACAAACCAAAATAATTTCCATACTTCCCTCCTACCATCATAGAATCATTATTTTGACCATAAATCCATCATAAGAATCCTTTTAGTTAAAACCAAAAGATGTTTTCTGAAGAACAAGTAACAACCTTAACCGATCATTTTATTTTATTTATTACTCCACCTACCTCAATTATCATTAAAACATTATGATATAAAAACCTCAGTATATAATATATAATGAGTTATTTTATGTTATGGTCATTACCAATAACTAATTCTTCTTCCATCAAATGGGTTATGAAATCATCCTTCGTTTGAACGACATACAACCGTGCCCCGAACTTATGTTATTCTCTTTTCATCACCACTTTTCACAGTTGGATATGATGATAGATTTATTATTTTTATATTATATATATGATATTATTATGATTTTATAATCATTATATCGTATTTTCCTCTTTAATTTACATTTTTTTGGAAATACTATAACATCGTTTTTGTGTACGCAGAACTATTGTCTTGTGAAGCGATGTGATTTATTCTTCACATACGCTTTACATGGAAGGTAATAAGGATAAGTTTAAATAAATATAAGTGATATATATATAAACATTTATTATGTTATGGTAATATATTATTTACCTTTCATTCTTATAATCTGTCAAGAAAATGGAAATAGTCTTCATGCGTATGTACGACCTACCATCTTCATGAACAATGTATTTAATTTTATATCAATAAATTTTATGGATTAATCTAAATGCATAAATAAAAAATAGATTTTATATTTATATCATGATTAACATTATTTATAAAATTTAATAATGATCTAATTAATATGAATGAAAAATAACAAATCAAAACATACACGAAAAAAATTTTGTTAGTATTCGAAACATGATTTTATAAGGAAATATAAATCACATGAGCCTCAACCCATTTTGTGAGGACCACTTAAGTGAATCCACAAGACCTAGGTTTGAAACCAGGAGGAGGTATAATGCAGGGTTATTATAGAAGTAATGTGCTGTTATTATAGCAGGTACTGTAGCAGGTACCGTTCGATATTGTTGCAGCCAGAACTATATACCATGGGCCACCGATTTGGACTTGGAGTCCTTAAGGCCTTCGGTACACCTAGGATTTGGGTTAGTAAGGATTTTGGGTCACCTTTAAGGCCTTTGGGCCACCTCAAGGCCTTCGAGCCACATGACCAGTGTAGTTGCCCCAGACAAACTCTACAAAAAAGGAGTATCCCCAGAGGTGGATTCAGAGCAAGTGCACTCACCAAAGTAGAACCAAATAGATTTTTCAGAATGAGAGGGTATGGATATGACATCAGGACCAGCTTGTTCTTGTATGGGAAGCCTAGCCAAACGACCATGCGAAGGTGGAGAGCTACTATCACGATGTAGATACTGGGGAGGGGTAGTTCCTTGTAGATAGTCTGGTTGAATTTCCTATGACCTTCGGGTCATGTAATCTTCTCAAGCCTATGGGATATGTAATATCTAAGCCTATGGGACTTGTAAGGGTTCCCCCTATTCCATTGAAAGAAGGGTTATCAAAAATCAATAAAAATGAAGGCCTTCGGGCCATTCAGGCAAGGAAATATAAATAAAAAGGTAATGAAAGGATATAATTAAATAATATATTGTATGATATATATAATTATGATCATGTAATATATTTATAATTAAATTATATTTAATATATCGGAGGTTTGAATGTTTAAAAAATAATTCAATACTTAAGGTAAGGTATTTTCGTCTCACTTTCTACTTTTCTGAGGCATAATCCATATTCACCACCTATTTTTTATGTCATGTATATACTACTCATGAATGTATTTTTATATTATTATCTTGTAAATTATTTTATTTTACATATATATTTTAATATCACTCTTTCATGGTGTTAAACGTTCAAATGCTTCCAACATTGTAAGGTATTTTTGTCTCAATTTTCATTCCTTGAGACATATGTTATGTTATGTGCCTATCTTCTTTTATAAGCTATATATACAGCCAATTTGACATTTAATATAATAAATTTATTTATTATCATGAAATTTTATGTTTATTTTAGTTTTAATCCTTCATAGGTATTACAATTAAAAGTTACCAAAGGCTTTAAGATTTTATGTTACAATCTCATCATTTATCTAGATGGTTTATGAATATATTTATAATAATAAATTCTCATGATCCATCTCTCAATAGACTAATTAATTTTCTTAACCATTAGTAATTTCTTCTAAATAATTTTTCCCCTTCATTCTCCTCTCATTACATACTCAAGATTTCAAAATATTGTTTTTAATAAAATGTGACTTTATTTCCCACTTCGCTCGAAAAATATTTTTCTTACAAAACTAGGTTTTCTAAAAATATTTTCAAAAATGTTTTCAAAATTCAAAAAAGCATTTAGTAAATAAATTTTTACACATATTTGAATTTAAAAAATGTTTTGAAATAAAACATCATGTCATTTTCCAAACCAGGCCTATTTGGATTTTACTATAAATGTGAAAGGAATATTTATTTCAACATGTAAGTAATGAATAAAATTTCCCACCATGATAACAATTATTTTATTTGAATCTTACTCTATAAGTTTTAAAGTTTATTTTCAAATGAAATTATTATATTTTTTTTCAATAAAGTGTTTTTCAATGTGTAATTTATATTTTCATTGAGAAATGTTTTAAATTATTTTTAATGCTTCCTTTATAATTTTTAAAGGTAATTTTCAATGAAAAGGATATTGAAACTTTTTTAGGATTTAAAATGTTTTTAAAAAATATGAAAGTCTATTTTCCTCAAGAAATGTTCCAAATAATCTTTCAAAATACTTTTCCATTTAATATGGTATCCTTTGATTTTAACTATACTTTAATGGGTATATTATCCAAGGAAACCATTATTATTATTTTTCTGAATTTTTTATATATATAATGATAATATGTTTTTGAAACTCATTTATTTTCCATTTTTTATACTACAACACACTAAAATTCTAAAATAATAACATCTTATTTAATTACTTATGTGACACGCAACCCTGAGCATAAAAATGAATATAACAGCCAAAAACATTATGATATGTTATCTATTTTAAAAAAATTCAATACATCCGATATATTTTAATTCATTAAATACTGAGTTAATGTGTGTTTCATTTATCATCATTTTTCTTTGATAGTTTGTGTTACATGCAAGACCAGGTTTTACCAAACAACAATATACTGTTAATATTATTATTTAATATGATAGTTATCACCTAGAGATTGGAATAGAGAATACGAATATGATTAAAAAAATTATTAAAATATATATTTTAAAAAAATTTATTGGTTATATATTGATTACAAATAATAATAATAATCGTTTAAAGAAAATGAAATGTTTTTAGAAAAAAACTGCAATTTCCTAAAAGATGGATTAGTCTCTCTTGGCGCACATAATATAAAATTAATTTTTAAAACCTTTAGAAAATTAATATAAAAAATGAACATTATTTTTAAAATAAAAATATCAAAATTATCTTAGTGTGATTTTTTGGAGATGTTTCCTTTTTTGATGAATAATAAAAAATATTGTATTTTAATTGAAAATTGATTTCTAATTTAAATAATTTATATTGATAAATTGTATTTTTAATTTATTTTAAATTAATAATTGTTCAATTAAACATATATAAATACAATATAAACTATTAGAATCATTTTTAAATTTAATTATTATATAAAACCATTGTGATCATTTTCACTGAAAAAAATGTTTTTTCACCAAGTTTGCAGGGTTAATTTTAAATTTATTTTTTCCACTTATGAGGATTAAATTTGGAGAAATTTGATCCATATTTTGAATCAATATAAATTATAATTTATAATATGGTAAACTTAATTTTTTATCAAAATTATCATTACAAATAGTCAAAAAATAATAATAGTGAGTATCATAAAAAATAGATTACTTAATTATTAAACATAGAAAATAAGCCGAAAAAATGACCAAAAACATATCTAAAACCCATAAAAAGGCCATATTTAGACATTATCACTTCTATTATCCTTAATTTACTATTATTTTGGCCTATTAAAATGACACATATATGGGTGTAATTCACTATTTCATGAAATTATAAGTGTTCCAGTCACCTCATTTATAAATGGCCACCCACTATCCTCTTCACTTCACACACTCAAACCAATTTGGCCCAAAAAATACCTACAAAAATCACTTCTAAAATTTTCTAAAATCAGCTAAAAATCTATTTTTATCATAAAAATATCCTTTTAAGGATTTATTTCAAAACTAAAGAGGATTTAATAAGAAGAGGTAATGTTCTTCTAAATTTTTTAGTTTATTTCCTTCTCCACCTCCTTAAATTATTATTATAATATTATTATATAATATCCTAATTATCTTCCATATACTGATATATTTTTATGTTACGTTTATGACCTATAATCTCATATGCCTCAATAAAATGGTTTACAAAATCATCGTTCATGTGTACGGTAGAATACCGCCTCACAAACCGTTGTCATTCGTTTTTTCATTACCAACTTTCATGGTTCGGAATAATGAAGTATTTATATTTTATATATGATATATATGATTTTTTTGTGTTATTATGGTTCTTTAATTGTTATATCACAAATAATTTTATGCTTTAAATTTTATGGGAATACGATATCGATACTTGTGTGTACTATGGGCTATCTCCTTGTGAAGTGATTTCATTTGTTAACAATATACATGGAATGTATTAAAGATTATTTTAATAAAAATATGTGATATATATTAAAAAATAATGATACCATAATGATAATATATATATTTCATTTACTTTCATTTCTCTCAATATGATAAGAAAATGGAAACAATGTTCATGCGTACGTACAACCTACCATCTCCATGAATGGTGTACTTCATTTCCTATCACCAAATTTTGTCGATTACTCTATGTACATATATAATAAATTGATATTACATTTATATCATGGATTTATTTTTGGGGATTCATAAATCATGATCTGTGTAAGAGTAAAATAAAGAACAAGTCAGAACATACTTGAAAAAGCAGGCAACTAACACAAAAAACAATGAAAATAATGATATAATGTTGAAAAATGGGTGATAAGATTTGATAAAATTTTATTATTTGATATTATAAATATTAATATGTTTCTGTTATAAGTTAATTTCATTGTTAAAACTACAATAACATAGGTTAAAGGATTCTCACCTAAAAGGAATCACAAGTTAAGGTTTTTCATCTCAATTTCATTTCACTGAGGCATATTGTATTATTTTTCACTTAATTTATTTAATATGGTCTATATGTAACAACATGACCCCAACTGCTTGGAGCTGGTGCATTATTTTATTACATTATCATGATTAAAATAAAGTCAAATCTCAAATTAATGAATAGTTTAGTCATTCTAGAAAACCTGATACATACATAAGTTCGACATTACAACGTGAAATGAAATACATAATAGAAATTCCATTGGGAACATCTACGACATCTATATTATCCCTAAAAGTCACTCATAATATTCATCTTTACAACATTGGAAAATAAAACATATGAAAGGGGTGAACTCAGATGCTCAAAAAGGGTATGAAATACATTATAAATTATCATAAACATAAACACAAGGCCTGGTGAGACATTAAAAACACATTACTTTAAGAAATATACTTGAGAATAATGTGGCAGGAATAAAAGATAATAAAATAATGCCATAATAAATGATCACATGAGTATCGAAGATAATCATTGATATTATACTAGTAGAATAGTCACATAGTTTATCAATTACTAATATCACTATAAGGTAACTCATAATATGGGATGTCTGAATCATATCATCAAGGCATAGGTCAAGACATCTGAAAATGATTAAGGCCTTGGACAGAATCATATCTGAAAATGGGCAAGGCCTCGACTAAGTCCATGTCTGTTTTGTCTTATGAGACATACTAATAAATCAATGGGATATAGTGGGTCCCAACCATCATATAATAAGTCCATTTAGTTCCTCATATCAATGGGGTTAAACATAATCAACATATACATTCATATTGAAACTATCATATGAAATGTAAATAACTTTCCCCAATCATTAAACACAAACACTAACCATTGAGAGTAATACAATGATTGGTATAAAGAGAGCACATCCATAGTTAAATTAATCATAATCCGTTAAATAAAATATGGAAGATTATATCATAAAATATTAATCCTAGTTAAACATAAGAATAAAAAATAGTGGTGAAATAGATGAAAATACTCTTATAAATTCATCACATAATTCTTGAGAGAAATGCTCTTTTACATTGAGAAGATGAGTTCTTTTGAAAAAATATTTATATAAAAATAAAAATGAACTAAGATATTTTTTAAATAATAAAACGAGTGATTTTATAAAACTTTTGTTGGATTAAAATTGATTATAGATTTCCCTTGATAATAGGTAAGAATTTGAGAAGTTCCCTTGAATCAGGCTACATTATCGGTAATAATTTTTGAAATATTATTTTAAAACATGTAAATCTCCATAAAAGAAAGAAGGATTAGGTTTGGTACACATATATATAAAATTCAAAAATTATTCATGATGATTACATAAGAATAATTACAAATTTCATTATGTTATGTATAAAATAAGAGTAACCCAAAGAAAATGGAGGTTCGGGTAGAAAATCCATACCTTTTGTCCGAATGTATTCCGCACTTGACCGTAATGTCCTTGATAATCAAATTAAATTCATTAATTAATTATTTTAGAACCTTATCTACACATAATTTTTTAATTATAGTTTTATTATGTTCATTTATATTCTTATTGATAAGTTATAATATTAAATTTTGTCGTTCTGGAGAGTTCATTTTCCTCGATTTCATGATCGGTCCGCTTGATTATAAGTAATGGGGTTTATGTGGAATAGATATAATTCTTCGGAATTGAAATTATATATTAGTAATTAAAATATAGGAGTTTAAATGGCTATATATATTTTTTTATTACATGGTATGAGGATGAATCAATAGATAACACATTTAGTGACAATCATTCAGATTTTTATGATGGGTTTTTGATCACAATGATCTAGTTTTGTTCTATTATTCATTATCTTGTATAAATGATGATTAAAAAATAATTAAATAAGATATAATACTTATTTAAGAATATGTTTCAAACAAAAAAATGGTTTCATGGCCATCCTTGAAGAATAAATTGTAGAACAAAACTCCGTTGTCCACAAAGGTTGTAAAATGGAACATCCCAAATGACGATTTCATTTATAAAATTAAAGATAGAGAGAGTAAGGATATTGATAATGTTTATTAAATTAACATGATATAATTATATTATATAGATGATACTGGAGTTATACATATCAATTGGATAGAGGAAGTTTGGAGAGAATAATAAAATAAAGAACTTAAAAATATTAAATAGAAAAAAGGAAGAGGATTTTCCTCTTGAAATATACTCTTTGAGAACCTCTTTAATGGAATGGGTTTTGGTCTTTTGAAAATACAAATAGATCCTAGACTTGGGGAGAGACCATGAAAGAGTATTTGGGTAGAACGTTTTGAATCTTCAATGCTTAGATCAGTGAAGATAATAGGGAGTGATGGGTAGTTTTTATTGTGGATGAGAGGGGTGATTTTTGAATATATTATTCATTATTTTATTATTTTTCTCAAGACAAGAAATAATGATGAATCTTGTGACCAAAAATTTTAATAAGTTCATGTGATTTCAAACCAAATATTCTTACATCATCTATACATCGCCCATGACTCAATAAATAATGTATTTAGCATTTATCATAAAATATAATGTTTTAATATTCACCAAAACCTCATGTATTTTAGATAAATCCCAAAAATTAAACATAACGATTTTTTGATTTTTACAAATAAACAATGGACCCCATTTTATCAAAATAATGTTCTAAATAATTGAAATTTAATTTTTAAATAATGTCATTATATTCATAAAAAATACAGATTTTAAATTTAAAACTTATTTTATAATACATTAAAAAATTAACTAAAGTATCATAATGTTATCCTAAAATAATTGGAAAAAAATATTTATTTAGAAATACATTTAATTTAATGAATTTTATTTTAATTAAATTTATTAATTTAAAAATGTAATTAAATATTTATTAATCACAAAAATACCAACACTTAATTATTAATTTTTAAAACATTCACTCTCATTTATAACATTCCTAAATTTTATTTATACTTACATGGGAGATTTTACTATTTATAAGGGTCATATTACTATTTATAAGGTTACATTACTATTCATACGGGTCAAGTTACTATTCATTAAAAATATATGTTGATCCTATCATACTCTAAATATTTTACTGATCGTAACCATGTATGTCTGTTTTTTGAAATTCGAATTATAGAAGTGGAAAAATTACATCTAATGACTAGGTTACAACTATCTCCTATAAATAAAAAATTTATTTCACATAGGCTCAGTGTTTCTTGTATTCAATATTAAATTTATTTGTATGTTCTTGGGGTGTTAAATTCTCTCCTCCTTTCAAAAATTTCTTCCTTAAAATTCTATAATGTTACCTCATAAAAATATATGGGTAGTTATTCATATGTTTCTTAGGCTCCCATCTTACCTCTTCAGTTTTATGAATTTTCCAATGTACCTTTACCATTCGAGTCGTCTGATTCCTCAACACCTATTTTTTAGTGGCCAAAATTTGGATAGGCTCTACACAGTAATATAAGTCAAGTTCCAATTATATACCTTCAAAAGTGAGTACATGTGCTAGTTTTGGCATGTAATTTCTCAACAAGGAGACATGGAATACATTGTCTACCTTAGAAAGGATAGGTGGCATTACCAAACGATTATCCATAGCTCCAGTTCTCTCTAGAATTTCAAAAGGGATGATGTACATGGGGCTCAGTTTCTGTTTTTTTTTTCAAATCTTATAACACACTTCTATAGAGATACTTTCAATAAAACATGATATCCCCCATGAAATTACAAATCATTCCTTCAATTATTAGCATAGCTCCTTTTCCTGATTTAAGTTTCTTTGATATGTGTTTGAATAGTATTTACCTCTGCTTTTGTTTCCAACACAAGATCTATGCCCAAAAGCTTCATTTCACCAACTTTATCCCAACTTATTGGTGTATGACATCTATTTATATACAATGCCTCACATGGTGCCATTTGAAAACTTGAATGGGAACAATTATTGTAGAAAAACTCCACCAAAGGTAAATAATGATCCCATATACCTTGAAAATAATGTGATTATGATCTCAACATGTATTCTAACGTTTGCATCATCCTTTTTTACTGCCTGTCAGTTTGAGGGTGATAAGCGGTACTCAAATAATGTTTAGAATCTAAAGAATTCTGAAGACCTTTCCAGAATTATGATGTAAATCATGGATCATGTTCAGCCACAATTGAGAGTGGTTCCCCATGATGTCTTAAAAATTCATTAATATGATGTTTTTCAAGGCACTCTAGTGTAAAATCCTCCTATATAGTGATGAAATGTGCAGATTTGGTGAAGTGATAAAAAATTACCCATATCGCATCATTATTTATTATATTTTTGGGTAATCCAGTGAAAAAAATACATAATAATGCCATCCCATTTACATGTAGGAATAGGCAGAGGTTGCATGGCTCTCTTAAGATGATTTCTTTCAGCCTTAACCTATTGACAAACAAAACATATTGATACATAATCAGAAATTTTCATCTTCATGTTATCCTAACAGAAATATACTTTCATATATTTATACATCCTAGTGAAACAAGGATTTATAGAGAAATCCAAAATATGTGATCCATCTAATAACTCCCTTTTTAGCTTGGGCAAAGTTGGAACACACATCGGATTCCTAAATTTCAGAATTTTATCCTCATACACGAAGTCTACCAACTTCCCATCTTTCAAAACATTAATTTTCATTTGAAGATTCTCATCATCAGGATGAGAACTCTTAATCCTTTCTAATAATGATGGTTGGGGAATCAATTGAATAAGTATTTGTGATTCACCTTCTTTGATAATTTCTATATCTATATTTACTAGATCCATGAATACAGGATCCCTTTCAAACCTCATTTTCTGCAAAACGCCATGATCCTTCCTACTCAATGCATCTTCCACATTATTTTCCTTCCCTTGGTGGTAGTGTATGGAACAATAATACTAATTAAGAAACTTAAGACATCACATTTGCATCATGTTGATTTCTTTCTGTGATAAGATATATTTCAAACTCTTATGATCTGTATATATCTCTCATATTTTACCATGGAGATAATGTCTCTATATATTCAGGGAAAATATTATAGCCGCCATCTAAATATCTTGATTTTTGTAGATCTATTAATGAGTTTTTATCCTCTCTCATGTATAAGAAATAGCATTATCACTCTTCATAAGGACACAACCAAGTCCTTTCATTGATTCATCACTATAAATCACAAATCCAACAATTCTTGAATATAGATTCAAGATTGGATAATTCACTGATATCCTCTTCAATAATTCAAATAATTTTTTACACATGAACTCAACCCCTTTATGTGTAATATTGGTTAATGTGATGGATAATCAGGTGATGTAATGAGTGAAAAACTAATAATAACTTTCTAAATAAATAAATCTATATACCTCAATTATGTTCGTTGGTGTAGGCCATTCTTGAACAACCTTTTTCTTTATAAGATCAATTAAGATTCAATACTTAGAGAAAATATGGACTAGAGATGAAATAGTTTGAAGCCAAAATTCACATTTTCTAAACTTCCCATATAACTCATTTCATCTAAGAGTCTTCAGAATAATTTTCAAGTGATTCTCATGATCTTCACAGCTATTAGAGTATACAAATATATCATCTATAAATACCACAATTAAGTCATCAATATATTCCTTGAAAACTATATTCATTAGATCCATGAAAAGTGTGGGTACATTAGTCAGTTCAAAAGGCATTACTGTAAAATCATAATGACCATAACTGGTTTGAAATGCTATCTTTGAAATATTTTCTTTCCTCACATGTATTTGGTGATAACCATAGAAAAGTTCAATCTTCCAAAAATATTGGTCTCTATGAATCTGATCAAATAAATAATTAATGCGAGGAATATGATACTTGTTCTTTATCATAATAGAATTGATCTCCCTATAGTTAATGCATAGCCTCATAGATCCAGGAATTAAATCAATATAGAACTCAACTTTTCACTTTGAATGATGTCTAGGTAAATCCTCTGAAAAAACATCAACATTTTCTTTTATAATAAGTACATCCTCAATTTGAAGATTTATTTCCTCACTCACAGATATTATTTTATCTCCCCCTATAAATTTAAATCATTAGTGCTACTGGTGGTGGATCTAGATAAGAATTATATGAAGTTGTTTCTTCTCTAAAGATAAGGTATTCTACATCATTATGAAAAATTGTAACTACTAATCACAATAGTTTTTCTCATAATAATTTGAAATCCAATACATACCAAGTATTATATCTAAGTCAATCATGGGTATGATTATAAAATCAATAGATAAATTACATTTATATTCCATAATGGGAACTTCCTAACACATCTTTATTGCAATGATACTTTCCTTAGGATTTTTGACTAATAAATCATTCAATAAATCAATTTATAAATTTCTAATTTTCATAGAAAATGAAGAAGATATAAATGAATGAGGTGACCCATAATCAAATAAATCATTGAATAATATTGAGGATACAATTAAAGTACCTGTCACCACATCATTAGTACTTCAACCTCAACAATTATGATTGCATAAGCTTAACCTTTCTCTATTGTCCTTTTTTGAGGCACATTTCCTTGATGATTTGTACAATCATTATAATAGAATCCAAACTCCATACAATTATATCATTGAACATTAATAGATTTTTTCTTTCTCTTATAATCTCCAACATGATGTCCTTTCTGTACACACTTGTAGCACACTACTTTTCCATTTAAGTAGGCACCTGGGTGTTTCCTTCCACAAGAATCACATGTTGGAAAAACCCCTTTTATTCTTACATTTATCCATTCTTTCATCCACTACCCTCTTCTTATATTTATTTCCCATAAATATATAATACATAGAGAATTATTTCTCTATCTTGATAGCACATGAGATAATGTATTCGTATGAAGATAAACTTTGGTATAATAGTGCTCTTTGGAGGAATGGTATTAAACCATCAAATAATGGATCAATATTTCTCCATGGATTACGTATTTTGTCTGAAACATTCCTTGATAACCTTGTCAAGTTAGTATCATACATTGCAAAATTATCATCTTCTTTTTTTCTTATATGCATAAACCACCTTTCCATATCCACTCGTTGTTCATGGGGAAATTATTTTTCTAAGAATATTTCCCTAAAATACATTCATTCAATATTTTCAATATCTTCCTCCTACTTTAGGTTTTGAATTAACAACCACCATTTATCATCATCTTCTAATAGATGATAAACATCCATAACAACCTTCTCCATTTCATTAATTTTCAAAGTGAGAAATTTCTTCTCTAAAGAACTCATCCACTGGTCTTCTTTGAATGGGGTTGAAGTCCCATTAAATTATGGAGGTTTTTTTCTATATAAAACCGTAAAACATTTCACTTATACGATGTGGATTATGATAGTCCATATGAGTAAGGTTATTGTTCATAACCTAATTCAGTTGTCCTAGTATAGTTATAATTTTCTCATCACCAGTCACAATATCATTATCCTTCAATGGAGACTAATCCCTACATGGGATACATGCATTCATGTGGTTTTCATTCCTTCCACTAGGTGTCATTTCTAAATAATGGCATTCACTATATTAGGTTATGAATTATAATGTATAATCTCAAATATAAAAATACATAACATAAATTAAAATCCTATAAATATATAATATCATAATCATAAACATGGATTTTTTGAGAAAAAATTTACTTTTATACCCTTCATTATGGATTGTAAAGAAAATGGTAATTATCGTAAGAATATACCCCAGGATTTTCAAACCAGGTACGTAATAAGGCCCATTCTTGTGTACTAGGTTACCCCGAGTCAAGCCTGGAACACCTTGTTAGAGTTGTTACTCTAAGGTAAATCTGTTCCAAAACCACATCTTCATGTAGTATCTAGATATGGATGCATTTTATTGAAATATCCACACAATTTCTTCCTTACCAAAATTCTAGGATGTTCTTGTATTCTTATCCTCAGCCAATATATTAGGTTTTTATTCCATAATATAATCTTTCTAAGTATAGTTTCTAATTTTTATACTAAACTTCCTCTCATAACACTTTTAATGCCCCAACCCCAGTTTCCCAGACCCAGTGCATTATTTTATTACATTAGCATGGTTACAAGAAAACCATACACTGAAGAAATGAATAGTTCAAAAGTTTTGGAAAAAACAATTCATACATAAGTTCAACATTAAAACATGAAATGAAATACATAACAACAATTCCATCAGGAACATCTATGACTCCTAGATTATCCCTACAAGTCATTCATAATATTCATCTTCGCAACCTGGGGAAAATAAAATATAAGAAAGGGGTGAGCTTAGATTCTTAGTAAGGGTAAGTAATTCATCATATGTTATCATAATCATAAATAGTAGGAATGGTGAAAAACTAAAAATAGATGCCTTTAAAAAATATACTTGAGCATAATTTGGCATGAATAAAAGCTGATAAAATATTTCCATAATAAATGATCATAAGATTATGAAATATAACCATTAATAATATACTAGTTGAATAATCACATGGTTTATCAATTACTAATACCACAATATGGGAATGAATAATTCAGTAAATTTGAAACATACTATCAAGGCCCCAGTAAAGACATCTAAAAATGATTAAGGCCTTGGCTAAAACCATATTTGAAAATGGGCAAGGCCCCGACCATGGCCATATATGTTTTGTCCCATGAGACCCACTGATGCGTTGTGGGGCTATATAAGGCCCCACTAATCACTTAATATGTCTAATTAATTACTCATATGTATTTTTTTAAACATAAAAAACATATAAATTCATATTTAATCTAATATATGGAATGTAAATAACTTTCCCCAATAATTAAACATAACCACTAACCATTCAGAGTAGTATGATGATTGGTGTTAAGATATCACATCCAAAGTAAAACTAATCATAAACCATTCAATAAAATATGGTTTATTATATAATAAAATATTAATTCTATTTAAACATAATAATCAAAAAAAGTGTTGAAATAGTTGAAAATACCCTTATAAAATCATCGTGTAATTTTTGAGAGAAATACTCTTTTACTTTGAAAAGAATAGTTATTTTAGAAAAATCATTGTATAAAACCAGAAGTTAACTAATATAGTTTTTCCTAAATAAAATTATTTTTTTATAAAAAAATTGGTGTTTAAAAAAATATTATATAGTGCCCTTGAAAATAGGTAAGAATTTTAAAAGTTCCCTTCAATCAGTCTTGTTTATTAAGAATAATTTTTAAATATATTTTTAAAGCATGTAAATCACTATAAAATAAAGAAGGATTATATTTGGAACACATATATGTATAATTCACACATAATTCATGATTATTACATAATAATAATTAAAAATTTCATTGAGGTATGTATAGAATAAGAGTAACCCAAAATAAAATGGAGGTTCAGTTAGAAAATCCTTACCTTATGTCTGAATGTATTCTGTACTTGACCTTAATGTCCTTGATAATAAAAATAATTCAATTAATTAATTTATAACATTATATAGATATATTTTAATAATTATAGTTTTATTATGTTCATTTATGTTTTTATTGATAAGTTATAAGATTGAATTTTGACATTCTAGAGTTTTCGTTTTCCTTGATTTCATGATCGGTCCGCTTGATTATAAGTAATGTAATTCATGTGGATTGGATATAATTCTCCATAATTGAACATATATATTATTAATTAACATATAGGGGTGTAAATGGTTATATATATCCTTTGGTTACATAGTATGAGGACGAATCAATAGATAATATATTTAGTGATAATCGTTTACATTTTTACGATGGTTTTTTGATCACAACAAACTAGTTTTGTTATATTATTCAATATAATGTATAAACTATGGTTCTAGAATCATTAAAAAATATATAATAAATATTTTAGAATCTATTCCAACCATAAAAATATTTTCATGTCCGTACTTGAAGAATAAATTGAAGAACAAAACTTCATTGTCCATAAAGGTTGTAATTTGGCCCCTCCCAACCGATGATTTCATTTGTAAAATAAAAGGGAGAGGGTAAAAAGATTGATAATGGTTATTACATTCACATTGTATAATTATATTATAAAGTTGATACTATAGTTATAATGATCAATTGGACATAGAAGGTTATATTAGAATAAAAAAAGTAATTACTTAAAAAGAAATTAATTGGAAAATGGAAGAGGATTTTACCTCTTGAAATAAACTCATTCAGAACCTCATTAAGAGAAGGGATTTTACTCTTTTGGAAATAAGAATATCTCTTAGACATGGGGATAGTATAGGGAAGATTATTTGACCATAAAATTTAGTATATTAAAGTCTTGGAGGAGTGAATAGAAGTGGGAGTGATGGGTGGTTCTTTATAGTGGAGGGGAGAGGTGATTTATGAATATATTATTCATTATTTTATTATTTTTCTCAAGAAAAGAAAAAGAGTTCATTCTTGTGACCAAAAATAGTAATACATGCATTTTAGTTCGAACCACATCATTCATACATCACCCATGACTCAATAAATCATGTATTTAGCATTTAAGGTAAATTATCGCATTTTTCTGTTCATGAAAATTAAAGTATTTTAGAAAAATACCAAAAATTAAACATAACCATCATAAACCTATAGAATTCTAAAATGGACTCCATTTTATCAAAATAATTTTCAAAATTTGATAAATTTAATTTTTAAATAAAATCATTATATACATGAAAAATACAGATTGTAAATTTAAAACTGATTTTATAATACCTTCAAAAATTAACTGAAGTATTATTAAGTTAACCTAAAATAATAGGAGGATAAAAAATTTTTTATTTAGGAATATATTATATCAAAATGAATTTAATTTTAATTGAATTTATTAATTTTAAATTTTATTTAAATATTTATTACTCAGGAAAATACCGGCACTTAATTATTAATGTTTAAAGTATTCACTCTCATTTATAAGGTGCCTAAATTTTATTTATAGTTACATGGGGGAGTTTAATATTCATAAGGGTCATATTTTTATTTATAATGGTACATTACTATTCAAAAGGGTCAAGTTATTATTAAAAAAACATAAATTGATCTTATCAGAATCTAAATATCTTACTGATCGCAACCATGTATGTCTGTTTTTTGAAATATAAAACACAGAAGTTGAAAAATTATGTCTAAGGGCTAGGTTACAACTATCTCATGTAAATAACAATGTTTTTTGATTCACAGAGAATCAGTGGTGCATGCATACCATATTAAATTTTTGTGTAAGTTCTTAGGGTGTTATAATATATAATTCCCCTTTGACTTTTAATATCATGAATAATTCATACTTCATGGTATTTTATGTTTCATTTTTATTTATTTCATCTAACGATATTTTAAAAACATGTTACGAAGTGGTAAATAATTTCATAACTCAATTAATTATCATTGGATTATTTTACATCCTCATTGTCATTAATGTTATATTATTATGTGGCTATCCACCTTCCAGAATGGGTCTTTGGTAATCATCATGGTTTTATCAAAGTAGATCGACACAAGATTCAATTTCAATTTCCTAGAAAATAGTGGAATCCATTGACACCAAGATGTTAAGTTCGAATGTTTTATTTAAAATAGGCATGGACAAGGAGAATGACCATCTCAAATGGAGGATTATTCTTAAGGTCATGGGATGAATTTGGTTTTCTCATTGGATGAGGGATCCTTTATTAAGGTTTTATAACTACCAATGAATTTCAGTGTCCATGATGGGAAAAACGTTGTGGTTTTTTCAAGATTATGAGAGACCTTAGATAAGGGGATCCTTTTCCTCCAAGAATTTTAAATCTTATCTAATACTCTTTAAGAATATTCATGGAAAAAATGAGCTTGAAGGTTTCATCATTTCTTTTAAATGTCATAGACACTTCAATGTTGTCTCTTATATTCTCTTAGGTGACGACCTAATCTTCTTCATTAATACTGGTCATTGCTCCATCAGGAAGTAGTGTAAAATGAATTACGAGTAAAGAAAATGGATAGTAGAGTTTATTAATAAGGACAAAAGTAGCTTCTTTACCCTGATCCAATACATGGAGAGGTGGGTTAATATCATACAAAATTTACTTGGTTTTAGTAGGAGTCATTTCCTCATGGACTATCTTGGCGCCCCTATTTTTCTAGGTAGGATTTGAATTAATATTTTGAATGTATTTTTATCAAAATTACCAACCATATCAACAAATATAAGAATAGGTTCTTGTCTTTTAGAGGAAGTATTACCCTAGTTAATTGTGTCTCATGTCTATATCCATGCACATGATTTTGGTTCTAAAGGTTCTAAAAACTGTTGTAAAAAATATTGAAGTAATTCTATCTGGTATCATGTTGGATGCTCATAGATATGGAAGGTGAAAGTGGGATTTATGGAAGAGAATGTTTGTCCCATTTGAAATAGGGGTCATCAATCTTATAAGTGTGGGTAACTCTATGAAATGTCTCCAAGCAAAACTGGATTTAGAGGTCATGGATGGAAGGTAAATGTGGGGTATGTTTATTTATGATAAGTATGGTCTAGATATAGAAACCACTAATGGAAAGGTCTCATATTCTTGGAATATGATTTGGAGGCACATTTCTCTTATTAACATCCAATTCTATTGGATTGTGGGTGGAGGAGAAATCAAATTCTGGTTTGACAATTTGGCTGGTGATATTATTGGATTCTCAGGATTCACTACTCTAGATATTTCTTTTTACCTGGTTATTCTTCACCTGTATTTAATGGTGGAAACCCGTAACCGTCAACAACATCATATTTTTGATATCATTGGAATCTTGTCTGATATTGATTGTTTGGTTTTAACTGGATCACCCATTGGTATTTTATCAGCCAAGTCCTATAAGAGGGTGCTATAAGGAAATAGTGTAAACACCTTAACTGGTGGATTTTTATAGTTCATGGATATCCCCATTAAATACAACTTCCTCGTGTGAAATATTTGGAACCTACCCATTCCCATGGATGATCTGATTAGAGGTAAACTTATTAATTTGGCTTTGAAATACTGGTGTTGCTCCAATGGAATCCAAGAATTAGTGTGTCATTATTTTTTGGAACATGTATGGGCTAAAATGTTGTGGAGAGTCTTTGAGGAGTTCATTGGATTTGCTGACATCTTTTATGGATATGTGAGAACTTTCCTGAACCTTTTCATGAACCCAATTTTAACCCTCACAAGCATAAATCCAAGGTAACCATATTAGTTTATACTAGGGTTTTGTTATCTTGGCCTTCATTAGTTTCTACGGTAATGGTTCCTCGATCATGGCTAAATCTTTCGTGATACTTAATGGAATTGAAAGCCACCTCTTGAGTAACATGTCCATCAATTTCATTGAAATAGACTCTTTGGCTATCCAAAAATCCCTTCTAGGAAATTTATTTACTCCAGGGTCAATTGTGTATCTCATCCTCAAAGGCCATAATCAGATCCATAATGGCATGAGCATTCTTCACACCTGGTGAGAAGGAAACAATGTTGATGATTTTTTAGCGGCCCGAGGTGATCTCAACTTCCCCTATTTAGTTTAAACTAGTATCATAACCATCACTATAGAGTGCACCAACTGAAATAGAGGTGATGCAATTAGTTTACTTTAGTTTGGGCCTCTATGAAGCCTTATGATCTTTTTTCTTTGTTCT
The DNA here is from genome assembly GCA_963277665.1 of Viscum album. NCBI lineage: Eukaryota > Viridiplantae > Streptophyta > Magnoliopsida > Santalales > Viscaceae > Viscum > Viscum album. Next base: position 540,239,403 of record OY728156.1, read on the forward strand.
CTTTTCTTTCAATAGTTTTGTGCCTTTGTACCTTTATATTCCCACTCTTTTATTAAAATTAAATGATATTGTTGTTTTTGTATATGATTATGTGTATAATTAAATTTAATATTTATTATTTTATTTACACTTGTTTTCTGTGTATTTAAATTTGATACACATAATCAATTCATTGATTAATTCCCACTTCAACGTTGTGATCATTTTAAGGGTTTATTTCATAATCTCATTCTAATCAAGATTGTTTTTTCTTGAATTTCAATTAAAAAAAATTATATGACCATTATTTAATAAAAACATTAATTTTTATCCAATATGGTTATTCCTGATCTTATTCAAGTGATAATTACATTTTCCCACTTTTTGGTAATTAAAATTATTGTTTTTAAATAAAATCCGAATTCATTTCACTCTTTGTCTAGAAATCCATTTTATTATAATTTTTTTTAAATATGTTTAAAAAAAATTATTTAACACTTTTAAAATAATTTATTCACGTAAATTATTACACATTTTACTTTTTACCATAAAAATCAAAGAAATATTTCCGTCCCTTTCCAAACAAGGCACCTCTCTAATCGTTTTACCATAAAAAATAAATGTTCTTTATGGAATGTATATAATTACCCATCAACATGAAAATAATTTATTTGAAGCTTCCTTTTCATGTTTATGAGTCCATTTTCAATGAAAATGATTTTAAATGTGATTTTCAAATAAATTTTTTTAAAAAAAATCAAAATGAAAATAATATTTTCTTAAATAAAATTTTAAATATCATTTTATTGTATTTCTATTCATCATAAAAAAACATTATTTTAAACTGAGGATATGTTTTATTGAATCCATCCTTATTCTTCCTCTAGATGGTTTATGTTCATTTTGACTAATTAAAATTTTTACATTCACGTCCTTTGTTATTTTTTGTTGTTAATAACTTTCCCTTGAAATGTTTACTTTCTTATCATCATTGGACATTAAATTTCCCCCAATTATCCATATTACATATCATGGGTATGTTTATTATGTAAAATGTATATCATTTATACATGTAGTGTACTAAATTGAAATTTATTTTATATTAGGGGAAATATTGATAAATATGTATCAGGTACTCAATACAGATACTTTATGATAAAGAACATTGTTTATAAATATATTATTCAATATATGAGGAATTCTTGGGAATATTAATATATGGTTGGGGAAAGACTATAGATAAAACCTCAATATATTGGTAGTCTCATGGGAGAATAGTCTCATGGGAGAATTAGTTTCCTAACACTAGTTATATGGGTTTTTACTAAGTCTCTTTTTAACAGTCTTTTGAAAAGTCTTAATGATATATGCACCATGTCCCTAGTAAGCATGGAATCTAATAATTTAGTGTTTCCTACATTTATAATTAATTTATTATTATCCATGATATTTTCACTTTGAAAATATCTATAAATTCTTTCAATTATCAGTTTATTGATTAAATGTAATGTGTTTTTAGTTATTTACCTTACCATATTAATTATACCTTATCTTTTCTTGATATTCATGTTATTTAAATGTCATGATTTTTTAATTATTAACCTTTCCATATTATTTATGCACTTCTTTCTTAGTTTATTGATTACATGGGATGTGTGTTCTATTATTTACCTTTCCCTATTGATTGTTCTTGTTGATTCATTATTGATATCACTGTACATAAACCTTACTGAGAATTTCAGATCACCCTTACATTGATTACTTTCCCTAGAATTCCATGAAGTTTACTATGACTGATGTGAAGGGATACTCTATATAGAATAATGTTATTCTTGAAAAAATTCTGTTTTAATTTTTTGTATTCAAATGGAATATAGAAATCATGTATGTTTCTAGTTTACCATGAATACTAAACATATCGGTTCTTTGAGATGTTTTTATATGTATCTTATTCCATTATAATGGTAGACGGAACCGGCTTCAAGATTCTATGGTTGGGGTCACTACAATTAGTATAAAATATGGTTTAGTATAATCATTGGGAACTAGATTTAAGAAAACATATATTATAGAACATAATCCTAAGATATAATTTTAGGATATTATAGTATAAAAACCTAATATTTTGGTAGGGTAGATATTATGTGTTTTTTATTTACAATACAACCCTGTCTAGATACTACAAGTGTATGTGGTTCTGGAATAAATGTATCTAGGGGTAATAACTCTAAAAATGGGAACATCTATCTTAACTTGAACATTACCTGGTATATGAAAATGGGATATACTGCACATTTTCTATGACACTCCTTTGGGTTATTCTTAGGATAATTTATATTTTATTTAAAAACCATTATAAAGGATTTGAATAGATAATGAAATTCGATTTACCAGGTTCAACCTAAGATTCCTTTAAATGAAAATAATGTGTTATGATTTATAAATCCTATAAATGATTATATGGTCTTATCATGATGATCATTTTTGCTCACACTATGCGTTCTACGTTTTGTCAATGGCTGAAACCTGAAGGAATCATGTTAAAAGTTAACGTGATGGACAAGGAGGTGACAATGATCACACATATGATATAAATATTTGAGATAAATATATTTTGTTTATGTATAATGAGTTTTTCCAAAAAACTATTTTTAATATATACCTTAACCAACTCCCAAACTCACCAAATAATATATGGATGGAGTTTTCTAAGAGCTCGAGTAGTGGGGACCATAGTAAAAAGAAGGATTGATTTCCATAATGAAAGAAATATGAAAGGATATGTCAAGGAATGTTTCTCAATGGAATGGTTTAATGATTTTTGTGAGTAAAATAAGGGCATAATGAAAAGAATTACTGAGTAAAAATGAAGAGTACGATGTAAGGAAACAAATCTCACCATAAGGATCCATTTTTATATAATTGCATTAAATATGGGAAACTCATTCATTACCTGATTAAATTCCAAATTTTTAAGGGTAACCCATAGACCATGGAAGGACCTATGTTTAAATAAAATGGATGAAGTACTTTTGTATTTTGATTCAAGAATTAAAATTTTGAAGTATTTTTCCAATAGTATTTGGGTTAAAAGAATCTTGAAACATCTAAGGGTTCTGTTAAATTTTAGAAGAAAATTGTGTATTCATTAACATAATAATTATGTATACCATCATGTGTTAATGATTTTAATATTTATCACAATATAAAAATATTTACTACCTTTTTTAGGTGTTATGTGGTAGGAATTTCACAATTGTAAGGATATTTTGGTAGAAAATAATGTCAAGAATATGTTTTATTGGAAAATTTATTTTCCTAATAATTCCATTAATTTTTTTTATAGAAATATGTTTAAAGGTATGGATAACCATTAGGTTTGATATGGTTATTAATTAAATTTTAATAGTAGTCACATAATATTAATATAACTTGTGAAAAAAACAAGTGGTATTCAAAACCATAGTTGCAAAATTATGTAATAATTAAATTTATTTCGATGATATCCATCATATTTTTGGTAAATTTATAATAATATTAATAAAATAGTTTAATGATCCACATTTATGGTCATAACCCATCTCATATGAAAAGGTAGTGGGGCTTGAATCCTTGACCAAAGGATGATAAGTGTTTTGCGCCCACCACTAGCTTATGTGATGTCCTGGAAAAAATTTCATTTTCTTAGTTAAAAAATTTGAAAAATAAATATTAATAATGATCTGGAATCATCAATTTTGAGGTTTATAGATTAATTTATTAATAAAATTTATTTTTTAAAAATAGTTATAGGTATACGAGAAAACTTTTAACTCTTTTGTGGATATTACAATATGTAAAAAGTAAATTTTATTGCACCAGTCTTAAAAAAATTCATTTTTTGATATTAATTTCTTCATGTAAGAGATGAATTTTAAGTTTATTGAATCACAACTAAAGGATGAAATTAAAATTATGAAATATAAATGCATCAAGTAAGTATAATTCCTTATATTCTTATATAGTAGACATATTCTTCAACTTTTGGAAAAAGGACATTGAAATTAAAATGTTTTCCAATTACATTCACATATGTTGATCGTATAATTTTTAAATCATCATAGATTTATGGTTTTGAGCCCCTCAAGATTATATTGGTCATTCAATTTCTTGTGATCAAAGACCTCAATCACTCTTAATAAGTATTTATACTTTTCATTCATGTAGATACCTTCATTTCCGACCAATGTTATCCTACCTAGAATCCTAGTTATATGTTATTCCATATGGCCTTATTACATCCCATTCTCTTTGATTAATCAGATATTTTACTAACCCTTCTCACAATAAAGGTTCTTTTTCAATGATGGTATTTCCAAATTTCAAACCCTTGACTTCCAATATCAAGTTAAATTGTGAGGATGAAACTTATTAAAGGTAGAGAGAACGTAATACCTAGAAATTTTAAAATAATAACACATTATTAAATTATATATGTGACTCACAACACTATGAATAAAATGGAATATAACATTATTTGACATTATAAAATAATAACTATTTTAAATAAATTCAATACATCTTATAACTTTAAATAGATTCAATATTGTGTCAGCTTGTGTTTCATGAAGCAATGAGTTTCTTTGATAGCTTTTGTTACATGTAAGACCTGGTTTTACCAAACAATAATATACTATTAATATTATTATTTAATATTGTAGTTATCACCTAGCTATTGGAATAGAGGGTATAAAAAGTCTTAACTAATTTAATAAATTATATATTTTACACACATTTATTTTATATATGTTGATTATAAGTAATAATAGTAATTATTTAAAGAAAAAGAAATGCTTTCAGAAAAAATTATATTTTCCTAAAATATGGATTAGTTGTGTTGGGAACACATAATTTTTTTTAATAATTTAATAAAATTTATATAAAAAATATTCATTATTTTTGAAACATTAATGTCAAAATTATATTAGGGTGAATTTTTTGGATTTTTTCTGAGTTTTTTTTGTTGAATAGTAAAAAATAATAAATTTTATTTGAAAAACCCAATTTAATTTAAATAATTTATAATGATAAATTATATTTTGAATTGGTTTTAATGTCACAATACTTCAATTATACATCTATTAATACAATTTATGTTATTGGAATCATATTCATATTTAATGATGATATATAAATGTTGTAAAATTTTGACCATTTTCACTATAAAAAACCCCCCACATTCTCATCACATATATGAGTTTAATTTTAAATTAATTATTCCCAATTATGATTTAATTTAGAAAAATGGATTATATAGTTGTAATCAGTATTATTTATAATTTCTAATAATTTCAAATTTTCTTTTTACCAGATTGATTAGTGAAAAATAGTTAAAATTAATTACAAGGATTAAGATAAAAACAAGTTTAATTATTTGTTAAAAATAGAAATAAAGGTGTAAAAATGAACCAATAAAAGTCTAAAACCCTTTTTATTTCCATATTACTACCATATAAATTTTGTAGTGGACAATGAACTCTTACTGGGCCCGGTGACATGAAAACAATGTGGGTGGAATTCACTCTTTCAAAATATGATAAGTTTTCCACGCACCTGACTTATAAAAGGATAACCATCTCACATCCACTTCACACCTTAAAAAAACATTAGTTCAGACAATACCTACCCAAATAATATAAAAAATTCCCTCCCCTAATCAAACAATACTTAGTTTTTTCAGAAATAAATTAATTGAATGTTTCAGTATAAACTTAAGAAAGATACCCAAAGAAGACATAATGATCTTATAAAAGAGTTTATATTTTATTTCCTTATAAAACTCCCTAAAATACTATAAATAAATGTTTATATAATAAATATATACCTAAAATCACACACACTTCCATTAAATGTGTTCTGAAATCATCATTAGTGGACTACCACTTTGTAAAATGATGCCATTCCTTTTTCCATTACAACCATTCAATATTAGGAATAATTATGGATTTATAGTTCATATGTGATATATACAATATATATTATTTTATTATTCTTTTCATATTATTATATCACACATACACTTAATATTTCCATTTTTTTGAACCTGATATTGTCACTCGTGTGTACGGAGGACTATGTCCCCACAAAGCAATGTGATTCATAAATGATTTACATGGAATGTATTAAGGATGGTTTTAATAAAAATATGTGATATATATGAAATTATAATGATACCTAATTGATAACATGTATGTATATAATTTATTTTATTTCTTTAAATATGATAAGAAAATTGAAATAGTGTTCATGTGTACGTACGACCTACCATCTCCATGAATGGTGTTTTTCATTTCCTATCAAAATTTTTTATCGAGTACTATAAGTATATATATACTGAATATATATGATATTTAAATCATGGTTAATATTATGGGAATAAATAAATCATAATAAATTTAAGAGTAACATTGAATAATATGTCCAAACATACTCGAAAAATAATGAAATTAACACCATAAACAATGAAAATAATGATATATTATTAACAAACAGGTGATAAGATGTTATAATAGAATCATATATGATATTATAAATATTAATATAGTACTTTAATAAGGAAATTGAATTTCTAAAACCATTAAACATGATATTAATGTATTCTCACCCAAAAGAAAACTTTAGGAAATGGTTTTCATTTATATTTCATTTCATTGAGGCATATTGTATTATTATACACATAATTTATTTTATATTGTGTATATACTACACCTTTGACATTTCATGTCATGAATAATTCATTTTTCATGGTATTTTTAGTTTCAATTTGAGTTATTTCATCTAAGGGGATTTGATCACAATGTTACCAAGTGGTAAAAAATTTCATAACTCAATTACTTTTTATTTGGTCATATCATTTCTTCATTGTCATCAATATTATATGATTATGCATCTAATTGATTTTTACTATCTTGTTGTATTTACACTTTTCATATGGATTTATATTGATACACATAATATCTTCATTAATTAATTATAACTTCAATTTTATGATCATTTTGAGGGTTTATTTTACAATCTAATTCTAACTGTGATTGTTTATTCATGAATTTACATTAAAAAAACTATATAAACATTTCTTAATAAAACCTTTATTTTTTTATCATATGGTTATTCATGATATTTTTCAAGCAATAGTATTATTTTTTCACTATTTTTTACTTAAAATTATTTAGAATTTTTTTAAAAAAAACCCAACATCATTTCTCTCATTGATCAGAAATCCATTTTCTTACAAAACCAAATTTTAAATTTTTTATTTCAAAACATGTTATCTTTATCTTTTTCAAAATGGTTTATGAAAAGAAATTTTTACTCATTTTTACTTTTTTCGATTTTTTTCAAAAGAATCAACTTGACTCTTTCTAAACAAGGATTTTTTTGTCCTTATGAAAAATGAAAAGATCTTTACGACATATAGATAATTACCCACTGAAATGGAAATCATTTATTTGAAACTTCCTTTTCAATTTTCCATGATAATTTTTTAAATAAAATGTTTTTAAAAGTTAATTTCAAATAAAAATGTTTTAAATTTTTTTCATAATGAAAATGATATTTTCCTCAAGAATATTTTTAAATATCTTTTTATGGTATTTCTATTCATCATAAAAAAACCATTATTTTAAACTAGGGATATGTTGTCTCCATAAAATCCTTATTCTTTATATGGATAGTTTATGATCATTTTGACTATGTAAAGTATTAAAATTCACTTAATTAATTTTTGTAATCAATAACATTCCCTTAAAATATTCATTTTCCTATTATCATTGGAAATTAACATCCACTAATTATTTATATTACATATCATGGATATTTTTATTTCTTAAACCATATATCATTTCTAAATATGGTGTACTAAATTGAAAATTATTTGATATCTAGATAAATATTGATAAATCTATATGCTTTACCCTATACGAGTACTATATAATAATAATGATTGTTTATAAATTGATTATTCAATATGTGAAGAATGATTTGGATTTGTATGACCATGGTTGGACCCTATTATTGATTACCCCTCATTGCTTCAATAGTCTCATGGGATTAGTCAGTTGGATAGCCCTATTTAAGTCTATTTTTACCCAATTTGTTTTAAACCATCTTTTTAATTCTCTTGATGGTAAATGAACCATGTATCTATGAAAAATGGTGTCTAATAATTAAGCACTACCTATATTGAGAATTTATTTATTATTATCCATGATATTTTCCCTAAAAAAATCTATGGATGCCATTCATTCTTAGTTTATTGATTAAAAGGAATGTTATTTAAGTTATTTAAGTTTTTATATTGATTCTACCTTATCGTTTCATGATAGTCATTTTATTTAAATGGAATGTGTATTTATTTGTTTATCTTTCCATGTTATTTACACAATTCCTTCTTATTTTATTTATTACTTGTCATGTGGGTTCGGTTATTTATCTTTTCATACTGATTATGATCATTGGTTCATTATTGAGTCCACTTTACTTAACCCTTACTGAGAAATTTATATCACACTTATTATGTTTCTTTTCCCTAGGATTCTATGTTTATAATGATTTATATACATAGATACACTACATGGAATGATGTTATTCTTGAAAAAAATTATGTTTTATTTTTTTTATTTGAATGTAATATCATAATGATGTAAGTATCTAGTTAACTAAGACTACTAAACTAATAGGTCCATTGGGATGTGTTTCCTTGTATCTTATACCAATATAATAGTATCAGGCACCAACTCTGGGATTCTGGGGTCATGTTCAGAACATATAACATGATAAAATTATTATAGAACCAATTTTTTCATGGGTTGTAATATAATGAAATGATAAAAAGATTATGAAATCTAATTTTCATGGGTTATGATATGATAAAATAATGAAATTATTATGAAACATATTTCATTTCCAAAATTTCTGATTTAATGAAATGTTTATGAACACATTTCATTTCATGGTATCTAATATAATGAATTTTTTATTATATTATGACACACTTATGTATAAATTTTATTATTTGAAAGGTGGGAACTATAACTCCCTCCAATGAATTGCGTAAATATTTATATCTCTTATGATAGATAGGACTGGGATAGGGAGTGAATCTAGTTCAGTAAGAGAATTTTTTTGATATGATGGTCTTGAGACTGATCCATGACTACTACGATGGTTTGGGGAGTGAACCCATTCCACAATGATAGTTTTTTTAATATGCTTTGATAACTAAGGAAATTATTTTCTATTCTTATGTGTATGCCACAATTATATTTCTTATGCCAATTTAATGTTCAAATGCCTCATGTTCTTTGATTTCTTTATGAATAATGTTTTATAAACTTACAATCATTATTCCATGATAGTTGATTTTGATCTTTGATATGAATGGTATGGTTTTATATGTTGTTATCATGTTCTAATTCCCTTATTTACATGTTATTATTATATATCTCCCTTGTTTACCCTTACTGAATATATGAACTCACCCTTTCTTATTTTTCCTTTCCCTAGGTTATTAAGAAATGTATTATGCGTGATATGTATAATAGGGGTATTAGTTATGATGAATATAGTGGGAGATCATGCAGTTCACATATGAACTAGTATTTTATGATTTTTTGTTTTCAAAGTCATTATACCTTTATGATCATCATGTGTGTGTTTTTATAATTTATTGAATATTCATATAGAAATATATAATATCTATGTATCAAAAACATGGGTCTCTAGAATTGGTATTAGGGGATAGGTTTTTTTAACATTTGGAAAATATGATGATAAAACATTAGTGAGATCAATAATTATAACTCTAGGTACGAGTCAAAGTGTATGAAAATTTCATGGAATTTTGGTAAAGGATAGAGTGAGTGTTTTCCAATCAAATAGATCCATGAATGGATACTACAAGTGGATATAGTTTTAGAGTGGAGGTACCTAGGTGTAATAACTCTGAAAAGGGTACATTGAGTTGGAGTTTATTGTAACCTAGTACATGACAATGGGCCTTACTGCACACATGGTTTGGCACTCCCATGGGATATGATTTATAAATTCACAAACTCTTTATGAATCATAATAAAGGATTTACATTGATAATAAAACTATGGATTCATAGAATAAAAATAAAGTTTCATGATTTAGACATCCTATACAATATTTTTATAGATTATGTGGTTCTACACTATGATTATTGTTACTTACAATATTATTTTTTGGTTTTATTCAAAGGATAAAACCTAAAGGAACTGTGTAAATGCTATGTAAAACGGTAGAATATCATAATGAATACAAGGGAACATGATGAAATTGAATCCATAGATTGGCATGATTTCAATCAATTATTTTTCAATTAGTGAATTCCTTGTAATATTTATATGAAGATGAAGAAAGATTTCCTAGAGATAAAGAGAAAAAATATGATGATTCTATTGGTACCTATGAGTAAAATTTTACAAGATTTTTATGGCACACTTCTAGTATTATCATCTAACCTGAAATTAAGAATAATTTATTATTTAGTGTCTTATAATCATGTATTTGAATTATGTTGAACATTATAGACATAATTATATATAAATCTATTGTTTGATGTGCTATCAAGATGGAAATGGAAGTTTGAGTTACGTATCAATATCATGGTTCTGATAAGAATAGAAAAATGGAATTCAACAGAATATATTTAAACCATAGAGAGTAGAAGATGGGATTTCCATAATTCTCAAAGTGTGGTATAAAACATTAAGGGAATTCCCCTAATGGGGTAGTAAATGTTTTAAGTGTGTAAGGGAAATTAATTAGGAAATAGAATTCCTAAGTGATGAGAATACGTTATCTAATGATTAAAATATAGAAAAATATATATATAATGAACCTCCCACAATCTAGTGTTTATAATGAATGGAGTATGGGAATTACACTAACTATTGCCCAAATACGAAGGTTAATGATGATGATTGATGTTAGTAACCTTTTCATATGAAATATAATGGAAAATCTTATGTAATCACTATCTTTGATGAGGGGTTCGATAATGAAATAGTGAATGGTACACTTACCATCCACTGTAGAACTATAATTTGACTCTAGATCTACCCATTCTTTATTACCTAAATAATTCTCTCAGGGTGTCAAGATATCACTAAAACTATCAGATATAAATTTATCAGTGAAATACCTAATGATATGATAATCATATCTCTAGTATATGATTATTCTCTAGTTGATTTTTATGATAATGTACTTCCTGTAAATCATTCCATTCTTCCTCTAGTTGAATTTTATGTTATCCTAGTCATGGATTTACATTCTCTACAAAAACAAAACATTAACTTCCAAGAAAGGGAAGTCGCATTTTTTATTCAAAACCAACCTATTATCAGAAATCATTGGGATGATAAATATAAACTTCATATGGAAATAAAATCCAATATGTGGGGTTTGATTCCTATTAAGGAGGGGTATTTATCTCAGATGGTTGGGGATAATATAGCGACCCTGCCTTTTCTTACATTACTATTACATCATTATAAAGATAAAAAACATAATAGTATTACACCATGAGGATCCAGAGGTTTAGTATCTTGGGAAAACTAGGACCAAACATAACATTTACAATATGAATCATAAAAATTTATTTAATTCCTTCTTCTCTAGCTTCTTATTATAACTTTACATATCCTTAGTACATGTAGTCACCTAAGGATATACATCAATAAAGGGTGAGATAAAATCCCAGTAACAGGATAAATAAGAAAAATATAGTATGGGGTGAGCCTAATCATAACATTATCATCATAATCATGAGAGGAAACATTAATAAAAGAATTCAGATGTGGCAATGCATAAACATGAAACAACATGTCTTAGTGGTCATCTACCACACATAGTTGTTAACAATTCTAGCATCATTTTCACACATAATTTCACATTAACTCTTGAGGTTCATCACTTTACCCAATGCATTAGAGCGTTGTATAATCTTGGATTCACCCGTCACATGCATGCCACATTAAAAATATGTAAAACCCGAACTTAATATAACCCATGGGAATAAATGATTTTTATATAATAAGAATAATTTCATAAAAATTTGGTCCCCAATATAAACATGGAGTAAAATTCTTAACATAGAACCATTAACCATGAGTGATGAGTGAAACAATAATCAAGAAGTTAAAAGGGTGTGTTTTTTTGAAAGAAGAGTTCTTTTAGAAAACATTGGGTTTTTCATAAAGTCAATTAGAGAAATTTATATCCTATAAAATGTAAGATAATTATGAATAAATTATTTTTAATAAGAACACATACTGACCATGGTGTGAAAGAGGGAGAACCCGAAGAAAGAATGTTGGGTTCAAGAATTTCCCCTTACCTTGTATCCGAACACTTTTTTCACTTAAATGTCATGTATTACCATATTAGATTAATTAATTAACAATTATAGAATCTTGTTTAAATAAATATTCTTCATTTTGGTTTAATTAAGTTATTTTAATGGTTATTTTGATGAGTTATAGAGTTTAAATACATTGTTAGGGAATGTTCATTTTTATGGTTTTCTTGAGCGGTTCACATGTATTCATAAATGGAAGATCATATAGAACATGGATACACATATTGAACTGATTTTTCATGTTATTAATGATATTAGATGAGTTTAAATGTTCTTATAACGAATTATATTATATAAAATGTGGATGAATCATTAGATAAGAAATTAATGATGATCGTTTGGGTTAATTCGGGTAGTTTTTCGACCACAACGAACTTGTTTTGTTTAATCATTTAATAATATGTACATAAGTTAGAACGAGAACATTAAATAGGATATAATACATATAATATAATCTGTTTCAACAAAAAAATGGTTTTATGACCATATCTGAAGGTGTTAATGGAAAATTGAAAATATATTGTTCTTCAAGTTGACAACTTATCATCTCACGAATAATGTTTTCCTATCTAAAATAAAAAGAAGAGGAGTAGGGGAGTGGATGATATATAATCCCATTAGTATCATAAAATTCTAGTATATGTGAGATAATGGACTTAACATACCATTTTTATGAGGATAAGTGGGGATATATTAAGAAAAGAACATGAAATTGAAAGGAAATTAAAGGAAAAGATATATAGAGAGAGAAATTACCTCTTGAATCCTCCTCTTGAGATCCTCCTTAAGGAACCTAGGATTGGTTGGTTAATGAGACAAGAAGATCTTGGACATGAGGGAGGGTATAGGGAAGAATTTTGGGTAGAGTTTAGACAAGTCTTGAAGCTTGATAGGTGTGAGAAAATGAGGGTGTGAAGGGTGGTATTTATAGTGGACGGGAGAGAGGTTTTCTCAATATTATATTCATTAATTTATTATTTATCGACAAGAAACAGAATAGTATGTATTACATGACTAATTACTATAATTTTATCATGTGAATACGAAACATATGTTCTTACATCAGAATAACATCACCCATAAATCTATAATTCATGAATTTAACTTATTTTGTAAATTATCATATATCAATATTCATAAAAAAATCAAGTATTTCAGAAAAATCCCAAAAATTCACCCTAACAATTTTTCAATGTGTATACTCCAAAAATGAACTCAATTTTTCATAAATAATTTTCTAAATATAATTAATTTAATTTTTAATTAAAATCATAATTTACTTGACAAATACATATTTTAAAATTAAAACTGATTTCATAATGCTTTCAAAAAGTTACATAAGGTATTATAAAATCATATTAAAACTAGAAGACCTAAATTGTTAATTTATGAATTTTTTTAGGAAAATATATCTTCCTTTAAATTAATTAATTAATTATAACTAATTATTTATGAATTACAGAAATACCAATTATTTTACTATGGTAAAACTCTCACTTATAAGATGCCTAAGTTTTATTTAATCATTCTTGGGTAAGTTTACTATTATTTTTGAAGATTTAATATTCATAAGGGTCATGTTACTATTCGTAAGGGTATGTTACTATTCATAAGGGTAGGTTTCTATTCACCAAAAAATTAAGTTTGTCCTATCGGACTCCAAACATCTTACTGATCGCAACCGTGTATGTCAGATTTTTAAAATTCAAAACACAAAAGTGGAAAATTTATGTTTAATGGCCACATAGTAGTTCACTTGAGAATGATGTGGCATTGTGTTTCCTAATTTTATTATACTTTAAGTCATGATTATATGAAAGGAATTCCATTGATAAAACATTGGGTCATTAAATTCTTCCCCCATTATGAAATTTTCCCCTCAAAATTTCATTTTACATAAATAGGTGAGGGTACTTATCCTTCATCACCTCCTCTAATTACCAAGTTGATTCTTGAAAATAATGGTTCCTCCAAAAAACATTGACAAGGTGGGTTGTACTGTTCCATAAAAGCTTATCTCTCCGATCTAGAATCTTTACTGGCTACTCCTCATAGGAGAGATCATCTTCCATTTGTACCACCTCTGAGTTCAGTACATGTGAGGGATCTGGTATGTACTTTCTCAAAAGTGATATGTGAAACACATCATGAACTTTAGACATATTCGGTGGAAGTGTAAGCCAATTGTACACAACTCCTATGTGGTCAAGGATATCAAAGGGTCTAATGTACCTTGGGATTAACATCCATTTCATTCCAAACCACATTACTCTCTTCCATGGTGATATTCAAAGGAAGTCTTTATCTCCTACACAGAACACCAAGTTCCTTTGACGGTTTTCAACATAACCCTTTTTATGACTCTAAGAAACTTTGATATGTTTTTGTATGACTTGAACCTTCTCTGTCATCTCTTGCACAAGATTGGGTCTAAGTATTTTTCTTTCTCCAACTTCATCTCAAATGGTTGGAGTTCTATATCTCTTTCCATACAAAGCTTTACATGGATCCATATGAATACTCGAGTGGAAGCTATTTTTGAATGAGAACTCAACCAATGAGAGATGCTGATCCCATCCACCTTTTAATTATAAATATAAGGCTCTTAGCATGTATAAAAGCGTCTAAATAGTCCTTTATGATTTTCCATCAGTTTGGAGGTGATAGGTCATGCTAAAATTTAATTCAGTACTCAAATAATGTTAAAGGCTCCTCCAGAATTTAGATGTGAACCTTGAATCATGATTAGAGACAATAGATAGTAATACACTATGCAGTCTTATCACATCATTCACAGATATCCTTTCAAGTTTTTCAAGTGAGAGATCTTCCTTAATAGCAATAAAATGGTAATTCTTTGTGAGTTGATCAACCACAACCCATATAGAATTAGTTCCCTTATATGTCTTTGGGATACCTTTGACAAAGTCCACAGTGAAATTCTTCCATTTCCACATGGGTATAGGCACTGGACGCATCATACCTTTATAATTTTTTTCACTCCTCTTTAACTTGTTTACATACCAAGAACCTTGATATATATTCTGCAATCTCCTTCTTCATGTTGTACCACTAGAAGTGTTCTCAGAGATCACGATACATCTTGGTGCCACCAGGATGGATAGAGAATGTTGAGCTATGTGCATTGTCCAATAGATCCTTCTTTATCTTGGGTGATAAAGGCACATAAATACTCATTACAAACTTAATCACACCATCATCGTCGATATGAAACTCATGCAGATTCCCTTCCTTTACTACATTCACCTTCTTTTGTAACTCCATATCATCCCTTTGTGCCTCTTTATTCATCTATTGGATAGATGGTTGCACAATCATTTGGGAAAGGTAGGATTTATCCTCTACCCTTATGATTTCTAAATCCATCCTTTTCATATCCAAGAAGATATTGTCTTTCTCAATCTGTAACATAGATAGAGTAGCAGGTTCTTTTCTACTTAGAGAACCAGCTACCTTGTTTGCCTCTCTAGGATAATAGTGAATAAAGAAATCATAATACTTGATTAGCTCTAACAATCTTCTTTAATTCACACTGACCTCCTTTTTTGTGAATATATACTTTAAGCTCTTATGGTCGGTGTATATATTACACTTCTCACCATAAAGGTAGTGCCACTAGATTTTCAAGGAAAAAATCATGGCTACCAGCTGTAGATCATGCATCGGGTAGTTCTTCTCATGTATCTTTAACATCTGTGAGGTGCAGATGATCACATTATCATTTTTCATGAGTACAAAACTCAAGACTTTCTTTGAAACATCAATTTATATCGCAAAACATGCTCCACTTTTTGGTAATGTGAATACAGGTGCGATGATCAACCATCTCTTTAGATCCTTGAAGATTCCCTCACATTCTTCCGTCCAAACATACTTCACCCCTTTCCTTATTAATTTAGTCAGTGGGATTGACAATCATGAGAAATTTATCTGAAAACATCGATAATACCCAACTAACCCATGAAAACTACGGATTTCTATGATACTTGGGGGTCTGGGAAATTCCTCAATCACCTTTATTTTTGAAGGGTCCATAGAAATTCCCTCTCTTGTGATCACATGTCCCAGGAACATGACTTTCTTCATCCAAAAGTCCCACTTTCTGAACTAGGAAAAAAACTTATTTTTCAATGTCTCCAACACAAGTCTTAGATGTTCTTCATGTTCATCCTTTCTCTTAGAGTATATGAAGATATCATCGATAAACACTACCACAAATATCTCTTGGTAATGTGTAAAGACTGTATTAATCAAATACATGAAGATTTTAGGGGAATTAGTAACTCTGAAGGGCATCACCAGAAACTCATAGTACCCACATCTTGTATGGAAGACAGTCTTCTGCATATCTTCCTTCTTCACCTTGAGCTGATGATATCCAGAATAAAGATCCACCTTTGAAAAGTATTGAGATCCTCTTAACTGATCAAACAAGTCATCAATCCTTTGAAGAGGATACTTTTTCTTTATGTTGATCTTGTTGAGTTCCTGATAATCGATACACATCTGCATTGTTCCATACTTCTTCTTCAAAAAGAGCACTGGTGCACAAGGTGATGCACTAGGGCATATGAACCCTTTTTCCAAATGATCTTCTAGCTTATCCCTTAACTCCTCCAGTTCGATAGGATCCATCCTATAAGGACACTTTTAGATAGGATTAGATCTATGTATGTGTTATATGAATAAATCCACCTCACAATCTTGGGGAAGTCTGGGTAAGTCTTCATGAAATACGTCACTATATTCCCTCAAGATGGGAATTTCTGCAAGGTTGGTGCTTTCCTTTTATTCAACCATTTGGGCGAGTTATGATTCTTCATAGGCTATCAACACCCACATCATTGAAAGATTTTTCAAAGGAGATTCATGATCTTATTTTCATTTTTAGAGGAACATGGGATGGTTCGGAATATAAAAAGATAATTCCTTTTCCTGATAGTTGATATTTTCTCTATATAACGAGAGCTAATACATTCCCATTATAACCTCAAATTACATCAAGGGATGTATTACGAGATTCGTTGGAAGAATATTCCCATATACACCAATAGGAGAAGAGTCAAACACTTGGGTTACAATGATTGAACCACTTAGTGTTTTTATAGATATCTCTACTTCAAGGTTTCAGGGCTTTGATTCTATTGTTCTAGAAAACTTGCAAGATATAAAGGAATGCCTATAACTAGAATCAAATAATAATTTTTCTAATATTGATTGAATAGGAAGTGTACCTTGTATGAATTCATTATCTTGATCCACTTCTGCAGTAGTGATGGCATAAGCCTTACGTTTTTTTATTTGGCATCAGTGGATACTGACACTTATTACCCTCGAGAATTCGAGGTTTAGTTCACTAGATTATATAGTTCCCTTGCTCCCTATAATTATATAATTGAACCATGGGTGGTTCTCTCCTTTATTACACCACATTATCCTTCGTTCTCATGTATTATTGACACTTTTGAGCATGGTGTCCTTCTTTCCCACACTCAAAGCATTTCCCCGCCCCTTTGAGGCAGTTCCCAAGATGCAACTTCCCACATTTTTTGCATGTGGGTCATTGAGTTTTCTTCCCACCTTTATCATTAGATCCACTGACATGAAACTCCATCTTTTGTTTCTTATCAACATAGTCATGGGACCATTCTCCAAACTCCATCTCCACTTTGAGATCACATTCAACAACGTCTTCATAACTCCTAAATTCTCGAATTGTAAGAGCCTTTCTAAGGAGTGGTTTTAATCCACTAAAGAATCTGTCAATTTTGTTATCATTATTGATAACTAATCCTGAAGCATACCTTAAAAACCATGTGAAATTTTCTTCATAGGTTGCAATATATTCTCCTTATTTTTTCTTGATCTCTATGAATTTCATCTCCATCTTTGTATGAAGAGTTCATGGGAGATACTTGTTAAGAAACATGATCTTAAAGTCTTCCCATTATATATCTTCAATTTCTTCTCTTGGATTGGTGTTATTAATCAAATCCCACCATTGATCAGCCTATATATCTAGATGGTAAACAACTAGTGTCACCTTCACTATATTAGAATAGTGAATCACATAAAAGATCTTCTCCATGGGGTTGACCCACTGTTCCACAACTAGTGGATCAAAAGATCCACTAAACGTCTGTGGTCGTTGCCGCATAAAACACTCAATAGCCAGTTTCTCCCTCTTTGGTGAAGGATGATGTTACCCATTATTCTGGTTATTGTTCATAACCTGAGATAATTTGGTAAGAATCACCATAATGTTTTTAACTCCACCTCCTAAAGCATTGGGGTTGTCATTCGGGCAATCGTTACATTGGACCTCACATGGGTTGTTGGCCCAGTTTCTCCTAGTTCCCACCATTTTCTAAAATAGAAATGGCTAGAAAAAAAATAAGTCCACAAGTCATGAAGAACTTATTCATTTGTATGGTTTACACTAAAAGAACAACTTATGGGATCCCTATGTAAATATTATTGTGTTCATATTTGTACTTAGTCTAATGCTAGAGGTTTTCTCTAGGGTTCACTAATAATAATTCCCAAATTAACTAAACCTTGCATTTGATACCAACTATAGAGATTCCACCTTTTCATACATTACTATTACATCATTATAAAGATAAAAAACATAATAGTATTACGCCATGAGGATCAAGAGGTTTAGTGTCTTGGGAAAACTAGGACCAAACATAACATTTACAAGATCAAGCATAAACATTTATTTAATTTCTTCTTCTCTAGCTTCTTATTGGCACTTGACCTCTCCTTAGTACATGTAGTCACCTGATGATATATATCAAAAAGGGGTGAGATAAAATCCCAGTAAGAGGATAGATAAGAACAATATATCATGGGGTGAGCATAATCATAACATCATCATAAAAATCATGAGAGTGCTGAGCAGTTTTTGGATATCAAACGGACCTCCCCAGAAGGTAATTTTAATGTGGCTGATTTCCCCTCTTTTGCAATCAATTTCGCTACAGCGCCCGCTGCTCTAGCTAATTGTCCACCCTTTCCAAGTGTTATTTCTATGTTATGTATGGCCGTGCCTAAGGGCATATCGGTTGAAGTGGATTCTTTTTTTGGATCAAAACCCCTTCCCATAGAGAATGAAGATAAATTGAGAATTGAACTAAAGACCCTAATAAAGATGAATCTATATGAACAGTTTACAAATTGTGAAATTTTTATACAATATTTTTCATTTTTTTGTCATATAATCTCAAGATAGGGTATATTGGTAGACCCATTAATGACGAAGGCTATTGAGTGATGGCCTGGAAAAACTATGGTGACTGAGATCTATAGTTTTATTGGTTTATCTATATATTGTTGGTGGTTTTTGGAGAATTTATCATTTCTATAAAATATACTCACTATTTTGACTTGGTTGGGATCCAGGTTCCTCTAGATAGATGAATGTGAGGAAAATTTCAAGGAAGTAAATAGAAGATTAGCCAGGGAACCTTTTCTTATATTACCTAGTATTGGAGAAGGGTTTGTAATTTATAGTTATGGATCCAATAAGGGATTGATACGCGTTCTTAGGTATAATGACATGGTTATAGTTTATTCCCCATAATAATTGAAGGTTCAATAAAAAAATTACCATCTAATGGTTTGTAATTATCTTTTGTAATTTTTTAAAAAATGATATGGAGGCATTATGTTTATGGAGAAAAGTGTTATATAAATACCAATAAAAAAATTAAAGTTATTATTCACACATAAATAGTATAATATGTACTAGAGAATATTGTTATATACGATTAAATATTATTACTTCTCAATACATTACCAACCTATGAATGAAAAAATAGTGGTTAATGCCTTTAGTCAAAATTATCATGCTCGATTATACATGATGAGGATTACCAAAGATCCAATATTTCATTATTAGTGAAGGATAAATCTCAAAACTCATAATGAAGGGGATAAATATTATCTTTCTTAGTTTAATTTTCAATGATATATTCAAGTAATGCTTAAAGAGGCATAGAAGAAAGATGTATATCAACAAAGGAGGATTGTAAATGTTCATGTGTTTAACCTTTTTCATGATTGAATGATATGGTTTAGGAACTATTTATGTTTTCCATAAATACCATATTTAATGAAATATTTTACAAAGGATGCTCACAGTTCTTTATGTTCTATTCATCCAGGAAGTTTGAAGATGTATTGAGATTTTAAAGAGTGTTTCTAGTTGGATGTCATTAAGATAGATATCACACAATGTGTATCTCGGTGAATAGTATATCATCATGTTAAACTAAAGTGAAAAAATTAATGGGATGATACATCCAATAACTATACCAAAATTGAAATGGAAAATTTTCACTATGTATTTTGTCATCAGACTCCCCAAAACGTCAATAGTGAATAATTATATATGGATTTTTGTCTATCTCCTTACAATTTTAGAACACATGATCACTATTAGATAATAATTTTATCTCGATCATCTTTCTATAACATGAATTTAAAAAGTGGTATGGATTCATGGAGTACCGCATTCCATTATTTCTGGTTGGGATCCAAGATTTACCTCAATGTTCTAGAGAATTAATTAATAAGATATGGATACAAAGTTATGTTTCAACACTATATATTATCCTTGTATAGATAGTAATTCTATGGGAAAAATTAAAATCCCATAGGATATGATGAGATTATTTTCTATGTATTTAAATGGTTGTTCAGATCAATACTTTCATCTAGTTTAGTTTTCATAAAAAATTTCTTTAACTCTAGAATTCAGATTTCTACTCATGAAGCCCTCTATAGAATGAAGTGTAGAGATCCAATGTGATAGAATGAAGTTAGATAAAGAAATATATTTCTTCCATTGATAGATAAATAAATAGTATAGAAGGTAATATCCATTTTATAACACATCAATATAGTTTAGATTAGGTAGAAATTTAATGCTGAGAATTCCTAATTTGGTCTAGAATTTTAATTTAGCAACAAGGTGAATCTAATAATTTCACCATTAAATAAGGTAAATAAATTTAAAAATAAGGGAATAATAATCCGTTGGTATATCAATAAATTAAAAATTATTGATTATCTTAGTATGGTTGACCATCTATTAGTGTTTCAACTAAACCTCTCTCAATTCCACGATGTTTTTGATGTATCTCTCCTGAGGATGTACTTACATGATCCTCCACATGTACTAAACTTTTTGCTCATACCATTGGAGTGGGTTATTTATTATGAGGAACATCCAATGGAGATTCTATATGGTAGATATATATATATTTGGAACTATACCACTCCCCTAGTCAATGTATTGTGGTGAAACCAATAGTTTGAAGAAACTATGTGTGAAAATAAGAAGATGATGAGGAAAAGGTACCCCCATTTGTTTGTATGAGAGTGATGAATTTTGAGGTAGGAGTTAATTTTAATGGCTTTATAATTCATCACCCCATATTATTATCAATTTTTAATTATTTTGAATAAATTAAATTTCATTGATAACTTTCATTACATGAAACACTGAGTTTTAACAAACCACAATACACTATTAATATTATTATTTAAACACGAACATTATAACCTAGACATAAAAAATAGAAATTTTAATAGATAAAAATAATTTTTAAATAATAATTATAAAGGTTTTATATAGATAAAACATATTGATAAAAAAGTAGTTATTTTTTTGAAAATTATTTATATGTACCGAAACAACTATTTCCTCAAAAAAATGTTTTTTATTTATTTTTATGAACAATAATAAAGTTATTTTTTTGAAAAATTTAAAAAAAAATTTATAAAATAAACTTAATTGTTTAAATCATCATGTCAAAATTATCTTAGGGGAAAATTTTGGATTTTTCTAAAAATATTTTTTTCTATGAATAGTTAAAAATATTGTTTTTTATTCAAAATTGTGTTTTAATTTAAAAATTTATAATTTTTTTATTCTAAAATGGTTTTCAAAATTTAAATTACATCAATTATATATAAATTAATCTAATTTAGGTCATTTCAATCATTTTCATTTTGAATTTTGATATAAAATGTTTTTAAACTTTTGAACATTTTTTATTTGAAGAACCTCTTTCTCATCATGTATACAAGTTTATATGTGAATAGAATTTGCAAAATTGGATCCATATTTGGAATAATAATAATTTATATTATATATTAAGTTCAAATTAATATTTTACCATAATTAATAGTAAATTTAGTTAAAAAATTACCACGATTAATGTAAAATGGGTTTACCAAGGGTTTAACTAAAAACATAAGTCTAAAAATGACCCAATACATATCCTACACCAATAAATTGGACATATTTTGACCTTATATATTCTATTATAGATAATGTTCTATTTTTTTCTTTTTATTATGCAAAAAAAGTGGGTACACATTTTTCATTAAAAAATAATAAGTGTTCCACTCACCTCACTTATAAAAGGCCACCCCTTCTCATCTCCACTTGAAACTTCCAAAAAAAAATTATTCCAAGGCCTACCAAAATTAGTTCCTTAATTACATAATCATATCTTATAAGATATATTATGGTCATAAATCATAACTAATAATGCTTTTGGTGCTAATCAAAATAAGTTTCCTGAAAAATATGTAACACCCCTTACTGTGCGTTCTATTTTATTTCTTCCTCAACCTACTCTAATTATTATTAAAATTTAATCATATAATAACATAATTATATTAAATATTATGACAATTAATAATGTTTCAGTACTTACCTTCAACCATATCCTCTTCTATCAAATGGGTTATGAAATCTTTATGGATTTGTACGACGGACTACCACATTAAAAACCGATGCTATTCATTTTCCATAACTACCTTACATGGATTGATATAATGATTTATTTATTGTTTATATATGATATTTATTATATTAGTATTATTATATAATCATTATATCACATGTTAATCCTAATTTTATATTCTAAGGGAAGGCAATAACGTTGTTCGTGTGTACGGTGGACTACCACCTCACGAAGAAGTGTGAATCATTAGTCAAATATTATTTACATGGAAGGTGATAAGGATAGGTATAAATAAACATATGTAATTTATATATTACATAAAAAATATTATATAATGGAAATATATTATTTACCACTATTTATTTCAATCAATTGAGAAAATGGAAACAATATTCATGCATATGTACTACCTACCGTCTCCATGAACAATGTATTTCATTATCCTTATCTAAATTTTATGAATTTCTCTAAATATATATATGATGAATATATGTTATATTTATATAATGGTTAAAATTATGGAGATTCTGGAACCACTATCAAATTAATAGGATTGAGAAATAAAAAATCAAACCATACATGAAAAACAAAGCGGTTATTATCCAAAATGTCATTTTAACAAGGAATTGTTAATAAAATGGTAATACAAGGTCATAAGTAAATAATATATGGTTTGATATATATTATTATGGTTATGTAATATATTTATAATAAACTTATATTTATTATACATTAATTTTGAATGTGTACTAAAGAAATCATTACCTAATGTAAGGTATTTTTGTCTCTCTTTTTAATTTTGTGAGACATGTTCCATATTCACAACCTATTTCATTAATGTTGTGTGTATATTTTCCATTAATGTATTATATTATTAATATAATTAAATTTATTGGTATTTACATATCTATTTTATGATATATCTTTCATGGGGTTTATTCTTCAAAAGTTTTCAAAGTGGTATAAGATTTTTGTCTCAATTTTCCTTCCTTAAGACTTATGTTATGTTATACATCTATCCTATTTTATGATGTATATATATAGACCATTTTACTTGTAAAAAAATTAATTTATTTATTATCATAATGTTTTAAATTTTATTTAATTTTATTCCTTAATGGGCCTTACATTCAAAGTTAAAAATGTCATAAATATTTTATGTTACTATATCATCATTTATCGAGATTGTTTATGATTGTGTTTTAAATGATAAAATATAAAGATACATATATAAATAAACTCACAAATTTTCTAATCATTTTTATATGTCATGGGAATATGTGTTTTCCCTTTATATTCCTCTTTATGAAAACTAAATAGTTCAAAAGACTAATTTAAAAAAAATCTGACTTTATTTCTCTCCTTTATCATAAATCATTTTTCATCTGAAACCATGTTTTCTAGAAATGTAAAAAAAATATTTTTAAAATTCTCCAATTCATTTATTAATGAAATTTATTAACATTTTTTAATTAAAAAGAACTTTTTAAGATAATCTTCATGTTTTTTTCAAACAATTTATGTTTGTATTTTATTGAAAATGTGAAAGGAATATTTGTTTTTACATGTATGGTGAGAAATTAATTTTCTAATGTCATGACCATTATTTTCATTGATGTAACCATTATAAATTTTCAATGTTATTTTCAAATAAAATTATTTTTAATGTTTTTTATGTTTTAAAATATTCTTAAAAGTGGAAGGTTTATTTTACTAAATAAATATTTTAAATGAATGTTAAATCTTTATTAAGAAGTTTTTGAGGTTATTTTCAATAAAAATTATTTTGAAAATGTTATATGTTTTAAAATGTTTTTATAAAAGTGAAATGATATTTTACTCAGTAAATTTTACTTGTAATATTTAAAAATAATTTTACATATCTGATAAAATCATTTTATGTAACCTATGATTTAATGGGGATATGATCCAAGGAAATCATTTTTATTATTTCTCTAAATTGTTTGTGTTTATGATTACATGGTGTTTATGAAACTCATTTATCTTACATGGGTTATGTGATGATAATATTCATATAAAACCCATTTTCCCAATGATTAATACTATGTTGAAATGATGAAATGATTATGAACTTGTTTTATTTATATGGGTTATTCTATGATGAAATGATCAAATGATTATGAATCCTATTTTTTTATATATTTTTTGTTATAATTAAATGTTTATGAACCCTATTTCATTTCATGGATTATAATATGATGAATTTTTTTTGATCCTTTCATACACGTATGTATGATTTTAATTATGTGAGGGTTGGGGAATATATCTCACTCTAATTATTTGGGTAAATATTTTTACCTCACGAAATATATAAGACTAGAATGAGAAGTGAACCCGGTTCAGTAAGGTAATTTATCTTCTATAATGGTCTAGGGATGGAACCTAAACAACTATTATGGTTTGGGGAGTGAAATCATTCCACTATGATATTTTTTACAATAACACTTTACTAATAAGATAATGATTTTCTATTCTTATGTGTATACCATAATTATATGTCGTATAAAAATGTTATTTTATCATGGCTCATGTACTTTTATTTTCTTATGATTCATGTTTTATGAACGACCAATAATTATCTTATTACTCAATATTTTGATCCTTGATATTTAGGTTATGGTTTTTATATATTAATCACATTTACACATACCCTTAATAACATGTTATGACTCTGTATCTCCCCTTTCTAATCTTTGTAATCTTCTGAGATCACCCTTTATTATGTTTCATTTTCCCAAGTTATGAAGAAATGTATTATGTATGATATTTCTAAGAATGATTCTAGTTATAAATAACATAGTTAGGGATGATTTAGTTCACATATAAACATGTTGTCTATGTTTCCATGTTTCCAAAGGCAATATAACATTACAATTCTCTTGTGTGTGTTTTTATAATGTAATGAATATTCATCTAAAAATATGTAATATATTTTTATGATATTTTTTTTACTCTATATGAAACCCTCATATAGGACCCATAAATGGTATTTTTTTTATTAACTTAATCCACCCCATTAGGACCCGATTTGACTGGTGACCCATTAATAACGAACTTATGGTGATTGGAGTGTTTTTTATCTCTATAAATATATGGGCAGTGTGATTTAGAAAGGGAATTGGCTAATCTATGTAATCATCCATTATGTCAACGAAGATCATTTTTCTAATTTCATGTTTTCCTTTTGTTTTTAAATTATTTTTTCATGTATGCTGAATTGAATATTTTATTAAAGTGTTTTTATTTTTTCCTTTCCATTCACTCTCAAACTCTTTCTCTCTTCCCTCATTGAACTGTGATATCTTATAATCACAATTATAAGAAAATAACCTGAGGTTTATCATTATAGGAGGTATTACAAAGTTTCAAATTTAATTCAAATTAAATTATTAGATTTTTTATTTATGTTTTTGATGAATGAGGGTGAATTGTATGAGTGTGGTGATTTTAAACCATAACATGGTTCTCAAAATCATTTACATTCTTTAAATTACACTCATTACCTAAATTTTATTCAACAATTCCCTCAATATAGTTTAGTTGAATTTATCTAATAGATAAAATAACATACGATCGTTCCACGTCTAGGAGAGATTCCATAATCTTGATTGAGGTGTTTCATCAACAATAATTATAAGAGTAGGTGGATTTTAGTGTTCCAAATAATTCTCCTATTCATGAAATATTTAAAACCAAATCAATTAAATAATAGTTATTCATTATTGAGGTTTCAAAAATGAGTTACCAAACTGAATTTAAGCAACATTGAATAATGAAGGAACATGCGTAACCAAACTATAAGAACCAAGAACATTATTCCTAACTAAATTAATTTCACTTTTAGATGAATATAAATTTACATTTAATAATTTCATTCAAATATCTACTTTTTATTTTTCAATCATTTTCTTAAAATATTAAAAACACAAAAAATAGTTTAATAGGTGAATTATGAATAGAGATTGAACAACTTTAAAGCTCCCCAAGTGAGACGACCCAGGTCATCTATTGTGCTAAATTAGTAAAATAAATTATATTTTGTATCCCCCTAGGAAATTATTTTAAATCCACTTATCACATTTACACCACTATTGTTTTCTAATTCATCATTAAAATCATTGTTTTTAGGTGTTAATAGTTTCATTTTTAATGAAAATTTCAGTTAGGTTGTTCAGATACTTATAAATTGATTATGGATCCATCATCACCATATTTTTAATAATGAAAAAAATATATTATATATCAATTATTTAAATATTTATATTCATCAATAAAATGAATATAGAAAAAAATGGATTACACCATTCATGGAGACGGTAGGTCGAACACATACATGAACGTTGTGTTCACTTTTCTTCATATGTAAGAAAATAATGGTAAATACCTATTCACCTTAAATAATCATTATTATATCATATATATCTCATATATAACATATATTCAATAAATATATTCCAATTACCATCCATGTATATCATTAATAAAAAAATGGATCACATCGCTTCGTGTAGGTGGTAGTCCACAAGTACGCACGAGTGATGTTATCATTTTCCAAATTACTAAATGGTAAGAAAGTAGATATGATATTAAATTTCTAGAATAATAATTATTTCATAAATATAATTGATAATAATTATTTACATATTTATAACCATCTAATTAAATGGTGATGAAATACAAATTTCACTAATATGTGGAGGTTGTAAGTCATATATATGCGTGAGTAATGATTTTTCTTTTCATAGGTTGAAAGTGAGATGGAAAATAGTTCTTCAATAATTATTATAAAATCTCATTATATTAATTCTACTAGATTTATTATTTTATTATGGCTATCATATGTACAGATAAATTAGTGTAAGAATAAAATTTGAAAGAGTTGGTAAATCATATTACATATTCTTCGATAGACATCAATTAGATCCCTTCTAAAGACAATTGCAATTTTATTTTAACAAAACTAGAGCATATAAATAGTGTATAGATAATTTAATATTATAATTGTTAAGGGTTTGTTTGAACTAGATGGATCAAAGGTTGCAAGTAATATAGGATAATATGTGCACAATTATAAGTTATGAGAGGAGAACTCTTCGGATTTTGTGATGTATTAAATTAATATAAGATAATTCTCAATTTTAGGTGGAATCAAAATGATATTTTTCAAATATTTGGTTAATATTATTATATATACACACATAAAATAAAATATAAACAAGTTTAGGGGATTCTATAGCCCTTATCACTTTATATTAACCCTTATTCTCCATTTTGACATTTAACAGAATACCAAGGTTTTTTACTCCTATGTATTAGGAATGTTACTATAAAATGGAAAATGACCCATAAATAGACCATTGATTATATTTTAAACCATATATAAATAAATTTTCCAAATATAGGATTTGAATGAATTTTAAATTATTTAATAAAATATTCATTATTATAAAATATCCTTATTGTCATTTTTTGAAATACATGCAGTATTATAACATACTATTTTTCTAACTCATGAAAAATGGATCCAAAATTATATGTGTTTGAATAAATAGGAGTATATGGTCTTAATATAAATACCCAAAAAAAATTTTAGGTCTTGATATAATTTTACAACTTATATTTTGGATTAAACCATTGGTAAACTAATTTTAAACATTACTATGGTAATTATGTTTTTAATATTAAAGGGTTATAATATTACTTATAAGTTTAAAATTAGATCATAAATGGTTAAGGGATGAAGTTTTAGAACATTTATAATCCCAATTTTCCACATTAAATATTTTTATGGTATTTAAATTATTTAATAAAATATTATTAAGCATAAAATATTATTACTGTCATTTTAATAACTATTCACATAATTTGACATTGAAAACAACATGATATAAAAATAATTAGAATATATACATATCTCACAACTATACTATGTTATATTTATCCTAAAAATTTATGGGACACTTTATGTGACTCTAAAAATATTAATTTTAGTGTTTTTGAAATAATTTAGCAGATTTTTCTATTACTTGTGCAAGCACTGATTCAGAGTGGCGTAAGAATTTAAGGTAATTAGTTCACCACTAAAAGATAAAAAAATAACCAGATAAAAATTCATTAATATTAAAAATAAATAAAACAAAATAAAATAACTTTTTAATCCCTAACACAAAATTTATTATACTTTAAAATAAAGAGAGTGAAATTTGTTGGCTTTATATTTACATAATATAATAAATGAAATTTTTAATGAAAAAATGGACCAAAATTTAGATTAATTAGAATATTGAATGATTATGGTTGAAAATAACTCATATAATTAATTAATGTTATGTTTTATGATTATATATAGTCTTTGAAACATTATTATTAACCTTAATTAACTGATTTACACTTACTGATGTGACAATATTTATCAAGGTTACTATTCATAATGAAAAAAATAAAAGGGATAAATTTACCAAATTTGAACCTATAGATTAAAAATATGGAACCAATTTTTCATGATTCAATTTCTAGAATTATAATAAATCCATTTTAATATAAATGTGTAAAAACGATAAAAAATAATTTTTATAATATATGTGTTTTGAAGCCCAAAAATGAACATATAACAAAATAAAGTGTAATAAAAACTTCACTGTAATTAATTATATTAAATATAATTAAAGAATACATGTGGTAATTTAATATCAAATTCAAATAATAATTATACTTTTAATTAAAAATAAATGATAGTTTAAAAAATTATATTTTTTATAACTCACTAAAAATTTAATCTATTATGAAAAACCCCATAATTTGACCCAAATATAATATTGATGCTATAATTTTAAAAGTAAAGGTAATTTTATAAAATATAGTTTCTATAAGTGGATAAAATTAATTATAATTTCCATGCACAAAATGAAATAAAATCATTTTTGAATAAAATTCCTTTTTAATGAATAACATATCGTTACTAAAAATAGAGTTCTAATTACCTAAGAATTAATAAATAAATTTGGATTTAGTAAATCCATTATAAATATACTTCATAATTTGGTAACTTAATCTCATACTAATATTTTCAATGCCAATGTTTTAATAGTCACATTTAAAAAAATATTTTTATAGAATTTATCAATTCACATAAATCCTAATGGTGTGTGTTAAGTGGGCTACCAATATTATTATTCATTTAAGATATTTTTTTATAGTGTTATAACAATTCTAGAAGAATAATCTATTTGTGAATTTATTAACATAAGATCAATTTTTGAAAACAAATATCATTTAATTCACAATGATGATTTGGTTATTCAGTTGAAATGGGAAAATTGGTTTTCTAAAATTGATTTCTGTTTTGGTAATCACCATATTAAAATCATGGAATTAGATATTCTTAAGACCAATTTTAAGATAAGTCTTGTCTAATTCAAGTACCGTATTATATCATTTGGTATAACAAACACTCTTTATATCTTCATGGAACTGATTAACTGGTGTTTCCACTAGTATTTATATGATTTTGGGTGGTGTTCATGGATGATATTTTGGTATATTATACGATAAGGAAATATTATGAATTTAACATGAGAAATGTTTTGATAATTTTTAGGTTTCACTACCTATATGAATATTTATCAAAATAACAATTCTGTATTCAAGAGTATTAGATCTTGGGAAATTTTATCCTGGAAAATGGTATCGAATTTGATCCTAAAAAATAATTTTCAGCCATGTCATCAAAAGAACCATCGAATGTCCTTGATATTCATATATTTATATGTGTAGTAGGATATTATTGGTAGTTAATAATTTATTAATCAATTAACTAAATTAGTGTTTGACCTCAACATCGATTATAACCTTACTAGATGTTGTATAGGGCTATATAGTTTATTTTTATGCTTATTTTGTTGGTCTGGGCTGAAACCTTATGTAGGGATGTCATTCAGTGTCTTATATATAAATTTATCTTCAATCTCATGAGATTAATTATCCTAGAAATTATTTACAACATACAGCCATTGTAAAAGCCCTTAAAATTTGGAATCACTTTCTTTTCAAGATATGATTTTTTACTCTGACCGTTGGAGATTGGGTGACATCTTTACGCAAAAATATTTGAACCATCAATAGAGACCTTCAGTGTAGTACATGAAGTCACTCAACATTGAAATTTATTATACATTGGGAAATAGTAATTTGGTTGAAGACACTCTTTGTAGGAAATTTACCACTCAGACTATAAAAGAGAAAAAGGATGAATTGATGTAGATGGGATTATTCACTCAATTACACATGATAGTGATAGAGGTAAATCCATGTTATGTTTATCTATTATTTATCATAAATCATATCTCATTGAGATAATTCTATAAGAACATGATAAAGATAATGAATTCCAATATGTCAGAGATTTTTATATAATGGGGAGACCATCAGTGAGTGGTCTCTCTCCAAGGATGGTATCCTTTGTTTTAGAAAAAAAGTTTGTTTTTTCATCAACTCTGAGGAAGGAAATTTTGGGATATCTCCCCCATTATCATTGGCCCACCCATCCTCAAACTAAATATGTGTTTTATAACATGAGGCATCAGTTCTAGTGGCTCATAATGAAATAGGATATAGTCAAATTTGTTGCTCAATTTTATGCATGATAACAGAAAAAGGATGAGAACCACAATCCTTATGGTTTTCTTCATCCTCTTCCAATTTCAACAATTTAACATAATTTGATATCAATTTTTTTTTGTTTTACCTTGAACTCCCTGAGGTGATAAATTTATTTTGGTGGTGACAAATTTCTTAACCACGTTAGTGCATTTCATTCCGATTATTTGTACAAAAAAATTAGAAGACTTGGGAAAATTGTATGTATGGGAGAACATAATGTTACATGTAATTCCTATGGTCATTGTCTCAAATATGGTCCCTATTATTACATTGTAGTTTTTTTAGGTCATATAGGAGGCAATGCGAACTCAATTAAAGTTTAGAATGGTATATTATCCATATATGAATGTGAAGGAAAAAAATATATTCAAAATCTAGAAGATATGCTATAAGACTATGTTTTAGAATTTATAGGTTCATGGGATATCCACTTGGGATTGGTTTAGTTTTTTCTATAATAGTAATTAACAATCATCCATCAAGATTGACCATTGTGATTCATTGTATGATCGACCCAGTTACTCAACACATTGTTGGTTAATGGTTGGAGAAGATTCCTTGATGGGGTAGTTCTTGTTTTAGGAGACAATGAAAAATTTCCACATGGGTTGTCAGTATTTAGTGTAAGAAATAATTTTTAACAAGTATTATGTATATTTTCACCATCTATTAGAGTTTTTGATTAGTGATAAGGTGTTCTTGAAATTCTCCCCCATCTAGGTAAGTAATAGATTAGGATAAATGGAAATATTACTCTTAATCATGTGAGACCATTTGAAATCATTGAACATCACTGAACTATGGTATATATTATGGATTTAACAGCTCAGTTGGATTGGATCCATAATGTTTTTTATATATCCAAAATAAAAAAGTATCTTCCTAACTTGTCACATATTATGAATTGAGATAACCTCGACATAGAACATGATATGTTTTTAACCAAATGACCATTTTGAGTTGTTGATTCAAAATTAATGTTTCTATGTAGAAACTTAATATACTTTGTTTGAGTTCAATCATAGAATGGATCAAACTCACATGAGACGTCTCAGTGAGAGTCTAGGTTGAAAGAGTGGTGGACTTAATTTTTTGTGGAAAAAACTTCTTTGACTTAGCTTTATAGGGGTAAACATTAGTATAGTGGTGTCAATTTACTCATCCATATAATTATTTCATGTAATTACATCACATTGTTTTTTAGACATTTTTTGGTTATTTATTGGGTCATTTTTGGGTGAAAATATTAATTTTTTATAGATTTATGGTCTTGTTAATGGTTGGAAAATGATTAGTGCAATACGTATGGGTCTTCCTGTGAAACTATGTATCTTGTGTTAGAGCCTTGGGGGAGGGCACACAGTTAGGTGCATAATTATTTCAACTTGTTCAACCATCCCATCAAACCGTGTGACTTGGGATAATGGTGTTTTCCACAGTTGGTGCATGTTTTGTTAAAATATGCAACTACTCCAGTATCATAGAAAGGGGTGAACGTTTCACCAAACTATAATTCCAAATCATGAAATGTGAATTAATTATATATTATTTTTATTTTTTGATATGAAAATCTTCAATTTTTCCACATTCTTCTTCCAATTGAATACACTCTTGACCATAGAGACTCCTCGTAGAAATTTTGTGGATTTCATACCTCCTAATGATTGTTTTCAATGGATCCTTGGGTGTTGGAACTAGTTTATAAAAGTTATATTCTTTTTCATTACCATTATTCATTTATTTTCTCAATGCACTCTTCTCCTCTAAAATAGAGCCTTATATTAGGGCTATTGATGCGAGATCTATAGTTTTTGACTTGATATAATTAGTTTTTTTATAGATATTTCCTAGAATTGGGATTTATTTTTCAGATATTCATTGATTATTTTTTATTATTCACGAAATATTATGGTAATTAATTCATCTCTCCCTCTCTCTCATTCATTATTCTATAATTGATGTTTTTAAGATTCTTATTTAGGAATTCCTGGATTATGGTCCCCCATTGTCTGATTAGACTTTAGGTTATTCATCGCTTATAGATTTCATGTGGGTCTTGATATCCAACTATTTTATGGTGGATAGTTTTATTGAAATTGATATATGTTAGCATCCTTTCTTATTTAACTTTGAAATTTTTTTATAAAATGAATCAGAGGAATAAAAATGTTTGTGAAAATATGATAGTTTTGGAAATGGTTTTGAAAATGGATTTTCCCTTTAGTGTTCTTAACAGAAATAGTTTTTAAATCTTGTTTTATGAGGTTTAAATTATGAAATTATATTTGAATGATTATACTATTATAAAACTAAATGTGATTGATGATGAGGTGTGGATTCATCCTTGGGGATGAAATCATTCCATCAAGACATGTTCTATAAGGGTAATGAGTGCAACCGATTGGCTAATTTAATGTATGGAGATACTCCTAGGGGTGAACTATTACCCACTAGACATATTATTCTATGGTAATGTGTAAACCATGAGTTCTACTAGTTATGATTATTTTATAAGGATCCTCACCGACCTAGAATTGCGTTAAGATAGGGGAAAATTTTACCTCATGTTTATATTTGATATATGTTTCTGGATTATTTATGGAAATTATATAAAAATTGGTTTCATTTTATGTTTTATAAACTACTTAATGGGGATAATTTCCATATTTCATTTACAAATTTATATCATTATATCACATGTATTATATTTTTTTCTATAGATTAATTGTTTTATGTTATAAGAATTTTTATGAAACACTTGGTGGAATCCTACTGGGTTTTTTTACCTCACACCATACATACACCTTTGGGTGTAAGTAGATTTTGTTTTGTAAAATGAAGGTAAGGGAAAGGCACTACAGTGTGGATGAAAGTTTTATTATTAGTAACATGTGATATTCTATCCTAACTATATGTCACACAGATATGGGTTTTTATAGTAAATTATTCCAAGGTATCGTTAGGTTGTTTTGGAACCTATTTTACATTATTATTGTATCTAGTATATTGTTGAAATGAATTGGAATATATATAATCTTTTTATTATGTTTATCATAGTTCATGTTATATTATGGAAAAAATTCCCAAATGTAGTTTTCCTATGACTAAGCATTTTTGACTAGCCCATAGGGATCAGGAATGCCCTTCGTGTCCTTTTTTTAAATGGACCGGCTTCCAGACATTTGGGTAATCCAGGTTGGTTCATGACACTAGAAACTCAAAATAATTACATAACTATCCTAAATTGAGACCCCCAATCCAAAATCATGAAGGAAACCATATTCCTAAATCATCCAAAACACCTTATATGATTAATGTTCCTTTTCATGAGGTTAAAACCCATCAAATGTGGTTGGAAATGGGGTATGAAACACAAAACCACCAAAATTGGTAGGACCAATAGTCATCTTCCACATAAGGACTAAAAAACACCAAACAAGAACAAAATAACCACAATATTTAAGGAAATAATCAAATAAGTAATCACTTCACCCACATCCAATCATAACCCACCAAGTCGTGATCCCCCTAAGGAATAAATCCCATGATGTTTGAGATAATACTAAATCCAAATATCTATCATGGTTTCAAATAAACATTGTCACCATAAACAAAATGAGATATTTAAAAAATTATTCGGATGTAATATGATCTACTTGCCTTCATTGTTGAGGCTCTCATTGTTTCCAATGTAATGAAACCCTCCATTATAACCATCACCAGTAGTCATTAAACAACATCGATCTATGTCATATACTATCTAAAAATTCCAAGAACATCCTAAAAAAATAAGTAAAATATAAGTAATCATGAAAACCAAAACTATTACAGTATAATCCATCATCGTTATCGACTCATACTACTCGTTAACCTTGAAACCCAACCCCAACTTCTGAAAATTGAATCAAATGTGAATATAGATCCAAAAAAGGAACCATCAATACATATCAAGCTCTATAAGATAATTTATGAGAGTAATATGAGTTCCATAAGAAACACTAAAAAACTAAACGAAGGAAAAATCTTTATAACCCAACCACATTGGAATGAGAAAATAGTAATAAAATGAATTAAAAAAAAGTTGAACAAACTAAGGATTAAATAACATTAAAATTTAAATTATTAAATCCAAATGATTTTCAAATACACAACCCATGTAAAAGAAAAACCAAATTTTAGATATGAAAGGGATTTTACTATTGATCAATTTCCAAACCATGATATCACCTTATCATGGATTTTAGGGAGAGAACTACTTGAGAAACCATCAGATAAACCAAACATTTCAACAAAAATGATATTAATTTCATCTACCCAAGGAAACTAAAACCTATCATCTCTAACCAACCATGATGATAGAATTATCAAGGACAAAATTCTCGGAATGTAATGCACAAATAACCTCACCAAGAAGCCTCACCAGAGCATAAACTAAAACCAAAATACACTAGTTACCAAACCGTTATATATTTTTTCCTCACCTTTAATGAAAAAAGCAACCATTAGACCACCATAAAGAAATTTTATAAGACATTATACAAAGAAAAATATATAAAATTAAGGGGAAAAAGTACAAAACTATTGATAAGTGCCACTAATGATAAGAATTGACTTTCATATAGTGCATCAAATACAAATGGAATAACCAAAATAAGAAAAATACACACAACACTATTAATTAAAAAGGCGAAATACCCAAAAATGGAATTGTAAAAAGAATTTTTTATGCTAGATACCAGTCATCAAGGATCCCTCTATATCTCTATATTTAACCCTTATAAAAAATATTGAATCAAATAAAAGATAAATAGATAATGTTTAATAAAATATTTTACATAATTAATAAATATTTCATAATGATCAGTGATAAAAAATATAAATAAAAAAATATTTATATAAAAACTATTCATGATTGGTTATTATTGGTCTAGAACATCATGAAATAAACCACAAATGAATATTTTGTAGTGATTTTAAAATCATTCATGAAATAATTTATGAAACAAAAAAACATAATGGTTTTATAAAACCATTATGAATATATTAAATATGGTTAAAATCACAAATAAAGACAAATAATAATCACTCGATAAACTAAATTTATGATATAGAGCATCAAGAATTAAAAAAAATTATAGAAGTCTCTAGTTGAGTCGATTCTTTAAAAAATGATAGAAAGTAAATGGTATTATTTATAAACACTCTAAATGAATAAGAGAAATATATTAGGTTTTTAGGTTTCAAAAACAAAAAATTGAGGGGGAGGTCATCTTGAATTTTTTTGTAAGGGAAAGGGAGGAATATTGATGGAGGGAGAGATGACAATCGTTGGAGATTGAGGGGGGAAGTCACTTACTAGGAGAGAGACATTAAATGGGTTATATAATAGTCATTGGTATATGATGGGAGAGGGACACTGAAATATGTTTGTATGGAGGAGGATATTCAGGGTTTTATAAATATTTATAAGACAAGGGATAACGTTTTAGGGTTTTTTACATGTCGTTTTGTTTTATAAAAATCACAATTTTCAATGTAATTTATGGGTGGTTTAAATAAAATTGACTCTAACTAATATTATAATTTTTTTATGTAAATATAGTTATGGGCATTAAAATTGTGTTTATATTTAAATATAAAAATATATTTCACATTTTTTGATAGTTTTAGACACCTCTACAAAAAAATAATTATTGATCTCTTTTCATAAAGAATGAGAAAAATAAAATAACAATTATAAAGGTAATGAAATATAATGCTCAAAAAATAATTTTCTTGTATTCCATATAATTGATATTTAACCCTAAAATCACATGATTATAAACATATAATTAAAATATTTATTAAATTGATAACATATTTAACATATTCCCAAATAAACTTATTCCTAATTACATTTATATTCTATTTGAATCCTTAATTTCATAATTTTGTTTACTTATGGTAACGAGTTAAATGTGATAATTAAATATTTAACAGTTTTACTCACAATTTTATCATCTATGAACACTATATACATAAAAAAATTTCTCATAATAAAATAAAATAAAAAAATTACAAAAAATTACTACATGTTTTGATTTAAAATTTAAAAATAAAAAATTTAAAAAAAAAATTTTGCCCCATTTTTTTCTATTTTTCATAGGAATATTATAGTATTTCATGTCTTATTTATCTCTAAATTCTGAATAATATGAACAATTCATTAATTCATTATTATTTTCAAAATAAATGAAAAGATATTAAATCTTACATTTCATTAGAATTATTTTTATCCTTTTGGAAGTAATAATATATTTATTCAGGTTGATTTAGATTCTTTAATGAAAAAGGAACTGGAAAAAAGAGGCTGTAAATTAGGGAAAATGCTATTGATCTACTAAATTTATATTAAACTTATCCTATGTGTGACTAATGTATGAATTTTAATTTATACAAGGTTATCATTTATAATTGTTTCAATATAGATTATATGTGAATAAAACATGTCTTACCAAAAAATAATCTCCATAACATAATTTCTTAGTATAGTTAACTGTATTGGGAAACTACTGAAAAGATTTTGAATATGCTAGGATGCGACCTATATCTGGTGGACCAAGTACATTATGGATGAATCAACATTCCTTGTGTAAATAGATAGATATTATTATCCTTGACTATATAACTATTTCATACATATAAACCTTCCTTTTATATGAATAAGTTATTAAAATATTACACCACATGTCAGAATCAATCAACCAGTCATGTAATATTTCTCATCTGATATAAAAGAGATCTCATTTAGTACGTAAGAGTTACCAACAGATGTAGTGATACTTATTAGAAATTCATTTTTCCACGGGAGATATATACTGTTCACATAAAATTACTTGAAGTTTGACATCATATTAATATAATAGTTCATCGTTTCATATTAATAACACTTTATGAGTAGGATATCTCCACCTATTTATAGTTCTATGTTTTTATGTAAAAATATCTATATAAACTCAACCCATAAACCAACTTGTTAAAAATTGTTGGATCTTTTATAAAAAATCATATAAGATTCAAGAAACCAATTTTCTTTTATTTATTTGATCCATGCCCATGTGCATATCATACTGAAGTTGATACATGATAATTATTCTTCCTCTTCACGGTTTTTCAAAATTAGGTAATGAATAAGTGAGCATTTCATGTGGTAGTCATGAAACCTATTTGAGGACCATATAATGTAATTTATCTAGAGATAAAATCAAGTGGGGGGAGGTTCTTTTCAAGGGTTCTCATGTGTTATCATATCATTACTTCACACATAAATGGATGATATTTGAGTAGCATGATCTTTTCCATTATTTTCATTTTAACCCCATAAAAGGGAATGCAATTTTCATTATTAAGGGTTGTCAATATTTTCATTTTTTTTGGTTGAAATATTTGATGATATAATTGTATTTTCTTTTGGTTTATCCCATGAGACATACCCTTACCTTTATATTGAATTCCAAGAAATATAAATACTTATTTATCTTTGTTATAGTCACAATTAGTTTTCATTAAATTCACAAATTTGTTGGGGGTTTACATTTCTTGTGATTTTAAGTAATTATATCATGATTTGGTTTCCATAAATCACCCAATATTCCTCATTTATTCTCCAGTGAAGGGTTGTTATGCTAGTTAATGAGTAATTAAGGGTTTTTGATCACTTCAATAAGGTGAAGGTTGTGCATATAATGATTGGTACATATTTGACTTTGATCCAAACACACTGAGTGAGAGTGAGTGGCTATGACATTTTCCATTTAGTGAGGTAAAAATGGAGTACTATTATTTGAGGAATTATGATAATAAATGAAATATGGGAGATGAAAGGAAATTTCCCCTCTATAGGTTTTCAAACTCTTTGGAAATTACCTTAAAACACTCGCACACTTAGATCCCTTGTTCACCAAGTTTAAATAAAAATTCATTATTATTTAGACACTATAATGGAGATTAAACAATGGAAATGAGTTCTTGTTCTTGATATTACTAGAGTCTCACACTATTAATATATTTATCCTTTTTTTAATTATTTTCTTGATCAACCAGTTATGTTAATGAAATTTTTATTTTCATATGGTGTCTTAATCATTACAAATATATTATTTCTCTTTTATTTATTTTTGATACTATAAGCTCTAAAATGTTATTATGTTTCTAATTTTATTATGATGTGGGGTTTTCAATGTAGAAAAAATGAATATTAAAAATAATATAATATTGAGTATTTCATAAATTAAAATGGTATAATATCATATTGAAAGAGTTTAAATTATTATAATGGTTGAAATGTCACATTTATAGTATTCTTACACTATAATTAATTTTATGGGGGATCCTAAAATGATATCAAATAATATATTATATTAAAATTGATTGAAATGGAAAAATTCAACATAGATTAAAATATTTAATGAAAAAGTGAACACATTATCTGTATAAATAATACTGATCAATAAAGAGTTCTTTATATCTTTGATTTGGTGGACCTAGGGCCTAAACATAGTCAATCCAATAAAGTCAACACAATTTAAAAATATTTTAATTAATTATATTAAAATTTCAAAATTAATCTACTTAATATATAATTATCTTAAAAATGAGTACTTTTTTCTTATTGAGGCACCCAATTTGTAATAATATGAATTTTATTTAATAAAGACATGAATTTTATTTGAAATTGAGCTTGAATTTTTAATTTATTAGATTAAATAATTAATTAATTTATTAAATTATTATTTACTAAACATGATATGTTCAATATTAAATGTTTTTAATGGAAATATTGGTTTTTAATTAAATTTTGTAAATAATTTAATTTATTGCAAAATAGTGTTTCATATTGAGAAACAAACACTTCTTTGTGAAAGTAGAGAAATTTTTATGTTATGATTTTTTTTTATAATTTTAGATCAATTTTGAATTTTTTATTTGAAAGGAATTATTTTGATCAAAATATTATAAAGTATAAAAAATAGAATTCAATTAAATGGATGTCACGACCAGTATAATAGAATTCATTTGATATCATGTATTCTACATGAAAAGGATTGTTACTTGATCCATAAATTATTGATTCATAATTTAAAGAATTTATCATCCATACTCTCTAAAATTACTCTATATAATAAATTATACAATAAAAGAAACTTATTTTAAAGATTATATTATGATTAATGTAATGGAATATGAATGATATCAATCTATGTTTTGTATTAAGATAATTATCATAGATAATATTGATGATATAAAAAATATATCTAGTATTTAATGGCCAGAACATGAAATTTATGATAAATGGTTTACAAAATGTTACTCTATCACAATATTATTTTATTGACATAATTTTTGTGAAATTCATCTTTTTGATTTTAGAGATATTTTAAAGAATATTTTTATGTATTTTTTAGTAAAATTGAGATTATTTTTAAACACAAAAGAATAATTTATAAAATAAAATATGGTATTTTTAGGTGATTCTAAAATACACCTAATAAGTCTGTGAATGTAGTTATTTGATATATGTATTATAAATTGTTGGAGAGATAATTTTTATCATGTCTATAACTTTTAATGAAATTATCTTTTAATTAAATTATTGGATGTTACATTTATTTTTTTATCATAACAATATTATATGTTTTTTTCGATTGAATTGATATATTTTTGGGAAATTAATGTGAATGGTTAAAATAAAATAAAAAAATATCAATGATTGTCAAGAAACCATTACAAATAAAGGTTTTTTTTTCTGAATAAAAATTTTGAAGATAAAAAATTATGAATTTGACCCTAAAATATATAAATTTTTTGGTTTAAATGTATTTTTATGATTTTAGAAAAAACAAAAACATATTAACAATAATATTGATAAAATTACATGTGGAGTAATAATGCAGCATATACACTACTAATTTTACACTATTATTAAAATTTATGTTTAATATATTTCTTTATTAGTGTGTTCTTTTTTGTATTTGTGTGTTTATGTCTAAGAATAATGTTGGATGACTTCCTGTAATATCAGTATAGACTGAGGACATGTGTAAGAGGGGCATGGCTCCCCCCCACCGCCAGTCCTTTATTACTATTATTATCCTCATTATTTTATCTATCATCATTAAAATATTTATGGTAAGTTTATGGAATTACTCTACTTATATAGTACTATGATCACAACATCAAGATGAATAATTCATCTCTAATATGCGATAGATAA
Source organism: Viscum album (assembly GCA_963277665.1). NCBI lineage: Eukaryota > Viridiplantae > Streptophyta > Magnoliopsida > Santalales > Viscaceae > Viscum > Viscum album. The sequence goes on from OY728156.1 coordinate 540,281,524, forward strand.
TTTGAAACCATGGTGTGGGCCCCAATCTCATCATGTGGCCATTTCAGACTAAAAATTTATAAAATAGAATATTTATCACCTGATATTGATTTAAGTTATGTAAATAGAATATTTTTATTCATATTCCACATTAATCATGAAATTGATATTTTAAAATAATTTTAGGGTTATTTGAAGTATCTGTTTTTTTTATTTTAAATAATTGGGCACTAATATTTAAATTTTTTCATTTTGGTCTTCAATGTAATGCATAGAATAATGAAGTAGAATCTTTTTTATAGTAATTTAATCTTTTTTATGACATTGTATAATTATAAAAATGAAACTATTTTTGAATTATAATAAAGAGAGTTCATGATAAATTAATGATGATATTTTATGTGAAATATTTTCCGATTTCAGTTACACTTCGATGTGATGAATTATTGATAAATCCACAGGAAAATTTTGATAACGAGGATTAAATAAGAAAGAAACTAATTTAATATTTTTATAAATATATATATTAAATCGAATATGTTGAATAATTTGTTTGAATAAAATGAATTAGACTTAAAATTTTAATAATCAATGAATGAAAATATTTTGTTTAGTAAAGTTAATTATTAGCTTTAAAAATGTGTAATTATTGATGAAGGACTAGTAACTTAAATATTGATAATAAAATATCATTGCATTTGATGCGACTTATCAGTATATATATTTATATATAATTTATCATTAAAATTGATTTACAATTATGAATAATAATAATGGAAATATGATATTGGATACTAATGTCATGGATAGTAAATATAGAATAATATTGAACATGTTAATGATAAAGGATTATTCGAGTTATATTAAATTATATTTTCTGTATTGATATATATATATGTGCATTTTGATTCTTTTAAATACATTATGGAAACATATGTGAGTTCCTTAAAATTACAATGTGTGTTAATTAATGTGTTTTCATACTATAATTAATTTTTTTGAGTCATGATAGAGGTGGTTAGGGGAAGGAATTAAAACTAAAGAAGAAGAGGCACTAACCCATAACATGGTGTTACCAGAGTGCCACTATCTAGTGAGTGCAGATCCCTCAGCTAGTCGGTGATGGAGATAGAATACCTATATTTCTATATTTTCCATCATCTTGCTGGTGAGTATGAAAGCCCATGGACATGGTCATATCAATTACACAACTTATAGAAAACTTTTAAATACAATAAATTCCCAATACTATTTTGGTTTAGAGTTTCAAATAATTAGTAAAAAAAATTAACTAAAAAAACTTATGCCTTTTTCAACTAATGGATATTTTTCCCCTATATAAGAAACTACATAATGAAAACCAAGTCTTCAACATCTCCCACTAGTTATCCCTACAAGAAAATATTTTAAAAATTTAATACTTTTCTTATCTACAGAACATTGGATAATGGAAAAATAAGAATGGATTGATATCTGATGGTTAGTGAGGGTAATAATACTTGATAAAAATTAAATATCATAAGTGAGAATAATATGAGAATATAACTATAATCAAGATACATGATAAATTTTTACCCAAAAAATCATATATCATAAATCATGGAATAGAATAATAATATTTCACTAAAATTTCATAAATCATATAAATAAGGAATAGTTTGATAATTTTTTCACAACTATATACATAGGGAAACATCACCTTTATGAGTTACACACTCACATCCATGCTTGTGATGTAATTTAATTATTCCTATATATACATGACATTTGTGACTGAAATAATTACAAGCATTCTTGTGATGAAAAAATTGTCCCCATATATAAATATCTCAGTCGATTTAGACATTTAACTAATGCATTTTTGGGTGATATAGAACCCCACTGATCATAATCAATACTTATGAGTTCCACATAAAATATAATTCATTTATTACTTCATGAAGAACCCATGGACGTAAAATGGGTTTGATAAAACTTTAAATTTAGAATCATTCACTTTTCATATCCAAAAGAACCCATAAAATAAAATTGATTTTATTAAACACTTCACAATGATCATGGGGAATAAAATTTGTCTCTTATTATTTTCAAATTGAATCATATAAAAAATGTGTCAATAATCATAACATCATAAACCCTTGGAAAATAACTGGGCATCTAATTACATCAATTAACTTTCTAGTCAAATATAATTCAATCATGATAAAATATATTCTATTTATTCCATAATAATTAAGGGTATATTGTTAAGTCAATAATATATCCCCAATCTATCAATGTATGCAATAAGGGTAATCAAACTTCAATAAAAGAAATAAAAAATTGATTATTCATAGAGTAATGTCATTTAAGGAAATATTATGGTTATATAATGAATATTCACGTAATAAAACGTGTTGATGGACCATTCCTTCAAATGAGAGTGACATTACACAATCTGTCTATAGAAATATGTTGGATTGTTACATTTGAAAAATATCCTTCATCAAGTATATGATATTTTAATGAAAAATTTCATATATGAAAAATACTTTTAAAAGATGAAATAACCTTGAAAATTTGAAATAATTTTAAATTTAATGTTTTATAAATCTTTGTGAAAAATAATTTCTTTTAAAAACCATGAAAAAATTAAATTAATGTATCATATAAAATAAAAATGTTAGAGTAATGTTGTGTTCACATGTAAAAATTAAAAATAAAATCATTCCACATTTTCATGAAATCGATCCATGTAGATAATGATAAAAACTTCTTTCAGACATTAAAACAGTCAACTTGTTGAAAATGTCCTTAAAAAAATATTTATGGATAGATATATACACATAAAAATTTATCTAATGAATACAAATTTAGAAATGGTGGAGGTTCTTGATTGATAAGAAGAGATGGTTTTGGTTTCACTTACAATAAACAATTTAGGTAAAATATTAGCCAAGGGGAAATGAAATTTGTATGGGACATGTGAAACCCCTTGAATATCCAAATAAAATGATTATGAGTTTTATAAATTATTAAAATTTCTTATATTTATTACCATTAAAAACCAATATTTACTTAAAAATATGATTGGTAGTAAAACCCTTATAGTTTGAGTATCATTTTAATAAAAAACACCTTTTCAACATTAGAATATTTTGAGTTGAAATACATTCTATATAGAACACTATATGTGTATTAAACCCCCATAAATTATATGAATATGGTAAAATGAATTCAATACATGGATATAACACCATAAATATTTCATGGTTCACAATAAGAAAGTTTTCTCATGAAATTAAATTTGAGACATAAAACCACATATGATATTAGAAACTTTTAAATCAAAAAAAAATTGAAGGATATTATTTCAACCAAGGAATTAAATTTCATATAAATTGATAAAATCATGATACAAATTATTAAACTTATTGTAGATACACTAATCCAAATAATGTATAATGTATAACAACAAATATGTCTCGAAGATTGAAACTATGAGACATGATAGCCCTGAAGATTTGGTAATTTTCAACTCATAAACCCATTAGAGAATAAACATAGAATATAACATTGAACATCTTGAAACATAATTTAATCATGGTAAAAAATAATAATTGGGTTGTATTTTCAAAATTAAAAATAAAATATGGTATATAACATAATCATGTCTCAAGGAATTAAAATTTGAGACAAAGAAAAATTACCTAATTTTCCTAGTTAATAGAATTCACACTACACTCTTGTCTAAAAAACAGATATATCATAATAACCAATTATTATAAATTTTTTTTATAAATTTAATTTAAAATTATTCTCTACATATATATTAGTTTATTAATATCTATTTTTAATATTGGGTGTGAGTATATTGATTATTTTTATCGTGTTTCACAGAAGAGTTATTGGTACTCATTATTTTTCTAAATATCGTCATTATAATATAAATAATGTTATAGAAATGGATGACTTATAATGATTTATGATGTTTCAATTTTCTTTTATGAATGTTTACCTCTTGTCCTTGAAAATGAAATTGGAAATAATAACACTTCATTGATTTTATTAACAAATGAATGATAATTAATTAATTATTATGTTAAATATTTATGTATCCTTTCCAAAACCAAAATAAAATAATTATTTATATATTTTATCATATTATAAAATTAATTATTTTTTCATAGTTATCTAGGATATAATATCATTTCATTGTTCAACTATACTATCAAACCAAACCAAACATGAATATAACATGACTAATGAATGATTAAGAGGTGATTCAATTTCAATATCATGATAACAGGAAAATAGTGATACCAATTAGTTTTTATTAACTGATATATCAAAATTATTAGTAATTTTCATAATAATTGGTGTATAAGAAATAAATATGTAGTATGAATATATTGTTTTTCCTTATTACTTTTATTTTCTAAGACGATTAATATTATATCGATTCTTTATCCTTAATATCATTAATAAGTTATTATATTTTATTTATAGAAAAATATTCAAATAAAAATAATCAAATTTATACTATATAACAATTCTTATAACCATCCATTAAAGTTTGTGATGAAAAATGATTTATATTGATCTATGGAGGTGGTAGTATGCACATACGCAAGGATGATATTATCATTTTCATAAAATGGTAAAGAGAAAAAATTTAGTTTATTATTTTAGAATATTAAATAAGTTATAAATATCATAGTTATGTATTAAATTAATTTTTTCTGGAATAAGTGGTAAAATGAAACAAACATGTAACTTTGTGTATGGGGTAGTCTACGTATATTCACATTTCATGTTTTCACTTTCTAAATGAAAAAGGGAAAAGTGGGTTAATAGTTATACCATAAATATAATAACATATAATTTAACTATTGATACTTATGTTATCATTTTAACATTCAATATTATAATTTGAAGAATAATAGATACACATAATAGATTAGAAATTAGAAAATATAAATGGGCGATTAGAAATTTATACTTCTCTACATGGATTATCTCCTTTCATTATAAGGATAAAACATTAAAGGTTTGTATTTTGAGAATAAAAGAACCTATTTAAGGTGGAATATAATGTTAGGTATATTTTTAGTTATATTTTTGTATGAACATATTTGGTTTTGGTGTGAGGGTGAGGATGGGAGAGCCCCTTTTATAAGTGAAAAGAGATAACATTTTTAAAAGATCCATATCATTTTAATAATGGGAATTTAATCCCAAGAAAATTGACTCAAACATTGAAAAATAGTTTATTTTCAAAGTGATAAGTTAAATAAATTCCTAAAAACATTTTCCCACATGTTTTAAAAATATATTTGAGGTTATTTAATCTTATATTTTTACTTTTACTATTTAATATTTCTCTACAATAACTAGTTTTTAACTATATAATTTATCCTTTATGATTAAAAATATCATGGTCATTATTTTATAAGTTATACCTAATGATTAAAAAAATTTAACCAATTTAATTTGATTCAAATTCTAAATGTGATAAAAATTAATTTAAAATAATAGGTATATAATGTAATAAAATAAATTTCTACTGAAAAATATTGCTTATGTTCTAAAATATTAAATACAGGTATCTAAAATAAAATCAATATTTATAAATTTAAAATATAACCTATGAAATGGATATTTTGTATATAAAATGGTTACATAAATTTCTAAATAATTATTATAAACTAGTAATTTCATAAATGTAATGATATTTGTTAAAATGATATATTGTGCTATTTAACTAAAAATCAATTATTTTCATATATTCTATAAAATCAATCCTATAAAAATATTAACATGTGTAATCTAAATGTTTAGTTATTATTTCCAAATTATAAAATCTAAAATTTATAAATTATCTTTAAAATTAAAATAAAATATATAATGAAAAACTTCTTTTATTAGAAAAATGATATTTTTAAATACCAATTGTTTTTAAATGTTATTTCATAAAGAATTATAAATAATTTAATATTAATATACTCGTTTATAAATATAAATATTAAATGTTATAATAAAATTTTAACTATGATCAATTAAATATAGTATGGTAAAATACAATACCCATTTATAAAATGGTTCATCAAAAGGCATCTTTTTTTTAAGATATTAGTCAAATAAAAATAGTAATACCTAATTATTTTAAATTATTATTATATTTTTATTTACAGATGATTATATTCTTCACGTAATTTTAATATGAATCGGTTCATTTTTGCTGGGCTTTTATTTGTTCTTTGTTTCCTCTGAAACAAGCAATCGAAGATAGTATCAATTTAAAGGATCCAAAATAATGAGTCATTAAATTATACCCCACTAAAATAAATTGAATCCTCACAATTCTAATTATTATTCGCAGATGAAAGTAGGTGAGGGTATTCTTAACATATTAATTATTCAACGTATAACTTATACTATGAAATCTACCTCACTTTCATAGGTTATATCAAGATACGTATCATTCCTCAAATAAGATTAATCTTTCATAGAATCATAAAATCAATAATGTATATACCATAATGACATATTATCCATAACATAACTTCCCAAAATAATTAAATCATATAAACATAATGTATTCTTCCAAAAATTAACTTTTATCGTCCTCTAATAGTTTATAAACTCTCACATTTGTAAATATATATAACAGTCCAAAAAATTAGTTAAAATTCTAAAAAAAATATTATGGATATATTTTTCATTAAATAAAAAATTAATTCTAAGGATATTAATACTCTCTAACTCAATTTTTTCAAAATAATTCAACCCTTATTACGTCAACATCAATCATATATAAAATTTAGTAGTATACATAACTTAATTATGTAAACTACAATATTAATCCCCAAAAATATAACATTGTCAAAAGAACTCAATTTTTAGATTTATCAATACTATTTAGTATATATTTATGAACCATTGAAATAAAACTATCGAAGTAATATTCTTATAGGATAAGCATATTCCCCAAAACATTTAAAATTTTCCATAATATCAGCAATAAATATAACTCATTATTGAAAATAGATATGAGTTTCATTAATTAATTTCTATTAATATATTATCCTCATAACCTTATATAAGATGTTGAATCTCACATATTCCATCATAATGGGTAGATACTAAGATTATCATGATTTTAATTATGCTCCTCTATTTTGTTATTATAAATAGTTTTTTCTAGATATATACCTTTCCAAAATTCATTTTCATGATAATTTTTGACAAAATAATAAAATAATAAAGGTCATGGTAATACCCAAAATATAAATATGAAAATATCATTCCCAAATTTTCTCCCCTATAACACCTTTGTATTTAACATAAGATAATTTTCATTTAACCAATGACTCTTTTTGATTAATCGTTAGTTATCCATGATAATTTTCTTAATAGGTTCTCTAACATAACTAGTTATCATCATAATCAAATATTTCATATTATTTTATTAAATATAATGTGAATTAACCATATCATATCCCTTGAGAGTTTCGAAGCAGGTGTGCAATTTGGCCTATTTGTTGTGCACTATGTGACAATTGACTTAACACTAAATTGGACCTTTTCAGGGTTTTTATCCCATGTTACATATGTGATAGATATTTTATGAAAAATTATTATATACCCATGGATGTAATAATTGGTAGAACAACATGAACACTATGTTTCCAGTACTTTGGGATATTATCCTATACTTAGACTTTTCCCTTAGAATTTTCCGTTGGGATTTTAAGAAAAAAATTCTTCCTTAATCCCCCTAATATTTAATATTATGACAACTAAATTAATGGTTTATCTAAAACTTTCAATTTAGGATAAACAATAACATATCAAACTTTTACAACAGTTCTAACTCCAAAATTATCCTTAGTTGGTAATATCTTAATTTCCAAAGTTATCGGATCGTTGTCCTCATACCAACATTGATAGACTATGAATGTAGTTATCTTGATTACATGAATTATATAAAATATTTCAACACAATACATTCCTATTAACTTCGAGTTTTAGTGTTTTAGATAAATTGGATAATAATTTAACTAAAAAAAACTCATGTATTTTTAAACTATTGAATATTTTTCATAATATATAACAAAATGCTTAATATATAACAAGTATTAAACATCTACAACTAAATCTCCACATAATATACTCTTAAAAAAATTTCATTCTTTTATTATCTTCAAAACATGGGGAAATGAAAATATAAGAAATGGGTGAGCTCAGATGCTCAGTAAGGGTAAACATAAGTGATAATAATTCAATATCCTAAGTGAGAATAAAATGAGAATATGAGTATAATCATGTTACATAATAAAGTTATACCCAATAAATATAAGATCATAAATAAAATAATAACATATGAATAAATAATCAGAATGTTTTATATAATAGAAAAAATTAATAAATAAAAAATTTGAAAAAACCATAATCATAGAGAAACATCACCTTTTTGAGTCACACACTTTCACCCATGCTTATGGGACTACCTAATTTTTCTCACGTACACAATACCTCATGAGTTACACAGTTCCACCCATTCTTATGAACATCTAAATTATTATCATGTATACATATTTCATATGATTTTAACTTTTAACTAATGAAATAGAGGGAGATATAGGAATTTAATAATTATCATCCATACATATGAGTTCAAATTGAAAAATCAATCACTTATCCCATAATAATGATCCCATGGAAAGAAAATGTGTTCTAAAAAATCAAATGAGAATCATTAAATTTTTTATATCATAAAGTACCCAATGAAGTAAAATTCACTTTACTAAAAACAATATAACAAACCTGTATCAATAAAATGGGTTTTATATTCTTTTCAAATGGAATAATATAAAAAATCCTTCAACAATCATAACAAGTTAAACCAATGGAAAATAAATTTGAATCCAATGACATCAAGTATCATTATAGGTAAAAAATATTTAATCAATATAAATCATGTGGTATTTAAAATTTATAGTTAAAGGGTGTATAGTTAACTCAATTGTTTCCTTATTAAATTGATATATTCTACCTATGTAAACACCTCTAGTTAAAGGAATTAAATAATAACAAAATCATAGATGAACTCCATTTGAATAAAAATATGGATATATATTGAAGATGATTATGGAATGAAATGGTAGTGATGGAAAATTATTCCAAAAGAGAGAGAAATTAAATAATTCATCCAAAAAAAGAAGTTGTATGGTTTCATTTGAAAAATATTCTTAATCAAGTATAAAATATGTCAAGGGATAATGAACTTGATGAAAAAACCTTTTAAGAGTTTTGGATAAATCACTTTAGAATTAAGAAATATCCTTGATATTTTGAAATCATTTTAAAATTTATATTTTATAAATATAGTAGAAACATTATTTCTAAACAAAACAAGAAAAAATTGAGAAAAATATTCATATAAAATGATAATATTTGTGAAAATATATATTTATATTTAGATTTTAAAAAGAAAATATTTTCTCATTTCCATGGAAATAACCCATATTAAAATTGTTAAATTTCTTTTAAAACATGAAAAATTATTCAAATCAGTATAAAACCATATTAATCAATTAATTATGAATATATAAGGAAAATTAAAAAATAATCCAACTAATATATATTTTAGAAAGGGGAAGATCCCATCCATGAAGAAGATATGAGGTAGGTTTCACTTACAAGAAACACTTCAGGTAAAATTTGATTCATTGTAAAAGGAAATTTATAGAGGACATTTAAAACCCCATGATTTTCCAATGAAAATTATGTGAGGTTTTGTATATAAAAAAAATTCTGAAGCGGTATTATCTTTCAAAAAAATCTTGAATAGAAAATTAGATTGATAAAAAAACCATTATGGTTTAAGTAACATTTTATTCAAAACATCCTTTTTAATATTAGAATCTTTTTAATTGAAATATATTCAAAATAGAAAATTACATGGATCATCAAACACCAGGAAATAAATTAATATTTAAAAATAAATTCACTAGGTAATAATAAACCCATAATGATTTCATAGTTCACAATAAGAAATATGTATCAAGAAATTAAATTTGAGACATGAAACCCCATACAACAATAAATACTTTAGAATCAAAACCAATTTAAGGATATGAATTCAAAAAATACATTAAATATAATGGAAAATTAATGGATAATGATTAAAAATATTAATTTGCTAGTTAATGAACCATTACAATAGAAACATGGTTAATAATGAGAAATGTGTATAAAGGAGTAAAAATTTGAGGAAATAAACCCTCACGGATTTTTTTAATTATTTAGTGAAAACCCATGATATAATGAACTTGGAATATAAGATTTAACATAATTAAACACAATTGAATAATTATACAAAATTATAATAAATTATTATTTCACTATGAAAAGAAAATGCTAGTTTATAATATCAACATGTCTAAAGGAATTCAAATTTAATTTAAAGAAATATTACCTAGAATATTTCCTTATTAAAATGGACTATATGATTCTTTATAACTTGAATAAATATATTAATTACTTATTTAAAAAATTAATACCTAAAATTTTATAAAATTAATTTATATTTATTCTCTATATGTTCATTAATGTAAAGACCCAGAAATTATGTGGATTTTTTTTCTTAAATACATGGGACTTTTACGAGTCCGTAAAAAATTACAGTGCTTGATTATGAGGCCTCGTGTGCCCGAAATCAATTTCTGAATTTTTGTTTGGGTATGTTCAGTAAATGTACGAGCGATATTTTATAACTTTTGAACCGTTGCTTGGAATTGAAATCCAAGGGCACCATTGAACTCACAGCACTGATATTCACTTAAGAAGACTTTCACCTCGACAACATTTGGTCGGGAATAAAAGTTAGTTTTTGGCTTTTTTTAAAAAAAATATTAAAATAAATTACAACAATTTATTTTATTTTTAAGCTGCCATGTGCTGAGTGTGTTGGTTAAAACCTCCCCTTGAGAGTTGGTGGTGGGATCGCCACACACTAACCTCCCATGAGACGTAATGGTTGTGGGGCCCACCCAAGCATAGCCTCCCATGGGAGGATAATTGAGTTTGGGACCACCCGAGCCGCATAACCTCCCTATTAATGAGAGGGGTGGGGACCACCCAACCCCTATTGATATTGGAGGATGAAATGTCTCCACTCTTCCTCATTAATTAGTGAGAGCCTCTTGACCTCTCTGCAAAATTAATTGTTCCAGTGCATGTGTTTTATTAAGGAGAGCCTCTTGGCATCCTCCAAATTAATGAGACAACATTTGTGAATTTAATTTGGTAGATCCGGGTTTTTAATTCTCCTTTTTGGATTGGTGTGCCAAACATAATATTAGATGACTAATCTTATATTATTTCACTGGCATTTCTCTTTTGGGGGAATTGAGAGGAGCTTGGGAGAAAAGTGCTCCCAATGAAGAACGATCCTCCCAATTAAGAACGCGAAGAACGCCATATTTCTTCTTCGACTTTTTTCCTAGAATCCCACCCACGTGGTGCGCCTTCCACGACTGACTCAACTCAGGATTTGGAAAGCATGGAAGACGCGAAGAACGATGAATTCTTTCATCTTATTCCCGTGACATCAAACATCAATGAGCGAAAAATGAAAAATAATAAGGTGGGGGGTTATTTCATGTTAATGGTTCCCTTTTCTTCCTCTCATCATCGAATGAAAAATTGATACAAAGTGTCGTAATTAATTGTTGAGCTTCATTCTGATGAGCCAAATGATATCATCTCTAAACGCAAGGGGTACATGCCAAACTAACATCGCAAGACTCCCTCCACCATTCTTTCATAATTATTCTTCAGCATGGCGATGAGGCGACTACAATGACGAAGACTGCTCTACTCGCGACCTCTGCGAATCGCACCGCCCCCGCGGCGCACCTATACTTCCGACCGAACACCGCCGCACGAACCGTGACTTACCCGCATACTGCCCCGCATGCTCTGGACTGCCCCGTGGCCTTCCTGTGCGCCATAGTGCCCCGCGCCATCTGCCGGTGCACCGCCCTGCGCCGCTCCGCCTGCCCACATGCCGCCACTCCCCCCTCCACCTGCCCGCGTGCCGCTGCACCCCATGCTGCCTGCCCGCACGCCATCGCGCCCCTTGACAACTGCTTGTGCACTGCCTCACCCTGCAACGCCTGCCCATGCACCGCTGTGCCCCCAGCTTGGATTTTCCGAGGCCCTGTCTGGTGCCCCCATGCACTTCCTGTGCATTGTCGTGGCCTGCCCAGCCCTGCCGGCGGCCTTCCCAATGCCCCCACACCCTGCCCCGCGCTCCTGCGCGCCACTGCACTTTACCTGGCGCACCCGTGGCCTACCCAATGACCAGCCGGCCTGCCCGTGCCCCACACGGCCTATATGCTGGCCTTCTTGCCACTGACCTCCCGAGCTGCGCCCCTTGCAGTGCTGGCCGAACCGGCCCTGACCTTCGGGCTGAGCTGCTTGCATGTTGGCATCCGGGTCGAACCGCCCTCGCAGTTCGCCGAGCTAGGCCCAGTGGAACGGGCTTAACCTAGCGGGATGACCCACCCAATGGGTTGGGTCAGACCCATCGTGTCTTTTTGGGTTGACCCAAACCCGGTCAGCCCAGACTGGGTTGGGCTGAGGCAGTCTGACCAGGTCAGACCGGACTCGGGCCCACTACTGACCCTTTGCTTACTTTGGCTATATCTGTGGCACTAGACGTCCATTTGATGAGCCGTCAACAGAGCTGGTAATCTCGATGAGAAATGGTCCCTTTGAGTATACCCCACTGGAGTTCGAGGTATAGTTAAGATATGGTTGGGTTGGTTTGTACACGAATCCAACTGGCCCCCTAGGACTAAAAGGCTAATAACTCACAGAACGAGCATCTGATTGATGCGCCGTCTATTGCGTTGAGACCCCTATGATGTTAAAATACATTGAGATACTTCTATGTGAGAGTTCGCGACACTTGGAGTATCGACCAGTAGCTTGTGGAGTGGATCCTTCCGGTGACGTGTAGATAGAGTTTAGAGACCTAGTAGCTGGCTGAGATTTGACGAATGCTTGACCGATTCGACTTGGAGTGACATGACTAGCCTAGTGGGGAGCGCCTCAGTGTGACACGACAGACCCATGGTGAAGGAGCACCTCTGTGTTAGTGTGGAAGACCCACGGTACTTGATAGGAGGAGTACCTCTGCAGGCTATTAGGGGGAGCACCGCTGTGTGACGCGGTACACCCATGGTGGGGAGCACCTCTATGTGACACGACAGAACCATGGTGGGGAGAACCTCTGTGTGATGTAGCAGACCCATGGTACTCGACAGGAGGAGTGCCTCATCAGTCTAAGGATAGTGGGAAGCACCTATGTGTGATGCGACAGGCCCACTGTACTCAATAGAGTAGGAGTATGCCACTAGTCATGGCTTTGATAATAAAAATCCTAGTTTGAGATGAGTCTTTGGATTTTGTGTTTCCTCATGATTGAGATGAGTTACTAGATAACTTAGGTATATGTATGGGAATATACCTAAGTAATGGTTATCTGTTGATTTCGTACTTTTTTGATTTATCCTTGTTGGATTTTGTGAGACCTTGAGGGTCTCTGGGTCCATACTGAATATCGTTATACTCACCCATGAACGGTCTATGCCCGCACCTCGTTGTGTTGGATGCAGACGAAGGGAAGTGCTAATAGAGGCTGAGAGCGTTAGGACTGGACGGTACCCGGAGGTGGACCTTATGACGAGTCAGTACACAGAGGACTCTGACGGACGTGGAGTGATGAGGTGTATATTTATACCTACCCTTCAGGTAGGAACCCCAAAGGATGATCCAGGAGCTCCTCTTTACCTTTCAGATGTTTGTCCCTTTTTCAATTTTACTTGTACTTTATAGTTGGGCTTGTATTTCCGACACCTTTTACTTTCCAGCACACTTTTTGTATACAGTTTAGTGTTTTGCTTCCATTTGTTTACTCTGATGTGTTTGTTTATAGTTTTAAAGGCAATGCCTTCCCAGTTTACGGATATGCACCTTTGGTACTAGTCGGTATCCCCTGGCCTATGGAAGGAGGGCTTGGGGTAGTTATGACACAGGCCCAGAGAGATTGGTCGTGACAAATTGATATCAAAGGAGTCAGTTCTACTGCAGAACTTAGGACTATGATATTTCTTTTCTGTGAAGCAATTGTGTTAAGGGTACTATGTGTGGTTTTCTGTTCAGGGAGTCCAGTATTGGTACGGGCGGCCGATGTATCCATACACTAGGACCCAGACTTCTGATTTTCAACTCAGTTCACGAAAACACTGATTGCGTCTGTGTTATTAAAAGTTTTTAATTAAGTTATCTCAACTAGGTTAGCACACCAGGTATAGTCTTTTGACCGTGTCACATCTGTTTCTTTCAGGATGCCTCCCGATGGACAACCAGATAGAGCACCGAGAGTCGTACATACTGACAACCCACTGAGTGATGAGGCCTCGGTGCAGGGCCCTCTTCTAGTTGAGGCACCAGTGGAGGCACCAGTGGTACTAACCCCATTGGGACACCGATGGAACCAACCCCAACAACATATGATGCACACCACTTGAGCACGTTGCATGAGTTCTAGTGCTAGAGGCCACTCAGGTTCAGGAGAGAGACGAACCCACAGGCGGATGAGGATTGGCTGTAGCCTGTGGTGAGAGTTTTCAGGCTAGTAGGAACACCAACATACTTTATGGTAATCCTTGATGACATCCTCTTTTAGGTAGTAGCAGGAAGATGGTGGAGCCTGATGCTCTAGGTTCATATTGAGGTGAAACTTCTTTGGGCAGACTTCGAGAGCATGTTTCGGGGGGAGTTTGTCCCAACCACTCTTTGAGGGGTATAGATGGTAGGGTAGAATGATGGTGGTGCAGTACTCAGCGAGGTTCACCAACCTCTCGTGCTACTCCACTGATATAGTACGGGACCCGTTCTTTAGGGCTTGGACCTTTGAGCAGGGACTCAATAGGGAGATCAGATATTTGGTGATCTCCCTCAGCATCCCGACACTGGCGGGGGTGTTAGAGAGATCACTCCTAGTGAAGAGTTTCCTTGCTGAGCAGTCTCCAGCAGCGAGACCCACCACTAGCCAGCATGCATCGGAGTCTTCTACAGCTGGCAGTATCTAGGTGTTGCATAGGTCCAAGAGGACCATAGCTACAGGTGGTCGACCACATGACTTAGGATCGATTGTGCGGGGAACATAGAGTAGAGACACACATGCCGATAACAAGCAGTGTTACTCATGCGGCGGGCTTGGTCACATGGATCATGACTGTCCGACCTGCCGCTCTGATGATCAGTAGACAGTTGAGGGACCTCCCAGGCATAGGCAGATATTTGAGCTAGGCGGTCCACAGGGCTCAGGTGGATGTGATAGAGGAGCTAGTCGAGCAGCTGGCTGTGGACGGCGTTACAAGGTGCTATCTCTACCACCACCAGGAGGTCCACCCCGACTGCAGGGAGCAGGTGGATAGGGGAGAGCTCAGCTTTAGGCAGCTAAAGCATATGACCATGGTTCTCTAGATATGATTCGAGGTATTATCTATGTCTAATCAACATTAGCTGCAGTTCTTATGGACACATGTTCCGGTCACTCTTTCATTTCCACTACCCTCATTCGGAGCTCATGGATTCCAAAGGAACCGTTAGTTTGATCCTTATGTCTAGAGACTCCTACGGGATCTGATTCAATGATTAAAAACTAGTGTCGGCAGTGCGAGCTTACTCTAGGAGGCGAGAGCTTCGGCTGGGATCTCCTAGTAGCGGCGTCAAGGCCTTACGATGTCATCTTTGGTATGGACTGGTTATCTATAGTCCATGCCCATATCGACTGTATTAGGAACAAAGTGCAGTGTATCCACACGGATGGGACCATTTTAACCTTCACCAGTGAGAAAGGAGACTTTGCAGCACATGACAGACTTACTTAGAGGAGGGTGCAGCCGATCACTCATTAGTTGTCTTGCCTCAGGATCAGAGTGGTTGATGTGGAGAGTCTTACTTATCCTGTAGTGGTGGACCAGTACACAGATGTTTTCCCAGATGATGTTCCATGATTACCTCCGCGTAGATAGGTGGACTTATAAATTGACCTATACCCCAGTATGACACTGATATATACACCAACATATCAGATGGCTCCCGCAGAGCTTTGCGAGATGCGGGTACAACTAGAGGACTTACAGGGAAAGGGATTCATCCAGCCCAGTGTTTCTCCCTGGGCAGCCCCGATTCCATTCGCCAAGAAGGTTGATAGGAGCTTGAGGCTTTATGTCGACTACCATTTTCAGAACCGGGTGACTGTGAAGAACAAGTTCCCACTTATAAGGATTGACGACCTATTTGATCAGCTAAAGGGAGCTTAGTGGTTCTCTAAGATAGAACATAGATCAGACTATCACCAGCTCAGAGTTCGAGACGAGGATGTGTAGAAGACAACCTTCAGGTGTGGTTATGACCACTATGAGTTCTCAGTTATGCCCTTCGGTGTAACCAATGCTCCATCAGTGTTCATGAGTCTCATGAACATGATCTTCTAGCCTTACCTCGATTTCCTTGTCATAGTCTTCATAGATGACATTTTGATCTACTCGACAACTGAGGAGGAGCATGCCTACCATTTACGGGTAGTACTAGACATACTCCTAGAGAACTGGCTTTATGTTAAGCTCAAGAAGTACCAGTTTTGGATTTAAGAGGTTCACTTCTTGGGACATGTTATCTCAGGGGATGGATTTGTAGTAGATCCAGTGAAGATTGAGGCAGTACTTGCTTGGGAGCCTCCCATGAGTGTGACGGAAGTATGGAGTTTCTTGTGCTTGGATGGATACTATCGGAGGTTCGTTCCAGACTTCTCTAGAGTTGAAGAACCACTATCAGCCTTGACGAAGAAGAGGAAACCCTTCGTGTGGTCAGAGATATGCCAGTAGAGCTTTCAAGGGCTGAGGAAGAGGCTGACTAGTGACCCTATATTGAGACTTCCAGAGGAAGGAATAGGGAACGTAGTCTAATGCGACACATCAAAGACTGGACTCGGGTGTGTCCTAATGTAGGAGAGAGCAGCGATCACATATGGTTCTCAGCAGCTGAGACAATATGAGAATAATTATGCTACCCATGACCAGAAGTTACCAGATGTGGTCTTCACCTTGAAGATGTGGCGACACTATCTAATGGGCGAACGTTTTACCATGTACTCTGATCACAAGAGTCTCAGGTATATCTTCTCTCAAAAGGACCTGAACCTAAGACAATGACATTGAATTTAGTTCCTCTAGGATTATGGCTTCAAGATTTTCTATACTTCTGGAAAGGGGAACGTTGTTATGGATGTGTTCTACAGGAGGACTGGTATTCAGCTTCTAGGAGAGGCGATAGAGTAGCTGGATGCCTTACATATATCTTTTGTGGATAGGGATGGAGCATCATTCCTACAGTCTCTGATGGTCACTACCCCACTACTTCAACGAGTCAGGGAAGCACAACATGGGGATGCTGACTACAAGACACGACGTGCCCAAATATCCATAGGGCAGACACCTGATGGATTTTCTAAAGGTGGGGAGCATGTCATCCTCTTCAGAGGAAGTACTATGGTACCAGTGACACTTCAGGAGGAAGTGTTGAGGGAGTTCCACACTTCCCCTTTAGCAGTACATCCAAGAGTGGAGAAGATGTATCAGGGCCATCAACAACAGCACTGGTGGCCAGGTATGAAGTAGGCAGTAGTAGAGTTTGTCTCTTGATGCCTTACTTGTCTGCAAGTGAAGGCGGAGCACCAGGTACCAACAGGCTTGGTTCAACCTTTAGACGTCCTGGAGTGGAAGTGGGATGAGATATCCATGGTCTTTGTGACGGGTCTTCCACATATATCCAGGGGTCACGACTCGATTTGGGTGATCATCGACTGACTCACCAAGTCGGCCCACTTCTTACTGATCAGAGAGCATGGTTCAGTAGATATCTTGGGACACCTCTACATGCAAGAGATTATGCAGCCACATGGAGTACCTTAATCAATTTTCTATGATTGTGATGCAAGATTTACTTACCTACTATGGAAGGGGTTTTAGAGAGCTTTTGGGACATAGCTTCACTTGAGCACCACCTTCCATCCTTAGACGGATGGTTAGACCAAGCAGACCATCCAGACCCTCGAGGACATGCTTCGTGCATGTATCCTTGAATTCGGTCGTAGTTGAGAGGATCATCTACCTTTGGAGGAGTTTTAATACAACAACAACTATCAATACACCATCGGCATGACACCTTTTAAGGCATTTTATGGTCGACCTGGCAGATCGCCATTGTGCTGGAAAGACCCAGGGGAGTCAACACTAGTGGGGCTAAAGATGGTACGAGCTACCAAGAAGAAGGTGCAGATCATACAGGATCAGATGAAGACTGCACAGAGCAGACAGAAGTCATATGCTAACAGGAGACAGAGACCACTAAAGTTCGAGGATGGAAACCACGTCTTCCTATGGGTCTCACCTCGATGAAGTCTACAGAGATTTGGCCGAGGTGAAAAGTTATCTCCGAGGTTCATCGGACCATTCTAGGTCCTCAGTAGAGTAGGTGAGGTGGCTTACCGTTTAGCTCTTCCACCTTAGTTGCACCAGGTGCATGACATCTTCCACGTATCTCAGCTAAGGAGATACGTGCATGACCATTCTCACATCATCGTCCATGGGGAGATGGACATCGATGATGGGGAGAATTTCACGGAGGTTCTAGTGGAGATTGAGGATCGACAGGAGCGTGTCCTATGTGGATGGTTGATACCTCTGGTGCACATTTTTTGGTAGCAAGAGAACCTCCAGGAGAGAACATGGGAGTGGGAGGCTTAGATGCATGCTCAGTATCCCCATTTATTCCCTTAGTGTGAGTTGCATCTTACGGGGATGTAAAGCCCTGAGGTGGGGAGAATGTAAAGACCCATAAATTCCATGGAATTTTTTTCTTAAATACATGGGATTTTTATGAGTCCGTGAAAATTTATGATGCTTGATTCTGAGGCCCGGTGTGCCCAGAATCAATTTCCGAAGTTTTGTTCAGGTACGTTCAGTAAATGTACGAGCGGGATTTTATAACATTTGAACTAGTGCTCAGAATTGAAATCTGAGGGCACCGTTGAACTCGCAGTGCCGATATTCTCTTAAGAATACTTTCACCTCGATGACAGTTGGTCAGGAATAAATGTTCGTTTTTGGATTTTTATAAAAAAAAATAATAAAATAAAGTACAACACTTTATTTTGTTTTTAAGCTACCTTGTGTTGAGTGAGTTGGTTAAAACCTCCCCTTGGGAGTTGGTGGTGGGACCGCTACACCCTAACCTCCCAGGAGATGTTATGGTGGTGGGGCCCACCCGAGCATAACCTCCCATGGAAGGACAATTGAGGTGGGGACCACCCGAGCCGCATAACCACCCTATTAATGATAGGGGTGGGGACCACCCGACCCCTATAGATGGTGGAGGATGAAACCTCTCCACTCTCCCTCATTAATGAGGGAGAGCCTCTTGACCTCCCTGATAAATTAATTCCATCAACACATGTGTTTTATTGAGGAGAGCCTCTTGGCATTCTCTAAATTAAAGAGATAACACTTGTGCATTTAATTTGGTGGAGCTGGGTTTTTAATTCTCCTTTTTGAATTGGTGTGACAATGTAATATTAGAAAACTAATCTAATATTATTTCGTTGGAAATTTTATTTTGGTGGAATTGAGAGGAGTTTGAGAGAAAAGTTCTCCCAACAAAGAATGCTCCTCCCAACGAAAAACGTGAAGAACGCCAGATTTCTTCTTCGACTTCTTTCCTCGAATCCTACCGACATGGAGCGCCTTCCACGACCGACTCACCTTGGGATTTGGAGAGAGTGGAAGATGCGATGAACGACAAATTCTTTCGTCTTCTTCTCGTGGCTTCAAACGTCAATGAATGATGAACGACAAATAATAAGGTAGGGGGTTATTGCATGTTGATGCTTCCTTTTTCTTCCTCTCATCATCGAATGAAAAATTGATACAAAGTGTTGTAATTAATTGTTGAGCTTCATTCTGATGATCCAAATGATATCATCTCTAAACATGGAGGGTGCGGGCCAAACTAACATGGCTCGACTCCCTATGCCGTTATTTCATAATGATTCTTCGACAAGGTGATGAGGCGACGACGACGAAGGCGGCAATGACAAAGGCCGTGCTACCTGCAGCCTTCACGAATCGCACCACCCCCACAACACACCTAATCTTTCAGCCGAACACCACCGCACCCCATGGCACGAACTGCGGCTTACCCGCGTACTGCCTCGCATGCTCCGGCCTGCCCCGCGACCTGACCGCGAGATACCCCGCCGCGCGCCGCCTGCCCGCGCACCGCCGTGCCCCGCGCCGCCTGCCCGCGCGCCGCCGCGCGCCGTGCCGCCTGCCGGCTTGCCACCGCACCCCGCGCCGCCTGCCTGCACGCCGCCTGCCCACATGCCGTTGTGCCCCGCGCCACCTTCCCGCGAGCTGCTGCGCCCCGCGCCACCTGCCCGCCCGCCGCTGCACCCCGCGTTGCCTGCCTGCGCGCCGCCGCGCCCCGCGCTGCCTGCCCGCACGCCGCCACCCCCCACGCCACTTGACTGACTCTACCAACACTCTGTTCGGCACCTCAGCGCGCTGCCTGAATGCCTCTGTGGCCTGCCCAGCCCTACCGGTGGCCTAACCGACACCGTCGTGCCCGGCCTCGTGCCCCCGCATGCTACCCACATGCAACCGCACCCTACCCGGCACACCGGCGGCTTTCCCGGCGACCAACCGGCCTGCCCGCTGGCCTTCCGACCGCCGATATCCCGAGCCGCGCCCCTCGCGGTACTGGATGAACCGACCCCGACCTTCATGCCGAGCCACCTGCGTGGTGGCATCCAGGCCGAACTGCCCTCGCAGTCCGCTAGGCCGGGCCCAGCAGATCGAGCCTAACGTAGCGGGCTGACCCGCCCAACAGGCTAGGTCAGACCCATTGGGTCTGTCAGGGTTGACCCAGACTAGATCGACCCAGACTGGGTTGGGCAGAGTCGGTCTGACCGGGTCGGACTGGTCTCGGGCCCACTGCTGACCCTTTGCTTACATTGGCTATATCTATGGCACCGGATGTACGTTTGATGAGGCTTCAGCAGTGCTGGTAATTTCGATGAGAAACGGTCTCTTTGAGTATACCCCACTGGAGTTTGGGGAATAGTTGAGATATGGTCAGATTGGTTCGTACACGAATCCAACTGGGCCCCCGGGACTAAAAGGCTAATAACTCACAGACCGGGCATCCGATTGACGTGCTGCATGTTACATTAAAACCCATATGACGTGGCGGTCCTTTGAGATACTTCTACGTGAGACTTCGTGACACTTGGAGTATCTACCAGTAGCTCGTGGAGAGGATCCTTCCTGTGACGAGCAGATAGAGTATGGAGACCTAGTAGTTGGCTGAGATCTGATGACTTGTTGACCGATTTGACTTAGAGTGACTTGACTAGCCCTTTGGGGAGCACCTCTGTGTGATACGACATACCCACGGCGGAGGAGCACCTCTGTGTGAGCGCGACAGACCCGCGGTACACGACAAGAGGAGTACCTCTACCGATTATTTGGAGGAGCTCATATGTGTGACGCGGCAGACCCACATTGGGGAGCACCTCTGTGTGACGTAGCAGTACCACGATACTCGATAGGAGGAGTGCCTCAACCGTCCAAGGATATTCGGAAGCGCCTTTGTGTGACGCGGAAGACCCACTGTACTCAATAGAGGAGAAGTATGTCACTAGCCATGGTTTCGATAATAAAAATCCTGGTTTGAGATGAGTCTTTGTCTTTTGTGTTTCCTCATGATTGAGATGGGTTACTAGATAACTTTGGTATATGTATGGTCATATATCTAAGTAATGGTTATCCGTTGATTTTATAATTTTTGATTTATCTTTGATGCATTTTGTAAGACCTTGAGGGTCTCGGGGTCCCTACTGAGTATCGTTATACTCACCCCTACACAGGCTATGTCTGAACCTCATTGTGTTAGATGCAGATAATGGGCAGCGCTGACGGAGGCCGAGAGCGCCAGGACTAGACAGTACCCAAAGGTGGACCTTACGACGATTCGGTATATAGAGGAGTCTGACAAACGTGGAGTGATGAGGTGACCAGCTGTACCTACCCTTCCGATAGGAACCCCAGAGGACGATCCAAGAGCTGCTCTTTACCTTTCATCCATTTGTCCCTTTTTCAGTTGTACTTGTAATTTACAGTTGGGCTTGTATTTCCAGCCGCTTTTACTTTCTAGCACACTTTTTGTATACAATTTTTACTTAGTGTTTTGCTTCCAGTTGTATACTCTAATGTGTTTTTTTACAGTTTTAAAGTCAATGCCTTCCCAGTTTAGGGATATACGCCTTTGGTGCTTATTGGCAGCCCCTAGCCTATGGAAGGCGGGTTTGGGGTAGTTACTACACGGGCCCTGGGGGACGGGTCGTGACAATTAATTTTTTAGTATATATTTTCAATATCGGGTGTGAGTAATCTTGATCAATATAAACTAAATTGGTTGGAGTGTATTTGGTATTTATTATTCATAAAAATTTCTTAATTAAAAAATAATTATTGTTACTATAATGGATAAATTATAATAATTTATGATGTTTCAATTTCTTTAGATATGTGTTTCACACTTTTCCCTTAAAGACGAATTCGTCAATAAGCACAGTTCTATAATTATCTTGAGCAATGAATTGTGTTTTCTTAATTATTGAGTTAAATATTATTTTATTATTAAAAAAGTAAGTATTTAAATTTATATATCATATTTTAACATGATTTTATTTTCATAGTTGTCTACAATAAAATTTTACAGCATTGCTAAAGTAGGTGGTCAAAGTAACATAAACATGAACATACCATGAATAATATATGATTATGATGTATTTTAGTTAAAATATAATTATACAAGTATATTAATGATATAAGTTTCTATTTATTAGTGTAAAATATAAAAATTTATAGATGTAAAAGAATAAGTGTTTGATACAAAAACATTACACAGTATGAATTTTTTTTTCTCTTTCCTTATTCTCTTATTTATGGAGGTTATTTTTATAATGATTGTCTATAAACCATATAATTAATATGATACATAATTTTTACTATAAAAATATTATTAATATAATAAACTTCATATTTATCCTTTAAATTCATTCATATAACCATCCCTAAATGGTGGTAATAAAAAATAGAATGTATTAATCTATAGAGGAGGCAATTCGCTCATATTCAAGGATGATGATATTTTTTCATAGAAAAAGAGAGATGAGTTATATGGATTATAATTTTATAATATTAAAAAATAAATAAATATAATAATTATATATTAAATTTACTTTGTAACTATCCGTGTTAGGTGGTGAAGGGAAACAAACACATTCCATTATGGAGATGGTAGTTTGCATATATGCACGTTTCACATTTTTGTTTCTCTTAATGGAAAAGGAAAAATGTTGTTTATTATTATACCATAATTATCATAACATATAATTATACTATAAATACATATATTATCATTTTAATATGGTGTAATGGAATTTAATTATGAATAATTTCACACAATGAAATAGAAATGAGAAAGGAATAATTAGAAAATTAAATCTCACTACTTGGATTATCTTCTTTTTAAAATGGATTGAACCATTGAGGGATGGTATTTTGGGGGTACAGGAACATATTTAAGGTTTATATTAATTTTTAATGGATTTTTAGTTATATTTTTTACTGAAAAGTTAGTGTATTTGTTTGATGGGACGTGATAAGAGGAGATGCCTTTTTTCAGTGAAAAGGGATGGTATTTTCATAAATACGCATACATTTTTTATAACAGAAAGTCAATCTAAGGTAGTTTGGCTCAAAAATTGACAAATAATAGAGGATTAAAGTGAGAAGGTCAATAAATTCATCAATGAAACATTCCCACTTATTTTTAAAATATGTTTTAAGTAGTTAATCTATGATTTTTACTTTTACTATTTAAACTTTCACCACGGTAACTAGTTCTTAACTATGTATGTTTCCTTAATAATTAAAAATAAAATATTAAATTTCTATAATTTGAACCTAAAGATTAATTTTTTAAATTACATTTAATATAATTGAATTTCTAAATGTGAAAAAATTTAAACTAATAGGTATATAATATGTAAAAAAACAATTTCCCATGAAAAATATAAATTTTGTTCTAAAATATTAAATATAGATTTGAAAACTATAATTAATATTTTTAAATTTATAATATAAGTTATATAATTATTCTTTTTCTATATAATAATTTCATAAATTTTAAAATCATTCTTATAAATTAATAATTCAATAAAATGATCGATATTTACTAAAATAGTATAATACAATATTCACTGAAAAATCAGTTTTTTAGAAAAATATCAAAAAATAATCATAAGGTAATACTGAAAATTTTAATCCAAAAATGAATTTATTTTTTAAAATTTAAACATAATAAATCTATTAATTAGAATTCAAATGAATGTATAATATATAAATAAAAACAGTTTTTAATTGAAAAACAACATTTAAAAAACTCAAGTGTTTTTATACCATACAAAATATAGATTACTAAATAATTGAATATTGATACATTAGTTTATAAATATAAATATTAGCTTATATAATAAACTATTTAATGAAATCAATTTAATTTACTAATGTAAAATAAAATATCATTTTTAAAAGGTTCTTCGAAAGGTGTTCATTCTTTTTAGGAATTAATAATAGAAATATAATATTATATAATTATCGCAATTTATTATTATATTTTATTTACTAATTACTATATACATTATGTAATTTTATTATTTTTTGGGTTTTAGACATTTATATCATTTGATCTATGTTGTGTGTGATTCAAGATATCAATGATATTTTCAATTCAAATGATCCAAAATCTTGTGTCATTGCATTCTACCTCACTTAAATAAATTTCATCATAAAATTGAAATTATTTACCATGGATGAATTAAGGAGAGGATATTCTTAACATATTCAGTATCTGGTATATAAATTCATATATGAAATCTACCATACTTTCTAAGGCTATATCATATTAAGTATCATTCCTCAAATATAATTAATTTTACATACAATTGTATAACCAAGTAATTATATTCCTTAATAATATATTCTCCATAACATACCTTCCCAAAATAATTAAACCATATAAAAATCACATGTTCTTCCAAAAATTAATCATTTTCTTCAATCACTATACCATAAAGTCACACAATTGTCAATATATATAATATTCCTAAAAATTAGATAAAATTCAATAAAAATATCATGGATCATTTTTTCATTAAGATAATAATCAATTACAAGAATATCAATATAATATAACTCAATTTTTTTTCGAAATTATGCAACCCATTATTACCTCAACTTAAATCATATATTAAACCTGATATTTATTTATATCTTAATCATGTGTTCCCCAGTATTTATCCCCAAAAAATAAATACTTGTAAAAAAATAATTGTTTAAGGTTATTAATATCAATATTCTTTGTTTTCAGATATTTCATAAAAGTATATTGAAAAAAAATCCTCAGATTCCTCATATAATTCTCAAAAAAGATAGAATATACTATAATTTCATCAATAATTATCACTGGTTAATACAAATAACTAATATTATCATGAATTAATATTTATTAAGATACCATTCTCACTACATTAGTTTAGACTAGAAAACTCAATTTTACATCATAATGGGCATATACTAATATTCTCATTCTTTAAAAAATGATCCCTTATTTGGCTATAAGACATAGTGGTTTCCATCTAAATACATTTACAATCTTAATTTTTGCAATCCTATTTCAAATAAATACTAAAACAAAAAATTCTATGATAATATCCAAAATATAAATATTAAAACATAAATTTTATGATTTATTCTCCAATGAAACTTTTTTTTGGGATTTTATACTTTCAGTTTAACCCATAAATCTCATTGTTCAATTTTGGTGCATCCATGTCCATTTTCTTATTATAATATCTAACATAAATAGTTAAAATCATACTCAAATTCTTTATAATGATTTATTAAAAGAAAAAATTATTAACTATAACATATTCCCTTGAGATTGTATAACTTGGTGTGCAGTTAAGACTATTTGTCATGCACCATGGGATGATCGAGTTAACACCCAATCCACCCTTTCAAGGGTTATTAATGTAACAACCTAAATTGTTATAAATAAAATTTCCCTTATGATTTAACTAAATTTCTTATCTTGTAATATGGTAATATAAAAAAAATACACTTATTTGGTTTTATTATATCCTATCAGATTTAAATGAACATTAAAAATCATTACAATTTATTATATAGTTGTTGAAGAGTGATCACGTGATTAGTATAAATATAGGGTTTTATCAAATTCAATTAACATAGAAAAAGGATGTGATGCCATCAACTATTATGATTATACCCTATAAGGACCATTTATTAAAGATTTTGAGGAATATATCATCATTGGGATTTTCCCTGGACTAATCCCAAGCTGAGATCCAATAACTTAATCATGAGAGAAACCATTTACAGGATAAGATTAAGTTCATTGAGACCACTACCCAAACCATATATTCCAAACCACCCCATGAAAGTCTCACAGTCACACACCTTATTCTTTGGGTGTTTTGTAGTGTATTAAAGGGATATGTATGAGGACCCTATGTATATGAGTATGTAAATTATTTTTTATTGAATAACGAATATATTTTCATCCTATTTTTGTTACATTATAAATGACTTTTAGTTTGATATAATAAAACACAAATAGTATTTTTGGGTAATATTAAAATTTAATTAAATAATTTATTTTGATGAATCAATGAATTTTTGAAATAAATAATATTTTAAAAAATATCATTATTAAATAATTTTAATTAAATATAATTTATCATATATTTTTCAATAAGTCTAAAGTAATTTTCGTAAGGGTTCAAAACTGTTGTTGTAAAAAACCCAATATTTCTCAATAAATGTCGATTATTATTTTAATAGTAAAAATTAAAATATTTAGAAAATTAATTTAATAAAATTAATATTATCTTTTTTCAAAATATTAATATCATCCACTGTTAATTTTTCATAAATTTCTAATACAGTCATATTTTTAGGTAAAAATTAAATACTGTATAAAAATATTTTTTGTATTATGTCATCATAATGACCAAAAAGTGAAGTAATAAATACTATAAATGAGATACAAGTCCAAATAATTTTTTTTTATTTAAAATAAATTGATTTTATTTTTATTTGGACAATTTTATAAAGCCTTTATGAGTCCTCAAAAACCATTCATATATTTTAAGGTTTTAAAATCCTTTCTTTAAGAGTATGACTCACTTCCACATAAGAAAGGGTATTATTTTATTAAGTTATTCCATTTACATTGTAGAATAATAAAACCACCCCCATTTTTCTGAAACCATAGGAAAACCATGGAATGTTTTTTTTGTTTTGGTAAATTTATTATATAGAGTCCAAAACCTATGTTTGAGAAATAATAAAAACACCCGAAATAATTTCCTATATAAGACCACCCTATCTCCCATCCAACTTTGCTCAAAATCCTATGAGAACATCCATACTCTTACATACCATCACTAGAGTGCTCCCAAAGTCCCCCCATGATCTCAAGAATCTCCTATTGAGCATTTGAAGTCAAACACCCAAGTAAGGGATCCTCACCAACTCTTGTTTTTTCAAATATCATTATTATCTTATTCCCTCTATTTACATTTTTTAATGTTAGGTAATGAGATTACATGTACCTATTACTAAAAAATTCATTTCCAACTGATGATAGATCTCGTTTTCTCTCATCAAACCATTTTATGAATTTTTATGTGATGTCGTTATGCTATCAAAATTTCACTACGATTTTACATGCCAAAAAAATTATGTACTAAATACCATACCCATTTCCTATCAAGGGTGTTAAAATTTATGCACAAATAATTATTTAAATTGGGACATACAAGGTTTTATTCCAAAATCCTTGATCATGGAATACAATATTATTATGAATGAATACATGTTCTGTGATATATTCGGCATACTGAAGCATGAGAATGAAATAAAAGTGACAGGTGCACCCTAAATTTAATAGTGCTCTAATGAATTGGGTAATATTTAAAATCATGAGACATCATGATAAGATAGGGAGTGAAACTGATTCCTTTATGATATATTTTCCATCCTGATTTCTTGGAAGTTATTCTTAACCTATGTTTATCCTGATGTGTTTTATGTTGTTTCCACAACTACCATGCTATGATTATCATGCTATATCATGAATTATTATTCATGTTTTTGATTTTCATACATTTTATTCCCCATTTATATTCATATCGTATAACATTTATATAATACCCGAAACTTCCACGGTACGCTTCTCTTTGAGTAATACAGTAGCGTGTGTTGTACGCATCTTCGAGTTCTAACACACACCACAACCAATCAAAGTATCTGTTATGAATAGTAATACATACTTTTTAAAATTTTATAAATTTTATCTTTCAAAATGGAATTCATTTTTGTATTCGGAATATCGAAATTATCCTAAGTTGATTTTTTTGTAATTTTCTGAGAACTTCTAATTTTCTATGAATAGTAAAAAAATACTTAAAAACTACTTTTTTAATCAAAATAATTTATAGTGATAAATTATAATATTGAGTGGTTTTAAAGTATAATTAGAATATATTATTACCATTTTATTCAATGGTGTTCATTAGAATTAATTTCACTTTGAAATATGACATAAACAATTGTCAATCTTTTGATTGATATTATTTCATAAAAACACCCTATTTGTATTGACAGTGGGAATTAATTATAAAATTAATTAATGCAAATTATATGTTTGTAATTTTGTAAAATAGATATCATTTTTGAATTTGGAATATCAATTATAGCTTAGGGTAAATTTTTGGTATCGTTCTGAGAAACTTCAATTTTTGATGAATAGTGAAACCACTAAGTGGTAGTTAAAAAAACTAATTTTTCGTTTAAATGAAACTTTCCAACTTCTGTGAATTGAATTTAAAAAATCCGACATACATATTTTTCATTAGAAAGTAAAATGTGGTCCAATGGGATTAAAATAAGTTTTGGTGAATAGTAACTTTTAAGTTCTATTAATCGCGATTAAAGGTAATTAGTGAAATTTAAGGTAAAAATGATATTATAAAAATATAAATATATCTTGAAACTTGTCCTACACTTATTGGATGAGTCATGGCCGACCAATACAATCCATGGGTAAACTTGGGGACCCCATGGAGCCACTTGGGTAAGAAAATGACATTAATAACTTTTTTATTTAAAGTAAAACTAAAATTGTCACAAACATGTCTTATTTTAATAAAACAATTATTACATGGGGTTATATAAGTTAACATTTTGACTATAAATATTAATTGGAAAGATAAAACTATTTCCTAAATCATGGTATTTTTTTTATAATTTTTAGTCATTAAATAAATTAATATTTTTATAACACCATGATGATGCAACGATTACTTCATTAATTAACGATTTTAATAAAACGGAAGGATAATGTAAAATACAATACTTACACTTTTCAAAAACCTTTTGGATGAGTACATTTCTATCCCTTATAACATTATACTAAAAATATAACATTTTGGGACCTTTAAAATCCGAATATAATTTCATAATAATGTAACATTTCATGACCTTCCAAAAGAGCCCCTCCTCTCCTTTTATAAAAGGCCCCCACCTCTACCACCTTATTCACACCTTCAAGCCATTTGTCTCAGAAAAAATCTTCCCAAATACCCTCCCAACTTCCCTCTCTTACTCCTATAAGCCTCACATTGGGTATAAGTCTTCCCAAGGAAGCCTTTGGCTCAAATAAAAAAGAGTTACCCGATTTTAAGGTAATGTCTTCTCTTGTGTTCTTTTGTTTTATTTTGCTTCTCCAACCACATAAAATCATTTTATTAATTTATTTTGTAACAACAATAGTATCCTAAATATACATGTATGTTTTTATGAGAATTATTTTATTTACACTTACACACACCTTCGTCTAATGGTTAAAGAACATACTGTTTCTCTGGGTGGCGAATTACTGCCTCACGAAAAGATGATTATTAAATCTTCTTTTAACACCTCCCATGGTGGAAATTATGATGAAAATATTTTTACATATGATATATATTATGTTTTTGTTTTCCTTATGATTCTTTATTTTTCATTTATGGCATACCATTATGATTTCCATTATGGGTAAATGCGATAATTTCATTTTAGGAAGTGCGGACTACCGCCCCTCAAAGTAATTTGAATCGTTAATGTCATATGTGGGATGTATAAAGGATGGATTAAATGGTATTATACATTATATTATACTTGAATTATATTATAACTTTATATAATTATAATTTTATTCCATTAAATATGAAATAGAAATGAAAGTAGCGTTCATGCATACGTACGGCTTACTATCTCCATGAACGGTGCATTTCATTTCTTACCTCTAAAAGTTATATAATATTATAAATGCATGTATATACTAGATATATATGATATATATGATATCTACATCATGAATATAATTCTGGATATAATGGATATTTCACCACATGAACTACTTTTAATTATAAGAAGTTTATTTTTGACTCAAGTACCAAAGATCGACAAAATGACCGTTATTGACTTAAATAATTACATAATGTTCATAACATGATAATAAGTGATATAAAAGGAATAATTAACATGAAAAAGGTTCTTAATAAAATAGAAATTATCTCTAGTTTATTATTCAGGAGATTAAAGAATGATCGAGTCAAGTCGAACACGAGGTAAGGGAACTTCTTAACCCAATTTCTGTTCTTTGGGTTAATCACATACTTTATAATTATGTCATGATATTATTATATCCTATCTTTTATTTATAATTTATTTATTTGTACTTATAGTGAATACACATAATAGATCTATTTTATTTAAAAAATGATCTTTGTATGGACTTCGTCTCAATCTCCTTTCATTGAGGCATATTTTATTTTATACACAACATTATTTTATACGGTGTATAAACCCCTTTGACTTTTACGTTTA
Source organism: Viscum album (assembly GCA_963277665.1). Classification (NCBI taxonomy): domain Eukaryota; kingdom Viridiplantae; phylum Streptophyta; class Magnoliopsida; order Santalales; family Viscaceae; genus Viscum; species Viscum album. The sequence continues at coordinate 540,312,711 of OY728156.1, forward strand.
TTCAAAAAGAATATTTCTTATACGAAGCATTTTACTAAACAAAAAAAGAGAATTTTTTTTTGTCGAACATATGTAGCAGCAATGACTTCTCCACCGTCGTGACCATTATTTGAGTTTTAGCTTCCTCTACAAGCCATAACATTTTTTAAATGAAAAATAAATACAAAGTTTTAATTTTCTTTTATTTTGGAATTGAAATTGGTTTTGAAAGTGTTTTTTTATTATATCAATGTGTTGTATTGATATCTTGTGATTGAAATGTGGAAATTTTATGTTTCCTTTATGCATGTTTTATGTTATACGATTATGTAATGGTTTATGATATGTTTAAACCTATTCATATGAGGAATGCATTGGACTTAATAAGTGACGAGTGGTGTCTACTATAGATCCTTGATGCATCGGTAGGTCTCATGAGACAAACTAGTGTCTTGGCACGAGGCATTGAAAAAATCTTATTTGTAGTCTTGGCACGAGGCCTTAGCTACGTGGTTATGATAGTCTGGCATTATGCATTCCATCATTATGGAAGTGGTTATTGATATTGCATGTGATTATTCGACTAGTAGAATATACATGTGAAAAAGTAAATGGCATTATTTCATTTTATTTTTTCCATATTATGCTGATGTTCATGTTTAAAAGGATTTTGTTTTAGTTATACATTGCCTTAAATGTTAATGTTTATTTATGAAAGCTTCCGCTATATTGTTATCCTTATTGAGAATCTGAGCTCACCCCTTCCAATGTTTTAATTTTTCCAGGATGTGAAGAAATATTTTATGACTGACCTATTGGGATAGTCTGAAGGGGATAGAAGTGTGGACTATGGAGAATATGTTATTGTAATTTTTCACTTTATGATTTAATTTAACATTTATGAATGTATCTAGTGTTTCCAAGGCTACTAAACTAATCGGTCTTTCGAGACTTGATCTTTTGTGATCATGCCAATGTTATGCAATAATGCACCGACTCTGGGTAACTGGAGTCAGGGCATTACAGTTGGTATCAAAGGTAGTTTAGTACTAACCTTGGAAGCTAGATTTAGATAAACTCTGATTAGATCACATATCCCTAAGATAGAATTTGAGGATTAGTATAGAAGAACTTCCTAGAATTTTGGTATTATAGAGATTTTGTGAGTTTTCTGAGAAATACATCCCTGTATGGATATAAGCAGGTAGAGGCGGCTCTGGCACAGATGTACCTAGGGGTAAAACCCTAAAATACTACTTTGAGCTAGACTCGAATAGGAACTGGAACACAAAAATGAGCCTTGTTGCACTCTTGGTTATGACACTACCGGGGTAATGCTTAGGATAATTCTCATTTTATTTACAAACCATTATGAAGGGTTTATGAGTATATACTTCCTCAAAGAAAACATTTTTATGATTATGGATTGTATCCATAAATAGTTTAATTTATGTTAAGTGTTTTTCAAGTTTGTTATTATGTATTTTGATTCATAAACTAATCTAGTTTATGCCATTGTTTAGAAATGGCTTCTAGTGGAGGGAATGGAAACCGTATCAATGCACACACTCGATGTAGGGATTTCCCTCCTACTCAAGATAATTATAGTGGAGCTGGAGATATAACTGGTGCTGATCAACTTATCCCCATACTGGGACAACTCACTCAGGTTATCAATAATAACCATACTCGTATGGTGCACCCTGATTCGCAACGTGGAGGATCAATGTTAGACCACTTCATGAGGAAAAACCACCAACATTCAATGGGAGTACTAATACCTTAGTAGCTGAGAAATAGATAAATTTCGTAGAGAAAATATTCCATGCCTTGGGGAGTAGTGAAAGGGAAAAGGTTATCATGGCAGTTTACCGCCTCACTGGAGATGCTGATCAGTGGTGGTCATTGATTCAAAATACAAAGGAAGATGATGCAGGATCCAATATGGAATGGAGGTAGTTTAAAGAGCTTTTCTTAGAAAAATACTTTCCTCATGACCATCAAGTAGATATGGAAAGACAATTTCTGAGTTTAAGAAAAAAGGATGATGAGAATGTCACAAAGTTTGAGGCTAACTTTACAAGGTTAGCGAGGCATGCTGCAAATTATATACGTAACCCAAGAAGTAATATTGATCATTTTTTTGATGGGATAAATCTATTTCTTCATCGAGAATTAGTTTCACAATCTTTATCATCGTATGATGACATTGTATCATGTACTATCAAGACAGAAAATGAATTCTCTAAGTCATATGATAATAAAGTAAAGAAAGAGAAGAAGAGAACGGTGGAATAAGAGACATATAAAGGGAAAAAGGAAAAGAAGGATTTTCCATTATGCGATAATTTTGGGAAGAATCACCCCAGTACTTGCCTAAAAGGAATGGGAGTTTGTTACAAATGTGGAGAAAAAGGTCACCAGGCTTGTGATTGTAAAAGAAAGAAAGAGGCTATCAATGTTGAATGCTAAAATTGTAGAGAAATTTCCATTATGCAAATAAATTCCCTAAGCGCCAAGGAAACATACCTTAGAAAAGGCCAAGGGATCAAGGAAAAGCTTATGCTGTTACTACAGATGAAGTTGAATAATTATTGTATTTGTGTTTTTCGACTCAAGAACTATATTATGGTTATAAGAATAATATGAACTATATATATAAGGATTGTACTGCAGTACTTGTTGTTTTCATTAAGGTTTTAATATGATGAAGGTAATAATATTTTTAGTTTGTGACAATAAGAGAAACCTTACTTTATTTAGGGAATCTGTTGTTACAACTGATTTTGGAATTTAGAGACCTTTTAGAGAATGTCTGGACAAAGGTATTTTGGATAACTATAAAGGTTGGAATAGATTAAGTTGAACATTGGATATTATTGTTTAAGGATAAAACATTTATGAAGATTATTTTTGGAATATTATAATACTATAGTTTTAGGAAAAGGACAACCTGCAGGTTGGGGGATAACCCGTCATGTCGGGAAAAGCTGCAGGAATCGAACCCACAACCATAGTGAGAAAGGACTTTATTACCTACCACTAGCCTACAGGAAGTCCCTGGTTATTACAAAATAGTTTTCCTAATATAAATGGTATGTTTTAATATTTAGAACCTTACACTATTAGGATAAATATAATATTTTTGAGTTATATTATCATTTTGGGTGAAAGATGGGTTTCTTGTAAAAATTTATTAAAGAATGGAAGTCTACATGACAAGTATTCTTATTAAATATCCTAAATAAATTCCTCAACTTTATCAATGGATACTTAAAACAAAAACATTGTTGGTCAACTTTTCCTACTGGGGAATAAATGATCATTTAAAAAATCACAAGTTTGTGATTTTCTTGTAGTTAACTATCTCTTAACCCTATTTTGTACAACTCTCCATCAGACCTTGATGGTTTTTATTTCCTCCATATCCATATTTTCATAGAAACCTAGTATGGGCTATCTCAGGCGACCGTTGTACTTCTCTTTCTTTCTTTTAAAGCTAAATTTTATTAACCTTATTTCTGATATGGGTTTTTCACAAAGGTATTTTCTACTTTCAACCTTTTATTTTAGAAGAACAATTTCAAATTGTGAGGATGCAATTTATTTAAGGAGTGGATAATTTAACACCCCAAACTTCTACTGTACGCTTCTCTTTGAATAATATAGTAGCGTGTGTTGTACGCAACTTCGAGTTCTAACACACACCACAACCAATCAAAGTAGCCGTTATGAATATTAATACCTACTTTTTGAAATTTTATAAATTTTATCTTTCAAAATGGATTTCATTTTTGTATTCGGAATATCAAAATTATCCTATGTTGAAATTTTTGTAATTTTCTGAGAACATCCAATTTTCTATAAATAGTAAAAATACTTATAAACAACTTTTTTAATCAAAATAATTTATAGTGATAAATTATACTATTGAGTGGTTTTAAATTCTAATTAGAATATATTTTTACCATTTTATCCAATGTTGGTCATTAGAATTAATTTCACTTTGAAATTGGACATAAAAAATTGTCAATCTTTTGATTGATATTATTTCATAAAAACACGCTATTTGTTTTGAGAGCGGAAATTAATTATAAAATTAATTAATGCAAATTATATGTATGGAATTTTTTAAAATAGACATCATTTTTGAATTTGGAATATCATTTATAGCTTAGGGTGAATTTTTTATATTGTTCTGAGAAACATCAATTTTTGATGAATAGTGAAACCACTAAGTGGTAGTTAAAAAAAACTAATTTTTCGTTTAAATTAAACATTACCACTTTTGTGAATTGAATTTCAAAATTCTGAAATACATAGTTGTCATTAGGAAGTAAAATGTGACTCAATGAGATTAAAATAATTTTTGGTGAATAGTAAGTTTTAAGTTCTATTAATCACGATTAAAGGTAATTAGTGAAATTTAAGGTAAAAATGATATTATAAAAATATAAAAATATCTTGACACTTGTACTACACTTATTGGATGAGTCATGGCTGACCAAGACAATACATGGGTCAACTTGGGGACCCTATGGATCCACTTGGGTAAGAAAATTACATTAATAACTTTTTTATTTAAAGTAAAAATAAAATTGTCACAAACATTTGTTGTTTTACTAAAACAATTATTACATGGGGTTATATAAGTTAAATTTTTGACTATAAATATTCATTGGAAATCTAAAAAGATTCACTACATCATGGTATTTTTTTATAATTTTTAGACCTTAAATAAATTTAAATTTTTATAACACCATGATGATGCAACGATTCCCTCATTAAATAACGATTTTAATAAAATGGAAGGATAATGTAAATTTTAAAACATACACTTGTCAAAAACCTATAGGATTAGTAAATTTAGAACCCTTATCACCATATCCTATAAATATAACATTGTGGGACCTTTAAAATCCAAAAATAATTTATTAATAATGTAACATTTCATGACCTTCCAAGAGTGCCCCTCCTGTCCTCTTATAAAAGGGCCCCACCTCTACCACCTTATTCACACCTTAAAGCCATTTTTCTCGGTTAAACTCTGCCCAAATACTCTCCCAACTTCCCTCTATTGCTCCTAAAATCCTCACTTTGGGCAGAAGTCTTTCCAAGGAAGCCTTTGGCTCAAATCAAAAAGAGTTACCTGATTTTAAGGTAATGCCTTCTCTTGTGTTATTTTGTTTTATTTTGCTTCTCCAACCCCCTAAAATCTTTTTATTACTTTATTTTGTAACAACAATAGTATCCTAAATATACTTGGATGTTTTTATGAGAAGGATTTTATTTACACTTACACACACCTTCGTCTAATGGTTAAATAACATACTATTTTTGTGGGTAGCGAATTACTGCCTCACGAAACGATGATTGTTCAATATTCTTTTAACACCTCTCATGGTGGACATTATAATGACACTATTTTTATTTATGATATATACAATGTTTTTGTTTTCCTTATGATTATTTATTTTTCATTTATGTCATACCATTATGATTTCCATTATGGGTAAACGCGATAATTTCATTTTAGAAGTGCGGACTACCGCCCCTCAAAGTGATTTGAATCGTTAATGCCATATGTGGGATGTATAAAGGATGGAGTAAATGGTATTATACATTATATTATACATGAATTATATTATAACGTTATATAATTATAATTTTATTCCATTAAATATGAAATAGAAATGAATGTAGCATTCATGCGTACATACGACTTACCGTCTCCATGAACGGTGCATTTCATTTCTTACCTCTAAAAGTTATATAATATTATAAATGAATGTATATACGGGATATATATGATATACATGATATCTATATCATGAATATAATTATGGATATAATGGATTTTTTACCACATGAACAACTTTTAATTATAATATGTTTAAGTTTGACTCAAGTACCAAAGATTGACAAAATGACCGTTATTAACTTAAAAACTTACAGAAAGTTCATAACATGGTAATAAGTGATGTAAAAGGAATAATGAATAGGAAAAAGGTTCTTAAGAAAATATAAATTAACTCTAGTTTATTATTCATGAGATTAAAGAATGATCGAGTCAAGTCGGACATGAGGTAAGGGAACTTCTTAACCCAATTTCTGTTCTTTGGGTTAATCACCTACTTTATAATTATGTCATGATATTATTATGTCCTATCTTATATTTATAATTTCTTTATGTGTACTTATAGTGATTACACATAATAGATCTATTTTATTTAAAAAATTATCTTTGTAAGGACTTCGTCTCAATCTTCTTTCATTGAGGCATATTTTATTGTATACACAACTTTATTTCACACGGTGTATAAACCCCTTTGATTTTTACGTTTATTCAAAAGGAATCTTTTTTATACGATGAATTTTACTAAAAGACAAAATGGAATGTTTTTTTGTCATACATATGCAGTGACAATGGCTTCGTTGCAACCGTGACCATTATTTGAGTTTCAGCTTCCTCTACAATCCATAACTTTTTTTAAATGAAAAATAAATACAACATTTTAATTTTCTTTTATTTTTGGTATTGAAAATGATTTTAAAAGTGTTTTTTTATTATATCAATGTGTTGTATTGATATCCTGTGATTGAAATGTGGAAATTATATGTTTCCTTTATGCATGTTTTATGTTATATTATTATGTTATGGTTTATGATATTATTAAACCTGTTCATATGAGGAATGCATTGGACTTAATAAGTGACGGGTGGAGCCCGATATAGCTCCTTGATGTATCAGTAGGTCTAATGAGACAAAATAGTGTATTGGCACGAGGACATGAAAAAATCTTATTTTTAGTCTTGGCACGAGACCTTGGCTATGTGGTTATGATAGTCTGACATTATTCATTCCATCATTCTAAAAGTGGTTATTGATATTGCATGTGATTATTCGACTAGTAAAATATCCATGTGAATAAGAAAATGAAATTATTTCATTTTATTTTTGCCATATTATACTGAAGTTCAAGTTTAAAAGGATTTTGTTTTAGTTATACATTGCCTTAAATGTTAATGTTTATTTATGAAAGCTTCCGCTATATTGTTATCCTTACTGAGCATCAGAGCTCACCCCTTCCAATGTTTTAATTTTTCCAGGATGTGAAGAAATATTTTATGACTGACCTATAGGGATAGTCTGAAGGGGATAGAAGTGTGTACTATGGAGACTATGTTATTTTGATTTTTCACTTTATGATGTAATGTAACATTTATGAATGTATCTAGTGTTTCCAAGGCTACTAATCTAATTGGACTTTTGAGACTTGATCTTTTGTGATCATGCCAATGTTACGAAATAATGCACCGACTCTCGGTAACTCGGGTCGAGGCATTACAATTTATCACCTTATAAATTTTTTATTCCATTATTGGTCTTAATATATCACCCCTTTCTTATGTATTTCCCCTGGTTATCCTGTGCAGTTTTAAAATCCATGGAATTTTAGAATCACGTTAAGGAAATTTTCAATAATATTATTGTATCACATGTTCAAGATGTTATCCTATGTACCTAATTTTCAATTAAACATGACCTATCAATATTTTATGTTGTATTATATGTACTTTTATGTAATAAATCAAGTGTTAATGTTAAATAAAGAGAAGGGTTGTTATATTTTTTATCAGAGGAAAAGTTTACTTAGTTTTTGGATTAGGATTAGAAAACTATAGGTAAATCCTTAGGGATAAGAATAACTATAACAAAATATATCGATTTTTTTAAGTATATAGTAAGTGGTTTATCAAGAAAATTTATCCATGTATAGATACTATAACTGGACATGGTTTGGTAACAAATGTACCTTGGGGTAACAATTTCGATAAGGCGGGTCGGGCTATACTCGATATAACTTAGTACTTGACAACAAGCCTTACTACTCACCTAGTTTGATACTCTAGGGGGATATACATTGTAAAATTCATAAGCTCATTATGCACTATTATTAAGGTAAACATTATCCAGAGGAATACATGTAATGAAATAGATCATGGATAAAATAGATTTAACCATATAAATTCACATGTTAAAGAAATAATTTTAATTTATATGTTATCCATTTAATTTAATTGGATCAACTTTTATGTGTTTAATATTTTAAAAATAATCATCCTCAAATTTTCCTTAATTCTATCCAATGTCCATGAATAATAGGAATAAGGTAAATAATCTATTTGATGGGAAATGTGATGACTTCCACAAGAATATTCCAAACCTGATGGGAGAGGGAATCACAAACATTGCAACTATACACTCTCAGATAACTTAGGTTTTGAATAGAAACCTAGATCATTAGGAGCACCCAAATACCCCTAATAAATAAAAATCTTCAATTTAGTCCTTTATACAACAAAGGCCAACAATTTTTGAATAGATTATCTAAACTCTTAATCATAGGAAAATGAATCAACTCTATTGAGAATATTTTCTCTATTCTTGAATGTTCTGAAAACGAGAGGGTTTTATGGGTTGTTTATCATATAAATAGGGAAGTTGATCATTGGTGGACATTGATCAAGAATATGAATCATTAGGATGATATCAAAGAGATTATATGGAAGGAATTATAGAAAATATATTTTGATAAATATTTTCCTCTCACTCTCCAACTTAAAATGGAAATGGATTTCTTTTAACTCAAGAAAATAGGAAACAAATCTATCAAGGTTTATGAATAAAACTTCACAAGACTTGCATGATATGCCTCTATATTTTTAATTACCCCTAAATGCAAGGTTGATCACTTCTTTGGTGGGATAAAACCTAGTTTATGAAATTCCCTAGTGATTCAAGACTTTGATAGCTATGAGTAAATTGTCTAATGTTACTTCAATGTTGAAATAGAGATCCATGAATCTCAAGGGTAACACGAGGTTAAGAAGAAAAAATTGGAGTTCATTTCTGGAATTCTGATGAAGAATTATAATTGTTCCATTAAATTTCAACATCCCACATGTCAATTGTGCAGAAATAAGCACCCCAAAAATTGACTAAGGGTAACAAAAAAATGTTTTGGTTAGGGGAGGAAATACACATGGCTTACTATTATTGGAAAGATAACCCCACTATTGTAGTGGAGGGAAGTAATTATGTAGTCAAACCTCAACTCATTGTCCATTCATTCAACTAAAGGAAACCAATGCACTTCTCAAATCAATGCACTATGGAAAGGGTTTTTAGAGTCAACCAATAAGAAATTTTTCCATCAAAACCACTGAGGTGGATCCCAACAATGATGTGGTGATAGGTATGATTTTTATTCATTAAAAAATATTGAAATCACGTTTTCATTCTAGTTTTATAAATTCCTTCATATCATGAAATTTTAATATAACTATTCAAACACCACCACAAAGCATGGAAGTAAAGTTTTCAAATAAAATAAAAAATGGGGAAATTATTTCATCCTGGGTAAATAACTTCTCCCATATCAAAATTTTTGGGTTTAACATCCCAAAAAACCTTTTCATACTACCATTTTTGGAATTTCATGCAATTCTGGGCATGTATTGGCTTTCCCTATATAAAGCCAAAATAAATTTTCCTGATAAGGAAATCACTATCCATATTTCAAATCAACCCCTGATTTTGTACAATTGTAAAGAGAATGATGAATTGTATTTATCACCAAAATCACAAGTATGGATATAATTAATCTATAAGAATGTTTATCTAGCTAAAATTATTGATTCTAAGGAGAGAATCATCCTCAAAGTCATGACTACTATCAGGGAATATTCTGATGTTTTGTAGGAGGAATTGCTTGTTCTTCCTTCTAGATGAGAGGTATAATTGTCAATATATCTTTTACATGGGGCATTACCATTATCGAAGACTCTATATATAATTACTATAGTGTTACTTGAGGAGGTTAAGAAACAACTAAAAGAGAATTTGGATAAAGGATTCATATGCCCAAGTGCTTCACCATGAGGTGCACCAACCATCTTCATAAAGAAGTAGAATGGATTAATGCACCTTTGAATTGATTATCATGAGTTCAACAAGATCATGATAATGAAAAAATCATCCTTTACATTTGATTTATGACTTGTTTGATTAGTAATGTTGAGAACAATAATTCTCCAAGGTGTATCTGTGGTCGAGATATTATCTAGTTAGGGCAAAAAAGGAGGATATTCCCAAGACTACCTTTCATACAAGGTACAATCACTATGAGTTCATAATGAAGCCTTTTAGGCTAACTAATTCTCCAGAAATATTTATGGGCATGATGAATATAGTCTTTAGAGATTACCTCAATAAGTTTTTGGTAGTATTAAGAGATTATATTCTAATATACTCCAAACCCAATTGGGGTCCTGGGGAGCATATGAGAACTATTCTAAAGACCTTGAAAAAGGAGAATCATTATTCAATGTATAGAAAATTTGATTTAAAGTTGAATAAAGTCTCATTATTGGGACATATCATCACATGAAAAGGGATATTTGTGGACACTTCAAAGATAGAAACAATTAAAGGATGAACCATGAATACATTTTTGATAGATATCCATAGTTACCGTGGATTTTCTAGGTATTATCATAGATTTGTGATAAATTTATTGATATTTGAAAATCCATCTAACCAAGATAACTTGGAAGGGAGTCATTATTTCTTTGAATTATGAGTGTGAATAGAGCTTCAAGGAACTAAAAAGGATGCTTATCACTTCCCTTTTAACCACACTAATCACAAGTGGATAAAATTTATTGGTATTCAGTGATGCTTTAAAGAAAGGCTTGGGATATGTGTTAATACAGAATGAAACTGTCATAGAATATTTATCAAGGTAGTTGAAATTTCAAGAAAAAAAACTACCCACTTCATGATCTGTATTTGGCTACAGTGATATTAAATTTGAAAATATAGAAGCATTATCTCTTTTGGGAGAAGTGTGAAATATATACTGATTGAAAAATCCATGAGTATATATTCACACAAAAGGATATGAATATGCACTAAATATGATAGTTAGAGCTGATCAAGGACTACGACTTCTCATTTATCTACCATCATGGTAAATCGAATAAAGTGGAATACAATCTAACTAGAAAGGATCCAGTAATTCTACCATTGAAGAGAATTGATATGGATCTGATCTTCTTAGATTTCAAATGGATGGACATGGGAATCATGAAGGAAAGAACATCAATAGTTCTTTTACAAATTATTTATCAACTATCCCTTCCAGAAAATATAAAGTATTCTCATAGAAATGATATGGGAATTTAGAAGAAAGTTAAAACCATAAAAAATGATAAATACACCTAGTTAAATGTTAATAGAGAAGGTGTTGTGATATTTGGTTCAAGACTATGTGTATCGTTAAATCCTGATTTAAAGTAGCAGTTGTTGTGTGATACAAAGAGCTCAACCTTCTCCATCTACCCATAAAGAAAAAAGATGCATCTAGATATCCAATAACAATATTAGTGGAACAATATGAATAATGATATCATAAAGTATATATAAATATGTCTTTTATGTAATCATGTTAAAGAAAAAAAGTAAAAAGACAAGGGGTTGATGAAACCATGACCCATACATATATAGAAATGGGAAAGCATCACCATGGTCTTTGTCACTGGTATTCCAAATACATCAATAGGGAATAATTCTATATAAGTTATGGTGGATCATATTATAAATAATTTTCATTTCCTTATGATTTGAGAGGATCTCTTACATGATAAAATTATAATGAAATACATTAGAGAAGTGGTGAGGCTGTATGGAAGACTACTGTCAATTGTATCCGATCAAGATCCAAGATTCAACTCTATATTCTGGAAGAGTCTCCAACATACTATGAATACTAATTTGATATTCATTATGGATTTTCACCCTCAAACTGATGGCTAGTATGAGAAGAATGTATGGACACTAGAGTATATGTTGAGAGCATGATCAATTAATATTAATAGAGGATGAGACCTACATCTTCCTCTACTTGAGTTCTCTTAAAACAATTCCAACTCAAGCATCCAAATGGGTCCCAATAAAGTCCATTATGTGTAGAGGTCAGAAAAAATGAATGTTGGGGAACAAAAACTACTAGGTATTGAAGTGGAGAGGAATGTCTGAAAATGGTTAAGACTATTCAGTAGTACATAAATGCTACTTAGAGTCAATGAAAGAGTTATACTGACAATGATCGATGATATATAGATATTAATGTTGGCGACAAAGAATTTATCTATATATCTCAATGTAATAAATTGATGATATTTGGGAATAAGGGAATGAATAGTCTAAGATCCATCATCCCCTTTTATGTCCTTGATTTGATTAGAGCAGTGGACTATCAAACAACAAAAAAACCTAACCTATATCATGTAGATGTTTTATTCCATGCATCCCTCTTGAGTAAGTACATACTGGAATCCTCACACGTTCTCAATCCAAAGGTAGTACCTTTGAAGAATGATCTCTCCAATTAAAAGTAGTTAGTGAAGATCTTAGATCATAGATATAATGTTTTATGAAATAAAAAAATAAATATTTTCAAAGTATTATGGAGAAACATGATGTTTTAAGAAGAGATGTATGAACTAGAGGAGGTGATGAAACAGAGTTACCCACATCTAGTTTAGTATGGGAAATTAATATTTTATGGGTGAAATTTCTTAAGGGGGAAGATCGTATAGACCCGCACCATTATAAATAAAATCTACCTTATGATTTAACAAAATGTCTAATAATGTAAAATGTTTATAGAGAACACATGCACTTAATTGGTTTTATTAATTCCCATTTGATTTAAATGACTTTAAAGCATATTTACCATTGATAATATAACCCTTGAACATTGATTACATAATTAGTAAAAATATAGGGTTTTTACCAATCCAATTGATATAGACAAAGTAAGTGATGAACTAAACTAGTATGATCATACCCTATAAAGAACATTTACCAGATACTATAAGGGATATAAAATCATTGGGATTCTACCATGGACATGCCCAAGCATATATCCAACAACTTAATCATGAGAAAAACTATTTACTAGGGAAGTTCAAGCTCATAGAGATCATGGCCCAAACCCTGGACGTCGAACCACCCCATGAAAGTGTCTCCATCATTCACATACACATAAGTCGTTTGCTGGTGTATTAAGAGGATATGTATCGAGAACTTATAAATATTAATATTTACATTATTTTTTATATAATAATGAATATACTTTCATCCAAATATTGTTACATTATTAATGACTTTTATTTCGATATAATAATACACAAATAGTATATTTGGGAAATATTCAAATTCTATTAAGGAATTTATTTTGATTAATTAATGAACTTTTGAAATAAATAATATTTTAATAAAATAATTTTATTTAATAATTATTGTTAAATTTAAATTATCATATAATTTTTATGAATTCAAATGTAATTTTTATAAGGGTTCAAAAACTATTACTGCAAAAAAACCAAAAATTTATTAAAAAATATTGATTATTATTTTAAAAGTTAAAATTCACATATTTATCAATGTATTTAGGTAAAATTAATATTATTTTTGTAGTAATAATATTGAAATTATCCAATGGTTAATTTTTAAAAAATTTCTAAGACGGTAAAATTTTTGGGTAGAAATTAAATACCATATAAATATACTTTATGTATTATGACATCATAATGACATAAAAGTGATGTAATAAATAATATAAATTGGGTAAAAAACCAAATCTATGTTTTTTCTTTAAAATAATTTGATTTTATGTTTGTTTGGTTAATTTTTTAAAGCTCTAATGAATCCTACAAAAACATTAATATATTTTGTGGTTTTAAAATCATTTCATTAAAATAATGACTCACTTCCACATAAGAAAGGGTATTATTTTATTAATTTGGGATGTTATCCATATAAATTAATTAAAAACACTCCCATTTTGTAGAAACAATTTGTAAAATACATGGTAATTTTTGCAGTTTTGGTTATTTTATTATAGAGTCTGAAACCTATGTTTTATAAATAATAAAGAAATTCCCCCTCATTTCCTATATAAAACCACCAAAGAACCAATTTCTCTAAACTAAAAATCCTTTAAACACTTAATAACCCTACCATATTTTCTCTAAAACCATACAAAGGTTCCGCAAATCTCTCAAAAATCTCCTCCCAAGCATTTGGAGTCACACACTCAAGTAAGGGATCCTTACATTCCCTTCCTTATTAAAGTTTATTTATTATCTTATACCTTATATTTCCAATTATTAGTTTTGGGACATTTAATTCCATGTCCCCATTACTGATCATTTTATTTCTAAATTATTAGATACCCCATTCTATCTCATCTATCTACTTTATAAATTTTTATGTGATGTCGTTATGCAGATGAAATTTCACCATGATTTTCCATGACAAAAAAATTGCGTAGTGAATACCGTAACCATTTAATATCAAGGGTGTTCACCTTTATAAAATTATAATTATTTTACAAGGGACTTACTTGTATTTATTCTACACTACATGATCTTATAATAGAATATTATTGGAAATGAATCCATGTTAAATTATCTATATGGCACACTTAAGAATAAGAATGAAATGAAAGTGATGGGTGAGCCTGGAGTTATATAGTGCTCCAATGCATTGGGTAATGTTTTGTCTCATGATACGTCATGTTTGTATAGTGAGTAACCTTATTACTTTATGGGAAATTTTCTATTATGATTTCTTGAAAGTTATCCTTTACCTATGTTTATGGTGTAGTATTTAAAGTTGATTCCATATTTCCCATGTTATGATTATCATGCTATATCATGTCTTATTATTCATGTTTATGATTATCACACATTTTATTCCCTATTAATATTCCTATTTTCTAACATGTATCACTTTATTCTATGTTTATTTCTATGCTGGGATTTATAGATCACCCATTTCATATATATTTATATATATATATATATATCCCAAGGTTATCTCATGGAGTTTTAAAATTCATGTAATTTTAGAAGCTTGTTATGGAAGTTTCAATAATGTTGTGTTATCCCATGTTCATGATGTTATGATATGTATCTAATTCCCAGAGGCAATAGACTTATCTATATTATAGGTTGTATTATGTGTAATTTTATGTAATAAATTAAGGGTGAATGTGAAATAAAGTGCAGGGTTGTTATAATTAACCTTATGAACATCTATTCGAGAGCCTGTATCCACATGTAGAATACTAATAGTGATGTAATTTCTAGGATAACTGTATAATATCTATTTTTAAAATAATTTGGGATGTTATTGTGTACATGTAATTATATCTTCTACTAATCTCTATGGGTTTCACTAAAGTAACTGTATCCTATTCCCTAACTTATTCAATATTACCTCAACTAACTTAAAGGGTTATCTATAACTTTGAAATTAGGATAAATCATAACTTATCAAAATTTGAAGACATTTTTAACTACAAATTATCCTCAACTGACAACATTCAAATATAAAATCTTATCTATACATTTTTAAAAAACCAACTATGAGAGACCATGAATGTGGTCATCTCAATTACATGACATAAAGAAAATATTATAATACATTACATTACCAAGACCTTTTAGGTTTGAAGTTTTAGAGAGTTATAATTAAAAATAAATTAATAAATTACATGTCTTTTTTATATAATGGATATTTTTTCCACTATGAATGAAAATTCTCAATCCATAATAATTCATAAAAATTACAACATTATTTCAACAAAAGATACACCTATAGGAATTTTCCACTTTTCTTATCTTCACAACATGTAGAAATGGAAACATAAGAAAGAGGTGAACTCATATTAGTAGTAAGGGAAAAATATATCTGATAAAAATAAAATATCATAATTGAGAATAATATTATAATTTAGGTTTAAAAATTCCATTATTAAAAAAATCATGGAACAACATATTAATACATAATGAAAATTTTTTATATCATTGAGCCAAGTCATACATAGAAAATTATAGAAAAATTATAATAATATTAAAAAATCACTTTCATGAGTCACAAACTTAGACCAATTCTTGTGAGACAACATAATCGTACACATGTATATATCACCTTAACAAGTCATGCACTTGAAGCCAATCTTGAAAAAAAATTATTGAATATATATATATATATATATATATCTCATGATATTTAAACATTTAACCAATATTTTTTAAGGATATATAGAACTCAAACCATAATTATTGATACTTTTGAGTGCCACTAGAAAAACATATAAATCATCACATCAAAATAACCCTTTTAATTAAAATGGGCTTTATGATACATGCAAACGAGACTCATTAATATTTTATATCATAAAGAATGTATGAAAGGAAAATGGGTTTCATTCAACCATCATAAATAACACATGGAAAAAAAATGGATTTAATATTATTTTTAAATGGAATCACATAAATAATTAATCAATAATCATAACAAGACAAGACAATATAACTGGGAATCCATGGACCTCAGGTAACATTCATGGTAAATACCAATAAATCAAGGTAACAAATATGGTAGTTTTCCTATAGAGGTAAAGGGTCTATGATTATGTCACTAATTTTTCAATCAATTTATTTATGGTATCTAGATAAACACTCTTAAATTAAATAAATCAAAAAATAGTGTATTCATATAGGATTGACTTGATAAAAAAAATACATTTTCACAGTGAATATGACCTGGAATTAAAAATAAAGTATTGGATAATTCCTCAAAAATAAAGGAATATTACCCAATCCATCTTGGGAAATAAGTTAAATGGTTATATTATAAAATATCCTTGATCCATTTTAATATATATAGGAGGATAACCACTAAGATAAAAAATAATTTTTAAGAGTTTGAGGAAAATCACTTTGGAAATAAGAAATATCTATGATATTTTCAAATCACATTAAAAGTAATTTTTTATAAATATAAGAGAAAAATAATTTATTTTGTAAAACATGAAAATATATTGAGAATGTTTAATATATAATGTAAATTGATGGAAGGGTGTTTTCACATATAAACATTAAAAAGATAATATTTTAACATTTTTACGAAAATGACCCATACATAAAATGTTAAAAATCTATTTAAAAATTTAGAAAGAATGATTATTTTTATAAAACGACCTCAATAAATTATTGTGGAATATATAATAGAACATTAAAAATAATGGAATAAAAATGCAAATGGAAAAAAGGGAGGTTAATAACCAGGAAGAATAGATGTGGTCACCTATAATTATAATAATTAAGGCTTCAGGTAAAATATGAGTCAATTGTAAATAAAATTTTGAAGGTACATGTAAAAAACATTGATTAAAAAAAATAAAATTATGATTTTATTTATAAATATAAAATATTATCTACATGAATTATCTTAAAAAAAACTTAACATTAAAATAAGATGTGCAATGAAACCTTTATGTTTGGAGTAACATTTTAATCAAAAATACTTTTAAACATTGGAATAATTTGAAAACAAAGTAATTTAAAGAAGAACATTATATATAAATTAAATCCCATGATTTACATGAATATCATAAAATACATTCATTATATGGTAATCAAACCATAAATATGTCATGCTGCACAATAAGAAATATATCTCCAGAAATTAAATTTATGACATGAAATCCCATATGGAATTATAAAATTTCAATTAAAAACCCCTTGAAGGATATGATTTTAAATGAGCCATAAATTTCATGAAAAATTATAGGATCATGACAAGAATAATAAAGTGTAGAAGATAATAAATCCCAAATAAAACATGGTATATAATAATAAATTCTTATCAAGATGTAAAAATTTGAGAATAGAAACCATTATATATTTTGTAATTTTTGAGAAAAACCAACATCAGATAATGAACATGGAATATAATATTGAAATTCATGAAACGAAGGTAAAAAATGATAAAAATTGATAACGGTTCAATATTTTCACAACTAAAATGAAAACATAATGTGTAACATAAACAACTTATAAGGAATTCAAATTTGAATTAAATAACCCTTGCCTTATTTACCTACCTATTTGAATGCACTATCATGTATAAAAAATATAACATAATCACCTATTTCATATCATTATTCATATACACATCCTTTTATAAGATAAATTTATAATTATTCTCAACATGACTATTAGTTATTTTTTATCTATTTCGATTTCATATGTGAGTAATCGTGATCATTTCAAATTTGTTTTATATGATTAGTGTTGGTATTGATAATTATTATACTTTTAGTCAATAAAATATAGTTAAATTTATATTTATTTATGATTTATAATGATTTACAATGTCTTAATTTTCTTTTTTGAGTTTTTTTATGATTATCCTTTAAGAATAAATTGATAATAAGAATAATTCATTTATTTTATTAACCAATGAAATGTGTTTTCTTAATTATTGAGTTAAATATTAATTTATAATATTTAGAAAAAATTATTATTATTTAAATATTTATATCACATTATACTATTAATTATGTTTTTAAATTCATCTATGATATAATTTTATACCATTTTTGAAGTATGTGATCGAACAAAACAAAAATATATACATACCATGATTAAAGGATGATTATGATGTGATTTATTTACAATAAAATTATTATAGTATCATAATTATATATTTATTTTATTTATTATAATATATTAGAATTAAATTCTGTTATGATAATAATTGATATATGAGAAACAATTATATAGTATGAATAAAGGTGTTTCCATATTAGATAACTTGTTTAAGACAATTAATTTTATATAAATTTTTTATCATTCATATCATTAAATGGGTTTTCAATTTTTATTGACAAAAAATTATTTATTTCATAAAAATAATATTTTTCCTTTAAAACCATTCTTATAACTATCCATGAATGTTTTTAATGAAAAATGGATTTCATCGATCCAGGAAGGTAGTAGTTTTTACATATGGATGGATGATAATTTAATTTTTAGAGAAATCCAAAGAGGAGTAATATTATTTATCATTCAAGAATCATAAATAATCAAAAAATATAATAATTCTATATTATATTTCTATTTTTACTTTCTATGTTAGGTGGTGAAGGATAACGATCACGTTACTTCATGGAGGTGGTAGTCCGCACATGCACATGTCTCACATTTTCATTTTTCTTAATAGATAAAAGAAAATAAGGTTAAATATGGTACCATCATTATAATATATATATATATATATATTATTTATATTTATGTTATCATTAAAATATGGTGAAATGTTATTTTAGGAAGAATATATAAAAATAAAGAAATAAAAAAGAGAAAGAAATAGTTCCAAATTTAAACCATTGTACTTGGATTTTATTTTTTGTAAAGAGGGTTACATGTTTGGTGGATGGTCCTTTGAGAATACAAGTACACTGTTAAGGTTCAAATGATTTTTAAGATACTTTTTTGTAAATTTTAGGTAATAATTATGGGGTTTTAGTGTGAGGGTAAGTGAGGAGAGGAGAGAACCTTTTATTATTGAAAAAGAATGACACTTTTTAAATACCCATATCTTTTAAAAATGGAAATTCACTCTCAAGGAATGCCACTTAAAATTTAAAAATAATGGATATGATAAGTGATATGATCAAGAATGGACTCAAATATGAATTCCCACACTTTTTTAAAACATGTTTGATATTATTTACTCTTAGATTTTTAGTTTTACCATTTTAATTTTCATTATATTGAATAATATTTACCTATGAAACATATCCATTATGATTAAATATAAAATGGTTATTATTACATAATTTGGAAATAATGATTCCAAATTTTAAATTATTTTAATTTTATTCAATTTTTAAAAGTTATAGAAGTTAATTTTAAAATAAAATGTATATAATGTATTAAAAACATGTTCTTGAGAAAAATATTACTTAAGTTTTAAAATATAAATTAAAAGTTTTTAAAATAATTTGAATATTATTAAAATTATAGTATAACTTATAAGATACATATTTTTTCTATAAAAGGGTTTCATAATTCTCAGAATCATACTTATAAACTAATACTTCCATGAAATGATGGATATTTATTAAAACACTATATTGCACTATTCTTCTAAAAATCAATTATATTAATAAATTATAAAATAATTGTATTAATATAATATTGATATGTTTAATCTATAAAATAATAATTATTTATTCATTTTCTAAAATTTATAAATTTGATTTTATATAAAAATACATTATGTAAAGAAAAACTAAATTTATTAAAAAATATCATTTTATTCTTATAGTTTCTTTAAATTCTACTTCATGTAGATTTATGAATAATTTAATATCAACATATTAGTTTGTAAATATAATTATTACCTACTATAATAAACTTTTATCAAATATAAATTTAATTTATTATGGTAAAATATAATACCACATTTTAAAATGGTTCTTCAAAATAGTCATTTATTTTAAAATATTAATCAATGAAAAAAAAAAATATATAATTATTTTAAATTTTTTTATCTTTAATTTACTAATTATTATATTATTCAGGAAATTTTTATATTTCATGATTCTTTTTCTCCAGGTTTTTTTAGTTCAGTGTTTCATGTGACATAAGCTATTAAAATTTGTATGATGTTAAATGATCAAAAAACTCAGATTGTTACATTCTACCACCTTAAATAAATAGTTCTCTCAGAATTTTAATTATTACTCACTAGTGAAAGTATGTGAGGGTATTCTTAACAAAATGATCATTTATGAAATAACTTATAATAATCCATATACCTTACACTCTTAGGCTATACCAAGTTACTTATCCTTCCTTAAACAACATTAATGCTTCATAAAATAATATATCCATGTATATATATAATTTAATCAAATATTATCCATAACACTCCTTTATAGAACCATTAAAGCATAGTGAAATCATATATTCTCCCAAAATTTATCTAATTTCATCCACCAAAATTTTGTAAATTCACATACTAGTCAATATATATGATAACCTGAAAAATTAGATAACCCTCACTAAAAATATCATGGATCACTATTTCATTAAACTAATAATCAATTACATGATTATAAATTCTATGTCACCAACCAATCTCAAAATAAATCAATAATTTATTAATGTAACATCAAGTATATTTTAAACCTATGGTTTATTTATAACTAAATTAGTTAATCTCAAATATTTATCCCTAAAAAATCTAACCCCATCAAAGTATAATTTTTATGGTTACTAATACCAATTTATATTTGTTTCTAAGATGCTAAAGTATAATTATTAAATATAAATCCTTATATTTTTCAAATAATACTCAAAAAATTTATAATATATTATAATATCATTAATAAATATTACTCTTTAATGAAAATAACCAAGAGTATCATTAAATAATATCTATTAAGATATCATCCTCACTACTTTACATAAGACTAGAAGAATAATATTTTCTATCATAACTATATAATACTAATATTACCATCATTCTAATTATTCTCTCTTATTTATATATACGATATACTATGTTCCACATATATACCTTTCTTATATTCATTTCATGATCATGTTTAAAATAATATCCAAAATATAAATTTAAAAACACCAATTTGAAGTTGTCTTCCCCTGGGGATCCTTAATATTTAACATATTATACTTATGTTTTATCCCAATGATCACTTTTTCATTACACTATTATCCATAGTCATATTGATATTAGTTTATTTAACCTAATTAGTTAACAACATACTCAAATCATTCATAATGGTTCCTTAAATAGAATGTGGATTAACCATAACATATCACCTAGGAGTGTCAAAAAAAAAAGTATCAAGTTAGGCTTACTTTTCATGAACCCAATAATGATTAAGTTAATAAAAAATCTACCATTTTTTGGTTTATTACTCTTAGTTACAATTATAATAGATCCTACAAACACTTATAGTTTTTATGAAAGGATTTAACTACTAAGATAACCACACAATATATACTTTTCCAATACTTTGGAATGTTATCCTATACATAGACTTATCACTTTGACTTATGGCTAAGGTATTCAATAATGTTCTCTTATCCTAACCCTAAAAATATTAAACATTATATGAACTATCTGAGAGGTGTTTTTACACTTTTTAAATTAGGATAAACCTTTAATTATCAAACTTTGATGAAATTTATAACTCTGAAATTATCCTCAATCGATAACATCTTATTCTACAAGCTCATCTAAACCCTTCTCTGATACTAACAATGGTATCTCTCAAACATGGTCATCTCAATTACATGAATTATAGAAAATATTAAAATATGATACATTCCCAAGTCCATTTAGGTTTATAGTTGTAGAGATTTTGGACCAAACATTAACTAAAAAAATAGATGTATTTTTTATCTAATGGATATTTTTCCACTATATATGAGACTTATTAATCCATAATAATTCATCAAATTTTCCCAATAAATCTATAAATGGTGCACTCTTCTATAAATTTTATACTTTTATTATCTTCATAACATGAGGAAATAGAACCATAAGAAAAGGATGAACTAAAATTCCCAGTAAGGGTTAACGAAAGTGATAAAAATAAAAGTTCATAAGTGAGAATAAGATGAGAATATATGTATATTAAATTTATATGATAAAGTTAGATCCAATAAATCATAGATCATAAATCTAGTAATAACATAATGTCATATAAACATGGTATATATTGATAATTGTGGCATAACTATATGTATAGGAAAAAATAACCATTATCAGTGACACACTTTTATCCATGCTTATGAGAAAACATAACTGTACTAGTGTATACATCACCGTCATGATTTATACACTTTCAACCATTCTTTAAAATAAATAAATTGATCTTTTGTAAACATTTATCCTGAGATTTAAACTTTTAATTGGAACGTTGGTGGGTGATATAGGAACCCATTAATTTTCATTCATACATATGAGTGCCACTTAAAAAATCAGTCAATTATCACAACATAATGAACCCATGGAAATAGAATTGGTTTATTAGACAAATAATAATGATCCCATGGAAATAAAATGGGTTTTATATTGTTTTCCATTATAATCACATAAATAATACATCAATAATCATAATAAGATAAACTCATGGAAATTAAATGGGTATCTAATGATATCAAGTAACTTTTTGGGTAAATACCATACAATGAAGATAAAACATATATTATTTAAAAATATAGATAAATTATATTTAGTTATTTCAATAATTTTATCAATTAATCAATTTATGGAATATAAGTGAACACCCTTCAATCAATGGAATAAAAAAAATATTTGTAATCATATAGAAAAGGAATTGGAAGAAAAATTACAAATATATGCTAAAGATGATTCAGAAAGATAGAGGAATTGATGGATACTTCCTCTAAAATAAAAGTATATTACATATTACCTCGATAAAAATAATTTGGATGGTTACCTTTGAAAAATATCCCTAATAAGGAATAAGATATGTAGAATGACAATGACATAGATGAAAAATACTTTTTAAGAGTTTTGGAAAATTCCCATTGAATATAAGAAATATCATTCTTCTTTTGAAATAATTTTAAAAATGATATTTTATAAATATTTTAGGAAAACAATTTATTTTAGAAACCATGAAAATATAGTGATAAGGATTTATATAAATTTTTAAAAGTTTTGGAAATACCTTTTTACATATAAATGATAAAAATAGAATCTTTTCATGTTTTTATGAAATAAACCCATATTAAAAATGTTAAAATTTTCATTATAAATTTAAAAATAAGGTTAAGTCACCAAAAAATAACTTAATTAATTATTATGGAATAAATAAGAACACTTTATCATCCAATGAAAATAGATATAGAAATACATGAGGTTCCTGATAAAAAATAACCCACTAAGTATGTTTCACTTACAAGAAACACTTTGGGTAACGTACGAGTGAAGTGGAATTAAAAATTTGAGGAGTGATATAAAGATCCGTAAATATACAAAGAAAATTATTATAGATTTTATAAATAACAAAAATTACATAGATGGATTATATTTCAGAAATAAATTTGACTTAAAATGAGATTGAAAATGAAACCCTTATAGTTTGAGTAATATTTTAATAAAAAAACCCTTTTGAACTTTGGCATATTTTGAATCAAAATGAATTTAAATAACATAAACATATGTCTCTTAAAACCACATTATTTACATTAATATGTTAATGTACATTAATTTGGATGTAATAACACCATAAAGATGTCATGGTTTACAATAATAAATATGTCTTTAGAAATTAAATTTGAGACATGAAACCTCATATGATATAAAAAACTTTTGAATCAAACCCCATTGAATAATAAAACATAAAACTAATAATTAAATGTCATAAAAAATTATAGGTTAATGATACAAAATAGTAAAAGTTCTGTAGAACCACCATTCCAATGAAACATTATCTATAATTAGAAATATGACTCATAAAGGGAAAATTTGAGATGAGAAACCCTTATACAAGTTTTTAATATTTCATTCAAAACCCCATGAGAGAATGAAATTTTAAATAAAAATTTAATATTTTGAAATATAATTTATTCATGATTCAAAATGGTAATGTGGTAGTATTTTCACTTTAAAAAATAAAACACAGTGTTTAATATAAACATGTCTCAAGTAATTCAAATTTGAGAAAAATAACCCTTACCTTGTTTCAGTACATAGTTTAATACACCCTAAGAAACTACATAAAAAACATAAATATAATAAGAAAATATTTTATAACCTTATTCATATTCATAAAAATTTTATAAACTTAGTTTAGATTTTTTTGATAAATTTAACTAGTTAGTTATTATATATTTTCATTATTGGGTGTGAGTAATCTTGATCGATTTGAACTTTTTTCATCATAATGATGTTTGTATTATTTATTATGAAAAATTTCCTCTTCTAAGGATCAAAAATTTTATTATTTTTTACTAATTATAATGATTTATTGTGGTTCAATTTCCCTAGATGATTGTTTTTTCTCCTTATCCTTGACGATGAAATAGACAATAAGAACACATCCATGGTTTTATTAACCAATAAAAGTGGATTTATTAATTATTTAGTTAAATATTATTAAATTAATTTCCCAAAAAAATATAATTATTCAAATATTTATATCATATTATAGTAGTAAATATTTTTCCATAGTAATCTATGATATAATTTCATAGCATTGTTCTTATAAGTAGCCAAACCAACCCAAACATGAACATACCCAAATTAATGAATGATTATGATGTGTTTTAGGTAAAATATAATTATAATAGTATAATAATGATATAATATAGGTATTATTTATGTGATATATCATAAATAAAAATTATTAGAAGGATAAGTGATTGATACAAAGTTATTACATAGTCTGAATAATTATTTTTTCTTTCTTAGTTCGCTAGTTTAAGACAGTAAGTTTTATAATGATTATTTATCATTAATATCATTAATAAGTTATTAAATATTTTTTATAGAAACCTTATTAATATCACAATCATAATTTTTTCCACTAAAAAAATCATAGAAACATCTATAAAATATTGAAATAAAAACTAAAATATACTGATCCTTGTAGGTGGTAGTCTATACATACACAAGGATGATAATTGATTTTTCATAAAATGGGAGAGATAATTAATATTATTTAACATTTAAGAATATTAAATTTCATAAATATCATAATTATGCATTAAATTTATTTTTAAGTATCATTGTTTGGTGGTGAAGGAAAATGTACATGTTAATTCATGGAATTAGTATCCCACATAAATGTATATTTCATGTTTTTGTTTTAATTAATGTAAAATGGAAGAGGTGTTTAATGAATGTACCCAAATTATAATAACATATCAGTATACTATTGATACTAGTTTTTTCATCTTACGACGATCTAATGGAATTTGGGGAAGAATAAATGCATATAAAGAAGATAAAAAGAGATAGGAGCGATTTGAAATTTATACCTCACCACATGAATTATATCCTTTATAAAGGGGGTTAAATATTGTAGGTATATACTTTTAAGAAGGATAAAACATCTTAAATATGGATTGGATATTATATAAGTATTTATTTAGTGTATGGGAAGAAGAAAGGGGACATGGTGTGAGTAGAAGTGAGAAGCAGAGAGCACCTTCTAT
The DNA here is from genome assembly GCA_963277665.1 of Viscum album. Classification (NCBI taxonomy): domain Eukaryota; kingdom Viridiplantae; phylum Streptophyta; class Magnoliopsida; order Santalales; family Viscaceae; genus Viscum; species Viscum album. The sequence goes on from OY728156.1 coordinate 540,338,844, forward strand.
AAGTGAAAAAGGGAAGATTTTTTTACAAATACCCATAAATTATTAATAATTAGAAGTCAATATCAATGATGTTGGATAAAAAATTAACAAATAATTAATATTATAAGTGATAATTTTGATCAAGGCCTCAATCACACATTCATAGAAATTTTTAAAATGTGTTTGGAGTAATTTAATATTATTTTTTTTATTTTATAACTCTTTAATATTTCGCTGTAGGCAAGATTTTTTACCTCATTAAATTATGTTACATTATTAAAAATAAAATGGTACTTATCATATTTTTTTGACCCACTGATTAAAAATAATAAATAAATTTTATTTTTCAAAATTTCTAAAAGTGGTAAATAAATATTTCTAAAATAATAAGTCCATAATATACTACAAATTATTTATTGAAGATAATATTACATAAGTTAAAAAATTTTAAATATAGGATTGTAAACTAGAATAAATATTTTTAAATTTATAATATAATTTAAAAAATGAATAATTTTTCTAAAAATTCATTTCAAAAATTTCTACGTTATTCTTATAAACTAATAATTCAATAAACATAATGATATTTTTTAAAAAATTATATTGTATTATTCACCTAAAAATAATTTTTTTACAAAAATATAAATAATACATCCTAATAAAATATTAATGAATTTAATTAATTTTTTTTAATTTTTCAATTGAAAATTATTAAATTTATAAATTAGATTTTAAATGAAAAAAATGTAAATAAAATCTACTTTTATTAAAAAAAATTGACCTCTTTAAACATTACGTTTTTTAAACAATTTTAAAATAGATTTATAAATAATTGAATACTCATATGATAGTTTATAAATATAAATTTTAAAAAATTTAACAAAATTTTAACTATGATAAATTTAGTTTTTTATGTTAAAATATAATACACCTATTTTAAATGGTTCTCCAAATGGAATCCATTATTTTAAAATATTAATCAAATAAAAATATGAATATGTAATTATATTAATTTATTAATTTATATTTCTATAGTAATATTTATATTATTAAGTAAATTTTATAATTTGTGGTTTTATTTAGTTAGGTGTTTAATTAGTTTGGTGTTGTGTGTTGCATAACCTATCAAAGATATTCTCAATTTAATGGATCCAAAATATCAGATCATTATTGTGAGGTCCATCCACTGGCTTGTGGTACCCAGTGAGTCTGATAAATAATGGAGTCTCCATAATTTCTCTCTAAAATTCCTTTTAAATATTCCCATCACTAAGTTCAACCCTCACTTATTTAATAAGACCCATGATCTCAATTTTTATAAAATTTGTTCTTCTACTTCTACTCACTTCAGTGTACAAAATCTAGATTAATCAGTTGGATTCCGCGAGTTATGATTTATCCATTTTCACCCAAATATTATTCCAAATATATATTGTCTATATATATACATATTCTATTTTTACTATATATATTTACTCCATCATGATCAAATGAAGAAATATCGCTCTATTTATATATCAACATTAGATATAGAGTGAAATCCACCTTTCCTTAGACCTGATATAGAATGACCATAGATGAATGTTTTCCTTGGGTATGATAATTTTATTTAAATCAAATTCACACATATCCTTATTTAACATTATTTTTTTTACACTTTTGATTACCAATTAACATTAGATATAGGGATCCTTGGTGTGTGAGTTGATCTGCTTAGTGCGTAGGCATGACATGTATAATAAAACTTTCCAATCATGGTGTTTAGAAACAATATTCTTGGGTAGTGAGTTATTTTACATAAACGGTCCTTGTATATGTTTTCCTTGAATTTATCACACGTGTCTGTAGCCATGAGACCCATGACTGATATTGATTACATGTATCATTATGTGTAGCCCATGATACCCATGTTTTATATTGATCACACCTATGTGTGTGTGGACCAAGATATCCATTTTCAACATTGATCACATGTGTGCATGCGTATTCATATTGAAATTCAATCTTGAAATGTCAGTTTTGTGACTATATGTGCTAAATCATTTTCTATGTGATTGTATGTCATGTGGAGGTTTTTCTTCTATTTGAACATGATAGGTGGATTATCAGGGCTTAGTTATCCCTGAAATGGGGAAAATGAAATATATGATGATGATGATTATGGGCCTATATATAGGGTGGGGTTGTGATGGAATTGAAGCATAACCAAAGGAAGTGCCTATATATGATGACCTTGGGGCATGAACTGAGGTAGAGACAAGGTGTGATGGACTTTTGGCATGAACAATGATAGATATGGGGAATAAAAACCTTATGGCCTAAACTGAGGCTTTTTGGCCATGATATTATTCAAAGATATATGGTTTACTTATAGATAATTCCTTCTCATGAAATTTGTTTTGAAATTAATTCCAACATGGATCAAATTTAGGTATTATTGGAGATATGGAATCTTGTTTAATTTACAACCACTAGATTTATTATTTATTATTTCTTTCTTATGTATTTTTATATTATTATGGTTTAAAAATATTATGAATGAGATGTTATGTTAAGGATGTTATGTTGGTGTCCTACTAGGTTTATAATCACACCATACGTGGGGGTGTTAGTGTACGTGAAAAATTAATGATCAAGGATCCAATTAAGGAAAAGTGCCAAGAAGTAATTAGCTAAGGTGATGGAGCTTATTGTTTAGAATTTGTATCTAGAGAAACCTTGAATATATGTCATAGTGTATTTATTTATTCCTAGTTGTTTTTCCTTGTACATTGGTTTGACCTGCAACAATGGGGGTACTTGATTATTTACAGTGTATGAATCTATGATACCTTACATGTCATATGTTATTGAAAAATCATTATTTTGTTCTTTTGTGACTCTTTTGGGTTATTATTCATTTCATGATATGATTTGTATGTATATATTATGATACTATGGGTATAGTCCCCCCAATAAACTATTCTAACCCTCCCAACAAGTCGAAAACCTCTTGTATATGTGTAGGCATACATGAGGTCACATAGCTCACTCACTCAGACCTATTGATTTAGGTGAAAGTATTCCCAAATTGAATCATTTTAGGTTTTTCTTTTCTTCTTTCATGATTCTAGTGGGGAAAGGTGTAAAGAAGATAGGCCAAGTGAAACTCATCTAGGGGAGTTTCATGTCTATACACTTAGCTCTTGTGTAACAGACCTCTGAGCTATCTGTGATGAAACTACTATTAAAATTATAGCTTTATAGTTTCATGATGATCATGAGTATTTTGTTTTGTTCTAGTTTATGGTATTTGGGTGTTTCCATTCATAATGACTAGGCATATAGGTTCACATGTCATTAATATGATTGTTTCTTGTAATGCATGTTAGTTTATTTAATAAAATATATTGATTTGTTCCATATGATTCTATGATATGTTGTACTATCATTTGGATTACTTGGACTTCATCATGATTATTTATTTTTATATATATATGAATGGAACTAAAATTTAGTGTTGGAAGATAAGTCATAGACCTTGGATAATACGGGAAAGTTTATACATATCGTTGTGGTTAGCTGGTTATGATAGGTCCTCCTATAGATTTTATTTTTTTGAGACTATAAAATGGTTGGATTGTTATCTTTGTAAACTATTATAATCATTATATGTTTAAATTTAAATATTCATATATGTATCCTAGAAGTTTTCTAAATGGAATGTCTTGAATAATATGTTATAATTCTCTTTCAAGGAAGAACACCCATGTTCAACAATGTTGGATGCATATGAGTATGCTCCCAAGCCTATTCTAGTGATTTAGCTGATAGAACATCTATATCCTAGGGTCCTTCATATAATTAAGGTTCTTAAAAGATGAGTTCATGGAAAATAGTTAACTATGAATAAGACTCCAAACTCCATTATCATCCATATTTCCCAAAATTAGGGGGTTTTTTGGATGTTTAGTACTAGATTGATTTTTTTGAGATAATATTTTATATAGTAAAGACCCAGGATGATCGATCAGTAAATATATTTTTATTCATTATTTAAAACTCCCTATAATGTGGATGGGTGTTTTGAACTAGGTGAGAATACATGGGGGACTTTCATGGGTGACCTTAAAGCATATATCCATTGAGGAGTTATTTTTAGGTATGTTGGAGGTTGATCATGTATAGGATTTTATGGATCTTCAAGAGGGTTTGATGTTAGTGTCTTATAAAATGACTCATTTTATAGAGTTTCATCGCTTCACTCTAATCATGGATAGAAATGAGCTGGAAAAGGATTAGAAATTCGATATCATCCTCCAACAAGATTTGAGGTTTTCGGTTTAGGAGCATTAACCTAATGACATACCTAGTGGTGCTTCACAAGCCTTTGATGGTCAAGAAAGGCCTATATTGGGATAGAGATGAAGGTATTAATCCAAATATAAGTGGATCAGATAGTTGACTTCCTAGAGATGTAGATGGTGTTTTCTCATGTTAGTAATAATTTGAAGGCTACAGATTTATAGTATGGTGGTTGAAATAAATTGGAGTAGAGCAGGTTTTATTCATCCCTCTCTATGGGAGGAGTAGGTCATTAATGTTTAAACTTTAGATATACTGGGTACTATCAGAAATTTTTTCTATGACCATAGAGAATGTTTTGTCGGTTTCTAAAGATAAGGAATCATGAGATGTTCTATTCCAGGTTGTTTTGGGGAGGTTCTCAATGGGGTATAGGGTAGACACATACTCTGACCCAGAGATATGGTCACGGTCTTTAGTAATAGATTTAGGAACCACTAAATTTTCTAAACTATGAGAGTTATTTAATTCAGTGTTAAGCTTATGAAGATGAGTTAGGATGCGTTTATACAATTGAATAGGTCCCATTTGATTCTGAAAAAATACCATTGACTATTTTTTGGTACTACATTTATCACATATAGGTTATTTTATACCTTTTTGACACAAGAACATACAATTCATTAATATCATATCATATTTTTTATAGACATGACATTCTATTAATGTTATCTTCGAATTTTTTATATCTTGCGACACACATTAAAAATAAATTTGATAATATCTAGAGATGTATAAGACGTTCAATAGTAGTTACTATATTTAAAAATCTATGGGATTTCATGATTTTTTTATGACTAGTTTTTATATGATTTTCAGTATGGATTGGTTGACTAGTTACAAAACACACCTCCATTTCCATAGGAGACTAGTATCCTTTATTATACTTAAGGGATACAAGTTTGTTTTGACTATTGAAAAGGATGTTCAAGTAGTAATAATTATTATGGAACTAAGTCATTTTAGAGCTATTTCATTGCAGATATTAGGCATGGTTCTTGAGGAATAATAGGCAATTGTTACCTACTCATTTCCACCAGTGGTGGACCATTATTAGGATGTCTTACTAGAATATTTCTTAGGTACTCCACCTGAATGGGGAATTTATTTCAAAATTAATCTCATTTCAAGAGTGTGGACTATATATATTCCACTATATCATAAAACATTTGTCATGTTGAAGGAACTTTATGTATATATAATGGATTTGGAGGTGAAGGGTTTTATCATACTAAGAACAACTCGTTAGGGTTCTTTGGTGTTGTTCACAAAAAAGGTTGGCAGTAGTATTCAATTGTTTGTGGGCTAATTAAAGTTAAACCAGGTGACCATGAGAAATAAAAAATTATCACCTTTGATCAATGAATTGTTTGATCAGTTGATGGATTCCTAATGGTTCTTTAAGATTGATCTATGATTAGGCTACCACTAGCTTCAGGTTAGAGGTAAGGATAATCCTAAGACAACATTAAAGAGTATATATAAAATTTATGAGTATCTTTTCAGTTCTTTTAGGTTAATAAATGAACAAATGATGTTCATGGATATCATGAATAGGATACTTTATCTGTATCATGACTACATCATTGAGGTGTTTATTCATGATATCCTTATATACTCACATACCTCAATGATTGAAATTGGAAACCTGGAGATTGTTTTGAGTACACTTTGATCCCATTGAATCTATGTCGAACATTGGAATTGTCAATTATAGATATAAGAGGTATTTTCTTAGGAATGTAATCTTTAAGGTTGGAATTTATGTGGTAATAGAGAAGGTATTGTTTTTTATGTCCTGGTTAGACCATAGTAATTTGTTTGAGATCAAGAGTTTCCTTCAGTTAGTGGGATATAATAGATAGATCATTTAGGACCACTCCCACCTTAAATCACCAATTAATAGGATAATCATGAATAGGGTAAATATTGAGTGGAAATATCAATTCTAAGATTATTTCTTAGAGTTAAAGAATATATTGATGATAGGTTTGATATAAAACTTACCTAGGCATGAGAATAGATATGTTGTTTATTATGATTCCTTAGGTCTGTGTTTGGGAGATATTATAATGTAGAGGGATAAAGTAGTATCTTACGAGTTATTCTAGCTATGACCCTAAGATTATAAATACCTTGCACATGACTTAGAGTTCAATCTATGGTATATGATCTAATGTTTTTGTCTGATTATCTCTTAGGTGAAAAATTAGTTTTATGCATTAACCACAATATCTTAGGGTAGATATTATATCAATTGGTATTGAATCTCTAGAAGAGGTATTTAGTGGATTATTTGATGAATTTATTTTGAAAAGGAATATGCTCTGGTAAAATGAAATTTTATTGTAGTTTCTCTCTATAGGAAAGAACAAGATAATATGGAGATACCTTCAGAGGAGAAAAGGTGGTTGATGATATTATTGGTTGAATAGGTGGTGGATGCATCTGAGTACCAAGATTTAATGTCTTGTTCTCATTAATTATCATGTATGAATTGGTGTATCAGGTAAATTCCATTACGATTATGGTCCTAAATGATTAGTAATGCGTGAATTGATGGTTGGAAATGACCTATTCCTAGAATGTTTGATGGATAGTGTTGATGTGATCTTTGCTCATGGGAGTGTAGTTGTTCCATATTTCATGAGGGAAGAGGTTATAAGGGAATATGATTTATCTAAGTGGGAAGTGTACCTAAGTTCGATGAATTTGTATCATGATATCAAGAGATTATTTTGGTGATTGGTAAATAAGAGAGACATCACAATCTTTATCTTTCACTGCCTAACCTATCAGAGGATCAAGGAAAACAATCAGTAGATGAAATAATCACTTTAGCCACTTCCCATACCTATGTATAAGTGTGATTAGGGACTAATGAACTATATTATTGGGTTTCCTAAAATACCATATATTTGTTATATTTTTATGTAATATTTGATTTATTAATGAAATTATCACACTTTATGATGATTTGAGAAATTGAATTTGATGATGAGTTTGGAAAGAATTACATCCAAAAGATTTTATGGCTTCATGGAATGTATTTGAGTATCATATTGGATAGAGATTCATGTTTTACTTCATTTATTTATAAATTCTTGTATAAGGATTTGGGGAATCAGTTAAAGATAAGTGGGGCATATCATTTGTAGTCTGATGGACACTTAGAGAATAAGATCTAGATATTAGAGGATATGCTTAGGGAATGTATCAATGATTTTAGTGGATCATGGTTTGATCATATGGATTAGTATATTTCATGTGAAATTTCTTTTTTTCAGTATTTAAATTATATGGATCCTTTTTAGGATCTTTAAGGTTATTCATGTCACTAATTGTTGTATTGGAACTAGGTGAGTGAAGCCACTGTCATCACCCTGATTATGATGTAGAAGACCACTAAAAGGGTTCGATTGATAAGGATGAATTTTTTTATTGCTCAACACATATAGTGATTGTATTCTGATTAGAGGATACCTCATTGTAGTTCATTATGGTGGACCAAGTTTTCATATGGGTGTCACCTTCATTGAAGAATCATCATTTACAGAGGAAAAGGAAGTTGGTACTATGGTTTTTGGGACTATATGAGATCATAGAACATATTGTAATAGTGGAATATTGATTATACATTCTCCCATTATATTGAATTATGCATAACGTGTTTCAAGTCTATTAGGATCATAGGTAGAAGCATGATCCTATATATGCGATTAGCTATGAGGACATTGAGTTGGAAACCAATGCATCATTTTTGGAGCAGCAGTTGTGAATTATCAATTGGAGAAAGAAAGTGTTGTGGGGGGAAGTGGTACCAATTGTTAAATTCTTATGGAATCATAGAATGATTCAAGTGAGAACATGGAAATAAGAAACTAATTTTTAGGTTCAATGGCCTGAGTTGTCCAAGAAAACTACTAGAGGCACTTCTTGAGGATGAGAAGTTATTATAGGGGAATAATTATAATATAATGAAAATTTGAGTGTGTATCAATTTATGTTTCAGCATTCCTAAATTATTATTTTTAGTATTTTTAGAGGTTTTTGGTTATAGGAATCTAATACAATGTAGTTTTAGGATCAAACCACATGCTTGGATTTGTGGGTGTTCCACTAGATATAAATTACAGATCCACCATCTAGATAGTGGTGGTGGTAAAAGACCTATAATTTTCAGGTCCCATAAGCCTATCACTAGCTATGGATAAGGTGTTACACTTATTCTGGGAACAAAAACCCACCATAGGCCTAGTACTATTAGGTAGGTGGACCCATCAACCAATAATTGGGGACCAACACCTCGTCAGTGGTGCCCAAATGACCTGATATAAAGGGAACCTCTATAACTACTATCTAACATTAATTTTAATATTCTAATACCTTTATTCACCCCTCACCCAAAAATTGGCCATAGGAAATAAAATTTAGTGAAGTTAGTCCTCTCGTTATCCTATCTTCAGTGCCCAAATTCTAAATCAATATGTTGTCTTCTACAATGAAATACTCATCCATTAAATCCTGGATATTTTTATTATTATTAAATTATACATATAATTATGACATGGTGTCTTGGTCTACAGATTCTATCATTATAAAATGAATAATTCTTAGACCATTGATATATTAGAATCTGATCTAAACTATTGGTGACATTTTTGGACACCTGATCAATATATTCCATTAAAATTGGCTTCATTAGATATGCTAATTTGATAGAAATATCATGTCACCATAAATGTCATGAAAATTTTTCTAGAACCCATTTATAATGAATTGGGATTAGTTATAGGGATCTGTGTCATATGGTATGATCCAGTTGGTGTCCATGCATGAATTGGGTAACAAAACAAGACATTCATAGTGTTTAGTATCAAGAAACTTGAGGTACAAACATCCTTACCATAATTGGGACTTATATAAGTTGTTTCCTTGAATTTATTGCATGTTTTTGTGAGTATATCCATGATAACCTTGTTTGATATTGATCACATGTGTCTATATACTATAAGACCCACTTTTGATTTTGATCACATGTGTGTTTGGGTAACCTCTGAGACCTATGTTTGATATTGATTACATGTGTGTGTGTGGATACTGAAATATAGGCTTCATATGAATTGTTATTTTCCATATTCTCTATGCTCTATTGTGTGTGATTCTATGGTATGTGGACGTTTTCATTCTAAAAGTAGGCGGTAGGTGGACCATTGTGGATTTCTTAGCCCTAGGAGGGGGATCTTGTGTTACATGTGATAAGGATGATGATGGTCCAAGACACATGATAATGGTAATATGGACTTGAGTCATAACCATAGGCATTGAAATTATATGATTACCTTGTGGGATGACCTGAGGTGGAGATGGTGTATGATGGTCATATAGCCTGAATCGTGGTAGTGATGAGGATCGATGACCACGTGGAATGAATCGATGCATGGTGGCCATGAAATTTCATATATATGTATAGTTTCCTTATGGATAACCCACATTCATGACTTCTATTATGTATTTCCTTATATTATGAAGCCGAATAAGGCATAGTCATGGTTCGTGGTAGCTTGGTTAATGCATGATCACTCAATTCATGATTGATATTTTTCATTCATATGAATTGATATAATATCACATCAAACACCTCTTAAATATGTTCATTTATGTTAAGGATGATTTACTGACATCCTACTAGGCTTATAATCACACACTATATTTGAATCCTATTGCATGTATCTATACTAATAGATTAGGGATCCATTGAAGGTAAATAGACAAACATTAAGTTGTTGAGGTGATGGAGTTTGGTTCAAAGGTGGTACCATGATGGTCTCCAGATAGATTTCATAATGTCTATTTATTTCTTATTTCTTTTCCTTATAATTTGATTTTATCTTCCACATTGGGGGTCCTTTATTATTTACTTTGTATGAAATTTTGATTCATTTCATTTCATATTTAATAGTATTTTTATTATTTAGATACACTATGACTTTTTTGTGCTTATTATTCTTAATGTATGATTATGATGTATGGATTCCAATACATTGGTTATAGTCTCCGTACTGCACCATTCCAACCCCCACTACTTGTTGATAAACTATTACACACAAGGAGGTCTGAATGAGTCATGTAGATCACTAAACTGCACCGGGTGATTTTGGTTAGATAGTTATAAAGTATATGAACATTAATAAATGGTGATGGAAATTATTAAGATCGTTCTATAAAAAAAATAATCCAATGTTAAAGAATTTGTTGAAAATGATTTAGAAAATTTATCATGTGATTATCATGGTTATATGATATATATAGATATTAGTATCATAGTGAATTGATAAACTAAATAATCCAATAAATGTCACTTAACAATCATCTGATCTTAATATGAAATGGATGTGGAAAACTCTAGTTTATAATAAAATTAGATTGTGAATTATTTTATGGAATGTTTTATGTGACTTATATATGGATGATTTATTTTTTGGTGTGATTTATATTTTATTCATCTTACATTGATATTTGATTTATAATAATTTATGGTGGATGATGATGGTGATTGTATACTACTGTGATTACATTATACCAAACCATCAACTTGCGATAGAGTGATAAAAATAAATATGAGTGGTTACTCTTTATTTGACCACTACATCTATTTAAAGGATTTGGATGAAATATGCATGTATTCATTCTTATTCTCACTCAATTTACATGGTTATAGGTTTTTTATGACACACATGAGTTAATATTTTAAACTCATCCACTAATTTAGGTTCAAAATTGATAATTTTTCACTTGAGTGTTTACAAAATTTCTATCATATATATTTAGGATCAAGGTATAAAATTATACAACAATACTTATCTATTTTTCACTCAAAGCATTGAAATTGAGGTGGAATATATATAAAAATATGGATATGATAAGAGATTACTATAGAGATATATCTCCAACATTACTTTTTAGTGAAGATATAGTGAATCATCAAGAGGGATAACCATAAAGGAATGTAAGATGATATTATTAAATTTTAATATATATTTTATATTATATAACCACCATACATGTTCATGATGTGTGAGTTATAAATTCTATTAGGAGAAGAATATAGTGGTTTTGGGAATATATAAAGTATTATAACCTTATATAATCTTTAATTATTAGGTTTCTAATATACATATGGGTACATAGTGGAACTCTAGTGGGATATAATTCATGTTGGCCTTTTTATTATTATATTAAGAATTTTCGGCATATACATATACATATATAAATATTTTCAATTAGTTAGTTTGATGTATACAGGCCATGGGTAACTTAATAAGAATAGATTATAGGTATTGTTATAACTATTTACGGTGTATTGTAGTGTTGATTTTGACTGCACACTATTTATTGATGATGTAAGTAGACACTAGTGGTTTATTAGGGTTAGATAACTACTTCAGAAGACCATATTGAGGTTTATTGTTCACCCTTATCTGAAAAACCATGAATTTTATGCTATTGTATTTATGAATATCATTAGATGAAGTTGGATGTTGATTTTATTTATAGAATATAGTTGGTAGATCTAGAAGTTAATAGCATAATTGTTTTATTATATGACTACAATCATGTTTTTTGTACATAAGTATACATCTATTTTTGATGTGTTACTTTCATGAAGTTATTCATTTTATTAATTTAAAATTTATTAGAGAGATAATTATTATATATTGAAATTTCATATAACTTAGTTGATTATTTATTTATATTATTAAATCTAATTTTTCATGATAGTTAGTAAAATTCATATATTTTGGTAATTTCCCCCATCATTTAAATGGATGAAACAATTCTAGTTACTAGGCTTGGCCCTTTTTATGTGGGTATAGAGATTTCACCTACCAATATTTAGTATATTTCATATTTCTCTCAATGTGTTTGGATAATATTTAATGCCATAAATATATGAATTTTTTTATACTTGTTTAGAATAAAATATATAAATGTATATTAATTTATATAGGCATAATAAATTACTTTGAAAATATTTTTAGTGGTACATGTATTTCTAATAATGAATATCCTTATCGATTTTGGGCTAGGAAACATTAATATTAGATTTTTTTATAAAGAATAGTAACATAAACAATATAGAATTTTTTTTGTGATTTTTGGTTTCAAAATTTTTACAACATTATTGAAATTTAGAATAGTCTACATGTATTAGAATAAAAGAATATATATTAATATTAACTTCATACACTATCATCTCATGATCTAGGTGTTTTATGGATAGAGTGAGTTCTCTCTTATATAAATGATAAGTTAAATTAGGAATCATTAATTTCAATAGTGACATGATATAATGAAAATGGATGAATTTATGAAGAGTTTTTTTATGATTTTAGATAGAAATTTTCAGAATAACTATGTAGAATTGAAAATTGTTTATGCTGGTAGATTTCATTCCTTATTAGTTGATAAATAAATTCTACTATATAATTTAAATTTATCTTTCTTGTGGTTCATGTTTATTTGGATTTTCAATTATTTTTTCTGTCATATTTTATACACTAATAAATTTTTGGATAAGTTGATAGTGACTAGTGAATTTATTCTATGTTACTAGATAAGGGTGTACCGCTTGAGGTGTGTTGTGATGAATATTTTTTAGGATGTGATAATCAAGTAATATCTTATATTTTAGATATTGATAATATACTATGAAAACTAGTGTTATGTTTATAATATGACGAGTGATGATCCCTTTTACAACACATATGTATGCATATTAATTTACTAAATAATAGTTACATTAAGATGAATTATGACTTTATTTCATATAAATTTTTTTATATAATGAGGGAACTAAACAATACCATATAATTGGGAAATAGATTAAAATTTTATTATTGATATTTTTTTCATCATTTAATAACAAATTATTGATGCATTTGTTGAAAAAAAATATGAAATAGAAGACCGAGATCTATTTTATTATAGTATATTGATAAGGAGTGGTGGTACTATTTTACGAATGTATTTATGGTTTATTGGAATAAGATTCAATATGTGATTGTTTTATTTACATTAGAGTCTATTTGATTTTTTCATATTTTATTCTATAGTTTAGAGTAATCAAGTTTGACTAGTTGTAAGTATTCTGTATCGCTAACTTTATATGTAATGGTATACATCCCATATAGATTATTAATCATTTTTTATTTGGGTAGGAGGTAGTAGTACCATTGGTACTAGTGGGTTATTATAATATTCTCAGGAAGCATGAGAAGTGTGGGGAATTAAGGTACTATATAGATTAAATGTTTTTCTCACATAACCCTCACCTTTTATTAGATGATGGTCCCTTGTAAGAAGAAACATATTAAATATATCAATCCCTTGAATACACCCACATCAAAAATCAGAATCATAGAATTAATGAAAAATCAGTATAAATAAATTGATTTTACTTAGTTCATAAATATTGGGATACATCAAAAGATAACACACACTATAAGGTATCAGTGTACTAAAATCCACTATTATGTAATATTTAATAATTAAAAAATTTAGGTTTAAGTCAATATAGGCCAATACCCACTACCTTAAAAAATATATAACGATGGAATTTTCCTTTCAAATTTTAACCCCATAACATTTCACCATTATAAAACACATTATGAAATTATTAAATATATTTATACATGATGGAATCTCTTTTGTTATCCTATAAAACTGATACATTGTACATAATCAACAAAATATATTATCTAGAATTGGTATCTAATTTTGTACGTTTCATCGTCTGGGAAATATGTGATTAAATTATCAATGAGAGTTTTTATTTGATGTACTTCTAGAAAAACTTGACCACAGATATATATAATTATATATCAATAAAACTCTATCAATACCAATAATTATTTAAAAAAACTAGATGTGTTCAGGACAATTAGATTTTTGGTAAACTTATCCCTTAAATATGGATCTATCAATGTTATTCCTCTCTTTTATTATATTTCCCCATATCTAATATGAAATTTTTTATAATGTATTCCAAAATCAATGTATATTTTCTAATGGAGTAGATCAATTCATGCTCACTCATCACAATAAGAATTTTCCATGTTTACCAAACATTTTGAAGTTATTTTATACTTCCATCCAAATCAAGTCATCAATCAAGAACATGATTCCTATTTTTGTGGAAATATTTTATATAAAATATAGATCAATCAATGTTTTTACCCACTCTTTTTATATTACTCCAAATATATGTTGTAAAATTTTGTAAAGGATTCCAAGATCCATGTATATTAATCAATGGTTTAGATTAATCAATGCTCACATTAGGCTCTGAGATCATGCCTTGTGTGTTGCACATCACAAATTGGTCAAATACTTTAATCCAAGTCTATTTTACCTTAAAAAAATTTCTCTTTTATTTTATATTTGAAATGTAATCTAAAATGTTTATTTTTTTGATATTGGTCCACCATGGTGTTACTATATTGTTATCTTATCATGGTCTAGTCTAGCTCATTTCCTTACTCTATGAACGAAAAATTCCTAATTTAAAATCCCATACATGTTCATCCATTTCTTATTTTTAAATCATTCCTTATCTTGTGTCATTGTATCATGGAACACTCTAGATTATGAAATATCTTGTGCTTACCTAAAAAAACTCTGTTCTAAAAAACTCATCATGAATTCCTATGAATTTCTTGATAATATAAAAAAATCCCAGTGATCACCATTGTATCCAATATGATATAAGAAAACTATTTACCTATATTATATTTGATAATTATGCATTCCATTATTCACATTACAAGTCTCCTTTTTTACATAGATGGATTTTAAAACAATCATTGTATTCACTTCTGTTTGGTCATATACATCTTATTGTTTTTTATTTTAAACTCGAACTCTTTTATATAAATTATAATTAAAACCATGCTAAATTTATGTTTGGATTACACCTTTTGACATCAAAAACCATTACCTATATTATGGTGTTGTTTATAATGAACAATTATTATCTTTCAGTATTTTGAACCATGATCACATATTCACCTAAATAATGACTAAATCCCCAAATTTACATGTCACCATAACCACTAGCATAGAAAAAGAAAACATTTTATAACTATTATATATTTATCTAATTCTAGCATCAAATCATGATCACCAAAATGGATAACATAAAAATTCATGACATCATCTTCTGGACACCTGCAAATGACATTATGCATGCTCATAATTCTTATAATAACACAATACGATAGAATAAATAGTATTAACTCATTATAAAATACACCAAATATAGATCAACCATCCTTTAAAATTCTAATTCTATAACCTAATATATAGGAAAAACAAGGTTTTAATTAATTTTACATCTTAATATATTACACATATCCTCTGAGTTAATTTCAATACTTTAATTATTGATATTTTATGTCTCTTCATGTAAGAATATCCATGATTACTGAATCATACCACACCATCACTCTTGGGTTTGGTGATAAAACCACATTCTCTAAACACTAGATTTGATTCCATGTGATAGTACACAATATAAACCTTGATTTAGTTTACATAATTTCCATATGTTAAACTTAACATCTCATAAATAGACACACAATCCCAATAATATAGGTTTAATTTTATTAAGGACTAGCTGCATCAGAATCTGATTTTAAAATAATTATAAAAATTTATCCATAATAAAACTATACTTGATATACTTATTGATATAGCCTAGGTTATACTCATCATTATAACTTATGAAATGGAAACATAATAAAGGGGTAGAACTCAAATTCTTAATAACATAAAAAAATCCATTATTATGTAAACAAAGGGGTTTGATCAAAATCATATGGGAAAATGTGACTAGTAGAAAAATATCTTATTAAAAATACATATAAAAATAAGAGTTATCCATAATGAATCATATAAGGACATACAATATGAAATTATAAAACATATACCATTACATAATATTGTGGAATCAAGAGAAAATCAATATGTTCCATGGAGCATAACATGGTCACATAAAATAAGAAAGTGGCACAATAATAAGAAAATAAATTATAATATAGTGTATTATGAAATAATGTACCTACCTACCATAACATAATGGATTATGAATTCCAGTTCTCATCTCTTTAAATGTAATGGATCGTGTATCCAATTTCTTGCCTCCAAAAATATAATGTATCAAGAATTCATGTTCTTGTCTCACAGAACATAATGGATTAGGAATTTCAGTTCCATTACTCACCTAACATAATGGATAAGTAATTATAGATAATTCCTCCAATAACATAATTGATAAGGAATATAATTTCCTGCCTCTCATGGAATATTAGGAATTAATGTACCCACAAACAAAACTATCTCATGAGATATCAAACATTTCCAAACTCATTAGGGAGATTTAATAGACTCGACCCGTATAAGTTATTTATCAGACTTGACCCATCTTATATGGATAATATATATAGAATTTTTCCACATAAAAAAAATCCAATATCATAACATAAATAACCGAATTAAATAAAATTGGTTCCATTTTATTTCTAAATGCTATCATATAATACGATATCAAATGTATATCAGTTGATACCAAATATTCAATCACTCAAAAAGATAATTTCATAAAGGAACATAGATGGTTATTTATAGAACCTAACTCCATAAGAGTTAGATATTTTAGAGTTAAAGTGTAAAATGGATATGAAACTTCTAAGTGAGTTTTTTGAAAAACTTTTCCTCACATTGTTCTAAAGAGAAGATATTATGGGTCACATTTAAAAAAATGAAATAATCTAATAAGAAAATATTTTTAAAACAAACCATAAAAATAAATCGAAATAATTGATACATGAAAATGTAATAATGGTTTTCCATAGGAAATGTAGAGTGGAAGATAAAATTAAAAACATGAAAGGGGATTCAATTTTAATAATAAAAAAACTATTATTAAAACTCGCATCATATAAAGAGAAATACAAATTTAATTTAAAAAGAGGTAAAGATTAATATCATGATTACCAGAAATAAAAAATATCAAAATTTCAAAATAATAAAGGAGGAAATTATAAAGAATAATAAATATATAATTGAAATGAAAATATTCATGTCAAATTAAATAAAGAAAAAAACAAAGAGAGTTTGAATCAAGGTCATATTCCAATTTAGAGTTTTAATATAGGTAAGATCGATATAAAAGAATAAATAAAGATATTTGGGAATATATATTCATAACTTTAGAATATATTATGAGAAGATATAAAATAGGATTGATTTAGTGTTTATTAGAATATTTATAGAGAACACAACTCCAACCAGTATTGGTTTTTTGGAAAGGATTAATGCTATAAATTAAAATATAATCTCAATCTTGATTATAATATTTGTTGAGGTTTCCATTTAACCATTAAAAATGTTTTCTTATGAAGATAAGAAATAATAGTTTCTATAGACATGGAATACAAAGTGCTCATTTGGAAATAATGGGAATTATTCCCATCATCATAATTTATTTTGAATAAAAAAAATTAATAAATGTAATTCCATAGAAAATAATGAGGAAAGGAATTAAAAATCCATAAAAAATAGAATAAAATCATCTTGTAAAACCATGGTCAAAAGCAATCACTATGACTCATGAAAAGAAGCTGATTCAAGAAAATCACTTTCCTTTTACTCTAAAATTCTATGAAATATATTTAAATTCCTATATAGTAAACATAACCATCTTATTAACCTATTTAATAACTTTATTAACATATATTTACCAATAATAACTTCATTAATTATTATTTATTGGAAATAATTTAGATAGTTATAGTTTATTTTCATAATCAGATGTTAGTAATTTTGATTGTTTCACACATGATTTAAAATGTCAAAGATGAATGTCTTTATTTGATGACAAGGTCATTATTCGTAGAATATTCAAGGGAGAATAATTCATTTTTTAGAATTATTTATTAATCAATAATTTCACTGTAGGGTAATTTTATTCACGATTCACGAAGATAGATTCAGTTGTCAACTATTTAATTAAAATTATAAAAAAAATAAGGTATGATAACAATGAAATAAATATTAATATAAACATTAAGAATTAAAAATAATTTTTTATATATAATGATATCATAATAATTAATTAATTAAAATATTATAACTATACAAGTATGGGGGTGACAGAAAAATGTGTACATCATTCCATGGAGGTGGTAGTCATCACATGCACATGGAAGTTGTTTTAGTTTTCCATGGAATGATAGAATAGTAAAAAATTTATTATCTTTTCAGAATTATACAAAATTTAAAAATATAATATTTATACCTTAACTACTATTTTAAAACCTTATGTGTATGGAAGTTATAAAAATTTAAATATAAACCTTTGTAGAGGCGGTATTTCATACATATATAGGAATGATGATCCCATTTTATCTGAAGAAAAAGGGTAAAAGGGAAGTATTTTTTAATCCCATAATCATAAAAACAAATAATTATAGATATAAAAATTATTTAATCATGTTTTATTGGGTAATATAGTTTTGGGGGAGGAAGATATATATGGAAAATTATTATTGAGTGATTAGTTATTATATTGGGAATTATTGAGAATTTTTCCTTCTCTTGAAGTACATTAGGGAAAATTAGGACATAGAGATATTTATTTTGAATAAAGGGTATTTCCATGGTTAGATATATATCTTAGATAAGTAAAATTGATAAAAGTTTAATTTGATTTTGAAAATTTAATTCCCTCAAAGGGGTGGATGAAGTCCCATTTATAAGAGAGAAGAGTGTAATTTTAGTAATAATATAAAATTAAATTCACCATTAAACGGTATAATAGATCCAATAAAAGATGAAAAATAAGTGGGGAAAGTGAAAGTTCAAGCTACATCACAAAAAATAATTTTATGATATTTTTTAACATGTATTAGGTTTCTCACTTTTAGCAACAAACATTTTAACAAAATTTATCTTTTCTGAGCTAATTACTTTTTACCTAATTCATTTTTTATGAATAAAAATATAATTGGCCTTATTAAATAATCTGTACCAATAGATTTAAACTAAAATCAATTTTTTTTAAATAAAATTTCCTTAGGTGATAAAAATTATTATTAATATTAGCACACATGTAAACAATATTTATAGTATTTTTTATAAATAAAAACAATAGTTGGGATAGAATTATCAATGTTATTGATTTATTAGAATTTAATAATTCTATAGTTTAACATAATAAGAGTTATATGGCATAAAATGAAACAAAAAATTGAATTCTTCCATGTGGTTTCATAATAAAAGAAGAATAATTTTAATATAATAAAATAGTTCTTATGTTTCAAAATATTAAACACAAGACTTATAAATAAAATTTAGTGTTATTACATAGATAATTTTACACTTTATAATATTCACACTCATTAAAAATGTTTTATAAAATTTTTATGTCATTATTAGATCATGATAAAAACAAAAATTATATTTTTATTAATAATTGTTTTTTCACTAGTAGCCTAAAAATTAATATTTTCTAAAAAATACAAAAAAATAACCCAAAAATATTTTGACATGTATAATTAAAAAATTAATTACATTTTATCTTAATAAAATTATATAATTTATAAAAAATTAAATCAAAATTGTAAAAATAATGAAAACCCATTTTTAATTAAAATTAAAATTTTAAGTGTTCTTAATATTATATCATATCAATTTATAATTCAAATAATACTAATATATTAGTTCATAAATCATAAATTTTTAAAGAGTTAATATTCATTTATTATGATAAAATATAAAAAATTTTAAAAAAACATTTATTTGAGAACTAAAATCTTTTTTAATATTAATCAAGGTCTTCTAAAAGATATAAATGAATGTTGATATAATTTCTAGCTCAATAATGATATATTTTTTATTATAAAAGGTTTATCCCTAATATTTAAGTTTTTACTTTAAACCATTTGATCCAAGAGTCTATCATTGTTCATTATCAATTCCCACAATATATAATTTACTTTTAAATGGTTTTTATTAGAATAATTATGTTGATAGACTATCATAGGTTTATATAAAATTTTATTTACTTATACCAATAATTAATCATTACTCTAAGAAGAGAGAACAAATCCATTTCAAAAAATGTCATTATATTTGTCTCAAGGATAAATAATAAGATTTTAACAATGAACATTCCCATTAACTTTAGCATGGGATAATAATCATTAAATGATATGTTTTTTGGTAATGTAATTTCAAATTATTTTTTGGAGATTTTATTCTCTGTGAAAAAATTGTTGACATACTAGAGTTCCTAGAATAAAATTTAACATGACATCCATAACTTAGGAGTAGAAGATAAGTTTTATTTATTTATCATGATCCACTTGGGGGGTAGTAATTGCATGGGATTAACCAAGTTCCAATGGTCAAGTTGGTTTATGAGGTATATTATCCTTTTGGGAATTACATTAGGGAATTAGCTTGTATAATTACCAAGTTACACATATTTAAGAAATTTAACTATCATTATTCATATTGGATGAAATCTATTTCCCTTAATCGCAATGATTATACTCTTCATTTTTCCTCAATATTTTTTTGTATTATGCCCTACTTTCCCAAAAATAAAATATATTTTAGTTCCGTTATTAAATTATACTTGGTGATTTTTACCAAATATTTGGTATAGTAAAAATTGAATATTCTTTCCTCCTTAGATCTTATCAAATAAACTTCATTGAGACACTATTAATATATTCTATGGTGAGTTTATATGTTAAAAAAACACATGTTTTTTAAACATAAATTCTGATAGTAGGATAGGAATAACCACAAGACTTCTCACCCTAACTCTTATCCCATTATTTTTCTCATTGGTAAAATATTTGTATTGTACATGTCATCAATTTTTAACTTAGTTACTTATGGTTTTATCCACTACTAAAACCAAAAGGGGTTAATGTGAGTTATTAGTAATTAAAATCATATGATAATTATCATAATTTTTTTTCATTAAAAACTAATACTTGAAATGTATTTCTCTTTTAAACCATCACATTTAGTTTTAATTTAACTAAAATCACTCTTGATTCAATATAGGTTTCATTATGTTGGGTTCTCTCATACATCTTAAACTAATTCCTTAGCATCTTGAATACTTTGTAAAGTATCATAAATATAATGTGATTGAACAAAGAATATACCCTATGAGTATTTAACCATGTGTGTAGTCTTAGGCCAACACACCATGCATTGAGTGAGATTGAGTTTATATTCAATCTTCATTTTACTATTTGATTATCTCTAGGTTCATCAATGTCACAACCATATACGTATGAAAATATCTAAATTGAGATATAATTTCTTCTGAAACAAAAAATTCTCTATGTTACTAAAAATATAGGATGTTATCTTATATTTGTACTCATCTATAAGGTTTCCACTAAAGTTATATCATTATAATTCCAAAAATAATTACACTAATATCAAAAAATAACTAACACATTTTCTAATACCAATTGAGGTGCCCTATACCAACACTCCCAACACCAGTGCTAAAAAAAATTTCTTTTGATACTAGATTTTCTTCCAAGTGAGAGGAATCAAGATAAAAATGTATTTATTTTAAATTATTTCTATAAGTTAAACATTACATATCACAAATAAACACACAATAAAAGGAGAATAAGTTTTAGAGTCTCTGAGGAATAGCTACATAAAAAATCTATTTTATAATACTTATGAACATTTCTATGTAATAGAACCATACCACATCCCCTTTTAAATATATCCTTTTTTATACTCATCTTTGTAACCTAGTGAATAGAATCATTGAAAATTGGTTATTTCCAGTCACTACTATAAAACTGAGATTTAGAAGCAACAAAATTTAGTGGCACTAGAAAAATGCATTGAGAAATTACATCTTTATCATAGAAAAAATAAGCACTGATAAAGGGGGACCATTATCATATCTAAAGGAAATCATTGATAGAGGATACCCTTCATCAATGCCTTTTGATTTGCATAGACAAGAGGTCTCCTCTATCAGCGCTTTATTTTAATTTAGATTAATATTACCCATTATCAGTGCTGATAAAGATGTTTTTTATCAGTGATTTCAAAGAATCTATTTTTTAGTGATGATAAAGATCATTTTTATTAGCACTTATCAATTTAATACTCATAAAAGGAATATTAATCAGATCTTTTATAGAATCACAAATAAAAGTGTCCATGATTTACTTTAAAAAACCCTAACTCATACTCAATCACCATGATTATAAAGCTCTAGCAGATCTCCTCTTCTACATGTGAGACTCTACTATGATCCATCAGATGAATCAATAATAGAATACAAGGTATTTTATTTTCTACTCTTCCTATATCATTGTTTGATCTTTAGGGTTCCATGTTTTCCATTTTTTGCTATTACGAACCATACGTCTCATCTCCTCACCACTACTAGCGCGACTCCTCTAGAGGAATACCAGATATCCCAACTTACATTTTATGTTAATATATCATTTATTCCCTAAATGTATTCATGCCTCTAAAATTACCACACTTTTGGTAATCTACTCTATGTTACATGTATCCTATATTTTACCATGGATTAAAATCAAACAATTATTCCCATTTTCTTCCATTACCAGGTAGAAGAACCCTGATTCATTTGATATCATCATTTATGTGAACATCTACAATAGGAATTTTTCATTAAAAATTTCTAACCTCATGTTCAGTAAAAAAATATCTTCTTGTAAGAATGATACAGAAAGTGAGTGTATACAATAGAAAGTTTCAGATCATTATTGAGGAGGTTACCTACAATATCATCATAATTGAAGACTTTATGATTAGAAAGCCTCACTACAGATGAGTTCCAACTCGAGAGTAGTCATACATAATCCATGAATATGGTATTTTCATAGGATATTCGACAAATCAGGAATCAATCTACCCAGTTTATAGGGCTTATGGAAAAAACTTTGATCCCTATACGGTTTACACAAAATAACATCATCCTTCTATAGAGTAGCTTTAGTTAAACAAGTGAAGAACCAACTTTAATTTATTCAGTGTCAATATATTTTCTCAAAAAAAATTTGGTTTGACTTAAAATAGAAATAGCAGTGAAAGTAATATAGGCCCTTGGGTCTTCCTTATCCTCCCTAATCGATAATCAGTTTCTCTTTGAGAGAAATAGCAGAACCTCTGAATGAATATATGAATGTTGGTTCTTTGCTGGGTCAACTATCTCTGGTTTCAAAGGAAGGACCAATGATGTTGTCAGAAGGGCAGATGAAGAGACATAAACAACATGAAAGTTTGATGAAATTGAATCATCCTCAAGCCATTTAGGTAAAATATACCCAGTATTGAAGTGGGGGAATGTCTCATCAATGAATCATGTCTAATATCTATTACTAAAAATGTAAGGAATTCAAGAGATGAGGAATAGACTTTTGAAACCAATTCCAGAAGAAGGGAAAATCCAAAAATGAATAAAAACATCCTAAAGATCATCTTATCTAAGATCCAAATATGAAAATCCATAAAGAAAAAATAGAATATATTTTCACACAATTATTACCAATGTTACAATGTTTATTGTTTCCTTTCATAGTGGAACTTCCAATGTTGTAGATTGAATGAAGTTTTTTTAGAGAAAATCCTTTATAATTGTTTAAAATGTGAAGAGTGGAGTAAGATTTTGTGCCCGTTTTTTCTATAGATGTCACCACAAACTCAAGGAATGGGGAAACCCATTCTAGGTACTCATTATCTTCTCTATTCTATCAAAAACACGTAGAACCTATAAATTAGGAAGTGAATATCTTTGACATATAGTTCTATTGAAAACATATTGACCGACTGATAAAGATCATTTGTCAACAGATTCCACACCTCTGTCCTGATAGAAAAATTTTCTTTCCTTATCTTCAGAATATAGTCCCTTGGTAATACCTCTCTATCAAAACCACAAATTCTCGATACCTTCATTTCCAAAAATTCCCTCTAGAGAAATACTACACACAACCAGAGAAAGGATGAACAAAATGAGATAGTGAATGGAAAAAGATTCAAAATATGTAACTACAGTGCAACCTAGGGTGTCATCTTGTTCATGTCTAATTACAGCTGACGATTTTATGTTACTAAAATTAATTTATTTTAATTGAAATTTTTGTAGAGTTAATGATGAATTACTTTAATATTTATCCTCAAATTTATTCATATAGATTTGAAAAAAACATTATAAAAATAATTGGATGATTCTTTTTTAATAATTTTTTAGGATAAAATTTGGTTTTTAATAGGTTTTATTTTGTTACAAAAATGGGATATGATTTTAATAGGTTTTATTTTAACAATAATATAGTGTTTTTTATAGTTTATTTATTTTAAATATAATTTCATTTAAATTCTATATTGGGACTTGTTTTGATTTATATCTAGTGTGTTTTTGGTGTGTATTTGTTCTGTTTTCGGTGGTACAGTGTGCTATAATAGAACACTTAGTATCATCTTTATCATCACTTTTAAAAGTGCTATTAAAAAACACATATATCATCACTTTTTAAATCACGGATAAAATTTCTTTATCATTACTTATAAAAGCATTGATAAAGTATTCCTTTAGTGGCGCTAAAAAACACTGATAAATGTACTTTTTATCAGTGCTATTTCAGTGCTGATAAAAGTCCTGGACTTTTAACATCACTCAAGTAGTCAGTACTTTTCTAGTGCTGATAAAGGCCATTTTTAGAGATGTTAAAGACCATTTTTGTATTAGTGAATGATCAATAATGGAAAACTCATTATCTTGACAAAAATGGATTAGATCATAATCATATTCGAAAACATGAGTAGGGTAGAAATACATTTTTAAAAATAGAATATAAAAATACGATTTTTACATAAGGAATGAGAGAATGACATGTAATCTAAAATTATTAAACATATACCATGGAGTAAAAGTGAATATTCATTAGAAAATAAAAATGATATATTGTAAATAAGATATGCATGTTACATAAAAAAGTGGTATAAAATAGTCATTGAAATCCTAACATAGTAGATAAATAATTAACATCACTACCTCCAATAACATAACAGAACATGAATTGAATTTCCTTTATCTCTAAGAATAAAGGATAAGTAATTCAATTTATTTTCTCCCATTACATAATGAATTAGTGATTCATATTCTTGTCTTACATAACATAATGGACCAGAAATTAAAGTTCCTACCACATATAAAATATTTGATCCGAAATACACGTTCTAATCCCTTATGGAATAATGGAATGATAATTCAAGTTCCTACCTCCTACAGTGGATTGGAATTCATATCCCTACCTCCAAAATTACCTCACGAGATATCAAACTTTACCTATTGATTTGGAGATATTTAATTGAACCAACCCATATTAGATATTTATCATACCTGAACCATCACATTATTTTAATCTATACATAAATGTTTCCCTTAAAAATGAATCCAATATCATAACATAGTTAACCCATTTAAATAAAATGGGAATTATTTCATTTTTAAATGGTATAATCCAATGTGATATCAAAAGTAGATAAGTTCATAAAAACATTAATCAACCAGAAGGAGTATTTCATAAAAAAATAGACATTGGTTCATAGAAATTGGGTCCACAGAAGTTTGATATTTTATTTTTAAAGAATAAAATTGAGGTGAAACCAAGAATATAGTTTTTAGAGAAACATTTTATAAAATTCTAATAAAGATATAAAATTTTGAATCACTTTCATGAATAATTTTCTAGAAAGTAACATGAGAATCTTATTGAAAAACCACTTTAAAATAATTATAAATAATGAATCTTCAAAAAGGCATAAATTATAACCTCTCAACTTGGGATCCCCAAGACAGACCACCACATGATCTTAAGCACACCTACTCATATGACATAGGCTGCCGACTAGCTGCTATGGTCTAATATCGATCACGTGGAGACTATAACTATAAAGACCCTAATCCTAACATACATGAAAATTACATTACTTTTGTGGAATACATAATACATGACACCAATAGACACAAAAAGACCATATTAGTTTAGTGTCATTAGATACTAAGAAACATAAACAACTAGTTCATAAAACATATACATCATCTCCTTCATTTTCATTCACAACTAGAAACCCGTTTTGACACATCATACATAATACCATTCATCATATCTTGGGGAAAATAAACATAAAAATGTGTGAGATGATTCGATATGTAAGGGTAAAAATGTAAAATATAAAACAAAAGGAAAACATAATAATGTATGAACATAAATTTGGAAAATCATACCATGTATAACAAATATCAAATTCTTGAGTCATGAAATAAATATTGGTAGTTCATAAGGACTCAATCATAAATGGAAAAGAACCATGATAAAATTTCATTTACATAAAACATGTAATTTTTGAAAAAAAAAAGAATAATAGAAAATCATTTCTATATTAGCCATGGGTCATTTCCAAGACCATCATAGTGTAAAAAGTCCATTACTGAACCATGTTTACATGTTGTTCCAGCCCTATATTATTGAATCAGATTTACATGTCATTTGAGCCCTGTATTACTGAACCTTATTTACACATCAGTATATTCATGTCTATATCATGAGATATAAATATTTAACCAATTTTTTAGAGGGAGATATAGGTCCCAATCATCTCAAAATTAAATCATTATTACATGTGCCACAAAAACATAACTTATATCATTACCCAAGGAATAAATGGGCGTCCACCATAAAATAATCCACTTGAAAAAAATGGATTTCATAAATAGAATTCCATCATAAACACAATATAAACATATGAACAATAAGGATACTATACTTGAAACATAAACCTATTAAATAATTCCATCTTATATGGAAAATAATTTTGATATAACAATTGAAATTAATTTCTGAGGAAGATATCATTCTTTCTTCAATTACATTTTCTTTTCTCAAAATGACACACAATTTTAAAATAAATTAATTTATTGGTAAATAACCATGAAATATTGTAAATGAATCTTCATGTAAATACGATTCTAAGAAAACATAAAAAATCATCATGTCATATATGTTAAAAGAAAACATTCTTCTAGTACTTTGTTCAGATAAGTCAAAAAGTACCTTATATCAAAAAATGAAAATTGATTCCTTTCATACTGGGTTATAAAAATTCACCAATGGGTGAATTTTATTTTAAAAAATTGTATAAGAATATAAATAATATTACATATTTAGGAAACATAGACATTTATGATAAATATACCCTGATAAATACTAATGTATAAACTATCTCGGATAATAATGAGATTGCGAAATTGTCCCTTACCAATTTATAATCAGTCAAATCATATTCCTCAAAAAAATAATAAAATTATATGCCTATGTAAATATCATAACCTTCATAATAATAATCATAAAAACATTCATGGGCAGTATAAACACCACAAAAAATAAATAGGTGGTGTATAAGGAATATGTCAACCAGAAATAAAAGTCAGACAGAAATAATCCCCTACCTTAGGTTTGATATCCTATAAATGTATCCAGGAAACCTATATAATGATTTAAATAATTTCATTGATTGATTCAAGATTCATATCTTTTTTTATGATATCATATACGATCATATTATCATGCATTTTTAATAACATTTCATTACTATTCATTATTTGGGTATTAATGACTTCATTTTCTTATTCATTTTTTATCAAATAAGTTATGGTTTTCCTTCTTATGTAATATTGATATCATTAAAAATGATATTAACATATTATATATCATATTTATTCATTATATACATTTATATAATCACGTTTTAATGGATATCATGTAGAATGAATCACATCGTATCATGGAGATGGTAGGCCGTACGTACACACAAGTGACAAGATCATTCCCATAATTGTGAAATTGTATGGATGTGAATGGTATGTAATTTGTTCCAAAATATATATCATGTTATAATAATTATATATAGTTATGATTTCCATCATTAAACCCATCCAAGTAAGGTTGTGGTGAAAACAGATTACACCATGGTGTGGAGACGGTAAGTCATACATATGCACACATGGTGATTTTGTTATTTGTTGGATGGATAGAAGGTGGAATAAGGTTGTTACATAACCATTAAAAAAACTCAGTATATAGGTTATATTGTATTTTTACTTAATATTAGAAACAATAAATGAAGAGGAAGTATAATAAGAAATGATCTTGAAAGAGTCGGTGAAGGAGATTACCTCTTCTTCTGCAAACTCCCTCCAGATCTCCTATTAAAGGTAATAAGGATGGTCTTTTGAGAAGACTATAACCTATATAAAGTCACTAAGGAAGTTTTTAATGGAAATGGGTATGGGATATCCATTATTGAATGTTTAATGTTAAGTGAAGAGGTGAGAGAGGATGTTTGCTTTTATAATTGAGTTGAGTGGAACTTTTGGAAACTCCAAAAATAATAATTTATAAAAAACTCAAAACCAATCAAATAACATCCAAAATGTATTTATTTATAATATTATATAATATTAGTTTGTAATATCATCAAAAAAAAATTTCATACATGTTTTTATTTCATTTTAATCTTTATCATTTTGTTTTACCCTTAATTATTCTCTTTTAATTTTAACTACGGCAACAAATTGTTCAATATTAAAATGGTGAAATTTTAAATTATCTAATGTAAATTAGAAAATAAATTAAAAATAAATAACATTTTATAGTAAAAAATAATTATTTTATATTTTTTTAAATATTTTATGATTTTTAAATAATCTAATAAATCTTTATTTTGTAATAATATCAATCGTGTCAATTTTGACAGTATTTATTTAATACATTTTTTTTAAAAATAAGAGGATAATATGTAAATAAAATATATTTTATTTTATCTCTATGGGGTCAAGGACATCTATAATATTTTGGATATATTAACTATCCCAAATTTTATTTATTTTAGTATTTCTAATAATATTAATTTGATATTTCCATTAAAAAAATAATTACTACACCAATTTCTTGTAATTATTTAATATATTTATTTATTGGATAAAAATTAAAAATAAAATAAGATGATGAATATAAATACCCTATCATTCATTTGAATACTTATAGTTGAATATATCTTTTAGAAAATCTAAAATAAAAAAATGTTATATGTATTAAAACATGAATGTGACATCTTTAACATCACTTTAAGTAAAATATTATAAGTTTCATAATCATTTACATATATCTACAAATAGTAAATAACTAGACCATTATATGATTATGGTCTATATATACTTGAACAATAAGATTTTGTAATTTTTTTTGGTATTTTAATGTTTATTATCATTTTAATAAAAATTATTTTACTGATTTTCCATGAGTTATATAATTTATACAACATCAATATATAAACCTTTACGGTAATTATTTATGTCCTAAAAATTACAAATAAATTATCATGATAAATAAAAACATTTTATATTTCAAATGATTATTTATAATCTAATTTATATTCTGTATAACTATATACTATAAATGATTTACTTATTAAAATTTGAGTAAGAAATATTTAACTTTTCTTTAAATAAAATATTTTAAAGGTCATAATCTCATTCAAAGTGAATCCAATGAATACCATTTCTACCTAAAGATGATTTAGGTCTATTTATACTCCAAAAATGATATTAATAAATGTGTTAGGGTAATTTTATAATATTATTATTATCCTTAATTATCAAATTTACACCTTAACCTTATTAATAAAAAATACTGAAGTTACAATTCATAATGCCCAAAAATAAAATAAATCTATTTACATAATATGTACATACTGATTAAAAATATGGAATCTATTTTTCAAAATCAAAAACCCAAAAGTTGAAATAATTATTTTAAAATTATACCCATTTCTGATTGAGAGAAAGGGTTTTAAAACTTAAAATATTGCAAAATATTGAAACGTTTTTACATTTGAATTCAATGTAAAATTAATTTCAATGAATTCAATTTTGTTAAATGATAAAAATATATTATATTTATAATTTAAAACCATTAAATAATATAATTTTTCTATATAAATTATTTTGATAAAAAATTTATTTTCATTTAAAATTTTTTATTTTTTTAATATTAATCAAATCTTAAAACTTATCAGAAAATATAAAAAATTAATCGAAAGTAAATTTTTTATATCCCACATCCAAAAAATATGATTATTTTGTTAGGTATAATATATAAATGTCTCAAAAACTATATTTAAAATTGTTGTACCATCAAATGGTGACAAAATTGTATTATTTGGAAAGTACGTCTTTTATTTGAAATATTGAATTTTTTCTTATATATTGTCTATAAAAAATAAAAGATGAATTTTAAACATCATATTGCATATATTATATATCTATTATGTTAATAAAATATATAAATATTGATTTAATTATTTTATAAATGCACTTATTTGCATTTAAATAGTTTTTACTAGAAAATTAATACTATTCATACCCGCCATTATAATGAATTGTTTATAAGGTAAAATAATAATATTTAGTTGTCCAATTACAATCAGTCATGTGTAAAATTAATTATATAACTAGATATTTTTATCACACAATCAATGTATAGTGTTGCATATTATGCAAGCAAAGCTGGAGTTGCATATAATACAAAATTACATTGGTGTAGCATGAATCACAAGACATAAAATAAATTTTTAAAAAATATATATCCTAAAAATCTTTTGGTTTTTCTTTATAACCCCCTTAAAATAATTTTCTCCCCAAAAATTATTTTGGTTTATAAAATAATCAATACTTTAAAATTGCTTTTATAAAAATCCACATCAGAAAAACAGATAGTAAAACTTCATTTTAAAAATGAATGTGAGAAACATTATGATTACCTAAAGTCACTAATAATTGGGTTTCCAAATTTGATAATATAGGTGGAATGTGAAAAAATGGACATGGAAGAGAAATATAACCATCATGTTCTGATTGATAGTGATGTAGAACAAGGTTAGGAGAATGTTAAGAATTATAAAGCCATAAATCTATGATGATTTAAGGGGCCATTTGATTCATAAGAAATGAAGATACTAGGGTAAAATATTTTCAAGATCCTTTCCCTAGAGTTTAATAATTATAATAAATACAAACTTTATTAAGTATAATCCCATTTTTTCTTTTGCCTCGATCAATTTCAACTTCATCTCTTATTTCAGGAAATGAAGATGAATTCTTTTATTCCTAAACCGTTTGTAGATCATGATATCCATAAATAGAATTATAGTTCATTCCATATGTCTCTATCACAAAAAAGGTTAGAAAAAGTTATCAAATATGCATAACTCCACCAATAGTGATATAATACTTTAGTCTAACAAACATCATCTGAGGTTTAAAATATACTTTCAATAAATGGATAACCTTACAATCCTTCTGAAAGCTAAAAATCCAAAAATTTAGAAAGAGGAGAACTAAATTCTCTTAACATTTATCTCCAATATATCATATGGTATCTCTTTTTGGTTACATTCCAAACATCTAAACATACTAATCATCTATTCTCTTGATAATAACATTATTACCTATATATCTATTTTGAAAACATGCATGTTTCCTTATTATTAATTATAAAAAAAGCTATAAACTTCATTCATGATAGCATAAACTACAAATACTTAATCGGTTATAAGGAAATAAATACCATCCAAATTAATTATTCATAACCAACATATCATTATCTAATTATCATTCTCATATTAACGGTTATCATTCTATTAAACATGTATTTTTCTACTTATTACCCCAACCACTTTTCATGGTTACAATCATAATTCAGTATATACTTTCAAATAAATATGGAAAAAATAGTGTAACAATCCTTAGAGGTTTATTTATTACATAATACTATAAAATTATTTATACAACATTCTTCTTTCTAAACATGTAATCATTCAACAATCTTCTTACAACATTGAGCAAGCTTTGTTGTTTTATAACTTAACACATCTTTCATCTCATATATCATTCGTATTCTCTTCATCATCTGAAGCATAAATATAACCCATACGACTGAGCTGATTCTCTTTGTTATATTTTCCCTTAGGGAAGATATTTTCACAATTACAATACATTCCAAATTTAAAAAATTTAACCATCGTTGATGTCTTAGAAACACCATTATCATTTTACTTTGGGTTAACGAAACCTTTTCCTTTTTAATTATTAGCTTTGTGTACTGATTTTCAACACACACAACATCTTCTAGTTCCATTGAAACATTCTGCTTGATGCCTCTTCCAACATGATTTACAAGAGGAAAATTAAACTTTTATTCCCATTTGATCACCATGAAAATCCATATTTCTCTTATTAGGTGGGTTAGGAAGCTCAAAAAAGATGAGATTATTGATCATATAATGAGATTTTTGATTAGTAATAATAATGATGTTTAACCTTCCAACTCCCATTTAAGGTTGTTTTTTCCGAGGAATATCATTTTATTGTCTATCATATTCTCTGTTAACATGAATCATTCTGCTTCCAGCCATTTTTTAAACCCCCAAAAAGAAAAGTGGGAATGAATATAATCATACTAGAAAACTCACATAATCAAGTGAATATACTTTTAATCTATAACATATTAGGTTTAATCCCATGTTATACATGATTGTTTCCAAAATTCTAGGACTTTAACCTATAATTATACTTATCCTTAGGAAATCTCTAGACATACCATTGAACTATCTCAAGGGATCTCACTAATGTTTTTTCATCCTAGTTTCTAATGGATAACTAAACCTTCACTCTGATACCAACTTTAATGACGCTAAGATTTATATACTATGACATTGCATTAAATTAGTGGAAAACTAAACACATGGATCAAATATATTCCCAAATACCATATTAGTTTAGTGTCATTGGAAATTGGGAAACTTAAGCAACTCATTCATAAAACATCTACAACCTCTCCTGCATTTTTCTCATAACTAGAACCCCTTTTTGACACATATTACTTAATACCCTTCTTTATATCCTAGGGAAATTAAAATTAAAAATTCATGAGATAAAATTCTTAGTAAGGGTAAACATGAAAAAAAACATATAAATAAGAATGTATGAACATATCTTTTGAAAATAATACCATGTATAACAAATATCAAAATCTTGAGTCATGAAATAATTTATGGTAGTTCGTCAGGAATAAATCCTAAATGAACAAGATCTAAGAGAAAATAGTAATGGAATAAAAAATGGAATTTTGGTAAACACATAATCATAGAAAATCATTTCCATATTATATAAGGATCATTTACAAGACTATAATTGTGGACAATGTTCATTACAAAATTGTATTTACTTATCGTTCTAGCCTTATATTACTAAACTCAATTTACCTGATGTTCCAGCCTTATATTACCGAAGCAGATTTACTTTCCATTACATCCATATCTATGTTACGAGATATAAATCTTTACCCAATGCATTGGAGGGAGATATAGGTCCCATCCATCTCATAATTAAATAATTATTATGTGTTCCAAAAAAACATAAATCATAGCATAACCTAAGGAATAAAACAGGTTTCCATATAATAAAATCCATGTGAAAAAATGGATTCCATAAATATCATTCCATATTAAACACAATCAAACCATATGAATAATAATGATATTATACTTGAATCATAAACCAAATAAAAAATTCCATATAATATGAAAAACAATTTTGATATAGGACTTGAAATTGTTTCTGGATGAAAATATTCTTTCTTCTTAATTTTTTTATTTCTTCATAATGCCACACAATTTTAAAATAAAATAATTTCTTTCAAAATAACCAAGAAATATTTTAGATGAAGCTTAATGTAAATAAAGGATTAAGAAAAAGTAAAATCCCATCATGTTATATAATTTAAAATAAAAAAATCTTCTTATATATTTTATAAATAAGTGAAGAAATACCTCGTATCGAAAAATGAAAAAATATTACATTCATACCATTTAATAAAAACTCACCAATGGGTAAAATTGACATTAAAAATTTGTAGAAGAACAGAAAAAATATTACATATTTAGGATACATGGACATGGATGATAAATATATCCTAGTAAATACTTATGTATAAACAATCTAGGATAATAATGAGATTGCGAAATTATTCCTCACCAATTTATAATTAGTCGAATCGTATACCTCATAAAATTAAAAAAATTATATCCATATGCAGATAATAAAAACATCATAGTAAGAATCATAAAAACATTTATGGGTAGTATAAACACCACACAAAAGAAATAGGTGGTGTATAATGCATATGTTCCACATAAATAAAAGTGAGACAAAATAATGCCTTAACATAGATATGATATACTTTTTATGTATATAAATCTCATGTATAATGATTTAAATAATTTTATTATCATATTACAGAATCATAGTCGATTTTATGAGGTCATAAATTAGCATATTATCATTAGTTTGTTAATAACATTTCATTATTACTCATTATTTGGCTATTAAATGTATCATTTTTGTATGCATGTTTTCTCAAATAAGTTCTAGTTCTCCTTCTTAGCTCATATTTATATCATTTAAGAATTATATTATAATAATATATATCATATTCATTCATTATATACATTTATATAATCATCTTTTAATGGACATCATGTAGAATGAATCACATTTCATCGTGAAAACAGTAGGCTTTAAGTACGCTCGAGTGACGATATCATTCCCATAATTGTGAAATGGTATGGAATATAATGGTATATAATTTTTTACATAATCAATATTATATTATAATAATAAAATATAGTTATCATTTCCATCATTATACCCATCTATGTAAGCTGGCGGTGAAAAAAAGTTTACACCACGGTGTGGAGACGGTAAATCGTACGTATGAACTCGTGGTGATTTTCTTTTTCATATGATGTATAGAAGGTGGAATAAGGTTTTTCCATAACCATAATAACATCATAGTATATATTATATATGAGAGTTATTAATTAAAAATGGAAAAAACAAAGTAAGAGGAATTAAAAGAAGAAATGATCTTGAGAGAGTCAGTAAAGGAGATTACCTCTTCTACGGCGAGTTCCCTCTAGATCTCCTCTAAAAGGCACTAAGGATGGTCTTTTGTAAGATCTCAAAATGTTATGAAGTCATATCAAGAAATTTTTCAGGTAATTTTTGAATATTTTAAGTACTTTAAACTTGGAGTAGTGGATTGGAGAGCGTTTAGGTGATTTTTTAAGGAAAATAATGGATTGTGGGTTGTGCAATGTTTGCATACGATTTGAAAAACCATGTTACCAAACTGTGCCAAGCATGAAAAACTGGGTAGAGGGGTCCATAAGGGTTGCACAAGGTTTTAAAAAACTATGCGGCCAAACTATTCCAACCATGCAGACCTGGACAGAGAGGTCCTCACGGTTGGCGCATGGTTTGCCTAACTGTGCACCTTTGCCCAGGAAACCGTGTATGTGAGATTTTAATTCTGAAAATCCTTTTTAAATCCACCTGAACCCCCATGAATTCCATATTTTTAACATTGGCTTCGTATTAATGAATTCTAGGTATTTTCAAAGCCTCCCAGAGAGATTCTAAGGTGATCTGAACACCATTCTTTAAGATTGAAAGCCCAAATTGAAGATCCTCTCTCCTCAGGGTATGTGGATTTCATCCCATTGCTTCTCCTATACTTTTCTCTATCACTACATGATATTTTCATGGAGAATATTCACTGTTTCCATGAATATAAACCTATTTGTTATGATCTAGTTCTAGTATTGTGAATCTAGATCTATATTTTCAATATCTTGATGCCTTTAATCTTAATTTTGGTTTTAGGGATTTAGATTCAGAGCTAGATAGATGAAATTGTACCACTCAGATTTTTTGGGATTTTTGTTGGGATAAATTCCATAAATAAACCTATGTAGGTGGTTTAAATTGAACTCCCATATTCATGATTTATGATATGTGAATGTGAGTTAATGTTTATCTATATTTCCCTTGATGATTGATTTCCTAAATTTGAGTAATTAGTAATGTTAATTTGAATTGAGTTTTCCTTAGTGATTAACTGATAATTTATCACAGAACAAATGATGGGGGGTTTCCCAAATAGATCTTTTAGAGATTTTATTTTTTAATTGAGATATTTTAATTGAGAAACAAATTTTATCATGATAAGATAATTAATTGTGGGGAATTAATTATATAACTATGTTTGCCTATGTATGATAATTAATTATGATAATTATTTATGTTCCATGTTGTGATATAAAATAATTAATTGTGATAATTAATTATGAATTTTTGGGTTTTGATTTGGATAATTAATTGTGAATAATTAATAATGGAAAGATAATTTTGTTGATTGATTAACTAATTTACGAATTAATTAATGGGTTAAATGATTATTTGATTTTTGAATTAACCAATGGCCTTTGAAATGTTTAACTAATTGAGGCATGACATCCTAGACTGATTAGAATTTCGGACTTCGAAATAATGTTCCTCCCCAATAGTTATCCAATCTTTAGATTATGGGGTGCTAGGCATGATGACCTACACTGAATGGTAATTAGAGTGCTAGGAATGACAACCTACACTCAATGAGATTTGTGGTGCTAGGTATGATGACCTACAACAAATGATTAATGGTAATAATGAATGATGATTGAACTGAGAATTGTGGTTCTAGGTATGATGACCTACACAAAATTATTAATGGTAATAATTAATGATGATTCAAATGAGAATTGGGGTTCTAGGCATGACGGCTTACACCAAATGATTAATGATAAAGAATGATGATTCAAATGGGAAACATGAATTGAATTGGATGAATGTGATGATTAAAGATTAAATGACAATGTGATAACTGTTTAAATTATGCTTTGTATTTATTAATTTTTAAAACTGAATGCACTATCTTTTGACTAGACTTGTTTTAGACACCGTTGTGGGTGGCTTACGGAGTTATAATCACACCCTATTCAGGCCGCATGATCGGTACCCAAGCCGACTTTGTTGTTGAAGGAATGAATAAGGGAAAGGTCTTGTGATAGGGTGAAGTTTGGGATTGGAGTATGGGACATGGAACCAGATGTGGTTCTGGACCTTCTTGGTAGTCGTTGTGTCTTTATTTTCAGTTTAACTATAGTCACATGGAACTTGCATTGTCATAGAATTTTTACCTTTCATTTGAGTATTTTATTTTTGAGTTTTTACTATCATATGTCATGGTATTGTTCTGGTTATTTATACACTTCCATACTTGGTTACTATTATTTACTTCCGCTGGAATTTTATTCTGATAATAGAGGGTATAGACTCCCCAAGACTGACTTACCAGACCCTTGTTACTAGTCGACACCCTCTTGTGTACGGGGAGTCATGCTTGAGGGCATATGGTCAACTAGCTCGGGGCACCAGTTAGTGGCTCTTGGGTCAGGATGTCCCAAAGTGGAATCAGAGGAGATTTTTTCTTTCTTTTTATTTTGTCTTACAATTTTTGGAAAGGTAGACAGAAGACTAGGAAGAGTCGAGGCTTGGTAATGAGCTTGTGCATGGGAGTCTCAAACCCATGTATGGAGGAAAATCTATGTACTCATGGTGGGATTATTGTGATTGTTGTTTGTTGTTACAGTTGTATATTATTTCACCTTGGGTGACGCACTTGTGGTATGATGTGATATTTCTTTTGAGAATTGTTAAATTTTTATTCGTGGAATGAATAGGCATGATACTTGAGTTTGAAGGCATCATTCTAGGTACTCATGGGTGTTGTGACTTGCATCATTCTAATCACTCATGGGAAAATGAGTAATGGGTAAGTTGTTGAAATTAAACTATTTTTCCTTGATGTGAGATTGAAACAATGATGTAAAATGAGAATAAATGGGTGTCTAATGATAACCTTGATTGATGAAATGATTTTGTGAAATTAATTAATTTGAAATATTGTGATTAATTAATGGTTGGATTAATTAATGAGAATGATTATTCCCTTGTTAAAAAAGATCTAGGAGTAGAATGGTTAAGGGTAGTGATAAGAACTTGGTGTTGACCGTGTGGTGAGAAAAAGGGGAAATGGACATGTTTAAACTTGTTGTGTTAGTTTCTCCTCTTAAGTACATGTTATAATGTTTCGTTATGATACATAAGATGTTTATATAGATTTGTAGAGATATTCATCTACAACATTTGTTGAGGGAGAGACCGAGGGTTTTTTCCTGGAATGAACTTCTAGATAGGGAGCTTGAGGCACCATTGGTGTAAGCTGAGGAAGAAGGGGAAAAGTTCCTAGAGAACTTTTCTCATTTCATGCAATTCAGAGAGAGACCTAGGGTGGGTTCAGAAAAGTATGTCTGAGTTGATAAGGGAGTTTCAGCTACAACACTATCCTATTTTTACTAGAGAGGGTGAAACTGAGGGAGTTGAATTATGGATTGAAACCATAGAGACAATACATGAACATTTGGAGCCTTCGGCTGAGAGGAGGGTTAATTTGGATGCTTATACGCTATGAGGTTTAGTGATGCACTAGATGTAAATTCAGGTACGATATGGATAGACTGAAAGTATGTTATGGAATGAATTTTTGGAGAAGTTCTTAGAAAAATTTTATCCAGACACACTGAGGCAAGAGAAGGATTCAAATTTTATGCATCTGACTCAAGGGATCATGTCCATAGTAGAGTACGCTAAATGTTTCACATATTTACAACGTTCTTCTCCAGCATTGGCGGCAGATGAGGTATCTTCAGAAAAACGATTTCAGGATGGTATTAAGTGTGAAATTAAGTCCCAGGTGAATATCATTAGGCTGAAGAAATGTTCAAAAGTGGTTAATTGGGCTCCAATTTTATATGGGAACTTGAAGTAGGCTTCTAGTACTAGATAGGTAGCTTGAAGATTAAAGAGTGGGCCTTCCGAAACCATGAAACACTATCACGAGAATATTAGTATGGATAGTAAAAACAAAGGTGGATAGTTAAGAGGAACAATTACGCCATATATTTATCATGTACTTTTCCACTAGTGTGGTAGGCATGGACACTATCATACACATTGTCCCCGACCACCAGTGGAGTTATAGTTTTGTTACAATATGAGACAACTATTGAAGTTCTATAGGAAGCAGTGACAGGCTGGTGCTGAGGGAGAAGATGTACATAGTCAGAGTGTGGGAAGGGGCTCTTCTACACCATACAAGTCTTGTAGTTGGAGTTGTACTAACAAAGGAGGTAGAGGTAGTGGATGTGGTTCTTTAGGGTATGAGCACCCGTATTAGCATAGTGGTGCTACTCATGGGAGTCGGGCGACACCAGAGTGAAGAGGGGTAAGGTAGTTACATTTAGTGTAA
This sequence comes from Viscum album, assembly GCA_963277665.1. Lineage (NCBI taxonomy): Eukaryota > Viridiplantae > Streptophyta > Magnoliopsida > Santalales > Viscaceae > Viscum > Viscum album. The sequence goes on from OY728156.1 coordinate 540,378,632, forward strand.
CCTATACTTGTGGAGAGAGTGGCTAGGCCATCGACAGTGAGAGGTACTATTCTAGTTGCTTCTACTTTAGCTACTACCTTGTTTAATACTAGTTCCTCTCATTCCTTCATATCTACATATTTTGTTAATGGCTTGAGCCTAGAGGTGATGTCCATAAGTGGGATGATGAATATTGATACACCGTTGGGAACACAGACTAGGGATATCTATTTATGAAAGGTATGTTCTCTAGAGATCAGTGAATATCGATTCCTTTAGGATATCTATGTCCTTGATATAACAGGCTTTGATCTGATTATGGGTATGGACTGGCTAGTCGCATACCGAACCCACATAGATTTTTATCTCAACATAGTGACCTTTGTATCTCTTGAGGGTGACGAATATGTACTTTGTGGATAATGGTATATCCATGCATGTAGAGCTAGTATAATTACTCAGCAACTAAGAGAGATCAGAACCCAAGTTTCCAGCCTTTTGCTGGATGATGGGATTGGTAGGAAATTTGTACTTCCACTAGTAGAAGAACTGTTTCAGGATATCTTTCCTGAAGACTTTTCAGGGTTGCAACCTAAGAAAGATGTGGAATTCACTATTGAGATCATACCGATGGTTGAGCTGGTATCTATTCCACCTTACAGAATGACACCGACTAAGCTTCAATATCTCAAAAACATAGTTGGATTAGTTGGAGGATAAAGGGTTTATTCATCCAAGTATGTCACCAAGGGGATCACCTGTTTTGTTTGCAAAGAAGGCCGATGGGTGTTTAAGCTTGTGTGTCAACTACTAGAAGTTGAATAAAATGACTATAAAGAACCAAAATCCTCTTCCATGTATTGATGATCTATTTGACCAGCTGAAGTGGGACAGTGTGTTCTCAAAGATTGATATCATATTAGGGTATCATTAGGCGAGAGTTAAGACTTCTGATATACCGAGAACTGTTTTCATGAGTAGGTATGGCCTTTATGAATTTTTCATAATTCCATTTGGGTTGACTAATTCTCTAGAAGTTTTTATGTACTTGATGAATATTATCTTTCATATGTACATAGATTAGTTTGTGGTGGTGTTTGTGGACGACATATTAATGTACTCTAAGACTCATGAAAATCATGCTCAACATCTTGAAATTGTCTTGGGTACACTGAGAGAGAATAAGCTATATTCCAATCTATCTAAATGTAAATTTCGGATTGACATGATACAATTTTTTGGGAAAATCATCTCAGAAGAAGGTGTGGTAGTAAACTCAGAAATAGTTAAGGTGATAGTTTCTTCGGAGAAGCACAAGAATGTTTTTGATATTCGAAAATATTTTGGGATTAGATGGTTATTACATGAGGTTTATCTAAGAATCTTCCTAAATGGAAGCACCACTTACTAGTTTGAAAAATAAAGGGATGAAGTTTTTTTGGACAGAAGCATGCGAGAATACATTCAATGAATAGAATAAGAACTTGAAATCAACACCAATTTTGGTATTAACTGAGTCGGGTGAGGAGTGCACAGTGTATTGTGATGCTTCTGGGGTCGGTCTTGGATATGTGTTGATATAAGGAGGTAAAGTCATTGCTTATGGGTCTAGGTAGTTAAGGACACATGAACATAATTACCCTACACATGACCTCAAGTTTTTAGTAGTGGTTTATGATCTTAAGTGTTGGTGACACTATCTTTTGGGTGAAAAGTTTATAGTTTTTACAGATCACAAAATATTGAATAATATATTTTCATAGAACGACTTGAATCTTTAGCAGTGAAGATGGGTAGAGTATATGCAATCCTTTGATTTTGAATTGGCATATACAACCGGGAAGGGGAATTGTGTGGCTAATGCCTTAAGCAGAAAAACTCAGACTCAGTTGGAACATGATTCAAGTGTAGGTTGGAAGATGATGAATCTACTGGCATAAATGCATGGGTGTTTCAAGAGAGTTAGGAGAGGATGACTATGGTTTTTGTAGCAGTGGAGTCTAGACTTCTGAGACAGATCTAGGATAAGAAATATGAGCATCCAGAGTGTTTATCCTTGAGGGAAATCCATGAAGGTGGGGAGACACATCCAGACTATAAAATAAATGATTATGAGTTCATCTATGTGAAAAATTGGGTTATTGGGCCTACGAGTATGTGAGAGGAACTCATGAGACAATTTCATACTTTATTTTGGGCGGTACATCCTAGGGTGAAAAAAATGTACCATTACCTTCAACGATAGTTTTGGAGGATTGGCCTGAAAAATGATATAGTAGGGTTCGTAACATAATGATTCACCTTTAAGTAGGTGAAAGAAGAACATCAACGACCTAAAGGCCTATTGCTACCATAACCTATTCCAGAATGATATTGGGATGACATGACTATGGATTTAGTGGTAGGACTACCAAATAATATTAGGAAGAATTATCCTATCTGGGTTATTGTGGATCAATTAATGAAGGTAGCACACTTCTTTCCTATCAAGGAAGCCTTTACAGTAGAGAAGTTGGTAGAACTGTATGTGAGACAGATAGTTCATATTTATGGGGCGCCACAGAATATTGTTTTATATCATGATTCACACTTTACTTCACGATTATAGGAGGGTTTATAGAGGGCTCTTGGTACAAATCTTCTGTTAAGTATAAACATCCACCCACAGACAGAGGGAAAACCAGAGTGTACCATACAGGTGTTAACGAATATACTACGAGCATGTGTGCTTGACTTTGGTGATTCTTCTGAGAAGCACATGGCTTAAGTGGATTTATCCTATAAAAATAGTTATCATGAAAATATAAATATGGTAACATAAAAGGAACTTTATGGTAAACCTTGTATATCATCACTATGATGGTTATAGGCGGGTGAGTCCGAGCTGTTAGGACCGAGTCTTGTTCGAGAGACATCAGAGCAAGTGCTATTAATTCAAAAGCGTATGGATATGGATCAGAGTAGGCAGAAGTCATATGATTATAGATGGAGATAAACCATAGAATTTATAGATGGTGATCATGTATTCCTTTGGGTAGCACATAGATTGGGTCACTACAAGATATGGAGGTAGGGAAAGTTAGCGCCCAGGATTGTAGGACCGTTTGAGGTGCTGGAGAGAATCGGGCCAGTGTTGTACTGATCATCACTTCCCCAAAAATCTAGTGATATGAATTATGTTTTCTATGTGTCAAATTTATAAAGGTATCACCCTGACCCTTCTCATGTGATTGATGTGGAAGTGGCTGACCTCGAGACTGATGCATCCTTTGAGGAGCATCCGATATGTGTGTTGGGTCGTAGTGAGAAAGTGTTATGGATAAAGATCGTGATGTTAGTTAATGTGTTATGGAAACCTAGAAATGTTCAAGAGAAAACTTGGGAATGGGAAGCAGACTTGGGGGATCAATGGACCAATATTTTTGGTTCAGAATCATAGACAAGTTTGGAAGCATAGCTCAAGGACGAGCTGTTATAAGGTGGGGAGATTGTAAGATCCTGACCTTTTCTGGAGTCATCTTAGGCACGTTTTCAGGTACTTGTTTAATTTATTGAGTACCTTTAACATGGATTAGTGGATTGGGGTGCGTTTTCATGAATTTTTAAGGAAAAATTATAGACATTGGTTTGTGCACGGTTTGACAAACCATGCGACTAAACCGTGCCTAGCATGCAAAACAGGATAGAGGGGTCCACACAGTTTGTGCACAGTTTGAAAAACCATGTGGAAAAACTATTCCAACAATTCAAACCTAGATAGAGACGTCCACACCACTGGAATACAGTTTACCTAACCATGTGCCTCTTCCAAGGAAACTATGCAGGCATGATTTTAATTCTGAAAATCCTTTTTAAAACCACCCAAACCCCCGAGACTTCCATATTTTCAACCATGGCTCGAGATTGAAGAATTATAGGTGTTTCCAAAGCCTCCCTGAGATATTCCAAGGAGATCCTAACACCATTCTTCAATATTGAAATCCCGGATTGAAGATCTTCTCTCCTCTTAGTAAGTGGATTTCATCCCGATGCTTCTTCCATTCTTTCCTCTATCTTTCCATGATAATTTCATGGAGGATATTCACCATTTTCATGAATAAAAATCTATGGGTTTAGATCTAGATCTAGGATTGTAAATATAGTTCTAGATTTTAATAATCTTGTTGCCTTTGATCTTAATTTTGGTTCAGGTATTTAGATTTGGAGCTTGATCGACGACGTTGTGCCGCTCGGATTTTTAGGGATTTCTATTGGGATAACTTCTATCAATAAACTGAGGTAGGAGGTCTAAATCGAACTCCCATATTCATGATTTATGAAATTTTAATGTGAGTTTATGTTTAGATAGATTTCCCTTGATGATTGATTTCCTAAATTGTAGTAATTGGGAATGTTAATTTGAATTGAGTTTTCCTTGGTGATTAATTGATAATTGATCATGAAAAAAATGATGGGGGGTTTCCCTAATAGGTCTTTTAGAGATTTGATTTTGTATTTGAGATATTTTAATTGAGAAATTGATTTGATTATGATAATATAATTTATTGGGGGGAATTAATTATGAAACTATGTTTGGCTGTGTAAGATAATTAATTATGAGAATTAATTATGTTCCATGTTGTGATCTTAGATAATTAATTGTGAGAATTAATTATGACTTTTTGGGTTATTATTTGTATAATTAATTGTGTAGAATTAATTTGGGAAAGATAATTTTGCTGATTGATTAATTAACTGATGTATTAATTAATGGGTTAAATTCTTAGTTAACTGTTGAATTAAGTAATGGCCTTTAAAAGGTTTAACTAATTTTTGGATTAGTAAATTAATAATGTGGAAAATTATTATGAATTAAATAATGATTAAATGGATGATATTTTGTGGTACTAGGCATTGATTTCTAGACCAATTAGAAGTTGGGACTTGGACATGGCATTCCTCCCCAATAGTTGTCCAAGCTTGAGATTATGGGGTGCTAGGCTTGAAGACCTACACTGAATGAGAATTGGAGTGCAAGGCATGAAAACCTACACTTAATGATATTTGTGGTGATAGGAAAGATGACCTACACCAAATGATTAATGGTAATAATGAATGATGATTCAATTGAGAATTGGGGTGCTAGGCATGACGACCAACACCAAATGATTAATGGTAACAATGGATGATGATTTAAGTGAGAATTGGGGTGCTAGGAATGATTACCTACACCAAATGATTAATGATAATGAATGATGATTAAATTGGGAAAAATGAATTGAATTGGCCTAATGTGATAATTAAAGATTAAATGATAATGTGATAACTGTTTAAATTATGCATTGTATTTATTGCTTCATAAAACTGCACACACTATCTTTTAACTAGACTCATTTTAGACACTATTGGTGGTGGCCTACTAAGTTGTACTCACACCCTATTCATTCAGCCTGATTGGCACCTTAGCATACTTTGTTGTTGTAGGAATAGATAAGGGAAAGACTATGTGATAGGTTGCAGTTTGGGATTTGAGAATGGGAGAGGAAACCATATGGGGTTCGGGACCCGCTTGGGGGTCGTTGTGTATTTATTTTGAGTTTTATTATAGACACTTGTAACTTGAATCATCATAGAATGTTTTACCTTTCAGTTGAGTATTGTATTTTCAAGTTTTGACTATTATATGTCATGGTATTGTTATGGTTATTTATACGCTTCTGTACTTGGTTATTTTTATTTTTTTCCATTGGTGTTTTATTCTGATAATAGAGGGTATAGTCTCCCTAATAATAACTTAATAAACCCTTGATGCTAGTTGGAACCCTCTGGCATACACGGAGGTGCTCTTGAAGGCATGTGGACAACCGGCTCAAGGCACCGTTCAGTGGCTCTCAGGTCGGGACGTCACATCTTTTGAGAATACCAACACCTCTATAATGTGAAAAATGAATTTTATAAGAGAAATGGTTAGGTTATGGCCAATATTGAAGGCTAAAAGTGAAGTGAAATGGAGAGGGATGTTTTTCCCTTTTATAATTGATTTGAGGGAAAATTTTGGAAACTAAAAAAATATTAATTTATAATAAACTCAAACATAATAAAAAAACCAACCAAATGTCCTTATTAATAAGTTGAAATTTGAGAATGTTGTAATCTCATCAAACAATAATTTTTATCCATTTTTTTATTTCATTTTGAACCTTATCATTTCATTTTACCCTTAATTATTCTCTTTTAATTTTAACTAAGGTAAAAAATTGTTCAATATTAAAATAGTGTAATTTTTACTTATTTAGTGTAAATTAAACCACAAATGAATAATATAGAACATTTTAGATTAAAAAAAATATTTTATATTTTTTAGAATAGATTATTATTTTTAAATAATTTAATAAAACATTAGTTTGAAAAAATATCAATTGTGTCAATTATGATACTATTAATTTAATGGATTTTTAAAAAATACCAAGATAAGATGTTACCCTAAAAAATATATTTTATTATATCTCTAAGGTGTAAAGGTAATTGATATTTTTTTTGATATATTTATTATCCCAAATTTTATTTATTTTTGTATTTTTAATAAGCTTAATTTGATATTTCCATTAATAAAATTACCAGTACATCAGTTTTGTATAATTATTTAATATACATATTTTTGGGTAAAAATTAAAAATAAAATAATACGATAAAGATAATTTCTCTATATTTCATCATAATACTTATAGTAGAATATATCTCTTATAAAATCCTACATAAAAATGTTATATATATATATATATATATTAAAACATGAATATGACAACCTTAACATCACTTTAAATAAAATGTTATAAGTGTCATAATCTTTCCCATATGGCTCCAAATGGTCAATAACTCGACCCTTGGATAATTATTTTCAATATATAGTCTACCAATAAGATTTTTTCATATGTTTTAGTCTTTTCATGGTTATTATATTTTAAATAAAAATTATGTTATTTATTTTCCATCAATTAAATAATTTCTACATCATCAATAGATAAACCATTAAGGTAATTATTTATTTCCTAAAAATTGAAAATAAATTACCATGATAAATAGAAAAATTTTATACTTTAAATGATTATTTATAATTGAATTCATTATCTATATAACCATATATTTATAATGATTTAGTTATTAAAATTTGTATGAGACAAATTTTAGTTTTCTTTAAATAAAATAGATCAAATGTTCTCAAATCATCCAAGTGGATTCTAATAGATACCATATAGAACCAAGTATGATTTAGGTCAAAAAATACTCAACCAATGATATTATTAAAAGTGTTTTGGTAATTTTATAATATTAATCTTACCCTTAATTACCTGATTAAACCTATTACCATATTAATAAAAATTACTGAAGTTACTAGTCATAATGCCCAAAAAAATAAAATAATGATAATTACATAATTTGGACTTACTGTTACAAAAATATGTTACCCATTTTTTAAAATTCATAACACAAAAGTTTTAGTAATTAATTTATAATTATTCCCATTGTTTGAATGAGAGAACATGTTTTAAAAGTTGAAACATTACAAAATATTGAAATGAATCTAAATTTGTATTCAATGTAAAATTAATTCCAATGACCTATATCATATCAACTGATAAAAATATACTCTATTTATAATTTTAAACCATTCAATAATATAATTTAACAATATAAATTATTTTTATTAAAAAAGTTTTTTTCAATTAAAATTTAGTATATTTTTACTATTCAAAAAAACTTAAAACTTATCAGAAAAATATCATAAATTATTCCAAAGTAAATTTTTATATACTGCTTCCAAATAAGAATTTTGTTTTGTTAAATATAATATAAAAAAGTTTCAAAACTAGATTTTAAATAGTTGTTCAATCAAAATGCAACAAAACATCGTTTTAAAAAAATACCTCTTTTATCTGAAAAATTGAATTTGTTCTTATATCATGTCTATAAAAAATATAAGATGAATTTTAAACGTTATATTAAATATATTACATATCTATTAAATTAATAATATCCTTAATGAGTGATTTTATTATTTTATAAACTCACTTGTTTGAATTTAAATATTTTTTCAAAATAAAATTGACATTGTTCATACACGCCATTATAATTACTAGGTTATAAGGTGGCATACTAATATTTAGAATTTCACTTAAACTCGGTCATGCATGGAATGAATTATATAATGTGAAATTTTGTATAATAGAATACAAGAATATTGTTTTGTATATTTCAAGCTAAGAAAGTTTTTCATATAGCACATGCTTACCTTAGTGTAGTGTACAACACAAGACATCAAAGAAATTAAAAAAAATATATCTCATAAAAATATTGGGGTATTATAATACCCACTATTATTATAGGGATACACTAATGAAAAATAATAATAATTAGTAGAATAACATATATCCATAAACAGAATAGTAAAAAGATCACAGGATGACCAAAACTAGAGATAAAATATATAAAATTGAATAGAAAATATGCCATGCTAAGTACATACAAAGTGTCAAAATGAAAACCCAAAAATAAATACACTAAAAAATCTGAAGTGTGTCCTGAATGATGTCGAGTTCCATTAACCATGCTCCATCCTATCTCAACCACCTAACATAGGGAATTTTCCATTATCTCATTCTATAAACACAAAATCTATTCGAGTAGTGATCAGGAAACTTGAGTTGGGTGTGAGTAAAAATCAGTAGGCCACCACAAATAGTGTCTAAAACAATATCTAGCCAATAATAGATTGTTTATTTGTATAAATAATAAATAAATTAATTAAAGTAAAAAATTTATATTTATTCAAATACTTTTATTTAACTACATAACCCCTGGGTTTCCAAAGCCACCTGAACCTCAATACCTACTTCGGCCCGTCCGAGAGTCTGAATCACTTCACATTATCAATTAATTATTCATTTATCAAATGGCCTTTCATTATCCATTTTATTTCAATTCATAATATGGATAATTGGAACCATAATACAATGTGACTATTTAAAGTGTAGACCACCATGTCTAGTGACCCATGAGTAATTGGAGAATTAGACCATGTCTCATGTATCATGGGTATTTTAAATATCAATCTATATCCCACAAAATATTTTATACATTCTTTGAGACTAGAATGTCATGTCTAACACCTCTTGGGTATTTGGAGCATCAGTTCATATCTACACCTTGTTTTCTCAATCAATCACATATATCACATGTATCATATATTTCATGTTAATTAATTCAAAAATTAATTAATCATAACAAATCCATTGATTAATTCAACAATTAATTAATCATGACAAACCCTTCAATTAGTTCATCAGTTAATTGATCACAAAAAATCTATTAATTAATTAATTAATCAATTATACCCATTACATTTATTAAATTTTATAAAAATAAATTAAACAATTTATTTCTTGGATTTCATAATCACAAAATCTCAATAATTAATTCCATAATTAATCACCCTATATAAAATGCTTCACAATACAAAAATTCTCATAAATTAATTCAAAAATTAATTTATACCATTAAATAATCTCAATTTTCTATAATTAATTCAAAAATTAATTATTCCTAAAATACCAAAATTATATTATTTTAGCAATCAATCCAATAATTATTTATTATATCCTCAAATTCAAAATCTCAATAATTCTCATAAATTAATTCAACAATTAATTTATACCATTTGTGATCACCTAATTAATAAATTCAATAAATTAATTAATTCAATTTGGAAATAAAATTGCTAAAAAAACTCCAGAAATTATACAATTATATACACATAATCATGACTATGGTATTTGAATAATATAACACCTACCTAGATTCTTTAACGAGTGATCTCCCAATGAATATTCTTAAAATTCAGTGATGTAACAATATAGAATGACATCAAGATTTAAATCCCTAAATTACAATTTAATATATCATGATCCTTAAATTATAGATCTAAATCTATAATCATAGACCAACATATAATTAAAATATAAGAATAACTCTTTCTAGGATGGAAGAATAAATGAGGATAAATAAGAAACCAATGGAATGACATCCACGTATCAGTATGAGATAAAATCTTTGATTTGGTATTTGAATTGTAAATAAAGGAGGCCATGAATTCTTGGAATCTATCTATAGGGCTCCAAAATTATGAAAGAGATGCTCTAGTCGAATATGGCTCTAAATGAGATTGAAATGGGTGTTTAAAAATAATTAATAATAATTTTAATGTTAATTAAATTTACACTCATGGTTTTCTAGGTACGAGCACATATTTTCCTCTAACAATGAACCTAAAACATGCACCTCCATTGTAGGGGTGAAAAGTTACTCCTATGATGGCACATAGTTTGACAAACAATGAACTAACCATGAAAATACTCACTATCCATGATTACACGGTTCATTGGTTTGGGTGCATAGTTAGGGAAAAATGTACGCAGACCATACACATCCCTATGTCATCAAATTTTTCAATTTTTTTACGAAAACAGCCCCAAAATTAAAAACAAAACAAAATTTCTCAAATAAGGACAATGGAGTACTAAAAATCAATCATGATGCAACTCCAAAAATGTTCAGTATCTTAATATCTCCCCATATTATAATAGCTCAACCTAGATCTATACACCCATGAATATCCCAAATTATGATTCAAAATGATTGGGCCATTGAGCCCTTATATATGCATCCCATTCCCTTAATTCCTCCTGCACACAACCAAGTTTCCACAATATATAAATTATTAGTATAGTCTTTCCCAGAAACACTTTATCATTGTGATCTAACACACATATCAGATTTTCTTCAAAGGACTCATTTATTTTAAGTTAAAAATCATCCAACTTGATCACATGTGATGGTTTGAGGTGATTTTTCAGAAGTTTTTACACATAGAAAATGTCATGCATTTCACTGTATTTTAGTGGAAGAGCCAATCAGTAAGCCACCAGCCTAATTCTCTCCATAACCTGAAATAGTCCAATGAACCTGGGCCCCAATATGCCCAGTCTTTGTATCCTATAGTGACTCAACCTAGGATACACCTAAAAGAATACTCTATCACCCTATGTAAACTCAAGGGGTTATAGATATCGATCGACATATGACTTATGTATCCTCTAATCCGTAGCCATATGTTTTTAAATCAGTTTCACCTGTTCTAACGTCTCCTACAGGAGACTGAGTCCCAAAAAATTTGACTCACTTACCACACTTCAACGTAGTGGAGATCTTCATGGATTACCATAAATAGCCTTATAAAATTCCATCTATATCATTTCATGACTACTATTATTATATGAAAACTCCACAAAAGATGGGTGCTTCTCCCAATACCCACTAAAGTCTAGGACACACGCTTGAATTATATCCTCAAGCACATGTATAGTATGATCCTACTTACCAAGTATCTATATGTGGAATTCCATACTCAACAAAACCTATATTCTAATAATCTTTAGTAAGCCTGGAAAAAATAATGAAATAATGAGTGAGTCATGGTTTGAAACTATAGTATGTGGCACCCCATGCATGAATACTATTACCTGAACATATGATTCTTCCAACTGCTCTACATAGATAGTCTCCCATATAGAAAATAAATTTTCTACTTTCATCAGTCTATCCACAATAACCAATATATCATCATTCTACTAGTCCATCCTTGGGAGACCCATCACAAAGTTTAAGGTCACGTCATCCCATTTCCATTTCGGAATAGGCAATGGATTTAGTAAACATCCTGGTCAACGATGCTCAGCCTTCACCTACTGGAAGGTGTTTCATCATGTCACAAATCTAGTTATTTTCTTTTTTATTCCCATCCACTAAAACTATTTTTGTAGTTCATGGTACATTTTGGTAACACCTTGATGCACCTACCACTTCGAAGCATGAAATTACAGCATCAACTCCTCTCAAATGAACATAAGAACAAAAACCCAATTATTAGCATAGATGATCTCATCCTCATATATTCCCCAATTTAAAGGATAATCCCTATCTTCAAGGATTTACCTTAGAGTCAAGCACTCTGAATCCTTATATTTTCTATCTTTGATCCATCTCAAAAATTTACACTCCACTGAAAATGATACGAGATTCATTTTCTCCAGACTCTCCTAAACTATGATGTCCTTCTCCACCAGTAGAGTCATCAATTTTCACTCAACACTAGACTCCTTCACTACATGACTCTGAGATTTCATTCTCAAAGTGTAAAACCCAATGTTTCCTTTCACAGGTGTATAATCAATATCAAAATAAAATGACTATATATACTCAACCCACCTCTATTTTTAAGGATTAAAATCTTGATGTGAAATGATATAATTTATGTTCTTTTTGTTTTTATACATAGTAAACTTTTCTCCCAACATGTAATTCCACCAAAATTTTAAATAATAAAACACTACTTATAACTAGAGGTTGCGAATGGGATTGTCCAATTACTATGGCCTCAATTATTGAGACCTATATGTCTCAAATATATCTCCTTGCATAAACATAAATCCATGTTCTATCCCAAAAGAATCATAGTATACTCTATACTCTTCACATGGATTAGGTAGGATCAAGATCAGTGACAATGTCAGTCACTTCTTCAACTCTTAAAAATCATCATCACAAGATTCTAATAAGTAAAAAATTATCCACTTCTTGGTCAAGCTCAAATAAATTTCCTATAACCATTAAATTTAATTTATGAACCTCATATAATATTCAACTAAACTCAAAAATCTCTAGATATTAGAAAAAATTGGCCACTCCAAAGATACAATTTCTTGTACTTTCTCTGGGTCCACTAACACACATTACTTCAAGATGATATGATCTAATAAGAGTACCTCATCATTCCAAAACTGACACTTATATAGAATTTTGTATAGGAAATGCTCTTTAAGTGTCCTTAATAATATGTCAAGATGTTGGGAATGATCTTCATGAGTCTTTGAGTACACTATGATGTTATCCTCAAACACTACCACAAAATGGTCCAAGTGTGGATGAAAGATGATATTGATCGTGTTCATAAACACTAATGGTGCATTCGTCAACCAAAAAAACATTATAACTAACTCATATAGGACATAACTAATTCTGAAAATATTCCTCAGTATATCATAAGTTCAATACCTCATATGACGATACACTAATGTCAAGTCTATCATGGAAAATATACAATATCCTCTCAACTTATCAAATAGATCATCGATACATGGAAGTGGATACCAGATCTCCCTAGTAATTTGGTTCAACTTTCAGTAATCAACACAGAAGAGAAGAGTCTCATTATCCTTTTTTTCAAACAACAAAAGTGAACCCCAAGGTGACATACTGGGTCAGATAATCCCCTTAACCTCCAAATCCTCTATCTTATTCTTGAGATCTTGTATCACTATCAGTGTCATTCTATATGGTGGAATTGAAACCATCTCAACTCTAGAAATTATCTCAATAGTAAAATTCATGTCTCAAATAGTTATCTGTCCTAATAAATCCTTAGAAAACATATATTTAATCTTTTCTACTATGGGTGGAAATACGTCATGTTTTATATCCCCATCATTTGGTAATACACATAGAAACTAGGTTGTAACCTCTCCCAATTGCTAAGAAATTATCCCTGCTTAGCCTACATGGATATCCCACTCTCCATGGTGAATATAGTTGCCACCCATAGAAAATTTAAAAGTCACACTCCAATTGTAAAAATCAATATGGTCTTGGTATGAAACTATCTTAATCATACCCAAAATTAGGTTGAATCATAACATGTCATGTATATAATGATCCCAAAGAAAAAGATACTCCCAAAATTTGATAAAACACACTATGCACCAATAGATGTCTCTAGACCATACTCTGAGAGGTCTTTCTATATTCAACACCCCTCTCAAAATCTCCAAGACTAGGCTCAACCCAATAACATGTTTTGAAGATATAATGGAATTAGAGGCACCAATATCAAATAAGGAACTAGATAATGTAGAAGATAAAAGATTAATACCTTTCATTTTCGATGGTCCTGCATTACTATCGACATGTATAGGCTGAATGAAATGTAACTGTCCTGACCCTCTTCCATTCCATAAAGTCTAACTCCCTTGAGCTGTGCTACTCTATTGATTTGGGATCTCTTTCCCAAAAGTATGTTGTCGACTACCTATACAACCACAACTAGCAGAATTCCAACTTTAAGAATGGTATGGTGCATGATACCCCATCCATAACTCTAGCTCTGTCATGGTCCTCAATCACTAAACGTCTATCAAGGGTTATTGAAGAACAAATATAAATGAAACATTATTTCACTAACTCAACAATACACTTTTGGTCAGAGAAAATGTTTATGAAAGTGCCCCGACACACTGTACTGGTGGAAAATCACTCAAGTAAGATCCTGAGTAATTGATTCCCCTAATTGGCCTCCTTGATTACCAATATTATTGAAAAATTCCTCTTAATGATTATTCCTACTATCCTAAGTCATTCCTCTACATCATCTATGAAACCAGTTATCTTACACTAGAAGCCTCCTTTAGATTCCCCTTTGAGAAGAGAGGCTAATTCACTACTTCTGAAAAATTCTTCATCCTGAAGATATTTAACTAGGAAATAATTTCCATTTAATCCCATATTTAAACCACATTGTTGTATTAGACTCATATCCATCCAATACTATAGAAAAAATTCCAAATCCATGAAGTGTACAACATAGTTTATCAAAGACACATTCCCTTGATATAGTCTTACGAACTTAGTTTCTCTCTCCTATCATAGTGTGTCTAGATAAAAGTGCTCCAGAAACAAATATTCTCTGTACTTAAATCCCATAGCTACCATATTTTAATAAAATTTATAGATGTCCCACCATCACTTCACCTGACCACATAATATATAGGTAGTGAATTTTTCTCTCTTCTCAGTAGGAGTTTTTAAAGTGGACAAGTAAAATCTAGATAGACAGAATCCAAAAATCAGCTACCTTAGGTCCACCCACTCTAGTAAAAGTTAGAGGGTGTTTTAACTTGAACTCCATACTAATATCACACATTATTTTCACAAACCCTAGGTATCATTATATGACAAGCATGAAGCGAGTAAAGTTTTCTCAGAACTACTCCCCTAATTCCTCAACTCGCACTATCAGTGCCCCAAGTACTACTATGGCTGGAGCATCTCTATCCATATCATCATTTATTCTTCTGAACAAGAGTATTTATAGAGGCATATATCTATAATTCCAAATATACATATTAGGAATCAAAACACATCACTATCACATTTACATAAGAGGAAAATCAAAACAAGTATTTTCCCCAAACCTTGACATGCAGTTAAAGTAGAGATGTAATCACTAACCTTAACCGTACTACACCTAGATCCTAGATAAAAAGGGTAAACATATCTCATTAATCAATTTTTTACATTAGACTCCAATTTTTTTCACATTTTTCATCATTTTATCATTTTTAATTTCTCAAGTAAGGAAAAAAAATTCATGTTTAGCAACATACCCAAGACCCATTTCTCTATTCATGGTTAAAATATTACACGTCATAACAATCCTAACTGCTTAGAATAATGCATGAAACAAAAATCTCATTCCATATTAGTCCATCATTCTATTCTCAAAAAAATTATAAATAATAATTACATCAAACAACATGTGTGTCACCCAAGGTGAAACAATATTCAAATGTAACCGTAAACTAAAATAACCAAAATACTACCATAGGTACTAAGGTTTTCCCCTATAAATGGGTTTGAAACTCCCATAAATGATCTCATTACCAAGGACTTACTCTTATTAGTCTCATCTTAAACCTTTCTAAATAGTAAGACAAAATAAAAATAAAAGAAAACATGACTTTGATACCACTTTGTAACATCCCGATCCAGGTGCCATACACCAATGCCCCAAGATGGACAACCACATGTCCTCAGGCTACCCTCCCTATACGCCCAAGGCCTCTGAATAGCAGAGAGGGTCTAATATAAATCATGGGGAGACTATACCCACTTTTATTATAGTGATACATAAAAATAAAACAATTATCAATAGCAGAATATCATATAACAATAAACTAAATAGTACAAAGATCATAAGATTAAAAAATATTGATACAATATATAACACTGAACTAGAAATATTTCATAATATGTGCATTCCAAGTGTCAGAATGAAAACCCAAAAATAAATACACAAATGAATCCAAAGCGGGTTCTTAACCACAATTGATTCCCTCAACCATGATTCATCATGACTCAGCCACCTAACATAGGGCCTTTTTCCTTATATTATCTTTCAATCAAGAAATCTATTTTGGTACAAATCAGGATTCTAGAGTAGGGTGCGAGTAAAACTTAGTAGGACACAAAAAATGGTGTCCAAAACAATATATAGTCAATAAAAATTTATGTATTTATATAAAGAATAAATAAAACAAATAAAGTAAAAAATTAATATTTATTCAACTAATCTTTATTTAACTATGTAATCCCTGAGTTCCCATGGACACCTAAACCTCAATACCTACTTTGGCCCATGTCATAATGTGAAAAACTTCACAATATCAATTCAGAGTTCATTTACCAAATTGTCTTTCAGTATCCATTTAATTTCAATTCATCATACGACTAATTGGAACCATAATCCAATTCCACTATTTAATGTGTAGATCTTCATGTCTTACACCCCATGAATATTTGGAATATTTTTCCCTGTCTCACACATCATGGGTATCTGGATCATTAGTCCCAGTCCAATACAATTTGCATGGGTGGCTTGAGTATTGAACTCCATTTTGAAGACCCCATGGGTATTTGGAGCACTAGTCCATGTCCCACACACCATTTTATCAATAAATCACATATACCACATGTATCATAAATTTAACATTAATAAATTAAATACTTAATTATTCATGAGAACTCCATTGACTAGTTCAAAAATTAATTAATCACAAAAGACCATTCAATTAATTCATCAATTAATTCGTCACAACAACTCCACTAATTAATTCACCAATAAATTAATCCCATTACATTCATTGAATATTCTTACAATTAATTCAACAATTAATTACCATAATTTCATAATAACAAAATCTCAGAAATTAATTTCACAATTAATTATCCTAAATCAAAATATTCACAATAAAACAAATCTCTTAAATTAATTCAATAATTAATTTATACCATTAAATAATGTCAATATGCAATAATTAATTGAAAAATTAATTATTCCTCAGAATTCCACAATTAAAATGTTTCAATAATAAATTCAACAACTAATTATTAAATCCTTAAATTCACAATCTGAATATTCTCATAAATTAATTCAACAATTAATTTATACCATTCAAGATAGCCTAATTAATTAATTAACAAAATTAATTAAGTAAATTGGGAAATATAAATTCTGAACAACTCTAAAAATTATACAATTACATAAAAATAATCCTGGAAATGGTATTTGAGTAATAGAACAACTACCTCGATTCTTAGATGATAGAATTCCCAATCGAAATCACTAAAATTTAGTGGAGTAATGGTGTAGAATGAGAACTGGATCTAACTCTCTAAGTCATGATTGAATAAATCAAGATCCATAAATTATAAATCTAGATATATTCCAAATATAAGAATAAACCTTTCTATTTTGGTTGAATAAATTAGGATAAATGGAAAACTAATGGAATATAATCCACATACTAACATGGGTTCATATCATCAATCTAGGATTTGAATCGCAAAGAATAATGGTTAAGAATGATTGAAATATGTCTGAAGGCCTCCAAAATCATGATATAGTTGTTTTGGTATAATTGGGTTTTATTTTGGAATAAAATGAGGGTTTTTAAATAATTAAAACTTATTTTTGGGTTAATTAAATTCCCATGCACGGTTTGTTGGGCAGGGGCACACAGTTTCCTGTAACCGTGCACCTAAACTATGTGCCTCATTTGTAGGGGTTCATAGTTAAC
The DNA here is from genome assembly GCA_963277665.1 of Viscum album. Lineage (NCBI taxonomy): Eukaryota > Viridiplantae > Streptophyta > Magnoliopsida > Santalales > Viscaceae > Viscum > Viscum album. The sequence goes on from OY728156.1 coordinate 540,396,613, forward strand.
TATAAGAGAGATAATGGTTTAAAAAACCATGATACAACCATGGAAATAACAACTATTTAGGGTGACATGGTTTGTTGTGCTAGGGCTCACGGCTAGGGAAAACCATGCACTAACTATGCACTACTCTATTTCTTCCATTTTTGTAAAAAAAAATCACCAAAACAGAACCCTAGGTAAAACCCAAAAAAAATTACTCAGATAACGATAAAGGAGTAACTATAATCAAGTGTGATAATAATTCACAAAATGTAAGGATTTTACATAAATATTTTCCATAATAAATGTGGATTGAAAGATAAAAATATAAACGTGCAAGGGAAATAATTTTTAATAATTTTTAAATGTTTCTATTGAAACCTGCAATGTAAAAAGAGAAATAAATCATTCATTTGAAAATAGGTAGAGATAAATTTTATGAATACTAAAAATAAATACAATTTTAATTTCAAAATTACAAAGGAGACCACTATGTGGAATATTAAATATGGATGTGGAAGATAAAGATCTCATTTAGAAAGAATGGGAATTATTCTTAAAATCAAACTTTTTTTGGTGAAAGAAAATCATCAACATAATTTCCTAGAATATTAGGAGGAAATGAATTATAATTTCATTAAGAAATGGAATAAATCCATTTTAAATCCCATATTTAATAGGAATTACTATGAATCATGAAAATAAGCTGAGTCAAGAAAATCAAAAACATTTTTCTCTCGAATTACATGAATGTTAGTTAACATCCAATTTAATAAAAATAACCATATTATTATCCTATTTAAGAACCTAATTCATATATATTAACCCCAATAATTTTCATTCATAAGAAATAATTAGAAACAAATTTTTTATTTATAGTTTGTTTACATCATCAAAGGTTTGTAATTTTTATTATTTGGCACATGATTTAAAATGTCAATTCCGATTACCATTATTTGATAACAAGTTCGTCATTAATATATTATAAAATTTACTAGAATATATGCTTTAAAATGATTAATTCTATTCTATTATAACTTTAACAATGAGTCAACCATGATACCTCAAGACATAATCAATAAAGAGTTTATTTTTGGTAAAATTTTATGACCAAAATATAGTATGTAAAAAATGTATTAAATATTAATATAACCCTTCCAAAAAAACAAAAAATATTTATATAATAATTTTATTTTTTTCATTAAATACATTATTAGATCCATTTAAGTAGGATGGTGATAGAAAAAAAAGTATGTCATTCCATGGAATTGGTAGTCTACATGTATATAAGGATAACATTTTAATTTTCCAAAGAAAAAGTGAATTGTAGAAAATTTATTATAATTTTATAATCATAAAAATGTTATAAATATCCTATTTCTTTCATAAATACCATCTTTCAATGTGTGGCCACTATAAAAAATTAATTATGTTTCATTATGAAGTAATTATTCTACATGTAATCATGAATGAAATTCTTATTTTTTTTTTGAAAAAAGGGTAAAAAGAATGTATTTTTTATCCCATAAGATTAAAAACATATCAGTATATAGATAATCTATTTTTTTTTCATTTTTAAAAGGATAATATAGTTTATAATGTGGAATATAGTTATAGAAAAATTATTAACAAGTGATTAGTACTTACGCTGACAATTTGGACTTTCTCTTGAAGTAATTCTTAGAAATAGAGAACGTAAGGTTTTTCCTTGAATAAGTGGGATGAAAATTTTTGGGGAGGGATATAGTGGATGTTTAATGGGAATATTTATAATATTAATTCAAAATCATAGTTTCCTTAAAGGTGTGGTGTACTTCCTCTTTTATAAGTGATTATAGTTGCATTTTTAAATTAATATAAATGGTAATGTCACAATTGAAATGTCAAATGGATCTAATAATGGAAAATAATGGAGTGAGGAAAGGGTAACATTGATATACCAATCCTGTACTAATTTTAGGACATGTTTTTAATATTTTTTAGGTTTCTCACCCATGCTTAAAACCTTTTTATCTTAATTTACCATTATTGGGATTACTAATTTTTAACTAAGAGATTAATAATTTATAAATAAAAATAAATTAGAATTATTAAATAATTTTGAAAAACAGTTTTTTAGTAAGAAAATAAAATTTTCCAAAAATAAATCTAAATGTGATAAAAACCAAATTCAATATTAGCGCACATTATGCGTAAAAACCATTTTCGAAAAAATAGAATTTTTACATGTAAAATAATTTTTTATGATAAAATTATCAATGATATTTTTTCATTGAATTTAATAAATTTTTATTTTTTAAAAATAATTGTAATAGTTATTATAAATAAATCCCAAGAAATTATACCTTTTGATATCATAATTAAATAATTGTTTATTAGAATAAAAGACCACTTAAATTTGACAAAGTTAAACATTGGTTTAAAAAATTTGGTATATTATTTTTTGAAGTATCATTTTACCCCTCAAAAATATTTTAGGTCATCAAAAATATTTTTTAAAATTTTTAAGTTTTTCTCAGATCATGACGAAGTCAAAAATTATTTGGTATTAATATAATCTGTATTTAACATTGTTCACCTAAAAATCAATTGTTTCTAAAAATATGAAAAATTATTCCCAAGATAATTTTTACATGATGGATTAAATAAATGAAATCATTTAATGAAATTTAAATTCTATAATTCATAAATTTAACTTTTAAAATAAAATTATAAATATAATGAAAAACCATTTTTATTTAAATAGTAATTTTTTAAGGGTTATGAATATTATTTCATATAAATTTCAAATTTAAATAATATTAAATATATTAGTTCATAAATAATAATATTTTAAAAGTATTCAAATTAATTTAGAAGGGTAAATTATGAAATATATTAAAAAAATATTCTCGAAAGTATCATACTTCTTAATATTAAATCATATTAATTATTACTCTAATAAATGTAATAAATTTTAGTTTAGGGAACTATTTTTATTTACTATAGGTTTATTATTGATATAATTTTTTTAATAATATCCATATAACATGCTATAGATCATTTTAGTTTGATGTTGATCTTGGATAAATATATTAAAAAATATTATTAATTTTTAGAAAAGAAATATTCCAAAATTTTGGGGGGTTATAGTTACCACACCCTTCACTATTAAAGATCTTCCAATCACATAAAATCTGGCCTTCTACTTGTATCCCACTTCTGGTTTAGTTCAGGAACAATCAAAACATAATATTATTTATATTAAAATAAAAAAATATTCATTAACTTTTATTGTAAAGATATTCGTCAATGATAACCTCCCATCATTATCAAAAAATTAATCATCAATTAACAGAAAATCTAACACACAACCATTTCTTACAATATTATCCACCTTTGTTTTTTTTCAATTATCTTTAAAAACATATATATAATATAACTTGGAAACTCTTAATAAATTTATGGATTTATAGTTCATTCTTACCTCCCCCTTCGATAAAAAAATTGAATAGGCGTCTTCAATGAATTTTTTATTACATTTATATCTCTATTTTTATTAATTAATTTAACATTATAATAAAATAAATATTTACTTCATTTTATTTTCACCCTTGTATGGATAATAAATGATGTTTTCACCCCTATATTTTTTACCACTTGGTAAAAAATCTTGATTTTGGAGTGTTTGAACTCTCTTGTGGTCGTTAAACTCCTTTGCACCCATTTTATTCTATCCTTTATCTCTACCAACCTATAACAACCTATATTTTAATCTCATATAATTTATTAATTTTGGACTTGAAGGGTTCACTTATATCATGGTTTTTAATTATGAATAGTTATTTTACACCTTGAATATTGGTAATGTAGTATGTGGTGTCAAGTATCATATTCCATTCAGTTTATCTCATTCAATAGGTGTGAGATGGGTGATGATCTCAAATTTATCTTAGATATGGTTTTTGTTCTATGATGGTTGATTTAATAAATTTGAAACATTATGTTTTATTTAAAGAAGTGTCTGGTTTATGTCATGATTTCTAGAGGTTTAAGGGTTGTATCATTACACCTAGTGTAATGTCATATAATAGTTAAGCCATGTGAATTTAATGGTAATTGACTAAGTTTTTTGGATAGTTATGTGAGTTTTTTATATAATCAAGGGTTTCAGATCATTTATTGATTAAGTTCCATTCTAGTATGATGGTGCATGTTCTACTATATTCTTATTATTTATTTAACTAATTTCACCGCAACCATTATTACTGTTTCATGATTGGGATAGATTGAGTTTTTATTATAAATAGTTTTTGAACTCTCTCCCCCTCATATTTTATTTTATTAATATTGAATTCATGATTTTTTGCAGTTCATTTTTTGAGCCCCACTCATCTTGAATGATACTTCAACTAATATGGATCATGTGAATATCCCTTAGTCATCTTAGAGTATGGATTAATGTAACATCAAGTAAAAAAATCTATGTAAGGACCATTTTATTATCTCATGCTCTATTTTTATTTCATTTTGATTGTGAACCTATCTAATATTTCTAATGATTTTATTTATCAAATTTATTTTTAGAATACCAATTTATACTTTTGATAATCATCATTATTTTTTAAATGAACACTTTATGATTAGTTTTCTATAGATGTTATCACATCACTAAAAAATTCCATCAGTTCCCAAATTATTTACATAGATTCAATTAATAAAAGGCTAGTATTCCCTTATAATGGTAGAGTGTAGAATCAATCTGTGGAATTAAAGGAACAACATCTAATATATTATTTTTGATTGTAACTACATAAAAATAAGTGTATGTTTTTTGGATCACATTGACTCGTAAAAAATCATGTCAAATTTAGAAATTGGTTTTCCTGAATTTTACTGTACCCTTTATGGTAGGATCACACTACAATACCACTTGTTGAATCTCCCACCAATTTTAATTGTGTTAAACAATTTTATAATTTCTATTAATATTACATAGAGGCTATGTGTTCTAAATTAATCTTTTAGTATGTGTACCAAGACATGGTGATTCTAATTATGGAATAAAGGAGATAGATGCAGAATGAATGTAAGGATTAAGGAATAGATAGGATAAAAATATCTATTAAATATGGAATAATAAATTTATATTATGGAGTGAAACCATTTGTTTAAGAATTAATTAATGGTAGTATGTCCCATAGTGTAACTATGTTGATTCATGGAGAGAACAAACTAACACAAGATGTTTTTGAGTATTTATCTATCCTTTCACTGGTGTTACATATTTGGGTGATAAGATATCATATACAAACTATTTTTAATATATAAATTTATTATTTTCCCTTCATCATCATTAATGGTTATTGAAAATGTGGTTAATTAATTTTAATACCATTTTCTTCACAGTTTTGTTAACTATGTTTAGGAATGATGAGATGGGATTTATATAGAGTTAAATATTCCCATAGTTGTATATTGATGATAAGTAATGGGTACCTAATAGGATATTTGTTTTTAGTACTCCCATAGATTCATGGTGTGAAATTTATCTATATTTCAAGGTGTATTTGGTACTACCATCCACTTGAAAAGGTGAGGGTCCTCCAATAGGTCAATAGTGTTTGGAACTCATCTCATTGGTATTCTTGGGATCATCAATATGTTGGGGACCTATTTATGATGTAGGGAATCCTGAGTTTGATGAACTTGTTTGAAGAGAAGTGAATCATCCATCCAAGTGTTGATACTCCCTTGACCATTTCATATCTTTGAGAGGCATGGGCCCCCAACCAATGTTAGTGAGATGATGTGAGGTTGTACAATTTGGGTAGCCTAGATTATTGAGTTCCTTAGGGTAAAATATTCTTTTATTATAGGTGGGATATGAATTATAATACATAGTTTCAAAAGGTATCTTTCATTAATCATATCATTTTTTATGTCTTTTTTCTCATCTTTAGGGACTGGGATATCCCTATATTAAGTGGTTCAAAATAGGCTTGGCCAATGTTTATTCCTTCATGGTTTTTTGACAGTCCTACTTATTATCTATATACTATTTCCAACTTGGGAATATATCCCATAAGAATGAAAACCCAATTAATCCTAGAAATGAATCAGTCTTATTGTTTATAATTATTCATTTTATGGATTCATATTCATCATTTATTTAAAATTTATTTTATAAAATTTTTCAATCGAAAAAGTAATAGATTTATTTAGCTATAGTCATTTTCCATGTATTACATAGTTTTATTAAAAATATATATTAATTAATTTATCATTTAATTAGTTAAAAGGACACCATTTCTGTAAAAAAATATAAAAAATAGCTTAGGGTTATTTTTTGGCATTATTATAAATACATTAATTATTTTTTGGGTAATGAACATGTCAATTTTTTTAAAAATAATCATTTATTTCCTTTAAAAAAATTTATATTAAAGTTACACTATGTATTAGATTTGGTTTTAAAGTAAAATAATATTTATTTGAATAAATATAATATAAATCGTTTCTTGTAAATCAAATTGTGATTTTTTTTGTATTTGTTAATTTTAAGCTTAAAATGAAATTTTCTAATTTTTTTCCATTATGTTTTACACACTCATTTAAAAAGAAAATTTCATAAAATTTTATAAATTAAATCATCTAAAATTTATTCCATATTTTGAGTCCAAATTCTCATATTTATTAATGTGGTAGATTTTAATTTATTTTGTTATGTATAGTAACCATTTTAAAAATATATCAACACTATAAACAGTAAATTAGGTTAATTAAGATAAAAACTAAGTGAAATGGCCACAAAAACTTATAATAATAATTATTGGATGATTTTATTTACAACCTTATCACTTAACTGATATTTTGTTTGTTTTTTAGCTACTTTTCCATGATTAATACATTTATAATAAATAAATGTTTTGAAAAATTAAAAGTGTGCCAATCCTCTCACTTATAAAAGAGATCATTCTATACTACCTTAATCAAACATTTTGAGTGCTATTGTTCATCCAAATACTACCAAAATATCTCTCAATTATCCTTATCAACTTCTTATTGTTCATTTTCTTCTCAAAAGACAAATCCTAAAATAATTTAGGTAAAATCCTAAGTGACATATCCAAGGATGAAATTTAAGTCCTAACATGACCATTTAAAGTTTATTTCATCCTATACCTCATTAAAATAAATTCTAACCACTATAAAATAAATAACTAAATAACTTTTCTATAATTAAATGTTATTATGTTTATGTAAAAATTATTTTTTATCAATTTTCTAGCCTATGGTAAATGAAAACATCGCTCAGGTGTTTCTTTGGTCTACCACCTCCACAATGTAATGTATGTTATTTCCCATCCCCATGTCAAATGGATGGTTATAAATATGGAATTTATGAACAAATCATATTTTTATGAAATTCTTATTATTCTTTTAATATGAAATATTAATTATGTTTTTACCATTTCTATCCATTGGAAACTAAATACACAACTCATGAATATGTGTAGAATACCACCTCCACAGAGCGATGCAATTCATTTTTCATCCCATCCATACAAAGATGGTGATGTGGAAGGAATTAATAAAAAATATGGAATGTATAAAATATTTTAAATTATATAAAATTGAAATATTATCTTCTTTTTCACTATTCCATCCATTAGAAAAATGAAAACATTGTTCAAGTGCACATATGAAATGTTTTCCCTATGAGATGACATTTTTAATTTTTTATAAACACCTTAAATAGATTTTTTTAAATTTATATTTAAAATATAAGTATAGTAATTATAATATATTTTATATTCTTAATTTAATGTAACCATAAATATATTTACCATGTTCAATGAACGTATTTTTCTTTAAAGTTATAAACTGATTGGACCCAAAACATCAAACTTCAACCCAACCATTATAGTATATAAATAATTCATAATAATAAATGAATTAAAAGGAATAATAATAATTAATTAAAAAATAAAAAGGTTTTTATTTAATTATAAAATATATTATAAAATTTTATTATTAAGTAGATAAAGAAACATACGAAGCATAATGGGACATAAGCTAATGGATTTTTCTTTAAAAAAAAGTTTTAAATGATTTAAAATCTTTATCCTCCATGTACATATTATTTTATTAAATAAAATTAATGGGTTGATAATGTTCATTATAAATTACTTTATAAATTGACTAAAAAATATTAAAAAATATCCTTTTCAACATTAACTATATGGATTATTTTATACATTAAAAAAAAGTGAAAAATCAATGCTTTTTAATGAATACATATTGATTGAAATTTAACTATGTTATAAGAATTATTCATTATCAATATTTATTTAAAATTTTACATGGATATTTTACAATAAAATAATTCTCACAAAATTTATGTAATTTTTAGTTTTACAAATATTCTCTTAGGAAACTGGAATTTATTCTCATTTTTATAAGAAAACTGAATCTGTTATTAATTATCAGATTTAATGCCAATTAAAATGCTCTTTATAATAAAATTAAAATATATATGTGTTTAATTAATTCTATGGTAATTATAATTTTTTTATGAATTATGGTTGATACAAATAAAGTTTCTATTATGGGTGATAGTGATATAGTTCTCCAATACATTGAGTAAGGTGAACGAGTTTTCCAATGATAGGTTAATCTTTAGAGATATTGTAATTATCAAGTTATGTGGTTTCATTTTAAGGGTTATTTTATGGGAGAATTTAAGGATAATTTCCCAAGGTACCTACATGAAATTCTTGTAATGTTTTATATGGGACATATTTTGGCTTCAAAATCCAATAAATTGAGCATATGTTTTTCTAAAAATATTAGGTATTTTATAAAAACTAATAGTGAAAGGATTATTTTTCAAGAAAATATATTCATGAATTTTTATGGTTTCCATGAAATCTTAATGATTATGATTTTCATTTTATGAATCAACATGAACTGTTTTATAAAATTCAGTAAAACATTAAGTTTATTTCATGGAAAAGTAAATATATATTTTTGTTCAAATGTTTATTATTAAAAATAAAAACTTTTATTTGGTTTCTTAGGATTAAAAATGGACTAATAGTTTTATTTTATTTTATGTTCCTTATATGGCCTTTTTTTATTCTCACATTTTCAAATGATTTTTCACAAGTCTCAAGTATGAGTAGAAATGTTAATAATTTTATAGTTTGAGATATAGGAGTTACCTTGAATGAAGTAAGTGTGTATTTATAAAAAACATATTTTCTAGGGAAAAGTAACACTCTAGAGAAATGACCTGTTTTTTATGTAATATATTACCTAATTTATTAATACAATAAACTAAAAAAATATTGTAAATGTATGAATGTGGAAACCTTGATATAATTATTTTATTTATGGGTTGAATAAGGTACAAAAAATTAATTTGGTGTCGGAGAAATTTTTTTGATAACATTATAGGTTAGGATAGACTTAATGGATATTATTAAGAGGTTATGATTTATAGTTATATTATCATTATATTTATTATGAAGATTACTATTTTAAATTATCTAATCCATGTCATTTCATAATTAATTTTTTATATAGAAAATTGGGTTTCTAAGGTAGAAAGGAATTAGGAGGATAATATACCTCTAAACTAGCAACCTGGAATGATTTACATATAAACATTTATATAAGTATTAAATTAATAGTTGAAGGATATTAAAATAGGAACCCATAAAGGAGATAAACTGAATTATATATAAAAACATATCTATAGTAAATAATTTTAGAAAATAAAAACCTACAACCATTGGTCGATCCTCAATCCTAATGGATAATGAAGGATAGAGTAATGTTTTATAAAATTTGTTTACAATTCTAGGATATTCCAAACATAGTAAAGTAACTCATTCAATTAATAATTTTGAAGGTGAAGTTGATCAATGGTGGCCTCTGATTATGAACACTAAGTAAAAAAAAATTATTCCATAATATTAATGGTATTTAAAGATCTCCTCTATGAAAATTATTTTACTAATTTTATTTGACTAATAATGGAATGGAAATTTCTAGACGTGATGAAAAATGAAGAGGAATCTGTTTTCGACTATGAAGATAATTAAACATAATTGTCGAGGTATCCACGATATTTCGTTTTAAACTATGATAGATAAATTGGTGTTTTTCATATAATATTTAATCCATGTTTACAAAAAAACTCTGGTTACTCATGATTTTAGAATACATAAGGAAATTTTGTGGTGTGATGAGAAATTTGGGATATAGTTAATGTATTTTTCCAAAAATAAGGATAAGAAGTGATGTAGGTGGTAGGTAATGTGGTACCAACAATCAAAAAATAATAAAGGTAAGAAAATTCAATTAGACTCTTGTGATAAATATTGAAAGAATAATTTAAGAAAATATATTATGAAATTTAGGAATTTTTAGCACTGTATAATGTCTAGAGAGGCAGATCATGACATCAAATAAAAGATCATCAATAATTTTCAAATTGGTAATGAAAAATTGTCAATGAATTTTTTTTAATTTCAATGAGTTGGGAAATTATGATAATCCATGTACAATGTTTGTTACTCAATGTGGGAATTAACATAATCATAAAAAATGTGTAGAAAAGTCTTTTACTACTACTATTACTATATATGTGAGACCCTAAAATGATGCGGTGATAGGTACATTACTTTTTTATTTATATTATAACAATGTATTGTTTTATTTGGGATCCACATTTCATTTTATATTTGATAAATATTAATGTAATGTGAAAATAAATTCTAAAGAAATGAAATTATATCATTCGATAAGATATTCCTAGGGTTTGTTAAAAGGAAACAATAATTTATACAAATCAACATATTACCATATGTTGAATGGTTTTTTCTAAAAACCTTATTGTCTTTCCCATTTTATAGTTTCATGTTATAATAGGTGTAAAAACCACTATTTTAGGTACATTACCCTTTATTCATGTATTTTTACTCTTTATAATGTTGATTATAAGTTTTAGGAGGTTTTGAGGGGTATTGGTATAGTTTATTGGCTTTATAGAGGTTCATGGTTTGTGTACTATTAGTAGAAAACATGAACCACCACTAAGAAATTGTTTAAAGTAATTTAATGGGAACAAAAAAGTTGTACGATTGGTTATGATTTTGGAAAAACAATATGAGTTCATAGGATAACCCATGTAACATGGAATAGAGGGAAAAGTGCTGTTAGCGCACTATTTGTCTTACCATGTGAGGGTCGGCTGAAGACAATAACACCACACAGTTGGCGCCCAATCTTCCAAACCATGTGGCCTAACCATGGGGAATATAGTTGGACAAAAAATGTGTTTGGATATAATTTTAATTAATCCCGTTAAGTCTTGTTAATCCCATATTCAATCCATCACGTGAATTAATTTTTATCCCAAACCTTGAGAGACTTTATCTTTTCATTAGAAAGTGATTATTATGATATTAAAAGTGTGTTGGAGGCCTGAATTCATTAGTAAGTCTTCATTATTCACTATTAATATTATATATATTCCTTTTCCCTATCTTGGAACTATAGATCTAGTCCATTATGGATAGACCTATGATTTACAAATTTAATATTGATGGGATATTTTTTAATCTAGTGAAGGGAATATGGTTTGTGATTGTATCTAGATGAACTACTCTTTTTTCTTTTCATTCATAATCATCTGAGAGGTGGGTGGACTATCTATTATCTCCAATAAACATAGAACATTAATACTTATTTTTTGTTAAATTATTTTATTGAAATGGTGGTGGAATCATTATGAGATTATTATTGGAAAATATCTTCTGGTTGATAGCCTGGAAATTGAATAATTGATTGGTTTTTTGAAAAATATTTCAGAATAATTTTAAAATTAATTTTTTAAAACAAGTATTTTGTTTGATACATGTAAATTGGTTTTTGAAAATTTTTAAAAGGAAAAAATGGATTTATGTAAAATGGTTTAGCATCGAATTGTTTTATAAATTTATTGGCATGTTTTTTACATAATTGGTTTGAGTTTTTTTGGGGTATATTGTATTCATGAAGTACACCCATGAATGTGGGATAGAGTATGGACATGAAGTTACCCTATAAATGGTAAGACCATTCATGAGTGTTATTTCATAGTTGGGTTTGTAGACATATAACAAGTATTCTATATAAATTGAGGAATGGTTTAAAGGAATTTTTTTACTTCTTTTCATTGAAAATATTTTATTAATTTCATATAAACTCTTTTTAATTCTTAAAACTATTTTATATAAATTATGCTAACATTTTTTTCCTAGTCATACGAGTTGGAATGTCATTGGGGAAATCCTACTGAGTTTAGAATCACCCAATTTTTGGAAAATATTTTCATTTATAGATGTTATCTATTGAGGAATAATTAAAATAAAGTTATCTTAGTTATTTAGTGAGGATTTGTGATACCATGGGAATGTAATTTTTTAGAGCTTGTAGAGGATTGAGTGTTGTCGGTTTATGTCAACTTGGTGTCTTGATGTTTTTGGTTTTCCCTATTTTAGTATGTATTTTGGTTTCTACTTATAATGTGATGTGGTTTATTAGTTTCTTTATGTTTTGAGTTTTATTTTGTACTAATGAAACATATAGAGGTTTGGTTGGTAATTGTTTATATATTTGGGATGCATTATCTTTCAAAGGAAAAAATCATGCCTCATAAGTTATTGAGTCCCTTAGTATTAATTTCAAGTCTTTTCTATTGTGTGTATTTCACTAAAGTTGTAGTAGAACACCCATGATGTTTCAAGACAATGAAAAGGGGTGGGATGTTACAAATGCTATTAGTATTGGTTAGTCTAAATATCTTTTTGTAACAAAAGGTATCAATCATAGTAGGTCCAAATATATATATTTTTTGGAAAATGATGTTATTTTTAATTATTACTACATTTGGAAATGGTATTAGTCTATCTCTTTGGAAAAAAGTAAGGAGATGTGATTTTTATAACATGAAATGTAAAGTATAAGAATATGTAGCTAACCTCTATATTCTGAACTTCATGTTACCAGGGTGTTTGGGTATATTGGTGTTTTAATAAACTTCATGGTGTTAATTCACATCATCATCATGGTTTTAACCAATGAGAGTTTCATGTAATGAATTTAAAGTAAGACCTCCTAATAAGACTAAAATTTTCATTTTTATATTAATGGTTTATGAAGTAGATAAAAAATTTTAGATTTTTTTAGAATAATGAAAATGGTATATTTTGAAAAACATGCTTATAGTGTTCTGAAAAATGGTTGAAATATTTATGGTGGTGAAATTGGAAAACTCTATGTTTATAATATGTTTATATGTGGTAAATTGAAATTTATAATATTTTAGTTTCTAATGATTGAGTCTAAACATATTTTTTTACTATTTATAATGAATGGCAATAAGTAGGCATCATAAAAATCAACTTATAACGACCCTTATCTTTATTACACATTAATTAATGATTTATTACATAAAATTGCTCTTAATACAACCTATATGATCGATAAGTATAGTTTATTTGAATATTAGTTACATTATATGACAACATAAAATAGGAAAACCATCATCTTTATTGAAATCTTCTTTAACATGCTCTCACTTAAAACAGCATGGAAAACATGGGGACATATATAAGAATGGGGTGAGATATAAATCCCAGTAAGGGAATAAACAAGGAATAACATTATGATAAGGATACATTTTATATAATAATCATATCAATATAGAATAATATGGTGAGAATAATAAATATGAATAGTGTGGCATGATATAACATGATTACATAAAGGAAATAGGGGAAAGGTGGGAAAAAATTAAAACACCGCATTATACATATAGGTCAAAGATAAATGCCATGAAATCATGATAGAAAAAGTACCATAATGGAATTAGATTCACTTCATATCCTAAAATGAAATCACATGATACTAAACATTACCCAATGCATTGAAAAACTATATAATTTTGGGTGAACCCGTCACATTCATTTCATTCTCATGCTCATGTATTCCACAAAGATCATAAAATATGGATTTATTCACATTATATTTTAGTCCATGGTCAAGGATTGTGGAATAAACACTTGTAAATACAAAGTCAAAGATTTATAATTTTATAAAATTTAAAACCCATTATAGTAAATGGCTACGATATTCACTATACAACTATTTTGACATGGATAATCATGATGAAATCTCAAAAGCATAACGAAATCACAAAAAAATAATAATGTTGGTTGATGAGAGTAAAAGTGGTCTCTCATCATTTTTAAATAAAATGGGAAGTAATTAGTACATGTAAATAAATATTAAAACATTAGGAAATGGAAATAGAAATCAAAATAAACTAAATAAACTTGTATACAGAATCTTAGGAGAGGATCCATTATTAGATTTCAGCATGATAACGGGAGTACATAATGGTTCAGGGGAGGGATTAATGGAATTGAAAAGGGTTTATAATATTATAAAAATAAAATGATCATTAAGGGGGATATGGAAAAATATAACCCACCATGAAAAAATGACAATTTGGAATCATAACATAAATGAGTTGCTTGAATAAAAAAGTAGAGTGAAAGATTCATTACATGAGTGTGGGACACTGAATTCTTGGGACGAGATTCTTGAGAGCTTAGGAGAACCTTGTATGGAATCTAGATATGGGAGATAAGTGTAAGTATGTTCTCCAAGAATTTTTTTAAAGATAAATAGGGTCTTGTGTGGGTTTATTTAGAAAAAGAGCGAGGAATTCATTATAATTTCCCAAACATAGATTGTATACTCTATATAATAACCAAATACAGAAACCTTCCCATGGTTATTTCCCATGGTTTCAATAAAAATGGGATTTTTTTCCATTTTCCTATAAGGTAAAGGGACAACCATAATAAAAAATACCCTTTCTTATGTGGAAGTGAGTCATATCCTTAATGAAATGATTTTAAAACCATAAAAAATAATAATGGTTCTGAAGTATTCACAAAGGCTTTATAAAATTAATAAAATAAACATAAAATCACATTATTTTCAATTTAAAACATATATTTGGTCTTGTATCACATTTATAGAATTTATTACATCACTTTTGTGTCATTAGGATGTTATAATACACAAAGTATATTTATACTAAAATTATTTTTTTAACCAAAAATTCAACTATCTTTGAAAATTATGAAAAATTAACCATTATATAATTTCAACATTATTATTATAAAAATAATATTCATTTTATCTAAATAATTTTTAAAACTTTTGAATTTTAAATTTTAAAATAATTACTAACATTTATTGGATATTTTGTGTTTTATAATAATAAGGATTTCTGAACTCTTATAAAAATTACATTCAACATCATAAATAAAATATGATCATTTATATTTAATAAAAATAATTTAGTAATTTTTTTTTATTAAAATATATTTTTTCTAAAAAATATATTAATTCATCAAAATAAATTCAATAAATGAATTTGAATATTTTTCAAAAATACTATTTGTGGTTTATTATATAAATATAAAAATAATATATAAATTAACTGTAATAGGATGAAAATATATTCATTATTCTATAAAAAATATTTTACATACTTATATTTCAAGGGTCTTGATACATATACATTTAATACATCAGCAAATTCTGTAAGGGTAAGGTGTGTGACTATGATACTTTCAAGGGATGGTTCGATGAACATGGTTTTGGTCGTGATCTCAATGAACTTGAACTTCTACCATAAATGGATTCGCTCATGATTAAGTTGTGGGATATCAGCTTGGGATTGGTTGAGGGAAAATCCCAATGATTCTATCCCCCTTAGAAATTCAAATAAATGATCTTTGTAAAGTATGATCCAACTGGTTGAGGCCACTACTTCATTTTTCTATGTCTGTTGGAATAGATTAAACTATATATTTATACAAATAATATAATCATAGTTCAATGGCCATATTATTAATGGTAATGATTATTAACAATATTTAAATACAATAGGATATAAAACCAAACAAGCTTATGTGTTTTCTATAAACATAATACATAATTATAAATTTCATTAAATAATATAGGGGAATTTTATATATAATAGTTTGGGTCATTATAATCTCCCACATTAGGAAATTTATCCCTCAAAATTTTCATTTCTCACACTAAAATAGATGAGGGTAACTTTGTTTCATCACCTCCTATCATTTCCATATAGCTTCCTTGAAAATTTGGTTTCTCCATTGCACTTTTACATTCTCTGTTATCTTATTTCGTAGAACATTGACTCTATGATCTAATATATTAACCAGTTTCTCCTCATAGGAAAGGTCATTATTCAATGGTACCATATCTTGATTGAGTACATGTGAGGGGTCTGGTATGCACTTCTTGAAGAGGTATACATGGAATACATCATGTAATTGAGATAGGTTTGGTGGGAGTGTTTGTCTATAGGCAATGACTCTAATGCGTTCAAGGATCTCAAAGTGCCTGATGTATAATAGACTAAAATTTTCATGTTGAGATGGCACCTTCTATTTCGGAACATCACACTCTTCTTATCCAAATTGAATATTGATCCTTTATGTGTAATTTTTATTCTATAACTATCGATGGGTATGAGTTCCTTTGGATTTATCTATGCTTTATATGGATTTCAATGACTTGATTTTTGGTATAGATTGGTTGAGATCATTTAAGGATCAGATCAACTAATATACCCAAAAGTTTATTTTCATATATTTTGATATTTCAAGAATTTCTTTAGAGGATATTGGGATATAAAGGAAAGTATAATAGATCTTTTTATAGTAGTGGTTGGAACCATCTATTATAATTTGATAGTGCCTGCATTGGAAACTATGGATTAGATTTTGATAGACATTTTCTATCTTTTTTGACTAATTCCCTGATAATTTTCTTGAAATTTTATCAGGGTTACTACCAAAAATAGAAGTTTAGTTTACAATTGATCTACGAATAGAGACCAGTCCTATTTCACTTCCACCATAATTTATGGAACTAATAGAATTCAGAAAATTTAAAGTCCAACTACTTGAATTGTAGATAAAAATGGTCTGCCAAAAAATATATGTAGGCAGCACTAGTTTTGTTTGTGATGAAGGTTAATGGACCTCTTAGAATTTGTGTGGATTATTTTAATCTTAACTATTTTATGATAAATGATCAGTATCATCTTATATGAATTGATGATATGTTTTATCAATTTAGGAGATCATAGTGATTCTATAAAATTTACTTACATTCTAAATATGACCAATCATGATTTTGTAGGGAATATGTTCAAAATAATGCTTTTATAATTAGATATGGCCATTATGATTATGGGGTTATGTTTTTTGGTCTTACGAATACAACAATTATATTTATAGAATTGAAGAATTAGATATTTTAAAGGCTTCTCGACTACTTTATGGATGTTCTTGATGATGATATACTAGTGTATTATAGGATAAAAGTGGATCATGAGCAACAATTAGCTATAGTGTTGGGTTTCTTTCAAGAGAATCACATTTATCTTATGTTATCAATATGTGATTTTTTGATACTAGAGGTGTGTTTCCATAGCACTGTCATTTCTAGAATACAATTTCTATGGATAATAAAAAGGTAGATGGTGTTATCTCTTGGATACCACACAATAATGTCTCTGAGATATGTAGTTTCCTTATCTTGGAAAGATACTACAAATGTGTTGTATATAATTTTTCAAATTTTGAATTACTAGTGATAGTTTTGATGAGGAAATTCATTCCATTCCAATGGAATGATTAATTCTACAAATCATTACAAGAACATAATGTTAAAATTAAATTAGCTACAAAGTTTGGTTTTTAGATTCTATGTAGTGCTATATAGTCTATTATGATGCATAAGAATCTAGTTTAGGATGTGTTCACATACTAGGAGATCATGTTGATTCTTATGGTTCATTGAATCTATAGTTGAATGATAAGAACAAACCAACCCAAAATTCCTATTTATTTTTTATTCCATGCATTGAATAATTGGAATCATTATATAATTTTTGATAGATACATGGTGTTTATGAATTATATGTGTTTGAAACACATTTTCTCACTATGGGATTTTAATTTATGGAAGAAAAGTTGGATGAAGTATCTAAATATGATTGAATTCTACTTTATGTATACACCGGGTAAATGAAACACTGTAGTGGATGCATTGATCAGGAAGTTGTATGACCAATTGGCTAAAGAGGATTCAGACAAGTGCCAACTAATTTCATTCATAGTGGATATGCATATAAATTTATTTGGACCAAGGTGATGTGGTTTCATTCATTCTAGTTTCATTTTTTACTAATTTTGTGGAGTATGTTAGAGTTCCTCAATAATATGATATTGATTATGTTACTACGAGATAAAAAATCAATGGTGGGGAGTCCATTAAGGATTGGAAGCTAGATGGGAGTTCAGAGTTATGGTTTAGATATTGTTTGGTTGTACCTTTTCCTTATCTGGAACATATTCTAGTTCCTTAAATCATTCTATATGGGTTGTTCTCCCTAGAATTTAGAAAATTTTAAAGTTACTAAAAGAATAGTTTTTGTGGGTTGGAATGAAAAGAGAAGTAGTGGTGCATGTTTTGAAATTACTTACCTCTCATCAAGTCAAGGTAAATAATCAATGACAAGAAAATATGTTGAAGTATTCACAAGATCCCTTTGAAAATTAAAGTAGATAAAAAAAGATTTTGTAATAGTAATACCAATGATGGTTAGTAAACATGATTCCATATGTTTGATAGTGGATTGGATCAAAAATTCATCTCACTTAATCCCTATTTGTGAAAATAATATGGTGGAATACTTTACCAAACATTAAATTAGGAAAATTATAAATATTCATTGTTCTCTAGTGTTAATTGTATCTTGAAAAGACCCCATGTTTATGTATCATTTTTAGAAATCCATACAATAATCCTAGGGAACACAGTTGACTATGAGTGTGTCTTATCATTTTCAAATAGATATATAGTATAAATGGAAAATGCAACCATTAGAGGACATGTTTAGGACTTTTGTGCTATATTTTGTTGGATATTGGGAGGATCACATACCTTTAATGGATTTATAATATAATAACAATTATAAAATATCGATACATATGGATCCTTTTGAATAATTGTACATGAATCCTTGCTGTTGCCTAATTTTTTGGATGTAAATTTATGTGACTTCACTAATTAGACTGAACTATGAGCAAGAGACTTCAAAGAAGATTAAGTTGAGTAGAAAGTGGATGGAGATGAATATGATTCATTATAAATCATATAAATATCATCATCGATGACTGTTTTCATTTGATATGAGTAATCATGTGTTTTTTAGAGTCCCTGCAAGGATTTGGAATCATCATTTTTGTAATAATGTTTTTTACATGGTACATAGTCCCTTTTGATATTTATTAATGAGTTAGTAAGGTGGTATATTTGTTGGATTTTACACCAAAGTTTAGTTTAGTGTACAACATGTTTCAGGTTTCTATGTTAAGTAAGTACCAACTTGATCATGACCATTTGGTTCAATGGGATAATTTTGAGATCGATCTAGATTCTATTTTGATTCATACATTGTTTCGAACTATAGATAAGAAATAGAATATCTTTTTTTGGAAAATAATCAGTATGGAGTTGGTTTTATACCAAAAATGTTAGATTCAGGAAAAAACATGGGAGCATGAGAATGAAATATTAGATAAATGAACTGAACTCTTCTAAATAAATGGGGAATTATATATTACAAGGATGGAAAATCCAATGGTGGGGAGAATTTAGCACCATGTATTTCAGGTACATGGTCATTTATTCAATTATTTTGAGTCTTTTTATTGTCTAGGTTTTGTTATGGGAGGTATAGAGGGGATTTTTTTTCATAGTTTGGGTTTTTTTCTAGAGGTTCACAATTTGTGCATGGTTATTAGAAACCATACACCATCTCTAGGAAACGGTGTAAGGGAATATAATGGGAACTTGGCATGTGAAAGGTTGGTGTATAGTTTTTCTAAATTTTGTGAGTTTCCAAGAGAAATTTTAAAAATTGAAATAAAGGTAAAATCATTGTTGGTTCATGGTTTTTATAATTGTGTGATCCAACAGTAAGATGGTTTGGTTTTAGAAAATAATATCTTTTCTCATGTTTTTTCAAGCTGTGTTTCCTAAACGTGTGATGTACATTTGACCCTCCAATGTTTGTAGATATAATATGAATAAATCACATTAAGCTTCATTAAACCTTTATTCTCTCCATAACTAGAACTCATTTTTCTCCGAAGGCTTTAGATACACTTACATTCAATCTATAAGAAATTATTAATCATATAAAAATTTATTAGTGGCCTAGGTTCATCACTAAGTTTCCATTATTCACCATTTATCATAGATATCATCCTTTTTCCTCTCTCTAAACCCTATATCAAGTCCGTTATGGATAGATCTATGTTTTTAGATGTATTTCTTGAGAATATCATTTTGAATCTACTGTGGAGAGTGTGGTTTGTGATTGGATCTAGAAGAGTTAACTTTCATTCTTCATTTTCACCAACGTTTGATAGGTATGTTTCTTCTCTCTTATCTCCACCGACATTAGAACTTGATTTGTTTTATATAATAAAACAATTTGGTTGAAATAGCGGTGAAATCATGTATGATTCTTATTTGAAAATTCAATTTTTTATGGATTTGAAATTGTGGAAAATAATTAATTTATGGAAAACCCTTTGGTAATAATTTTAAATTGATTATTTAAAATTCTATTTTGGCTTGGTCCATGTAAAGTTATTTTTGAAATGATTTAAAATAAGTAAATTATTGAATGTGAAATGGTTTGGTATTGATATTGATTTTAATAAATGGAATGAAATTATTTGGGCACAATTGGTTTGGAATTTGTAGTGTGGGATATATTATAGACATGAAGTACCGCCATCAATGTGGGGAAGTGCATGGACATGAATTTTCACCATCAATAGTAACACCAAAAATGAGTTTGTGTGGATGGTTGTGTGTGTGGACATGGAACGACTATGATAAAAAATGAGAAATTTTTTATGGGATTTTTTTACTTCTTTCCATGGAATATTATTTACAGATTTGATATAAACTGTTTTTTATTCTTAAAACAATTTTATATGATTTTTTCTAACATATTATCTCCTAGTGGACTGAGTTGGTAAGTCATTGGGTAAATCCTAATATGTTTAAACATAACCCATTCTTGGGAACTATTGTACATTTTATGTTTTCATCTATCAAAACATAGGTAAATGAAAGGTGTCTTAGTTCTTTATTGATGCTTTTTGATACTATTGGTGTGGCATGTGGAGATGGAACTTGGAGGGGTTTGAGTGTTTTTGGTTTATGTAACTTGGGAGTCTTGGGCTTTACAATATTTTTTTCCTCTTTGGGTTTGCATTTTGGTTTCTACTTATACTCAGATATGGTTTATTTGTTTGGTTATGTTCTTAGTTTTATTTTTACTCATGAATCATATAGAGGTTTGATATTTAAATGATTATGTAGTTTGAATTATTTTTCATTAAAATGGAAAACCATCCCCCAAACTTTATTTAGGTCCTTGGAAATTATGTAACGCCCCAACCCCAGTTACCCAGAGTTGGTGCATTATTACATAACATTGGCATGATAAAAAAATCAAGTCTTGAAAGACCAATTAGTTTAGTAGCCTTGGAAACACTATATACATTCATAAGGTTTCCATTTCATGATAAAATGGAAAACTACAACAATATAGTATCCATATCCCACAATCATATACCCTATGACTATCCCTGTAGGTCAGTCATAAAATACTTATTTACATCTTGGAAAAATAAAACATAGAAAGGGGTGATCTTAGATGCTCAGTAGGGATAACAATATAGTGAAAAATTTCATAAATAATCATAAACATTTAAGGCAATGAATAACTAAAACAAAAGACTATTAAACTTTAAATTCAGAACAACATGGAAAAAATAAAATGAAATAATTACATTTAATTATGCGCATAGATATTATACTAGTCAAATAATCACATGCAATATCAATAACCACTTTCATAATGATGGAATGCATAATACCATACTATCATAACCACATAGTCAAGGCCTTATGCCAAGACAAAAATAAGATTTGTCAAGGCATTGGGCCAAGGAACTAGTTTGTCTCATGAGACCTACCGATGCATTGAGGATCTGTAGCAGGCTCCAACCGTCACTTACTAAGTCCAATGCATTCCTCATATGAATAGGTTTAAACATAACATAAACATTCATATTAAAACTAGCATACGAAATGTCAATAATTTATCCATAAACCATGAATGGTATAAAAAAAACATCCATATTCAAACATATCAAAAAACCTTCAATACAATATAGAAGTTTTGTATCATAATAAATCAACTTCAAATAAGCATAAAATCCATCAAAGGATGCTGACATAGATGAAATCAAAACTATTTGAGATAAATATCTTTTTATAAATCATTTAAAAGTAACATAATTATAAAATAAGAAATTTACTTTGAAAATATTCTTATAAGATTTTAAGGGAAGATTTGATGATTTTATAATGGTGTAAAATAACCGCACCTGCCGTATAAGTTAAAAAAGACATTCTTACATTAATTTTGTCGATAAGGTTAAAAAGGACCTTGTTTGGAAAATGAAGGAAAGATTATTTTATAAACATCTTATAAAAAGTCAAAAATGCGTGTAAATTACTTTAACCCATATTCTATAAAATAGTAATAATGTTTTTAAATACATTTTTAAGAAACATGGATGTGGATGATAAAGAGGTCCGAGTAGATAATTACGTATAAACAACCTCTGATAATGAAGAGATTGTGAAATCAACCCTTACCTTGTAATTTTAGTTGGTCGAGGGTTGGTTAACCTCCTGTATATTTCTGAAATAATTTTTATTAAATTATTCAAGAATCATATACATTAATATGATAACATATATGATCTTTTAACATTTCTTTGTTAATAATATCTTAGTATTATCGTCGTTTCAGGTGTTAACATATTCGTTTTCCTTTATATTCTTTGTTATTTGAGTCATATTTGTTATGGATGAGATTTATATTTTTCATATCCAGAATCATATCAAGTCTTTAAAAATTATTTTTAATCATATAATGAAAATTAGTCTTAAATGGATACAATGGGGAATGAATCTCATCATGTTCATAGAGACTGTAATTCGTATGTATGCATGAGTGACAATATCATTATTTTGATATTAAAATAATATATAATTGGATGTTATATCATATATACATAATCATTGTCATGTTTTATTTATTATTTACTTCAATTACACATCATCATTATACCCATCCAAATAATAACGTGTTGAATAACAATTACACCACGATGTGGAGACGGTAAGCCGTACGTACGTACGCATGGTGACATGTCATTCAAAGGATGGATAGAATAATGAATTTGGTTGTACAATATTTATAATAACATCACAATATATAGAAAATAATGGAGTTATTATTTTATAATGTAAATAAAAAAGAGAAAGGAAGTGGAAGAAGAAAGGAACTTGAAAGATGTGATGAGATATTTACCACTTTTTCGGGTTATTCCTTTTGATTTGATCAAAATGACTCTTTATGTTGTATTTATGACCAAATAAACGCCTCTACGATGAAGGTAGGATAGTTTATAGGGTATTGGGGTAGAGTTTGGCCAATTCAAAAGGCTTTGAAGGTGTGAATTAGAGAGAATGGTGAGTGCCCTCTTATAAGAGGGTTGGGGGGCACCTTAGGAAAAGCTAGATATATTACTTTATAATAAAAACATTTCGGTGTATAATTGATACAAAATGTATTATTTAAAGGTTAATGTGGGTATGGGTCAAAAAACACTCAACGAATAGGTTTTAGACAGGATTGGGTCACTATATTAACCTTAAATTTTAGATTTAACTCTTAGTTAAATAGTTTGATATTTATCATGATTCCTTGTATTTTTATATTATATAGTTAATAAACTTTCTATATACTTCCAAGAGAACCACAAGTGGTTCATTAACGATGAACCTATCATTATATAAATCCTTTTTCAAAACCTTATATTTCACGGAATAAAATATAAATTAATAATATAATATTTGTTTTAAAAACTCTTTTATGTCAATTTTGAAACTATTTAATAATTGATTTTTGTTAAATTTATAAAAACATTATTAATTCGAACTAATTTCATTTAAGAAATAATAACATATCATATTAACATATTAACTTCGTTTATGTAATCAAAATGTTCAAAGTATATTTATTTTAACATTTATTATACCAATTCTTTGATTCATTCATTAATAAGGAAAAAACTGCATCATTATTGTGTCATAAATAAATTTAATTATTCAATGTCTAAAAATTATAAATAAAAAACCATTATGTTGGAAAAAATTTTATCTTTATAATGAATACTTATATTCTAAAATATAACATATATAACCCTATGTAATTTTTTTTTCTAAAAGATATATGCTTATGTCATTTTTTAATTTACTTTAACTTAATTAATATAAAGTGTCATTATCACTTACAAGTGGCTCCATGGGGTCCCAAAATCGACCCAATGATGACCATGGTCGGAAATGTATCATACAATAGTGTTAGGATACATTTTAGGTTAATTTAATATTATTATAATATTATTTTTTTAACCTTATTAACCGGATTTACCCTTTAACCATGGTAAATAAAATATTTACCGAACTAAATATTCAAAATGTCGAAAAATAAAAGTTACCTATTTACAAAATTTGTACCTCCTGATTTCAAATATGGAATAAATTTTTCTAAATTCAAAACACATAAGTGGATGAAATTAATTTAAAATTAATTCCCATTGTCAAAACAAAAACCGTGTTTTTTAAGAAATAATAACTATCAAAAGATTGATACTTGTTTATGTCTAGTTTAGATATAAAATTACTTCCAATGACAAAAATTGGATTAAATGGGAAATATATATTCTAAATATACTTTAACACCACTCAATAGTATAATTTATCGCTATAAATTATTTTGATTAAAAAAGTTGTTTTTAATTAAAGTTTAGTACATTTTACTATTCATCAAAAATTAGAAGTTCTCAGAAAAATACCAAAAACTTACCCTAAGATAATTTTGATATTATGAATCCAAAAATGAAGTCCAATATTAATAATAAAATTTATTAAATTTCAAAAAGTGGGTATTACTATTCATAACGACTACTTTGATTGGTTGTGTTGTGTGTTAGAACCTCAAAGTTGCGTACAACACACACTACTGTATTATTCAAAGAGAAACATCTTGGGGTGTTACATTCTCCCCTCCTTCAAATAATTTCATCCTCAAAATTTCTAGAATATTACTACGTGAAATGACTTGGGTGGGTTTTCATCATAAGTTCCTCGGGATCCCACGTTGCCTCTTCCATCTTATGGTTTCTCCATAGAACTTTTACTAGACTAGTCGTCTGGTTTCTCAGCACTTGTTCTCTGGTATAAAGAATCTTGGAAGGATCTTCGCAATAATATAGATTGGGTTCCAGTTCTAATTCCTCATAGGTGAGCACATACGTTATGTCAGACATTTACTATCTCAAAAATGATACGTGGAACACATCATGAACATTGGAGAGACTTGGCGGCATTGACAAACTGTAAGCTACAACCCCAATACGTTCTAGAATTGCAAAAGGTCTGATGTACCTGGGACTCAATTTACCATTCAAACCGAAATGTATAACACCCTACCATGGAGATACCTTCAAGAAAACATGATCTCCTACCTGAAATTCCAAATCCCTCCTTCAGTTATCGGCATAACTCTTCTGTCCACTTTGAGCTGCCTTGATGTGGGTTTGGATAACCTTCACCTTTTCCATCATTTCCTCCACTAGTTCGGGGCCTATGAGTTTTCTTTCACCAACATCATCCCAACAGGTTAGCATGCGATATCTATTTCGGTATAACTCGTTATATGGTGCCATATGAATACTTTAATGGAAGCTATTTTTATAGGAAAATTCTACCAAAGGTAAATATTGATCCCAGATACCCTAAAATTTAAGTGAGAATGATCTCAACATGTATTCTAAGGTTTTAATAGTCCGTTTTGATTTTCCATCAGTTAGGGGGTGGTAGGCAGCGCTCAAACGAAGTTTAGTATCCAGGGATTTCTTTAAAAAGGGGATAACTATCAGAAAAAATCGATATGGGTACTCCATAAAGTCTTAAAACATCATTAATATATAGTATTGCTAGACGTTCAAGTGGTAAAACTTCTCTTATAGCAAGAAATTGTGCTGACTTGGTAAGATGATCAACAATGACCCATATTGCATCATTCCTTATAGGAGTCTTTGGTAGTCCCATGGCAAAGTCCATCATAATATTAGCCCATTTCCACTCCGGAATGGGAAGAGGTTGCATGAATCCTTTTGGCTATTGTCTTCTAACTTTAACTTATTGACAAACCATACATATTGATACAAAATCAGAAATCTCCTGCTTCATTTTGTCCCACCAAAAATGTTCCTTCAAATCTCTATACATTTTGGTGCTCCCAGGGTGTATAGAGAAATTGGAACTATGAGCATCATCCAACAATTCTCTTTTTAGATCATGTATATTGGGAATACAAAGTCTCTTCCCAAATTTCAAAATTCCATCTTCATATACGAAGTCAATCAATCTCACATCATTCATAGATTTAATCTTCTATTGAAACACCACTTCATCATCCGGAGAACTTTTTATCCATTCTAGTAAAGATAGTTTAGCAACCATTCGAAAAATAATTGATGTTTCACCTTCCATGGTTATTACCATATCCATCTTTACTAGATCCTTGAAAATAGGATACCTTTCAACTCTCATCTTGTTCAAAACTCCATGATCCTTTCTACTCAAAGCATCTTCCACCTTATTTTAATTCCCTGGGTGGTAGTGTATTGTGAAATCATAATTCTATAGTAGTTCAACCCATCACCTTTGATTCATGTCGAGTTCATTCTGTGAGAAAATATACTTCAAACTATTGTGATCGGTATATATATCACATTTTTTACCATAGATATAATATCTCTATATCTTAAAAGAAATGATTACAACATCTAACTCAAGATCACGAGTTGGATAGTTTTGCTCATGAATTTTTAGCTGTCGTGATGCATAGGCAATAACCCTATCATTCTATATAGTGACACAACCATGTCCTTTATTTGAAGCATCTCTATAAATAACAAACCCGTCATTCCCCGATGGTAGAGTCAATATAGGTGCATTGACAAATATTATCTTCAGTTCATTAAAAAATTCTTCACACTCTTTTGTCCAGACAAATTTAACCCATTTTTGTGTGATCTTTGTTAATGGGTTAGCCAACCGGGAAAAATTCTGGACGAAATGTCGATAATAAAATGCTAAACTAATAAAACTGCATACCTCGGTTATACTGATTAGGGCTGGCCATTATTGGATTTCTCTTGTATTAGAAGGATCAACAGAGATTCTATCCTTAGAGAAAATATATCCAAGAAAAGAAATCTCATGAAGCCAGAATTCATACTTGCTAAACTTCCCATATAATTCATTTCTTCTAAGAGTCTTCAGGATAATGCACAAGTTATTTTCATGATCTTCGTAGCTTTTTGAGTATAACAAGATATAATAAATAAATACCACTATAAAATCATTGAGATATTCCTTGAAAACTCTGTTCATTAGATCTATGAAGACAGAGGGTGCATTAGTCAATCAAAAAGGAATTACTGTAAACTCGTAATGCCCGTACTTGGTTCGAAATGTTGTCTTAGGAATGTCTTCCTTATTCACACACAACTGAGGGTATCCAGATCGATGGTCAATCTTTGAAAAGTATTTAGCTCCATATAGTTGGTCAAATAAATCATCAATGAGAGGTAGGGGATAATTGTTCTTTATTGTTATAGCATTGATCTCCCTGTAGTCTATGCTCAACCTCATAGATCCACCATTCTTCTTCACAAAAAGGGTAGGGTCTCCCCATGGATAAATACTATGGAGAATAAATCTCTTATTACTCAATTCCTCTAGTTTTTTCGTTAGTTTGACTAATTCCACAGTGGACATTCTATAAGGGGTATTCGATATGTGCCTTGATCCAGGAATTAAATTAATGGAAAACTCAATTTATCATTCCGGAGAATGTCTAGGAAAATCTTCTGGAAACACATCAAAATATTCTCTCACAATAGGTACATCCTCTATTTGAACATTCCTTTCGTCACCCATAGTTATTTCATTATCTTCCTCCATAATAATTGAATTTTGTTGAGCTACTAGGGGTGGATCTAGATAAGAATTAGGTGGTGACGATTTTTTTCTAATGATAAGGTGTTCTTTATCATCGTCATAAAAAAATAGTAACCTCCTTCTTACAATAATTTTTTTCATAATGGTCCAAAAGCAAATCCATACCGAGGATTATATCAAATTCAATCATGGGTATGATGATGAGATCATCAGATAAAGAACACTTATATGCCCCAATGGGAACTGATTCACAGAACTTTGTAGCAATGATACTTCCCTTAGGAGTTTTGATTGACAACTCCGTTGTTAAATCAAATTAGAAATATCTAATTTTCTTAGCAAACTGGGAAGATATTAAACAATGTGATGATCCAGAATCAAATAATGAATTTTCTAAACTTAAGGAAACCATTAAATTACCTTCCACCACATATTTCGGAGCTTCTACCTCAGCAGTAGTGATAACATAAGCTTTGCCATGATCCATTGGCCTTTTCTATGGTAAGTTACCCTGAAGCTTAGTAAATTCATTTGCATAATGTCCCATCTCCCTGAAATTGTATCATTGAACATCGGTAGCTTATTTCATCCCCTTGCAATCACGAGCTTGGTGGCCTTTTTCACCACACTTGTAACAGACTCCCATTACCTTTAGGAAAGTACCAGTGTGTTTCTTCCAACATTTACTACAGGATGGATATTTTAGTTTTCCCTTCTTCCCCTTATTTCGATTTTTAGAGTGATCAACATATATCTTCTTCTCGTTCTTTGCTTTAAAGTCGTATGACTTAGAGAATTCTTTTTCTGTCCTGATAGCACATGATACAATATCTTTGAATGACGGGAAGGATTGTGAGACTAATTATTGATGGAGAAACAGTTTTAACCCATCAATGAAACGATCAATCTTACTTCTTAGGTTATGTATATAATTTGAAGCATGACTTGCTAACCTTGTAAAGTTAGACTCATACTTTGCAACATTCTCGTCCTCCTTTTGCCTCTGACTTTGAAATTGTATTTCTATATCCACTCGATGGTCATGAGGAATGTATTTTTCTAAGAAAATCTCCTCAAACTCCCTCAATTCCATATTTTATACTTCATCATTTTCCACTGTTTTTTGAATCAATGACCACCATTGATCAACATCTCCAGTCAGGCGGTAAACTACCATGACAACGTTTTCCCTTTCACTACTCCCCAAGGTGTGGAATATTTTCTCTAAAGAACTTATCCATTTCTCAACTACCAATGGATTTGTACTCCCATTGAATGTTGGTGGTTTTTGCCTTATGAAGTGACCTAACATTGATCCTCTACATTGTGGATCGGGGTGCTCTATATGGGTAAGGTTATTATTCATAACCTGAGTAAGTTGTCTTAGTATGGTGATAAGCTGATCAGCACCTGTTGTATCACCAGCTTCACTATAATTATCTTTAGTTGGAGGGAAATCCCTATATAGAGTGCGTTCATTGATACAGTTTCCATTAATTCCACTAGGAACCATTTCTAAACAATGACATACAATAGATTAGTTTGTGGATCGAAATACATAATTCCAATCTTGTAAAACACTTAACATAAATTGAACAGTTTATGGATATAATCCATAATAATAAAAATGTTTTCATTGAGGAAGTATATACTCATAAATCCTTCATAATGGTTTGTAAAGAAAATGAGAATTATCCTATGCATATCCCCTGGGAGAGTTGTATTCAAGAGTGCAGCAAGGCCCATTGTCATTACTAGTTCCCATTCAAGTCTAGCTCAAAGTGGTGTTTTCGGGTTTTACCCCTAGGTAAATCTGTGCCAGAGCTACCTCAACCTTCTCGTATCTAGATAGGGATGTATTACTCAGAAACTCACAAAATATCTACAATACCAAAATTCTAGGAAGCTCTTCTATACTAATCCTCAAAGTCTATCTTAGGGCTATGTGCTCTAATCAGAGTTTATATAAATATAGCTTCCAAGGTTTGTACTAAAATTCCTATAATACCAAATTGAAACGCCCCAACCTCAATTACCTAGAGTCAGTTCATTATTAAATAACATTGGAACGATCACAAAAGATCAAGTCTCAAAATATCGATTAGTTTAGTAGCCTTTGAAACACTAGATACATTCAGAAAGTTTTCATTAAATGATAAAATAGAAAACTACAACAACATAGTCTCCATAGTCCACACTCATATCCCCTCAGACTATCCCTGCAGGTCAGTCATAAAATAATTCTTCACATACTAGAAAAAATAAAACATAGAAAGAGGTGAGATCAGATGCTCAGTAAGGATAACAATATATCAGAAACTTTCATAAATAAGCATAAAAATTTAAGTCAATGTATAACTAAAACAAAAACCTTTTAAAATTGATCTTTAGTATAACATGGAAAAAATAAAATGAAATAATTCCATTTATTTATTCTCATGGATATTATACTAGTCTAATAATCAAACACAATATCAATAACCACTTTCATAATGATGGAATGCATAATTCCAAACTATCATAACCACATAGTCAAGGCCTTATGCCAAGACTACAAATAAGATTTCTTCAAAGCCTTTTTCCAAGACACTAGTTTGTCTCATGAGACTTGCCGATGCATTGAGGAGCTATAGCGGGCACCACCCATCACATACTATGTCTAATGCATTCCTCATATGAACAGGTTTAAACATAACATAAAAATTTGTATTAAAACTAGCATATAAAATGTCAATACTTTATCCATAAACCATGAATGGTATAAAAATAATATATCCACAGTAAAACATATCACAAAACCTTAAATATAATATGGAAGTTATATATCACAATAAATCAACTTCAAATAAGATTAAAATCAATCAAAGTATGCTGACATAGATGAAATGAAAACTCTTTGAGAGAAATATCTATTTTTTTAAAATCATTTAAAAGTAAAATAACTATAAAATAAAAAATTTACTTTGAAAGTATTCTTATAAGATTTTAATGGAAGCTTTGACAATTTTAAAATGGCATAAAATAACCTCCTCACCGTATAAGTTTAAAAAGACATTCTTACCTTAATTATCTCAAAATGGTTAAAAAGGACCTTGTTTGGAAAACGAAGGGAAAGATTCATTTGTGAACATCTTATAAAAAGTCAAAAAAGGGTATAAATAAATTTAACCCATATTCTATAAAATAGTAATAATGTTTTGAAATACATTTTTTAGAAACATGTATGTTGATGATAAAGAGGTCCCAATAGATAATTACATATAAACAACCTCAGATAATAAAAAGAATGTGAAATAAACCCTTAACTTGTACTTTTCCTTGGTAGAGGGTAGGTTAAACTCTTGTATAATGGTTAAATAATTTTTATTAAATTATACAATAATCATATACATTAATATGATATCATATATGATCTTTTAGCCTTGATTTGTTAATAATATCTTAGTATTATCATCATTTTGGGTGTTAACAGATTCGTTATCCTTTATATTCTTTGTTATGTGAGTCATATTTGTTAAGGATGGTATGTATATTATTCATATTAATAATGATATAAATTATTTAAACATTATTTTTAATCATATAATAAAAATTATTCATAAATGGATACGATGATGAATGAATCTCTTCACGTTCGTGGAGACGGTAATCTGTACATACACACGAGCGATAATATCATTATTTTGATATTAAAGTAATATATAATTGGATGGTATATCATATATAAAAAACCATTATCATGTTATATTTATTATTTACATCAATTATACATCATCATTATACCCATCCAAATAATAATGTATTTAATAACAATTACACCACGACGTTTAAATGGCAAGCCGTACGTACGCACGTATGGTGAAATGTCATTCAAAGGACGGATAGAATAATGGAATTTGGTTGTATAATATTTATAATAACATAAAATTATATAGAAGATAGTGGATTTAATATTTTATAATGGAAAAAAATAAATTGAAAGGATGTGGAAGAATAAGGGAACTTGAAAGGGGTGATGAGATAATTATCTCTTCTTCGTGTTCATCCTTTTGATTTGATTAAAAGGACTCAATAAGTTGGATTTGTGACCAAATTAAGGCCTCTAAGATGAAGGGAGGACAATTGAGAGGGTATTTGGTCACAGGTTGGTTGATAAAAATTGATTTGAAGGTGTGAATTAGAGAGAATGGGGAGAACCATTTTATAAGAGGGGTGAGGGGAACCTTAGGAAAAGCTAGAAATATTATTTTATAATAAAATAATATTATGTTTATAATAGCTCAAAAATGGATTATTTAAAGGATAAGGTGGGTATGGGTCTAAAAAAACTCAACCAATAGGTTTTAGATAGGTTTGGGTCACTATATTAACCTTAACTTTTAGATTTAACTCTTAGTTAAATAGTTTGACATTTACCATGTCTCTTTGTATTTTTATATTATATAGTTAATAAACTTACTATATACTTCCAAAAGAACCCAATGTGGATCATTAATGATGAAACTAACATCATATCAGTCCTTTGGGAGAGCCTTATATTTTTAGGAATAGAATATCAATTAATAATATAATATTTGTTTTTAAAACTCTTTGATGTCAATTTTGATACTATTTAATAATTCATTTTTGTTAAAGTCCTGAAAACTTTGTTATTTCAAAATAAATTCATTTAAGTAATCCTAACATGTAATATTAACCTATTAAATTCATTTATATCATCCAAACATTCAATGTATATTCATTTTAACATTTATAGTTCCAATTATTTGATTCTTTCATTAATAAAGAAAATACTGCATAATTATTGTGTCATAAATAAATTTAATTATTAAATATATAAAAATTATAAATAAAATACCATTATGTAGGAAATATTTTTATCTTTATAATTAATATTTATAGTTGAAAATATAACATATATAAACCTATATAATTTTTTTTCTAAAATATATATGCTTATGTCATTTTTGTATTTACTTTAACTTAATTAATATAAAGTGTCATTATCACTTTCAAGTGGCTCCATGAGGTCCCAAAATCAACCCACGGTTACCATGGTTGGAAATGTATCATCCAATAGGTTTAGGATACGTTTTAGAGTAATTTAATATTATTATAATACTATTTTTTACCCTTATTTATCACATTTACCCTTTAACCATGGTAAACAAAATATTTACCGAAGTAATTATTCAAAATGTCGAAAAAAAGTTACCCATTTACACAATTTAGACCTCCTATTTCTAAATATGGAATCCATTTTTCTAAATTCAAAAAACATAAGTGGGAGAAATTAATTTAATATTAATTCTTGTTGTCAAAAGGAAAAGCATGTTTTTTAAGAAATAATAACTATTAAAAGATTGATACTTGTTTATGTCTAGTTTAAATGTGAAATTTCGTCCAATGACCAACATTATTTTAAATGGTAAAAATATATTCTAACTATACATTAAAACCACTAAATTGTATAATTTATCACTATAAATTATTTGGATTAAAAAAGATGTTTTTAATTAAAGTTTAGAATTTTTCACTATTCATCAAAAATTGGAAGTTCTCATAAAATTACCAAAAACTCACGCTAAGCTAATTTTGATATTAAAAATCCAAAAATGAAGTCCAATTTGAATAATAAAATTTATAAAATTTCAAAAAGTGGGTATTACTCTCCATAACGACTTCTTTGATTGGTTGTGGTGTGTGTTAAAACCTCGAAGTTGCGTATAACACACACTACTTTATTATTCAATGAGTAGCATACCGTTGAAGCTTGAAGTGTTAAATTTATTTCTAACCTTCAGTGTATTGGGGATGAATAACGATACAAAATTATATCAGTGAAATTTCATTTCCTACAATTATGTCATAAAACACAAACATTACATAGAGAAACTAAGAAAACATATTTCTCATAAATGATACATTAGTCATAAAAAAACCAAAAACAATTACAAATAGATAATAATATAAGAAGAATATGAAAAATTTTATCCACTCAAACCTCTAGAAAAACCACACTCATGAAAAACCACACTCACGAAAAACCACACTCACGAAAAATATATAGAAATAAGAAATATTGTTCATTATATTAATTTTGAATATGAAGATATATAACATTGATGGAAAATAGAAGTGAATGGGAATTTAATGAAATACGAGTTATTTAAAATAATTAAGGAACCTATATTATTAGAATAGTAATAGGGCCATTGGAATAATAATCTGACCGTTAAGAATAGTAATCTGGCTGTTAGAATATCAAACTCACCTATGAATGCATAAATAAAATTTATGTATTTTAAAAATGAGAATATGATATAATTATATCATGGTATAAGTAAATAAATATTCTAAAAAAGATAAATAAATAGTTGGTATTTTTGTGAAACGTAGATTTTATTTAAAATTTTATAATTATTATAGTAATTTAGAATATTTTTTTTCATAGAATAGATTCATAAATTATTATTTTAATTTATTATAATTATAATATAATATTATGATAAATTACTTTTTCAAAGGGCCATAAAATCAACTGTAATAATAAAATTGATATTTTTTTTGAATAAATGATTATATTATTATAAAAGTAATATTTTCATATTTAGAAAATTCATTTCATAAAATAGAATACATTTTTTAAATGTACAGATAAAAAATTTGTTAGTGAGATTTTTGGGATTTTTCTAAAATAGTTGAATTTTTTGTAAATACTGAAATACTATAATTGAGGTTTTTTAACATTGTAATCCAAATAATTGAATATTTGTATCATTCATGATGTAATCACCCATTAGTTGAAACTCTCTTGAACCATTTAATTTATTTAGTCCTTTAAATCAACACTATTTGTAGTTTTGATGAAAAATAATAATCAAATGAATAAATTAATCAAAGATACCCCCTCCTCCCCTTATAAATATTACCCCTTATCCTCACAATTTATCATCCTTTTAGGTTATCAATATTTGAACCAATTCCCTTCCCAATTCTCTTCACTATGTCTAAGATTTGTTGTTCTCAAAAAAATACCAAACCCAAGTTCTGTAAAGAGGTTCTTAAGGAGACAACATTCAGGAGGATATTAAGTGCAAGTGCAGAATGTATTTAGTCATAAGGTAATGGGATTCTCTAACCCAACTCATTCTCTTTGGGTTATCACACATTCACAAAATCTTTCATATCAATACTCATCTATGTTCCCTTAAATATCATTTAATTATTATTTCATTTTCGTTTCAAAGATATAAATGTTTCCTAATTAATTTAATGATAAATACAATGATTTTCTAAAAGAACTCTTCTTTCCAAAACAAATATTTGACTCCTCTTGAGTTTTTTTCTTTTCTCAAGACTGATAATTCATATACCAAATATTTTTTCCCCTTTCTATCAAGTAACCCTAATTATATTCATGAAATCATGATTTATGAAATCTTTATGAAACCCATTTATTTCCATGGGATAATTCATGACAATGATTTAAATACGTTCTCTGTGACATGCATGATTATGTAAATTTTATGATGTGATGTGTGGGACTTAAATTATATTTTCCTCCAATTCATTGGGTAATGTGATGTTTCTTAGGAGATATTGTGTACTTTTCAGGAACATGATTCTTTAATTTTTCACAAAGATGATGTTATGAGTATGCACATATGTTATGTATGAATATGATGCTAGATTTTTTCACAACTATGTGTGGTATTGGTCCCTAAGACATGATTTTTCATTTTTATAAATTTCTACATTCCATGATATTATCACATGTTTCCTTCATGATATTTATGAAGATGTTATTCTTTTGATATGCAGATGATTATGATCACCCATTTTATATTGATTCATTTTCATTATTCATTCTCTTACTTAGATTTTTTCTCACCTCCTTCTTTGATTTATATTATTAGGTGATTATATGTACTAAGTATTATGTGAGATTTTAAGGATAAAGAAGAAGGTTCTAAATAAATGTTTATTTTTTATTATGATCAATTTATGTATGAGCCTAAATTTTCCAAGACATTATTATTTTGATCTTGGATTTGTATTTATATTATGTTTTTTTATCTTTTAAATGGTTTAATAGTAATGTAATAAAAATAAGGGTTTCTATAGTTGGTATTGGAGCATGGTTTTGTTAATTTTTGAATAGGGATTATTGAATGTTTGTAATGACCCTTAGGATAAAACTATGTATATTTAAACATCCAAGGAACATTGTTTTAGAAAAATTAGAAACATAGAGATCCCATAAGATATTATTTTAGATTTAATTCCATACAAGAATAAATTAATTAGTCATGATTTGTTGAATAACATATTGTTCAGTGCTTTTATATTTTAGAAAATTGCGGGAACTAGGAGAAACCAGTCCAATACCCATTTGAAGGACAATGTAATAATTTCTCAAATGACATACCCAATTACATGGGAGGTGGAGTTAAAAACTTCATGGAAATTCCTACATAGTTTTCTCAAACTATGAATAATAAAATGAACCGTATTTGAAGTCCAAATTCACCCAAGAAGGAGAAACTATCCCTTCAGTCCTTCATGGGGCAATGATGATAGCCATTTATTGGATATTCTGATCCACTTTTTATAGAATAATTGGTTTAATAATTTAGAATATCTTTTCTATGATCCACTATTCTGAGAAGAATTAGGTGACCATAACTATCTATATTTTAGATAGAGAATCCATTCAATAGTGGGAAATGATAAATAAGTACAATCCAAAGGATGTAACAGAAGAGAGGAAGGAGAAGGTATTTAAAAAATATTTTTAACAAGTATTTCCCATGAACTTTTCATAAAATGCATAAGATATAATTTATAGAGATAAAGAAAAAATGAAAGTGAATCTGTCTCATCTTATAAACAAAAAATCAAAATGATTTCGATATACTCATCAAGTTTTGTTATAAAAAATGATATAAAAATAGATTATTTCTTTAGTGGTTTAAAATGAAACCTTTGAAAGTCTCTAGCTATCTGAGACATCAGAAGTTATGAATAAGTTGTCTTATGTGATATCAAAGTTTATATGGAGTTTGGATAGTGGTCCCATGGCTATAGAGATAAGAAATAAAATAAGGATTTTAAAGCTGGAGGATATAATGAAAAAGTTGAAAAGAAATATCAACCACCCACATGTCAAAAATGTGAGAGAAGCATCATGTTAACTCCCTAAAAGGGATTGGGAAATGTTATAAGTGTGGGAGAGAAGTCCAACAAGATAATTAATGATGAAGATACATGAAGAAGCTATCTATTATGATTGAGTAAAAGAGACCACCACCCATGGTTCAATGCTAAACTGTGAGTATAAAGGGCACTCTGCAAGACAATGCACTAAACATAAAATTCTTGTGGTAAATTAGCATTATTATCCACCAATCCCAAATGATAAAGAGAAATCTTATTACATCAGTACTACTAAAGTGGAAAAAGAAAATGAAGTTGTATAAGGTACAATTCCTATTAACTCATGAATTGAAAATGTCTTATTTGATTCTGGTTCAATATATTCTATTATACAATGAGAGTTTTGTAGAACTATTGAATCGAATCTACAATACCTTGATGAAGATATTTCTGTAAAAATACCTAGTGATGTGCTCATTATAACCAAAGTGTTAGACTCTTCTCTAATTTTTGTATGTGGAAAGATACATCCAATGAATCTAGTAATAATTTCCTTATTGTAATTCTATGATATATTATATATTGATTGGATCTCATTATATAAAGAACACAACAACTATCATAAAATGGAAATATCTTTTCATATTCTAAATCATCTCCTGACCCCTATATAAATGAAATGAAGATCATGATTCTCCTTTGGACAATTTATCAATGTTGTGGGTGTTGATACCTTGTGCAGAAGAATACCTAGACTAAATGATTTTGTCAAAGGAAATCATAGAACTTGAGAATATGAGCATTGTGAGAGAACACAATGATGTATTTCTTGAAGAGTTACATGGAATTCCACTAGATCATGAGGTATAGTTTTCAATATAACTTACACATGAAGGCACTCATATCTCAAAATACCCATATAGTATGGAAATGATTGAACTAGGGGAGTTAAATAAGTATTTGTAATATCACTTGGAAAAATGTATCATATTCCCTAGTACATCACCTTGTGATGCACTACTATTCTTCATAATGAAAAAATAAAGATAAATGTGGCTATATATTGATTACCAGGAGCTCAATAAGATCACTATAAAGAAAATTTAAACTTTTACAAAGATCAATGACTTGTTTGATAAATTAAAAGGAGATTAGTACTTCTCAAAGTTGTATCTTTGTTCTAGATATCATCAATTGAAGGTGAAAAAGGAAGATATATAGAATACCACTTCCCATACAAGGTATGTGAACTATGTGTTCCTAGTGATTCCATTCAGACTTACTAATTCACCTCTAAATGTCATGGATTTAATAAATAGAGTCTTTATAAAATACCTTGAACTTTTTTTGGTTGTATTTATCACAGATATTCTCTTACTCTTTGATCAATGAGGAACATGAAGAACATCCAAGGTTTGTGATGGTGATATTATGGATGGATAAATTTTATACCAAGTTCATCAAGTGTGACTTTTGGATGTGGAAGGTAATATTCTTGGGATACAGGATCACAATTGACGGAATTTATATGGAACATTAAAAAAGGAAATTAAGGAATAACCCAAATTAACTAGTTTCACCAAAAATTTTAGTTCTTGTGGCATAGAAGGGTAAAACCGATGTTTTTTGAGATATTTCTCACAATTTTATAGCCCTTTAACTAAGTTAACATGTAAAGGGATAAAGTATGTATCGATATAATAATATGAAAATTTATTCAAGGATATAAATAATAGACTCATTATTGCACCTGTAATATCACTACCAACAAGTGGAGAAATGTTTTTATATATAGTGATGATTTAATAAAAGGCTTGGTTTGTGTAATCATGTAAAATGATAAATTTACAGCCCAGAACACATGTTATTTTAATATCCATGAGAACCTGACACATAATCTGGAGCTAGAAGATATGATATTTTTCATAAAATTATAATGACACTACTTCTATGGTGATAAGTATGACATATATACCACTCAAAAGTGTATAAATGATAGGTTTTCATAGAAGGAGATTAAATTTCATCAATGAATATGGTTAGTGATAATCAAGGAAAATGATTAACCTATTCATTACCATATGTTAATGGAGAACAAATGATGCTCTTAGAAGAAAATATCCAACTATGTTATCAATAATTTAAATTGAGAATGACCCTATATTCATGGATATGAAAAGGATAGATTTAGAAATCATAATAGTAGGGAATACATCCTTCCTCACACAAATAATTGCCTAACCATCTATCCAAGAGAATATCTAGGGGTATAAAGTGATGATAGGGAGCTACACAAGAAGGTGAAATCCATAAGGAAGGGGAGAAACATGAGTTCCAGATCGATGATGATAGTGTGATATGGTTTTGAATGAATCTTTTTGTGCCTTCACCACCTGAGATAAAGAATGATATATTAGATAATACAAATTACTCATATTTTTTATCCATCCTTGATTTACCAAGACATAGTGTGATATCTGACATCACTTCTATTGGAAAAAAATGAAGATGGATATTTTGGGGTAAATCTCAATATGTATGGTATGTCATCAAGTTAAACTAAAGGGAAAAAATTCTTGAAGGATGATGAAACCATTACATATACCCACATGGAAATGGGTGAATATCACTATGGAAATTATCATTGGTCTCCTGAAGACATCCAAAGGAAACAATGTGATATGGTTTGTGGTGGATAAACTCACCAAGACTTGTGACATTATTGATATTTAACATGATTTATTTCTTGAAAAAATTTCCATGATATTTGTAAAGGAAGTTGTGAGGTTGCATGGGATTACACTTTTGATCATATCTGATCATGATCCAAAGTTAAAATGTAAATTCTATAGATGTATTCAACATGATTTGAGTACTGAGTTGAATTTCATCATGGACTATCACCCATAAATTGATGTCTAATCTTGAAGGACTATTCAAATGATCAAAGATAATATTAGATCATTCTCAATGGAATTTAAAGTTGGATGAGAATTACATCTCCCAATAGCTGAGTACTTATATAATAATAGCATCTACTTGAGTATTCAAATGGATTTATAAAAATATCTTTATGGGAAGTGATGTTGGACTCGAACTTGTCGGGATGAAGTTGGAAAATGAAAGCTACTTGGACATGTTCTTGTGAAAGAGATAATTGAGAATGTTCAACCCATACAACAATATATAAGAGATTCTTAGAGTCAGAAAAAGACATATATTGAAAACCATTGAAGGGGCATATAGTTTGATTTTAGAGACAAAATTTTATTTTTAATCTCACCATGGAAGAGATTAATTTGATTTTTAAAGAAAGGGAAGCTTTCCCCTTAGTACATTCGACCGTATAAGATCCTTGATATAATAGGATCAATGGAATATTGATTTTAACATCCACTAGATATGGATAAACATCATGATGTGTTCCATGAATATCTCCTAAAGCTTCATATACCAGACCCCTCACGTGTACTGAATCCAGAGGATATACAAATGGAGAATGACCTATTGTATGAATAATGGTTGGTGATGATCTTTTACTGTATATAAAAATTTTCTATGCAAAAATAAAAATAAACTTTTCAAAATAATGTGGAGGAACCATAATTATGAAGAGGTGACTTGGAAAATAAAGGAATAAATGAATTTTAAATACTTTCACCTGTTTTCACCTTAGTATGCAAAACGAAATTTCAAGGATGAAATTTCATAAGGGGGGAATAATGTAACAACCCAAACTTTTATCAATGGAATTTCATTTCTTATGATAATGTCATAAAATCCATAAATCACATAGAGAAACCAACAAAAATATTATTCTCATAAATGATACGTTAGTTAGAAATATGACTATTTTGAATAGAAATATAGCCATTAGAATAGTAAAATCACCTATTAGATTATAAATAATGTTTAGGTATTTTATAAATGAAATTATGATATAATTACATCATGGTAAGAGTTAATTAATGTTTTAAAAATGAAAAATTAAGTGTTGGTATTTTTTTGAATCATAATTATTTATTTATAGTTATAATAAATATAATAATTTAAAAGAAAATTTAATTTTCATAAAATATATTCATAAATTAATATTTTATTTTATTATAATTATAAGATAATTTATATGATAAATTAATTTTTTAAAGGGTCATAAAATAAATTTTAATATTAAAATTTTTATTTCTAAAATAAATGAAGATTATATTTTAAAGTTAAAATTTTCATATTTAGATATTTATTTTCATAAAATGGGTCCATTTTTTATATCTACATGTATTAAAAAGAATAGGGTGATTTTTTTGGTATTTTTCTAAATTAATTGAATTCTTAGTGAATAATTAAATATGATAATTTAAGGTATTTAACATCATATGCCAAATAAATTAATATTTTTGTCATGCATGATGTGAGCACCCGTTGATTCAAAATATCCTATATGGGTATCTATATTTATTTATAACAATCCACACTATTCATAATACTGGGCCAAAATAATAAACAAAGGAATTAAATAATTAAAAACATCCCTCTCCTCCCCTGATCAATACCACCCCTTCTCCTCACACGTTATAATCCTTGTAGAATGTCAATATTCTTCCTTATTACCTTACTAGTCCTCTTCCTCATGTACAATAGCTACTGATGTCAAAAAAATAACAATCCCAAGTTACTTATGGAGGTTCTCATTGAGACTACATTCAAGAGGATATTACGTGCAAGTGTAGAATGCATTCAGACAAAAGGTAAGGTGATTCTCAGACCCAAAACCATTTCTTTGGGTTATCCCTATTTTATGAAATATTTGGTTCTAATACTCCTCTAAAGGTCCTTAAATATCATCTCATTATTCTCCCTCATTATTTTCAGGGATATACTTGTTTCCTACTTGATTTTATGAAAAGTACAAAGTTTTTTTGAAAGAACCCTTCTTTAAAAAACACATATTTTACACCTCTTGGTTTGTTTATTCTTCCATCAAGAGTGATTATTATTATAAAAAATATTTTCCCCCATTTCATTTGGGAACCCCAATTTTATTCATGAAATCATGATTCATTAAATCCTTATGAAACTCAATCCATTCCATGGTTTAACTCACACCTATGTTCGTAATACATTATATGTGGCATGCATGATTATGTAAATATTAAGATTGTATGGGTGGTTCCATAATTAAATAGACCTCCAATTCATTGTGAAATTAAATGTATCTTAAGTGATGATTCATATTATGTGTGAACATAATTCTATATTTTTTCATAATGATGATGTTATGATTATAAACAAATCTTATGCATGAACATGATTTGAGATTTTTTCACAAATATGTGTGGCATTTGACCAAAAATACATGATATTTTATTTTTGTCCATTTCCACATTCCATGACCTTATCTCCTGTTTCCCTCATTTTATTGATTATGATCCTATTCTTATGATATAGTGATGATATTTCTCAACCATGTTAAATTGATTAATTTTATTTATTCATCCTATTTCTGTCTTTTATCTCACCACTTTATTTTATGTATGTCCTTATACGATTACATTTCCTACCGATAAAATGATATTTTATGGATAATTAAGGATTTAAATAATTTTTTGGATTATTATGTTCAAATTATGTATGTGCCTAATTTTCCTAAGAAACTAATACTTTTGTTCTGGGATTTTTATCTCTATTATTTTATTTATCAAAAAAATGGTGTAATAGTTATGTAATAAAAATTATGGTTAATATAGGATGCCACCTAAGTCCAAGTTTCACACCCATCACTTCTCAAGCCAATTATTAATGGAAGGATGTTACAGTGGGTATAGATCAGATTTCAATATATCATGCTATGATATATTTTAGTCCAAAAGAAGTTAATGTTAAGAATGATTTTACATTTGTATATAAGAAGGAATTCATAAATTTGATAACATATAAAAAAGCTGGGATACTTATAAAATATGGAAGTGAATGTTAGATTTCACATACTATTAAAAATAAAGAAACATTTCAAATTAGGGATGTGTATATAGAAAATAAATCTCTGTATATATTACTAATTATTTTACTAGTGTTATTCCTGATCAAGAAGTTGAGTTTAGTATTTTATTAGTTTATGGGGCTAAAGTAAATTTATAACCTTATTTTCAAATGGAACCATTTGAGTTGTTATATTTGAAAAATTATTTACAGGTATTTCTTGATAAGGGTTTAATTTTCCCTAGAATATCACCTTGAGATGATATAATTATGTTGGTTAAAAAGAAGGATCATTCCATGAGACTTTCCATTGATTATAGAGAACCCAACAATATCACGGCTAACAACATGTATCCTTGGACTCATATACATGAATTGTTTAATCAAATCTATTGAGTATGATATTTTTCACAGGTTGTTATAAGGCTCGTATAACTTTAGCTAAAAGTGAAATAATTGGACATTCCAAGGATGAAGTTTCATACATGTTATGGTAATTATGTTTTTTTGTTGCATCATTCAAGTTACTAAATTCAACCTCTTTAATTATATATCAAATTAATGGAGTTTTCCATGAGTGTTTGGATAAATTTGTGTTTATATTTATCGATGATATTCTTGTTTATTATTAATATTATGATAAACGTGATAAACATATAAGGATTGTTATGTGAGCTTTAAGAGAAAATAAAATTTATATAGAATTTAGTAAATATTATTTTTTGTTATAGAATATTTCATTACATGGGAATATTGTTTCTTAATATGGTAAAACCGTTGATCTTAATAAAATTAAATTTTTGGTGGAGGGGTTATATCCAATAAAATTCACTAAGATTCAAAGTTTTCTATGTCATTGGGTTACTAATAATGGTTTGTTGAAAAAATCACTTGGTCATTTAGTCTACTAACTATGTTAACATTAAAAAGAGTAAAATTCATCTAGTAAAATGAATTTAATTAATGTTTCTAGGAATTTAAAAACATTAGTTAATTATCCAATGTAATCATTACTAATAATAATTAGTGGTTTTTTTATTTACAATGATGTTTCATTGAGAGGTCTTGGTTGTTTCTTGAAGTAGAATAATTGGGTTATCATGTACGAATCTAACTAATGAAAACAACATGAGAAAAATTATCCTACACATGACCTTGATCTGGTCTCAATAGTGTTTTATTTAAAAATATGGAGGCATCATCAATATGGGGATAAATGTGATATATATATATATATAATTATAGTTTAATGTATATTTTCACTCAAAAAGAGTTGAACATGTCGAAGAGAATATGGA
This sequence comes from Viscum album, assembly GCA_963277665.1. NCBI lineage: Eukaryota > Viridiplantae > Streptophyta > Magnoliopsida > Santalales > Viscaceae > Viscum > Viscum album. The sequence continues at coordinate 540,441,375 of OY728156.1, forward strand.
TAAAATAGATTAAGGATTATGATTTCATAATATAATATCATCCATGTAAAGGAAACAATGTAGTTGATACCTTGAGTTAAAATGATAATATTTACTATATGTTACATCTGGTACAAGATTATTTAGTTAACGATTTAAGACTTTTTTCCTGTAAAATTTTCATTTAAAAACTCTTTCTATTTTGAATCATGTATTAGTAGAGTAATATTTTTCAGTTTTAATCAAGTAGGATTAGAATTAATATCATGGTTTGAAAGAAAGGGTAAAATTATTTAAAAATGATAGTTTTTTTTAGTTTAATTTGGATAAATAATTTTTTATCAGAAAAAGAAAGAGGTTTCATATTTCAAGTGATTCCTAGTTAAAAAAGGAAATATTTAGTGATGCTTATATATATCCATTTTCTATTCATTCTTATGTAATTAATATGTAGATAATTTTTTTCAGAATATATTTTTTAGAAAGGTATAACGAATGATATAGCTGATTTTACTATGAAATATTTGACTTTTTAGCAATCTAAACCTAAAGTAAAATTACCAAATTGTATTATTCAGACATTTTCTGTGCCAACATGGATATAGGAAAACATATCTGGAATTTCATAGTGGTATTACCAAAGATATCTTGAGATAATAAAACAATTTGGTAATTGTTGATTATTTGACTAAATCTAGTACTTTTCTACTATTTTGAGATAATATGTATTAAAATTTTCTTTCAAGAATTTATCTTAATGAGATAGTTAGTTTATATGGAATTGTCTCTCCATTGTATCTGATTAGGATCCCAACTATACATAACACTTTTTTAAAGGGAATTATAAGTCAATGGGTAAAAAATTGAATTTCAATACAAGTTTTTATTCTAAATTTGATAGAAAATCGAAGTTTAAAATTTTGATATTAGAGGATATGATTGGATTATTATTGATAGATTATTTGGTATGTTGGGATATATATATAGATTTTATTGAATATTTTTATAATAATATTTTTCATTCATTTATATAGAATTAACCATTTTAAGAATTATATAGAAAATGGTATCATATTCTATCATGTTGGGAAGAAGTTTGTGAGAGGAAATTATTGGGTACGAAATTGGTAAAAGTTTTAGTTGAGAACATAGAGAACATTAATCACCTCATGAGTATAGAAGAGTGTAAGAAAATTACTTATGCATATAACCATAGGAAATACCATTCATTTTAGGTCGGTGATCTTTTCATTTTTAAAATATCTCCTTGGAAATTTGTAATTTTTTTTGGAAGAAAAATGAAATTTATTACAATAATTCATTAGAAAATATAAATTTTTAGAGAATGTTCTATTAGTTAATTATAAACTAGCCTTACCTCTATGTTTATATCTGTAACATGTTGTGTTTTAGGTTTTTTTCTAAGGAATTACACACCTGATGCATCTCATGATTTGATCCCTAAAGTGGAATGGTTAGAGGTGAATATCTCTTATAAAGAAAACCCTATTCATATTCTAGATCATTGGGATAATGTACTATGAAATAATGGGTTTGAAAATTTTATAATTTTATGGAATAATCATAGGATTGAAAAAATGACACCATAATAAAAAATTCTAAGAGGAAAACATACCCTCACTTTTTTAACTAATGAATAAAATTATAAGGATTTAATTTTATAAGGAGACAATGAATGTGATAACATAGGTAATAGTATATGTAAATAAATATTATGATTTATAATTATTCATTTTATTTATTAATATTTATCGTAATTTTATAAATTAATTTATATATTTTTCAATCAAAAAAGTAATATTATTGTTTAACTAAATTGGTTTTCCCTATATTAAATGGTTTTATTTCAAATTTAAATATATTAATTTTATAATTTTCATTTGATAAGAATTAATTAATTTTTTAAATAATCATATTTATTATATCTTGTAGTTATTTTTTTTAATTTTTTAATAATGTTGATATTTAAGTGAATTGTAAAAAATTCCGATTATTATAAAACTATCGTTTAATATCTTTCAATGAGGTAATTTAAAATTATCATTTTATTTTTTATTTTATTTTAAATTATAATAACATTAAATGGTTTAAAAATTATCTAAATAATCCCATAGTAAACAAAAATATATATTTTTTTGGTATAAGTTCATTTTTATTCTTAAAAACCCAATTTTTTGAAAACTGTTTGTCATTAAATTTTGTACACATATATTAAAATTTGTTTCTTCCAAATATATAAATTGAATCATAAAACTTATATTCAAAATTTTGAATTTTTAGTTTAAAATTTAGTTATGAGTTCCATTTTACTTTTGTTCATTATGAATAGTAACCATTGTTAAAATGTGTGACCATGATAAAGGGTAAATTGGGTTAATTAAGGTAATAACTATGTGATAAGAAAATAAAATTGTATATTAAATCCTATATTATGATATTATTTTTTACCTTATATACATATATTATAAATTTTATATTTTTAATCCACGTGAACATGATTATGATATTTATACTATTTAAAAGTTTATAAAAATATCAAGTGTGCCACTCTCCTCAGTTATAAAATGGCACATCATCTCCTCCCTTACCCAAACCTTTTGAGAACACTAGTTCAACCAATACATACCAAAATTTATCCCCAAATTACCTCCCCAAATTAAATAGTATATTGTATTCTAAATATACCAATTCTATAAGGATTGAGGTGAAATATAAATAGAGATATCCGAGGAGGACTTAAAAGTCCAAAATGTACTATTTCATGTTTATTTCTTCTTATGACTCCATTATATAAATTATAAACACTATAAAATAATGAAATATTTATATTATCTTTATTAAAATATTATTTTCTTGATGGAACAACTATTTTAATATCTATTTTACTACCTATGGTAAATAAAAACACCACGCGTTCATATATGTGGACCACCACCACCTTGAAGTGATGTATTTCCATTTCCATCACTGCCTAACATAGATAGTAATAAAGATATAATTACTTAATATATGAAATTTTATTGTGTTAATATGATTAAATAAAGTTCATATATTACTTAACTTATTTCCCTTTCTATCAGTGGTAAATTGATAACATAACTCATGCATACGTGTTGAATACCACCTCCATGAAGTAATATAAATAATTTTTCATATAAAACTAACAAGTATTGTCATAAGAACAGATTTAATGAATAAATAATACATTTATAAAAAATTTATGATTTTTGAAATGTATACTATTATAAACTTTATTTATTTTCCACCTTTAAGAAAAAATGTAATCATCGTTCATCCATATGTACAGATTACCATATCCATGAAATGAAATGGTTCATTTTCCATATCTAACTTACATAACTAGTTTAAAAAGTGTATTTAAAAAATAAATATTATAATTATAAAATATTTAATATTCTAAAGGTAGTGGAACCATTACCCCTTTGTCTACTGTGAATGCACCAATGTTGTGTTGTGGTTATTAACCGAACAAACACAAAATGTCCAATTAAAATTTAACCATTACAGTAAATAAATAAGTCATGGTAATAAATGAAATGAAATGAATAATAATAATTAAATGAATATAAAACATTTTTTTGAGGACTATAAATGTAATATAATTTTATTAAATAGGATTTAGAGAAATTATTGAAACTAGACGATACTCAATGTATGATATTTTTTAATAAATCTTTGTTTTAAATATTTTAAACTCTTTCACCACCATAACCATGTTCTTTTAAATGTTTTAAGAAAGTTAAAAATTATGATTAAAAGGTTTATAAAATTTATTATCATTATTTTTTACCTTCTTTACAATGGATTAAAATGAATTATTTTCAATATTATATTTATAGGTTATTATCAAACTTTTTGAAAATAGAGAAAATATTTATTTTTTAAAAATATGACTTGACCACCCTTTCCCCCAACATAGTCATTTTTTTCAATATTACCAAAAATGTTTCCATGGTAAATTTTAAAGGAAATAATTATCTTAATATTCTATGATTTTTTATTTTGATAAATATTTTTTAAGGTGTAGTTGGGGTTTGGCTTAGTGGTAATCACATCATAATTATACAAGAAAAATGGGGGTTCAAAACCCATTGGGTGCAGGTACTATAGCAGTACTATAGCAGCGGCGGAATTGTAGTAGTGATGGGCACTGTAGTGGTGGAAGGTCACTGTAGCAGCGGCAGAGTACTGTAGCAATGGTGGGTACTATGCAGTACTGTAGCAGTGCAGGGTACTCTAGTAGTAATATTCACAGAATGGGCTTTGGGACATAAACATGGGCCTACGGGCCATGTAATGGGATAAATGCCCACTGGGCCTTTGGGATATGTAATGGGTCTACCTCTACCCAGTTAAAGAGGTCTTTGCTTTGCTTTAATAATAAATGAGGCTTCATCCCCAACCTTTAAAAAAATTTCTAAAGGAACATAAATTTATTCTATTTTTTATGAGATAACTGAATGTGGTATTGGCTATGGGCATGAATTCCAAAAAAAAATACTTTTATTATTAATAATAAAGGTATATTTTTTATTCATGTTACTGTATTTTGAAATTTAATATGATTTATGGGTAATCCCAATATTGCCCTGATGACTGGTGAGATGGATATAGATCTTAAATGTTTTGGGTAAAGTGATAGTGTTTATTAGTGGTGGGTCACTACCAAGAAATATAATAATTATATAGTGATTTGATTATATTATAAGGATTGTTGTATGGTTGAATGTATTTATAATTTCCCAATGTGACTATTTGGTATTATTAAAATTGTTTATAAGGGATATATTTTGATTTCAAATGGTTATAAAATGAGATTATTATTTTAAGGATGGTTTATCATTTTTTATAAAAAATGTGGAAGGATATTTTTCAAGGAAATGTATTTATATAATTTCATGGTTTCTGTGAAACCATTATGATTATGATTATTCTGTTTTGATTTCATATTAAATTATTCTTGGAAGGTATTAAGAACATAAGTTATATTCATGAAAAAATAAATGGATATTATAGGCCAAAATTTTAGTGGTGAAAAGAAAAACATTTTTATGGATTTATCATGTTTAAAAATGGAATAATGGGTTTCTTTAAATTTATGTAACTTACTAAAAAATTTTCTCATACCACATTTTCAAATGATTTTTCCTAGGGTTTAATTATGAGTGGAAATTTTAATATAGTGAGAATTACATATTTGAGACTTTTTTGAATGAAGTAATTGTGTGTTTTTAAAAAACTTATATTTTGGGAAAATGGGAGTTGTGTGAAAATGACCACTTTGTTATGTAATTTTTACCAAATTATATAAAATAATAATCCAATAAAATCCTAAAAATGTAATAGAGTGAAACTGTTTTTATAAATCATGTATTTATGGGATGAATAAGGTGTGATTTCTTATATTTGGTATTAGGGGAATGCGTTAGATAAATTTATAGTTTAGGATGATTTTAAAATATACTCTTAATATATTCTAATTTATGTTTATATTATGAAGAGATAGATTTTAAATAATTCTATTTTCATTAATTTTATCCATGTCAATTCAGAATGGTTTCTACAGACGAACCAGAGAAGCTGTGGTATAAAGGAATATGAAGGATAATATCCCTCCAAACCAAAAACCTATAATGGTTAGTATAGAGAAGTTTTTATAAGTGTTAAATCAATTGATGAAGGCCATTAAAAGTGGCAACCGTTAAGAGGATCAAATAAATTATCTATAAATTAACTTGTCTATAGTATAGAATTTCATGAAACAAAACCATCTAATATTTGGTGGATCCTTATACCTAATGAAATATGAAATATGGGTTAGTGTTATAGAGAATATATTTGAAGTTCAAGGATGTTTGGAACATTAAAAGGTTACTATTTCAATTTATTATTTTAAAGGTCAAGTCGATCAATGGTTGAATTTGATTAAGAATACTAATGAATATGAAGAAATTGTGGCCATAAAATGCATCATATTTAAAGATATATTATTGAAAAAGTATTTTCCTAATGTCATTTAACACATAATTCAATGTAAATTATTGGAGTTGAAGTAAAAGGACGTAGATTCCATTTCTTCCAATGAATCTAATTTTAGTATATTGTCCTTATATTCATGTAATTTCATAATGTACCATGATAATAATTTTTTTTTGATTTTACTCAAGATTGATATCACGATTAATAAAGGATCTTGTTACTCATCAAATAATCATGATATTAAGAAAATTCAATTACCCTATTATGATAATAATGGAAATAAGAATTCCAGAGAATGTCTTATGAGATCATAGAAGTGTTACCAATATGGAAACCCAAGACACATGTCCCATTACTTTATAGAAAAGAGAAAAGATAATAGCTAGATTAGTAATGAGAAGAAGGCAGTGGAATGTTTTAATTAGAGTGAGTTAGAAATTATGTTAATGTATGTTTAAAGTTAGTTTATCAAGGAGGGAATCATAAATATTGAAAATAAAATGCTTAAGTAAATTATTTTTATGCTACTATTACGTCATTTTTGGGACACTCAAATGAAGTGATAATAGTTACATTATTTTTATTCAAATTATTCAAATGTATTCTTTTAATTAGGATACACACATTATTTTATATCTGATAAATATTCAATTAATATGGAAACACTATCTTATATAATGATGTTATAACATTTGGTAAAAACTCCTAGCTGCATTATAAAGGAAATTATAATTTATTATAATAACCAATTATCATATATGTATTTTTTTTTAAACCTCGTTATCATTCCCATTGTAGAGTTTTATGTTATTTTGGGTATGTATTAGATTTCTGTTTAATGTGCTAAGATAGATTACAAAGATAAAGAAGATGTTTTTTAGAATCATTTTCTAGTTTTATATAAGAATGAATTTGTACCTTTGATAATACATCAAGACGTTGAGAAACCGATCAAAGATGAAAGTGAAAGTTACCTTTCAAATATTTTTTAAAAGAGAGGATTTGTTCAAATGAGGGATGTGATGATAATAAATTAACATGTAAATGTATTTTGTGATGATTTTACTAGTGTTATTCTTAATTGTGTAGTTGATTTTACTATTGAATTAGTTTCTATTGTTAATAAAATTTCAAATCCTCCCTATCAAATAGATCCATTTGAGATGTTACAATTGAAAAAACAAGTACAAGAAATTATTTATAAGGGATTCATCCACCCTAGAAAACCATCATGGGGTACTTATAATCTATTTTCTAAAAATATGTATGGATCTATGATATTTTTCCTTAATTATAAAGCACTCAATAACATCATATTTAAGTACATCTATATATTTCCTCATATCAATTATATATTCAATCAAATCCATGGAGTAAAGTATTTTTTAAAAATTGATATCAGTTCTTAGTACCATAAACTAAAATTAAATGAAGTGGAAAATCTAAATATATAATTTTTTATTCATTAAGGCCATTGCATGTTTTTGGTTATTCAATTTTGGTTTTAAAATGCACCACTTATATTTATAGATAAATTTAATAGAGTGTTCCATGAGTATTTTGATAAACTTTTATTTGAGTTTATAAATGGTATTTTGTTTTATTATAAAAGTTATGAAGAATATGAAAACATCTAAGGATTTTTCTATATACTTTGAAAAAATAAGATTCATCTAAAATTTAATAAATGTGAATTTGGTTATAAAATTTTTTATTACTTTGGAATATTTTTTCTAAAGATGGAATAAATATTGATCCAAGTAAAACTAAAGTTGTGTAAGAGTGTAAAAAAGAAAAAAAATCACTAATGTTTTATGTATTCTTTGATTAGTGTTTTAATACTGAAATTTTTTACAAAAAACTTCTTGGTTATATATACCACTTAATATGTTAACTCAGAAATTATTAAAAATCATTTAGATAAAGGAATGTGATAAATGTTTCCATAAATTAAAAATAATATTAGTCAATTTTCTACTGTTATCCTTGATAATAAAAAATGGTAACATTTTTATTTATTTTGTTGTGACATTAATGGGGCCTGGGTTTTCTTGATATAGAATATTCAGTTTATTTTCTATGCATCTCATAAATTGAAACCCCATGATTAGAATTATCCTTTATATGAACTTGAGATATCTAAAGTGGTTTTTTATTTAAAAATATTGAGGTGATATCTATATGTGGATAAATGTGAAATATATACTGATCGTGAATGTTTAAATTATATATTCACTCAGAATTAGTTGAACATGAGGTAGAAAATATGGATATAATGGATTAAGTATTATTATTTCAAAATTTACTATCATCCCGGAAAATCAAACAAGGTAGTGGAAGCCTTGAGTTAAAATGAAAATGTTTCGTTTACTATTTTATGTTTAGAACATGATCATTTAGTTAATGGTTTAAAATATATAATCATAAAAATTTGGTATATAGAAACACCTTCTATTTTGTATCATGTGTCAGTGCAGACATTTCTATCAGACAACATTAAGCAAGATCATAATAAAGGTTATCATTTTCAAGAAGGAGTAAATTTTGTCAAAAAACATATGTATTCTGAGAGAAATGTGGATAAATAGTGTTTTATAAATTTTTAAAAAGAGGTTATGTGTTATGCATGGTTTCTTTTTGAAGAAGAAATTTTTATGTGAATATCATAAATCATTATTTTTTATTCATTTTGGAGGAATTAAGATAAAATGATACTATTGAGAATATTTTTTTCGTGGGATGGTGTGAAGAATTGTATTTCTGATTTTACCTTGAAATTTTTGACATGTTAGTAGGTCAAACATGAAGGAAAGTTATCAAAGGGTATGAATCAAAAATTTTCAATGGCAGAATAAAAATGGGTGAACATATTAATGGATTTCATGGATGGATTTCCAAATACTTCTAGAGATAATAATATTATTTTGTTATTGTTAATTATTTAACTAAATATATGAATTTTATACATATTCATGATTCTATATCATAGAATCAAGTTTCATGACTTTATCATATGGTGATAGTAAGGTTACATGAAATTTACCTCTCCATTTTATCTAATCATGATCACATGTTTACATCAAATTATTGGATGGGACATTAAAAATGGATGGGTACTAAATTAAATTTTACAACAACATTTTCATTCTCAATATACAGACTATGCCTTATGAGTCACTACATTGGAAATGTTCGTAAAATCTTGGATGTTGGGATAATTTTTGTCAAAGGAATTTATTGGTACAAAATTTAAAAAAATATATCCTCAAGAAAGTAATGATAAAACAACACCGTGTTAGGGAATCATAGATCACTCAAAAGATTTATTATACTAACTAGAACAAAGACATTCCATTTGAGGTATGTGATCATTTTTTCCTAAAATATCTCTTTCCAAAGGCATAATTTTTTTTGGTAAAAGGTAAAGTTTATTCAGTGATTCATTGGAGCCTATTAAATTATGTATAATGTGGTATCTATTTCTTATTGTTAGCCTTAATTTTAATATTATCATAGGTACATGATGTGTTTTGAGTTTCTTCACTAGGTAAGTTTGTACCTAATTTATCTCAAGTTTTGAGCCAAAAAGTGGTACAATTAGAGGATAATATCTAATATAAATAAAATATGATTCATATTTTGATCATATAGATAATGTACTATGAAATTATATGATAAACTTGTTATAGAATAATCAATGACTAATGAAGTAACATGATAATTGAAAAATGCTCTGAGGAAAAATACCCACACATGGATAAATAATGAATAAAATTATATGAATTCTATTTATTAATAGGGAAAATATGAAACACTAGTTAATCCTTAAAATAAATAAATCTTAGGATTTATAATTATTCATTTTATGGATTCATATTCATTATAGTTTTATAAATGACTTTAAAAAATTTTCCAATCTTAGAAGAAATATTTTTATTTAACTAAATTTTTTTCTTTCTATTTTATACTTTTATTTAAAGTTTATATTTATTTATTTTAGTATTTTAATTTAATAAAATTGAATTTGTTTTTTTAATCCAAGTATAAAATATATATTAGGGTGATTTTTTGGTATTTTTATGAAAATATTACTTTTTTAGTGAATAATGAAAGTGCCGATTTTTCAAAACTATCATTTATTTTCATTAAATCGTATAATTTAAAAGTCATAGAATAGTTCATACATTTTTTTAATTAAAATAATATCTATTATATTAATTTTTTTATAATGAATTCCATAGTAATCAACATTATATTTAATTTTGGTAGAGATCATTTTTATTCTTAAAACACAAATTTTTTAATACATATTTTTATTATGATTTAAAAATATATAATAAATGTTATTTGAATTAATTATAAAAATTATATATTCAAAAAATGGATTACATATTAATATTTATGAAGATAAAATTTAATAAAGATTTTAATTTTAATTTGGTCATTATGAATAGTACCATGCAAAAACTGTTTCACCACAATGAATGGTAAATTAAAAATTAAGTTAAAAACAAAGTGATATGTTTACAAAATTATATCTTTATTATAATTATAAGATTTAATTTAAAAATTTATAACCTTATATATTAAATTATATATTTTATGATCAAAGTTAACATGAGTATTTCATTTATAATATTTAAAAGGTTTACAAAAATTACAAGTGTTCCACTCTTCTAATTTATTGAAGGTAACCTCCTATTATCCCTTCCTCACACCATTTTATAACTCTCATTTAGTCGATACCAACTCAAATATCTCCCAAAAATACTTCCTCACATCCTATTGTTCTTATTATTCTAAAAATATCAATCACAGAATCCATTAAGGTGAGCTAAAAAGGGAGTTATCCAAGGTGGAGGAATAATTATTAATAGACTTATTTCCGGATTATTACAAATGCTACATCCTTAAAATCTATTATAATCAATGTAAACAAATGAAATAAGTTTTTTATAAATACTTTAATTTTATTATTTTGATTTAACAACACTTTTTGTCTCTTTTTCTAACCTATGTTAAATGAAAATGTCTCTCGTATATATGCTTGGATTTCCACCTCCTTGAAGTATTGTATTCCAGCTTCTGTCACTACCTCAAACTAATTGTTATAAAGACAAAATTAATGAATATATATGATTTTTTATTACGTTACTATTATTCTGAAAATATAATAAAAAACTATCCTTATTTACATGTACATCAATTGTAAATTGATAATGTTACTCAAGCGTAATTGCAAAATGTCAATTAAGATTTAAAAAATCTATGAAAATGGAAATACCTTATCATTTTATGATATAATTGAAAGTGTTATTTCTTATGATCTTGAATGTAAATTTATATTTGTTTTATGATTAAAGTGTTATCTATATCAATTTTATTAATGGTATGTTTTTTTATAATTTTATATGAATAATGTGTGATACCGATATAGCTCTAATGATGTGTGATCTCGATATAACTTTCTTATCCATTGGGTAATGTGACAGAGTTTAGTAGTGATAGGTTACTCTTATTATATATGGGAATTATTGACTTGGTTAATTACATTTTAAGGGTTCTTATAAGGTTAAATGTAAGGATAATTTTTAATGGAACACATATTATATATTTGAAATGGTTCATAAAGGAATTTTTTTTTCAAAATATAAACAAATGGTCTTATGTTTTTATGGAATTTGTATGATTTTTTCAAAAAAATAAAGGTGAAAGGATTATTTTTTAATTAATGATATTGCTGGGTTTCATGGTGTACATGAAATAATTATTATTATGGTCATCACTTTGTGATTTTATATGTAGTGTTTCATGAAATCTATTGATAAATTTATTTTTTTTGATAAAAAACAAAATATTAATTTTAGGATAAATGTTTCTTGATAAGGAAAACATTATAATTGATTTTATCGGTTAACCAATTAAATAACAAGTTTATTTTATTTTATCTCCATTGTTGTTATTTTCTTACACATCTATTCATTTCAAATTATTTTTAAAAACCCTTAATAATGATTAAAAATGATAATAACATTATAGTTATTAAATATGGTAAATGAAGCTAGAATAACATTATAAAGAACATTTTTTATGGAAAAGATGGACATTGTGTGGAAATGTTCACTTTTTTATGTACTATTATACAATATTATGTGAAACGATAAATATTAAAGAACCAAAATTTTATTAATGTTAGAAAATTTTTAAAAATCAGGTATTAATGGGTTGAATAAGGTATATGTTTTATAATAGGTGACATGTATTGCATAGTAGATAAGAAATTTTATTATGACATTATTTTAAATGGTGGTGGTGGAATTGAAGATTAGTGGTTCCCAAATGTGATAGTAGTGTTTGATATTAATTTATGGATCTTATTCATTGTAAACATACCTTCACCACTATTTCACTTAGATAATATTTTTTGGGTTTGTGGGAAGAAATTGTTTTCCACTTTTTACTTTATGTATTATCCACTCATTATCATATATGGATCAAGAAACTAATTATATTCATTATATATTTTATATTGCATTATTTTCTAGAAGGTATTATTATATCCTACATATAAATATTTGATTTTTTAAATGTGTATTAGGATATGGCCTCCCATCATGGGTGAGATACCCACTTAGTGTTATTAACCAACCACTATCCTATTGTAAGTGTGATTAGAGTGGTACAAATAGATTAGTATTTTCACCATGATGGGTATCAATGGGTCGGGACATGTCATAGTGTAATATGAGTGGGAATTTATGAAATATAACATTTGATTTGGGTTTCTATGAGATTAGTTTTGTAATTAAGGGAAATTATGCCAATGGTTTTTGAGTACATATTTTAGGCTAGGTAACCTAGTTCTGGTGTTATGGCTTCCCTATCTATTAACCAGGACTCTAATAAATTACTTTTAACCTTATATATCTAATTCACTTATTGAGATAACATATAAAATAGTTCATATATCATTTAAGGACTGGTTTTTTATTTCTTTATACTAATTGAGTCATATCTTAAAATATGATTGTGGTATATATTGTCAAGGTTAGGTTTTAATACATATATATCCATCTATGGGACTAATTTAGGGTAATAAATGAACATGATAGTGATTGGGAACCCTTTTGTAGACTATTTGAGTGAAGTTACTTCTTTCCTAAGATCATATGATGAGGTATCATCACTAGGTGATCAGGTAGAAATTTATCCACCCACTATATAGAGATATGAAGAACCTCATATAGTGTATAAAGTAGTTACTACACCTATTGATCAATGGATTATTACAATGGGGATTGATGAATATTTGTGTAGGATAAGTTCATTTCTCATGTTTCAGCATTAAAGACTTCCCATGTTTCAAGATGAGCCTTATCCTTAGGTAGTAGAGGATTGGATTGTGGTAGTGATTTAGGTGTTTCTCATTATCTAAATATTCTCTGATATAATATAATTTATTATATATATTCACTTAAATGATTCAATTATCCCCTAGAAAACATTTATTATTCAATACCTTGACAATGTGACACCCCCTTTGGTTGAGTTTTGGTACCTATTTCACAAAGAGTATCACATGACTACGTTACAGTCTATATGCATATAGGAGCTGTTAGAGATAAAAAAAGGTTTCATGTCTATTTTAGAGTATACCTCTTGGTTTCATTGATGTTATGAGTTACTCCCTAAAAATTATTCAAGATTTACCTTTTCAAGTAAGAATGTTCAATAATGGCCTTTTTAGGGAAATTTGATACTTTACTTTCCTACTCTATATCACTAACTATTTTGGAGTTCTTAAGCGGGATTTGTTGGTAGGGATATTATTAGTAGAGGAGTATAAGTAGTTGGATATTATTGTGGTTATCTAGGGGTATTTTAATTAGTTTTTTTGGGAGTTAGTTGGATTATGGTTCACATCATCAAAATCATACTCATAGGTTTTCTTGGTGGAAATATTTTATAGCTTATGAGTCATATAGAGATTGTACCTAGTATAATGATATTATTTTCTATAACTATTGGTTATTAGGTCACATGAATTGTGATTTATTGACCTAAATAGTATCTTAGGGGAGTTATGAAATAGATAGACCTCCACATTTGAATTAGTGATGTGATCATGGACCTCCTCATGGAAAACATGATGTTCCTTAGGGATAATCTATGGGAGTGGAGTTGGTAGTGCTATATATGGAGGTGATAGAGACCAAAAAATTATGATCCATTTTCACCATCCCCACCCCCAAGAAGTCCCCATCATTATTAGGTAGATACTAGGCTAGGTTATTACTAGATATATGTAATGTAGGGTTATTAGTATCCAATGACTTCCATGGTTTGAGGAACAATATGTGCCTGTAATATATTGGTCGATGTTGTGAAAGATACTAGAATGATCTATTATGTAATTGATATATTATTCTATATTTATAGATCTTAATGGAGCCTTTGTCCTAATATTGGTAGGTAGAGATATGATCACCCAAATCTACCAACAATGTGAGATTATTCTTAATGGGGAGATGTTTTCATGGGACATCGTAGTGGTTATGAATAATCTCTATGAAGTAATACTTGATATAGATTCACTACCCTTGGTAAATTCATAGATTGAAAACAACCATTATAAATTAATGGGATATTGAGAAGATGAATAGATTTTTTTCATTGTGGGAGATTTGTACCTACAGTTTAGGCAAGTGAGGCCTATTCAAGTAGAGTTACAATCAATAATCCAATAGTTTCCATGTTTGACTATATGTGTGGTAGATGACTTAGAAGATCAAAATCCTATAATTGTGGATGATTATATGTATTCCTTCTATTGTGAGGTATTGGATTTTTCTTACTTTTAGTGATCAACTTATTCATTGATCTACACCTCAGGATCACTCTAATATTAATTACATCATATCCAATATCCCTAAATATGCTCTAACATCTGACGGTGAATCTCAAGAAACATTTTCAGAAAAATTTATTTTGACTCAGTGTATCCCCCAATGAATATCCAATGTTATTTTTTAATATGGTCAGTGAGAGATTAAGGTTTTGTATTTAGAATTTTAACCTGAATTAGGAGATAAAAAAATGAATAGGATTAATAACCACATTAACAATATGAATTGAATTAATTAGTTCTCTATGATAAAATATAGGTCTGGTTATCACTGTCATTGGGTTTGTAATTAGGATATCATGAATATGGAATTTTGATTTCACTATGTACATTATGAGTTTTCAGTGATTCCATTCAGTATGAAGTACATATCATATATGTTCATAAGCCACTTAGAATATGTATTTTATACATTATTATACTGGTTCATTAATTTTTTCATTGATTAAATCCCTGTTTACTTAGTATTAGAGGAGTAACATGATAGGAATATAAGGATTGTCTTAGATTACCTCTAAAATCACTATATCTATGGTATAATGATTTATTGCTAATTTTTTATTTGTGTGGTCTACTTCCTGGGGAATTTATTCTTCAAAGGAGAATTAGCTATGATCCCTGTGTGGATTGAGCTGGTTCATTATTTAGAGATACCAAAGATCCAATATTAGGTGTTACAATTCCTTAAGTTGGATGGATAATAATAGTGATTTGTGGTGGTATTATCTAGGATTTCATATTCCATGACTTCCCTTTAGTAAAAGGTGTGTAACAATATAACACCCCAGACTATTGGCCAGTGTCCAAAATTATGGTCACCACTATGAATCACACTCACCTCCATGTACTCTAGAGGCTTTTGACTAACAATGAGGGTCTAAGGTGGTACTTTTGGGAGACTATACAGTCTATATTGCAGTTTTTAATTAATATAAAATAACCAAACATCATCCATCAAAAAATAAAAATAATTTGTAATAAGATGAATAAAAAAATAATAAAATTAATAAATAATATTATATAAAGTTCCGAACAGTCATTCCAAAAACACACTAACCACCCACCGACTTAGATAAATAAAAAATTAGAAAAAAGTAAATAAAAGACTACGGATCCATAAAATCTCTAGGAAATACTCATCATAATATCCCAAAAGTCATCTGATCCACCTTTCTCGATCGAACCTAGGCCTAATCATAACCTATACCTACTAACATGTGAATTTTCACTCAAGTACCCCTGTATAGTTAAAGCTCAAGTTGTGTGTGAATACAAAACTCAATAGGGAACCACCATCATGGTCCCATACTGCCTACTATATACTGTGATATGTGCATGGGACATGCACAACCGAAATAAATGAATAAGATAATCTAGTATTTATCCTTGGGTGTGTGCTCACGATAAACCATACCTACTTCATCCTGATGTCAGAGTGTCTCTGATCATATAGTGTGATAATTCCGATGATAACCACACAAACACTAATCAAATGTGTTTTTCCAAAAATGGATCATAAACTTTCCAAATGGATATTTTCCATAGTCATCATAGACCCCCCTAATGAAGTTTTCTCATCATGTTAATTGGCCCATTATTATCAAAAAACAACCCTATGGGTTTTGTCTCATTTTTGGAATAATCCAAATAGTATCAAAAACCTGGTTCCAATCTCACCTCAGTATACTAGACTATATATGAGTCGGTAGATAGAAGTCCCTCGTTAGCTCAAAAGAAATTATCATCCACTACCATTCCATGATAGCATGTAATGGTCCACCTAATCATCTAGGATCTTAATCAATGACATCCTAAACATGTCAAATCTCAAAATATATGGAAACTCTCCATTTATAGCTCTTAATATTGGTATCATAACTAGTATCACATACTTACCTTATGGGAGTTTTCTCATCCATGGAATAATCCATATAGGAATATAAACCTATATTCCTTCTAGAAGTATCAATTTTTTGCATAGACCCTATAAGAATTTCAACATTAACCTATATGAATGTTTCTATCCAACAACAAACCATCATAAGTAATATACCACATTAGGTGACTATATAAAAATTTATAAAAATTTGTTGCCATTCACCCAACCCACTTGAAAACCGTTGGGTGGACTGACCAGATCACAACCCAACTCATCATAGCCTCAATAGGATCAAAATGTAAATAAGAGTTAAAAAGTTACAATAATGATCATATAAACCATTACCTATAAAAATATTCTCAATATGGCCCAAAGTCATAGGGTACCCATGAGGATTTCATCAATCTCAGTACTAAAGAGGCACCCTCAGATGGGTCCTCAGTCTTAGTCACAGTCATGGGTCATCACACAAAACCCTAGAAATAAGTGTCACTTAACATCATCAATAAGCTAGAATGGTGAAGTTGGATACATGTGGTCTCTCTATAAATGAAACATATATGAAAAAGATACTAATTTATCTCAATTCTCACGGCCACTTTGGGTCGGTCCTCCCACAAAACCCAATATTAGACTCCCTGAGGTCTATCTATATAGGCTTTCACATTGACTAACCATCCACCCTTAGCCCAAACTCACCTCTAAAGAGTTGTAGAAGCGAGTAGGTATCTCAATGGTCCTAGAAAAACATCAATGTCTGGTCATTATGAGTCATAACACCCCCTTCTTCAAGGGGTGTTCACGTATCATACACTAGGTCCACCAAGTCTTGACTTGTAAGGCCTCACCTCTCAAGAGGTCTTGATCCCCCCCCAGTATCACAATATTCCTGGCCTCGAACAACAATGGATGAGATGGAAAACTAGTGTCCAAGGGCTGTTCAGGACCCATGGATCCCATTCATTTTAATAAAACATTTTATTTAATTAAAATTTTTCATTTTATTTAAATTAACAAGTGGTGTAAGACTTTGGGGATAGAGAATTCACATTAAATAAAACGAAGAATAAATTTCATATAATAGTTATGTGAAACCACCTACCTCAAACAGATCTTCCCATATTATTTTCAAGGGGTTGGAAGTAAGTTTCATGACCCGCCCAAGCCTGTCTAGACTCATCCATGATCAACTAAGATCTTCTATATGACCTTAGCTACTAACTGACACCAAAAATAAATAAATAATTAATTATAACTTTATAACCAATAATTTAATTATATTTATACATAACAAATTTGATAAAAACTCACTAGCTATTCTAATTTCATTAGTAACACCTCTAGTACAACCCTAAGGGCATGTGTCACACCCTAGGACGTACGTTGAGAGAAATAACTAAAAAAAGATTCCAAATAAATAGAAAATTTTATTTTATTTTAATAAAAACCCTAAAAATAAGTTGATGGTACAATGAAACTTTGAATATTTTATGAATTACCACACCCATACATCATCTAGGTACATCCTCATCCAAGGATACATGAAATCCCATTCAAAATAAGGTTATTTCACAATTCTATAGTGAAATTTCCATTTATAAACTAAATGAAAACAATTTAAAATTTGTAAAAAGATGAACGGAAAGAAACTAGAGGAGGGATAATGACCCATACCTCACTTAATCATTAAAAATTCCAAAAGACCCATCATCAAGGGTGAATAAAAGAAGTTAGGGGAAAGAACCCTGGTCTGCATAAGGAAAAGAGGCTGATAAAATAGATTTTCACCCACTAAATAAATGAGGAAAAAATATAACACCTCCCCACCACCACCACTAAAGAGACCACTCTTTTTTTAGTGGTGGTACTATTTATTTGGCTACAAAATCCACCAGGTCTCTTTTGGGGATCCTCTAAGCCTCTTAGGATGACACATGAGCCTCATTTCATATGTAAAACACATCCCTTTTTGCTTTTCATGTATTGAAACTAATTTTTGAATCCTGATTCAAAATATTACCCCTTTTGTATTTGGAAAATTTATATTTCCCCACAAATTGAATGCTCTTATATAAGCATGGTTTTTCAAAGTTCCCACCTTAACACTTATCATTTTCATGAAGCCTCAGTGGTAATCCAACTAGGAATCCCACCCTAGATCGATCATGAATTATTGATAAAATGTCTATGTTAAATCCTTGAATTACCAATGTGATTATAAAACTTCACTTTAATATAAAAAACTAAAAACTACCATTCCCTATCAAACACTCAAAACCAAAACTCAAACATCAAGATTGTGATTACCAAAACTCATCTAAACCGAACCGAAATTCAATTTTCATATAGAAAATCACCTGGTGCATGGTGATCCCAGCCATATGGACAAATACATAACAAAAAAATTCCATGTTTTTAGTGATTAAAACATTTAAATTGCTTAAAGGTCCCAATGCATCCATTCACATACAAGAACTGCACTCTCAGTTCTTGATTGTGGTTTGAAATGATAAAACTCCATTCAAATAAGGTCAAAACCGAATAAAATTGTATTTACATTTAAAATTACTATAATATCATCAATAAAACCCCATCACAACCCTTAAGATGTTTTTGATTTAGTTTATGGATCACCAAATTCCATATCATAAAAAAAATTAGGCAGGCCTCCTCTAGTCATTCCTTTACAAAGATACTTGGCCTCGAACATCAATTTTTTTCCAACACCAGATCCTAATTCCCATATTATAGGAGACACCCCTTTTTCATTAAAATATATCCACTAAAGATAATTTCAACCTTCATTGTAAATATATAGTTTATCCCTCACAATGATGAATTCTCCATCATTTTATTTCATACCATGAGAACTAATGTGTCCTAATACAATAAATCCAGATTGTCGCATATCATATTGAGCATGATTCCCATTCCCTCACTCTACCAGATTCAATACCTGAATATGTAACAAGAATTCACTATGAAATCTATAATCACTTGAGTTTATTCATACCACTGTATCAAAATGAAAAAATGTCCATCCAACCACTGACCCCACACAC
The DNA here is from genome assembly GCA_963277665.1 of Viscum album. NCBI lineage: Eukaryota > Viridiplantae > Streptophyta > Magnoliopsida > Santalales > Viscaceae > Viscum > Viscum album. The sequence goes on from OY728156.1 coordinate 540,461,221, forward strand.
CCTTAACCCTTATCATGTGAGGGTCACATACTCACAACTGACATCCCACTCCCTAGCTTAGGAGAATCCGTTACATCATACTATTGAAATAAGATCTGAATTACCTTAACCCAATACCCATCAATCAGTGGACATAACAATCGGTGTTTCCACAACCTACTCATTTCTGTGTGTCCACCCACAACCAATTCCTTTTCCAAGAATGAATTCCACTCATCTTGTGACCTGATCACCTACATACAACCTATAACACCACATCTCTATGAAAATGTTTATCAAGAACCACCCTCATTTAAACCATTCAAAAGCACCCAATCCATACCCACATCCCCTCTATCATAGAGAAAAATATTCATTTATATAAAAAAAATATAATTATATGCATGTAACCATTTCATTAATTATGATCATTCCTTTCCCCACTCATGGTCATCACTAATTCCAACACCCAACTCACACTCATGTGAGTCTCACTACACCAAACCATTCTGAATGTGCTCTATGAAACATTTGTATCAATACTCTAGGTTCTCCCTTGGAACTCCAGTTTAAAATTGGGCACCTCATCCATACCATGATCCAAAAAATGACTATCAACCTCCCAAAATAATTCTAGCACATCAAGTTCTCATCATTAGTCATAGGTAATTCAATCTCATCAACATTCATAGACACCATCCAAAATTGTTCCTATCATGAGCATCCTCATATGATGTAACAATGTTTCTAAAAGAACACCCACTTGTGAATAGGATTATTCACCTTAACAATCCAATCCATCAAATCTAGTCTCAACACCAAAACACTCTAGGCATTCCCTCAAAACTAAAGGCATTATCTAGTCTATGCTGCACACCCCAAGCACCTAAAATGCATCTATATCATTCTCTAAAGAACCTATCTGTGGATCCTTTTCCAAATAAAACACAATAACTAAGAAAACACATCTCAAATGTAGTCCTCATCCAAAAAAACCACCAACTCACTATGGTACAAGTCAAAAATAAGGGTATCTAGGTCTCCCACTTATCCTTACTAGTCATGTCTCATGTAAGTGTCACTAGGTCCAACCAATTAGCCCAATGTCAAACATGTAAAATTATATATCCCATGGAGAATAATACATTATCCTATCTCAACTGATGTCTTTAACATACCAATCCATCACCCATAACCAGGGAACTCATCTTATCTGATCATCTACGCATCAACTTTCACCCCTGAGGATCACATCTTATCAGTGAACTCTTCTAACAACCAATAACATCACCCTTAATGATCCATATCAAAGGAAATAGAAACCCATGTTTATATAAAGTAAAATTACATTACAATATATATGGGGAAATGGAATATGTATTATTATTCGATCATTAAATAACCAATCCTAAATAAACCCAAACCTCAATGGGTCCTTCGTTTGGTATCTAATGCCATATTGACCCACCAGGGTTGCTTCACCAAATGTGCATAGGGACCATGTTTTCATACTTATCATTAATAAGCATCTCATCATAGATACACATGAAATTATTCATATATATATATATACAAGTTGGCATGGTTGAGTAGAATTCCACCCATTACGTATATGGTAAAACATTATATGAGTAATTGTTAAAACTTAAAAAAATTTATCTTTAGTCTTCAGTGATAAAAAAGAAAACAACATTAGACCTATATCATGTGAATATTATATTCATAATATGATGAAATATATTCCTCTTGACTCCATAGGACAAAAGTAAAAAAACAATCATTGTCCTCTTACCAATAGGAAGAAATTTAATAAACATAAAAATTAAAAACCACAAACATCTATGTGAGTCACCCAAGGTGAAAATAATATCCAACTATAATAATATAATCCAAAATAGAAATCAATTTCTCTATAAACCCAAACATACTATAAGATAATGTGTTCCTGATGTTCTAGCCTAGTATCCATCATAGGCTTCGACACATTCCTAATTCTAAAATCTTCCATATCCTAAAATAGTAATGAAAAAGAAAAGGGACTATTTTATATAAAATTATAACGTATACCATCCCTAAAACACTAACTTCTATATTTGTTGATGACCACTAATATACCTCAAGTTTTCCTCCCCATACACCAGAGGTTACCAACTAGCAGTAGGTGTCTAAGGTGGTACTATTATGAGATTATTCCCTCTATATCAGAGTGTACAATAAATAAAAAACCAAACATCAACCATTGTAGAATAAACTAAATTAAAAATCTATAAATTTAACAATAATGAAATAATAAAATAAAATTACATAAAGTATCTAACAACCATTCCATACACAGACTCACTATCCACAAGGTTAGTTACATATTCATACCATAATTAAGAAAGTAAAATCTATTGGATCCATAAAATACCCACAATAGAATTATCCCATGTTCTTTCTAGATGTCTGATCCATACCTCTAAATAAAATATATGACTCAGTTTAAAACATACCTAAAACCAAGTTAATTTATACCCGGTTATGACCAGTGGTGGCCTGGGTCGGGTGATTACAAAAATACATATGGAACCACCAACATAATATCTTACAAGTCATTATATTCTATAATATGAGCATGTGACATCCTTACATGAAATATAAAAAAACAATAAACCACCATCAATCCTTGGGTCCATGACCCTGATTGGCCATACTTATTTCTGCTCAATGTCAAAGTGTCTCGGAGCACACAACGTGATCATGCTAACCATAACCACACAACCATAGTTCAGGTGAATTGTTCAAAAAATAAAACCCCTATATGATTGATTTACATAGTCACCACAGACATCCCATATTGGAGTGTTCTCATTAAGGGAATATTCCAATAAGTATCATAAACCTCCCCATAATACTAGAACAACCATGACTCAATATATTGTAGGACCCCATAATATCTTAAACCATGTGTCCCCACCAACCCCCCTCCTCAGGATAGAATGTGAAATTCCACTAGATCATTCGAGATCCAAACCTATGAATGCCCAACCATATATGAGCTCCAACTATGTGGAAACTCTATCTATATCTGGATTCAAATCATTGAATCCCAACTAGTATCACATACCTCCCTTATAGGAGATTTAACAGTCAAATAATAAGATCTATATGTATCTCATAGAACCTCCCCTATGAGAGTTTTCACATACATAAATATTACCTATAAGAATTTTAGCGTTTTCCCTAATGAGAGTTTCTATAAAATTTTTAAACACCTTAAGATGTATACCAAATCAAGTAAAAATATAAAATATTATAAACATAGTTGGAAATATTCTTGACCTACCACAAAACCCATGATTGGAATTTATAGAGCATGACCCATATCATCAGAACCTAAAGAGAATCAAAAAGTTGATTTAGAATCTAAAGTGACACCCACGATAATCTCAAACCTTATCCATAACCACCCTATCACTAGGGTCATGAGTCGCATGGAAACTATTAAGGCCCTCTTGATTTAGTTATAGCTAAGGATCCCTCCCATGGGTTCATGGTCTCAGCCATGTTCTCAGGTCATCACCTGATACCATAATATTTCTTATCACTCAACATTATTAAGACAACAATGTGGCCTAAACGGCTAGATGAAGTCACTCCATATTGGAAATTTCCATAAAATATCCCACAAACTTTCTCAATCCTCAAGGTTACTCTAGGATAGTCCAATTACCCAACCAAATCTCAATATGACTATGGTTTGTCTACCTATTCTTGGGCATTGGATAACCAACCTCCCTTAGTCGAATTTCACCTCTCAAGAGTTTTGGAAACCACTAAATACCTCAAAGGTCCCGTTAGACCTTCACAGTATGATCATTGTGAGTCACAACAACCCCATACTCAAGGGGAAATAAAGGTACCTATAATCAGGCCACCATGTCTTGGTTGGTTTGGTATCTCCACTCAATAGGTATATAGGCCCCCAATATCCCAACCATCCTAGAAATCGACCATTAATTGCTATGGAGACATGCTAGTGTCAAAGGGGTTTTCATAACCCTTGGTTCTCATTAATTTTAATTAGATATTTAATTTAATTTAAATTTTAATCTAATACAACTTAATATAGGGATCCACCATCAATAGTGAGCTTGAGAATCAATATAAAATAAAATTAATCATAAATGTGATAGGTCTGGTACGTGATACCACCTACCTCAAACGAAACTTACCACTTAATTTCCAAAGGTCCAATGGTAGGCTTCAAGGCTCTTCAATGTCTTTTTGGCCTCATCTAAGATCAACTAATCTTGTCTCGATGACTTAAGCCCCTAAATCAAAACAAAAATCAATTATTAATTAATTGTCACTTTTATAATTATTGAATTAATTATATTTAGACAGGTAATATTCATAAAAAACTCACTAGGTTGTTTTTCCACATCATAAACACATCCAACGGCACCCCAAGGGGTCATATCACATCCTCGACCCTATGTTTAGTTAAATACCTAGAAATATATGCCAAATAAATAGGAATTTTAATTTAATTTAATGAAAAATCCTAAAATAAATAAATTTTTCAATGGAGCATAGATGATTTGATGAACATACACAATTAAATCTAGTACAAGGATGTCCTCAGCATTGGTTGCATGAAATACCCTTTGATATCAACATATTTCAGTATTCATTGATGAAATCATCATTTTTGACCTAAATGGAAAAAACATCAAATAATTTAGAAGTATAATAGAATGATACAAGAGGAGGAGAATGACTCCTGCCTCATGTCATCCCTAAAATTTCCAAAGACCCCCAACCCCACCCATAAATGGAGAAGAGGGGGAAGGAGTGGCTCAATTCCCTTGTCTGCATGATAATAAGGGAGTGTGAAATGTTTTTTCTCCCTCAAAACTATTGGGGGAATTTAATTTTCCCCTTTAAATGTCCCATTAATAGTTGGTGGTCTAGTATAGCAGCCATCGTATCCCTTTTAGGGATCCTCTAACCCCTCTAGGATGACTCTTAAGCGTCTATCAACATGTTAAACACCACCATTATGATGTTAAAATACTCACATTTTTTTTAATCCTATTTCAAAATTGAATCCTAATAGTATTTGTAAAATTAAAATTTCTCCTAAAATTCAATTCTCATATGGACATAGGGTTTTACCAAGTGCCGAACTTCATTTGGTCTGAGTGGTTCCAAAGAGTATTCATGGAGCTAAGGAAGATAATGTTAAATTCTTATTTTAATATGTGTCTAAAATAAATAGTTGAGTATGTTGTGATTTTTGATACCTTTGGCATTGGCCTTGGATGTATTGTGATATGAGGGGGGGGGGGGTGTATTTACTTCTTATGAGTCAAAAAGTTATGAAATCATGAGAATAACTACTCAAACCAATATTTAATATAGGTATTGTTGGTTTTCACCATAAATACATAGAGGTATATATTATATATGATAGGTAAGTAGTCTACATGGACCCCAATAGACTCATATTCATATTCTTCAAATGTGATCTTATCATATGGTATAGGTGTTTATTTGAGTCCCTAAAAGACTATGACTTCAAATTTCTCTATACTCCGGGAAATGAAAATATGGTTGTCAATTATTTTTGTAGTGAATATTTGGGTTAATTTGTGGATGATGTATTTGAGAAGTTCATAGTGTTTTAGTTATCTTTAGTAGATGTTGAAGAAGTTTTCTTATCTTTGATTGATGGTGGTGGCCCCAATAAATTTGTAACACATTACAATAGTCTTTTTAAGACATTTATTATGATGTCCTATATGACTGGATATCCTCCAGAGATAATCCTAGTGGATTTTCCAAAGGTGGGTAAAATGTTATGTTAATTAATTATTTGATATTAGTTCTAATCATACTGTGTGAGAAGGTGATAATCGATTTACACACATCCCCTTAGTGTAGTGAAGATTTATCAATAATTTAGGAATCCATTTTAGTGTCTAGGTATGAAGAAGAATGGTTATGAGTTTATCTCATAGATCCATACCTATTTTCTAGTGATGGGTAAACACAACATTATAATGGTCTTGGCTCTATTATTTTATTTTTAGAGTGAAATAAGGATAATATATCGATAGAATTTATAATTGGAATTCTTTGTTCAGAGAAATTCCATGATGTTATTTGGGTGATCATTGATTGATTAATTATGAAGACCTATTTCATTACTTTTAAAGAACAAAATTTGATAGAATTTTCGGGATTCCTTTAATTAGATGTTATAATTAGGCTACATAAGGTACCTTTAATGATTTTTTTCTAATAATTTCACTTGATTAAAATTCTAGTTGGGAGGATCTTATATGATGTGTTTAGAATATATTACTGAATGAGTATGCTGTTTTACCTTCATATGGATATAAAAACCATGATAAAAATTTTATTTATATAGGATATGTTATGGTATTTCATGTTATATTTGAAAATAGTTGATAGGATCACCAACCATTAGCATCCATAGTGTATAATAAAAAAGATCACTCCATTATAGGCATGAAAGTATTTAATACAATGTATTAGAGACCCTTCCAATCACCCGGTTCTAGATAGAGATATGAGAGTCACCATTAATGGGAATAGTGTTATTAAAGTTGATAAAAAAATGTATAGGTGATTCAATAACATATTATAATAGATAATATTAGTCAAGAGTCTTATACATTCTGATGATGGAAGCATTTGGAGTTCAAGAAAAAAGATAATGTGTTCTTAATGGTCACAATGAAATATGTGTTATGGAGATTGTTAGAGGAATTAAGCTATAAAAATGGTTAATTAGGCTATTATAAATTTTTATAGTGTGGTAGAGGTTATATATCACATAGTATTACCAATTATATTTTATTGTGTTTAAGAAATATTTTATATATCATAATTGATGAGATGATTCATATTCTTTCACGTGTTAATGACTATCTCAATCTGAACATTGAGGAAAATTCTACGTTCACATAGTACCTATTAGAAATTGTGTTTTAACAATAGGGGACCCTTTGTGGCCGGGTGATACCGTTGGTGTGAGTGTGGTGGTATCATGGGAACCTTTAGAAGAACTCGTGGGAATGGGTCAAATTTTCACTTAGTACCCTCACCTTTTTATGTAGGTTGATAGTATTGGGATAAAACTCTTTAATTTTGGGGAGGATATAATGAGTTTTATTTTTATTTTAAATAACTTACTGATTTTTGAGTTGTATAGTTCCATTAATGTGATATTTTTCACTCATAATATATCATGTTAATATATTATATGACATTATATTTTTTTGCCTTTGAGTTAATCTCACATGATAGGTGTGATATTCAAGGATCCACTGGTTTTATTTTACACAATTTCATTGCAACATGAATTTTGAATTACACCATGGATATTATAGGGGCTTGGTGAATGAGGTATGATATTTTCACTGTGATTTATAGAGGTTTTAATTTTGAATCATGACACCTAGAGTCGAGCTATAGTAGGGTTGGGTTGTATAATTTGAACAGTAATTGGCCTTGTTTTATATGTAGTTGTGAGGGGATTTTATCAACCCATATTTTTGGATATCTGATTAAGCGAGGGACATAATGATGTGATTGTACCTATCGGGTCATGGTATTGGTCTAGATTTATTGATTTTCATTGCAACCACTATTATATCACAATGATTTTGATGGTATAGGGTTACATTATAAAAAATTGATCAAACCATCCCTCTTTGGTATTTTTATTTCTAACACTTGAATTATTAGTTTTGGTTGTGTGTTTATGGATCATTAGTTGTTTTGGATGATACTATGACTAATAATGAACATTTCGTAATCCCTTGTCACTCCTAGAGCATAGATTCATGAATCATCAATGAATGATATCATATGTATGACTCTTTTATCATATCATTATCTATTATCACATGACTGTGATTATAAATCTATCTACTATAATTTATAATTTTAATTATGATATTACTACTACAAATCCCTATCATTTACTTTGATAATCGATAATATTTTTGAAAATGAAACATTTATGATTACTCTCTATTAGTTAAAATCATGTTATTAAATATTTCTCTTGAATCCATTTTTCATTTCATGGGTTGATTGAGAAGAGTTTACTAGACACATAATATAGTGGAGTGAAACATCGGTTTACCCTAATGTAACCACAACATGGTGGTAATAATGCTATATGAAAATGACATAACAATATTTTTGTGCTTTTTTGGGTCATGTTTTAATCTGAAAAAACATGCCACACCATGAAACAATGTTTCATGAATTTTAACCTTGAAATTAAGATAGGATGATGACTCAACACTACTTATTTCTCCTTTAACACGCCACCCTATAGTATATAAGAGTAGAAGGGTGATAATATAATATATTGTTCATGTGTTATAAATTTATCTTATATGGTGTCTACCATGTCATAGTAGTTTTAGTTGTGATGTAAAGATAGTGTATATGGCATGAACATGTGTATTATCGAACAATGGGTATGACATCCATTGTTTTCTTTGACATGTGGAGTTTCTATTGCAGTCTAAAAGTAGTGGGTCATGTATTATTGTGTGATAGTATGACTCAAACCATGACTATATGTAGTTTTTTTTTTGCATGAAAAATATTTTATAGTCATGTTTTTCAAATTTATACAACATGTATTTTCAAAATGAAACTTATAGAACCATGATAAATAATAGTTCACCTTCACTAAAGGAAATTCTGGATTCAGCCCAGTGGTAATGGAAGTAAATTAAAATTATAGATGAGGTGATGTATGAGTATATTATAAATATGAAACAATTTTTTCTATATAAATATATAATTTAACAAACACCTAATTCCTATTTTGGAGGCTATGTGTTATTAATCTAGTCTTGTTTAAGAGAATTCATAGAGTTTTAAAGGATACAACAGAATAATATTAAAGGATATTAAAGATTAATTTGGATGTTTTGGATTGTCAAGATTATATAATGGTAGTGTATAAGTTGGGGGATGTGTTATAAAATCATTCCCATGATACAAGAAAATTAATGATGAATTTAGAGATTACATTACTCATAGGAAGAAAATATTTCATTTGTATTCCCAAAAGAAAGTTGAAGGTTTCCTTGAATATGTGGTTGGTCAACCATGGGTTTTAGAAGGTGGTGCAACTAGGAGAACTGATTGGTATCTATAATAATAATCTATAAAGACATGGTGTTGGATAATTCGTTATATGGTGAAAACATGAGTTGTACCAAGAAATTATCTAAAATAATATCAAAGTATCATTCATTACTATAAGGGAACTCCTACATGAAGCACTTGTGGAAGGGGATATTTGGAGTTGTTTCTGAAAGTTTGTTCTAATATTTAGATATGGTTTGGGAATATAGGTTCCCTTATTACTAATCTGATCATTCCTTACTGAAATATTGATTGTGATATCCCATAGTGTAGAACTATATCTGAACCATTCAATTTCATTTATTCTTTGAAAGTTCCATTTCATTTTTTTATATCCATATTCTTTTTTTTCATAGTCTTGGTAAGAACATATTTCTTCAGGGATAAATTGTGACTAAAATACATATGATGGGAATTTATTGTGCAGGTTATGGTGGGTGGAATTATTAGTTTTAAAAAAAATTCTTGCTAGGGTGTCATGGTGATTCATACCTTCAAGTGACCTTATTTCATGTTTAAGGTCCAGAGGAAAATTTTAGTTTTGTGAAGTTGCCTCATTTTGTATTTCATTATTACACCCAACATAGATGTTTATGTATTGGATTACACAATTTTCCCACTAAAAGTAGTGTCATTACTTATTCTAGTGATTGATTCCATAACATGTAGTATTATAGATTTGGTTATAAAATTACTCTGAGGAATTTTCTATTTTTCAGAATCTAATATTGGTTAAAATATTTTTGGGATTCCAGCAACTGGTTTATTGCAATTAGGGGGAACTCTGGTATAGTGTTTTTGAGATCAGTTGAATTCCGTAACCAATTTCTTAACCTATTTTGATATTTATATCATAGTTTAGTGGAAATATTCTACACTTTATGTTTTATGATATTTCAAAAATTCATTCCTAATCCCTTTCTAATTTTCAAATTCATTGGGTGATTATTATTTCTTGAATATAGGCTTGTAATGGGATAATATATGGACTAAAATTTAATTTTTGGTGTTTCGATTTTTTAGACAATGATGGTTTTGTTATATATAGATATTAAAAATTTTACATTGATGTGAATCGACCAGAATCGTGATTATTAGTAGAATGGGAATCTAGAGCCACAATCATAATGAATTTCTATGTAAGGTTTAGATAGAATTTATAGTGCATGAACTATAAGATATATTTCGATCATTGAAATATATTTAAGGATTTATAATAATGGGTTGATGAAATTAGTTCAATTCCTTGTTATAAAGCATAAATTTGGAACGAAAGAGTTAGCCATAGACTACGAGGACTAAAAGGTTCATTCTATAAGGTTGATATCTTGTGGTTTTATAAATTCCACTTCTAAGAGGTAGTGAATAGTTTTATTTTTTACTGTTTCCCATCCCACTTGAGTCCGGTATCATTGGCTCTGGGGTTTCATCTCAAAATTTTTGATAAGGAGAGGATTTGTTTGTTTCTAGAATATTTTTTTGGAAGAACTTTTGATCATTGGAAAAGGTGGTTCCTCTATTTGTTTTTGGAATAAAGGATTGTATGTATACAATATTTGTGGTATGGTCCTAGTATTTTTTATGAATATTATAATAATTATCTAGATAATTTGATAATGATTGTGAGTGGAATTTGATTCATGTGGTGGGGGATCCATGTTTGTTTTATGGTGTGAAATATGTGTTTTGTGTCATGGTGAGTTTCCAAAAGGATTGTTCATTCTAAAAATTGAGAATATTTATAAATAGGTTGGTTTGAAAATAGTATTTCATTTATAAATTATTAATAAGGTAAAATATATTATTTCTCTCGAAGTAGGGGAATCAATGTATTGGAAGATTTCCCCATTATAATTTTTATAATAAGGCCATTCCACTTTACACCTTAAATGATGTTGTGACATAAGAGTGTAGGTTTTCTTTCCATAAACAAAATTACAAGTTATTTTAAAAATATGGTAAAAAATAACAGCAATGTGGAAGGTTATGGAATATATAGGATTTTCTTGAAGTCTAAATATATGTGATAAATAGTTTAGAATAGAGGGAATTTTGAAAGATCTATTGGTAGATTTTATGGTAGTTTTTTGAGACTATACCACAATCACTAGAAACTAATGTCTTAGATATGGTGTTCAAAACACTGAATAAGAAGTGAAAAAGAAAACCAAGTATCCATTGTATTTCATTCTAGTTAGATATATTTAATTTATTTTGGATCAAGGTTATTCTATTTCATTATAGGAAAGATAATATTTTGTGAAAATTTTCCAAAATATGATGGTTTGTTTGATCAGTAAACTAATTTTTCTGGAAGGTTGACCATGACAATTTTGATGCTAGTAGAGGGAAAAATCCATGTATCAGGAGTGTTTCATAGGAAAATTATGGGGATAAAGACTTTTTACAATTTAAATATATGTAAATTGATTATAGAAAATGTTTATAATTCTAAAATATCAAATATATTGAAGAGGATCCCTTAATAATTTTACATATAAGCTGATAAGTATTTGGACCAGAGGACCAGTGAATTACTTGGTTTCTCTATGAAATGGTGACTATTTTTTAACATATGTTTATTTAGTGGGAACAAGATAGATGGATGATAAAAGATATTCCAAAATAAATTTTTGATAGAAGTTTGTTCTAATTATATTGACCCTCTCTTTCCATACATTAACATTACATAAAAATTTCAAAATTCTTAAAACATTACACAGTCAAATGCCCAAAGTTCGTATTAGTCTAGTTCTTTTGGAAACTTGGAAACATCAACACTAGTGTGTAAATGAGCTACATCATCTCCCACTAGGTTCTTCTTGAATAACACACTTCTTAGAAACATCAAACATAATACATATCTTAATAAACTGGGGGAAATGAAACATAAAAAATGGTTGATCTCATATTCTTAATAAGGGTAAATAAGGGAGATATATAAGAATAATTATGAGAAAAAGGGTATGAGAACATTATCAGGAAAATAGAATATCATAACCTACATATCAATGATTTTTTAGAAGGTGTATCATTGGTCAAAAGACCAAAGAAATTTTATTTGAAAAAAGATAGGAAAGGTTACGTGAGTCAAAAAGATGGTATAAAATTACAATCTTTAACATGCAAAGGAATCAGGTTTTCTGTGAGCTTCTCCTTCCAGGTAATGACTTGATCAATTCCTTTGTTGGCGAGAGAATCTAAAACCATATTTGCTTCTCGGTAAGTATGAGTTACAATGTAGTTGATGTCATGAAGAGATTCAAGAAAATTCATCCAACGCGTAGTAAGCGGCCAAGAAAGATGAAAATACCCCTTCCAAATGGCTTGAACAATAGTAGTAGAATCACTTCCAATCCACAAGTAGTTCCACCCATGGTGAAAAGCGAAGGTAATGGAATGAATCAGACTCAACATTTCCGCTTCTAGAGAGTTTTTAGTACCACAACCTCCAAAAAAGCACCCAACAATGTGACCAAGATGATTTCTGAAGATGGCGCCACACCCCGCGGGTCCTGGATTTCCATTAGAGGCTCCATCCACATTGATTTTAATCCATCCTAAAAGAGGAGTTCTCCAAAAAACCTCAAAAGTGCATTTCAATTGCGTTAAAATGGCATCAACTCTAAGATGTCTAAGGATCATAAATTCTTCCACAGAGTTGTTGCAGGTTCCATTCTGAATCGACGTAGCTTCTCGAATAACTGCATTAATGTTGTGTGATAATTTATTGTGAATAATTGTATTTCTATCATAACAAATCACATGAAACACCTCTTCAACCCCAGCAAGGAATAAGTTTTTGATTTGTTGTGAGTTATCCATAGCAACAAAACGATTAAGCTGCCCATAAATAGAGTTATGAACCAGCCATCTACAATAAAAAGTGTCAAAAATATAGTTCCAAAGAGCAGTGGTAGTAACACAAGATAGAAATAAGTGATTAGTATCTTCTCTATGCTGATTGAAAAAACGAAATTTTGAAAAAAGTTGATTTCCAAAAATTTGAAGATAAGAGTCAGTGGGAACCCTATTGTAGGCGAGACGCCAAATAAGAGTGAGTATGGAGGGTTTAATCCAAGGTTTGTCAAAATATTTAATCCATTTCAAGTCATTTTCTTGGTTATGTAAAGAGTTATTATAGAACTTTTTGGAGTTTAGAATCCCATTATTAGAAGGTTCCCAAATCAAGAAATCACACGGGGTAGAAAAATGGTAAGAATCAATAATTTGAATAATATTGTCAGGAAGGTTATCAATGTGAGAGTTAAGCACATTACTACCAGTGGAGTTGATATCATCAGGGATATGGTCAGGGGCAGTCAAAGAAATAAGAGGAGTGCCAGTCTAGTTGTCCAACCAGAATCTCATGGAAGAGTTTCTAGAAACCATCCATCTAGAATTGTGCATAATATTATCATACTTGTCTCTAACAGAGGGATAAATGGAAGAAGTCATGAAAGTCCTATTACCTCTTTTCAATATATCCATGAACCTGTTTTTGATGAAAGAAATTGACGGGGTGTCATTGTGAATCAGGTTCCAAGTTAATCTGGCTTGAAGAGCTTCATTAAAGCACTTAATGTTTTTAATACCAAGACCACCCATGTCTAAAGGTTTACAGAATTTAGCCCAAGGTATAGTCAAATGTTTCCTATCCAAGGTGCTTCTTGTCCATACAAAATTTTTAATGTGAACATTTATTTTTTTTATGAGACTAGTTGGACATTTATAGACCATCATCAAGTAGACTAGTTTGGAGACAATAATAGACTTGACAAGGCAGACTCTCCCCGCCATGGAAAGAGATTTTCCTTTCCAAGAGGAAAGATGATTAAGAATTTGGTCAATAATGTTTGAAAAGTATAATGCTTTGGGCCTACCCCAGAAAATTGGAACCCCAAGGTATTTTAAGGGAATGGTACCTTCTTTGATGTTAAGCTCATTAATAATACAATTTTTCTAACAGTTGGAAAGTTTTTTCCAAAGTAAATGATGGATTTATTCCATCAAATGACTTGACCCGAGGCCTCCTCATTGTGAGTGAGAGAAGATTTAAGAGTTATAATGTTTCTTATATCAATGATTATTACATTAATAATGGAATAAATCTTAGTCATTTATAAGACATGAATCATAAGGAAATAAAGAACATAAGCCTTGAAATAATAACATAGGATTAAAAAATAGAATATTTTAAGACATATAATCATATATAATTATTTCCACAGTAGTTAAGGAATTGATTTCGAGAACATATTAGTGGACACAGTCCTTTTCTGAATCGGGTTCACACCCCGTTCAATCCTTGTATTACAGAACCGAGTTAACTCCCTATTGTGGCCCTATAATAATGAACCAAGTTCGTTTCCTATTCCGGCCCTATAATACCGAATCAAGTTCATTTCATGTTCCATCTATGTCTATCTCCCGAGATATAAACCTTTACCCAATTCATTAGAGGGATATATAGGTGCCACCCATCTCATAGTGAAATTATACAAAACATGCCACAAGTTCATAAATAATCATATCATTACCCATACAAATAAATGGGTATCATAAAAATGTAATCAATAACAAACATTGAGAAAATACAGGTTTCACAATCATTTCATCATAAACATATCCTATAAAATGAATAAGGTTTCAAAAGAATATAACTTGTGAAAGGTAAATGGATTTCATAAATATCATTCCATCAAAACACACTCCATTTAGAGAAGCAATATGAATGTAAACAAAGAATAATTTCCCCATTAAGGAATGAGTAACACCAATGGAAGTTATCTTATATGGGAAATAATTTTAAAATATCTTTTAAAATAATATTTTAGGGAAATATCCTTTCTACACAGAAAATAATTTTTAAAAAATAAAACCTATTTTCAAAACTTTTCATAGAAAATAGATTTGATAATTAAAAAAGAATCATTGAAACCCATAAATTTTTTTGTAAATAATATTTCATTCAAAATTTATTTCAAAGGTATTCTGAAAATATTTTTTAAAACATTTTAGAATTCATGGTTTTTGAATATATTATATTTCCAACTGAAGAGAGAGATGATCATATTTTACATAAAAACATTATATTAAGTACCAAATAAATGAAAATGGTACTAATACATGAGGTTATATTGAATAACCATAGGATAGAAAAATACATGAGTGTTCTTGGGATATGGATCATAACATTTCATCAATGAATCGTAATAATTAAAAATATCAAAAAGCAATTAGATTGTTTCAATAAATTATTACCACTTAGTTATTTGGTATCATTCTCTCCATATAAGAAAGAGAAATTACATGAAGATTAAAATATCATGAAAATAAGTAGATTCAAGATCTCACATGTAAAATTATGTTATATACACCTCAAAATAGAATTTTGTTTCATAAAATACACGAGTCTCAGAAGAGGAAAATTGAGACCAAACATTTTTACTGATTAGGTAACTTTTGAAACATAAAACACATAAAATTAAGATGATAAAATGGATATGTAAATAACCATAAATTTAAGTATAAAAATCATTGAATACATCTATGGGTAGTATAAATACCACACAAAAAGTAATGGGTGGTGAATAATGCATGTATTTAATGGAAAAAAAAAGTTAGATAAAATCCCCTTACCTTATGTCTTGACTCTAATCACACAAATTCAATCCTCCTTTATAATAAATATAAATTAATATAAATTTTTTAATGAACCATATTATTATATCTAATACCATATATGGATTTATCATGACTTTATATTACCCTCTTGTTAATAATTCTATGTTATGGTTTCACTTCAGGTAATATTCGATTTTTTTTCACACGTGTCTTAATTTGTTATATATTTGGTTATGAAAAATATAAAATGATTCAAGAATGTAAAACATGATATAAATATAATTTATTTTCTAGCATATTTTTGTTATAATAATATATAAAAAATAGAAGTAAGAAATGTAATACACCATTTATGAAGATGGTATGTCGTATATATGCATGACTGTTGTTTACATTTTCATTATCACATTGAAAAGAAGAAGTTAACTCAAATATTTGTATATATATATAATTATTAAATTTGAATTATTATATAATATATATATAATATGCTCACTAACACCATCCCTAATACATTTCATGAATTTTGTCAAAGAATCACAATGCTTTGATAGGGTGGTAGTCCACACTTCCTCAAATGAAATTATTATATTTACACCAAATAGAATGTAAAAAAATAAATGTGATATATAATGAATAAAGAATATTCAATAAATAATAAATAAAATATATAAAATATATAAATATATTGTCTATAGAAATGTACACCATGAGAGGCAATAAAGGAATAATAAACAATCATCATTTAGTGAGGTGGTAGTTCTCCATACACGTAAACAGTATATTCATTACCCATTAGATGGTGGTGTGTGTATGTGTAGTTTGAAACCATATAAACAAAAAATCCTAGTATATTGATTATAATGGAATTTTTATAAAATCATGGAATAAATAGAGTGGAGAGGTGGATAAATAAAATAAAATAAAATATCCTGAGAGAAGGCATTACCTCTAAATTTGGTTAGCTCCTTTTGGTTTGTGAAAGATGGTTTCCTTAAATTACCTTATGACATTTGGATGAAATATTATAGGAATAGAGGGATTTTGAAAAGTTTAATGGTATGATATTAGTCTAACGTAAGTGGTTTGAGAGTTGTTAAGAAGAGGTAGATGTGGTAGCCTTTTAAAGGAACATGAAAGGACACACTTGTCATTTTTTAAAACAAGTTAGGTGTATGCACGTTTTTAACAAAAAAAATAAATAAAAACCCCAACTAAATAATGAAATGTTAATGGCTGAATAATTTCCAAAAACCAGGTTTTGGAAAATTTAATAAGTCTTTTTGGGTCTTGAATTTAAGGTTTATTCCTTAGTTAAACTTAATTTTACCTTAATCGATTAAATTATTTTCAATTAATTTCACAAATATTTTTGGTGAAAAAATAAGTTGAAATAACTATAAATTATAAATTATTCTGATTAAAAATTTGGAATCCATTTTTAAAAATTCTAATCACATAATTTTCATAAATTAATTTAAAAATAATCTCACTGACAGGACGATTTTGCATGTTTTTAAAGTAAAAAAATAAAACGTTTGCTATGTTTTTATATTCAATTTCAAAGTTAATTTTATTCCAATGAAATAAATTTTATTAATTGATAAAAATATTTTACAAATAAACTTTGAAAACATTTTAATATATTATTTAACATTATAAGTAAATTAGATCCAAATTAGTTTAGAATTAATATCCCGTATTTGTCACTATTCATCCAAAAATGAGGATTCTCAGAAAAATCCCAAAATTTTACCCTAAGATAATATAGATATTCTGAATTAAAAAATGAATTTGATTTTATAAAATGAAACTTCTTTCTATGTCTAAAATTAATTTTATTATTTTTCATAGATAGACATGAAAAGTAGTCTGTTTGAGAAAATAATATTTTTAAACATATACGAATTTATGAAAAAATTATATATTTCAATATTAATATTTATTTTTATATAAAACCATTATAAAAAATATTTTAAAAGTATTTATTATTTTTGATGTTAATATGTTTAATTTGTAGTTTATAATTATGTCATTTAAATATTTATAACAATAAATTGATGTTTCGTAGAAACGTCGGTGTTGTGTGTAATGATTGCCAAGACAGTGTTGCATAAAACATACACTAATTTTTTATTCCATGTAATGAATTGAAAGTTTATTTTCTATGTAATTTAGTCCAAATTTGTGTTGTGTGAAATTAAATTTTGACTTAATGCATTGCAATACATAAATGAAAATTTAATTTATTTGAAAAAAAGTCCATAAAACCCAGGGTGTCACATTATACCTACCTTAAAATAAATTTCACCATCATAATTCATCATTTTAGAAAAAACAAATGAAGATACATTTACTTAATCATATCATCAGATTACTATTTATATTCCTCTCTCTATTGATTTATCCACAAAACTTTTACCATGTGAGTGGTATTATTTCTTTTAACTTTCCCTGATCAATCCATGATTTCAACTGTTTGTTCTTTGTAAAGTATATCCAGCTTTAGTGGTATGACCTATGAGTTAAATATATATGAAGAATCATTTATGTATTTCCTTAAGAGAGATAAATAGAAAACATCATGGACTTGAGAGAGATTTTTATGGAGTAAAAAGTGATAGGCTATCACCCCGATATGATCAAAAATCTCAATGGGACTGATTACTTAGGGATTAGATTCCCTTTATTACTAAATCTCAAGAATTTCCTCCAGGGTGAGATTCATAGGAAATGTTTTTCCCCAGCTTCAAATTCTAGATCCCACTAATGGTTATCGGTGTAGATTTTTTTCTATATTTGATCTTCATTGATATGATCCAAAATGGTTCTAACGTTCTTGAAAATTTCTTCAGTGATCTTAGGTCGCAACAAAATTTTTTCTCCAATATCATCCCATCAAATTGGAGCTATAAATTTTATCCTATAGTGGTCTTAATAAGGTTCCATTTGAATTCTTTAGTAAAATTTATTATTGTATGAAAAATACACTAGAGGAAGGTTTTGATACCAAAAGCCTTTCCAATCTAGAGAAAAAGATCATAAAATATCCTATAGGGTTTGGATTGTTATTTTAGGCTGACCATCTATATGAGGATGATCAATTCTGAAATTTAATTCTTTGTAAAGTGCCTACTTAATACTTCATAAAAAACATTGTGGTGAACCTCAGATACTGATTTAATACAATAGAATGTAGTAATATATAAAACCTTACCACTTCCTTAATGCATACCCATGAAATATGATCTAGAGAGAAGTCTTATCTAATAGTAATGATGATTTCTAAATTAGTAAGCTGTCGAATACCACTCATACAACATCAAACTATTTAGAGGCTTTGGGTAGTCCAACTAAAAAATTAATACTGATGTTCTCTAATTTCCATTCTAGTATGGGTAGTTGATGCAACATATCCTTTTAATTTTTTCTTTCATCCTTAACTTATTATGAAACCAAGCACTAAGATACAAAATTTATGATATCTCTCTTAATTCAATCCCACTAGAAGTATTCATTGAAGTCTGTATAAATATTTGTACTTCTAGGATGAATAGATAATGATGAACAAAGAGATTGCGCTAATATATCCTTCATCAAATATAGTATGGAAAGAACACATACATGGTTCCTAAACCTTATCATTCCATTATGGTCAAGACTAAAATCATGAACATTTATAACTTTATTTTGAATCTTTTCATCTTCCTTCAAAACCACCTTAATATTTAATAGGATAGGGGGTTGAAAATTAATTTGTGAAAGATAAGATTTCACCCTTAACTTTAGGATATATAGATCCATTATTTTAAAATCTAGAAATATTGGATCTTTTGTGATCCTCATCATGGATGAGCTATCATGATCCTTCCAACTCAAAGAAACAACCACATTTTTCTCTTTCCTAGTGTGGTAATGTATTTAGTATTCATAATACATTATCAAATCTAACCATATACTCTGGTGCATGTTCAAATCCTTCATTGTGAATATATATTTAAAACTTTTAGGATTGGTATATATATCACACAATTCTCCATTAAGATAATGTCTCAATATAATTAATTAAAACAATACCACTGCTAACTCAAAATAATGAGTTGGGTAATTTTACTCTTGAATGTATAAGAAAAAACCATGTTATTATGTATAATAACACATCCCAATCCCTTCTTATATGCATCACTATATATTACAAACCCTTCTCCACTATAGGGTAATGTATGAATAAGTGAACTGACTAACCTTCACTTCAATTCCATGAAATTTTCTTCACATTCATCAATTCAGAGGAACTTGAAACCCTTCCATGTTAACTAGGTTAGTGGATTGGACAATGATGAGAAATTCTCTACAAACCATCAATAGTATCCATCTAAACCAAGAAATATATGTATCTTAGTCCATGTGGTCAGTCCATGCCATAATTCAATAGCCTGAATCTTTGATGGATTTATTACTATTCCATCACTTGAGATAATGTGACCCAAAAATGATACCTTTTGAATAAAAAATTCACACTTTTTAATTTTTTCATATAGATTATTTTTTCTGAGTGCCTTTAGTACAATTATTAAGCGATATTCATGATCTTTTGTGATCTTTTAATATATAATAATATCATCTATATAGACCACTAAAAACTAGTTGAGGTAATCTCTAAAGACTCTATTCATTAAATACATGAAGATAGCATGTGCATTAATAAGACCAAAATGCATCACTATATATTCATAGTTTCCATACCTTGTAAGGAATTCCAACTTGGTTATATCCTATTTATTAAACCACAATTGATGATATCCATAATGAAGGCCAATCTTGGAAAAGTATTGAGAAATGTGTAGTTGATCAAAGAAGTAATAAATATGGAAGAGAGGATACTAATTATTTATTTTGATCTTTTTCAAATCCAAATAATCAATGAAGTTCTATATTGATCCATTTTATTTTTTACAAAAAAAAACCTATGTACCCCAAGGTGAAATACTTGGCCGAATGAATCCTACATCAAGGTTTTCTTTGAGTTGCTTCTTTAATTCCTGAAACTTAATCAGATCCATTCTATAAGGAATGTTTGAAAATGATGTGGAACCTTGTATAAGTTATATTGAGAAATCAACTTCATGTTTTGGTGAAATACTAGGAAACTCTTCTGAAAATACATCCAAAAATTCACAAAAAATAAGAATATCATCGAGGTCAATTTTCTCCCCAACCATTTGAGATAAACAACCATTTGGAATGGAAATTAAAAACCATGAATAGGATGAAATATGCACATGAAATTCATTATTATCATCCCATTGATGGATGATCATAGGAGGGTTTGAAATATCAAGCATTAGATCACTTCCTTGGAAATTGATGTGGAATTATTGATGATAAAGTCATTACATGTCTAAGATGGAATAAAATTAATCCAAAGGAAGAATTATAAGATTTTTAGGAAGAACATTACCACACACTTCAACTGGAGAGGAATCATAGACATGGGATGAAATCATCTTACCCTTAGGGGTTTTCACTGATAATTCCACATCTAATAATTTTTGTGGAATATTAACACCATTATAATGTTCTTTAAATATGAAAGAGTGGTTCGATCCAGAATCAAATATGAAATTAGTGGTTCTAGAGTGGATGATAAGTGTACCTTTCATCATTTCATTATCTCAACACTCATAAAAAATAGTGATTTTAAGAGATTAACCCTTATACGTTTGATTTAGGTTAATATTTCATCGATCATCATAAATAGTCCTTGAGTTTGTACAGTGGTTAAAATAATTCCCATTATATTTATACTTTAAGCACTGAAACGTGGGAGTTTCATTATGTGCATATTTTTCACTATTAGCATTTTGATCTAACTTCATCCCATCATTTCTATATTCAATGTATTGGTGACTTTACTTTTCTCACTTAAAACAATTACTATACCACTTAAGAAAAGTTCCACTATGATTTTTCAAACATTTAAAGCATTAAGGAAATCTAAAATTCTTTTCTTCAAGGTGTTTAGAATTTCCTTTAAACCCCATATTCTTCTTCTTATCAAAATCATGAGATTGGTATGAGACTCTAACATACATTTCAACCTTGACTTCACAACGCACAATATCAACATATGTAACGGCACGGGTTTTATGGGGATCCATTACTTTGTGAAAATATCTTGTTGGGTTTTCTGGTCTGGGAATCACGGTGGTGTAGGCCTATCGGTAGCCTTAGCCTACCGGTAGCAGGCCTACCCATAGCTTGGCCTACTGATAGCCTTGGCCTACTAGTAGCCTTGGCCTACCGGTGGCCTTGTTCAACCTAGCCAAGGCCTACAGGTAGCCTTGGCCTACCGGTAGCCTTGGCCTACCGGTAGCCTTGGCCTACCGGTAGCCTTGGCCTACCGGTATCCTTGGCCTACCGGTAGCCTTGGCCTATCGGTAGCCTGAGCCTACCGGTATCCATCACCCACCGGTAGCCCTCAGCCGCCATTGGCTCTGGCCAACCCTCACGGGTTCTTTCCAGTGGTGTTCCTTCTTGCGCAATTTGGGTTTTAACCCCTATTTTGACATGTTCGAGCGCGTTTTAAAGACCCATAATGCCCATAAGAGTTTTAATTAAATGATTAACGAATTAATGAGTCGGTTTAAACCACCTGACCACTTTAATGACGTGTGAAATGTATGGTCAACCCACGACCCCACCCCTTACGCTGTTTCGATTTCTTATCTCAACCGTCATCAGGCCTTATAAACTAGAGTGGTTAGGCATGGTCTCTTCTTTCCTATATCACAGCTTTTCACGAACAGATTTTGGTGCATCGATCGAGCCGCATCATTATCCGTAAAGTTCTGCGCCCGGCCTAAGTGTCGATCGTCAATCAACAGGAAGGGAATTTCTCCTTCGTCTCTCTCTTTTGAGTGTATCATGCGGGGTGGGTGTGCTTCTGTTTCCATAGAATAGGATAAAATAGACCTAAATAAATATAATGAACTAGGTTCTATAAAGAATGAAGTGGAGGGGCTGTGAATGTTGATGCTGTTATATTGTGATTATCTTTCTGAGTTGTGTTGGATTATGCCTTCTGAAAATCATGGCCGTTGGTGGTCTTTCTCTGTGCACTAATGAAACCCTCGTGATATTTTAAAATGGCTTGTTTGTAATTTTGAACTCCTACTATGAAAGGTAAATTGGTTAATAACGTATACCCAGCTAAATAAATTGAAAGCTCCCGGATCAACCCTTCTGTGATAACTCCTGGTTAAAGCACACAGAAATTGAAGTCATGGAGTGTGTTAAATCATTTAAATCTGAAATTACTGGTATGGACTTGCTTTTTGTCGGTGGTAGTGGCTTGGTTGTTCCCTTTTTGAGCCGATTGCTAGAGATGTAGGAGGGGATGGGATCCCCTATTTTTATACTCTCGGTGGTTGTGGAACTGGGGATGGGATTCGCTGTTATTATGGATTTAGTGGTTGCGTGTTTTAAGAACGGGTGGTTACCTTGTTTATATCACGAATTGGGGTGGGATCCTCTGTTGATGAAAAACATTTTTGGGGGAGGGGACAGGGGGAAGTTTCTTGGGGTTGTCTGGTTCCAGTACTTCGAGGGTTCTCACTTTTCCTTTGTTGTTGTGACTTGACAAGAGAACCGAGTGTGGATGCTTAGTTGACGTTTTTCCAGTTTCCTTTCCTTATTTATGATTATGGTTTAGTTGCCCAGTAGTGCATAAACTTATTTGAACATTATTACTAAACATAAAAACAAGGATGGGATAAATGGGTTTTGGTTTGGTGTGAGTTGTGACTCGGACTTGAAAGCTGTTGTGATCTGTAGGCTGTCTCATGAAAAACCTAACTTGGGGTGAGTGCTTGATACCTATGTATATATATTTGTAGTTTTTTGTTTCTTATTCGCACCCCACCCATGTTGAGAACTTAGTGCCGAACACCCCCATTTCACGGGGGAGGGTGTTTTTTCTAACACTATTATTAGTGGCTGGTTATTAACTCCTTTTCTGCTCCCTTTACTGGATAGCCCAAGTGTCTTTGGGAAGGATGTGATGGCCTGAGGTCCATTATTAGCCCAAGAAACTTCGGGGGGGGGGGGGGGGGGGGTAGTGTGGTGGTTGGCCAGGTGTGTGCAGCAGGTGGTTACCAAGTGTCTTCGGGATGAGACATAGGTGTCTTCGGGCATGGCGGTGGATCTTCTATCCTTGGTGTCTTCGAGCGTGGTGGTGCTTGTTCTAGCCTAGGTGTTTGCAGGCATGGTTATGTGTGACAGTTGTGGCCCAGGTGTTTGCGGGCGGGATTCGGCAGTGGGACTGCCTGTGGTTGTGGCCCAGCTGTGTGCGGGCGGGTGTGGCAGTGTGACTATAGTGAGAATGGCGGGATTGGTCTGATGCGTAGGATGTCTCAATAACTAGTCTAAATGTGGTGCGGGGTACCCAAACATCGATGTGCTCATATTATATATTTTACTTGACTTGCGTTATTTGGGGAGTGTGTCTTGGTGAGGCTTGGGTGGATATTTTCCCTTGATAAGTGTTTGGTTTACTCCTTTTCTCACGTGACTTTAGTATTCTCCCCCACTTGTGCACGATAGTCTTTGGTTTTCCCTACTGAGTGTACTTGTATGCTCACCCTATGTATATAAAACTACTTTCAGGTTTCCATGAGCACTTCGGGGATCGCCCAGGAACATACTAGCTCGGACCCTTGGGGTAGTTGCAGTTTCTATTTTTCTTTCTTTGGTACTTATCTTTGTAGTCACCTTTTGTACTTTGTGGCTTTTACTCTTTAGAACATGCATGTGGGAATGGTTTACATTTTGGCTTTAATTTTCTTCTAGTTCTGGTGTTGTTGGGTTTCATCATCTTATCTCCCGATCCGATAAAACAAAAAGGGGTAATGACTTCCATTTGTGTAAAATTTCTATACCCTTGGTGCTAGTCGCCACTCCGGGACCTGTTGAAGGTGGGTCTCGGGGGTCATTATCATTCCTTCAACTTAAAGAAGGAAGGGTCTGGCAATATGTTGACCCTTCCCTCCTTTTGTGAAGGCGGGTCGTGACAGAATGGTATCAGAGGAATTGTTGAGAGATAGGATGGAGTCTGGAGTTAGGCACAGGGAGGATTGCATGGGATGGTAGGGAAATGGTGTTGGGTGACCTTGGTGCATGAATTAGGCCAGGGAAGACCGACTAGGACATGGGATTTTAGGGCCCCCAGTGATCCGACGCAAGGAATATGGACCTACCGAAAGACCAAGCGATGTCGTGTTGATTGTAGAGTAGAGACCCTAGGAAAGATACATTCATCATAATGACTTGTGTTCTTGTGTTTCTGGGGTGTTTTGAGAATTAATAATAAACAAAAAGTTTAAGAGGTTTTAAAAAAAAAATCTACACTACTTGGGCTTAGGCATTCCTTGTTTACCTTGCAGGTATGACACCTGGAAGGCGACCGCATTTGGTACCGACGATCGAGGCCCCCCAAACTACCTTGGCCGATCGGCAGAGGGCTGACTGAGAAGAGGAGGATGACCAGTGGCAGAGGACTCTCTGGGCCTTCCAGCGATAGACCCTCGAGATGTATGAGGGAATCACCTCCGACATGAAGACAGAAGGCTAGATAGAGGATCTAGTTATAGCTTTCGGCCTGATTCGGGCCCCGAACGAGTACTAGGTTCCTCTGGCCGTCAGCCAGATGTAGGGAGCGGTGCGTTAGTGGTGGACGCTTTACTTGGGGGAGAGGAGAGAGGCTGAGGTGGCTTGGGCGAATTTTGAGAGGGAGTTCTGAGCAGAATTCCTCTCTTCGACGATGAAGGTGGAAAAGAGACAGGAGCTACTCTCCCTCCAACAGAAGAGTATGTCTGTGAGGGAGCTAGGGATCATGTTCAAGGACCTCCTACGTTTTTCTCCGGACCTCTTTCCCGATGAGGAGTCTCGGGAAAGACGTTTGGAGGAGGAGCTCTAACCCTCCCTCCAGTATGTTGTTACCCCCTTTACCCTGCCGACGTACTTGGAGGTCCAGAAGAAGGCCGAAGTGGTGGAGAGAATGAACGCTCTAGGAGTTGTGTCACAAGAGAGGATATAGCAGGGACCATTGAAGGGGAAGGCTGTCAGCACCGGGCCTCCGGCGTCGGGACCCTCCAGGTTCCGACGTGCAGGGAGCAGGCTGCATCAGTTTCAGATTTGATCCCCTGGTCCTCGCCCCTTTTCTTCGGGCCCAGGGCCGCGGTGCTTCGTCTGTGGGAGCCCTGGACATCTTCGGAGTCAGTGCCCAGACCGGGTGTAGTACAGCAGTGGCGGTCATCCCCAGTACCCACCCCAACAGCAGCTTCTAGCCAGGCCTTTCCAGCAGCAGCACCAGCAACAAGGATAGCGAGCTCCCGCTCCTCCGAGGGCAGACGTAGGAGGAGGCCAACCTCAGGGTGCTCCATAGGGACCTCGAACAGGGTGTGGTCGGTGGGGGGGTGGCCGATATCTAAGGGGTAGAGGAGCCGGGCATGGACATCTACACACCGTAGAAGCAGTAGTTCTAGCAGGGCCGGAGGTTGTTCGAGGTATGATCAGTTTGTTTAGCACTCTTGCTTATGCCTTATTCGATATTGGAGCTTCACACTCCTTTGTTGCACCCAGTCTAGCCCGTTCCTTGGGTCTAGATTCCGAGATACTTCCAGTGCCCCTGGTGTTGAGCACACAAGTCAGAGGTCAGACCGAATTGTTGTTTGTATTTCGAGGATGTAGACTGATGATAGTGCCAAATCAGTCAGTTAGGGATCTTATTCTGCTACAGATACAGCCATATGATGCCATCCTAGGCATCAACTGGCTATTCTCTGTATGTGACGTCATTGATTTTTTCTGAGGAAGGGTCATGTTCACAGACTTGGATGACTGGGGTGTTGTTTTCACAGGCGAGCGGGGCATTCAGAAGGGCAACAGGCGAGTGGAACCCCTCCTCTCCTTGCAAGTTGAGCTGTTAGTAGGGTCAGTAGATGCTGAAATGGTAGAAGTTCCAGAGATCCTTCGTGGGTTTATGGATGTCTTCCCTGAGGAGGTGATGACTCTACCCCCTCGATGTGATATCGAGTTCGGGATAGACCTGCAACCCGACGCTCATCCGATCTCGATGGCTCTTTACCGGATGGCACCTTTAGAGCTACAGGAGTTTTGGATTCAGATTGATGATCTGATGAAGAGGGGTTATTTCCATCCGAGTGTGTCACCGTGGGGCGCTCTTGTCTTGTTCGCAAAGAAGGCAGATGGTGGCCTTAGGTTGTGCATAGACTACATGAGGCTGAATCAGGTGACGATCAAGAATCGTTACCCTCTTCTGAGGATAAATGATCTTTTCAACCAGCTGAAGGGGGCAGGATGCTTCTCTAAGATCGACCTACGGTCTGGGCACCACCGGCTAAGAGTTAAGGAGAGAAAAATCTTGAAGACGGCGTTCAGATGCAGGTATGGACACTTCGAGTTCGTGGTTATGCCCTTCGGTGTTACGAATTCCCCAGCCATGTTCATGGGGCTTATGAACTCCATCTTCTAAGAGTACCTAGATCTGTTTGTATTTGTGTTCATCGATGATATCCTGGTCTACTCTAGATCTGAGGAGGACCATGCAGAGAACTTGAGGATAGTTTTAGAGGTCCTCCGATAGCATCATCTCTATGGGAAGTTGTCAAAATGCAAGTTCTGGACACGAGAAGTGCACTTCCTCGGGCACGTGGTGTCTGAGCATGGGGTAGCGGTGGACCCATCAAAGGTTGAGGCAGTTGTTTCTTGGGTAGCACCGAAGAATGTGGTGGAAGCTCGATGTTTCCTTAGGCTGGCATGTTACTATCGGAGATTCATACCCAACTTCTCCCGAGTAGCATCCCCTTTGACGGCTCTGACCAAGAAAGACCAGGATTTCGTATGGAGTGAGCACTGCGAGTAAGCCTTCAGCTATCTGAAGGAGAAGTTGGTTAGTTCCCCAGTGATAATATTACCAGAGGAAGGGGAAGCTTATGAGGTGTTTAATGATGCTTCAGGACAGGGCCTGGGATGTGTGCTGATGCAGCGACAAGGTGTGATCTCTTATGTATCCAGGAAGCTACGCCCCCATGAGCGTAATTACGCCACCCACGATGTGGAGCTTGCAGCGTTCATTTTTGCGCTAAAGTTATGGCGGCACTACCTCATCGAAGAACGATTTGTGATCTTCATAGATCACAAAAGCATGAGGTATATCTTCTTCCAGTGGGACTTAAACTTGCGACAACGGAGATGGGTAGAGTTCCTCCAGGATTACGACTTCGAGATCTCTTATACTGAGGGCAAGGGGAATGTAGTGGCCGATGACTTGATCTGGAGGGCGCAGAAGGATGTGGTCCGAGAGTCAGTGGATGCCTGGAAAGTGATGGAGTGTTTGGATGCCTTGCAGCTGGATGCGAGGATGGATGAGGTGGTGCGGTTGCATGGGGTTCTGAGGTCTATAGTCTCATATAGGGATGCACGGTTTACCTCACGAGTCAGGAGAGGATTGGAGCATGCTTTTGGCACCCAGCTGTATCTTAGCACTACTTTCCATCCCCAGACAGATCGACAGATAGAGCACACCATCCAGACATTGAAGGATATGTTGCGGTCATGTGTTCTGGACTCAGGGGGGTCATAGGTGTGATACTTGCCTCTGGTAGAGTTTTCCTACAATAATAGCTACCACTCTACCATCGATATGGGACCATTTGATGATTTGTACGGGAGGCCATCCCATTCACATGTGTGTTGGACTGAAGTAGGGGAGGCAGGCATCCTTGGCCCGTAGGTGGTGCAGAGCACGACAGAGAAGGTTCAGCTCATACGGGAAAGGATGAAGGCGACCCAGGACCGACAGAAGTCGTATGCTGATACTAGGAGGAGGCCGTTGGAGTTTGAGGTTGGAGCCCACGTATTCTTGAAGGTCTCCCCTTGGTGTGGGCAGCGGAGGTTTGGCAAAGGGAGTAAGCTTTCTCCCAGGTTCATCAGACCCTTTGAAGTGTTGCGGCGGGTCAGTGAAGTGGCTTATCAGCTAGTGTTACCACTGCTGCTAATGAGGATACATGATGTCTTTCATGTGTCCCAGCTCCGTCGGTACCTGCATGACGATTCACATGTCCTTGATTGGGGTTAGATGGACATCGAGGACGACGTGACCTTTATGGAGAGACTAGTGTTGACCGAGGATCGCAAGAAGAAGGTTCTTCATGGGCGAACCATTCCCTTGGTTCGTGTGTTGTGGAGATATGGTGGGATTGAGGAGAGTATGTGGGAGATGGAAGCACATATGTGTACCCAGTACCCAGAGTTTTTTTGAGCTTTGTTCCTTTTTGTACATGTTGTAGTAGAATGTTTTGTCCTTTTGGCTATGGAATGTACTGGTTTTCTTCCCACTGAATGTGTGTAAAAAAAGCCCTGGCTATGGGGGAGGAGAGAAACCGACCCCTAATCAAGATGCATTACGGTTGATGCGATTAAACCCGTGCGGGCGAGTCAGTGCCGCCCAAAGCGGATAATATCTTGACATGGGGATGGAGACTCCCCAACCCACATGCATGGGCAGTTTTCCATGGTATGTTACTTGGTTCTTGACAGGGAAGTGTTTTAGTTAGCATGGGTTCTCTCCTAAGAGGTATCTTTCGAGGTGGTTGTTCGGAACCTCTCTTTCCTTTTGGTTTGTTTTTATTCTCAGGGATGAGAATCATTTAAGAGGTATCTGATGTAATGACCCAGGTTTTGTGGGGATCCTTTACTTTGTGAAAATCTCATGTTGGGTTTTCTGGTCTGGGAATCACGGTGGTGTAGGCCTATCGGTAGACTTAGCCTACCAGTAGCAGGCCTACCAGTAGCTTGGCCTACCGGTAACCTTGACCTACTGGTATCCTTGGCCTACCGGTAGCCTTGTCCTACTGGTAGCCTGAGCTTACCGGTAGCCGTCACCCACCGGTAGCCCTCAGCTGCCGGTGGCTCTGGCCAACCCTCACGGGTTCTTTCCAATGGGGTTCCTTCTTGCGTAATTAGGGTTTTAAACCCTATTTTGACCTGTTTGAGCGCGTTTTAAAGCCCGTAACGCCCATAAGAGTTTTAATTAAATGCTTAATTAATTAATGAGTTGGTTTAAACCACCCGACCCCTTTAATGATGTGTGAAATGTATGGTCAAACCATGACCCCCGCCCCTTATGATGTTTCACGTTCTTATCTCAACTGTCTACTAGACTTATAAACTAGAGGGGTTAGGCATGGTCTCTTCTTTCCTCGATCGCGGATTTTCACGAACAGATTTTGGTGCATCGGGCGAGCTGCATCGTTATCCGTAAAGATCTGCGCCCGGCCTAAGCGTCGATCGTCGATCAAAAGGTAGGGAATTTCTCCGTCGTCTCTCTCTTTTGAGTGTATCATGCGGGGTGGTCATGCTTCTATTTCCGTAGAATAGGATAAACCAGACCTAAATAAAGATAATGAATTGGGTTCTATAAAGAAAGAAGGGGGGCTATGAATGTTGATGCTGTTATATATTTGATTATATTTCTGAGTTGTGTTGTCTTACGCCTTCTGAAAATCATGGCCGTTGGTGGTCTTTCTCTGTGCTCTAATGAACCCCTAGTGATGTTTTAAAATCGATTGTTTGTAATTATGAACTTCTGATGTGAAAGGTAAATTGGTTAATCACATATACCCAGCTGAATAAATTGAAAGAACCAGGATCAACCCTTCTGTGATAACTCCTGGTTAATGTACACGGAAATTGAAGTCATGGAGTGTGTTTAAATATGAAATTACCAGTATGGCCCTACTTTGTGTCTGTGGTAGTGTCTTGTTTGTTCCCTTTTTTGGGTCGATTGCTGGAGTTGTGGGAGGGGATGAGATCCCCTATTTTTATACTCTCGGTGGTTGTGGAACCGGGGATGGGATTCCTTGTTGTTATGGATTTAGTGGTTGCGAGTTTTATGATCTCGTGGTTACCTTGTTTATATCACTAATTGGGGTGGGATCCTCTATTGATGAAAAACTTTTTTGGGTGAGGGGACACAGGGCAGTGTCTCGGGGTTGTTTGGTTCCAGTACTTCGAGGGTTCTCACTTTTCCTTTGTTGTTGCAACATTACAAGAGAACCGAGTGTGGATGATTAGTTGACGTTTGGCTGGTTTCCTTTCCTTGGTTATGCTTCTGGTTTAGTTTTCCACTATTACATAAACTTATCTGAACATGATTACTGAACATAAAAACAAGGATGGGATAAATGGGTTTTGGTTTGGCATTGGTTGTGACTCAGACATGAGTGATGTTGTGATCTGTAGGCTGTCTCAAGAAAAACCTAACTTGGGGTGAGTTCTTGTTACCTATGTATATATATTTGTAGTTTTGTGTTTCTTATTTGCGCCCCACCCAAGATGATCACTTAGTGTCGAACACCCCCATTCCATGGGGGAGGGTGTTTTCCCCAACACTATTATTAGAGGCTGGTTATTAACTCCTTTTCTGCTCCCTTTCCTGGATAGCCCAAGTATCTTCGGGCAGGCTGTGATGGCATGAGGTCCATTATTAGCCCAAGAACCTTTGGGCGGGGTAGTGTGGTGGTTTTCCTGGTGTGTGCGGCAGGTGGTTCCCATGTGTCTTCAGGATGAGGCCCAGGTGTCTTCGATCATGGCGGGGGATCTTCTGGCCCTGGTGTCTTCTGGCATGGTGGTGGTTGTTCTCGCCTAGGTGTTTGCAGGTGTGGCTACATGTGACAGTTGTGGCCCAGGTGTTTGTAGGTGGGATTTGGCAGTGGGACTGCGTGTGGTTGTGGCCCAGGTGTGTGCGGACGGGTGTGGCAGTGGGACAACAGTGAGAATGGTGGGATTGGTCCGATGCATAGGATGTCTCAAAAACCAGTGGGAAAGTGGCGTGGGGTACCCAAACATTGATGTGCTCTTATTATATATTTTACTTGACTTGATTTATTCAGGGAGTGTGCCTTGGTGAGGCTTTGGTGGATAGTTTCCCTTGATAAGTGTTTGGTTTATTCCTTTTCTCATAGGACTTTAGTACGTTCCCCCACTTGTGCACGAGAGTCTTTGGTTTTACCTACTAAGTGTACTTATATGCTCACCCTACGTATATAAAACTGCTTTCAGGTTTCCAGGAGGACTTCGGGGATCGCGCAGGACCATACTAGCTCGGACCCTTGGGGAAGATGTAGTTTCTGTTTTTCTTTCTTTGGTACTTATCTTTGTAGTCACCTTTTGTACTTTGTGGATTTTACTCTTTGGAACATGCATGTGGGAATGTTTTACTTTTTGGCTTTACTTTTCTTCTAGTTCTGGTGTTATTGGGTTTCATCATCTTATCTCCCGATCCTATAAAACAAAAAGGGGTAATGCCTTCCATTTGTGTGAAATTTATATACCCTTGGTGCTAGTCGCCACTCCGGAACCTATTGAAGGAGAGTCTTGGGGGTCATTATATATCCTTTAACATAAAGAAGGAAGGGTCTGGCAATCTGCTAACCCTTCCCTCTTTTTGTGAAGGCAGGTCGTGACAACATAGATAAGTAAGTATATTATGGATAATATCATTATGAGAGTTGGATTTAAGACACTAAAGAACCTATCAACTTTACATTCAGGTTGGATGATAATTCCTGATGTATACCTCACAAATTTTTTGAAATTAGCCTCATAGGTACCAATATATTCTTCATCCATTTCACCAACTCAAGGAACACTTTCTCCAGCTAGGTACAATGAATTTAAAGAAATTACTTATTGAAAAATATGATCTTGAACTAATTACAATCCATGGATTAAATCACATCTTACTATATTTTATTCTTGATTAGATTTTACCACTGGTCTGCTTCACCTTCTATACGATAAACATCCAGAATAATTTTCTCATGATCTGATCACAATAGATTGAATAATATATTTTTAATAGAAATGAAATATTATTCCGCAACAAGTGTAGAATAATACACTCTGAGAGAAGGTGGACATTGCCACATAAAAGGCTCAACAGAATTTTGTTCCTTCCTTTACTCACTTCGAAGTCCACTATGATTCATATGTTGAAAAAGTTGTGTGAATATAACAATGAAGTTTTTCATTCCTTATCCCAAAGAATTAGTTTTATCCAGAGGACAACCATTTCATTGTTCATCACAATCACCATTGACATGGTTCCATCAGGTTCCATCCATTGATTAAAACCAAAAAATTATAGAGTGAGAGACAATTTTCATATTAAGGAACCACAAAATCAAGAAAATTCACATATAGAATTTCTATATTATAAAAAAAATCATTATTCTATGAAACCCCTGGTTAATAATTGGTTATTCATAGACAAAATATGTTTAAATTATTCATGATGGTTCATGAAGTGTTTGTGAGTTTCCAAAGCATAACCCTCAGAAGTTTCAAACGAGGTGTGTAGCAAGGCCCATTTTCAGGTACCATATTACCACGAGTCAGGCCTAGAACATATTCTAGGAGTTGTTACCCCATGTATATCTATGCCAGATCCAAATCCAATTTTAGTATCAAAACAAGGATGTATTTCATAGAAACCACTCACCCTATCCTTTAAAAAAATTTCAAACCATTTTATTTTTCTTTTCGTAATTCATATACTTGTACCTATACATTTCCTTAGGGTTCTCACTATGATTTTCTCATCTTATATTCCAAATATTAACTAAAAATTCTCTATTATAACAAATATAGTGACCCTATGTTTCTATAAATTAAAATTACATAACATTTTCATAATACTAAAATCATTATACAAATAGACTCCTAAAAAAAGTATTTGTCTAGTTCCGTTGGAAACATCGAAACATCAAAACTGGTTTATAAATGATCTACATAATCTCCCAATAGGTTCATCTTGAATACCAACCTTATTAGAAAAATAAAAGATAATACATATCTTCATAACATGGGGGAAGGAAACATAAAAAAGGGTGAACTCAGATTCTTAGTATGGGTAAAAAAGTATATATGTAAGCATAATTATGAGCATAAGGGTCTGAGGAAATGATCATGAAAATAGAATATCATACCCTGTATATCAAATATCTTATACATGAATAATAGTATAAAGCTTCAAAGTTCATAAGTCATGAATCATAAGGAAATAAAGAACATAATCCACGAAACAATGAAAAAGTAGAAAAAAACATGGAATAGTAGATACAACAAAATAATATATAATTATTTCCATAGTAGTCAAGTAATTTATGTTGTGATCATCCTAGGGGAAAAATTAAATTAATGAACCAGGATTACACCCCATTCTAGCCCAGTATTACTGAACCATGTTCACCCTCATTCCAACCATATAATACTGAACCGAGATCATTTCCCAGTTCAGTCATGTAATACTGATCTGAGTTCATTTCCCATTCCATCCATGTTTATCTAATGAGATATAAATCATTATACAATGTATTATAAGGAGACATCGGTCCCAAACATAGCATAGAGAAATCATATGTACATGTTCTAAAAGAACATAAATAATCATATCATAAACCATAAAATTAAATGGGTATCATGACAAATTAATCACATCATAACCTGTGGAAATAGAATGGATTTATAATCATTTCATCATAAACATAACCTGTGATAGGATGTAGGTTTTGAAAACATATAACTCCCAAATGAGAAATGATATTCATAAACATAATTCTATAAAAAAATAATTCATTCAGAGAAAAATAGGAATTTAAACAATAATAAATTTCACCATAAAGTTATGATTAACACCATGGGATTATATCATATATGGGAAATAATTTTGAAAGATATTTTAAAAATATTTCTCAAGTAAAATATTCAATCTTCATTGAAAATTATTTTTAAAACATAACAACTTTTTGGAGAGTTTTTCATTGAAAATATCTTTGAAAACATATAAAAGAAACATTGAAAACTGTAAAACAAATTTAGAATACATTTTCCTTTAAAATGGGATTCAAATATTTTATCAAAAAAAAATATGATTTTTTTTTTATTTTTTTTTGAAAACATGGTTTTGGAATACAATAAATTTCTAACCAAAGAGAGAGACGGTTAGATTTTACATAAAAACATTATCTTAAGTAACAAAGAGTGGGAAATAGTACTAATGAATGCATATATATTGAATAATGAGATGATAGGAAAATTCATGAGTGTTATTGGGATATGGATAATAAGATTTCATTAAGAAATCATAATCATTAACAATCTCAAAAATTGATGAGATAGTTTCAATAAACATTTACCATTTAGTTATATGGGATCATACTCTACATGTTAGAAAAGGAAATTAAATGAAGATTATAATATCATGTAAAGAATTATATTCATGATATAACATGTAAAATTAATTTATATACACTTTGAAGAATTATTTAGGTGAATAATAAAACATGAGTCTCAAAGAAGGAAACTTGAGGAAAATTTTTTCTAAATTTTTAAAATTTATAATTTAATCCCCAAGAAAGGAATATAATAAAATTGATATGTAAATAAACATAAATTTAAACATAATAATCATTTAATAAATCCATGTTAAATATACACACCACAAAAAAGGAAAGGGTGGTGATTAAAGAATGTATCTCACTGAAATAAAACGTTAGATGAAATCCTCTTACCTTCTGTCTTGACAGTCATTGAAATCATTCAAAACAACTATATAATAAATATCAATTTATTATACATATTTTTAATGAACCATATTATTATATTTAATACCATTTATAGTTTTATCATGAAATTATATTACCCAATTCTTAACAATTATATGTTAAGGTTTCACTTAGGGTAATTCTTGCTTTGTTTGTGACATGTTTCTTAATTTGTTATATATTTGGTCCTTATACTTATTTAATGATTAAAAAATGTAAAAAATGATATAAATATAATTTAAATTCATTATATTTTTTTTATAAAAAACTTTATAATATATAAATATGAAATGGACTATACTATTCATGTAGACGGTAAGCCGCACATACGCATGAATGTTGTTTTAGTTTTCTTTATCGCGTTGAAAGAAAGAAGGTATATCACATATTTGTATGTATATTTATATATATAATTATTCCATTATAATTATTATATCATATATATCATATAAAATCACTAAACCCATCTTTAATTCACTCCATTCAGTTTGTGAATGAATCACATCGCTTTGAGGGTGCGGTAGTCCACATTTCCTCAAATGAAATTATCATATTTACACCAAATCGAAAGTTAAAAATATATATGTTTTGTAAAGTAATAAATAATATTAAAGAAATAATAAATATAATATATTTAATGAATAAATTTATTTTAAATCATAATATCTATAATGACAGGTAGTTAAAGAAAAATGAATAATCGTTGTTTAGTGAGGTGGTAGTTTGTCATACATGTATACAATATATTTGTCACCCATTAGATGGAGGTGTATATAAGTGTAGGTTGTAACCTTATCATAAAATATCCTAGTATAATTATTACAGTGGTGTTTCTATAAAATCATGGAATAAATATATTTTAGGGTGTGTAGAAGGAAAATAAAATAATGGAGCTTGAGAGAACATGCTACCTCTTAATTGGGTAACTCCTTTTGGTTTATGCCCAAAGGATTACATAGATTTACTTATTCTCATGGTAATTATTCTAGGAGTAAGGTATTGTTTTTTAATGTGTATTGGGTAGATCATTTCTAAACCTAAGTGGTTTTAGTGGTTGAAGATGAGGGATAGATGATGGCCTTTTATTAAGAAGGGACACACTTGGCATTTTTGAAAACAAGTTAGGTGTACCCACGTTTTTTACTTACAAAAAGATATAAAAAACCAAATAAAATCAACAATGAAAGTTTCATGGACAAATAATTTACATAAAAGGGGTTTTTACACGTTTCAAAGTCGTTTTCGATTTTAAATTTACGGTTTAGTCCTTAGTTAAGCGTAATTTTACAATAATCGATGTAACTAATTTTAATTACATCACTTATTTTTTTGTAAAAAACTTAGTATAACTTTTTAGAAATTATAAATTATTATGATTAAAAATTTTAAATCCATTTTTTCAAATTAAAATCACATAATGGGAATAAATTAATATAATAATTATCCCTCTAATGGGACGACTTAATGGGTTTTTAAAGTAAAAATGATCAAGAGATTCCATATTTTTATATTCAATTTTAAATATAAATAGATCCTAATGACCTAAATAATGTTAATTAATAAAAATATTATCTAATTAAAATTATAAACCTATTCAAAATATAATCTAACCCTATTAATAAATATGATCAATAAGTAATTTTGAATTAAAATTCGGTATTTTTTACTATTCAACCCAAAATGACGTTTCTCAGAAAAATAAAAAAAATTCAGCCAAAGATAATTTTGATAATCTAAATGAAAAAATAATGTTTATTTTATAATTTAAAGTTTATAAATGTGTCTAAAATTAATTTTATTATTTTTCATCGAACATAAAGAGTTGTTTATTTGAGAAAATAGTATTTTCAAACATATAAGGGCTTTACCAAAAATTATATATTTAGTTATCAATATGTTATATATATATAAATTATAGAAAAATTTGAAAAGTATTTATTATTATTCATTTTACTATGTTTCATGGCTAGTAAATATTTATTTCATTTAAATAGTTATAACAATAAATTTATGTTTCATCAAAACGTTAGTGTTACAAATAAAATACCATATGTCAGTGTTGCATGTAATGTATTCCAAGTCATTGTTCCATGTAACATATTCCCATTCTATGTTCCATGTGACGTACACCAATTTAGTGACTTTTTAAAGGAATGTTTCACTTATTTCATTGAAATACATAAAGAAAAATTTAATTAATTTGAAAAAAATGTCTATAAAAACTCAGGGTGTTACACTAATGGTACTAATAAAGTCTAATTAAAAAAAATATCATGGATGAAAAATCATAGTTTTTGAGTTTTTGGAACATAACAGCAATCAAGAGTTGTACTGTTGAAATGATACGTTCAATAGCTTATAGATGTGAATCCAAAAAATCCAAAAATAGATAAATAAAATTTTTGATATATAATTTATTTGGAGGAATTTATATGGTTTAATTTTTATGAAATAGATGGTTAGAAATTTAAAATTTTAGGGATGACTTTTCTCAGTGGGTCATGGAAGATCATGGGTGTGGTGGAGGTGTTAGGAATGATTCTTTTTCATTTTCTATCTCAAAATATCAGAATGATAAATAAAAAATTTTAGGCAATCATTTATGTTCAATGAAATTATATAATACATATATAGTGTATAGAATATTGATTGGAATATGACATTCTTTGATGATGGGGGTTGTTTTTAGTTCACTAGAAGTAGGTTGACTAGAAGTTAAACTGAAAAAAATACTAGAATTTTTTTAGTAAAGTTTGGGGACAAAAGAAGACTTTCACTTCAACATGTATTCACTAGTCAATGGTTTGATTTATATTTGAAATAAATTGTTACTATGGTTGGATGGTGGGAGTTTTTAAATGTCAAAAACCAGTGAAAATTGACAACTGGTCATGAACCAAAATAATATTGGTGTGGAACCAATTATAATTGTATATGGTTACACAAATTTAGTTATCTTATAATATTTTTTATTAATAATTATTATTTTAATTCCTTATAACTTTATATTATATTTAAAATAATGGTAGAAGTGTTATCTCATGGATATAGAAATCATTTCAAAACCAAATAAACTAATGTTTTCAAAATTCCTTGGTTTTTTTTTAAATTTCATTTTATTATAATGTTGTTTATAAGTTGTATAATTTTTTATTGAATGAGTGTGAGGTTGATTTAGTGGGTTATTTGTGGTGGGAGGTATTTCTCTATTAATATAATGCCCTAACCTTAAAAATTATATAATTTTGAGTTTTGATCAAGAATTTACTTTGTTTTACAATGATGATCTTTCTAGGTTTAGATATTTAGAGAATTATTCCATAACTATTGCATAACATCTCAAATAGTAAAAAGTAGACAATTCAACTCACTATACATTTTTTCATAATTCTAACATTTTAATATAAAACATGAATTATTTTTCTTAATAAAAATCTTCATAACATTCATCTTTATTTCCTCATTCCTTTTATCTATCCTTATGCCCTATGGAGAAAATTTCAAAAAACGGGAGGAGAATAAAAAGGCTTAGTAAGGGATATAAAATAAGGAATGAAACAATTAGTTCATGAATATTTAAAACTCATGAAAACATTTTCACAAAATCATAATTTTCACCCATAAATCATAAAATCATTAACATACTTCATGAAATCATATGATTTATGAATAACTCATAGAAATCATAAATCATAAAGGTAACTAGTGGCATCCGTAACGTACTTACGTTGTATATTTCATAGCTACATAGGGAGTACCCTTCATGGTTACATTTGGAATACCCATAACAATATATTAACTAAATCTATTATGAGAAACATCGTCGCTTACCTCTATAACATTACCCATTGCATTGGAGAGCCATCACGGGCTCACTCGCCCTCAGTTTATCATTTAACCACCTGTATTCATAAGCAATTCCCAAAAATCATAACATAATAATAACACATAAATCATTCATAAAGAAAAAATATCATCTCCACAATACAATAATAACATATCATTACAATATATTGAAATATTCAATCTATTTCAAAAACCCTTTAAAACATTTAATAAAGATACATTTGAATCAAAGTGTCCTATAACACCTTAAAATTTTTAAAGTAATTAACATTTTAAAACATTAATTTCCACATAAATAAATCCTTAAAAACATTTGAAAAGTTTTATATTAATGAGAAAGATTTAAAAGAATAATTCTTTAATACATTTAAAATGATGGTTTAGTTAACGAGTCCCTTACCACTATAGAAAATAGTTTTATAAAGATAATTAATTAATAATAATAAAAAATCTTAAAATATTCTGAGAATAAAGAGATTTATGATATAAAATGTCAAAGGGAATTATATGCACCATATAAAAGTAAATTGGTGCGTAATAATAAATAATTCTCAATGGAATGTATATTGAGATGAAATACGTTACAAAGATCATATCCCTAGATTAAGGATAAAAAATGACATAATTATGTGTAAAAAATATAAATACACCCAATATAAGTGGATATTCAGTGTAAAATAATCAGATGTCATTCACACATTTTCTTGAAAAAAAACCAATGGCGTGGATATTTAACTCAATAAATAGAAATTCAGTTATGATTTACATTACAAAGTCAGTATAAATGACAAAATAATTTATCAATAGGGTAATTATGATTATTAAAAGTATATTCGCCCAAAGGAGAGTGGAAACAACAATATAAATAAATTAATAGTTATTCCACACATAATCTTGGCATAATAAATTCAACGAAGTGTGTGTAAAACCTAATAAGTGTAAATTTAGATTACAAATTTCCTTAAGAAGATTATTTTGTTAATAAAATAGATTGATTATATGTATTACCTATAAATACACTAAAATAAATTATAAATACATGATAGGATATCAAAATTTATTTATCGCATAATCATAGCACAACATAATCATGATGTAGAAGATTAACCCGAAGAATGAAAATTGGGTTAAGAAGTTCCCTTACCTTGAGTCCAACTGGTCTCATTCGTTCATTTTATTCTTGGATAATTAAATTAGGTTAATTTATAATTTCTTCAGAACCCTTTTCAATTTTATTAATCCTTTTATATAAATTATTACCATGTTATAAAAATTACATAATTACTTAAGTTCATATAGGTCGTTTTGAGAAAGGGGTTGCAGCTTCAGTTGTGACTCTCTCGTTTGACATCATCTCATTGTAGTGTTTCAGGCATCGTGGTCTAGAAGGAGTCTGAATTTGATCATGGTGGCGGGGATCATATCTGCTTCATTTTAATATGGCCTACTCTTCTTCATCAGATTCCTCAGAAATTTGGCTTTGCGGCTAGGGTTTTTCTGGCGACTCAATTCGGTCATATTTTGACTTCGTTATGGGTGGTGTGGTAAGGTATCAACTTCAAGCAGTGTGGTGAAAGACATGGTTTCTCAGTGAGTGGATGAGGACAGAGTCAATGGATGGTTCAAGAGTGGATGCTCAAAGCTGACTCCGCCTTAGTTTTCTCAACTTGAAAAAGATTTTGTTTCAGCTGATATTTCACAGACTCGAAGTTTTCATAGACTTGAGATTGGAAACGCTAATGTCTGTGATCACATATAGACATAAAAAAGAAGATATGGGATTTAAATGCTTATGTGGAGATGGGGGTAACAATGTTTAGATTCATATCAGGTTGTGCTTCATCATGATGTTCCTTTATTGGGTTTGTAAATCCATTTTCATCTTCATTTGGGGTCATGGTTGCTACTGGCCTTTTTGTTGCTTCTACTTAATGTTCTGTCTTGTTTGTTTTGTTAATGCTTATTGAAGAGCTTGTAGAGTATAATTCTTCAAGATTTATAGATGGAGTTATATTGATCTATCTTTTTGATGATAATTAAAGACGTTTATGCTTGAGTTGATGTGTTGATAGCGTAGGTTACATGATGGTGTTGAGACATGGTGTTACTAGTGATTCTTTTTGTCTATGTTTTCTTGGTTATCTACTCTAGTTTCAAGATTCTTCCATTATCTTCGAGGTAGAGTAGCGCGGTGGTCTTCTTGATCCTTTGGGATGTGATTTCGACCATTCAGTTAAAGGATATCGATAGTGTTTATCGATTTGTTGGCTTTTTGGTGACTCTTGGATTTTATTTGGAAAATTCTTGGGGGTGGTTTTTGAAATTTTAAAAGGATGGGATATGAGGCAGATTTTGGAAGTTGGTTTTATTTTGATTTAGATAGTGTATGAATCTAGTATTATACAAGGGGATCAACTCTA
Source organism: Viscum album (assembly GCA_963277665.1). Taxonomy (NCBI): domain Eukaryota; kingdom Viridiplantae; phylum Streptophyta; class Magnoliopsida; order Santalales; family Viscaceae; genus Viscum; species Viscum album. The sequence continues at coordinate 540,502,970 of OY728156.1, forward strand.
GATGAGGATACAGAGCATGAAGCATTCATCTGTACATTATAATTTGGACGTGGAAGAATGAGAGGGTATGGATTTTCCATCGGTACCATGCTCGTGCAACCCTGTGTGGGACTACTTGCCGAGAGATCATGTAAGATGGAGGCTTAGAATAATGAAGTAGTGGATGGGGAGGGGTATTTATTATTAGTCTTGATCTAGATTTCTTCTTGTATTATTTTATTTTCGCATTTCCATTTTTTCCTCAAATGTTTTTTTGAAATAAATAAAAATTTTAATTTTTAGTTCGTTATATTGGTCGTTTTTTGATATTCGGTACTTCAGTCGAAAATGAACTTGTTTTATTTAAATTTTATATGTGATAAAATTCCATCATCTCCAAAATATTATTCATGATTTAAATATCATATATATTTAGTATATATGTATTGATAATAGTCCATAACATTTGGAGATAAGGAATATAATGCACCGTTCATGGGGACGGTAGGCCGTACATATGCATGAATGCTACTTTATTTCTTTGTCATATTAGAGGAATAAAAAACAAATGAAATATAATTATATTATAATTATATTATAATATATATTCTATATATTTTACATAATTTTATTAGCTCTATCTTTTATACGTTCCATGTATGGAATGAATGAATCATATCACTTTTATGGGGTGATAGTCCGCACTTCCTCAAATGAAATTATCATATGTACACATTATGGAAGGAATAATTGTATGTTATAAATAAAAATTACAGAAGAATAGAGATAATATAAATATAATATTTATCATGTATAAATACAGTTCCATCATATTGTCCACCATTAGAGGTGGTCTGATAAAATTGAACAATCATCATTTCGTGAGGCAGTAGTTAATCGTACACAGAAACAATATGTTTGTATCCATTCGATGGAGGTGTGTGAAAGTGTAGTTATAATGATTCTCATAACAACATATTATTAAATTTATGATATGGTTTTTTATTTAATAAAATAATAATAAGAGCATTGGGAGCGGAGAAGGAAAATAAAGGAAATGAACTTGAGAGAAGACATTACCTTTAAATTGGAAAACTTCATTTGATTTGAGCCAAAAGGATTTATGGAATTAAATTATGCACAAGGTAAGGTTTCTATGAGTAATACGAGGATGTTGGGAGATTAATTTAGTATAATATAGATGATCCAAGTGGCTTTAGAGGTGTGAGTAACTAGGTATATGTTGTGGCCTTTTATAAGAGGGAGGAGGGGCACTTTTGGAAAGTCTTGCAATATTATTTCATTAAAATTTTATTTTAGAATTATAATAGATAAAAAGTGTTATAATTAGAGGATAATATGAGTATGGGTCTAAATCCTCTCAACCAATAGGTTTTAGATAAGTGTTGGTCATAAAATTAACCTTATGTTTTAGCTTTAACCCTTAGTTAAAAACAATAACTCTTACCCCATATTCTTGTATTTTCACAATATATGGTTACTATAGTTTCTATAAAATTCCAACAGAATAAAAATTAGATAATTAATGAAATATTTAACAATATTATAATTAATTTGGATGAATATTATATTTTTTCAACTATTATATCATTTAATAAAATAGTATTTTTTTTTCTAAAAACTCATTTATGTCATTTTGACACTATTTATAATTAATTTTTGTTAAAGTCATAACAACTTGATTAATTAGATAAAAAATCATTAAATAAAAGATAAATGTTAATATCATCCAAATAATTTTTGTATAGCATCAAAATATTCAAATTAACTTTATTATAATATTAATAATATCATTAATTTGAATCATTCATTAAAAAGGTAACCACTACAACATCATTGTGTCATAAATAAGATAATTTATTTATGTCTAAAAATTATAAATAAAATAAAATTATTTAGGAAATATTTTTATATTTATAAATACTATTTATAGTCATATATATCCGTTATATAAACCTATATTAAATTTTTTTTAATAAAATATACATGTTTATGTTATATTTCCATTTTCTTTAAATTAAAATATTTAAAATGTAATTTTCACACCCAAATAGCTTTTAAATGCCAAAAGTTCAGCCTAAGAATGATAATGTTAATAAATATATCATAAATAGTATTAGGATAGGTTTTAGGGTAGTTTTATATTATTATAACATTATTTTTTACCCATATTTACCTGATTTACCATTTAACCATGGTAAATAAAAATAATTACTAAATATAAAATTAACATTGTAAAAAAAGAAAAGGTACCTATTTAAAAAATTTAAAACATATGATTAAAAATATATAATCAATTTTTACAATTTCATAACAAATTATTTTTTTAATTAATTAAAATTAATTCCCATTGTCAAAATAAGAAAGCAAGGTTTTATGAAGTAAAAACTATCAAAATATTAACATGTATTTATTTCCAATTTAAATGTGAAATTACTTCAAAAAAAAATTAGATTAAATGATAAAAATATATTACATTTATACTTTAAAACTATTAAATAATATTAATTAACCATATAAATTATCTCGATGGAAAATTTTGCTTTCAACTAAAATTTAGAATATTTTTACTATTCATCAAAACATGATGTTTATCAGAAAAATATCACAAATCAATCCAAAGTAAATTTTTATGTCCCTATTATAACGAATAAGTTTAATTTGTCAAATATATCATATAAAAAAGTCAACAAATAAATTTAAAAAGGGTTCTCCATTAATAGGATGTAAAAATACATTTTTAGAAAAATATTTCTTTATTCCAAAAAATTGAATTTGTTCCTATATCATATCTAAAAACAAATAATATGAATTCAAAACATTATATTTAATATATAAAAAATATTTTTTAAATAAAAATCATTAAAGTGTGATATAATTTTATAAACATAATTATTCTCTTTTTAAAATAGGTTTTTAGAAAAACACATCCTTTATATTCAATTGATTTTTATTTCCATTTCTAATAAATTTGGTTACCAATGAATCATTATTTAAAAATGTGTAAACCATATTTCCATAATTCATTTTATACTATTCATTACCGCTATTCCAACATTAAGTTATAATGGAAACATTTAAATAATAATATTTAGTTGTTTATTTAAGCTTGATGTTGCTTATCATGTATACTATTGAACATAATGTTTCTTTCTCAAAACATAGGTGTTACATCAACCCCCCTTTTGTAAATTGCATCCATTAAATTTTAAAATTTTTCTTGTTAAGTTCATTGAAAATAACACATCAAAAAAAATTCAACAGAACTATAACTTTAAAAGAAAGAAATAGATGTACAAAGGTCACCTGATATAAAACATAGAGGATTCCATGTAGAAAAACATGTATATGGAAGAGAAACTAACAATATTTTTTTGATGGAGACTAATAGAAAACATGATTAGTAGAAATTTAACCACCAAAAAACCATAAACTTGTGATTGGTTAAATGATAATTGATTTTCCAGTAGGAAAAGTAAACAAAAAATGATTTGTTTTAAGGTTGTTTTCATAATTTTGATGAATTTTTTTAGTACTTAGAATATGAAAACAAGGAAACAAACTTACTTGTCAAGTATAGTTTTATCCTTTAATAAATATCTACCACAAAATCATCTTTTCACTAAACAATGAGTATTCAAGATGAATTGGTCACACCTGAAGCACAGGAACCAACTTCTAGAGAATCACATAATCCACAAAAGATGGAACATATATTTCCCTTGCCTTTATAAATTAACCGAAAAGAAATTGGTTAGTATATGATTATATAATCCCCAAAAATACTAATCCTTTATAAAAATAAATAATACTCTTAATCTCCAAAATTTAACAAACAAAACCCAAAGTTGAACAAGAACCATTCATTAAAAAATTGTCCTTAAAATTAATCAAAATAATAAAAACTAAGATTGAAACACAATATTAATAAGGGTTTGATCACATAGTCGTCCATGATAAATCTTCATAGTTATCTCCAAATAACATCAATTACTCTTAGAGTATCATAATTTACGTAATTAACTTGTTCACATATTCTCCATGATAGGTTAAGCATTTCCATAAATAACCCAAATGGCCATATGTCCACACAAAAAACATAGATTCTCAAAAAATAAAATTCAACCATTAATACTAAAATAAGATCCCATAGTATTCTATTTCCATTAGGCATATAGGGCTCCCAAAATATAGAATGTCTTCCAAAATAAAATTTATAACTCTAAAACCAAATCATTTTCCTATACTAAGGATATCCATTTGATAAAATAGAGGTAAAAAAATCAAAATATTCTTGATCCATAGAATCATTTATCTAAAAATAATAAGTTATAATATCCAGGAACTTCAAATAATCTTGTGGTAGGTGATTCTCCCTTGTCTCCCTTTAGTTGTGGGTTCGATTCCTATAGCCTTTCAGAACAGGACGGGTTGTCACCCATCTTGTGGGTTGTCATTTTTATAAAACTCAAAAATAATCCTAACATGTTTCATCCTCAATGCTTGTATTATTACTCTCATTTTCATCCCAATTCATAATGAACTCAACATATTAATTCATGAATTCATTCATATGGAAATTTTTTTTATTTCACCTCCATATGATAAAATAAAACTATTCCAAAATAAAGAACATCGTACTTTGATCATGTTGTCAACCTAGTTTCATCATCATGTTGCTCACATAAATAAATGGTCGATGCTTTGAAAAAATGATTTAGCGACCCTTAAAAATCATTTTCTTCCTTTATCCAAATAAACCATTCAAAACTTGGGTCATATGGTCGTTCATAGTAAAATAGCTTTGAAAAATAATCATGTATGACATATAATTTCTAAACATTTGATAAAAAAATGATTTTTATAAAACATTAAGACTTATTTTGAGTTGAAAATTTCAATAAATGGTATTTTTAAATTCCATAAGTATGAGATGAAATACTATATTTTAAAATAAAATATAATTAGGTTGTGCAAGGGTCTCATTCTTCACCACCTTTTTAAAAATAATAATACGCTTTAAAATCTTATGATAAGGTTAAATATTTTAAAATTACTTGATAATATTTACCTTTATTAAAAATATAAAAATATTGAGAAAATACAGCCCATGATTCATGATGGTATCGAGGTATAGTGGAGGTGGTTGATATCTCAAACAACTGCTTTTAAGTGATTTGTATGTTAGAAAATATTTCACAATCATCCAAACATGAGTTGCAATAATTATTGTAAGCAATTCATTAGGAAGTGATATGAATGTTGTTTGAGATCATCATCCTTCCATTTGTAACCGACTTTCCATGATATGAAAAAGCTATAAAACAAGGATTTAACTAAAATAATAGATATATAGAATTACCATGTGGATATCCAAAACTCTTAATCCATAATGTTGTCTAAACCAACCTTTGATACCATGTATAAGGCCCTAGCCTTAAATATTAAATTATCAAGATTTTTGATCAAGAATTTACAGTCTTTAACATTAAGGATATTTTTAGATTTATATTTTTAGATAATTAGGACATAACTATTGCATAACATATCAAATATTACAAACCAGACACTTCTTCTCACTATACATTTTTCATAATCTTAATATTTTAAGATAAAACATGAATTCTATTTCTTGATAAAAATCATCATAACATTCATCTTCATTTATTACTTCTTTTTACAAATTCTTATACCCTATGGAAAACATTTCCTAAACATGAGATGAGTATAAAAAATCAGTGAGGGATATAAAATATGGTTCAAAACCATTATTCCATGAATATTTAAAATTCATGAAAACATTTTCACAAAATCATATTTTTACCCATAAATCATAAAATTTTTAACAAACCTTATGAAATCATAAGATTTATGAATAACTCATAGAAATCATAAATCATAAACGTATCTTTTGGAAACTATACCATACTTATGTTGTAGCTATCACCACAACATAGGGAGTAACCTTTATAGTTACATTTGGAATACCAATCCTAATATATTACCTAAATCTCTCAGAAGAAACTTTATCATTTACCTCCGTCACATTACCCAATGCATTGGAGAGCTATCACGAGTTCACCAGTGCTCGGTTTATGAAGAAACTACCTGTACACATAATAAATTCACAGGAACCATAAAATAATAATAACAAATAAGCCATTAATAATGGAAAATAACAATTCCATAATTCTATCATAATATATCATTTCAATATATTGAAATATTCAATCCATTTCGAAAAACATTTAAAACATTTAATAAAGAGACTTTTGAATCAAACTATCCCATACCACATTAAAATTTTTAAAAGCATTAAAATTTTAAAACATTAATTTCAATATATATAAATACATAATACCATTTGAAAACATGTACATTAAGGATAATTATTTAGAAGAATATATCTTTAAAACATTTAAAAAAGTGTTTTAGTTAAAGTGTCCCTTACCACTGGAGAAAATACATGAATAATTAATAATTAAATAATAAAATTAAAAATACTTATAATATCATGAGAATAATGATATTAATTATATTATATCTCAAAGGGCAGTATATAAACCATATCAAAGTGAATTGGTGAAAAACAACAAATAAATCTCAATGGAATGAAAATTGAGACAAAATCCCTTACAAAGATCATATCCTTAGATTAAGGATAAATAAATGAAATAATTATGTGTGATAAATATAAATACAACCAATATAAGTGTATATTTAGTGTAAAACAATCATAGGTCATTCACATATATTCTTGAAAAAAAACCAATGACATGTATATTTAACTCAATTAATGGAAATTGAGTTATGATTTACCTTACAAAGTTAGTATAAATGACATAATATTTTTTAAATGGTGTGATTATGTGTGTAAAAATTATATAAACAAAAAGGTAAGTGGAAATTAAAATATAAATAAATAAACAGTGATTCCACACATAATCTTGGCATAATAAATTCAACGAAGTATGTGTAAAACCTGATGAGTGGAAATTTAGTTTAGAAATTACATTACAAAGATTATTTTGTTAATAAAATTCATTGATTATATTTATTAAATATAAATACACATAAATTAAGTATAAATACATGATATTATATCAAAATTTATTCTCATATAATCATATCACGACATAATCAAGATGTAGATGATTAACCCAATGAATGGAAATTTGGTTAAGAAGTTCCCTTACCTTGAATATGACTTAACTAGCCCATTCATTATATTACTGAATAATAAACTTTGGTTAATTTAAACTTTATTTAGAACATTTTTCATGTTTATTATTCCTTTTATATCATTTATTACCATGTTATAAAAATTATATAATTATTTAAGTTCATATTGGTTGTTTTATCGATATTCGGTACCTAAGTCGAAAATGAACTTGTTTGATGTAAATTGTCCATTTGGTTAGTGTCCATAATCTACAGAATATTATTCATGACTTAAATATCAAATATATACATTCTATATGTATTTATAATAGTCCATTATATTTGGATATAAGAAATGAAATGCATTTTTCATAGAGACGGTATGCTGTACATATACATGAATGTTACTTTTATTTATTTCTCATATTAATAGAATGAAAACTAAATTATAAATAGGTATATTATAATTCCAGTATAATATATATATATTACCAATGTAACATAATTTCATTAACTCCATCCTTTATACTTTCCATGTATGGAATGAGCGAGTCATATCACTTTGAGGGGGTGGTAGTCGACACTTCCTCAAATGAAATTATTGTATTTACACATTGTGGAAACCGTAGAGGTATGTTGTAAATAACAATTAAATAAGAATAGATACAATATAAATATATTATATATCATATATAAATACATTTTTATCATAATGGACACCATGAGAGGTGGTGGGATAAAATTGAACAATCATCATTTTGTGAGGCAGTAGTTCACCATACACAAAAAATAATATGTTTATATCCATTAGATGGAGGTGTGTGTATGTGTATTTATAATAGTTCACCTAAAAACATAATAGTATATTAAGGATATTTTTCTTGTTATTAAATTAAATAATAAGAAGATCACAGGGTTTAAATAAGAAAATTAAGGAAAGGAACTTGAGAGAAGAAGTTACCTCTAAATCGGGTAACATTTTTTGATTTGAGCCAAAATGCTTTCATGAATTGCCTTTTTACCAAAGTAATTATTTTAGGATGAATAGAGGGATTTTGGGAGATTATTTTACCATAATTTAGATGATAAAATGGGCATGAGAGGTGTGAGTAAGTGGGTATAGGTTGTGGCCTTTTATAAGAGGGAGGAGGGGATATTTAGGAATGTATTGAAATATTATTTTATAAAAATTTTATTGTAGAATTAAAATAGATAAAAAGTGTTATAATGAGAGGATAATATGATTATAGGTCTAATTACTCTCAAATATTAGATTTTAGACAAGTTTAGGTCATTAAAGTAACCTTATATTTTAACTTTAACCCTTAGTTTAAAACATTAACTCTTGTCATGTCTTCTAGTATTTTCAAAATATATGGTTACTATAGTTACAATAAAATTACAAGTGAACCACAAGTAGATAATTAATGAATTTTATAACATTATATAAGTCATTATTATAAATCTTATATTATTAGGACTATTATATCATTTAATAAAATAGTATTTGTTTTAAAAACTCATTTATGTCAATTTTGACACTATTTAATAATTAATTTCTGTTAAAGTTATAAAAACTTGATTATTTAGAATAAAAAGAATTAAATAAAATATAATATTTCAATAGAATCCAAAAAATTCATGGATGTAATCAAAATATTAAAATTAGTTTTATTTTTATATTTATAACATCATTTATTTGAATCTTTCATTAACAAGGTAATCACTGCCTCATCATTATGTCATAAATAAAATGTTTTATTTAATGTGTAAAAATTATTTATAAAATTCCATGAAGTAGGAATTTTTTTATCTTTTTAATTGATATTTATAGTCATTGATATCAGTTATATTACCCTATATTAAAATTTTTTCATTAGAAGATAGGTGTTTATGTTATATTTCCCTTTTCTTTAAATAAAAAATTTTAAAATGTCATTTTCCCACCCAAGTGGTGCCAAAATGCCAAAGGTTAAGAATAAGGATGATAATGGTCATAAATATATCATCAAATAGGATTATTACATATTTTAGGGTTGTTTTATATTATAATAATATTTTTTACCCATATTTACTTGATTTACCCTTTAACTATGGTAAATAAAAATAATTACTGAAGTTACTATTCATAATGTCAAAAAAGGTACCAATTTACACAATTTGGAACTAATGATTCCTAATATGGAATAAATTTTTCAAACTTCAAAACACATAAATTGTATTAATTAATTAAAATTAATTTCCATTGTCAAAACAATAAAGCGAGTTTTTAAGAAATAAAAACAATCAAAAGATTGACAAATTTTTATGTCTAATTTAAATGTGAAATTACTTATAATGACCAACATTGAATTAAATGATAATAATATATTACATTTATAATTTAAATCCATTAAATAATATTATTTAACCATATAAATTATATCGATGGAAAAATATGTTTTCAATTAAAAATTAGTATATTTTTACTATACATCAAAACATGATGGTTATCTGAAAAATATAAACAATCCATCAAAAGTAAATTTTCATATCCCCATTATAATGAGTAAGTCTAATTAATCAATTAGAATATATAAATATGTCAGAAACTAAATTTAAAAAGGGTTCATTGTCAAAATGTGGTAAAACTACATTTTTAGAAAAATACTTCTTTTATTTGAAAAATTGAATTTGTTCTTATATCATTTCTAGAAAAAATATAAGATGAATTTAAAACATTACATTGAATATATATCATATATTTTTCATTAAATAAAGATCCATAAATAGTGATATGATTTTTTAAATAAAATTAATCTCTTTTTAAAGTAGGTTTTCATAAAAACACATCCATTATATTCAATTGATTTTTATTTCCGTTTATAATAAATTTAGTAACTAAAAAATCATTATTTAAACATGTGTAAACCGTATTTTCATAATTCAGTTGATAATGTTCATTCCTTCCATTAAAACACATAGGTTATAATGGTAACATTTAAATAATAATATTTAGTTTTTCGTTTAAGCTTGATGTAGCATATCATGTATTCTATTAAACATAGTGTTTATTTCATAAAACTTGGGATGTTACCATTAAAATACACCAAGATCAATGGATAACTTCTAATTAAATAGGTTTCTATAGGATTTGATTCTAATTAATTTCATATTCTATTGGATAACTTACAATATATCAATTTTCTCTTGGATTCCCAACTATTTGTATCAGAGATTGCATTTCTTTTAGATCACTCATCTGCACACTTAGACGCTACTCAGGTAATTCTCACTCTCATTCCTTAACATTTTGTTTATTTTAGGTGTATTTTAATATCATAAGAATTTATTTCATCATAATAACTTATGTCCTAGATAAATTATTTATATCAAAAATATATCATGCTTTGGAGAACATAGATATAAATAATCTAATTACAAAGGATTTGGAAGTTCAGTTTGATGAAATAAAACTAGATAAGATAGATTGGGTTAAATAGGAACAAATAGATATAAAATTTAATTTTTTTGGTTATGGTGTAACTGGATTGAAATGTATCCTTAAATATATGCGGAGTGAAAACCATGGTTGAGATAGTAAAGGAGTTGTATTACACATATGATAATCCAATAAAACTTAAAAAAATTGAAGCAACAATTGTTTAGCATGAGGCTATAAAAAAATAGACCAATGAAAATGACATGAAAGAATTTAACATTATTTGGGAGAATCTTTATTTATTAAAGGTGATGTTTTTAAAAAAATGGTCACATCTATTATTTTCATTATTACTCAAGTCATGGGGTGTGATGAAAAACAATAGTTATAAATTTTTATGGGAAAACTAAATTCATATTTGAGAATATTTGGGATATCTTCTGTCATGAAGAAATTGCATGAAGGGAGGTTTAATAACCTTCCATAAACTCATTAAATTAAAAATGAATTTGGATCTCAACTCAATGAATAATTCAGTGAAAATGGAAAGATATGTCATGAGAAAGGATCCAAATTAAGTTGGATGGTCCCAGCCCTCCATGCTACCAATGTGAACGGAGAATAATAAAAAAAGAATTATATAAATCAAACAGGAAATTAAAAAATAAATTATTTTATAATTTCATATTTTATAAATTTAGTTGATAAAAGTAACATATTGTTACTGAGTATCACCATTTGAGTAGACTCAAGGGTAATTAAATATGGAGAATAATTTCATTCTATTACAGAGAAACAATGTGTGGTGAATAATATATCTTGGAATTTTAACAAGGTATTTTTCGTGGATTATGAGGATATTTAAGTCAAGGGGAAATGTATCTTTAATTTTAAGAGAAATAATTAAAGCTTATTTATGTTGAAATAATGCAGACACATCCCTAAAAATCGGAATAATATAATTTATTTTTGTCAACCTAATGAGGTAGGCTATTGTACTATATTTACCAATTGAGTTTGAAAGGTTATTTGAGGATTCAAGTTGGTGGAACGAGTTTTAATGTATATAACCCTCTATCATTGTTTAAGATCATATTAAGTGGTAATTATCATAGTTATAACATGTAAATTTATGAAGTTGTTTCATTGATGTCTTAGAAACCTTAGTGAGAAGAACATAAAGGTTATATCTGAAAAATAAATGTTGAATATTGATCACAAATTGTTTTGATGTTGTGAGACCATTATGATTGGGAATCAATATAGGGTTTCATATAACATTAATTGTCAATTTATAAAGATTTAAAATTATAAATTCTTCACTCAAATGTTTGGGGTCTATATCTAATCCAATTTCATTGAGGGTAACTATGTGTTGTGGAATTCATTGATGTTGTGATGAGGAAATTATTCATTGAATTTTTAAATAACAAGTATTATATATAAATTGATTTTTTTACAATGGATATTAATGGTAAAAATAAAATATTAATATATGTATAAATGAATATTATCTAATAATAGTGGTGAGTATAGTGGAAGAAACTTCTAGAACTTCTATTGGAAGTAAGGGATACGACTGGATAAGTAAATTGCTAGTAAACTAATAAATATGGTGTGGTTGAGTGAATTATTTAGATATTGATTGAAAATTCACATAGAATCAAGGTACAGTTAAGAATATCTAAATAAATATGGGAAGAATTTTTAAACATGATAGTGTAAATGATAAACTGAAGTCTATCCTCTACCTTGTGATAAGAAATTTCAGAGTATCTATGATCTTGTAAAACAATAAATTTATCCTCATCAAAAAATTTATAAGAATCCCATATGTCTATTCCATTGTGAATCATAGATAAAAACTCATGTAACATCCAAATACATGTTTATATATTATATATAGATATGGAAATTTTGGTTTTTGGTTGTGGGGCGATGAATAGAAATAATTCACTAGAATTCGAAATGATCCCCTAAATAAGAATTTACTATGGAAGTTTGAAGTCATGGATAAGTCAATAGTTTAGAGAAATGGATATACTGACCATGTCGAAGTTGATATGAATAGATAAATCAAAAGGTTAAAATTTATAGGAAGTTAAATTGTTGCACTAGAATTATAGAACTGAGAGTAGTAGAAGATATGCCAAAATACTCAAGAATATTATAAGATTAAACCAAAGCTTTAGAGGTTGGGGATCTGGAATATTGATAATTGGATGGTGTTGTATCAAAAAGTGTTGTGTCAAAAGTTAAAGAACTAATATATTCAATATTTATGAGGTCAATCAAAAGGTTTGTGCCTAACATGAATTTTTATGTCTAACATAAAGGGGCAACCAAGAATCTTGAATGAGATAGCCACTATAAGTAACATCGAAAAGTGGGGGTAATAAATAATGAAAGAAATGATTTTTTGGATTATAAAGAAGCACAAGAGCTTACATTTTTCCTAAAGGTAAATTAAAACATATTAAAAAAGATATTTCCCTCTTGAATAATTAAGTTGATATAATGAGTAGTTATAAAGAATGACTAATGACTGTAGGATTTCGGCTAAAGAATAGGATTAATTTTCATTTAATTTTATTAGTGTAATCTAAGAATGAAATAATTTTAATATTGATAATCCAAGTATGTAATGATATTATAAAACTAAATGATATTGATATGAAGATAATATTTCATTATGATAAATTGGAGGAAGAGATTTATAGGAATTTAACATTGTGTTTCAAGGATTAACAAAACAAGGTCATAGAGTGAAAACATATGAGAATCCTTTATAAATTAAAATAGGCACTAAAAAGGTGAATTAAAAAATTTTATGCTTTCAAGGTTGATTAAGGATTCACATAGAGTAACATGGATAACTATTATTACATAAACGTGTGGGATGAAATAAAATTTATTATACTTCTTGAGTGTATAGATGACATGTTGCAAGCTGGTCCATAAATTTAAAGGATTATAGAGCTCATGTTTGAATTTTCTATAATCTTGGACATGAAATATCCCATTTTGGAAAAAATATTTTGATAATAAATATTGAGAGAGATTGTGAATCCAGTGAATTGGTTCTATCTAAGTGGGACTACATATAGAAGATCCTAGAAAGGTTAAGAATAACTAGATATAATATTCTCTTAAATCCCTTTGACAAAATCATAAAATTATTTAAGGTGAAGGAACCAAAAATGTAAAATTAGGTCTTATATATGGAAAAAGTTGTTTTAAATAATCAATTGGTATCCTAAAATATGTATTAATATGTATTTGACCAGGTATTAAATTAACATTTTTATTGGTGAGTCATTTCCTAGAAAAGATTGGTACGGAACTCTAGGATGTAGTTAAGTAAATAATTTAGTACATGAATAGATCAGATGATATACCATTTTATTTAGGATAGATAATCCATTAAATGGTTATATCATTTTTAAATTTGTTTGGGATTCAAAAAAACATGAATACTACCATATGTTTTTTTCCTAATATATAGAAATCATAATTTGATGTATATCATGAATGTATCCAGTGGTTACTTTGTCAATAGAAAAATATGAGTATATATAATTAATAAAAGTTGGAAAATAGATATTATATTTTAAGATATTTTTGTAAGAAATTGGATGATATCATAAATATTGAGTGTTGTTCTATGATAGTTAGAGTGAAATTCACAATTTATCCTCCTTGGTCAATACCCTATTTCAACTCCTTAGTTCTAAATTTTGAAACCACTCAGTATGTTACCAAGTTCTCTAAAATAACATTTTCACAGAAATTCAATATTTTAAATTCAATATAAAAACCACAAATACCTATATATTTACTCTCAAATGTTTTTAGTGAGTGTACTTACCACATTTCAAAGATTCATCACTACACTCTCACCCTACTAAATCAGATCATTGTATAAGAAAAAATATTTTATGTTAAAAGAGTAAATATTTTCCATTTAACTCAATTTATTTTATTATTAAATGAAAATTGAGACCTTTAATTCCTTCAAGTATCCACTTGTGATCTTAATCAAAGTTACACACGATCATCATCGAACAATCATAAAATAACCAAGAGTGTAATTTATAACACATGATACCGCTTGTTGAATCTTTTTATCCTCTTCATTGGGAGTGTCAATTTTAATTTTTAACTAATAAATAATTAAATATATAGTATAAAATTCCCCTAAAATATCATATTTTCATCGGGGGAGTAATTATTCCTTATGAGTTTTGATTATCCTAAAAATTCAAATGATATAACAATTTAAAATCAAAGAAGTTTCAAATTTCATACTTGAATATTGTAGATTCTCTATAAAGTTATTTTCATCCATATATAATGTGTGATATCAATTTCTATTAATTTATATGAAACAAATCTCAATTATTAATTTTAAAAATTTCTTTCAAAAATAAATTATTTCTTGATTATGTTATACAACACTTTCATTACTCTAACATTATTTCTTATATTGGGCCTTAATATAAATTAGGATTTTTTTATTTAACACCATATGATTTTATTATTAATTTTTCCTTAAATAAATCTGGTTTTTTATATCTTATAATACATGAAAAAATTAATAAAACAAAACATGATATATTTTTAGTGTGATAAAATATTTTAAAGAAAGATAAACATTAATATATTATGATAATGAAATATGAAACATCATTAAGAAAATTATAAGTGGAATAAAAAAATAATTAAATAAAAATAAAAATAACATGAAATCATTATCCCCATAGTTG
This sequence comes from Viscum album, assembly GCA_963277665.1. NCBI lineage: Eukaryota > Viridiplantae > Streptophyta > Magnoliopsida > Santalales > Viscaceae > Viscum > Viscum album. The sequence goes on from OY728156.1 coordinate 540,518,318, forward strand.
AAATAGAAGATCATACCTCAAAATATAACTATAATGATAAGGGGAAAATGATTATAAATACAAGAGAAATTTTGAGAAATAAGTAAATAAATTGGATGATTAAATTTTAGAGAAGCATATATGACTATATATAGAAATGTAATATGGACATTGGACATATAATAATTCAAAATATAGTTGTATAATACATATATCTATTAGATATATTTTAATTTTGTATACTTATATCAACTATGTACATTGAAATTGTGTAATTATCAATAAAAATTTAAAAATAATATAATTTAGATATTATAACTTTTTTAAGAAAGAAATAACCATGGTGATTCATAAATATATCAAAAAAATAATCTATATCTTCATAAAAATTTTGTAAGTGATGTACCCATGATCAATGAAAAAAGACCAAAACTGCCAAATATAAACTTGTATGAAAAAACTAAAAAACTAAAGACCAAATATTCATTTTAACTATAAATATCTAATATATGGGTAAAAAATAATCATAAATGAATTTTATTAATTAAAATAACTATGAATAAATTTATTATATATATTAATAGAAAAAATATAATTTTTTATATAAGGAATTATAGCACATCCAACCAAGCAGAAGTCCAATTTAAGTGTTTTTTGCTCAAATTTACAACTTTAATACGTTATTTAAATTATGATCCTATTTTACTTTATATGGTTTATATACTACATATTTTAAATAATTTATGATAATTAAAATTTTATTTATTCTGTTTAATGTTTTATTTCATGTTTTATCTCTCAAGGGATTTTGTTTCAAATGTTACCATAACCATACAAATTTATTTTATAATCTCACTTTGAATTAGAGGTTGTTTATATCAAATTTATAGTGGGGGAAAATTTATTATTTTTTTATAAAACCACATATATATAATTAAAATCTAGTTATTTTCTATGGTTTTATTTTATGGTATCCATTTAACATTGCATTGGTTCTTATATCAACTAAAATAATCTTCTAAGTTGAATTGACCTTATCTCTTCTTTTTCAAATAGTAATCCTTCACATCTATATTAATATTATTTATTTTTATTTAAAAAATTACTTATATATGTAATTTTATTATTTATTAATTTACTTTAATATTGGCCCAAAAATTAGTTATAAAATAATTTAAAAAAATATCACTTTTATTGTTTTTCACTCCTATCATTTCCAATTGATATTCTTTGAAAAAAGGATATGTGAAAATTTTTTTAAATGTTCTATGAATGAATTTATATTCACATGATCATATTTATTTTTATTTAAGAATATTAATAATCTATTTTTTTATTTTTTTAATGTAATTTTTATTAATATTATTTTATAAAGTATATTATTTTGAAATAAATGTTATAAAAATTAAAGGATATTAATTATTATTTTTCAGAGTGATTTTCTAATGCTATTTTAATGTCTTTTTTTCATCTATTTTAATTTATTTTAATTCTTATTATTCTTCAATATAGATATTATCTAAGGATAAAATACATATTTATACTCGAGATGACTTATGATCATGTATAGTGGATGTTTTCCTGAAACCATTTTCTTTCCAAAAATCTAATTAAGCTATTATGGAGTTTTGAATATTTTTTTGTTTATGTATTAAAAATATATATGGTTTTTATTATGTAATGTGTGGGACTATAAATAGATATCTATATAATTTAATTAGAATTTATTTATATCACTTTATATGTATTTTAATAGACTTGAGGGTGAATCCAATCCATAATGGGACTTCATCCTCAATGTTTATGAGAATGAGGAGTGAATCCAATCCACATTAGGGAACTATACATTACGTGATGATGGTATTGGTATTCAGCATATATATAAAGAATTATTGTATATTCTTATAAATATTCCATATTCTTATTCCTAATCTATGTTTTCATATATTATGATTATTGAATTATGTTTTCACACTCTAATTATTCATGTATTATGTTAATAGAAAACCCTTATTACATGACCAATATTTTATGATCTATTATTTATTAGGTATTATTATATTATGTTATTTCAATATACCATTATTATTTTCTCATACCCATATTCTCACCATATTCTCACCGATGATATTTAATTGTTCTCTCTTACGTGTACCCTTACCAAGCATTCAAGCTCACCCTTTATTATATTTCAATTTCACTATTTTTAAATAATATTATTACATATGATATTTTATTAATGGTATCATGCATGATGAATATATATTGGAGATTCTGAAAGGGTTTTAAAATAATTTGGTAGTGTATCTAATCTCTAAAGGCAATAAACCTAGAGGTTTTGGGTTGTGATTTATTATGATTTATAATGATTATGAATCTAAAATGATTTAATATGAATATATGTTATGGTTGGTTCATCTTTGTTGGTATACAAGTGAGATTTATTTATTTTTTCAGATTATTTAATAAATAATTAGATGATAGAAGGTAAATCATCTAATTTTTAACCAAAAGTGATGCACGATGAACATAACATTTAATAAGATAAAATAAAGGTGTCATAATTTAGAAAATCATAGGATTTATTTTCACTATGATATGATTTCATACTCTAATTATTTCTTGATAGTCACACTGACCTTTTTGGTTTTAGTTAATGGTTATAATCCAGATGAATCAAGATAATAATTATTTTAATAGTCAATTAAATGATAATCATAACAACCCACAAAATATTAATGAATTTTTCTTTCTAAATAATTGTGTTTTAAATTATAAACAATTATACTAATAAAACACATAGATAAATGAAAATTTTATTTATTTTACTGAAGAATATTACATTAGTTATAAATTAAACCAATGAAAATTTTAAACATTATAATGGGGAAAAAATATAAGATAAGATAATTAAAATGTGAAAATTTAAATCTTTTGAATTTTCTAGGACCATATCCTTTATGGACAACACAATAGAAAAGAAAAAAAATATTAACAAATAAATAAAAATTTTAGAAAATGAAAATATATAGAAACATGAGAGGGAGCATATGGAATAATGTATAAAGAAATTAAAAGGTATTTGTATGAGGTAATATGACTGTTTGAATAGTAATATGATTGTTGGTCAATATAACCATTGGTCAATATGATTTTTGGTCAATATAACCATTTATAAATATAACAATTAGTAATAATATTACTATTAGATTTATTTTTAATAAAAGATAATAAAAAATTATAATTATTGGAGAACAAATAAATGATGGCCTCAACCAGTAGAGTAATTCCTTTTGAACCCTATTTGTCAGAACATGGGAGGGTGGTAGCATCATTGGGGTTCACCCTTGACCAATCCCATATAGGTATTCAATAAGTGAGGATCAAATTATGGGGACTCCAATATATGTTAAAGTTAGTGGTTATCACAACTAGGTCAATTTTAGCTAACCCACCCCTTCAAACAACTACAACCACACACCTTATTCATAGGGTGTATTTCAGTGTAATAAGGGGTTATGTTTCGAGACCATCATATCATAAATGTTTAAATTTCTTTTTATAAATGTACTTTTTATTCTATAAATCCCATTATTAATATTATTTTCCATAATAATGTATTCATGAAAACAGGATAAATTTAATAATTTGATTTTTGGATGAAAATAAAATTGGGTATTCAAAAAATATATACACTTATATAATAATCTAAATAATTCAATATAAATAATATTTTCATGAAATAGCCTATTAAAATTTTATTTATTTAAATATAAATAGTTATATAATTTTAATATGGCCTATTAAATTTTATTCAGTGTCATAAATTTTACCATGTTATAAAAAATGTAATTTTTCAATAAATAAGGATTTTTATTTGAAAGATATAATTTTTATATAGAATTTATTTTGGTAAACAAAATTTTCTATGAAATCATTATATTAAAATTAGGTCGGGTATATTTTTTTATAATTTACTAAAATACATTATTTTTCAGTGCATAATAAAAATAATGTTTTATGTATTCTATATGTTTTATGATTTAATATATATGTAATAACAATGTAATAATTAATTAAATAGAATACATGACCAAAATATGTAATTTTTTTAAATGTTATTTATCTTAATTGATTTAAATAAATTTCCAATCCTAAAAATTACTTTCCAAAGTCTAAAATAGAAATTATGATTTTAAAACTTATATTTTTTTTGTATAAAACACTTTTCCATGTCTAATGTAATATAAAAATATAGATTTCAGTTAGAATATATTAAAATACAATAAACAATTATCCAAATATCTAAAAATATGAGAATATCCTTTTTAAATTGAATTATTATTTTTTATTTTACATGACCAAGAATTCCAAGACCCACATTAGGAAATTAATAAACAATTCCTCCTATTTTACTATAAATACCCATCCATACACCATTAAACTCCACTAAAAATCAATAAACCCTTAATTTTGACCATTTTACCTAGAAAAGTGTCCCTATAAGTTTTTATGAAGTCCTCAAGGTGTTATCCTCATGTTTTAATAAGTAAATCATCAATGTAATAGAATTCTACACTTCATCTTTTTCATTCAAGCATCTCTTTGTAGAATGTTTTATAAATTTTTATTTACAATCTTTTCGTACCCTGTATTCTTATCCCATTACATCCAAAATAATGTTTGATCAATGGAATAACTTCATCCTCTTCCATTATTATATTACCTTTATGCACATTTTTTTTCTTCATGTTATAGAATTCATTTTTTGGATTTATCTCTTTCACATGAAAAATTATTATATTTTTAATACCAAAACCATATACATATAATTTTTTATTCACCAAGATGTAAATAAAATTTATTTATTTAGGGATATACATGTAAAAAACCCACATTACCTTTCCCTTAGTTAAAAATGAAGTAATTTTATTATCTTTATAAACATATGTATGTTATGATTTATATAAATCTCATTTATTATTCTCCATGTGTTATTAATGAAATGATTTAATATGATAAATTTGTCTCACATTTATTAATACATATAAACTATGTTTCCTAATTGTTCTAAAATTAATTATATAAATAATTAATTTCTAAATATTATATGTTTTATGATACTCTATTTAATAACCATGGTAGTTATGATTTACAACAAGTTTGTGGTAAAATATGGAGATATGCTTATGAATGTGTCATTTTTATGTCCTAGACATATTTCCATGTTCTTATTAATGATCTTTATATTACAATATTTCAAATTTTCTTATGATCATTACATATTTTTATTCTTCATAGTAAATTCTAATTATATATTTTATTTAATACTTTATTGGGTTTTATAGTAACCCCTTTCTTTTGATGTATGTCCCTAGGATATGATATGCAGTAAAAGTAACTTTGGATAAACCATTGAAGATCTATTCATGTTAATTTAAATATTGTTTATGTTATTCATGTATCATGTTTTCAATTTCCATGAAACTAAACCAAAAAATATCCTATGTGTTGTTATGTGTTCTACAATGTATTTAATGTTTTGTGTATTAAAAAAATGTTTTATGTTATAGTTGGTATCAAAGGTGGGATAAATTTTATATTGAAATTGGGATTATAATTTTTTTTTTAAAATATATGTATAATTATAAATATTAGAAAACTTATTGGAATTTTGATTAAGTATTAAGTGAGTGGATTCTATGCAATGAAATACCTAGTGGATACTACATGTTGATGTGGATATATCACAGTTGTACCTAGGGGTAATAAATATGAAAATCTAACATTATGATTTTAATTTATCGTCAACTAGTGCATGATAATGGTCCTTATTACACACCTAGTTTGAAACTCTTTGGGGATATGTTTTGTTAATCACATGATTTTAATGAACCATTATGAAAGATATATAGAAAATATAATTGTTATTAGAGGATATTAAAATGATAATTTATTTATGTATTTTGTTTTAGGAAATAAAATTCCCTTAAAATTATTGCATTACAAAAATTAACTTTTTTTTTCAATAAGATTTTATTCCTTTGGTAAAATATCAAGAAATCAAAGGAACTGCATAAATAAAGATTTCAATGGATGATGCACTGATGGACTTCTTAACATTGTGGAAACTAGAATAAACAACTTCAAGAGTATTCTAAATCAACTATATTAGGTTATGGACAATAACCTAAATCTTGTTGAGTGGCCATATTCACCTTGAAGGAATCAATATTCATTTGAGTCCTTCATGCTTTAATGAACATCTTCCATTATTGGATCTATTGATCCATTAATTTCTAAATAATGTATTACCTATATTTAAAATATATTTTATAAATTCCATTTTTAGGGCTATAGAAAATGAATATACCAGTGTACTTAATATAATTGGAATCTTATTAGTGTTGGAAACTAATTAAGAAGATTAATCCAAGAGGGTAGATTTATTTTATTGATTTGGAAGAGTTTGGGATAATATGTTTCAATAAATTTTTTCCATGTTCGATTAGAAAAAAATAGAGAAGGAATTATTAAAGCTGAAATAAAAGAAAAATTAATTTGTTAGATTCTATGAAATAAACCTTATAGGAAATACATGATACACCTCTAGATTTGTTATGGATCCTAATGGAAAGGATTATAGGTTATTTGTGGTATGAGATCCCTTATGTGGAGGAATATAGAAAATCATGACTATCAAAGATATGAGAAGATAGTGTGGTGACCTCAGTAGTTTTAAATGGAATTTAAAGATATGTAGTATCCACATAGGCCATATTAAATTAAGAGATAAATAGATTCAATCTCAGGTAAGAATCCCGACCATAGAAGAGTAGAGAAGGAACTAGAACATCTTAAGTTCAATAAATGTGGTAAAAAACATTTGGGGAACTTCTTTCATGGTAGTGTAAAGTGCTAAAAGTGTGATGATAAATCCATATAGATTGATATTTTCATATTGAGGAGAATCCTCACCATATAAATGTAAATAAAAAAGTGAATATTTTTCAATCACAAATTGATTTTCAATTCTTCATGTGTAGAAATGTTGGGAAATTTTCAAATTAATTTCCAAATCAGAGGATAATGGAGGGAATCCAACATTACATTAGCATAGGCAAAGGGATCAAGGTCATTAATTCACAATCACAATTCTTAAAGTAATGAATTTAAATGATATGGTGGTGGGCGCACTCATTTTACTATCAAAGATAATGATTACTTTTTTTGACTCTGGTTCTATCCATTTTTTATTTTATCCATGTTTTAAAAGAATATAGAATTAAAATTAGAAATTATATAAGTATATATATTAAGTAAAACTCTTAATACAATTATTTAAGAATAAAAGGTGTATGGAAACTCTATTATCAACATTGGAGACATAATTTCATTTCAAATATAGTATTCATTCCAAATGTGTAATTCAACACTATACTATTGATAGACTAGGACATAATATATAATGCTAATATTAAATAAATAACCAAATAAATATTATTGGTCAATATTGGAAAACATATATCTATTTTGGAAGGATATATATTATAACCTAATCTATCTCTAGAAGCACCTTATATTATGGTATTTATGGAAATTGTTGGTGAATAAAAAGAAGAAAGAGAATGTCTAATGATTGATAAAATCTAGATTTTTTGGAATAAATTGATGATTTATTGAAGAGTTACCTGTACCTACCCTGGATAGAGAGGAAATGTTTTCCATTGAAATTATACTTGGATCCAATCTAATATTCAATACCATATCTAGAATGGAATATGTAGTGTTATAGGAACTAAATAAGAAACTTTAAGATATTTTGGCTCAATGTTTTATTTTACAAATTGTGTCTCCTTATGGAGCACATAGTATCTCTATAAATAATATGGATATATCAATATAGATATGAATTACTTATAGGAACTTAATGGTATTATAGTGAAGAATAAATATCCTCTTCCTATAATTTTTGATTTTGTGACTAGTTTAATGGGGCTCAACTATTTTTCAACATTGATGTATGATCAGGATATCATTATTTAAGGGTAAATAAAGAAGTTATCCTAAAGTATTAAATTCTAATAAGATATGGGAAATACAATTTTTTTTACACAATTCAGATAAACTATGCTTCTACATATTTATGGATTTAATGAATATTGTCTTTAAAGTTTACCTTGAAAACATTTTGTGGTCTTTATTGATGATATTATGATATATTCAAAAATTCATGTAGATCATTAGGATCATATAAGGGTAATATTAGGAACTATGAGTGGGGATAATCTATTTGGTAAATTTAGTAAATATGAGTATTGGTTAAAAAAAGTTTTATTCTTGGGGAACACTATGACCAATGAAGGAATCTCGGTTGATCATTCCAAGAAAAAGGCTATAGAGGAGTGGCCATTCCTTATGACTGTAACCAATATTATTAGTTTAATTGGTCTAGAAGGATACTATATAGTGTTTTTGAAAAAAAATTACATGGATTTATAATCCACTAACTAAATTTATTCAAAAGAAAGTTAATTTTATCTATTAAAATAGTGTGAAGAATGTTTCCATGAATTAAAGAAGAGGATGGTTGGTGCACATGTGATAACTTTAGCCTCAAATGGGGAAGAATTTTTCATTTATAGTTATGAATCCTCAAAAGTAATTTGACGTTTAATCAAAGCAAATGTCAAGATATTTCTTATGAAATGTGGATGTTAAATCCTTATGAATTGAACAATCCTACTCATGAATTGGAGTTGGCTGTAGTCATATTTTCTCTAAAGATATGGACACTCTATCTTTATGGGGGGAAATTTCATATATATATATATAAATATATATACATATACCACCAATGTTTTATTTCTATAATCACATATAAGGAGATCATCATGCATTAGCAAATATGGATAACATTAATAGAGAATAACCATTTCTTTTTTCACTACTATTTTGGAATGGAAAATAAAGTAGTTGATGCTCTTAGTAGAGATGAACTTGCTACTATATCCTTGATGCATATTGAGAAAGAACCTATTATTTTGGATATGTGAAATATGTATCTACAAATTATAATACTAGGGAATACATTATACTTTTTCTAAATGATATCCCATCCATCAATCCAAGAGATAATCAAGGATGCACAAGGTGATGATATGGAGATTCATAAAAAGGATAAATAAGTAAATAAAGGGAAGATACATTAATTAAAAATCAATGAAGATAGTTTAATTTGGTTTAGAATTAGAATTTTTGTTCCTTCATCAATTGATAAAGTGAATGAACTATTGGATAATTCACATAGCTCATCTATCCCCACCCTGAATAGAAGTAAAAAGATGTACTATGATCATCGATAGCACTTCTGGTGGGGAAACATGAATAATGAGATCATTGAGTATACCTTAAAGTTCTTGGTATGTCATCAATTTATGTAAGAGTGATATAAGTCCAATGGTATATTTAAATATTTATCATACACACATGGAAATGAGAGACTATCACCATTGATTTTTTATGAGTCTCTTAAAGAAATATAAAGGAAACAAAGTGATAGGGGTTGTAGTGGACTGATTCAACATGACCTAAAAATTAATTTCTATTCAAGAATATTTATCTCTTGAGAAAGATTATCTGATATATTTAATTGATGTTTTGTGTCACGACCCGTCCTTGGGGCCCGTGCCATGACTACCCCAAGCCCGCCTTCCATAGGCCAGGGGCTGGAAACTAGAACCAAAGGTGTAAAACCCGATAACTGCGAAGGAATTGCCTTTATAAAAGTAAACAACACCACAAAGTACAAGCAGAAGTAAAACACTAAGTAAAAAAAGAAAGTGCTGAAAAGTAAATGGGCTAGAATACAAACCCAAATGAAAGTATAGCTACAACTGAATGAAAGTAGAACAGAAAAAGACAAACAACTCGTAGAAAGGAAGAATCTCCTGGGTCGTCCTCCTCGGATCTTACCTGAAGGGTAGGTACAGATAGCACATCTCCTGAATCATCCACCACAGTCCTACCTGAAGGGTAGGTATAGATAGCACAACTCCTAGATCGTCCACCACGGTCTTACCTGAAGGGTAGATACAGATAGCCTCCACAATGCTCTCTCCCGTCAACTTCCTCCGAGTGTCATCTCGCTGTGAAGTCCCCCTCTGGATACTGACACGTCATGTGGTCCACCTCTGGGTATCATCCAGTCCTCGAAAACTCGGCCTCTGTCAGCTCTGCCCATAATCTGCAACCAACACAACGAGGTACAGGCATAGCCCGTGCAGGGGTGAGTATACGATACTCAATAGGGACCCCGAGACCCTCAAGGTCTCACTAAATCCAACAAGGATAATCACAATGAAGGATATCAATAGATAACCTTCACTTAGGTATGAGCCTATACATACACCTAAGTTGTCAAGTAACCCATCTCAATCATGAGGTAAACACAATGATTATGAAATCAACGAATAACCACCACCCAGGTATGTGCCCATACATATACCTAAGTTATCAAGTGACCCATATCAATCATGTGGTAAACACAAAAATCATAGACTCAGATTAAACCAATATTTCCATTATCGAAACCGTAATTGCTAAAAAGGCTCGTCTCTGGAGTGTACAGTGGTCCTGTCACGACTCCGAGGTACTACTCACTAACCTAAGACTGCTGAAGTACTCCTTCTGTCGAGTACTGCGGGCCAGCCACCCAAACACAGCAGTGCTTCCCACTGGGGTATGCCACCCAAAAATAGTAGTGCACACCCCCTAATAGCCTATAGAGGTACACTCCGGACGAGTACCGTGGGTCTGCACTGTCACATAGGTAGTGCTCCGTCTGCCATGGGTCTGCACCCAAACAAAGTAGTGCTTCGTCCACTGGCCTAGTCGATTCACTCCAAATCGAGTCGGTCAAGCAGTAGTTAGGTCTCAGTCGGCTACACGGCCTCCGTACTCCACATGCTCGTACCTGGGAGGGTCCGCTCCATGAGCTACAGTTTGATACGCCATGTATCTCAAAGTCCCACGAATAAGTATCTCTATGGACCGCCTCATCATAGGGGTCTCAACGCAACAGACGGCGCGTCAATCGGACGCCCGATCTGTGAGTTATTAGCCTTTTCGTTCCAGGGTCCCGGTTGGTTTCGTGTTCAAACCAACCTCGTCATATCTCAAAATGTTCCCTGAACTCTCATAGGGTATACTCATAGGGACTTTTTCTCAACATGATCACCAACACCGCTGACTATTCGTCAAACGGACGTCCGGTCTGAAAGATATCAGCTTTTCTGTTCCAGGGGCCCGGTTGGATTCTGGTACAATCCAACCGAGCCACTATCCAATAGTGCCCAAACCACGGGTAAAGTATTCCAAAAGCTCCGTCTCATCAGGAGGAATCCAACAAAGTCGACGGCATGCCAATCAGACATCCGGAACTCATGTTATAAGTGTTTCTGCTCAGAGGGCCCGGTTGGTTTCATGTACAAACCAACCTGGCCAAACTCAAAGTTCTCTGAAACCTTGACTGTAATATACCGAAACGACCATCTCAATCCAAGGATTTCTATGAAATGTATGGCTCATCGATCAGAAGTACGTACCACATGTTATAAGTAAAAGACCAAAGAGGTCCGAAAACGGGGGGGTCTGGGCCCGGACCGACCCGGCCCAACCCCCCTGGGTCGGCCCGAACCGGGTCGACCAGACCCAGGTCTAGGTCTTACCCAGCTAGGCATGGCCCGGCCCCGCCGGGCTGCTCTGCCCTGCGCACTGGCGCGCTGGCGCTGGCCAAGCGGCCACGCAAGGAGGGACCGCCCCCTGGATGAAACCGCGGCCCCCGCGTGGGGGCTGCTCCCTATCAACGGACGCGGCGTGATGTCGCGTCCCTCTTGTATCGCGCGGCCGCGGGACCAGCCTCCCGCTTCCATGGCTTCAGCCGCGACAACCCCTTCCCAGGAAGTGTGCCGGGCGCCACCTCCGGGCACCGCCTCTGGCCACCTCTGCCGCCGTGCCGGCAGGGCGCACCGGCGGAGTCTTCTGCGGACCACCAGACGCGCTCCAGTGGTCTGTTTTGCTTGGCGCCTTCGCCAACGGTCCTCCCAGGACCCAACCTTTACTGCGGAGGCTTCAAAATTAACTTGCGGTCCTGTTTTTCATCACTCGTCAATCCACGAACAACAATCAACCAACAGAGTCTCCAATCACCTCTGCAGCCCTGACTCCGACCATGTTCTCTCTCGTGTCCGCGCAGTGTCGTTTCACCGTGCCACCTTTGTTCATGCCGCAACGAATCAAAACAACAAAGGGGGAGGAGAGTTGTCCGTGTTCGTGCAGTCCGACCTCCTCCTGTTAAGTTGGTAACAAACGGCCCAAAAGACGAAGAACAACAAGGATTTTTTTCACGAACAAAGGAAATCAACCCAAATAGTTTTTCCCACAATTAAATATTCTCAACCCACAAAAGAAATCAATCATGGATCAAGTTGAGGATGAGTTGATCTGTGTTATTTATTTTAAAAGGAAGGAACCATGGGAATATAAACTTGTACAAAAATTAACCCCTACCTCAAGCGTAATCGTCGAACGAGGTTTCGTCGCGGAATAAACCGCCGCGGAAGTACAGAATCGTCACGGAAGAAAGCATCATGGAAGGAACATCGTGTCGTCGATCTCTGAGGATCCGGTGTTCTTCGTTGGAGGTCGATGCGTTCATCACATTTTTCGCGTTCTTCACGTTCTTCGTCGAAGAAGAAGGCTTTTTTCCAAATCCTCTCCACGAAACAAGACCAACTAAATATAATAAGTGGTGTCTTATTTTATTACACACAAACAAATGCTTGAAATTCAAAAAGATAAGAAACGATCAATTAATTGAGGGGTTTAAAACTGCCCAATTAATAGTGGTGTTTATTAAAAATTTTAAACGTAAGAGTTGAATTTGTTTAATAGGGGGGGCAGGTGTGTTACTTAAGAAGAAAAGAAATGGTGGGGCTCATGTGGGGCCCACCCCACCTTAATCCTATCAAAGGTAGTTATCAACAAGTGGTTCCCACCCCTAACTCCCTTACATAGGTTATAGCCACTTAAGAGAGAGGAAAACTGTTGTGACACAACACTTAATCCACTTAACACGAAAAGAAAATATAATTGTAAAACAATTATATTATTATTCCTCACTTTAATTAAACAACCCATCCCGAGAAAATGAAACTCCAGAAAGTGGTCTTCTTAAGCAATTACCGGCGCTGCGATTCCATCGGTGCCCTCAGATTTCTATTCCGAGCACCGGTTCAAAAGTTAGAAAAACCTGCTCATTCGTTTACTGAATGTACCTGAGCTATATTTTGGAAAATGATTCCAGGCACACTGGGCCTCGGAATCAGGTGCCGTCAGAAACTGCATTTTTGTAAAATCCCAAATAAAATTTTAAAAAAAAATTTCCCTTATATTTTACGGGTCATTACATTACTCCCACCTCAGGGCTTTATGTCCTCGTAAAGATTTAACACAAACCAGGGTCACAAAAGAGGTACTGAGCACGTATCTGAGCCTTCCGCTCCCATGTTCTTACCTGGAGGTTCCCTTGCTTCCAAAGAAAGTGCACAAGAGGAATCAATCATCCTCATAGGACCGCCCCTGTCGATCCTCGATTCCCATTGGAATCTCTACGTAAGTCGCCCTGTCATCGACGTCCAACCCCCAGAGGTCGATGAAATGGGAAGGATCATGAACGTATCTTCTCAGTTGAGATACGTGGAAGTCGTTGTGAACCTGGTGTAACTGAGGTGGATGGGTCAAGCGGTAAACCACCTCTCTTACCCAGTTGATGACCTAGGAAGGTTCGTTGAACCTCAGATATAACTTGTCGCCTCGGCCACATCTCTGTAAACCTCGTCAAGGTGAGACCCGTATAAAGACGTGATCATCATCATCGAACTCTAGAGGTCTCAAATTCCTGCTATAACTAAAACTCAAAACGACTGCTTCCACGATGGTAAGGTTGACTGACTCAAGAGTGATCGGTCACACCCTCCTGTGTATGAGTTTATCCTGTGTTGCCCGGGGTTTCCTTTTCGCCGACAAAAGAAAACCCATCCTGAAGTCGTAGTTAAACCACAACCTTTTTTCCTAATACCATAAATTTGTGTATGAACTGTGATTGCCCAGTCCATACTCAAACTAACATCGTAAGGCCTCGATGCTGCCACCAAGAGATTCCAACTGAAACTCTCACCTCAAGGGTCTGACCACACTGTCGGTGTAAGTGTGATTATCGAGTCTTCTCCCAAGGTATCTCCAGATGTGAGGGTCAAGTCTACGACTTACCGGAAACTCTAGGTTTGGGACAAGATTCATGGAAAGAATGAATGATTCGTATCAACGTCTATTACTACAGAAGCTAGTAGTGGACACAGACTGTCCCTCGAATCATTCTTAAAGCCATTGGGTTAATCTCCCTGACTGCATGCAGATACTCTCTCCCCCTACCCTCCAGCCCCTTGAGCCTGGAGGGGACAACTAAGACAGGTGGTTGTTTCATGTTAAAACGTACACCATCTCATGATGCACTCCTAGCTCTGCCTCCACCTCTTCTGCTCCATAGACTCATCTCTCCTTTAAGCTTCCTCTTATTGAAACATTTAACACGCCCGAGTCTCTAAGACTGGCGCCGGTTTCCCGCTTCTTACTACACTGTGCAATCTTCATCCGCTCCTGGATGGTCTGCACCTTCTTTGCCTACGATCTGAAAGAGCTGCTAAAATTTCTCCTTTACCGAAAAGAGAAACTTGGTCTCATCCCCTGGATGAACCAAGCCCATTTCATAATACAGTCAATCCTGACACGAATGATGTATTCATGACATGGATCACGTCGTAAGGCCTCGACGTAACTACCAAGAGATCCAACTGCCACTCTCGCCTCCAAGGGTCGAGTCACACTGTCGGCATCAGTGTGAGGTCACTGGGTCTCCTCAAGTAGAAATCTCGAATGTGAAGGTCAAGTAAACAGTTTTAACTGGGACCTCTCAGTATCAACCAAACAAAAGGACATAAAAGAAAACATCACAATGATAAGTGTCTTTTTATTATTGCAGCTCATATTACAAAGACATGAATACAACAACAACATCGAACTAGAAGTACAAGGGACGTATCCAATAGTTCCGCTCCTGTCCACCTGCTCCTGGAGCTCTACTACCTTGTCCACTGCCCGGATGTTTCTCCAGCACCCGCCGATGCTTCTGTATCAGTGGCTCCTCCAATGCCTACAGATCAACAGTGTGAGGAGTCGGACTGTCACGTTCCAGGTGACCCTTCTTTCCACATTCATAACAATTCATACTCCTTGTACGGCTAGATCTGGTCCACTTGGACCTCTTCATCATCTGTCTACTGCCTACAGATGACTCGACTACTGGTAGAAACTCCTGCGGAAAAGGCAGCAGCTCCTGTACACGCTCGGGGTGTAGAGCTACTTGCACAAACTCCACCTTGAAGAAGGTCTTGATGTGTTCCCATGTGAAGGTCATCCCATCGCAAATCTGGAAAAAGTGGCTCCACCACCTGCCTGCTGCTGCCTGAAGAATGCTGGCATCAAAGATCACCATGAAGTCTGCTGGCGTCCCCACTAGCCTGAAGAATCTCACCACAGTCTCCAGCCAATCCTCAACCGCCTGCGGGTCTGTATCTCCCCAGAACCTGGGTGGCCTCTGGTTCTGGAACTCATGAAGCGCACTCACATGTCGTGCATCGCCTACTACTAGGGTTGGTGGCATCGATGGCCCAATGTATGGTGGTACCACTGGTGCCTCTACTACAAGAGGGACCAATACAGAAGCCTCATTGCTCAATAGGTTGTCAGTACGCACATCCCTATGGGCTCTAGCTGGTCGTCCGTGGAAAGGCATCCTGAAAGAAACAACGTGTCATGGTCAAATGCTTATACCTGGTGAGCGGACCTGGTTTGAGATAACTTTTAAAAACATATGGAAACACACAAGAAATCCGTGTTTTCATGCAAAAAGTCAGAAATCAGTTTTCAGGGTCCTGGTGTATGGATACATCGGCTGCCCACACCAAAATTGGACTCCCAAAACTAAAAACCACACTCGGTACTCTTAACACTATCGCTTCACAGAAAGAAAATATCAGAGTTATAAGTTCTATGGTAGAACCGACTCCTCTGATACCAATTTTTCACGACCCGTCCACGGGGCCCATGCTGTGACTACCCCAAACCCGCCTTCCATAGGCCAGGGGCTGGAAACTAGCCCCAAAGACGTAAAACCCAATAACTGAGAATGCATTACCTTTATTAATGTAAATAAACACCATAGAGTACAAGAAGAAGTAAAAAATTAAGTACAAAAGAAAGTGTTGAAAACTAAATGGTCCAGAATATAAACCCAACTAAAAGTACAGCTACAACTGAACGTAAGTACAACAGAAAAAGACAAACAGTTTGTAGAAAGGCAGCAGCTCTTGGGTCATCCTCCTCGGATCCTACCTGAAGGGTAGGTATAGATAGAGAAACTCCTGGATCGTCCACCACGGTCCTACCTGAAGGGTAGGTACATATAGCCTCCACAATGCTTTTGCCCGTCAACTTCCTCCGAGTGTCGTCTCGCCCTGAAGTCCCCCTCCGGATACTGACACGTCATGTGGTCCACCTCCAGGTATCGTCTAGTCCTCAAACACTCTGCCTCTGTCAGCACTGCCCATCATCTGCAACCAACACAACGAGGTGCGGGCATAGCTCGTGTAGGGGTGAGTATACGATACTCAGTAGGGACCCGGAGACCCTCAAGGTCTCACTAAATCCAACAAGGATAATCACAAAGAAGAATCTCAATAGATAACCTTTTCATAGGTATGAGACCATACATACACCTAAGTTGTCAAGTAACCCATCTCAATCATGAGGTAAACACAAATATTATGAAATCAACAGATAACCACTACCCTGGTATATTCCCATACATATACATATGTTATCAACTGACCCATCTCAATCATGAGATAAACACAAAGATCATAGACTCCGTTCAAACCAGGATTTCCATTATCGAAACCGTAACTGCTGAAAAGCCCCATCTCTGGAGTGTACAGTGGTCCTGTCACGACTCCGAGGTACTGCTCACTAACCTAAGACTGCTGAGGTACTCATTCTATTGAGTACTGCGGGCCAGCCACCCAAACAGAATAGTGCATCCCACTGGGGTATTCCATACAAACACAGTAGTGCACACCCCCTAATAGCATACAGATGTAATCTT
The DNA here is from genome assembly GCA_963277665.1 of Viscum album. Taxonomy (NCBI): domain Eukaryota; kingdom Viridiplantae; phylum Streptophyta; class Magnoliopsida; order Santalales; family Viscaceae; genus Viscum; species Viscum album. The sequence goes on from OY728156.1 coordinate 540,535,578, forward strand.
CGGACAAGTACCGTGGGTCTGCACTATCACACAGGTAGTGCTCCGTACGCCATGGGTCTGCACCCAAACAAAGTAGTGCTTTGTCCACTGGGCTAGTGGACTCACTCCAAGTCGAGTCGGTCAAGCAGTCGTTAGGTCTCAGTCGGCAACACGACCTCCATACTCTGCACGCTCGTCTCTGGGAGGGTCTACTGCACGATCTACAGGTCGATACTCCAAGTATCTCAAAGTCCCACGAAAAAGTATATCTAAGGACCGCCTCGTCATAGGGGTCTCAACGCAACAGACGGCGTGTCAATCGGTCGCCCGATCTGTGAGTTATTAGCCTTTTCATTCCAGGGGCCCGGTTGGTTTCGTGTGCGAACCAACCTGACCGTATCAAAACTGTACCCCTAACTCTCATAGGGTATACTCATAGGGACCGTTTCTCCACTTTATCACCAACTCCACTGACAGTTTTTCAAACAGACGTCTAGTCTGAAAGATATCAACTTTTCCATTCTAGGGGCCCAGTTGGATTCGGGTACAATCCAACCCAGCCACTATCCAATAGCACCCAAACCAAGGGATAATTATGCCAAAAGCTACGTCTCATCATGAGGAATCCAACAAAGTCGACGACACGTCAATCAGACGTCCGGATCTCAAGTTATAAGCATTTCCACTTCAAGGGCCCGGTTGGTTTCGTGTACGAACCAACCCGGCCAAACCCAAAGTTCTCCGAAACCTTGACTGCGATATACCGAAATGACCGCCTCAATCCAAGTATTTCTACGCAACTAACTGCGTGTCGATTGGAATTCCGTACCCCATGTTATGGGCAAAAGACCGAAGAGGTACGAAAATGGGGGGTCTGGGCCCGGACCGACCCGACCGAACCCACTGGGTCGGCCCGAACCGGGGCGACCCGACTCGGGTCCGGGTCCGACCCGGCTGGGCGCGGCCCGACCTAGCGGTTCGGCCGGGCAGCTCGGCGCAGCGTGTGAGCGCTGGCCAAGCGGCCGCGCAAGGGAGGGCCACCCCCTTGGACGAAACTGTGACCCCCGTGTGGGGGCCGCTCCATGTCAACGGATGCGGCGTGATGACGCGTCCCTCTGGTCCCACACGGCCGCGGAACCAGCCGCCCGCCGCTGCGGCGGCCCCTTCACAGCGGCACACCGGGCGCCGCCGCCTCCTGGCAGCCGACCGGTGCCTGCCACCGCCTCCGGGTGCCATCTCCGGCCGCCGGCGCCACTGTGCTAGCATGGCACGCCGGCAGAGTCTTCCGCGGACCACCGGACGCGCTCCAGTGGTCCGTTTTGCTTGCCGCCTTCTCCAACGGTCCTCCCGGGACCCAAACTTCACTACGGAGGCTTCAAAATTAACTTTCAGCCGTATTTGTCATCGCTCGTCTATCCGCGCACAACAATCAACCAGTAGAGTCTTCAATCACCTCCGCGGCCCCAACTCCGGCCGCGGTTTCGTTCGGCCAAAACGGAGAGGCGCGACGGCACCACGCTTCTTCGCCGCGTTCTTTCTCATGTCCGCGCGGTAACATTGCACCATGTCGCCTTTGTTCGCACCGCAACAAATCAAATCAAAAAAAAGCATAGGAGAGTTGGTCGTGTTCGTGCGGTCCGACCTCCTCCTGTTAAGTTGGTAACAAACGGCCCAAAAGACGAAGAAAAACAAGGATTTTATTCACGAACAAAAGAAATAAAACCAAACAGTTTTTCCCGCAATTAAATATTCCCAACCTGCAAAAGAAATCAATCTCGGATCAACTTGAGGATGAGTTGATCCGAGTTCTTTGTTTTAAAAGGAAGAAACCACGAGAATATAAACTTGTACAAAAATTAACCCCTACCTCGAGAGTAATCGTCGAATGAGGATTCGTCACGGAATAAACTGTCATGGAAGAAGAGGATCGTCATGGAAGAAAGAATCACGGAAGGAACGTCGTGTCGTCGATCTATGAGGATCCAGTGTTCTTCGTCGGAGGTCGGTGAGTTCACCATGTTCTTCGCATTCTTCACATTCTTTGTCGAAGAAGAAGGCTTTTCTCTAAATCCCCTCCACAAAACAAGACCAACTAAGTAAAATAAGTGGTGTCTTATTTTATTTACCACAAACCAATGCTTGAAATTCAAAAAGAAAAGAAACGATCTTTAACTGAGGGGTTTAAAACCGCCCAATTAATAGAGGTGTTTATTAAAAAGTTTAAACACAAGAGTTGATTTTGTTTAATAGGGGGTGCGGGTGCGTTACATAAAAGAAAAGAAACGGTGGGTATCATAGGGGCCCCACCCCACCTTAATCCTATCAAAGGTATTTATCAACAAGTGGGTCCCACCCCTAACTCCCTTATATAGGTTATAACCACTTAAGAGAGAGGAAATGTGTTGTGACACAACACTTAATCCACATAACACGAAAAGAAAATATAATTGTAAAACAATTATATTATTATCCCTCACATTAATTAAACAACCCATCCCGAGAAAACGCAACTCCAGAAAGGGGTCTTCTTAAGCAATTATCAGCGCTGCAATTACATCAGTGCCCTCAGATTTCTATTCCGAGCACCGGTTAAAATGTTAGAAAAACCTGCTCGTTCGTTTACTGAACGTACCTGAGCTAAACTTTGGAAAAATGATTCTAGGCACACCGGGACTTGGAACCAGGCGCCGTCAGAAACTACGTTCTTGTAAAATCCCAATGAAAATTAAGGAAAAAAATTTATCTTGAATTTTACGGGTCATTACATTGTGAGACACATGGGGTACCAATTTTAATCATTTTTTATCATGATCAGCGATTCACTTATAAATTCCAGATAAGTCTTCAAAATAATTTTTATATTTAATTGAATATCAGTATAATGAATCACCCACAAACTAATGACCAATCTAAAAAACCATTTTGATACTCAAATACATGATATGTTCATTCTCAATTTAATTTAAAGGAAGCTGGGATCATCATCTCCCATTATTTGAGTTCTCATATAAAACATATTCTATAAGTGTATTTAAATGGATCTATTGGAGGAAGTATCTTGTTAGTGATGTATAACTAATATTTTTTGGGATGAAGTTGGTGAAAAAACAACTTGGATCTAATCTTGTGAAATAGATGGAAGGAAATTTTGACCGCATCCAACAACATACAAAATCTTCTTAGTGTCAGCAAAAGAGCTATGACAATAAAAGTTAAAGTGACTTGGAGTTTGATATTAGAGAAAAAATATTCCTTTGAATATCACCATGGAAGAGAGTTATGCAATTTGAATGGAAAGGATATATTATCCCTATGTACGTTAGCCCTATTGAGATACTTGATCACATAAGAGTAGTTTAATGTCAGTTAGAACTTACATTAAACATGGATCAAGTTCATGATGTGTTACATGTATGAATCCTGAAGAAGTATAAACCTGATCCCTCACATATATAGAATCATAAGGTGGTACAAACCGAGAGTATACACTTTTATAATAATCTCTTGGTGAATATCTTTGATCATAGTGAAAAATTTATATTAAAAATAAACAAATCACCTTATTAAATTGTTGTGACAGAACCAAAAATATAAATATTAAACATGAGAACTGGAACAAGAAATATTACAAATGTATCATCATGTATTCTCAATCAAGAATATCAGTTGAAATTTTAGGGATGAAATCCGTTAAAGGGTGAATAATATCAAAACATATACTTTATTATAAAATTTTTAATTTGAATTTTTTTCTTATATTATATTGAATCATACTCGTAAAACACATAGAAAAATAAACATATTTTTCTTTAATAAAGAATGGCACATTAGTCAGAAATTAAACCCATGAAAAATAAATGATTTATAATATGAAAAACATAAAATATAAGTATATTAGAATGGGAAAATTTGGATCTTTTCAATCTCCTAATATCATTACCCCCATGAATAACATTATAGAAAAGAAACAAAATATTATTAAACTAATTGAAAATTTATAAAATGAAAAGATATATAACTTTGCGAGAAATTGTATTGAATAATGTATAATGAAATTAAGAGGTATTTATAAGAGGTAATATGACTATTGTAATTATAATATAACCATCTCTCAATATGACCATTTGGAACTGTTCTTATTCGTAATAATGTTACCATTATATTTGGTGTTTAAAAAAGGTAATGGAAAATTAAATTTGACCTCTAAAGGAGAAATGAATTCCTCAACCAATAGATTCATTCCTTTTAAAGTACATTTGTCAAAACATGGGTGGGTGGTTTCTTAATTGGGGATCTCCAATGAAAAATCCCAACCATAGCTTTAATAGGTGAGTCTCTAATGAAATTGACTATGGGAGATGTTCAGGCTAATGAAGATCACCACAAGGTCAATGTTAGATGAACAACACCATTGAACTAAAACTATATAACATTGTACCCTTAGGGTGAATGTCAATGTAATAATGAGTTATGTGTCTAGACCGTAGTATCATAAATGAACAATTTTCTTTGTATAAATGAAATGGTTATTTTTCTATTCCCATTTTCAGTATTATATTATTTTATAAAATATTCATGAAAATAGAATGAATTTGATAATTAAATTTTTGAATATAATTTAAATTGTATTATCAAAGAATATATAAACTTTTATAATAAACTCATGTATTTTATATAATGTTTAGTTTTTTGAAATTGAATTTTAAAAAACAATTAATTAAAAATAGATGATAATATAATTTTACAATGGCTTAAAGTTTTTTTATAAATATCATAAATTTGATTATGTCATATTTTTTTATTAAATATAGTTTCAATATAAAATAATAAAATATTTCGAAAAATATTTTGATAAAATGACCATTATATTCGAAATCATAACATCAAAATTAGGTTTGGGTGATTTTTTAATAATTTTCTAAAATACATTATTATTTTTTGTGAATAGAAAGACTACAAATTAAAGTTTTCAATATGTTTTATCTTTTCATATATAATTAAAAAATATTTAATAATTAATTAAATTTTATAAAAAAACTAAATTATTTTATTATAATAATATTATGTATTTTAATGGATTTAAATAAATCTCCAAACCTAAAAATTAATTTTAAAATTCGGAAATAGAAATTATGATTTTAAAATCTATACTTTTTGAAAAAAGATTTTTCCATTCCCAAAGTAATATTATAATATGGGTTTCTATTCTAATATAATAAAATACTATAATAATACTATGATTTTTAAAACCATGAGAAAAACCCATGGGCAATACAATGGTTTTTCATGTTCCACAACCTAAAATTCTAATATCTATATTTAGAGGTTATAAAACAATTAATCATATTTTACTATTAATACCCAACCATAACCCATTCCTCTCCACCAAAAATCCATAATACAGAAATTACTAGTCATTTTACCTCAAAGATTCCCTTTAAGGTGTCCTTATGTCTTCAAGTTTCTATCATCATGTTTTACGAAGAAACTCTTTAAGGTAAGTGAATTCCTCGTTTACTCTTTTCTTTTCAAGTACATCATTTTTGTAATGTTATATAAATGTTATATTAAAATATTTTGTAACATTTTTTGTACCATTACTTCCAGAATAGTTTTTTATCAAGGGGAATCTTTTATCCCCACCCATTATGCCATTTCATTAATACACATTTTTTATTATCAAATTTCTAAAATCATTTCTTTTTTTATATCTTTTACATGTAAAATTATTCTATTTTGAATACCCAAACAATTTTCTTATCCATTGGTATTCACCTAGATGTAAATATAATTTATTGATTCAGGTATTTACATGTGTGGGACCCACATTCCATTTCCATGTTCTAAAAATGATGTAATATCAATGTCTTTTAGTAGTTATGTATGTAATGATTTTATATTAAAACATTCATTTGTATCCATGGAAAATTGATGAAATTAGTTATTATGATAAATGTGGATAACATGAATTAATACATGTGATGGTTGTTCCCAGATATCACTCTAATTCATTGGGTAATCAATTAATCTCTAGAGATTACATATTTTACGATACCATGGTGAATAACCTTGGTAATTATGATTTACGACACCTTAGTGATAAAACTTGGTGATATTCTTATGAACATATCATTTTTGTACTATAGACACATTTTTATATTACAATTCATGATATCTATATTATGATATGCCTCATGTTTTTTTGATCATGTCCTATTATTGTGCTTCATAGTTACAAGCCAAATATCTCCTTTGTTTATTCACTTACTGGGATTTATGCTAACCCCTTTCTATTTATATAAATCCTTAGGATATGAGACACAATAGATGTAACTTATGATGAACCTATGAATAATTCATCCATGTGTATTTAAATATTCCTTATGTTTTTCATGTTTTGAGTTCCTACATCCCAAGAAACTAAATCTCTAATTATCCCTTGTATTATTAAGTCTTGTACAATTTAATTAATGTTCTATGTATTAAAAAAGGTATAATTCCATATTCTATATAATAATAAACAAAATTTCAAGGGATATGTATTAAAAAATCTCATAGTTTATCTCACCCAACTATCTCAAGCTGTGAACAATAACAAAAAATATATGAAACTTCCAAAATACCAAAGGAATGATCAAATTTCCCTTTAGTATCTCACGAGGAAACATCCATCCTCCTTTAATGGATCATCCAAACCACTAATTATTGAGTAAATGATCAATAAAAAAATATAAAATTTCCATTCTATATTACATAAAGCCTAAAAGTCCGTTTTATCCATTTATCATTTGGATGGTCAAGCTAATAAATAGTGGACTATCATTAATAATACATGGAAGGATGAATAAATTGGCTCTATAGAGTGGGAGGAGTTTAAGAAGTTATGTGATAATAAATATTTTCCATTAACACATCTTAATATGATTGATTGGGATTTTTTAGATCTGAAATAAAATGATGATGAATATATCACTACCTACTAAGAAACATTTACCTGTCGTTTAAGGTACGCTTCGAGTTTTATCATTAACACTAAATGAAAAAGTGATTGTTTCCATAGTGTATTAAAACTAAATCTATTAAAATAATTCTTTATAAGGTACTTTTCTAGATATGAATAAATCTTTTAGTGTGCTCTCATAGTGGAAATTTAAATAGGATACTCACATTATTCTCATACTTTTGGAGACAAGAAGAGAAAAATAATGTTTATAAGATACTAAAATGAAAATAACCTTGGAGTAGAGAAAATTAATATTTTTACATGTATAATATTTGAGAATAATCAAGGATAAAATTGATTTAAAGGGATACATAAATGATTCAATGTGGAAGATAAGGTCATTAGGCACATGAATACCTAATAGATATGACGAGGAAAACCAACGATATAGATGAAAATAAATAACACCCTAATGTTGCACCCACACTCTAATGAATTGATTTTTATATGTATATAGATTTCACTAAGAATCACACCAATTCTAGTGTTGATGATGAAAATAGACATTAATAATCTTATAAGCCAAGGTATAAACAGAAATTCTTTGGAATCATAACTAAAAAATATGCCTAAAAATGAGGTGGTAAATGGTAAATTTATATTCCACCCAATACCTTTGAATATCATATTTAATTCTATTTATATCCACCCCTTATTATCTAAATTTCTTCCTAAGATCATTAAATATCCACCCCAAATAATAAATATTTGATTATTTATGAAAACTTCTAATGTTATGATTCTTATATACTATATATGTACCTATTTTATAATTGATGTTTATGGGAATTGTTTTTATTATTCTTATGTTATTTGAATTTTATATGTTTTTTGTATTGGATTTGATATCTCTGTATAGATCCCATATAAATTATTATGATAGGTAAATCACATAACATATTGAAAACCATCCTAGTATTTTATATCGATGAAAGGTCTCCATAAACTCACTATAGAAGTTAGTTCACTGATATAGGACATATAAACTAGAAATGAGGGATATATAGATAAACTTGTTGGTGAAAACCCAATATTGAAGACATGTATATGTTTGGAATTTGTTAATATATTTCTAGTGGTTCTTACTTATCTCCCCCAAGATTATGTGGATGAATTTTCTATATATAACCCATACTATGTGTTTTTTATCTATCAATTACTCCTTATAGAATGGACCCAATTGAGTTGAAAGGATTAAAGATGCAACATTAATAAAATCTATATAAGGGTTTTATATTCTCAAGTGATTCACAATATGTTTCAATTGTCCTATTTATTATGAAGAAATATATATCAAAGAATATATGTATTGATTATAATGAACTTAAAAAAATCATGATCAATAATAAGTATCCTATACCATGTATTGATGATTTATTAGTCATGTAAATTAATGATTCATGAGAAAAAGTACCCAAAACATGACACAAATCTACCAGAAATGGTATTTTCATTAATGATATAGTGGAATTATATCTATAGTGAATTTATATATATATACTAATCATAAGATTTTAAATTATATATTCCCAAAAAAGGATTTAAACAAGTCTTAAAGGATATTACTAGAGTTGATTTAGGAATATAACTGATCAATAAATTACCACCATAGTAAGGTGAACAAGGTGGTTAATGCGTAGAGAAATATGGATCATGCAATATTTTACGTGATGAGGATTGATAGTTACTAAATACTCAAGGATTTATATGGGATGGACATTGAAATCATAATGTACGGTGATAAATAAAATCATTCAAAATTCATTTCTAAAAAATAAATCCATCTGAAGATCATGGAGGAACAAAAAAATGATCCATATCTATAATAGAAGGAAAGTAACATTATAGGTTTCAAAATTGAAAATGATGTAATTATAATATTTAATAAATTAATATGTGTTTCATTAATAACTGAATCGAATGAGTTTATGTTGGATGATGCATACAAGTCATTATTCTCTGTACACAATATAAGCACAAATATGTATAGATATCTCTAGAATCATTTATAACGATATAATATAAAGAGGCATATTATTTAATACATATCTCATTGTTTGGTGCAACAAAAAGTTAAGGCATACTGAAAAAAGTATAAATATATGATTACATTTTACCCAAACCTTCTTGGTAATATGAGAAAATCATTATGGATTTCATTGTATGAATTACCAAGTATTCAAAATGAAAATAATTTCATTTTTTGTTAATGATTTATATATATAAAATGAAAATTTCTTTATTGTTTGATCATTTCTCTCACCTGATCAACTTTTCAATATGGACATAAAAGGAGTGGAAAATTTGAATGGTGTACCAATTTCCATTGTATCATATTGAGATCTATGTTTCCCTTGATGATATAGAGAATTATTCTACATGTTTTGGATAAATATTTGAGACCCAATACTACCTATCATACTCATAATAATGCTCAATATAAAAGGACCAATCAAAATATAAAAATATATTGTGATCATATTTATAATATTTCAAAGGAGGTTGGGATCAACAGCTCCCCTTGGTATAGTTATTATATAATAAAAATTATATTAAAGCATTTATTTGGAATGATATGAGGCTTTATATGGGAAGTGGTACAATATAAAATATATTAGGATGATTTTTAAGGGCATAATATGTTGGGAATGGATAATTATTGAGAAATTTTATAGAATATTAAAATAATTAATAATCACACTTAAACTACACAAAGGAAACATAAGATTTATATTGATAGTCATTGATGATATTTTTAGTTTAAAGTCAGATTCATGGTATTTCTTTGAATAGAACCATAGAATATGCTTATAATATTTTATAAGAATGGAAAATTTACCCCTATATATTTATTAGTCCTTAAAAATCATTAATCATGTGGGTATTGTATCTTATTGTCTTAAACATCCACCAAACCTCTTCCTAACACATTGTTTTTTTGTGTATCCCTTTTAAAGAAGTACATACCAGATATGTCACCTATGCTAAAATAAATGTTTTTATTTTTGGAGTATCACTACAGTAATGTGGGACTATCACAACACCTCTATACCAATGGTTTTGATTAATCATTGGTATAGAGTTCCTAGATTCAAAATATACCAACTATTCATTCAAATTGTTGGTATATATAAATCAATACTAATAGTTTTTTGCAGCCTTTGGTATAGCCTTCACACAAATTATAGTGGCTTCAATCCTCCATCCATTCACCCATGATACCACTCTAAATTCCCTTACCTAAGCAAGAAAAGGCATCCCATATATTCTAGTGATCTCCACTTATTCCTTAATTTTTTGATTTGGATATTCTACAAGATTAAATTTTTGAGTTCTAACTAGATCATGATCAATAATAATTATCCTATACCATGTATTGACGATTTATTTGTCATGTAAATTAATTATTCATGGGACAAAGCACCCAGCACCTGACATAAATCTACCAGAAATGGTATTTTCATTAATGATATGGTGGAATTATATCTATAGTGAAAACTTTGATATATTTACTAATCATAAGTGTTTAATGTGTATATTCCCAAAATAGGATTTGAACATGTTTCAAAGAATATTACTATAAGTGATTAAGGGCTACAACTGATCAGAAAATTACCATCATAGGAAGGTGAACAAGGCGGTTAATGCTTAGAGAAATATGGATTTTGCAATAATTTCCATGATGGGATTTATATTTACTAAAAACTCAAGGATTTACAAAGGATGGACATTAAAATCATATTGTACGGTGATAAATAAAATCTTTCAAAATTCATTTCTTAAACATAAATCCATCTAAAGATCATGGAGGTAGAAAAATATGATATAGTGTTATAATAGTAGGTAAGGAATATTCTAGGTTTCAACCTTGAAAATGATGTAATTATAATATTCAAGAAATTAATATGTGTTCCATTAATAACTGAATTGAATGAGTTTTTGTTGGATGATGCAAACAATTCATTATTCTCTATACACCATATAAGCACAAATATATATAGATATATCCATAATCATTTATAGTGAGATAATATAATGATGAAGATTATTGAAAACATATATCAATGTTTGATGCACCAAAAAGGTGATGCATACTGATGAAAGTATAAATAGATGATGAAATTTTTACCTAGCCCTGCTTCGTAAAAGGAGGACATCATTATAGAGTACATTGTAAGAATTAACAAGTATTCATAATGAAAATAATTTCATTTGTTTGGTTATTTATTTCTATAAAAAACATGAAAATTTCATTATTGTTTGATCATATTTCTCACCTGATCATCTTTCTAATATGTATATAAAAGGAGTGGAAAGGTTTAATGGTTTACCAATTTACATTGTACCAAATTGAGATCCATGTTTCCCCTTGATGATCTACAGAATTATTTTAAATGTGTTGGATACAAAGATGAGACACAATACCACCTATCATACATATACTAATGTTCAATAAGAAAGGACCAATAAAAATATAAAAATATGTTCTGATCTTATTTATAATGTTCCAAAGGAGGTTGGGATCAACAAATTCCACTAGTATAGTTATCATATAATAAATATTATATCATATAATTTATATGGAATGATATGAGGCTTTATATTTGAAGAGATACAAAATAAAATCTATTAGGATGAATTTTGAGGGAACAATATGCTGGGACTAGATAATTATTTAGAAAATTTATAGAATGTTAAAATAATTAATAATCACAATTAAACTGCACAAAGACAACATAAGAGTTATATTTATAGTCATTGATGAGATTTTTATTTTGAAGTTAGATTCATGGTATTTATTTGAATAGAACCCTATAAGAGGGTTATGATATTTTAGAATAATGGAAATTTTATCCCTATATATATATATATATATTAGTCCTTAAAAATCCTCAATCATGTGGGTATGATATCTTATTGTCTTGAACATCCACCAAACCTCTTCCTAGGACATTGTTTTTTTGTGTATCACTTTTAAGGAAGTACATACCAGATATGTCAACTATTCTAAACTCAATGATTGTATATTTGGAGTATAAATACAAAAATTTGTGACTATACAAACACCTATAAACTAAAGGTTTTGATTAATCATTAGTATAGAGTTCCTAGATTCAAAATATACCAACTATTTATTCAATGTTTTGGTATATATAAATCTGTACCAATATTTTTTTGCAGCCTTTGGTATAGCCTTTACAAAAATTCTATTTGATCTCAACATCCATCTATTCACCCATGATTCTACTCTAATTTCCCTTACCAAAGCAAGTAAAGGTATCCCATATCTTCTAGAGATCTCCACGTATTCATTAATTTTTTTATTTGGATATTCTCCAACATTATATTTTTGAGTTCTAAATCATTATTATCTTCTTCTGAGTATTATCTTCATTTTTATCTATGTCATCATGTAATATATCTCATACATTCATGTTCATAATATGGTTAAATAAATATTTTTTTTTTTAATTTTTAGTTATATTTTTACATTTAATAATTTATGATTTTTTGTTCATGATAAGAAGTAATCCATTCATACTCTATTAAATTTATCTGAAATAGTATGGTTATCTCCATTGTTGTTTGAATTTATTTTGGTTTCGTAATTTTTTTGGTTTTCCTATTATCCTAAAATTCTAGATGTTGTTTTTATAATGTCTTCTGAAATTCATTGTGTGTGTGATAGTTTGAGTATAAATATACCTCATATGTAGTTTTGGATTAGTTTTATAGTTTAGTTGGAAGTTTTTCTCTCTTTATTACTATTCAGGTTCCCACAAAACCACAAAAGTGGATTTTATGAAAATAAAACTTTTAATTTTTTATTTTTTATTTTTAATTCCAATATGTAAATAGATGTTTCTTGAATCATAGATGGCCATGCACATCTCATTCCAAGGTTTATGTCCTTGTCGTGAAGATCCAACCAACATGAAAATAAAAATACAATCCTAGTGAATTTATTGAAAAACGTTTATATCTATTAACCATAAGATCCATGTTATAAATTTAAAATAAAAGAGGATTTTTAAAATAACTATCATCAACATTCTTGACAAATGAGAAATTGTATTAATGTGGACCATTATATGTGAATAAAAATATATATCCTTGGGAATATATAAGGATAGAGATGTTGGGATTTTTTGTTATAAATTTGACAATTAAACTCAGTAATGAGGATTCAATTATTGCTTAAATCATTGATTGAGGTATGAATGAGCCTGATTTTTTATGAAGCTTGGATTGCCTTGAATTTTTTTCCATATTTTCATTTAAAATTATGAATCGAATAATTCATTGAATATTTTTTTATAATCTATGTATTAAAGACTTAGTATTTTCAATCTATCATAGATTATATATGTTTTATTTCATTTTTAATCACTATATCATTGATATCAGGATTGAGTGATCTTCTTTTATTTTTAACATATGATTAAATGGAATTTTACTGGTGTGACTATGTATTTTTATTCAATTTATGTTGTGTTTCACATTCTATTCAATTCACAACCCCTCTATCTTATATTTTATTACATGACCATTATGTTTTTATTAAGGGAGTGTTCAATAATACAATAACTAGAATACTAATTTCACTATAACCATTATGTCGGATAGGATATACATTTAAAAATAATTTTTCATTACTATTCTCACTAATTAACAAATTTATATTACCATTAAAAATGTGAATATTTGAGAGAGTGAGAGTAAATCACTAGAACATGGGTGATTTAGACATACTTCCAATGTAGATAAGAATTACTTAGGTTTTTACAATCAAAAGAACATGAACATAGGAATTATATGTCTCAAATCATTATTTATCGTTCTATTAATCTATCATCAATCTTTTTTCTTTTAATTATCAAGTAGTTGTTATTTTTTATAATTAGTTTAGTTTTATAATTATTTAATTGAGTATTATATATCCTTTTACTTATTTTATCATCCCTATAATTTCATGATCCTATAATACAAATTTAGAGATTTACTGATTTGGGTTTTTTGTTTTTAACTTCTAAAATGATTGATCACATGGGGAATTAATCACTCTTTGTTGGTTGGTCACAACCAAAGAAGGTTGAAAGCTCTATCTCCTCCAAGGATAGGAATGGATCCCCATTTAGTAAAGATCATAAGCTTGGGAAACCAAAATCATGGAGGATATATCTGTATAATATCACTCCAAAATAATGGTTGAAATCAATGGAGTATTTCTATTGTGGATGGTTTGGTCATTCTAAAACATCTTTCATAAAAATTATAAAGACCAATCAATATTTTGGTTTTTGGTATATCTAAAAATATAAAGTATAGATTAAATTATTCAAATAAGAAAATATACATACCAATTTCTAGATCTTAATATTGAATTAGTTTATATTTTGAGGTATTTATTCTGCCCCCATATTATTTTTATCGATAAATTTTATTCGTTAATTCTAGTTTTGATCTTTGGAATATATTTTGAGATATATGAAGTATTGTAATAATTTATAAAGTAAAAATCTATTTTCCTGAAATTATAGTTTTTCCTTTGTTTGGATATTTTTTATTGATTATTCATAGTTAATAACATTGGTACCACATTGAATCATGTCAAAGTTAATCAGTCTATCAGCCATGATAACAAATTATTAAATGTTTGGGATACCCACATTAGTTTGTAATTTATAGTCATCACTTATAAAATATATTATTTATCTTATTATTTTTTCATAGCTACTAGTATGTTATAATGAATTTTGTATTAAAATTGGTCAAAATGAATTTTGTAATTATGCTTTAAATTTTTTATTTGAATACATTTTTTTCAGACTTACATTGGATAGAAGTTAGATGAGTTATACTGAATGGATTTCAACCATGCTTTAAAATAATATGTATATTTTTTTTAGATTTTTCATGCAACTATGATTTATATAGAGTACATATATAGAGTTCATGTTATAATTGTGTTGTAAGACCATGATTATGTTTGGAAGAAGTTACCATACAAAAAATTGAATTTCAAGAAAACTATCATGTTTGGTATGGCAATGTAGAGACGAGGCAATATTATACTATTCATAAATGGAATGAAATAATTAGTATGATAAATTTTATATTTGATTGGTTTCCATTTTTTCATCATCATGAGAGAGATAGTATTCTAGTTCAAGAAGATAATTATATCAATACACATGAGGAAATGAGTGAAAACGATGATGTTCAGATAGTGAAAAAATTAATGGATTATGGGAGAAATCCTTTATATTGGTAATGTAATAAAATAACATAGTTTAAATTTTTAATGTTGTTATATCATGGATAAACCATGTATTTAATTTATAATTCTACCATTGAAATTTTTTTGACCCTTTTTAAGGAATTGATTCATGATGGGGCAGATATTCCCTAAAATCATTAGAAGGCATGGAAGTTAATTTAGCATTTTGAATTTTCTAATAATAAAACTCATGCTTGTATGAATAATTTTATTTTATTTTTAGAGGAACTAGAAGACCTCAAGGACTATAAATAATTTTTTATATCTTTATGGAAGTAATATATAGATAGAATATCATCTCATGTGGCATAGAATGTCATGTGGCATATTCAATTGATTATCAGGATTCAAAATATATTTATTTCAACAGAAATATCATCTAATATACGATGGAATGTTGCTAAGAGAAGAAAATAAATGGATTATTTTTTTATCTTATAGATTGATTAACATTGAGGGAATTTTATGCACAAAATCACAATTTTTCCACTAAGGTGCGTGATATTATGTTGGGTTTATCATGTGATGGTTTTAATTCATTTGGTTGGATACTTACTACTAATAACATGTGGTGTATTTTTATTCAAATTTATAATATTCCTTTATATATGTGTATGAAAAAACCTTTCACTTTCTTGATAATACTAATATCGTGAACTTGTGAGATTTGAAACTATGACTTCGTTGAATTCTAAGTTGTATGCATAATTTTTAAAAACTACTTCTAAAAAATTTAAAATACAATATAATTTAGATTTTGAAGGATACTAAAGAAGTTTTAAGGGAGATATAATTTTATAATTATCAAAAAATGTTTAAGCTAGGGTTTTCACCTCTAGTTACCTTAGTGAGTATAAAGATTGTCTAATTTTCTCCTAAATAACAATTAATTCCATGTTCTTATTCATTATATAAAAAATTTAGGGACATTCATCTAAGCCAAAGTTTTCTACTCCATATCCTAATGTTATGTGTTTGGGATGGGTACTCCAAGTGATACATAGAGCACCCTTCAGACCTACTGACACCCTGAACCACCAACGGACAACGTATCTACCACTCCTTTTCATCCTCCACTTGAAATTCTATTGATGATTCCACCCATGGCTTTTTCATCATCTTATTTAGTCTCCCCTTATTCTAAAATGTCTATGCTACCTCTAGGGATGTTTCCAACTATACCATATCCATATCCATTGATGTACCTCAATCTCTTCTAACCTAATACTACCATGACAATGCGGCCTCCATTTCCAACTATACTTCTAGGTTGTGATGATTTTGTTCCTTTATCATCCACTGTAGTGTATGAAAATAACCGGGTTCCTGTATTAGAACATGAATATCCTTCAAATACTACCAATCAAGGACATCCCATCGATCCATTAGTTCATAATGAGTATCATCCTTTATGTATTTTTATAATTGTGTCAAATTATATCACATCATTTTTCTCATGTTATACTATGAATTAATTATTCCATTTTTCTATAATATTATTTAGTGGGATATTTTAATAGGTTATGTGGGATCACCAGTATGCATGAGTCATAGAATCATTAATACCATATAATTGTGAATTATAAAGAATATAGTCAAATGATAGTTAAAAATGCCAGGTTGTGTAGAAGTTTTATAGAAACTTTAGCCTATTACAATGATATCATTCTCGTACAACCTGTCTCATAGAGGAATATCAGTAATGAAATCAAGGATGAAAACTAGATTGAGATATGGGTATGAAAATTTAATAACTTTATATCTATATTATTTTTTATTTATATGAATTAACATTTTTGTTACTTTTCTGGTTTAACATCCCTAAAGGTGAAGCAGCTAAAGTCGCACGGTTGATGGATCTTTGGAAGTTGTGGAAATCATATAAGAATGATTTATATATTGGTTGGAAGATTAGAGTCAGTTATAATTTAGAGTGTGTACCAGTATTCATAGACATTCTAAAAAAAAAAAATCCGGAAATTATTGTAAATTGTAAGTGTAATGATTTTAAGGTATACTTAACCTTTAATGATTTACATTGAAAATTAAATTCATATTAATTTTATTGAATTTTTGTTATTTTAATGACTCATAAACAAAATAAAAATATCAAAGATGCTATGATGTATTTTTAAAATTTGGAGAACACTAAAATTCCAAATTATGAGAGTCTACATGTACTTTAATACAAATAAAAATAGTATATATATTAGTATTGTTACTAAAGTGGTAATTTAATTTTATTAGATTTTTAGGAGGTTTAAAAACATAAATAATGATAAAAAGAATCCAAATGTCAATAAAAAGGTCTTAAAACAGTCCTAAAATAAACTCACATAGTCTTAATACTTAAGGCCATAAATTGCACATTAATACAAAAGGTAGGAAATTCATTATTTAGTAATATTTTAATGCTGAACTCTAAGTTTTCTTCTCATTGATCCCTTATATATAAGGATTGATATTCACATTTTAACTAAGGGGATATTTTTTTATTTTTTGTTTTAAAATGGAGAAAGGTATTTACATGGTGTGAATACCATTAAAAAGTTACTTTTTATGAATGAAAACTATTTTCAAAATTTATTACATAAATTGGAATTAGTTTTGAAAGTGGTAGGTATATTGAAATAGTTACTTTTTGTAATGTAATTTAAGAGAGTGTTTTTTCAAATTTCATTTTTCATTAATTTTATATGGACTTATAATATTTATTTGAAATAATGTTTTTGGTGGATTTTTAAAAATAATTTTACTTTGGTGAAGCTATATTGAAGTTTAATTTTTTTGATAAACCAAAATTCAGTGGAACAAAGAAAAATGTAAATCCATAATGATTCTGTTTGATGTCTTTAACCTTTTTATATAAAAATATGTAATGTTTTTTTGTTATTTAATGGTTTTTTGGATATTTATTACCTCTAAGGTTGTAGGGATTTAATATTTTGTTGTTTGAAATAAAATTTTCAACTCACACATTAGAATAATTGTGTATATTCATGATATGTGATACTGCTTTAATCAGGGATTCATAATGTTGGTATTCATTTGATCCTAGATGTGGAATTGGTACATCATTTTCGGTATGATAAATTTTTTAGTAGATAGATTGTAAAAAACCATATCCTAGTGACTGACTGAAAGTTAAATTTTTTATTTTAAAAACACTTTAATGGAAAAAGTGTGAAACCATAAAGTTCAACCAAGAGCATCAAACATTATAGCACATGAAAAAATTGTTAAGATCCAGCTTAAATATATTATAAGTGTCCTCCATATATAGATTCTAGGAAATATTTGTTACCTTTTTATCTGGATCATCATTGATCGTATTTTCAAATTGATAGGCCACTTTGTCCCACGCATGTATGAACTCTTCCACTGTTATCTTCTTAGGGTTGAAGCCTCTAGTAAGGATTAAATGTTTCTTGTTAATCCACTCGCCCTACTCTTTGTTTTTGTCCACTTGAATCGGCCTCCCGTTCATCCTTTCTGTATCCTCATGAGAGGAAAGAATAATTAGGACCTCCTCTAGCATCTCCTCCTTAGAGTGCATAAGAATGACCCATGGGTTTTCCATGGTGTTTGCATCTTCATCCCGCTGCGCGCCAAAAGTATTAACTAAAGAAAGGTCATCACCATCAGCCTCATTACCAAACATCTCCCGATGATCAGTTGGGGGATCATCAAAACCCACAGAGACATCCTGGATCTGAGACTGTTCTGAAACCAAAACATCCTTCTTCCTAGTGGATTATAGTAAAGGTGGAATTCAGTCTATCCTAAAAAGACCTAACCCAAAATGAAAAAAATAAAAAAACATAAAGAGACCTAACCAAAAATAAAAAAAATTACATAACCCAAAATAAAAAAAACATAAAACTCAAAAAACCATTTTTTCTAACCAAAAAAATAAACAAATGACCAAATGATCTAACAAAAAATTACATGACACTAAAATGAACTAAATTATGTGACCAAAAATAATCCTCACGACATAACTCAAATATGACATAACATAAAGATAAACCAAATGATCAAACCTAAAATTAACCAATTGAAATAACCCAATATGATGAAAATACCCTACCCAAAAATGAACTAAATAACATAACCCCAAGAAAAATAAATAACCTGACCCAAAATGAACTAATTAACCAAACTAAAAAATGAACAATTTATCAAATGACCTAATCCAAACCAAAATAATGACCAAATGACTAGAATTAAATAAACAGTGTAACCCAAAGAATACATAAAACAAAAATAAACCAAATGATTTAACCCAAAAACAACCAAATATCCTAATATAAAAAAAGTGATAACAAAAAATAAACCAAATAACCAAACATAAAAAATTGATAACCCAAAATTGATCAAAATAACCTAACCTAATAAGACGTACCAAAAAAGAACAAAATTACATAATAAAAAATAACTCAAATAACCTAAACCCATGTATACCAATTATTATAACCAAAACATGAACAAATGACCAAATGAACTATCAAAAAATTGAATATCCATAAAATGAACAAAATAACATTACCCCTAATGATCCAAATAACATAACTCAAATATGACATAACCCAAAGATGAGCCAAATGAACAGACCCAAAATTAACCAATTTAAAGAACCCACGATGAAGAAAATACCCTGAAAAAAATTGAGCAAAATAAACTAACACAAAGAAAAATAAATAACCTAACCCAAAATGATCTAATTAACATAAACAAAAATAAAATATTAATAAAATGACTTAATCCAGAACAAAATACTAACTAAAAAAACCAAAATGAACCAATTTCTATAACCAAAAAAAACTGACACAAAAATAAACCAAATGAACTAACCCAAAATAATCCAAATAACCTAAAATAAAAAAGTTATAACACAAAAATCAACAAAATAACCTAACCTAGAAGGTCTTAACCTAAAAATACCTAATCAAAAATGAAAATTTTTATATAACCAAAAATAAAAAAAATAAATTAAACCCAATTATTCCAATTATTCAAACAAAAACAAAATAACCAATGACTAAATGAAATAAATGAAAATTACATAACCCTAAAATGAACCAAATGATGTAACCCAAAATAAACCAAATTACCAAACTCAATTATTACATAATCCAAATATAAACCAAATTATCGAACCCAAAATTAACCAATCTACATAAACCAAGATGATGAAAATAATCTTGACAAAAATGAACTAAATAACCTAACCCAATGAAAAATAAATAACCTATCCCAAAATAAACAAATTAACCTAACCAAAAGGAATAATTTTTCATATAACATAATCCCAAAAAAAATTAATGACCAAATGAACAAAATGAACCAAATTATGTAACATAAAAAAGACTTAACCCAAAAAAACTAAGTTACCTAAACTAAAAGAAACCAAATAACTTAACTTAAAAAAGATAAATGAAAAATAAACAAAATACCCTAACCTAAAATGACCTAAACCAAAATGAACAAAATAAAAAAGCAAAAATTGATTCAAATAAACTATACCCAATAAAACCAATTATTCCAACCAAAAAATGAACATATGACCAAATGAAGTAACAATAAATTATATATCCCAGAATTGAACGAAACAATGTAACCCAAAATAAACCAAATAACCTAACTAAAATATGAAAAATCCCAAAGATGAACCAAATGACAAAACACAAAATGTCCCAAACCAAATTGAAAAAAATAACATTTTCTATAATAATCAAAATTATATAAATCAAAAATAAATTAACCCCAAAATGAAGAAAATGACTTAAACCAAATCGATCAAAATGACCTAACTTAAAATAAACCATGTGATATAACTAAATTAAAAAATGTCCATATATTTAAAAAGATATAACTAAAAAATGAACTAAATAATTTAAATCATTAATGAAAAAAACACCCTAAACCAATGTTAATCAAATGAACAAACTAAAAAACTTGAAAAATAATCTAATTGATTGACCAAATGACCAAATTTAGAGAAAACTAAACCATGAAATGAATCTAATGACCAAATGATCAAAATTTCTAATTGACTGAATGAATAAATAACATAACATAAATATAATCTGAATGAAATAATCATACATGATCAATTTATATCATACTCATATTTTAGCATGCTAATTATTATGTATTTCTTATGTTATTCCACTAGTATTTAATTTTTAATTAAATGTATATTTAGATACATCATTACTTTATGTATTTTTTTAATAAAATATTGAAATTCATTCAAGTATGATAAATTTCATATTGTTAAATAACATACTCTTATAACAATCAATACCAATTGAAGACATTATCATTTGGAATCATAGTTCATGTGCCTTGAGTAAAATTATTTTTCTTGAGTATGAGAAAAAGGATGGTAGTTCTATAAATGCATAAAACTAAAAAAAGTTTGAATTTTTTTAATTTATATTTCAAATTATGATATGTAATTCATTATTAAATATCTTTTTTATATTTTCAACAATGTTCCATGGAGGTCCTGAAAGAGAAATAAGATAAAAATTAAACCCAAATGATCATTTGAGATAAATATTGGGTGAGTATCAGTAGGGTAGAGTCTGATGTCGACCTAAAAAACATTTTTCCCACTATTTATTTTCCCTCATCAAGTTATTCTCAAACCTATCACACCAAAAAGTTGTAAAACTCTCATGTTGGAGTAGATAAGGAAAAAATGGATATACGAGATAGTGAAAGTGGTAAATTAGTCATCAAATATCTCCTACAATATAACGACCCATACCTTACATACATTGTTATTACTTCAGAATTGAATCACACTTATTACAACATATAACAAAACCAAGAAAGGACCGTATAGGTATAGTGTCTTTAGAAACAAGGAAACACAAACAACTGGTTCATAAAGCATCTACTTTTCCTCCCATTTATTTCATCATATCTAGAGTCCCTTTTTGGCATATTCTACTTAATAACCTTCTTCCTGACCTGGGGAAATAAAACATACAAAAGGGTGAGCTCAAATGCTCAGTAAGGGTAAACAGATGAAATATAAATCACATCATATACATAAGCACATAACTTTTGGAAATCTTAACCAGCAAAAGATAATAATTTCATAACATGGGATAAATCATAGTAGTGAAATGTAATCCCAATAATCATAACTTTAAACATAAAACTTTGTGGAATACACATATAATCATAGAGAATCATTTCTTATTAGTCAAGAATCATTTCCAAGACTATCTTAGTGGACAAAGTCCATTTCTGAACTGAGTTCACTCCTCGTTTCAGTCCTGTTTCACGGAACTGGTATAACCTACCGTTCCAGCCATGTATATCTCATGAGATATAAAATCATTACCCAATGCAATGGAGGGAGATATAGGTCCCACCCATCTCATAATTATACCATTCTTATGTGTGCCACAAAATCATAAATCATACATCATTGCATAACCCATGTAGTAAAAATGGAATTCTTAATCATCGTGACATCATAAAACAATTCATATAAGATAAATGAACTCATAAAAATAATTACATCACAACATAATCAAATCAATGTCATTATAGGGATAGAATCATAACCCTATATTATCTTAGATGGAAAATAATTTTGATAAAACACTTGAACTCCATTCTTGAGGAAAATATCCTTTCTACTTCAAAAACATTTTTCCTTTCTCATCATGTCATAAAATTTTAAACTAAAAGAAGTTGATTAAAAATACACTACTAGAAAAACGACCTATACCCACGGTCCAAACTGTGGGTATAGCCCCCAAAACCGTGGGTATAGGCTATACCCACGGTTTGGGGAACCATGGGGATGAGTGGCGTCGGTATAGGGGTCTCACCCTGTACCCACGGTTTAGCAGAACCTTGGGTATAGCCTTTTCAAAGGGAGGACCACGCTGCTCCAGCGTGGCACACACCAATCCCCACGGTTTCCAAACCGTGGGGTATTGAAAATCAGAAATGGGGCGCTGCTGGAATTCGAACCTTCAACCCAGCCACGCCTCACTACGGCGTCTCACCACAAGACCAACGCACCTATAATTTCTATTTGTTAGATATAAATATATATACAAATATATATTAATATAATCCACAGATTTCGAATGACAGGAAATAAATTCAAAAAACACGCCTGGGAGGATTTGAACCCGCGACTCGCGCGACATCTGAAGCGGAATACGGAACTCGTGACCAACTCGGATAATCTAATTTTATTAACATTTCAATCTGGTTATTTACTTATACTAAAAATAATCAAATATCTGAAAAATAAGAAGATACCGAGATTCGAACACCGGTCTTTCATATTCGAGACATAGACTGAACCAACTAACCCAGCGAAATTATTGAACTAAAATCTTCACTCCATATAATTATATAAATTTGAAATCATCTTCCCGCCAAAACAAAGTTCACTCCCGTGGGAATTCCCCCCCCCCCCCCCCGCCATAATAAGTAAAATCTATACCCACGGTTTTGGAAAACCGTGGGTATAGGTCTTGTAAAAAACCCCCTACCCCTTCGGTTTTTTAGAACCGTGGGCATAGGTCTCTATGACAATCCCTATACCCACGGTTTTACCAAAACCGTGGGTATAGGTCTTCAAAATTAACCTATACCCACGGTTTTGCCGAGAACCGTGGGTATAGGGGACCTATACCCAAGGTTTTCCAAAACCGTGGGTATAGGTTCCTATACTAACCCTATACCCACGGTTTTGGGAAACCGTGGGTATATGGGTGTCCTATACCCACGGTTTTGTGCAAAACCGTGGGTATAGACCCATTTTCTAGTAGTGATAATCATGGAAACTTTTAAAGTAAGCTTCTTGGAAATAAGTTTTTAAAAATCCATTCATGCCGTATAAGTTAAAAAAACATTCTTCTCGTACTTTTGTCGAAAAAGTCAAAAAATACCTCGTATGAAAAACGAAAAAAGATTCCTTTAATATCTTTTACTAAAAACTCACCAAAGGGTAAAATTGGATTTAAAAAATTGTTTGTGGATGGAAATAATATTACATATTGAGGAAACATGGATGTGGATGATAAAATACACCCCAGTAAATACTAATGTATAAACAATCTCGGATAAAAATGAGATTGTGATATTTCCCTTACCTTTGGTCTGATATGCTTTGTACGTGTCCGAACCTCCTGTATAATGATTTAAATAATTTTATTGACTTATTACATAATCATACATAGTTTTATGATATCATATATGGTAATATTCTTAGCTTATTATTAGTAATATTTCATTACTACTTGTTATTCGGGTGTTTATTACTTTTTGTTCTTATGCATGTTTGTCGAATAAATACTTATTCTTCTCTTTAGGTTATAGATACCTCATTTACAGAATGGTATTAGTGTAGTATATATAATATTAATTCATTCAATTCATTTATATAATCATTATGAAATGGAGATCATGTAGAACGAGTCACATCACATCGTGGAGATGATATTCCGTACGTACGCACGAGTGATGATATCGTTCATATGATCATGGAATTGTATTGGAGAGTATGTATACTATTTAAGAATCAGTATCACTTTATAATAGTCATATATAGTCATTATTTACACCGTTATACCAATCCAAGTAAGGTGGTGGTAGAAAATAGATTACACCACGGAATAGAGACGGTATTCCGTACGTACACACACACGGTGATTTATTTTTCCGTAGGATGGATAGATGATGAAATAGGGTTGTTTCATACATATAATAAAATATCAGTATATGAGTGATACTTATGTAATTACTTCATAATGAAACAACTAAAGAAGAAGAAGGGGAAGAATAAATAATGATGAAAGAATCGGTAACAGACATTACATCTTCTTTGAAGTGCTTCTTTGAGACCTCCTTTTAGGGTACTAAAATAGGTCTTTGAGGAAGACCAGAACTTCTAGGATGTTTCTAGGGAATTGGAGGGAAGAAATTGGCAGGGTTTGGCCGAGATTGAAGGCTCAAAGTGGTGTGAGTAAGAGGGGGAGGATGTGCCCATTTATAAGGGAGGAGGGGGCTCCTTTAGAAAAACTAAAAATATTATTTTATTATAAAGTCAAGTTCGGTTTTGAATAGCTAAAAATTGATTTATTTCAAATATAAGGTGGGGATGGGTCGCAATTCTCTCATACAATAGAATTTAGACAAGTTTAGGTTCCTATTTTAACCTTATCATTTAGATTTAACATTAAGTTAAGTAATTTTACTTTTACCATGTCTTCTTGTGTTCTTATAACATAAGGTTAATAAACTTACTATAAGCAGCCAAACAGACCCAAAGTTGTTTATTATTAATATATATAACCTTATCTAAGTCATCTGTACTAAAATTAGATTTTTAGGAATAAAATAACAATTACTAATATAATATTTGTTTTAAAAACTATTTTATGTCAATTTTGACACTATTTAGTAATTAATTTTTGTGAAACTCATAACAGAATGATTAGTTCGAAAAAAGTTAATTAAATCAATACTAACATGTCATATTAATCTATAAAATTAGTGGAATTCATAAAAAGTCTCAAATTACATTTCTTTTGGGGTTTATAACATCAATTATGTCAATATTTCTTTAATAAGATAATTACTGCATCATCTTTGTGTCATAATTAAATTATTTAATGTCTAAAAATTACAAATAAAATACCATTATGTAGGAAAGATTTTTATCTTTCTAATGAATATTTATAGTTGAATATATCTTATGTATAACCCAATATTAAAAATGATTTACTTATTAAACATTGATTTTCACTATTTTAACCCTTCTTTAAATAAATTAATAATAAATGTCCTAATCTAATCCAAGTGGACCTAAATGGTTATATTTTATTCCTAAGGTTTTTTTGGTCGAATTACAGTTTCCAATAGAATTAGGACATGTGTTAGGATAATAATAATATCATTTTTATCCTTAATTACCCTATTTACTTTTAACTGTGGTATAAAAAGTAAAAAGTTACTATTCACTAAAAAATTATTTTCATCTCATTGAACCACATTTTACTTACTGACATCAACCGTGTCTCTTGGATTTTCGAAATTCCAATCACAGAAGCGGTAAAATTAAGTTTTATGAAAAATACAGTTTTTTAACTACCACTTAGTGGTTTCATTATTCATCAAAAATTGAATGTTTTCAGAAAAATACCAAAATTTTACCCTAGGCTAATTTCGATATTCCGAATCCAAAAATGAAGTCCATTTTGAAAAATAAAATTTATAAAATTTCAAAAAGTTGTTTTTACTATTCATAACAGCTAGTTTTAGTAATATTTTAATAGCATATCATTGTTTAGTGAAACTCGGTATTGCGTACGACGCAAGCTATCGAGGAAGGTCGCGGTTGCGTGTAAAGCAAGCCAAGCTAGTGTTGTGTGTAGTGAAAGATTCCTTTGATGATTTATATAACATAAAAACAAAATATTTTACTTAAAACTCTCGGGTGTTACATTCTACCCCCCTTAAAATGAATTTCTCCCTCGAAATTCATCACTTTGTAACAAATAGATGAGGATACCTCTCCCTCATCATATCCTCAAGCTCCCATTTAGCTTCTTCTAATTGGTGGTTCCTCCATAAAACTTTCACCAATCGAGTGGTCTTGTTTCGTAGGACTTTTTTGCTACGATCCAGAATCTCTATCGGTTGTTCTTCATAAGAAAGATCTTGCCCCAGCGGTACAACTTCTGATCTGATTACATGTGAAGAATCAGGTATGTACTTTCTCAGGAGAGATACATGGAACACATCGTGAACTTGAGAGAGATTCGGTGGAAGCGCCAATCGGTAAGCTACCTTCCCAACACGATCCAGTATTTCGAAAGGACCGATATATCTAGGGCTCAACTTCCCCTTCTTTCCAAATCTCATAACCCTATTCCAGGGAGATATTCGTAAGAACACTTTATCACCCACTTAAAACTCTAGGTCTTTTCTTCGGTCGTCGGCATAACGTTTCTGTCGACTCTGAGCTGCTCTTATGTGTTGTTGAATAGATCTGACCTTTTCTGCCATTTCATCAACGAGATCGGGTCCTTATAGCTTTCTTTCCCCAACTTCATCCCAGCAAGTTGGAGTCCTGCATTTCTTTCCATAGAGAGCTTTATAAGGAGCCATCTGAATACTCGAGTGAAATCTATTATTATAAGAAACTTCCACCAAAGGTAGGTGTTGATCCACACCACCTTTGAAATCCATAGAGCAAGCTCTCAACATATCTTCTAGAGTTTGAATTGTTCTCTTAGACTGACTGACTGTCTGAGGATGATAAGCAGTGCTGAAACTGAACTCTGTATCCGGAGTATGCTGAAGACTTTGCCAGAACATCGAGGTAAATCTCGGATCCCGATCAGATATAATAGAAAGTGGTACTCCATGCAATCTTACCACTTATTTTACATATATCCTGGCAAGCTGATCCAGAGAAATATCCTCTCTAATAGCAATGAAGTGTGCAGACTTTGTAAGATGATCAACTATGACCCAGATAGCATTATTGCCTTCAGATGTTTTCGGAAGTCCTGTGACAAACTCCATAGTGATTCGTTCCCATTTCCATTCTGTTGTTGGTAATGGTTGTAACATCCCCGTATACTTCTGTCTCTCAGATTTAACTTGCTTACAAACCAAGCATCGAGAGACATATTCAGCAACATCTCTTTTCATGCCATCCCACCAGAAGTACTCTTTTAGGTCCCTATACATTTGCATGCTTCCAGGATGAATAGAGAATGAAGAATTATGAGCCTCATCAAATAGCTCCTTCTTTAATTTGGGGATGGGAGGAACACAAACCCGATTCCTGAACTTTATTATCCCATCACAATCAAAGTTGAATTCAGGAACATTTCTCACCTTATTTTGTAACTCGACATCTTCTTTCTATGCCTCTTTAATCTTCACATGTATAGATGCTTCAACATTCATTTGAGAAAAATACGATTTTCCCCTTTCATTATAATTCCAAGATCCATCCTCTGTAAATCCATAAATATTGGATCTTTTGTGATCCTCATCATGGATAAACTAGCATGGTCTTGTCGACTTAATGCATCTGCCACCTTGTTTTCTTTCCCAGGGTGGTAATGGATTGAGCAGTCGTAATCCTTAATCAGCTCCAACCATCTTCTTTGGAGCATATTCAGCTCATTTTGTGTGAAAATATACTTTAAACTTCTATGATCATTATAAATATCACACCTTTCACCATAAAGGTAATGCCTCCAAATCATTAATGCAAAGATTACCGCAGCTAACTCCAAATCATGTGTTGGGTAATTTTGCTGATGGATTTTCAACTGTCGTGAGTCATAAGCTATCACCATATCATTTTGCATAAGAACACACCCCAATCCCTTCTTGGATGCATCACTGTAGATCACAAACTTTTCTCCACTACATGGTAGTGTGAGCACAGGTGCACTGGATAACCTTCTTTTCAACTACTTGAAATTCTCTTCACATTCCTCCATCCAAACAAACTTAACTCATTTCCGAGTCAACTTGGTGAGTGGATTAGATAATCGAGAAAAATATTTCACAAAATGTCGATAATATCCAGCCAAACCAAGAAAACTTCGGATCTCGGTTAATGTTGTTGGTCTCGACCATCTTTCGATAACCTCTATTTTTGCTGGATCCACAGATATCCCCTCTTTTGAGATTATGTGACCCAAAAATGAAACTTTTTGAAGCCAAAATTCACACATGGTAAATTTGGCATAAAGCTTCTCCTTTCTCGAGGTCTATAATATAATTCTCAAGTGATCTTCATGTTCTTCCTTTCTCTTTGAATAGACAAGAATATTGTCTATAAATACTACCACAAACTGATCAAGATAGTCTTTAAAGACTCTATTCATTACATCCATGAAGATAGCAGGGGCATTAGTAAGACCAAATGGCATCACTATAAATTCATAGTGTCCATACCTTGTACGGAATTCCATCTTTGGTATATCCTCCCTTTTGACCCTTAATTTATGACACCCTAAACGAAGATCAATCTTGGAAAAGTATTGAGCTCCACATAGTTGGTCAAATATGTCATCAATTAATGGGAGAGGATATTTGTTCTTGATAGTGATCTTGTTAAGTTCTCGATAATCAATACAGATTCTCATTGATCCATCTTTCTTCTTAACAAACTAGACAGGTGCTCCCCAAGGTGACACACTAGGGCGTATGAACCCTTTATAAAGATTCTCTGGGAGTTGCTTCTTCAATTCCTGCAACTCAATTGGGGTCGTTCTATAAGGTGTCTTTGAAATATGCAAAGCACCCGGTACGAGTTCTATTGAAAACTCAACTTCACAATTCGGTGGAAGACCGGGTAATTCCTCTGGAAAGACATCATCAAACTCTCGTACAATGGGCATATTCTTAATGGTGAGTTTCTCACCAACCATTTGAGATAAATAATCTTCATTTAGTGGAATCAATACCCATAAAATGGAAGAAATTTCCACTGGAAGGTTATGTTCATCCTTTCATCGATAGACTATCATAGCTTGATCTGGAATATGAAATGTGACTTCCCTTCATTGGCAATTGATATAAGCTCCATGTAGAGAAATCCAATCCATGCCAAGAATCACATAAAAATCCACTATAAGAAGGATAACAAGATTTGCAGGAATAACTTTCCCACAAACTTCAATCGGATAAGAATTATAAACTTTTGATGCGACTGTTGTGCCATTATGTGTTGTCACAGCTAACTCAACATCTAATTGTTGAGGTAATATGGCGATACCCTTAGAAAATTCTTCAGAAATAAAAGAGTGGGTGGATCCAAAATCAAATAAAACATTTGCTACTTTAGAGTGGATGGTAAGTGTACCTTTCACCACATCGTTATCGTACTCCACATCACTGATAGAAATTGCATGTGACATTCCTTTGTCTTTAGCTTTAAGAGTTTTTTGACGTCGACCATCATCATCAACCCTTGGATTAGGGCATTTATTTGCATAATATCCCATCTCCTTGCACTTGAAACATTTAAGGGAAGTAGGTTTATTCTGTGTATCCCTTCCTTTGTTTGCATCATTAGACATCTTCTTCCCATCATCGTAGCATTCAAATGCCCGATGACCTTCCTTTCCACATTTGAAACATTTGCATGTCCCTTTAAGACAACTCTCTCCATGTTTCTTTCCACACTTTGAGAATAAGGGAAAGCTCATCTTCTTTTCAGTGTGCTCTTTAGATTTTCCTTTGAATTCCATTTTCCTCTTCTTATCAAACCCATATGACTGATGGGTTACTCCAATCTCCATCTCAACATTGAGAGCACATCGAACGATTTCCTCATAGTTATTGAAGTCCCTTATGGCTAAGGTCCTTCAAAGACTTGGTTTTAAGCCACTAAAGAATCGATAGAACTTACTCTCAGGCTGGATAATAATACCAGAATCGTACCTTGCAAGTCTTGTAAAATTTTCTTCATAGGTACCAATAGATTCATCATCCTTTTGCTTCAGTTCAAGAAACTCTTTCTCCATCATTGTTCGGAGAATACGAGGGAAGAACTTATTGAAAAATAAGTTCTTGAACTCGTCCCATTCCATGGACTCAATTTCATCCCTTTGCCTTGTATTCTTAATAAGATTCCACCATTGATCAGCATCACCTTCCAAACGATACACAACTAAGATGAATTTGTCATGCTCAGAACATTGAAGAACTAAAAATATCTTTTTAGTAGTACTAATCCATTGTTCAGCAACTAATGGATTAGTAGACCCGCTGAATCAAGGTGGACGTTGTCTCATGAAGGATTCAACAAAATGTTGCTCCTTCCTTTGCTCGTTTGGAAGTCTTGCATGATTCATAGATTGAGAATGTTGTGTGAGCATGGCTACAACATTTTACATTCCATCTCCCACAACGATTGGTTGCTCAGGGGGACAATCATTGCATTGACCGTCGCATTCCGCATTAACACGGTTCCTTCGGGATCCAGCCATTTACTAAAACCAAGAAGAATAGTGTGAGCAACACTAATTATAATAGGAAAACCACATAATCAAGAATAAAATTTCACACTTAAGGTCTTATCCAAGGTTATTCATGGCCATTTCTAAAACACTAAGATTGTGTTCTATTCTTAGACTTAACCTTAGTGTTCTTACTAAGGCTTTCACATCTTAGTTTCCAAAGGTTGACTATAACTTTCCTCTGATACCAACTATAATGACCCATACTTTACATACATTGTTATTACTTAATAATTGAAGCACACTTATTACAACATATAACAAAACCAAGAAAGGACCTTATATGTATAATGTCTTTAGAAAATGGTAAACATAAACAACTGGTTCATAAAGCATCTACTTTGCCTCCCATTTATTTCATCATATCTAGAGTCCCTTTTTAGCATATTCTACTTAATAAACTTCTTCCCGACCTGGGGAAATAAAACATACAAAAGGGTGAGCTCAAATGCTTAGTAAGGGTAAACAAAAGAAATATCAATCACATCATATACATAAGCACATATCTTTTGGAAATCTTAACCTGCAAAAGATCATAATTTCATAACATGGGATAAATCATAGTAGTGAAATCTAATCCCAATAATCATAACATAAAACATCAAACTTTTTTTCATACACACATAATCATAGAGAATCATTTCTTATTAGTCAAGACTCATTGCCAAGACTATCTTAGTGGACAAAGTCCATTTCTGAACCGAGTTCACTCCGCGTTTCAGTCCTGTTTCACTGACCGGTATAACCTACCGTTCCAGCCATATTTATCTCATGAGATATAAAATCATTACCCAATTCATTGGAGGGAGATATAGGTCCAACCCATCTCATAATGATACCATTCTTATGTGTGCCACAAAATCATAAATCATACATCATTGCATAACCCATGTAGTAAAAATGGAATTCTTAAACATCATGACATCATAAAACAATTCATATAAGATAAATGAATTCATAAAAATAATTCCATCACAACATAATCAAATCAATGTAATGATAGGGATAGAATCAGAACCCTATATTATCTTATATGTAAAATAATTTTGATAAAATACTTGAACTCCATTCTTGAGGAAAATATCCTTTCTACTTCAAAAACATTTTTCCTATCTTAACAAGTCATACAATTTTAAACTAAAATATGTTGATTAAAAATAAACTTGGAAACTAGTAAATGAAGCTTCTTGGAAATAATTTTTTAAAAATCAAATCATACCGTATAAGTTAAAAAAGACATTCTTCTCGTACTTTTTTCAGAAAAGTCAAACAAATACCTAGTATGAAAAACGAAAAAAGATTCCTTTCATATCTTTTACTAAAAACTCAATGAAGGGTAAAATTGGATTTAAAAAATTGTAGGTGGATGGAAATAATATTACATATTGAGGAAACATAGTTGTGGATGATAAAATACACCCCAGTAAATACTAAAGTATAAACAATCTCGGATAAAAATGAGATTGTGATATTTCCCTTACCTTTGGTCCGATATGCTTTTTACGTGTCTGAACCTCCTGTATAATGATTTAAATAATGTTATTGACTTATTACATAATCATACTTATTTTTATGATATCATATATGGTCATATTCTTAGCTTATTATTAGTAATATTTCATTACTACTTGTTATTCGGGTGTTTATTACTTTTTGTTCTTATGCATGTTTGTCGAATAAATTCTTATTCTTCTATTTAGGTTATAGATAACTCATTTCCAGAATGGTATTAGTGTAATATATATCATATTCATTCATTCAATTCATTTATATAATCATTATGAAAGGAAGATCATGTAGAACGAGTCACATCACATCGTGGAGACGGTATTCCGTACGTACGCACGAGTGATGATTTCGTTCCTATGATCGTGGAATTGTATTGGAGTGTATGTATACTATTTCAGAATCAATATCACTTTATAATAGTCATATATAGTTATTATTTACACCATTATACCCATCCAAGTAAGGTGGTGGTGGAAAATAGATTACACCACGGCGTGGAGACGGTATTCCGTACGTACACACGCGCGGTGATTTGTTTATCTATAGGATGGATAGATGGTGAAATAGGGTTGTTTAATACTTATAATAACATATCAGTATATGATTGATTCTGATGTTATTACTTCATAATGAAACAACTAAATAAGAAGAAGTGGAAGAATAAATAAAGATGAAAGAATCAGTAACAGACATTACCTCTTCTTTGAAGTGATTCTTTGAGACCTCCTTTTAGGGTACTAAAATAGGTCTTTGAAGAAGACCAGAACCTCTAGGATGTTTTCTAGGGAAGTGGAGAGAAGAAATTGGCAGGGGTTGGCTGAGATTGCAGGCTCAAAGTGGTGTGATGAAGAGGGGGATGAGGTGCCCTTTTATAAGTGAGGAGAGGGGCTCCTTTGGAAAAACTAAAAATATTATTTTATTATAAAGTCGAGTTTGGTTTTAAATAGCTCCAAATTGATTTATTTCGAAGATAAGGAGGGGATGGGTTGAAATAATCTCATCCAGTAGAATTTAGACAAGTTTAGGTTCCTATTTTAACCTTATCATTTAGATTTAACATTATGTTAAATAATTTTACTTTTACTGTGTCTTCTTGTGTTCTTATACTATAAGGTTAATAAACTTAGTATAATCAGACAAACGAAACCCATGTTGTTTATTATTAACATATATAACCTTATCTAAGACATTTGGATGAACCTTAGATTTTTAGGAATAAAATAACAATTACTAATATAATATTTGTTTTAAAAACTATTTTATGTCAATTTTGAAACTATTTAGTAATTAATTTTTGTGAAAATCATAACAGAATGATAAGATCGAAAAAAGTTAATTAAATCAATAATAACATGTCATATTAATCTATAAAATTAGTGGAATTCATAAAAAGTCTAAAATTACATTTATTTTGGTGTTTATAACATCAATTATGTCAATATTTCATTAATAAGATTATTACTGCATAATCTTTGTGTCATAATTAAATTATTTAATGTATAAAAATTACAAATGAAATAACATTATGTAGGAAAGCTTTTTAGATTTATAATGAATATTTATAGTCTAATTTATCTTATGTATAACCCCATATTAAAAATGATTTACTTATTAAACTTTGATTTTAACTATTTTAACCCTTCTTTAAATAAATTAATAATAAATGTCCTAATCTAATCCAAGTGGGACTAAATGGTCATATTTTATTCCTAAGGTTGTTTTTGGTCGAATTACACTTGTCCAATAGAATTAGGACATGTGTTAGGGAAATAATAATATCATTGTTATCCTTAATTACCCTATTTACTTTTTACTGTGGTAAAAAAAAGTAAAAAGTTACTATTCACCAAAAAAATTATTGTCATCTCATTGAACCACATTTTACTTACTGACATCAACTGTGTCTCTCGGATTTTTGAAATTCCACTCACAGAAGCGGTAAAATTATGTTTTATGAAAAATTCAGTTTTTTAACTACCACTTAGTGGTTTCACTATTCATCAAAAATTAAAAGTTTTCAGAAAAATACCAAAATTTCACCCTAGGCTAATTTCGATATTCCAAATCCAAAAATGAAGTCCATTTTGAAAAATAAAATTTATAAAATTTCAAAAAGTGGTTATTACTATTCGTAATGGCTAGTTTTAATAATATTTTAATAGCATATCATTGTTTAGTAAAACTCGGTATTGAGTACGACGCAAGCTATCGAGCAAGGTCGCGGTTGCGTGAAAAGCAAGACAAGCTAGTGTTGTGTGTAGTGAATGATTCCTTTAATGATTTATATAACATAAAAACAAAATATTTCACATAAAATCTCGTGTGTTACAAACAAGATATGTTAGTTATATATCCATCACTTCCATGAGATGATGTTAATTTTTTTTATTCATGTATTTAAATAATGCTCTCTATATTTGATGCATAAAGTGTTGTCTATGATGTTTTTATTGGTGGTCGAGGATGATACTTCTAGTTGGGAGGGTGATTATGATGATGAAATTGGGGGAGGGGGTGATTCTCTAGGTTATGATGCTGGTGATTATTATTATGGCACTGGTGGTGATGAAGGAGATATTTATCCCATCCATTTTTGAGTTGACAGTAAAGTTACACGAGTGGATGATGTTTTATGACTAAAACTAATCGATGATGTGGATTGTATATGTATGTTATAATATTGAAAATTGGTTAAAAACTATTGATAACTTTATGCTTAATTGATAAATATATAATAAGTGTATTGAATTAATTGTGGATTATGGTCTGTATTTTTTCTATAGGTTTTGGAATTGTTTGTGTGGTTGGGATGGATGGGTTGTTGCTATTTGTTTGGGATAAGTAGTTATACAAATAGTTCAATGAACCCTTAATATATCATGTCTGGGGGACATGTTATACCAACAGTTCTCGTAAACATGGGTATATATAGACACACACAATTTTCATTAAACTATAGCAATTATGAATACATAATAGTCTATACACATGGTTTCTATAGAAATCATGGGTATATCCCTATACCGGCAGCTTAATCACCCATGTTTCTATAAAATATAGGTATAGGATACTCCCACGGTTCTAAACCCAAGGTATAGGGAAATATTCTATTAATGTATGATCTATCTTATGAGGAACAATGAGTATAAATTTTTAATCTTAGAAAAAATGTACTATGAAATATTACCACACAAATGGTAAATGTTCTCTAGAGGAATCATAAATTTATTAATGAAGAAATATGGGAACCTGAAGATATAATGATGTATAATTAGCCTCATTTTTTCATCATTTTGATGAAAATGTTATGGAAAAAATAACAAAAAGTTGTAGAATGTAACACCCATTGATTTTAGTATGTTTTTCTATTTAAATAAATATGGTGTGTTTGATAGCTTATAATACATAGAATAAAAAAATAAAACAAAAAATGATATATTTTATTGATAAAAATATTATAATTAATGATAAAAATTAATAGATTATGAAAATGAAATATGAAATATAATTAAGAAAAATACAAGAGGAATAAAACCATGGGAAAATTACAAGTCCAAGAACATGAAATCATTAACCCAATAGTTTTCATTGATGATCATATGTTTCCCTACAACTATATAAATAAGTGAAAATATTATTAATATAATAGACATTTGGAGAAATATTTACACAAATGGGATAACTGAATTTTAGTGAATCATGTACTACTATATATATAAATATAATATGACTATTAGACATATGGGTGTTGGACATATAATAGTAGAAGATTTATATCCATTAAATATATGGTTGTCAGATATTATTGTATCTATTGGGTACATTGATTTTTTTATATTTTGGTAAAAAATTAAAGAATAATATAATTTAAATATAATAAATAATATTGGAGATAAAGAAAAAGATAATAATATTTCAGTATAAAAATGGATATTATTTAGTTTTTAAAAATGATTTAATATGTTAAATTAAATATTATAATACTAATGGATTGATAAAAATGAGTGGTTGGAAGATAAAAAAATATATGTAATTAAACACATTTAATGTTTAAATGGATAATTTTTTTATGTAAATTTTTATATTGTTTTTTGGAATTTTTTAGTAATAATTTAATTAAACACTATTGAACAATGATTTTAATGTATCATAATTTTTATATATTTAACCATGTAAATTATAAATAATATATTTATTATTATTATTTATTAAATAAACATAGATATATTTTATGGATTTAAAATATATCATTAAAAAAATCAGTTTTATGTGTTATACATATATTATTTTAAAATTATTTTTATCACTTTTTGAAATTAATTCCAATAAAAAGGATTAAATATTTTTAATCACCATATATAAATTTTGTAATATGTTAAATTTAATTTTAAGAAATAAAAATATGTTACCATGAGAAAATATAGTCACCAGAGTATAATCTAAAATACAGTAAAAGGGTTTTTAATTTTTTAAACTTTCCTTTTCGAAATGAAAACCTTAAACATTAAGTATTGTGTATTTGGGAAAATACCACTAAAGATAACATATAAAGTGACCCTAAAAAATGCACCAAATCTAAAACATATACTTTAAATATATTTAATACCTACCCAAATTATCTCTCTAATAATCCATTCAAATGTTTTGGAAAATCTGGTTATGAGAAGGAATCCCTTATCCCTCATTTCCAAGAGGCTAACTAAGAGGATATTTAAGTCATCAATGTAAGTGTTATATTATCATAAAAACTTATTCCATTTATTATTTATAAAAAAAATTGATAATATGAATTATCACTTTAATAAAAAAATTAAAATCATCATGATTCAATAAAAATGATCTTATTACAATACAATAACATGTTTCTTCTAATTCAGTCATTATAACATGTTCGTTTTATGGTCATATTTACCACCTATACGAATGATGTTAAAATATTTACATCATTAATGAATAATAAATCATAAATAATGGTTATAATAAGTAATAATATTTAATTTTATATGTTTTCATAATTTTTGGATGGTAATGTATATAGGTATGTTCATTAATAAAATCAAATATTTTCATTGAACCAGAATTAACTAAAAAGACATTTTTAAGTGTTCCATAGAAAACATCACCATACATTTCATTAAATAAAAATATAACTCCAAACTTATAAAAAAACATAGTCAATATAATTAGGAACATTATAGAGGTGAAAACCCCCTGATCATGGAGAAAATACCAGAACTGAAAAACCAAAACATGTATGGGAAAATGGAACAACTAACCACCGAATATTAAATTAACTTATGAAAAATTAATTTATTGATGAAAAGGGATTATAAATAACTATAATTTTGTAAAATAAATATGAATATGTTTTATATTCATATTAATAATAATACTATATTTATTATATAGAGAGTAAGAGCATATTTGACCAAGCAGAATTCTAATGTAGAAGTTCTTTGTCTTGAATTTCCTTCTTTGAGAAATGTTTTGTATTACGTACATATTTTAACTTATATGATGTATATAGAATATAATTGAACTAATTTACCATATTTAAAATTTTTTTACTGGTTTTTAAATTTATATTTTAAATTTTATCTCCTAACATATTTTGATTCAAATTTTATTAAAGCTGTAATGGATTATTTTTGAATATCTAATTGAAATCATGCTTATTTATATCAAATTTTCATTAGGTATGTTTTTATCTATTTCTAAAATAAAATAGATTTTATTGTACTCAATTTATTTTACAATTTATTACTGTCTCCCTACCATTTCACTACCCTTTGGTTCTCAAATAAATTAAAATGATGCTTTTAAGTGGAACCGACTAATTCTTTTTTTTATTGAGTATTTTTTGGATCCATTTTAATCTACATTATTTTTTCAATAAATATAATTATATATGATTCTATAATTTATTAAGGTCATTTACTATTTTTCTTGATTTATTGAAAATATAATGAAAATAATCATTTTTTAATGTTTTTTACATATATTATTTTCTACTAAATTTCTTAACAATAGTTTGAAGGGTAGATTTTAATAATTTATACATGAATGTATTTTACATATAATGTATTTATTTTTATTTAAGAAGTTTCCACTTCATATTTTAATTTTTCTTAAAGTAATTTCTACTCCCATTATTTAAAAATACTATTATCTTTTAAGAATATTTTTTTAAAAGTAATGATATTTGTTCTTATATTTCAAGGAAATTTTATAATGTTTTCATGAATCGACATGGACAATATACCCAACTACGATCTTAATTAGTGTACAGGGAGACCCAAAAGCTCTTCTTCATCCATATGGGCTAGTGAATAACTCTCTAAAAAATAATAAAACCTAGAGGGAATGGTTTTACCAATATTAATCAAGATGCATCACATAAAGAATAGGAAGATATCCATGAAAAAATACACCATACAAAAAAGAGTTTGAATGTTGATAATAAGACAAAAAATATAATTATAAATAAACCAAATAATATATATATAAATTTCTATAAAAAGAAAACCAAAACATCCAATGACTAATTCTTGTGATTTTTTGACAACATCCCATTGTATCACCATCGAATACTTGTATATAATATACAAAAACCATTCCACCTCACTGGAGTACCATATAATTTACTACATCATAAAAATCATAGTCTACTCACCCCCAAGAGAGTTAGGGTTGTGTGATCTAAATTGGCTAAATAGAATCCCAGACAACTGTTCCATAAAAATACTCTATCAAATAATTCTAATATACACAATTTAATATAAAATATTAAATTATAAACAATTTTTCCAATTATATCAAAGGAATAGTAAATCAGTTCCCCCTTTTCATATTTCTAAAAAACTCTAGAAAACATAGTTTCAAATAATATTTCAAATAATCCATTTACATATATAAAATAATGAATCATATCATATTGAATATATAGTATTATAAGTTTATTATAGTATTAATGTCCCCATCGATAACATAATACAGTCTAGTTTGGTAACATCACCCCAATACAATCAAAGAAAGTGTACAATCAATTCTCGATATCCAAAGAATCTACACTCTTGGTCTATAGGAACAACCCAGAATGTGAACCCTCATATAACTTCATGATCACATTTCTATAGCCAATGGATCTACGATCAAGCAATAGAGGAACTCCTTAAAAAAGTAACCCCCTATGATTTCAAGAGATAGGGAACAATAATTAACCCATCACTTAGGTTCCCAAGGATACTATGTGTTTCATTTAACAATTAATTTCAAAGAGATTTTAATAGTTCGCAATACAATTATAATCAACCATTTTCACTAAAATCATGATTTGAAATTCATTTCACTAAACATTTCATTATTTTCCTAAAACCATATTTCATTTACCCAAACAAGTGGAACCCCATTTTTTAAAAACCCAATTTATCCACACATAATAAAAAATTAAATAATCACCCCAATTATCATTTTGAAAACCTTTTACATAACCAAGAGAAATTATGATTCATCAAACATAGGATAGATATTTGATCACCTACCTCATACTTAGATCACACAATTTCAATAATGGAATCAATATAGAGGAAGTAAATATAATGAAATAAAAATTGGGAGGAGGCCCAAAAATTGATTCGCATAACACATAATCATGTTTTTATAAGAAACAATCTTGTAGGAGAAGATATATAAACACATAAATTAATGATTGAACATGAAACCCCCCTACTAACATGAGATCTGGCCACTATGAGAAAAACAAATAATGGATCAATAATAAAAAGATAGGAAAAATAAGATCGATAGAACCAATAAACACAACATACAACTGTTTTCAATTCTATATAAAATAGATGAAATAATAAATAATAAGATATATTCAATCAAACATAATAAAATAGTTAAAACACATCAAATAACACTTTGACCTATGATGAAGAATAGTTAGAAGATACAATTTCCCCTATATAGATCATCTAAGGACCAATGGATCGAATTAGGTTTGAATGGGATGAGATTTCCTTAAAATAAAGGTATTTGGAATTAAATCAAGAAAATAAATGAATTAAATTATCCTCACATGGTTTGGCTGTATGGTTTTTGAAACCGTTCACCCACCATAAACATTTTCATGGATACTGGGTTAGATACATATTTTGTATACCTAAACTATACATAAACACATTATCCGATACTGAATGATTTGAGTGTAGGGAATATTTGTTTTATAACAATGTACCTAACTGTGTTTCCTCCTCTATTACTCCAACAAAATGTGCATAGCTTCATGGGAAATGTTGTATTGTTTGAACTAACTGTAATCTAACCATGTAGAGGCCTAGAAACCATATTAATATTCTAATAATCACCCAAAACAACCTAATAGAAGATACAAAAAATTGATGATAAAAACAATGTGATGAAAGTAACTAAATGTGGGAAACATTACATTGCAATACTCCCCACCACAAGAATTTATGTACCTAGAAATTAATTAAGATGAATTAAGTTGTGGAAAAATGTGAGGTCACTTCTACCTCATCAAAAATTCATGCTCCCAAGTATCATGAGAATATGATCCATACCAACATTACACTTTGACCGATGGTAAATATTTCCCATGTAAGGCTTTCATCTGAGTATGCATTATCTCCATTGGTTTTTCATTAACTAAAACATCAGGATCCAACTCAATCTCCTCCCAAATTAGAATAAGGGAAGGATTGATAAGGTAATTCTTTAGTGAATATATGTTTAAAAAATAACGAATACTTGATAAATCAATAGCTAACAACATCTTATAAGTATCTTGACCAAGATGATAAAAGATATCAAACAGTAAAATATATCTTGGATCCAACATCCCCTATTTCCCCATCCGATAGTGACCCAACCAATGAGAAACATTCAAGAATAACCTTTCAATAATGGGAAAATACCAAGGAAGGTGTCGATGATCAACATTAAATTTATTTCAACTCTGAGATAAGACCAAGAATTGATGTATATCTTAAATCCTAATCATCATCTCACAAACAAGTCTTTATCTAATAAGAGGGGATTTTCCCACCTTCACCAAATAAATATGTTACCTACATAGGATACCATAAAAACACTCAAATAGAGCTATCCTGATCAATGATTGGTAACTATTATTATATGAAATTTTTACTAGTCCATATGGATATCCAATGATACATTGAAATTCATGATTTTGGAATTGAATAAATCAGATGGGATCTAAATAGCATGCATAGTCTGAACATCTATTTGTGGATGGTAAGTTATACTCAATCTTACTAGATTCCACATCAAATCTTGGAAACTCTTCAAAAATCAAGAGGTTAATGAGGGAATCCTATCAAATTCAATGATAAAGGGGTCCCCATGTCACCCCATAATTTCATGTATGTATAACATAACTAGATCTCCAACCTTAGTGGTATCCCTAATAATAATTAAATGATCCAATTTCATCAAATGATCAATCATCTCATCAATATAATTTCTTACTTATGGATTCTATGTTAATTCAATGATGAAGTCCATATACACCTCATCCTATTTCCATAAAGGCCCCAAAAGTGGCCACAACATACTAGAAGGATTCATGTACTTTGCGTTTACCTTATAGGACATGTAATAGTGGGACATATAATCAGTGATGACACACTTCATAATTGAAAAAACAGAAACATTAACTCATGTCATATTATATATTTTCATTTACAAGGTCAAACTCCCATTAATAACTATAGAAATCGGGTAGCAAAAAATTTTTCCCAAATAATTGGATAACTAACCAAATCATAATGTACATAATTCAATTAAAGGGGAGAGACAAACAAGGAATGGTATCCCCACTATATAAGGATTTTTTGACTCATATTAACTCATCATCCTATTATTGGACCTACATAATAGACTCAAGGATAAATAATAACAATTTAACACTGGTCATAACCATACATGAATTATCCACATAAGAATTTA
Source organism: Viscum album (assembly GCA_963277665.1). Taxonomy (NCBI): domain Eukaryota; kingdom Viridiplantae; phylum Streptophyta; class Magnoliopsida; order Santalales; family Viscaceae; genus Viscum; species Viscum album. The sequence continues at coordinate 540,578,386 of OY728156.1, forward strand.
GATAAAAATGAGTGAAATTACACATAACTTTTTACTCTTATCATTATTATTGGTTGTCCAGAGAAGGGAAATTTCTACTAAGACTATTAGTGAAGTTATTATCCTTCCCCAATGTATATGTGACTTCAATGTTAAACATTTGAAGGTACTCTATCAATCTCCTCTACCATTGGTTCATGTCATTCTGAGAAAATATGTATCCCAAGATATTATGATCATAAAGGATGGTGAACCTCTCCCAAAGATGGTAGTTTCACCAAAACATAATATCATATATAAAAATGGAAAGGATTAAGCCATGATTTGGATAATTCTTCTAATGTGGTTGAATATTTCTAAAACCATAGAACACAACATGGTCATATTGAAAAATCAGTAACCCTAAACTTACACCCTAAGAATCATAGAATACTAATGACCCCTTACGAGGTTATAGATAGACGAACATAGGATATGATGTTAGAAATAATTTCAACTCATCTAAATGGTCCCTAAACATAGTATATGAATATAATTTCATCGATTTATTTATAATAACATTTAATGGTGATGTCATATTTGACAATTCCTTGATGAAATATTGATAGTATCTATCTAGACATAGGAAGCTCCATATCATAAAGAAATTATGTGGTTCTTCCAATGAAAATGTAATCTTCACCTTTTTAGGGTAAAATAAGAGGCCATGTTTCAAAATCACATTCCCCAAGAACATCACCTCTTGAATATGATAATGTCACATTGATAGATTCCAATAAAGGTGGTGACTCCTCAGGGTTTCTAAAACCACATTCATATCGTGATTATTATCATGATTAGAACTCAAATAAACAAAACTATCATCCATGAATACCATAACAAATGTATCAATATACTAGTGGAATACTCAGTTCATAAAATATATAAGCACCATAAGAGCATTATCCAATACAAAATGCATCATAAGATATTCACAGTGTCTATACATAATATAGAAAATGGTATTTGGGATTATTGACACTAGAACACTGAGGTAATTATAACCCAACCAAAGATCAATCTTTAAAAACCACCTTTCACCATTTCACAGATCAAAAAAGGCATTGATATGGGTAAAAGGATACTTATAATTCACTATTACCTAATTTAACTTATGATAGTCCATATAGAGATGAAAATGACTATCAACCTTTTTATTATATAACATAGGGACCTCCCATGGAGAAACACTAGTGTGAAATAAATCATTTCTCTAAAATTTAATCTAACTAAACCATTAGCACTTTCATCTCTATAATTGCTATATGATAAAAGGGTTTCAATATCATATGGGTACATTATATTAGTCAATGGATAACTCTACCTCCCTCGCTAGAGGAAGAATAGAAATCATCTAAGAATACCTCAATAAATATCATATAGCCAAGGGAAGAAAAATATGAGAAGAAATATAATTGGGGTCAACCACTATGGTAGATAAGATACTCTGTTTTACTATATAGGAAGGACCTACATGATAGGACCAGGTATCCTACTCCCCTAGGAACTATCGGGACCTAAAATCAAAATTATATAATTATACATGTCGATGGAAATAGTAAAACTCATCTTGGTGAGAAACCATTCAATTCATATCAATGACAATGTCAAACAGATCCAAAATAGGAACCAAGAAGTCCCATACTAAATTTTCATCAGTTACTAAAAGAGAGCATGATGGAAAATGAAGAAACTACTATTTCTACCTAAAAATAGTCATTTCCAAATCCTTTACAATTGAAATTATTGCTACCATATGTTTCAACACATCCATGATATGAGTAGATATAAATGACTATGAGGAACTTGTAACAAATAGATAAGTTGTTATAGAAGATAAAAAATGGCACCCCTCACTATAGTCGCCCTCACATCAACTTCAATTAGAAACTCATCCCTTCCATTAACATACTTCTCACTTGAGGCATATGTTTGGAGTCCTATTAAGTATAAATATTCTGACTGTGCCACAACATCCTTTGGAATAGAAGATCCCAGACCATTTTAGGGCATAAGAAAAGCCTAGTAGAATATTTATATATGACCTTGAAAGCCATAACAACTATAGTTATTTAGATGTTCAGGATAATATTATGGATTATAGCCCTCCTTGCTACCCTGGTATCATGTCATAGTTATGAAAGATTGTAATTTCAGATCGATTAATACACATACTATGTTCTATAATTTTTTCACAAGCTACACCCAACCAAAAAAAATAGAAACATACTAATAAAATTTTATTATTAAATAAATAATAAAAACTAATATGGTAAAAAAATTATTTTTATTACCTTTTGAAAGAATATAATTAATATGATCTATTATTGATAAAGTTATTTTCAATAAAACTCATTTTATTTATATTATATATTTTATTTTAAAATATAAAATTTTAAAAATTAGAATGTAAATATAATAAATTAATATAATTTTTTTAATTCCTCATTAAAAAATTATCATAGGATTTATTAATTGATTTTTTTGAAACACTTGATTTTCAAGTGAATAGTGAAAATACTGATTTTATAAATGCCATGATTTTAATGAAATTATTTTACTGTAAAAATATATCGAAATCTTTTTGAAATATTTTTTCTGTAAAATTATATATTATAAATAATAATAATGTATTTTAAAATACTATGTATAATTTATAAACCCATGGTCAACCTTTTTTAAAATTTATATTTCATTTTAAATGAGGTTTTTTTTCAACTGTTTTGAGTAATTAATTATAACATAATGAAAATAATTATTTATTTATTATATTTTCAAATAAATATTATTTTAAAAATAAATATTATTTTAAATTAATTGGAATCAATTACATGGATAACTCATTTATAATTAAAAATCATTTTTGTTAAAAATATGCTTAAAAAATGAGATTTTACGCGTTTAAAGAGCAATCATAAAGATTTTTTTCATTAAAAATTGATTTTTTTGAAAAAATTATACTTATGTTTTATATAATAATTTTCATATTATTTAATATTTCTTATTTAATTTTTTGTATGAAATTAGTTTTTTATGATTACTTTTAAATACCATAGTAATGGTGAATCAATTATTTTAAAATTATCATCTTATTTATATCAATTAATTTTTATCAAATAATATAAATTGGAATAAATTAAATAAAGAATATAAGTTCATTTATAAATAAATAAATAAAATTCTAACACTCATTTAGCTGGTAATAAATACTAAATAATATTAATATTCCATAATCGTAGAAATATCATTTTTCTATAAGTATAGTTCTTATACACATTATCAGTCTTAATTTAAAATTTAAGATTTAGTATTTTTATTCCGAAATATTGTTATATGTGTTATGTTATATGTTTAATAAAACATAAACCCACATGGTTAAAAACGGTTTACCTAGTTTAAAAGTAAAAGAGTAAAATGTTAAGACATAATAATAAAAAGCCAATAAAATGTTTTTAAAATTTTTAGAAACACATTTTTGTTCCTTTATAGAACAAAATAAATTGTACACTCAATAATATTGAAAATTATTAATCCCTTTACCTTTAAATAGTGTCATGGAAATATTAAAATATAATGGGTTTTACCAAAAGTTTTTTTCCTCCCTCATAAAAGGTGATAGCCTAGACCATTTCAAATACACACATATCCTTTGAATTACTCCTCAAATATATTACCTTTTACAGTACCTATAATACAATATCAAAAAAATCATCCCCTGTTCACACATAGGTTTCCAAATCCTTTTAATTTAAAGAGGACTTCCAATAAACAAATCTTGTTGTTGACCTAAGTATTATATCTTTTTTAATCATTTATTCTTAATCTTGCTCTTACAAATATCATATATTCATAAAAATGTATTGAAATCAGTATCACTATTACACATATTTTTTATTTTATTAATTTTATAAACATTATTTACTCCTTCCCATCCTATAAGTAAAACAAAACCAATTTTAGTGTGTTGCATGGACTACCACCACAATAAAGAGACATATTCCATTTTTCATCACCACAATTACTAGATGAAAAAAAAGATATAATGGATGAATTAATATTATATAATTAATATAAATAGGATTCTGAAATTTATTTTTAATATACACCTTCACTTCATCTCAAGTGTTATGAAACGATAAATCTAATTATGTGTAATTGCATATTACCACCTCCACGATTAACTATTTTAAACTTCTCATCTATATTTCATACATTATCTAAATTTTTTCAAATATGTTTTATTGTTTAAAAAATGAACAAAATATAATTATTCTTATTTTATAATGATATTATTTCAAAATAAATATATCTTTAACCATACATATCAATCGAGTTAAAACGTATTCAAGTTTGCATTGGATTAACTACCTATGTGAATAATGATTTAAATTTTATTTATGGATGACTATGGGAACATGAAAACTTATATTAATATAATATATTACGTAAATAATGATTATTGTATAGTTTTATAAATATTATAAAAATTGTTTATGTTATTATTAATTTAAGCTTTTTGTTATCTAAAATTTCTGAAATATGTCATTATTAGTTTGGTTTTCATATAAAATAATGAAAAAACATATGAAATGAAAAAAAATTAAATTAATATACATTATATAATAAAAATACTTATATGATATATAAATAATTAACTCAGTATAAAAAGATATATATTTATATAAATTTTTTTAATCATGCACAAAATAGTTAAAGTTATTAACATCATATGATGAAATTACACTATAACTAATTAATTTACTTAGTATAAAGAAACATGAAAATAATTATAAATGGATAATGTTTATGATTGAAGTTATTATCTATTATATTAAATTATCTATTTTGATTTTATAGGGGTTTATAGTTTCATCAAATAATAAAGGAAGCAAAGTAAGGGTTTGTTGTCTGAAGTTCACTTTTATTGAGTCATGATTTCATGTTTCAAACCTAAATCTATTTTATGTGGTATAGATACTACCCAAATGATTTAAATCATAATAAATAACCCTTATCATGATTTATAATTTCTTATTTTACAATATATCATATATTTTCTTTCAATCCATTCATATCTTTGATCGTAAAGGATTCCTTGACTGAAATTTGAATCCCTTCTGGCAAGTTTATGTTAAACACCATGTAACATTTTAAATAGTGTATATACTTCCGCATTTTATCTTTTTTTAAGTATTCTATTATATTTCATAATATTTAAATTTTTATTTTCTTCTACCTCTAGTCTATTTTTGATTAAAAAGTTAAGTATCTAAAAAGGGGTTTTTGTAACTCAAATCTCTTCATCTGGTCGTAATCATTCTTTGTTGACTATAATCATTAAAAATTGATCAATTATAATATGAGATGATTTTATGGGTTATTTACAACTTATTTATGGTGAAATTAATTCTATTTATCAATATAAAATTATCTGATTAAATTGTCATCCCCAAATAAAAGTGTATTGTTTTTAAAAATAACCCCCATTATTCGGAATAGATATATTTTACAATGTCCATAATTTAGTTCCCTATAATGTCTTATATTTTTTGAACGATAATATAGATAATTTATTTAAATTTAATAATTATTTATCCATTTTTGAAATGATAATTTAATACAATTTTAATGATGTGTGTTTTTGATAAGGATATTTCAAATAGCTCAAAAATGTTTTTCTATCCTTCCAACAAAGGATATATCATCCAATCCACAGTTTCTTTTGATAACACATATATATATATATTTTTTTACATTATTAATAATTATTTATAAATTTTCATGTTTCAAATGCATATTCACTTTCAATTTTTGAAATCAATATGTCTTTTTCTTATACCAATTATTTAATATTTTTTTTAATACCGAAGTTTTTAAGGTAATTTCAATTCCCATTTTTGAAATCATTTTAACAGTTCCTTTAAGAGTAAATGTTTTCAAAGTAGTTTCAATTATCATTGTTAAAAACATTATTTATTTCAAGGATAGTTTATTTTAAAATTTTTATAATATTTTTTAAAAAATTATTCTATATCCCTTGATCCATAGTTTATGATAACTCTTAGAGACTCAATAACTTAATATCCATTCTTTCAGTTATAAAATTTCTAATTGAACTTTAATTTACAGGAATTTCACTTTTAAATTATGCTATATTTTTTACTTCATGGGGAAATATTTTATGATCCAATTACATTTTCATTAAAAATTTTCTTTATATTTTTCCAAAAAAATAAAATTATGTAAATGAGAGTCGAATCCTTGAATTTTAGAATGATGAATTAAAAATGTTTCCATAAAGAGTTTTCTTTACATTTTTTTAAAAAATTTTTTAAAAAAAACTCCAGGTTTAAAATATTTTATTTTTACATCTTAAAGGCGGCACATGGTGTGCCGCCTTAGGTTCATTTTCTGTCAGGCCAAAGGCAGTTCACCAGAAACTGCCTTGCGCCTTTGGGGAAACGAAATGCGGCACACCAATGCCTGCCTTTCGAATTGTTTTTGGCGAAAGGTGGCTTTGGAAGAGCCACATTTCGTGTTTCAAATGGACGAAGGCGGCTGCCCAAGTGCCGTCTTTTCCAAAAAAAATCCCAATAAAAGGGACCCACCCCACCCATCCTCCCTCACTCACAAATCCCTCTTCTCTATTAAATTTTGAGATCTCCCCTCTCTACGTTGTGTTTTCCTTCATGGTGCTTCCAGAGACGCAAGTGGTACAAGATTTTTGTGTAAAGATTCATTAAGAGGTATTTTTTTATTTTAAAGTTATTTATTTATTTAATTGTAATTAGTTAAGTTTAAATATTTATGTATGTAGTAGTACTTATTTAAAGAGAAGAAATAAATAGTTATATTATTAATGTTTTAATTAGTTAATATTTATTGTTAGATTAAGGTATATGTAATTTAATATTATTAATGAATGATGATTAGGGAAAATTTATTTAATGTTAGATTAAAGTATGTATAATATAATATTATTAATGAATGATAATTAGGGATAATAATAATTTATTAATATTTTAGAGATAATTATAGATTAATTAAATGATGATTAAGGAATAATTAAGTCATGATTAACATGGTAATTAACTATGGATGATTAATGGGTGATTAAGGGGTAATTAAGGAATGTTTAAGGGGTGATTAAGTGCTGATTAATGGATGATTAAGGGGTTATTAAGGTTATTAAGAAATGATTAAGTGATGATTAAGGGGTAATTAAGGAGTGATTAAGGGGTGATTAACTAAGGATTAAGGGGATGATTAAGGGGTAATTAAGGAATGATTAAGTGATGATTAAGGGGTAATTAAGGAGTGATTAAGGGGTGATTAAGGGGTAATGAAGGAATGTTTAAGGGGTGAACTAACGATAAGGGGTGATTAACTAACGATTATGGGGTGATTAAGGGGTCATTAACTAATGATTAAGGAATGATTAGGGGATGGTTAAGGGGTAATTAAGGAATGTTTAAGTGATGATTAAGGGGTAATTAAGGAATGTTTAACGGGTGATTAACTAACGATTAAGGGGGTGATTAAGGGGTTATTAATTAACGATTAAGGGATGATTATGGGGCCATTACGTAAAGATTAAGGGATGATTATGGGGTGATTAAGGTGTAATTAAGGAATGATTAAATGCTGATTAAGGGGTAATTAAAGAGTGATTAAGGGTTGATTAACTAACGATTAAGGGGATGATTAAGGGGTAATTAAGTAATGATTAAGTGATGATTAAGGGGTAATCAAGGAGTGATTAAGGGGTGATTAAGGGGTAATTAAGGAATGTTTAAGGGGTGATTAACTAACAATTAAGGGGTGATTAACTAATGATTATGGGGTGATTAAGGGGTAATTAACTAATGATTAAGGAATGATTAGGGGATGGTTAAGTGGTAATTAAGGAATGTTTAAGTGATGATTAAGGGGTAATTAAGGAATGTTTATGGGGTGATTAACTAATGATTAAGGGGGTGATTAAGGGGTCATTAACTAATTAAGGGGTAATTTAGGAATGAAGGGGTAATTAAGGAGTGATTAAGGTGTTAAGGGAATGATAAAGGGGTAATTAAGGAATGATTAAGAGATGTATGGGGTAATTAAGAAATTTTTATGGGGTGATTAACTAATGATTAAGGGGTGATTAAGTAATGATTAAGGGGTGATTAAGGGGTCATTAACTAACAATTAAGGAATGATTAGAGGATGATTAAGGGGTAATTAAGGAATGTTTAAGGGGTGATTAACTAACGATTAATGGGAGATTAAGGGTTGATTAACTAAAAATTAAGGGGTGATTAAGGGGTCATTAACTAGGGATGATTAGGGGATGCTTAAGGGGTGATTAAGGGTTCATTAACTAATGATTAAGTGGTCATTAACTAATGATTAAGGGATTATTAAGGGGTCATTAAGTAACGGTTAAGATATGATTAAGGGGTCATTAAGTAATGATTAAGGGATTATTAAGGGGTCATTAAGTAAAGATTAAGGGATGATTAATTGGTGAATGAACAACTCCAAACTAATTAACCAGCACTTAAGTAATGATTAACCAACACTTAAGTAGTGATTAACCAACACTTAAGTAGTGACTGACACTTATGTAGTGATTAACCAGCACTGTAATGAATCTTATTTATTAGAGATCATTGAAAATATCTTTAGGAAAGTTAAAAATTGTTCAACAAAACATTGGTGGCTTAATTTATGAAAGTTTTAAAATTTTGGTTTCATGAAAGTTTATGTCGTTATCTACGAAATTAAATCACTTTCTGGATACTACAAGTGGATGCGGCTCTGGCACAAATGTACCTAGGGGTGAAAACCCCGACAAGGAGTTTCGGTCCTGACCCAGGGTATCCTGGTACACGACAACATGCCTTGTTGCACTCCTGGTTTGACACTCCCGGGAGATATGCTTGAAATGATTGATATTTACTTCATGAAGTACTAAAACGCCTTTAAGAAGATAAAAATTGTTATTTAACATGTAACAAAATATTATTGACATATTCAGTGATCAGTAAACATTTTTAATGTAGAGTGACATGTTTTCTTGTGTTTACTGCTATGGAAAGGTTATTCAAACCGAGCAAGGAGATTCTTATAGTATAAAACCAACATCTATGGTTAACACATCGAATTGTGTAACCATAACTGATCTTCAAGATAGAATTACTGGTTGCTTAAATCTTGGTCCTCATCAAGAGATAAAGTCTATTAGTTATAGACATTTGAAATTCCCTTCCACGTTATGGCATCTTGCTTGCCCATTGGCTGCTGATGAGCACTGGGTCCAAGCGGGAACATTATTTTACCAAATGTATGATGGTGAAATGATGGATTTATTTATTGAAGTTTATAATGTACAATAACATCAAAATGTTTAACGTCATTGACATGCACAAATAGTTGTTCAAGAAGCTTCATCCCAAGAAATTGAGGATGTTAGCCTTGTTGCGGAGGAGTAAAACTTAGATGATCTGCCAGATTTACATATAAATCATTCTTCATATGAGGAATTTAATAATGATGGAACACATAGGGATGAAAATGATGATGGGGAGGGATCTGGAGATGAGGAGGGATCTGAAGAAGATAGGGTAGTTGTTTTCGAAATAGAGTAGTTCAAGAACATTCTCGACCAATAATAAATCATCAACCACCCTTTGAATCTTGGTCTAAAGCAATGGAACGTGTACCTGAATTAGACAACAATGTTCTAACACCTGCAACAGAGTTTCCTAGAGTTATAGTGGATAGGTTTAGTGAGTTGAACAAGACATTATATAATAGAAAGGATTTTCCAAGTAAGGATGCGTTGAAGAGCTTCTTAAAAATATTTCCTATTGAGAGGCATTGTAGATATGTAGTTGAGGTATCATGTTGAAAAACATACATCATACAACGTGATAAATTTGATGAAGACTGTAGATTCTGGTTGAGGGCGATTCCAGACATTTCATTTGGTGGATGGACAATTTCAAAGATTGAGGCAACTCATTCTTGTCTTCATCTAAACTTGACACAAGATCACACTACTTTGGATGCCAAATTTGTGTCAACTATTATCATCGAGATGATTAGGACCTATCAAGATATTCCTATAGCCCTTGTGCAAGAGAGGATACTTCAAACTTTCGGTTATGAGATTTCTTATAACAAGGCATGGATGGAAAAACAGAAGGAAATTGTGAAGGTCTACGGTGATTGGGATGACTCGTACCAGGTGTTTTCACAATTATTAGCCATACTGGGCCACAAAAACCAAGTTTTCTACCATATAAATATGAAGGAACATGTGTTTGAATATAATCGATTGGATCAATATCGTGTTCAATTTCATCGGTTATTCTGGGTATTCCTCCCATGTATTTCTGCATTTCGTTTCAGTAAAAAGTTCATACAAATTGATGGAACATTTCTATCTGGAAAGTATAAGAGAATATTGTTGATTGCGGCAACCCAATATGGGAACCATTCACTACTTCTGATTTCATTTGAAATAGTGGAGAAGGAAAACTATGAATCTTGGAGCTGGTTTTTGGCATGCATCAACAACCATTTCACACGCATTTGAGATGTCTGTTTGATATCTGATCCACATAGGGCAATCAATGAGGCAATCAATGCGGATCCCGATTCATGGAGGCCCCAAATTCACATCATCAATACTGCATCAGACACATTGATAGTAACGTGCACAAAACCTTCCATAATGAGGCTATGAAGAATGCAATCACGAGGCTTGGTAAGAAATGTCGTCATTGATGTTTACTATTTTAATGTAAATAAAAATATAATTTCTATGACATGTGATCATATTTATATAGCATATGAGCCAGATCAATGAAGGTTTGAGGTGCGTTATGAAGAAATCCGCAAGGCTAACCAAGAAGTGTATGATTACATGATAAAGATTCCAAAAGAGAAATGGACACTGGCCTATTATGGGGGGAAGATGTACGGACACATGACCACAAACATTGTGGAGTGTATAAATGGTGTCTCCAAGGGGATTCATAAGTTACCAATTACTTAACTAGTTCGGGAGACATTTTATCGTTGTGTCAAGTACTTCGTTGATAGACAAAAACTAGCCTCAGATGGGATACAACAGGGGCTAAGATTTGGAGAAAACTTTTAATGAGATATTGACAAGAACATTGAAGAAGATTCTGTTTATTGAGTGTGTCTATTCTGTCAGGAAGACTAGCGATTTAAAGTTAAATTGTGTTTTAACCCCATCATAGGTAACAGTGGTGAAAAAGTAGTGGTACTTCTAGAAGCAAAACAATATCAGTGTGGATAGTTTCAAGAATTAAGGTTTCCATGCACACATGACATCGGAGCATGTGCGTATATGAACGTATCATGGGAAGCTTATGTTGATTCAGTATACTGATTAGAGGCCATTGCTAACTGTTATGCTGCGCCATGGACGCCTGTTGGGGAGTTTTGATATTTCTCAATGCCTGAAGATCATCCCATATTGATTCCTGACATCAGTATATTATGACCATGGGGAAGACCAAAGACCAACATGATACAAAATGAGATGGATTGGCCTCAAGAACAAGGGAAAAGGATTATATGCCATCTATTTTATCAAGAAGGGCATAACCAGAAACGATTTCCTAACATTGCTGGATCGAGTTCCCACACTCAGCCACAATGATGTGTTATATCCAACATGATCTTTTCATGTAGTCTGTTATATGTTGTTAATATTAGAGATGACCTTTTTAAGAATTGTTTCACATTTCCAATAAGCAACTACTCTCCTTCCAATAACGAACCTCTATATTCAATACTTTTAAATCCATTAATCTTAATGTAATATTAGAAAACAACAACATTATTAAAAAAAGGTTAGTTGTCACCGATGACAAAAAATTATTAAAACAGTTATCATAAAGGATCTATATAAATCATACATAACCAGGATAAAATGTTTATATATATAAATGTATGACACCATATCTTAAAAAACATATTTTTCATGGTAAAAACATATCTAAATACACGATAGATAAATGTTCTCCAAAATATGATGACATTACCTTAACTTTTTCTAAAAAAACATCACATATCATTCATTATACCAATCATATCATTTTATTAAATTTAACATTATATTTAAATTTTATAGTGAAGACTAATTTCCTATTCTGGCTTCTAGATGGATGATATTCCACTCCTCACCGAGCAGCATAGGCATGTTTCTCATGATGTGATAGAGGGTCGAGATGTTCAATAGATTAGGGTGCGGAGAGCACACCATTTTCGACACATGGCGCCTCCAGCTGCTATTATACCATACTTATGTTGTGCTGGCTTCTACGGCATTGCCGTTCTTGATTTCAATTACATTGATCATCTCCTTCATGGTGCCTTGGTCAAGAGATGGTGACTAGAGACTCACACATTCCACTTTCCAGAGGGAGAGATGACTATCACCTTAGAGGATGTGGCAATGCTAATCGGTCTTCCTATTTAGGGATATGTAGATATTGGACCCACTAGAGGGTATTGGGCTGAGCTGGAATAGAGATTATTAGGTGTCGATATTTTGGCTGATCATACTGCTACAGATGGTGGGTCGATATCTATGCCTTGGCTTTCTTTACAGCTTTCACATTTACCTGCTGATGCTGATGAGCATACCATCATGTGTTATGCTCAGGAATATATCTTATGACTTATTGGAGGTACATTGTGTTCGGATCATGCGACTGTGCATGTGAACATGATGTATCTTAGTTTACTAGAGGAATTTGATCAGATCGGGAGATACAGTTGGGGAGCTGCATGTTTGGCCTACACTTATAGAGAATTATGTATGACATGCTGCTCAGATCACACAGATCACAGAGGATGTGTCGTCCTTATACAGTTGTGGGCATGGGAGCACATCCCTATCCTCGCCCCTGCTACTGTTGGTCAGAGGCTTCCTATAGATGTGCTACAGGACGCTCCACGTGGACGATTGTATGATCATTCATATTTTTTTTTTCTGATTGTATTATGATTTATTATATTTAATTTATGATTATCTATCACATTAAATGTTTTATTTTCTAGGTGGAGTCAGGCACATCACTTCGTTAATGCTCTGACCCACAATTTGGCTGCATATCGTATCATGTTGGACAATTTACTACCCGACAACGTAAGTATATATAATCATTTTCTTTTCTTGTTAACAAGTTTCTCTCATGAAATGTCTCGTGTCATTACAGATTCATTAGATACCATAATAAAGTATATTTAAGGAATTACCTACATACTATACTGCTGGACTTCATGAGGTTATGGCTGTAGTGCCACTCATTCACTGTCATATTATTGAGTGGCACCAGGCCGATAAAGTTATGCATCCGTTTTGCTGTGTTCAGGTGATTCCACCTGCACCATGACAATTACCAGCACATCATGGCTTGAAGCTCACGGGGAGACAACATGTCTATTGGTGATGACGACATGCCCAATATGTCTCCATCTGGGACAGTCGAGCAGAGTATCGTATCAATGGTGTACGTACGATGCGATTCTACCTATCAGATCAGGTAGAGTATGAGCCTTGGTATAGAATGAAGTCTATATTGTATCTGACTCAGCACGAGAGAGGGATTCAGGATCTGGTGAGTCAATAAATTTCACATAATATATTTATTACACTATTTTATAATTCATTTTGAATCTCTATACAACATAGCAGTCTACGATGACTATGTTTCATGACTGATCCAGAGGACGAGGAGGTTGCTAGTTTATTTGTGATACATGCTGCTTTAGAGGAGATGATGCCGATTTGTCGATCTATTCATGACAATATCATCCATCCTGAACCCCAGAGACATGATGTTCCTACTCAGGAACATGATGCTCCTATCCCAGGAGATGAGGGTCCTGCTCAGAAACCAGCAGCAACAGCTGGTGCTGTTCCCCAGTGACGACAACGGTTACGGAGACAGCGTCCTATTGCACGTGAGCCCTCACCATTCCAAAGGCACAGGTCGGTGCTCTATCAGTCCAGCCTGACCCGTCTGGGTTTGTGAAGCTGGATGAAACATGGGATCCATATTTTTTTGATTGGATATATACAGTATTCGCCAGATATTTATTTTGTAGGGATTTATCAGGGGTCATCTCCCATGCTGCCATCTTTCATACCGGATCCTTCACAGCCTATATGGTTTCTCGAGGGTATAATGACAACCCCTTCTACTTTTGTAGTGGGAGAAGGATTTCATGCACACGATGACATCCCTCCGATACCTCATTCCATGAAAACTATGATAGAGTATCCCATGATTGATGTTCTAGTGCTCGAACATCATCCCTCTCCAGGTCATCACACTCCATCCCAGCATGGAACACGTCGCTCTCGATATGGACGTACCATTCACACACCACCTTGTGGGACATATCCTCACCACAGACACTAACATTACTTCTTCATATATATGTTTTATATTTATTAAAAATAGTTCATTACTATTACTCTAAAATAATTTCTTAAAAATTATCGATGACACATAATTTATAAGCTTTCAAAAACACCTTTGTGAAACTTCATAATGGTTCATGTACGTGACTTTGAATGCTTATAACATATAAACTATAAGATTGATATGAATGAAAATTAAAATATAAATTAAACATATAAGATATGAGAAGGTAGGTATTATACCATTAGTAAGAGAGATTCCAGGAATGTGCAATTCTATGACAATCCTTTAGATGAAATGTGTCAGTTCCCACCTAGATGTGCATGTTCCTCCAAAATTTTCAGGATGGAGATAATCCACCTTAAGTTCCACATAGCCTTATTCCTTCCATGGATTAATGTCAAACACTTCATCCCATTTGTTTACTTTATGGGGAACTACAACCTCATTCCTTTGAATAAGCACATTACCATGGACATATACAATCAGCATTTTGCAAGAAAAACTACTAATCTCATGTTCACTAAAATACCCCTTAATGTAAGAATGATAAAAATAGTGTAAGTACCCAATAGAAATATTCTAATACATTTTTACTGGGCTATGTGGAATCATTGGTGTTTTCATCTGATTAATAATTTAAAATGTTTCAAAACCACCTTCCTAAAACTCAAAAATGTTTCAAGTGACTTGTAAAGCCTATAAAATATAAACTATAAAATCTATTAAAATGAAACATAAAACATGGATTAAACATATAATAAATAATTGAAAATAAAAACTATTTCTAAAAAATTGTTGATGAAATAGAATTATAAGATTTCAAAAACACTTCTTGCAACTCAAAAATATTTCAGATATGAGACTTTGAAATCCTATAAAATAAAAACTTAATGAATCATAAAAATAAATCTTAGAACATAGATTAAACATATAATAAGTAGTATAAAAGTAATTAGTTAATTCTGATGAGGGGAAAAACTGTTAGACCTTGGAATTGAAGGATAATGATGATGAAAATGAAACATTAACCCCCACGCCCACCCCTTCCACCCATTCAACCAACTTCGATAACTCATATAGAAGTATCTTTTCAAAAAAATGAAATGTCACACCACCACAACTTCCTACATCCATATTAACCCCCCAATTCAGTTTCATTAAATTTAGACAGCCCCCATTTTTACCAAAGTCAATGATGCACTATTAAACCATCACTTTTCAATCCCTGCCTCAATAATACAAAATGCATTGAGGGATAGGAAATGATTCGGCGCATTTTAAAACATTGAAAATCTTTCAATAAGGAGCTCCACAATGAAACTGAATTGGGGGTTGAAAGACACCCAATGTTATGAGGAGCTCATTTTTCAAAGGCACCCAATATTTTAAAATCCATCGAATCATTTCTCATCCCTTAAAAGATTTTGTATTTATGAGGAGAGGGTTAAAAGTGGTTGTTTAATAGTGCATCTCTGACTTTGGTAAAAATTGAGGTTGTACAAATTTAATGAAACTGAATTGGGGGTTTAATCTAGATGTGGGAATTTGTGGTAGTGTGACATTTCATTTTTTTGAAAAGCTACTTCTATATGAGTTACCGAAGTTGGTTGAATGGGTGGAAGGGGTGGGAATGGGGGTTGATGTTTCCCTGTCATCCTCATTATCCTTCAATTCCAGGGTGTAACTATTTTCCCCCTCACCAGAATTAACTAATTACTTTTCTACTACTTCTTATATGTTTCATCTATGTTCTAAGTTTCATTAATATGAGTTTTTAAGTTTCTATTTTACAGGCTTTCAAAGTCTCATATCTGAAATATTGTTGAGTTGGAATAAGTGTTTTTGAAAGCTTATAATTGTATTTCATCAACAATTTTTAAGAAATGGTTTATATTTTCAATTACTTTTTATATATTTAATCCATGTTTTAAGTTTTGTTTCAATAGATCTTATTGTTTATATTTTATAGGCTATCAAAGCCACTTACTTGGAACATTTTTGAGTTTTAGGAAGGTGGTTTTGAAACCTTTTAAATTATTAATCAGATGAAAACACCATCGATTCCACATATCCCACTCAAAATGGATTGGAAGCTTGCTATTGGGTGCTTACACTATTTGTATCATTCTTACATTAAGGGGTATTTTAGTGAACATGAGATTAGTAGTTTTTCTTGCAAAATTATGATTGTATATGTCCATGGTAATGTGCATATTAAAAGGAATGAGGTTGTACTTCCCCATAAAGTAAACAAATGGGATGAAGTGTTTGACATTAATCCATGGAAGGCATAAGGTTATGTGGAACTTAAGGTGGATTATCTCTAGCCTAAAAATTTTGGAGGAACATGCACATCTAGTGGGGAACTAACACATTTCATCTAAAGGTTTGTCATAGAATTGCACATTCCTAGAATCTCTCTTCCTGATGGTATAATACCTCCCTTCTCATCTCACCTCACCAAGAAAAATTATCTATATATTTTGAGGTTGATGTATGCACATCTGATGTCATTGATATTTTTTATCTATTAAAACATGTTTTATTTAGTTATATGATATATATTTTATACCATATCCTTTGATTAAATACTATTGTTTGTAGCATATAGTATGTGATATTTGTACTTTATTTAACATATGTTATGTGTTTATGTAGACAAAAAAACATTAGTAAACAAAAAGAAAACACAAATCATGCACCAACATACAAAAAAATAAAACAAATTGAGAATACAACCATGTTTAATATGTGATTTCTAATTCAGTAAAAATGAGGGGTTGTCCATATTTTAGTTTTCATTTAGATCTCTCTTATGGTTTATGTTTTATAGTCTTTCAATGATGTATACTTGAAACATTTTTAAGTTTCTAGTATGTGGTTTTAAAAGCTTATAAATTAGTCATCATCAACGTTATTTATGAAATTCCTTTTTTTGTCAAATATTTCTTATATGTTTAAATAATTTTTAAAGTTTCGTTTATATTGGTCTTATAGTTTATGTTTTATAGTCTTTCAAAGATGCGTACTTGATACATTCTTAAGTTTCATGTTAGCAGTTTTTAAAGCTTATAAATTAGTTGTCATCAACATTTTTTATGAAATTACATTTGTTTTCAACTATTTCTTATATTTTTAATCAAATCTTCATGTTTCATTTATATTTCTCTTATAATTTATGTTTTATAGTCTTTTAAAGATGCGTGCTTGAAACATTTTTATGTTTCTAGTATGTGCTTTTGAAAGATTATAAATTAGTCTTCATCAAATTTTTTGATTAAATTCCTCTTTTTTCAACTATTTCTTATATTCTTAATCAATGTTTAAAGTTTAATTTAGATTGGTCTTATATTTTATGTTTTATAGTCTTTCAATGATGTGTACTTGATATATTTTTAAGTTTCAAGTAAGTGGTTTTGAAAGCTTATATATTAGTTGTCATAAACATTTTTGATGAAATTCTTTTTGTTTTCAACTATTTGTTATATTTTTAATCAATGTTTAAAGTTTCATTTAGATTGTTCTTATAGTTTATGTTTTATAGTCTTTCAATGATGCGTACTTGAAACATTTTTAAGTTTCAAGTTAGTGGTTTTGAAATCTTATAAATTAGTTGTCATAATTTTTTTGATGAAATTCCTTTTGTTTTTTAACTATTTATTATATTTTTAATCAATTTTTCAAGTTTCATTTATATTGGTTTTATAGTTTATCTTTTATAGTCTTTTAAATTTGCATACTTGAAATATTTTAATGTTTCTGGTTGGCAGTTTTAAAAGATTATAAATTATTTTTCATCAACATTTTTCTTGAAATTCCTTTTGTTTTCAACTATTTCTTATATGATTAATCAATGTTTAATGTTTCATTTCTATTGGTGTTATATTTTATGTTTTAAAGTCATTCAAAGATTTATACTTGAAATATTTTTATGTTTCAAGTTAGCGGTTTTGAAAACTTATAAATTAGTCATCATCAACATTTTTGATGAAATTCCATTTGTATTCAAATTCAAGTACATGAAACATTTTTAAGTTTCAAATAGTTGATTTTGGAAGCTTATAAATTATTTTTCATTGATATTTTTTATGAAATTTCTTTTCATTTCAATTATTTATTATATATTTAATCAATGTTTAATGTTTCATTTTTATTGGTGTTATAGTTTATCTATTAGCGTCTTTCAAAGTCACGTATTTGCAAAATTTTGAAGTTTCAAATAGGTGGTTTTGAAATATTATATTTACTATATTTATAATTATAAATTTATTATAATTATATAATTCTATTTACGAAAATTATAATATTATAATGAATATATAATTATAAATATAATAAATATAATAAATATAATAAATATATAATTATAATAAATGTATAATTATAAATATAATAAATATAATAAATATATATAAAAAACTAAAGCCCTACTTGAATTGGAACTAATCGGATCTATGCTATTATAATAAAAAAAAGAACACCCCTCTGTTAAAATTTTGTTTATATATATGTATAAACAAAATAATACAAAATATAAAAACAACAATTTTAAATATAAAAAAAAGAAAACATAACAAAAAAACCTTTATATATCTAAATAAAACAAAACAATTTTTTTTTAAAGAAAACAAAAAATAAAAACAATTTATATTTTCAAAAAATATATAAACAATACAAAAATTTAAAATTAAAATTTTTACTAATTTTTTTTGTCGAAAGGCGGCACCTGGTGTGCCGCCTTTGTTCTTTAATTCAGTGAAAAGGCAACACACCAGGTTCCACCTTTCTTCAGCACTAAAATGCCCCAATGGCGGCACATGGTTTGCCGCCTTTGATAGATATTTTTTTTAACCTAGTCGTATTTTTAAAATTATTTTTTTTGAAAAAATGTAAAAAAAACTCTCCCATAAAACTCATTTCGTGATTTGTTTTTCATTATCATCAATTAAAAAACCTCCATTGATGTTATGATTCATTTTCACCCTATAATATTGTTTTACTACATGATTTTTTTGGGTTATCAAGTTTTCAGTTTCAAGTGATTTAATTCATGATGTTATTTGGATATTTTAGTAATCACATTATACTTCCATGGTTTCTTTATAAGATGATTTGAAATTTCTAGCAACATGTTTTATTTATATGCGATATTTTATGTTTTGTTTCTTATTTTCATATGGAATATAAATATATGTATTAAAAGGTGTATGTGAAAATATTTCCTTCCAATTCATTGGGTAATGGATTTTATCTCATGATAATGAAATGTTATGTGAATGAGTTATCCGGTAGATAGGTTCATAAAGTGTGAGTGTGGGGGTGTTAATATCTACCCAAAATTTTTCATTTGAAGCGGTTATAATGTCACTATGTTCACAAAGGGTGGTTGTGATAGAGTTAACATCTACTAACAATTTTATGTGTTAACAGGTTGGTGAGTTTTGTGGTTCACAAGGAGAATAAATCCAATGTCTATGATTGTGCCATAGTTTCAATTTTTTTATCATTTTATACACATTATTCATGGTTATACATTATTTTTAATGTATTATACACTTTTATATCTTAGTCACCTTTTTAATGATTATTGATATTTTATTTAAGCCCAATCATATCTTTTATGGTCTTTAAGGATAATCTTATAATATTATGTTTCTCAATCAAGTATTATTTTTTTATCAATGTTCTTTTGAGCCTTTATTATATTATTTATGTCATCTCATATTCTTATTTGTGTTTATGATCTAATCCTTTAAGATACTTATAATCTATTTTGGATTATTTGATCTCACCTCTTTCTTATGTTTCTTATCATTAGGCTGCGAAAATGATTTTATCATGTGGGGTTTTTTGAAAGGGTCTTGGTGATCATGATTATGGATAACTTTTTTAAATTACTCAAAAATAAGTTCTTTATATAGATAATTTATAGGGAAGTACACCATTTGGTTCGTGTTTTCTCTGACAATTTATGAGATGTATTATTTATTTTAGTTGATTAATTTATTATTTATGTCATGTTTGTCTTGGGTCACATCAGTTAGTATCTTAGAAGAGATTAATTATTTAAAATATTAGTTTAGTTATTTTTTTTATATCATTAAGATAACTGTATTGAGAACTCTATAGATGATTCTATGTATAGGATGATAACCTTAAATATTAGTAAAGTCATAATTAAGTGGTTTTACAAACAACGCATCATTTTATAGATAATGGCTTATGGATGCCGGTATGAAATAGATGAACCTATAGGTAATCACCCCAAAAAATGGTTGGTCGATAATTTATTTTATTATCACCCCGATTCTTGAAGGGGGGCCTAAGAAAACACAATTTTATAGCCACTCATGGGGTATATGTTTGGGTTGATCATATACTCTCTACGGTGAACTACCACCTCAAGAAACGATGTTGTTCATTTTTCCTTTAAAATCTCTCATGGTTAGGAATTATGAAGGACACACTACTTTTATATTATATATATTGTAATTAATTTTTCATCATAATTATTTTACATTTATATATCATAAACCTTCATAATTTCCATGTTTGTGTAAATACGATAAAATCGTTTGTGGACGTGTGGACTACCGCCTTCTCAAAGCAAAGTGATACGACCACACATTACATGGAATGCATTAAGGATGGATTTAATTAAAAATATGTGAAATAAATAAAATATATATTCTATTAATGAAATAATTAACTTTATTTAAATGTAAAATATAATTTTCTTAATTACCCTTTCAAACATTGAAAAAGTTATAATATCATTCATGGACAAGTGGACTACCACCTCCTCGACGAGAAATGATTACTTTAACATAAAAATAATTCAATATTTAAGCATATATGATTAATTAATATGGTATTTATAATAAAATTATAATTAAAGAAATATAAATGTTACATTTATTCTTTTCATAAAAATCAATGAAAAATGATAACTTTACTTATGCGTACGTACGACATATCGTCTCCATGATTGTATCATTGGTTTATTTTTAATAACAATCATTATTGATTTGTTTTAAAGGATTAATTGATATATAAATATAATAATCATGATTATTATTCTGTATATGTTTTATTAATTACCACTTTTTATCATATTTTACCTACCAATGTCATTTTCGGCATATAAACCAAATATGGTCAAAACAACCGACTTAAATAGTATTGATTAAGTAAATTGTATATAACTTCATAAAAAGTGAAATAAAACTAATAATAAACTTTAAAAGGTTATTAAGAAATTATATAATTTAAAAAATATTATTTTTCAGGAATATAGGGGACAATCATGAAAAAACAGAACCAAGGTAAGCGATTTCATCTCAATTTACATTACATTGAGACTTAATTGTACTATGAACCTAGTTACATTTATATAGTGTATATAATACCCATGACTATATTTTATGATTATTATCCTTAATGTTTTTTGGTTTTAAATATCCTTTTTATGACCTCACATTCATTTGTTTTATGGTTTCAACATTTCCAAAGCGGTATTTTATTTTTGTCACAATTTTCCTTCTTTGTGACATTTGTAATGTTATACAACTATCTTATTTTATGATTTGTATATACTTCTTATTTGATATGTTTTATCATGATTATAATTATTTTCATGAAATTATATGTTTCATTTATTATTATTCCATTCATGGTGTTAATGATTCAAATGCTTCAATGTGGTATGGAATGCTTTGGAATATTAAATGATTATTTTCCTCAAAAATGTTTTAATAAACTATGATGGTCATTTTCATTCATCAAAATAAAAAATCCTTATTTTTATTACCATCCACTTAGGATATTTTGTATCGATACCATACTCATTATTTAATTGGATGGATTATTATTTTTTCAATGAGATTTTTTGCAAACTGTATTTCCACAGTTTGATTATATCCTAAAGAGTTTGCTGTGATACTCAATTTTTTTCCATTGGTTGATTATGTCCTAATGATATTGTTATTTATCCCATTTTTTTCAAAGGGTTACTCTTTTTTAAAATAAATTTTTATTTTACCAATTTATTTTATATGGGTTAATCATTTTTCAAGGATATTGTTTTTAAAACCATTTTTTATTGGTTAATCATGTTTCTAAGATATTTTTTTGAATGCAATTTATTTTCAAAGGGTTAGTCATGTTTCAGAGATATTTTTTTAAACCCATTTATTTTCTTTTGGATAAACATGTTTCAAATAGATTTATTTTGAATTTATTTATTCTCCATGGATTAATCATGTTTCAATGAGATAGTTATGGAACCTAGTTAATTTTAATGGGTTAAATATGTTTCAAAGATATTTTAATGGAACATATTTTTTTACATGGGTTAATCATATTATGAATATAATATCGGTTATTTTGATGAGTTTTGAATAATTATATTTTCATTTAACATTTTTTATAGGTAATGATTATGTTAAAAATACAAGGGATTTTTATTTGAGTAATAACGGTTGTTTTATATTTAAATAATATACGATCAAATCCTTTTAATCTTTAGGTTTCAATCTTTGTCAGTAATTTTTGAAGAATTCTATATATACTTATTTATTGAATAATAATTTTTTAAATTTGAATTTTACTATTGAATTTTTAATATTAGTGTTGCATATGATGTTTTACTCAATTTTCTAATTATCTTACCATGTTCTTAACATTTTGGGTTTGGTTTATTTATAAAGATAAGAAGTATAACTTTTTATTACTTGTATGATTATGTAGTCTTTAAAATTTAAATTTAGTCCTTAATGTTTGAAAGAAAATTCCTATTTAATACTCATCATTTTGTGAACATGATGAGATTATGGTAATGTTTCAAATTCTACTCATCAATTAAGTGTATTTATTTTTTTCTCACTTGTTCTAGATAGTAAAATAATTCTTTAACATTAGGAAAAGGATCTTGAAATAAAATGTTATCATATTATCATATTTTTTGATGATATAAATGACTTTTTACACACCAATTTACCTTGTGGTTTTGTTATAATTGACTTTCTCTTGACCATGTTCTCTATCTATCTCAATTAGTCCATATTAATTAGTTTTCCCTTCAAAACTCATCTTTTAATTTCCCACAAATGTTCTCCCTTTGTAGAATCCTAGTTTTGTGAAATTTTAGATGACTATTATTTTTCCACTTTCAATTTTTAATAGGATGTTTCATTATCTATTTTTACCATGTGGGTTTCTATAAAATAATTCTAACCAATGTCAATGGTATGATAACCAAGAAGAATTTAAAGTGGGAAATTCATTTTAAGGGGGGGGTGTAACATCTCCAAATATTATTAAATATATTATTTCAAATAAATTTAAATTATTTAATAGAATTTGTTACACATAATACATAGTTTAAATTTCATCACAGCCAACACTATGTTTACCTTATGTTTCATGAAACATCAAGTCCCTTTGGTGATTTGTGTTATACAGAATATTGCACCTTACTAGATAATAATATACTGTTAATATTAATTATTTAACAAAATAGTTATAAAAAAATTCATTATAAGGGATGGAATGAATATGATACACTGAATTATGAAATCATATATGTTTAGAAAATGATTTCCTTAGTTACCAATTAATTATAAAGGAAAAAAAGAGAGCAATTGAATATAAAGGATGTGTTTTTGTGAAAAACAAATATGATGACCAAAATTGTGTTTTATCCTAATAAATTAAATTAATCAATATTATTGAAAGATATTAATTAAATATATTTAATAAAATTATTTTAATTTCATTCAATATGTTTTATAGAATTAAGATAAGAGTAAATCTAATTTTAAGCACTAAATTTGTTGGTTTTTAAAATGTTGTTTTCCACCTTTTAATGGTGCACCTATATTAAATATCATTTTTTAAAATATTATCATTTATATTTAAAAAACATATATTTTTTCAAATATAAATATAAAAAAATACTTTTGGTGATTTTTTTAGTGTTTTTAGGAGAACAATCATATTTTGATGATTAGTGATGACACTGAATTTTATTTAAAAGTGTTTTTTGTCAAAATAAATTATAGTATAAAATTATATTTTTAATAGGTTTTAAAGTATAATTACTTCAATTTTGTATAATTTAAACATTTTAAGGCCATTTTAAACAATTTCATTTTATATTTAGATATAAAAACATAAAAATCCATTGAAAATTTTTACATTAAAACCCTATTTGTCATCTAATTTATGGTATTAAGTTTAATTTATTTTATGATGGATCTATGATTGGAATTTAAAAAAAATTATTAAATATTTACAATAGTAAAATTTTATAATTTATAATATGGTAAAATTAATTTTTTTCCAAAATAATTAGTGAATATAATTAAAATTAATTACATCGATATTGGTGAAAATGAGTTTGCTAAGTGGTAAAACATTGATCTTAAGGGTGAAAATGACATTGTGTCTTGATCAAAAACTATTTTTGGGAAATTATTCAACCATGTAACATATTATATATAAATTTTAGATTTATTGGAGTCACATTATGTATGGAATACCTCTCAAATATATTAACATTTTATATTTATAAGAATGTCACCCCCTACACTATAAAAAAGAACTCATCCCCCTCACTTATTTACACCTCTCAAGACTATTTTGATCATAAAAAAACTACCCAAATGAGATCCAGAAACAAAAAGTAGTTTCCAAAAAATAGGTAACATTCTTCAATGTGCATTTATGCTTTATTCCTTTCTCCACCTAGAGTATTATTCTTATTCCATGATTATATAATAACATAATAATTATAAATATATTTATATGTATTTATATTATGATTTCTACATACACCTACACACACTTTCATCAAATGGGTATCAAAATTACCATTCATGTAAGGTGAACTACTACCTCATGAAACGATGTCGTTTGTTTTTTCTTTACCACCTATCATGGTTGGGAATTATTATGGATAAACTATTTTTTATAATATATATAATAATTATGTTTTCTTAATACATCTTTAATTTTTATATAATATATACCATTATGCATTCCATGTTTTTTAAATATGATAACACCGTTTATGGACATGTGGACTACTGCCTCCTAAAATTGATGAGACACGTTCACAAATTACATGGAATGTATTAAGGATGGGTCTAGTTAACTATATGTGACCTGAATAACATATATATGATATTAATTACACAATTTAACTTCTTTAAATATAAAATATCATTTTTATCATTAAAATATAACATATTGAAAAAGTAATATCGTCATTCGTGGATGTATGGAAACCACCTCCTCAATGTTATGTGATTCCTTTTACATCACAATAACTCTATATATAAGTATATATGGTTAGATAATATTGTATTTATTATATAATTATTTTTTATAATTATAAATCATACATTTATTATTTCTATAACGATCAATGAAAAAGGATAACGTTGCTCATTCGTGCGTAAGGCCTACCGTCTCCATGATTGTAACACTAATTCATTTTTCATATCCATCATACATGATTTTCTAATGTAAAATTTTTGTATAAATTTGAAAATTATTTCATTATTATAATACTTAATATTTTTTATAATTACCCCCTTTGACCATAGTTTACCTATAAAAGTCATTTTTGAAACAAAAACCAAATATTGTCAAAACATATGACATTAAAATTATTTTTCAAATAATATTATAAGAATTGTTTATAAGTGAAATAAAAGTAATAAAAAATATTTAAAGGTTATCAATAAAGTATATAATTAACATAATTTTATTGTTATGGAAGATAGATTGTAATCACGATGAATTGAACTCAAGTTAAGGGGTTTTTTCTCAGTTTACATTCCATCGATACTTAATTGTGATTATACACCTACATACTTTTATATAGTTTATATACTAAACGTGAATGTATATGATGATTATTATCCTAAAATTTATGGGTTTTACTTATCCTTTTTATGATCAACCTATCATGGGGTTTATGGTTTCAAATTTACCAAAGAGGTATTGTAGTTTTGTCACAATTTTTCTTTCTTTGTAAATTTTGTTATGTTATACAACTATATTATTTAATGAGGTGTATATAATTTTCCTTTGAAAATTTATATCATTAATATCCTTATAATCATTATATTATAGGTTTCATTTATTGTTATTCCATTTATGCGGTTAATGATTCAAATGTTTCAATGTCGTATGAGATACTTTGGAAGTTTTAAAGATTATTTTCATCATGAATGTTTTAATGATATTTGACGTTGGTTTCCATTCAACAACATCAAATACCATTTTTGTTATATATACTCCATTGGGGATATTTTTTATTGATAACATACTCATTAATTATTTGAATGGATTATTATTACTTCCAATATATTTTGGTGAAACCGGTTTCCTTTCCATTGGTTGGTTTTCTCCTAAAGAGTTTGGGGTGAAACATGTTTATTTTTCATTGGTAGAACATGTACAAAAGAGATTATTATTTAACCCATTTATTTTATATGGTTTACTATTGTTTTAAATAGATTTTTATTTAACCCATTTTTTCCATTTCTAAAAAAAAAATCAAAAAGATTTTTTTGAAACCCATTTCTTTCTATGGGTTAATCATGTTTCAATGTATTTTTTTAGACCCATTTCCTTTACATGGGTTAATCATGTTTAAAATATATTTTTTTAAACACATTTCATTTCCATGGGTTAATAATTATTCCAAGAGATTGTTTTGAAACCTATTTATTTACCACGGGTTAATAATGTTTCAAAGATATTGTACTTGAACTCATTTATTTTCCTTAGGTTAATCGTGTTTCAAAGAGATTGTTATTATACACATTTATTTTCCATGGGTTAATAATGTTTCAATGAGATTATTATTATAACACCCCAAGGTTTTATGATATATATTAATTTATTTTATTTTATGTCTTTTGTTTTATGCTACACCAAGATCAACGTGTGCTATATGCAATACCATATTAGCTTGTAGTATATGCATTTGTATTCTTGGCTTGTGTTGCACACAATTTCAAGTTCTTTTTCTAGAATTCATTTCATGAAAGACTGAGTATATATTTTGTTCAATGTATAAATTAAATAAGTTTGGATTATGTTATATGCATCACCAAAGTGAGATTTCACTACACACAACACTGACTTGGCTTGCATTACACGCAAAAGCAACCTTCCTAAATAGCTTCTGTTATACGCAATACCAAGCTCCACTAAGTAGTGATATATTATTAAAATATTATTATTTAATGGGATTTAAACTAGAAATTATGATTATTATTAACCAAAATTTGAATTTTATATAACATTATAAATCACCTTAAATATTCTTTAGAACATGATTTGAGAAAAAAATCATTTTTTTTATAAAAGGTGTATTTTTCAAAAAATATAGTTTTACCACCTATTGATGGCACACCCATATTAAATATACTTTTTGACACTTTTATAAGTAAAATTAGAGAAGATAAATTTTATTTTTGGAATTGGGACATAAATATTTACTTTTGTATAATTTTTTCTATTTTTCTGATAAAATGCAAATTTTAATGAATAGTGAGAAATTCTGCATTTTAATTCAAAACTGCCTTTTCATATAATTTATTTATATAGTTATATTGTATTTCTAATTGGTTTTAAAGTTTAATTTTATTTTTTATTATTATTTAATACAATGTTGGCCATTGGATGTAATTTCACTTTTAAATTGGACTTAAACACATGTCAATCTTTTGATAGTTATTATTTCTTAAAAACCCACTTTTTTGGTTTTGACAACAAGAATTAATTTTAAATTAATTAATAAAACATATGTATTTTTATTTTGAAATAATTTATTAAATATATTTAATCAGACGGTTTAAATTGTGTAAATAGGAATCTTTTATTTTCTGGACTATATGAATAATAATTTTTATAATTATTATATTTACCATGAATAAATGGTAAATCCAGTAAATAAGGGTAAAAAATAATATTATAAAAATTTTAAAATACCATAAAACATTTACTAATTCTATTGGATGAGATATTTATAACCTTTTAAATCCTTGGGTTGATTTTGGGACCCCATGGATTCACTTGGATTTGAAAATAACATTTTATAAGAATTGATTTAAAGTAAAGACAATTGTAACCTAAACATATATCTATTACTAAATATATTTTAATATATGGTTATATAACTGATATCTACGTCTAAGAATATTCACTATAAATCTAAAAAGATTTCATAAATCATGGTATTTTATTTATATTTTTTAAACACCAGATAAGGACATTTGTTTATGACACAATTATTATGTTGTAATTACCTTATTAATGAATGATTTAAATAAATGGGATTATAAATATAAAAATAAATTTATTTTAAAAATTTCTATACCATACACGAATTTTATGGATGATTATGTCTTTTTATATTTTAATTAATGATGTTTTTTCGAAATAATAATGTTGTTCTGTATTATTAAAAAGTCATGATATGAAAAGTATAAAAATTTACATAAATGGGTTTTTAAAACAAATACTATTTTATTAAATGATTTAATAGTTATAAATTTATAAAATTCATCAAAATGAATTAGATAATTTTTAAAATGTCATTAATGAACCACTTTAGGTTCTATTGACATATTATAGTAATTATATTAGCCATATAGTTTGAATATACAAGAAGACATGGTAAGAGTTAAATTACTTAACTAAGGATTAAAGCTAAAAGATAAGGTTACATTTGAGATCAAAACTCGTACAAACCTATTAGTTGATATTATTTTGTGCACAACTCATATTAAATTATAATTAAATTAGTTTTGGACCTTTTTTAACTGAAAATAATTTTAGAATAAATAAATATTTTGGGAGTTTCTTAAAGTGCCCCTCTTCTCTTATAAAAGGGAACCTCCTACATCTCATCTTGACTCCATTTTTGAGCCTTCAATATAGTCCAAAAACTACTCATTTATCTTCTAAACTTCTCTAGTTACATTCTAGAAGTGTTTTTCTTCTCAAAATACCAACTCTAGTGCCATAAGAGAAAATTTTAAGGAGGCATGTCATGGAAGAAGTAATATATTTTATAGATTATTTCAAATTTCATTCTTCTTATACGTCCTCTTAATTAGTTGTTTCAGTATAAAGTAATAATATAAGT
This sequence comes from Viscum album, assembly GCA_963277665.1. NCBI lineage: Eukaryota > Viridiplantae > Streptophyta > Magnoliopsida > Santalales > Viscaceae > Viscum > Viscum album. The sequence goes on from OY728156.1 coordinate 540,608,035, forward strand.
ATAAATCATATAATTATATGTTATTATAAATATTATATAACCTAATTTCCCCTTCTATCCATCCTAAGAAAAACAAACTCACCACGTGTGCGTACGTACGACATACCGTCTCCACGCTGTGGTGTAATCTATTTTTTCAAAACTACCTTACTTGGATGGATATAATGTTTTAAATAATAACTATATATTATTATTATAACATCATTCTAATTCTGATATATTATAAACTAATTAACAGAATACCATTCAACAATTATGGGAACGATATCATCACTCGTGCGTACGTACGACTTACCGTCTCTACGACGCGATGAGATTCATTCTCTACATTCACCATTAAATAATGATTATAAGGTATATATAATATTTAATCATGAAATATATGACATAATAATTCTACTAAATATATTTATATACTTACTTCAATTCAATTTAATAAGGAAACAAAAACAATGTTCATACATACGTACAACCTACCGTCTCCATGAATAGTGTAATCCATTTAATTTATCTATCTATTATATATATATATTTATAGACTGAATATATAATATATATAAATAATGTTTTAAATTTTGGAGGTATGTAAATCATGATCTATGTAATAATATTAAGAATAAAAAGTCCAAACACATACAATAAATTAAACCATTATTACCCGAAACATTGCTTTAACATGAAATTGACAAATGAACGGGTAATAATAAGTAAATCATATATGATATCATTAATATTATTATGGTTCTGTTACAAGTTAATAATATTTTTAAACCCATTATATAGGAGTTTTGGACACATACGTAAGAAATCATACTCATGGTAAGGGATAATTTTCAATCTCATTTTTATCCGAGATTACTTATACATAACTATTTACTCGGGTTATATTTATCATCCATATCCATGTTTTCTAAAAAAAATCATAAAATTTATACTATTATTCCAGGTATTTTTAAAGTCATTTTTACCCATTTTTTACTTTTACTACATGGTATGGAAGGAATCTTTCTTTTGTTTACCATATGAGGTACTTTATTGACTTTTCCAGCAAAAGTATGAGGAAAATGTTTTTGTTTAAATTATATGGAATGAATGGATTTTCTAAGTTTCACGATGACTTATTTTCAAGAATATTTCTCTAAAATATTTCATGTTTATTTTCAACTAAATTATTTTCTTTTAGAATTTCAGGAAATTTTGAGAAAAGAAAATGTTTTTGAAGAAGAATCAATATTTTCCTCAAGAACTAAGTTCAAGTGTTTTATCAAAATTATTTTCTATATAAAATGATGATCTTCAATATGGTTATATTTCTATCTATATTATTACTATTATTTTATTTCATTAATTATGGAATGATCTTTTTATGGATTATGTTATTATAGAATGATATTTTAGAAAACCATTTTATTTCTTGGGTTATGATATGATGAATGATTTATATTTTCTAGAACATTTAAGAATGATTTAATTATGAGATGGGTGAGACCTATATATCCCTATAATGCATTGGGTAATGATTTATATCTCATGATATAGACTTGGATGGAATTTAATGTAAATCCAGTTCAGTAATACATGGATGGAATGGAAAGTAAACCTAGTTTAGAAATGGACTTTGTCCACTATGATGGTCTTGGCAGTAATGCCTTGGATAATATATAAATCATATTATGTTCATATTTGTTTTCCACAATTCCATTTTTTATGAAAATGCTATTATATCATGGCTAATGGTCCCTTATGATCTATGCCTCGCATACTTCCAAGATTTATTTCATTATTCATGATTTTGATGTATAAACATTATGTTCATGTTTTTATGTTCAAATGTTTATGGTTTGATTTATGTTCTCCATGTTTACCATTATTGAGAATTTGAGATCACGCTTTTAATGTTTTCTTTTCCATAGTATCTAAAGAAGTGTTTTAGGTAGGAAAACAAAAGGGGAAGATATTTATGGGAGATATTGGATATTTTTCATCAAGTTAGAAAGATTATGTTCCAAGTTTCCAAAGAAACTAATCTAATATGGTATTTAGGCATCTATTTTTGTCATGTATTAAGTATTCCACAAAAGTAATGTAAGGTACATGTACGTCAAGCTTGGGTATATATAGTTGGTATCAAAGTGAAGGTTTAGTTAACCTTTGGAAACTATAATGCAAAAACATTAGTGAGATCCCTAGAGATATTTCAAAGGTATGTATAGGGAGGTCCCTAAAGATAAGTATAAGTATAGGATAAAATCCAAGAATTATGGTAAAAATCACAAATAAACTAGTAATGAAACTAATAAGTCATATATTGAATGTAATCCACCTTGATTATGTTGTTTTCCCTAGTATTAGTTTTTCCTCTAACACTTTTCATTTTTGGGTTTTATAAAATGGCTAGAAACTGGAGGATTCATGTTAATGGAGGATATGATGAAAAATGAAATAATATTATTCATGAGAAACAAAATAAAATGGTTGTTTGAAGGAGAGAAATCATTATTATGCCTAATCACAAATAACATAATATGATCAATAATCTCAACTTTGGTGAGATTCCTGAAGCAGCTAAGAAGAGAATGTTGGAGTTTCATGGTGATCATAGTGGAACGAATGTTCAATTTTCCTTATGTAAATAATGTTGGAAGAAGAAACAAGGAGAATTTTTCAAAGGAACTAGAATATTTTTTGGGTGTGTAAAGGAAAAAAACAAATCCAATAATTTCAAATTAAAATGTTCTGTTTACACAATGGACAAGGATAATGGTATTACTAAGACATCAAAAACTATTAAATGTTTTAAATGCGGAATGTACGGGTATTATGAAAATAGATTCCCTAAGGTAAAATATCTTTAAGAGAATCATTATGGTTGTTTGTGTAGTATTTATGTTATTGAGGATTAAGACACTACAAATGATATATAAGATGAAAGAAGTGTTGGTGAATAAAATGATGAAGCTCAGTCAATGGTTTAAGAAGATAGTGGAATGATTGCATATTTATCAAGAATAATGTATGTTACTATAGAATAAAGAAACATCCAAGGATTGTAACTCTATTGGTTTTACTTAAGTATTTAAAATTATATGTTTAATGGTACCGGTAACCATTAAATGTTATTCTGATATTTTTGTAAAGCACATGATATTATTATAATGAAGGGACAAGAAGATAATTAGATGTTTAATATTATTAATGACCTCATGAATGATATAAAAGAAAAATAATAACATGGTTTGTGTATATTAAATTTTTTCTATTTTTGGTGTGTTGAAAGAGTTAATTTTGACAAAATTCATGTTTTCACGAAGGTTCTATGTTAATTCATGTTATTATCATGTTTCAAGATAATACATGATTAAGGTATTCACATGTTTGGAATGTGATAACCAAGAACTACCTTATGAGATATGGGAGATAATGGTTAATTCAATTTAGTTCACCTCTTTCTAAAGTTATATATTTTTCATTTTTTGGAGGGATTCTAATATTATCCATTTATGGATAGAATAATTTATATTCTGGATGAAGTTTGATAGATTAATGTACTATATAACTATATTTGGACTTATGTATATTTGATAACATTTTATAACCCTGTTTTTGAGAGAGATAGAATGACCTATCATTCTATCACATAATCTGCTAACACATCAAGAATGAAAAATTCATCATAATTTCTTTATATAAGAGATGAAGTGGAAATTGTTTGGGAATTGACCAACAATGATATTTTAATAAAATCAACTAAGTATTTCTCTTCATGAATAAAATCATCATCTTTAGGAAAAATATCTTGTAACCAAAACTTTTTCCTAGTACCTTCTTATTCAATAAATCATATGGTCCCTTAAATCATTATAAATTTATGGATTTCTGGTAGTTATCTTTCTCGAAACCTTATTCTCTATCTCTATCAATCAAAACTTCATTTTTATATTTCTCTTCCATATTCATGTTTTCACTTCCAAAATATGTTCTCCTATGTGGGAACCCAGTGATGAGTTAATTTGGGCAACTGTCATGTTTCTAACTCTCCTTTTTAAAATGAATTTTTAGTATTAATTTTTACAATCTAGGTTTCCATGAACGAAACTTCCATGTTGAAAACCATTTATAAACTTGATGAATTTAGAGGGAGAAATTCATTTTAAGGGGGGTTTAATGTAACACCCCAAGATTTTATAAGATAGATTAATTTAATTTACTTGATGGCTTGTGTTTTACACTACAAAAATATTAAGTTGTGCTATAAGAAACACAGTATTAGCTTGCATTATATGCAACAATATTCTTGGCTTGTGTCACACACAATTTCATGTTCTTTTGAGATAATTCATTTCATGCAACACTCAGTATAGATTTTTTTCAATGTATATATGAACTAATTTTGTATTATGTTATACAAAAAATCAAAGGAATATTTCACTACATGAAACAATGACTTGGATTGTGTTACACGCAAGAGTGACCTTTCTCGATAGCATGAGTTGTAGGCGATACCGAGATTCACTAAACAATGATATGTTATTAAAATAATATTATTTAATGGAGTATAAAATTGCATTTATAAATAGTATTAAAATCATTTATAATTTTATATAACATTAGAATGCAACTTAATCATTTTCTAGAACATGATATGAGAACAAAATCAATTTTTTCATATAAAAAAATTATTTTTCAAAAAATGTAGTTTTACCACCTTTTGACGGCACGAAAATTTTAAATCTTGTTTTTGAAACTTTTTTAAGTTAAATTTGACATGATAAAATTATTATTTGGATCAGAACATAATTATTTTAGAATTTTTAGTTTTTTTTGATAAAATTCAAATCTTAATAAATAGTGACAAAATACTGCATTTTAATTCAAAACTTCATTTTCATATAATTTATTTATATAGTTAGATTATATTTTTAATTGGTTTTAATGTGTAATTAGATTAATTTTTTATCATTTAATCCAATTTTTGGCATTGGAACTAAATTCAAATTTAAATTGGATATAAACACATGCCAATCTTTTGATAGTTATTACTTCTTAAAAAGCCACTTTTTTGTTTTAACAGTGGGAATTAATTTTAAATTAATGACTGAAACTTATATGTTTTAAATTTGGAAAAATGTATTCCATATTTTGAATCATAAGGTTCAAATTTTTTAAATACGTACCTTTTATATTGGGATATTATGAATAGTTACTTCAGTAATTATTTTATTTACCATGGTTAAAGGGTAAATCTGGTAAATAAGGGTAAAAAAAATATTATAATAATACTAAACCACCATAACACATGTAATCATATTATTTTATTATATATTTCTACCCAAGGTCATCCTTGGGTTTATTTTGGGACCCCATGGATTCACATGGAAGTGGAAATGTCTTTTTATAAGAATTAATTTTAAGTAAATAAACTTATAAACTAAACATATATCTTTTACTAAATAGATTTCAATATATAGTTATATTACTGATATATATTTATATAAATATTAATTTTAAATCTAAATATATTTCGTACATCATGGTAATTTATTTATAATTTTTAGCCACCAAATAAATAAATTTATTTGTGACACAATGATGATGTGGTGATTACCTTATTAATGAATTATTTAAATAAATGAGATTATAAATATTAAAATAAATTTATTTTGAACTATTTTATGCCATCCACGAGTATTATGGATGTTTATGACTTGTTATATTTTAATTAATGAAGTTATTTTTGAAATAATTACGTTTTATGGATTTTTAAAAAGTCCTGATATGAATAGTATAAAAATTGACAGAAATGAGTTTTTAAAAAAAATACTATTTTATTAAATGATATAATAGTCCAAAAAATATAAAATTTTTTCAAATGACTTATATAATTTTTGACATGTCATTAATGAACCACGTGAGGTTCTAGTATCATTTTATAGTAACTATATTATCTATATTTTATGAATATACAAGAAGACATGGTAAAAGTAGAATTAGTTAACTAAGGGTTGGAACTAAAAGATAATGTTAAATTTGAGATATATTCTTATTTAAACCCTATTGGTTTATATAATTTCAAACAATAAATATCTTAAATTATAATTAAATGAGTTTTGGACATTTTTAAACTGAAAATAATTTTATAATATATTAATATTTTGAGAGTTTCTAAAAGTGCCCCTCTCCTCTCTTATAAAAGGGCACCTCCGCCCTCTCCTCTTGACTCCATTTTTAAGCATTCAAGCTCATCCAAACCCAACAGATTTATCTTCCATACTTCCTTAGAAACATTATAATTATTTTGGACATCTCAAAAGACCAAATCTAGTTCTTTAAGAGGAAATTTAAAAGAGGCGTGCTGAGGAAGAGGTAATCTCTTCTACTGATTCTTTTAAATTTATTTTTTCTTCTACTTACTCTTAATTAATTTTTTATTTATAAATTAATTAAATGAGTATCACTCATATAATAATATGTTATTATAAATATTAAACAACTATATTTCAATATCTATCTATCCTACAAAAAACAAAATAAATGTGTGTACGTACGTACAACTTACCATCTCCACATCATGGGGTAATATATTTTTCACCACCACCTTACTTGGATGGGTATAATGGTGGAAATAATAACTATATATTATTATTATTATAATTTGATAATAATTATTAGATACTAGAAACCATTCATTTCAATACCATTCAATAATTATGGGAATGATATCATCCCTCGTGCATACGTACGACTTACCGTCTCCCCGATGTGATGAGATTCATTCTCCACGTTCACCATTAAAGAATGATTATAAAGTATATATAATAAATAATCGTGGAATATATTACATAATAATTCTAATTTATTTATGTATATAATTACTTCTATTCAATTCAAAAATGAAATCAAAACAATATTCATGCGTACATATGGCATACCGTCCCCAAAAACGGTGTATTACATTTCATTTATCAATCTATTATTTATATATATTCTGAATATACATGATATATAAATCATGTTTTACATTATGGAATTAATTAAATCAGGATATAATTAATAATATCAATAATAACAAGTCCAAACACATACGATAAGTAAAACCAGTGTTACCCAAAACGTTGCTTTAACATGGAATTAACAAATGAACGAGTAATATAAAGTCATAAGTAAATCATATATGATATCATGAATATTATTATGGTTTTTTTAAAAGATAAAAATTTGTTTAAACCAACTATTCATAAGTTTCAGAAACATAAGGAAGTAATTTTACCTAAGGTAAGGGATACTTTTGCAATCTCATTTTTATCTGAGATTGATTATACGTAAGTATTTACTAGGGTTATATTTATCATCCATGTCCAGGTTTTCAATTTTTTCATAAAATAATTAATATTATTCCATGTATGTTTAAAGTCATTTTTACCAATTTTGGACATTTACTACATGATATGGAAGGAATCTTTCTTCTTTTACTATATGAGGTACTTTTTTGACATTTCTGGAAAAAGTATGAGGAAAAGGTTTTTGTTTAACATATACTATATGAATGGTTTTTTACGACTTCACAATTTCTTATTTACACAAATCCTACTCTAAAATATTTCATGTTTATTTTCAATTAAATTATTTTCTTTTAAAATTTCATTGAATTTTGAGAAAATAAAACATTTTTGAAGAAAAAATGGTTATTTTCCTCAAGAACTAAGTTCAAGTGTTCTATCAAAATTATATTCCACATAAGATGACGCTCTTAAAAGAGGTTATGTTTCTATCCCTATTATTACTATGATTTTACTGCATTAATGATGGAATGGTCTTTTTATGTATTTTTTTATGATGGAATGGTATTTAAGAGACCCGTTTTAATTATTGGGTTATGATATGAGGAATGATTTATGTTTTGTGGCACTTGTAAGAATGATTTCATTATGTGATGGGTGGGACCTATATATCCCACCAATGGATTGGGTAATGATTTATATCTCATGAGATATACATGGATGGAATGGAAAGTAAATATGGTTCAGTAATACATGGCTAGAACAAAAATTAAACACGATTCAGAAATGGACTTTGTCCAATATGATGGTCTTGGAAGCAATGCCTTGGAGACTATAGAAATCTTATTTTGTGCATATTTTTTTCCATAATTACATGTTCTATTCCAATTATATTCTATCATGGTTAATGTTCCCTTATATTTTATTCCTTATGTTCTGCCAAGATTTATTTCATGATTCTAGATTTTGATGTTTAATATTTATGTTCATGTTTTTATGGTCAAATGTTTATGGTTTGTTTTATATTCTCCATGATTACCATTAATGAGCATTTAATCTCACCCTTTTTATGTTTTATTTTCCCTATGATCTAAATAAAGGTTTTAGGTAGGAAAAAAGGGGAAAATATTTATGGATGATGTTGAAGATATTTCACCAAGTTAGAAGATTATGTTCCTGTTTACATATACACTAAATTAATAGTCTTTGGGAATCTGTTTATGTAATGTATTAAGTATTACATAAAAGTAATGTAATGTCAATTTATGTAAATCTTAGGTATCTATATTTATAGAACCCAGTTCATTTCCATGGGTTAATTGTGTTTCAATGATATTGTTGTGGAATCCGTTTCATTTCAAACATATAATCATATTTTGAAAAGAATGAAGGTTTTTTTAAAGAGTTTTGATGAATTATCCATATATTCGACTCTTGGACATTGTAAATTATGAGTTCCCCATATAGAGTTAGGTGATCTGATTATATCTTATATGACAGGTGCGCCCAGATAGAGCTTTGGTTTATTGGGTACTCCAGAGATGGAAGTTTTCCATATTTGTTATTCCATTTGTAAGGTTTTTGTAAGGGTTCAATAAGGGTTAAATGATATGATATTCCAAGATAACAATTTGTTTTAGCATTTGTTTCTAGGGGTTTATAATGTTTCTAATTATCTATATTGATATCACATCACTCATGATTATTGATTCTGATGACTCTTGACTTTTCCATGTTTTCATATTTGATGGTCTAAGTACTGATTGGTAGGAGTTATTTTATGAATTGATCATGATATTTTAATAATTCATCATTCCCTTATGCACTCTTATGTTTATTTATTATATTTAATTATTAATGATTTTGTAAACCCTTATAGATCATTTGAGATCACGCTTCTTATGTTTCCTTTTTCCGTGGATTTAAATAATTGTGTTAAACAATTTATAAATATAAAGGATTTGATAAGGATAATATTGGTTTCCTATTTGGAAATAATATAATCTGGGTTAAATGGTAGAAATTTTCTTTTGAAAACTTTAGGGTCCAAGTCGATATGAGTTGTTTATATAAGTGTTTTCTCTAATTATCTAAAACTATAAACCTTATATGTCCTCGAGGTTGTACATGATACAATTTTTCATTTTGATGTTGTGAGGATTAGATGAGAATTGTGGGTCACAATTATTGGATTCAACGTCAGAAATTTAATTTTATGAATTTCATCATAGGATCCTAGAGTGGAATATGGACTACTTTATACGGGCTTTCTTAGAGTTTCACCTCATATGTAAAATTTCTAGTTTGGTAATTAGGGTAAGTTGAAAACAAGGTTTTTGGGACCCTATGAGTTCATTTCATGTCTAGAAAAAGTTTTATATTGGTTGTACTAACCATCTAGTTTGGATTCCATCCATATTGTGTTTCACATTTCCCAAATGATGAGGTATTGATCATATCCTTCCCACATGATTGAATGAGATGATATTGATCTTGTGCCCTACATCATTGGGGTTAAGTATCCAGTTCATATTATTGATCATTTATAGAAGGTGTTTCATTATAAAATGATTCCTCTAGTATAAGAACTGTGGTAGTTTGTGTATGATAATTATGAGACATAAGAGTGGGAATTATTGATAAATTAGTAGTGGCCTTCAATTTTTTTGAGCCATGGAATATGAGGAATTTATAGGGACATAAAGCATTTATAGTGGGGATATTGTAATAAACCATCAAGTTTCATTAGTTATAACTTGTATTTGGGTTTGGGTTTCCCTTTTTATTAGGCTTTATTTTGATATTCTTGTAAATGGAAAGATTGGTTTTGGAAAAAATGGCCTAATTTTTTGGGATTTTGATTTTTTTGAATTAATGTAGTCAGGGTATAACTATGTAAAAGGCCTTAAAAGGACCTCCCCATGATTAGGGAATGTATGAGGTGGTTTTTGGATTTTTTTCAGAATATGTGATGTTCAATATCTATAGTGATTTTTAACAACATGAAAATATTACACATTTTGTATGACTTTCTAGAACGATTTCTTGAATTGTTTTAAGGTGAGAATGTTTTACACTCCATGATCTATATACACATTGTGTATTTCTAACTAGGAATATGTTATGAATTTGTTCCAAATATGAAATGTTTACTTTCCATGAAATGGGTTCATGTCAGGAAATGGTTGATGTTGGGATTTTTAATCCAAAGTGATTCCTTTTTAGTGTATCTCTTTATTTATGAAATAGGAGTTTTTAAAGTGGTTTGTAGAGTTTAATCTCAATATTAGTTCTTTTTAGGGAATTATGTGCATGGATAACTATTAATTCAACCATTAAGCCTCCATCCCACGACCTAGGATATCTTTTATTTGATTTTGGGGATCTTAACTCCTTCTAGGATGTATAATTGATCAACATGCTCACTACAGTACATCTCTCAGGGTATGTGTTTCATCACTTCTTCATAACCTTTGGTCACAACATCATTGCTGGATATGTTTTTGTTTTATATTATTGTTTTATTGGTGTTTCCTACAAACACATTATAGTTTCATTTTATTTATTGTCTTAATAAGGCTGGTGCATGTTTTTTAAATTTCCATTACCATAGGGGAATTGGTTTCCATCATTCTTGAGGTATGTGGACCTATGAAAGTATTTATATTTCATGATTTTCTATATTTTCTTGATGAAATGGATTGGATTTGGTGAAAATAAGTTTAATTAAATATATGATTGGTTTTGGAAATGGTTTTTGAATAAACGTGGCACTTAGGGAACCCTAGTTGCTTTAGGAAATAAAAATATGTGACCGTAGTGCATATAGAACCACTAGGGGTTTCTTTTTTGATAATAATAGATTATTGTAGTACTCGATATAATCATAGTTTAGGAATATTTAGGGATATTATGTATTCCCATATTCTAGAGCCTAAATGTTGTGCTTTATCTTTTATAATATTCTAATCACATGATAGTTTCATGGATATTTTCTCACATGTCTAATTTACTGATTTTTCTTTTATACCTGATATATTAATGTTTTGTGAATATGGTATGAATTTGGGAAAATAAAAGGAAATCTCTATAAAGGGTTTTATTTATGAAAATTCTTATAGAATTAGATTTTATTTTAAAGCTAGAATTTTTTCATTCTTGATATTAGAAATTTTATAGATTCTTGGGTGGTATCCTACTAGGATTTGTGATCACAAACTACATTTTCCTTTGGTAAATTTTAGACTAAATTTTTTTGGACTCAGGGAAATGGAAAAGAAACATGCAACATGTCAGGTTCTCTTGTCACCTATTTCCTTCATAGTAGGATAGTCTATAGGTGGAATTTGGTCACATCAAGACATTATGGTCTTGCATATTCATACTTTTATAGATTATCATTTTTGGATTATATTTTATGGATATTTTTAAATTTTTTATTATAGTTATTACTATAGATGTATGTATTATTTTGATTATATTGAAGACCTATTTCTATTATCTTTGTTTCACCTCACCACCAAGAAAGACTAGTATAGGTGGCATATCTAGTTGACCCGGTTTGGTTAGTTATAGCAATTAAATATGATGTTGAGGTGTAAGAGTGAAAAATTAGTGGGAAAGTGGTAAAAGGGTACAATTTCTATTCATATATTTTTTTTATTATGTTACTATAAATAAATTCATTATTTAGTGATTGGGCCTTGGTGAGGTTGGGATCTGTTGACCTAAAAGGTTCCTTTTTAATTATGATGTTTATTCACTATGGAACAATTATCAAATTATCATATTATCATGAGATTTTTTTGGGTATAATGATACTGAGAATACATGTTATTCTCACCCTATGTATATATAAACCGTTTTGAGGTTTCTAGGAGGACTTTAGGGACCATGCTACACATTACTAGATTGGGTATCAGGGATATTGTTGGGTTTCTATCATAGGGTTGTCTTTGATGTTTACTCAGAAACATTTATTGTATTCACATGACATTAAATTTATACTGATATATTATTGATTTTATCATTTCTCTTATTATGATGCTATTTTGTGGTGATATCCTATCTCTCAACCCTACATTTTTTTGGTTGAGGGTAATACCTATCAAATGTGTGGCCATTTTTAAACCCTTATTTATAGTATCCAACTTAGGGCATACTAGAGGTAAGACTTAGGGTTCATTATCTCTATTTATTTATTTTCATCTTAGGAGGGGTACCATTGGAGAGAGGGGTCATGATAAAGTGGTATAAGAGGTCTGGGATGAGAGATACATTGAAGTTTAGATTTAAGAACTTGATGATTACATAGATTAGTATGAAAATGATTCTAGTAAACCTTGTTGCATGATATAGGGAAGGTATAATAGCTATAACATGGGATTTTATGGACCCTTGTGATATAATGTAAGTACTCAAATACTACTAAATTCCCAAGTGGGGTGGTTCTAATTGTAGGGTAGAGACCTAATAGAGTTACATGCGTCATGGTTGATTTCACTTTTGATTGAATAATGTGTTTTTGGTAAGTTAAAGAATTTAATTAAATAAATTGTGAAATTATATATGTGTTCCTCGAATTCAACCCACATTGTGGTTGCTAATTAATTTGTATTGTTTGTTTAATTGGTCATATAATAGAATGGAAATAGTAAAATAGTGATTAATTAGCCAAATCTATTTTTTTTAAACCTTTTTGAAACATGAATTTATTATTCACTTGCATGTTCAAGCATTATTTCTCATGAATTTATTTTTTCTCTTCTTAAAATATTCAATATTCTCTCTCATTTTTTTATTGTTAGGAATTGTTAAAGAATCATTCTTAGTGTATTTTTTTGTGAATGGATAATGAATTTTTATAACCATTATGAAGCATGTAACCTTGAGAAAATTTCAGACTTCTATATTGAAATGGTTTTTTAAAAAATTTCTTATGTGTGTTCCAGATTCCATATGGGTTAATATTCTATTCAATTTTTTTTCTAGTCAATATTTATCTTATGTACGTGTTAGTTTATAGATTTTTGTAACATTTTTTAATCTTGTAAAATGATAAACATTCTTAGTTATAACCATTAATAATATAATAGTTTTCCAAATTAATGAAGAAGTATTATTTCCCAATCATGGTTAAATAAAATTATTAGGCTACATTATATATGATATTAGACATCAAAATGTAAATTTCAATCCATGTGTTTCATTTCTACTCAAGGTTAATAGATTTAATGTATTAGGAATTTATTATAAGGCAATACATTTTTGTTCTAAATTCTCAAAAAATTATAATAATTCATTGTGGTCATCTTGTTGTTGTATAATTTCTTGAATTGAATTATCAATAATAATAGATACTAAAGATAAATAACGTAATCTAAAAATCTAAAAATTTAATCTTGAAAAACATTTATTTGGTGATAAGTTAAACAATGGTGATTAATTATTATTTAATGCAGTAGTGAATATTGTTTGATAATCATTAATATTATCAAAATAAAGGGAAAAAATAATTACATGTATAAAACTATTGTTATTATTTAAAAATATTATACTGTGTTAGAATTTAAATTAATTTAGGAGACCATAAGTATTTTTTAATATCTATATTTTTACATTCATTCTAGAAATATTGTTCTTATAGTTGTAGTGATCACATTTTATTCCCCCATGATAATGGTTTTAATCATTATTTATAAGAAAGCTTAATTATGATAACATTTATTGGCTAACGAATTAAAAGGGTGTTTTTATTAAATCCATTGATTCTTATAATTTTATGGAATTAAATTTTTATTCTAATGAATTATTAATTAAAATTTTTCTTCAATTGGTTAGTGGGATTAGATAAAGAAAATGAGGATGTAAATGATTTATGTTTAAACTAATGATGAGTCTTGTTCATTAGAATTTCCTCCCTTGATGTTTTTTGATACTAAAAGTTATTAGGGAGAACCTTTTTCAATAATATATAGATTTAAATAGTTTAATCCTAAGGCTACCTATTGTGGTGACCTTTGATAAATGAATTTGTTGATCGAAGGTGGTAATAAAACTTGTTTTTTGATAATGGTAAATGTTTGGGGAAGAGAAATATCATTTTTTTTATTAAGGTGGGATGCCTTTTTAAGGCCATGATTCCCTGTTGAGTCACATTTTTGTATGATTATTTATATGTTTTCCCTATATTTGATCCATAATCTGTGACATTATTTGAGAATATAATATCTATTGGTTAATGGGATATGGGCAGGGATGCCCAAGGCTATGAAGGTAGCATGAGGTGTCAGTTATGGGGATGATATGGGTGGGGATTCCTATGGAAATGTTAGTGACATGGGATTTTGGTAATGATGATAATGTTTTCATGGGATTTTAGATGAGTTGTTATGTTAAGTGGTGTAACACCCTAACCCCAATTACCCAGAGTCAGTGCATTATTACATAACATTGGCATGATCAAAAGAAATATCAATTCTCGAAAGACCAATTAGTTTAGTAGCCTTGGAAACACTAGATACATTCATAAAGTTTTACATTACATCATAAAAAAACATCTTGTCTTCATATCCCCTCATACTATCCCTGCAGGTCATTCATAAATTACTTCTTCATAATCCTGGGAAAAATAAAACATTGAAAGGAGTGAGCTCAGATGCTCAGTATGGATAACATTATAGAAGAAGCCTTCATTGATAATCATAAACACGTAAGGCAATTTATAACTAAAACAAAAGCCTATTAAACTTGAACTTCAGCATAAAATTGCAAAGATAAAATGAAATAATTCCATTTACTTATTCACATGTATATTATTCTAGTCGAATGATCACATGCAATATCAATAACCACTTTCATAATGATGGAATGCATAATGACAGACTATCATAACCACATAGCCAAGGACTCGTGCTAATACTACAAATAAGATTTTGCCAAGGCCTTATTCCGAGACACTAGTTTGTATCATGAGACCTACCGACAGATCGAGGAGATATAACAGGCTCCACCCATCACTTATTAAGTCCAATGCATTCCTCATATGAACAGGTTTAAACATAACACAAACATTCATATTAAAACTAGCATACGAAATTTCAATACTTTAACCACAAACCATGAATGGTATAAGAATAGCGCATAACTCATTCGATACAATATGGAAGATTTTATTGTATAACATTATCCTCAATCAAGAATAATGAATGATATTGACATAGATGAAAATAATCATCAAAACTATTTGATAGAAATACCCCCCCTTTTTCTTAAATCATTTAAAAGTCACACCATTTGTCAAGAATCCATTTAAAAATATATTTCTGAATCAAAGTGTTCCATACCACTTTGAAACTTTTAAAATTAGTTTTAATTTTAATACTTTAATTTCCATATAAATAAATCCTTAAAACAATTTTTAAAACATGGACATTAATGAGCAAGATTTAGAAGAATAAGTCTTTAAAAAATTTAAAAATGGTATTTTATTTAGAGTTTCTAACCAAAAGAGAGACACTTGAATACAAATAATTAAGGTAATCAAAACATTGTAATATCATGAGAATAAAGTAATTCAGGATATACAATGTCAAAGTACATTATATACACCACATAAAAGTGATTTGGTTTATAACAACAAAGAAGTCTCAATGGAATGTAAATTGAGATGAAATCTCTCATAAAGGCAGTATCCTTAGGTTAAGGATAAATCAACGACATAGTTTTATGTGAAAAATATAAATAAACTTAATATTATTGGATATTTAGTGTAAAACAATCAAAGGACATTCACACATAATCTTGTAAAAACAACACCAATGAATTGGATGTTTAACTCAACAAATGGAGAATGAGTTAAAATTACTCTTCTCAAATTCATATCGATGATGTGAGAAGTTATCAATGGAGTGATTATGTGTAACAAAGGTATATCCTTAGGAAGGGGAGTAGAAATTATGACATAATCAAATGAATAGTGATTCCACACATAATCTTGGATAATATAATCAATGAAATATGTGTAAAGTCAAATGAGTAGAAATTGAAATTTCTGATTCCCTTATCGATTAGGTAACATATGAAACATACACCCATGAAAGAAGGATCATACCATGATTATGTAAATATCCATAAATTAAATTATATTACACAATTAATATAATCATGGGTAGTACACACACCACATACAATAAATAAGTGGTGAACAATGGAATTCTCATGGAATTAAAAGTGAGATAAGAAACCCCTTACTTTGTACTTTCTCCTTGGTCGATGGTAAGTTAACCTCCTGTATAATGATGAAATAACTGTTATTCAATTACAAAAGAATTATTTACATTAATATTATTTCATATATGATCTTTTAACATTGATTTTTAATAATATCTTTGTATTATCGTCGTTTCGGGTGTTAACGGATTCGTTTTACATTATACTATTTGTTATGTGATCCGTATTTGTTATGGATGGGATGTATATTATTAATATACAGAATTATATCATGTTTATAATCATTATTTTTAATCATAAAATTAGTATTATACTTGAATGGATATGATGGAGAATGAATCTTATCGCATTCGTGGTGACGGTAGTCCGTACGTACGCACGAGTGCCAATATAATTCTATTGATATTAAAATAATACTTAATTGGATGGTATATCATGTATACAGAATCATATTCATGGTATATTTATTATTTAAATGAATTACAAATCATTATTATACCCATCCAAATAATAATATATTGAATAACAATTACACCACGACGTGGAGACGATAAGCCGTACGTATGCACGTATGGTGACATGTCATTAAAATAATGAATATAATACTGATATGGTTATACAATATTTATAATAAAATCACAGTATATATAAGATACTGGAGTTATTATTTTAGAATGGTAATAACAAAGAAATAAGAATTTGTAGAAGAAATGAACTTGAAAGTGGTTGATGAAAACATTACCTCTTCTTTGGGTTCTTCCTTTTGATTTGATCAAAAGGACAACTTAGGTTGGCTTTAAGATCAAAATAAGGCCTCTAGGTTCTATTGAGGGAATTTGAAGGTGTATTTGGGCAGAGTTTGGCCGAACCAAATGGCTTTGAATGTGTGAATTAGTGAGAAGTGGGTGTGCCCATTTATAAGAGGGGTGAGGGGCACCTTTGGAAAAGCTAGAAATATTATTTTATAATAAATTCATATTCGGTTTCTAATGGATAAAAAGTGTATTATTTAAATTTTAAGGTGGGTATGGGTCGAAAACCACTCAAAAATTATAATTTAGACAGGTTTGGGTCATTATATTAACCTTATATTTTAGTTTTAACTCTTAGTTAATTAGTTTGACACTTACCATGCCACTTTGTATTTTTATGTTATATAGGTAATAAAAATACTATATACTTCCAAGAGACCCCCAAGTGGTCCATTAATGATACAAATATCATGATATAAGTCTATTGGGCGAACCTTAGATTTTTAAGAATTTAATATCAATTAATAATATAATATTTGTTTTAAAAACTCTTTTATGTCCATTTTGACACTATTCAATAATTGATTTTTGTAAAAATCATAAAAGAATTATTACTTAGAAAAAAGTTAATTAAATCAATACTAAAATGTAATATTATCCTAGAAAAATAGTTTAATTCATAAAAAGTCTCAAATTATATTTTTTTGGGTATTTATAATATCAATTATTATAATTTTTCACTATTATGGTAATTATTGCATCATCATTGTGTCATAAATAAATTAAATAAGTTAATGTCTAAAAATTATAAATAAAATAAAATTATGTAGAAATTATTTTTATCTTTATAATTAATATTTATAGTCTAAAATAAAACATATATAACCCTATGTAAAAATTGTTTTTCTAAAAGATATATGCTTATGTCATTTTTGTAATAACTTTAACTTAATTAATATAAAGTGTCATTATCACTTACAAGTGGATCCATGGGGTCCGAAAATAGACCCAATGATTCCCATGGTCGTAAATGTATCAACCAATAGAGTTAAGAAACGTTTTAGGGTAATTTAACATTATTATAATATTATTTTTGTACCATTATTTACCGGATTTACCCTTTAACAATGGTAAATAAAATATTTACCGAAGTAATTATTCAAAATGTCTAAAAATAAAAGTTACTTATCTACACAATTTGAACATCATGATTCCAAATATGGAATCCATTTTTCCAAATTCAAAACACAGAATTGGAAGAAATTAATTTAATATTAATTCTTGTTGTTAAAACAAAAAGCATGTTTTTAAGAGATAAAAACTATCAAAAGATTGACACTGGTTTATGTTCGGTTTACTTGCAAAAATTATGTACAATGACCCACATTGCATTAAATGGTAAAAATATATTCGAAATATAATTTAAAACCACTAAAATTAATAATTTATCAAGATTAATTATTTCGATTAAAAAAGTTGTTTTTAATTAAAATTTATTAATTTTCACTATTCATCAAAATATAAAAGTTATCCGAAAATTACCAAAATTTCACCCTATTTAAATTTAGTTATTCCGAATCAAAAAATGAAGTCTATTTTACAGAATTTAAAACATTAATGTTTCATTTATTAATTTAAAATTAATGCCCGCTTTCGAAACCAAAAGGCATATTTTTAAGAAATAATAACTATCAAAAGTTTGACACTTGTTTATGTCCAATTTCAAGGTGAAATTACTTTAAATGACCATCATTGGATTAAATAGTAAAAATATAATCTATTTATACTTCCAAACCATTAAAATTTATAATTTAACAATATAATTTATTTTGATTAAAAAGTTGTTTTTAGAAAAAATATAGTATTTTCACTATTCACCCAAATATGAAAGTTATCAGAAAGACACCAAAAAATTATTGAAACTAAATTATTATGTCCTGATTCTAAAGAAAAATTTAATTTTGTCAAATTGAATATATAAAAGTTTCAAATATTTTATTTAATATGGCTTCGCCATTAAAAGGCGATAAAATTTCATTTTTTGAAAAATACTTCTTTTATCTGAAAAAAATGAATTTGTTCATAAATCATGTCTTAGAAACTCATAATATGGATTAAAATTATAAGGATAATATAATATTTAAATATACAGTTAATACTATTCATAACCTCTTTTGATCGGCTAGTTTGGTAAGTCACGGTGCGCTTGAACTCAGTGTTGTGTACAACACACGCTATTGTATTATTCAAAGAGAAGAGTACCATGGAAGATTGGGGTGTTACATTCTCCCCTCCTTCAATAAATTGCATCCTCACAATTTTTAGAATTGTTCTTGGGGATATAATGGAATGTCCCACATCGGAAAAAAAGTCAATAAAACTATCACTTTAAAAGAAAGAAAGAGAGGTATAAAAGTCAACCAAGATAACCCATACTCGGATTCCATGTAGGAAAACATGGATATGAACGATAAACTAAGTGTCAAGTTCTGATGGAGAGGGATAGAAATCATGATCAGGAGAAAGTTAACAATAAGAAAACCATGAACTTTTATTGGAAAAAACGGCCATTAGTCTCCTAGTAGGAAAGTAAATAGACAACATTTTTTGTTTTAAGTTACATTAAATAAGGATGGGTAATTAATTTATGATATTGACTAAGAATATAAAGATATATACTTACTTTTTAAGTAGAGTTTCATTCTTTAATAAATTTCCACCACTGACTCATTTTTTTTAAACGATGAGTATTCAAGAAGACTTGGTCACACTGGTAGAGCTAGAATAAACTTCTATAGAATCACATGATCCATGCAGGATGAACTATATATTTACATTTTCTTTAGATATAAATCAAAAACAAAATGGTTATTACAAGATCTAATGATCCCCCAAACGGATATTATTTGAGAGAAATAAACACTAATCTTAATTTCTAAAATTAAACCAACAATACCCTAAAGTTAAATAAATACCATTCAATAATCAATTGTCCTTAAAATCCTTCAATATAATCCAAACTAATACTGAAACCCAAAACTTATTAAGAATGTAGTCTTCCACGTTAAATTGTATCTCCAAATGACATTAATTACTCTTAAAGTCACATACTTAAAAGTAATTAACCTAATCATTTCTATAGATAACCCAACTCATTATAAATCCACAATAAAAACATAGATAAAAATCCACCATTACTCCTCAAATGCAATCCCATACTATTCTATTTTCCCTGGGCATATAGTGTTCACACAAAAGAGAACAACTTCAAAAATAACATTTATCACTTATTCACCAAATAATTTTCCTATACTAATGGTATTCATTTGATAAGACATAAGATCCCAAATCAAATTATTATTGATCAATAAAATAATTGAACTAAAAATAATAGTCACACTAACCAGGGACTTCACGTAGTCTAGTGGTAGGTGATAAATCCTAATCTCACATTGGTTGTGGGTTCGATTCCCACAGCTTTGTCCGACGCGAGGGGTTGTCACACGGTCTGAGTGTTGTCCTTTTCCAAAAACTATGTTTTATAACATTACCAAAATGAGATAAATTCCTCAAAATAACCATAACATAATTTAACCAGAAATCATATCTCATACCTTGAATTTTCATCCCAAATTATAATAACTTATAATTGCCTCAATCCCAAGGATCATATAAAACCAAATTGTTATTTATAACTATATCCACAAGAGAAAGATAATTCTTCCTCAAATATCATTCTCACATGGAAAATTGTAGGGTTAAAAATACAAGAGAAAATTATTCCAAAGTAAACCCATCAACAAGAAGCACTAATACTTTTTAAACATTTATCCAAACATTTATTTCTACATAGTTTCTTCTTTGAACAAGAAAATATCCTATAGAATAGGGCATTCACTCGGGTAATGGCCACGTCTGCTACATTTACGGAAAATGACTGTAAATGGAATCTTGGGACCATTTTTATCTTATTCTATAGTACCCTTCATTTTGCTTCAGCAATTCTTCACTTTATGTCCTTCCTTCCCACACGTAAATCATTTATTGGTTCCATTGAGACACTTTCTCGGGTGTCTCCTACCACATTTCACGCATGATTGAAATTGAGGGTTCTTTTCTCCGTGGTCTCCATTGCTGGAGCTCTTATCATTCATCAACTTTCTCTTCCTTATTGAGTCCTGGAGTTGGTTAATATATATGTTTTTGATCATATTTTTGGAAAACTAATTTGGCATAAAGATGATATCTTTTACGCCTATCAAAATTACATTTTGTTGCTCATTTCCACCACCGTTCCCACCTTGTACATCATTCTCAAAGTCACGATGACTTCCTTGGAATCCAGCCATTGACTAAAACCATAAAGTATTGTGTGAGTAACAGTAGTCATAAATCTTTTAGAGATTAACATGTCACCATATTCTCAATTTGAAACACAT
This sequence comes from Viscum album, assembly GCA_963277665.1. Taxonomy (NCBI): domain Eukaryota; kingdom Viridiplantae; phylum Streptophyta; class Magnoliopsida; order Santalales; family Viscaceae; genus Viscum; species Viscum album. The sequence continues at coordinate 540,629,734 of OY728156.1, forward strand.
TAGGATTAACCAAGGTCATTTAATCTCATATTATATATATATTACTTCAAATTGGTTTGTAAATAAAATGTAAATTATTTTAAGCATATCCCCCAGGAGTGTCGTAACCAAGAGTGAAACAAGGCCTATTGTCGTGCACCAGTTCCCATTCGAGTCTAGCTCAAAGTGGTGTCTTCGGGTTTTAGCCCTAGGTATATCTGTGCCAGAGCCGCCTCTAACTGCTCGTATCTAGACAAGGATGTATTCCTTGGAAAACTCATAGAACCTCTACAATACCAAAATTCTAGGATGTTATTCTATACTAATCTTCAAATTTCATCTTAGGTCTACGTGCTCTAATCACAGTTTATCTAAATCTAGCTTCCAAGGTTTGTACTAAACTGTCTCTGATAGCAACTGTAATACCTCAACCCCAGTTACCCAGAGTCGGTGCATTATTACATAACATTGGCATGAACACAAGAAAGATCAAGTCTCAAAAGACCGATTAGTTTAGTATCCTTGTAAACACTAGATACATTCATAAAGTTTTACATTACCTCATAAAAAAATTTTGTCTTCATATCCCCTCATACTATCCCTTCTGGTCATTCATAAATTACTTCTTCATAATCTTGGGAAAAATAAAACATTGAAAGTGGTGAGCTCAAATGCTCAGTAAGGATAACATTATAGAAGAATCTTTCATAGATAAGAATAAACACTTAAGGCAATTTATAACTAAAACAAAATCCTTTTAAACTTAAACATTAGAATAAAATGGCAAAGATAAAATGAAATAATTCCATTTACTTATTCACATTGATATTCTAATTGTCTAATGATCACATGAAATATCAATAACCACTTTCATAATGATGTAATGCATAATGCCAGACTATCATAAACACATATCCAAGGCCTCGTGCCAAGACTACAAATAATATTTTTCCAAGGCCTTGTGACGAGACACTAGTTTGTCTCATTAGACCTACCGATGCATCGAGGAGCTATAACGGGCTCCACCCATCACTTATTAAGTCCAATGCATTACTCATATGAAATGGTTTAAACATAACATAAACATTCATATTAAAACTAGCATACGTAATGTCAATACGTTAACCACAAACCATGAATGGTATAAGAATAGCACCTAACTCATTCGATACAATATGGAAGATTGTATTGTATCACATTAACCTCAATCAAGAATAATGAAATATATTTACATATATGAAAATAATCATCAAAACTATTTGAGATAAATATCCCCCTTTTTCATGAAATCATTTAAAAGTCACACTATTAGTCAAGAAGCCATTTAAAAATAGATTTTTGAATCAAAGTGTCCCATACCACTTTGAAACTTTTAAAAGGAGTTTTAATTTTAAAACTTTAATGTCTATATAAATAAATCCTTAAAACAAATTTTAAAACATGGACATTAATGAGCAAGATTTAGAAGAATAAGTCTTTAAAACATTTAAAAATGGTATTTTAGTTAGAGTTTCTAACCAAAAGAGAGACACTTGAATACAAATAATTAAGGTAATCAAAACATTGTAATATCATGAGAATAAATTAATTCATGATATACTATGTCAAAGTACATTATATACACCACATAAATGTGATTTGGTTTATAACAACAAAGAAGTCTCAATGGAATGTAAATTGATATGCAATCTCTCATAAAGGTTGTATCCTTAGGTTAAGGATAAATCAATGACATAGTTACGTGTGCAAAAAATATAAATACACTAAATATGATTGGATATTTAGTTCAAAACAATCAAAGTGAATTCACATATAATCTTATAAAAACAACACCAATGAATTGGATGTTTAACTCAACAAATGGAGAATGAGTTAAAATTACTCTTATCAAATTCATATCGATGACATGAAAAGTTGTCAATGGAGTGATTATGTATATCAAAAGTATATGCTCAAGAAGGGGAGTGGAAATTATGACATAATCAGATGAATAGTGATTCCACACATAATCTTGGAGTAATATAATCAATGAAATATGCGTCAATCCAAATGAGTAGAAATTGAAATTTCAAATTCCCTTATCGATTAGGTAACTTACGAAACATAATCCCATGAAAGAAAGATCATACCATGATGATGTAAATATCCATAAATTAAAGTATATTACACAATGAATATAATCATGGGAAGTACACACACCACATGCAATAAATAAGTGGTGAACAATGGAATTCTCACGGAATTAAAAGTGATATAAGAAACCCCTTACTTTGTACTTTCTCCTTGGTCGATGGTAGTTCGACCTCCTGTATAACGGTGAAATAATTTTAATTTAATTACTCAAGAATTATTTACATTAATATGATATCATATACGATCTTTTAACATTGATTTTTTAATAATATCATAGTATTATTGTCGTTTCGGGTGTTAACGGATTCATTTTACTTTATACTATTTGTTATGTGAGCTGTATTTGTTATGGATGGGATGTATTTTATTCATATACAGAATGATATAATGTTTCTAATCATTATTTTAATCATAAAATTAGAATTATACTTGAATGGATATGATGGAGAATGAATCTTATCGCATTCATGGAGACGGTAGTCCGTACGTACGCACGAGCGACAATATCATTCTTTTGATATTAAAATAATATTTAATTGGATAGTATATCATATATACAGAATCATATTCATGGTATATTTATTATTTAAATGAATTACAAATCATTATTATACCCATCCAAATAGTAATATATTGAATAACAATTACACCAAGACGTGGAGACGGTAAGTCGTACGTATGCACGTATGGTGACATGTCATTAAAAGGATGGATCGAATACTGAATATGGTTATACCATATTTATAAAAACATCATAGTATATATAAGATACTGGAGTTATTATTTTATAAAGGGAATAAAAAAGAAAGAATAAGGTGAAGAAGAAAGGAACTTGAAAGAGGGTGGTGAAAACATTACCTCTTCTTTGGGTTCTTCCTTTTGATTTGATCAAAAGGACCCCTTAGGATGGCTTTCTGATCAAACTAAGGCATCTAGGCTTTATTGAAGGAAGTTGAGAGAGTATCTAGGTAGGGGTTTTCCTAACCAAAAGGCTTTGAATGTGTGAATTAGTGAGAAGGGGGAGTGCCCTTTTATAAGAGGGGTGAGGGGCACCTTTGGAAAAGCTAGAAATATTATTTTATAATAAATTCATATTCCGTTTCTAATTGCTCCAAAGTGTATTATTTAAATTTTAAGGTGGGGATGGGTCTAAAAACGCTCAACCAATATAATTTAGATAGGTTTGGGTCATTATATTAACCTTATCTTTTGTTTTAACTCTTAGTTAATTAGTTTGAAACTTACCATGCCACTTTGTATTTTTATATTATATAGTTAATAAACTTAAAATATACATCAAAGAGACCCCCAAGTGGTCAATTAATGATACAAATATAATGATATATGTCTCTTTTCAGAACCTTAAATTTTTAGGAATTTAATATAAATTAATAATATAATATTAGTTATAAAAACTCTTTTATGTCAATTTTGAGACTATTCAATAATTGATTTTTGTAAAAATCATAACAGAATGATTACTTCGAAAAAAGTTAATTATATTAATCCTAAAATTTCATAGTATGATATAAAATTATTGTAATTCATTAAAAGTCTCCAGTTATATTTATTTGGGTATTTATAATATCAATTATTTTATTTTTTCACTATTGTGGTAATTACTGCATCATCATTGTGTCATAAATAAATTTAAAAATTTAATGTCTAAAAATAATAAATATATATAATTGTGTATAAAATATTTTTATATTTCTAATGAATATTTATAGTATAAAATCCAACATATATAACCCAATGTAAAAAATGTTTTCTAAAAGATATATTCTTATGTCATTTTTGTAATTACTTTATCTTAATTAATATAAAGTGTAATTATCACTTACAAGTGGATCCATGATGTCCCCAAATCGACCCAATGATGCCCATGGTCGGAAATGTATCAACCAATAGGGTTAAGACACGTTTTAGGGTAATTTAATATTATTATAATATTATTTTTGTACCATTATTTATCAGATTTACCTTTTAACCATGGTAAATAAAATATTAACCGAAGTAATTATTCAAAATGACTAAAAATTAAAGTTACCTATCTACAAAATTTGAACATCCTGATTCTAAATATGGAATCCATTTTTCCAAATTAAAAACTCAGAAGTGGAAGAAATTAATTTGATATTAATTCCCATTGTTAAAACAAAAAGCGTGTTTTTAAGAGATAAAAATTATCAAAATATTGACACTGGTTTATGTCCGGTTTAATTGTAAAATTATGTACAATGACCCAAATTGTATTACATGGTAAAAATATATTCTAAATATAATTTAAAACCACTAAAATTCATAATTAATCACTATTAATTATTTCGATTAAAAAAGTTGTTTTTAATTAAAATTTAGTAATTTTCACTATTCATCAAAATATAAAAGTTATCCGAAAAGTACCAAAATTTCACCCTAGGATAATTTAATTATTAAAAATACAAAAATGAAGTCTATTTTACCAAATTAAAAACATCAATGTTTCATTTATTAATTTAAAAATAATTCCCTCTTTCGAAACCAAAAGGCATATTGTTTAGAAATAATAACTATCAAAAGTTTGACACTTGTTTATGTCCAATTTCAAGGTGAAATTACTTAAAATGACAATCATTGGATTAAATAGTAAAAATATAATCTATTTATACTTCCAAACCATTAATATTTATAATTTAACAATATAAATTATTTTGATTAAAAAAGTTATTTTTAGATAAAATAAAGTATTTTTCACTATTCACCCAAATATGAAAGTTATCAGAAAGACACCAAAACATTATTGAAACTAAATTATTATGTCCCGATTCTAAAGAAGAATTTTATTTTGTCAAATTTAATATATAAAAGTTTCAACTATTGGATTTAAAAAGGATTCAACATTAAAAGGCGGTAAAATTTCATTTTTTGAAAAATACTTCTTTTATATGAAAAAAAAATGAAATTGTTTATAAATCATGTCTTAGAAACTCATAATATGGATTAAAGATATAAGGATAATATAATATTTAAAAATTCAATTAATACTATTCATAACCTCTTTTGATCATCTAGTTTGGTAAGTCGTGGTGCGCTTGAACTCAGTGTTGCGTACAACACACGCTATTGTATTATTCAAAGAGAAGTGTATCGTGGAAGATTGGGGTGTTACAAGTGGTATTAGGGATGGAACTGATACTAATGGAATGAGTTTATGTTATCCTTTCTCATTATTGTATGGAAAGATAGGATACTAGAATGATTATGAATATGATTTTTTTAATGGTTATGGCATGGTGTAATTATATTCTTGGAAGGTATTTCTATCATTATGTTTAAAACATTTATTATAAAATATAATTAAATATTTTTATTTGTTTTGAACCATTGATATGAGTACCAAATGATTGGATATCATCATGGGTTATTTCTGGTATTTTTTCTGTACTTTTTTTAGGGTTTTTGGGATTATTGATGGTTTGTGCACGGTTTGAGCACGACTTAAAAAATGGTTCATCCTAGAAAGAATGTGGTCACATGGTTGGAACACAGTTAATCTATGTGTGAATACAAACCATGGAACCCTTCCAGTGTCCCTGTTTTGGGTTCATGTTTAGGTGCACGATTATTACAAACCAAGGGACTTAACGTGGAAAACCATGAGTACAAATTTTGAATCCATGAAAATATAAATTAAAATCTTAAAACCCTATAATTGACCATAAAATACTCTTTATACAACCTAAATGGATTCTTTTTTTCTTTTAGGATCCTTATAGATACATTTTGACTCTCCAAACCTCATTTTAATGCAGATTGAAGCACCAATAGAAGCAGTGATCTTTTTTTGGTGAGTTCTTTTATTCTTGATCTTAGATCTATCTTCTAATCATAATTACTTCTCCCTAGATTTTGTGATGGAATTGAGTTTTGTTGAATAATGGTAGCTTTTTTTGTGATTTGGATCAAGGTTCTATTCTATCTTCTTTCAGGATCTATATTCTTAGACCGGTGATTTCCATCTAAGGATACACATCTCATATTTGTTTCGGTTGAATTCCAAATATTACAAGTACATGTTTATATGATGTTATATCTTTTTGTAATTAATTTTTGTTTCATAAATTCATATATATTTGTATTTATTAATATATTTCTTTTATTCTATGTAATTTATCGTTTAAATTTCTCTTAAAATATTCTTTGACCAATTTTCCATTGAATTAAACATGTCATGAATTTAATTAAAATAAGCTTGATCTTTCTGACCTTTGGTGAATTATTTAATTCCATGTTTGTTTTGATTTATTTTTAATGATCTCTTAAAAGGTTATTTTGGTGGAAATCAGGGATTTTGAATGGTATTTGATTTATAAAACAATCATCCATGATATGAATTGAATGAATTGAACTATTTGGTTGTTTATAAATATTTTCAAATGCTTGAGTTTAATAAAGAAGCAAGAACCCTATTTGATTGATTTTACCTTTGTTTTGAGAGGGGTTCTATTGGGTTAATTTAAATGAATTATTTATTTAGATGGAAATAGGTTGTAAAACCATGTTTTGAAGTGTATTCAATCATTTTAAAATTTTATTCCTTCCATTAAATTATTTAGAGATGATTTGATATAAATGATTATTTTAGATTCCCATTTGGCATTTTAATTATGATTTTGGAATGGAATCGGGTATGGTTACCCTTTTTGAATGTTGAAATTGCATAAAATGATTTTAATCAATTTGTTGATTCCTTATAGATGCATTTTCACTTTATGATGACCCTCTCTAGTAATATTCCCTGAATCTAACTGTCTTTATTATTGTACCTCCTACAATTTGGTGCTAAAAATGGATTAATTTATTTGGGGGAGTTTAGTGGTGAGAGTGATATGTGATTTAGGTCCATTTCTCATGTTTGATAAGAAACACAATGGGATCCATGTAACTTGATTACCTCACTAACCTCTTTTGACTAGTTATGGGAACCTAGATAGTTAGATGGGAATTATAATATATATGACTCACTAGTGGACTCACACCCTTATATTTGATCCAAAGAGAACAAGAAAGGTTCAAGCTATGGATTTGTGGCTAGGAAAGTGGGTGTGTGTGGAACTAGTTTTCTTGAGACCCATGAGACTAGATAAAATATTATAAATTAGTCGTGTTACAATTTAATTAGCTATTCTATGGTGGACTCACTATCATACCCAGGTTTTACCCTTGACATCCATATATTTCATCTCAATACATGATATCATTCTTTGTCACTATTTGGAAATGAAGTTTTATTTCTTGATTAATTTATTATTATTATGAACCTTGACTTTATTGAATTGAATCTTGTTCATATTTTAATATTAGGTGCATATTCTCATCATTTAGTGATTATAAAACTTTATCATATGAAATGGGTTTCAAATCATTTCAAGAAAATATTTAGTTTTTAATGGTTTATTGGATTATTTTATATGTTTATTTTGATAAATGGGTTTAAAATGTTTAATACACTATTTTTAAACAAATAATCATACTCCCTTAATTATAATCTTATTTTATAATATTTTACATACCTTATGAAGTAAATTCATATAATATTTGGTGGAACCCTACTAGCCTCTTTATATTACACCCTTCTTTTAGCTTTGAGTGTTTTCATCCACTTATGATCTTATAGTAGGTTTTTATTCTATTGAATTAATTTTTAGTTTCATGTTATTGTGACCAAGGTCAGGAGACTTGGGACATAGTGGATGGTCAGGGACCACCAAGAGATCAGTTTTTAGAATATTTGTTTGATTTCCCGGTTTATATCATCTCCTTGTACCATTTATAATTATATTGATGTATGTATCTAATGTTGTTTCCTCAATTTAATTTTATTATTGTAATGTTTTTATAGTGAAATCATTCCAAGTGGTTATTTCTTGCTTCCAAGGTGCTTGTTTCCAACATGTGGATATCAAGAATTATCTTGGGGTTAGTGGTGAATTAGCTTAGATATCGGTTTAGATGGTATTTCTGGTCGGTTCATTTTAAATGGTAACATAGGAGGTCTTTAATTAAATGGAATTAATTGAATATGGAGTACTTATGTTATCTGGGTGATTCATCATATAAGATAGATTAAAAAATTTTCGAGACTCAAGAGGTAGTTCATGAGAAGTTACTTGATCATGACCACTTCATGATGAGACTTGAGTTACCATGGATGTTGGAACTGGATTTTTTATTTTTAGTTATTAGTTTTATGATGATAAATTATATTTATATTCCCAATGAGACTATATCTGATTATTTGAATCTATTATTATTTTTGGAATGATAATAGAAGGATGACTATAGTCGCATCACGTTTTCACTATCTGGTAAACTGTGGGAAATTGATGAGACCGATCTAGAATTCAACCAATGAATAGTTGTGAGGTTGGTGTGTGGTTTACCAGCCCATACCACCAATATTTTTCAGTACTAAAATGGGTATAAATGTTATACATTATTCATTTTCATATAAGTGACTTCACTTATGTGATGATGATTATGTGGGTTATAAATTTGGATTTTTATACTCCTTTGGAATTTTTTTAGCTTTAAACCCTTAATAATAATTTTAAATCCCATGTGAATACTAAATAGTATCCTAAAACATGTTTTGTTATGTTCATTGAGAAATATTTTCAATGACCAAAAGGTTAGTTTTTTGAAATGTGTAGTTCGAGAACCTAATTATCAAAGACTCTTATGTGATGTGCAAAAAAAATGTGTTAAGAAGAAATTTATGTTATTAATGGATTTAAATGGAAATGGTTTTGATAATTGGAAAAAGGTATTAATTCTTTTGAAACTGTGGAATAATTTATATGTATAGGTGAAGGGATTTTGAAATATAGATTGATTTATATAAAATTTATCATTTTGAAAGGAATGTGTAATGATTTATAAATGGTGGAATATTATTTGTTTTAAAATCAATGGATCTTTTATAAAATTGGTTATAGTTATTGTTTAAATTTTTTAACTCTGTATGAGTCCTCTTTGATGCCTGAGATGATAGGCTTGTGTTTTGTGATGTTCAGAAATTCCTCCCATAACGTCCTTAAAAAATATAAATGTTCTACCATCAATCTAGTTCTTTGAGTAGTAATTTTTCATTTTCTATAAGTATAATCTATTTTATATAACTCTAGTTGGACTCCATATCAAGTGGTTAAGCTAGATACCTTCCAACCTTTGAACACTATAACTGAATTCCTATATTATCATCCACCTTATTATAAAGGAAGACAGGGTTCTCTTGTGGCAGTATAATGTCTTGAATATGTTAATGGGATATTCAATTATCTAAACACTACTATAACTTGGCCTTTTATCAGCACTAAAAACTAACATTAATAGTGATTGAAAAGTGCTGTTAATGCCAGAATAGATAAGGGGGGTCCGCTTTATCAGCGCTCTGAAAAATGCTAATAAGGGCCACCTTTATCGGCTCTAAAAAAAGCACTGATAAAGGATCCCCTTTATCAGTGATTTTTTTTGCGCAGATAAAGGTGGCCTTTATCAGTGCATTTCAGAGTGATAATAAAGGGGACCCCATTTATCCAATCCGGCATTAACAACGCTTTTCTAGCATTGATAAAGGGGTGACTTTATTAGCGCTATCTTGAGCGCTGATAATAGGGCCCTTTATCAGCGCTCTTTTAGCGCTGTTAAAGGAGGCCTTTATCAGCGCTCAAAGAAGCACTGATAAAGGCACATTTCCCTGCACCTACACAACCAGCACCTGGACATCTGTACACCTATACAAAATAGCACTTTCACACGAACCAAGAACTGAAAGACAACAAATATCAAACAATATTTTGACAAACAATTCTATATACATTTACATAACATCATGAATACAAAAAAACACATTTCTATATAAATTTAAAAAAATGTTTTACATGGGTACAATTACAATTATCCAAAAACAGTTATAAAAAATAATGTTACATCCTTTGATATCTGTGATCGTCTATCAAAAATTGTTGTCAATGATATTTGTTTCCAAACAAAGCATCCGTACTCAAGGGAAAAAAATTAACCTATATAAGAAAACTCATATTATTTTAGTAATACAATAATAGAATAAATTAAAAAATTAATATGAAAGAATACATTAATATGGAAATGCGGAACTAAAATATCGAAATGATAAACTAAACTGTTTTCATTCTGATAACAATGTAAGGGAATAATGTAAAATCGATATTTTTTTGGATGATTTATCTCATTTAATAAATACTGATTCTTTCTCTAATGAAAAGATTTACCGGTCACACTGTGCATCGAATTAAGGTGCGGTTGATTCATACAAATCACAAATGACTCATGGATCATTTTCCTAAAGTATCAAAACAATCTGAACGCATTTGTTCACCATATGTCACTTATGTTGTTTTCTAAAGTTAATGTCAATTTCAAACTGATATCAGAAAATTTTAGCCATACTGGTAACACCATGGGTAGGATTGAGGTGTGATTTATACTTACACATCAAAAATGACTCACAGATCATTTTCCTGATGTATCAAAACAACTCGAACACAAATTCTCAGTTGGTTGTATGTCACTTGTGTTGTTTTCTAAAGTTAATGTCAATTTCAAACTGATATCAGACACTTTTAGCCATACCGGTCACACCATGCATCAGATTGATGATGTGGTTGATTTTTAAACATCACAAATGACTCATGTATCATTTTACTAAAGTATCAAAACAATCCGAATGCGTTTTCTCGGTTTTTCGTATGTCACATGTGTTATTTTCTAAAGTTAAAGTCAATTTCAAACTGATATCATACAATTTTAGCCATACCGGTCACACCGTGCATCGGATTGAGGTACGGGTGATTCGTACTCGTTAGAAATGACTCATGGATCATTTTCCTAAAGTATCAAAACAATCTGAACGTGTTTTATCGGTTCACCGTATGTCACTTGTGTTGTTTTCTAAAGTTAAGATCAATTTCAAACTGATATCAGAACTTTTAGCCATACCGGTCACACCGTGCATTGGATTGAGGATGCGGTTGATTCGTACATGTCGCAAATGACTCAAGGATCATTGTACTAACGTATCAAAACAATCCGAATGTTTTTTCTCGGTTTTCCGTATGTCACATTATTTGTTTTCTAATGTTAATGTCAATTTCAAACTGATATCAGACACTTTTAGCCATACCGGTCACACCGTGCATCGAATTGAGGTGCAGTTGATTCATACACATCAGAAATGACTCATGGATCATTTTACTAAAGTATCAATTCAATCCAAATCTGTTTGCTTGGTTTTTCGTATGTCACTCATGTTGTTTTCTAAAGTTAATGTGAATTTCAATCTGATATCAGACACTTTTATCCATAATGGTCACACCATGCATCTGATTGAGGTGAGGTTGATTCATACATGTCACAAATGACTCATGGATAATTTTACTAAAGTATCAAAACAATCAGAATGCATTTTCTTAGTTTTCTGTATGCCATATGTGTTGTTTTCTAAAGCTAATGTCAATTTGAAACTGATATCAGACACTTTTATCCATACTGGTCACACTACGCATCGAATTGAGGTACAATTGATTTATACATGTCACAAATGACTCATGGATAATTGTCTTAAAGTATCAAAATAAACTGAACACATTTTCTCAGTTTTTCGTATGTCACTTGTGTTGTTTTCTAAAGTCAATGTCAATTTCAAACTGATATCAAACACTTTTAGCCATAAGAGTCACACCATGTGTAGGATTGAGGTGTGATTGATTCATACACATCAAAAATGACTCATGGATCGTTTTCCTAAAGTATCAGAACAATACAAACACGTTTTCTCAGTTTGTCGTATGTCACTTGAGTTGTTTTCTAAAGTTAATGTCAATTTCAGACTGATATTAGACACTTTTATCCATATCGGTCAAACCGTGCATCAGATTGAGGTTCAGTTGATTCTTACATGTCAAAAATGACTCATGGATCGTTTTTCTAAAATATCAAAACAATATGAATGTGTTTTCTCAGATTTCCGTATGTCACTTTTGTTGTTTTCTAATGTTAATATCAATTTAAAACTGATATCATACACTTTTAGACATACCGGTCACACCGTGCATCGGATTGAGGTGAGGTTGATTCTTACGTGTCACAAATGACTCATGGATAATTTTACTAATGTATCAAAATAATATGAACACGTTTTCTTGGTTTTCCATATGTCACTTGTGTTGTTTTCTAAAATGTCAAATTCAAACTGATATCATACACTTTTACCCATACCGATCACACTGTGCATCAGATTGAGGTGAGGTTGATTCGTACAAGTCAAAAATGACTCACGGATCATTTTACTAGAGTATTAAAACAATCTAAATGGGATTTCTCGGTTTGTCGTATGCCACTTGTGTTGTTTTCTAAAGATAATTTGAATTTAAAACTGATATCAGACACTTTTAGCCATACCGGTCGCACTGTGTGTCAGATTGAAGTGTGGTTGATTCATACACATCAAAAATGACTCATGGATCATTATACTAAAGTATCAAAACAATCTGAACGTGTTTTCTTGGTTTACCGTATGTCACTTGTGTTGTTTTTTAAAATTAATTTCAATTTCAAACTGATATCAGACACTTTTAGCCATACCGGTCACACTGTGTATAGGACTGAGGCAAGGTTGATTTGTACATGTCAGAAAATGACTCAAGGATCTTTTTCCTAAAGTATCAAAAATATCTGAATTCATTTTCTCAGTTTTACATATGTCACTTTTGTTGTTTTCTAATGTTAATGTCAATTTCAAACTAATATCAGATACTTTAATCCATCACGGTCACACCGTGTGTCAAAATGTGGTGTGGTGGATTCGTATACATAACAAATGAACCATGGATTGTTTTCCTAACGTATGAAAACAATCCATACACGTTTTCTCAGTTTTCCATATGCCACTTGTGTTGTTTTCGAAAGTTAATGTCAATTTGAATGTGATATCAGACACTTTTAGCCATACCGGTCACACTGCGCATTGGATTGTGGTGCAAAAGATTCATACATGTCAAAAATGAGTCATGAATCATTTTCCTAAAGTATCAAAACAATCCGAGGGCGTTTTCTTAGTTTTCCATATGTCACTTGTGTTGTTTTATAAAGTTAATATCAATTTCAAACTAATATCAGACACTTTTAGCCATACCGGTCACACCATTTGTCAGATTGAGGTGAAATTAATTTTTTTTGCATTAAAAATGACTCAAGGATCATTTTTTGAAAGTATCAAAACATTCTGAATTCATTTTCTTAGTTTTTTGTATGCCACTTATGTTGTTTTCTAAAGTTAATGACAATTTGAAACTTATATCAGACACTTTTATCCATACCGGTCACACTGTGCGTTAGATTTAGGTGAGGTTGATTCTTACACATTAAAATGTCTCAAGGATTGTTTTACTAAAGTATCAAAACAATCCCAATGCATTTTCTTAGTTTTCAATATGTCACTTGTGTTATTTTCTAATGTTAATGTCAATTTGAAAATGATATCAGTCACTTTTAGCCATACCAGTAACACCGTGCATCAGATTGAGGTGAGGTTGATTCTTACAGGTCACAAATAACTCATGGATCGTTTTACTAAAGTACAAAACAATCTGAACACGTTTGATTAAATTTTCTTATGCCACTTTTGTTGTTTTTGAATGTTAATGTCAATTTGAAACTGATATCAGAAACTTTTATCCATACCGGTCACACTGTGAATCAGATCGAGGTTCGGTTTATTCATACATATCAAAAGTTACTCATGGATCATTTTCCTAATGTATAAAAAAAATCCAATTGCATTTTCTCAGTTTTCCGTATGTCACTTGTGTTGTTTTCTTAAGTTAATGTCAATTTCAAACTGATATCAGACACTTTTAGCCATAAAGGTCACAACATGAATCAGATTGAGGTATGATTGATTCGTACAAGTCAAAAATGATTCATGGATTTTTTTCCTAATGTATCAAGACAATCCGAATGCATTTTTCTAGTTTTCTGTATGCCACTTATGTTGTTTTCTAAAGTTAATGTCAATTTGAAACTGATATCAGACACTTTTAGCCATACCAGTCACTCTATGCATCGGATTGAGGTGTGATTGATTCATAAATGCCATAAATGACTCATGTATCATTTTCCAAAAGTATCAAAACATTCCGAACACGTTTTCTCAGTTTTTCATATGTCACTTGTGTTGTTTTCTAATGTTAATGTCAATTTCAAATTGATATCAGACACTTTTAGCCATACCAGTCACACCATGCGTCAGATTGGGGTTCAGCTGATTCGTACACATCACAAATGAATCATGGATCATTTACTTAAAGTATCAAAACAATCCAAATGTGTTTTCTTAGTTTTCCATAGGCCACTTGTGTTGTTTTCTAAAGTTCGTGTCAATTTGAAACTAATATCAGATACTTTTAGCCATACTGGTCACACTGCACATCAAATTGTGGTGTGGATGATTCTTACATGTCACAAATGACTCATAGATCTTTTTACTAATGTATGAAAACAATAGGAACAAATTTTCTCAGTTTTTTATATGTCACTTGTGTTGTTTTCTAAATTTAATGTTAATTTTAAATTGATATCAGACACTTGTAGCCATACCGGTCACACCGTGCATCAGATTGATCTACGGTTAATTCGTACACATCACAAATGACTAATGGATTTTTTTAATAAAGTATCAAAACAATCTAAATGCGTTTTCTCAGTTTTTCATATGTCAGTAGTTCATAAGAGTCTCTCATTAAGTTATTCTTTACTAGAAACTCAAGTGATTTCTAAAACCATTTTTTATAATATAAGGATATGAAACATAAGAAATGGTGATCATAGATGATTAATAAGTGTAAACAAGGGAGATATCAATGATCATCTAAAGATAACATATGTAGTAGGAATTCACCTTCATTGTCTGATTTTTTTTACATTCTTCCATCAGGTATGCTGCCCATTCATTTCTGAACACATCTATATCATCTTGTGAATAAGAGTTTTTGCAATAGTCATAGTAGTACTGAAAAAATATAAATACACAAAGGATTAATAAATATTTAAATGAACTAGTAATTATTTTCAAAAATACTTCTTCAGGGATGCTAGTTTGTTTATGAAATATGATCTCTTTCATAAATTTACAAACATAATAACTTCAATCCTTTCTGTTTGTTTGTTTTGGACACTGTAGAAACATACAGAAAAATAAGTAATCTATTTTTATATGTATTTAGATAGTTCAATATAATTATATATACCCTGATACTTCTCCATTTTTAGATCTCATGCGCCTTGTCATCCTTATGCCCTGGATTAATTCCAGCCTTTAGATGATATTCATACACCACCCTATCATAACAGAATCCTCATTAAAAGATAATATAAATTATATGACTATATATTTATTTCTAAAATATTGTATATAGTGTATTACAAATTGAAAATCGGTATCATGCGTGGTTGGTTTGTTGGATATCCATACAGTGAATCCAAAAAATAAATCTTTGGAGTATCCAAATTGACTACAATGAGCATCAAATCCTACCTAAAAACACAAAAAGCAATAAGTAATGATAAAAATAAAAATATAATTGATATGATTAAAATATAGTGTTTTACCCCTGCAACGTTTGTATTAAAAAGAGCTTGTGAGTCGTAATTTTGCATTGAAACGTTCTGAGTAGGTTTGACATTAATTTATCCTGAAAATCAAAATCTATTTCCTTTTGTTGTGTATACATAGTGTGAGGAATAACGAGTCCAAATTTATATTCACAGGAAAATACATTCAATTGTTTTTCATATATACACCTTCAAAAAATATGAAATGTATTTAGCCATAATTATCAGAGTATATCAGATTCTATAAAATCAAATCATGAAAACATACCTCATGTATTCATTTATAACTGAGGAGCCTAGCTAGTCACATGTGATGATTTCAGCTACAACGTCAGCACTAATGATCGTACAAATCTTTTTCAAAAACAATTGTGTGATTATTTCCGCCTTTCATTTTCATATCCACGTGAGCTTGCAATGATATTAAATGTGGATATAGAATGGGTTGGATGAAGGTGCCCTCGGTAGAGCATTTTGATCGTTTGGTTGATCCTTTTGAGCCGTTATTTCATTTTAGCTCCTTCCTTTTGTCCTTATGTAAAAATATTCACCATTTCAACCCTATTATAATTAAATTTTAAATGTTATTATTGAAAAATGAATTAGAAATGAATAACTCTTGGTCGACATGTTTTTTTACAATATTAGACGGCCATACAAGGAATGTTCCAATAGATTTTTCAACTGTATGAATGTCATCATCATCATTTGGCACGGGAAGCTCGACATTCTTCTCATGATATACGTTAATCGACACTTTGATAAGACGGGTTAGAAGTGGTCTGGAGTGTAGTGTGTCATTTTGTATATTGAACACCATAGCCCTCGCTACAAGGCGATGGGTGGGAGTTGACAGATATAAATTACAATCATTTTCACCCTATAGAATATTATTAGAATAAAGGTATTAGTGTCTATGTGATTCACATTTCATAGAAACAAATATTAGAACATTTATTACCTCAGTTAAGTCAGGTCTTTAAGGGGAATGGATTACCTCAAAGCTGGTGGGGGAAGGTGAGGCAGGTTGTTCTTCAGTTGTTTCCTCTCTTCTCCTCTCCCCAATCAAATTTTCTAGCAACTCTCCCTAACTTTGGAATTTTTATTCAAGGGTAGTTAGTTTATCTCTCATCAATTTCATTTCTTTAGTTTGTTCCTCTTGTTTTTTTTCTAAATATATGTCTGGGTTGTCACCCCAAAACCTATACCTCTGACGCATCCATACTGTTCTGGATGTTTCAAGGCTGGTGAAAGTATGTCTGCATCCTGTGCGGGTGTTGTTGATTCTTTTGACTATGTAAAATACAAAATATGGGAAAATAAGTAATCATTGTTATGTAATAGTTATTTAAAGAAAAAAATATATATTATTTCATACTTATACATGTTTCCCACACATTTTGTGTATTTTTATCTACTGATTTACCCTCTTTATTAACACGAGCCTCCTTCCATTGCACATGGCATGTGATGAAAGTGGCTTGGAATTTTGATTAATCAATCTTCATATAAATAGAGAAACATGGTTACTATGTTTTTTTATGTCACATAAAAGTATTACAGTACTTTTAAAATACATACCAATTGTGTTTCTATTTAAGCATACCCCAACCTTGCTTTACGGTAGGGGTACGCTAGTTTTGTTGCCCGTTCTTTATTTTCTACACTCATTTGTTGTTTCATAAATAAAAAATTGTCAATCAAAGTGATGAATACAAGAAATTTTAAACAACGTGTTACCAAAAACAATGTACCTAAAAAGTATGCTCTACATGATGGTTGAAAAATGCATCCCACGCTCCTTGGGAATCCTGTGTGCATAAAGAGGAGGTGGGTGT
This sequence comes from Viscum album, assembly GCA_963277665.1. Classification (NCBI taxonomy): domain Eukaryota; kingdom Viridiplantae; phylum Streptophyta; class Magnoliopsida; order Santalales; family Viscaceae; genus Viscum; species Viscum album. The sequence goes on from OY728156.1 coordinate 540,647,376, forward strand.
GGCTTGATTTTCCCTTCAAGATCTTTCAGATGATATTTCGTTAAAATGGTGCAAAAGACTCTATGAACCCTTCCTTCTAGTCTTAATATATATTCTTTGTGTGAGACATCTACAATAAATGCACTCTAAAAGAGATGATTTAGAGTTAGTCAATATTTCAATATTTTATTTTATTTTATTTTAATAAATTAAATAAATGATATTGTAATTCTACTATAATCTCTTCCCATATTAATGTTTTCAGCCTACTGACAACATGGTGCCACGACTGTATATCAATCAACACACGTTTCTAAGTGATGATTCCAATGTAGTTACTAAATATGGATTTTTTGGGGTTTACATGCTGGCCTCGCTTATTCTATCCCACCTCATATTTGATGCCTTTTTGTTTTGACTTAAAGATTTTGGCTAAAACTGTCAAACTACGATGCACCTGTTTTTTTGTGCCACCAGGGTTTCATTGCCTACCATTTCTTTAGTTTTGGCATCATCATTATGTTCCTACAAAGTGCTAGAATCATCACTAGGACTAGCTACAAGAGTTTTCGAAACATTTTGTACCTAAGTAGTTGGACTAGCAGCAACAGGTTAAGAAACGTGTTGTACCTCAGCAGTGGGACCAGCTACAACAGGTTGAGAGACCTGTTGTACCTCAGTAGCGGGACCAGCTACAAAAGGTTGACAAACCTATTGTGTCTTGGGATTGGGTGCATCAGCAGGTGCAAGAGTCATTATCTATAGAAGTGGATTAACATTTAATTTAGATTACATAAAAGCAGCAACGAACAGATAATAACATAATGTTACATAATCTATATTAAAATAAGAAATAACCTTATTATTGAACTATCTTTTTTTAAAGGCTGTTGGGATTTGACCCCTCTATCAACTATCCATGTCCCTTTATTGTGGTCACCTCTGATATAAAAAATATCGTCTACATTGGGACCACAGAGAAATGATTATAAAGTCCCAATGGAAGTTTCATCCTCCATTTAATTTTCATTTGACCCTTAAGTTGTTTTGGTCGATAATGGAACAATTGACCAGTTTCGTTTTGTGGGATCTGGAACATAAAATACTTGCACTACCTGTGATGCCATTATAAATGGTTTGTCTTTCTCCCATTACTTACTGAAATCAGCTTTTACAAATCCCAATTCATCTATTTTAACAACACTCCTATTATCAACCCACTTGCATTGAAAAATCGGAACTTTGAATTCCGTAAAATCAAACTCCCATATTTGTTTGATGATTCCAAAGTATGACATATTCACATAAATTGGATTTCGGTCCTTAGCACCAGAACCATGCATCGCTTCAGCCATAAGTGTAACCCCACTATTGATCATGGTACTGTCTTCATTATGTTCATTAGTATAAAATGTATAACCATTAACTAATTAAGCATTGTAAGATAATACATACACACTTAGTCCTCTAGCTGGCTATAGAAGTCGGTCTGAAATTGACTCTAAATTTTCATCTGACTTCTTAAAAATATGGTCTCGAAACCATCCTATAAACTGTAATTTATATGTATATGATATCCATTTTTCAGCCCTATATGGATTCAATTGCCTAAGAATATCTTTGTGGGTTTCGACATATGGGTCAACGTCGAAATTGTTATGCAAAACATAAAGGTGGGCCTGCTCACAATCTATAATATTGATTGTGACAACCTATCTTCCAGAAAGTATTTCACCCTCAATATGCCCAGTGGGATGTGATTTAGGTAGGCCAATTCTTTCCACACCAGATAGGTATTCGGTATATAATTCAACGGCTTCTTCAACAATATATCGCTCCGCAATACAACCCTCAGGATGACTTCGATTTTTGACACACCCTTTCAAAATATTCATATACCGTTCAATGGGGTACATCCATCTATAATGTACATGGCCACATTGTTGAATCTCTCTTACTAAGTGGACCACCAAATTAACCGTCATATCAAAAAATGAAGGTGGGAAGAACATTTTTATTTCACATAATATGATAGAAATTTCTCTTTCCATAGTTGGCAATTTCACAGGGTCTATAACATTGATGCATATAGCTTTGAAGAAGAAACACAATTTCATTAATTTATAGCAGACATTATTGGGTAAAATGCAATGTAAAGAAATAGGAATGAGATATTGCATCAAAACATAGAAGTTATGTGATTTTAGAACTTTTAACTTCAAATATCTCATTGAAACAAGGTTCCTGATATTTGAAGAATACCCCTCTGGAACCTTTACATCATTCAAGATGTTGGAAAACTGATATCTCTACTAACTGGAAAGAGTGTAAGCAGTGGGAAGAAGAAATTTTAATTTTTCACCCTTCACTGGTGCTAACTATTCTCATATTCTCATATCAACCATGTCCAACATAGCCTTAATTATATCTTTTTTTTTCAGGTGTATTTAGCAACGTGCTGACGACACTATAAAATATATTTTTTTCTACATGCATAACATCATGAAAATGTCTGACATACAGTCAATTCTATTATGGTAATTCAAAAAAAAACTGATCTCTTTTTCCAACTGATATTTGTAAGGTTTTTCAAAGCCAGTTTACCAAAATTAGTGTCCACATTTTTAACTTTCTCAAACAATTGATCGCCTGTTAGTGGAGATGGTGTTGTACGCTCATCTAAACTTCCATCGAATGATGTCGTCCCAGATTGGTACTTATATCTTCGGGGTAGAAATTTACAATGTCCTTGAAACACGGTTTTTGATGAATGTTTCAACCTAATTGATTGTGTACCTTGTTCACTAACAGGACACCCTTGAGTTCCTTTAATGCTATATCCTGGCAAATTTTCATAAGTAGGGAAGTTATTTATCATCTCGTACAATATGGCTCTCAAAGTGAAATCTTTATTTTTTAAGCATCATACAATGTAACACCTGAATCCCACAAAATTTCAAATCTTCGATCAATGGAGCTAAATAAACTTCAATATCATTACCCAGTTGTTTTGGTCCTGACATAAACATAGATAACATGATGTATTTTCATTTCATGCATAACCATAGTGGTAATTTATAATTTACCAACATAAACGGCCATGTATTGTGACTGTTGCTTTGAAAACCAAAAGGATTCACTCCATCTATAGATAACGCAAGACAAAGGTTTCTCGAATATTTTTGAAATTTAGGATACTTAGGATAAATTCTCTTCCACTAAGGAGAGTCTACCGGGTGATGTAGTATCCCATATTTAATTCTTGTATCTGCATGCCATGTCAATTGTCCAGATGTCTCCTTACTTCCATATAGGCGCCTAAACTTTGTAATGATTGGAAAGTACCATACAAATTTAGTAGGACTAGATTTATCTTTCTTATATTGAGAAGAACAACAATTTAGGCATTCTTTAAGTGATTTTTGGTCCTTGAGAAATAGTATTCAATCATTCAGGAAGGCATGTATTCTTTCAGAGATCATACCCATTGAGCGTAGCATTCGTTTGGCTTCGTATGTTTGGCTCAGGAGCTCATTATCTTCTGGGAGCATGTCATCCAGGAGAGAAAGTAGTTCCGTAAAACTGGTGTCACTCCACCCGTTTTCTACTTTCAAATTATACAGCTTCAGTACGGCTGGCAGTGCTATATATTTAGTGCAACCAACATACAATGGCGTCTTTGCACAACTTTTAAAATTCTCAAACATTTTTGGGCAATAATGAAGTTCTTCTTTTAAGGTCCTTGTAATTTCCTCAATACGATCTTCATGATCATTCACATCTGTAATCACATCATCCATATGGTCATCTTCATTGTTCATACTTGTAATCATATTATATGATTCATAAAATGCAGTGTTATCCTATACACTACCTACATTCGTTCCTTCTCTGTGTTTATTCCAACATGTACAAATCTAATCTATTCTGTGATAGATCAAGTGTTCTATCAACTCATCTAGACTAATTTGTTTGGAATAACAATAGCATTAACACAGACAAAGGATTTGAGAAGGTTCATATGCATGATCTTTTGAAAACTTGATAAACTCTTTCACGCCTTCTTCAAACTCTTTTGTCAACCGAGTGGCATTCATCCATTCTTTTTTTATATTCATTCTATTTTAAATCAAAAGGATGGGTATATAAGTTAGGGGAGAATTAATATGAGAATAATTTAGATAAAAAACTAGATACTTCAAAAATGGTTGGGGGTGTCCTCATTAATAGCAAATCTTGGGCGGTTCATGGGATTCATTCATTCTCTTCCTCTCTTTGATCCCCCCAGATGAGGGGTAGTTCTTGGGAGTTCTCTATAGTGTGTTAGTTATTTCTTCTTTCATACATCCTCCATTACTATTATCCTTTACTTCCCTATGATTTGGGATGATTTTAACTAGGATTTTTTTGACGATTTCACTATATCATATTCAAATCAATTCAGATGATATAGATTTTGTTTGTATTGGCTAGAGGTCATCCTCGTATGATGAACGCACAATGTTTTGTGTTGTTTTGGTGGTGTTGTGTTTCCCAATGAGTTTTTAAAATATTATTCCTAATTATATTAAGGTTAATAATTAATTATAAGTTTCTATAATTAATTATTTGGGAGTTGTGCCTTGATATTGTGTCTCAATCATTGGAGCAAGATTAGATAAGGCATGCATAGTATTGGTTGAGAATGAGTTGATCTTGGTGAGGGGGTTAATCCATTTTTTGAAGTAGGTGGACCCTATAATAAAAAACCATGTTCTAATTTATTCATGATTTTGCATTCATGCCTGAGTATATGTGTTCTATTGAAAGGTATAGAAATCAAGAACAACCTATGTAAATAAATAGGGTGTTTTTGATCCACCAAGAGATAGAGTGAAGGTTCTATTGAGTGTTTCTGATTTTTTGATCATCCAGAGATTATGTCTCCATGGAGGTGAGGTTTCAAGTTGTGTTTATGAGAGGATTGGGGATGGTATGAGATTTTTACAGCCTATTTAGGCTTTCTAAGGCTATTTGAGTAGGTATTAGAGTCTTAGGCCTAAAAAGATGGATAATATAGTTTTATATCTCACGTATGATGTGGAACACCCTCTTAAGGATATATAAGAGTCGTGGTGTGTGTGATGAGTAGGATATTTCATATAGGGATTGGTGAAGTGTGATATAGAGGAGTTCTTCATTATAATTGGATTAAGATATCTCCAAGGGGATATGTGATATAGTACCTAAGTGAGGGTCATAGTAATTGTCTGGATGACATAGCATAGGGTATCCAAGGATCTTAGTGTGAGTTTCTTAGGATAGTCATTATTTAGTTTTAATGAGTTTTAATGTGGGAATTAGAAGATGATATAGACTAAACTATCGACGCCTAGATCAAAAATAGCATGTGGGTTGTTACATTACCATGTAGTGAAGAGTGTGTGTTGGTATCAATGAGTAGAGATGGGTCGGGTTTATAGAACCCAGTAGATTACCTTATAGGCAGAATTAGAATGTTGATAGTTTGGGAATAATTTTCATGTATAACCAAGACTGTTTTAAGGAGATTATTATTCAAGGCTAAATGGATGGTGACTTTTATCATTTATGGTCAGACCGACTAAGATATTGGGACTTCATTTTACTTTCACCTAGTTATAGTATGATCATCCATGGGGACCACCTATTGATGATGTGGTTTGGCTAGTACGAGAGCTTGGATATCTAGATACCCTCTTTAGATTACTATTTATATGTTCTGTGGCATGAGACAAGATGTATGTCCTTTATTTAAGTGATAAGGTGTTGGTAGGAACCTAATTTGAGTGAGAAGGCATTGGTCAAAAGGGATTGGTGTGTGACTTCCATGTGATCCACCTATTGATGGTGAATTTTGACTTGTGATAGAGGTTGGATATTGTGATTCCCTCCTTAGATCATTTTTTGTATGATACGATGATGTGAGATATAGAAATAGGGATCACTTAGTATTGGGATGGAGTAGTTTTGTGATATGGTATCTATAGAGATTCCCTCCTCAAATTGTATATATGTGATGTGATGGTTAGACCCACCATAAGTGAGAGCGGAGCAGCTACTATGTTGTGGAATTAGAGGATATGTGAATCACACCCAATGTGAGAGGTTGGTGGAACTGTTATGTTATAAGAAAATATGTGATATTTAAATTGGTATATGACCCACCCTAGAGAGAGTGGGTAGTGGGTAGGAATTGGTAGAAACCCTATTAAGGTTCATTTTTTTCGAACCCAAGGAGAATAGTGCACAATATAGAACATACTAAACATATGTCTCATCCTGTTGGCATGCCTCACCTGATGACATGAATTCACCAACACAGACAGTTCAAACCCTACATGGCCAAACTATATGGTAGTATCCAAAATTAGAAAAAGATCCATACTAAGGGCCACTAGACGGAGTGAAATCCTAATATAGTGTAACAACCATTCACAAAAAATACTCTCTATATTCAGGTTTCTATCATAAGGCTTAGTGGGGAGAGATAATCAAGATCAAACAAGTAACCAACCACATATACATGTGTCACACACACAAGAATCACACAAAAGAATCATGCCAAATCATAATAAATATCAATATTGACAAGAAATGAAAACATAATTACTTCATTAAAATTTAATTTTACTCACCTTAAAGAGGAGGACCCAGTGGAGGAGGAGGAGGAGGCGTTGAAAGCAGAGGTAGCGGAGGCCGCACGGAGGCAGTAGAGGCAGCTCGGAGGCAGCAGAGGCAACAGAGGTAGTGGCGGCAGTAGAGGTAGTGGAGGCAGTGGAGTAGGTGGAGGAGGAGGAAGAGGAGGTGGAGGAGGAGGCAGAGGTGGAGAAGGAGGATGAGGACGCCGCAGTGGTGGAGGAGGAGGAAGAGGAGAAACGACAGAGGAGGAGGAGTAGTAGGAGGAGCCGCATTGGAGGAGGAGGAGCTGTGGCAAGAGGAAGAGGAGGAGAAGTAGGCACTAGAGGAGGAGAATGAGGCGGCGGCAGAGAGGAGGCTCCGGAGGAGGTGCAGGGTAGGGCTTCCACGATTGATAGGGTGTGGGGAGGAGGAGCCCCATCAAGAGGAGGAGGAGGAGAATGAGGTGGCGGCCGTGATAGAGGAGGATGAGAAGTAGGCCACGGTGCAGAGGAGGCAGCGATGGAGGTGCATGGGTAGGGCTTCCACAAAAACTTGACAGGGTGCGGGGAGGAGGATAAGGACCCAGTGGCACTTATAAATCCCGCTGGGACCTTTATCAGCACTAGTAAAAATTACTGATAAAGGGGTTCTTTATCAGTGCTAAAATGAATAGTGCTGATAAAGACTACCTTTATCAGCGCTTTTTTAGCACTGATAATGGTAGGACATTATCATTGCTTTTTTAGCACTGATAAAGGGTGTCTTTATCAGCGCCTTTTCATTTTAGTGCTGATAAAGACCCACTTTATCTACACTTTTGTAGCACTAATAAATCCTTACTTTATCATCACTAATAAATGCGCTGATAAATGTATAAATTTAATAATTTGTTTATATTATTATATATTTATTTAAAATTATATTTATGATAAATATATATATATTTATTAATAATTATAACTCAAAATAAATATATCTTTATTTAGACTTATGAAATTATTTGAAAGGTATATTTATATATATATCATTGAATATATAATAAAATTTATATTTATTTTTTAAATATAATGTAATTTAAATAATAAGTGTACATTTTTTAGAACATATATATTATATGGGTAACATAATTAATTATAAATCAATAACACATCAACGTGATATGTAATTACAATCTATAAATGAACAGTATTCATGCACATATATGATCACATAAAATATACTCATGATATTCATTGACCCCAATTCATTGGAAAACACATTTATATTTATAAATCTAATAAATATAATGAATTAATAAATCTAATAAATATATTTATTATTAATATTATAATTATTTAATTATATATATATATTTTTATGACATGTGTTTTTTATTTAATGTATACAATAAATATTATCAGTGCTGAGAAAAGAATTGATAAATGTAACCTTTATCAGTGCTAAGAAAAGCACTGATAAAGGGATATTTAAAGCGCTAATAAATGTTCCCTTTATGAGCACTAAAAAAATGCTGATAAAGGGTACAACTTTATCAGAGCTTGTTTTCTCACTGATAAAGGGTACATTTATCAGTGATTTTTTTAGCACTGATAAAGTCTAACCCCATTATCAGTGATTTTACATTAGCGTTGATAAAAGTAGGCACCTTCCTTGCCCAGTTTTATGGCTGTGAAAGAATCTTGATTAAATGAAGGTCAATTTTGTCAACTGCTTATTTGAGGGACCTAGACAAGAGTGGTGGGAAGTTGTAATTACCTTTGGTATTAATGAATCAATTACTTGGGAATTATTCAAGGTGGTCTTAAATTAGTTGTTGTATAATGAGGATGTGTGGAAGGGGAAGGTTACTAAGTTCTTGGGTTTTGGTGAATATGAGCTATCAATTATGAAGTATGATAAAAAAATTATCATGTTTGGTATGTTTCATACATGATATTTTTGGTAATAGCTTCAATAAGGCTATTTGTTTTAGAAAAGGTCTACTCCAAGAACATGTAACCTTCCTTCGTATGGTCGGGTTGATTTTTTATTAGGGGAATCTTGATATGAATTTTTTAAGAAAAAAAAGCTTGTGAAACAGCACAGAGGGAAGATATCAAGTTTCTTCATTGATAAAGTACATCCTTCTCAAGAAAATTAATTGACTGTTGTGTGTTTCTAGTACAGAGAACCCATCCATTCTAAGTGGTTATATTCAAAGCCTCCAACTTTTTATGGATGGTATAGCCATTGAGGTCACCTTTAAAGGTTTTATAAGTTGTTCCACATGGAATAAAAAATTCAATTAGGAAAATCAGCTTCTGACTATGGATTATTAGATGAATCATGATAATGGGGCTCGAGACATAGGCATTGGAGTGAAGCTTTTCACTTAATAGAGGAGATTATAGTTTTCAACTATATGATTGAAAATATGGTATATATTGATTTAGTATTTTTATATGGAAGTTAAAACTAATGAGGTTTTTCTTCTTATGGATTATCTTATTTTTTTAAACATTTGTTTTATGATCTTTGTGGATGATATCTTATAGAGCTTTGTTTGGGTCATTTTTGTATTTCTAATGTAAAAATGCTTTTGCTTCCTGATATCTTGTTTCTTGTTCCTTGGTGTTCCTATTATTTTTAATTTATGTTTAAAACTCAATTTAGTTGTAATGGATTATCTCCCTTGTGAGAGAACAATTTTCTATTGTCCATTGACCTAGTTGTGTGATATTTGTTCAGTTGGACATGGATAAACTTTGGGAATGTATTCAAGTAACTTGGATGATGTGGATTTTTAATAAACCAGAAACCTAGTGGTGTTGTCATTTGATTTGATGAGGTCCTTGAGGTTTGAGGCTTGTTTTGGAAAATACTAGCTTACTTTCATATACTTTCCTAGGGCAGAAATCATTTTCAGTTCTTTACCATGATTTTGGATGTTTTATTTTAGATGTTTCTATTTAGTGAGTTGTTGAATTCCCTTCTTTGGGTCGAAAGGACATTCTTTTCCACTATTACACCATTTTGGTGAATCTGAATATTATGGAGAGACCTATTATTGGTCATTAGAAATTCGATAGTTTGGATACATGTGAAAATATTGGTGTGTTGATCTTGAAGGTATGTGTGTGTTGTTAACCATTCCCTGAGTCTCCCATTTGGACAACAAATTTTTTACATGGCAAGATGAGTGATGGATTTCAACTTGTGTCATCATGTCCTTTCATTCAGATTGGGTGATTTACTGGGACATAATATTCTATGTTAGGGAGTTTGTAACATATTTTTACTTATTGTTATGTGTTTTAAACCATTGATTTGAGTACCCAATAACTGGATCTATTTTCTGGTTGTTTCTGGTAAATTTTTGGACTTTTTTTATGGTTTTAAGGACTGTTCATAGTTTTTCCATTATTTGAGCATGGCTTGACAAAGTGTGAAACATTGATAGAAGGGGTCGCACAATTTCCACATGGTTAAACTAAGTGTGCAGCCAAACCATTCAACCCTACTAGTGGCTCTATTTTATGTGCATGATTAGGCATACAATTAGTACTAACCAAGTGACCTAACCCAAAAAACCTTGCTGATGGTAATTAAAGCCTTGAAAATATTAATTAAAATTCAAAAACACCTTAATTAACCCAAAACACATCCCACTATAACCTAAATTGGTTCGTTGGATTTTGGTAGCCCGATAGACCCATTTTGACACTCAAAACCGCATTCGATGGAAGATCGAAGTGATAATTGAAGTGTTGATTCTATTTTGGTGATTTCTTTTATTCTTAATCATTCATATTTCTTCTTCTATTAATAAATTCTCCCTAAAGGTTCTGATGGTATTCAGGTTTAATGGATATTGGTTGGTTTTTGTGAAATTTTTGATCTAGGATCTCTTCACTATTATTTTATGATATATCTTCTTAGCACGGTAATCACCATCAAAGGCAAAACGTCCCCAATTTGTTGTAATTAGATTCCAAATATTCTATGTAGGCGATTTAATTCTTTTTTGTAAAATTTTACTTAATTTTTTCTTGATAAATTAATAGATGTTTGTTTCTGAATATCTAACATGTATTTTATGTAATTTATCCTTAATATTCCTTGAAAAATATTCTTTGAAATTTTTTCCTTTAAATTGAACATGTAATAAATATAATTGATTTAATCATGATCATTCTTGAATTTTGTGAATTTTTTAGTTCCATGATTTTATTGATATATTATTAAAGAAATTTTATAATGTTTTTTTGTGGAATTTAGGGCTTTGAAACAATTTTTGATTTATGAAATTAACTTCTATTATTTGAATTAAATGAATTATACTATTTGATGTTTTCTAAATTGTTTCAAATGCTTGAATGTTTTAAATTACCAAGAACCATATTTGATTTATTTTTCCTTTTTTAAGGGGTTATCTTGGGTTATTTGAAATAAATGATTTATTCACATAGAATAAGGGTTCAAACCCAGGTTTTGAAATATATTCAATTCATTTAAAATTTTAATTCTTCCTTTAAATTATTTAGGGATTATTTGAAATAAATTATTTCTATAAATGGTCATTTGGAATTATAATGATGATTTGGGAATAGAATTGAATATGGTTAACATTTTTGAATGTTGATATTATTTTAAAGGATTTTAATTGAATTATTGATTTTAAATGGGTTAGAGGGATCATTATGATCATCCTATCTGGTAATTGTCCATTGATTTAATGTTCTTGATTATTGTACATACCACTATTGGATGTTGAAAAAGGCATGATTTTCTTTATGGTATTTTGGGGGTGAGAGTGTGATGTGATTTAGGGTTAGTTCCCATGGTTGATAAGGATCCTTGTGTGATACTAATAACTTGATTATCTCACTCACCTATTTTGACTAGTCATGGGAACCTAGATAGTTAGATGATATGACCTAGATATTTTCTTCACTAGTGGACTCACACCAATTTTGTGGATACATTAAGATCATGAAAGTTTCAATCTATGTACATGCGACCAGGAAAGTGGGTGTGCGTGGAACTGGATTTCTAGGGACCTGTGAGACTAGATTTAAGCCCCACTATTAGTCATGTTGTAATTTGATTATCTATTACAAGGTGGACTCACAATCATACCAAGTTTGTACCCACGAAAAAAATATACATGATCTCAGTATATGATAGTGTTCATTCATAATATTTTGAACAAGATTTTCCTTGATTGATTAATTTATTGGTATTATGCACCTTAAATCGATTGAATTGACTCTTTTTCAGCTTTCCATATCTGGTGAATATTTTCATTGTTTCTTGATTGTCTAACATTAGCTTGTGAAATGGGCTTTCAATGATTTTCAATAAAATTATTAGTTTTTAAAGAGAGGAATGGCATATTTTAATGTTTTATTTTGATAAATAATTTTTAAATGTTTAAAACTCTACTTTTAAACTAATCCTCATACTACCTTATTTTTACTCCTCTTTTAACAAACTTGACATACCTTATTAAATAAATTCATTGAATATTTGGTGGAATTCTACTTGGATATTTATAGTACACCCTACTTATACGTTTTTGTGTTTTTATACCTTTATTATCTTATACAGGGAGTTCATTCTCTTTCCTTAATGTGTGGTTTTTAGTTAGGAAAACTGGGCGGGTGACTTGGGACATGGCCGGTGGTCTTGGACCACCAGGAGATGGGTTTTTAGAATCTTTGTTTGATTTATAGTTTTTTATAATCCCCATATACCTATTATGATTAATTTTATGTATTTATCTGATTATTTTTCTATATATAACTTTTATTTTTTTAATATTTTGAGGTTGAAATTATTTACAATTGTTATTTTTTGATTCCTAGGGGATTTTTTCTAACCCGTGGATATCAAGAACACTCTATGAGTTAGTAGTGAATCAACTCTGGTATCAGTTCAGAAAGTATTATGGTTGGTTTTTCACATTTATGGAATTGAGCACATTAATAGTGGGTGAAATTCACATATCCTAACAATCTATACAATGGAATTCTTCTAAACTATGTGGGGGAGTCGGTTCTTCCCAAATCGGGTAATATTATTCTATGGTGGATGAGTTCCATTGATTTGTATACTTTTAGAATAAATATTTATCATAGTTCATGTGATTATCGTGGAATGTTATGATACATTAATTAAAAATATATTTAATGTAATGAAATTAACCTACGCTAAATGGTAAATATAATGTTATATCATTTGTATATTTTTAATGATTGTCACCATAGCGGATAAAATTTATTTACAAACATAGGAATCAATTTTACTGCTGAATAAGGTGGATTGTTTAAACTTCATGCTTCATTTATAATGAATATCTTATGTTCAATTAGAAGTTATGGGTATTAATATTAATTTTTAATTTTTTAAATAGAATAGTAGATCTTTTTTTGTTGAATAAGAATAATTTTATGTAAGCATGTTACTTGTATACGTACATCAGCTATCATGGAACTATTTTTAATTATGAAATTTTTTTGGGAAAGGATAGTTTAATTTATTTATTTAATCCTTGAAAATATTATTAATTTTTTATAATAATGTTTTGTGAAGGACTCTTGGGAAACATTATTTTAATGATTATAAATTTTTAGGAATAAATATTAAAAATTCTTCCATGAAGCTTTTCTTTATTTTCCAATTAGTTTTGAAAATGTATTGAAAATATTTCTATAAAGAGTATATTATAAATACATTTATATGGTAAGGATTAATAATGGTTTTCATTTAATATGGTTTTCTAACCTATCATATTTTCTTTAATGATAGTTAATTAGTTGGAATTTTTTATCACTATGATTTTTTAATTAACATGTTTTAAAAATGTAATATTGTTATACACATCTAGAAAGTGAAGGATTATTTGAAAAAATGGTTACATTTTTATACTCTTTATATGAATGGATTTAATGAATTGTCATGATTATAATATATAATACATACACAATAATTTTAGTTAACCATTTTCATTACATGTTCAACCTTAAAATTTTTAAATGTTATGAATTTATATTTGATGGAAAGATAAATAAGAATAAATCATTTATAGATTTATATTTTGTTAAATATGATAATTAAAGTTATTAAAGAGATTATTATAATTTATTTTCTCTTATATGAGGTCTTATGATTTATATTTAAATTAATGTGAAGTGATTGTTTTTGAAGTTTTTCCCTTCTATTACATTGTTTTATTGTAATCGTTTGATTTTCATGTAATTCTTGATGGGCTTGTTATGAAAATATATGCATCCTTTTTCCTATTTGAGAGGTATTTTATTAGAGATTATTTTTAAATTTATTAATATGTTAAAAATATGATAAGGTCCTTGATAGGTATCTCATGGGGTTTTTTAATTATCCCTTATCCCTTCCCCCTTATTTCTATCTTTATTTAAATTTTTGGGGACGAGAATTGTTACAGAGGTATCCATGGTGAGGGAATAAAATATTATTAACCCTTCCTTTTCCATTCTGGAGTGTCTATAGTTTTAGGAATGATTTCATAAATTATAGAAGTGTTTTTAAAATGATTTCATAATTTATAATGATGTTTTAAAAATGGATTTCAAATTATGTAAGAAATTTTAATTTTTAAAATTTAATGGGGTAAAATTAATTTAGAAGTATTAAAAGTGATTATAATATTTTAGAATTTTTTTTTGAATTTAAAAAGTGACAATAAACTATATTATTATTATTTATAATGTTTTTATTTAAAAATTTCATATATTAAATGAAATATTTACCCACATTCATGAAACTGTGGTTACGTAATGGTAACTGTTGGTTTTAATCGTTTTTATAAAGGTAATGTTATTTTACTAAGGCATTCATAAGGTTAACCAAGTTTATAAAGAATCTTCATAATCATATATATATATTTATATAAGTTATATATGGGTAACATGGATACCCTATAAATTAAATAATGGTAGTTAGTTCCCTATGTATGGGAAATATTATAGTTTCACAAGGGTAATCCTTGGTTTCATTTAATTGTGTAATGGAAACCGTTTAATGTGTAAGGGTAGCCCCAAATATATTTTCCTAATTTAAGGGTAGGCTAGTTCATTCCTGGTTTATGTAAGGTTAAAATGTTTTTCCAAAATCCTTCATAAAGGTAATGGTTTCTTTGTGTAATTGAAGATCTGATATCATTACGGTTTTGTATGGGTATTTTTGTGAAGGTGGAGCTATTTAAGGGTGAATTTGAGTTTCTTTGGCTCACATAAGGGTTATTTGAATATCACGCAAGTGTAGAAAGGTACATAATAGTAAAACCTTATTACCCTTATATAAAGTATATGACTTTTCTGTGGGAATTATTTTTTACATATTTTTTTATAATTTCTTATTCTTCAACATGTGAAACTAATATTTAACTTTTAAAATCCTTAAACCATGGTTTCCATTTCGTTTTACTTATTTAAATTATATTCAACATTTTAATGTTTTTAAATAGATCACAATTAATTTATTTTAAATGAAAATTAAATGGGGAATAAAATATGGATATTTGATGGAGTATTAGAGGAGGGATATCTGTGAATGTTAAAAATGAATTTCTCTTTCCCTTTTTTGTACCACTTTATTTCTCTTGTATTTTGGTGATAAAAAACCTTAACATTTGAGTTTTGTGAAATATTATGGAAATTATATGAGGCTTCTCCTACATTTTATAGGATGTTATCATCATTATCTCTCCTCTATCTATCATAAATCGTGAATTTAATACCATCACATAATAGGTATTTTATTTCTATCATTATTTTCTATTTATGTGTGCTATTAGCATGATTTTTATTCATTTTAGGTATATGGAAAGAGTTCTCATAATTAATATAATTGATTATATGTAATGATTTCGATGTTAAAGGGGAGATATTTCGTGTAATTTTTTAAATTCCTGATCTTTTACCTGTTAGATTATGTATCAAATAATGTTTATTATAAAATATGATTTTTGGTTAGAATATTTATTTTATTTGAAATATAGACTTCTAAAAACTACCTGACATAAAAATAAGTAAAACACTTAAAATGGTAATTGAACCAACTATATGTAAACATGGAATTGGCCAAAAACCTCTTTCTTATTGAATTGATGGATGTAATGGTTTCTATAAACAAGAAATTATTTACTAATTTTGATATTACGGTTCTACAGTAATGATAATGATTTGTGATGTGGGATCATGAAATTGATATGTAAATGTTTAAGGCTAGAAATAATGACTGGTTAATTGAATTATGACGTGTAATTTTAAAAATGGATAAATTATTAATGTATGTGAAAATAATTAGTGTTTGATTTGGCCAATTAGGAAATATGTAATTGATTGTGTTATATGGTTTAATGGAATTTAATGATAAAGAAATTATTAGTATGAATGGATATTTTTTTGGTAAATTGGAGTTATTGAAAAATCAATAATTCTTGAAATGGTGGAACATGTAATTGAAGGTATATTTTTCTGACTTATATGTTGCGATTATATTGATATGTGGTAGTTATGATGTGAAATGGTGGAAATGTGGGGATTTATTTCCTAAGGATGATTTATTGGTGTGTGTTTTATTTTTGTTGTTATAGTTTCCCTATAGTAATGGAATGAATTGTTATTGATTAAAATAAAATGGGTTATGTAAGAATGGGTAAATTAACTCTATAATTAAAATGGAATGTGTGGTTAAAGTAGTTGTTATTTAATATGAAATTAATGGAGTGGATAAATCCATATGGATGGTAATTAGTAAATCTGTAAATGTATTAACTTGTATGGAATGATGGAATACAGTTTGTAGTTCTAGTTCTCCTATGTTATGTGATGAATTTCATAGTGGAAGAGAAAATGGTGGAGGTTGTGAGGCCTTTGTAGTTATATTGTGAATGGGATGGTATTCTAATTAAAAACCCATGGGTCGGGATTATGTGTGTCACTATTATATATTTTATTTTTATTGGTATTTCTAAACACACCCCAACTGTGTCGAGAACTATGTGCTAAATTCAAAATGTTTTGGGGGTATTTTTTTAAAACATCCAAATTGTGAGGAAATATAGTTGTCTACCCATCCCCATCCTCTATTACAAGTGATTTTTAGGTATAGGTAGGGATTTATTATGGATTTTAGTGTAATTATGTTTATTTTTAATATGATGATAATGTGGTTCATAGTGGGGGTAATGCATGGAAGGAGGAGGGAACAAAGATTATGTTATCCATATCATTATACCCTACTATTCTAGTTATGGATATAGGTGAGATTTAATGTGATGTACAAGGTTCTTCGAGTGATATGTTATGTGATATACTAGATGTATTTTTTTAAGATGTGATGTAATTTCTATGGTGTCTTCATGTTAGATGTGATGTGATTGACTTGGAGTCTTCAGTACAGATTATAAGAATGGTATATGAGCACAAAAGTATATTAAATTGGGGTAAATAGTGGAAAATTATTGGGAATTTAGTGAAGGTTACCCTTTATATAAATATTATTCTTATTATGTCACTATAATTGGATGCATTATAGAGTGATCGAGCCTTGGTGATGTCGAGAACTAGTTGACCTGATTGGAGTCTCTTGATTCGTTATTTTGTTTACTTGTGTATTAGTATCCCCTTCTCACATTTTCATGAGAGAAAATTGGTATGATCCTACTAATTATAGATGTTATTCTCACCCTACATATATATAAACAAATTTTCAGGTTTCTAGATGGGCATCATGGACTATGTTGTTCTTTATTAGCTGGGGCATTGGAGTTGTTATCGAGTTTCCATTGTAGGTTTGTATTTTATGTTTACATGTAGACAATTATTATAATAGAATGTAATTTCATGCATGATGATATATTTTTTATTATTTATTTTCCAATGTTATGAAGTCTTTTGGTGGTGATATACTATCTTCTGACCCTTCTTTGCATTCAGTTGAGGATAATGACTCATAGATGTTTCACATTCTTTATAACATCACTAATAGATTCCATATAGAGGCCTAAAAGGTATGGGACTCAAGGATTATTATATCCATATATCTAGTACCATCCCATGTGGGGTACCTTTAGAGGTATGTGGTTTTGAAAAACAGTCACTAATAAGTATTATTTCAATCCCTTCACTTCTCAAGTTGTAAGGGGTTGTTTTTCTAAAATTTGAGTCACATTATACATGTTAATTAAAAAAAATTCCCTTTTAAATATTTTAATTACTTCTCCATTGTCAAATTAAATCATGATTCTCTTATAATTCATGATTTAAATGTTTTATTTAATGTTCTACCTCTTATGGGGTTTAAATTCAAATTTTACAAAGGTAATAAGGGGTTTCCATGACTCAAATCTCTTCATTAGTTCATACACTTCCTTCACTATGATCAATAAAGATTGATATATTGTAACCTATGATGTTTATATGTTTTATTTCCACATTATTTTCTTGGGGAATTACTTCCCTTTTCTAATATAAAATTCTTTAACTAAATGATTTTCAAAATGAAATTTCATCATTGGTAAGAATAAATCCAATTATTAACAATGGTTCGTTTACACCATGTCCACAATTTCCTTACCCCTAATGTTATTTATGATTTTTTATGCTAATATGGAAAATTTTATATGATTTTGATAATTATTTACCTATTTTAAAAATAAAAATTTAATAATTATTTTACAATGTGTGTTTTTAATAAGGTTATTTCAACATGATCAAAATGTTTTTCCATCCTTCCAAAATAAAAGGTTTTAATATCCAATCCTAATTTTCATTTGATAAACCATATGTATTTTTTATATTATTAAATATTTTTTTTAAAATTATATTTTTTAAAAGTAGATTCACTTTACATTTTTGAAATCTTTAGGTCCTTTTCAAGTTTCCATTATTAAATATTAATTTTAAAAGTAATATTTTTCAATTTAATTTCACTTAAACTATTTGAAAAATTTATAAGGAATGTTTTAAGAGTAATTTTTTATTTACTTCCATTTATCATTTTTAAAACCATTATTTATTTTACTGATCTTTTATTTGGAACTTTTTATAATGCGGGTTTCAAAATTATTATATTTCCCTTGATCCATGAATTATGAAATTCATAAGGGACATGGTAACACAAAATCATTTCTTCGAGTTATACAATTTCTTATCTGAACTTTATTTTAAAATTATATTCCATTTAAAACTCTAATCCATTTTTAATTATATTGAAAAATATTTCTTAAACCAATTCCATTTCCATGAAAGATTTTTAAATTTTTATTATAAATATAGAATTTATGAAGAGAGACCTGTAACCCTGACTATTACAATAATTATTAAAAAATGTTTTTAATAATATCATTTCATGATTTTTTTTCATTGTCATTCAAATAATCTACCTACATTAGAGTTATGATTCATGTTTCAACCTATATTTTTGTTTTATTATGTTATTATTTTTGGAGATTAGGTATTCGATTTTATGAAATATAAATATTGATAATATTTGGATATTTTATGAATACCATTTTATTTCAATGGGTTAATTAGATAGTGATTTTAGAATTTTCAAAAACCCATTATCTTTATATTAGTTATTTTACGATGAGGTTATTTTTTCGGGAATATAAATTTATACATATGAGATGTATTTATAATTTAACTCTCTATAATGCATTAGGTAAATTCTTATATCTCATGAGATTTAAATTTTATGTGAACTGGATAGCAATTATCTTGGATCACAAAGGGTATGTGTGATGGAATTAAGCACTACTGAAAATTTTATATGTGAAAATGTTAGAAAGTCACTAGGTTCACAAATAATGATTTTATTGAGTTAATCTATACTCAAAATTTTGAGTGTGAATAGGTTGCTAGGTATCCAGGTTCACCAGGATAATAAATCTATTTGTTATGATAGTTCCATATTTCCAAGATATTTGTCTTTCTATTCTATGTTTTCATGATTATTCCCTATTCTAAAGTATTCATCACTTTTATAACATGCTTTTTTATTTTATGGGTATTGATTGTTTTTTTGATAGATCATTTATTTTATGGTTCCTTAGTAGTCATATTGCGATCTTATGATTCTCTATTAGGTTTTAGGTTTATTATACAATATCTTTTTTATCTTGTATTATGTTATTTATATTATTCAAATAGTATCCGACATGTTTATGATATAATAATTTTTTATATGTATTTTCCCTTACTAAGAATTTGAGTTCACCCCTTTCTTATGTTTCCAATCCCCATGCTATAAGGATGATCGTATCATGGGATATATCTAGAAAGGGTCTTGAATAGAATGATTATGGATGGAAGTTTACAACTATTATTTGTGAGAAATATTTTTTAAATCAAGATATTAATTCATTATTTAAGTAATGTTTTTTTATATTGAATCAATGGTATAATATTATCCCCTAGTAATGGAGTAGAAAAAGTGTGCTGCTAAGAACTGTCTCCACCACTCTTTAGACTATATTTTCAATTCCTAGTCTCCTAAAGTGCATAATTAGAACACCCACTGGGAGGTAGGGAAGTACCAAGAAATCAAATATTACCCAGAATATATATCTCTTCAATTATATCCTTTAAACTCATATCATCAAAGGTATTGGGTTAATCATATATACCTATAATCATATGCCCTGTTTTATACTTCGAAGTTATTTCTATGCTATTAATGGATCATTCATCACTACCTTTGTAGAAAAAAGACTTAGCATTGTAATATAGTTGGTGTATTTTGACACTGAATTCTCTATCTGCTGAAATTAGAAAAACTCCACATACATTTCCAACATCAATGACTCTATGAATAACGATTAAAATAAGAGGGTCTTGATTCATTTCCACAAAAATCTCACATTTTGATTCACCTAAACCGTAGAATCCCACCACCTTTTACTAGGACTATTGAGATTAAATGTTGTGCACTTCACCTTGAAATATTCAAATGTATATAAGAAATTAAATAACTAATATATATATTTTAGCTAGTATCATGCCTCTTAAATATTATTCATACCAAAAATAGGTGTATGAATACCTTGTAGTGACTATCATCCTCAATCCTTATGTATTTTCTAATCAGGGTTTTCTTAAAAAACATGTTTATGAACAAGTGTTTCATTATGGTCCACATATATAACTTACTTCACAATACCAAAATCCATTATATATATATATATTATAAAAACCACTTTTATTTTTATGGGGAACTGAACAACCCATATTCAAATTAAAATACCACATAGGAACCAAAGGAATGATTCAAAAATAAAAAAAATCATCGAATCCATGGATTTAAAAAAGGAGAAAACACCTTGATCTAAGCACCATCAACCACAATCCATCCTACATCAAGGTCTAATACACCAATTCACATCTCCAACAACCCCATTATCCCATAAATGAACCATACTCATCCTTATCATGTCTCCATCACAAAAAATGATGATGAATACGACCACCACCATCGATGTCACCGCATAAGAATCACCAGATCTGAAAATGTAAAAAAGTGGGTTCCTTAGACCTCGCCATTATCAATCCACCACTATGGGTATGAAGAGCCTACAAAATCATCAAGAAAAAACACATTTTCAATGATGAACCAACGTAATGAATAGAAAACAATCCAGAAACAAACATTCAGAAGGGATGTAACCTACGTAGGTCGAGCCGCTATATACCCCATCAGTCGCTCAAATATCACATCTCAAAACTACCTGTGACCACCAAACTAGACCAAATAAGAGAAGAGTAGAGGAGAATAATTTCATAGAATATTTGGGGGCCTTTGGAACCACAACTATAAGTAGTGACCTATTCTAGGACTTCCAACCATACATTGAGCCTCCTTGAACCTTGAATGAGAAATGACAAGCAAGAAGAAACATAGCTCAGGATGAACCCAATGGTGGGAACACATCATTGAACACTATCAACCAAAAGGAAATCACATTCCAATGTCTCCATGAAACCATGTAAGCAGACCGACAAGGAGATAAATAAATTAATAGTAAGAGAGAGTAGTAATTAAAACAAAAAAATAATATAAAACAGCGTGATAATGAATCAACCTTAGTTTAAACTCAAGAGAACACAAGTGAAAGATGATATTTAGATTAAAACCCAAAATATGAGACACTTAATCCAACATATCCTTGTATATTATGACTCATAACATCAATATATGGTCAAGTATTCATAGTAATATAATATTGATGTCCTAATAATCATAAATTCTTCATAAAAAATTCCCAAGACTGAGAATAAACATTCTCTGATACCTAATTTTAAAGACCCTCCTTAGATAACCCATCCAACTAGTCTATGAACCATTATTAAAAAAGACTAGAAGAAAATTCATGGTCCCCTTGGGATGGAAACTTGCACCCGGTAAATCAACAAGAACTATATAAAAAAATTCCATCCTAAAATAAGCTACATTGAATGCAAAATATAATGATAAAAAAGATTAAATATTCCATAAAAAAGAGTCCCAATGGTATTCATAAAACCAAAATTATTATGATAAAAATCCAAATAATAAGTTTATAAACATAAATTAAAAGAAAACCAAAAAAGATAAGGGATAATCTATGGGATACAAAGAAAATGTCCCACCATCTCATCACTTACTACCAATACCCATGTTTCATAATCCTCACCACCTCACTGTAGTTATTTCTTTTTCCTACATTAGAAAAAACAAGTTCGATACACACCCAAGGGAGTTTGCATGGTGTGAGGTAAATAGAATCATTAGGATCCAACCCAGGTGTTCCTTAATAAGACTCTATCAAACAATATCAATATGAACAATATTAAAAAAATATGGGATGATAATAATTTTTCAAAATTATATCAATGGAATGATAAAAAATTCCCCCTTTTCTCATTTCTAAAAAAAATCCATATAGAAAAGTTTCAAATCATATTTTAACAAATCCATTTACATATATCAAAGTATGAATCATGTCATATCAAATCTAAAGTAGTAAAAATTAATAATAAAATATATTTCCCAATGGAAAACATAGATTGAACTATGAAGGTCACTTGCACCCCAATATGATCGTGAATAGTGTGAACTCAATTCCTTATATCTAAATAATTTATGATCTAGGGATATAGAAACACCCTATAAATTGGCCCACTTAAAATTTCAAGACAATTTTCATAGAGATAATGGATATATGATATAGGAATAGAGGAACACTCTCAAATGTGAACCTTGTATGGTTTCAAGAGATAAGGACCAATACTAAACCCTCCAACTAGGTTCATAAGGCTCCCATGTGTTTCATTTATGAAATCATTTCAAAGGGATTATAATATTTCATAATAAAATTCTAAAAAACTATTTTCACCATAAAATTCATTTTAAAACAATTTCATAAGTCATTTAAAACTATCATTCATTTACTAATATAAGGGAGAAATCATCTTATAAAAAATCATTTATATAAACTTATTTAATATTTCATGAACCATGATAATTAACTTTTATAAACCCATTTAGAAAACAAATAGCATCAATGGTTCAATACACATAGTCTAGACATGGGACAACCTACCTCAAACCAGAGATGAAAACCAACCATGGCGGAATCCACACCCTAAAAGTAAATGGGGCATAAGAAAAATCAAGAGGAGGATATAAAGAATTATTTCCACAACTTAGAATAGTTTTCCAATTAGTTAGTGTGTTGGTAGATAAGAAAAATTTATACATACCTCAAGGATCACACATGACACACCACAAAAAACATGAGATCAATCATTTGGGAGATAAAAAAGGTTGGATCTAGAAGAAAAAAAGAAGGAATCAACAAAAAATAGATTGATCAGAGTAATGGAGAATTGAACCACTTCCAATTCGATGAATAATTGATGAACCGAGAAATACCAAGAGATATTTGATCAATAATATTGAAATAGATCCAATTCACCATTCAGAACATTGATCCATGAAAAAATAAGGTCAGAATAACCAAATTCACCTCTAGAGAGCCTCCAAGGATCAATGGATTAAATTTGATTCGAATGTGAGGAGTTTAGAGTTAAAAAAATGGTCTAGTGAATTAGCCCGAATTGCTAAAAAGCCTTAATTGTTATTGATTTTTGATAACACACCTTTCAAGGGATGAGGGGGAACCTTTACAAGGCTCATAGTCTTAGATATTACATGGCTCATAGGCATAAGAGATTACATGAACAGAAGGTTTTAGAAAATTCAACATGACTATAACTATAAGGAACTACCCCTCCCCATCATCTGCATCGTGATGATATCTCTCCACCTTCACATGGTCATTTCTACAGTCTTATCTTACAAGAACAGGCTGGTCCCAATGGCCTGGCCATACCCTCTCATTCTTCAAAAACCATCTGGTTCTGCTCTGGTGAGTGCACTTGCTTTGAATCCTCTTATGGGGATGCTTTTTCTTTGTAGAGTCTGTCTGGGGAAACATCATTGATCATGTTGCCCAAAGGCCTTGAAGTGTCCCAAATGCCCTAATGGTGGCCTAAAATCCTTATTGACTCTAAGCCTTTGTATATCATCCCACCTTTTTATAATATAAATTTTCATTACATTCTACCAAACCGAGGATCTTTAAGGTTTAATGTCTTGGAAACCAAGAACTTAAAACATGAAAACATAAAACATTCTTCTCAAACACCAGAAAGGTTTCTCCTTTTGTTCATCCTAATTTCATTACTTCATCTCATAACCTGGGGTCATACATCCAAAGAAAGGGTGAGCAGAAGGCACAGTAAGGGAAACAAGGGGAAACATTTAACATGTGTACTTGAGATACATCAATAAAGTCATGAAAAAAAGAACTTTAAGGCATGAGAAAGAGATCATGAGGAATATCATAATAAAAATAATGTGTTTCATGACATGAATATGTGGATACAACATTTAACATAGACAATAATTTACATTTCACCAAGTTCCATCCCCAAGGTGTCATTAAAAATTACCAAGGTTATTAACAAAGTTATCGTTCAAATGGTCATCTCTAAAGATTAAGTCTTTACCCAATGCATTAGAGCGATATCAGGGCACAACCTTAAATTTGCCTTTATTATCATGTGAGCCACATATATCATCATCAATCATTTCATAAATAACCCATATAGAATAAAATAAAAGGGTTTCATTTAATAATCATAACCTTTTAAAAACTTCTTTAAATACATGATCTTTATGTAACTTTAAACCCACGGAAAAGGAAAGCGGGTTTTCATGTATGTAAATCCTAAAATTTAAAATATAAAATTTTGATATATATATATATGTGTGTGTGTGTGAATACCCTTATAGGAGAAATATTTTTGAGTATTCACTTAATAAAATAAAAGAATTTGAGAAAAAGAGAGAGACATTTTGAGATGAAAATTCTGCAGCATAACGACTATGTTACAGGGTTTTAGAAATATTGAAAAGAGAGGGGACATGGGCCACCCATCATAAATGATCCATATAACAGTAGAGGGACAGAATATAAAGGATATAAAAACATGGTAATGAAATTTTAAAGATACCATATGAAATGAAAAACATGGAAGGAAGACAAAAATAAGATTTCTCTTATGAGAATTCAGCAGCCTAACGACGCCACTTAAAACTTAAAAAAAATGAATTGACGAGATCAAATAGGGTATCTCATAATATTAAAATAAAAGATAAGTTTGATAAATATAAATATCATACCACAACATAATAAAAAAGGAACTTTAACGACTCAACATGAAAATAGAACTTGAAAATTAGAAGGGTGAAAGAATCCCTTAAAAATTCAATAGCCTAACGGTGCCACTTAATCATTCTTAAAATGAATTGATGAGAGAACGAGGGGGTATCTCATCATATAGACATTAATAGGACAGTAGGATGAATATAAAATAACATCCTCTAACATAATAACATGGAGCATAAAAGAAATGACATAAAGGATAGTACATGGAAAGAAAGATAGAGGAAGGATCCCTTACCTTAAAACGTAACTCTTAAAACTCAAAGGCTGGGACCTTGAGGGATTGGGGGTACCTTGGGAGGACTCCTTGGGAGATAAGGAGAATATAACTTCATTGGGTATGATTTTGGAGTCGAAACGATGAGATAATGTCTTGGTATTTATAGGGAAAGTGAGGGGACAATGCATTAATGGCCAAGGGACACCTCATTCGTGGTATTGGAAAAACCATGGGCTTGCCCATGGTATTTCCCAAGATGTTATTCCACATGGGAACCCTCATAAAATAATTCAACCCATTTAGTCTACCATCCCTCCAAATATCTCATGACGTCATCATGATGCAGTCATGATGTCATTAAACATACCGAAACCTTAAAACTGAAAATTCACTATTCACTGAAAATTCAACTTTCACAGAAAAATCCCAAAATTTCACCTTAAACAAATATCAATTCTATGATTTCAAAAAATGAACTCCATTTTATTAAAATAATTTCCTAAATAATTTTAATTTAATTTTTAAATAAATACACTATTCACTGAAAATTCATTTTTTAAGAAAAATCCCTAACAATTACCTTAACATAATATCGATGCTCTGAGATCAAAAATAAACTCCATTTTATAAAAATAATTTATTAAATATTTTTAATTTAATTTTTAATTAAAAGAAACTATTCACTTGAAAAAAACTAATACATGACTAATAATTTCTGAAACAGTTATTTGCCTATTTTATTGAATCACATTACTTAATCAAGGTGCCTAGATTATATTAATACTTTCTTTAAGTGAGATTACTAATCAATTTGGTCACATTACTAATCCTAAGTGTAAAATCACTATTCATAATTTGCAATTCATCAAAAATTTAGTTGACCTTATTAGACTCTAAATTTCTTACTGAACATTATTGTAGAAGACCATTTTTAAAAATCATTACACATAATTAATTATTTAAGGTTTACATAAATACTTTCAAATATCCTTTTTCTAGAATTCATAAAAAAATATGGATAGTATATTTATCCTGACATTTGAAAATTCACAAACTTCATCACAAGAAGAAATCACATTTTTTATTTAAATCAAAGGATTACACAAGGCAGTTATGGTCTCCTTACATAACCCCTTATAACCCCAACATAGGACCTAAGTGTATGGTTTGATAAGGTGAGAGAATCTGAGGGCGGCTCGGCCAATATCGCACAAGTAGAAATTTCTATTAGTTTGAACTTCTTTTGAAGGGGATTCCATTCTAGCTTCACACGATGATGTTCGACTTGGGATTGGTCCAAAGAAAAGCCCAGTGGTGCTACCTCCTTCCCAAGTTCCATCATATGGGCTTCGATCAGGCCGAGACTACTGGATGGGGTCATCAAATCTTCTTTCTATATTAATTAATCAAGATCAATTGTATTTATATAATAATCACAACATTTAGTTTCCAAAGGTCATATTGACCAACGATTATATAAAAGACGAAACCCAATGGTCTTATTTTAATTATACTAATTTTATTAAATGAAAATGGTTTTGTTGAGTATAAAATAAAATGAAAAAAAATTAGGAAACAAAATTTATTCAAAATTTTGGGTCATTACAATCTTCCCCCGTTAAAAAATCTCGTCTACACAATTTTAAAATTAGTCTTGGAAATTTCATTGAAAGTCCCATATAGGAAAAGGAGTCTGTAAAACTATTACATAAAAAAAAGGAAGGAAGTGAAAAGGTCACCTGAGTTAACCCGTACTAGGATTCGATGAAGGAAAACATAGATATGAAGGAGAAAACAGAGGGTCAAGTTCTTTGAGAGAGTGATAAAAAACATGTCTAAGAGGAAGATAACCACTAGAAAATCACAAACTTATGATGGGTTAAACAGTCTTTGATTACCTAGTAGGAAACTTAAACCAAAAACATTTTTGTTTTACGTTCCTTTTAATAATTTTGAGGGATTAATTTACGAAATAGAATAAAAAC
The DNA here is from genome assembly GCA_963277665.1 of Viscum album. Lineage (NCBI taxonomy): Eukaryota > Viridiplantae > Streptophyta > Magnoliopsida > Santalales > Viscaceae > Viscum > Viscum album. The sequence goes on from OY728156.1 coordinate 540,674,995, forward strand.
GCAAGGAAATATATTTACCTTCAATTAGAGTTTCATCCCTTAATAAGTTTCCACCATGTAACACCCCGAGCTTCCACGATACACTTCTTTTTCAATAATGCAATAGCTTGCATTATACACAAGTTCGAGAATCTGACACACCACGACCAATCAAAGTAGCAATTATGAATAGTAATACCCACATTTAAAAATTATATTAATTATATATTTCAAAATAGAATTCAATTTTGTATTCGGAATATCAAAATTATCCTAAGTTTAATTTTTTGTAATTTTCTTAGAACTTCCACTTTTTTATGAATAGTGAAAAATACTTAAAAACAAACATTTTAATCAAAATAATTTATAGTGATAAATTATACTATTTAATGGTTTTAAAGTATAATTATAATATATTTTTACAATTTTATCCAAGGGTGTTCATTATAATTAATTTCACATTGAAATTGGACATAAAAAATTGTTAATCTTTTGATATATATTGTTTCCTAAAAACACGCTATTTGTTGTGACAGCAGGAATTAATTATAAAATTAATTAATGCAACATATATGTTTGGAATTTTTTAAAATAGAAATCAATTTTTAATTTGGAATATCAATTACATCTTAGGGTGAAATTTTGGCATTGTTCTGAAAAACATTAATTTTTGATGAATAGTGAAACCACTAAGTGGTAGTTAAAAAACTAATTTTTCATTTAAATGAAATAATAACACTTCTATGATTTGATTTTCAAAAATACTACTTAAAGGTTTTTCATTAGGAAGTAAAATGTGGTTCAATGGGATTAAAATAATTTTTTTGGTGAATAGTAGCTTTTAAGTTTAATTAATCGCGATTAATGGTAATTAGTGTAATTTAAGGTAAAGATAATGTTACAATAATATTAAATGTCCTTTAAACTTGTACTACCTCTATTGGATAAGTCATGGACGACCATGAAAATCCATGGTTCAACTTGGGGACCCCATGGAGCCACTTTGGTAGGAAAATGACATTAAAAACTTTTTATTTAATGTTAAAATGAAAATGTCACAAACATGAGTTGTTTTAGTAAAACAATTTTTAAATGGGGTTATACAAGTCATATTTTTTACTATAAGTATTCATTATAAATCTAAAAATATTTCCTACATCATGATATTTTTTTATAATTTTTATACATTAAATAAATTAAATTATTTATGACATCATGATGATGGAGCGATTACCTCGTTAATTAATGATTTAAATAAAATGAAAATATAATGTAAAATATATGACTTACACTTGTAAAAAACCTATTGTAGGGGTAGATTTAGAACAATTATCACCTTATCCTCGAAATATATCATTTTGGGACCTTTAGAATACGAAAAGCATAACATAATAATGTAACATTTCATGAGTTCCAAGAGTGCCCCTTCTCTCCTCTTATAAAAGGCCCCCACCACTACCACCTTATTAACACCTTCCAAGCCATTTTGCTCGGCCAAAATCTGACCAAATACTCTCTACACTTCCCTCTATTACTCCTAGAAGCCACACTTTGGGCATAAGTCTTCTCAAGGAAGCCTTTGGCTCAAATCAAAAAGAGTTACCTGATTCTAAAGTAATGTCTCCTCTTCTGCTCATTTGTTTTACTGTGCTTCTCCAACCCCTTAAACTCTTTTTATTACATTCTTTTGTAACAAAACCAGTATCTAAAATATAATAGGATGCTTTTAGGTGAAGGAATTGATTAACACTTACACACACCTTCTTCTAATGGTTAATGAACATACTGTTTCTGTAGTTGGTGAAATACTGCCTCACGAAACGATGATTGTTCAATATTCTTTTAACACCTCTAATGGTGGCAATTTTGATGATAATATTTTCATATATGATATATATATTATGTTTATGTTTTCCTTATACTTCTATATTTCTCATTTATGGCATAACTTTATGATTTTCATTATGGGTGAACGCGATAATTTCATTTTAGGAAGTGCGGACTACCGCCCCCTCAAAGTGATTTGAATCGTTAGTGACATATGTGGGATGTTTAAAGGATGGAATAAATGATATTATATATGATATTATACTGGAATTATAATACACCTTTATATCATTATTATTTCATTCCATTAAATATGAAATAGAAATGAAAGTAGCATTCATGCGTACGTACGACTTACCGTCTCCATGAATGGTGCATTTCATTTCTAACCTATAAATGTTATGTAATATTATGAATGAATGTATATACTAAATATATATGATATACATGATATCTACATAATTCATATAATTCTAGAGATAATGGATATTTCACCACATGAACAACTTGTAATTATAAGGAGTTTATTTTTGACTCAAGTACCAAAGATCGACAAAATGACTATTATTAACTTAGTAATTACATAATGTTCACAACATGGTAGTGAGTGATATAAGAGGGATAATGAACATGAAAAATGTTCTTAATAAAGTATATATTAACCCTAGTTTATTATTCAGGAGGTTAAATAACGATTGAGTCAATTTGTACATGAGGTAAGGATTAATTTTACAACCTCTTCATTATTCAAGGTTATTCATATGTAATTCTCTTTTGGGGCCTCATTATCATCTACATCCACTGCTAGAATTTAGAGCTACCACCATGGAGCTATACCCACGGACAATAGGAATCGTGGCTATATCCAGTGTACATCCACGACAATTTCCCTTTCCGCGGCAATTAACCCACCCACACTCCCCAATTTACCGTAACCCTCTCTCCTCCTCGCGACTCTTCTCCCCGACGTTCTATGATCCTCCTCCTCCGATGGGCCACCCAACCTCCCCAAGATTATCCTCCTCCAGCACGGCCACTCCACTTCCCCGCCATCACTACTCCGATGCGGACTCCCCACCTCCTCTGACGACGTGCCTCTGATGCGGCCACCCCACTTCACCGCGATTCTACTTCTCAGACGCTGCCCCGACACGGCTTCGACGCTACCCCGACTGGCTCAAACGTGGCCACTCCACCTCTCGGGATCCTCCTTCCATGCGGCCACCCCCGATTCTTCTCCTCCGACGTAGCGGCCCCACCTCCTATCTTCCTTCCCGACGCCTCCCCGACGCCTCCTCCCTGATGCCTCCTCGCCAACAACCCTCAATACCCACAACGCCTCTTCGCCATGACCCTGCTCCCCACGATCCTCCTCCTCCTCCAGCGAAGCTGCTCCAAGCGGCCTCCCCACCTCCTCTCTTCTTTCCCGACGTCTCTCCCCCACAACCCTCAACACCTCGTATGCCATGGTCGACACCCCCCACACCATATCATCAAGGTATTTGAATATTTCTATAATTTATTCTGTTCTTTCTTGAATATGAAACTAATACTGGATGTGGATGAAGCTATGGTAGATGTTCTTGTTCTTTTTCAATTAATGACTCGATGGTCCTATTTATTTGTTAAAGGATGTTTCCCATTTTGGGTTCATTCATAATTCAAAACGTTTTGGTTCATTGGTAGATAATGAGAGAGGGAATTTAGAATAAATTTCATACATTATCTTGTTGTGAGATGGGATTTTGGATGATTCTATAGATGGAGTAACCATTTTAGATCCTTTTGATACTTCTAGGTTCTCATGATAATTTGTTAATTTAAAATAGGTTACATCTTTACCTCTAATCAATATTTAGAGATAATATAACCCATTTTTCCTTTATGAAATGTGGCCGATGATGATGCAGGAGGATTCTGACATAGAAATTTCATTTCATCTTAAGAATGGTCCAAATAACAGGGAAATGAAATCCTGAAGACATCTTTCCTGATGTAATCTCATAACAGGCCAAATAAATCCTCCTTAATTGGGGTAATTATAAACACAAGCACACACACACTCAGGTACATCAGTGGATCATGCCTCATCCCTCCAAATTAGCATTGTCAATCCAGTTGGAACTATTTATAAGAATTTTAAAATGTCTTGAAGGCTTAGATGATGGCTTACCAAAGGCCCCTAGATGAGATTTCCTGAAGTCCTTGTGGCACAAAGGCCATAATTTATAGATTTATCAACTCAAGCTACCATGGGGGTCAAATGATGTGCCCCTGCCCATGAAACCAGGGGCTTTGTCGAGTAGCCCCTAGTGGGCCCGTCAGGTACCTGCGTTGCCCTCACCAATGCCCTCTTCCTATTCCTCGTGCATGCCACACCCCATGCATGCCCTCACTCTCCCTGCACTCACCAGCACTATCGCTCGTCATGCTCACCCATGCCCTTGATTGATGGCTTTCCCATTGGAGTGCTACTTCAATACAGAGGAGGATTTCATTAGAGATTTTGAGGAAGGTTGTTACTGGACATGGCGTGATTCAAGTGCCTTTGGGTTTGGATAAAGATAGTCTAGTGAATCATGAAGTGAACGATCCATGAAATGTGAATGTTCGAGATGATTTGAAGGATAACCATCTCTCTTATTCTTGGATAGATATTTTTTAACCTTATATCTAGTTCTGATTCATAAAATAAATAAATTATGATAAATGGTACTTTAGATCTTATTGAGCCAAATGCTAAAATTCTTGAAGAGATTTTAGAAGAATGAAGTATTTAATTCATGGATGTTTAATGTTGCAGCAGAATAATAACCCATGGAAAATTGATGATCTCCTAAAGATGTTCCATCAGATTTGGGGCTTCGGTGGATGGCGCATGGTGTCGATGGGTAGGGTATTTTTTCCACTTCTTCCTATAGGATGAATTAAAATCAAGATCACGGGGCTTCAGTTTTGTCTCCCTCAAACCTGGAATCTTGAGGGTTCAAGATTGGGATCCTCTCTTTGATCTAGCTTCGGTTAAGAATTTAATTATTCAATCTCGGATTTGCTTTCAGGGCTTAAGTTAGTTTTTTTGGAATTCTCAAATCTTCTGGTGTAGTGAACCAGTTGTGGGAATTCCAGTCAAATTAAATGGGGAGACTAACCGTTCTTGATATGGTCATTTTGTAAGATTTTCTGTTGAGGATTATTTATGTTTGCCTCTCATTGAAACTATTTTCATTGTTGTTAATGGTTATAAGCTTGAATTATCGTCTGAGTTTGAAAGGCTACCTTAATTTTTCAGTAAGTGTAACTGCATTGTGAACTAGTGCCATGTTCATTTTATTAGGAGTGGGAGATTTAATTTTTTATATGATATTTAGAAGTCACGTTTGGATCTCTAGTATGATTGTGAATTTCTTTTTTATAACAGTTATGTTATAGGAGGAATAAACTATCAATCCTTTCTGCGTCTGATATGGGATTTTTTTGTAATGTCTTCTGTCTTTGTGTAAAATGTCAGTGGAAATCATAATATAATTACTATTTCTAGTGTACTGCATCTCTCTGGATGTCCTTTAACAATTTTCATGGTTCAAATGATATTTTTATTCATTAACATCATGAAATTATATATTTCTTTAGTTTTCATTTTGGCATTTCAGCTCACCTTCCAGGATGCTTCTCTTGCCATAAACCCTGTATTTAGTCGTTTCCAGTCAGTTGTGATCACATTTGGAACTCTTATCCTGATTGATCTCTATCCTCACCTTCTAATTTTCAACCCAACTGTTAGTCAAAGCTTAACAATGTCCTTAATAAGGGATTGCATTTGTCCCATGGTTCTCACTCGTGGAAGGTGAGATATTATCAAATTTAGTATACTAGGATAAATGTGTTTTCTATTTAGTTGGCTTCTACTCACCCTCACATAGGTGTTATTTTAAATAAAATAAGACCCATTACATTTAATGTTGTCATGGTATTTTGGAACATATTTGTTTTTTCACAGTGATCTGCTTCCTATAAGTACTAAATTTGATATGAGGAGTGATCATGGCGTTGTAAGAATCTATGGGAGTCTTTTTCTAGAGATGGTGACAGTTGTCCCTGATGGGATTGTGTGTTTCTTCACCAATTACTCGTACATGGAATGAATAGTCAGTAACTGGAATGCATTTGGGATTTTAAAGGTGAATATGTTCTACATTAGCTTTGGTGATATTGGTTTTTTGTTGACTGCCTTTAAATCCATTTTGGGGAAAATGCCATGTTAATGCTCAATGGAGGTATTGAATTCACATTTATACATTTTGTTATGAAAGAAAAATCTTTCTTATGGGTATAATAAAATCCCAATGTGTTTTTTTACAATTATTAACTTCGTTGTAGTCAAATGTTTTTGCTTTGGGTGTGCTAGTTCTTTAGATTCTTGGTATCAGCATGGGTATTAGGTCCTTGGTGTTGCGTAAGGTTCAATATTCAAATCATTATAGGTGATATATAGAATCTATCTTTATTTACCAATTAAAAAATTCATGCAGTTTAATGTTTTTCAAACTATATTTACGGTAGCTTTTATATGAACTTATTCAATTTTTTTTAAACTTTTGTTGCAGGAAATAATGCAGAATAAGCTTGTTTTCATTGAGATTCAAGATGTTGTAGATGCAACTTTGGGACTTGACAACTATCGCAGGGCATGTGATTGTGGGATAGGTGCTTTATTTTTCTCTGTTTCCAGGTATTTGATCTAATTCAACCTAGAGCTCAATTCTTATTCTAACATAAAGTGAAAAAGGATTGTGATGGACTGTACTCTTGACGTGTTTAGTTAGAGAAGTTATGTACTTAGTATGTGGGTGTGTCTAGGTTATTTATATCCTTTTATCTAGCGTGTTTAAACTTTGAATCCCACACCTATTTCAAGTCCTGTATTTCTCATCGTACACTATTAATTAAATGTTTCAGTCTAACTCGAGGTACATGGTTTCTGGTTATATTCCTTTTACACAGTAACAAAGCCAAACCCTTGGAAGCGTCTCTAGATCGGACCCCCTTTCTTTCCCTGGAGCCCTCGTTGGTCCCTGCCAATACAACCTTTATTTTCCACGCACCCTAGTTGCGTTCGCTGCCTTCATCAGGCCACGCGCCCCCCCAAGCACATGCTGCCCAGCCAGCCTGTCTCACACAACCATTGATGTTCCTCCTTAGTGATGCCCGCTGCACTACATCAACCATGCACACCACTTTGCGATGCTCTCTACAGTGCTATGCTTCCCTACGGTGCTTTTTTCATGGGCCAATGTGCCTTTTCTACCCTTTCTTTGATGAAGGAAGGAATGTTACTTCATCACTGTGATGGTCATTGCGCCCCTGGATAATTCTTCAGTTTGTGTTGTTCGTAATGTTCATTGATATGGGTGCTGTAAATGAAACCACAACCAAACCAGAGATGATTACAGTATCCTCTCGGTTGGCAACGCCTCAATTTCTCAATTTTTTGCATGTGGCAGATGACAATGACTATATTTTTGAAGGGATTCTATTGTGGACATTTTTTTAGTCCTCCAAATTCATCGGATCCTCATATTCTTGTTATGAACCTGAGGATGGCAAGTTGTTCAGTTTTTTTATCAATTTGATGGACAAATTGGTTAAACGTGTGGCCAGAAACTTGAATACCAGAGATCCTGGCTGATTCTTTCATTTTTTTGACTGGAAGATTATTGTGGGTGAGTTCATCGACTTTTGATCTATTCCCCAAACTCCAGAATAAATGAACACTCAGCATGAGAAATTATTCTTTTTTTTCCACTTCAGGGATTGAACCCAGGGTTCAACCTTGTTGGAAAAAAGATGCTCGCCAACCCCCATCACTCTATATATGTCACTTGTTTGTAGTCTCCTTATCAAGGCCAATCATCTATCTACCACTACTGTGTCTTTTGATTTCTTTCACACGACGGTTGCATCTCTTTGCAATGGATGTGGATTTGGATGATTTGGTGGTGGTAGCTTCGGTCATATATGGCATCACCATTATGGTTGACAACATCACACAATTGACACTTGCTGAAAAAATCATGGCAACCTGAAGCATCCTCAACATACTGGCTGATCCAGTCCTGTTCAAGCTGTTGTTGCTGAGTCCCCGACCTCTGCTCCCGACACATGATTTCATGGTCGAGCTCTTAGATGAGTTTCTATATATGTTGTCTCTGCATGTAGATTTTGTTTCGTCTGGTGCCAATATAACTCAGTCTGATGTCCACGATGCCTGTCTCTTGAATTTGATATATCCACAATAGTTTTAAAAGCGTGGCTACAAGTAGCTCACTGTTCCTCAAATCATCGGGGATTTCCTCCCTCTCCCGTATACCAGCTCCCTCTTCCGTCGTGATTATTTCACCTCCTCCTTCGCCGCTCCTCCTCCAATCCTCTCATCCTCCCCTCACCCCCCACGATTCCTCCTCCTACGGCTCCGATGCAGTCAGCACGACTCCCCACCGACGCGCTCTGACGCCTCCCTGTCGACGCGACTCCGGCACTGCCAGCCCACCTCCTGGCCAACACGATCTCCCCACCTCTCTGCCGACCCCCCCCCCCCAAACCTCACTGCGACCGACCTCCTCCGGCACTGCTAGCCCAGCTCCTTCCCGAGATCCCATAGTCATGCGCACCTCCCTCCTCTGACCACCTCTCCTCTTGAATTTTGTTTTGTGATTTCATAGTGATTCATGGACGATTCATCAAGGTATGTCCTCTACTTCAATTATCTCTCATTTTCCCTGCATTTTTCTTCCTTCCCCGTTGTGATTTTAGTTCGGTAAAACACTAGGGGTTCTGATTTGGTCAATTATTTATGTTCTATTTGTTTCTAGGGACCACGTGGGTATCTTTATACTTGTTTGGGAATCTGCCACTGAAGGCTATGTGTTTCGGACGGTTCCAGCTCACCCACCATTGATTTTAGGTAGGTGTTACTTTGGAACTCCGTTGTATTATGTGTTATAAATTGATGAGTGTTTTAAATGCTTCCTTATGAATTTAAAAGCATATTTTATGTGCTTAGTAAGCTCAAAATGGTCAATTATATAGTGGTTTGGATGATGTCATTGTGGAGATGATGTCCATAAGGTGGTCAAAAGTACGGTCAGTCATTTTTATAATTGACCATCCTTCTTATAATTGAATGCAAAAGTAGCATGTATGATGTCATTTTTGATAGATAATTGACCATAATTCTTAAAACCATTCTTTATTTCTAAGTGAGAAATCTTCAAGAGACACTCTTTAAGTTTCTTTTTCAGCATGAACTCTATTTTTATATCTCTTTCATTTTCATCATTGCTTCTATCATCACTTTTGAATACTTTATTATTCACCGTCTCAGTTAGTATCATTTCACCATCTTCACTAGATGATTCTACCTCTTCATTATCCTTACTAAAATCACTATCTTCACACTTAGATAAAAAGTTTCACATCTTAAACTTAGATAAATTCTTACCTTTCCCATTAAGAGAATAATTTTATGCCTTATTATTCAAGTACATTCTTGGAATATCATCTTCATCTTCACTCTATTTTTATATCTCTTTCATTTTCATCATTGCTTCTATCATCACTTTTGAATACTTCATTATTCACCTTTTCAGTTAGTATCATTTCACCATCTTCACCAGATGATTCCACCTCTTCATTATCCTTAATAAAATTACTATCTACACACTTAGATAAAAAGTTTCACATCTTAAACATCAATAAATTCTTACCTTTCCCATTAAAAGAATAATTTTTTGCCTTATTCTTCAAGTAATTTCTTGGAATATCATATTCATATTCACTCTCTTAATTCAAGATGTTTACCAGCTTTCTTTTTCATTTTATCATAGAAATGGCAGTCACAACCAATTTCAAGGCCAACTTCCTGATATGTATCGAAATATTTCTATCCATTCCAAACTGTAAGGATTTCTTCACTGTCTTTCTCATTTGAATAACCCATTCAGTGATGTCAGCATGTCGATGACTACTTAATTGGTTCCATCATTGACAGGGACAATTAGTAATTATTTTTTGTCACTTGCTGTTGTTTATTTTTCTTATGCTAGATTCTGTTTAAGATTCATCCATTGATGTTAAGGAATTATCTCTTATCATATTTGTTTTTCTTGCTTGAAAATGGAAATATTGTACGGATTTCCTTGAATTACTTTCATACAAGGAATGAATGATCTGAAATAGTTTGTCCCAAATGATATCAATCCATTTGGTTGCATTCCTAATAGTACTGTTTGTGGAGAACCATTTCTGATTCTTACATTTGATTGAAGCATGGAAATATTCTGAATGTATCCCTCCATTTTCTACCAGGATATGCTAATGGTATTCTTGTGAAGTGGTGGGGATATGTGCATAGTCCCTGTTTTCTTCTGGAATATATTGGTAAACTTGCAATATTAGCTCATTCCATATGATTGACAACTCTCTATTCCTAGAAAGATTTCCAAAGGGCCCTAATTTCAGAGTTTAGGGTGACAACCTATAGCGCGACACCCTAAATAGTAGACTGAGGGGTAGTAATTTTATTTCCCTATGATCAACAACTCTGTATTCCTACAAATAATGTTTGAATAATTGGTGCTTCGGAAGACCATGACATAGACAATGTTTCCATGAGGTTATATAACTTTTAGAGATTATCATAAAAGATGTTTTCCAAGAAAATTAGCTTAGAAAAATTGAAATTAAAAATGGGTTATAGGATCTAGATAAGACATGAATAACTTATTAAAGCATGTATAAACTTGGTTAATGCTTTAAAACCATCCAACAAACCCATTAGTTTTAAATATTCCGCAAAAAGAAAGCATATTTCAATATTCTACATCACAGTTTGAGACTTTAGCATGTAGTGGTTGGTCTATAGAAGGTTCCTACACCTGTTAAGCATGTTATACTTTTTACATTTTCAATCCCATGTTTTTATGCTCTTTGCAATTGTTGGTGAATCACCTGAAAATATGATTTTGTTGAGCATGAGATTTAAAGAGAGATAAGGTGTGCTTACAAGTTAACGAGGATGAATTGTTTCTATTAACAAGCATAAGAAATGAGGATCTGCTTACATGAGTGTAGATTATTAGATGCTTTCGGCCACCTATGTTCAATATATGATTAGTCATTCAATTTTACATTACCGTTTATCTGCTTTATAGGGTGCTTCTTCTGGTGCAAGATCCCAAACAACTGACTCAGGTACTATATCAATGTCATCATTGTACCTAACGTTATGTAATAACTTATTCCATCATACTTTTTGTTTTATTTACTCTGAATTATTTATTCAAATTAGAAAATTGTAAATGTGCTTTTCAAAATACTCTCTTAATGAAAAATAGAATTTTATCTTATACAATTTAATTTCTCCATGCATCCAAATCTAACATATCATTATTTATACATTGAACATCAACTATTCTCTATACTTTCAAGGGAGTTATATGATTATTAGCTGCTTTATTGTATTTATTAATCAGCTCGATTGTATTATTATCACATGATCATCAGTAGTTGCATTTTTTTTGGTGCTCCAACTCCTGTGTATGTAGATTCATATCACAGTCTTTCAACTTTTCTACTACCAGGTATGTTATACCTGAATCGTCTGATCATAGGGTGTCTACTTAGCGTACAATTTTATTGGACCATCTGATGATCCTCCATTGCATATTGTATTATCACAGCACATATTATTTCCTCTGATTGTAGTGTACTCCATCCGATGATCAATTCGATATTCTCACTCTGCCCATTCGTGTCATTGAACGACCCCTTCATTTGGTTGTTTTACATTAAAATTCTCATACTGTGTCTGGTTATCTTGAACCATTTCATCTATGATTATAACCTTCTGATAGTTACTGCATGTGGAAGTATTTCTAGATGGCCTCTATCCGAGCAATGGAGTCTTGGTTTATCCGAGCATCTCGATCGGTGTATTTATGTCTGAACATCCCCCCTGCCCGCAACACCCACCCTGCCACCTTCGAATCAGCCCGCACCATCCCCCCAACACCTGCAACCAACCCCTTTCAACCAGCATTCTAGCCTCCTCTTGCTTCCTTCGCTCCTAGTATGATGATGTTGCCCCGCGAATGTTGCTGAATTGGGCCATCACGCTGCGGTCATGCTGCGGTCATGCCCGCGGTCACACCGTGGTCACGCTTGCGATCACGCAACGGTCACACCACGGTCACGCTGCGGTCACGCCGCGTTCACGCCGCGGTCACGCCCGCGGTCAGGCCGCAGTCACGCCATGATTTGGCCCGGCTCCAGCCACATCCAGCCCCCCTTCCAGCTTCATTTCAGCCCGCTGCCACCAGCATTCCAGCCCGCAAACAGCCCCCCCCCCCCCCCCCACCACCATCGAATCAGCCCGCACCATCCCTCCAACACCTACAAACCAGCCCCCTTCCACCCGCATTCCAGCCTCCTCCTGCTCCCTTCACTCCTGGCCGGAAGATGCTGCCCCGCAGATGTCGCTGGATCGGGCCAACACGCTGTGGTCATGCTGCGGTCAGGCTACGGTCACACTGCGGTCACGCCGTAGTCACGTCGCGGTCACGCTGCGGTCACGCCGCGGTCATGCCGCAGTCATGCCGCAGTCACACCGTGATTTAGCCCTGCTCCAGCCACATCCAGCACACACCAGCCCCCATTCCACCTTCATTTCAGCCCGCTGCCACCAGCATTCCCCAGCCCGCAATAGCCCCCCCCCCCCCCCCCCCACCACCATCGAATTAGCCCGCACCATCCCCCCAACACCTGCAACACGCTCACTTCCACCCGTATTCCAGCCTCCTCCCATTCCCTTAACTCTTGGACGGAAGATGCTACCCTTCAGATGTCGCTGGATCAGGCCAACACGCTGGGGTCATGCTGCGGTGACGCCGCGGTCATGCCACGGTCACACCGCGGTCATTCCGCGGTCACACCATGGTCACACCGTAGTCATGCCGTGATTTGGCCCTGCTCCAGCCACATCCAGCCCACACCAGCCCCCTTCCACCTTCATTTCAGCCTGCTGCCACCAACATTCCAGCCCACACCAGCCCCTCCCCCCCCCACCACCTTTGAATCAGCCGGCACCATCCCCCCAACACCTGCAACCAGCCCCCTTCCACCCCACATTCCAGCCTCCTCCCTCTCCCTTCGCTCCTGGCCGGAAGATGCTGCCCTGCGGATGTCGCTGGATCGGGCCAACACGCTGCGGTCACGCCGCGGTCACGCTGCGGTCACGCCACGGTCACACTGCAGTCACGCCGTAGTCATGCCGTGATTTGGCCCTGCTCCAGCCACATCCAGCCCACACCAGCCCCCTTCCACCTTCATTTCAGCCCGCTGCCACCAGCATTCCTGCCCGCAACAGCCCCCCCCCCCCCACCACCTTCGAATCAGCCCGCACCATCCCCCCAACACCTGCAACCAGCCCCCTTCCACCCTCATTCTAGCCTCCTCCCGCTCCCTTCGCTCCTGGCTGGAAGATTCTGCCCCGCGGATGTCACTGGATTGGGCCAACACATTGTGGTCACGCTGCGCTCAAGTCGCGGTCACGCCACGGTCACGACGCGGTTCATTCCGCGGTCACGCCATGGTCACGCCGCGGTCACGCCACGGTCACGTCCTGATTTGGCCCTGCACCAGCCACATCCAGCCCACACCAGCCCCCTTCCATCTTCATTTCATCCCGCTGCCACCAGTATTCCAGCCCGTAACAGCCCCCCCCCCCCCCCCCCCCCCCCCCCCACCCACCTTCGAATAAGCCCGCACCATCTCCCAAGGACCTGCAAACAGCCACCTTCCACCCGCATTCCAGCGTCCTCCTGCTCCCTTCGCCCCTGGCCAGAAGATGATTCCCCACGGATGTCGCTGGATCAGGCCAACACGCTGCAGTCACGCCACGGTCACACTGCGGTCACGTCGTGGTCACGCCACGGTCACGTCGTAGTCATGCCGTGATTTGGCCCTGCTCTAGCCTCATCCAGCCCACACCAGCCCCCTTCTACCTTCATTTCAGCCCGCTGCCATCGGCATTCCAGCCCACAATATCCCCCCTGCCACCTTGGAATCTGCCCGTACCATCCCCCCAACACCTGCAACCATCCCCCCTTCCACCAGCATTCCAGTATCCTCCCACTTTCTTCGCTCCTAGCCAGAAGATGATGCCCCACATATGTCACTGGATCGGGTCAACACACTGTGGTCACGCCGTGGTCACGCTGCGGTCATGCCACAGTCACGCCGTTGTATTAATATTTTTCCCTTTCATAGAATCTTTCAATGAAGTATTAATAGAGGATAGCTTGCAGAATTTCTGTACAATTCTGCACTTATCAGTGGCATGGCCTATCATCCTGCAATGCTCATTGTACATTGGTATGTTTTCTAATAAAAAAACATACCTCAATAAGATGATCATTTATATCAATAGAAACACATTCCAGGGGGTGTAGAAAGGGGCAGGGGGAGGGGGTGTCCGGCAGGGGGGGTGTCCAGCAGGGGGGGGTGTCCAAGGGGTGCAGGGGGTGTCCAGTGGGGCTGTCCAGTTGGGGCATGGGGGATGTCCAGTGGGGTGCAGGGGGCAGGGTGCAGGGGGCAGGGGTGTCCAGTAGGGGGAGGGGTGTCCAGCAGGGGGAGGGGCTGTCCAAGCAGGGGGGGAGGGGTGTCCGGAAGGGTGGGGAGGGCTGTCCAGGGGGTGCAGGGGGTGTCCAGTGGGGCTGTCCAGTTGGGGCATGGGGGATGTCCCAGTGGGGTTCAGGGAGGGATGGGGGACTAAGGGGGGCATGACGGGTGCAGGGGGGTGTTCAAGGGGGCTGTCTAGGGGGTTGCAAGGGGGTGAAAGAGGGTTGTCCAAGAACCTAAGCCCATGAAGGTTATGAATGTCTCTGTAAGGAAAATGCAGTGCTATCCAGATCTGTAAAATATCATAAAACATCCCACATATACTTCACAGGCATCAGGTATAACTATTTCACCACATATAGATAGTGAGCACAGTGCTATAAAATCTGGTTACTCTATTTCAAATCATAATTCCAATGTTTTGTTTAATGCAGTACTACATGAAATTGGATGATTTATGTTGATGACATGATTACAATTTATAAGAACATGAGCCTCATAATTATTCTAAAATCAAAAAATAATGGTAAGTTTGAAGTGAAAGACTTAGGCATAGCTAATAAAACCTTAGGCATTGAAATTGTTAGAGATAGACCAAATAAATTTTCTTACTTATCTCAAAATGGTTAAATATTAAATATTAAAAATAGACACATGTTTGAATCTCTCAAAATTTTAAATGTACTCCTAGTAAAACACTTTAAATTTTCTTCAACACAAAAACCCATTGCTGATTATGATATTCAATTTAGGCGTAAAATCAATTATGATAATATTTTTGGTAGCATTATGTACTCTGATTTCCATGGGACCTGATATTGCCTATGAAATCTACAGTCATAGCAGATTTATGACCACACCTGGGATGCCATATTTTCATGCCCTTAAGTGGATTATTTGATACCCATCATGTAACTCTAATCTTTTTTTTGTGTTATGGTAAAGATTTCAACAATTCTGAAATTGTGGTTGGATATGTTGATGCAAACTATGAATGTAATATTTACACTAGAAAATCCTTGAATGGTTATGTGTTCACATCCTATAGTGGACTCATTTATTTTAAATGTAACATGCAGTCAATGTTTTCTATTTTAACCATGGAATCTATGTATATTTCCTTGATTGAGGATGTGAAATAATCCATATGGATGAAAGGTGCATCTTCTAAAGTTATCCTTTTCAATTCTGTTATAAATGTTTATTATAATAGTCAATCAACCCTTTATTTTTCCAATATTTTAGTTTTTCATTTTAAACTAAATACATAGACATTAGGGGGGGACAAGTGAAGGTGGGCTGGGGAGGGGGGACAGGTGCAGGTGGGTTGGGGTAGCAGGGGGCTGGGGGGGCTGCTGCAGCTGGGGGCCGGTGCAGGTGGGTTGCAGGGGGGGCTGGGGAGGGGGACAGGTGCAGGTGGGCTGGGGTAGCAGGGGGCTGGCGGGGGGGACTGGTGCTGGGGGGTGGCCGTGGGCTGGGGGGGGGGGGGTGGTGCAGCTAGGGGTTGGGCTTGGGGGCTAGTGCAGGTGGGCTGCGGGGGGGGGGGGGGGGGGGGGTGGTGGAGGTGGGCTGGGGGGGGTGGGCAGGGGGCTGGGGGTACCAGGTGGCTGGGGGAGGGGCTGGTGCAGGAGGCTGGGGTTGGGGGCTGGTGCAGGTGGGCTGCGAGCGGGGGGGGGGGGCTGGTGCAGGTGGGCTGGGGTAGCAGGGGGGCTGGGGAGGGGGGACATGTGAAACTGGGCTGGGGTAGCAGGGGGCTGGGGGGGTGCTGGTGCAGCTGGGGTAGGGGGCTGGTGAAGGTGGGCTGTGGGGGGGGGGGGGGGGACTGGTGCTGGTGGGCTGGGGGTGGCAGGGGGCTGGGGGGTGCAGCTGGGGGTTGGGGTTTGGGGATGGTGCAGGTGGGCTGCAGGGGGGGGTGGAGGTGGGCTGGGGGTGGCATGGGGGCTGGGGTAGCTGGGGGCTGGGGAGGGGGGACAGGTGCAGGTGGGCTGTGGTAGCAGGGGGCTGGGGGGGGGGGGCGTTGCAAGAGTGATGAGGGGGAGCTAATACTGAATTTCTTTATATTGTAGAGTATGCACTAAAAGAATCTATACCATGTCTAGTTACTATAAAGGCATGGTGTTTATTTTTTATCTCTATGTTGTTAGAGTTAATTGGTATTGAAGTTACTCATTCTTTTATATCATCAATTTTAGTTGAAATGTAGTTCTTAAATACAAAGACTATATAATTTATTGTTGGATCCCATACATGCCTTTAGTAAAGAGGTCCATGTAATGTTTTAAATTTCATGTCTGTTATGTGACGGTTTCCAACTTTTAAGTGGTGTGGGATCTTTTAGTTCATGATCTGGAGGTATTTGACATTATTATTTGAATAGATAGAATGATTAGTGTTTTGTACTAGATTGAATTTTCTCATTTTTTGAGTTCAGTTTAAATCTCTTTTTCGGGTCTCTCTTGTCTTTTAGGGTAAGTGGGATTCTAGATTTGGGATAGTAGGGGGGGTGGTCCAGACGGGGGAGGGGGTGTCCAGATAGGGGGGGAGGTGTGTCCTGGCAGGGGGATGTCGCTGGACCGGGCCAACACGTTGTGGTCACGCTGCGGTCACACCGCGGTCACCCCGCGGTCACGCCGTGATTTGGCCCTGCTCTAGGACAACACCCTGCAGCGGTTACTCCTCCTTAGAGAAACATTGAATGGTTATCTCTATAATTATTCGTATTTCCTCATTCCTAAACTATATCTCCTCTCAGCTCTGCCTCTTATCCATCTTTCCACAAAACGTGCATAGCAGGTGGTACAAAGGCTCAATTCATCTGAAAAAATTTGTTTGGAATTGTCTTGCATATTTTATTGTACATGTATGACATAATATTTGAATGGTTAGCTCTATAATTTTTGGATGCTTCCACTTGTAATGAGGTGCTTAATTTCTTATCCCTCTTTCTTCCATTAAATATTAGAGAGATCCTATGTAAAAAAATCATTCTCCACCTCCGGGGAAGGAACTCTCAGCTACCATTCTTCTGTTCTTCTTCCTGCTGATGAATAAAATTCCCCAAGTATATTGGGAAAATTTTATTCATTTTTCTTCATTTACCTCTTCTTACTTACTGCTGATTTCAGCATCCAGATTCGGTCTTTTTTCAATAGCCCATGACATCCATCCGTTGTCTAGGGGGTCCAGTGGGGGGGGGGTCTGTCCTGGGGTTGTCCAGGGTCTGGGGGGGGCTGTCCTGGGGGTATGTCCATGGGGTGTCTTGGGGGTCCAGTAGGGGGGGGTCTGGGTTTGGGGGGTAGGTTCTGGGGGGTGTCCATGGTCTGGGGGGCTGTCCAGGTTCTGGGGGGGGGTGTCCTGGGTCTGGGGGGTCTATCCTAGGGTGTCCAGGGTCTAGGGGGGGGGGGGTCTTTCCTGGGGTGGGGTCTGTCTTGGGGTGTCCAGGGTCAGGGGGGTAGGGGGAATGGGTGTCCAGTAGTGGGAGGTGTGTCCAGCAGGGGGAGGGGCTGTCCAGGCAGGGGGAGGGGGTGTCCAGCATGGGGGAAGGGTGTCCAGTGGGTGGTCCAGGGGTGTCCAGGGTCTGGGGGGGGGGGTATGTCCTGGGGTGTCCAGGGGCAGGGGGCAGGGGTGTCTAGCTGGGGGAGGGGTGTCCAGCAGGGGGGAGGGGCTGTCCAGGTAGGGGGAGGGGTGTTCCAGCATGGGGGAGGGGTGTCCAGCGGGGTGGTCCAGGGGTGTCCAGGGTCTGTGGGGGTGGGGGGGGGGGTGGGTCTGTCCTGGGGTGTCCAGGGTCAGGGCAGGGGGCAGGGGGCAGGGGTGTCAGTAGGGGGAGGGGGTTTCCCAGCAGGGGAGGGGTGTCCAACATGGGGGAGGGGTGACCAGGGGGTGGTCTAGGGGTGTCCAGGGTCTGGGGGGGGGGTCTGTCCTGGGGTGGCGTCTGTCCTGGGGTGTCCAGGGTTAGGGGGCAGGGGACAAGGGTGTCCAGCAGGGGGAGGGGTGTCCAGCAGGGGGAGGGGCTGTCCAGGCAGGGGGAGGGGTGTCCAGCATGGGGGAGGGGTGTCCAAGGGGGGTGGTCCAGGGGTTTACAGGGTCGGGGGGGGGGGGGGGGTCTCTCCTGGGTGTCCAGGGTCAGTTGGCGAGGGGCAGGGGTGTTCAGCAGGGGGAGGGTGTGTCCAGCAGGGGGAGGGGCTATCCAGGCAGGGGGAGGGGTGTCCAACATGGGGGAGGGGTGTCCAGGGGTGTGGCCCAGGGGGTGTCCAGGGCTGGTGGTCAAGGGGAGGTTTGTCCAGTAGTGGTGTCTATTGTTGGTATTCTTTTTTTGACTTCAACAGATTATGCAAGGACTTGGTGGGGGTGGATAGTGGGGGTTGTAGTAGGGGGAGGTGGACCTGGGGAAAGGGTTAGTGAAGGGGCTGGGTGTAGGGGGTGGGGGTGGATATAGGGCTGGGAGCAGGGGGATGGGTGTGGGGATGGGGGCATGGGTGCAGGGGGCAGTGGGGGTGCGGGGTGGGGGTGTATAGTGGGGGTGAAATGGGGGGGAGGGGGACCTGGGTGCAAGGCGTAGTGAGGGGGCTGGGTGTAGGGGGTGGGGGCTGGATATAGGGCTGGGTGCAGGGGGATGGGGGGGGGGGGCTGGGGGCCTGGGTGCAAGGGGCAGTGGGGGTGGAGTGTGGGGGAGGGGGACCTGGGTGCAAGGGGTAGTGAGGGGGCTGGGTGTAGGGGGTGGGGGCTGGATATAGTGCTGGGTTCGGGGGGGGGGGGGGGGGGGGCTGGGGGCCTGGGTGCAGGGGGGCGGTGGGGGTGTAGTGGGGGGGAGGGGGACCTAGGTGCAAGGGGTAGTGAGGGGGATGGCTGTAGGGGGTGGGGGCTGGATATAGGGCTGGGTGTAGGGGGGGTCTGCAGGAGGTGTCTAGGGGTGTCCGGGGGGTGTCCAGGGTGTGTCCCGGAGGTGTCCAGGGGGTGTCCAGGGGGTGTCCAGGGGGTGTCCAGGGGGTGTCTAGGGGGGTGTCCAGGGGGTGTCCAGGGGGTATTTGTTTATGGATTTGGACACCCTATAGCCATGGTTTTAAACCGTGGCTAATTGATCATTGCCACGGTTCTAACCGTGGCTATAGACATAATGTCATGGTTCTAAACCGTGGCAATATATTCTGTCCGTCCTTTAGTATAGCCATGGTTTCAAACGTGGATATATACCTAAAGCCACTGTTTGTACCGTGGATATAGATTTAAAGCCATAGTTTGGAACTGTGGCTATAGGTCTAGGCCTATAGCCACGCCAAACTTAGCCAGGGTTCCTTGAACCGTGGTTATTACCTAGAGCCACGGTTTGAGGGCCTATAGCCACGGTTTAGAACCGTGGCTATAGCCCGAATTTCTAGTAGTGATCCTTGTTTCTTAGATATATCATTAAAAACATTTTTAAAATTTATTAGAAAATGGGTTAAAGTCATTTATAACCTTATTTGACCTTATACATTTTTGAAAGGAATCTTTCCATCATTTTCCAAACAAGGTACTTTTTGACATTTTCGACAAAATTAAGGTAAGGGAACTTCTTAACCAAATTTAAATTCTTTGGGTTAATTTCCTACTTTCAAATTATGTCATGATATTATTATGTACTATCTGTATTTTTACTTTCTTTATGTGTACTTATAGTGAATACATATAATATATCTATTTTATTTAAAAATGATCATTGTAAGGGACTTCATCTCAATCCATATTTTATTTTATAAACAAATTTCTTTTATACAGTGTATAAACCCCCTTTGACTTTACTTTTATTCAAAATGAATCATTTTATACGAAGCATTTTTACTAAACAACAAAAGGAATGTTTTTTTCTTACGTATGCGGCGACAACGACTTCTCCACCGCCGTGACTATTATTTGAGTTTTGGATTCCTTTAATAAGCCATAACATTTTTTTTAAATGAAAAATAATTAACAAGTTATAATTTTCTTTTAATTAAGTGATGAAAATGGTTATGAAATTTTTTTTTATTATGCAATGTTTTTTATTGATATCTTGTGATTGAAATGTGTAAATTTTATGATTCCTTTATGCATGTTTTATGCGATAAGATTATGTTATGGTTTATGATATGTTTAAACCCGTTAATATAAGGAATGCATTGGACTTAATAAGTGATGGGTGGAAGCCCGCTATAGCTCCTTGATGCATCGGCAGATCTCATGAGATAAACTAGTGTCTTGGCACAAGGCCTTGACAAAATCTTATTTGAAGTCTTGGCACGAGGCCTTGGCTATGTGGTTTTGATAGTCTGGCATTATGCATTCCATAATTATGAAAGTGGTCATTGATATTTCACGTGATTATTCGACCAGTAGAATATCCATGTGAATAAGTAAATTTCATTATTTCATTTTACTTTTTCCACATTATGTTGAAGTTCAAGTTTAAAATTCTTTTGTTTTGGTTATACATTGCCTTAAATGTTAATGTTTATTTATGAAAGCTTCTGCTATATTGTTATCCTTACTGAGCATCTGAAACTCACCCCTTTCAATGTTTTATTTTTCCCAGGATGTGAAGAAATATTTTATGACTGACCTATAGGGATATTCTGAAGGAATAGAAGTGTGGAATATGGAGACTATGTTATTGTTAATTTTCACATTATGATGTAATGTAACATTTATGAATGTATCTAGTCATTCCAAGGCTACTAAACGAATCAGTCTTTCGAGACTTGATCTTTTGTGATCATTCAAATGTTACGCAATAACACACCCGACTCTAGGTAGCTGGGGTTGAGGCCTTATAGTTGGTATCAGAGGTAGTTTAGTACTAACCCTTGGAACCTAGATTTAGATAAACTTTGATTAGAGCACATATCCCTAAGATAGTCGTTGAGGATTAGTATAGAAGAACTTACTAGAATTTTTGGGTATTATAGATATTTTTGTGAGTTATCAAAGCAATACATCCATGTCTGGATACGAGTAGGTAGAGGCGGCTCTGGCACAGATGTACCTAGGGGTAAAACCCGAAAACACCGCTTTGAGCTAGACTCAAACGGGAACTGGTGCGCGACAACGGGCCATTGCTGCCACTCTTAGGTTACAACACTCCCGGGGGATATGCTTAGGATAATTATCCTTTTTCTTTACAAACCATTATGATGGGATTATGAGTACATACTTCCTCAAAAGAAAACATTTTTATGATTATTGATTATATCCATAAATAGTTCAATTTATATTATGTGTTTTACATGTATGGAATTATGTATTTTGATTCATAAACTAATCTAGTTTATTCCATTGTTTAGAAATGGTTCCTAGTGGAAGGAATGGAAACTGTATCAATGCACGCGCACTCCGTGTAGGGATTTCCCTCCTGATCAAGAAAATTATTGTGGATCTGGAGATACAAATGGTTCTGATAAACTTATTACCATACTAGGACAACTCACTCAGGATATGAATAAAAACCTTACTCGTATGGAGCACCCTGATCCGCAATGTGGAGGATCAATGATAGACTGCTTCATGAGGAAAAAACCACCAACATTCAATGGAATTACAAATCCCTTCGAAGCTGAGCAATGGATAAACTCCTTAGAGAAAATATTCTACGCCTTGGAGAGTAGCGAAAGGGAGAAGGTTCTCAAAGAAGTTTACTGGCTCACGGGAGATGTTGATCAGTGGTGGTCATTGATTCAAAACACAAAGGACGATGATGAGGTTTCATGTATGGAATGGAGGGATTTCAAAGAGCTTTTCTTGAAAAAATACTATCCTTGTGACAATCGAGTAGATATGGAAAGACAATTTCTGATTCTGAGACAAAAGGAGGATGTGAATGTCGCAAAGTATGAGGCTAACTTTACACGATTAGAGAGACATGCAACAGATTATATACGTAACCCAAGAAGTATGATTGACCATTTATTTTATGGGTTAAAACCTTTTCTTTGTCAAGCATTAGTATCACAATCTTTCTCAACATACAAAGATATAGTCTGGTGTGCTATCAAGACAGAAAAGGAATTCTCTAAATCTTATGAGAATAAAGTAAAGAAAGAGAAGAAGAGAATGGTGGAGCAAGAGACAGATAAATGGAAAAAGGGAAAGAAGGATTTTCCATTATGTGATAATTGTGAGAAGAATCACCCTGGTACTGGCCTAAAAGGAATGTGAGTTTTTTATTAATGTGGAGAAAAAGGTCACCAGGCTCGCGATTGCAAGGGAAAGAAAGAGGCTATCAATGATGAATGCTACAATTGTAGGGAAATGGGGAATTATCTAAATGAATGTCCTAAGATTAAGGGAAACATACCTCAAAAAAGGCCACGGGATCAAGGACAATCTTATGTTGTTACTACAGTTGAAGAGGGATAATTAATATATTTGTGTTTTTGGAATCAAGGATTATATTCTGGTTATAAGAATAATGTGATATCTAAGGATTGTACTGCATTACTTGTTGTTTTCAATAAGGATTTTATATGTTGAAGGTAATCATATTTTTAGTATGTGACAATAAGAATCATTACTTTGTTTTGGGAATCTGATGAATTGATTTGGGATTTATGAGTCCTTTTAGAGAAAGTCTGGATAGAATTATTTTGGATAACTATAAAGGTTGGAATGGATTAAGTTGAACTTTGGATAGTATTATTTAAGGTTAAAACATTTCTGAAGATTATTTTTGTAATATTATAATACTATAGTTTTATGAAAAGGACAACCTACAAGTTGGGGGATATCCCGTCACGTTGGACAAAGTTGTAGGAATCGAACCCACAACCATAGTGCGACATGCCTTTATTACCTACCACTAGCCTACATGAAGTCCCTGGTTATTACAAAATATTTTTCCAAATCTAAATGGTATGTGTTAATATTTTAAACTTTGTACGATTTGGATAAATATAATATTTTTGAGTTCTATTATCTTTTTGTGTGAAGGATGAGTTTATGGTAGAAATTAGTTGAAGGTTGAAACTCTACATGTCAAGCATAAATATATATATAACTATCTCTTATTATATGTATAAATTAATTCTTAAACTTTAGTAAAGGGATATTAAAACAAAAAATGTGTATCCTAATACCTTATGTCTTGTTGAATTGATAATATTTTAAATCCACATAAATTGAAGGCTTTGAGGCCCTCAATTTTACACTTGTTTGTGATTGATGTCCTCAATCACTCCCTACAAATATTTACATTTTTCCTCCAATTATATGTCTCTAATTTACACCAATTTTCTTCTTAACAAGATCCTAATTTGGTGGTGACTTTTTCATTTCCCTTTCCCTCTTATTAAGGCTAAATTTTATTAACAATATTTCTGATGTGGGTTTTCCACAATGGTATTTTCTATTTTCAATCTTTTATTTTCAAAGAAAAATTTCAAATTGCGAGGATGAAATTTATTAAAGGATGGGAGAATGTAACACCCCGAGCTTCCACGATACGCTTCTCTTTCAATAATGCAATAGCTTTCATTATACGCAAGTTCGAGATTCTAACACACCACGACCAATCAAAGTTGTCGTTATGAATAGTAATACCCACTTTTTAAAATTATAAAATTTTATATATCAACATGGACTTCATTATTGTATTTGGAATATCAAAATTATCCTAAGTTGAATATTTTGTAATTTTCTGAGAACTTCCAATTTTTTATGAATAGTGAAAAATACTTAAAAACAACTTTTTCAATAAAAATAATTTATAGTGATAAATTATACTATTGAGTGGTTCTAAAGTATAATTAGAATATATTTTTACAATTTTATCCAATGGTGTTCATTATAATTAATTTCACTTTGAAATTGGACATAAAGAATTGTTAATCTTTTGATATATATTGTTTCTTAAAAACACGCTATTTGTTGTGACAACGAGAATTAATTATAAAATCGATTAATTCAACATATATGTTTCGAATTTTTTAAAATAGACATCATTTTTTAATTCGGAATATCAATTAAATCTTAGGGTGAAATTTTGGCATTGTTTTGAAAAACTTCAATTTTTTATGAATAGTGAAACCACTAAGTGGTAGTTAAAAAACTGATTTTTTCGTTTAAATGAAATATTACCACTTCTGTGATTTTATTTTAAAAAATCCAACATACATGGTTTTCATTAAGAAGTAAAATGTGGTTCAATGGGATTAAAATAATTTTTTGGTGAATAGTAACTTTTAAGTTTAATTAATCGCGATTAATGATAATTAGTGTAATTTAAGGTAAAGATAATGTTATAATAATATGAAATGACCATTACACTTGTCATACCCCTATTGGATAAGTCATGGCCGACCAAGACAATCCATATGTCAACTTGGGGATCCAATGGAGCCACTTTGGTAGGAAAATGACATTAAAAACTTTTTATTTAATGTTAAAATGAAAATGTCACAAACATGAGTTGTTTTACTAAAACAATTTTTAAATGGGGTTATACAAGTAATATTTTTTACTATAAATATTCATTAGAAAGATAAAAATATTTCCTACATCGTGATATTTTTTTTATAATTTGTATACAGTAAATAAATTAAATTATTAATGACACCATGATGATGGAGCAATTACCTCATTAATTAATGATTTAAATAAAATGAGAAGATAATGTACATTCTATGACTTAAAATTTTCAAAAACCTATTGTAGGGGTATATTTAGAACACTTATCACCTTATCATCGAAATATTTAATTTTTGGATCTTTAGAATCCGAAAAGAATATCATAATAATGTAACATTTCATGAGTTCCAAGAGTGCCCCTCCTCTCCTCTTATAAAAGGCCCCCACCACTACCACCTTATTCACACCTTCCATGAAATTTGTCTCGGACAACCTCTGCCCAAATACTCTCTCCAATTAACTATATTACTCCTAGAATCCACAATTTGGGAAGAATTCTTCCCAAGTAAGCCTTTGGCTCAAATCAAAAAGAGTTACCCGATTTTATGGTAATGTCTCCTCCTGTGCTCTTTTTTTATTTTGCTTCTCCAACCCATTAAAATATTTTTATTCCTTTATTTTGTAACAAAACCAGTATATTAAATATACTAGGATGTTTTTAGTTGAAGTATTTGATTTAAAATTACACACACATTCGTCTAATGGTTAAAAAACATATTGTTTCTGTGGTTGGTGAAATACTGCATCACGAAACGAGGATTGTTCAATATTCTTTTAACACCTCTAATGGTGGAAATTTTGATGACACTATTTTCATATATGATATATATTATGTTTATGTTTTATTTGTACTTCTTTATTTCTCATTTATCGCATAAATTTATGATTTCCATTATGGGTGAACGTGATAATTTCATTTTAGGAAGTGCGGACTACCGCCCCATCAAAGTGATTTGAATCGTTAGCGCCATATGTGTGATGTATAAAGGATGGAGTAAATGATATTATATATGATATTATACTGGAATTATAATAAACCTTTATATCATTATTATTTCATTCCATTAAATAAGAAATAGAAATGAAAGTAGCGTTCATGCGTACGTACGACTTACCGTCTCCATGAATGGTGCATTTCATTTCTAACCTATAAACGTTACGTAATATTATGAATGAATGTATATACTGGATATATATGATATACATGATATATACATCATGAATATAATTCTATATATAATGGATATTCCACCACATGAACAACTTGTAATTATAAGGAGTTTATTTTTGACTCAAGTAACAAAGATCGACCAAATGATCGTTATTAACTTAATAATTACATAATGTTCAAAACATGGTAGTGAGTGATATAAAAGGCATAATGAAATTTAAAAATGTTCTTATGCAAGTAGATATTAACTATAGTTTATTATTCAGGTGTTTAAAGAACAATCAAGTCAATTCGGACATGAGGTAAGGGTTAATTCTACAACATCTTCATTATTCAAGGTTGTTCATATGTTATTATCTTCTGGGACCTCTTTATCATCAACATCCATGTTTCTTAAATAAATCATTCAAAACATTTTTAAAATTTATTATACAATGGGTTAAAGTCATTTATACACTTATTTGACCTTATACATTTTGAAAGGAATATTTCCATCATTTTTCAAACAAGGTACTTTTTGACATTTTCGACAAAATTAAGGTAAGGGAACTTCATAACCCAATTTACATTCTTTGGGTTAATATCCTTCATTAAAATTATGTCATGATATTATTATGTAATATCTTGTATTTGTACTTTGTTTATGTGTACATATAGTGAATACACATAATATATCTATTTTATTTAAAAATGATCGTTGTAAGGGACTTCGTCTCAATCTCAATTCATTGAGGCATATTTTATTTTATACACAAATTTCTTTTATACGGTCTATAAACCCCTTTGACATTAATTTTATTCAAAAGTAATCTTTTTATACGAAGCATTTTTACTAAACAACAAAAGGAATGTTTTTTCTTACGTATGCGGCGACAACGACTTCTCCGCCACCGTGACTATTATTTGAGTTTTGGCTTCCTTTATAAGACATAACATTTTTTTAAATGAAAAATAAATACCATGTTTTAATTTTCTTTTATTTTGGTATTGAAAATGGTATTGAAAATCTTTTTATTATATCAATGTTTTTTATTGATATCTTTTGATTGAAATGTGGAAATTTTATGTTTCCTTTATGCATGTTTTATGTGATACGATTATGTTATGGTTTATAATATGTTTAAACCTATTCATATGAGGAATGCATTGGACTTAATAAATGATGGGTGGAGCCCGCTATAGCTCCTCGATGCATCGGCAGGTCTCGTGAGACAAACTAGTGTCTTGGCACGAGGCCTTGACAAAATCTTATTTGTAGTCTTGGCATGAGGCCTTGGATACGTGGCTATGATAGTCTGGCATTATGCATTCCATCATTATGAAAGTTGTTATTGATATTGCATGTGATTATTTGACCAGTAGAATATCCATGTGAATAAGTAAATGTCATTATTTTATTTTACTTTTGCCATATTATGTTGAAGTTCATGTTTAAAAAGCTTTTGTTTTTGTTATACATTGACTTAAATGTTAATATTTATTTATGAAAGCTTCCTCTATATTGTTATCCTTACTGAGCATCTGAGCTCACCCCTTTCAAATGTTATTTTTCCCAGGATGTAAAGAAATATTTTATGACTAACCTACAGGGATAGTCTAAAGGGAATATAAGTGTGGACTATGGAGACTTTGTTATTGTGATTTTTCACTTTATGATGTAATGTAACATTTATGAATGTATCTAGTGTTTCCAAGGCTACTAAACTAATCGGTCTTTCGAGACATGATCATTTGTGATCGTGCCAACGTTACGCAATAACGCACCGACTCTGGGTAGCTGGGGTCGGGGCGTTATACACCAAGTCTAATCATTTCTCGAAATAATTAGTATTCAAAACTACTTGGTCTCATAAAATCAAAAGAACCATCTTCTAGAGAATCACGTAATCCACGAAAGAATAACAATCTATCTCTAAAAATTTATCCCAAAAATACAAAGGTTACAATAAAACAACTCTTCAAAAAGAAAGAACCCCATAGGAAGGAAAACTACTTAAAATCTTCAATGTTCCACGGTACTACCCAAAGTTCATCATAGACCATTCCATAAATAACTGTCTGTAAAATTACTCAAAATAAACCAAACTAAGATTGAAACTCAAATATAATAAGCAATTGATAACAAAGTCTTCAAAGGTGGACTTTATCATTCATCTCTAAACAACATCAACCACTCCTATCATTTTATAACAAAAGTAACTAACCGAAACATATTCTCCCCAAGATAGGTTAATAATTTCTTTAAGTGACCTAAATTACTATAAGTTCACATTAAATTCATCGATTCTTCAAAATATAAGTCAACCTTTACTCCTAAAAGAAAATACCATAGTAATCTATTTACCTCGATCATACAGGGTTCCCAAAATAGTGAACGTCTTCCAAAATAATAATCATCTTTTAATCCATTAATCCTTATTTCTTCAAGAAGAACAGCTTCAAAACATCAACATGTGATACATAACAACAGATTTTTTCCTTAATTATATAAAACAATCATAGGAAGTTACTCGATGTTCTTAGAAAACATTAAGGATATGCTCATAGAGTACAAACTAAAATACAACGTGACATAGAAAATTATTGTGAAGAAGTTGCATATACTTTAGTCATCATGATCTATCTTAGCATAGGACTTGAATTGTTCTCTTGTCCTTGAAGATTGTTGATGCTCATCATGCTTCTCATCCCTTCTAAGAGATCATTTATTTGGATAATGTCCAAATTCTCCACATTTATGTCATTGAAAAGTATAAGGTACATTAGATTGAACCTTATCTCTATTCATCACATTATCCATTTTTTTGAAGAAATAGCCTACTTTATGCCCTATTACCCCACACATAAAACATCTCCTAGTTACTTTGTGACATTCTCCTTGGTGCCCCATTCCACACTTTTTTTCCAAATGAAATTGGGTCTTCTTTCCCTTATCAACTTTAATCAGATGAACATCCTTGAGAATTCATCTTATTATTCCTTGATGAATTTGGGCATTCAACTAGGTACCAATTATTAATTGTGATTTTTGATAGATAGTATGGCATAATCACAATATGTTCAAAGTGATCTCTCATTATCTCTGTCACATTAATAGAGCAATCATCACATTTCCTATCACATAGATTTTTGGGACATGTTGTTCTATTTCCCGCCATTAACTATGAAATGAAAGTATAATTAGGGGACTAAATACTTAGCCAATAATTATGAAAATGTAACTTTAAGCATAGAAGGATAAACTTGTAGAAGAAAAGTATATCCTAACTTGTGATCCCCTAGGTTCCAATCTAGGTTATCCATGATCATATATTCTTATGTGAATTTTTATTTTATTTTATATTTGTTCCTTTAATAATGGTTCATACTAAGCTTATGAATTTACCAAAGCATATCCCCTGGGAGTGCTGTAACCAAGAGTGAAGCAAGGCCCGTTGTCGTGTACCAGTTCTCGTTCGAGTCTAGCTCAAGTGTTGTTTTCAGGTTTTACCCCTACATACATCTATACCAAAGCCACCTCTACTAGCTCATATCCAGACAGGGATATATTTTCTTGATAAACCACTTACTCAATACTCAGAAAAATGCAGGAAGATTTGATATATATAAACTTTTCTATAGGGTTATTACTAAATTTATCATATCCTAATTTCCACAAATAACTAAACCATCCTTTAATACCAACTATAGCATCCCAACTTTTTATAACATAACTTTTCATTACATTTTACCAAATTGAGGATCTTTAAGGTTTAGTGTCTTGGAAACCAGTAACTTAAAACATGAAAACATAAAACATTCTTATTAAACACTTGAAAGGCTTCTCCTTATATTAATACTAGGTTTATTACTGCATCTCATAACCTGGGTACATACATCAAAATAATGGATGAGCACAATTCCTAGTAAGGGAAACAAGGGGAAACATTTAACATGTGAACTTGAGATACATTAATAATGTCATGAAAAAAAGAACTTTAAGGCATGAGAAAGAGATCATGAAGCATATCATAATAAAAATAACATGTTTCATAACTTTAAGATGTGGATAAAACATTTAACATAGACGATAATTTATGTTTCACCAAGGTCCATCCCCAAGGTTTCATTAAAAATTACCATGGTTATTCACCAAGATATCATTAAAATGGTCACCTCTAGAGATTAAGTCATTACCCAATGCATTGAAGCGCTATCAGGGTGCACCATTAAATTTGACTTTATTATCAAGTGAGACACATATATAATAATAAAAAATTTCATAAATAAACCATATATCATAAAAGAAAAGTGTTTCATTTCATAATCAAAACTTTTTAAAAACTGCTTTAAAGACATGACCTTTATGTCACTTTAAACCAATGAAAAAGGAAAGTGGGTTTTCATGTATGTAAATCCCAGAATTTAAAATAGAAAATTTATATATATATATGTGTGTGTGTGTGTGTGAATACCTTTATAGAAGAAATATCTTTGAGTATTCACTTAATAAAATAAAAGAATTTTAGAAAAAGAGAGAGACATTTTGAGATGAAAATTCTACAACATAACACCTATGTTACAGGGTTTTAGAAATATTGAATAGAGAAGGGACATGGTTAACCCACTCATAAATGATCCATAGAACAGTAGAGGGACAGAATATAAAGGATATAAGAACATAGTAATGAAATTTTAAAGACATACCATATGAAATGAAAAATATTGAAGGAAGATAAAAATAAGATTTCTCTTATGAGAATTCGACAGCCTAACAGATTCACTTAAAACATCAAAAAATGAATTGATGCGATCAAATATGGTCTATCATCATATGAAAAAAATATATAAGTATTATAGATATAGAGATAATACCCCAAAATAATACGAATAAATTTAAATACTTGACATGAAAATAGATCTTGAAAATTAGAAGGGTGAAAGAATCCCTTAAAAATTCGACAGCCTAACAGTGCCACTTAAACATTCTTAAAATGAATTTATGAGAGAAATAGGGGGTCTCTCATCATATTAAAATGAAAAGGAAAGTAGTATGAATATAAAATAACATCTTCCGAAATAAGAACATGGAGCATAAAAGAAATTCCATAAAAGAGAGTACTTGGAAAGAAAGAGAGAGGTAGGACCCCTTACCATAAAACGTAACTCTTAAAACTCAATGGCTGGGACCTTGACAGATTGGGGGAACCTTGAGAGGACTCCTTGGGAGGTAAGGAGACCATAAATTCGTTGAGGATGATTTTGGATTCGAAAGGATGAGAGAATGGCTTGGTATTTATAGGGAAAATGAGGGGACAAGGCATTAATGGCCAAGGGACACCTCATTGGTGGTATTGGCAAAACCATGGGCTGGACCATGGTATTTACCAAGGTGTTAGGCCACACGGGACCCCTCATAAAATAATTCATCCCCTTTATTCTACCATCCTTTAAAATATCTCATGACATCATCATGATGAAATCATGATGTCATTAAGCATACAGAAACCCTAAAACTGAAAAGTCACTATTCACCGAAAATTCAACTTTCTCAGAAAAATCCCAAATTTCACATTTACCAAATATAGATGCTCTGATTTAAAAAAATAAATACATTTTATAAAAATAATTTTCTAATTTTTTTTAATTTAATTTTTTAATAAATAAACTATTCACCGAAAATTCATTTTTTTTCAGAAAAATCCCCAAAAATTACCTGAACATAATATTTATGCTCTGAGTTCAAAAATGAACTCCATTTTATAAAAATAATATTATAAATAATTTTAATTTAATTTTTAATTAAAAAACACTATTCACTTGAAAAAACCAATACTTGGCTAATAATTTCTGAAATAGTTATTTACCAATTTTATTGAATCACATTACTTAATCAAGGTGCCTAGATTATATTATTAATTTATTTAAGTGAGATTACTAATCCATTTGGTCACATTACTAATCCTAAGCGTAAAATCACTATTCATAATTTAGTATTCATCAAAAATTATGTTTATCTTATTAGACTCTAAATTTCATACTGAACATAATTGTAGAAGACCATTTTTTAAAAATCATTACACATAATTAATTATTTAAGGTTTACATAAATATTTTCAAATATGATTTTTCTAGAATTCGTCAAAAATATGCGTAATATATTTATCTGGACATTAGAACACTCACAAACTTCGTCATAAGAAGAAATCACAGTTTTTATTTAAATAAATGTATTACACAAGGCAGTTACAGTCTCCTTACATATCTCCTCATAACCCCAACATAGGACCTAAGTGTAAGGTGTGCTAAGGTGAGAGAATATGAGGGTGGATCGGCCAACATCGCACGAGTAGTAATTTCTATCAGTTTTAACTTATCAAGAAGGGGATTCCATTCTAGCTTCACACGATGAAGTTCGTCTTGGGTTTGGTCCATATCAAATCCTAGTGGTGCTACCTCCTAACCATGTTCCGTCAGATGGGCTTCGATCGGCCGGAGACTACTAGATGGGGTCATCGAATCTTATTTCTATATTAATTAATCAATATCAGTTGTATTTATACAATAACAGAAACATTTAGTTTCCAATGGTCATATTGACCATTGGTCAAACAAAAGACGAAACCCAATGGTCTTATTTTAATTATAATTTTTTTATTAAATGAAAATGGTTTTGATGAGTATAAAAAAAATAAAACACCAAATTAGGAAACAAAATTTATTCAAAATTTTGGGTCGTTACACTTGGGGCCCAAAGGCCTTATGAACTCTAAGCCCAAACAAATACCCCAAGGAGAATAGTTCTAGCTGCTACAATACCAAACAGTAACTACTACAGTAACTGTTATAGTTTTTACTACAGTACCCTACACAGTACATCTATAGTAATACTACAGTACCATGGAATTATTCCTCCACCTGGTTTCAAACCTGGGTCTCGTGGATGAACATAAAGAGTCCTCACTAACTGGGACGAGGCTCATGTGCAGGTATAGTGAATTAAATTAAGCACAACATATGATTAAATTCCCCTCACATATTTTAGCCACACAGTTGGTCAAACCATGAAATACTTTTTAGGCTATTGTAATAACTAAAAATTTTTTATGTGTAATTTGAAAATACATACACAAACCGTACATGATCCCACTATCCCATACCACATGGTTTTAGGAGAATGCTACATGGTTTTCACTAACTTTGTGCCTAAACATGCATCCTCTTCTATAACTCCAAAATAAGGTGTATAGTTTCTTATAGTTTCACTCAATATAATTCAATCGTTAATAGGCCCATAAACCATTAAAAATTCAAGAATCACCAAAAAGCAACATGAGAAAAGATATAAACAATATATAATAAATATATATATTTATATAAGTATCAAAATGTGGGTGTTGTGATGTTACGAATGCTCTTATAAAAGTGGTTATTTTCTATTGAAACATACTTTAATGTATCTTATGATATACTATAGATATTTTTTAATGATACCACGAACATACAAACTCATTATGATTTATGACTATGTATTGTGATGTTTTTATGAAACCTATTTCTTTCCCATGAGTAATTTAAGTTTTGATGGAATTATCTGTGTTTTCATTTTCATTTGCTACACATATATGTATTTTTAATTATGTGAATAGTGGGTCCACAATTTTATATCCCTATAAATAATTGGGTAATGATTTATATTTCATGAGAATACTTTTATGGGACTAGGGAGTGAACCTAATACACTATGGGACTCTATCCACCATGTTTATTGGAATATAAAGTAATCATGATCCACTATGGGAATATTTTTACTATGTGTTGGTGTTATTGGTTGTTATAATATAATTAATAAATTATTTTATATCATTATGTATGTTCTACATTATTATTTATGTCTTATGTTCTCATGTATCATGATTATTTACTCATTTTTTACTCCCCTATTATTCATGTATTATGTAATTCTGAAACTCGCATGCCATTGCTCATAGTTTATGATATTTTTTATGTATGATATTTTTATATTATCTTCATCTATAATGACTATTTTCTCATACCCACATTCTCACCTTATACTAACTTGTGATCATAATTTTTTTATCTCTTATTATTTCCATTACTGAGAATTTGATCTCAAATTTTCTTATATTTACATTCCTATAGTTTCGAATAAGATTATTATACATGATTTTTATAGAAGGGTATCATATGTGAAAAATATATGTGGTATATTTTTATTATGTTTTAAAATTATTTGGTTTTTTATTTATTCAAAAAATAAACTAACTTATAGATTGTTTGTCTTAATTATCGTGAGATTCAATTAATATTCAGCTAAAATGATATAATATGTGGGTATGTTATCATTAGATTATATCGTATAAAAACACATGAAATGTATTCATTTTCATGTAATTCATTCACTCTATGGATTATATCTCCTCTTTGAAATCGAATCAATACTATAACAGTCATTGACATTAAAATTATAGTAATAGGAGTACTTATTGAACATCCTTAGGTATATGAATTTAGTTGGTCTTGGTGAACCAATACATTACATGAAATGTTATTCCAACTGGTTATTCATTATTAAAAACCACCTAAATAATCTTTTTTCAAGATATTTGAATTCTAATCCACCATTTTTTATAATCTATTTCTAATGTGAATGTAATCCCACTAGTATCTTTTTAGTTTGTTAATGATTTAGGATTTAATCCATGATCATTTTTATTTTCTATTGATATATATTCCTATAGTATTTATATCTTACCTTATTTTGGTTTTAGAGATACCCCTTAAGCATACTTCATATTTAACTTAAATCAATTTCCATTATGACTGTCATATATTTAATTATCTTTGATATGTCTTTCTTCAAGTGTTTATCCTCCATTTATTCAATAGAGATAGATTTATCTTTCACCATCCATATTTTTTTATTTTATTCTATGAAAAATTGTATTAATAACCTACTACTGGTTCTTGATGCACTCTTTGTTTCATTAAATCATTATAATTTTCTAGTAACATAAATCTATTTATCAAAAAATCATATATATTTTTTATTATATGTTGACTTTCCCTCAAAATGTAAATTGAGGTTGATATTTTATCATCTCCATCATGTTTTATTATAATAAATTTCCATATGTCCCTAGTGAGTAAATATAAAATAATCTTTAGTAAAATCATAACTCATGTATATCTATCTACATTGCGATATTGTAGAAAATTTCTTTCCATTATTGAATCTTCATCTTCCAAACAATCATTTTTGGTGTTCCTCACAACTAAACATTGGGGGGAAAATATTTCCACCATAAATTTAGAATTATTCCATCTAAGTTTATAAAAACAATATTTTTAGTCATAGAGTCCGTATTAGAATCATTATAAAAGTCACTTTTGGGGCCATCATATGAGGGATCCTTAATTTCATTTTCCAATGCAAGGAAATTAACTAATTTTCAAACTCCTTACACTTTAAATACATTTGACTAAATTTATAAGTCATCTCATCCATTCCTAAACCAGAATATTTACTATATTTTTTATTTCTACCATTAATTAATGAAAATTCTCTTATATTAAATCACTTAATGATTTAATATTTCTATTCATTGTTTTAAAAGGATACTTTAAATTAAAATTAATTTTGGTTCAACATCTTATTAGGAAAAGATAACATTTATATTAATGTGACATGTGGTTCATAAAACATATGAATTAACACAATTTTTCTGTTAAGGATTGTATCTATCCTTTATTTCTATAAAAACACTATTCATAGGGACAAGTAGATATTGTTTCCACTTATTCACTTTAATCATCACATATTTCTAATATTCTAGAAGAAATTCATATATTTGTATATATATGATGTTTCCAAAATAATATTATAATTATATTCATTTGGAAAATCAATCAACATTACCTTAATGAATGTATCAATATTCTCAGTAGTATTTTTATTATTAATCTTATTGTGTGTACCTTCTAAAATAAAGAACAATCTCTATAATATCATTCAACACATGTGAGATGTATAACTACTTCTTAATTTATATAGATTCTATATATCTCTATCAGTATTTTCAATAATTAGTAAGTAAATACATATTTACTAATTTTCTTAAATACACAAATGAATAAAGAAAAAGACATGGTTTCATGTTTCTTTTCACCACTATCCCATTCACAATACTGTTGAAAATTATATTGATTATATATATATATATAACCTATAAAATCATAACCAAAAGACTATAAAGACTAAAACATTTCATTTTACCAACCATAATAGTTAGTTATATTGAAAAAAACATGCCTCTTATATAAATCCATGTCGGAAAAAATCCAAAAATAAATTTGGATGATTTATATCTAAATAAAAGGATATGTTTTATAATCCTAATTTTATGGACTAAAAGGTTATGAAAAGAATACTAATTCACTATAAGAGAGAGGATAGTTACAGTGTTGACTAAAAAAACATTATCTTTACCCACACCCATCATTAAGTATTATTCCTTTGTTAGAAGGAACATATTCTATTTATATATACCGTGAATATATCCAAATTAAATATGAGAAACATATATTGAATGAAAATTGCACATGAATACAAATATTTATCATGGAACATATAAACTGTTTCATGTTCAAGAAGCATACACATGAGGATATTCTAATACACCTAAATCAACTATTAAAAATATTTTGGTGAATGAAATATTTTGGTTGTTGTATAAGGAAACCCATAAATACAATAAGAGTTTAGGTTTTGAAAACACGATCTTTACGTATAGGAATTGATACTAATTGGGGTGATCTATGAAACATATATATTTATTTTTTACCATATCCATGAATTAAACATTATGTTTCATAAATAATATAATAATTCCAATAACCTATTGTTTAGTATCATTGATTATTAATTACATCACAATCTTATTTTAAAAAAATTGTGAACATTTCTCCATAATCATCCCTTATGTACTACCCTAATGTTATATTCAACTTATTAACCTAGAGAATAAATACATAATAAAGGGGTGACCTCAAATATTCAATTAGAGGAAACATATCAATATTTCATTAAGGTATATATCATAAACTAGTGATAAAACATGATCATGGTAGAAATTACTTATTAAAAGAATCATTGAAAATTTAATTTTTTCTATAGGTCATAGGAGAAGGACATGTAATCTCAAATGAAAAAATCTATACCATGGAATAATAGAGAAGAAACATGGGATAATAAACTAATCTAGGAAACACAATCAATGGTATATGACATAAAAATATGGTATTTTATATAAACATAGCATAACCAGGAACTATGGTACAAACATAACCACAAAGAAATATTTCATTTTATATAAATCCAATAATTACAAACCTTTATGTTTTGAAACAATCTAAGTATGATCACCCTTTATATTTTAAAAAATTCAAGGTATGTCCATGCTGCATTATCCAATAATATATAAAAATTTATCCAATTAATTGGAGGGAGATCAAGGACCCACTCTAGATAATCCTTACATATAGGTGATATATGAAATAAATAATTTAACATATCATAAAGAATGGATGGAACTAAAATGGGTGCCATAATATTTATAAATTGTGTCATATAAAAATACTTCAATAATAAGAAATACTGATACCAAAAATTAAATGAACCAAAATTATTATTTTATATATAAATTTATATGTTTATTCATGAAATATAATTCTCTAGGATTTATATATTTTATAGTTAAGGAGTATATAGAATCAAAATATTAAAAAAGGTATTTAGTAAAAAATTATAACACTTTTTTAAAGAGACAAAGTTATGGGTCACTATATAAAAGATAGTTTTTTCGAAGTTTTCATGGAACAATTCCGAAATATTAGTTAATTAAAAATCTTAAAAATGGAATATTGAAAAATAAATAATGGTTTTATAGAGGAAATATGGAGTGGAAGATAAAATATAGTCATGAAAAGAAACAACTTTTCAATATTAAAAACACCATTATTTAAACCCACATTGAAAAAATAGTGATAAATATTTCACGTTAAAATAGTTAAAATAAAAATTTGAATATAAATATAAATAGAACATATTTTGTTTTCAAAATAATAATGGAAAACATTATCAGGTAAAGTGAATATTTAAATGGTAGTAAAGGTTCTTATTTGTAGATGATGTGAATTATTTATAAACACTTCTAATTTTTTGAAGAATAAAATCCATCAAAGAAAATATATTTCAACTAAAAAATTAATTCACTATAAATAAAAAAGGAAATAAAATATAATAACATCATATAATACAAGAAAACCATATTTTAGAACCATAATCAAGGTGAAATTATAATGACTCAATAAAATAAGTCGGTTGAAGAAAAACCCCTTACCTTGTACTTCTAAATTCAAATAAATACATTTAACCTATAATATAACCAATATAAAAAAATTAATAACTAATTTAATATATTTATTCATGTATATTTCATTTTTAACCTTTATTTATAATCATTTATTATAGATTTATTATTAATTTATACTTTATTTTCATCATCCGATGTTAGGGATTTTGATTGTTTAACGCATTCTTTGAAATTTCATTGTCAATCCTTGTTATTTGATAAAAATTCCATAATACCTATATTATAAAAAATATTATAATAAATTATTTATAATTATTTATAATGTTCTAATTTCATTTAATGATAGTTTTTTGTAGTTATTCATGAAGAAGAAATCAAGGATGAGTTAGTTTTAGTAATTTTTTATAATTTGTTTTTTAAATTGATAATGATTTATATATTGACAAATTATTTATAAAACCTTAATAGTGTAATTAAAAAATTAAATTAATTATATAAATTAATTGAATCATAAAATTAGGGTGGTGATACAAAATTAACAATGTCTTTTCACAGAGGTGACAGTCCTCACAAAAATCATCATTATGTACACTTGAGCGACATTTATATTTTTTTATGAATGGAATGTAAAGAAAGTAAATAATGATTCTTCATTATAGAATCATAATTATGAAATATATTTTATATTTATTAATTAAATAAATTCTTATAAATATCCATTTATTGCGGTTATGGAAAACAAAATATGTCGTCCATGGAGGTTGTAGTTCACTCATACATATAGATGACGTATTTACTTTTCCATGAAGATGAGAGGAAGGTATATAAAGATTGTTACAATAATATAATAAAAATTAAATATAATAATGATAACAATGTTATTATTTTATTATGGTATAATATACTTTTTTTATATGATAAAAAATTTAAATAAATAGAAATAAAAATGAGTAATTTGAGATTTTTTGCCTTACTTCTTAGAATAATTCCATGAAATTTTTTATTATCCTTTAAGTTGTGATCTATTAAGGAGTAAAAATCATTAATTACATGTCAATGAGTGTTGGGGATGTATTTTTTATTGGTGTTTTAAACTAAAGGGTTTGTGGTGTGATGAAATGTGGGGTGATGAAGTCCTCCTTTTAGATGTGTGAGGGGTTGAATTTTTGTAATAAGATGTCCATTATTCAATTAATGTGGCTAAATAAGAGTAATATAAAGGATATATGGTGATTTATGGTCTAAAATTTCCACAAAAAACATTTGAAGTAATATTTTTAAAATTTTTAGGGCTTTTACCCCTTAGATTAAAACCATTTATCATGTTTCCTTTTACTGTGGAAACAAATTTTAATCTAAGAAATTATTTATGTCTTCTTAAATTAATATAGAAATTGTTAAATTTTTTTGAAATTATTATTAAAACTACTAAACTCATTTTATTAGATACTATTTATAGTAGGGGTACAAATTAATTTAAAATAATATATGTTTAACACATTAAAATAGTTTTAGAGAAAAAAATACCAAAAGATCTAAAATATAATACATAGGTTAATAAATTAAAATTAATCTGTTTAAATATATAAATTTATACATAAAATACATATATTATAAATACGTCGATATAAAATTATTCTTATATATAAATTATATCGTAAAATTTGTGTTATATTTGAAAATGTTATTTTTAACTATTCATGTAAAAAAATAAATTTTTTCACAAAAATACCAAAACATTATTCTAAAAAAATATTTTTATGATAAATAGAAAAATTAGGATAATTTTTTAAAATTAAAATTTAAAAATTTAAAAATTAAACTTTTAAATTGAAATATAAAATATATTTAAACTGTATTTATAAAGAATGAATTTTTAAAAATTTAATTGTTTTCCCCTTATTTCATGTAATATTATAATTAAATTAGTGTTAAAATATTTTTCATGTAAATATTATTTTTTACAATCATTTAACCCTAATATACATAGTTTATGAATTAAAAAAATACATAGTTCATAAAAAACAAATATTTGGGAAATAAATATTTAGGCAAGGAATATATTTATAGTTATATAGTTATTCCAATGGAATTTCATTAGTGAAATAGTATTCAAATTGAATGTTATATATATATATGAATACTATATAATTTTTTTTAACTCTATTTATAACCAACTATTTAACGACTGCTTTACAATGATTATATTTATCATAATAAAATGTGTCACTATTTTTTATTGTAAGGAATTCCATGAGAAACAATATATTCACCATAGTATTTATTTAACCATTGTAGGAACCCGGTTCTTATTATTGAGGTACGAGTTTCTTCTTTTCCTTTTCATTAAGTGTTTTTGAGAAAACAAGGGAAACATGGAAAAAATACCAAATTTATGGGTACACGGCGTGTACTTTGGCTATGTGGGATGAGAATATAGGGCGTGTAGGTTTATTGGCGATTAAGGGTGTAAAAAACTAACTACACCGTGTATGTAGTAATACACACCGTGTAATCAGTCGGCAGATGAACTGTGAGGTATTGGAATATAGCCATCAGAGGAAAATTTTAAAAGGAAAGTACACACTGTGTACTTGTAGAGTACACACCGTGTAGTTTTATTTA
This sequence comes from Viscum album, assembly GCA_963277665.1. Classification (NCBI taxonomy): domain Eukaryota; kingdom Viridiplantae; phylum Streptophyta; class Magnoliopsida; order Santalales; family Viscaceae; genus Viscum; species Viscum album. The sequence goes on from OY728156.1 coordinate 540,716,059, forward strand.
TTTATTGTTGAAAATTGGATGTAGTCTCCTCATTTGGTAGAGGAGGTAGAGGGATCACCAGGAGCAGCGAGAGAGGATGCTGAGACTTGGAGGAGCTCCCGATCGCTCCCCGAGACTTCAATTCTTCCGCCGTTAATCTTGTCTGAATCGTGCGGGTAAGGTATTCTCTATTCTTGAATATTTACTTCCAATTATTTCTCTAAGGGATTTTATTTAGGTTTTAACGTGTAATAATTTATCTCATATCTACATCATTATTGGTTTTTTCGGGAGTCACCTTTCACGTATATCGATCAGAGGAGATAAATGTAGGTGGTCTTGTGTTTAATCCCAAAGTCAAGTTGATTATGTGTATCGTTCTGCCACACACCCATGTTCGGGTGTCGTATGGTTGAAACTTTGACTGTTGAGATGCCTAGAATTGCATAGCTAATCTAATGAATAAGTATAAACTTCTATTTGAGATTATTGCTTTGATCTAGGTCCACCCCGATGGTTCATTTCCCTTGATTAGACATTTGGCCAGGATAACCATGGGTATACCGTGATTATAGCATGTTTTGAGTTTTCTTGAGAGAACACATATATAAATTGCTTTCTTATGCGTTGGGCTCAGACCGATTACTTATTTTTCCTATGGAATGCCTGAGGGTAATGTTTTGTAAGCCTGAGGGCAATGTTTTTTTTGCCTGAGGGAAATGTTTCTAATGCCTGAGGGAATTTGCTTCTGTGACTGAGGGTGATATCATGGATGCCTGAGGGCAATGTTTGTTACTCCTAAGGGAAGTCACATGAGGGTTTCATTTCTATTTTCCTAAGGGTAAGGATTTACATGTCTGATAACATTGTTTACTTTGAATACTCACTGTGGTGATTTCTTATTCTGTACCTGCCAAGCTAAATCACAAGCTTGGTATTATTATTATCTTTTACTTTTTTAGATAGCCTATTGTGGTTTCTGTTGTGGCACTGGAATATGAGATTTTTTGTTGAGGCCGAGTCTCAAAAAACTCAAAATTTATTTTTATTGAATTGTTAAATAATTATTAAAATGGCAATGTAACTAGTAGGAATGGTTAATTTTGAGTACTTCCTAGTTTACAACATTTCATTATTGCAAAATGTTGTTGCACATTTTCACTGATAGTTAGGCACGGGCCTTGGGTGGTTGCCTACTGGGATTTATTTCTCACACCATGTTTGGGTCATGTCTTGGGCCCAAGAATATTATATTGATGTAGGTTTCGATAAGGGAAAGGGTCCCTACATAGGTACATGATTGTTGTGGAGGGGTAAAAGAGCATGAGACTGATCTTAGGATTGCGATGTTGCTGTGTTACTGTTGCACTACTTTGGTTTTGTTTTGCTATATATTGTACCTTGTACTATATTGCATTAGGTTACAGTGTATCTTGATTTGGGTAATTTTATAGAATTAGATACCTGTTGCATCATAATATATATATATATATATGATTATTGGTTATCATTTTCTTCAGTTCCATTGTCAATTTTATGTCTATATTGTTTACTACTACCACTTTTGTATGTTTATATTTTTTTTCCGCTGTACTAAACTTTGATAAATTGGGGAATAATTTCCCCACCATCTATTCTAGGCCCTCACTTCTAGTCGACATCCTCTAGCATTTGGGGAAATGCACTTGAGGTCATGTGACCAACCAGGTTCGGGGCATCCGTTGTGTGGCACTTGGATATGGGACGTTACAAAGTGGTATCAGAGGGGTTTCTTTCCAATGACATACTATATAGATCCTATAGCCATGGGTAGGATGTAATTGGTACTTGGTAATAAGATATGCTCAATAGTATCTAACACATGTACAGGGAAAAACAATCTACCTCGTTTAATTTCAATTTTTCTACTTTTTCAATTATTACAGTTGATTTGATTTCACCTTGAGTGATTCACATGATTTGTGCTATTGTTGTTGATGTTGTTGATTTTCTATTTCTGTTGCAACCCGATGAGATGAGGGTATTCCATCTCATGCATCATTTAGGCAGATGTTAGAATCACATGTCATGCATAGTTTTCATGCCATGTAGGTGCATTAGAAATTTCATGTTGTTGAGATTGATGTTGTGGAAGAAAATGAATGCTGTTGTGATAAGTACCTTTGTAGATACACCCAATATTGATAGGGAATTGGTACATGTTACAGTAGGGTTTATGGATGCTAAAATTTAGTTCCTGATAAGTATGGGACCTCTTGGACCAGAATTTGACAAATCATGATCCACTATTTTTTTTCATTTTGTACTATAATGTGAAAAGGTCAGGTGTTAATCTTTTGTTCATGGGGAGTATGGCCCCCCACAGATTGGAATTTGGTATACTGATCCATGAAATTAAAGAAAAGGGAATACTGAGTAGTTTCTAAGGTTTACTGTCTGGAAACCTAAACAACACGGTGTGTGGTTCTATGAACACACTCCATGTACTCTTCTGTTCGGGAAGAAACAAAAATTTCTAAGTACACACCATGTACTTATATGTACACGCCGTGTAATATAAGGCCATGTAATCCACCGTGTGGGAGGGAACATAGTCCTTACACATTTTATCGAGTACACGACGTGTACCTATGGGACCTGCTGTGTAGTCTTAACTAGTGAGATACCATGTGGACTTGGCCATGTGGTTGAGGAAATAGGTTGGTGTACATGCTATGTGTGGGTGTAACATGTCGTGTAGCTGGGGTTGAGACACGCCTAGGTCAACATCAGAACATGACCATGTTATGTCTTTAAGATACAAACTGTGTGGGCCTTATACACGCTGTGTAGTCTCACTTTCCAGTTCCTGTGGATCTTTCACCTTTTGTGTTGGCACACTTAATCAGACAAAAGAAACCTTGACAGTGAATTAAAATAAGGCGTGTGGTTGACCTTTTAGAGTCATGCCTACGAGATGACCATGAGTTGTTCGCCAAGAGAGAGGTGACAATTATAATCCATAGATGGTAGCCCATTGGCTACCGATGGAACCTCCAGCAGTTCCAGATCCTGTGCCAGCTATTATACCAAACGCAGGCGCAGATGCGCAGTTCTGTGAAGGATTCAAGAAGTTCTTGCAGACCTTCTGCGGACTATCACTGGTTGCCACATCTATGGGAAAGCTGACACATATATTCCAGCAGTAGCATCCACCTACATTTTTAGGGGATGGCATACCACAGGCTGCAGAGTCATGGATGAGTTCTATATAGACAATCTTCAAGCATCTGAAGACACCTCCTGGGAGGAGGGTCAAGCTCGCTACTTACAAGCTACGTGATTCCTCCTAGTGATGGTGGGATGTCACCACCCAGACTAAGCATCACCGAGACATGGCATGGGAATATTTTCAGGGAGTATTCTATGAATAATTCTTTCCATAGATGCTAAGGAAAGATCGTTCTTGAGAGTTCATGAATCTACAGTAGGGAACCATGTTAGTGTTGGACTATTCTTCCCGCTTCACAGTGATAAAATGTTCTGCACATGGTCTAGTGGGTGATGAGTCGTCGAGGGCTAGACGATTTGAGGATGGTCTTCAACATGACATCGGAGCGCTGGTGAATGTTTTTTGGTTGGCTATAGTGAATGTTATTGTGAACCTGACATTGATTACTGAGTGGAACCTATGGGAAGATAGTGGTGCCGACTAGGATGGTTCAGCACCAATCTCTGGTACTATTTTTACTGGTAAGAGGATGATGAAGATTGACTTCTCTCACAGTGGAAGTACTAGCCGGAATAATTCTTCAGGTGTCCTGGTAATGTGCTACCAGTTTGTTAAAGAGGTGAACAAGTGACCTCAATGTCCACGTGACCCAGTGGAGTGCCGAGCTTGCAGAGAGTGGGGTCATCTTCTGCATTTTTGCAGAGAGTTTCCACTAGTGACTAGTGAGATGGGTTCTGTGAAGACTCTGCATGTAGGAGTAGGGCCAGAAGCCTCTTACCAGTCAGGGAATTGGAATACATTAGGATGTTCAGGATGAGGTGGTTGTTGTGGCTGTGGTATCCAGACACTAGGATCTTAGAGATAGTAGGGTGGGTCAGCTCAGCGTAGCCAGCCTATGTCGAAGGTCTGTGACACTGGGTAGACATATGCAGTGTAACAAACCCAATATGAATAGGATCCTAGACCTTCCACTATCATAGGTACTATTATAGTTTTATTTTTTTATCTTCTGTAATTTTCGATACTGGTTCTAAACATATCTTTATATATGTTCCCATTGTGAATATCTTTGGACTCTTTGTTTATTATTATTCTGATATCATGATACTACACACTCCGTTGGGAATTATAACGTTAGGTGTGTGTTAGTGCTAGGAGTTCCCCCTAGTGGTTGGTGAGTGTCACATTCTATGGGACCTCATTGTCCTAGAGATGACAGCCTATGATGTTATTCTAGGGATGAACTATTTGGTACCCTTTTGAGCCTTTGTATATTGTTATCTTCATAGGGTGAGTTTCACATAACTATAGGGTAGAGAGTTTCTGTAAAAGGGAGAATGGGATTACCATGTGAGCGGAGCTAGACCTGAGCATTGTGGGAGAGGTGGAGTGATAGCCTAGATTGCGAGTTTATATCTCGATGACTAGGGAACATATCAGAAGGATTTTCCTCCAGTGGTTAATCGTTTCAGTGATGTCTTCCCGGATGACTTTTCCGGTCTACCTCTAGAGTGAGAGGTGGATTTCTCTATTGATATTGTTCCAGGAGTGACACCAGTGTCTATTTATCTTTATAGTATGGCAACGCAAGAATTTACAGGAGATCAAGAGGCAGTTAGAGGAATTACATGGCAAGGGTTTTATCCAACCTAGTATTTCTCCCAGGGGTTCACCTATCCTTTTCACTAAGAAGGTAAATGTTACCCTCAGACTCTGCGTGGATTATTGGAAATTGAACCGGTTGACGGTTAAGAACTAATATCCCATACCAAGGATTGATTAACTTTTTGATCAACTTCGAAGCGCATGAGTGTTATTTAAGATTAAATTGAGATCCAAATATCATCAGTTGCCTGTTAGACCATCGGATATACCGCTTATAGCCTTTCGATGTAGATATGGTCTATACAAGTACTTGGTCATGTCGTTCAAACATAAAAATGTGCCTACAGTTTTCATGGATATGATGAATTGTGTGTTCCACCCATATATGGATTCTTTTTTGGTAGTCTTCATAGACGATATCTTGGTGTACTCTCACACTCTACATGACCATGCCACCCATCTTGAGATCGTAATGAGTACACTAATAGATCATCAGTTATATGATAAGCTCTCAAAGCGCCACTTTTGGATGGACCAGATTCACTTCCTAGGTCATATTATCTTAGAGGTAGGAGTTGCGGTAGACCCAGAGAAAGTGAGAGCATGAGATTCGTGGTAGAATCCTAAGAACATATTTGAAATATGGAGTTTCTTAGGGACGGATGGTTACTACAGGAAGTTTATACAGGACTTAACTCTCTTAGAAGCACCATTGATGGGTTTGACTATGAAGGGTATGAAGTTCGTTTGGTCGGAAGCTTATGAGACAACCTTTCAGAAGCTTAAGGGAAGGTTGAAATCAACAGTAGTCCTGATACTTCTAGAGAAAGGGAAGAGTTATACAGTTCACTGTGATGCATTAGGTATTGGGCTGGGAGTAGTGTTGATGCAGGATGATCAAGTAGTTGCGTACGGGTCTCGACTGTCGAGGCCACATGAGAGGAATTACCCGATGCATGATCTCGAGTTGGCTGTAGTTATTCATGCATTAGGCTTTTTGAGACATTATCTCTTCGGAGAACATTTTGTGGTGTTTACAGACCGAAAATTTCTTAAATACATCTATACTCAATGTGAATTAAATTTGAGACAATGAAGGTGGGTTGAATACCTTTAGTACTTCATCTTTGAGCTTGCCTATACACCTAGTAAGGGTAACGCAATACTGATGCACTGAGTAGGAGGACTCAGATACAAGCAGTGGAGGAGGCCAGTGGTGAGTAAATCTTATGACTTTGTTCTCTAAGATGCATTTGGAGGTGCAAGATAGTCAGTGGCGAACCTATCTTTCATCCTTACCTCTGACTTCTACCCTTCTGGATAGAATGAGGATGAAACAACTATCAGATTCAAAAGGCGTAGTTCTATGGGAGTTGGTGGAAAGTGAGGACCCTCCTCCTATTTGGATGATAGGTGATGACGAGGTACTACGAATCCATGGACTTGTGTGGGTTCCATGGGATATAAGTGACAAGTTGATGCGGGAATTTCATGCTTCATCTTGCGCGGTGCATCCTGGAGTTACCAAAATGTACTGTGACTTGAGACGTTAGTATTGGTGGCTGGGTATGAAAATAGAGTTAGACGATTCTGTTGTGAGATGTTCCACCTGTTAGCAGGTGAAGACGGAGCATCAAAGGCTAGCTAGGCTGTTACAACAACTACCCATTCCGGAGTGGAAATGTGATGATGTTGCGATGGACTTCATGACCGGGTTTCCAAGGTCACCTTGAGGTAATCAAACCATATGAGTTATTGAGGACAGACTTACAAAGGTAGCTCACTTTTTGCTGATAATGGAGACCTTCAGTGTCGACGAGATTGGGAAGTTGTATATCCAAGAGGTAGTATGTCTTCATGGGGTCCCTTGATCTATCATTTCAGATAGGAAAACACAATTTACATCTTGTTTCTTGTAGAGTTTTCAAAGGGAACTGGGTACACGGGTGCTTCTGAGGACAACTTACCACCCTCAGACCGATGGCCAGTTAGAACATACAATACAGGTTCTACATGACATGTTGTGTGCATGCATTTTGGACATTGGGGGATCTTGGTAGAAGCACATACCCCTGGTTAAGTTTTCATACAATAATAGTTTCCAGGAAACAATTGAGATGGCACATTACGAGGCTTTATATGGTAGGTTATTCTTGATCACCCTTATGCTGTTTGGAGGCAGGTGAGGCAAGTTTAATGGGACCATGTCTTGTGTAGGAGACTTCAGAGTAGGTCCAGTTGATTCAGAATTGGATGGGTACTTTACAGTCTTGTTAGAAATCTCGTGTTGATCGCTGCAGACGACCCTTGGAGTTCATGGTCGGGGATCAGGTTTTCTTGCATGTTTCACTGAGGTTGGGACACAGATGGATCATGAGATAGTGTAAACCTTCACTGAGGTATATAGAGCCCTTGGGGATTTTGGAGAGAGCCAGGACGGTTGCCTATCGGTTGTAGTTACCAAAAAGGTACCGATCTGTGCACAATGTCTTCCATGTATCTCAGCTGCGCCATTACCACTCAGACCAATCTCATGTTTTTCAGGCTGAGGAGGATGAACTTCTGGTTGATTTATAATTTGAGGAGCATCTGATTAATATTTTTTATTAGAGCACAATGGTTTTTCGAGGCCGGTTAGTTCCTCTAATACAGGTGCTATGACAGCATGGCTGATGCAGGATGAAACCTGGGAGCAGGAGACTGATGTACATGCTCAGTGGCCAGAATTATTCTCAGATTTATCTTCACCACCCTTGGAAGGGAAATTCAGGGACATATTTTTTAAGGGGGGATGTTTTTATGAACATGGTTTTTATTCTTGAGGTATATGTTTTTACTTTTCCTTTTCCTTAAGTGTTTTTGAAAAAATAAGGGAAATGTATGAAAAATCTGAAATTTATGGGTACATGGCGTGTACTTTTTTACACACTCCATGTACTTTGGTTGTGTGGGATGAGAATATAGGGTGTGTAGTCTTTTCAGTGATTAAGGGTGTAAAAAACTTACTATATGTCATGTACATTTGTACAACCACCATCTAATTTTGCTGTGTGGAATGAGAATACATGGAGTGTAGGATTTTCAGCGATTAAGGGTGTAAAAACAAACTACATGTCATGTACTTAGTACTACACGTTGTGTAATCAGTCGGTATATGAACAGTGAGGTGGTGGAAAGTAGACGCCAGAGGAACAATTTAAAAGAAAAGTACATGCTGTGTAGTTATGTTTTTTTACTAAAAATAGGCAGTTGCCTCCTCATTCGGTAGAGGAGGTAGAGGTATCACCAAGAGTAGTCGGAGAGGAGGAAGAGACTTGGAGGAGCTCCCGATCACTCACCGGGACTCTGATTCTTCCATCGTTGGTCTCGTTTGAAGAATAAAGGTGAGGTCTTCCCTCTTCTTGAATATTTTCTTCCAATTATTTTTCTAAGGGAAGTTATTTACGTTTTAATGGTTAATTATTTATCTCATATCTACGTCATTCTTGGTTGTTTTGGGAGGCACCTTTCACGTATATCAATCAGAGGAGATTGATGTAGGTGATCTTGCATTTAATTCCAAATGCCGATTTAATTTTGTGTACCGTTGTGCTATGCGCCCATGTTTGGGTTTTGTATTGTTGAGACATTGAATATTGAGATACCTAGAATTTCATTAGTAATCTAATGAATAAGTATAAAATACTGTTTGAGATCGTTTCTTTGATCTAGGCCACCCTGAGGGTGTGTTTCCCTTGTTTATCCATTTGGCTAAAATACCCATGGGTATGCCATGATTATATCATGTTTTGAGTTTAATTGATAGGAAAAATATATATATTATTTTCTTATGTGTTGGGCTCAGCCCAATTACTTGTTTTTACTATGGACCTCCTGAGGGAAATGTTTTGTTATCCTGAGGTCAATGTTTTTTTTATCCTGAGGTCAATGTTTCGTATGCCTGTAGGTAGTAGCTTCCGTGCCTGAGGGTGATATCTTGTATCCCTGAGGGCAATATTCATTATGCCAGAGGGCAGTCACCAGAGAGTTTCATTTCTATTTTCCTGAGGGGGAGGAATTATATGTCTGAGGAAAATGGTTACTTTGAATACTCACTATGGTTATTTCTTATTTTGTACCTGCCAAGCTAAATCATAGGCTTGGTATTATTGTTATCTTTTACTTGTTAGATAGCATGTTGTAGTTTTTTCTATGGAACTGGTATAGGAGATTGTTGATCTAGGATTAGTCGAGGAAAACTCAGAATTTAAAAATATTGAATAGTTAAATAATTATTAAAATTTCAATGTAACTAGTAGGAATTGTTACTTTTGAGTACTTACTATTTTACTACATTTCATTATTGCACACTGATATTACACATTTTCACTGACAGTTAGGAACATGCCTTGGGTGGTTCCCCACTATGATTTATTTCTCACACTTTGTTTGGGTCATGTCTTTGGCCCAAGCTTATTATATTGATACAGGTGTCGATAAGGGCAAGGGTCCCCACACCGATACATTATTGTTGTTGAGGAGTAAGAGAGCATGAGACCGAGCTTAGGCTTGCGATTCTACTGGGTTCCTGTTGCACTGCTTTGGTTTTGTTTTGCTATACTTTATACGTTGTGCTGTATTGCATTAGATTGTAGGGTATCCGGTTTTTGATGCATTATTAGAATTAGAGACATGTATAATCATAATATATATATGACTATTTGTTGAATTTTACTACAGTTATGTTTTCCATTTCAGGTCTATATTATTTACTACTTCCGCTTATGTATGTTTATATTTTTTTCCACTGCGCTATACATTGACAAATGAGGGCATAGTTTCCCGACTATCAGTCCTAGGCCCTCGCTACTAGTCGGTAGCCTCTAGAATTTGGGTAAATGCACATGAGGTCATGTGACCAGCTGGGTTCGGGGTACCCATTGGGTGGCACCCGAATATGAGATGTTACAACCATAAATTGATACAAAAAATAATGATTTTCTAGACTCCCTCATTCTAAATAAATTTCACCTTAAAATTTTCACTATCACTCACTAATGAAAATATATAAGGGTATCGTAGAGTTAAAAATGACTCCAGATAAAATTTCTAGATTCATTTAAACCATAAAAAATTGTGGAGCATATATATTTCATGGGAATAGGTTTAGCTCTAATATTATTTAGTAATGTTGCCTAAAAATCCCTCATGATTGGATATCAAAAATCTTATAGTACATTTATTTTCCATAGATATTCCATAGTGATACTTTGATTGATAGATGATCATATATAGTTTTAAAATATAAAATTAAATTTCCATATTTTATTAATTTATAAGGAGTTTATGTGAAGACATAAAATCCACATCCCAAATCATATAAAACTTATCAAATAAAGAATTAATAAGTTTACATGTAGTTCTTTTCCATAAGCTGCATCATGTTATATAATAATTATACAAATAGAATTTTTCTTCGATCATCATATCATCAGGGTGATTTTACAATTTTAAAAAAATTTCTAGATACTATAGAGTGATTAGAATCGAACAGTAATATGATATCCACAAAACTACAGGGAATTATAAATGTTCCTTAATTATCATGATTCACTTTAGTAATTTTCAAAGCATACGACCTTCCATGTTCCCTCGATCTAAAAGGTTTTTGATTACCATTATCCTTAGTAACCAAAAATTAGGACATTGATTTTTATAATGTCCCAAATATATTAATTCATGAATTTAAGTATGTGTGGTGCTTTGATGAAGATCTTATTACCCTGTATTGGATTATTTTCTTTGAAAATCATTAAATTTGTGAAACATACTTTCATACTTGAAACACATTCTCATTCCTTTTATGATATTTCCCATGGTATTCTTCTCACATTAATAATACATATGAAATTAAATATTATTTCCTCCATTAAATTTTTTTAATTGAACATCCATGAAAATTTATCCTTCCCTTATTTGATGTGTTTTAAAATTCAACTAAGATTACATTTTCAATAATAATTCATGGTAAATAGTTAATTATAATCATTATACTTCACACCCAAGCTTTTATCTCATTTAGTGTTCCATTGGAAAAATCACTATATAGTCTATGGAACCCATTGTTGAATCAGTTTCTCTTTTTTCCATATTCTACATTAATAAATGAAAGTTAATATTATAGAAACTTAACATTATAAAAAATAAAAATTATTAACGTAAGATGAATAAATCATGAATTACATATCTACCATAACATATAAATTTCTTGGTTTCTATCTTGGGTTTTCATTATATATTTCCTATTAGGTTCTATAACCATACCATAAATATGTGATCAAATCAATCATAATGGTTTATAAAGAGTATGTGAATCACCAAAATATATCCCCCTGTAGTTTCAAACTATATGTGATTTTAGGCCTCTTTTCCTTGAAACAAGTGATTATTTTGTTAATACTCAACCAACATTTTTAGGATTTTTACCCCTAAGTGAATTTATATTATATACTATATCGACTTATTTGTATCTAGATAGGGATTTTATTACTATGAAACCATACAATCAATTATTTACTAATTTTTTTATTTTTATTATATATATAGACTTATCCTAGATTTTATACTAAATATATCTCATCCTAATGCCTAAAAATAACAAAACAAATCCTAGAAAAATAACTAAAACCTACATGGATACTAAATAAAACACCCAAGACCTATGCCCCTAGGTCTTATACAAATAACACATTATATAAAAATAATCTTCAATACCATATAAGGAAAACATAGCTAAATATATCTTTATTTTACATCATTTCCCAAACATAAACACTAAATCTCATAATTAATTTATAAAACCAAATAATTAAATGATTAATGTGTTTGAGGAATATCTATATTATTTGTAATTCTCTATTTTCATATGGGAATTTGGAAATTTAAAAGAATTTTAAATTTTAATATAATTGGATCGATTAAATTTTGAAACAAGAATTAGAATTGAATTTTGAAGGTTGGGACCCCTCAAAGGAGGTATTTTGTAAGGGGAAAAGTGTTTAACTTGTGGGGAGGAGGATTGGGTATGTGTATGAGGTAGAATAGGGTGGATAGTCTATCAGGTGGTTGTATCATGTATCGTCCATCTAGATGATGGGTTATACAAAGGTCAAACAACACTATTGGCATCATTAAAAATTTAGTGGCCCAATACAGATTCACTATTATCCCTAAATGGATAAAATGACTATTTCTCCCTTGTGTTATTTAAGAGGTTAGACCTATTTTCTTCATTTATCCTACAAGCTTGGTCAAAAGGCCTCCTCCCCTACCTTTATTCATCTTTATTTCATGTGAGTTGTAGTGTCCCATCCCATGAGTCACTAAAATGGTTCCATAATATGGTGGGTCACATGTCCTCAAGTGAACCTACCTATAAGAAAGAAGTTGTAGAATAGAAATGAGGGTCTATGGTGGTGCAGTGGGGAGAATATACCCTCATATCAGAGACACAAATCATATATAATAAATAAAAAATTAATGGAATCATAATACAATATATATGGAATAGTATAAACTAATAGAATAAACCACTGTGGAAGCATAAACAACCAAAAAGCATTAAATAAATAAAATTATCCAAAGGATGAGACATATATAATGATTTTGAGTCATGATGATATATAAAAATGGTAAACATGGGATACAAGGGACAATAATATACAATATTCTATACCAAAAAATCCCAAAAGTCCAAAAGACTTCTCCATAAGAATCATGAGCATACACTTGATCCTATTCATCCATGGTCAATGCTATATGTAAATAGATCAAGCATGTGTAATAGGGAACTTACCCTTATCCACACCTCCAGACATAAGGTAAACTCAGGTACCAATGGTGGACCGATTAGGGTGTGTGATAAACTCAGTAGGCCACCACCAATGTAATCTTGAAAAAATATCAATTGTGTGCATATATTTATAATATATAGGTATAGAAGGTAAAAATGATAAACAATAATGAATAATAAACACTATCTGGCTTAGGTTCCTATAGGACACCTGGTTGGATCTACCTACTTCAGCATAGGCCAATGTATTTCTAATCCTTGTAACCATATATATATTAATATTATATTTATAAAATAGGTATACATGTATATAAACACTATACATGTGGTTGTTTAGAGCCATATACATGGATACTATGTGCTAGTTTTACCTGGGTGAAACTCATGCATCCAAAACCAATCTAACAATCCAATAGCTCTAGTAAGGGTTCTAACCCTGATCTCAGATGAATGTGATACATCACTCCCATCACTCTATATGTTGGTGTAATTCATTATATCTAGCACAGTAATAAAGGGAACATTGAACTTCATGACCATTGAACAAATAAAAGTATAACTGTGTGACCCATCATTCCCATAACCCAATATAAGGGAGATTGAAACTCCATGCTCAACAGAACCCTTATCCATTTTCGACCATCCATTATCAATGGATTAATCATAATAATACTAACAGGAGGGATCATCTCTAATTCATTAAGGAACATTTAACCCAAAAATATCCATGTGTATCAAATTTAATATAAATCATTATTATAAATATATAGAATGTGGTGTGGCCTTGACACTGACTTCTAACTCATTTAATTAAGTCATCAAAATTAATGAATCAAGGAAAACTCATTTTCTGGTCAATACAAACACTTAAATGGTTCATAAATAAAATGAAATTTTACATTTCAGAGTCATATCATCTGATGCACCCAAAGGGGTGGTATACAAGAGGTAGGTTACCTCTAATTATTTATTATGGGTCAATGGGGGTGTCCAAACATGGTGCATAATTAATTAGAAAGTTAAATAAATTACAAGATATCATTTGAATATGTTTGGTGTGAAGGAAATTGGAAAATCAATAAAAACACCTAATCATTAAGTGAAATGATTACTATACCACATACCTTAGGTTTGTGGATGGTCATTTGTCTAGCCTTGTCCTATAATTTTGAATGAGGGAAATCACCAAAATGGAAGAATTCCCTAAAAATAGGGTTAATGATCACACAACCATATAGAAAAAACACATTTAGATAAAATATTATAGGAATAAATAGGAGTTGATATCTTACAACTAAGGATCCAATGTGACTAACGACAGTTTTATTGGAGTCTAGATGGAGGAGAAATAGAGAAACCTAGGTTGAGTAATGGATGATGTCTCCCATTTGGCTCCTTCTTTGAGTGAGAGGAAAATATAATCCTCTGGCCAAAATATAAGAGGCTCTTTAACCTTTTAAAAAATTGGGGCATGGGTGCTTACATGGTGTGTAAATTCATTACATGTCATGTATTTCAAGAGCATTCTCTCCTAAGGGAAATCCTATAAACCTTATGAATGGGGTATGGCTAGCCAAATACATGTCATGTATTTAAAACATGCCATGTATTTAAATACACACCATGTATTTGGTTTTCATTCATGTTTCATCACTTCTGCATCATTCATCCAAAAATGAAACCGACTCACCTTAAGGTGAGATCTATTGTTTAAGCGAAACTAAAAAAAGGAAACATACCTACATAAAAATCCTGGTCTTTACAACCTCCCCTCCTTAAATAAACCCATCCTTGATTTGGCCTTCATAGAGTAAGAAGGGTTAATATATGAAAAGCTCTAGCCACTAGCCTCAAACATCAGTCTCCCACTCCTAGGTCCCATGTTGTACTCGTTCGTTCTACCATAGAATCCATACTAAGGGAACTGACCTACCTTGGAGTTTCTTCACACTCTAATATGTAATATTTACTATATACTCATAGAAGGAAGCATACTTATATAACTCAACCTCATAAGGTTTTAAAACATGTGATGGGACTATATAATACCAATGAAGCTATGATATGTGAAATATAACATGCATACAATGGTATATATAAGGAAACTCTATCTAGTAATCCACTAGTACAATTATCTCCAAAACATCAAAAGGACCAATAAATCTAATTGATATCTTACCCTACCTTAGAATTCATCAACGGAACAACTTAAATGAATCATTCAAGAAAACCTAATCCTTGACCTTAGACTAAAGAGATCATCAGCTTCAATTGGTATAAAACTTCTATCATGGCCAGTCGATAAATAAGTACTTCTTGATAAGTTAGAACTACAGTGAAGTCTCATGGATTAGACATGGTTTAATAAAATATTCCCCTACCTCTAACAAGCATAGAGGTGA
This sequence comes from Viscum album, assembly GCA_963277665.1. Classification (NCBI taxonomy): domain Eukaryota; kingdom Viridiplantae; phylum Streptophyta; class Magnoliopsida; order Santalales; family Viscaceae; genus Viscum; species Viscum album. The sequence continues at coordinate 540,731,087 of OY728156.1, forward strand.
TCGATAAGGAGTACCATATAAATCATCACAAGGATCCATTTGTATGGTGGCCTAAAATTTATTATTACAAGAAAACTCAACTAGAGGAATGAGTTTCTCTCACGAACCCCCAAATTCAATGAAATATATCTGGAACATGTGCACCCAAGGCATGTTTGAGGGTGATAGGCCACGCTCAGAAGCACATGTGTACCTAAGGCCTTCTATAACCACTACTAGAACCAATATGTGGAATAAGAATATCTATTAGATATTATAGATCATGGATCTCCATGAATACATTAGACCTCCCTGAATTATATAATCCCTATCGTTTATACCAAAAAGTATTCCAAAAAGTTAAGGAGAGACCTTTTCCAACTAATCAACAAATACCCACACTATATCATTGCCTCAAGGATATCTAGGTAAACCAGTCACATTGTATATAGATAAATCAAACAATTTCCACTCAAAATTGATAATGGTTGTAATAGTCCTCCCAGTCACTAATATTATTCCTTCACCTACTAACAACTTGATCACCAAGTGATAAATACGACTGTCTCTAATTTCATATCAGGCCACCAATACTGGTGTCATAAGTCTCGATATATCATGGTGACACCTGGATGTACTGTCCATGTTGAGGCATGAAATTCCATCATTATTTTCTCTTGAATGTGTTTTGGAACCCAGACACACCATTGTATGTTTAAGGTATCATCCTAAACTATGGTCCAACTAAAATATGATTCACCATATGAGATACTCTCTCTCAGGACTAGAAGCACAGGATCATAGATTTTACATACTCTCATCCATTCCATAATAGTAGAGGTCACTTATAAGTCCATGAGGACTGTCTAACTATGATCCTCTTGATCCTCATCATGCATCTCTAAAAATAAGTGAATGAGCTATCACTCACCACTAGCTTCATAAACCACTTGTATCTGAGTCCTCCAGCTTAGATCATTGGCCATATTTTTGCCTTTTCCAAGTGAATATGAAATCTCTAAATTAGAGGAATATATATTCTCAACCCATCTAGTTTTCATGAGATTTATATCAAACTATGTAAAGATTTAGTTGATGATTTCATTGTCTAAGAAAACGTTAGAATGCTCAAAATGAAAATAATCTCTCCAATAGTGTAAAGTATGAAAAAAAACTCCTAGATATATATTTTGTTTTGGGTAATTCCACTCAAAATTCCTCATCTGATGAGACCCATAGACTAAGACTAACTCATCCTTTACTAAAACTACCCCCATCCCAATACGTGACACATCATAATATACCATATAACATCATCTAGGACAAAAAGGAATCTGGGTTGGGGATAAAGGAAATCTACACTTCAACTCCTAAAAGGATACTTTAAAAGCTTTTAACCATATGAATTTCAAAAAATTCTTAGTCAAGCCTTTTAGAGGAACTGCTAAGTGTGTGAAAACCTTGATGAATCATTTGTAGTACCTAGATATTCCCAGGAAAAAAAATATATGAATTTTTTTTTGGTGATAATCTAAGGATACTATTGATCTCACCTTATTTGGGCCCACTAATACTCTTGAATCTAAGATGATATGACCCATGAAGTGACACTTATTTATCCAAAAAGTGTAATTTTAAGATATTAGTATAAATTTCTCTCTCTCTCAATGTATTCAGTACGATATCAAGATATTGGGTATGGAAATCTCAACAATGATAATACACTAAATTTTATTCAACACATACTACCAAAAATGAATCTAGATAATGGTGGAAAACCTGATCCATCATTACCATAAAAGTACCATGCATTTTTTTGAAACAAAATAGATTTACTAGGTACTCATAATGACCATACATTATATAGAATGTTTTGTGAGGTATGTTTGAATACCTAACATGCACATGAAGATAGACTGACCTCAAATAAGTCTTTTAAAATAACCTTTCTCTTTAGGTGTAATCAAATAGGTCATATATTTAAGGCATTTGATACTATTACTTTATAGAAAGTTGTTTAAATAGTTAGTAATCTAAAAAAATCATGAGGGTACCATCAAACTTCTTGGAAAAATGGATTGGTGAACCCCTTGGAGAAGTGTTGGGGGCATATAAGACCCTTATCTACCAGGTGATCGAACTATGTTTTCATCTATAGAATCCTTATATGTGTCATCCTATAAGGAGAAATGGATAGTGTTGCCACTGCTAGCATTATATCAATGATAAATTCTACCTCTCTCATTAGAGGTAGTGATGAAAATCTATAAGGGAAGATGTTACTAAAATGATCCTCCACAAGTGGGAAAACAATGAATCCTAACCCCTGCTCATCCAATAAGAGACTAGGAATCTAAGTATATCAATCTTATTATCTCTTGATTCTCAGATCTAGATCGAGATTCATGGACATACAATTCTCCATTGTGCATATGTATACCATAGTCTAGTGATGTAAACATCACCCTTTGGTGATAAAAGTAAATATGGGATTGATAAGGAACACTCTAATCCATCCTAAGAATTACATAAAACCCTATCTTGTTAAGGATTATAATATTTCATAAGAATATATATTTTCCTATCTCACGGAAAAAATCTTGACATCGGTCAACACTCTATAACCAGATACCCAATAGGGTATTGAGAGTCTCCACACCACATTAATGTGTTATATTGTGTCCCATAATCTCAGGAATTTCTCAAAAAATTAAATAGTGTGATGAGTTTTTATAAAATAAATAAGACAATATATTTGAGGATACAATTATAGTACGTTGAATGATAGAAGTTCAGGTGTTATTATCCTCCAGTATAGATTGAAATGTATGTAAATAGGCCATTTCACAGCCCTAAGTGGAAACCTAACCACACTGAGTTGGCCTTCATTACTGGCGCTACATGTTCTAAGTCTTATTTCCTATGCCTCAGCTACCACCTCAGCCTGGGTGATCCTTAGTATTCTAGATTTTTACCTAGTGAGATGCTACTGGTCTCACTCTAGAACATGGAATCTGTGTCGACCCTCTCTAGCTAGGTTCTAGTTGAAAAGTCTTGCATAAGTGCTAGATATGCCGCAACCTATCAAAGCCTCTATAATCTACTAGATCATTCATACACTAATATTTTGTGTGCCCTAACATCCCACAATAGTGACATATAAAGAAAAACTTTAGTACAAGAAAGCTAATAGTTGTTACCTCTATGAGAAACCTCAAAATTAAACATCATTCTACTAGAAGATCCACTAACAGGGGTAGGTACAGAACAACCACAGTTCATACTATTGTCTTCCCTCATATTTCTCTTAGTAATGAGGGGTCAGTTGACTACCTCAAAAAAAATTTCAATCAGAAGACACTAACTTGTGACTTGATGGCATGCACCAACCCATCCCCAAACCACCTCACAGTCATATGATCATCACAATATAATGTCGGTGAAAACCAATATAGCTCTATAAAATGAGTAGAATATTCCATGTAATATATATCTCTCTACTATATGTTTATGAAATATCTAGCTTGGCCAGTCCTCAGTGTTTATGGGAAGAGGTAATTATAGAAGGCTTTTTGGAAATCCATCCAGATCATGTCTTGATGCCAATTTTCTTAGGTAATGACATTAAACCACTTAATAGTAGAACCTAATATCATATTAGTAGTGATCATGACCCTATTATATGCTGTCATATCCAAATGCTTGAATATAGAAAGCATTGGCTCCCACTATGACTCTACAACATAAGGTTAGCCATCCCCTTAAAAGGTTTGAGGATACTGCTTCTAGAACTCTTGTGAGAAATCTACAATAGTCGAGGAAGGTCTAGAAACTTCTTGAATATTCTATGTCATACAGAAGAAACCCTCTTGAAACTAGTATTATGTTCCCATGTTTAGAATAATATAGGGTTACATATGTGGCACATTAGGAAGTATCACTAGTATCTTATGGCTTACCACCTCTAGTGCATGGTCAACACCGCCTTCATAGAATACAAATCGAGGATGGAATAGTGTCATGATTCTAATATTGAAAATTCAATCCTCAAAAGAGAACATAAATGTTGAAAATATTACAAATAGATAACTGGATAAGTACATATCCTTCCTATAGAAAAAGTTATACCACTATACAAGCTCTAAAAACTAAGACTACGTGGTAAAAGAAAAAACCATAATGGGACAAAAAAACATAATAAAAACTCCCAACTACACATTATTAATGCTAGGTTGGGGTCTAGGTATCATATAACATAGAAAGTATTCTGATATATGGATTTTCAATTACATGTTATAGTGGAAAACATCCTTTACATTAAAATTGGCATCCCAATTAGTGGTGAACTTTAATTTAAAATCTATATTTCATTTAGTTCATGGTAATCTACATAAATATTTATCTCTATCATGGTCTAGTTAAATACATCTCTATTTTAAATTTATAAATATCTTCCTCAATATAAATTAATATTATTATTCCATTTAACTATAACATACATATTACATTTAGTATCAAGGTGTAACATGTCATAAAAAATTATTTGATTACCTAAATCACCATCAAGATTTATAGAAGTACTTTCTACATAAATTTTCATTTTCATTCAAGTAATCCATTAAACTAAAGGTGTTCTGATACATGTAAATCATAGGTCTATAACCCACAACATGGTATAATTGTCCAATTAACTTTTCATCACTAATATATGTGGTAAAACACCATTTATAATGATATAGAAACATTAATTATCCAAATTATATTATCCCAACAAAAATTTTTAACACATTTCAGTATATAATAATCCAAGCACTAATCTATATTGATGAGGAAAATTAACACAGAAGTTAGACCTCACATGGAAATATTAATGGAATATTAGTCTTAATGTACCTATAATGATGTGTGGGGCACTAATTCCATGCCTTTGTAACCCAAAAATAAAATCCAAATAATAATACCAATAAAAATAACTCCACACAACATATGTGTCACCTAACTGTGAAATTGAATCAACTGTAATAATAAAAAACAATAAAAAAATAAACCATTCTATGTAATTTGGGTTTCCCCTATACATGGGTTATCTTCTCCTAAAAATAGGCTCATTACCAAATTCCATTATATCTTAGTCTCCTGTCTAATACCATGATAGTAAGACAAATGGAAAAGGATCTCTGATACAACTTTGTCAAATCTCAAACTATGATCCACTAGAACGGTACCCAGAGCTAGTAGGTTACATGGAATCAAGTGCTCCTATCTATATTCCAGAGGATACTAATTATAATTTATAGTATAATTTGGTATGGTGGGGAGACTATACCCTCATCTTGGAGTGAAATTGTGGATATAACAAATAAATAGATGTATCAGAATCTTACTACAGTAGATGGAATAGTGGAAGCTGATATAATAAACAACTATTTAAGTATAAACTACCACAAAATTGGAAATAGTCACCATAATCCAAATCCTTATTCATAAACAATTATGTCATGCTAGAATGATATAAAATGCAGGAAATTGGGGATACATGGGACTAACATACAAAACATGTTATACAGAAAAATTCAACAATTCCAAATGGTCGCTCCACAAGGATCATGGGTATATGCTTGGTCCTCTACTTCTATTATCCATGATATAAGTAAATAGATCATGAATCCATAACAGAGAGCCTTCCCTTATCAACACATAAAGACATAAGGTCTATTAGGGTAATAAAGGAGTCTTGATAAAGGAATGATATAAACTTAGCATGCCACCATAAAAAATTCCTTGAAATAATCCTTCTAGTATACATATCTTAGTAGTGTGTAGGTATAACAGATATTAGTGATAAACAATGATGAAGAATAAATACCAACCTGATCAGGTTCCTATAGTACGCCTGGTTTGATCTACCTACATCATCATAGGTCTGTGTATGTCTGATCTTGGTAACCATATATATATATATGAATCATATATATATATAATAGTTTTACATGTATATGAATAGTATATGTGGACATGTTTAGATACATATACATTGATACTAGGTGCTAGATGGACACAGCTGTAACTCAGGTGTCCATAAATAGTCTAATAAGTCGATGGATCTAGCAAGGGTATGATCCCTAATCTCATATGAATTCGAGAAATCATTCCCATCACTCAAGATGTTGGTGTGAGTCACCATGCCCAACACCTGAAGAAAGGGAACATAGAACATCATTCTCAATTTCTAAATAAAATTATAATGGTGTGACACATCATGACCATAAACCAAAGTAAGGGAGGGTCAAACTATATTCTCAATTTAATCCTTTGACTCACACCTACCATTGGGCGTGGAAAAAGAAAATTACTTTTTATAGAGTAACACAGATACAAACCAAGGTCGTCTCACTTGAGGAGCCTTTTTGTTTCTTAACACATTTATTCTAAAAAACATAGGTATTTATTTTTTGGTTTTAAGAATTAGAAAGAAAAAAATGATAATGTTTTTGGATTTTTTATTATTTTAATCAATAACATGTAAAATGGAAATATAAACTAACTTAAAAATATAAGCATAATGAGTTAAAGAAGAAATCACTTGGTTGTGGGTTCAGTTTTGGATTCAATCTTTTTTTTCCTTTAATATTTTTATTTTAGTTTTATAATACAAACATGAAATACCATTTTTCAATTAATATTAATTATTTAGAAATTTTGGAATCATTGAGAGCCTAATAAATCAAAATTACACCTCCTCTTAAAATCAAGGTTGATAACACTCCATGGTCTAGGCGGTGCCATATTTAAGGACCCATATCTATCAATGATTTTTCATCTATTTATTATCTCAACTACATTGTATGAATAATTAAGAAATTGAGATAGATAACTGAAATTTAAATAAAATAATAGATATATATTCAGTTGTATGTCCTATATAGGTAATCACAAAATCAGTGACATTTTCCAAACCATGTATGTTACTCAAATCTAATACAAACTTAAAATAAACATCAAGTAAAATTGAAGAACACTATGAACACCTCCAATGCTAAGTATTTGTTTCAGCCTCCCATTTCCAAGAGTAAGAGATCACATGGCAGAGTGGATGGAAGAGATGAAAAAGAAAATAAAATTGAATGGAAATTAATAAAAACAATGGGGAATGTGAGAAATGAAATAAAAAATGGAATAATGGGGTATTAGAAGAGAGGGAGAGAGAGTAAAGAGAGAGAAAGAGATAAGTAAATAAAATAATAAAGAAAAAGAAAATAAATTAAATATTTATGAAATTTATATATTATAAAATAATGTTAAAATATAATAATTGTAATTTATTATTATAATAATTATTATTAGAAGAATAATTTTTGATAAAGAAGAAGATAAATAAGAAAATAAAATTTTAACATAATAATTTTAAAATAATAATAATAATATTATTATTATTTCTCTTATTACTAATAATAATAATAATAATAATTATAATAATGTTATTATTATTACTACTAATTATAATAATAATAAAATGAATAAAGATGAAGAATAAGAAAAAGATGGATATAATGGAAGCCAAAATTATAAAATGCATGAACAATTTTAATTTAAATAAATGGAATTTAAATTAATATTTAAAATGAAAATTCAAAACTAAAAAAATAAAGAAAAGAAAATAAAGAAGAAGAAGAACATATGAGAGAAGGTGTGCAGTGTAGCTGGCTCTCATTGGATGAGGATACAATTACCGGGGCATTCGATTGATGCCCTTTAAGGTAGGTAGACGCCCCCATATTTTGGAAGATAATGTAGAATCTTGACCCCCCTCTGCTTTCAAGGCTCCCTCAAAAGAGAGGGGATCATAATCCACCCAAAAGTATTGTAGGTGTCGAAGATCCCATGTGGAATGCATTAATGTGGGAAAACTATCATAGGACCCTCCTCTGCATTTCATGAAAGGGGGAAATGTAGAAGGCATCTATAGAGTAGCAGAGGTAGTTGGGTGGTAGGAAAATTGGACAATAAAGCACAGTGGTTGACTCCCCCTCCATCAATCAAAGTGGAAAGAGGAGCTAAATTATCCTTGGTGGTAGGAAGTAGAGGAGATAGAGCTTGGGAGAAGCATGCAAATGAGGTTATAGTGGGTATTAGATGTGGATATGAGGTCGAGAGTGGCGCTGAAGCAGAGGACCAGTGCATGAAAGCGGCCTTGGTAGTTTGGTTATTAGAGGGGCAATCAAGAGCTCTCCGTATATCCTCTATCTTTCATATTGGTTAAAGGTGCTTTGAAATGGTGCATGGGGGTCATCCATAGATGTCAAATAGTGAGCTCATTTTTGATATGATGGTTCTTCATCATAGGTTGAAGGAACGTGTTGATCAGGGGAATGATGGTGATGAAGGTCTAAGAAATGGTGGATATAGGTGATTGAATGGGTGAAAGAACTATTCTCAAGATCATGGGGTGGCTAGAAAAGGAAGATAAAGAGATGAAGTGATTTGTGGGGCTTTCCTAGTGATATTTGGGGAATGCAGTAGTGGCACTCGATGGCTATAATATAGAGGAGCTCAGTGGAAGTAGAAGGTGCTGGAGAAATGGCGCCATGCAACAACGATGGGGCTGGCTAGTGGAATAATGGAGGTGTGGGGCATTAAGTGAAGGAATGGAAGCATAGAATGGAGGACGAGTGGGAAAATGGATGAGGCAGTGGCAGAACATGGAATATCATGTCAGAGTCATGATGGAACACATCAGTGATGTCATCCCACTTCATAAAAGCAAAAGAAACCGCATGACATTACAACCATCAACACAACATTAATGGCTTGGAAGTATATTCATAGGTGGGCTCCTATAATCAACATGTACACACACTTCATGCATATAAATGAATAGAAAATGTGAGACCTGGCCCAAGAATTTTCATTGTGGGGTTATCACCCACGACCCACTCTCAAGAGGATTGATCACTCACGCACCCACCGTTATGATGGGCCTTCCTTATGGGTTGCCTGACCAACGAATCTTCTTAGACAATTCAATGTGGTGCATGGACTATTGGTTTTGGGCCTACCTAATAGAAAAAAACGTTCATAAAAAATGTTCAAGGAGTTATAAAATTATTAACAAGGCTTATAAAAACATATTATTTATGTATAAAAATTAAAACGTGAAAATGAACCTTATTTTTATCATTTAACACCAATTTAATTACTCATTTCAAAGTACCTTAATTAATGAAAACACTAAAAATCAAGGTATTTTACATAGAAAAACATCAAAAAATAATTAAGAATTTGAATATAAAGTTCACACAATTGTTTTATGTCAAATACCCCCCATTCATAAACTATTCTTGTCATCAAGCATAAAATCTCAACATAGTGTTAAAAAGGGAACCATTTTTATAAATATTCAAATTTCAATTAAATAATATAAAATAATTATCAATGTCAATTTTAAATTTTAAATTCTACATAAAATATCAATTCAATTTCCTATTTTTCAATGAAATTATTAATACCTGTATTTTACTTTTCCCCTTTAATAAATGATGTAACTTCTCCTCTCATTCATTCAAGTTCATTAATTTATAATTATTAAACATACCCAATCATGATTTAACTCAATTTTCAATTATGACAGACATATATCAGGATAAAAATAAAGTATATTTATTCTCATATCAATATAACGTGATCATAATCTACAATATTGTAAATGAACTACATTCTCTACATTATTGAGACAAAAAAATATAAACTCATGAGGTCTTTCATTAATTGCTCAAATGAGTCTGAGGCTTAAGGTTTGTAGGATTTTATGTTTTAAAAATTATGGCTCAAGGAGAAGGTTAATATCTTCATAAAAATTAATTATATCAAAAATAAAAGTGTAATGAAAATATCTCACTCAATGTAAAAAATCTGATTTCCCTAAAACACAAAGTAAATGTTGTGATCAAATAAATCATAATTAATTAAGTGCATATTCTTGTATTTTTACCTACTTTTAATATTTTTTCTTTTTTAAAAGAAAATTACATTTTTTCTTTTTTATAACATTACGATTAGAATAAACCTTACATACACCACATACCACACATGATAAAAATCATCAGTCAAGTGATGGTGATTTTTTATTCTTTAAAGTCCCAAGCCATTAATTTTTTTTCATTTTTCTAAAGAATGGAAAACAATAAAGTACATTGAACGAATCAAAAATATTTCTCTATTCCTATAATATTCAAACTAACACATATTCCTCACAATTAATTTCATCTCATCCACCATGATTCCCTTCACCCCACACATCAATTTTAAATTATCACACACTTAATATGAGTCTTGTAGGAATGGATAAAAATGACATGAACGATGGTGCATCCCTAACAAGGCCATTCATGGTTTCTATGGGACAAAGAAATATTGAAGAAAATGCGGTACTTTAAGGATAAGTTGTTTATAAAAATATTTCGACATCATCTAATATGTGTTTTTTCATAGTCATAGATTTGACAACATCAAATGAAAATTCTAGAGGGTAGCATGTACCAATATCACTCAAGAAATATGATTAAAAAAAATTATGAAGTAGTTGGTCTATAAATCCTCTTGGAAATGGGAATATGATACTGGAAAACTACTCAAGGAAAGATTAATAATAAAAAATAAATTCACATGAATTTGAGAAATTGAAAGCCTAAAAAATGATTAGAAATTTTTATTTACATGGGGGATGAAGCTTACTTGATTCAGAAAACCACATGGGGATTTTCCCAGCTTGTTCTCCATCCTTCTTGGTGAAGAGTGATCAATAGATAGAGTATTCTAGATTCTCCACCTTCACAATGAGGTATAGATTGTATATAAGGCTAAAATTAATTATGAAAAATCCTCCTTATTGTTTGATACTTGTTCAACCCTCTTCGAATCTAGGGTTAGTGTGATATATTCTGAATTAAATTAATGATTAAAGGGAAATTAAATAGGTATTTTTACATGAATAAAATTTTTATTTGAATCATCGTTAATTAATTTCTCCCCTTCGATAGGATCATATTATTTTTTGCTTTCCTCATGATCATCTACTTTAATCTCCTGATGAGGCTCCTCAAATGAATGCTCATTGAAATTAGGGAGCTCCATGTGTTCCTTAGTAGGTACAGGACTAGTTTCTTCCTTCTCTTCTAAGTCATGGTAATGATTGACAAAATCTAATAATTCCAAACAATACGATGTGATTCAAAATTTTGTTTCTATAAAATTAGAAGTGATAGAGTATGAGAAATGAACAAACCATTTTCTTGGTTTATATTCAATTAATTACTTAGTGGTATGTTCTTATTGAAGTTGATTATCAGTGGATATAGATAGGAAGTCAAGCTCCTTTATATTTATTTCAAATTCTACCACTTTGGTGGAGTTATCCTTCACTGATGGTAGCTCTTTTTTTCCAGGGATTGGTGAGATCAATTTTTTCCTCACATTCATTCCAAAATTAATCCAATTCTTATGGATCTCCCATATGCAACACATCAATAAAGACTTACTTTTTTTCCACTTCTTGTAAGCCATGTGTCTCATCTTCAGGTTCATGTTTAGAATCTACTTCAGGTTCATTAAATGATTCTTTGATGTTTTTAGTTATCCAATCTATTTGCTAATGGATATCATGCACCTTTTCATCATGCTCTTTAATATCATACATGATTATGTGTTTTTTACAAGCACATAGAAATCCTCTAGGGATACTTCTTCAGTGTTGGGAGGAAATGTGGAGTACTCTTCTTATGTTCTGGACATTCTTGATAGGATTCTAAGAATTACTCCCTCAATTCAGTGATCTCTATGGATAATACTTCAACCATTTATTACTCTAGGTTCTACTAGGGATCCTCTATGAGGTCCTCAAATTTATTCTCTTTTAAAATTTGGATCAATGCTACCTTGATCTATCTCTCCCACATTAAAACATTATCTTCTGCAAACTAGGGTTCTTCAACTTCTGGATTTTCACCTATCAGTAAATGACCCATGAATAGAAAAAAAGTTTTTTTAAAACATCATGTATTATTTTTCATTTTTAGTTTTATACAAACAATAAAATATTTCTACAATGTAAAATAAGAATATATATATATATAACTTTAATATTTTCTCCCTATAAATATTTCTAGTTTTGACACATGCCTACCATGGGGTGTGGAAAAAGAAAAATTATTTTTCCTAGTGAAACACAAAAGTTGACTAGGGTCATGTCATTTGAGGATATGATTATGTTCTTTATTCACTTATTCAGAATATGATAAATTATTTATTTATTTAATAATTTTAAAGAAAACAATGATAATATTTTTGGTTTTTTTATTTAAAATAATGATATATAAAATGGAAACTTAAACTAACATGAAAATATAAACAGAGTGAGTTAAGAAGAAAGCACATGATATTAGGTTCGATTTTGGTTTCAATAATTATTTTCCATTATTTGTTTGAGATTTGTTTGATAATATAAACATGAAATATCATTCTTAAATAACTATTCTTTATTTATAAATTTGTGATTCTTTAAGAGCCTAAGAATTATTAATTCCACATCCCTCTATAATCAAGACTGATAACACTCCTTGGTATAAAAGGTTCCATCTTCCAAGACCCAGATTTGTCGATGATGTTTTGTCCATTGATTGTCTCAACTCATTCATATGAAAATTTATCCAATGGAGTAAGGGAAAAGTTAATTAATTAAAATAATAGATATATATTTAGTGGCATGTCATTGATGGTAATTCACTAAATTAGTGGAATTCTCCTCATAATTCATGCTACTTAAATATAATAAAAACTAAAAATAAACATTAAGGAAAATTCAAGAACAACACTCACCTTCTCAAGGTCAACAAGTATTCCTACCACTGATATGATATATCCCAAAAAGTTAACCTTATCAATCAAAAAGTGTCATTTTCTTACCATCACATATAGCCAGTGAGATCTTAGTGTATTAATTACGACCCTAATATGATTGGCATGGTCATTTATGGTTTGAGAATAGACTTAGATGTCGTCTACAAAGACTACCACAAATGAATCCAAGTTTGGTTGGATAAATCAATTCATCAAGGCTATGAACACTATGGATGTGTTCATAAGACAGAATGGAATAACAAGGTAGTCACACAAGCTATACCTAATTTAGAACGTTGTATGTGGCATGTATGATGGTATAACATGCACCTAATAGTAGGATAACCTCAAATTGGTCTTAGAGAAAAACAATTTCTCCTCATATATGGTCGAATAGGTCATTTATATAAGGTAATGGATACATGTTCTTTACAATAAGTTGTTTTAACCATTCATAATCCATTAACAACATGAGGGTACCATCTTACTTCTTGAAAAAAAGGATAGGTGTACCCTATGGAAAAGTATTGTGTTGTATAAAACCCATCACTTCTATATCTTACAACTACTTACTGAGTTATTGGAACTCTATAGGTGACATCCTATAGGGAGGAATATACACTAGTTCCACACCTGGAACTAGATTGATAGTGAACTCCACCTCTCTAATATAAGTTAAAATCGAGAAATTATCATAGAATATGTCCCTAAAATGATCCACCATATGAGGGAATTTCGCAAGATGAATTCCCTAATTTCTCATAAAGTGACTAGCCATATGGGATATCACTCTACCAAACACATGATGCCTCAATCCATCTCAAATCAACTTAATATACCATTTACCTTTATAAATATACGTCTTTCTTCCAGTTAAGATAAACAATACCCATCGACAATAGAAATCAACATGTATGTGATAAGGCATTAGACAATCCATTCTGAGAATGAATTGAAAACTAGTCATCTCAGGAGAAAATAAATTCCATAATAAATAGTAACCACTGATCTCAAGGGGGAACTCCTTTAATTGGAATATACTCCCTGATCGAACCCCTGAAAATGTGTCGAGAGTCATAATTCCATAGATGTAATCCATTTCTAGGACCATATTTTCCATAATGTAATCAGATATAAAGAAATCTGATACACTTTTATTAATTAGTGTAGAAACTATAGTATAGGATACCAGAATAGTACCTCATACAGTAAAATGAACTAGAATCTTCTCATCTGGCATAGGCTAAATTGCATTAATATAGCTTAAACTGCATACCTAATATGCAACCTGACTAAGTTTGATAGGTCCGCTCAGTTGGAACTAAACCTCTAATAACTTCTTACCTCAACCAAAACCACCTCCTCAATCTGATCAAATTATAGTAGACATGCTCCTAGCCTAACATGGAGCTTCTGTTTTGGAACCATATAGTGGTGTCAGTATAGATCCCTTCTCATTAGATACTAGAAGAAATGTTTAGAAAAAATAGTGTAGGCAAGACATTCTTCTACAATATGGGAACTCCAATATATTTTTTATGTACTATGGATTCCTAGGCCCCATCCTGCAACACTGGTGGCAGACCACATAGCTATTGGTGCATGTCATCTGGGCAGTACTTCCCATAAATACACACTTGAAACTTCGCTTCATGACTCTAGATAAAATGTCTCCCTACATATAAAATGAACCAAACTTGGTCAAATTTATACCTTCCCTCAAGATCATATCTATGACGAGGGTCTGGTTCACTATATTGTAAATAGGGTTTAACTGGAAAATGTTCACCTATGATTGGATGGAATAAAAAATCTCATCCCCAAAAAAGGATATAGTGGTCAGAACATCACCAGTCAGATTCATCTCAAAATGATAGAGATTGGTCAAACAAACCAAATAATCCATTACTAACATTTCACCTTTATGTAGGATTATAAAATATTATGCATGGCCTTCACACACTTTTTGGGATAAAAGTAAACATAGAATGTTGTTTTGAATCCTTCCTAGACCATACCCGAATGACATATAGCCTAGGTAATCGCACCCCCCAATGAATAGAATAATCATACATCATATAGGTAGTGAGCATGGTCCTCTTCTCTAGGGATGTCTCTAGTTTCTCAAATATCGAAATCATGGATTTTATCCATGACACAACATTCAGATGACTGCCATACCCCAGGAATGTGGGAGGATGTTATTGCTAGAATTCTTGAGTTAGTTATTCCATAGTATGTGTTGGTCAAGAAGCAGCCTATAATGATTTCATAAAGTGATAGAATTTTTCTAGAACTGAGCGTTACTGCTTAGTGGAAGATAAATGGTAGGCTCCCCATATGGAACTATAAGAGGTGTTTTTGGTGGATCAGGGCCTACAACCTCTGAAGCATGGTTGTCACCACCCTCCTGGAGTATGAAACGAGCATGCCAAGGTGTCTTAGGTATAAAATTTCCTTGATCACAATTTAGAGAATATTTATCCTTGTAAGATAAGAAACTATAATAAAGTATAGGTACCCATACTTATTATAAAAATTCACAGCACTCTACCTACCCCTAAATCTTGATATATGGGATAATAAAGTGTCATACAACGATCACATGAGACAAAACCACCTACCCACTACTATGGTTGGACCATGGTGAAGGTCTCAAAGAAATTAGTATAGGTTATAGTGTGTGGAGTGTTAATTTAAAGGTATATAGGAAAACACACATTACATTGCAATTAAAATCCCCATCAAGTAGTAAATTTTTTATTTTAAAACAATAATTAGTTGAAATTTATTCTTATTTTTAGGATATTGATATATCAGTCCTTTTAAATGCATCACCATCACCAATTTATAATGACTCATACTCTTTCTAAATTTCAATTGGTATGCCATGTTACTGTGAACTGACCATTAAATCCAGTAATAGAATGCAACATGTCATTTTTAGTGATTTTATTGAATTAAATACCATTCCAAATTTATATAATTACTTTCTTCTTAAATTTCCATTTTCATTCATAAATAATATCAAATAATGTTCCAACCTATAGAACCTGTGGTTCATGGATAAAATATGGAATGTTTGGTTAATTATGTTGGTATCATCGATATATTTGGGATAAAACCATTTATATTGATTGATAAACTTTAAAAATCTAATTATTTCATCACTATATAAAATATTGGCACATTCAATATATAAAAATCATGAAAGAAACAATGATAAAATGAAATACAGTCAATTCATGTTTAAATTTAAATATAGAATGGAATAATGCATTATATTTAAGTCCTAAGGTGATTATCATGATGAATGAATTGATATTTCCTCATATCATTGGGGGAAAGGTAAAAAAATTTCATCATAAAAACATAAATAGTAATATTGTCACCCAACTAGTTTTCCACCCAATGATGAAATCAATGAAACAGTCATAGGAATAAGCCAATAAAAACAATAACCCATCCCAGACAATTTGGGTTTCGCCTATTCTTGGATTATCTACTCCTATGAATAAGCTCATTTCCAAATCCCATTATATCATAGTATTCGGTCTAAGTCCAAAATAGTACGATAAATGTAAAATAAAAGCTATGTTACCACTATGTAGAATCTGAACCTAGATGCTAAAATATGGTTTTATAAGACGGTTGGCCACATGACCTCAAACATGCCTCCCTATATACTCGATACTTCCATCTAATAGTGAAGTAATACATTGTGTTTGTGGGAATACTTTGTCTATATGATTTATAGTGTATAAAAATAGTATATAGTTATTGATAATAGTGAAAGTGATAACAACCAAGTAGTATTAGAATTAGTAATGATAAACAATACGATATGAATAAACATATAGAAAATAAATCATAATGGGTACAAAATTTTGATGATGATCATGTCATGTAGATACACAAAATGAGTACATGAGGTATATGAGAAATAGTCATTTACCACATGCTGTACAAAAATAAAAATAAAAGCGTCTACAACAAGAATCACGAGAATAGGGTCAATCCTATGCTCTCATACACCATCTAAGAACTCGAAATAAAAAATGAAAAAATAGCCACTTCACTTTATCTAAACCTCCAACCATGTTGTATGCATGGGTAAAAATGATGTCCCAAGGTGGGTGTGAGATGTAATATGTTGGACACCACCAATGGTGTTTAGATCAATATACTAAGTGCTTATAAAATGAGTAGTCTTCCCATGATAATAAATGAAAGGAAATAAATAAATAACACATTACTTCCTAGGTTCCTCCTATATATCTGAGCAATATTACCTTCTTTGACCTAAGTCAAATGCCTATGAACCAAAGTGAACCTATAAAAGTGTGACATCATATATACATGGTTCATCATAAATAAAGTATTAAAAGGTGGATCAAACCAATGTATGTGATTGTCAATTGTGAATGCATCCTAATTTTTTTGAGTTGTACATTATTTATCTTTAATATTTAATCTATTTTTATAATTTAATAATTTAACCCTAATACCATCCAAGTAGATTTAGAAAGAATCCAAAGTACCTCTCTAGAAGAACAATAAATTCTCAATACCATAAAAGTATATCCAAGGAAATATATAAATGGAATCCCAAGTATAACTGTAGGCATGTCATGAAATAAACCCTCTGATCTATTCTCGGGTATCTCACATAGGGTATTGAGTATCACTCATGACCTAGTATCCAATGATCCCCGACATGGTGTCTCCTACAAGGAATTAGTATTTCTCTCATTGAGGTAAGTTAAACACATGGTGAGATCAACCCATACATACCTTGTATCTATCCCGATGTATATACAACCCATTTACAAAATCTAATTACAAGATCTTTGATCCCATCCAAGGCATGCCATAAGGATCTGAGTATCACTTTATTCTTGGATATGAGGTTTGGATTAATTATTATAGTTCAAGAATATATCTATTAATTGTAATTAGAACATGAAAATATTTTTTTCCAAGATGATTCATGTATAAATTCAACTAGAAATAGGGTATATTTCCAAACTCATTTCCAAAATCATTCTTAATTCAGATTTCATTCCAATATAACTATTTCCATGGATTGAAACATCAAAAGGTGTTTAAAAAAATAGGTAAAATGGGAAATCAGTCTCTAAGGAGGGCATACCCATGGGGTATATCATGATAATGAAATCAACCCATGGTGTTTATTCTATTCAAGATATGACCATATAGGTCCTAAGAGACCATTAAATTTAATTTACTTATCATTTTCATTGATTTGTAAGAAAATTCAAGTGTGTGGCACAGTGACACATAAAATAAATGTCACAAAACATGAGGAAAAAAATACAACCTACCTTTGGTTTATAGAGGGCCACTTATTTGTTGAATTCCTTTTAATCAAGCTATAATGAATGAAAATGGAATAATGGAAAAAACTCCTTAAAATAAAGAATTTTAGATCACACAAATATATCATAAGAGATATAAATAAAACTAGTAATAGGAGGAAGAGAGGTGGAGAGGATACTGGGAGGAATCTGATGCACACAATGGCGAAACAACTAGAGTCCTGATGATGGGTATATAATGGAACTTTTTCTAAGAGTGGGGGAATCTCTTTGTGTGTCTCTTCTTCTATATGAGAGAAAATGAGGCTCTATTGAAATGTTCCCCTTTCTATTTAAAAGAATAATGGTCATTTACATGACGTGTAAGTGCATTACAAGTCATGTAATGCCTGGGATTTACCTTCATGTCATGAATGGGGTATGGAAATCTAAATACATGTCATATATTCCATACACATCATGTATTCAATACACATTGTGTATTAGTTCTATGGCCAAGTTCTAACCTACCT
This sequence comes from Viscum album, assembly GCA_963277665.1. Classification (NCBI taxonomy): domain Eukaryota; kingdom Viridiplantae; phylum Streptophyta; class Magnoliopsida; order Santalales; family Viscaceae; genus Viscum; species Viscum album. The sequence continues at coordinate 540,749,808 of OY728156.1, forward strand.
AAAAAATCATTTCCAAAGACAAACCCATTGTCCCTTAGGCAATGTTTTTGGGTTTGACCATAACTAAAATAATACATACCTCACTGAAAAGATGGTTCTATACATCAAACAGAACCATATGTGTTGTATCCAAGAGGTGTAAAAACACTAATTATTTATTATAGGTTTACAGGAGTGTCCAAACATGGTGCACAATTATTTAGAAAGGTAAATGAATTCTAAGGCATTATAAAGGTATTCCAAGAATGTGGAACACTATAAAATATATTAAAATTCCTAAAAATTTTAGGAAAAAAATACTAGGCAACCTACCTTATGTATATGGGTGACCACTTATCTCGACAAAGGCATTAATTTGAAGAATAATGGATGAAATCAATGAAATAGACAAATGAATTAAAAAATTGGAAAAAATTTCTCACACCAAAAAAGTTCTAAATATATTAAGATAAACTATGATAGGAATATAAAGGATTTTATATATTTCCATTGATAATTTAACATGACTAATGGTTGCTTGATCAGATTCTAGACAAATGAGATACGTTGAAACCTATGTTGTGTCATGGATGTGGTCTCCCATTTAGCTCCTGTTGTGTGTGGGGGGAAAATATGAGCCTCTATCCAAAATATAAGAGGATCTTCATCCTTTTACAAAACATGGTGTGGGAATTTACATGGTTTGAAAATGAATTAAACATTGTGTCATGATCGTGATTTCCTTTCTAGGGTAAAGCCACTACACATCATGAAAACGATCTATCCACTAAAATACACATTGTGAATTTAATACACACCACAAATTTGGTCAAATGTAAGATGTCAACCCCTCTACAGCCTTCTTCTGAAAATGAAACTGATCCTTTTTAAGGCTTGGTCTCTAGTTTATGTGAAAATAAAAATAAAACATACTTCGCTAAAAATCTAAGTTGTTAAATAAGGTTATAGATAGATTCTAACAATTATTTAAGGTACAACCATCTCTCCTTATCTTATTCTATGTCATTCTAGTTTTTAGTTATTTAGTTTTCTTATGGTTGAGCTCATAATTGGTGATTTCACTAAAGAATCGTGAAATCACCAAATTTTAATGTGGTTTCCATGTAGCCTAGTTAGAGGACTTCTGGAGTGGTTTACTTCCTATCTATTCTCATCATTTCACAAAATTTATATTTCATAAAAAGTTTATTTATTATTTTTCTTAAATTCAAAAATTGAAAAAATTATTGCAGTGATGTTGTTAGATGGGGATTTTCGCAAGAATAGTGTCATCAGTCCCCAAAATACCTTCTATAACAATTTTAAATCATCTCTAGAACAATGTAGAATGATATAGATATTTCATTGATTATTCCTTTTTTGGAAAAATAGATTAATTGATTATGGGGTGATATTATTTATTTTCTAGCATAGTTTGCAACAAGATAGGTTTTGGTGATGGTGTAATCTTGGAATGTACATCTTCAGGATTGGGTGAGCTTGGAAAGGCCTTATAAGAAATGTCATCCCCTTTTAAATATTTGGTAAAATCTTCTTTAATGGTAGGTGTTCCTGGTATTTTTATTCTATAATAATGCTTTTTTATTTTTTTTATTTTCTTGTTACATGTGTTCTCACTACTAAGGGTGATGACATCATTAATTAAGTTAACTATATAAGACAAATAAACCACATATAATTATAATTAATTAAATTTATTATGTAATAAAATTTTATCTTGTGGACTCTATATATATCCAAGGAACACAATGGTCTCATATTCTCTTGGTTAATGGTGAAACTATCAATGGTTGAGGTTGTGACCATTACCTAAGTTGGCCTTGATACCTAAAACCCAAGGGGTGGTCCTTGATTATAATTATAATGGACCTATGTTGTGTGGGAGGACTGATCTAAATTAAACTTGATGATTGAGATAGGATGTGTTCCATCTCTAGTATATTTACTTACGTGGAATACCCCATGTTATTGGAGAATCCATTCTACCCCATTAATAATGTCATGTGACATGATGTCCTTAGAGAATTGAGGGTTTACCTGAGACCTTTATTGAGACTTAGGACCCTCATGAGGGTGCCTCTGATGTACTATTAACTAGGGGACCTGATTCAGTTCTCCATTGAATAACTGACCCGAAGTGGGTGAGTGTGATTTTGAGTAGTGATGGTTTCATGTGTCACTGTAGATTTTAGACCTACATTTAATACTGGATGGACTATGATGATTTTAATGGACATGAGAGTTCATATAGCTCTTATTGTGTATTTATTTATTCACATTTTTTCTCAATGATATGTGATTTCTCAAGATACATGGGAATCATCTATAAGGCCTAGAATTGATATTATTTATAGGGATTCCTAATAATTTCCTATTGACGTGTATGAGACCTTGGGATTCACATTAAGTTTGGAATTCATTCTTATAGGGTATTGGGTTAACATTTTTAATTTAGCAAACATCTAGTGTTGTGATTTATGTAGCAGTGGATTCCTAGTGGTGGTACCTAGGATCCAACATCCAAGTGACGTGATTGCACACATAAAGGAATTTCCAGAATGGTAGTAATTCCATTAATATAATGTGACCACATTGAACACATGGGGAGGCTAGGATTCGAATGGTGATATGAGTGGACCATTGAAAATACCAACAATTCATGGGATTTGAATAGTTATATGAGGTTTCATGTGGGAATATATCCATGAGAATGGATGTTGGTCATCCCAAGTGTATTAGTTTCATCCCCTTGATTAATGACATGGATGCCCCTAGAATCTGTTGGACACAACATTGATGGTTTGGATGAGGATCCATGATTTATTGTATTACAAGTTTATTAGCCAATGGATCTATGAGGTAATTCCATTTTATTTACCCTAGGTCACCTAAGAATCAATGATTGATGGATATTTTATATTTCCTAGGTCCTCCCCCTCTTAGGAATTAGATGCGAATCAGCCATTGAAATCACCAAGGTACTACCATGTGGGTTATCCTAAGGGATTAAGGTGAGGGATTCCTAGTATACCGTAAGACCATATAATAATTAGTATAGGTGTAGAAATGGTATACCAAGAGTAAAAAAATTGGATACCTAAGGGTATTCATATACTTAAAGACACTCTAGAATTGAAAAAAACATGTATAGTTGATAGTGGTCATAAATATGAGGATATAAGATAGTTATTGTTAATGGATGAGGTTATTTGTGTATGATATTGTGGAATTGGTGATATTTTGGAATCATGGTAATGATTATATGATCAAAAACATAAATAATCTGGAAAAAGTAGTCAGGTTTAGTTGTTTATTTATTTTTTATGTTATTCCATTAATTTATTTATTATTATTTAGCATGTCAAATTAACATAGCAAAGTATTTATCTATTAGTACCAAACCATGTTTTTGGTTCCCTACTTAGATTTTTATGTACACCATTCTCAGGTCATTAATGCCTTTAGTTACCTATTCAACTATCACATGGTTACTCCATGCATAGGTAGTGCTGAGGCCCAGGATCAGGTTGAACATGGTTATGTGGGACAAGTGATGTGATATCAAGATATTGGGACATGGTATGGATTATAGTTAATAAACATCCTATAAATGATTTCCTTTTATTTGTCATGATTGTATTATGAGACTAGGGGGAATTCAGTGTTGGTATATTATATTTTGAGTGTGATTTTTTAGTGGTATGTTGCATTTCAGTTCTTATACTATGTCTTATATTTACTATTCTCTTACACGTCAACTCATTTATATTATGTGTGATATTGATTATTTATAATTCTATTTTTTACTATAATACTATGTGTATAGTATCCACACGGTACCTCCTTAGACAATACTGCTAGTCATCAGCTTTTTTCAGTATGGGATGTGTGTCTAAGGTCTTATGGCCATCCTGTTCAGTGACAATTTAGAGTGAGTCGGTTCAAGTCATTAAAAAGTGGTATCATAACATTTTTTTACATTTAAATAATATTTTTTGAGATTTTAGATAGGATACAAAGATAAGTGTTGAAGCTTGTGATATAACCAAAAATTGTGCATCATGAACTCCTCTTATGAAGGAAGATAAGGTTATTAGGGATGGGATTTATGTTTTGGATTGAATTATTATTGTTATTTTTATATTTACAATATGAGACACACATGAATATTAACATTTATTATTCATTAGTTAATGATAATGGTATTGTGGTCATTTTCAAGAGGTTAGATATGAATTTTGGCTCTTGTTCTGTAGAGGCAAGGGGAATCTCATGCATTATATTATGCATATAGGATTCACATGATATATAGCCATGATAGTGTGATTATTTTCATGATTGAGTGAGTCTTGGGTTGTAATTTTTAGTTTAATATAATATAAATCTTTGAAAAAGAAACTTTTATTTTTTGGAGTAGGATATCAGTAATGGGCATATAAACCTCATGTGAGAAGGGTCATTAGAGTATGTGACTGGTCATTGGATGACCATTTTTGGGGAATGAAATGTCAGTCATGGGCATATAAACCTCATGGATTCAGATTTAGATAGATTACATTATGAATACAAGAGCGAATTTGGGAATGATATAAGATATAGTCTGAGTTTTAGTGTCGAGATTAAGGATGTTAGAGATGATTTGTGTGTGATAGTGATAGAGTTGGGATGGTGCTCATGAAATTGTAAAACGTGATTATGGTTTGGAAAATTTTCGGATCTAATCCTGAAATATCACCCGAATTATAGTATCAAAACTAGAGAGTATATATATATAATCATATGATGCCTCTAAGAGAGAGTTTATCATGATTTTGTGCCTCATAGATTGTTCCAATAGCTGAAGCTAAGGATTTTAAAAGTGGTTGGCCAAAGGAGGTCCTACTAGATATATTATGTGTAGTTGGATACGGTTGGCCAAGAACAACCCATGCTGTGTTGTTTTTTATATGATTGAATTTTTTGGGAATCAGTATAGGCTTTTCAGTGATAAGTCAATGTTCTCATGTTATACCTTGATAGTGGAAACTAGTCCCATTTCAATTAGAATGAAAAGTAATATTTTGTACTGGTGTTGGATAAGTCTGTCAATGTTTGTTCAGGTATGATTTTTAGAAAATACATCAATAAAATTATAGTAATATTGGAATAATGTTCTGTTAGGTATTTCTAATAGTGAAGGGAATAGTGGTTATGAATTTATCTTTATGGAATAAATCTTATAGTTGGGATCACTATGGTCGAGGTGAATAATTCGATGATCATGTGGTCATTAATCGTGGTAGACAATCTTAAAAAAAATTATTGGTGTTTTTAATGGTCATAAGCATTATCTCATAGTTCAATGTCTTAAGCACCATAATTTAGAGTGTTCTCTTTATAATAATTTATGGACATCTGTGTTTAGATTTAGTCGTTTGATGATGAATTGGTGATCACGGTAGGTCATTTTGTTGGGTAATATAATCAAGAGGACTTATTGGGGATGAAATGTATTATAATGGGGAGTTTTTAATACCATTTGTTCATTATAGAATTTGGAAATTCACAAAAATTTTGAACTTTCAAAATAGTAGATGTTCCAAATTTAGAACTGGGAATCAAAATTGAATTTAAAGGGTGGGACCCATCAAATGGGTTATTTTAGATGGGTAATTCAATCAAACTGTTGACAAGGAGGCTCAAGTATGCATCAGAGGCAGCCCAAGGTGGTTGAGATATTGGGTATCAAAATTTTGTAGCCACCAACAAGATGTGGGTATTGTCAAGGTTTTATGTAGCCTGATAGACTCACTTACTATTCATTGTGCCTGAGGGGATAAATAACTATTTTGACCCCTCAATTTAATGGGTGAATCCCCATTTTATTCATTTATCTTTTATACATGGTCAAAGGGACTCCTCCCCCATCCCTTATTTATTCCCCAAAATTTAGGGTGATGTTCTTGGTTGATTTTGGAAGAAATTATATGTACAGGATGTTATCCTTCTACTATTCCATATCATTTAATAACAATAATTTTGTGTTGTTTTAAATTACATTGGAAATGGATATTTCATCAAAGACTAGTGAAATTATCAAATTTCATCAGGGATTTCATGGAGCTTAGTTAGAGGAAATCCGAAGAGGAAATCATCTTGTTACCATGCATCATTTCACCCAAGGTACATATCAATATAGATTTATTTATTAATTTTATTAATTAAAAAAATTTGAATAATGATTTAAGTGAAACCATTCGTCATTAATTTTCCTAGTAATGGTCTGGGGATTCACTAGTGGACCAACCACAACTATTTGGCCTCAGTTTTGGAATGAAATGGCGAGTTGGTGAGATTTCTTCAATTATTCCATATTTTTTTAAATGGTGTGATTAATTATTGAGTGTTGGATTTTTTGTGTTGTTCGGAATGATATAAGGTCTCAGGTGTTATTGTAATATTCAAATGCACATCATTGGGCTTGGTGGAGTTAAAATGGTTCTTATTAGATCTTTAAACCCCTTGGAAATAAATATAAAAAGCATAATTAATGTTATTTGGTCTTTATACACACTCTTTGGCATAATCATTATTTATTTTTAATGATTTATGACATGATTTTTCACCACTAAGGGATATCACATGGTTAATTAAGATAATTGTAAAAAAAATAGTAAATTTACAATTGTGTTGGGAAAAAATCTTTAATGGAAACTTTGTAGTGATTTTTAGTTGATTGTGTTTGTTGAAAAAGCTCATGGATAATGTCAGTTGTGGAGTTCCATTATGATTTTTGACTATGTATTTTGAGAAATATCCAAGAAAAAGGAATGTATTTTCTATAGGTTCTATATAAATTTTTGTATACATGGTGAAACTGTTTCCCAGTGTTTTCCAATTTTTTGGAATCCAAAATTTAAAGGATGGATCAAGGAAAATGAAAGTTATATTTCCATCAATGAATCATATAAATAGGGAAAATGAATGAATATCATGAAGTTTTGATGTTTCCTAAAAGACTTGTGCTTCGACAAAGGTTGGTGTTTCATGAATGCGGGGAGAATCACCAATGGGGGTGAGTGTGAAGGGTTGATAGAAAAGTTCCATGATTATGAGAAGTTTTACAAATGGAGAAATTTCCATGATGCTTCACAATGATAATATGTTTCATGAAAAATAACAGAATGCTTCAAAATAATGTGGCGGTGACATTTAAATATTTGTTAAAGTAATTCAATGTCTGCAAATAGGAAGTTACTAACCCTTGGTTAAAATAGAAAAGTTACGTCAAACCTTATAAAAAAATCCAAAGGTTCTACATTCTTGAAGTTATTTCATTAAGTTGATACTAGAAGAATATTCCTGAATTATTTTACTTGAGTGAAGGTTTTCATAAGATCATTTTTTCAAAGTGTAATTAGTTTTTAAAAGACTATGTAAGCTTTTAAAAAGTTATGAGCTTCATGAAAGTAGAAAGAGCTTCACGAAATTTGTTATCTTTGCAAAGGGTATAATATTCATGAAAGGTTTGAGATTCATGAAGGAAGTGAGATTTAAAAAAGTGGTGATATTGTTTCAATTTAAGGGGTTTGTGAATGTATGATATTCTTTTGCTGGATTGGGAAGTTTCTCAATATTTGTAAATAGGGTTTTCAAAAAATTATATCTTATGTGAATAAGAAATGATTACCCAGTAAATCTGTGGTAAAGTGATATCCATCAAGTGGATGAAATTGGAGCGTATTGATTCACTAAATGAGTTGTATATCATATTGATTCAAATTATTAATATAGGAATCATCTATCAGTGATCAAACTTTATTTGAGAGAGTAGTGAGATTCCAAATTGTGATTTTTTGTAAACTGGGAGGGATAATGAGTACACATAAAACATTATAATAGCATTTCAACTTAGTGTATTTGGTACATAATAACATTTCCTGTGTATGCTCCTTGAATGTATCCCATTTTGGGAAAACTAATTAATTTTTTGGGTCTCTTGCATTATTTCTATTATCTTAACACATTTCATTATGAAAGGGATAAAAGAGTGTTTTCTTTAAAGATAAAACAATATCTAAAGTTGTAGTTGTTTTAATCATTCATATCCCAATTCACTCCCCCTCCCCTATTAGGATATTTAACCTAGTTATGATAACAATTATTATGTGAAGGAAGGGTTAATTTTATTATTTGTATCTCAATGGTTTCAATTGAGGTTGTCAATCATAAATGGATTTTGATCTTCGATGGAAAAAACATTCAATCACGGAAGAATTCATTTCATAACTACTTACAATATTTGCGTATGGATGTATTTAAAGTAAAAATGCATGGTATTTTGTCCAGTGTGGATAGTACTAATTTGACATAAGATGATCGAAGTAAATATGATACTAATTCTATAGGAATAAATTGTTTAAGGGGATCAATATCCAATGAAATATATATGAATGTAATTTCATGTAAGTCAACAGATTCCATGTGGGAAAGACATTTAAATATCTATTTAGGTGATTTAAAAGTAAATGAAGTAATGTTACTAATTCTATGGATTTTTTTGTGGATATGAAAATGATCCCCAATGATTCTGTAGATGCATTCTATGACTAGGTGAATAGTTTTGTGGAATACATGTGTGGTATTGGTGAAAACATTTAATATTTAAAAAATGTTAAGTGCATCTTAATAATACATCCACCATCGTTCAATCCAAAATCCTATGTATTCGAAGATAAATACTGAATGAATTCGACACTAGATAGATTTCACCTTACCCTTTTTCATATGAGATGAGAAATGACGACATTGAGTCTGTATAAAAAATGGAAGTCCAAAGTGGTGGAATTCAAGGTGATGGAGAAGTGAACTATTGAAGATGGCTATGAAGAAGAATAAACAAATGAGTTCAATTTATTCCTTTCCTCAAATATACAAATAGGAAAAGGAAATGTCAAATGAAAACTTGCATTCACTATCATTTAATGTGGACCGATTGGACATGTTATTAAAAGAAGCACCAAGATGTTTCAAGAATATAATGAGGATCAATCCAAAATTCCAATGCAGAAGTCTTCAGCCTATATGAAAGGTAGAAAAAAATTTATGATAAATTTCTTCAAAAAGAAGAATTTAATTTCACAAGAAAATGACAGATCAGGAAAATATTTGGTTAAAGAGATGAAGAACTATAAGTATCAGGGAGAAAATTATATGGTGTAAGTTGTAGGTATCTCCTGGATAAGAGAAGAAAGATATAATTATTAAGAAGAATTTAAAGGATGATTTTATATCCATGATTAATTAGAAGCATCTATTAAGGAGATATATCTTTGAGAGAAAAAACAATTAAATCCAATAGTTTTTTTCATGATTCTAAACTCTATATCTAGTAGCAAGAATAAGAGAAGTCTGAATAAATGGAATAAATTTAAAAACTCAAGTATTCAATGATAGAGATCTCAAAAATGTTGTTATGTAAATGTTCAATGTTTAATAATAAAAAAGAGTGATCAATGGTTTGACTAAAATAGAAAAATATCAAATAAAACATATCAAAGAAATCAAATAGGAAGTTGTCATCTTGTAAATAAAATTCAAATATCATTTCAAACTTTTGACTCTCGACATGAAATCGAAAAATAATATCACTCAGGCGATAGAAAAGATGAATGTGGGGCATATATATCCCATAAGATAGATGTAACAACCATATCTAAATGGATACACTAGTATAGGTCTTGATCACAAATAAAAAGTTTTGGGGATTGATTCCAGACTGTAATCTCCCACTATGAGGTTAAAAATTTATTTGGGGAAAAAATAAGAATTAGGAGAATCATATAACCCAATAAAGAACTGGTCTAATAATAATGTATAGGAATAAACCTCTTAATAGGTGTCACTATTGTGGAATTATTGTAAATTATAAAAATGAATGTTCTGTAACTAAAAAGTATAGAATGGAATAAGAGAAACAATGGTGGACACAAAAATTTCAATATTCTTGGAATGGTTCTAAGGGTCAATGTTTCTAGTGGGGAGGATTTTTTCACATGGCCAGATATGGTTCATCAATGAATAAAAAGGAATATGATAAAGTAGAATGAATGTGTTCATTACCAGCAGCTCAATGTATGATCAAATTAGTTGAAAAACAAAATCTATTTTAATCTGTACAAGAGAAATTTGGTAGATCATACACATAGGAAGATAATTATTATCATTCCACAATGGGTATGATGTCAAAGATGTGGATAAAAAATAAGAGATATGAGAACAAATTTTTTATGGAGATTTCACTCAAAGAACTAAATCATTCTAGTTTAGAGATCCTTAATAGTTGATTCACAGCCCATATTATAAGAAATAAGGATCTTGTTACATGAATAAAAAATGAAAAAATAGTGTTTTAAAATTTTGAAATGATGTAGCCCTGATGATTACGGGTTCAGGAAAATAAAAATTTAGGGGGGAAATGAGACATGTTAATGTCTTGGTTTTCAAGGGTCTTAGTAAAATATTTCTCAGTTTCAATAAACTATATCAATCAAGTCATGCTATAGTATTTTTCAATATTCTTGGTTTACAATGTGTTGGATTGTATTACAATATCTACGTCAACAATGATAGTAATCAATGTTTTTTTGTGCTGGTTTATATTGACATAAAAATATTTGGTGGATCAGATGAAGTTTACTGAAAAAACATTTTCTAAATTCATGAAAATTGGGGTTTAAATGTCAATTATGAATTAAATATTTTCCATAGTTTACGAGTGACACAAGGAAAAAATGGTGCATTTATATCTCAATCCAAATTTTCTAATGTATTTTTGGAAATATTTGGAATAGATAATTCCATGGTTATATCCACTCTGGAGGCTAATCAGATGAATTTATCATGATATGGTGATAACAAAGTGGTTAATGTCACGAAATATAGCAAAACTATTAGTAGTCTATTGTAATTAACAGTGACATGACTAGATATTGTATTATCTATATTACAAGCATCAGGGTATCAAATTATCCAAAAAAAATCAATTTAATTTTAGTAACAATTAATAATTTGGTATATAAAGGGCATTGTGGATTTTGGATTGCTATAAAATGAAAAATCGCAGTAATATTTATTGGGTTATACAGATTTGGATTGAATCGGTATGGAAAATTATAGTAAATAAACATTAGTGGGTGCATTATATATTAAGGGATTGCATATTTAATTGCTATGAAATAAACAATATTTAATTTCCATGAGCATCATAGAAGCTGAATATATTTCTACTACTCAATCTTGCACATATTTATTATGGATAAAGAAACATTTTGATGATATCAGAGTTTATGTGAAGTCTATAATCATAATCCATTATCATAATTTATGTGCTATAAATCTTAGAAAAAATCTAGTCCATCACTCAAGGACACAAAACCTTGAAATAAAATATCTTTTTTCATGGAAAAGGTGTAGTATGGGCCTGTGAAGTAGATGTATGTTCTTATAAAAATATAATTTTCAGATATTCTAATGAAGGTATTACACGAATAAGTGTTTGAGAATAATCTACTGGATCTTAGAGTTTAGTCTATTCCCCAAACATGAATGAGTGTGGACATTGAACCCCATTTCCTTGATGTTTGGTTTATTTTTCCCTTATGTGTTGATCTTTGTTCTTTATAATGTTTCAGCCATAATGGAGTAACCTTTGGGTTCATTATCAAATGGGAAAAAATATTTTGATCAAAATATAGGGATTAGTTGGTAGGGGGAGCCAAAAATTAAGAGAATTATAAAATATAATGATGCTAAATTTGTTAAAAAAAGGTTATATATCATGAAATATGGGGTTCATGGTGAAAGATGTTGATTTTTTGGGAAATGAAGTGATTTATTGATGAATATTGCATGTTAATCTTGTTTATCACATCGAGCATGACTCATGTGGGATTAGATTATGTGTTGATTAAATAATTTATTTATATATGTAATTGAAAGAAACATATTTTTGTTGGACATGGAAGAAGATTCAATTTGGTATCAATGAGTGAAAAAATTTCATCAAACCCAAAGGGGATATTTTTGTGAAAACAATACCCGAGGGTAACAATGTAGTGCTTTTGGGTTGATTCTGTTTGTTGAAATAGAAGTTGGGAAAGGTTGTCTGTGGAGTTACATCATGGTTTTTGACTAGGTATGTTGGAAAATATCTACGATAATGTAATGGACTCTTTGGAGGTGGTATAAAATGGTTTATATACAATATGGTGTTATTTCCCGATGTTTTCCAATTTTTTGGGGTCCATAATATTGAGGATGGATCAAGTATCATGCAAGTTGGATTTCTATGAATTCCTCTTAATAATATGGAATATTCATGAAATTTATAAAGTATTCTATGTTTTGAAAAGTACATGTGCTTCACATAGGGTTGGTGTTTCATGAAGGTTTGTAGCTTCATTAAGGGGGATGCACACGTAGGGTTGATGATAAAATTATAAAATTAGAAGATGCTTTTCAAATGAAAAAATTTCCCTAATGCTTCATTAAGATATGAAAGTTTGTGAACAAGAATGGATAACTCCATGAAAAGGTTGTGGTGAGATTAAAATATTTTCAAAATGGATGTAATGTCTATAAAAATGAGGCACCCCCTCCCTAGTTGAAAAATATAATTCATTTTAATAATTTATAAAGATCCAAAGGCTCTATGTTCACAAAAGATATTTGTGAAGGTGATTTGTGATAGTTATTTAATATGTTTTTTCTGTATGTGATGGTTTTTATAAGATTATTTTTTTCACAATGAAATGGGGTTCATGATGGCTATTTAAGGTTCGTAATAGTTTTGAGCATTGTGAAAGTAGAAAGATTGTCACAAAAGTTTCTAGCTTCATGAAGGGTGTGAGCTTTGAGAATGGGTTGAAAATTGTAGAGGTGGTGAGCTTCAATAATGAGGTGGGATTTGTGATATTTTTTGGGTGCATGAAGTATGATATTTTTTTGTGGAATTGGTACTTTTTTGAATGGTTGTAAGGATGGTTTTTTATAAAAGTATATTTTATGGGAAGAATAAAGGATTATCCTATAAATATTTTTGTAATGTGATATTCATCAAGTGGATGACATTTTAACTTAATGATGTACAAAATGAGGTGTAAATCATATTTATTCAATTTATCACTAGTGGAATCATCTGAAGGGGTAGTGAGAACACATTAGTTGAGATAGGAGTGAGATTTCAAATTATTATTGGATGTAAAATAGGATTGAGAGTGAGACTGATTAAAACATTGTTAAATATGTGTGATTTAGTGGAATTGGTATGTAGGAAAATTACCTTTGTAATCAATTTGAATGTAGACTAGTGTGGGTGAACCAAGTAATTTTATCCCCACACATGAATTAATTTCCACTTATACATTTCTATGAGAAAGGGAGAGAAGATTATTTTATTTAGTGATGAACCATGATTCTTAGTGGAGTTGTTTTAATATTTTATAACACGATTCATCCCCAAAATAGGGGTATTTAACCTAGTTGGTCGATTTTTTAATTAATTAAATTGATTAAATATTTAAATGGGATCCCTTATATCCTATAGAGATCATAGGGTTATGATAGACCCATATTATCTAGCTTAAGGGGTCAGCTTCTAAATGTCAATGTCATGATTGTTTTTTAAGTTAACCTGGCTACCTACACCCCAATGGGGTGTTATTTGATTTAAATTGTCATCGAACTGGGTTGTGGGATTCGTAGAACCTAGTGTGACTTTGAGGATTTATATGATTCATCTTCTATCTCCATGATCATTGATGATGTGATGGACCTCGTGTAGCTGATGAGGTTATGATGCCATGTTGATGATTCCATAGGATGCGACATCCCTACAAAGTCAAGCATTCACCCAAAAACATTAATGAGACAAAGGACCCTCATAGGGGTTCCGATAATGTATTATGATCCTGGTGAAATGGGTGGGTTCCCTATTGATAGAATAACCCAAAGTGGGTGTGTGTGGGTTGGGTTGTGATGGATAGAGGTGTCAACATAGAACCCAAACTGACATGTAATCTCAATGAGGTTGTGCTGGTAGTGATTGGAATGGGTGTTTAGTCAATCCTTATTATTTATTTATTATTTTTTATCAAATATATGTTGTTTCCCAATAATCCTAGGAGTCATCCATCAGTCCTGGAATTGATGTGATTTCCAAAGATTCTTGAGAATCACCCATTGATAGGGATGAGACTGTTCAGTGATCAGTGTATTTAGGATTTGGTGACATAATGTATTGAGGGTGGATATCCAATCTAAATAGAACTAATTGATTTTTTTATTGAGAATTGAATGTCTAATGGTATCACATAAGATTCAGAATCAGAGCCGTTGTGTAACAACATGAACATTCATGAATAAAATTCCCTTTCTTTTATTTAACTGACTATGTTATGGATTTAAAAAAGACATTTTTTTTATTATATCCTATTGGTTATAAATGAATGTTATGTATCATTAACGTTGATAATATAGCTGTTGAACATTGATACCATGACTAGTATAAACTTATGTTTTTTAAAAATATTTTTTTTGATGCAGAAAAAGTAGAGGATGGACTCATCTAGTAGACTCAATCCATACGATGCTCATTTTCCAGAGCTCTAAAAGGGGGTAGTAAAGGTGGGCTTCGCTCTTGACCAATCCAAAGACGAGCTTCAACACGTTAAGATTGAATGTAACTTACTATGATATAAGTGGAAGATTATAGATATTACCACCTGAGCGATGATATCCGAGCCACCCAAAGAGTCTTTCAAAATCGCACACATTAAAGGTAGTTCTTATGTTGGTTTTATAAGGGTTTGTGTAAAAAGGTATTAGTTTCTTTTTTTGTAATCCCTTTTAAAAATAAAATCATTATTCCATCAATTATTTTATGGGAATAGTTTTTCGTAAAAATATAATGAATTATAAAAATTAAATTTTCAAGTAATATTGTAATTTTAAGAAATATATAAATTATTATATTAATATATGTTTTTATTAATAATTTTATTTTAATAGTGTTGTAAGAACAATATTTTAATTATAAATGATGATTATATTTATTATTTTTACTCTATAAAATAATAAATATTCATCTTGATAACAATTATATTTTTATACAATAAAACAGAAATTGTATTTTTAATTAAATAATTTTTTTTATGAATTAATGAATTTTAGAAATAGATAATATTTAAATAAAATATTATTATAAAATTAAATTTATGAATAATAAATTATTATATTCATATTATGAAGTCAAATGTAATTTTTATTATGGTTAAAAACTATTTTTTTCAAAACCAGTCTATTTTCAGTAAATGTCAGTAGTTATTTTAAGTGAAAATTTTCATATTCAGAAAATTATTTAGATAAAATAAATAATATTTTTGGACCCAGGATGATGAAATTATCCACCAGTGAATTTTTCATAACTTTTTGAGATAGTCAAATTTCTAATAAAATATTTAATACCGAATAAATATATAATATTTTTTCAGAAATCATAATGACCCAATAGTTAATTAATAAAATAATATTAAAGGGTTATTAGGACAATATATGTTTTACCGTTAAAATATTCTGATTTTAGATTTCATTTATTAGTTTTATAATTCCTTAGTTGACCCTCCAAGACATATACAATAATTTAACATTTTAAAATGATTTCCTTGAGAGCGTGACTCACCACCACATAAGAAATACAAATATTTTAATATTTTATTCCCGTGTGATTATAAAATAATTATTCGACACTTATTTCTCAGAAAACATGGGAAAAAACCATGGGATGGTTTGTGGTTTTGATTAGATTAAGGTGTAGTGTCCAAAACCTAAATAATAAAGAATTCCATTTTTTTCCTATATAAACCCACCCAATCTCCCATTTCTATTCCCTAAAACAAATTTTATCTTGACCAAAATCTTTCCAATAGTCCCTAAATACCTCCCAAGTTTCCCCAATCTCCCAAGAATCCTCTCCCAAGAAATTTGGATCACACATCAATGTAAGGGATCTCACTCT
Organism: Viscum album; assembly: GCA_963277665.1. Classification (NCBI taxonomy): domain Eukaryota; kingdom Viridiplantae; phylum Streptophyta; class Magnoliopsida; order Santalales; family Viscaceae; genus Viscum; species Viscum album. The sequence goes on from OY728156.1 coordinate 540,765,862, forward strand.
TCTTATTTCCATTCAAGTTACTATTTTACATTATTCTTCTTAAGTTCCATATTTATATATTGGGATATGATTTTACATGAAACCCATAATATTAATTTAATTTATATATGATGATATATTCCTTTCACTCCCATAAATCCCCCCTATAATCCTTTAAGCACACCTGTTACTCTTTTGATATTTCGTAAGTGATATTTCACCCTCCTCTTTTATCAAGCATTATTTTCATGTTATGTATTTTAATTTCTATTACTCTTATGTTGGTATATGTTCCAAAATATTCTCATTACATAAAATTTAATTTATAAATTATTATACCACCTTTAACACTCATTTATCCCTCTTAATAACCCTTACGTAGACTCATTACCATGCTGAATTTCAGTAAGGGATTCCTTCCATTCTCATTTTTATCCATGTTTTTATGTTGTAATTAAATTTTATTTTAAATAAAAAATATTGGGGTATGATTTTAAACCTACACCATACTTCCTTACGTATGTTTTAATGATTATATGACACTTTATCTCTCATTAATGCCGTTCGCGTACACCTGTTACCATGCCGAAATTCCATAAGGGATTTCTCTTTTTTTATTTCAATCAAATTATATATCACATATTATACATCAAAATTCCAATTAATATGTTAGGATATTATGTTACATGATCCACTTAATATATATTATATATATTAATGATGATATAACCCTTTCTCTATCATTATACCAACTTATGAATTTCCATATGATGACGTTATGCTGCCAAAATTGTACAACGATTTTCTTGTCCAAAACCATCGTATACTGAATACCATACCCATTTCTCTATCGAGGGTATTCACCTTTATCAACACATCATTATTTAATGGTACATACATTTATGTATTCCACATTCTTTTATTTTGGAAAAACTTATGATGTTTAAGGATTCCATGTTACATGATCCATGTGGAACACATATGCATGAGATGAAATGTTTTTGAAGGGTGTGCCCTAATAGTGCTCCAATGCATTAGGTAATGTTTAATATCATGATATTCCATGCGAAATGAGGTTTTACTAATGAAAATTCAAGTGCATTTAGGGTTTAATCAGGATAATTCAAGTGAAATTAAGGTTTACTCATGCTAATTCAAGTTTAATGAGGTTTTACTCATGCTAATCCATGTGCAATGAGCCTTGGCTCATGATAATATCATGTTGTATGTTGTTTACATATTTCCATGTTATGATAATCATAATATATCATGTATTTATGTTCATGTTTCTATTATAATTCATTGATATTCCTATTTCGTAACATGTACCGTATTCTTCATGTTATGCCTTGTTTACTCCCTTATTGGCCATTATAGATCACTGTTTTCTTATGTATGTCATCAGGTTATCCCACACAATGATAAGTAGGAAGGAATGTTGTGGTCATGTAACTGATGTTTTCAATAAGGATGTTGTATTTTATATCTTAATTTTTCATGTAATGTTCCTAATTTCCCAAGACACTAGACTTTTCGATCCTCAGAATTGTCTTAAGTGCATGTTTATGTAATAAATTATGTATAAATATGTAATAAAGAGTACGGTTGTTATAGTTGGTATCAAAGTGTAAGTTTAGTTTTTTTTGGTATTAGGATTAGAAAACCAGTGTGAATTAATTAGGGATAAGACTATTTATAAGAAAAATACCTAAATTTAGGTGAGTATAGAATAAGTGGTTTATCGAGAAAATAAATCCCTATCTGGATACAAATACATATAGGTGGATCCGGCACAAATGTATCTAGAGATAATAATAAAAAACATCGATTTGAGCTTGACTCGAATAAGAATTGGTGCCTGAAAATGGGACTTTCTGTACTCTTGGTTTTGCAATCCTAGGGGATATGATTTGGTAAATTCATAAGCTTAGTATGAACCATTATTAATGGAGAGGAAAAATCCCATAAGAATATACATTAGGAGATATATCATGGATAACACAGATAAAAGCCTAGAAATTTATAAGTTAAGGAGATAAATGTAATTTAAAGGTTATCCCTTTAATTTCATTGGATTCCTTTTTATGTGTTAAAATGTATAAGATACTCATCCCTAATTTTCCTTTTATTCTAGACAATTTCCATTAATATGAGGAATATGGCTAACAACCAATGCATTGGGCAACGTGGTGAATGTCCCAGTGAGATTCCCAATCAAATTGGAGATCATTTAGGACATACCATGAGTATTCCAAACCACCTATCAAAAATAACAATTAATAATTGTAAATTTATTGAATTACTTTGGAAATGAGGGGAGATGAAGATGACATATCATTGAATTATATCTAATAAAGTTGATAAGGGGAGGAATACCCAATTTCCTTTGTGAAACAAGCGTGGAAAGAGGCACTAAGGTAAATGTCACAAAGGGACTCAGAGATTTTTTAAGTGCGGAAAGTAAGGGAACAAAGTATCCAATTTCCATGAAAGGATGGATAATGTGATATATGGAAAAAAAGTTCTACATAAGGCATCTTACATAGTTTTGTGCTATAAATGTAGAGAAGTTAGGCATTACCCAAGATAATTCTCCATTGCAAGGGTTGTGAATCATGATGAGCATTAACAATCTTTATGATCAATAGAGCATAGGAATTCCTATTCTAAGACAGATAAAGATGAATGAATTACTTGTAACCACTACTTCAATGTAGTGTATTTCGTAATGTATTTCAATTCTTGTCCTATTAGAATATCTTTTATGTTTTCCATGAACATTGAGTCCCTAGTGGAAATGATATTAAATCATTAGGGAAAAACTTCTTGTAAGTGTTGTATCACATGTTCAAGTCTGTGCGAATCTTCTTATTGAAATTTTTTAAGTCTCCATTTGATGGAATTTGAGGAAAAAAGACAAAGTCATTGCCTTTACCTCACGGAAATTGAAAATTCATGAGTAAAACTATCTGGAGGATGATCTTATGTTGGCAACAATGATCATTGCGTTAATAATTAGGCATCATTATCTCTTTGGGGAGAAGTGGGAAATATATATGGATCAAAAAAATTCTCATGTATATCTTCATATAGAAAAAGATGAACAAGTGTCAATGAAGATTGTTATAGCTAATAAAATACCATAACCACTTAATCCATTACCACCCTGGAAAAGTGAATAAAGTGGAAGATGCTCTTAGTAAAAAAGGACCCAACCATTCTATCATTGATGAGAATTTAAAAGGATGCCATCTTCTTAGATTTTTTGAAGATGGACATGGTAATCAGAAATAAGGGAACATAATCCATACATTCACAAATGATTGCTCTACCGCCTCTTTTGTAAAGGTTAAAGAATGAAAAATGGGTGATGTGTTGGTTCAGAAGAAAGTGGAAATTATAAGAAAAGGGAAATACTCATAGTTCAATGTTAATGAAGAATGAATTGTGAGATTTGGGTCAAGATTATATTTTGCATAAAATATTTAGTTAAAGAAGGAACGTTTTGATGATGCACATTTTAAAAATTTCTCTATTCACTCAGGAAACACAATGATGTATCAAGATCTATAAGAGACTAATTGGTGGGATAACATGAATAATGTGATGGCTGAGTATACATCAATGTTTTTGGTATGCTAGAAATTGAAGGCTGAGTGTCTGAAGTCTATGGGGTTGATGCAACCATTACCCATAAAAACGAGGTAATGAGAGAACATCACCATGGACTTTGTCACCAAACTTCTGAAGACATCCAAAGCAAGAAATGCTATATGGGTTGTTATGGATCATCTTACAAAGACTACACACTTTATTTAAATTTGAGATGATTTCTCATTATATGAACTGACACAGATATAAATCAGAGAAGTGGTAAGGATGCATGAAGTATCACTATCGATTGTATCCGATCGAGATCCAAGATTCACTTCTATGTTCTGGAAGAGTCTCCAACACCCTCTGAATACTGAGCTGAACTTTAGTATGACTTATCAACCTCAAACTGATGTCCAATATAAATGGACTATCCAAACACTTTAGGACATTTTGAGATTGTTCTCAATGAAATTCAAATGACGATGAGATCACCATCTTTCTATGGTTGACTTCTCGTACAATAACAGTTTCCACTCAAGCATCCAAATGTCTCCTTATGAAGACCTTTATGGGAAGAGGTGTAGAACACTGGCATGTTCGTATGATTTTTTGGAGCAAAAAATACAAGGTCTAGAAATGGATGAAGAAATGGTGGAGAAGGTTAAGACCATCCAGCAGGACATTAAATCTTTCTAGAGTTGGCAAAAGAGCTATGATGACAATTGTCGATAAGACTTAGTGTTTGTTGCTGGAGACATCGTATTCCTCCATATATCTCCAAGGAAGAGTGTTATGAGATTTGAGAAGAAGAGAAATCTTATTCCAAGGTAAATCAACTCTTTTGAGATCCTTGATCTCATTGGAGTAGTGGCCTATCGACTGGCACTCCCACCAAACCTATCTCAAGTACATGATGTATTCCAGGTATCACTCATGATGAAGAACATACCTAACCCATTGCATATTATTAATCCAGAGGTAGTACCATTAGGGAATTGACACCGTTATGAGGAATATTCCATGAAAATATTATTTTATAGGGAAAATATTTTATGAATTAAGACAATGCCCCTCCTCAAAGTGTTGTAAAGAAACAAAATGTTTGAAAAAGAAATGTGGGAACAAGAGGAAGTGATGAATCAAAGTTACCATCATATTTTTTTGATTGGGAAAAAAAATTCAAGGGAGAAATTTTTTAACTAGGGTTGGTTGTAACGATATGAAAATTCATGAATAAAATTTCCTTTATTTTATTTAATTTAATGTCTTATAGATATAGAAAACACATGCACTTTTTTATTTTATCCAATTGAGTTTAAATAACTGTTAAGTATCATTACATTTGATAATATAACAATTTAATAGTGATTAATTACTAGTATAAATTTAAGGTTTTTTAAAAAAAAAATTTCAACACATATAAAGGAGAGTATGGCCTAATCCAGTAGAGTCGGTCCATATGAAGCTCATTTTTCAAAGCTTATAATGGAGGTAGCATCACTAGGCTTCTCTCTTGACCAAGACCAAGCCGATCATGAACATGATAAGCTTGAACAGAATCTCCTATGAGAGAATCATAAGTTAATAGAGATTACCACTCGAGTGATGTTATCCAAGAAACCCCAAGAGTCTGTCACAATCACACACCTTACCCTTTGGTCTTATACTAGTGTTATAAGGGGTTATGTAACAAGTTATTAGTTACATTTTTTGTAATCAATTTTATAAATAAAATTATTATTCCATTAATTATTTTATGATAATATTTTATCTTAAAAATATAATGATTTAGATAAATTGACTTTTCGGGTAAAAGTGTAATTTTTAGAAATATAAAAATTATTATATATAACTATGTTGTTTTAATAATGTTACTATAATAGTATTATAATAACACTAATTTTAATTATAAATGATGATTATATTTATTTTTTACTCTATAAAATAATAAGTATTCCTTTTGATAAGAATTATATTTTTATACGATAAAATATAAATTTTATTTTTAATTAAAGAATTTATTTTGATGAATTAATTAATTTTTTAAATAATTAATAATTTAATTAAATAATATTATCAAATTATTTTTATGAATAATAAATTAGTATATAATTTTTATGATGTAAATGTTATTTTTATTAAGATAAAAAAGTATTTTTTTTCAATAACCATAAATTTTCAATAAATTTCCAATTTTATTTTCAAAATAAAATTAATATATTTAGAAAATTACTTATATAAAATAAATATTATTTTTGGAATATGTATGTTGAAATTATCTAATGGTGAAATTTTCTTAATTTTCATAGACAATCGAATTTTTGGGTAAAAAATGAATACTGAATAAATATATAATGTGTTTTATGATATCATAATGACCCAATTATGATGTAATAAAATTATATAAAAGTTAAAATTGGAAAATATATGTTTTAAATTTAAAATATAGTGATTTTAGATTTTTTTGATTAATTTTAGAAAGCCTTAGTGGACCCTCCAAGACTTATAAAATATTTTAACTTTTTAAAATGATTTCCTTGATCATGTGACTCACCTACACATAATAAATCATAATATTTTAATATTTTCGGACCTTAGACTTATAAAATATTGCATGAAACTACCATTAGATAGAATATATGGGAACAAATAATTGGATGATTTGTGGTTTTGATTAGTTTAATGTGTAGTGTCCAAAACCTAAATAATAAAGAATTATGTCTCCTTTCCAATATAAACCCACCCAATCTACCATTATTATTCACTAAAAACATTTTAAGCTCTACAAAACTCTTCCCCAAACTCCCTATAGTCCTCCCAAAGTCGCACACAAGCTCTCAAAAAGCATCTACCAATAATTTCAGATCACACATCCAGGTAAGGGATCTCACTCTTCTCATTTCCTTTCAAGATACTCTTTTACATTATGGTTCTTAAGATCCATATTTATATGTTGGGTTATGATGATTCATGCCCCAAATACTGTCCATCTGATATATATATGATTATATACTACCTTAACTCTCATTAATCCCCCCTATAATCTTTTAACCTACCCGTTATTATGTCGAAATTCTGTAAGGGATCTTCCACCCTCCTCTTTTATCAAGAATTATTTTCATGTTATGTATTTTAATATATTTTCTTCCTATTTTGATATAAGTTACTAAATATCCTATTTAGTTCCCATTTATCTTATAAATTATTATATCCCCTTCCACCCTCAATTTTCCCTCTTAAGAACACTTACATACACTTATTACCATAGTAAATTTACATAGGGGATTCCTTTCATTCTCATTTTTATCCAAGTTTTTTTATGTTGTAATACAATTCATATTTCAATTAAAAATATTGGGATATAATTTCTCACCTCCCAAATACTTTCCTACTTATGTTTTAATGATTAGATACCAATTTATCTATTATTAACTCCTTCTTTGTACACCCATTACCACGTTAAAATTCTATAAGATATTTCTCTCTTTTTATTTCCAATCAAGTATTTCTCCCATATTATGCATCTAAATTCCATTTAACATTATATGTTATTATATTCCATGATCTGATTAATATCCATTTCATTTATAAATTATGAGGTACCCCTTTCTCTCTCATCAACCCAACTTACGAATTTCCATATGATGATGTTATGTTGCTGAAATTCCACCATAATTTTCCAGGCCAAAATCATCATGTAGCGAAAACCATACCAATTTCTCTAATCAAGGGTATTCACTTTTATGAAAATTTACTAATTTAATGGTACTTAAATTTATTTATTATACATTCCTTAATTTTGTAATAAATTATGATATTGAATGATTCAATGTTATATGATATATGTGGCACACTTATGCATGAAATGCAATATTTTTGAATGGTGTGCCCTGATATCACTCCAATGAAATGGTTAATGTAAAGTATTAGGATATGACATGTTAAATTATTGTTTAATCATGCTAATTCAAATGCAATTAGGGTTTATTGAAGCTAATTCAAGTGCAATGAGGGTTTAATCATGCTAATTTAAGTGCAATGAGGGTTTACTCATGATAACCCATGTCCAATGAGCCTTGGCTCATGCTAATATCATGTTGTATGTTGGTTCCACATTTCTATATTGTGATAATCATTCTATATCATTACTTTATTTTCATGTTTATCTTATGCTTTATTTATATTCCTATTTCCTAACATATACCTTATTCTTTATGTTATGCCTTGTTTACTCCCTTAATGGGATTTATAGGTCATAATTTTCTTTTGTATGTCCTCAGGTTATCTCATGAAATGATAAGTATAAAAGAATTTCATGGTCATATAAACAAAATTTCAATAATGTTGTTATATTTTATGTCTTAATTTTTCATGTAATGTTCTTAATTTCCCAAGACACTATACCTCTCGATCCATAGAGTTGTTTTAAGTGCATGTTTATGTAACAAATCAGGTTTAAATATTTAATAAATAGTAGGGTTGTTATATATTGTATTGTGAACATACAAGAATCATTAGGATAGTCCAAATTCATTTTATATAGTTTGAACATAGTGAATTCTCAAGGAGAGTGGGATTCTAATGGTGATACCAATTGACCATTAAAAATACTTGAAATTATAAGGATTTGAATTGTGGTATGAGGTTTTGGGTGGGAATATATACCCTAACATAGATGTTATAGATGTCATGGGTGATAGTTGAATATCCTCAATCAATACCAAAGATACCCCTAGGATTTGGTGGATAAACCATTGATGGTTTTTCTAAGGAGATTCAAGTTATTGTATTCCTAGATTACTGATCTTGGGATCTCGGAGGGCATTCCATTTAATTTCTTGGGTTATCCTAGAATCCATCACACCTAGACATAGTTGATTCCCCAAGGTCTCCCCCTCATGGGAATTAGATTCCTTCCTGACATCGAGAATGTTCAGGTAGTACCATGTGGCTTAGCCCAATGGAATGATGGTAAGGTATTCTCAGTGAAACCCTTGAATCCCATACACAACAATGGAGGTCTTGGAGTAGGGTCCTTAAAGAGAGGAAATAGGTTCTCCTAACACAATTCACATGATCAAAGGCACTCTGGCATTTACTGATGCATGTATGTTCAATCACGGTCCAAAACATGAGGATTGATGATGGTTATTGGTCATGGATTGGGTTATTTTATTATACACTTATAGAGGTGGTGATACTATGGAGGAATAGTTATCATGATGTGTGAATAAAAATTCCAACATTTGGTCAAAGTAGGTATTATTGGTTTTTTTTATATTTTTTATTTTATACTATATATTTATTGTTTATAATTGAGCTTTACATATAAACATAAAGGATTATATATTAGTTATTATGGGAATTTACTAGTGTTTCCCTACGTATTTTTCTACTCACACCCTACTTGGTCCTCCACTTCAATTTGGTACCCCACAACTCACACATGGATATTGTAGGTATAAGTTGGGAAGTGGCCTATGATCACTTTTTTAATAGTCATGTGGTATAGATAATATTATATTAAGAGATTAGGATATGTTATGTCTCAGAGTTTTGGTAGACCCAATTATCTTTTTTATTTTTTATCTTGTATGTATAATTATCCTAGTTTGTGGTCGGTGTTGGTATGTTATATTTTACAACGACTATTTGAGTGGTGTGTTGTATTTTAGTTCTTATAGCATGAATCATATTTACTATTTATACTAATAAATTAATTAATGTTACATGTTATAATTTATTATTTACTTTATTATTGTTTGATATGCTATTATGGGTATAGTCTCTCAATGGTACCTCCTTAGACCCATGTTTCTAGTCAATAACCTGTAGTGCTTGGGGAGGCACGCCTAAGGTCATGTGGTATTCTAGTCTAGTTATTCTTCAATGTGATCTTGGTCTTAGTATTATAAATTGTTATTAAAGAATTACTTTTATGTTTATCTTAATATTTTGGTAGTTAGTAGACATGAAACATTGGGATGTGTTGAAGCTTGTGATGTAACCCTGGTCGTTGTGTCATGAACACCTCTTCCAGTGGAATTCAAGGTTTCCAAGGTCGGGATTGATGTTTTTTTAATACAAATTTAGTGGTTATTTTGATTTCAAATTTTTTTCATGAACAATGTGGTTTGTGATTTATAGCTTACAATTTCATTGTTTTTAGCTCATAGTAATTGGAAATAGACCAGATATGAATTTCATCTATTATCCCATATAGGAAATAGACATCTCGTGCATCATATCAAACATATAGGATTCACATGATATATATTCATACTTGTGTGATTATTTTAAATAAAAGTTATGAATTGGTTGTTTAAAGTGTCTACAACTACTCATATAATATTCTACCATATACGTATTGTGTGGAACTCTATTAAACTGAGCAAACATGTAAGATTTTTTAATTGTGGTGCCAGTTCTAATGGATCCTATGATGTAAAGACTAGTGGTGATGAGGGTGATATATACCCTTCAGTGTTAAATTAATAGTGGCCTTGAGGGGTAACTAAAATAATTTAAATCTATATAGATAAACACTTTAGCGGGGAGTATTGAATATTTTTTATTATTTAAATTTTTAAAAAATACACATTTGGTGTTTTTCTAGATTGAATGGAATGAAACTGAACTTAACAGAACATTGAAATGGTGTTTCATTGGATACGAATAATCATTGTTCAATGTTTTTTGAATGTGTGTGCATATGGGACAAGGAAAAAACATCTAGGGTGTAATTTTATGTGTATATTCTATGGAAGTTTGAGTTACCTACGTTCATTTATTTAAATTCTTAGTAACAACCCATATGGTGATTTCCCGTATAGATTAGAATGGAATTATATATAATCAAACCTCATTAATATGGTTACATGACATGGATCATCTTAGAATATGTTTTGGGGGACCTTCCTGATATTAGGATTCTATAGGGGATGTATTGTGTATATATTCTCAGTGATAGTAAATTTCATCATAGATTGTTTGGTTGTCCTATGATGTCATTATGTAGATGATAACCTTGATTGGATTTTGGATATGAGATATTGTGTGTGTAAAGATTGTAACATGAGATGTTTCCCTTGAGTATAACCTCTAGATATTCTTTAGTTTATGTGATAGGAGGGAGAACCAAGAGACCTTGTGATACAACTCAATGGTTAGTGATTTATAGCATTGCGGTGATAAGGGAAAACCCATGAGGGTGGTTGTATTATGTTTATTGGAGAATTTAGGGAAATAAAAATGGGTATGATCTTATATTTTGTATTGATTCTTGAGTGGTACCATAGAGTTATGTTTGTGGCTTGTAAATGAAAAGCTTTAAAGAGAAACGACTAAGGTTCTTTGGGACTATTAGAACTGCCATTGAAAGGGAATCATTGGTAGTTTAGATAGTGAGCCCTGATATAGGTTATATTTCTATCCTTTTTGGTATGAGAGAATATGGGATGATTTTGGTTAGGAGGAACTAATATTAAGGAGGCATGATAAAAAAATGAGTTAATCTTATAAGCCTAGTATTTAAGTGATGCAACTAACATGAATATGATTTGGCTCCTAGGATCATGCAGTACGGGTGCCTACACACATTAGGTATAAAATGGATTAAGGTGATATATGTGTTTCACATATGGAACCTGGTGAATTTGGAATAAATTATGGTCATCGGTGCATTAGGTAATGATTGGTTTTGTGAATTTTTATGGGCCTACTATCCACAAAATATAATGAATATAACTCATAATTGGTGGCATGATTTTACTTGTGATCGAACCTAATGAGGATAAGACCAAGGAGTGGTATAATAGAATTTATACGATAGATAGTGCATAATTTCCCATTTATATTCTATAACCCCAACAATTTTTCTAGTTTTGATGGGTGTCATGGAGGACGTTCACATGGGTCTTGGAAAAGTAATGGTCGGATGTGTCTGGTTAGAGCATTAACATGAACTGGTTTTTCCATATCTATTATTCATTTTTAAGGATAGATAAGGAATGATCCATTGTGATTAGGTTCTAATCATGTAAAGTGTTGAAAAGGACACTTCTATAATGGGGATAAATATGTTAGTCATGAGTGTATGACCATTGTATGAGAAGTTTCATGGGTGTATGGGACTATTCATTTGATTACTCTATTGGAATTTTGATTTATTAGAATAAATGGATCCAAATTCAGTTGGATTCCTCGATGAAAGCTAGGTGTTAATTTAGTTATGACACCTGATGGATTCAGAGCATCTATCTTAGGCTCAGGATAGTTTGAGACATCTAAGCATGATTAGAATAGAGGTGTGTCGGTGCTCATTACATAGAATAACATGACAATGATTTTTGAAAGTTGATGATCTAACCATGGAATATCACTAGGAGTTGGTTAAATGACCAATCAAGTGCATTTAGATGATCAAATGACTCCTTCAAAAGAAAATTCATCATTATCTAGTGCTTCGTGGAACATGTCAGTAGGTGTAGCCATGAATTTTGAAATAGTTTAGCTAGAGGATGTCTAACTAGGAACTATACATGTAGTTGGTGATGGTAAGCTGAGAACCACCTTGGGTACATCATTTAGGATAAAATGGGTTTTCTGGTAATTGGATTTCACTTTTTTAGGATAATTTGTAATTCTTTTTTTATTCCTACAATGTGGAGACTAGGTTTGTTTAGAATTGAATGGGAAATGAGAGTTCCTAGCAATGTTAGAACAATGTTTTCAACGGCGTTTTTGTGTGAATATTAGAATATATATTGGGGAATGATTAAAACTTCAAGATAATATTTTTTTAGGTAGTAAAAATGGTGGAGGGGTTTTTTATGGAATTAACCTTTATGGGTGATGGAATATGGTTGGGATAACCATGGGATTGGTGAATAATTGGATGAAGATGTAGACATTTCCTAGGGTATTCAATCTTGGGAAAATGTCATATCGGTGTTTCATTAAAGGTTATGGTCATTAAATCAAGGTTATGAGGGTTAAGATCCATAGTTTGGATGTTTATATTTATAAGCATTTTTGGTTAATTGGGTTTAGAATTGGCCAGTTGATAATGGATTGTGGACCAAGGTAGGCCAGGTGGTGTGGTTTGATAACTACCGGAACTTCTCAATGATGAGAAGTGTTTTGATGGGATGTTTTTAATGACCCATATCTATAAAATCATTTGGAAATTTAAGGTTATATTTAATTTATAGATCAATGGATGTGGCATATTTTGAACTTGGGTTCCAAATTGAATTTTTATTGTTGCAATCCCTCAAATGATGAATTTGGGATGGGAAATGGGGTATATCTAATGATAGGGAGGCTTCACTGTGCATTGGATGAAACCAAGGGTGGTTGGTCTACCATGTGGTTGTAGCTTACAACCACCAGTGATCCATGTCTATCCACTAGCTAGTTAGTTGGAAAGCCAGGGGTTTGGATATCTGGTTGGACTCATCGGCTTGTTAGAGGTCCAATATCAATTATCTAGTTTATCTGAATGGGGAAAATTACTATTTTCTCCCTTTTATTTATTAATGCAAAAACCCTATTTTATTTCATTTTCTTGCTTTCAAGGCTGGTGGGACTCGTTCCCCTTACCTTTATTCATTCCCTTGATTTGAGTTGAGGTTCTTGAGTAATTTTGATAGTGATTCACAGTATTACCCCTATCCTTCTTTTGTTATATATCCTTACCCTTTCATGTTAATTCATCATTATTTTAGTTTAGGAAGAAAATGTGGATTTCAATTAAGAATGGTGAAATAGAAAATTTTTTATAGGGTTTTCATATAGTATAGTTAGAGGATGACCTCCAACCACTACTCATCATTTCACTAAAGTTACATCACACAATGGGTTTATTTAGTATTTTTATGAAACTATAGAATTGAAATAATGAATGTAGTAATGTAGTTCATTGGGTTTTCATGTAGGAATGGTGTCGAGAGTCACCAGTGAATCTCCTATGGGTATCTGGCTTCATTTATGACATGAAATAAAAATAAAGTCATATTTCATTAATTATGACAAGTTTACTAATGTGGTTTAATTAATTATTGAGTGTCTTGATTGGTTTTTGTGTTGTTTGGAATTATAATCCAGTTATAGTGTTGGTACATTCTTGGAACTAAGATTTTTGGGCTTTGATGATCTTGGATATGCCATGGAAGAGTTGAAATCCCCTTCTAAATAAATTCAAAAATATTTTTTCAAAGGTTTTTGTTCCTAGTATCTCTCTCTCGTATAATGCTTTATTAGTTTTGATGATTTGTGAAATGAAATCTCACCACTAAGGGAAATGAATTGGTAAAATAATTTAATGTAATAAGTTAAATGGAACATTTAAAAATTTTATTAATTAAATTTATTAATTAATTAAATGACTTCCCTTGGACCCTATATATTTCCAAGGTCTATAAAAATCTCATGTGATCTAGATTGATTCCTCGACCAATGATGGTTAAGTTTGTAACCATTATTTTTGTTCACCTTAATACCCATACCCTGATGGATACTACTTGAATTATATTGTAATGAACCTAGGTTAGGTGAGAGGACCAACCTAGAGTGACCTTAATTATTGAGATGGGTCATGTTTCATCTCTAGGAGATTTAATTGTGTTTTAACCCCTTTTTAGTTGGGAATTTCATACTACCCTTTTGATTATTCCATGGGATGCAATGTACTTTTACCGCCAAGAATTAACCTCAGATGTTTTATAATACTAAGGAACATCATGGGGTTTCCTTTAATGTACAATGACCTGTGGGATGTAAATGGGATCCCCTTAATAAAATGTCCTTCAGTTAGTACATGTAGGTTTTGATAGTGATGGTTGTAGGTGTCACCATAAAATCTAAATCAATATGTAATCCTAATGGGGTGGTGATAAAATTGATGAGTACTGGTGTTCGGTTATCCCTTATCATATATTTATTTATTTTTATTTCTGATTAATGATTTTTGATTATTCAAAATTCTTAGGAAATAGTCTTTGATCATTGAATTATTGTGATTTAATGGGATGCCCAGGTTGACATGGATGAGACCCTTGGATGTTCATATGTTTGGTATTGATTGTCATAGTGTATTGGGTGTGGATACCTTGTCATTATAGCAACTTTTGATGTGGTTTATGTTGGATTTGATGCCTAGTGGTGGTACCTAGGATCCAACATCTATGCTATGTGGTTACATGCATAAAATAATTCCTAGGATTGTAGGGATTACTTTAATATAGTGATACCATTGAAAATGTCAAATGAGATTAGGATTACAATAGAGATACCAGTAATCCATTGATAATTCCCTTGACTACTAATATTTAAATTGTTTTAGGAGGTTTTGGGAGGTCGTATATCCTTGAACACAAATTTTAGACTTCTCAATGGAGACAGTTTGATCCCATCAATTGATGCCTCAGATTCCTGTATGATTTGATGGATTCACACCTAATTTTTTGGTTAATGAGTCAAAATTTATTGGATATATAGGTTATTGACATTGGGATCTAGAAAGATATTACATTTGATTGTTTGGATCTCATAGGAATCGGTCACACCTAGATGTATTAGATTTCATTTGGCCTACCCCTCCTAGGAATAAAACATCTACCTGATATTGAGAATGCCCAAGTACGACCATGGGGTTCAGCCTAGGGATTGAAGATGAGGGATTCAGGGTGAAACCCCCAGATCTACTAGTTATCAATGGAGGTGAGGTTGTGGGATCCTTAGACTAAGGATAGAGGTTCCCTTAAGATTATTCTCTTACTCAGAAGAACCATGCCATTGGAATAAGTAGGATCGGTAAATTGGAATCACAAAACTAAGGACCGACAAGGGTTATTGGTCATGTAATGATTTATTTGTGTACTCCCTTGGGGAAGTGATAATACTATAGAAGTCAAATTATTGTGATATGATCAAATAAATTCTAAAATCATGCTAAAAAAAGTATTTTTGGTGGTTTATATTTTTTTTATATATTGTTATTAATTCATTTATTTTTATTTATCACATCACATGCATGTACCACAAAATATACCGATTATTATGGGACAACATTTTTAGTTCCCCATAGTGTTTCTTACTAAAACTCTACTTGGGATGCCAATGCACAGGGGTACCCGAGAAACTCTCACATGGTTATTGAAGGAACTGGTATGGTTGTGGTTTGGGATTAGGTTTAGTATTGTTAGGTAGGATAGCTTGGACGATACCATAACATTGTTACATGGTATGGATTAGAGTTGTGGTAAATCCTAGTGTATTTTCTTCTTCTATTTATCTTATATGTATGATCAACATAGTGGGTGGTTGGTGTTAATATTTTATATTATTTTTAGGAAAATTTGAGTGGTATGTTTTATTTATGTTTTTATAGGATGTGTTACATTTACTAGTTTAGATACTTAGTTTTATTATATTATTTTTGATAGTTTATTATTTATTATATTATTATTTTTACTCTAATACCAGGGGAATAGTCTCCCATTAGTACATCATTGAATTCTCTCTACACATCTACAACCACTAGAATTTGGGTAGGCATCCCTGAGCTCACATGGAAATCAAATATACTTATAGTTTAGAGTGATCCAGGTTAGAGTGTTATATAAGAATGTTATTTGACATTACTTGAAAACATTTATCCATAATGAAACCACACAATACCCCCTTTAATAATTCCCAAAAGTTATACTCATCTTCAAAACCATGACGAAAGTGGTGATATCAAATGACCATTAAGGGAAAACTTATCAACATGGAATCCAGTTTAGATCATTAAATTGTGAAAAAATATGTGTATTAGAGAAATATATTATTAAAAGAAGCATGAAACAATAAGATTCACCCATAGGTAATGAAATAAGGACATGTAATCTCAAAGGAATAAACATGTAATATGGAATAAATGTTCATAATTATTATATAATAAACATGATACATGGATAATAATCAATAAAATAAAAAATAAAAATGCTATATGTCATGGAAACATTGTATAATAAGGAACAATTTCACAAATAGAGTTACATGGAAACAACACATTGTCAAAAAACCCAATCATGACCACCCTTTTTGTTATGAACTAATACAGGTTTGACCCCACTTTAAGTTGTGAACAAATCCAAGAATTTCAATTATCTATTATAACATGAGATATAAAATAGTATACAATGAATTTGAGTGAAATAAAAGATGATATCCATCATAATTCATACATATGATTTCCATATGAATTATGTAATTCATAATATCATATGTAAACCATTGAATGAAAATTGGTTTCACTACATTTTGTAAGGTAATCTGATAAAATGTCAAATAAAAATTGACTAACGGATATAAAAAATTAGATCAGAAATATTAAAATTTAATAAATTAATTTATAGGGTGATTCATAAAATATAATTCCATACAATTTATACATTTTGTAGTTAAAAATAAAAAATGTACATTAAACATAGAAATGGTCTTTAGAATATATATCTTAAGATTGTTGCAAAGATCCAATGTTATGAGTCACTTTTAAAAAGACCATTTTTGAGAAGTTGTTGTGAAGAGTTTTTTAAAAATTATTTGTTAATAAATATCAAATATTCATCATTTAATGTGACGTTACTAATATATAAAGTAAATGTGGAGTGGATAAAAAAATATTACCATGAAATTAAAAAACCATATAAATACTCAAAATAAATTTATTGAATCACATTATAAATAAATTGATATATATTCCAATTTAAAAGAAGTAAATATAACGTTAAAATCACAAAAAATACATATTTGGGTTTCAAACTAAAGAAAGAGAAGACTTTCAGAAAGTGTGAATTTGTACATGAATGATAAATTTCTTTGTTGGTGAGTATGAGAATTATTTTTAACATCATAAATTTTTATGTAGAGAGAAATTAATATAATATTATGTATTTGAATTGTAAATATAATTAACTAGAAAATAATAAGTAAAGGGGATATAATATCGTTATTGGATAAAATAAAACAATCTTATAGAACCACAATCAGAGAGGAATAATTATGACTCAAGGAAAACACATTACCTTTAATCTTGAATTCAACAATATATCACTAACCTCGTGTATAAAAAAATTACCATATTAATAAAATATTTCATAAACTCAATCATATTGATTGACCATAATACCGTTTAATTCTGTAAATTTATTACATATTTATTAGTTAGTTATAGTTTTTATTCATCATCAGATGTTAGCGATGTTGTTTTTTTTTGTGCATGCTTTTAAATTTCCTTGTTGATACCCATTATTTGATACCAAGTTCGTCATTTTAATATTATAAAACCTAAAATAATTATTGATTTATAATTTTTTATAATTTCTTTTATTTCATTCAATGAGAGTTTTAGTCATGATTTGGGGAGATGTAATTGGTGACAAGATTGTTTAGTAAATTTGGACGAACAATAATTTGTATATTAATAATTAGTTAACTATTAATATAACCTTTATATAAACCTAATAACGTCTTAAAAATAATTTAAATTAATTAAAATTATTCTTAAAATCATCTATGTATGGATGTGATGAAAGATTAACTAATTTGTTCCCTGGAGGTGGTAATATGCATGTGCACATGAGCAACATTTAATTTTTTCAATAAACCAAAATAAAAGAATGTAAATTATAATTTATCATTACAAAATCATAACTATGTCATATATATGATATATATTCATTACATAAATTTTTATAACCATCCTTGTAATTCTATGATGAAAAACATATTTTTTATCCATAGAGGTGGTAGTTCGCACGTATGCCCGAACAACGTATTAAATTTTCTTAGGAGAAGGAAGAAATACAGATAATTAATATTACAAAAATTTAATAACAGTTCATTATAAGAATTATACTGATGAAATTATTTTAATATGGTATAATATCCTAAAATGTAGAATAATAATACTTGAAGAAATGTAAATTAAAAGTAGTAATTTTGGAATTTTTACCTTAATGTTGTGAATAACTCCTTTTCAAATTAAATTAACCCTTTGAAGGATATTACTACACAAAGACCATAAAATTTATGAAATTTATAAGAGTTTTATAGAGGTATTTAGGTATACATTGGTTGAATTAATGGTGTTTGGTGTGATGAGAAGTGGGGTGGTGATGATCTCCCATTATAAGTGAAATGAGTAATATTTTTATAATAAGAGGCAAACTATAGAACGAAAGTGGCTCAAAAATTATAAAATAATGGATAAAAGATGAGATAATGTTAATAAAGGCCAGAAAAACTCGTTTCGATACAGGTTTTAGGTATTTAACCCTTTTGATTTAACCCCTTTAGGATTTTGACTTTTATCGTGACAACTAAGTTTTTCCTAAATAATTAAATTTTTAAACCTAACAACAAAATGTAAATTATTAAATAATTTGATCCTTTTGATTCTAATGAAATCCATTTTATTATATACAATTTCAATTACTATTATAAATTAATCCTATAATAATAAATATATTATATATTAAAATAGTCATAGAAAAAAATTTATCAGAAGTTCTAAAATGTCAAATGCAGATTTGGAAATTAAATTTAATATTTTTAAATTTAATATTTTACATATAAAATACCTATTTTATCAATAAAAAGTTTTCATAAATCTTAATTTATAGGTATGTTCTAATGATTTCATAAGATCCATAGTATTTTTAAAGATGATATATTTCACTATTCACATAAAAATTAATCTTTTAAGAAAATATTAAAAATTAATAATTAGATAATATTATTAGGTTAAACATAAAATTATTTCAATTGAATCAATTTAAAATTATATATTTAAATTTTAATTTAAAATATAAATTATAAAGAAAACCTATTTTATAGAGAAATGTATTTTTTAAGAATTATTTGTTCTTATTATTATTTTCTATAATTTTAAATTTAATTAGTGTTAATTAATTATCTATATATATAAAATATTATATTATCATTCAACAATAATATATTTTGTTCCTTTAAATATAAATTAATATCACATAGAAATCCAATTTTTGAAAAATGTACATTTTTTGATAAGAAATGATCTTATTAATTTTTTAGATATACAAATTGAATTTAATTAGTTAATTATTACTGAAATTGAAATTTTTTGACATATATTTCATAATTTCTTTTCTTGTATTTATAACAACCCATTCAATTGCTAAAATAAAACAGTTTTATTTATCATAATAAAAAGTGTTGTTGTTTATTTTGGTTTGGTGTTTTGTGTGAAAAAAGAAATTCACCATTGTATTTATTTAACAAAAGTTGATAATAAAATCTTAATATGTTATATAATAAATGTACACCATGTATCACTACCATAAAAATTATGTGGATGATGTATTATCTCTTACATTTCACTCTCTGATCCTCTAGAATCTTTCAATTGTTATATACTTGATAGTCTCTACATGATTTACATTTAAAATTGAAACTATATGCATTATCAACTCCAAATTTAATGTGATAATGATATACACTATATTTTTTTAATTTCCATAGGCCTTACTTGATAAAAATCACAATGATTGGGTTAAATTTATTTCTTTCCATAAAACATTTATAGTATAATAAAACAAACATGGATTAAAAATATTTCCATAATGGAATTAACTTAGTTATTTTCATTCTTAATCTTCAATAATATGGATGTAATCAATTAAAATCTATCAAGAATGGGAATTACATCAATATATAATATATTTTAATATTATATCTCTTTTTTGATTATATTCTATCTTAAATCTAGATATATCAATGTTGTTCCTCACTCATGTTATATTACCCCAAAAATTATTTTATAGATTTTATAAATTATTCTAAACATAAAATATATAAATCAATTATTTAGATCAATTCATGTTCACTCCATGGTATGAGATACTACCATATATACAACACATTTTAATATTTCGAAATTCTTCTATTTAAATCAATTTATCTAAGAAAAATAAATTCATATAGATTTAAAATAATTAATAAAACCCTTTAATTTTCTTGATCTTGGTCCACCATTACATTTAAATTTTTTGAAAAAAGTATTGTATATTCTATACCATCTATTTACCATATGAACCATAAAATCATGAATTATAATTCACAAATATTTAACCTGTTTTTACTTAAATTTTTTTTCCATATCATGAATCACTATGACTTAGAACACTCTATACCATGGAATAACCTTTAAAATCCTCTTAATATACTGATATATGGATGTCTACACTATTATGTCATTTCTTATAGTTTATTCCCAAAAAACATGATACACTTCTTAGAATCTACTATGGAATAATAAATTCTAACATCTCATTTAATATTTAACTACCTTGGGATCCATTTTTTCCGTTTTGAAGACGCTTCATGGTATATTGATATCATCAAAACCAACATGCTATAAGTTATGAAATAGTAAAAATAATTTTCCAAATTGATATTCAAAATAGAATAATGTATCTCCATCCCAATCTGATACATGTTAACTCCCCATTTTTAATTCTAAAATTTCATTTCTAGAACCACAACATGCATTACACAATGGTCTTTTTTGAGCCTCCTATTTTTTATTTTTCTATCAAACAAGGATCATATATTCACCTCAAGTGTAACTAATTAACATTTTTTACATCTGTTATTGAACACCAAAGCAACATTATTCAATATCATCTATCCAATATGGATTTATATTTTTTTATCTTCAAATCACGAGTAATAAAAAACTAAAACCATGGGGGATGGACAATTTTCTATTCACTGTGGAATGGTTTATCCATATCCATGAAATTATTGATTCATCCTTTATCAAATATCTTCAATCAACCACTAAATTTGTTCATGAATGCTCACATTTATTCAAATTACATAATATACCATAATAAAAAAAGTATCTCATTAAAAAAAATCATTAATTAATGATACACCATTCATTT
The DNA here is from genome assembly GCA_963277665.1 of Viscum album. Taxonomy (NCBI): domain Eukaryota; kingdom Viridiplantae; phylum Streptophyta; class Magnoliopsida; order Santalales; family Viscaceae; genus Viscum; species Viscum album. The sequence continues at coordinate 540,787,413 of OY728156.1, forward strand.
AAGATTCTCATTCCATAACATTTATATGTTCAAAAATAATGTTATTTCATCATCTTATATCACCATTGATTTCATATATATTCTAAGTTAACTTAAATGATTCCTCTAGTGATATTTTATATCTCCTCATATATATATATATATATATATATCTTCATGGTTTCCACATCCTCCACTCTTTTAGATCTTCTAACCATATAACCCTTGGGTTTCTAATTTTATCCCTATTTGGATTTTATTCATGTCTAACTACTACTATAATAACATTTAAATTATAACACATAACATCTTTTTTAACATTGATGTTAAACATCTATATTACTGATAACCATTTATCACAATCAATATAATATCTATAAATTAATAAAATCTAAATAGGGAATTTTGTTAAAACATTTATTCTTATTAAGTATGAGGTTTAATTGATGATATCTTTTATATTAGAGTGAAAAAATTTATTAAGATTTATTATAGAGGTGATAAAAAAGTTTAGTGAAATTGATTTTATTGTTATTTATATTTACTAAGGTTTGTAATGGGATTAAATCATTAGTCATCAGCATATCGATAGAATTAATTAATGATATTGATTTGATAATTTTTACTAATTTGTAGAGTATTATAAAAATCATAGAGAAAAGTGTCATTAATTTAATAATAAAAATGTTTTAATGAGCTATATTTAATATTATACAATAGTTATGGTTTCTATTTTAATGAAAACTATTTTTAATGAGGTTTTATAATGTGTTTTTAAAACTCATGGATATTATTTAAGATTTTCTAGATTTTTTTACTCTCTTGAGTAATGAGTCATGTAATACGTGGTTTTTACATGATGTATATAGGAAGTAATAAAATAGTCAAATTGGATTCTCATGAAAACATGTGAAATCGGTTTTATATATAATTGAAGTATTTTGTATCTTTTAAATGAATAAATATTAGTGATAGGTGTGATTTATCTAATTATCTTTCAATAAATATTCATTTATTACATAACAAATGTATATGATATATCTTATTCCATTATAGTGTATTATTTTGAAGTGGGAAGTAAAATAAAGAATGAAAGTTTTTATTGATGTTTTATTGTTGATAATAAATGATGTTTAATCACTAATCTGATCGTCTATAACTTTAATTATTTATCAATTTACAAAAATATATGGTTTAATTGTTAGGGGATGATGATAATTTTTAACTTGTGGCTTTTATTGATATAGAGGCACACATTTTGTGAAATGATTTATTAATGGTTTAGTTGTGTTATAGTTCTTTGATAAGTGTTTCATGAGGAGATTCAAAATTATTAGTTATTCTTGGGTGAGATAATTTGATATCTCTTCTTTATCAATTAGGAGAGTTATTCTCATTCTAGGGAAATAATATGAACATTAACACATCTATTTGATAAATTATTGACAATTCCTCACAATTTTAATATAGTGACTTTAAAAATGTTTTGAATGTCTAATTTTAAGTCTATTATTACATTAGTCAGTGACTCATTATATGTTATGGGTTAGATTATTAGTTATTTATTTCCTTCATTATTATTAATAATTTTAGGGAACATGTTTTCGTATTTTAGGTAAGTTATGTTAGGATTTTATAGATAGAGTATAGTAATTTTGTTGTGGTTTTTTCAGTCATATACAATTTTTGTGATGTAAAAATTAATATTCTTATGTATTATTCTCCTTTCAATGATGAAAAAATTTAATGGTGTTGAAAAGGTAATATTATGTGTTTTCATAGATAATAAATTGTCATACATTCAAAATTCGCTAACAATTTCAAGATCATTATATTCAATAATCTCTTTATTTTATAAATAGTACATTATTTAGTTTGATACAATCAATCCTAAATTTATATAAAGGAAATATTTTTTTTAACTAAAAATGTTAAAATTGTAATGAAATTTTTAAAAATGATAGATAAAGAAATGGAATTTTTTTATTGATTATATAACTAGGTATTTATTTTAGGATAATATTTTGAGAATTTTCTTTAATTGTTTATTATATTGGCAACGATGATATTTAAATTAAAATATTATAAATTATAAAAAAAATATTTAATGCTAGATTTTTTTCAATATAAGATTAATTTAGTGTTGATATGGAAAATCACTTTGGATATTGTGGATTATCTCAACTAGAGATTACAACTAGAATTATAGATTTCATTATAGATCATGGATTCAATGTTAAAATGTATAGTTCATTAATACAATGATTCCATTATGATAATATAAAGGTATTCTCATTAAAATTTTGATACCATTATCATTTTATCAAATTACGGACTGAATATCATTTATTATAAATATTTAATAATAATAATGATAATGTAATTGTAATGACATTAACATAAGTTATGTATTGAAGCAATTCATAGATATATTTTTAATAATATAAAAAATCTCTCATGGATTTTATAGTCAATTATATAAATTTATATTAAATTAGTTATATACTTTGATTCTTTATCAAATAATACTCTAATGGATTTTTTTAAATTTGTATATATGGATTTAGAAATATTTTAAAGAGATATCCTCATATCGATTTTAGAATTTTTTTAAATAACTTCTAACCATAAAGAATTATTTTTCAAATGATAAATCATTTTCATGATAATATTTAAATAAGACAAAACATTTCCATGTCATAAATGATTTTAAATACATATTAGAATTTTTTGAAGGAATAATTTTTATCTTCTTTGTTATGTATTCTTTCTTTATCTTTTGATTGATGGTTTGAAAGTTACATTTCATCGAGACTTGTGATGAGAAAAATTCAACGATGTCTTATTTGTGTTGATTAGGCTAATGAAATTTCCTGAAATTGTGATTATATGTTTTTATAAAATAAAAAATGGCTATTATAATCAATAAAATCATTGAGAATACGTGGTTCCTTCAGAAGAATAATTTTCATGTCAGATAATTAAAAACATAAACTAATTTTATTGAAAAATTTTGGGTAAAATTATTTTTTATGCCAAAATAAATAAATGATAAGAATCGCTATTAGAGGGGTAAAATACTAATAAAGAAACACACATGCCTAAAATATTCAAATGTACTATATCACAACCCCTCTAAGGTGAATCCAAACACCATATTATATTATGATGATGATGATTATTATTATTATTTTTATTATTTATGATAGGGATCCTTATGCAGAAATAGTGGAGTGGATCAAATATTATATATTTACTATAATTATAAACGAATTTAATCCTCTCTCTATCTCTACGTGTGTGAGTAAAATTATGTTATCCAACATCACATGAATCCTATGTTTAATAAAGAAGTTCATGGGCATGTGAACTCTTCTACTCTAATGGCTCATGTCTGTATAAACTTATGAACATTTAGAATGAGATTGAATTTTGAATTAATGAAGGGTCCAAATTTAGAATAAAAATTAAAAAACAAAATTATGGGAGTTTTAATATATCAAAACATGAATTCAAATATGAAATGGAGATTGGAGGGTGGATAATGGTCTTAGTAGAGGAGTTGGAAAGAATAGAAGGAAGATGGTCTAGTTGGGGTTGCAGTTTGAAACCACTGGGAAGCTAGTGGTCTAGATAGTGGCTCCAAAAATCTGTAGGTGGACACTAGCTAGATGATGATCGTTTTATGGAGAAGATTTACAATTATTCCCCATTTCGTTTTTAGAAGGAATATCCCCTTGTCCTATTTTTTTTAATGGGATCGAGTGGGTCTATACCCCTTCTCCTTCCTTCTCCCACTTGATTTAGACTACCTTTTATGGTGATATATAGTATTCTGGAGTTAATTCTTTCCCTTTGGAGATATCCACTTCTCCCATACTTCTCTAATTATAATTTCCCATATTCTAGGGACTATGGAGGATCCCAATGGATAATGGTGGGATCATCCTAGAGAAATTGGGATATAGTATTTCATAGTTATAGAACATCTCAAGATAATGTCTGAAAGTCGTTTCATGGTGATACATTGAAGGTATGTGAAAATACTAATTTATTTACGGTTTCTGTCTATTTTTCATTAAATTATTTATTATATTAGTGTCATATGATTGATATTTTTTCTTGGATGGTATCGAGAGAATTTTATGGACATCCTATGTGTGTTTTGTGCAAGATGGATGGGAATATTCCACTCAGTAGGCGTTTCATTGATTATTTTGTGTTTCTTAAATTATGATTAAAATATAATTTATTTAATTAATTATTTCATGGTTAGAATTAATTAATTTTAGATGTTATATCTTGGAATCAATGATTGAGTGATGAATCAGTCTTGAAAAGATCTTATAAGAGCCTTGGCAAGCCCATGAATTTTTTTCAATCTAGAAAATATATGAAACTGGCTACAATAACAAATAGTTAGTCCAAGAACTATCCCTATAGATTTTATACATTCAATTTATGATAAATGGGATGTAAAATCACTCTTAAAGGGTCTTTTACTATTGAATTGATTTTTTGGATGATTAATTATTATTTTTAATTAACTTATTATGGCTTGAATAGAACAATATTCCTAGGATAACTTAGGCCTTATGAACTGGCCTTATACATTGGACATCAATGGTTGAGGATTTGATCATTGACTACCCTAGAATGCTATGACCAATTTAGAGGGATAAAATCAAATAAAATAAAATAAAATTTTATGTAAAAGTCATAGTTTATGTTCCCCTTGACCTTCCTTGTGGAAGAAGGTGGTGAGTTTTTATTGGTTTCCCCTAATGTGTTGTAGCATGACTGTGGGGTGGGTGAGTGATTGACCTTGATCGAACATGGAGTTTGAGTTAGACATTATGCTATATATTCAGTGGTTTTCTAATGAGGTATACCTTATTTGTACTATGATTTAATGCCTTGATTATCATCTAAGATATAGAAATAGGATGATAGAACCCATATTGGGTGTTCATGATTTGTGTGACAGAGGGGACATGGTGGGTTCCCTAGTGCCATGTTGACTATAGTGAGAGGGTGAACTTGGGTTTGAATAGTGTCATGGAGTAGAGGCATTTGGCCAGTTCCTGATGATCATTTTCATTAAGATGTGATATGGTATGCACACTAAAGGAACTTTTGGTTATACAATGTAAAATCCATGTAAGGGAGGTGTATAATTAATTTTTGGGAAAACAACCTTATGTGTGGTCTTTTATTATGCATGAAAAATTTCCTTAGGGGAATTTGGTTACTTGGATAAGAAAAATATCTTAGGGGAGGGCTATTTTACATATGAGATTATGGGATTATTCCCATGATTGTGAACACCACCATAGTGGAGTTCAATCATACTATTACTTGGGGTTTCATGGATATTGATTCGATGTTGATATGGTATATTTCTATAGAAATTTATATGATAATTCATTGGGTTTGTGATATGTATCGGTCATACCCTTGGCTAAGAAAATTCTCATAGGGGAGTTCAGTGATACTTATCTATATATTGGCGAGACATAGAGTTATTATATTGAGATGGAAAATTATCATAACATTCTCAAAGACATCCCAACACTAGACAAAGGAGGTATATGGTCGGTCAGGGTCACGGAACAAAGGATTGACAATGATATCGTACTTGGTATATGATTTGGAATGATCCCCATGACATGCTAAATGACATTATGACATCAGGCCGAAGTAGTTATTTTGGGTCGTTATGTTTATTTGTTTTTAGATGTTATTTATTCATTCAAATCGTATCACAAGAAAATGCAAATGCATTACTGGTATAGTATGGGACTACATTAGTGGTTCCCTATTGAGTTATGTACTGACACCATACTTGGTGTTCTTATATACATTGTTACATTATACAATCCACATATTTTATAGGAACAGGTTTGGTAAAATATCAATATATTCATGAATTAGAGGGACAACTCAAAATTTATTTGGAGTTAGTGATTATAAATAAATCACAATGGTAGTGGAACCTCAATGAATTTTTTCTATTTTTAGTATATATATATATATAAATATATATATGTATGTGTGATTGGCCTAGTGGGTGATTAGTCTTGTATGATAGCATGTTTTTCATTTCATTTATTTTTGTTAATATGTTTTAATATTTTTCATACTTTGTAATTTAATAATTTGAGTAGTATTTATCTATTTGGGTAATATTGTGTACTTTGGTGTAGGGGGAATAATATCCTGATAGTACTACCATAAACCACTTCTATAAGTCGGTAGCCTCTATAATATGGGTAGGCGCAACTAAGGTCTTGTGGAATCACTAGTCTAGTTACAATAGAGAGTGAGCATGGTGAGGAAATTAAAAAGTGGTATCATAGTTGTTTTTATTTTAATTTACTATTTGTGGATATGGTCGCAAGATTCATAGGGATGTGTCAGAGCTTATGATGGAACCTGTACTGGTGCATCATTAATACCTTTCCTGTTTGAATTCTAGGTCACTATAGATATGGGATGGATTTTCTTGGCTTGCACCAGTTATTTGTTATTCTTACCTAGCGTAACACACATTATGTTTGATATTTATGACTTATAAGATATTAGATTCTTGGATCTAGGCTTGTTTTCAAGAGTCTAGTTGCAGGAGGTGTCCCATAAATCATATTAATAATTCATGACTCACATGATATATAGGCCTAACAATGTGTTTTATTTACTGATGATATGTTTAGGTGTGTAAATTTTTAGTCGATACTAACATGATGTTTTTCAAAATAATTACCTAGAGACAGTATAATTAGCTGGACCAATATTTATATAGTTTTTTTGATGTGTAACCATTTTGATTCTATGTAAAGATGATTCATAGTGATCATAGTGATACTATAATTTAGCTTAGGGGACATGTAGTGACTTAAGCAGTTTTTTAAGGCACATTATGCCTTAGTGATAAATCCATAGTGGTTGAATATTATTTAGATTTAGTTTTATAGTGTCCTAGTAAAAAACAATATGTTTTTCCAATATATATTGTATTGGATTTCTTCTAGATCAAGGATGTGGTTGTGGTTCCACTTGGTAAAGCTTCTTTATGGTGATATAGCTGGTCGAGATAGTTGTAACTTATGAGGTTGTGATTCCTATGGGAGTCGTCATGTATGTGGATGCATTGTTAGAATCATTTTCTATTGGATAGGGGGTTTTAACAAAATATTTTGTTCTATACAGTATGAGACACATGATTAGGTGGTTGGGCATGTCGGATATTGAGGTTTATTCAAAATGTAAGCACATTTGATGCCCTATTGTTTATGATTTTTTTGAGAATTGAATTTTGGGCAAGGTGGGATGCCTAAAGACCTTTAGATATGAATTTTACCTTAGTGGGATAATGTATAGTGTTGTTGGTGGGAATCAATGAGAGGGGTTAACCTAGTTTTGTGCTTTCTTTAAAGATAGAAAGCATTGGTACACACTTAAAGTAATGAACGATGCCTATGAGGTGCTTCAAATGTGGTATAGTCATTGAGATGGCTTGGGGATTATCATGTGAGTGGGGTAGTCTTTCTTTATGTGATTTTGATAAGGAACTGGGGGCCTAACATATTGTAATACCCTTATATGGGTTTAACATAAGCCACATGGATTCCTTGAGATTCTTATGTATTGATGTTGGATTTTTAACGGCATGATCGGTGGATTTCATGTCCTCAGTGATTCTAGATATGATTATGAGTATGGTGAATGTGAAGGTAGATTCTTGGAACTTTGAATTATTCCATGGTGTGTGATCATATCAAAGTGTGTCTCGGGTTCTCCTACTTTCTGAGAATTGTTCTGTTATAAGGGAATCATTAGTATATGGTGGTGATTCATGGCATTGGTGAGATTAATGTCCCTTTTTAATGAAAAGATTTAGAATTATTTTTATTGGATAAAATTTTATACATGTGGCATTGTAATTTGATGGTTTTGGTATGTGGGACCAATCTTGGTGTGGCATGACTCATGGTACTGTGGATCAGTTGATGTGATCAATGGTATGTGAGTGTATTCTTGTTATTAAGGGATGGGATCAAGGTATTGTGCACCCAAAAGTGAGGGTCCTATTGAATTTTTAAAAATTTTGGGGCCATATATGAGAAAATTATTGTGGAAATTAACATAACAGTGGAGGAATTAGGTGTTTTAGGCATAAATATGGTGATAAATATCCATCTGGTTTAGAGGAGGAATCAAAATTGATTAAATTTAATGGTATGGTTAATCCATGTGTGTCTTTATGATTAGACACTAAATGAGGACAATATTCATTGTTAATATACATAATATTCATATTATTTATTATTCATAAACACCATTTTAGTGCATTTTACACTTTGAACATCATTTCACATTATGATTGTAATACCTTCTTAAAATGCACTATTATGTGGTACATTTTTGAACATCATTTGAAATACCCAATGATTCATCTAATTTTAAGGAATATAATTATAAATATTTTAATTTGATATTATTTTGAACTGGATATTAACTTCAATATGAACATTTTTAATTAAAGGATCAATGAAAGATTCATAATGGATGATGGAGATAGTTGGCAATGAAAGGAAGCAAATCTGGGGAAGGCTAATTAGACACCAGCCCACTGATGAGAATGTGGGGCCCAAAATACAGTCCCAATGAATCCTAAATTTCGTGGGACGCTAGAAGATATGTATAGTAACAAATAACTCTTCAGGATCCAATGCTAATTCGGCCTCCATGGTGTCCATTTAGGCGGACCAATATAGAGATAAATTATGGGCCAGATTCTACGGCCCAGAAACACAGCCCACTAATATGGTCATATCTCGAAATCAACGACTGCAATGGGCCCAATTTTTACATTATGTTAGAAGACATCCAGAGTTCCATTTTCGTCTTCTATGGACCACTCCGATTCGGCTATCTAGAAGGTCTTCCAAGCGCGTCTGTTCGGTGAAGGAAAGCTGACTGCCACCTCGGGTCAAAGGTGGAAAAATCAACTCTCACTTACATTCCACCCACCTATGGCCTACCACAATTAATTTAGGAAACATGGACTATTGTAGGATCGACCCAAGGGCTCAAAAATTCTTATTTAAGGTAGTGGTGTTTGGGGATTGTGGAATCTTTGAGCTTTTTTTCATTGTAATGTTATGCTGCGGTTTTGTTGTCTCAAATTTGTCTTCCACATGTAAGTTGTTTTTATTCATCCTTGTTTCTTAATAAAAGTTCTTCCTATACTCTTATAATGTTCTTATTATTATCACTTTTATACCTTTAGTTCATGTTGTGATCTTTTTCAGACCAACCATTGTGATATTATCACATAACGGTGGAGTGATTGTTATTTTATTGTGTTTTTTTATTTCTTTATTTCTTCCCTCATGAGTCTACTTTCCGCTTCCATTGAAACCATAGAATCAATAGAGTGATAACCCACATATGTGTTGATCCAAGTGAGTATAATGGGTCTGTATTGTATGTTATTTATCACTTCATTAATGTATAATCACTTCTTTAATTGATATTTTTATTTGATGATTTTTGAACTCCATCGTCCTTATTGAATTTAAAGCCACAAACTTCAAGTGCTAATATGAACCTTTACCTTGAAGTGATCAAAACTTTGATCAATAAAGTGTATAGGTGATTAGTATTAAAGGGTGTAGGCATTAAACCAGTAAGTGATGATGTTGTTTTATCTCATTAAATAAACCCATCTCAAATATAAGAAATTGAAATCATTGAAAAGGAAATACGTCTAATCCACCCCGAGTGATAACCTAGGAATAACTCATTATTTTAAATTGAATCCACTTATGTCTCTTATATTTCCTTTAAACCCATATAAAATCAACCCATGTTGGGAACTTCATAGCCAAAAACAGTCCATAGAATGTACGTGTCTCTAGGTTACTTCTTAGGTCTCTGAGGATTCGACAACCCAAGCTAAACTACAAGGACCGTATTACCATCTTCTCTTGGGTAAACATGAGAGAGAATCAAATTTTGGCGCCGTTTCCGAGGACCAATGTATGTTATCATAGACACTGTCATCCTTTTTTTCATCCCTCTTCTCTATTATCACCCCCAACTTCTATTGAAATCAATTCTGAACAAGCCCAAACATGGGGAACCTCTCCCTACATTGATCACCCCACACCAAGTGTGATGTATAATAACCATCCTAGTTTCTACTGGTGGTATAACCAACAACCAATTGCGACAAAATGTTTTAACTCATATTCTCCACAAAAACTTCCAAAATATATTGAGTTTCAATCCCCACAAAGCCAATTTGAACATCCTCCTATGCAATTACAACAACATAATTATCCTCATGGAATAGACCATTTGTCTCAACCCCTTATCCATCACTGATCCACATCCATTACTTGAAAAACTATGTCAATAAATCAAGAAAATTAATTTTGAGGTTTCATCATTTAGGTTAGAACTAAAAAGCATTAAAAATTGTGAGGAACCCACCCCTAAACAAACTATCCCTTCCATCACATTATGTGAAGTGTCTAGTTTCCCACAAACCTCTCATGAATTTACTGAAGAGAAAACCATTGGATTTGGGGAAGATTAGGAGGATCAAGTAATTGTTGATGGGTATTTAAATCAATAGTAAATTGACTTTTTTGGATTCAAAAGAGGCGAATTTAACATCATGGATTGAGTCTCCTAAGTATAACTCCATTGATGAATTTTAAAAAACACTAACCATTGAACCATTGAGTGGAATTAAAAACATTGAGTCCATACCCATTCCTAAAACTGATCTTTCAATTTTTTTGGTTGAATCTTCTATTAAAAAGGAACCATTTCTATTGATCAATTTTTAAAATGAAATTGAGTTTGATTCAAAGTCCCAATCTATGTCTGAAAGTGTTAGCCTACCCGAACTTGAACGGAAGGACTTTCCACCCTCCGTTAAGTTTCCATTAATTGGGGATATTCAAAAACTTCCATTCTTCATAATTTCTTATCTTGAAACCAATAAAGAGGTAATGATTCTTAATGTCTTTTGAAAGACTAAAAAATAAGTTGAATCCCCCATTTCTGATATTCTTTGGATTTTACCACTCATTTTAGAACATAGGTTTGTGCATGAAAAAAATTATAAACATAGAATGAATCTTAACCAAGATGAAGTGGTGAAACATGGGGTTATTAAGATTCTAAAAGTTAATATTGGGTATGTTTGGGGGATTAATGTCGGGCTAATGACATTAAACAAAGCGCTTTATGGGAGGCAACCCGTGGTTTTCAAGTTTCCTATCAATTTTTTGTTTTAATAAAATTTATATTTTAATTAATCATTTTTATATTTAAAAAAAATAAACTGTTGACCTGTTCTTCTCTTATGAGTATGGATGGGTACGAAAGGGGTGCACCATATTGATCTCTGTCACGTGGTGTGATCCTTGAGTAATGCCTTACCCAGAAATTTAAAAAGAAGACAATGTATCATTAGTTTGTTATATTTTAATGTTTTTTTCTATGTTAAAGTAAAAATACAAAAAAAATAAATAATAATATAATAATAATAAAAAGTGACACATCGTTGTTCATGGGTCAGACCCCGTCACAACCGGCGAAGCCGCGAGGAATCAAACCCGGGACCAAAGGGAGACAGGGGCGCACACTTACCACTGACCTATGGTTTTTTGTGATTCCTTATTCTATAATTTTTATATATACACTTATATATATTTTTATTATATTAATAAATATATATATATATATAGTTTTGTTTTTTTGTTGTTTTTTTTCTTTTTTCCACTAGGGAACACTACATGTGACATGGATATCAAAGGATTAAAAGGTAGCAGCAAGAATTTCAACTTCAACCACCAGGTGACTTTATTCCATTATCCTCCTTTTCAATTTCATTTTTGAATTTTCATTCTCTACCTCTACCCCATTCGAAATTTTCATTTCTTTAAACACTGGGGACAATGTTATTTTTAGTTGGGGGGGAGAGATAAAATAAAAAATGCTTTTGTGTCAAAACAATGAATGATTTGGAAAAAAAAATGTGTAAATGGAAGGAATTTTTTTTAACTTTGAACATGGTAATGCACATTGCACACTTTGAAACTGAATATCAAATAATTTAGCATGCCCTGATTCTGATTTTAATCCTTGTATAATTTCATGAGCATAGATTTTGGAATGTGTAGCTGTCCAATGTGATATTTCATCGTTTATATTTTCATCAAAGATAACAATGCACGTCCTTTGGATAGTGGGGTATTAGTTTGAGTTCATCGGGTCCCCCAAATAAATAAAATAGTTTTGGTGATAATTTTAGTTTAATATGATAATTAAAAAAAATTAAAAAAATTCCGCGTAGAGCAATGAAATTACATAATGTGTGGCTTTTGGCACTTGGGGATCGTGACTCCATAGTTGTCTAGCTGAGAGTTAGTAATTTTATCTCTATTTTTTGTAATTTGGATTTTTTTTACTAAGTTAACTCGAGATGATGCCCGAGTATTTGTGCTTCACTTGGTGCCCTAAGGTATTTGAGCCTGGGAGTCATCGACAAAGTCTTTCTACAGGGGTTGACTCTTTTGAGTGCAACTTCAATTACCATGGAAAAATTGTAAAAATAATAATTAAATAATAATAATAATACAATAAAAAAATGAATACTCATCTTAATATTGGAATGTGATTCCACCTAGTGCTTCCATCATTCCTTCCTTGAATAAAGATGAACCCCCATGTCTATTGTGATGCACAACACATTCTCATACTTAATTGATATTGGATGAAATATGGAAATGAATTTGAACAAAGAAATGGGATTGGGATGGGGATATGCTTATGAAAATATATTGTATTGAAATATTTTGATGGGTTTCATGATTTTTTGGTATAAGGGTTTCTTGTGATCATTGTGTATTAAAATATTTTTGAAAAAGCGAATTTGAATTTCATATTATTGAGATATATTTTGCTCGGGACTAGCAAAACTAAAGTTGGGGGGGTGTGATTAGCCACTAAATGAGGATAATATTAATTGTTATTATACATAATATTCATGTTATTTATTATTTATAAACACTATTTTAGTGAATTTATTCTATGAACATCATTTCACATTATGATTGTAATACCTTCTTAAAATATACTATTATGTGGTATATTTTTGAACATCATTTGAAGTACCGAATGATTCATCTAATTTTAAGGAATATAATTATAAATATTTTAATTTGATATTGTTTTGTTCCGGATACTCACCTCAGTATGAACATTTTTCATTAATGTATCAATGAATGATTCATAAAGGATGATGGAGATAGTTGGCAATGAAAGGAAGCAATTATGGAGAAGGCAGATTGGACACCAACCCACCGATGAGAATATGGGGCCCAACATATATTCCCAATGAAACCCAAATTTCGTTGGATGATAGAATAAATGTATAGGAATAAGTAACGTTTTAGGATCCAACGCTAATTCGGCCTCCATGGTGTCCATTTAGGCGGCCCAAATTAGAGATAAAATTCTGGGCCAGATTCTGAGGCCCAGAAAAACATCCCAATAATATCATCATATCTCGTAATCCACAACTCAAAATGGGTCCACATTTTACAGGAGGTTGTAATACATCCAGAGATACAGTTTCTTCTTCTATTTCCCACTCTGATTATGCCATCTAGAAGGTCTTGCAAGCGCGTCTGTTCGGTAAATGAAAGCTGGCTGCCACCTTGGGTCAAGGGTGGAAAAATCAACTCTCCCTTACTTTCCACCCACCTATGGCCCACCAAAATTAATTGAAGAGACTTGGACTGTTTGAGGATAGAACCAAGGGATCAAAAATTTCTATTTAAGGCATTGGAGTTGGAGTATTGAGGAATCTTTTAGCTTTCTTTCATTGTAATGTTATGTTGTGGTTTTGTTGTCTCAAATTTGTCTTCCACATTTAAGTTGTTTTAATTCATCCTAGTTTCTTAATAATAGTTCTTACTTTACTCTTATTATGTTCTTATAATTATCAATTTGATACCGTTATTTCAAGGTGTGAACTTTTTCATACCAAACCTTGCGAGATTATCACATAACGGTGGAGTGATTGTTATTTTATTGTGTTTTTTTACTTCTCCATTTCTTCCCTCATTAGTCTACTTTCTTCTTCCATTGAAACCATAGAATCAATGGAGGGATAAACAACTTATGGGATGATCCAAGGGAGTATAAAAGGGATGGATTGGATATTATTTATCACCTCATTAATGTATAATCACTTTTTTAATTGAGATTTTTATTTGATGATTTTTAAACTCCATCGTCCATGTTGAATTCAAGGCCACACACTTCAAGTTCTAATACGAACCTTTACCTTGAAGTGCTCAAAACTTTGATCTTTAATGTGTATTGGTGATTAGTATTAAATGGTGTAGGCATTAAACCAGTAAGTGATGATGTTGTTTTATCTCCTTAACTGAACCCATCTCAAATATAAAATATTAAAATCATTGAAATGGAAATACGTCCAACCCACCCCGAGAAATAACCTAGGATCAACTCATTATTTTAAATTGAATTCACTTAAGTCACTTAGAGTTCCTTTAAACACATCTAAAATAAACCCATGTTGGCCACTTCATATCCAAAAACAGTCTATATAATGTACATGTCTATAGGTTACTTCTTAGGTCTCTGAGGATTCGACAACCCAAGCTAAACTACAAGGACCATATTACCTTCTTCTCCTGGGTAAATTTGAGCGAGAATCACCTTAACTTGTCTTGTTAGGGAGGAATGATTCTGGATGGTGGAATTGGATGGGTGTGGCTCAAGAGTATTATCACATGTACTTATTGGTGGAACATGTTGAGTTGCACATAAGGATCAACCTAAATGAAGCCATCTGTTTTAAGTGCATTACCATTATATTGAGGGTGTTGACCATATTTATTTTATGATTTACATTGGGACTAATGGTGAGGTATCCTTAAGTGCATCCACATGACCTAGGTTCAAAACAAGGTAGAGGCATATTTCCAGGTTCTGTAGAAGCACTGTAGAAGGAACTGTAGCTGTACAGTACACTATGTGGGTACTGTAGCAGAACTGCACACTATAAAAGTACTGTAGAAAACTGTACACTATGTGGGTACTATAGCAGACACTATAATAGATATTGTTCGGCACTGTAGCAGCTGGAACTATTCACCTTGGGCCACCAATTTGGGCTTGATGTTCTTAAGGGTTCTGGGCCACCTAGGCCTTCGAGTCAGTAGGGATTTCGAGCCACCTTAAGGCCTTCTAGCCACATGCAGTTTCCCCAGACCACTACAAAAAAGGAGCAGCCCCAGAAGAAGATTCAGAGTTGGTGAACTCACCAGAGAAGAGCCAAATGGATTTTTCAGAATGAGATGGTATGGCTATGCCATCAGGACCAACCTAATCTTGCACGAGATGCCTAGCCAGACGACCATGCGAAGGTGGAGAGCTACTATAATGATGCAGATATTGGGGAGGGGCAGTTCCTTGTAGATAGTCTGGTTGAATTTCCTATGACCTTCGGGACATGTAATCTCCTAAGCCTCTGGGCGATGTAATCTCTGAGCCTACGGGCCTTGTAAGGGTTCCCCCTCATCCTTTGAAACGGAGGGTTATCAAAAATCAATAAAAATGAAGGCCTTCAGGCCATTCAAAGAATATAGAAAGGTAATAATTGATGACTTGGTGTCTAAGGTTGGTGGTTATGAATGAGTGAGATTTTCCATAACAAGTGTCATGTTAAATGATGGATGGGGTGTGGGTTTTGATGATCATGAATTTGGATTAACATTGTAGTGATAAGGATAATCCCATGGTTGGGAGAATAATGTTAGTCATAGTAATGTGATACGCATTTCAGAAGGATCCTGGATTCGTGAAACTAGAATTTAGATTGTTGTTATGGAATTTTAGAGGTTTAGGAGTAAATGGGTCTAAATTTACAGGACTCATCAATGAATGTTAGGAATGCGTTGGGGTGTGATATCAAGCGGAGTCTAATCATTGGCCTCAGGGTCAGGATGATGTTGGGATTGTTCAAGGGTGACACAAAATGAATGTGTTTCAGTGTTTTCATAAATACATGATAATTATTTTTGTTTTTTGAGGATTCAATTGTAGATTTTTACTGGAATTTGGGTATGGACATCTATGGGTGTGTTTAGATAGATATGGGTGCCTCTAGAAGTAGGCCCATAGGGATCAGATATTTTGGTTACACATCAATGGATGAAGTTGAGTGATTTATAGATTAGTAGAATACAAGAATTATGATCAAATTTTTTCATTTAATTGGATATGGAGATCCAGAAACCACATCCGGTGAGTCATTTTGGGTATCAGGTTTTGAATTTTGGCAGTAGTCATAGCGCTTCAAGGAAAATTTTGTGTGATATGGGCATCTACTTGGGTGATTAAAAATTGTCTGATTTAATTTAAAACCTGAGTTAAGGACTCTCATTGGTGTTGGGTTGGTGTGTTTACATTTTTTAATAAATGGATATTATAAAACACAATGGGGAGCCATTGGAATAGTGAGAACATATTTAAGAGGACAATTATGAACCTGGGAAGGCATAACACATTAAAATTGGCTTGTGAGCTATGTTTTATTATTAGGACTAGTAGTAGATGAATATTTAGTTTGACTAAGTAACATGGGTCTTTCATGATAGAAAGGCATATAGGAGCATCACCTTGATGTTTTGGAAAATTATTTGAGAAATGAATCATGTTTTGGAAGGTTAAGAATCTTGTGATGGAAAACATGCTTTGGAAGCATGGTACGCGCCTGGGATTGGACCGTGGCCATATGGATGAGATTGTGAAATTGATTCAAGTCAGGATGTTTAGTTGGATGATCAAAACTACATTTCAAGGACAATAAGTGTTATATTGGGGAGTTTATAATGACTCATGTCTGTGTGAGATTTTAAAGTGTGAAATAAGATTGATATTTGATTTAGTGGAGTAGAATGATTTTTCCCCAAACATTGGAATGAAATTATGAGATTTTGAATGTATCACAATAGGTTTTGTGGACATGCAATGGATCTTCAGGAGTGGATAAACGATTCAGTAGAACAATGAGAAATCATCATAGGAGGTTATGCTAGCCGAGGATATTTTCTGTAGCCACCCACTAGTCGTTGGATGATATATTGGTGCATGTAATTCATTAGTGGGAACCAACTATCATTCAACTTATATTGAATATCTGGTGGTGTCTTGAAGTTTCAAAAAAATATTCCAGGAAAAAATATCTAGTTTTGGGGTTTTAGGTGGAAGAATTATAGTTCTTTCCCCTTGGGTTTTTAGAAGTGGGATTCCATATTCTATGATTCATTTTGACCTCACAAACATTGGGTATCTCCCCCTTATACATCCTTATACACCATGATTTAGGGTCCCTTTTTATGGTGTTTTTTGGTATTTTGAAGTAAATATCACCCTCTAATGATTTCTGATACTCTCTTCCCCTCATTATAATTTTTCATTTCTCTTAGATTAAGGTATATGGACAATTCCACCATTTCATGGTAGAATCATCTCAAGGTAATGGGGATTTGGTGATTCTTAGTAAGAGGGAATTCTGGGATGATGTATACTTGTCATTTCTTAGTTATAGGTAAAATTTATATCATGTCCCCAATTTATTTAAGTATTTCCATGCTTTTTAATTAAATTATTTATTTGTATCAATTTCGGTTGACAGGAACTTCTCTTTGGATGGTACAAGGAGCATTGAATAGACCTCTCATGTGAATTTGGCATGGGTTGGCTGCGATGATTCCACTCTATAGGTGTTTTATTGATTATAATGAGTTTTATAATTATTAATTTAACTATATTTTTTTTCTTTAATTATGTATTTGTTTTAATTGGTTAATTTCCAATTTTCAAGCATGGAATCGATGCTCCGGTGATGCATTGCACTTAAACATAGATTAAAGTAGGCATGGTGAGACTGGGAAATTTTTTTACATTGAGGAATATATTTAAATGAATTTTATTAATGGTAGCTGATTATTATACTAGAGCAATGGATTTTGTGAATTCTTTTTACGATACTTGGGATGCACATTCATTCCAACTAGGATTTTTCCTATTTAATTTTAATGGTTTAATGATTAATTAATTTGATAATAAAATTGGTATTCCCTAAAAAAACTCAAGGCTATGTTAGTCCATATGCACTGGAATTATGTCTCAGTCATCTATGGAAGTGGATTTCACCCTTAAAAATATAATAAAACTGAGACCCCTTTAGAGGGATGAAATAAAATAAATTAAAATGAAATTATATTTAGAGGCATCAGTGTAGGTTACTTTGGACCTTTTTTGTAGGGGGTGTGGTCAATTGTTACTATTTGGACCATGTGGGTCATAACATAGTCATGGGTTCGATGATTGACCAACTATGATGGACTATATAGTTTGATATGGGATTTATGCCATATCATTAGTGGGTGCATATAAGGTATACCCTAGTTGGCCTATGAGGTTATATCATGGTTATAATCTGAAATATATGATTAGCATGAATAAACCCACATTGGGTGTCCATGCTTGTTGTGACTGAGGGGACTCGTTGAGTGCCCTGGTGATGTGTTGAACCTAATGAGATGGTGTAATTGGATATGAAAAGTGATGGTGGGTTTAGGAATTTTTCTAGAACATGCTACTCATTTTATTTATATTGTGACATGGTATATTTCATCTAGGTGATTTCAATTATGAAATAGAAAATTCTCATACGGTTGGTCTTTTATCTATGTTTAGGAGAACACCCATCGGGTGGGGGGGTATTTTATTATACATGTAAAATTAACTTGGATAGGATTGGTTATATAGATGATAAAAATTCCATAGGACATGTAAATAATACAAATTGATAAAACTGCTGGAGGGGTGGTATGTGATATGATTAGTGGGGATACCATGGATATGGATCCAGGGTTGATCTGTGATACTGAGATGAAGCTTTATAAGATCATTTCCTAGGCCCATGATGCATATAGGTTATTCCCTTGGATGATGAAACTTACATAGTTGTTTCAAGTGAAACTAGTCTATATATTATATTGACCCAGTTCTAATATATTGGGAGGCGCAATCATTGTGATGCGCTTAAAAGCACCTCATCACTAGTTGAAGCATGTATGGTTGATCGGGGACATAGACCTAAGGATTTGAAATGGAATGGTACTTTGTATATGAGACGGAATGGTGCACATGACGTTATTAGAGGTATTGTAGAATCGATTCAAATTAAGCATTAGGGGTAGTAATTTTTATTTATTTTCAATAGTTTTTATTCCCTTGGAGTATAGAACTTGAAATTCACTATATTTCTGGTATAGTACTGATCCACATTAGTGGTTCCCTACTGAGTTATCTACTCACACCAATATTGGATCGCAACTACACTTTGGTACTCAAGAAGCTCTATACATATTTTAGGAATGAGTTTGAATGATGCTATTTACATACATGAATGATTAGGACAAATCAAACAACTTTAGGATTTTTGGATAAGGTATGTACTGGAGTGGAAGTGTATCCAAGGTGTATTTTTTATTTTTTATGTAATTTTATATTTTATCAAACCAATAGGTTATCGATCTTGTATGTAATCATGTTCTTTATTTCATTTATTATTGATCATATTTTTTATTATTTTTTCACTCTATCATTTACTGCTACAAATGATGTTTGGCTATTTTGATATTATTACAGGCTTTGATATAGGTGGTATATTCTCCCCATGTAACTAACATAGAACCCTATTATTAATTGGTAGCCTCTAGAATATAGGGAATAGTTCCTAAAGCCATGCAACATCCTGCCCCATCTCATTGGATTGATAGGGCATGGGAATGATACTTGGACTTAAGCGGCATTCCTAAGGCTCCAAAGGCTAGAAACAAATTCCAAGGGCTTCAATAATAAATTAGAGAATGATTTTTATGTGAAATTTAACCAACCAAAAAAACAATCCATTATCAACAAACTACATGATGCATGTCGACAAAACAACTAAACCCATACATTACCAAATGACAACCAATTAACCCAAAGAAACCCCACATGCCAAATACAACCAAGAAAAAATTAGAGTACCAAGAGGAAGACTACAATAAGAATAAAATATAAATAGGACACCATCCATATCTATACAATGACCTCCATGCTCCATCCACCACAACATCCCCAAATACTCATGCCAAAACACAATCAAAATGAGATGCTTTACTCTTACCTGTGTCCTAGAACACAACATCTGGAAAAGAACCCATGTTCCAGAGCAGGGGTGAGTAATAATACTCAGTAGGATTTTCCTAAGTGACATCTATACACATTCAACTATGATAAAAAAATTATACCATTTATACAAAACAGTTTATATAAAACATTAAACAGTTCAACAATTACCAATAAGAGAAACACACCCTAACCAATCCACCATTACTCAAACCAAACACCCCAAGGGAAATTCAAAAAATCATACCATAAGCCATTTAACCATTTCAAATTAGCACAACATATTCTATCTTGAAAAGAAACACCCAACAAGGAAACCAAAATGGTAGAGCTTGCATCAAAACCGTTCACTACATTTCCAAATAGTGGCGCTTCCTGACCACTATCTATAATGGTGGTTATTATGACCACTGTCCATAACCTATCATAGTGAGACATCCCTCCCAATTCCACACATCCATCAAAATCCATAACACTTAATTAATCAACAAGCACAAATCACCAAATCCACAAAAAAATCACACCGTCATTCACATCACATTGAAATTCACTTCAATAAATCACTCATTTATTGAAAACACCCTTTAACCAATTTCCAAGCCCAAACACATTTCACGAAACAACATCTTTATTGAAAAACATCTTTTAAAAAATATTTTTCATAATCGACCACTAAATATTTGTAAATCAACATTTTAAAATCATACAAAAAATTCCCCTTTTTGTAACAAATACCCTTTTCCCCCAAATACCTAAATGACCCCAAATGTCTTTCAAACAAGATTAAAACAACATTATAACAATTAATTTAAATTAAAAAAATTAATTGCAACCAATTACACTAATTCTAACTAAGTGGAGTTGAGACAGAAGCCACCTATCTTTAGGGTTCTGGAAAATTCGACCCACACACAACCGCACCCCAATCCAGAAAAAGCACCATTGAAATTGCTTTATTTCTTCTTACCTATCATACACAAGAGTTAATATCAACATAAAAAACCATAGATCTATATGAAATAGATTTAATTCTAGAAAACCAAGATAGAGGGAATAGTATATCTAGAGAAAACCAAAGAGAAACCAAGATGATAGATTTACCTGGGAGGAACGGACATCAAACTACCTTTAAACCCCTTAAAATCACTTCCAAAATGAGTGGGAGAGCCCCTCAAACACTTGAGAACCTAAAATCCCAAGTGAGGCTCGACTGGGAGGATGTTTGGAGTGAAATAGGTCATGTCCGAGTGAACCCAGATTTAAATATCACTTATTTAAGCGGCTTCATGGTTTTGAAAACCATGTGCTAACCATGTTCATGAAGCTTCCTCATGAGAAGGGGTCCCACATGGTTTTGAAAACCATACATAGTCCTTGTGATGCCTATTGTCTACCCCTAAACGATTACCTAGAGAACCGACATAGTTTTACCCTAACCGTACTTCAATCGCGCGACCTTAGAAAAGCCTCCAAACTTATTCAAAACCGCTCCAAAATCTCCCAACATCTTCCCAAATCATCCAAAGAAATGTTGACAAATAAAAATGCTTAAAAAAGGAAACATACCTCAAACTGATGGTTCTACATTCCCCCTACTATTGGAATTTCTGTCCTTATAAAGTAGAGAACCATCTCATTGTCAAAAGAGCTCGGGCCATTGCTTTTCCATGCCTTTCTCCCACTCACAATTCTCCTCTTGAACCTTACCACGCTTCTACAAAACATCAGCTAAACTGAATATATTAATAGGAAAGACTTTCTCTTTCCTGTCCAACATCCGAACTGGTATGTGCACCAAGGAAGCTTCCAGTTCTAGCTCAACCTGATCCCAAAAAATCACATGGTAATGATCCGACTGATAATTATTCAAATGGGATACACAAATCAAAATGTGCACCACACTAAACGATGGTGGAAAAGACAAAAAATAATCCACCTCTATGACCCTCTTATGTGTCAATATACATCAAAGGTAACTTACCCTGCTTCCCAAATTGATGATGTCCCAACCAAGGAGATATTCTAAAAAAAATGATCACCCACCTCGAACAACAATGATCGATAATGATGGTCCACATATGATTTCTGATTACTTTTATCTCTATATATCTGCTTCCTGGTCAACTTGATTTTTTTTGTAGTCTCTTTGACAAGGCTTGGTCCGATCCTCAAAGTCTCATTTCATTCCACCCAATATAGTGGAGAATGAAATGGACACCTATACAATGCGTTAAACAGAGCAACATGTATTGAAGCATGATTAATATTATTATAGGAGAAATACACCAATGCTAAGTGATACTCCCATGGACCACAAAAATCCATCATGTATGCCCTTAACATATACTATATGGTTTGTATCATCCTCTCGGATTGGAAATCTATCTGCAGATGATACGACGTGCTCATACTCAATTGTGTCCCAAAGATTTCTAACAAGATTTCCAAAAATGAGATGTGAATATTAGATCTCCATATAATACAATTGTAACGTGATCACCATGCCTATTTACCACCTCCCATATATTGGTTTTGGACAGATATTCCACCATATGAGATTCATGAATTGGGATGAAATGGGCCGACTTTGTGAGCTGATCCACAATCACCAATATGGCATTATGCTTCTGGACCATTCTTGGGAGACCCATCAAAATATCCATTTCTATCTACACCAATTTCCATAGTGGGATAGTTAAAGAATGCAACAAGCCTGCTGGACGCTGATGCTCTTCCATGACTTGCTAACAAGTCAAGCATTTTGAGAAAAATGCGCCCACATCCATTTTCATATTAGCCGACCAAAACCGTGCTTTCAATTCCTTGCAAATATTCAAAATTCCATGATGGAAAACCCACATATAATGATGATATGCCCTAAGATGTTCCTCATAACAAGCCCCTTGTACGAGCCTCTTATTTTTGAAAACACAAGACTGAATTTCCATTCAGTTACCAGCCCTCAATGGTCTCCCCACCATTGAGTTTCAACCTCATTTACACACATTCGAAATCATATTATTGTGCTTATTTAACAAAACCATCCAAGTCAAGAACCAATGAAACTATAAAGAAGACTGCTCTATCACCCAGGTCCTCACATTCCAACTGCATGTCGGTTATGACCAACAGTAGCTGACACTGATCTGATGTCTATTTTACTATTTGAGAATATTATTTCCTACTTAAAGAATCCTCCATCGAATTTACCTTACTCAGTGTGTACATTAAGTTGAGATCAAACATATGTAGATATTACATCCATCTTCATTGCATCATGTACAAATCCATTTGTACAAAGAAATGATTTATGCTCTTATGATCAGTAAACACCATGAATTTCTCACTGAAGAGATAATGATGCCACTTCATTAAATCATGAACCACTGTCGCCAACTCCAAATCATTTTTTGGGTAATTATTCTCATGAAAACTCAACTACCATGATCCATATAAAACCACATTATCCCCCTTCATGAGAACACACCCTAACCTTGATCCCAATGTGTCACAATACACCACATATCCATTCCCTCATTTAGGTGAAACCAGGATTGGTGCTGATAAAAATCAACAATTTAGCTCTTCAAAGAATTTATGACATTTATCATACCATTGAAATGGGATATTATTACTATTCCAATCTGTCATCGATGAAGAAAATCGAGAGAAATCACGAACAAAACGTCGATAAAATCCAGCTAGAACAAGGACGCTCTGTATCTCAAAAACATTCTTTGGCAGTTTCCATGAGATAGCATCCTCTATATTTTCCACATCAATTGAAATGCCTTTCTTAGAAATAACAAGTCCAATGAAATGAACCTCCTGTATCCAAAAGTTACACTTTAACAATTTTTCATAAAACCGATGGTCCCTCAAGATCTCTAACACTATTTCCATGTGATGCTCATGCTAAACCCTTGACCTCAAATAAACCATTATATTATCCAAAAATTCTAGCAGAAAAGTATTCAAATATCTTTGAAATATCCGATTCATCAATTCCATGAACACATTTAGTGCATTCGTTAGAACAAAGGGCATAACCACATACTCATAATGGCCGTATCTACTTATGCAAGATGTTCTTTAAATATCCTCCTTCCTAACCTACAATTGATGATACACTAACCTCATTTCAATATTGGAGAAGGACCGAGCTCCCCTCAACTGGTCAAAAAAATCAGCAATGCATGGAAGTGGATATCAGTTCCTTATCGTAACTTGATTATGTCCTCAATAATCAACATAGAGCCACAAGGTTCCATCATCCTTTTTAAAGAAACAAAACTGGAACTTCCCATGAAGACATTCTAGGCCAAATGAACCCTTTTTTTTCTAACTCTTCCAACTACCCCTTTAATTATTGCAATATTTTTGGTTCCATTCGGTAAGACAAAATTGAGATAGGACTGTTCCCTAGAAAGAGATTCAATCATAAAATCTACCCCTCTCATAGGTAGAAACCCTACAAATTATGCAGGAAATACGTCTATAAAATGACCCTCAACCGCTAGAAGAAAACTCTTCTCAACACCTTATAGAGATGCCAATAAAAAAGCCTCTAACTGATGCGAGATTGTGCCAACAGCTGGAGCCAACAAATTTTGTGCACACATATTTTCATTCTTCTCCCTTCTAAAGTGATGTTCAATTCCATCCTCCATCATAAAACTCATTGTTCACGCATTGAAATTGATGTGGACCTTAAACATCTCCAACCATTCCATTCTTAGGATTATTTTATAAGAATCCTTCTCATGCACTGAGAAATACCACATCAATTCAATGCTGTCCAAAACTAAACAAAACTCACAACATAGGAATGGTGGACACTCTCTTTCACCAAGAGGAGTTTTTATTTTCAAAATAGAAGGCATCATTTCAACGTTTAAACCCAATAAATCAACGATGTGATAAGAAATTAATGATTGTGATGCACCCGTATCAAAAAAATAATTCATCAAAATTGAATATAAATGAACCATACCTCACACAACGGATTGTACTAACTGATCATCCATCACCACCTGATCAGCTCCAAACAACTGCTTACATGATATGATATTCTCTCTATTACCTTGTAGAGAGTTTTGGTGCTCCTAGAATAACCATGAATAACTTTACATTGCTACTGAGGGGTTTGTTTCTACCCCTTCTTATCGAGGCATAAGACCCCTACGACCCCTGAGGAGTGTCACAGTTACCCGACCTCGAAGAATTTCAACAATAACGCTGAAGATGCCCCATTTTCTTAAAATTATGACATTCTTGAGGCTGTGTCATACCATCTATCTTGATGTGGCTCGTTGAACCACACTGAAATTATCCGTACTTACTATGAGGCTTTAGAAGAAGATTCACTGATACTGTCATCAGATTCTGATTTGTACTCCCACCCTGGAAATAAGTGTCCCTCTTCCTCTTAAACCCAACACTGGATTTCCCACTATTTCCCATGGGTACCAACATACTTCCCCCACGTGAAGCCCCAAAAAAGTCTCACACAACCACTATCGCTCTATTCACCATTTATGTGTAATCATATATACACAACACCACTATCTTGGAACAAACTTTTTAATCTCAACCCAGCTTCAAAAACTCGTGCCATCAATGATGTACTACCCACCACCTCAGTGGAAACCCACACCATGTCACTCTTTGGTTCATTTGTGCTTGCCATATCCCATCACTAAAGGGAAATATATTCCAACATATACATGGCTAGTTTCAATTCCAGCTCTACTAGTGTTCCCATGAAGTCAAATATACTATTCATTATGTTCGTTATGTTTCAGACATTTCTGAATCTGAATCACCCCTAAACATGGGTGTATTCTTCCTTTAAAACATAACCTCATGATCCACATGTTTTGGTTCATCCAATTTATTCCCACTTTCCACAGTTTGAAAATATTTTACTATACTCTTCACTAGCTA
Organism: Viscum album; assembly: GCA_963277665.1. Lineage (NCBI taxonomy): Eukaryota > Viridiplantae > Streptophyta > Magnoliopsida > Santalales > Viscaceae > Viscum > Viscum album. The sequence continues at coordinate 540,813,642 of OY728156.1, forward strand.
TTGGTTCCTTTATGCCTTAGGTGCAACCACATTTTCAGTAGCTTCCTCTGGTTGGTCTTAACGAAGCCTACCTAGTGCCATTTCTTTCAACACCAAACAACCATATGTCCCAATCCTTTTAAATGAAAGGGTATATAATTTTCAATTTCAATTACATAACAACTATCACAACCAGTATTTCAACATGTTTTCACTTCCCATATTTCACTATTTTGAAAAATCTAAAATATTTTGAAAATGAACCCATTTTCAAAATACCACTAGTTTTCATGTTTCAAACCCTTCAATTTTGAAACCCAATTCATATTTTCCAAAATACAGACATTCATACCTCACTATAGATCATTATACCCCAATGAATTATGCATCCTAGAGGTAATTTATTTACACCATGAATGCCATGCTCATCTAATTGGCTACACCTATGATAATGAGATATTCAATTCCTATAAGTGTCTCTAAACACTCATGTACCCAACTTCCTGGTAACTTGAAGTTTGACCTAATAGGGTTAGCTACATCCTTTTATGATATACATTCCATATTCTGGGAATCCTATGCCTTTTTACCATCCTGACACAAGGAATAGACCAAGAACAAATTTCAACACCAAGACCAACAATTAATTCCAAAGATCCAAACAACTATTCTCACTTGAAATCCAAGGACCAAACAAATTGATACCACTTGTAACATTGTACCCCATATCATTAGCTTGAGAGGGCGAGGGAATACTACTTGGCATTAAGCGACATTCCCAAGGCGCCAAAGGCTAAAAATAAATGTGACGGATTTGATAATAAATTGGGAAATTATTTACCCTTGAGATTCAGACAACCAACCAAAAAATCCACTATCAACCAACTACATAGTTCATGTTAACAAAACAACCAAACCCATACATTACTAAAATACAACCAACTAATCCATAAAAATCCCACATGCCATAATACATCAAATCCAAAATCAAAGTACCAAGAGTTAGACTAAAAAAACACTCCAATAGATCTAGGACACCATCCATAGCTCCACCCCAAGATCCATGCTAAATGAACCACAATATCACCAAATCCTCATGTCAAAATGTTAGAAAAATGAGATGCTTTACTCTTAACTCTATCTCGGAACACAACATATAGAAAAGAACCCATGATACAAAGTAGGGGTGAGTAATAATACTTAGTAGTATTTCCACAAATAACTTCCTCACAATTTCCACTAGGATAAAACCATTAGCACATTTATATAAAACATTAAAAAGATTAAAAATTACCAATATGTAAAACACACCCTTTCCAAGACACCATTACTCAAAAATGAAAAACAATGGAAATAAAGACATCCATACCATAATCCATTTCACCATTTCATATTAGACCAAAATATTCCATCATGAAAAGAAATAAACAACAAGGAAACCAAAAAATGGTGGAGCTTCCATCCAACCCGTTCAATAAAATTCAAACTAGTGGTGCTTCCTGACCACTATCCATAATGGTTTTTCTTCCATCCACTATCCTTAAAATCTTATATTGAGACTTACCACCCACTTACACACAATAAACACAAGAGACAAAACATAATCAACTAATAATAACAATGCACCAAGTCTATAAAAAAGCACACTATCATTCCCATCACTTTCCAAATCACTTCAATAAATCACCCATTATTGAAAACACCCTTTAAACAATTTTCCATGCCCAAACACAATTAAATAAACAACATATTTATTAAAAACCATATTTCAAAAATCATTTTTCATAATAAACCACTAATGATTTTAAAATCAACCTTTTAAAATCACACAACAAATCCCCTTTTTTCAACAATAACACATTTTCCCCAAAATACCCAAATCCCCACCATATGGGTTTCCAACCAGATTCAAAAATCATTATCACAATCAATTTCAAGGAAAAAAGATTAATTTCAACAAAGTCTACTAACTTTATCCTTGTGGAGTTGAGAGAGAAGCCATCGTCCTTTATTATTCTAGGAAATTCGCCCCATAGAAAACTGCACCCAAATATAGAAAATGCACCACTAAAACCCCTCTAGATATCCATCACTATCAAAAAAAATCCTTAATATCTAAATCCAAGTTAAAACCCCCAAGTTATACATGAAAAAGTTTTATATCTAGAAAACTAAGAGAGAGGGAAGAGTAGGTCTAGATAAAACCAAAGAAAAAGAAAGTGGTGAGACTTACCTGGGAGGAACCACCTTCAAACCACATTGAAACCCCTTTGGATTTCTTCCAAAAATAGTGTAAGAGCCCCTAAAACCATTTAGAACTGAAAATACTATGTGAGTCTCAAGTAGGAGGATGTTTTGAGTGAAATAGGTCAAGCTTGAGTGTACCTGGATTTAAAAATCCCATCTTTATGTGGCCGCATGATTAGCCCACACAATTTTTCAAACCATGCACTAACTGTGTGCAAACCACTACCTTAAGAGAAGGGGTCCCACATGGTTGTCTTGCATGGTTTTCAAAACCATGCACAAACCATATGGATCCCAATATATCCCCTTGCACGGTGACCTGGAGAACCTGTACGGTTTTGTCCTAACCGTACTCAAACCGTGGGACCTTAGAAAATCCTCAAAACTTATTCAAAACCATTAGAAACTCTCCCAACCTATTCCTAACACATCATGAGAACATTAGACACATAAAAATTATTAAAAATGCTACATAACTCAAACTGGGGGTGCTACAATCCATGTGGTGTTTTTGTTTTTATTACCCTGGAGATTGAGCCAATAATGACCCGGAATTCGGGACCTTGCAAAACTGATGTTTTGATCGATAACTCATGTAACAATCTTCAAACAACATAAAAACCATGACATAATATAATAAAATTATTAATAAATATATATATAAACTAATAAAATTTATTACCATTAGAAGATAAATAATTAATATGAGATAATATAGAAAAGGTTTATTTCGGCCAAAAGAAGTTCTATTTATATTATGTAATTCATTTTAAAAAATAAAATAAAAAATTATAGAATTTATGTTTTATAAAATAAAATTAATTTTTTATTCCTCACATCCAAATTTAAAAAGTATTTTTTTTAGTTTTCCCTAATTTTTTTTTATTTTTGGACTAAAAATACAGTTTTTAGGAAAATTATTATTTTTGATGATTTTATCAATATGTAATAATGTCCTAAAAAATAAAAAATACATTTAAGTATGTAAATATTAATTTAATTAATAATGTAAATTATTTTAAAATATCATTTTATCTTAAAAATATAGTGTCTAAATTTTTTAGATCTAAATTAAAATGTTACTTTAATAAAAATTATTTTCAATATTTTATTATAATTAAGTGTTTTGACTGTGAAATTAATTTTTAGATTAATTTAGAAGATATAAATTTTATATTTTTTTATAATAAACTAATTTATAACATAAAAATTAGTATCTATGATAATCATATATTGCGCATAAATTTTTAAACCTTATAAAACACTTTTCCTAAAAACCTGTATTTACGCGTTGTGTGTTTTTATTTTAAAATTATCATTTCAAGACATAATAATTTTTATTTGGTAAAACTATTAAATATTTTGAAATCATAATTTTAAAATAAATTATAATTTACAATATTAATTTTTTTCATTAATATTAATTACTGAGGTAAATAATTAATTACCATGTTAAATGTAAACTAGGGTGAAAGTTAAAAAGTTAAAATAAAAAAGGCAAAAATATTATATTTTGCCTCTAAAATGAGTTTATGAAGATTATATATAGACTTAAAAACATCCCCTTTACTTTTTACCATTTTATCATTTATATTTGAATAGAAAAATTACATTATTGAAAATAAAATTGTTTCTTCTAAACCTACTATTCTCTTTAATTAAAAAAAGGTAATTATTCAACCACTTAAAGAATACCTATTCATATAATTACATACTGAAAAATATAACTTTTATCATTATATAACCCTATCCCATATACATAATCTTTCGTTCACCTATAGTTTTCCTATGTCATTCATTTCTAAGGAGTTTTCCAAGAGAAAACTAAAGCTTCTAATGTGATAATTACTTTTCCATAGTATTTTATTTTACTATAATATTTGAATAATCTAAAAAACTATTAATATAAGTAAATAATTATATTTAGTATACTTAAATTTCTTTATTTTAATTCGAAAAAAATTATTCATTTATTTCCATCCACTAAGAGAGACCAAAACATTGATCGTGTGTATGTACAGACTTCCATGTATACAACACGATGTGGTTTATTTTTCATATTTTACTCTAATGGATGATAAAAATGATGTATTTTATTAACAAATATGTCTTATATGTTCAAACTAAAAATATTAAATTATCATTTCTCATATACCATCATTCTTTTCATTCATTGAGAAATGGGATCAGTAATCGTGCATACGTATGGACTACTACCCCCACAAAAAGTGAATTTCATTTATCATCACCACCCATAATTAATGGTTAATGTAATATATTTAGTGAGGATATATGATTTTTGAGAATTTTTATGATTATTTATATATAACATTATCTTTATCTAAATACTTCCCCTTACTTATTATATCATTATTACATGATACAATTTGGGTAGATTTACCTACCTTTTTAAATGATATTATAAATATTATTTTATACGGGTTTTTTAGATTAAATATAATTGTAATATAATTTAATTATGATATATTTAAGATATTTTAATCATTAATTAATTTTTTTCTAATATTTTAAATATTTATTAATATATCAACTTTCAATTGTTAAAATCATCAAATAATAGTACATCGTGATTTATATTTTTACATGTTGTATTATTTACATCACCTAATGAATAATTGGACATATCTAATCATTGAAAGAATTATCATTCTTTATTAAATTATATTTTAGTGATTATCTTGAAAAAACATATTCAGAATCAATCCTATCATGGAGAAGTTTTTAGGAAACAAACAACTGAATGTTCTAACTCCAGATAATAAAAAAAACTATAATTAGTTTACATATTTGTAATATATTGTTATAAAATAACTATAAAATGATATTAATTTGATACTAATGTTATGATATAATTTATTAATATAGTAATATTAATTATAAAGGAGGTTATATCACGGTCGAGTAAGCGGTAATATAAGGTGATGGAGTTTTGTCCTAATTTCCCTTTATTGAGTCATATTGTGTAGTTATATACCTATTTATATTTATGTGTCATGTATAATGCATATTTGATATATTATATCATAAATTAATTACTTATTCATGGAATTTAATGTAAAATTTCATGGTCTTTATCATTCCAAATTGTTTATTTAAATTTAATCAATCCATAAGTATTAATTTTCAACTTCTTTCTGAAAATTGAGATCTCTCATGTGTGATAATTCATATAAGGAAATTTTATAGACATTCATTATAAATAGAATATCATTTTTTATCCCCGGTATATCATTTTTTAACATCAATTTCTCTTTACATCCTTCTAAATTAGATTTTTGAAAATATTTTAAGCAATTTGGTTTTCAAAAAAGGTATTCTTAAAACATAATTTACACACATATTTTATCTTTAATTCCAATTTGTTGGATATTACCTTCATTATTTTAAAAAATTTACAAAGGTTATTTTTAAATTACATTGAATCTATTTATTAATTAATTAAATGAAAATATATTAACATTTTACATATAGGATATTTTTGACAAAAGTCATCTCTTTTAAATGTTTATGTGTGAACACATAGATCTATTCGCTTTGATGTTTTTCATGAAATTTTATCATTATATTTTCTTAGATTCTAAAAGAATATTTATTTTTCTCTTATGTTTAAAAAATATCTCTTCTAAAATGGTTTCAAAATATAACTTATATTTCTTATTTCTAAAATTCTTTTCCCAAAACTCCTTAAATGTTTTTATCTATGTCATTGTCCTTTTACATTTTTTATGTTTGATTGAGGACTTTTTTTTAAAATTTAACTATACACACTATTTATCTAGATGGATTATGTAATGATATATTTTGAAACAATATTGATCACTACCTTTATCTTTACTAATGATTTTCAATGTTTAACCATAATTGTTCTTCCAACGCATTTACTCTATGAATTCGCTATTCTCAATTCCGTTGATTTAATGTGTTCACATAGATTTCATAAATAGATTTGTTTGGAATATTATTTTCTTAACCATATACCCTTTAATTATATAGTGTAAATACTATATGATTTATTATCTTGATTGAATAATATTTACCAAGAATGTCACTTGATGTTATTGGATACCCATTTATTTTACATGAGTTTATCATCTTATAACTATTTATGGAATTAAAAATCATTTTCGAATGTGAATCCATTTCACAAGGACATAATACATATTTTCATTCCATGGGTCATTTATGATTTGTTGAGTGAAATCCATTTTCATTCCATGGGTAATATAAGATATTATAAATGATTTAATTTTTTATGGAACTCATATATACATATAATGATAGTGGTAGTAAAATATTTCCCTTCAATTCATTGGTTAAAGATTTATATCTCATGTTCCATGGATGTTAAGTATCTACATTTTGTTCTTTACAATATGAAGTGTGAACATTTTATTTGTTCACAATGTGAAGCATGAAGATTTAATTCATTCACAAAATAAATCATTGGAATTTTATGTTCACAAAATAAAGCATTTCAATTTTTTTGTTTGCAAAATGAACCATGTGATTTTTTTTTCTGAAAAATAATGTGTAAGAAATTTGTTTCTCCACAACATGAAGTGTGGTAATTTTGTTTGTTCAAAAAGTAAAACATGGGAATTTTATATATTTTCAACATGAAGTATGGGAAATTTTTTTTCCACAACATAAATCAAGGACATTTTTTTGTTCACAAAAAAATCACAACCATTTTATTTGAGCCCAACATGAAACATGAACATTTATTTCACTCACAACCTGAATCATGTACATTTTTTTTGTTCGCAATGTTATAATTTCTATAATATTATGATTATTCCAATGGTATTTTTTATTCCAGTTTTCAATGGAATAATACATTTTCAAGAAGTATGCCTATGATTATGCTCCATTGGTCATGTTTGTTATCTTCTGATTTCACAATCATTTTACATGTTATTTGTTTCTTATTTGATACTGCATGTCATTATATCATTACTTATGGAAAATTCTTATTGTTCCATGTAATTTGGTAAGATATATTTAAACATATTTTATTTTCTCATATTATTATAATATAACACTTTATAATGTGTTGATTGCTCTTCCCATATAGAGTGTTCAAGATCAACACTTTATTATGTTAAATTTCCATAGGTTATAATGATGATTATAACCTAGGATATTTCTAAAAGAGGATCTAGTTTGACTAGAATGTGGATAAATTTTAACAAGTATCATAAAAAGGTAACTTTTCTAGCTCATCCTTATAGACAGTAAACCTTAATTTCTTGATATTATGATATATTTTATGTGTTGTAATGAAAATACTATGGTAATGTTTTATCATAATATATGTTTATCTCACTTTGTATCTATGATAGTGTTTAAAGAAAGTGTTCTTAGCACTATATCTGGTTGTACGGGTCTGGGGACTTTAGCAGGTACTAATATAGGGTTTAATTTTTTTTATAATTAGTTTAGTTATTTTTGGAAAATAGTTTTTCTAAACTTTGTATTAAGGTTAGAGGATCTTATTGAAAACCCCGGAGATAAGTTTATGTCTAGAATAATATCCTGAAATATTGGTCATGTATTGATTTATATTTTTCCCTATAATAAATCTTTATCTAGATACTCCCAAGTGGATGCTGATGTGGATCTAATGTAGATTGGGTTAGTCCCCCTAAAAAGGGTTTCTTGAGTATTGAATCGATCATCACCTAGTTCAATAATGAGTTGTCCCGAAACAACATGTATGGCTAGACACTCATAGTGGATATGTTTTAATTGATCATATACTCTTTAAAAAAAACTACTCAGTGCAGATTTCCTAATTACAGTAGGGGGTTAGGTTAAGAAGAATAATATAAACCAACCTAAAGTAACCAAATACAAATAATTTTTAATATAGGTTGAACTAAAAGAACATTAGGCCAATGTTATGATATAAAATAAAATGATATTTAAAGGATGAGTTCATTTAATATTATGATAATTACCATTTATTATTAATACTTTATCACTCATGTCACCTATTTTGGTTTTATTAATGGTTGGAACTAGAAGGAAACATTGTTACGAGGGACAATGTGTAGATTACCTCAAATAAAAACCCTTCAAAATGGGAGCTGAAGTGATTAATATTTTTATCATTCCAAAAAATCTATCAAAATATATGATTAATAATGTGAACATATTCAAAGTCCCAAATGAACCAAATAAGAGAAGGATAGAGTCATATGAAAGATCAAGTTCTGAAGATAATGAATAAATGAATATTGAATTTTCATTGATTCAAAATTGAGGAAATATACAAATAGGGGACTGTCTCAAAGGATCTAGATGACATTTTTGTTGTAAAGGGGATCATTGAGAATCAAATTATCAAGGAAAAATGAAGATTTTAGTTAAAATTATTGAAATAAATAGAGTTCATCCTATGGTTCCATTAACAATTCAATGTCTTTTCTGTAGGAAACTGGAACATTACCCAACTCAATGTCATTATCCAAGCACTAAAAAAGATTATGAGAATAACCGTCCTTTAGGACTAAGAGGAAAATTTAATGCCTATGAAATCACTAACCCTGAAGTGGATCATGATATATAAGGTACACATACCCACCAATATGAAGTTGCAGATGTATTGTTGGAATTTTATTCATGTAATTCAAGTATATATATTAAATTTTCAAAGATCCTTAAATAAACACATCAATGATTTTATTTTTGAGGAAATAATTTACTCATATGACTGTTAGTTTTCATGTTTATGCATAAAGAAATTTTCATTCTGAAAATCTTATTATCCTTTCTTTAGTTATGTTTAATGTGGTTTTAGTAATGGATTGGTTCCCTACATATAGAGGAAAAATTATCTAGATTAAGGAAAACACATTTTATATTAACCTATGATACTCTATCTAAAAAGGATGATAATTAATTCTGTTTATAAAAAAATTATCTAATTTGTGTCTTGATACAAATAACAAGATACTTTTGTCCCAAATAATTAGTGAAATACTCAATATCGAGGAGAAGCCTATTCTGAGGAAACAGATAGATTTCTGAAGTTATAAAGGTTGATATATCTCTAGAAATTATTTCCTAATTTGTACCAATAATTTATATTCCATTATAATTTTCCATTAGTATGTGATAATTAAAATTTTGAGGATGAAATTCATTTATGGTGGGTAGGGGGTAGAATGTAATGACCCAAATTTCTAGACATTATAAAACCAATGTTTTGTTCAATAACTTATATTAAACGCTATAATCGAAATAAAATACTCACAATATATTACAACATTATTATTAAATATATATTAAACATTAATATGGTAAACCAGTAAATTGTATTACCTTTCAACGATTAATGATTAATATGACTTAACATTGAGAAATGTTATTTTTAATAAATCCCATTTTCTTATTATTATGAATTTGATCTTAAAAACTATATTTAAAAAGTTTATAATTTAAATTTTATGTAATAAAATTTATTTTTTAATTCATCACATAAAAATTTACACAGTATTAAATTTTTAGTTTTTTCTGAAAAGGTTGATTTGTAGTCCAAAAAGACTACTTTTTGTGAAAATTGTAATTTTTATGATTTTATATTTATGTATGAATATCATAGAAAAATATAAAACTTATTATTTATTAAATTTTAAATTTATGTAATAAAATTTTGAATTTTTAAATATTATTTTTTGTTATAAATATTATTTCTAATATTTTTAGAATTAAATAAAAATGATACATTATAAAAAAAAAATTTGGGTCTTTTTTTCAAATTATATATTATTATGGTTAAATTTAGTTTTTTATTCATTTTAATGAAATATACATTTTAATTAATTATTAATAAAAAAAATTTGTCATAAAAATTATTATATATGATAATTTTATCTCATACATATATTTTTAAACGTAATAACACACTTTTCCTAAAAAACATTTTTTATGTGTTATGAACGTTTATTTTAAAATTTTCATTTTAAACCCTTAAAAAATATTTATAAATTTTAAATAATATCGTTCAAATTAGATAAAATTTATTATATTTTTTCCCTTAAAGTTAATTATTAAGGATTAAAATTAAATAGCAATATAGAAGTGAAATATCATAAAAGTAAAGAAGTTAAAATAAATATTTTCAAAACACCCTATTTGGTATCCAAATATATTGTATGAGAATAATATGTAACCAAACACACTTACCCTTCAATTGGGTTTTAGATACATTAACCTTTTAATATTAACATTAATTTATTGAAAATGCAATGGTTACTTCAAATCTACAGTTATCATCACTTATAAAAAGGATACACTTTCACCACATCAAGACTCATATATACATAAAAATTTCTTGGTTAAAATATTCAAATTTTATCCTTTTATAATCCTCTCCCACATCCATAATATTTTGGTCAACTTTAGTTTGATTAGGGCCTTCAATTGCATGGAATTTTCCACAAGAAAACTCAGGCTTCCAAAGTGAGTATTACTTTCACTTACTCTTTTATTATTCTATAATAATTAAAAAATAATATAAAAAATTGTTCATATAATTAAAAAAATATAAATTTTATAATTAAATTCCAATATATTAATTTAAAAATAATGATTCATTTATTTTCATCCACTAAGAGAGACCAAAATATCGATCACGTGTATATCCAGACTACCACCTCTATGATGCGATATATTTCATTTTTCATAACCGCAAATAAAGGATGGTATCAAGGATGTATTTGATTAATTAATATGTTTTATATTTCAAAAATAAAATTCTTAATTGACCATTTATATACTATAATTTAACCAATTCATTTTAAAATGAGATCGTTAATCATGCGTACGTTCTGAGTACCACCTCCACAAACGATGAATTTCATTTATCAACACCACACATAATTATTGGTTCATAAAATGGATTTAATTAGAATATAATATTTATGTGAAATGTTTAATATCATTTATATGTAACCTTACCATTATATAAATACACTTTATTACTTGTTAAAACATTATAACATGTTCCACTTGGATCGATTTAACTGCCAATGTAAATGATATTTTTATGGTTATGATATAAATGATTATGGTATGTCATATAATCTTATAATAATGTTATATTTATATATTTATTATTTTTTAATAATTATAAAATGGAGTTTTTATATTAATAAAATTTATTAAGATATGATATTTTGATCGTTAAACTTGTCAAAAACTAGTTCGTAGTGATTTACATTTTCAAAAGTCATATTCATCTCCTTAACCCAATTAAAATTGGAATTAATTAATAATTTTAAAATAATGATTATTCCATGTTTAATTATATATGAATTATGAAACTGAAAAAAATTGGGATAACTTATCTCGTCTTTGTGAAGTTTTTAGGAAACAAACTACCAAATGTTCTAACACCCTATAATGAAAATATACTATATCTGGTTAACATATTTTTAATATATAATTATAAAATAATTATTAAAAGGGTTTTATTTTTATCTAATGGTTTAGATATAAGTTATTAAAATATCTATATTTATTCTATAATAGGTTAGAGCATGGTTGAGTATGCCGGAATACATTGTAATGGATTCTTACCAAAATTTCACTTCATTGAGACATAGATTGTATATATACACCTATTTATATATATGTGGTGTGTATAATTCATATTTTATATGTTATATCATTATTTAATTCTTGATTTATGTAATGTGATGTTGAATTTAATTTTTATTTCACTTTTTATGTTTTGATTTGAATTTTACTCATTCTATATGGATTTATTTTCAACAACTTAAAAATAGATATCTCTCAAATGTGATTATTCATATAGGGAATTTGTATAATAAATTATTCTAAATTTTATATTATTTTCCCTCCTCTTAATAAACAATGGGATCTTCAATTTTTGTTCACCTCATTTTAAATTAGATGTTTTAAAATATTTTAAGTCATGTGGTTTTCAATAATGATATTTTTAAAACATTGTTTTCCATGTATTTTTATCTTTAATTATAGAATTTTTGGATATTACATTATTATTTTTACAAAAATAAATATGTTGTTTTCCTTTATTTTGACTTCATTTAAAAATTATTCAAAATATATAATTATAACATGTTTTATGGGTATTTTTTGATTAAAAGAATATCTTTTTAATGTTTTTGTGTGAAGACATTATTCTTCCAGCTTTGACTTTTTAGTTGAAGATTTCAATTTACCTTATCATTGGTTTTAAAATAAAATTTATTTTTCTCCTATATTTTCAAAATATATCTTTTAAAATTATTTCAAAAGGTAAAGGAAATTTCTAATTTCCAAAGTGTTTTTTCTAAAATGCTTAAAATTATTTTTCATCTAATCCATTTTAAATTAAAATTTCTTATGTTTAATTGAAGATGTTTTTAAAATGTAACCATCCATAGTATTTCTCTAGATGTATTACACAATTTCATTAACTTTGGGAGATGTTATTCAACACTAAATTGTGTATTATGTAATCATTTTTCATCTATCACCATAATTTTTCTTCTAAAGAATTTCCTATTTAAATACCCAATTCATCAATCCTTTGATTGAAGGGAATTCACCTAGATTGAATACATCGATTGATTGATGATATTATTATATTAATTTTATATTCTTTAACAATAAATTGTAAATATCATGAGATTTGTTATATCGATTGAATTCTATTTACCTATAATGTTACATGATGTCATTGGGTACCCTTTATTTTATATGGATTTATCATGTAATAATTATTTATATAATTATGAATGATTTACTTTTGTTAATCATTTTTAAAAGGATATGGAAATAATTTTATTTTCATCTGTTCTATAAGTTTTTTTGAATGCAACACATTTTATTTCTAAGGTCTCTTTATGAAATGACGTGTCACAACCCGTCCCAGTGGGTCCCGCATGACAACTCCCCAAGCCCTCCTCCAATAGGCTAGGGGATGGTGACTAGAACTGAGTAGGCATATCACTAACATAGGAGGCATTTCATAAGTACCTGAACACATGCACACATCTTCAAGACCACAAATGTTGAAGTGTAATAAAACAACTAAATAAAAAAAAGCATGCATACAGCTAAACCCAACCAACAGAGTACGACAGAAGGTAAAGTACTGAACGTAAAATCATCCAGAATACAAGCCCATAAAAAACAAGAGTATGCAAACTACAAAATCTATCCTGTAAACAGGAAGACGTACTGGGACTGCTTCGTGTAGTGGTAGGAACACCATGGCCTATAATGGGCTCAGAAAGCTCGTTCCTACCTTGGTCCACCCTGGACTCCATCAAAAGGACGCTTGTCTACACAAGACATGACACATGCGGGAAAAGCCCGTGTAGGTGTGAGTACAACAATATTCACTAGAGGACCCCAAAAACCACAATGTAATACGCAAAGAAAATGTACAGTTAGCTATACACAACATAATTCTTATGGACATATAATAATAGAAACATAGTCTACAAATACTGAAATCCTAAACACTTAGTATAGTTAAAAGTCACACAACCACATACCCATTCCAGGGACTGAGTTATAAGATTGCACGAAACACTCCACTTAAAGAACTCACTCCATAAGTCTGATAACTCTAATAACATTCTTCTGAGAAGTACACTTCATCGGGAAAATTCCCCAGAGATAGATACACTCATTCCAGGAGAACACAATCCTGAGTGGGGAAATATCATGATACACAGACGAGGATCACTACTAGGGCCTTGGCAGATACCATGACTCATCTGAATTCACATAATGGGTAGAGGATCGACACGCTATTGAAATAGTCATGTCTATACCTAACTCTACTAAGGGTTAAGAATAGATAGAGGATCTCACTCTAGGCCTCTCAAAGGGATACCCGACTCTATGTTGGAAAGTCCTTTTTAAGGGATCATACTCCTGTAGAAGGAAACGATACCCGACCTTTAGGGGAATGAGAAAAACGGGCAATAACCCAGAAAAACATGTCCAAGATATGGTGGATGAGAGGATTAAGCCATGTACTGAGAATTGTATGATGTGTAGAAGTGTAACACGGCGTGTCTTCTGACCCCGAATACTACCAGTGTACAACGACCCATGTCGTATGGCTTGTCATGTAAAATGAAACAACACGGCGTGTAAAATGGATCACATGCCATGTTAAAGTATCTATGGTCTACTCCGTTTACATTTTCCATGTATCCGTACAAATCCTCAACCCATGTATGTCAACCCGTGTAATCAGCACATGGGGTGACCAATGTTACTGGCCTCCTATAGTCGTGTGATGGAGTACACGACTGTGTACCACACCCCATGTCCATGTATTTCCTAGGATACACGTCGAGTCCCATGTAAGGACCCACATGCTTTTTTATATGAAGAACATGTCGTTTCATCACCTTACGCATCGCATAACCCTAGCCTCCACATAGCTGGATCCACACACCATTTTCTTTAGGATACACGTAGTGTGTTCTAGAAATTTCATGAATCGCAATCCTCCACCTCCGCACCTCGTTTGGTCCTCCAATCTTCGATCCGACCACCCAATTGCCTCTAATATCAAGATATGAGTTCATCATTCCATTCCATTAACATTTAGATATGTTTCAGGGGTTTGATCATCCCTGAAAACTCATTTCGATCATCCATCCGAAGAACAGCCGAAAAACAATTTCTCCCGAACCGGATCGATTTGTCTGCCACCATTACCACCACACCTACTCTGAGTCATCACGATGTTAGATCTACAATTTGGGTTCATTGCATTGAAAAATGGATGCACAATGATCTGATATTCATAACCCTGTGAGGAATGCGAATAATGTGTGGTTAAGAGGAGGAAGTAAAACAATAAACAATGGAAGAATGTGCCTCCTCCATCGTTCGTCACGACGTTGATCCACTCACGTTAATAGGTTTAACATGTGAGTTAAAATGAAAATTCAAAAATTATCATAAAATCAATTGCTGAATCAAAAACCACAAAAGAAAAGGAATTTGACACCCTCTCGAAAGGCTGTCATTGGTGCTGATATTTGATATAAATCAGGAATGAATCTTTGATAATATTATACCAACCCAAAGATGTTTCACATCTCCATCATGATCTGAGGTGGCTCCCATGGTAACATTGCCTTCACCTTGGCATTGTCTACAACTACTCCATCTGATAATATGACATGTTCCAAAAAGTAGACATCCTGATTCCCGAACTGGCACTTCAAGAGCGTCCCATAAAGATGGTTCCCTCAAATTATATCTAGAACCATTCGTAGGTGTCTCGTGTGATAATCCTCTATCACTAAGTACACAAGGATTCATAGCTGAAAACCACTATGAACAGTCTAAATATGGCTAGAATATCGAGTACATAAGTCCCATGAACATTGTGGGGGTGTTAATCACACCGAAAGGCATTACCAAGTTCTCATAGTGATCATAGCATCACCTGAACGCCGTCTTCGGTATATCATCATCATGTACTCATAACTGGTGGTAACCTAACCAAAGTTCAACCTTGGAGAACCATTGTTCCCCTCTCATCTGATCGAAGAGGTCGTCGATCTTCGGTAGTGGATACATGTTCTTCACCATCACTTGGTTTAGGAACTGGTAATCCATGAACAACCTCAAACTACCATCTACCTTCTTGGAAAATAATACTAGGGCTATCCAGGGTGAAACAATGGGTATCATGAAACCCTTTCTCTGAAAATCCTCCAACTTCACCCTCATCTCATGATGCTCTGTAGGAGCCATCTGATATGCTGGTGAGGAAATTTTTGTCATCCTAGGGTTCAAGTCAATGCAGAATTGGATCTCCCGATGGGGAGGTATTCCTAGAACATCTTCGAAAAAGACATCCTCGTACTCCTCCACTGTTTCTAGGAATTGGAAGCTCACAACATCTACTTATCCAAGGGTAAGGATAGCTACCTCATGAGTTATTGTGTACACCCTCGTTTGTATTAGCCCATTCTGTGTTGCATGGGTCTCCTTTTAACCGAAAAAGGAAAACCTCATCCCATCATTGCGGACACACCACACTCTTCACCTAAAGTAGTCAATCTGGGCTTGGACTGAAGATAACCAATCTATACTGATAATGATGTCGTAATGATTTGACACTTCCACTAAGAGGTTCCAACCTAAACTCCCACCTCAAAGGGTGAGATCACACTATCTGCAAAGGTGCTTGATCAATGAGTCTCCTCCTGTAGGTGTCTCCAAGCATAAGGGCTGAGTCAATGGCTCTACTGGAACCTCAAGGTTTCACACAAGGCATCGGGAGTGGAAGGAATGAATGGAAAAAATGTCTAGAAGTATGGTAGATAAGTTAGAAAAGACAAAGATTGTACTTCAGATCATCCCTGGAGTATTTAGGTCGTACACCTCAAACACATACAACTATCCCTAGCCCTGTCTCCTAGCTCTCTAATCCTGGTGCGGACCTCCTAGGGGTGGCGGTGTAAGAAAATCAAAGTGTATACCACCACCTTCAGCTCTCGCTACTCCTCTTCCACGTCCACCACCTAGCGGGTCTATCTTCTTCACTCTGTGCCTCTACCTCGATGGCCCATCCACTGTCTCACTGTCAGTAGATCGACGAGTCAGATAATCTCTAGCATGATGTCCCCTACCGTCACACGAGTAGCATCACCTCTCCCTAGGATGATTGGATCCTTCTTGAGATCCTCGTAATACGAAACCCCTTTCTTGGGTCCTCTTGTGACGTCTCCCTTATCTTGATCTCTGTGCCTAACATCGGATCCATGCTACTGAGGTATCTGCACCTGTCTGCATGCTGCTAACTACCATCGACTGTCTCTGCTCGACCAAGAAGCTCTCAATCACCACTTCCCACTCGAGGACTCAAACATAAGTCGTTATGAATAGAGGCAATGCATTAGCTCATATGTCCCATTATAAACCACACTCAAAGGTTCGATCTCTGAAGTACTGATCCCTGACAATATCCATCGAGTACATAGGTTGGTGAACCTCGAAAAATAGCCATCCACTCTCAAACTACCCTGCTGAAGTTGATGAAGCTTCTGGATATACACTTCTCTCAGTGTAACTGGTGAGATCCCCTCCCTAAAGAGTTTCCCAAACTACGTCCCTGAAAGAGTATTCTCTTAATGAGTCTGTGTGGTCAAACTCCACCATCGTCCTGTTGAAACCTAAAGAAGGATCACACCTAGAATCACCATCTAGTCTTCCAGTGTCCTCACGAGATGGAAAACACAAGTAACTACCTCAAGCTAGTCCTTAGCCACCTGAGGGTTGGGATTGCCTCGAAACTTGAGGGTTCTATGTCTCTGGAACTCATGGGGAGTTCTTAGCATGTGCCCCTTGTCTATCAGTACTACAGGTACCACTGGCTGCTCCACTGGTGGTGGAATAGAAGGTTCACCACCTAGAGGCAACTCCTAGGGAAATGGTCCCTATATTGAAGTCTTTTCACTGAGGGGGTCATCCTCGTGATCGCACTGCTAATTCCTGGCGGTTATGCGTCATAGAGGAATCCTGTATGGAAACATGATCTACCAAGGACAATGAGTATATCTTGGTAGCTGACATAAAGGACATGGAAAACAAAACCCATTCATATATTATGCATATACCAATCTCTTATTTCCACACAACTAGTGTTTTCATGTACCAAGTCGAAAAGAAGGTTATCAGAGTCAGGGTGTATGGATACATCGGATGCCCGCACCAACACTGGAGTCTCAGGCCTGAAAGCCGAGCTCGAAACACATAACACTATTTCCAAAAACCAATCTCATAGACTCTTGGTTTAAAGGTAGAACCAACCATCTTTGATACCACTCTATCATGACCCATCCCAGTGGGGCCCACACAGTGACTCCCCAAGCCCACCTCCAATTGGCCATGCGATGATGACTAGCACCGAGTAGGAATATCACTAACATGGGAGGCATTTACTAAGTACTTGTACACACACACATATCTCCAATACCAGAAATGATGAACTGTAAAAGAAACCAATAAAGAACAAAATGCATGCGTACAACTAAACCCACCCAATAGAGTATGACAAAAGGTAAAGTACTGAAAGTATATTGATCCAGAATACAAGCCCATGAAAAACAAGAGTCTTCAAACTGCAAAATCCAACCTGTAATAATGAAGAGGTACTAGGACTACTACTTGTAGACATAGGTACAACTCAGCATTTTGGGGACTCCGAATGCTCGATCATTCCCTGGACTGCCCTGAACTCTATCAAAAGGCCGCTCATCTTCACAAAAAATGATTCATGTGGGGAAAGCCCATGTAGGGGTGAGTACAACAATACTAAATAGAGGACCCATAAAACCACAAATTAATACCCAAAGGAAAGTTATAGTAATCTATACACAACATATGTGTACTGAAAATATAATAGAAGAAACAAAATCCAGATATATTCAAATCGTAGACCCGTAGTCTAGAGATAAGTCACACAAGCGTATACCCATGCTAGGGATCTAGTTCGAATACTCCACAAGGCACTCATCTGGGAGAACTCACTTCACGAGTATGATAACTTTGATTATGTCTATCTAAGAAGTACACTTCATCGGGAAAATTCATGAGGCATTCATACACCTATTCCAAGAGAACACACTCTTGAGTGGGGAAATCTCACGATACATAGATGAGGGTCACTACCAAGGCCTTAGCGGATACCTCGACTCATCAAGATTCACCAACTAGGTAGAAGATCAGCTCCCTATAAAAATAGTCATGTCGATACCTGAATCTACCTAGGTTCAATAATGGATAGAGGATCTCGCTTTGTTCCTCTCGGAGGGATACCTGACACTATCTTAGAATGTCCTCCTGAGGGGATCGTACTTCTGTAGAAGGAAACAATACCTAGTCTTTAGGGGAATAGGAAAAAGGGGAAATAAACCAAATGAAACATGTCCAAGATATGGTGGATGAGATGATAATGCCATGTAATGATAATTAAAAGGTGTTTAGAAGTGTCACATTCCATGTCTTCTGACCCCGGGTATTGGCTGTATACAACGACCCATGTCATTAGACTTGTCGTGTAAAACGAAACTACAAGGCATATAGAATGGATTATATGTCATGTCAAAGTATATGAGGTCTACTCTATGTATGCTGGCCATGTTCCTATACACATCCTCAACCCATATATGCCATCCCTTGTAATCGGAACATGGGGTTACCTATGTTACTAGCCTCATATGGCCGTGTGGTGGAGTACATAGTTGTGTACCCCACACCATGTCCATGTATCACCTAGGATACACGCCGAGTCCCGTGTAATGACCCACACACCATGTTATTTGATGAACATTTTGTTTCATCTCCTCACACACCACAATACCCTATTCGCCACATAGCTAGACCCACATGCCATGTTCTTTGAGATACATGCCATGTGTTCTGGAAATTTACAGAATCACGAACCAAAACAACCGCGCCACGGTTGTTCCTCCAATATTCAATCTAGCCACCCAATAACCTGAAAAAAATGATCTGAGGTGTTCTTAACATTCTATCATTTTATTGGGAGGTTTTGGGGGTTCGATCTGCCCAAAAAACTCGTTTCCACCATCCGCACGATGAATTGTCAAAAAATGATTTCTCTTGAACCGGGTCGATTCTTCTACCTCTATAGTCGTATCACATCTATTGAGTCGTCGTGATGTCAGATCACTAATTTGGGATATTTTCATTGTGAAATGGATGTGCAAAAATCTGATATTCATAACCCCAGTAAGAAAGTGAAGAACGCAGGGTTAAGAGGAAGAAGAAAAACAATAAACAAAGGAGTAATGTACCTCCACCATCATTTGTAATGGCATCCATCTTCTCCTGTTAATATGTTTAATAGGTGAATAAAAATAAAAATTCAAAAATTATCATAAAATCAATTCCCAAATAAAAAACCCCAAAAGAAAAGGAATTTGACACCTTCCTGCAAGAACGCTCGATCCACAGATCACCCTGTTTTTGGGTGGATCCCTGTTTGTCGTTTAATACTAGAATAAGGAAAAGAATAATTGAAATAATAACCCATATCTTGATCTAGTTAAATAAATATCACTACATCATGTTCATTGGCGAGGTTAATCAAATCTGAGATGCGTTGATCGATTGCGTCGTCGTCGTCTGCCAACGGTTTCTCATCCAAAGCTCTGAAGGAAGACCTAAATTTGTAAGGTTACGCAGCTAACCATAAGAAGATTACATAAGAAGGTATTAATAGGGGATGAATAGTTCATTGTGAAAAAAGGATATATTCTAAATAAAATAAATTATTAATTTATTTTATTTCCATTAAAATGTCCAAAAACTAACTCTTGCAGCTGAACCACACCGGTTAATGTTAGGCCCCGCCTAAGGTAATTTCACTGCTCTGAATGCAACAGTGCGCTCAGATTTTTAATCTAGGTACCTATTTAAAAGTTATTCCACTTTTTCAGGAAAACTATTCATGCCTGTTGTTTAATGTTTAATTAATTTTAAACATTGATTTCGGGCACTCCAGGCCTCAGAATCACACGCCGTCGAAAGTTCTAGTCCTGAAATATTTCCATATAATATTTAAAAATAATACCTATAAAATCCGAGACATTACATGATGGGTGATTGATTTTATTATTGAACTCATATATATGGATGAAGATGGGTGGGGTATCATATCACCATCAAATGTATTTGTTAAGGATTTATATCTCATGAAATATAAATGTCAAGAATAGAATTTTTATTTGTCTACAACATGATTCATGAACATATTATTTTTTTTACAGTGTAAAGCATGAACATTTTCTTTCATTACAAAAAGAGGTGTGGAATTTTTTTTTATTCACAAAATTATGTATTGTTTTTTTTCTATCCTCAACATAAAGTGGAAGTACTTTTTTTGTTCACAACAGGAATCATGATCATTTTTTAATTCAAATCATGATGCGTGGCCTCTTTTTGTTCAAAATATAATGTGTGGGAATTTTTTTTATCACAAAAATATGTGTGGGAATTTTTTTTGTTCACATGAAAAAGTGTGGGAATTTGTTACACTGTAGGAAGCATGGATATTTCTTTTGTTAAGAACATGAAATGTGGAATTTTTTTTTCACAAAAAAAGTGTGGACATTTTTCATTCACAATGTTATAATTTAATAATGATTATATTACTTCCAATTTTCTTTGTAATTATATGCCTCAAGGGAATGTTACATTTCCAAGACATGTGCATATGGTTATGCTCCATGGATCATGTTTTTTATCTCATGATTTCACACTCATTATATATGTTATATTTTTTAAATTGGGATTTATTGTCCTTCTATCTTGACTTATGGGAAAATATTATTGTTCTAATTTATTTTAATAATATATTCCTCCTATTTTCATCTTTTGTGAAATTATTATGATCTATGACATGATATACAATTTATTAGTCTTCCTTTATTAAGTGTTCAAGATCACCCCTTTCTTATTTTTTAATTACCCATGTTATAAATATGAGTATAATATATGAGTTGTATAGAAGTTGATCTACTATAGTTTAAATATGGAAATATTATCACCAATATCATAAAATAAGTTTCTTATGTGGCCAATCCTCAAAGGCATAAATCCATTAATTCTTCATATTAGGAGATGTGTTATGAGTTATATTGAGTATACTATGGTAATGTTAAAAAATAAAAATAGGTTCATCTCACATTGTATAAAATTTAGTGTTTACATAAAGAGTTTTTAGCACAAGATCTGAGAGTGTGGATCCAAGGTTCCTTAGTGCCAGGCTATGACGTTACATCTTTCCAACACCATCAATACTTAATGAATATTAATATATATTATAATATAATAAGTGTAATATATTTTTTAAACATATTATGTTATATGAAAACAATATATTGTTGTTGTTATTGTTGTTATTACTTTATCTTCTAACATTAACAACTCTTTGGTATGACCTTATATTTGATATCTATCAGATACTTTGTGATATATATATCTAGATGAATAAATCTAGAAAAATATATTATAGATAAATGTGATTTATAGCATCGTCCCTTGGATTTCTATTTAATAATTTTTTTCCAACATTTGACAAAAATACAATGTTATTACCTAGTATGAATTTAAGACAATGAGTAGTCCATTTTACTCATTTTCAAAGGTAATTTTTGATGATGGGATTATTTAATCCAATTTTGGTTATTTAAATATTTTTTTATTAAATAAATATTCATTGATATTGATGTTTCTTCATTTTAATACTAATTGAAATACATCAACAAATGACATAGAATATTTATGGTGTAGAATTTGACTCTTTTTTCCAAAAAATTCTATTTTTTTAGATGAAATTATTTTTGGATGGAAATAGAGAGAGTTATTTATAATGTAATAATTTTATTTCATCTGAACTATTTGATGACTTATGTTACACAGATACATAGTGATGTATTTATGAAGGGAATGATATTATTATGATAATCCTTATGATGAAACACATTTTCTTTTAAATATTTCTTTCATAGCACTAATAAAAATACTAAAAAAGGAATATTTTTTTAGAACCAATTCATCACTGAAAAAAGTTACAATTCTCATTGATTTTTCATATAATGTTGAGAAAGTGTCTCTTGATTAAGATCCATTTGGTTCCCCTTATTTTTCCATAATTCATCTTTTCCAACATCATTTAGCTGAATAGTTTCACTATGTAAAATTCAAATATATTCATTAAATCAACTCATAATTCCTTCTATGTGATTCAAATTTATATTATAATTCCTATATTGAGTTTTTTAAATAATTATTTCCATGATTTTTTCATTATTCTTCACAATTCTTGATTATGGTTGGCCAATAATGTGTGTTTTTGTGCGTGTATTATAATTTATTTGATACTTACGTACATATATATATATATATATTCAAATTTAAAAAACATTCATCCATTCATACAAACGTACATGAAAACATAAACAAATGTATGTATGTTTGTGTGAGCATATTTTTTATATATGTTACATTTATGTTGTTTAATATATATATATATATATATCTGTGTGTGTGTGTGTTTCAGTATGTATTCATGTATATATAATATATAATATATATATATATATATAATAATATATATATAACATCTATTATATATATAACATATATTATATATATAACATATATTATATATATAACATATATAACATATATAACACATATTATATATATAACATATCTTATATATATAAAATATATAATATATATAATATATATATAACATATATTGTATATTATATATAGAACATATGTTTTCATTTATCATTATAAATATTTAAATTTATTTAATATATTAATAATTTATGTATTTTTATTCACTATATATTTGTGTTTATAGATAATATATATATAAAAATATTTGTGTCTGTGTTTGGTTTGTTTATAGTGTATATATATATTTATTTGTTTTATTGTGTGTGTGGGTATATATAAATATATATGTTTTATATTGTATATATATACATGTAAACATTCATTTATTTGGGTGTTTAGAGTATTTATAAGTATGTGTGTGTGTGTGTGCTATGTAGATAATTTCTTTTAAATTTGATTGTTGAAGCCTTTAAAAAAGAATCAACATGTTGTTAAGAAGATTTGAAGGAAGATATGAAAAGGATAATGACTTGACAAAATTAAAAAAGACCCACTGAAAATAAATTGTGTGACATCCATATAATAATCATATATATCTTAGTATTGTGTGATCAGGGGAGAATGAAAATCCTTTTCGATCATGTTAGCATTCATCTAGCTTGTGTCGGTATTATTTTTTATTATAGATGGTGGAACACCCATATTTTGTCAAGGGAGGTAGTCAGGGTTGGATTTGGTTGGTGGAAAACCCCATATACTAATGTTGTAATGAGGGAGGAACATGTGTGGTGTGTATCCTATACAAAGGGCTCTCTCCCTATGCTTTCACTATCAGCTACTGACAATCACCTCAACTCCCATTTGAGTGTTCGTTTATATGTATGATATTTTGTGAGGTATATTTCATGAATATTAAATAGAGATAATTATGAGGGATATTTTTCGTATAATTGTGATGGAGTGTCAACATAATTTTTTCCATAGTGATATTCATCTATTTACCAATGATTTTCCACCCATTTCATTTTTGGGGGGTTTTCCACATTACATCTGGTATCATTTATTTCTTCATTTTTAATATTTATCTTATCTCATAAATATAACTTCATTAGTTGGATAATATTTTTTGGTCCTAGTAAGTGTATTTATCCACATTTTTTTTGTATTAAAAAAAATATTTACATGAGTATGGAATGTGATTGTCACTACAGTTGAACTTTACAATATTAAAAAAATATTGTGATTATTAAAAAAACCATTGATAAATAGTGGAGGTGCTAGACTAACAGTGTATCTAGATGAAAACAAAATTTGATATCATAAAATTCAAAAGTAATAATTTTCCATTGGGCCAAATAAAGATGAATTTTTTTTCCAAAAGGATAATTAATTACAAATGATTAATGAAAGGCTACTAGGTTTGATGATGGAGTGTGGTTCCAATGGGAGCGACAATCACCATATAGGGGAAAATGTGGTGATTAATTTAAGAAATAGAGACATTTGATTTAGTGAAGCGACGCTGACTAATAGAGGTAGACAACATCACATCAACACATGGATAATCTATTCTAGAGAAACATGAAACATGAAATATTTATGGTAATGTATTGATCAATATGACACTATCCTGGAAGGAATTGTGTTAATGGTGAATGATCACACCTTGATGATTTTTGGTGTTGGTATACTTAAACTAAAGATGCGTGATGGTATTTCTCAAACCATCCTAGAAGTATGTCATGTAAAGGACCTAAATAAGATCATATTATCTTTAGGATAATTTTATGGAAATACACGAAAGGCTTGCACAGAGAATGGGGTGATGAGAATTCTGAAGGGTGTGCTTTTTTGATAAAGTCAGGGATAATCTAAAAGATATATTATCTGATTATAGGTGAAATGTAAAAAGTTTTAGAAATAGTTGTTGCACCAAATACCTCAATAGAATAATTCAGTGTTTCATGGCATCAGAATCATAGTCAAATGTCTGAATGAGGCCAAAAGAATCTTTTTGATAAAAAATTTTTGTTTGGGGTTTCAAAGTTATCTCTATCATTTTGTGATAATTTTGTTTTATGTATATAACACAAGTTAATATCTGGGATATCAACATCATGATAAAAATAGATCTTAGAGTTTATCCGTTATGACATTTGGTATGAAATGGAAATATCCTTGGGAGGAGTGGGGTACATTTTATCATTAATTGATAAATACTCCAAGAGATGTCGGGTGTACCCAATAAAGAGGAAGATAGATGTTTTTTGAAGTCATTAACACATTCATAGCGTAGATCTCACTTGAATTTGGAAATATTATCAAGTGTTTGAGGACTGAAAATGGTGGAGAATATACAACTGAGGATTTTGATACATTTTTTCACCAGTAATGCATCACGATATACTTCGTGGTGGCATACAATCCTCAACAGAATGGAGTGGCTAATAAAATGAATATAACTCTACTGGATAGAACATGTTAAATGTTGAAGACAATATTAATTACCAAAAATTTCAGGATAAAATCAATGAATATCACTGAATCATGTGATCAACTAATCTACTTCAATGTTGATTGACTTAAAAACATCAATGGAGATGTGGACTTGTAAACCAGTTGACTATTCTTAGTTTCACACGCTTATAAGTCTTCTATATGTATTTTTAATTACTATTAAATATAAAAGAAATATTCAAGATCCATAAAATGAAAATTGACATAGTTATAGAGAAAGCGAATACATACTCCTCAATAGTTGTAGTCGACGAAAAATCTAGGGAAGAAACTGTTTCCATCAAAGCATAACTAGATATTTATGATAAAGTACTGATTGAGTCTAGACCATGATATCCAACATTGGATGAAATAGAACCAATATAGTACTAATACTATGTCACTAAGAGTAATATATTTTAATACTTATTGATGAGGGATATAAATTTATATTATTTTGTGGAGGTGACCTAGAGTCTAGATGTAACATCATAGATGACGGTGATGCGGGAGGATCTTGAATCCATAAATAATAATAATACATGATATATTTTTATTGACACATAGAAAGAAGGCTACCAGTAATAAATAAGATATTATGATAAAGCTGGAAGGAAATTAATAGGTGGAAAGATATCATGAGATATTGGTGGTTAATGGATACACTCGGATGGAAATTATCGATTTCAAAGAAATATTTTCTCCTATTTTTTGTATGATGAGTATTCAGATATGGATGGTGATGTGTGATACATAAAAATATCATCCTGATTTGTAGGATGTGAGGACTATTTTTCTCCATGGTGATCATGATAATGGAAACTATATGATCTAACTAGAATTTTCTTTTGAATAATGAAAAGAGAACTTGATTTTCATGTTGAACAATTTTTAATATAGTCTCAATTTGTAATTGATGTATTGGTACAAGAGGTTTGATTCCTATATCATGAGCCTTGGATATAGAAGAATTCATTCAAATACTTGTGTATATGACATAGGTTCTAATGGTAACGATTTCATCCTTCTTTAGTTTTATGTTGATTACATGTTGGTTTTGGGACCCAACAATGATCATATCTCGGAGAAAAAAGACACTGTTTTCCAGAGAGATTAGTAATAAAGGCTTGGTACTTGTAAACAATATTCTTGTGATATAGATTTACTGATAAAAAAATAGTGGAAATTATTGGTGATCAAAGAATAATTACTTGTATAAAGTCTTAAAACACTTCAACATGCAGGACTATAACCCAATATTTTCCCCTCTTCCAATTAATTACTTTATTATTATCTATAATTAGTCCTAGTAGTGAGCATAGAGGATAGAGATGTATCGAGTGTCGTATGCATCAAAATTGAGAAGTATATGGTTTGTTATGTTTTTTACTATAAAGACATGTAACATTCAATGAGTTGAGTTAGTCGGTATATGAATACAATAGCATTGGGATATAGTGAAGAGGATCTTGAGATACATCAATGAGACCTCATATTCCACATTATTTTATGGAGGATTATATTTTCATATTAAGGGTTATTTTATTTCATATTTTTAGGTGGTTGATATCGGAGAAAATCTGTTACTAGTTTTGTAATTTCTCTTATAGGAGGAGTTGTGAGGTATATTTCAAATTTACTATTATTTATGGTTTTATCCATTACTAAGGTAGAGTAAAAGGTAGTTATATAGTCTTATAATAATATTATTTGGATTATAAGGTTATTGGTGGATCTCGGGCATAGAAATGATCGTATTCTTATTGTTTTATGATTTTTAGAGTGTCTTCCACATTATAAAGAATCCATATTCTCATTCCAAGACAAAACACATAACTGTTTTGTACCATTTTTTTCAATATGTTGTAGATTAATCTAGTGTGGATAAACAAAAAATTCATACTAAGGAAAATATGACCTATTTCATGATAATGGTAATTAATTCTCATAAGTTCAGATGCCGGAAATCCTTGAGTGGCATTGCAGAGACGTAAGAAGCATGGTTTGACAAATAGAAAGAATGCAAGGATATATGATTGGATCTTAGTCAAATATCCAAGTAGGAGATATTTTGGATTTTTTTATTACGGAAGGTTAGATTGGTGAAGGTGAGTGGCCAACCCCACCTACTGGGCTGTAGTAAAGGAGGTACATGGGTGGAAGATAACATATATAAAGATCCCTCTCTCAGTAGTTTCATCATTAGCTACAATAAGTCACCTCATCTATCATTTGAGTATTCATTTATATGTGTGGTATTTTTTGAATAGATTCCCTGCAAATTTGATAAATATAATTATGATGGTTATTCTCCTTATAATTATTACAAAGTCTGTTCTCTAGTCATTTGTGGAAGGAGTATATGTTTTTTGTGTTGCTTGTAATCCTTTATGCCCATTCCTTTATTGTATAATACTTCCAAGGGTTAGCCTACATAATGAATTTGTGAATATCCACAGTTCCAATATTTTATAGTTTCTTTAGAGAGTTGTCACCATTTAAATAATATTTGTGTAGCAATATTAAACATTCAGTTATTAATCCCTGACGACATCAGATGTGATGCCCTTCTAATCGATGAATGAAGATGTGGACACTCCCCTGAGGTAGGGAGAGGGGGAAATATAAATGTGTTAATGAGGAGGGGTGGGTCATCCCATAGGGTGGATCATGAATGTTGTATATTATTTTGAGTACTTAGACCCCTTCATAATGAATATGGGGTTAAACAATTAATGTCTCACTATATTAATGTCAGACCCATAGACTAACTCGATGTCCCATGGGTTTAAAGAAAATAATATATAAAAACAACTTTTTTCCTAGGGAAACCTAATAATGTAGAATGAGAAAATAAATTTTCTTGACATTTTTTAGAAAATATTTAGTTTCAATTAACAATGACCCTAAAACAACAACAAAACCCTCTCTAATTTTATATCTTTGATGATTTGTGAGATTAATATCTTCTTAGGTGTTCCATTTAACCTAACCGTCCGAACCAGTTTATGGATAACAATATACTTACGCATATAGTTAATGATGAAACTAATATATATATATAATATTTATTATATATTCATATAATAATAAATATTATTTATTATATAAATTTATATGATACATAATTTTTTACACGTATCTATAATATATATTATTTATAAATGTATATAGGAAACTTTATGATGAATCTTTCCTATGAAAATTTCTAATGGAAATTTCATATGTAAATTTCCAAAAAAAAATTACACATTAGATTTTCACATAAAAATACAATTAAAATATATTAATACATAAATAAAAAGTTAATTTTTCATAAAAAAATTTCATTCAATATTTTCAGAGAAAATATTTTCTTACAAACATCCACTAAAAAATTAATCAGAATCACCACTTAAATTTATAATTCAAAATTCTACATGATTTTTATTATAATTATATTCAAAATTGGATTAAAAAAATTTAGAAATAAATGTAGGGATAAATTTTAATTGTAAATATAATAACACATATACAAATAATTTAATTTTTCAACAAAAAATTGAACTATAAATTTATATGGAAAGTCTCAATGAAAACATCGTATAGAAATTTGTAGTGAAAAGTTTCAAGGGAAATTTTTAGATTGACTACTCACTTAAAATTACAATGTATATGTAACTCCCTGACCCCAGTTACCCAGAGTCGGTGCATTATTACATAACATTGGCATGATCACAAAAGATCATGTCTCAAATGATCGATTATTTTAGTAGCCTTGGAATCACTAGATAATTTCATATGTCTTACATTACATGATAAAATGAAAAACCACAACAATATATTGTCTCCATAGACCACACTCATATCCACTCATACTATCCCTACAGGTCATTCATAAAATACTTCTTCACATCTTGTGAAAAATAAAACATAGAAAGGGGTGAGCTCAGATGCCCAGTAAGGATAACAATATAGCAGAAACTTTCATAAATATGCATAACCATTTAAGGCAATGTATGAACTAAAAAAAATCCCTTTAAACTTGAACATCAACATAATATGGAAAAAATAAAATGAAATAATTCCATTTATTTATTCACTTAGATATTCTACTAGTCTAGTAATCACATGCAATATCAATAACCACTTTTATAATGATGGAATGCATAATGACACACTATAATAACCACATAGTCAAGGCCTTGTACCAAGACTACAAATAAGATTTTGTCAAGGCCTTGTGTCAAGACACTAGTTTGTCTAATTAGACCTAACGATGAATCTTGGAGCTATATAAGGCTTTACCCTTCACTTATTAAGTCCAATTCATTCCTCATATGAATAGGTTTATACATAACATAAACATTCGTATTAAAACTAGCATACAAAATGTCAATACTTTCTCCATAAACCATGAATGGTATAAAAATAACACATCCACAGTCAAACATATTACAAAACCTTAAATACAGTATATAAGTTTTTTATCATAATAAATCAACTTCAAATGAGCTTAAAATCCATCAAAGGATGTTGACATAGATGAAATCAAAACTATTTTAGAGAAATATCTCTTTTTTAAATTCATTTAAAACTCACATAATTATAAAATAAAACATTTACTTTAAAAATATACAAATTATATTTTAAGGGAAGGTTTAACGATTTTATAATGGCAAAAAATAGCCACACCCACCGTATAAGTCAAAAAATACATTCTTACCTTAATTTTGGAGAAAATGATAAAAAGGAGCTTGTTTGGGAAATGACAGAATGTTTCCTTTCAAACCATTTTATAAAAAGTCAAAAAAGTGTATAAATGACTTTAACCCATAGTATAGTAAATAGTAAAAATGTTTTAGAATAAATTTTTAAGAATCATGGATGTGGATGATAAAGAGGTCCTAGTAGGTAATTATATATAAACAATCTCGAATAATGAAGAGATTGTGAAATAAACCCTTACCTTGTACTTTTACTTGGTAGAGGGTAGTTTAACATCCTTTATAATAGTTAAATAACTGTTATTAAATTATAAAAGGATCATATACATAAATATGATATCATATATGATCTTTTAATATTTCTTTGTTAATAAAATTTTAGTATTATCGTCGTTTAACTGATTCGTTTTCCTTTATATGCTTTTTTACGCAAGACATGTTTGTTATGGATAGGTTGTATCATATTCATATACAGAATGATATTAGGTCCTAAAAATTAATTTTAATCATAAAATGAGAATTATTATTGAATGGATACGATGGGGAAATGAATCCCATCGTGTTCGTGGAGACGGTAATCCGTACGTACGCACTAACTCTACTTCCATTTCTTTTTTCTTTTTAAAAGGAAATCAAAACCAAATGATAAATAGGTATATTATTATTCCAGTATAATATAATATATTATATATGTTACTTATGTTCATTAACACCATCCTTCATACATTCCATGTATGGTATGAATGAGTCATATCACTTTGAGGGGGCGGTAGTCCGCACTTCCTCAAATGAAATTATCGAATATATATACAACATGAATGGAATAATGATCTTCTATAAAATGGAATTATATAATATTATATATAAAATAAATATAATTAATATCATATTTAATTACACTTCCATCATAATGGTCACCATGAGAGGTCATAGGAGATAATTGAACAATCATCATTTCGTGAGGCGTTTGGTTGTCATCCACAGAAACATTATGTTATTCACCCATTAGATGGAGGTGTGTGTAATTGTAGTTCAAATACATTTTATAACAATATCCTAGTATACTGAGTATACTGGTTTTGTTACAAAACAAATGAATAAGATGAATTTAGGGGTTGGAGAAGAAATATAAAAGAAAAGAAGCTAGGAGAAATTGTTACCTTTAATTTGGGTAACTCCCATTGGTTTGAACCTAAAAAGACTCTTGATGTTCTTTATTCCTAAGGTAATTCTTCTAGGAGGAGGAGTGGGATGTAGGGAGATTAATTGGGCAGAGGATGGATGATCCAAAAGTCTTGAGATGTGTGAGGAATTGGTTAGAAGTGGTGTCGTTTTATAAGAGTGAGGAGGGACTCATTAGGAAAGATTGAAAATATTATTTTATTATATAATGATATTTAGTTTCTAAAGGTCAAAAACTCATTAAAGTTGATGATAAGATGACTAATGATCGAAACGAAATCATCCAATAAAAATTGGATGGGTTTTGGATATTATTTTAGTCTTTATAATCTTATTTATTTAAATCCTTTTTTATGAGGTAAACACTACATCATTATTGTGTCATTAATAATTTAGTTTATTATATGTCTAAAAATTATAAAAAAATACCATGATGTAGGAAATCGTATTATCTTTATAATGAATATTTATAGTCTAAAATATAACATATATAACCCTATGTAAAAATTATTTTTCTAAAAGATATATGCTTATGTCCTTTTTGTAATTACTTTAACTTAATTAATATAAAGTGTCATTATAACTTACAAGTGGCTCCATGGGGTCCCAAAATCGACACAAATATTTCCATTGTCGTATATGTGTCAAAAAATTGGGTTAGGACACATTTTAGTGTAATTTAGTATTATCATAATATTATTTTCTACCCTTACTTACCAGATATTGCCTTTAACCATGGTAAATAAAATATTTATCAAAGTAATTATTCAAAATGACTAAAAATAAAAGTGAACTATTTACACAACTTGGCCCTCCTGATTATAAATATGGAATCTATTTTTCTAAATTCAAAACACAGAAGTGGTAGAAATTAATTTAAAATTAATTCCTGCTGTCAAAACAAAAAGCGTGTTTTTAAGAAATAATAACAATCAGAAGATTGACACTTGTTTATGTCCGGTTTAAATGTGAAATTATGTACAATGACCAAAATTGTATTAAATGGTAAAAATATATTCTAAATAAACCTTTAAACCACTCAAATTCATAATTTATCACTATTAATTATTTCAATTATAAAAGTTGTTTTTAATTAAAATTTATTAAATTTCGCTATTCATCAAAATATGAAAGTTTTCAGAAAAGTACCAAAATGACACCCTAGGTAATTTCGATATTCCAAATCCAAAAATTAATTTTATTTTGAAAGATTAAATTTATAAAATTTAAAAAAGTGGGTATTACTATTCAAAACGGTTAGTTTTATTGGTCACAGTGTGTTAGAATCTCAAAGTTGCGTACAATGAAAGCTACTGCATTATTCAAAGGGAAACATACCATGGATTCTTGGGGGTATACATTATCCCCACCTTAAAATAATTTCATCCTCAAAATCTCTAGAATATAATTTAATAAAAATACTCTGATGATTCTTCATCATAAGTTCCTCAGGTTCCCACAATTCCTCTTCCATCTTATGGTTTCTCCATAAAACATTTACCAGACGAGTC
Organism: Viscum album; assembly: GCA_963277665.1. Taxonomy (NCBI): domain Eukaryota; kingdom Viridiplantae; phylum Streptophyta; class Magnoliopsida; order Santalales; family Viscaceae; genus Viscum; species Viscum album. The sequence continues at coordinate 540,846,961 of OY728156.1, forward strand.
GTCCGGTTTCTCACCACTTGTTCTCTGGTATCAAGAATCCTAACAGGCTCTTCGCAATAAGATAGATTGGGTTCTAGTTCTAATTCCTTATAAGTAAGTACATGCATTGGGTTAGGCAAGTATGTCCTCAACAGTGATACGTGGAATACATCGTGAACTTTGGTGAGACTTGGCAGCATTTCCAAATGGTAAGCTACAACCCCAATTCGTTCTAGAATTTCAAAAGGTCCTATGTACCTGAGACTCAATTTACCTTTCTTACCAAAATGTATAACTCCCTTCCATGGAGGTACCTTTAAGGAAACATAATCTCCTACCTAAAATTCCAAATCCTTCTTTCGATTATCGGAATAGCTCTTCTGCCTACTTTGAGCTTCTTTGATGTGGTTTGGGATTACCTTCAACTTTTCCATCGTTTCCTCCACCAGTTCTGGGCCTACAAGATTTCTTTCACCAACATCATTCCAACAGGCTGGTGTGCGACATCTCTTTCTGTATAACGCTCTATACGGTACCATCTGAATACTTTAATGGAAGACATTTTTATAGGAAAATTCTTCCAGAGGTAAATATTGATCCCACATACCCTAAAAGTCAAGTGAGCAAGATCCCAACATGTCTTCTAAGGATTGAATAATCCATTCTGATTGTCCATCTGTTTAATGCTGGTAGGCAGTGCTCAAACAAAGTTTAGTATCCAGGTAATTCCGAAGACTTTTCCAGAATATTGAAGTAAAACGTGGATCATGATTAGAAACAATCGATAGGGGTACTCCATGAAGTCTCACTACTTTATTAATATATAGTCTTGCTAGACATTCAAGTGGTAGATATTCTCTTGTAGCAAGAAAATGTGCTCACTTGGTAAGACGATCAACAATGACCCATATTTCATCATTCCTTCTAAGAGTCTTTGGTATCCCCAAGCCAAATGATATCATAATATTATCCCATTTCCACTCAGGTATTGGAAGAGTATTCATGACTCCTCCAGGCTGTTGCCTTCCATGATTCACTTGTGGGAAAACCATACATCTTGACACAAAATCAGCAATATCTCTCTTCATGTTGTCCCACAAAAAATGTTCCTTCAAATATCTATGCATATTAGTGCTACCAAGGTTTATAGAGAAATTGGAACTATGAGCATCATCCAACAATTCCCTTTTTAGAACAGGTATATCAGGAACACAATTTCTCTTCCCAAATTTCAAAATTCCATCTTCAGACACAAAGTCACTCAATCTCCCATCATTCACAGCTTTAATCTTCTTTTGAAACTCTTCATCACTGGTCTGAGAACCCTTTATCCTTTCTGATAATGATGGTTTGGTAGCCATTTGAAAAAGTATTGATGTTTCACTTTCCATGGTGATTCCCATATCTATCTTTACTAGATCCATGAAAATAGGATCCCTCGCAACTCTCATCCTATTCAAAACTCCATGATCTTTTCTACTCAAAGCATCTGAAACCTTATTTACCTTCCCCAGGTGGTAGTGTATCATGAAATCATAATCATTGAGTAGTTCAAGCCATATCATTTTCCTCATGTTGAGTTTTTTCTGTGAGAAAATATACTTCAAACTCTTGTGATCAGTATAAATCTCACATTTCTCAACATAGAGATAGTGTCTCCAAATATTCAATGAAAATATTACAGTTGGTAACTCAAGATAATGAGTAGCATAGTTTTTTTCATGAATTTTTAGATGTTGTGATGCATAGGCAATAACCCTATCATTATGCATAAGGACACAACCAACTCATTTCTTCAATGCATCACTATAAATAACAAACCCATCATTCCCCGATGGTAGAGTTAATATCGTAGCATTGACTAATATTATCATCAGTTCTTCAAACCATTCTTCCCACTCTTTTTTCCAAACAAATTTAACCCCTTTTCGTGCGAGCTTCGTTAATGGGTTATCCAATTGGGCAAAATTCTGGATGAAACATTGATAATATCCTGCTAAACCAATAAAACTATGTACCTCAGTTATACTCGTTGGTGCTGGTCATTAATGGATTGATCATGTCTTAGAAGAATCAACAGAGATTCCATTCTTAGAGACAATATAGCTAAGAAAAGAAATATCCTAAAGCCAGAATTCACACTTGCTAACTTCCCATATAATTCATGACTTCTCAGTGTCTTAAGGATAATCCGTAGGTGATTTTCATGATCTTCGTTTCTTTTGGAGTATACCAAGATATCATCAATAAATTCCACTACAAAATCATCACGATATTCTTTGAAAACTTTTTTCATTAGATCCATGAATACAGAGGGTGAATTAGTCAATCCAAAAGGCATTACTGTAAACTCGTAATGCCCGTACCTGGTTCAAAATGATGTCTTTGGAATGTATTTCTTCTTTAGACACAACTGATGGTATCTAGATCGAAGGTCAATCTTTGAAAAGTATTGAGCTCCATTCATTTGATCAATTAAATCATCTATGTGAGGTAAGGGATACTTGTTCATTATTTTTATAACATTGATTTCTATATAGTCGATACATAACCTCATAAACCCATCTTTCTTCTAAAAAAAAGGACAGGGTCTCCCCATAGAGAAAAACTGGGGCGGATAAATCCCTTATTACTCAATTCCTCATGTTGTTTCCTTAATTCCAATAATTCTACAATGTCTATTATATAAGGGGTCTTCGATATATGCCATGAACTAGGAATTAAATCAATAGAAAACTCAATTTATCATTCTGGAGGATATCTAGTTAAATCATCCGGAAACACATCTACATATTCTTTCACAATAGGTACATACTCTATTTAATCATTCCTTTCCTCACCCACCATCATTTTATTCTCTTCCTCCCCAATAATTGAATTTATTTGAGCTAATGGGGGTGTATCTAGATTAGAATTAGGTGGTGATGATTCTGCTCTAAAGATAAGGAGTTCGTTATCATCATCATCAAAAATTGTAACCATCTTCTTCTTACAATAAATCTTTACATCATAGTCCAAAAGCTAATACATAACGAGGATAATATCAAACTCAATCATAGATATGACGATGATATCAGCAGATAAAGAACATTTATATGCTCTAATGGGGATGAATTCACAAAAATTTGTTACGATGATACTTACCTTAACAGTTTTGACTAAAAACTCCCTTGTAAAATCAAATTGGAAATATCTAATTTTCTTAGTAAACTGGGAAGATATGAAAAAATGTGATGATCTAGAATCAAATAAAGCATTGTCTAAACATGAGGAAACTATTAAATTACCTGCCACCACATCTTTTTGGACTTCTACCTCAGCAGTAGTGATAACATAAACATGGTCTTGATCCCTTGGCCTTTTCTGTGGTAAGTTCCCCTGACGCTTAGGACATTCATTTTTATATTGTCCCATTTCCCTACAATTGTATAATTGAACATCGGTAGCTTCTTTCTTCCCCTTGAAATCACGAGTTTGGTGGCCTTTTTCACCACACATATAATAGATTCACATTCTCTTCAAACAAGTACCAGGGTGTTTCTTCCCACATTTAATATAGGATGGATGTTCTGCTTTTCCCTTCATCCCCTTATTTTCATTCCCAAAGTGATCGACATATCTCTTCTTCTCTTACTTTGCTTTAATGTCATAATTTTTAGATAATTCATTTTCTTTCTTGATAGCACATGAGACAATATCATCGTACGATGAGAAGGATTGTGAGACTAATGCTCGATGAAGGAATGGTTTTAACCCATCAAAGAAATGATCAATATTACTTCTTGGGTTACATATATAATCTACAGCATTCATCATAAACCTTGTAATGTTAGCCTCATACTTTGTGACATTCTCTTCCTCCTTTTTCCTCAGACTCAAAAATTGCCTTTCCATATCTACTCGATGGTCACGAGGAAAGTATTTTTCTAATAAAATCTCTTTAAAATCCATCCAATCCATAATTGATACTTCATCATCTTCCTTCATGTTTTGAATCAATGACCACTATTTATTATCATCTCTAGTGAGGCAGTAAACTACCATGATAACTTTTTCCCTTTTACTACTCCCCAAGGAATGTAATATTTTCTCTAAGGAAATTATCCATTACTCAACTACTAGTGGATCTGTACCCCCATTGAATGTTGTTTTTTGTTGCCTCATGAAGTGATATAACATTGATCCTCCACACTACGAATCAGGGCGCTCCATACGGGTATGGTTATTATTCATAACCTGAGTGAGTTGTCCCAGTATGGTGATAAGCTGATTAGAACTGGTTGTATCACCAACTCCCCTATAATTATCTTGAGCAGGGGGGAAATACCTACATGGATTTCATGCATTGATACAGTTTACATTCCATCCACTAGGAACCAATTCTAAACAATGGCATAAACTAGATCAGTTTATGAATCGAAATACATAATTCAAAACTTGTAAATCACTTAGCATAAATTGAAAAGTTTATTGATATAATCCATAATCATAAAAATGTTTTATTTGAGGAAGTATATTCTCATAAACCCTTCATAATGGTTAGTAAATAAAATGATAATTGTCCTAATCATATCCCTTGGGAGTGTCGTAACCAAGTGTGCAGCAAGGCCCGTTGTCGTGCACTAGTTCCCGTTCGAGTCTAGCTCAAAGCAGTGTTTTTGGTTTTTACCCCAAGGTACATCTGTGCCAGTGCTCCTCTATCTGATCGTATCCAGACATGGATGTATTTCTTGGAAAACTCACAAAATCTCTAAAATACCAAAATTTTAGGAAGTTCATATATACTAATTCTCAAATTCCATTGTAGGTATATGTGATCTAATCAAAGCTTATATAAATCTAGTTTCCAAGGTTTGTACTAAACTTCCTCTGATACCAACTGTAACTCCCTGACCCCAGTTACCCAGAGTTAGTGCATTATTACATAACATTCTCATGATCACAAAAGATCATGTCTCAAAAGATCGATTAGTTTAGTAGCCTTAGAATCACTAGATACATTCAATTGTCCTACATTACATGAAAAAATGAAAAACAAAAACAAAATATTATCTCTATTGACCACACTCACATCCCTTCATACTATCCCTGTAGGTCATTTATAAAATACTTCTTCATATCTTGGGAAAAATAAAACATAGAAAGGGGTGAGATCAGATGCCTAGTAAGGATAAAAATACAGCGGAAACATTCATAAATAATCATAAACATTTAAGGCAGTGTATAACTAAAAAAAGCCTTTTAAATTTGAAATTCAGAATAATATGGGAAAAATAAAATGAAATAATTCCATTTACATAATCACATGGATATTCTACTAGTCGAATAATCACATGAAATATCAATAACCACTTTCATAATGATGAAATGCATAATGCCATACTATCATTACCACATAGTCAAGGCCTTGTTCCAAGACTAAAAATAGGATTTTATCAAGGCCTTGTGCCAAGACACTAGTTTGTCTCATGAGACCTACCGATGAATCGAGGAGCTATAGAGGGCTACACCCGTCACTTATTAAGTCTAATGCATTCCTCATATGAACAGATTTAAACATAATACAAACATTTGTATTAAAACTAGCATACCAAATGTCAATACATTCTCCATAATCCATGAATGGTATAAAAATAACACATCTAAAGTAAAACATAACACATAACCTTAAATACAATATAGAAGTCTTGTATCATAATAAATAAACATCAAATAAGTTTAAAATCCATCAAATGATGTTGACATAGATGAAATCAAAACTATTTGAGAGAAATATCCATTTTTTAAAATCATTTAAAAGTCACATAATTATAAAATAATACATTTACTTTGAAAATATCCTTATAAGCTTGTAAGGGAAGTTTTGGTGATTTTATAATGGAAGAAAATAGCTCCACCCACCATATAAGTTAAAAAATACATTCTTACCTTAATTTTGTCGAAAAGGATAAATATGACATTGTTTGGAAAATGACGGAAAGATTCCATTCAAACCGTTTTATAAAAATTTAAACAAGGGTATAAATTAATTTAACCCATAGTATAGTAAATAGTAAAAATGTTTTGGAATAAATTTTTATGAATCATCGATGTGGATGATAAAGAGGTCCCAGTAGATAATCACATATAAACAATCTCGAATAATGAAGGGATTGTGAAATAAACCATTACCCTGTAATTTTTCTTTGTAGAGGGTAGGTTAACCTCATTTAAATAGTTAAATAATTGTTATTAAATTATACAAGAATCATATACATAAATATGATATCATATATGATCTTCTAATATTTCTTTGTTAATAATATTTTCGTATTATCGTCATTTAATTGATTTGTTTTCCTTTATATGCTTTGTTACGTAAGTCGTGTTTATTATGGATAGGTTGTATGTTATTCATATCCAGAATGACATCAAGTCCTTAAACATTACTTTTAATCATCAAATGAGAATTATTCTTGAATGGATATTATGGGGTAATGAATCTCATCGCGTTCGTGGAGACAGGAATCCGTACGTACACACAAACGCTACTTCCATTTCATTTTTCATTTTAAAAGGAAATAAAAACCAAATTATAAATTTGTATATTATTATTCCAATATAATATAATATCTTATATATGTAACTTTGTTTCATTTACACCATCCTTAATACGTTCCATGTATGGTATGAATGAGTAATATAACTTTGAGAGGGCAGTAGTCTGCACTTCCCAAATGAAATTATCGTATATATATACAACATGAAACGAATAATGGTATGATATAAAATGGAATTTCAAAAGATTATATATAAAATAAATATCATATTTAATCACAGTGCCATCATAATGGCCACTATGAGAGGTGGTAGGAGATAATTTAACAATCATCGTTTCATGAGGCGTTTGGTTTCCATCCATAGAAACATTATGTTTTTCACCCATTATATGGAGGTGTGTGTAAGTGTAGTTCAAATAATTTTTATAAAAATATCATAGTATATTTATTATACTGGTTTTGTTAGAAAAGAAATGAATAAGAAGAGTTTAGGGGTTGGATATGTAAAATAAAAGAAAAGAAGCTAAAAGAAATCGTTACCTATAATTTGGGGAACTCCCTTTGGTTTGAACCAAAAAAGACTCTTGAAGTTATTTCTAACTAAGGTAAGGATTCTAGGAGAAGGATAAGGATGTAGGGAACTTAATTTTGAAGAGGTTGGATGAGACAAATGGCTTCAGAGGTGTGAGTAATTTGTTAAAAGAGGTGTCCTTTTTTAAGGGGGAGGAGGGGCTCTTTAGGAATGATTGAAAATATTATTTTATTATATAATGATATTCGGTTTTTAAAGGTCCAAAACTCATTAAAGATGAAGATAAGATGACTAATGATCCAAATGAAATCATCTAATAATAATTGGGCAGGTTTTGGGTATTATTTTATTCTTTATAATCTTATTTATTTAAATCATTTATTAATGAGATAAACATTACATCATTATTGTGTCATAAATAATATAGTTTATTAGATGTCTAAAAATTATAAAAAAATAACATGATGTAGGAAATATTTTTAGTTTTATAATGAATATTTATAGTTTAAAAGATAACATATATAACACTATGTAAAAATTGTTTTTCTAAAAGATATATGCTTATGTCAATTTTGTATTTACTTTAACTTAATTAATAAAAAGAGTCATTATCACTTACAAGTGGCTCCATAGGGTTCCAAAATCGACCCAAAAATGCCCATGGTCAGACATGTATCAACCAATAGGGTTAGGACACGTTTTAGTGTAATATAGTATTATTATAATATTATTTTTTACCCTTATTTACCAGATTTTCCCTTTTACCATGGTAAATAAAAAATTTACCGAAGTAATTATTCAAAATGTATAAAAATAAAAGTTACCTATTTACAAAATTTGGACATACTGATTCTAAATATGGAATCCATTTTTTTAAATTCAAAACACAAAAGTGGTAGAAATTAATTTAAAATTAAATCCCGCTGTCAAAACAAAAGGCGTGTTTTTATGAAATAATAAATATCAAAATATTGAAACTTGTTTATGTCCAGTTGAAAAGTGAAATCATGTCCAATGACCAAAATTTCATTAAATGATAAAAATATATTATAAATATACTTTAAAACCACTCAAATTCATAATTTATCACTATTAATTATTTCTATTAAAAAAGTTGTTTTTAATTAAAATTTAATAATTTTTACTATACATCAAAATATGAATGTTTTCAGAAAATTACCAAAATTTCATCCTAGGATAATTTCAATATTCTGAATCAAAAATGAAGTCCATTTTGGAAGGTAAAATTTTTAAAATCTCAAAAGTGGTTATTACTATTCATAACGGCTAGTTTGATTGGTCATATTGTGTTAGAATCTCGAAGTTGCGTACAATACAAGCTATTGCATTATTCAAAGAGAAATGTACCGTGGAAGCATGAGGTGTTACATTATATATATTAAAACATAAATAAATTAAATTCTTATAAATTAAAACTGAAATTAAAATATATTAATACATATATTAAAAATGTAAAATTAACTGAAAATTTTTAATGAATTTTCGCAGAAAAAAAATTAGTAAAAATTTCCACTAGAAATGTTTAATTCAAATATCCACTTAAATCTCCAATTAAAATTTCATTTTATTATAATTATAATTACAATTTGATTATAAAAAACCTATAATAAATACATGCTCACATTTTTTAGTTCAAATATATTAACACATTAATAATTTAATTTTTCACTAAAAATATGAACTTTAAATTTAATTATAATTATAATTTGATTATAAAAAACCTATAATAAATACATGCTCACATTTTAAGATAATTTCTTTTTATTAGTATCTTATTTATTAAATTTTTTTAAATTACTTATAAAAATTTATAATTATATATATATTTTTATTTTAAAATGGATTAATGGACATTATAGTATTTAATTGTATGATGTTATCAAAAATCATAAAAAAATTTATTTTAACACATATTCTATTTTAAAATAAAATACTAAAAATTATTCTATATTTTAAAACACTATAAAAATATATGAATATTTATATATAATAGATGAAAAAAATAAAATTAGACTACATAAATCAAAATATCAGAAAATTGTTGTATTTCAAACAAAAGGGCAGTCTTTTAAGTCTATTTTAATTATTATTACATAAATTTTGTTTACATGAATCCTATATATTAATCTTCTATCACACTCCAAATAAACAAAAAGTTTATCCATCATGCGTCCAACAAAACCATCTTATTCAAAACCCAACATGAGTCAATATTTTCCCATATTTATGTATGATTTTATGAAACATGGTTTTTTTCTCACAATCATGATAATTTATTGGGCTACCTTATATTATTTTATTTTTGAAACATAATATTTTTTGGAATAATATTAAAAATTACGAGTCAATGGGACCTTCAGACACCTGAAGGTCTTATCATATCATGATGTGGGTTTTTACTAGTTTAGATGAATAGATGATCTCCTCCCTGATTTTCAAGGTATTGATATAGTTCTGCATGTCAACTAAAGAAGAATCATTTGTGGATCTCCCCTTGTTCAATTTTTCTAAAGTAACAAATCTTCTTGATCATCCCCTTGTGGCTCAGTTTGGGGTTCTCCATCCCTCTTTTCAAGATTTTAACCTCCACTGCAATTCTTATTGGGGCCTATAGAGGCGTGTGATTATTGGTATTCTAGATGAAATTCATTTTATCATCTAGCTCTCTGATGAGGATGATTTTGTTAGGGAAGTGTCTCAAGTCACTCGAATATTACCTCGTTTCAATTCATTTTTCCAATATTGTCTTTTGATTTCTCTTTGAACTATGATCTACCAATCTTGGCTGTTTGGGTTTGCTTCCACATTTTTCCATTCCCATTCCCAAATATTTTAGTATTGATACTTCTTGGATATTTTATGGGGTGTTTCCATTATTCATATTCACAAACATGTTCAATGAAATATACGATTGTTTCTTGGATCTGCATTATGGTAAAAATAAACATACTTCCCACCGAGTATATCTAGATTGTTATTACAAGAGAAATTCCAAATAATAAATAAATTTAAGTTAATTTCATTTTATTAGTATATTTAAAATATGTTCTTATCCCATAGATTAGTAAAATTAAAAAGATGATAAGAATTGAAGGGACATACCAGAATTTGATTGAGATATAACTAGAATAGGCATGAAATTTTAAATAGGGATAAAAAATTTATTAATTGTTTTTTATTTAATTAATTTTCAAAGTCCATAAATTTAACAATTATATCCCTCATTATCCCATTATAATAATATTAAACAAATATAACAAGATTGATTCCAACATTCTCCCCCAAAATTCATGTGATATTAATTTTTGATGTTTAATATCCATTCTTTCATTATGAAAATTTATATCTATTCTATCATATATAAAATATTAATCATAATAATAGATAATGTCCATATGAGTCATCACAGTTTTATATTCTCTATTAATATACGCCCTTCCATGGGCTATAATATTGAAAATTTTCCAATCATAATTAAAATGGGATATATATAATTGGAAAAATGATAATATCTTTATTTAAGACTATGTATGTAATCATTATTTAATTAATCCTTGCATACTTGATGAAAAAATATGAAACATGTTCAATACAATTATATTTCCAAGTATCAACCATAATAATATTAATTTTCAATAGATACAATGAATCCTACTCAGTGATAATGCCCATACATTCAATATGTCCAATAAATGTCTTGGGTGGAAATCAATTTTTTAAAGGCTCAAAAATCATAATATTTTTTCTAATATGTTCAATTGAAACCTTATGTTTTTTTAAATTCATTATTAACATCAATTTCCTTTAATTACATGTGTTTAGATCCTTTGGAATATCAGTCAATCTTGGAAAAAAATATTGTTGTGGTATTGTCACATTAAATTTCATGGGATTAGAGATACTGTTAATAATTCCACATCTTGAAATAAAGTTCCACTACAACAACCTTGAATTTTAGTTTCAAATCATGATACAAATTCATCTTCTGTGGTCGAATAATTTATTATCAATTTTTTTTCACTTTTCCATGATATTAATCCTTTTTCTAGAAGATACACATAACCAAAAATGGATTTCTTGTATCAACAGAACCAGATAAGTATAAATCCGAGTATCCAATCACCTCAAGATCATAGGATATTTTATATGTTATAAATTGATCTTATATTACTTATAAATATCTTAAAACTCTATAAAATCTTATTTATGTATGACTTTTGAGATAATATTAATAAAACATTAGTTCTATAATGAAATATTTCTATTCCAATCACATACTTGGATTCTCCCATTTCATTCATTCTAATATTAATAGAGTAATCTCTTAGTCTCAAAAAATAAACCAAGATAATTTGAAGTTATAAATATGTTATAAAAATATATAATCAAGAATATAAATTTAATCCACTTATCTAATGATATATACACCGTTCAACGATGTTTTCCTTAAATCCAAAAGATAAAATTGTATCAATAAAGCTAACATACCATTGATGGGAAGCCTGTTTTAGTCCTCATATTTACTTATTTAATTTACATACAATGTTTTCCATTACTTTAATGGAAAAACCTATTGGTTGATCCATGTATGCATCTTCCTATATGTTTCCATTTAGAAATATTGTTCTAACATCTATTTGATGTAACTATAAATCAAATTGAGCTACCAATTCCATAATAATTTTGAAAAAAATCATTCATAGAAACTGGTGAGAAGGTTTCCTTATAGTCTATAACATCTTTTTGAGTGAATCCTTTAGAAAAAAGTCTAGCCTTGTAACAATCAAGGTTACCAAGAGAGTCATGTTTGGTAATGAAGACCCACTCACATCCAACTCTCTTGCATCCTTTAGAAAAGTTTATAAGGTCCCATACATTAATTTGTTACATAGAATTTAACTCATGTTTCATGGAATCTATCCATTTATCATAATTATAAAAGTTGATGGCTTGAAAATATGAAATTGGATCATTATCAAGGACAATATAATTTTCTATTTCATGCAGATATACCACACAATCATGAGAAATAGCTAACCTTCTTTCACTTTAAGATCTTTTTAACACTATTTCTTGTGGTTCTTAAACCATTTCTTCATTTTTAATTTTAAAAACATTCTGTAGTTGATTTATATGATTATTTTGAGATTCAATAATTTGAGGAAAAACAATATGTGAAGTTGAAATACAAGGATATGGAACTTGAATTCTAAATTCATTAATTTCAACTTTTTTTCAAAAATCACTCCCCTGGATTCACCATTCATGAAAAATATTTCATTTCAAGTTTAAAAATTCTAGTATTGTGTTTAGGATAAAGAAATATATAAACCTGTGATTTATCTTGATAACCAATGAAATATCCATTGATATTTCTTGAATATATTTTACTTTTTTGGGATTATATGATTTTATTTCTTCTTACTACCCAATATATGTAGGTTTCTTAAACTAGGTTTTCTATCAGTCCAAATATCTAAAGGAGTATTTGGAACTGATTTACTCAGAACCTTATTTAAGAAATACAATGCAGTTTTTAAAGCATACATCCAGAATCATATGAGTAAAGAATAATTACATAATGTACTCCTACCCCTATCCATTAATGGTCTATTATTCCATTCAACTACACCATTTTGCTGTGGTGTACCTAAGATAGTGTATTCTGCACATATGACATGACTTTCTATAAACATTGCAAATAGACCAAGGTTTTTTCCACTTTCATCAAATCTTCCACAATATTTACCATCCTATCAGACCTTAGGACCTTCACCTTTTTACTAATTTCTTCTCAACTTCATTTACATATGTTTTCCGAGCATATATTGCTTGATATTTCTCATGAAATAAATAGACAAGTCTATAACGTTAAAAATCATGCATAAATGTGATAACGTATTTTTAGTTATCAAAATAATTGACATCAAAAGGTACATATATATCGATATGTATGATCTCATAGAGTTTATGACTTCTTGTTACCCATTTATTTGTGTGTTTTATTTTTTCCCTTTAATAAAATCTACACAAATGTTTAGGTTGGTAAAATCCAATTTTAGAAGGATTTCAAACTTATTCAATATATATAATTATTTTTTGGAAATATGACCTAAACATTTATTCCATTAAATAAAGAGACTTTTAAGTTAATAAACTACATTTTGTACTAGAATTAGAATGAAATGTCAGAAGTGTTTCAATGTAAATAATATCAATATTTAGTTTATATAAATCATTGTAAAATAAAATAGATCCAATCATTCTTGTATGCTTAAAAAAACAAAATATTCAATCCCAAAATTAAAAAAATTATCCAGCAGTATCATGTATTGATTAGGAAACCAAATTACTAGATACAATAGGTAAATAAAATATTTCACATAATTCCAAACTATATCCACTATCAAGGATTATACAGTAATTCCTTACATCTTCCACTCGAACCTTCACTCTATTCCCCCATGAAGATCATCTTTTCAGTTTGGCCTGTGATATGGGTAGAAGGGAATCCCTGAATTGTATTTGAAACATGATTCATACACCCATAATCAATCGAACATGTATTATGTTTAACTTTAGCTTTGTTTTATTCATAACATATATAATCATGTTTCTTACTATTATTTTCAAACAAATACTTATGTTTCAGAAAATCCTTTTGGAAATGTCCAACATTCCCAAAAAAATGGAATTTATCTTTATTTTCGTTCTTCTAGTTCTTTCTAGGGGACTCATTAACCATAAATTGTCCATTTCCTTTATATTTTTTTATAACATGCTTATTTCCTCCTTGATGATTAACATAATTGACATAGTGGATTACATGAATCTTTAAATGTATTTCTTCTTGAACTACCATACTATGAAATTCATGCACATTCCATTTATAATTCATGTTGTTGTAGTTTATTTGGAATTGTCCATATTCATATGGTATTTTTTTTAGGACAATATGTACAAGTAATATTTCAACAAAATCCATTTCCAAATACATAAGTCCTTGTATAATATTTTTCATTTCAATGAAATGCTCCTAAATTATATGAGAACCATCAATCCTCATTCTTGCCAATGTATTCATTATTGTCACAAAAAAAGAGGTTTTTCAATAGTTTGAGGTTGTTTCCCACATATTTCATAAATTCTTTAGCATTTTTAGTTTCAGAGAGACCTAACATGATGTCACTTGCTATGCTCATTCGCATAAACATCATATATAATCCTTTATAACATTCCCATGATGCATAATATACTATATCATCATTTCTACTATCATTCGTTGTCGAATGAGGTTTCTCTACTCATAGTGCTAAATAAAAATCAAATACACCAAGGTGAAATTGGATTTTCACACTCAAATCATATAAATTTAATCTTTTAAATACCAAAAAATTTGATGTTTGTATGTGAAATGTTGACGAAAAGATATCTACAGTAAAAACATGCTTAAAATTTATTTTTTGAAATAATAATAATACATTGTTTCAAAGAAATTATTTAATATAAATGGGTATTAGTGTTCTTCTTTTGGTGATACACTAATACACAAAAAAATGGTACTAATTAATTTAACATTATTTGTAAATAATATACACATCTATCTGATTTCTTTATGATCTTTGGATATATAAATAAATCTCATAATGTATATATATATATACATATATATTACCAAAAATTATATTCATAAAATATATGAATAGGTTAATTTCCTTTGGGATATTAATAAATATCTAAGAATAACAAATTTAAACTTCTCATAAAATATAATAATATTATCAAATTTATGAGCAATTAATAAATATCATTATAATATAATTATGGAACAATTTCAACATCATGATTTGACCACATTGGGGAATAAAAAATCTCATCCTGTAATATTCCAAATATAAAATAGAATAGCATAACATAATTATAAATATAAATAAATTTTAATAAATATAAACCCTTTTTTAAACAACCTTAAATTTATTTGGCATAAAATATACAAGTTTAATACTTATTTAAAATAATTAAAAATCAATATTATAAATATTATATATTTTTTAATTAAAACATTTAACACTTTCCAACATCTAAAATAGAATATATATATACAAATAATTATTTTTTTCTCATCCAAATAATGAAAATAATTTTTTACAAGAAGTGTATCCCATTTAATATGAAATAATAATAATAAATAAATAAACCAAATTCTAAAAACATGAGGAGGATTTCAAAAAAATAAAAGTTTACAGGATATTCATAATTGAAATTTCCATAGATTTAAAAACCAATTCAAAATAACAATAATAAATAAATAATAGATTTAAAAATAAAAAACATGAGAAGAGGAAGAATATTGGGATTCCCAAAAAAAGCACATCATATTTGGGAAGAGAAAAATAAATGCACAATAGATTTATAATTTAATAATAATAATAATAATAATAATTGCATAGTTGATTATCAAATAATGAATCAACACTAAATTTTTTTCAATAATTGTAGAGAGATTAAACATATTATAATTTAATAAAAAAATGCACAGTGTATTCTATAAACATAAAATTCCACCACAAACTATTGTAATTAATATTAACTATCCATTAAAATAAGGAATAATGAAATTAAATTTAAAGAAACATATTTCATATAGAATGTAGTCTAGATTTATTGTTATTAATTTAATGCAACACATAATAAATTTAAATATGGAAGACACATATTTCATAACCCTACTCTGATACCACATGTAAGTTAATTTCATTTATTTTTAGGATCATTAAATTTCTTTATCACATAGATAACTAAAATTCAAAAGAAGATAAGACATACCTTGATCCATTGGATCTTATAGATTTGAATCCCCTTGATTTTCTCCCACTTAAAAAGACATCTATAATTTTACTACTTTCTATTCCAAAGGATAAATGATAGAACGTACTAAAATTTTATTGAGACATAATTGGAAAGGGAGCAACCCTTTAAGTTTGCATAAAACAATTATTCATCAGTGGTTATTTAAATAACTTTTAATGTTCATCAATTTGACAATTACATCCATCATTATCCCTTTATAATAAAATTAAAAAAATATTATGTGATTTTTTCCAACAATATAGTGTATGAATCATGTATTGGTTATTGTAATTGGTGGATTTTTCAAGGGCATGATATGAACACCTACTGTAACATTCTAGATGAGATATTGTAAGGAATGATGGAAGTAGTACAGAATGGGGTTTTCATTGAAGGAGATTTTGTGAGTGTATCTGTTTTGAGGGGAGGTAAAGGTACTGAATCCTAGGAAACTCAGAAATATAATGTTGTGTGATAGGTACATGTCCAAAATAGAGTTTATTATAGAGAATAGGAAGTGGTTGTTATGCCTAAGAGAGATATAGATGCCCATATCATGGCTATATTTAAACATTATGATACTAGTAAGATCTAATCTATTAAGGAGTCCCTTGTTCATGTGAAATTGGCAAGGTTAGGATGGGCTTCAAATGTCCAGGACTGAGGGATACTCTGGCCCCCAGTTGATACTATTTGAAATAGGGTAAGGTTTTTCCCATTTGGAATGAAGGTAAGGTATTTATTTACCGAATCAATTTTAATTCCTAAGAGATAACACTAATACCAAAATGGGGAATGAAAAATGGAAAAATATTAAGTATAAGAAGAAGAAGATACGTGAAACTTGAAACCTAAGAAAAGAAAGAGTAGACATGGAGTCTTCTCAGGACTCTATTAGAGGATTTAGAGGGAATATTCGATACCACTATAAAGGAGGGGTACTTATTTCAGGCTTCATTGGGATATAATGGTGTAGAAACCACTAATACGTACTTTATATCTAGATTATTTAAAGGAAAAAAGAGAGTAATTACATTTCTATATTTCCCGTTAACCATAAGGTAGAAGTCCAGGACTTGAAATTACTACTCTTATTTTCCAAAACCAATGTACACAAGTTTAATGTAAAATAGTGAGAGGATATAGATGTTTGAAAAAAAAATACCAAAACTTGATTTTCTGGTTAATTAGGGCCTCACATCACTAAATGAATGTTCATTAGAAGGTTTTTAGGCTTGTTTTCATCACACGAATTCCATGGGTAATGACTTTGATGAATAAGATCTTAGGGATTTCATTTTCCCCTCTCATTTTGTGGAAATGATGAAATTAATTTATGATAAGTTTGGGAGGGATTCTATTGAAAATAATAATTTAGTGTAGATAACTATTATCATGTTGTCTCTAGAGGGTTGTCTCAAAATAATGGGAGAAAGATTCTTTGTTGGTCTTAGTGATGAACAAAAGTTGTTGTTTGAATTATAATTGGATGTGAGAGTTTTGGGATTGGAGAATAAAAGTGTCTGAAAGATATTACCTTTAGGTTGTGCAATTTATATCCCTTATTATTGAAGATGTAACACTATAAATTTTTTTTTAAAATAATATTACAGCCAATTAATTTCTTAACATGTAACAGCGATATTTAAGAGAACTGTGATATACTATAAAAATATTATTATATAAATAAGTTTTAATGATATATCAATTTTATTTATGGGTATAAATAGGAATAACGAAATTATGAAATATATTTATGAACTATTTAATCAATATAAAATTATTCATTAATGCATAAATTTTATGTAATCAAAATTTAGTAAATTCATTTACACCTTAAGAATACATTTTCATTAACAATTGTATTTCTTTTATAGATGGAAATATAATTTGTTTTTGAAACATAATTAAATTTTATTAGATACATTAAAATATATTTTTGGATTCTATATTTAAAAAATATAAGATGATGTTTTTTAATTTTTTTGAAAAAATTGATTTTTCAATAAATTGTAAAAATATGAACTTTTGTTAAACTATCATTTGTTTTCTATAAATAAAGTTATTTAAAATTATCATTTTGTTTTGGATTTTGTTTTAATGTAACATAAAATTAATTTTACAAAATATAATCTTTATAATTCAATTTTAATGAATATTATATTTGATTTTGGTATAATTTTATTTCTATGCTTAAAAATGCATTTCCAGATAACAGTTTTTAAATGTATAATGTATTTATAGTTTAATTAATTATAATAACATGAAATTATAATTATTTAGATAAAATTTTAAGCTTATATATTTATATATATTAATTTTAATTCATATAATTATTATTAATAGTCATATAGTTATTTGAAGATCATCTTAAGCCTAAAAATGAATTTTATATAAAAACTGTTTTTGTCACATTTTGTGATGTTATTTTTAAAATAATTTATACCATTGATAAGATTGAAATTTGATAAAATAGTTACTATATTTGGAATAATAAGGGACAAACTTTTAAAATAATTCCATTTTATTTTTTCCATTATGAATTGTAATAATGATATATTTTATTAACTCGGTAAGGGTAGAATGGGTAAAACTGAGTTATAACTATTGGGTAAGACCATAAAATCAATCAAACACATGGCCTTATTTTCTTAAAAGATTTATGTTATTCCATCATCTTATAAGTATCAAAAATATGAAAATTTTATAGCATTTTTCTTTAATAATGTCATAAATATTATTTAAGTAGAGTACGAAAACAAAATCTCACTCTCTTTGGTTAAATAAATTTTTATATTTTTTCACAAATATTAGAATAAATTATGAACAGTAAATACCCCAACTCTAGTAACACATATTTTGTAGCTACTTCATTAATTTTTCATAGGATATAATAAATCGCATCCCAAATGACTTAATATTTTAGTACTCTTGAAAAACTAGATACATACTTGAATCTCACATATATTTGAAAACATAAAATAAAAAAACATTGAGAAAATCATTATTTTATCTAGAATATCCTTTCATATCAATTATAGTACATTTCCTTGTATCTTGGGGGAAGGAAACAAAATAAGGGCGATCTCAAAAGCACGGTAAGGGTTATTTGTAGTGGAAGTTATCTAGATTTAATAAGTCATAATCAATATGACATGTAAAATTATTGAAAACACATGTCATTTAATTAATAACTTGGGCACAAAGAATAATATGTCCAGAAAAAATGATGATCAAATAATTCCATATAAATAATCACATTAACATAAAACATATCCCTGAATATCATAAGTATTAAAATAATCACATGAACATCGACAACTAATTTCATAATGATTGAATTCATATTGGTGGACATATTTAACTTACCATCAATGCCTCATGCTAATACATCTTATATACATGGGTAAAGCCATAGATAAATACCCAACAAATTTTTTCTCAGGAGACATACTCATGCATTGAGGGGCTATATAATTTTGGGCCCGATACATCACTTAACAAGTCCAATTAATTCATCATATGAATAAACAATAGACCATAATCACATGCCTTATAATCATTAACTTTCATCATTGGAAAAAATAAAAACGGAATGATAATAATTTTCCTACTCAATAATATGTTAAATATTCTATAAAAATAATATGGATGATTTCATTAAAACATATCACTGGTAGATCATAAATAAAATAAAGGGATATCATTGTTGATGAATAAAAATATCATTAAAAGGCCATTAAAAACATTCTTATGAAAAATACCATCATCAGTTTGAAAATAAATATTAAAAAAATAAGAAAATTAGGAAAAATATTTTCTTTGAAGAGAACCATGGAAACATGTATATAAAGATTCAAAGTATTTAGTGGTCATAATGGAGTGAAATTCCATTCATTCCAAGTATATTAAAATAATGATTCCTTTAACATTTTCAATAATGATTCAAAAAGAACCTCATTTGGAAAATGATAATAAGATTCATTTTAAGCAGTTTTATAGAAATCAAAACATGGTTAAAATGAATTTAAAATATCATAGTATAATAGTTAAAACAGTATTGAAAAAAATTTAATGAAAATATAGACATGGTAAAAAAATAATCCTGATTGAATATAAAAAAACTCAGTTTTCCTCAAAAAAATATATTTTGGATTCTTGAGTACTTAAAAGAGGAATATGAAAGGGAAAATTTTAAATTTTGAAAATAACTATAGGAGAATAATTTTTTTGAGTTTATGATATAAATATCATATAATTCCCTAAAATGATACTTAAATATAAAAAATATCGAATAATGATAGGATTGTGAAATAAACCCTCATTGCTTTAGTATCATTTGAATCATAAACCCCAAGAAAAAATAACATTAAATGAAACATTATATACCATTATTATAAAGATAATAATGATTTACCATATCAATATTGACGTATATACACCACATGAAATAAATAAGTAGTGAGTATGACATATGTGTCATAATAACAAAAGTGAGATGAGAAGCACTTACATCAAGCTCGACTTACATCAAAAGCTCTCTAACCTCATGTATATAAATTTAAATTTATTATATGCCTATAAAAAAATAATTTATATAATTATAATATCATAAATTATATTATTATAACATTTCAACACCCATTTTTCAATTATTCTTTAATAAAGTAATCATTTCTTGGTGGTAATAGTTTTATTTGTCCTGAAAGTTTTGATTCTACAGTTTTGATCATTGTAATTTGATCCTGGATTCATCATATAAAAAATTTAGCAATTATATATATATAACTTATATTATATCTATATATTTATTTATTTGTATTTATCCACAATATGTAGATATATAATAATGAATTACACCATTAATGAAGACGATATGTTGAATGTACGCATGAATGCTCTTTCCATTTTTTAATGAATTGAATGAATGAAAGGTTAATAATAATCCAAAAGTTTATAATCATTATTATATAATAAATTATATATGTATTTATTTTATCCACCATTATAATCATCCATACAAAGAGATGAGGAAAAACAATTACACTATTACATGAAGACGGTAAGTTGTATATATTGAATTATGATATTTTTTCTTTCCTTACAATGGGAAGAAGGTGGATAATGGTTAATAAATAATAATAATAACAATTAAATATATTTTAGATACTAAATAAATTATTTTAGAATGGATACCATTTGTTTATAGGAGGTAGAAGAAGAAATAAAATTGAAAATTCTTAGTTAAGTGTTATAACTTTTTATTGAAAACCCATATTTGGATTACAAATTAATCCTTAAAAAGATGATATTTTTTCATGACCATAATATATAGGATATGGTGATGGAATATAATAAGGTATTATAGTATGTCTTGGTTGAGTTATAAGGTGAAAAAGATTCAAGGAATATATGAGAAGAAGTTCCCATTTATATGTGAGGAGAGGGTCACTCATGGAATTATCTAAATTATTAAATTAATATAAATCCATTATTAAAATACTTTTACCCAAAATTGAAATATTTATAATTTTATATGAGGATAATTTAAAATGATCTCATAAAATAAAATTTATACAAGTTCAATTGATATTTTAACCATTATATCTTTGTTTTAACCCCCACAAATCCTTTTCGCAATTACTGCAATATCAATGTTTTACTATATTTAAGTCTCAAAAATATTACCATAAGAGGAAAATCTACACATAAATAAAAAATTATTGATATTTTAATCATTATCCTCTTTACTTGGCAGTTGAAAATATTTTCATAAATTTTGAATCATTTAATAAATTATTGTGTATTAGAAATTATCATTAATATCATTTTTGGGACCATTCATTTAAATGGAACTTAAAGTAATAAATATAGTTATGAAATTTTAATATAAAACATTAAATCATACATAATATCTTAAATTTTTATAATTTTCTTTTGGAATACAATAATTTATCTATATTTTTTTACATTTAATATTTTTAAAATCATTCATTTTATTACTATTAATTGAATAAATACCTTGTCGACTTTGTGTAATCATTTAAGGTAACTATAAAATAATTAAAAATAATAAATAAATTAACATGATAAAAAATTAATTTATCTATAAAATAAACAATTGTAACCATAAATATCGTCTTTTTATCCTTACCTAATTTTTTATAGATATTAAATTAAAGAGAGTGGCATTTTGAATTTATTATTTTCATAAAATAATATATTGGTCATAATAAAATAAAAATTAAACCAAGTTGATATATATTTGAGAATGGGATGGAAAATTTAAGAATAAACCCACCAATTAGTATAAAAGTGATTGTTAGAGAAATTTTGAAGCCTTATGTCAATGTTTTAATTCAGTTTTATCTATTTTACCCTTTTTGAGGTGTCATATATTTAGCAAGGTTATAATACATAATGACAAAAAATAAAGGAGAAATATTTAAAAAATATAACTATGATTATTATAAATATGGAATCCATTTATCAGGATTCAAATTATAGATGTTGAAAACTTTACAATAGAATATAACATGAAAAACATGATGAAAACCATTTTTCTAGAAAGAAAATGATTACTTAAGTATAGTAGTTTTAATTTCAAAATGCAAAATAAAATTATTTAAATGGAACTTAATTTGATATATATAATATAAATGAATTAATATTTATTTTAAAACAACTTAAAACAAAATATAACTTTTTAAATTCATTAAATGAAAAGAAAATTTTCAATATAATTAGTATTTTCACTATTCATCAAAAAATCATTCTTTATAGAAAATTATTAAAAATTCATTCTAAGATAATTATTAAATAGTTATTTTAAATACTAAGTTTATTTTTTCAAATAAATTTTAAAAAATATACACTTTTTTAGTTAAATTATTTATTCCTAAACAATAAAAAAAACTATTTTGGGGGAAAATGTATGTTTAAACCACGTATAAACATTAACAAAAATATAACTTATTCATATAAAACATTTATATATTTTGAAAAGTTATTATTCATCTTCATATTCCAATTTAACATCTAGATTATAAAATTATACTAAATTATAGTTCATTTAGACTTGGTATTTCATGTATCACATGAAATTGAAGAAACTATATTTATTTGAAGAGAAATATATAATAAAATCTCATGGTATTACATTCCACCACCATTAATATAAAATCCCCCCCAACAATTTTTTCTCAGTAATAAATGGTTTATCATATTTTCCTAACACACATAATATATATAGAAAATAAAACTTATTTAGAAATGTAAAAGTGGGAAACAAAAAGGTTACATGAAATATCAAACATTACAGTTCCCAGATAAGGAAAACACTGATAGGATGTTAAAATATGTATTTTTAGGAGAATAATAACATCCAAGGACTAATATAGGGTGATATTGAGCACAGTAATGAGAAATATAATGACCAAAAAATCATAAACCAGTGATGTCTAAAAAAGACTATCAATTCATCAAAAATAAATGTAATAGGTTAGCATTTTTATTTCAATTCCATTTTCTTAGAGATGAGTTATTACTTTACCATATTGACTAAGAACACAAGGAAATATTATTACTTAAAAAATATAATTTCATCCTTCATTAAATTTCAATTATAATATTCTATTTTTCTCTAAAATGTGTGTATTCAAGATGAATTTTTCATACATGATGTAGTAATGTCAAATTATAGTGGATCACATAATCCACATTAAATAAGAATATTTTAATCATATATTTACTGAAATGAAAAATATTATCACAATATAAGATAATACAAAAAATTAATAAACTTTTATATGAAGAAATAATACATTAATCTCAAAAATTCAATAATAAAACCAAAATATTAACATAGGTCATAAAATTAATAAATTACGCTATATAAAAAATAAAATCAATCACCTCAAAATTAATGAAATTTTTATCCTCAAAGGTTACCTCATACAATTTATTTTATAACTAAAAAAATAAAATTAGCATTCTTCCCAAATAATTGATTACATTAAATATAATGTTTATATATACCTCAACCTCATAAAACGTCTCCCGAAATATCATTAAAACCTCAAAATCCCAAAATTCAAAAACTATTTGATCGTATAACATGATTTCTGAAATCAAAATAATATTTATCCATAAAATAATTTATGTTAAAAAAATAATGCTAACCAGGACATCATGTAATCCAGTGGTAGGTGCTACACATTTCTCTTTGGTTATGGGTTCAAGCCCTATAGACTTGCCAAACGTGGTTGTTTGTTTCCCAACCTATGAGTTTTCCTTTTTCTAAAACTATATTAATTTCGCTAATTTTCCAAAAACAATATGATGAACATCTTCAAAAATAACATTAATCATCAAATCACTTTTAAAGCATTATGTTTCTCAAGGAAACTTCTTTTTTCCCTCATATCAAATAATCATAATTGACTATTATTACCATAACATCAATGATTATATTAACCATAAAGGTTATCAATAACTTTAAACTTATATAAAAAATAATTATTATTCCTCAAATAACCTTCTCACTAAATCATATAATAAAATAAAGGACTATATTTCCATAAATGTCTCCCAAAATATCCTTAATCATGTTAAAATCCAATTACATAAAACCTAAAATGGGGCATCTAGTCCTGTAAACTTATGATCATCCTCAGTCTTATTAATCAATGACACATTAGGTTTATCCCATATCACTATATAATATCACAGGGTTCCATTGATTCTTTTTTTATTCATCATAATAGTCTATAATAAATGTGAATTAACCCAATAATATCCCTCAAGAGTATCAAACCTGGTGATAAGTAAATTACCACCCATTATGAACCCAAATGATAGAAAATATATATCAAAAAACTATTTTACCAGTTATTACCCATAGGTTAATATGTCTGAAAACCACATCCATTTGTATAATCCATAAATTGATTTATTTCTAGAAATACCACATAATAGATTCCTTACCATAAATTTAGGATTTTTTCCTATACATAGATTTCTCCTCAATATCTTCCATATAGTTATGATCCCTAATATATATTTTCATAAATCTAGTTCTCAATGTTTATACTAAACATACTATAATACCAATAGTAAATTCCCATACTCTAGTAGCCTAGTGAGGATACTATCATTATTATATTGACACTAGATACAAGAGATTGCATCCGATAGGGAAAATAGTTTAGTAGTCTCGGTAAACTAGATACATAATTGAATCTCATATAGATTTGAAAATATAAAATGTATCAATGTATTTTATTTTAGAACATCAATATTTTCTCAATTATATCCCTCCATGTCTATCATGGTACACTTTATGAAATATTGGTAAAAGGAAATAAATTAAGGGTTATCTCAAATGCTTAATAAGGTTTACATATGGTGGAAGACATGTTGAGGAAATAAGAAATAATCAATATAGAAAGGTAAATAACTAAAAATACATTCCATTTTATAAATATATCGAGCACAAAGAATAATATGATAGAAATAAATAATGATCAAATAAATCCATATAAATAACAATAGGAGATTGAAACTTATATATGGATACCATAACTATACAAATAGTAATGTGAACATTACTTAATGGTTTCATAATTATGGAAGGGATAATGTTGTATTCCTTTAAATTACCATCAATGAATCATTCTTAGACATATTACATAAATGGGTAAAGATTTTTCTAAATACCCAACCAGTTTTGTCCCATGAAACCTACCAATGAATCAAGGGGTTATATAATTCTAGGCACCACCAATCACATAATAAGTGTAATGTATTCATCATATGAATAAAAAATACCACTTAATTATCATGTCTCACAATAATTATTTGTCTGTATTGGAAAAAAATAAGGAACCTAAATACATTCCCAAGTTAAACTAATCATAAAAAATCCTGGGGAAAAATAATAATGGTATTATCAAAACATTTTCAAAGGGGAGTCTAATTAAAATAAAGGGTTATTGTAGTAAATGAATAGAAATACCCTAAAATGGTCATTCAAAACATTCCTCAGGAAAATATCATTTTCACTCTGAAAATCACATTTGAAAAAAATTCTAGAATATTTGGAAAAATACTTTCTTTGAATAGAACCATGAATACTTTTAAAGTAATATTCAAAGAATTGCATGGTTATGATAGTGGGAAATTATATTCCTACTGAGTATGTTAACACTACTAAAAAACATGACTTTATTATCACTAAAATTATCATTGTTTGAAGTTAAACGTGTTAAATACCTAATAAATATTAAAATCCCTTGACCTTTATTAGTTCTAGAAAAAGTGCAGATAAATATACCCTTTATCTCTGCTTACAAAAATCACTCATAATGGAAGATTTTGTCTAAATATTTTGGAAGCACTAATAATGACAAAATGTTTTCCCTACTTTTCATTTAGCAGTGATAAAGGGTGCTTTTATCAGTTCTAGTTGAATCATTGATAAAAGTTAACTTTATTAGTAATTCATCTAGCATTGATAAAGTCCATTCTAGCTACTACACTACTACAACCCTATAATATCATGTAATAACTTTGTAATATCAAACCAATTCAAAATACATAAAATATAATATAAATATACATAAAGTATGGTTTAAAATATATAATACAATTGAAGTAAAATTTATAGCACAATTACTAAAAAAATAGTATTATAGAAATCCAAAACATTTGTTTGTATATGAGTTTGTAAAAATTATCGCTGACATTCAAAAACATCAATGTTCCTTGGTATTTGGTCCCCAACACCATATTATGCTATTAGATTCCAAAAAATCCACTACAAATCGTGTGGAATATTTCACCTATAAAAGAAAAAAAATTGTATTTAGTAATAATATAAAGAAATAAATTAAACAAAATATTTCAATTTTAAACAGAAAACATAGACTTTGAGTCATATTAGGCATAAAATGTATTTGATTTATGTGAGTTTTGTTCCTACAAATCACCAATAACATATGAATACTTTTAATGTATCGAAACAATCTGAATGCATTTTTTTGTTTTTGATTAAGTCACTTTTCTTTTTTACTAAAAAATAAATTTATAAAATATATACACTTCAATTCATACCGGTCATACTGTGTATTGGATTGAGGTGATGTTGATTCCTATATTTCAAAAATGAATTAATGGCCATTTTTCTAAAGTATAAAAAAATCTGAATTCATTTGTTTGGTTTTTAGTGTATCACATTCATTTTTTACTAAAATTAAATTTTAAATTGAAAACACACACTTTGAGTCATACCTATCACACTGTTATTTAGATTAATGTGAAGTTAATTCATACAAGTACAAAATGACATATGGATCATTTTCCTAATGTATCAACATAATTTGAATGTATTTTCTCATCATTGAGAATTTAGCATTTCTTGTTTTCTAAAATATTATTTAAAATGGAAAAAACACACATGGAGTCATAAAAGTCACATCATGTTTCATTTCTACATGAGTATAATTCTTAAACATCAAAAATGACCTATGATTTGTTTCGTGAATTATCAATACTATCTAAGAACATTTGATCTAGTTTCAGTGAGTGACACATGTTTTGAACTAAAATGTCAATTTTAAACTGATGAAAGATAGTTTAACTCATATCAGGAACACCATGAATCAAATTGAGGTGATGCAGACTCTTAAACATAAAAAATTATTTATGGATCATTTTCCTAAAAAATCAAAACAATCTATAATAATTATATTTGTTTTGAGTATTTTACTATTCTTTTTTAAAAAAATGTCAATTTTAAATTCCAACCAGTCAATTTGAGTAATACTGTTTATACAGTGTGTTGGATTTATTTGAGGATAATTTCTATACTTCATAAATGAATTATAGATCATTTTAAAAATTTATCAAAAGGTAAGAATATTTTTTGTTAGTTTTTTGTTTTTCACTTATTGTTTTTAAAAAATATGTCATTTTAAACTAAAAACATGAAATTTGAGTATTACTGGTCACATAACATTTTAGTACGATCCTAAATGTAAAAAATAAATTATGGACTTTTTTCATGAATTATCAAGATAACCTAAGAATGTTTTATCATTTTTCAGCGACTAAAACAAGTTTTGAACTAAAATGTCAATTTTAAACTAATGAAAAACACTTTGAGTCATATTAGAAACAAAGTGTTTTGGATTTAGGTGTGGATAATTTATCAATGTCACAAATTACTTATTAATATTTTCCCTACAGTATTGAAACATTCCGAATATGTTTTGTTGGGCTTGAGTATATAAATTGGCTTTTTTAATAAATTTAAATAAAAAAAGACATACAAAGAGTCATACCGGTCACATTGTGCATCATATTATGGTTTGAATTATTCCTACATGTCACAAATTAATTTTTTACTACATTTTATAATGTATAACAACAATTATAATGTGTTTTCATTGTTTTGTGTATGTTATTTGTGGTTTTTAATAATAATTTATTTTAAACTAAAAACTGGTACTTTAGTCATACCAATCACACAAAGCATCAGATTGGTGTGAAAATAATTCACGCATGTCAAAAATTAATTATGGGATATTTTACTAATGTATCAAAAAAATTTGAATAAATTTTCTCTATTTAGAGTATGTCCCATTTTTTACTTAAATATCATTTTAAACTAAATGCACGCACATAGAGTCATATCGGTCACATCATGATTTAGTTTTATGGGAAACTAGTTACTACACATAAAAAATGACCAACAAATCCCCTTCCTAAATTATCGAGACATTATTACTGTGTTTTCTCTATTTTCAATGAGCGACACATGTTTTGAACTAAAATGTGAATTTTAAACTGATAATGGAATGTTTGAGTCATATTTAGAACACCGTATATTGGATTGATGTGAGGCTAATTCATTCGTGTAAAAAAATGACTAAGGAACCATTTCACTACAGTTTCAAAACAATCCAAATATTTTTGATCAATTTTGAGTATGTCACTTCTCTTTTTTAATAGAATATAAATTTTAAACTCATACAACACACTTTGAGTAATACAGGTCACATCATGCATAAAATTAAGGTGATCATGAATCCAAAAAACCAAAAATGATTTATGGAATTTTTTACTAAATTATCAAAATAATGAAAAGGCATTTTCTCTGTTTTGATTGTGTCACTTTTTTTTAGTAAAATATAATATTAGACAAAAAATGAACTTTGAGTCATACTGGTCAGATCATATTTCAGTTTGACATGAGAATAATTTCTACACATCAAAAAATGAATTATAGACTCTTTCACTAAATTATCAAGACAATCAAAGTGTGTTTTATTAGTTTTCAGTGTGTAAAACATGTTTTGATCTAAAATGTCAATTTTAAACAGATAGCAGACACATTTAGTCATACTGGGAACACCGTGTATTAGATTGACGTCCATCTTATTCCTACATGTCACACATGACTAGGGGATAATTTTCATAAATTATCAAAACAATATGATTTTTTTCTCATTTTTGAGTATATTTATTTTCTTTTTTACTAAAATTTCAATTTTAAACTCAAAAAACACAATTTGAGGAATATGGGTGACACTATACATTAGATTGAGATGATAAAGATTTTTACCTGTCAAAATTGACTCATGGATCTTTTTCCTAAAGTATAAAAAAATCAAAATATATTTTCTCAGTTTTGTGTGTGTCACTTGTTTTTTTACAAAAAAAATAATTTTAAAATTAAAACATTCACATTGAGTTGTACGAGTCACATTTTGAGTCGAAATGATGCACATTCAATTACTACACATTAAAAACAAATTATAGACCATTACCCTAAACTATCAAGACAATATGAATTTGTTTGCTCAGTTTTGATCGAGAGAAGTGTGTTTTTATCAAATGTGTAAATTTTAAAAAATAAGTATAATATAAATATAATAAATAAATTAACTAAAAAATGGTAGGTAAAATGTTGAAAAATTTATTTAAATAATGAGTTAGATTTCACATATTCATGATGCCAGTTTACATTCTAACACAATGTATTCTTCCCATTCATTTATAGACAAATAAATTTCATACATTATACTTCCCCTTGATGAATAGATCAAAACAATTTCATAATAATTCAGATTTTAATGATTTATATCACAGGTGTATCTATAAGGTCATAGCACATAGTAGATAATAACCTAGTAGGTAATCACCTAAATTTGATTTCAGAAAAAATTTGAACACCATGTATGATGCCCAATCATCTCTAAAAAAAATTTACTTCTATTTTTGAGCATGTATATTATCATAAATATTGGTAGTAAAGAGAAAATATTGACAAACAAACAATTAAAGAATATTTTTAATAAAATTTTAGTTAACTTCATAAATTAAATTTTCAGGGATGCAAGTCTTTTGATGGTATATGATATATTTTATTAATTTACAAAAATAATATCCACATTCATTGTCTTTATAATGCTTAGAACACTGCATAAGCATTGACCAAAATAATGAAATTATTTTGAATTTTTTTTTAATAATTAAAAACTTTTATATATACTGTAATATGTTTTCTCATTTGAAGTAATCAACAGGCTTTCAATTTCCAAGCACCGACCACAAAACCTAATTTATCCTATATTTATATATCACCATATCATAACAAGTTTCTTGTTAAAACAAAAAAAATAATAATATAATTAAAATTTTATCTATAAAATATTGATTGGAGTGAATTACGAATTCACAATAAGCATCATGACTGGTTGGATAGCTTTAAATCCATGAATTGGATCCAAAAATGTAATATTTGGGGCATCAACATTAATTATGATCAGAATGTAGTGATTCTTAAAAAGAACATAAAATTAAATATATATATATATATATCTTATGTGATTATATTAAAGAGTTTTACCCCTCCATATTAAGCATAAAAAATATTCTGTCATCTTTTATTTTATTCTCAAACAAAATTTTTAGAACATCCTTTTTCTTGTCAATTTCTTCCAACTCCAAAGAAATTACATACAAACAAATAATACAGTGATTAATGAATATTAACCACAATTCATTGAATTTTCTTTTATATAAAATTAATATAAACACCTGTATAAAATATTAATATTTATTAACTTTAATGAACATATTAGACCATTTTTTGGACATAAATATTATGAAAATGTAGCTTGTGTATGTATTTATAATTGAGACTCCCAACCATTCAAACATGAGAGTATAATTTTTAATGTTTATAAAAACTACGTATATAATTAATCATAGAAATATTTATTCTTCATGTTGAATATAGGTAATATCTCCATGTTTTTGATGTGGTGTTTTCATGAAGTGGTAAAGATAATATATGATTCAATGAAACTATTGTGGAGAAGGCACTCCTAGAAGGTCATTTTGTTTTGTTCTTAAATTCATTGAATTGTCTTGAGTATACCCATTATTTACCCATTATTTTATCCACATGTAATATCTTACATAACACCATACATTTTTCATCAATTGTTATAGGTTTTTCAATTTAATTTTTTTATGGACATACCATATGCATATTTATAAGATTATACATCCATGAAATGAACATTCCAATAACATCATTAAATATTATTATACCAGGATCACAAACTATAACAAGAAACATAATACTTGAATATTGATCTACTTCAATCCCCACTCTCATGTGATATTTTGGTATTTAGTTTTTATATAGTTTTTTAACCAAGATGTTATATATTGTACACCTCATAATAAGGTCGTGTGTGAGTGTTGATTGATAGAAATTTCATAAAACATTACCCGAAAAAATTATAGAAATATAATTTTATTGAATGTTGCTTGATTCACATTTTGGATAAAGGGTAATGAAAAAATTGAATACCTAGGGTAAGGTATGAATTTGAGGGGAATGACTATCCTTAAACCTAGTACCTCCCTTTGGTTATTCATGTGAAGATCCTTATTCCACTAATAGTTCACTCCAATCGATTTACATATATTAGTTTTCAAAACTAGACTATATAATAATATATTACAAAGAATATATTTCACCTAAAATCCTATTATCATATTATATTTATCTTTTTGTGCTTTTATCTTCTCGAAATATGTTTGAGGAGACACTCCAAAACCTACACCTCTAATATGTCCATATTGTTCCAACCACTTTGAAGCTAATAAAAGTAGTTTTTCTTTTAGTATGGTACCTATGGATTATTTTTTCTAAGCCATAAAAAACATATTAACAGAAATATATATTTTTATGTAATATTTTTATAATTCATAAATAATTATTGTTTCATACATACACATGTTTCCCATACTGCATTTTTTTCATTAATTAGTTTACCATCATTATTTACATGGGCCACCTTTTATAGCACGTGAAGTTGGATGGACATAGCTTTAGATTTTTATTCAATAATATATATATACATAATGTAAAATATGTTGTTTCATATTATATAAAACATTTATTTTTTATTTAAAATACATAGAAATTTATTCTCTAGTGATATGTAACACATATTTGCTTTGTAATAAGGGTAGATTGGTTTGGATTCACATTTTTTACTTGAATAACATCTTTTCTCTTTAAAAAACTAACAATTTGAAATCAAATTTGATAAAATAAATGATATAAAATAATATTTTATTGGTTATGATGGACCTGAAATGATTCTCAACATGAAAACTAAGGAAATCATTACATGTCTCATACATTGTCATGTGTTCATAAGTAACTGGTGGATAGAGATTTACATTCCCCTCAGAATCCCTATGATAAATTGTAGTAAGAAGAGTCTATTAGCCCCTATCAGATTTTCTAGATTACATTAAGATGTATTTCATATAGAAATATTCATAAATAAACAATATTTTTATGGAATAATGAATGTTAAATCAACATTTTATTAGATATGTATTTTTTGTAAAATAGATAAAATATGTCATAACATTATCTTAATATCTTCCCAAAGGGTTTCCTTCATTATAAACTAGATATGCTCTATGAATCTATATCAATCGCCACATTCATTATCGTTGTCCCCCAATATAATTTAGGAACATTGACGTATTGGGGTAAATTGTTTGGTTGTGTTGATTCCAACTGATATCAAATTTTATACCATTTATTTTTTCATTGATAATTTTAGTCAACAATATGATGTTGCATTGGTCCTATTCACTCATCATCATGTTGTTCATCCCTTAATAATTCTGTAGTTCCAACATAAACTATGCGCTCTGAGATTAGTAACAACATCATGTATAAAAGTCATTTTCTTCATGTGCAGTCAATCATTTAATTAATATTATATTAGTAAAGTAGAGAAGACAATATATTTTGAAGAAAATCACAATATTTTAAAAAACACTTCTACCAGATCACTTAACTCTCTTTCCATTTTAATGGTCGAATGGAATTGGATCCTCAATAGAGAATCTAAATCCCCTCTTTGTGGTATCCTTTTACAAAGAGTACATATTCTACATTGGGACCTCTGTGAAATTATTTTTATATCATAATAAATGGTTCATCCTCAATTGAATTTTCAGCTGACTCTAGTTTTTTTAGTCACTAGCATGATAATCAACTTGTTCTTGTTTTCTAGATCTAATACATAAACTACTTGCACTACTTGTGATTCCATAATAAAAAATTCATCATTTTCTCCTTCCACATTTAAATTCACCTTCACAAATCCCATTTCTTCGACATTCACTAAAATACTCTCTCCAAGCCATTTTAAAATTAAAATCAACAATTTAAATATTATATAATCCAACTTGTATAAATATTTGGTATTATGGAAATATGAAATATTTGCCTAAATTGGATTTCTATAATTGGAACCAGATATGTGATTTTCTTCCCCCATGTGTAAATAAACTTTTTTTTCATCGTAAAATGCTCATAGTGTTCTTTTGTATAGAATGTAAAACCATTGATTTCAAAACTACTGTAAGATGTAATAATATCATTTGATCCCCTATCTTTCCATCAAATTAGTTCGACAATGGAATTCAATTTTTTAGATATCTCCATAAAAATATTATCTTAGAACCATCCTCTATAATATAAATTATGTAAATTTGATATCCATCCTTTATCCATTGATAAATTTAAATTTCTATGAATTTATTTATGCTCTTAAATGTATGGATCGACATATTCACTATTATGTAAAATTTAAGTTTTCCCTCACTCCCGCTCTATGATGGTAATTGTGAAGATCCTTTTTGATAATTTGTTTTAATATTTTTTGATAACTAATATTTTGTAAAAGAATGTTTTTAAATAACAAGGTGATAGTTTCGAATTTTTTAAACCCAAAAAAAGGGGATACATTTTTTTCTATTGTGGAAATTGTTTTTCAGATTCAGATGATCTAATTTAGGTGCACCAGATGCAGATTATTGAAATGAGAAACACTAATCACATAAGGTTTAATAAATATAATGTTATTTATTTTATGATCCATCAATCACAATTTTATAAGAATTATGTTCAATATTCATTTGACCACATGGTTGTTATAAATTAAAAATACTACTAAAGTTATTGAATCAAGAAAGTGATTTATGAGTTTGAATGTTCATAAAATTTATATCCCAAAGCCAGAATTTTTTTTTCTAAAATTGAGTTTCTCATAAATCATGAAAACTATCATGATGAAATATTTTAAAGAAATAGAGTAATAATAATGATTTTATGAGTTCAAAGAATAAATAAAAATATTAAAGCAGATCCAAATGTACTAGAAATAGAGGTTTTCAGATGCCTTATTGAGTTGTATCTGATGAGGTTAGAAGAATTCAACATTCAGAGTTGAGTTTCTATGATAATAACACTCTCATTGTAATGAGGATTTCATCATTATGAGAATTCCATCATTATAAAAATCTACATAGACATAAGATGAGTAAGTTTTATCAAACTCACACTGAGGAGAAAAGTCAGTTAGGACAACTCTAAGGAGTAAAGTCAATTGGAATAAATCTGAGAAGGAGATCCAATCAGGCTGAATCTTGGGAGGAATGCCAATTGGGCTGACTCTAATGAGGAAATTCAATCGTTCTGACCATAAGGATGAAATTCAATATGACTAACTCTAATAAGAAAATTCAATTATACTTACTATGATAATAAATGTCAATAGGATTAATTCTGACGAGGATAGACATTTCAGAATGAGTTATAAAAGTTATACCATAATGAGCTATGTAAGTACCATTTCAATGAGCCGGAGAAGTTCCCTCACAATGAGTTTATGATTTTCCATCGTACTAAATAAATGTTAGGGAGTTTCATAAGGGTTATTACTAAGAAAAATTAATATAATTCAATAAGCTTCAAAAAGAGTTGAAGTGTTAAAAAATAATGTTCAAATATGAATGCATTTTAGAGGTTTTGAATTTGATCAAGAAGGAGATGTTTTCTAGTATTCCACCATTTCTATTATGATATGCCTAAAAATATAAGCACAATAAATTCACAATTTAAAAAACAATCATGCACAAAAAAGGGAGAGCGTTGCAGAGTTTGAGTAAGAGTTCTTTTCAAATTGAGATCTTGTTTGATGATCAGATAGATGAATGTTTTTTAATGGAATAAAAAAGACCAGACTGTGTGGTTGATAAGAGTTTGAGAAGTCTATTTTGAGAAAAGGGATCTTCATAATGAGTTCATCATAATAAATTCATCGTTATGAGTTCATCATAATAAATCATTTAGACAAAGGTAATCAGACCCATGGTCATTAGATTGAGGATTCAGAAAGGGTTTTGAGGAGTAAATGATTTTGTGATCTTTTCTTTTGTGAAGCATTTTTTTTAAAACATATTTAAAACTAATGAGAGTCAGTTTAATCATTCTTATCGAGAGATAGAAGGTGTCAAATGGTAGTTGTAACTAGTTTTATTCACTTATTCATTAAAGTTAATTTCTATAGACCCATGGGAGTTTTGAGAACAAGTATGTAGGTTTTCAAACTGAGGAAAGACCTTATAAATATAACGTTTCTTACATTCATTCCTAAATTTTCGTATAGGATTATTTACTAAAATATGTTAAGGATATAAACATTAAAAGGTTGAAGAGATACTATTTTCAAAATTATAGAAAATAAAAAAAGTGAACAACTAATTCAAACCCCTTTATCAATTATTATTCGATCCTTTGGAACATCAATTTATAATAGATCCTAGGATCCATTATTGAATCATTGTTATGAATAATATAAATTATTTTAATAGTATAAGTATTAATACATTTAAAGGAAAATATTAGTATGGCTTGAAAATAAAATGATTCATTATCTACCATCTCTTATTATGGAAGTAGTTGATTCTGTTATAATTGTTTTCCCTCTTATTGAGAAATATTATCCTATGCCAATTACTGAAAAGAGAAATACTAAATTATATAAAAAGGCTAGAAATTATATCCTTATGTGTCTATTATAAAATGAGTATATGAATGTGATATATCTCAAAACATCAAGGAGTATGTGGGATCAGTTGAAAAGTATTTTTCAAGGAAATACTAATGTGAAGGAAAAAAATATAAAAAGCTTGTATAGTAAATTTGAATACATAATAATGAGATATGAAGAAGATATTGATGAATAATTCACGGGGGTAATTGAAGTTGTTTGCAATATTAGTGGATAGGAATAAGTTTGGGATGATTCTATAATTTTAAATAAAATTATGAGAATCCTTCCAAATAAATTTGATTCTAAAATTTCATCATTAGAATACAAATATGATTTATATCTTGATTAATTGAACAAAATTCTTATTTGTTATGATATAATGAAACATCTAATGGTTATAAATAAGATGAAATATTAAATGGATTTTGAAGCTATGTGAAAGATGTTAATTCAAGATGTTAAAGATGATGATCATTGTGATTCCAAGGATAAAGAGGATTATTAGATGAATGATAAAATCTTTACTCTTATATCCAACAATTATTATTGGGGAAGATTAAATTATAGAGACAAACTTCTTATAAAATGTTCCATGTGTTGTGGAATTTGAAACTTTTCTATGAGTCGTACCATGAAAAATTTGAATAATATCAAGATTATTATTATGTAAAAACTAATTATAATATGTTTTAGAAAAGTTCTAAATTAGGAAATTCCTCAAAAACATAAGAAGGAGTTTATTGGGAATAAGAAATGTATGTTGATTAAGAAAACTGGATCAGGAAAAAACTGAAAACAATTCTTAAAAAGATTAACGTTCAGAAATGTTTATAACATTCATTTAAAAATATTATAAAATAGAATACTCCTCAAAAAGATAAGAACAAGTATGTGAATAATTGTATAGAGAGTATTAGCTTAGAATGGAACCAGTTTCACGTCTTGAGGAAATAAGGAGACATAAGAAAGAAATCAAGATGATAACAAAATATAGTGGAAATGTTTTTAAAGGTGAACATGATGTTTTTAATATAGAAGAAAAATAAAACCAAGAGATTTTATGTTACAATCTTAGATCTTCTGAATATGAATTGATTCTTGATGATGTCAGTAATAAGATGAAAATTAATGAAGAGGAAGTTAATAAATTTCAATAAAACCTTATTGAGTTTGAAATTACCTCAAGGAAGATGAATGAAACCATTAACAATTACATGAATGTAAATTATGAGGCTTATAAAGTTTTGGAGAATGCTCAAATAAATAATTAGGTGAAATACTCACCCTCAAAATATATTTTTTCCAATCATTTATCTAAACATTCATGTAATAAGAAAAGTGATGAGAATGTTTGGATAAAGAAAGGATGTGATAAACTTATCACATTTACATAATATGATAACTCACTAACAATTAATGTTGGAACACACCCATAGTTTTTTAAAACATGAATAAGTTATCAAATTAAATAATTTTTCTATAGATAAAGACACCACTTTAATAAAAGAAATCAATTTTTGATGATTTTTTTGGTGATGTAGAATCTATGGGCACATGCCTTATAATTATTGTTATAACTTATCACTTATTGAAATAATGTTTTAAAAATGTGAATGAAATAGTGAAAG
The DNA here is from genome assembly GCA_963277665.1 of Viscum album. NCBI lineage: Eukaryota > Viridiplantae > Streptophyta > Magnoliopsida > Santalales > Viscaceae > Viscum > Viscum album. The sequence continues at coordinate 540,884,957 of OY728156.1, forward strand.
AATAATTATTATCATTAATAACCAACAAGAAGTAAGAAAATAAAAATCTCAATATGTTAGAAACATTGCAAAAACATCAAGTTGAATGTTTGGAAGAATTATGTGGAAGATGTGATCAGGCTAGTCATGATTTTGAAACATGTATGACACTCATTCTAGAATATTATTATTATATAATAAAATAAAAGGATTATGGAATGATGAAATTTGGGGAAGGAGCATATATTTTGGAGAAAAAATTAAATGAATGTAAAATGATCAAACTACAGATACTTCATAGTGGTTATTCTTCACACATGATGGGTGATATAAAATTATTGAAACATATTGAATAAAATGATTGTCTATCAGTTAATATTGTAAATTACAGTTCCTTGAATATTATAGGAATGAGAACTATAAGGATAGAACCTCAAAAAATAAAAATAAAAGAGTTTCTATTTGTTTATGTAATCAAACATAACATACAATTTGTGTTTCAACATTATTATGATGATAACTAGTTTGTTTTAAAAAAATATTTTTGTATCATAAAAATTATTTAATATAGAAAATCTATGGCCACGGTAGAAAAAATTATTGAAAATAATTTTTTGATTGGAGAACATAACAATTCATGTTATCAATGTTCTGAAGATGAGAATAAGTTATGGAACCAGATACATGACCACAATGGGTAGAAAATTACGAAACAAATCTCTAAATTTGATTTTATATTATATTTTATAAATTTGATAACATCAAAATAAGATGTTTCTATAACTTTATCTAAATGAAATATTAATAACAAAATTCATAAGAAAGTTGAAATTTTTTCTACCAAACCTCTTGAACTTATTCATTCTAACTTTTGTAGTCCAATGATACATCAAAAAATAATAATTATTTGTACATTATCACATTCATTAATGATTTCACTTGAGTTAATAAAATCATGTCATGAAGAACAAGTCATAGTAAATTAAAATATTTATATTATTCAAAAATAATTATGAGGATGAAATTAAGGTTTACATAAAGAAGGTGATAACATATTATTCATTATAATTCAAATAAAATTATTTTGAACATATATATGAAATCATGGAATAAAAAATTAGTATAGTTCTCCATATACCACAGAACAAGAGTATTATAAATGAAAAATATAAGTTTAGTGGAAATTGGAAAAATGATTTTTTCAGAATAAAAAATTTTATTTTTCTATTAGAGAGTAGCTATTAGTGATGTCGTACATGTTTATAAAAGATGTTTCTTGAAACCATAATAAAAAATTAATCCCTCTAAAATGTGGTATAAAAAACTTTCATTGAAATACTTCAAGGTTTTTTTATGTTCATGTTTTCTAAAAATTAAAAATAAGTATCTTGTAATTTTTTTATGAAATATAAAAAAATAAAATTTATGGGTTATTTAGCCAATGAAAGAAGATAAAAAATTTGGAACAAATGTTTACAAAATTTATTGAATTCATATGATGTGAATGTTATTGAGAATCCAAAAAACATTTTTGAGAATGTTGAAAAGGATAAAATAAATGTTTCCAATAGAAGTGAGAATGGTACCAAATATATTTATCAAAATTAAAATGAATAATGACATGATAAATATGAAGCTGGAAAATAAAATATCAATTTTCCTAATTTACAAAAACATTTTGAGAGAAAAAAAACCATTGGGAATTAGAAGAAACTAGTTCAAACCTGGACAAAATTAAGATAAGAGAATCCAAATTCAATTATCTCAAAAGATGAATTATAATTACATTCAGAATCTATTAAACACAACGAATGGGTGGATTCTATGAATAAAGAGTTAGATTATATTTAGAAAAATGAAACATGAGAAATTGTATTACATCTAAAAGGAAAAAATGTTATAAAATGGTTTTATAAATGTAAATTTAATGAAAACGTACAAATTTCAAGAAATAAATGAACATATTTTTTAAATTCTATGAATATATATAATGTGTGAACTTTGGAGAAAATTGTTTTGCAGTTGTAGGATTAGAAACTAATGTAATTTTTTTCCATTAGTTGTAAATTGATATAAAAAATTTTATCAGATGGATGTAAAGTAAATTTTTTTAAATAGATAGATTCAGGAAGAAGTATACACTGAACAACCTTGTGGGTTTCTTCTTAATAATAATGAAAATTGGGTTTGTATATTGAATAAAGATGTATATGTGTTGAAACAATCCATATGCACCTCGTATTCAAAATTTATAGTTTTTTGTGAATGTTAAATTTTTCTAATTCAAATATTAATAGTACCTTTATTGTGAAAGAAGTAAACTATAACATATTTATTATTATTGTTTATGAGGATGATATATTATTTTATAGGGATGAAGAAAAATTCTGTAAAAAAGTTACAATGGAAATGAAAAATTATTTTTATATTTCAATGTGGGGAAAATTAAAAATCTTACATGGTTTACATGTTTGAAAAAGTAAATTTTATTATCTCTAGAAATGTGTTCTAGGTAATTGTTAAAGAAGTTTGTGATGGTAGAATTAAAAAAAGAATCTACACCTATTTCAGTGAGTACAATGTTGAGTGTTGGTAAATATAGAAAAAGCACGACTCAGAAATAATTTCATAAGTTGAAAGGAAGTTTGATTTGTCTCATACCATCAAGACCTAATATTGATTATATTGTAACTTTTTGTGAGAGAAATCAAGGTTACCCTAAATAATACAATATATTGGAAAAAAATATAATTCTAAAATATGTCAAAGGAACAAGTTTAAATGGTATTTTATAAACAATAATTTTTGGAATAACATTTCGTTGTTATAATGATGCTAATTTGGATAGAGATTGTAATGATAGAAAATAAAAGTCTAAAAGAAAATTTTTCTTAGGAGAATGTTTTGTGGGATTGAATTGTAAGAAACTATGATTAATATTTTTGAGCATAGTAGAATCAGAATATGTTGCATCCACATAGGCTTCTACTCAAATGTTGTGGATTAATGATCAACTAGAATATTGGAAAGTAATCATTCCTAATCCATTGAATATACTTTATGATAATCAGAGTCTAATTGATATTTCTAAAGCTCATGTCTAACATTCAAGATCAAAACACCTTGATATAAGGATTCACTTTATAAAATATAATGTTATTACTGGATTTGTTTTACTAGAATATATAAATCAAGGAATTATCAAATTGTTGATATCTTATAAAAATAATTTCAAAATGAAATTACTGTGGATTTGAGGCTACAGATTCATGTTCAACAACCTTGAATGATTTCCTAAAACCTATAAGGAATTCCTACACTATTCATGGATTATGTTGAAAAATCGGTAGAAAAATATGTAACTTTTTTACTATGTAATAAGTTTTTACTTATCTATATTTTATAAATCTGATGTTATGGTTATCAAATAATTGCGTAGAGGAAATGAAATGTAAGATAAAATGAAATGTTAAAAAAGAAAAGTGAAATTGGGGTTTATCATAACATTTTTGAAAAAATTTCATGTCACAAGGGTATGAAATTACTTCTAAAAAATTACTTTATCTAATAGTGTTGTCTCAAGAAACTCTTTTTTTGAAAGGATTTATTTTGGTAAAAGTCAAAAAAATAGAATTGTGTACTAAAGATAATTTTTAGAAGTTTTTAAAAAATGTTTTCAAATAAATACATAGGGGAGATTAAAAAACCATTGTGATGTTTTGTTTTGATAGTTTTTTTGTATTTTTTGAAATCTAATATTATATAAAATATTTCTTTTAAAAAACATGTAAATGTTGATGAATGTTTGAACCCAAAAAAGTTGGAGAAATTTTCTTTTATTGAGGAATTTGTTTTCCAGACAGAGAAGATCATATTGAGCGGCATTGGACGCCGAGTATCAGACTAATCAGCACCAGTTGTATAAGTTTTAATAAATATATGTTTTTTTATCAGATTATCCTTCACCAGAAATTTCAACAAGATGGTATTCAAGATTCATTGAACAATGTCGTTATCATAAATTCATAATGTTTCTAAATAGGTTGAATGTATACAGTGTTGTCCAGAGTTATATAATTCGATAAAATTCTAACCCAAAGTCAGAATGTACATTTATAAACATGCTATTCTCATAAATAATGAAAAATGTATTGGTAAAAGATCTTAAATAAATAGAGGAATCATATATATTGTATTGTTTCCAGTAATCATAGAAAATTTTGCATCAGATTTTGAATTCCAAATCAATGATTTTTTTGAAGTTTTATTGAGTTATAGAAGATGATGTTTGAAGAATTTAAAAGTCACACAGTGGGGTTTCCATCATAATTATAATTCTATCTTAATAATAATTATATCATGTTTATAATTCCATCATTTTTAGGATTCCATCAAACTAAAGTTATGGTAGATCCATTAGGCTATCTATGAGGAGGAATGTCAATCAGAATGAATCTGATAAGGAAAGTAAATGAGACTAACTATGAGGAGGAAATTCAACCAGATGAGATCTAAGGCGGAAATTCAATTGGGCTGACTCTAAGTAGGAAGTCAATTAAACTTAATCTTAGGGGAAAATTCAATTAGACTATCTATAAGGAGGAAATTCAATTTGAATAACTATATATAGATAATTCTATCATAATGATGTGTGTAATTTCCATCATAATTAGCTGAGGAAGTTCCATCATAATGAGTTGAGTAAGTCCCACCATACTAAAGAAAAGTTAAGATATTCGATAAGGATGATTACTATGAAGATTCAATATGATTCAAGAAAGTTCTAGAAGAGTTTAATTGGTGATTAATTATGTTCATATATGAGTGAATTTTTATGGATTTTGAATTTGAGTTAGATGGAAAAAATTTAGTTTCCCACCTTTGACATTCTAAGGTTCCCATAAATATAAACACAGTATATTTGTAATTTAAAATCATTTATTTTCTACAAATGGCATGATAATATATAGTTTGAGTAAAAGTTCATTCCAAAAAGATATCTCATTAGAATACTGGACAACTGATAGTTTTATTATCATATTTGGAAAGATTAGAATGAGGTAGGTCAGAATGATCTGTTGAGAAGAGTTTGAGAAGTGTATCTTGAGAAAATGGTTCATCATAATTATTTCATCATAATGAACTCATCATTATGATTTCATCATAATGAATCAATCAGAATAAGGAAATCACACCCAGGGTCATTAGACTGAAGTTTCAGATAGAGTTATTAGGAGAATTTTTTTTATATTTTATTTGGTGGACAAATTATTTTTAAATAATCTTTTTATACGAATGGGCGTTAGTATAATTATTCATTATTGGATATTGAATTTTTCTGAAGGGAATTGAAAATAGTTGTATTCACTTATTCATTATTATTAATTTCTATAGACCCATGAGAGTTGATATGGTAGGGATTTAAGTTCTCGTTCTAAGGTCAAAACTTATAAATCTTACATTCTTTACTTTCTTCCATATTTATTCATGCAAGAGTATTTACTAAAATATGATAAGGCTATAAAAATTAACCGGTTATAAGGGATATGGTTTTAAAATTATTAAATATTATAAAACTGAACAACTAATTCAATTCCCCCTTCTCAGTTGTTATATGATCCTTTGGAACATCAAATTGTAACAAATTCTCGTCCAAAAAATACATTTACACATAAGGAGTTTTGTGGGATCAGCCTTTGGGAGACCGATGTTATCAATATCTGATAAATAATAGGTAATAATTCTATAACTTCTTCAATAATATATCATTCTATATTAAAAAATCTGTCTAAATTTAACTTCTTAGAATACACATTAAAAATTTTCACTTGTCATTCAATGTGGTATATTCATCTTTATTAAACAATACAATATAGCTGAACCTCTATGACAATGTGAACCATCATGTGGATAATTACATCAAAAAATGATGGTGGGAAGAACATATTTAATTCAGATAATATGACCGCAACTTTCTTATTCATGATTAGAAACTTCAATGAGTCTAAACATTATTCTATATGGATTTGAAAAAAAATAAAAGTTTGGTTAATGTATGTTATACATTTTTAGGCAGAATACAAAATAAAGTGATGGCCATGAAATCTTGCACCAAAACATAGCAGTCATGTTGTTTTAGTACTAATAAGTTTATAATAGTCATTAACATAAAATTATTGATGTTTGATAAAAACCCCTATATAAGTTTTAATCCATTAATAAAAATTCAAAACTGTAAATTTTTTTCAATAGTGTATGATGTTGGAGGAAGAAAATTCCTCCCTTTAGACTTCACTGGTTCCAACTCTTCCCTTATACCCATGTCATCCATTTTCAAACTATCCTTTATTCCATATTTTTATTTGTTGGGAACATTAATTAACATTTCAATAACTCTATCAGATAGATTTGTTTCAACTTTCATGACCTCAAGAAAATGTTTGATGTATAAATAATTCCAATAGAGTAATTTGAAGAAAATAGATCTCTTTTTTCAACTTGATTTTTAATGGTTTATTGAAACCTGTTTACTGAAATAGTGTCAATATCTTTAACTTTATTTAATAGTTGATCAACTGTTAGTGGAGTCAGTGTTGTACCTTGTTTGATATTCCCATTGAATGCGGTCATCCATGATTTTTATTTATACAGAAGAGGTAAAAATTTCCAATTCCTTGAATACACAATATTAAAGAAATGTTTCAACTGAACTTAGTGTGTATATTATTCACAAAATTTACACCCCAACATCCCTTTAATTATATATCATGACATATTTACATAAACAAGAAAGTTATTTATCTTCCATTACAATATGGACCTCAATGTGATTTTTTCACATCTATGATCATTGTACATTATAATGCTTGTATCCCACATTAGTTTCAGATCTTTTATTAATGGATCCAAATAGACATCAATATCATTACCGGGTTGTTTTGGTCTACATATAAGAAAATAAAACATAGTGTATTTTCTCATTTTTCATAACCATTGTATAAATTTATAATTTACCAACATTATTATCCATGTAATATGAGTACTACTATATACATAAAACATATTTCATCCATCTATAGATATGAAAGATGTATATTTTTTTATCTCATTTCAAAATTCAGGATACTTGTAATCAATTTTCTTCTATTAAGGAGATTCTAATAAATTACATAGTTTCCCATATATAATTATTATATCTTAATTCCATGTTAAATTTCTCTCGATTTCCTAACATCCAGATAGTCTTCTAACCATGGAATTATAGTAATGCACCATAAAACTTTTGAAGGACTTGATTCATCTTTCATATTTCATTTTCTGCCACACTTATGGCATTTTAGGAGTTATTCATGGTATATTTAAAATAACATTGAATCATATGGATAATCATGTAGTTATTAGAGATTATTCCCATTAAATGTAGCATTCATTTAGCATCATATTATTGAAATGTAACATTATTTTATTCTTATATCATATAATAAAGAAGACTAAGTTGTTATGTAAAGCTAGTGTCTCTCCATTTTCTACCAAATTTCAAATTATATGACTTCAATTAAACTAACAATGTTTTGTATTTAGAACAACCAGTATACAATGGTCTCTTAGAATATTTATTTAACATATCAAATAAAACTGTATAATAACAAAGGTTATCTTTAATTTAAATTTTCATTTCGTCAGTATGATCTTCTTCATAATTTACACTGGTGTTTATATTAAATGATCAATGAATTGTAGTATCATCTCAATAAGTGTAAATATTCAGTTTATTTCCGTGTTTAGTCCAACATTTATATCTATAATCCATTATAACTCTTCCAGAATATTTTTTCTAGAATAAATACAAAAAAAACAAAAAAAAAATTTCAGAGGTGTTGTATACATTCTCTATTGTAAACTTTATGAATTAATTAACTCCATATCCATAAACATTTTTCATACTATTATCACACATTATTTTTTGTTCATACACATCCTAATAGGTTCAGAAAATATTAACTTTTTACCAAAAAATAAATTAATACACATAATATATTCCTAATCAAAGGATAATGTTATATATAATTATAATAAGGGTAACCCAAAATTTGATTGTTTCAAATAATATTAGTATGATTTGAAGGAAATGTGTAATTGAATTTAAGAAACGAATTACTCCAATAATGGTAGGTTTTATCCTCTGAATTCATCCAAAATTATCACTGATACCCAATATGGGATGTCTACTACTCAATGTAGTTTTAGAAATATTGGTTCACGTATAGAAGATATGGGGGGGTGTCCCAAAAAAAAATGAAATAATAAGTGTTCGATAGAGGAAGTTAATGAGTATTACAGTTGTCTATATTAATCAAGATGTTGTCAGGCTATGAGTTAGCAAAGCACAGAACAACATTTCATTGTTTGTTTCCGAAATATAATGGAAACAATAGTGATAATGTGATACAAATAAAGAGGTCCTTGTTTGGTGTTACCATGATAATTCTTAGTAGGATTGTCTTACACACACTCATGACAAGACAATCATGAATGTTTCAATAAACAAAAAAATCTTTCAATGACTCCCTAAAAATGAATACTCCTTTAGTATGAGGACTAAAATTTTGAATCACATGGATTACCATAAACAATGAGGTAATTATAGGACGGTTTCTATAAACTTTCTATGTGAGAGTTCAATAATTGGATGGATTTTATGTTTTTCTATTCCCTTACATGGTATGTAGTAGAAAATGTGGTGTTTTATTTATTGTATCAGTGAATCTTTAAAAGAGTGATAAATTTCAAGTTACCATCACCTATTTGTGGAAACATTTCATGTATGATTAATTGTAATATATAGAAAAACTAGCAAGAAATTTAAAACAAATTGGTTGATTGGACTATAGAAAAAATTGGTCAAGGATTGGACCTTCTTTTCTTTAATTATCACATCTTACCAATGATAGGAATCCACTTCAAGAATAAATGTTTCCTCTCTCATTTAATAATATTTAACACGTTTTAATATAATTTACATAAAAAATTAAGGTATTTAAAGTCATTATTTAATGCATAAATATAAATTAACTTATTAATGATGTTAATAAAATAAATTTATTAATCAATTGAGTCACTTAAAAACATATATTAATCAATTTATCACTAAAAAATATATTTTAAAACTAAATTCATATATTAATTGATTTAATACATCCATTTAATTTTTTTATCTTTCTTTTCATTTAACTAAGACTTGGATTTCTAAATTTTTGTTAGAATATATATCCTCATAATATACATGGTCATGTAATAACCAAAAATGTTCCCAATCAAGATATTTTTGGTGGATAATCAGTGAGGTAGATTGAGGAAAAGTAATATCTCATTCTCACATTCTATTCATACCATTTAGAGGTTGATTATTTTCCTTGTTGCATCACTTGAAGATAAATTTTTTGATTACAATTACACGTGTTACATCATTATGGAGACGTTTTTTTTGTAAAACTAGACAAGGAAGATCAAAAGCTTTTATATCCATGATTATTAGTGGATAATGTAATCTCATGTTTCTCAGATAACGATAAATATATATACATTTTATGAGTGGTGAACCATAAAAATTCATTCACATTGAGTTTGTGTCTCTTTATATTGTATGAATGGTTAAATTGTTATCACGTTGACCACTTTGATAAATGGAAATTGATTTTCAATGGTGGAATATTAAAATAAAGAATCACTAATCCCCCACTAAACCTATGATGATATTAATACCTATTTGTATCTAGGAATCCTAAAAATTTGGCAAAAGAATATTATTCTGAGTTTTAAATGAATAGTAGTTATTTTTTGTTTATTTGAAGTGATTTATATCATTTTTTTTTTGAAATTTAGTAGGATCTAAATTTAATGAAAATAATAGATCGTATTAATTCTTTTAATATATAGGGAGTTCTAGAATTTTTGGGTAATAATTATCTGATATAGAAAGATATAATGTTTCCAAACCAATTATACATTGGTTTGGATGTGCTTAAAGTGACGAAATATGGGTATCTTATTCATGTTGAGAATATTGTGTTGACAATATTGATTGATATAATATAAATAACATGCCACACACCATCCCCAAGGGGCCCGTGTTGTGACTCATGAAGCCCTCCTCTAAAAGGCCATAGCTGGATATTAATGACAAGTAGACATATCCTGGGAATGAGAGGCCATAGCCTAATTACTAGTACACATACACACATCTTCATGCCTATATAATGATAAAATGTAAATACAATTTAACATCCATGATTGCATAAATCTAAATCCCATAACTAGATTATGAAAGATAGTGAATGATTGTAAATAGGGCCAAATATAATCCTACTATAAAGATTATGAAATAAAAGTCCAACATGAAAGTAAGTACATGGGGATGATATCAAAAAAATTTTAGAACACACCTCATTCTTTCTAGTCTCACTAATAATTTTCTGGTCCTAATATTTCTAGTACTCTATCCAAAATTAAATTATATTTACAAGACACAACAAGTGTGGGAAAATACCATTTAGGGGAGAGTATAATAATACATAGTAGGAAACCCTAAAAAAGCATAAAATAAATTAAATAAGTCATCTACACACTGGTATATGTATTCAACACAAGTAAAAAGAGTATCTAGATGTACTCAATAATTAAAAACAATAAAAATTTATTTCTAAACTATAGTATACCATCTTAGGATTCATGTTGAAGATTCCAAAGAGAACTCATTTAGGAGAACACACTCTTGAGTCATATAACACTGATTGGATTTGATTGAGAGGTAGTTCACATAAGGTATCTCGATTAAAAGTACACACTTATTATTTGAGAGATATGATACATATAAGAGGATCAATTCCACGACCATTGGATGATACTAATAAGTCAATCAAGATTAACCCACTATGTAGAGGACCGGATCCTATGTAATATTGGTCAAAACAAAACCGAAAACTCCACATAGGGAATGAAGATTAATATTGGTTCTCACTTATGGCCTCTTAGAGGGATTCCAACAGCTTAATCCAAGAAGTCCTATTGATGGTATTGTTGTCTTAAGAGTAGGATTCAATTCCGTACTATCACTAAATGAATGGATATGGGTAATTCACCCTAATGAAACATGTTCAAGACATAGAGGATAAGGGATCTAAAATGTGTCTATGAAAGCACACAATGTGTATTAGGGTGTACAGATCGTGTCCCTTGACCTTGGTCCCTTCCTATCTAATTAGATCATGTCTTAAGCTGTGTCGATTTCTGTCTAAAAGTATATGGTTTGTTGGCATCCCATGCACTCTACCCATGTTCCTATACAAATATTGATCCCATGTACCCATTCCCATGTATTAGTACATGGATTCACCTGTGTAATTTTGTCAAGGCCATGTACTTGTAGGGGAGTACACAACATTCTCCAACCTGTGTACACCAACCCGTGTCTCTGTACCCTCCGAGGTACATGTTGAGTCTTCGGAGAGAGAAAAAATGTAGCATGATGGGGTCACACAACATATGATACTTATGTTTCTTTTAAGAACAAATGCACCATATAATGGGTGGACCACATGACATGTCGATCCTGTTTATCTGCTGTGTAGCATGGGACTGTCAAGAATACTAGATCAAGATCCTCACCTCTTTGTTTTTACTCTGGACTTTGATCACATAATTGTTTCAAAAAATCATATATTGAGCCTCATCAATTCATTCCATCATTTAATCCACAATATTTGGTCCTTCGATCTTCTCAGAAAATTGGATTATTTGTCATCATTTGCTGTGTGCTGAAGAGCACAAAAATACTGTATCTCCATTTTTTGAACATCTACCTTCTCCATCATCTCACCTCTATCAAGTCATACCCATCCTAGATATATGATTTCATATTGTTTCACCAAGAAATGGGTTCTTAATGATCAATTGATAGAGATATGTTTAACCACAATCCAAAATATTACACCCATGATGAACAAAAAATCGGTGGAGAAAAACATAAGAACATGTAAGAGGAATTAACCTTGATTGATTTCATTTCAATCTCTTTTCATTGTTGTTAGAATGAAAGTAGAAGAATCAAAAATTAAAAATAATTCCCCCAATAAAAAACCTTATACAAAACCCATCCTATTATAGTCATGATCTATGAATCAATCCATTAGTCGATTGATTCACATTCATTGTAGAAATCAAGAACGAGGATGAAATACAAATTAAAATATACCCTACTTCAATTTGGATCAATTTGTGATGAAGAACGTTGATGTGTCATAGTCATGGGATAGATCCTTATATTCTACCATATTTTGGTCATCATCCACCAATGTAACCTCATTCCACCCTCTATAATGGATCTACAACGATTTGTAGGGTTATGTGTCTAACCATCATAGTTTTCTATAATCGCGTATTTAAATAAATAAAAATTTGGGTTTTGTGTCAAAAAACATTAAAAAAAACTTATTAATTATTTTATTCACAACCAAACCCTTAATGAATTTTACAAAAATGACTTCTACCACAAAGTCTAAGTCACACCTATGGTAAAACCAATGTTATGAACTCAAAAATTCCATTATATTTATGATTCGATGATTTTTTTAGAAGTTATTCTACATTTTTAAGAAACATACATACATTTTCTATTTAAATTAGTTAATATATTTCAACCATTTATTCTAGGCACATATTGAATTAAAATTTCATGATATATTTGTTACTGGTATAAAAAATAATCCATAAAATATCAAAAAATAATACATGGATAATCTGATTCATTAAATTCTCCCCACCTTGAGGATTTACATTCCAAAAAATATAAAACAAAGTATAAAAAATTATGTGGTTACTAAGCATGAATTTAAGCCTCCCACTCCCATGTGCTCTCTTGAAGATTCACATGCGGCCACCAGGCTTTCCCAAAAGGAAAATATCAACTAAGGAGGATCATCTTCTACTGACCCTCAATCCCTTTTGGGTACATCGCAAAGGTATCTCCATCATCAATGTACATATTTCCCCAGTCAATAATGTGAGATGGTTCATGCATGTACCTCCTGAACTACGACACATGGAAGACATTGTCTACTCGGTCTAACTGTTGAGGTAGATCTATGTGGTACACCACCACACCAACTATATGCAGTATCTATAAAGGGCCAATAAATCTCAAAGATAGATTACCTCCTCTCGAAATCTTCATAATCCCCATCGAGGTGATACCCATAGGATCGCATGGTCTCCATCATAAAACTCTAAAGGCCTCTATCATATGTCCACAACCGAATTTTTATGGCTTTGTATAGTCCTCATATACTCCTGGATGATCCGCACCTTCTGAATAGTTTTCTTGCACCTACAATAGGACCATGTGTCTCAACTCTCTTGGGTCAATCTACGAAATTGGTGACCTACATGGTTACTCATAAAATGCCTCGAATAGTGCCACAAATATGGTCTAATTGTAACTATTTTTGTATGAAAAAACCACAAGTGGTGGGTGTTCCTCTATACTCTGGACAAAGTCCAACATGCAAAATTATAGCATTTCCTCCAAACGATGAATATTTTGCTCATGATTGCCTTCATTTTAGGTGTGGAATGCTATGATCAAGAAGAACTGAGTCCCAAAAAACTCTTACAATCCCTTACAAAAATAGGATGTGAGTAGAGAATCATGAGAATAAATGATAATTGATAGAACCCCATGGATTAAGACTATATCCTATATTAAAAGACATCCCGTGACCACTACTGAAGACTTCTATTAGATTACTAAGAAGTGGTATGACATGGTGAGTCGATCCATAGTCACCGAGATGGAATAAAATCCCATAGATGCATGTGATAATCCCATCATGAAGAACATGGAAATATCATCCCACTTCAATTGTGGAACCTGAAGGTTTTGAGCTAATCCTACCGGGACAAGGTGATTAGAAATAACTTCTTGACAAGTAAGGAATTAATAGATAGACTATGTTACTCATTTCTTCATCCTTGGTGACCAAAATGGATAAAAATGTTCTTGTTAAATATTTTCCACCCTTGTATGTACAACAAAATTAGATGTATGAAACTCACATATAACCTGCTCCAGCAATGTCACTGGTACCATCATGTGTCCTATAAAAACATTCCATGATCCCAACCTTTATAAAATCTCCCAGGAGCATGTATTGTGGTTATCTGAGTATGTAGGGTCTCACAATCAGTATCACCTAGTTGTACATTCCTAAATCACTACATGAGTACAGGGGTGAAAACCATATATTGGAGATAAGCTTCTCAATATCTATACACAAAGGATATTTACAACGATGCCATCTAATCTGATGCCTCATTTAGTATCTAGGAACAAGATCTCCTACTGATAGAATATACTAACACATTCCCCTATCAAAGAGTATAGAATATTTTTATTTTATAATCCTAGAGTTACTCTTTCCATCACCTTTGTATAAAGTTGATATCATTTGAGAGAATATTTAATTGTGGCTCTAATGATTATAGTAGATAATAAAATTATTTCCCATCTAGTAGTGTTGCCACTTATTTAGTAGGAAGACAACTACTACTAACTCTAGATCATGGGATGCATAGTTCTTCTCATGTGGTCTCAACTGGAATAAACCATAGACAATTATTACATTCCCCTACATCAGAACACAACGAAACCTGGTTCTTTATGCATCATAGTACACTATGTAATCAACACCCTCCTTTAGAAATATAAAGATAGGAGAACTCATCAAAATCATCCTCAATTACTGAAATGTTTGTTGGAACATTTTTGTCCACACGAAATGCTATCCCTTTTGGGTCAATGAAGTCATTGATGTGGATATTATGGAGAAATTATGTATGAATCTCCGATAATTTAATGCCAATACAAGTAATCTCCACACCTCCATTATACTCTTGTATGGATATCTGGTTAACACTTCATTGACCATTTCTAGGCCCACCTCATCCCCATATACAAAGAAAATGTGTTTTATAAAGTGTACCACCTAAATCTAGAACTTTCACTTTGAGAGATTTCCATAAATCTAGTGCTCTCATTGTATATCTAGAATTATCTGCAAGTTTCTTTTGTGTTCTTACTCCAACAATTTGTACATAAGAATATCATTACTGAAGACTACAAAGAATTTTTTAAAGAATGTATAAACTATTCAGTTCATGAGTCCTAAGAACCCTTTAGGTGAATTCATCATGAAAAAGGGCATCACCAAGTACTCATAGTGACCGTAGCAGAATCATAATGTTGTATTATGTATATCTTCATCCCATACTAATAGCTGGTGATATCCCTACAAGATATCATCATTTGAGAAGCCCTGTGACGCTCTCATATAATCAAAGATATCACCTATTCTCGGAAGTGGATACCTGTTCTTCATGGTCAACTAGTTCATGTATCAGTAGTCCACACACAACCTCAAGCTCCCATATACATTCCTAGAAAACAAAACTAGTGCTTCCATGGTAAAACATTGGGTCTAACAAACCCCTTCCACAACAAATACTATAAACATACCATCAATTTGTGAAGCATTATGAGAGATATTCAATATTCTATCATAAATATCAGGTTCATCATGGGGTGTAGATCAATTTAGAATTATATCTCTCTATGCAGTGGTAAACTTGGAACATCATTAGGGAAGATGTCCTCATACTCATCCACCACTGTAGGAAACTGAGAAATCATAACATCCACTACACCAAGGTTTAGGATATCCAACTAATGGGTAATTGGATACACCCTCCTATGCATGATTCCATCATGTATTGAATTTGTTTTATTTTCATTGAAAAAATAAATCATGGTTTCATCACTGCGGAAACACTACAACCTCCTCTTGAAACAATCAAATTGAGAATGAACATTGGATTACCATTCCATACTTACATGACTTATTAGGGTCTCATCACTTCTAAAAATAGATCCTTATGTGAACTCTCACCTCTAAGAGTCTGGTCACGAGGTCGAAATAAGTTTTTGATCACTGAGTCTTCCCTAGTAGGAGTCTCTATGCATTAATATTCAGCAAAAGGCTCAACCTGAATCTCTATGTCTTATAAAAGGAATGTGGAAAGAATTGAATGACTACCACTGATATCTATATGTATTTTAGCTAAGGTATAAAATACATTCATCATACCTTGAATCATTTCTAGAGCCTCTAGGTTGTATGCTTCAACTACAACCATCTTCCCCCACCCCTATCTTCCATCTCCCCAATCCTAGAATGAACTAAATACGGGTAGTAGTTCTAAGATGCCACTGAAGTGACCCCCTCATACTGTTATCCTTGCACAAATTATATATCCTCAGCCTTGTTAACCTACCCTCTCCTTCCACTGTCTTTTCCTCAGAGGCCCATTTACAGTCTCTCTATCAGATGTACGATAGGTTGGAAAATATTTTTTAGTATGTCCTCTTCCATTAAATGAGTTTCAATACCTAACTCAGGTATGAATGGAACCTCCTTGATATCCTTGAACCATAGAAACTCTATCCCTAGACGTCCTCTTAATACATATCACATGTCTAGGTCCTTATGACTAATGTCACCTCCGTACTACTGAGGACTCTGCTTCTGTTTTCCCTCCATCAGCAACCACTGGTTGTATATTTTTTTCCCAGAAACCATCAATCCCCAAATATCACTATAGTACCCCACCATAGGTACAAATACATATAAGGATAACACTATACCAAATGTATCTACCCAAAACTCTCTCGAAATACTAATAATTGGAGAACTGATTTCTAACCATATCTATTGAGAACATCGAAATGTTGGCAAACCATGATGAATACTAATCCACTATCAAGCTAAAATTCCGGAGCAATATGAGCTATGGGATTCATAGATCCCTAAACATGGCTTGTGATAACACCTCTCATAAAAATGAACTCAAACATTGTACAATAAATAGTCTCCTCATCATAAGATTGGGCCACCATACCCCACCATCTCTTGGATGATCCTTAAAAAAGGCATAGTTTAATGACCTCCATCAATTCTATTGGTGTCCTCAATAAATGAAAAAATATAGCAACCACCTCTAGAATGTCCTTAGCTGCTAGTGGGTTGAGATCTCTTCATAATATGAGGGTTCAGTACTATTGAAAGACAGAATCTGTGATGAACATATGCACATCATCCACTGGTACTGCAGGTACAATGTGCTACTCTACAGGTGGAGGTATAGTTGTAGAAACAACTAGAGGTAACTCCTTGGAAACTGATCCCTATATCAATACCACATCAAAGAGGGGATCATTCTCATGATCATGATTCTAAATCCTAGCGGGAATACACCATGGAAGAATCTTGAATGTAAAAAAGATATACCATGGTCAATGAGTATATTTTGATACCTAACTCAAGTATGAAATGGAAACCAGAACCCCTTCTTATATGACTCATGTACCATTTTTTCCTTACAGCCAGTGTTCTCATTTATTTATTAAAAAGGTAGGTGATTAGAGTCTTGGTGTTTACATACATTGGATGCTACACCAATACTGGATTCCCTAGCCTAATATCCGAACTCGAAACTCTTAACACTCTTGACCCAATCCAATATCATGGACTCTGGCCCTATGGTATAACAGACTCCTTTGATAACACTCTATCATGATCCTTCCCAAAGGGAAATGTTTCATGAATCCCTTAGCCTACATCCAATAAGAAAGGGGCTAATGACTAGTGCCTAGTAGGCATATCACGGACATTGGAGGTCTTATCCTATGTACCTCTACACACACATATCCCAACCTATACAATTATAAAATGTAAAAACAACTGAAAAAACAAGGATGAATATATCTAAATCCCACAACTAGAGTATTGAAGGAAGTAAAGGAAAGTAAAAAAGTCCCTATTAACTCATACTAAAAATATTTTGAAACAAAATTAAAACCTGAATGTCTACATTGGGAATGATATAAAAAATATTCATGAATAAAAATAAGTTTTTCTAGTCTAGCTAAGAATAGTCTGGTCCTCATATGTTGAGGACTCTGTCACAATGTGCTTCATATAAAAACTCAACTCTTTATTATACACATATACTTAATTTATTACATAAAATTGCACTTAAGAAAAATATTAGGATATATAGGTCTAGTGTATTGGGAAATTAGGAACCTTACATAACAACTAATATCATAAAACAAAACATCTTTATTAAAAACTTCTTTTACATGACCACAACGTTATTTCATACTTGGCATTTTATGTGATACCCTGAGGACATGCATAAGAAAAGGGTGATCTATAAAGCCCAGTAAAGGAGTAAACAAGGTATAACATGGATAATATTGTACATTTTAGGAAATAAAAAATATCAAGGGAGCACAAGAGAAACATGAACATAAATTCATTATATAACATGATTATCAAAACATAGAAATGTGGAAACTGCATTTAACATGAAATTAGCATCAGCCAAGGATCATTTCACATGGAGAATCAGTAAACACTAATTTAACTTGAATTATCATGTGTAAACCCTCACTTCACTTGACCTATCATGATACCAATTGTTACCCAATGCATCAGAGATCTATCAGGGTGCACCCTTTATAAACATTTCATTTCATAAATAAGTGTGCCACATATATCATAAAACATGGATTCATTAAATATCAAAATATATTCCATGAATAATAGATGTGGAATATATAAATGTAAGTCCTCATTTAACAATTACATGTGTTTATGGTGAAAAATCTTGATTGAGAAATGGGTATGGTATTCACTTACACGATGATTTTGGCATTAAAATTTTGGTGTAAATTCGACAACATAACAACATCAAATAGAAATTTAAAAATGGGTAGATGAGATAGAAAGGGGTATCTCAACATTTATTCAAGAAATGGAAATTAAGGGTGTAATGTAACATAATATCCCAACATATATACTGGAATTTAGATTTATAATATAAAATAATCTGATGAATGTAAATGAGAAGAGAGAAATTCCTTACTGAATTTCAGCATGGTAACAGGTGTACATGGGAGGAATTAATGAGATAGAAAACAGTCTGTCATCATTCCAAAATAATGAGGGATGTATGGGGGAGGTTAAAAATCATACCCCAACAATTTTAATTGAGAAGAAAATTGAATAAGAACATAACAAAATTTGTAAAAAAAATGAGAAAGGAAGAAATCCCTTACTTGGAAGTGTGATCTAAAAAGATTGGGAGAGGCTTGAGGGAGGATTTTTGGGAGCTTGAGGCTTCTAGGAAAAATTATAGAGATCTTAGGTAAGATTTTGGTCGATCTATAAAAGTTTTGAGTGAAGATTAATTGGATATTGAGTGGGTTTGTATAGGAAACGGGAGGGAATTATTTATTATTTAGGTTTTGGCCACTACATATTAAACTAATAAAAACCATAAACCATACCACAGTTTTTGCCTGTTCTTTTTTCCAAAAGAGATTGGAAAACTTTATTTTATATGTAAAATATCCGAAATTATTAAAATATTAGTATTTATTATGTGGAGGTGAGTCACACTCTCAAGGAAACCATTTTAAAAGATTAAAATATTTTATAAGCCATGGAGGGTCCACCAAGGAATCATAAAATTAACGAAACAAATCTAAAATCACATTATTTTAATGGTAAAACATTTTTTGGTCAAATATTCCTTTTATATTATTTTATTACTTAAATATTCGGTCATTATGATGTCAATAAACATATTATATATTCAAACAGTATTTAATTATTACCCAAAAATTCGGTTGTCTTAGAAATTTATGAAAAATTCACTATTATATATTTTTGACATCCAGAATCAAAAAATAATATTAATTTTATCTAAATAATTTTATGAATATGTGAATTTTCAATTATAAAATAAAAACCAACATTTATTGAAAATTCATTGGTTTTGACCAAAATATTTTTCAAACATTAATAAAAATTTCATTTGAATTCATAAAAAAAATATAAAATCATTAATATATAACAAAAATTAATTTAGTAATAATATTTTTTAAAATATTATTTACTTTAAAAAAATCAATTAATTTGTCAAAAAATATTACTTCACTAAATGTTAACTAAAAATACACTTTTTTCTAAAAAACGATTTACAAAGTAACTATAATAAAATAAATGTATATTATTTACTCTATAAAACAATAATGCACAATATCATAGTTCTAGGGTCTTGTTACATAACCCATTGTCACACCTACGTAAGACCTAAGAGTAATGTGTGCGATTGTGACAAACTCTTGGGGTGGCTCAGATAACATCGATCGGGTGGTAATCTTTATTAACATCAACATCTCCCATATGCAGTTCTGTTCAAGCTTAAACTGTTGAATATCATATTGGTCTGGGTCACGGGTGAAGCCTAGTGACGATACCTCCTATTCAAGATTCACAAAATGGGCATCATATGGATAAATTCTACCGGATGAGGCCATCACTTACTTTTTATGAGTAAATTGGATTTGTTAAAGCCCTATATTTATACTAATCATGTGATCACTATTCAATGACTATATTATAGAGGTAAGAATTCATAATGGTACATTAAAAAGCATAAAACCATGGAAGTGCATATGTCAGATAAAAAAATTTACATAATAGGACATTTAATTAGATCAAGAGATATTTTTATTAATTAAAGTTTGGGGCATTTAAATATTCCCTCCTTAAGAAATTTCAATACTGAAAATTTCTTTTTCCAAACTAAAAAGGATGAAGGTAACTTTGCTTCATCACTTCCACAAATTCCCACGTTGCTTCTTCAAACATATGGTTTCACCAAAACACCTGGACGGGGGTCATTGTCTTATTTCGTAGAAATTTTTCCCTACGATCTAAGATCTTCACTGGCTTCTCTTCATATGATAGGTCATTCTCCAATGGTACCACCTCTGGATTGAGTACATGTGATGGGTTAGGTATGTACTTCTTCAAGATTTATACATGCAGTATATCATTTACTTGAGATTGGTTCGGTGGGAGTGCCAGTCAATAGGCCATTTCTCCAATGCAATATAGGATATAAAAAGTGACGAAGTTCTTTGGACTAAGATTTCACTTCTTCATAAATCTCATAAATCTATTCCACAGTGATATGTAGAGGAATACCATCTACCCAACATCAAACTCCTGGTCTCATTGATGATTATCAGTATGGCTCTTTTGTCAACTCTAAGCTGCTTTAATGTACTGCTAGGTGGTCTTAACCTTATCCACCATTTTTGGAAAAAGGAATTTTCTATCCCCAACATCATCCCCACATTTTGGTGTTCTGCACCTCTTCCCATAAGAGGATTCATAAGGAGCCATTCATATTCTTGAGTGGAAACTATTATTTTAAGGGAATTCAATGATAAGAAGATGTTGATCTCGTCCTCCTTTGAAGTCCAATGAGTATTCTCTCGACATGTCGTCATGTGTTTGGATAGTCTGCTCAGATTGGTCATCAGTTTGATGATGATAAGCCGTACTGAAGTTCATCTCAGTATTCAGATCATGTTGGATATTCTTCCCGAACATAGAGGTGAATCTCGGATCTCCATCATATTCCATCGATAGTGGTAATCCATCTAGCCTTACCACATATTTGAAGTATATCAATTATGTTTGATCGAATGAGAAATCCTCTTGAATTGAAATTAAGTGTGAATTCGTTGTAACACGATCCACAACAACCCATATAGCATTGTTTCCTATGGATGGTTTTGGAATTTTGGTGACAATTTCCATGTTCATGTTCTCCCATTTCCATACTGGTATTGTTAATGGTTTCCTAATCCCCTTATACTTCTACCGCTTAGCCTTCACTTGTTGACATACCAGGCACTTTGATATATACTCAGTGATATCCTTCTTCACGTTATCCCACCAATAATTCTCTTAGAGATCTCGATACATCCTTGTTTTTCTTGGGTGAATGGAGAAATTAGAACTGTGTGCATCATCCAATAGTTTATTCTTTAACTCTATATTTTATAGAACACATAGTCTTGACCAAAATCTCACAATTCCTTCTTCATTAACATTGAACTCTGAGGATTTTCCTTTTCTTAAAGTTTCAACATTATTCTAAATTTCCACATTATCCTTTTGGGAATCCTTTATCTTTCCAAAGGATATTGTTGTTCAATCATTTGTGAAAGGATTGACGATATTCCATTATTTATGATTATCATGTCCATGTTCATCAAATATAATAATATTGTATCCTTTTCAATTCTCATCAATGGTAGAATCGATGGGTCCTTGCTACTTTTAGCATCTTCCACCTTGTTCACTTTCCCAGGGTGGAAATCGATTAAGCAGTCATAGTATTTGATCATCTGTAACCATCTTTTTTGGGGCATATTAAACTCTTTCTATGTGAATATATACTTGAGGCTTTTTTGGTGCTTATAAATTTCACACTTCTCCCCAATGATGTAATGTCAGTTTTTATTTAAAAAAAGATAATGGAATCCAACTCTAGATCATGTGTTGGATATGTTTTCTCATGAACATACAATTTCCTTGAACAATAGGCAATGGATTTTTAATTTTTGATCAACAAACAACTCAGACACTTCTTTAAAGCATCACAAAATACAAAGAAAAGTTATCCAATTGTGGGTAGTGTGAGGACGACTGCAGTGATAAGACTTATTTTCAAATCCTTAAATTTATCTTTGTATTCATCACTCTAAGTAAACATGAGTCCCTTATGAGTTATCTCAGTAAGTGGGTTTGATAATCATGAGAAATTTCTCACAAATCAGCGATAATATCTAACTAACCCAAGGAAGCATTAGGGAGTCCAAAAGACTACCACAAATTTGCTGAGATAATCTCTAAAGACTCTATTCAACCATGTCCCTAAATATTTTAGGCGAATTAGTGAGTCCGAAAGGCAGTACTATGAATTCATAGTTCTCATAGCTTCTACAAAATGTAGTCTTGGAGATATCCACTTTATTCACCCTTACATGGTAATATCCTGACTACAGATCCACCTTGGGGAAGTATTGTGCTCCATGGAGCTGATCAAACATGTCATCAATTTAGGGTATAGGATATTTTTTCTTATTCGTGATTTTTTGAGCTCATTATAATCAATGAAAAGGGGCATTGACCCATCCTTCTTCTTGATGAAGAGGACTGGTGCATCCCATGGTGAAGAACATTGGCATATAACCTTTTTATCCAGATTATACTATATTAGTTTCTTTAACTCCTAAAGCTCCACAATAGCCATTCTGTATGGAGTATTGAATATTAGAAATTCCCCAGGTAAAAGATAAATCGAGAATTAAATATCTCTTATAGGAGGAAGACCATTAAATTCCTCAAGAAACACTTTATCTATTTCCTTCATAATGTGCATTTTTTCAAGGATTGTTTCTTCCTTAAACTCAATAATTTGAGAAAGATATGTGTGCCTATAGAGTAGTAATATCAAAACTTGAGATGACGGTTCTAAGGAAGATTCATCATCCTCCTTTCAGTTGTATAGAATCGGTGGTTGAATCTCCATATAGAGAGTGATTTCCCTCTCATGAAAATTTATGTTGTGTCTATATAAGGATAGACAACCCTTTCCAAGGATTGAATCAAATTCCACCATAATAAGTATAAAAAGATTTTTTGAGAAGTTAAATCCACAAATTGTGATACTAGAGGCTTTATATTCATGGGTTGTAATTATTTCCCCCTTTACCATTCTCATTGAAATCTTTACTTACATGATTTGTTGTGGTTTTGGGATTTTTCTACTAAACATTTAGGATATAAGATAATACATAAAACCGGAATTGAAAACTATGTTCACTATTATTGAATGAATAACTAGAGTACCTGTCACCACTTTGTTGTCAGAGTTCACTTCAATAGTTGTGGTGAAAAAAGAACCCCCTTATTACCTTATAGGTTGTTGGTGGCCTCTGAAAACCCTTTTCCTATGGAACTGGTTTGAATAGTTCCCTAGTTCATTGCATTTAAAGCGGTAAACAATGATTTGAGGGTCGAATAGACCATTCCTCTCTTCTATCACAATATCAGGTTTTTCTTGTTGATAATTAATTTCAATGTGCCCTTGTCTTCCACACCTAAATCATTTCCTCTTCCCCTTTAGAAAAATTTCAGGGTTCTTCTTTCCACACCTTTGTCATGTGGGGATCTGTAATTTTTTAGAACTATGGGATCTATCCATTAGACTGCTATAACTAAAGTCCAAATTACACTTCATATCTTCAGGATACCCTTGATATTCAATGATCTCTATTTCAACTTTGAGGGCACATCCAACAATTTTCTCATAGCTCTCAATGTAAAAGGTAGTTATGGATTTCTATAGGCTAGGTTTTTTCCCACTAATGATGAGGTCAACATTGCATTCAGGGGTGACGACAAAGACGAAGGTGTATCGTGAAAGCCTTGTGATGATTTCCCCATACACACTGATGGATTCGTCGTCTTTTTTTTATTGAGGGCAACGAAGTCCCTTTCCATCATAATTCAGAGGGTGCATGGAAAATATTTATCAAAAATGATTTTCTGGAAATCCTTTCATTCCAATACCTTGATATCTTCCTCATGATTCATATATTTGATCAATTTACACCATTGATTAGCTTTACCATCCATAAGATAAGCATCTATAAGAACCTTATCTTATTCATCACATTGAAGTATGTAGAATATCTTCTCAATGGATTTGAACCATTGTTTGGAGATTGAGGTATCAAATGCTTCAATTAATGTAGGAGTTCTCTGTATCCTGAAACTCTTGATTTTAACTTGCTCTTTCTTGGGAGGGGGGGGGGAATTCCCCTTGAACCAAATTTCTATTCAAAACAGAAGTTAAAATTAAGGAGTATCGTGGAAATGTTTGTGATTCCCGCTCCCATCAGATTGGACATCTCATTATAATAGTCATCACATTGATTTTTGAATCGGTTATTATCTTGAGTCAACTGATTACCAGCCATCAGCTGGAATAAATTGAAATTTAGGGGTAACACATAAAGGGTAATCCAATGAAAAAAGGGATAACTTATAAATTACATTTATTTCTATAACATGTGATTTTATGGGATTCAATCTATGTTTTCCATGATATACTTCACAACATATATTCATAGAAGAATTTAATGACTCCCTTAATAGTGTCTCATACTAAGATTATGAATTTACCCTATCATATCCCCTGAGATATTCGTATCCAATAGTGTATTATGGCCCATTTTCATACATCAGTTCTGGTTCGAGTCTAGCTCAAAGCGGTGTTTTCGTGTTTTACCCCTAGATACATCTGTTCCAGAGCCGCCTCTACTTATTCGAATCTATACGTGAATGTATTTTATTGTTAAAAAAATTACTCTATACTCAACAAAATTTAAAAATGTTTTTATTATGCTCATTCTTATCCATATATATTTCACTAGGGTTTTCTAATCCTAATCCCAAAAATAACTACACCTATCCTTTGGTTTAAACTATAACAACCCTCCTATTTATTACAAACATAATCATGATTTATTACATAAAAATTCCCTTAACACAACTCTATGTATTGAGAGGGTGAGTGTATTGGGAAATAAGGATCATTACATAAAACATAGAACCTAATGTACCACATCTTTATTGAAAACATCT
This sequence comes from Viscum album, assembly GCA_963277665.1. Lineage (NCBI taxonomy): Eukaryota > Viridiplantae > Streptophyta > Magnoliopsida > Santalales > Viscaceae > Viscum > Viscum album. The sequence continues at coordinate 540,910,627 of OY728156.1, forward strand.
TTTACATGACCACAACATTCCTTCATACTTAGCATTCCATGAGATAAATTGAAGACATGAATAAAAAAAGGGTGATCTATAAAGCCTAGTAAGGGAGTAAAAAAGGTATAAAATTTAGAATATAGTACATGTTTGGCAACATGGAATATTAATGGAGAACAAGATAAACATGAAAATAAAGTCATGATATAGCACGATTATCATAACATGAAAATGTGGCAATAACATTTAACATGATATTAGCATGAGTCAAGTATAATTTCAAATGGATCATCAGTAAAACCTCATTGAACCTGCATTTGAATGAGTAAACCCTCATTATAATTTACTTTTCATGATACTAATCATTTCCCAATTAATTTGAGCACTATCCGGGGACACACTTTATACACATTTCATTTCATGCATAAGTGTGACACATAGATCATACAACATGGATTAAATAAAAATTATTATTTATTCCATGAAAAAGATATGTGGAATAAAAATAATTTATTTGTTTATTCAATAATTTTATGTTCATAAATTTGAATACCCTTGATAGATAAATAGGGAATTAAATTCACTTACAGGTTGATTTTGGGATGAAAATTTTGGTGTATCTTCAGCAACAAAACAACTTCAAATAGAAATCGTAAAATGTGTTTATGAGTGATAAAGTGGTATATATTAATTTATACAGGAAATATAATGTATGGGGTCATTGACCATAATACCCTAACATAATGAATTGAATTTAGATGAATTAAATAAAACAATTTCTTGAATGGAAATGAGAATAGAGAAATTACTTACAGAATTTCAGCATGGTAATGGGTGTACATGCGAGTAATTAATGAGAGAGAGAGGTATCTCATAATTAAAAAATAATTTAGGATGTATGGGGGTGGTGAGAAATAATACCCCAACATTTTTAATTGAAAATAAATGGGTATAAGAACATAATTAAATTTGGACAAAAATGAGAAAGGATGAAATCCCTTACTTGGAAGTGTGATCCCAAAGGCTTGGGAGAGGCTTGAGAGAGGCTTCATGAGTGATTGGGGAGTGTTGGGAGGATTATAGAGAAGTGAGGACATATTTTGGTCGAGCTCCAAGGGTTATGAATGAAGAGGAATGAGATATTGAGTGGGTTTATATAGTAAAGGAGATGAAATTCTGATTATTTATCTTTTAGACACTACATATTAAACAAATCAAAACCAAAAAACCAACCCATGGTTATCTGAAAATGGTTTTTTACAAATTGGATTGGAAAGAATTATTTAATAAGGTAAATGACCAAAATTATTAAAATATTAGGCTTGATTATGTGGAGGTGAGTCACACTCTCAAGGAAAACATTTTAAAAGGCTTAAATATTTTATAAACTTTAGAGGGTCCACTAAGGCATCTGATAATTAATAAAACAAATATAAAATCAAATTATTCTAAGGGTTAAACATATATTGGAAGAAAATCAGTTTTATAGTATTTTATTAAATCACATTTGGGTCATTATGATGTCATGAAACTCATTATATATTTAAATGTTATTTAATTTATACCCAAAAATTCGTCTGTCTCAAAAAATTATGACAAATTCACCATTAGATAATTTCGATGTACTGAATCCAAAAATATTATTCATTTAATGTAAATAATTATCTAAATATTTCAATTTTAAATTTTAAAATAAAAACCAACATTTCTTGAAAATTCATGGGTTTTGACAAAAAAAGTTTTCAAACCATAATAAAAAATTCAATTATATTCATAAAAAATTTATATGATCATTTATATTTTATAAAAATTAATTTAGTAATAATAGTTTATTAAAATTTTATTTAATTAAAATAAATCTACTGATTCATTAAAATGGATTTATTAATTTAATACTATCTAAAATTACTATTTGTGCTTTTAATAACCATTTACAAAGTAACAATAATAAAATAAATTTAAAAAATATTCAATACAAAAATAATGCACATAATAATAGTTCTAGTTTTTTGTTACATAAATTCTTATAAAACACACATAAGACCTAAGGGTAAGGTGTGCGATGGGGATATACTCTTGGGGTGGCTCAGATAAATCACTCAAGTGGTAATCTCCATTAACTTGCACTTCTACCATAGGCAGTTCCATTCAAGATTAACATGTTGAAGCTCGGCTTGGTATTGGTCAAGAAAAAAGTATAGTGATGCTAACTCCTTTACAAGATCTGACAAATGGGCTTCATATTGAGCAATTCTACTAGATTATCCCATCAATTCATTTTCTATGTAAATTGGATTTGTTAAATAACAATATATATACTAATCATGTGATTACTGTTCAACGACTATATACTAAATGGTATCAAATCATGATGGAATATTAAAAAACATAAAACTACATAGTGAATATGTCTTATATAACTATTTTACATAATAATTCATTTAATCAGATCAAGAGTAATTTTCATAAAAAAAAATTTTGGTCATTATACATCATCTACAAAAAACAAGACATGTGTGGTAAAATCCTATGCAAGGATGAGTATAAAATTACCCAGTAGGACACCCAGAAAACACAAAGAACATGAAAAATGAAATAAGTCATCTCTACATAGGCATATTTCTACAACACATATAACATGATTATCTAAATATACTCAACAAAGACAAATATTAAAATGGTAACTGACATTCATAGTATAATATCCCAGGATTGCAGATAAAAGATTCCTTAAAGATCTCATATGATAAAACAAAATCTTGAGTCTGATAGCACTGATGGTGTCCATCTGAGAGGTAGTTCTCATCAGATCTCAGCATTAGAGGTATACATTGATTGTCTTAGAGAAACGATACATAGAAGAGGATCAATGCCAAATCCATGGGGTGATACCGACAACACAATCTGGATTAACCCACAAAGTAATGGATCAGTTCTTACATGGTGTTGGTAATGAAGAAATAAATAACACCACCTTTGTAATGAATATAAATAGAGGATCTCAATCTAGGCCCCTTAGAGGGATTCCAATGACTCCATCCATGAAATCTTGATGAAGGGATCATTGTCTGTAGAGTAGGAGACAATTCCATACTAACCCTAAAAGAATGGATATGGGGAATGAAACCTTACAAAACTTGTCCAAGATTCAAAATACAGGGCATCCAAGCCATGTGTAAGAAATTAAACAACATGTAGTAGCAGTCGCATGTTGTGTCCCTTGACCCTGTTTCCTGCCTAGGTAATCAGCACATGTCTTAAGGTATGTTTGTATCTGTGTATAAGTACACAACATGTAGGATACCCATGCAGATGTACGTGTAATTATCCCATCTACAAATGAACATATACTAGTAAAAAACATAACCTATGTACTTTTTTTAAAGGCCATGTCCTTGTAGGTGAGTGCATGACGTGACCTAACCCATGTAATCCATCCCATGTCTGTGTACCCTCCAAGGTGCTCACCTAGTGTATGGGGAGAGACCATATTCTCTCTGATAGGTGACACATATGTTTCTCCCAAAACACTAGCCACCACACAGTCGTCCCACATGACATGTAGATATAGTTTACATGTTGTCTATAATAGATCTTTTAGAATACCAGATCAGGATTTGTGTATCTCATCCGTTCCTACGTCCTTTGATCTAATGATTGTTTTGATTAAGAAATTTAGATCAATCCTTATTGATTCATGCCATCACCGAATCAATAAGATCTAGGAATTTGATCTTCCCAGCATAGGGGATTATTTTTTATCTATATTGTGCATTAATGAACATGAATATTTAGTATATATGTTATACTATCTACTACTATCTTTATCTTCTCACCTCTTTCATGTCTTTCTAATCTGATATTTACACTATTAGAAAATTATTCTTTAAAACAGATGTGCAATGATCGATTCATCAGGATATGTTGAACCATGAGAAGAAAGAAGAATGATCATGATAAGTGAATAATCCAGGGATAAAATCATGAGAACAAATATTAGGAACATAACCTGATTTATGTTCATGTTTATCTCATTTAATTTTAATTAGAATGAAAATCAAAGAATCAACAATCATAGATAATTCTACCAATAAAACCCCAAAAAACCAATCCCACAATATGCACAATTTGTGATTCAATCTGTTAGTTGACTAATTCACATTCATTACAAAAAACAAGAATGTGGAAGAAATTCAAATAACAAGATTCCATACTAAGATTTTGATTAATCATTGATGAATAATGATGTGGTTTTATTGTGTTTTGTGAGATCCTTCAATTATATCCTGTTCTGATCTTCGATCCTCAATCTGTTCATCATCCACTAGAGAAACCTTTTTCCACACTCTCCAATAGATCTCCAATGATTTTTAGCATTATGTGGATAACAAATCATATTTTCAATAATAATATATTTAAATATTGGGAAAGTGTGTTTTTGTATCACCAAAAAAATAAATTAATTTATTTAATTATTTTATTAATTTTTTCAATGGATATTACTTTTCCACAAATGACCTGAACTAACTAAGGTTATGTTATTCCTAAGGTTAAAACCATGTTATGAACCCAAAAATGCCTTCATTTTATTGATTTGGACACCCATTAAGTATTTATTCTACTTTTTTAGAAAAACTAAGCATGTTATTTACTATTTTTAATATATTTCAAAAAACATATTCTGGGAACACGGGGCCGCAGAATGACACATCATCTCAGCACCTCATCTGGAAAATAATACATACGGTATCCAAAATATAATACATGGAAAACACAAATAATTACAGAATAATGTTCAGACTGAAAATTTAACACTTTCATTACGGTCAAACAAATAATTCCTTAAATATAAATTAGATAAGAGATTAAAATAAAATGGGATAATATAGATAATATTTATGAAGAAAAAATTAAAGTAAAAGAAGATAAATTTTAGATTTATTATTTAAAGTATAAATACATATTAATGCATGAAGATTATGTTGATGAGTACTCTATATGAGTTAATGAAGTAGTGTATACCATTAGAATTTTTTTTGTGACTCTTAATGATTCTGGGAATCCATAAACATAATACATCTCTAAAAATATAAATTTTATGTGAAGGTTTTATCACTTGAGGATAAAAATTCAGAAACAATTCCATTATAAATATATATACATATTTATTTTTTATAAAATGTAGAAATTAGGAAATATTAATAAGATGATTAAGTCTAATAAGGAAATATCCTTTATTATTGTGAATTAGAAGAAGACTTGATATCATTTTTAGATGGAAGAGAAGAATGTCAAAGATACAAATATTTGAATATGAATTTTAAAAATTAATTTCATTCATCTCAAGAAGGTTTTTAAAAATGTAAAGGAATTTATCCATGAATTAATTCACTAAAATATTTCAAACATGGAGCTATTTGATTTTTTGGTGTGAATTTTCCATATTTGAAAGAAGAAGAAAGTTATGATGAAGTTGAGTCATCGATAATATTTTCAATGAAGTATTCATCAAAATAAATCAATCAAAAGATTCCATTAAAGGGAAAATGAATGAATTTCCTAAACATTAAGTAGAGGAATTTCTTGTTAAAGTTTGTTGAAAAAAGAATTTGTGAAAAAGGAAACAAATATTGAATCTTCAAGTGAAGGGAATGTGAAATTTTTTATCACAGAAGAGAATTCTGATGAGTTCAATAATAAGGAAAAAAGTGTTTTTAAAAAACAAGAATATACTAAAGAGGAACTTACTCTAAATAGAGAGTTCAAGGAGAGTATATTAATGATTTCAAAACCAGATTAAGTGAATAAAAATTTTAACAGAGGTTCTCAAATCACTAACAAAATTGATTATACACATATTTAAATGGAATCATTGATGTTAAAAAAATATTGAATATAATAATGTTTCACTCAATAAAAAGATTAAAACAAAGGAATATATTGAGAATAAGGATATAAAAAATAAATGAAATGTGAAAATGTTTAGAAACAATTTGGTAACATAAAATTCAAGTGAATAATTTCAAGGTTAGCATTTAGAAGTTCATTCAATATGATTAAGGGAAATGTAATGTGTGGTGAAATAACAAAAAATGGATAGTCTTTTTAAATATCAATGATACAATTCAATAGGATTACAATATAATTTTTTTATGGAAGAAAATGTTAATTTGAATTTAGAGATAAAGAAAGTGATGCTTATGAAAAGATAAAATAAAGAACAAAAATCTAGATATTTTAAAATACCAACATGAATAAAAAATCTACTAAAAATAGAAGGTTGAAAAATTGTAATAATGAAATATGATGTTCAAAAGAACGTATTGGGAATATAAATTAATTTTGGTTCATAAATGGAGATAAAACCATAGGTTGAAAGACTAAAGAAAAGAAGGTGATGATTTCTAGAAAAACATTTCTAATGGATGAAGTTTTTTATAGATATTGTTGGAATTGAAGTGGATTTGGATGGAAATATTTAGTGGATATCTAAATACCTCAAATAATAAATGTTTAGGGGAAATAAAAATTTCTAATGTGAAGGTGGAGAATCAATTTATATATTCAATGTACTTTATGGGAGATGTAACCAACCATGTGAAAAGGATAAATATTGTTTTACCATCCAACCACAATAGTAATGTATAATGTAAAATAATCCAAAGATCCAAATAAAGAATAATGGAAGGTAGAATGATCTTATTGTGAAAATGCAATAGGAAGATTTAGAAAAAAGTTTATTCATGGATTCATGATAGTGGAAACAAAACAAAAAATTTGTGACATATTAAGTTTTTATGTAACACAAATTATTATTCACAAAATACACATAATTATTAAAATTATATGTGCTAAAAAATTTCAAGCTTTCAAGGAATGTTATAAAAAATCGGGAAATATGGAATCTCCTATAAGAAACATGAAAGAAGAATAAAGTCCCTAAAAATGATGATATGATGATCTAAAATACAACCTTGACACCCTACAGACTGAATAATTAAAAATTTTGAACATGAAACCAACTAGGATTATGAAAATATCGTGATGTAGTGAAGAAGGAAAAATAAGAACATGGATAGAGGATAAAATGATGGAGAAGGAGTTGATACCCTAAACCAAAAACGATGATAACACTAAACCAAGATAACCCCACACTAGCAAACACTACAGAAACCAAAAAAGCAACCAATGAGAGAGGAGGAGGAAAAATAGCATATCTTAAATTTGAGGATTGATTAATATGACCGAAGGTCAAGGGGTAATAGTGGTAGTACTGGACATCCATGAGAGCTTTATAAGCATGGTGAAAATCTATTCAGTTATGATTCTTTTTATAAGAAGAGGGAGAGTTTTACCCGCACTTTTAAAATACACTAATAAAGAGAAATTTTATTAGCACTAATAAAATAAATCATTTCAGCCTTTTTTAACAATGATAAATATATACATAAGCTCTAAAGAAGTGCTGATAAGAACCATCATTATCTATGTTCATGTTTTAGCGTTGATAAATTAGAATTTTATCCTTATAATTATTTATAATTATAATTATAATTAAATATTTTTGTAAATATATTTATATAATTATAAATGTATTTATATCATTCTATATATTTATAAATATATATATATAATATAATTTTAAATATATTAAATTTTTTCATTATTGAAATATATTAATTTAAATTTAAAAAATATTTAAATATATAATTATTTATTTATAATTATATACATACAATTTTAAAAACCATTATTATTTACTTATAAATATAAATATTTAATTTTATAAATATAGTAAATATAAATTTATAAAAATATTTAAAAAATAAATATATTTGTAAATATATTTATAATTATTAATTTATTGATATATATATATATATTCAAATCAATATATATATATTTATGTAGATATATATACATATATATATTACATAAATACATATGAATATAAATATAAATATAAAAAATATAATAATTATTTAAATATGTTTATTATTATTTTATAAGTATAAATTTATTTATGTCATTTTATATATGTTTTTAATTATATATATATAATAAATATATAAAAATCTATATATATATTAATATATTAAAAATTTAAATATATTTACTCTAATTTTATAATTATTTAAATATATATATATATATATATTTATTTATAATTACATAAATACTTTAAATAAAATATTTAGCTATCTGGGGGAACTGGAACTGGCTCGGGTCCCACTAGACTCAGACTCTGTTCATATTATGAATAAGGATATTCGACACCATTTTCATAGTTGGGGAATGTGCGGCACATGCTGGCTTGTCGGAGCCCTAATGGGATGAGGCATGCGACCCATACACAATTTTTTTCCTCAGGATGTTAGACAAGTTGTTCACTAGTTGGGCCATCTCTCTATTTGGGGGAAAGAGAACAAGTTCCAGTCCCTCCACACTCGGACACTATTCATAATATGAATAGGGCTATTCAATACCATTTTCTTATCTGGGGAATGTGAAGAACATTCCCGCATGCCAGATCCCCAGTAGACCCAAGCGTGTTTCCCACACACACATTTCCCCCCAGGGCTGAGGTGAGTTTTTCATCGGTTGGGCCATCTCGCCATCTGGGAGTACTGTCATATGCTCAAGTCTCACAAGACCTGGAAACTGTTCATATTATGAATAGTTCTGCTCAATTCCATTTTCTTAGTTGGGGAACATGTGGCACACACTGCCTTGGAAGATCCCCTAATGGAACTATCCATGTGACCCATACAGAGAGTTTAGAGAATGATGGATACTATGTTGGGGACCTCGGCGACCTTGCTGATCTCTATGACCTCACCGACATCTGTGACATAGAGATGTTGAATCGAGTCTTACTAATGATTGTTGATGGATTCTACGTTGGTGGATAAGGGATTCACTGTTCTGATTCTTTTTTGGAGAGATGATCTCCAAGGAATTAAGGATTTGATTTCTAGGGTTCGTGATAATCGGGGTGTAACTCTCTTGGCGGTTTCCTTAGTTGGTAACAGTTTGGATTACTCTACTATTATTGATTTTGGAGTTTCTTAGAATAAAAAATATTCTCAAGTAGTGTGTGGGGATCTTGGATCCATGAATCCATATCCAGTCTTGACCTTAGTTTTTCTCGAGTCCCTACATGACCTGGAATTGCTCATAAACGTAATTACTTTGAAGGAATGAAGAACTCCATCAAATCAGCAACAAAAAAAATCATAAGGAATGGGGATAAAAACTTCATTGGAGCTACTCAAGGCATCCTAGAAGTTACTGTTAAGGAGTGCAAGCATTCTATTATTTCTCACTCTTTTTCAATCCTAGGAATCTCACTGAATCCTTTTTAAGCATATGAATTGTCTCACTGACATCTGGGGATTTTGATGGTTGGAAACTCACCTCACTAGAGAAGGGTTTCATTCATGTTATTTTCCAAAATGTAGGTATGATGTTAGTATCATGAGGTTGTGTTCTTGTGAATTTGAAACCTGGTGTCCTTTAAATTCAGGATTGGGTTCTTGCTTTTAATCACTTGAATACCAAGAATTCTCCATCTCGGATTTGGGTTAACATACATGTTTTCAATTGGGTTTTTTGGTATTCATATATTTAATGGGAGGTTGCCTCAACCATAGTTCTTATAATAATGATGTATAGGGAAACATAAAGGGAAATATATTTCCATTTTTCTCAACTAATTTTTTATGTTGACCTCACCTCCCCTCTAATCAAAATATATGTGTTGTCTGTTGATGACTACAGGTTTGATTGAGCTATTGACATTGATAATGTTCCCAAATTTTTTCATGGTTTGTCACATTATTAGGCACACCTATGATATGTTTATAATAAGGATCATCTATAGTGCTTATGGTAATAAGGGTAACACGATTAAGAATGTTTGAGATCTATGATGGTATCCACAGTGGTAAATGAAAAAGATAATATTCTCTAATAACATCCTCTTGGTGATAGTGGATACATGCATATAGAGGGCGGTTCCCACCTTTATGAAAATGTCTTTCTTAGAAAAGTGTTGGAGTAAAGAGAGATTAATGATCTCAAAAATGTTGAAGTTGGGGTTTTCCACCTTGGTCATACACATGACTTGGGTCCTTCATCGTTAATTGGTGAAAAGGAAAAACTCAATGATGAGGGAATATCTAAAGGCTTGAAGATATCGTGGGTAGCTATAACAACTAAGGATGTTCCAACAAATGCTTATTCACCTGAAGGATTTCGGGATAGTCTTGTATAACCTATTTTAATGGAGTGGATAACTAATAAATCTCAGTAGTGTGTGGATTATATCGATTAGGGTGATTATGATTAGTCAATTCAAAAGGTTTTCATTCAAGAAAATGTTTTTCTTGATTTGAATAATGATTTAATTGCACCTGAATGAAGTAAGGGGAACCTATGTTTATGGACGCAGAGGGATTCTAATTAGTTTTTCATAAATGGAATATACCACTTACAATTGCACTTCCAGTTGATCATATTTAATGGGCATATGTGATTGTTTTGGGATCTCCACATGGTGAGATCCGTCCTGTATCAGATAATTAAATGAATGAGGTAACTGATTACTGGCAGGTGTCTACTTCAAATATTTCTTGAGTGCTTGAATCACGTAGCAAGGATATTGGGAATGCAGCTATTACATCATCTAATGTGAAAAAATATGTAGATTTATCACATGTTGAGGTTGTTTCAAATATACTAGCAGTTACTGACCCGCTAGAGGATGTTCAAACTGTAAAGACAATACAATATTTGATAGTTGCCATCACTCAGGATGAGGTTGATAATAGGGTGAGTAATCAGATGGATTCCAAATCTTAGAGTTTGGGTAGACACTCAAAATGGCATGGCATAGGACATGGATGAGATGATTGGGCTGCTGCATGAGAGTGGGGACAAAGTGCATCTAATATGTCTTTTTCAAAGTTTACTGTAGAGAAAGAGAAGATCATGTAGAAGTACATTCTTATATTTAATCAAAATAACTCAAAGCCAAAATGGGAGACTGCTGATTATAAATCTGACTATTATGGTAATGATCCTGAATTTCCATTACTATGTCCAAGGTGGCATTGCTTTTCCACCATTCTGGTTTTGTGGGGCTTATTGTGTCACATGTTTTGTTTTTGCTGTATACGTTTGTTTTCTTTAATAATTTTTTGGACCAAGCTCACTCGAGTCCAAAACTCTCAGGGAAAATATAATTTTTTAAATATAGTTACTTATAAATATCTATTTACAAATATATTTTTTCACATTATTAATGTATATATAATCATAAATGTATCCAAGTTAAAAATTAGTGAAATTGAATAATTAAAAAATGAGTACACATTAAAAATAATGAAAAAAATGAATAAGATTTATTAGTTAAATAAATTATTTAATAAATATGGATATATATTAAAATTAAGATGAATACATATTGAAAATAATAAAACATCGAAAATAAATATACACTAATAGATAATATAAAATTACTAAATTCCAAAAAAATAAAAAATAAAAAATAAAAAATATCTATAAATAATACTAACAATAATAATATCGAAAGTAAATAAAAAACAATTACCAATTAAAAATATAATATATTAAATATAAAATTTTACTAAAAGAAATTATAAAATAAATATTAAAATTTGAATAAATTACATAAATATTAGGTGTATGTGTTTCTATATAATATTTAATTAATTACATAAATATTTTTGTGTGTGAATTGTATATAAAAAATCATTAATTAAGTATATGTATGTGAAAAATAGGTGTAACACATATATGATATATGTTAAATTGAAAAATAAAACCACATTCAATTAAATGTTCATTACTTGAGACAATTAGTTATTATTTTTAATTAATATTAATTTTTAATTATAAATCATTCTTCAAAAAATATATTACTTATTTAATGTAATAATAATTATATTTATTATATAAAACATGTTTTAGATAATATTATATATATTGATATATATATATATATTAATATATTCCGATATTAACAATATTAAATGTTTTAATCAATAATTATGTATAAAATGCATTAAAAATGAATAAGACATAAATATGTTTTTAATTATTACATTTTATTCATTTTATAACATTATAATTGACATATATTATTTATTACTATATTATTATTAATGAATATATATTAAATTTATTCATTTCAATTAATAATTGTTTTATTAATTTTTATAAGAAATTTGTAATTTATTCATTTTTATTTTTTTGTTTAATTGTTAAAATTTATTCATTTTATATATCAATATTTAATATATAATATTTGATAATATTTATATTTAATTAAATTTGGTAAATTTATTTATTTATTTTAATAATTATATAATTAATAATTTTTTCATTATTTCTTAATTAACACATTTTTTGTTTTTAATTTTTTAATAATTTAAATCAATTCATTTTATATATCTATACTTATTATTTATTATTTAAAAATTTATAAATATATATATATATATGAAATTTAATAATTAATATTTAATTAAAAAAAATTTAATATATTTTTAATTTACTCATTTTTAATTTTTATTTGCTAGTTATTTTAATTTATAATTTTTATCTATCTATATTTAATAAATACTATATATTAATATTTAAAATATATATATTAAAATTATTATTGATTATTTAATTAATAAAAGTTTTCTTAATTTTTAGTTTGAAATTATTTATTTTTAGTTTTTAAATTATTTGGATTTTTTAATATTTTTAATAATTCAATTTTTATTGGTATATATTAAAAAAGGTTGGTCGGGCTGTGTATAGGCTCGGATGGTAGAGCAGGCGGGCCGACCTGACTGTATGGGGGTGGGATAAACCATGAGAAGAAAAGGGTGGGCCAAGGCCCCTATGGCCCCATAGGCCCTTATGAGTGTGTGTGAAGAGTATACGTGGGATCACATCCCCACAATAGTCTTTTTACATTGGCATGCGATGGAATAACATATAAAGAAGCAGCCACACTTACGCTCTTTCGATGTGGGACTCCCAACTGGGATCAATACCTTTAGGAGAACTGAAAATAAAGAATTAATCATGTAAGCGTTTATCAACACTTTTCAATAGCACTGATGAAGGATGGATATATATATTGTGTGTTTTTTCATAACATAAAACAAAGATTCCTTTCATTTTTTTGGTAAAAAATCAAAAAGTACCAAATTTGGAAAATGACAAGTAGATTCCTTTCATGAAAATTATAGAATGTCAAAAATGGGTAAAAATGAAGTTAAAAAATTATATTATAATAGAAAAATCATTCTTGAAAATATTATAATAAAAATATTAACATAGAAGAAGAATATTCCCGACCAAATATTAAAGAAGTGAGTTTTCCTTGAAAACATTCTTTAACTCTATAAAGATCCTAAAAGCGAAAAATTAAAGGAAAAAATAAAATTTTCAGAAATAACCATAGGATAATAATATATATTTTGATTAATATAGAAATATCATATAATTCCCCCAATGGAGACTTAAACATAGGAATTCTTAAATAATGATGAGATTATGAAATAAACCCTTACCACTTCGATAACTTTTAAATCATCACCCCAAGAAAGAAAGAACCTATAATGAAACAATAGATACCATGAGTATAAATATAATAATTATATATAATATCAAAGTGAAATTATATACAACACATGAATGAAATAGGTGGTGAATATCACATATGTCTCATTGAAACGAAAGTGAGGGGAGAAACCATTACCTCAAACACGACTTACTTCAAAAGCACTCTAGAATCCTATATATTAAATCTCAATTTATTTTAATCTAAAAAATAGTCATGTACATACGTATAATATCATACATTATCTACTTATAACATTTCAACACCCATTTATTGATAATTATTTATTTAAATCATAATTTCTAGGTGTTAACAATAACATTTTATATAGAAGTTCTGGTTCTATAGTTTCTGTCCTTAAACATTAATCATGGTTAAATCATCTCTAGAGTATTAACCATGTTATAGATATCATATAAATTCATTATATATATATACAGTAATTCATTAAGGGTATATATACAGAAATGAATTACATAGTTCATAGAGATGGCAGGTTGTATGTATGCATGAACATTGTTTCCATTTTTCAATAGATGCAATGGATAAATTTTAAATAATAAATCAACAATAAAAAATAATAATAATATCATAAATAACACACACACATACACATATATATATTTAATCTATTATTATAACCATTTAATTAAAGTGGTGATGCAAAATGAATTACATTGCTACCTTGAGACGGTATACCACACATACACATGAGTGATATTTTCACATACTGTAGGATGGGAAGATGGTGGATAATGTATATTACATAATTATAATAACTATTATATCTATTTTATATACTCAATCAATTATTTTATAATCGATATCATTGATTTAGAGGAGGTAGAATAAGAAAGAAAATTTAAAACCTTTTTACCATTTCATTGAGAAACCTCTTTTTTCTTACACTTAAATATTTTAAGGGATGATATTTTGGAAAGAATATAATCTCTAATATGTGGTGAATAAATCAAGGAAAGTATTATTGTAGGTATTGGCAGATTTATAAGGCTCAAATGTTTTGAGAAATATAGAAGAAGAGGTGCCCTTTTATAAGTGAGTGGAGGGGAAATCTTGGATTTACTTAAAGTATAAATTAATATATATTAATTTTTAAAATAAAGTGACTCCTAATTAACATATACAGAATATTGAATTAGGAAAAGTCTAAATATATTCATAAAATAAATTTTATAAAATTGTAATTGATGTTTTAACCCTTTTTTCTTAGTTTTCACCCCCATTAATCCATTTGAAAATTACAACAATATAAAAGTGTTAAATATTTAAGGATAAAAAATTCTACCATAAAACGATTAGTGACTTCTAATTAGACCATCAATTATACGTTCAATAATTTCCCTTTGAATATACATAACGTGGGGTTTTTATGACTTTTAAATAATTTAATAAAATATTCTTTATTATAAAATATCATTAATGTCATTTTTTGGAATTATTCATTTACTTTGACATCAAATCCATCAAGATTGTTATGGAATTAGAATATAAACCATTAAAATAGAAATAATATGTTTTATTTATCTAAAAAGTTCAATCAAAACAATAATTTACCCAAATTGTGTTGATTTTAATATTTTTAAGATTATTTATTTCATTTTTCTATTAGATGAATAAATACTATATCAGTATGAATTTAAGGTAACTATTAAATAACTAAAAATTATAAACAAATAAACATGGTAAAAAAATTAATTTATCTATCAAATAAACATTTATAACTGATATTATCCTCTTTTTATCGTCATGTAAATAAATTAGAGATATTAAAGTCAACAAAGTGGCATTTTGTATTTAATATTTTCTTAAAACAATATAATGGTCTTAAAAAAATATTTCCAAATATTAATGAATTTGATGTAAATGAAAAATATCCACTCAAAAAATAAAATAAGGGAAATATTTATAGAAATTTTAGATCCCTAACCCTATGTTTTAATCATATCTTATATGTTTTACCCTTACCAAGGTGAAAAATATTTATCAAGGTTATTATTAATAATGAAACAAATTAAATATAATTTTAAATAAAATTTTATCGACTTTATTATAAATCTATAATCTTATTTTCAGAATTAAATTCAAAAAAATTGAAGAGTTTGATTTAAAATTAAACATGTAAAACAATACGAAAAAATAGATTTCTAGAAAAAATGTTTCATAAATTATTATCTTTTTACATAAAAATAATCCAAAATATAACTAAAATGCACTTAATGAGATTAATAATAATAATAATGAAATATATTTTACTCTTAAAACCATTCAAGCAAAATTTAGCTTTATATACTATTTAAATTGAAACACAATTTGGAATGAAATAAATATTTTTTCTATTCATCGAAAAACCAATGTCTTTAGAAAATTATAAAAAATATAACTCTAATATAATTATGACATGATGATTTAAAAAATGAAGTTAATTATGTATCATATATTATATAAAATATATTTATATTAATTATATTTTATTAATAAGAATCAATAAAAAAAATTCTGAAGAATTTTTTTAAAGCATATAATAACTTCTCTGAAAATCTAATTTAATCATCTAAAACATTTATAATTTTGTAAAATGTATTTTTTATATTAATTCTACAAATTTATCAGTTATTTTTTAACAATATACTATATAATAATTCATTTAGTAACGAGGTTGCGTGTTTCACTATCTATTGAAGAAATTATATTTATTTAAAGAGAAATGTATCATAATATCTCAGAATGTTACATGAATAATAAAAATTGTAAATAAGACGATGAGCATATTATATTTATTATAGTAATTTTTTTTAATTTTTTAGATATGATATAATTAACTATAATTTTTACACATCACTGATTAAGTGTTTGTAATAACTATTAGATTATAAAAGTAAATAGATTTAAACGTGTTAAATTTGATCCGTTTTGGATAAGTAAGGTTCTTGAATGATTTTTATGGATCTAAATGAAAGTTAATTATATTTTAAAAAAATTATATTTTAATCCCATTGTTTTCTTTTGAGTGTTTAATGAAAAATTTTGGTGAATAGAGAACAAATATAGTTTTTATAAGATACAATATATTTTAAGACATTATCAAAACATAAATATGATATTTAAAAATATAAAACTTATATAATGAGTAATTTATTATAATATAAAAATAATATCATATAAATATAATTTAAAACATATTAATTTGAATTTATTTTATGATAAATATGAAAATAATTTTTCACCATCAACGTAGTTCTTAGGAAACATTAGAAATGTCAATTTTAGTTCCCCAAAGATAATAATTGAAAAGAAAAAAGTCTTTACATGAAATATTTATTAAATATTATTTATTAATTAATATTTTTATTGATAGTTTCGAACAATTATGTTATATATCAATAATATTATCCAAATTCTTATGTAATGGTATCCCAAGGTGTGTAATGTCGAAATAACATATTAAATATGTTATATAAATCACAATTGATTTACCTTATGAATCCATATAAATGATAAAAAAATTAATAGTAATTTTTTTCTGTTAATAATTTATTTTTAAATTTAAAAATTATTATTATTGTCTAAAACACAGGCATTTTGGTGGAGTGACGTATATATAAATAATAAAACAATAAAATAAATAATATTAATGATTTTAAAAATGATAATATTTAGATTAATTTTAGTATAATATGAAATTTATTGATATTTTGTATGTATAAGAGATTATATAATAGAATTTAATCTATATTGGTACTTCTCATGATGTTTTTGAAGTCGTATTTTGTGAATAGGGACAAAAGAAGACCTTAAAAGGTATTAAATGTTAAAAAAAACTTTTAAATAATTAGAATTTTTTTTAAAAAAAATCATGAATCATATAGATATTTAATCACCTAGAAAATATGTCATGTTCTTTATATGGGTAACATTTAATTTTTATAATTACTTTTATAACCCATAACATTGATGAATTGTGAAAACACTATTGAATTTTGCCTATAAAAATGGACCCACTTCAACAATTTTTACACAAATCAACTTAGGGTTGAAAATAAATAATATAATATAATAAATCTATAAACCCAAATTAATATTTCCTCAAACCACTTACAAGATCATAATCTTATTCTCTAAAGGACTTATGTCAATTAGAGGGAGGTGAAAAAAATGGAAAAGTAAGGGATTCCATAATTCAATTTGCATTCATTGGGTATATCCTTTCTTCATTTCTTATGTTTTGCAAAAATTATGTGAGAATTAACATATTATTTTTCTAGTTATATTTCCTCTTTTATTGTGTGGATTTACATTTTTGACATATAATTAATGAATTAATTAATTCTCACTTCAATAGTATGAACTTCATAAGGGAATTTCATCTTAGTTTTCACTCCATTTGAAAACAATTTATACTATACACCAATTTTCATTTACATTGTTATAAATACTTCCCATTTTTCATTTAATATCATTAATTCATATAATTACAAGGTATATAATGTTAAATTTCAAGTTAATTCCATTAATGGGGTCATATTCAAGAGTTACCCAAGTAGTAAAAATTTCTGTTACATTATCAATTGTTTCGGTGGACTATTTATTAATAAATCTTTGATGAGGAAATAATATTATCACTCTATAAAATCTATTATGTTTTATTTTAATTGGTTTATTTCTAAGGATTTATTTTATTAATTGACTGTTTACCTTCTTTAAGACTTAATATGACCGACTGTACCATTTTTTAGAATCATTGACCTGATTTTATTTTTGGTCAAAAAAAAATTTTCTTCCATATCCGTATTTTTAAAAAAAATTCAGGAATGTTTTTAGCATTCATTATTTTTTTTCTAAATTGATTTTGATTTATATTTTACTTTATTTAATAATTTTTATGTAATTTTATGATGTTTTAAAAAAATGAACTTTAAAAATTTTACTAAAATAATAATAATAATATTTTTTTTAATGTTTACCAATTGAATTGAGTTTCCAACTATCAAGTACATACATTGATTTAAAGATTAATTTATAATATTCAATGATTATTTTCAAAGAGAATCTTTTTTATGTTATTTTTAATTTTTTTTGAAAAATATTAGTTTATAAAAGATTGGAAACTTTTTTTAGTAATTTATATCATCATCTCTATATAAAGTTACAAAAGTTTTAAGGAAGTTTATGTTAATTTTTTGAATTAAATTCTATTTTATATTTTCTAGACAACATTCATTTACTAAAAAAAATATATTTATTTAGATTTTTTGGTTTTAGATTATTTATTACCGATTCAATGGTTTTTGGTCATTGAAATTCTCAAGATTATTCACATTATTGTGATCATGTTCTCTAACATTGTCCATCATTCATTAGATGTTATCTTTTTTAATCCATATCCTTATTATTTTCTATTATGGATATATTTATTGCATAAACTGTATATCATTTTTATATATCGTTTAATATGAAGAAAATAAATTTTAAATTAATCAATTGATTAGGGATATATTATTATTACATATTATTCATTAAACACAAACATGTTATTATTGATATTGCATATTTATTATGAATTTTATTGTTCATTAAAAATTATAAGGAATGAATTAGACACATATAAGTGATGGGTTGGGATTAGTTATAGATAACCCCTTGATGCATCTGTATTCTTTGGATAGGAAACAAGATTACATGATATATAAGATGAAGTTGTATGATCATGTAATAAATATTTGGTATCATATGAAAACCTATACATTAATCAACATAAATTGGAACAATGAATTAATCATTAAATTAATGATTTATTAGAATGAGGCATTGAAATTAAGATCAAAATGTAAGATATTAGGCTTTTCTTCCCCTGTGATTTTAATTATTAATTTTCTTGTGATTAATTTTATCCATGGTTATACTTAATTAATAAGTTATTTATTAAATAGAACATGTATTTATTATTCACTCTTCCATATTGTTATATAATATTTAATCATTATAAATTCCACTATATGTAATATTTACTGAGTATCTATGCTCACCCTTTATTTTTTCTTTAATTTCCTTAAGTTATAAAGAATGAAATTAAATAAATTATTTATAAAAATATTTCAGGTGTGAATAATTTTATGGAATATGTAGAATAATTAGTGTGTAATAGTAAAATATTGTAATAATTGAAAAAATTATCCTTTAAAAGCATTAGTATTATTACGTAAGAGTTATTGTAGTTCTATTAAACTCTTTCCATAAAAGGTCCCTGGTTATTTGAGTTATCTATATTTACATTTTATGTTGAATGTTTTGGAATATTGAAATTGGGTGAAATTTATTCATATCAAATTCAGAAATGTAAAGATTACGGTTTAAGTACTAGATTCTGAGAGTATGGGTTTAGGGCTATCATAGTTTGTATCAGAGTATGGTCTAGAAGATTTTGGATATTATGATGTTTTAAAGTGATGTAACATAATAGTTATGGATTCTATAATGGTTTGATAAGTTTATGGTTTACCACACATTAAATAGAAGAATTAATCTTTATATAGTCGTAAGTGATTATATCTTGAAGTGATTTTAGGGTTATACCATGTTTTAGGATGAATACTACATTGATGTTTAGATAACCATTTTGTTTAATATATGATATGATTTGATGGTAATTATGATATTTTCGATAGTGGAATATAGATAATCATGATTTTTGAAAAATTATTCATTAAAAAGAAAATATTTTCAAAGATATTTATGTTCATTGAAAGTATTACCTTTTGGGTTAATATTCAAATTTTATTTGTGAATTGTTTTTTTGATGTTAAATAAATAATTAGATTTTATAATTATTTCTCATGGTTACGAATTCAATTTTGGTAGATATTTCATTAGGCTAAGGTATACATAACCATTAGTATTAACATGTAATTTAACATAAGAGATTATTTTGGAATAACGATATTATATTATTATAGATGTAAGATAAAAGTAATGAGATCACCTTTTATATAAATAAATTTTTTAATATTTAGGTTGCTGATATTAAAAAGGATATATGATTTTTTACTTATGAATTTATTTATTTTTAAACATTGGTGTTATTGTATTAATATTTGAGAAAAATATAACGTTTCATCATATGAATGTTTATTCATCTGGGTATAATATTAAAATGTTTTAACCATTTTCTATTTTAATAAATGAATATAGATAGGTCAAATAACTTTTCAATCCTTTTTTATTAATCTCATTTTATGATAATTTTAGTGTTTTAGGCATGAGAAAATTATAATTTTCATTTATCATTTGAGTATGGGATCGAAAGGGGTATACGCTATTTCAAATACACAACCAAATATTAAAATTATGTTTATGAGTTTTAATAAATCTTGTAAATACATTTTATCAGTAAAAAAATCCATCAAATATAGGAAATTATCATAAAAATGATAATATTTTGATTTTTCCAATCATTTATCATGAATTTTTGGTTGTTTTGACCCTCCAGCAACCTATAATTTTGTGGTTATTATTTTTCTCAGGATCATGTTCTCTATAACACACCATCATAATTTGGGAATTTCTTACCTATATACCCATATTTTCACTTTCAACTAATATTTTTTTATTTGGTATAATATTTACATGTTATTATAGGTAATCACTATGTTTTAGACATCCTATTTTCGAAATGATGATTTATTATCCCTTTAATGATGTTGATTTTTAACAAAGGTGTTGAGACCATAATTATTTAGATTAAGATAAAATTGTGTTGGATGAATTTATATATGTTATAGTGGGAGACTATATCTCCCAAAATACTTTATTTAAAATAATACTTATCTTGACAGCTTACTTGATATGCAACGTTCTTCTTTATATGAATTGTGATATACTATTAAAATATTATTATTTAAATATGAATTTTATGATACTGATATTATTTTGACTATTATGGATATAAATTACCTATTATGAAATATATTAATATATTATTTATTAAATATAAAATTTTTTATCAATACATAATAAATAAGTACTTAAAATTTAGTAATGAAACTTATGCATTAAAAATAAATTTTATTTAAAAATAGTTATTATTTTTAGGTTCAAATTTTAATTAAGAAATGAAAATTTTATAAATTTTATATGATAACATGAACCCAATTTTAGTGTTAAACGTGTCAAAAATTAATTAGGAGTAATATTTTTTTTAGATGATTTCTTTTTCAATAAATAGTTAAAAGTAAAGTTTTTGTAAAACCATCATTTATTTTCTCTAAATCAAATTATTTAAAAGTACCATTCTATTATTTATTTGGTTTTAAATTAATATAATATATGTTTGAATAAATATGATATAAGTAGTTTCATTTTAATCTAGTATATATTTTATTATGGTGAAAGTTTATTTTTATTCTTCAAAACACATTTTATAGAAAATCATTACTAAGTGAATAATGTATTTTTCATTTTAATTATTTAAAATAAACCCAAATGATGAATAATATATATGAAATTTATATATTATATATCTACATAAATTAATTTATGTCTATATAATGATTATTAAAAGTCATAGAGTTAATGTAAGATTGTATTATACTTGAAAAAAATCATTTTCTTGAAAAATAATTTTTCATCTTGTTTTTTGGGTATTCTAAGATTAATTTATCCCACTTATAAGAATGAAATTTGATAAAATATATTCCATATATTTAATCAGGAGGATAATTTTTTGTAAATATGTTAATTTTATTTTAGGGATTATGAATAGTAACCATGTTAAAATTGATCACCTTGGTAAGGTTAAAATGAATAAAATTGGGTTAAAACGATGGTTCAAGACCTTAAATTGACACAAAAACATTCCATAATATATATTATGAATGGAGTTAATAAATGATCATATAATTGTCTAAAATATAGAAACATTATTCCATTATTCATTGATAATGCAATAAATATTATATAATTAAAGTATAAAATTAAAATGTCACTATCTTTGTTTTAATAACATTTAATTTATTATAAAAAGGATTAAAATAATTTATGAATGATCAAAAAATGGTTAATTTGAGTATGAAAATATTATATTTATTATATAAATTTATTTTTAATATTTATAAATTACATAATTACCTAGAATGTTTACATATCATTGAGGTAGCTCTTGTATAAGATGATAAGAAATCTGAGTAAATAAATGTAAAACAATTAATTTTGACGTGTTTTGTATAATTTAGGCTCTTTAATGAATTTCTATGGACTTATATTAAAGGTACGTATTGTTTTAAAAATTTATATTCTTATTCCATTACTTTTATGGAGGGTTTAAATATAAGTTTATGTGAATAGTGGACAGATACAATATTTATGAGATATAGTATATTTTATGATATTATCATAAAATATACCATAAATAATTCAAAACACTAAAAAATAATTCAAAAAATATTAATTAGAATATATTTTATAATAAATATGCAAATCATTTTTAGTGTCGATTTAGTTCTTGCGCAGCACTGGAAAAGTCAAATTTTGTGTCCTAAAATATTAATTGAGAAAGAAAATGTATTTGAATGAATTTATTATTAAATATCATGTATAAATTATTACTTTGATTTATTCTTTTAAATTTGAAACATATATCCATAATATTTTCCTAATTTATCGGTAGTTCTTACAAAAGGTGCAATAAGTAAAAATGACATATTAAATATGTTTTCATGATAAGAATTATAATATATAACTTATTAAGGAATCTAAATTTTAGAATCAAACTTATTATGTCGATGTATCATTATCATTTATAGGTACTCATTACTATTTCTTTAGTGGAACTAGGTGGAATTTTACTTTGTGAAGTTTTGGGTAGAAACTAGAGAATTGTTTAAGGAAAAGTGGTTGTGCATGGTTGACCTCAGTTTTCCCAAACCATCACCCAATCCCACAAAGTGTGAAAACCAAAACATAGTTAATTTCTATAGTTGACACACAATTTTTATGAATTTTTAACCTACTAGTAATAACTATGAGACCCCTAAGAGAAGGTGCACAATTAAGTTGATGATTAGGGAAAACATTGAACCCTGTACAGGAAACTGTGCATACAAAAAATTTATACCCCTAAAATATTAAAATAAAAAATCAAACACAATAATATTAATCCATAATCACCCAAATTAGGAAAATATTTATTTCTAAAAATTTTAGAGGCTCTCAAATGTGTACCAATGCATTCCATCCAGAGTTCTTGATGAACCAATGATCCATTGACAGATCTTCACCTATGTTCGAAAAGTGATCTCATCTCGATTGGTTTATTCTCTCACTTCCATCATTTTATCATCCATTTTAAGGATTATTTTAGTTTGTTTTAAATACAATCTATATAGGTTTTGACATATCTAAATACATTTGGTCATGATTCTAGTATTTTGTTCTTGATCACATTTTTCATCGTGTTATAGATCGTTCTAATTCACTTTTGGATTTCCCATGGCGAGCGTTCATCGTCAATCATGAGGTAGGTGGTCTAAATTGAAAATCTCATAGTCTTGATTTAATTATGTGTATGTATTTTTAAATTTCAATTTCCATGATAGAGAAATTGTATCAGAGAATTAATTTACAGAACTAAATTACCATTTGATAATGATTTTGGTTGAATTTTCATTAATTGAAATTGGTTTAATTAGGTTAATTAATTGGTCAATTAATTAATAGAATGATGTTATTATAGTATTTATGGAATATTGGGATTGTGTAATTTGTTAATGTTGAGATATGGAATTTATTGAAAATTGGTAATTATTGTATTTTTGAATTTACCAAAAAGGGGTTAATGGTTTATATGACTAAATATCGATAAATAGATTAATTATGTGTTGTTCATATTATTTCCATGTGATAAAGTGGTGGAATTTTTAATAATTTATAATGACATACCATGATGTTATATGTTGATAATTTGGTCAATGTTGACTAAACATGATAAATGTGATAAGTTTGATATATTTTAAATGATTTATAAACTAGTTCTGTGATATGTACTAATTCTTCAAATACCCACATGGTGATAGACATAGAATTTTAAATAAAAATTCATGCATGTGATAATTACTTTGGGATACGAACTAACGCTTAATAATCCCCCTTGTGTGATTGATTGATAATTAGTGTGGGACATGGACTAATGCTTCAACATTCAACTTGTGTGACTATTTGATAAAATGGTTTTGGGGCACAAACTGATTCTTCAAATACCCACAAGGTCCAAACCATGATTTTCTAGTCCCAAAATTTTGGCATAGGACTATGTGTACAATTGTCAGTAATTTATTAAGTTGAAATGAAATGCTTAATGAAAGAGAATGATTATAATGAATTGTAATATTTACCAATGTGATATGGTGCAGACTCTGACATGGTCTTAAGAAGGTATTGATCGCTCGTGTATCAACCAAAACTTAGGTAAACAATGTGGTTAATTATAGAATAATTAAATGTGATAAATGATTACTTTATGCATTGTAATTTATTATTTATAAGACGTCATACATTATAAGTGATTGTAGATTGTTTTAGAATCCATTTGTTGTTCCCTACTGAGTTATAATCCCACCTTACATGGGATTCCTGATCGGTACCAAAATAGACTTCATGGCTGCTAAACAGGATAAGAGAAAGAGTCCTATGGTAGATGGGTGAGTTGGGGTAGATCATGGATGATAGAACTAGACCTGTTGTTGGGACCCACTTGGAGTTATTAGTCAATATATTTTTGGGTTTTAATTACACAATTAATACTTATTATGACATGGAATGTATACCATTTAGTTTGGATATTTTTTTTCCTATTCTAGATCATCATGTATTATAGGTCGGTTTGGGTTTTTTAATTATTATGGTTGTTGGTTATTTTGTTTTGATTATTTCTTGGTTATTTTTGTTGTTGTGATACTTGATAAAGAGGTCGTTGTCTTCCCATGTTAATATATCATACCCTTGCTTCTAGTCAACAACTATTTTCATATGAAGTTTCTCTCTTGTGGACATGTGACCTACTAGCTTGGGGAAGTAGTATGTGGTACCCAGGTTGTGATGTTACAAAGTGGTGTCTGAGGGGTTTTATTTTATTTTATTATTTCTTACTATATGGGAAAGGTAGATAACATAATAAGATGAGTCATGCCTTGGTTAAGAGTATGTGCATGGGAGTAGCTAACCCATGTATGAGGGTAAAATCCAGGGACCCTGTATGGGATTGTTTTCATTGATGTGTGTTGTTACTATTAAATATTATTTCACCTCAGGTAATGCACTTATTTTGTGATGTTTTTACTTATGATATTTGACTCATGGTCTGTTATGGTGCGATAGTTGACCATACATGAATTATTTTAGTCACTCAAGATTTCTTTTGAAATGTATCATTTTTAGTCATGCATGGTAAAATAAGGATTTAGGAACACATTGTTTATATAAATGTGATTTCTTACTTGTTTGAATTTTAAAAGAAGATGCTGCCTAATTTAAAATTAAAAAATTGTAAAATTAATTTGTTTTCAGGAAAAAATGTGTTTTTAATGAGAAACTAGTTTAATGGGATTTTTATTACCCATTTTTAGCCATGGACTTGAGGTAGGATGGTTAAGGGTAGTGATAGTGCCGCAATTTTGACATTGTGGTTGGAAAAAGGGTGATGAATTAATATGCCTATTTGTGAATCCCTCTTTTTAAATGTGTTAGTTTTTTGTAATGTTTCTTAAAACATGTGTTTGGAGTTTTATAGATATGAATCCAAGATAATGCTTATTGATTGGATGATAGGAGGACATTGCTGGAGATGAGCCTCTAGTAAGGGAACCTAGGGATTCAATATTTTCAAGTGATAGAGACTAAGTGAAGTTTGATGAGAATTTTTTTAACTTTATGTAGTTTGTGGAATTATAACCAAGGAGGATTTTGAATAGTATTCCATACGTGACTATTATTCTAGTTGTAACACCCTTCGACATTTACTATTGAGGAAATACCTGAGGCAGATAAGTATTTTATTGAGTCTATCTAGATGATTCATGACCACTTTGAGACTCCTAATGAGAAAGGATTCAAACTAGATGATTTTATATTATGTGGTGAAGTGAGGTATTTTTGGGATATCAAGACTCATGAAGGATATCATGGAAGTATGGAGTGGATGGTCTTTCAAGATATTTTTCAAGAGAAATTTTATCCAGAGACACTAAGACATGAGAAGATATTAGATTTTCTGATGTTGACTCAGGGTAGCATGTCTATGATGAACTATGATGGAAACATGATTGATTTTTAGTTCCTTTATATTGTGTTTGAAAGAGATGAGGTGATAATGAAAAAATGGCTTTAGTATGGGATTAAATGTGAAATTAATTCCTAGGTCATTATATTTTAGCTAGAAACGTTTTCTGAAGTGGTGAACTAGTATCTCATTTTTAAGGGGAATCTGAATGAGGATTCTAATAGAAGAGGTCTGTTATTGTTGGAAGATTATGTGGTATGTCTTGTGGGAGTAGGAAGAATGTATTTGAAAATCTAAACTAGGGTGAGGGCAAGAAGAGTATCCAGGGGAAGGGTTATTCACATAGAACCTTACCTGAGTGACTTGTCATCAGTGCCATAGGTCGGGTAATTTTTAAAGACATTATCCCTAACCACTAGTTGAGTGCTAAGGCTGTGGAGAAATTGGACATCTGCATAGGTTCTATAGAAACCCACAAAAGATGGGAAATTATGGGGAATCTTTGTAGAACGAGAGTGCATGAAGTGGTTCTTCTGCACCGTATCTATCTTGAAGTTATATTTGTTCTGGATATAGTGATCGAAGTAGTAGACATGATACCTCATCACAAGAGTTCCTATATCAGTAGAGTGGTGCAGTTTTGGGTAATCAAAATGAATCATAGGTATGAGGCATAGGATAGTTTCAGGTTGTTCAACTTATACGTATGGATAGAGAAGTTGGACCATTAATATTTAGATATACTATCCCTTTAGCTTCTTTACTTTATAGTAACTTATTTGATACTGGTGACTGTAATTATTTTATATCTACCCATATTATAAATCGTTTGAGCCTAGAAATAGAGTTTGTGGGCATAGTTATGATGATCGATACACTATATAAAGTATAGTTGAGAAATATATGTTTATTTAAAGGGTGTTCCCTTTTGGTTGCAGAGTATCATTTATTTTGGGATATTTAACTTTTAGATATGTTAGTATTTGACCAAATTATGGGTATGGACTAGTTCATGGTGTACCGATACCACGTAGATTGTTACCATAGTATAGTGACTTTTATGTCTCCTAACGGTGAAAAATATATTCACCATGGAGAGTCAGATATCTTGGCAGGCCATTTAGGACTAGTTCATCAGTAATTGTGGAAGATCACCACCTAGCTTACTAGTCTATTTCTAGATGATGGGGGTGTAAATAGTGATGTCTTTTTCACATAGTTGATAGACTCTATGATGTTTTTCTTATGAATTATCAGGGAATCCACCAGATAGAGATGTGGAATTAGTAATTGATATCATGCTTAGAGTTGATCTAGATTCTATTCTACCATATAGATTGAAACTAATAGATCTTCAAGAGCTCAAGAATCAGCTGGAAGAGTTGATGGATAAATGGTTTATCGATATGACTACATTTCCTTAGGGTTCTCGAATTTTTTTTGCTAAAAAGTATTAAATAACATTGTTATTATTTATGGATTACCAGAAGATGAACCAGATGACAATGAGGAATCATTATCCATATTCAATTTGATCAGTTGAGAGGTGCTTGTGTATTCTCAAATATTGACTTCAAATTAGGGTATTGTCAGTTGAGAGTTCAACCTTTTGATATACCAAGGGATTTTTTAAGAATAAGGTATGGGATTTATGATTTCTTCATAATGAAATTTGTGTTGAAGAATACACAAGCAGTGTTTATTTATTTGATGAATAGAATCTTCCACCCATAACTAGATCAAATTTTGGTTGTTTTTATAAATAATATATTGGTGTACTCCAATAATCATGTTTAACATACCTGACATCTTAACATTTTCATGAGTACATTAAGAGGGCATAAACTATATGACAATCTATCTAAGTTTTAATCTTAGATTTAGTATGTATACTTCATGGGTCATATCCTCTCATAGAGAGGTGTGTCAGTGGATGCATAGAATTTGTCGATAGTTTCTTCTAGGGATCATCCTAAGAATTATTTTGATATCATCAGTTTTATGGGATTGATATGATATTATATAAAGTTTACTCATGACTTTTCCCTCTGGGAAGTATCAATTTTAGGCATAACTAAGAAGGTAGTTAATTTTAAATGGTATAGGGCACGTGAAAATTATTACCAAGAGTTGAAGAATTATTTTACTATCACAATGATCATGATCCTACATGAGCTAGGGAATAACTATATACTATTCTATTATGCATCTAGGATTGGTCTTGGATTAGTTTCAACTAAGGGGTCGATTAGTGAAATATGGGTCTCAGAAATTGAATCCACATGAATGGAACTACCCTATGCATGACCTCAAATTAACTGTAGTGGTCTTCTCTATAATGTGTGGGTGATATTATCTATTTGGAAAACATTTACTGTATATACCAATCATAATATCTTAATGTATATATTTTTTCCAATGACATTTGAATCACACATAGTAGGGGTGGGTTGATTATATTCATGCATTTCTTTTTCATCTAGCATATATACCCAATGGGGGAAACAATGTAGCTGATGATCTAGGTAGGAAAACTCACACTTGTGAAATTCAGGATTCTATATCTGAGTGGAAGATGATGACTTTGCTGGATGAAATACATGTTATAGTTTAGGAGGATTAATTGAAGATTACTCTCAAATAAGTTTCAGTAGATTATATACCTTTCGTGTAGATTTGGGAGAGGTGGTATCAGGATCCATGATGTTGGGTCTTGAGGTGAATCCTTCAAGGTGGGTAGTCGCCTTATGACTGAACCATATAAGATGAGAAAATCTTTTTTCCCCAAATTTGATTTTTGTGCGTTTGTGTATGTGGGAAGAGATAATTCTTGAATTTCATTCTTCAAAGTGGGTGTTGCATCCAATTTTGACCAATATTTATCATAACCTATGTAGACAATATTGGTAGCCAAGAATGAAAAAATAGACTTCGGGTTCATGAAAAGATGATACTCATGTCAATAAGTGATTGTTGAACATTAATGAAATGGTGTTTGACTAAATTGATTTCCCATTCTAGAATTAAATTCTTATGATGTTTCAACAAATTTTGTGGTTTCTCTTTTGAGGAATCCTCGGATGAATAAATCTATTTGGGTGGATATGGATAAATTAAAAAAAAAGTAGCACATTCCTTTCCTATATGGGTGACTTTATCGGTAGTCTGGTTGGGATACTTTTATGTTCTGGATATAGTCATTCTAAATGGGTTACCATAGAGTTTATTTTAAGACCGTAACTAAAATTTTACTTCTCACTTATGATAGGTCTTGCATAAGGAACTTAGTGCATAGGTTTTAGTGAGTATGGAATTCCACCCACAAATAGATGGGATATTCAAACATACTATATAGGTTCTTGAGGATATGTTTCAGTCATGTGTCCTAGATGTTGGTGGGACTTTGAAGAAAAACCTATCACAGGTGTAGTTGTTGTATTACAATAGTTATCAAGAAAATATTTAGATGGAACCATACAAGTCTCTTTATGGTAAGACATACAGATCATTTGTATGCTGGATAGTGGCAAGTGAGCTATAGCTATTTGGACATAGTCTCAAGAAGAAGATGTTTGAGCTAGTACATCATATTCAGATTCTTATGAATATAACTCATAGTAGATATAATTCATATTTTGATAGATGTCGATGACCGCTTGAGTTTACAGTGTATTATCGTGTGTTACATTGGGTGTCCCCTAGATTGGGTCAATATTGGATTTTGAGGTAGGATATATTGATGCCCTTGTTTGTTGGACCATTTGAGGTTGTGGAGATAATTGAGCTTGTGGCATATGGATTGGCTCCTACATAGATGTACAATGTAATGCATCATGTTTTTTATGTGTCCAAAAGTTAACGGTATCACACTGACCCTTCTCATATGATCGATAAGGATGATGTTGGGTTTGATAATGATGCATAATTTGAGGAGCATCTGATGTGCATATTGGTTCATAGAGTGAAAATGTTATGGGGAAAGAACATGCTGTTAGTTTTAGTATTTTAGAAACATGATATTTGTTCAGGAGAAAACATGGGAGACATAAATGGATATGCGGGAATAGTTGACAGATCGTTTCATCTCATAATCTTAAATATTCTTTGGAGTAATACTCGAAGAAAATATGTTATAAGGGGGATTTTATATAACAACCTTTTTGGTTATGTATTAATATAATTTATATTTAATGTATTGACCTTTTTTATTTTATATTGGTTTAGTTATACTTTGCGGTGTATTTTGGTGAAATTATAGAATTTTGGAAGAATGCAGGGTAGTGTACGATTGGTGCAGGGTTATCCCAAACCGTGAAACCTAGATAGAAAGTTGTGTGAAACTAAATATAAGGGATTATCACACATGGTTAATGGTTTTAAAAATTGGGTACCCTCCTGGTAGTAATCATATGACCCATTGGAGGAGGAAAATGGTTAGTTGTATAGTTAGGTAAAACCATGTTCCCTATACAAAAACCACACATGTGGAAATTTAAACCCACAAAAAATAAAATAAAATCCATAACACTTGTAATTAATCTCTAATAACCTCAATATAGGAAAAAATGATTCTTATAAATTGTAGAGGTTACCAAACGAGTTCCATGTCATTCCAACCTCCATTCAATATGAATCGATGGTCCTTTGGTTGATCTGATCCTATTTTTGGTATTTGATCTCTTCTTGAATGATTTCTACTATATTAAAATTATTTTTCTAATCCATTAAAAGAATGATTTTACTCCATTGGTGATTCATTAGATATTTAATATGATAGATCTAACTCTATTTGGTCTTCAATCATGTATTTGGTTCTAGATCTCGTTTTTTGTTGTGTTCTTGATCATTCCGCTACAATTGGGGATTTTTATTGGTGAGTATTCATCAACAATCCTAAGGTTGGTGGTCTAAATTGAAAATCACATTATCTTTATTTAATTACTTGTATATAACTTCGAATTTCCATTGAAATTATTGAAAATTTTCATCTAATATTGAATTTAATTAATTAAATTTCCATGTGAAAATGAATTGGGTTTAATTTGGGGCAATTAGAATTTGTTGAATCTAGTTAATTAATCGGTTAATTAATTAACCGAATGATGTGATTATAGAATTTATCGGATATTGGGATCATGTAATTGGTTAATTTTTGAGATATGGAATTGATTAAATAATGTGAATTATCTGATTTTTGTGTTAAAAATGTGTTTAATAATTTATATAACTAAATATATATATGTGGATTAATGGAGAGTTGTTCATATTATTTCCATGTGATTAATGTGATGAAATTTGTAATAATTGATAATTTTTTCAATGATTTGTTATGTTGATAATGAGTTTAATGTTGATTAACATTGTTAAATGTGATATATGTGATATATCGTGATTGAATGATAAATAGGTTGTGGGACCTGTACTATTAATTCAAATAAAAATGGTGTTATAAAAAGGGTGTTTTAGACACAAATGAATGCATGTGATAATGAGTGTGTTAACGAGATTTAATCCTTCAAATCCCACAATTTTGATTGATTGATAATGATTTTTGGACATAGACTTCTACTTCAAAATCTCACTCGAGTGATTTATTGATAAACATGTTTTTAGATATGCACTGATGCTTCAAATACCCATGGAATCCTATCCATGGTGTTCTAGGCCTAAAATGTAGGCATTAGAATATGGTTCCAATTATCCATAAATTATGAAAATGAAATTGAATTGATAATGAAATACCATGATGATAATGAATTGTGATATCTCCACATGTGACATGGCCAGAACTTTGGCACATGCTAAAGAAGTTATTGATGGTTTAGGTGGTCAGTTATATAATAATGAAATGTGATAACTATTTACATTATAAACATTAATTTATTATTTATGAAACCAAATACACTATAATTTAGTAGATATTTTTTAATATATTTTTTGGTAGTGTCCGTCTGGGTTTTACTGACACCCTACTTCGGCTGCATAATCAGTACCCGAATAGAGATTATTTTGACAACATATGATAATGGAAAGAACCCAATGTTAGATGAATGTGTTGGGGAGGAACATGGATTAGGGAACCATTATTGGTGTCAAGACGTTCTTGGAGTTATTATTTTATTTCATTATTGGGTATTTATTAGATACTTTACACTAATTATTCCCTTTAAAATATACTATTTATTTAGGATTTTGTTTTCCTATTGTGGATCAACATGTATTTCTGGTCTATTTTTGTTATGGAATTATTTTGGTTCTTGGTTATTTTATTTTGATTATTTATTAGATATTTCCATTGCATTGAAGCTTTATAAAGATTTTATAGTCTCCCTTTGTTGATATATCAGAACCACACTTCTAGTATACATCCTTTGGCATATAGGGAGATGCGTTTGAGGTAATGAGCCCATCTTTCTTGAGGCACTTGAATATAGAACCAGGGATAGGATGTTAAACTAAATGATAAAAATTATGTATAATAAATTTATGTTAATAATGTATCTCTAATTTTAAAATTATTATAATTCTCTAAAACACTAATGTCACAATAGCATGATGTATATGAAAATAGTGAAATAATTAAATAAAACATTTTAAAAAAATTTAAATGATAATATTGAGATTATTTTTACCATATCATAACTTTTATAGATATTTATGAAGTATTAGAAATCATATAGGATGTTATATTGTAAATTGGTAGTTTTCATTATGTTTTAAAGTCATGTTTTGTGAATAGTGATGAAAAATACCATCAATAGTATTTATTGTTTAATTTTTTTGAATCAATAAAAAATTATTAAAATTTAATCATGACTCACATATATATATAATATTATTGAGCATATATTTCCTGTCCCTTATGTGTTCCACTTTTAATTTTTATAATTTCCTTTATGTCTATTGATGTTTAAAAAATTGTGAAAATACCATTGATTTTTTCATATAAAAAGGGAGTTACTTAATTTTAAAAAAAACTCTAATTTAGTATCCCTCTTAATACTATAACAAAATACCTCTATATAAATAATGTCCCAAATCCCCATACACTAGGATGATCATAAACAACTCCTCCAAAGGCCATAAGAGAAATCTAATGGTGGAGACACAATGGGAAAGGTAATGTATTTTTTTACTCAATTTCCATTTATTAGGTTATATCACATTTTCAATGATTATGATATTTAAAAAAACATGTGATAAGTAACCTTTTATTGTTCTATGTAATATTTTCTCTTGAATTGTGTGGATTTACAATTGTAACACACATTTACTTCATTGATTAATTCACACTGCTACATTATATTATATACCTAATTTCATTTATATACTTTATATAATTCCCCTTAAACATTTAATCTCATGAATTCTTATTATTCCATGGTATATTAAATTCCATATCATGTTAATTCCTCTAATGTGTTCAAATTCAATAGTTACCTGATGGGTAGATGTTAATGCTACAATCTCACTTTTTTATTGGGGATTTATTTATGCTTAAATTTAATATTAGTAATTTATATGATCTCTCCCTAAAATAAATTATTTTTAATTTTATACTTCTTATTTGTGGGGTTTTTAGGTATTAAATCAATTTTACCTTCTTTGGGACTCAATATGGTTGATAATGTTTTTTAATAATGGTCGACCTAATTTCCTTTTTAGTCCAAGAATTTTTTCTTCCATGTCCATATTTTTCTAAAATTTTTCAAGAATAATTTTAAATATCTTAAATCATTTTTTAAATTCATATTCATATATATTTTATTTCATTGACAATATTTCTAATAGAATATTCTA
The DNA here is from genome assembly GCA_963277665.1 of Viscum album. NCBI lineage: Eukaryota > Viridiplantae > Streptophyta > Magnoliopsida > Santalales > Viscaceae > Viscum > Viscum album. Next base: position 540,945,339 of record OY728156.1, read on the forward strand.
TCATTTTATAAAAAAATTATTTTGAATTTTCACTAAAAATGAAAAAGTAATCTTCATTTTAACATTTACTAAATGAATGAGTTTTCCCACAATCATGATCCTAATTTTATTTTAATATTTTTTATAATCATCCATGATTATTTTTAAATAAAAAATATTATCCATTATTTTGTGAACATTTTATAAAAGTCATTTATTTCGAAATATTTGAAAAATATTTTTTGTAGTAATTTTAACATCATTTTAATAAAAAGATATTTTTTAAGGAAGGTTAATTTAAATATTATTTACTTACATTACCTTATATGTATTGCAGAAGACATTAATTTACTAATAAACATATATTTTTGATGAAAGTATTCTATTGTTTCATCTATTACTGATTTAATGTTTTTTGAATATTGAATTTCTCATGACTGTTGAAACTCTTTTTTGTAAAGTGGGAAGGAAATTTATTAGAGAATAGGATACATAAATGATATATAATATTGAACATTTTCACCTTGGCCATATCGTTCTGTGCCTACACCAGGATCACTGTGCTAGTCCAACCTATAGACTAGTATCACCACATTGGTCCATCCTTTACACCACTACAACTGCACATTCCCGCACACCTAGGGGACTTGATTAGGTTACACCTACACAATGACTAGTATGACACAAAATTGTTACATGAGCCCTAAACCTAGGGTCAAAAAATAACTTATTTTAGGCTCCTAATTTTTAATGACTGTACATCCCAAAGAAGCCTTGAATATCTACTCGCCCTAGTCCTCCGCCCATGACCTCCAAATAATTTAGGTTGATTTCCATGCCTTGAAAGAAGAGTATTTTAAGGGGGTAGTATAATTTAATAAACCCTAGTATATTAAAAACAGAAGAATTATGCGAGATAACTCCAGGAATTCTTGTACAATAGGGTGATTTTCCTTTATCATTCCCGAGACATATGTTCCAAACATAAAATGACACATAATGTGACCATTGGATCATATATTAAGGCCTCACACAAGTGTTGTCACCCATGATTTAAATCTCACAAGGATATCATCAACTCACCTTGGTCCTCCCTATGTGAAAATCCTTCAGCTCGCCTAACCCTCATGTTTGCGATCCACATTCATTCCTCCTAGGTACAACCTGTGTATCAATCTCTTGGACACCTTTTTCATGACACAAATGTTAGAGAAACTATTCCCTTGGGACACCCATCTGAGCAAGAAAAAATAAAAACATCCATCGAGGCCTCTAGACATACAGAACAATTGTGAAAGACACGATCATGTATCACATTAGGTTGTGAATTCCCTCTATAAGAGTTGTCCAAAAAAATTCTTACATATTGGGTAGGGTACTCTAGGTGTTTACAATTATTCATCCCTTTTACAATGAGGACCCATCCAAAGTACACATTCTCTAGACCTACCATTTCAGAAAATGTGAGCTAGATCCTTTTCATTCCCTCATTTTCTCTGAAATAGGGACCTCCCAATTTAGATATTGTGGGGGGCCACTTGACTTTCCATTTTATGGGGGTTAGTGATGGATATAATTATTATATACATAGAAATTGGATATAGGTAATCCCTCTAATAGAAATTCACAAATATTTCTTTCAGGCTTCCATACCCCTCGTGTCTTCAATCCCCTAGGTTTATGAGTAAAAGAGGAGATGGGAACATCAAATCCCTTTATCTCTCCCAAATATAACCAATCTTATTTACAATAGGATGAAGAATATTGTGTGGTTTTTAATATCATACACATAATTTTGTTTCTCATAACGATCATCAATCATATGGATGAATGCTAGAAGATCATAATTTGAAGAAAATGGTACTGTAGCTACTCAAATTATTTTCCAAATACCATTGTAGAATCTTTGACTTGGGTGAACCCAACACTATTATAGTGTATTATTATATCCACTATTAATTGTAGCACTATGGACTTACTATGAAATTGCTGGAACATTTATTATTCTTCCTTATTAGATCATTCAAACTTGGGATTTGAGTGTTTAAATATCTGATCACCCTGTAATTGTGATCTAGAGTTTATTTAAGTGATTCCATTCATACTTATGAAATATATAGGAGGGTTTCAAGATCTCACCCGAGTTTATCAAACATTGGAAGATTCCATCTCGAGAACCATGCTGTTTTCTGAGTAACTCTATCAGCTCAAGGGAAGATCACATAGAAGGAAGCGGGTTCCACTGTTATTCTTAATCCATCTCATACACAATCTCCATATCAAAATTCCACACCATATCATGAGACACCCCTTCCAAATAATTATAAAAAACACCCACCTCATCAGGATGAGTGAAGTTAGTGGTGGTGAAACCTATTTGAGGTACTGAAGATCAATTATTATTCATTCCAATATGACCAATTACCTGGATACTTCATTATAGATTTGATGAATAAATTTATCACATTTCAAAACCCCAAGAGGCCCAATAATGCTGGTATAAAGGATCTCAAAAATTATTTCCTCTTACAGTAGACATTGGAACACACCATCTAATATTTTTTTATTTTCAAATAAATCCATCTAAAAATGGTGGACTCTGGGAAAGTGAATCTTGGAAAACCACCCATGTATGTAGCATGTGTTTCTGTCACAAATCATGAGGAATAGGGTAAATTATAGAAAATTTCTAGAAAATGATCATAGAAGTTCAGGGATTTGATGAATAAAATAATAATCTAACTCACACATGATATCTTTCAATCAAAATTGAATCAACTATAATTTCCCACAATACCTTCCGCTATGGAACACTCGACCCTATCAACACCACAATCCTCTAAATTTCAGTCTTCTAAAAAAAGAAATGTATAGAAGAGTAGGAAAAAACATAGGACAATAAAAATATACCATGAAAAAAGTTATCTTTGAATCTCTAAGACTTCATTCCTTCGATTCTAAGATCTTGTGCACCGCCACACCAAATGGTTCCAAAATAGTTGACCCACCAGGTGGAATCCTCATCAAATGAGGTATTGATATTCAACCCCATTAATTTCATTCCCTTACTATATCCCTTCTATAATGATGAATATGGCTATGAATTTCAATCCTCTAAATCTTGTTGTGAATTAGGGGAAGTGTTTAAAAGGGTTGAGGATACATGGTAATATATGGTCCCAAAAAAATCAATACTCCAACCGCGTCTCTTCTCAAATAATATATGCTACCAAAACACATAAGAGTAACCTATAGTGGGGAAAGGAGGAGAAGTAAAGTTCCCTAAAATATTATAGGGGTTGAACTATCGTAATCATCCTAGAAGATCTATTATAGGGGTATCTATCATCTAATCAACTTCAACGTGGTTACAGACCTAGTCAACCTAACCCTTAAGGACATGAGTGCCTTCAAATCCTATTCCAAGGACTACTTTTTCCACATAAATTACTTCAGTTCCTAAATTCCCCATTATAGAGAATCATAAATCTATGAAAAATGAAAATTTAGCCTTTAATTTTGACATTATAAAGAAAATGGACCTATTATAGACCAATTTGTTGATCCCAGATTCTCTGAGTCTATCAGAAGTCCTCCAAGAAGAACTTATAGAATCATTACTAATACCAACAAAGTTTGAGGATAAGGTTTAATTTTTCGAAATACATTATATAAATATCGATCCTGAATAATTCCATATTATTAATTACATTACAAATTAGGAACAAGATGTTGTTATAAATTGACACGTCAGAATATTTTTTTTCTTTTGCAGTATAAATAATGTTGATATCATATGGGATTTAATTGATAATAGATAATGATTTAAAATCATTCCCATCTAAGTACTGCATCGATTGGGTTATATTAAGGTTTACTTGTCATATTCTACTCACATTATAGGGTTTTTAAAAGAGTGAGAAAATTCATCTCATAGGAATAAGCTCAGACATAGTTTGAATACCCCATATCAAAAATCCAAATTTATCGTTTTCATGTAAGATATGACCTTAATCATTCAACTGGGAAGGCCTTGTTTTCATCAGCACATGGCATGCCCCTCACCATACAACCAGTGCCCAAAATATCACATTAATTGTAAAATTGTGTCATTTCATGGTGATAAACCTCCATTTTAAATTCTATGAATCATAAAAAATTGATGTGATATTCTACCCAAGGGAATGAAAACAACACATGATTGATGGTGTGGCTCATGTAATTGCCCCGAATGTTCTAGAAATGACCCCAAACAATCCCTTCATATATATTACTGAATAATATGTGTGACCTATCCTCCAGATTAAAGGAATTGGGCCAAATTTATGCACATATTCAAAAACAATTCATGAAATTAGTCACAAAAAATAAAACTAGAAGAACTAAAAAGGTCACTAAATATCTATAAAGTGGTAAAACATTTGATGAAAATGCAATAATTCCATCCCATGAGCTTCAAAATATCCATGATTCATTAACTGAGTTAGAAGATACAGTCATGTCACCAGAAGAGAGTGAAGATGATATCTCTCTATCCCTCATCTCCCCTCCAGAGATCATATAGACCCCACATCAACAATCATGTTGGAGGAAGCTACGTCATGTTATGGATTTAAAATGTTTGAATACTATCTTAATTTTCTTCCATGACATACATTGTCATGCCCTGTCCCCCAGGGCTCATATGGTGACATACCCCATGTTTTCCTCCCAAAGACCAGGGGTTGGCGACTAGTGTCGAAGACATCAAATTACAAGTGGGAGGCATTTTCTTGAGTACCTGTAAAACTTCACAAACAAAAATACATCCAAAATCTAGAAAGTAAACATGAGTGACACTAAAAAACTATTTAGTTAAAGCACAAAAAATAGGTCAAATGGGCCAGAATACAAAGCCAATAGAAGATAAACAGAAAAATGAAAGTACAAGGAAAATGCTAAAAGCCGTTTACAAGAAACCTGGCCTGATGGGTAAGTAAAGAGTAACTGTGGGATACTGTAGAAGTATTCCCCACCTATCAAGTCTCATTGGGCACCACTAGGTCCTGGGCCACCAGGTCCTCCATCAAGATGGAAATCGTCTGCACCAATCACAACACGTATGGGCGAAGCCTGTGCAGTGGTGAGTAACAAAATACTCAATAGGGACCCCAAGAAAACAAGGAAACACCAAAAAGAAATACAAAACCAAACCACAAAGCTGGTTAACTAATCATGATCATGAAGAAAAAAAACTCACATAAGGTATATTCCGGGGTAGGAAGTTAATACGATTAGTCATAACTTAAAACACCATGGGCTACTGGAGAAATCCTTCCGAATGAGTATAGTGGGCCTACCTGATCACATAAAATCCACTTCCCACTAACCTAGTACTGTTGAAGTACTCTTCCTTGAAGTGTATCGTGGGTAAGATGGGTCAAAAAGAATCCTCTCCCCACCATGGGCATGTCAGGTCACATAGAAGCCATTTCCCACCATGGCCATACTGAGGTACACTTCCTGTCAGGTACCATGGGTCTTACGGGTTTCAAAAATCCACCCCCACCATAGACCCATCGGGTCACATAGAAGCTGCTTCTCACTAGGCCATTGTATCCATTACACATAAGGACGCTTGTCATTAGTCTATAGATCTCAGCCAACCACATGGTTTTATCACGTAGTGCACTTCATTCTGGGAGAACTGGTCCACAATCTATTTGTCAAATTTTAACTTCAATGAAATCATGTATAGAGGATTCAAAAATATCTACCTTGTCACAAGTGTTCCAAAACTACAAATGTCTTATTAATCTGATGCCCAGTTTGAAAGATATTGGAAATTTTCAAAAAAGGGGCCGGTTGCGTCCGGGTCTGGCCTGACCTGGTTGGAATGATCCGGCACGACATGGGTCCATTGATCTAACCCAGACCTAGCTAGATGGGGTGGTTCTAGCTCATCCCTACTCGGTCAATGATAGCAAGACCAGTTCCACCTAGCAGGGATGTGACTGGAAATTGCATCCGGCTCCCCTTTCCCTAAAAGTCATCCGAGGGGCCACCTTCTCTAACGCAGTAAAGAGACCACAACCTGCCGCTACACAACTATCTGGATCTCCCACACACATTCAAGGGAAATGAGTGCTTACAGGAAGTGTGGCCCTCTTGGCTACTGACCACTCCACTGAAGTGGCCGAGGGGCCACGTCCCTATAGCCAGCCACTAACCCAGCCATTGACTCCCCCGATTCGATGCGGCCCAAGCCATCTATGATAGTCACTTTTGGCATGCCAACCTGGCACACCTTGTAATGACCCAAAATTTCATTAATGGAAAATCTCTCTTGATCCAGTTAAATGTTTCTTTATGTTTTTATATGATGTCAACTTCTTTAGTTTAACGTTAAGATTTGTGACCGTTACTTTTATAGCCGTTGAACAGTGATCATCTGGGTAGTTTAAATATAAGGCTTTAACGAACCAATTTTCTACTCAGACAAAGGAAGCGATGGCCTCATCCAGTAGAATTGCCCCTTACGAAGACCATTTGTCGGAGCTCGGAAAGGAGGTGGCGTCTTTGGGCTTTGCCCTTGACCAATCCCAAGCTGAGCTTCATCAAGTCAAGCTCGAACGTGATCGTCTACGGGAAAAATGGAAGTTGATAGAGATTACCACTCGAGCGATGTTATCCGAGCAACCCCAAGAGTATGTCACCATCGCACACCTTACCCTTAGGTCTTATGCGGCTATTTTAAGGGGTTATGTAACAAATAAGTAGCACCATGTTCATGTACATTATTTTTGTATATAATAATGAATATAATTTCTAGTCATTTTTGATGCATTGTAATTAGTTTTTAAAGTACAAATGATGTTTTTAGTTATTATTTAATTAAGAATTATATTTTATTAAATTAAAGGATTTTTGAATTAAATAATATTTTAATAAAATATTATTATTAATATTAAATTAATTTTTATTAAATATAAATGATCTTATAATTTTATGAATGCAATTAAAATTTTTATTAAGGTTTGAAAGCCATTTCTGTCAAAACCCGTGAATTTTTTATAAATGTCGGTTTTTATTTTAAAAGTGAAAATTCACATATATAGAAAATTATTTAGATAAAATAAATATTATTTTTGGAATCAGGACGTCGAAATTATCCAACGGTGAATTTTTCATAATTTTCTGAGACAGTCAAATTTTTGGGTAAAAATTAAATACCATTTAAATATATAATGTGTTTTATGACATCATAATGACCCAATGGTGATGTAATAAAATACCATAATCCTTATGTTCGGCCAATATGTGTTTTATCAATAAAATAATGAGGTTTTGGGTTTGTTTGACTCACTTTTCAAAGCATTAATGGAGCCCTCAAAACTTATTCAACACTTTGCCTTTTTAAATTAATTTCCATGGGAGTGTGACTCACCTCCACATAAGCAACCCTAATTTTTTAATAAGTTCGGACATTGGCCTTGTAAAATATTTTTTTCCTCTTCCCTTTTCCAGAAACCATGGGAAAATACCATGGGATGGTTTGTGGTTTGGATTATTTTAATATAAGGGGTCCCAAACCTAAATAATAAAGAATTCTCTCACCCTTCCTATATAAACCCACCCAAGCTCCCACTTCCTCCTCACTCAAAGCCCTTTAAGTTCGTCCAAACTCTGCCCTACTCTCTCTAGAATCCTCTCAAGGTGCCCCAAGCTCCCAAGAAGCCTCTCACAAGCCTCTATCTAGCCTTTGGAAGCACACTTCCAAGTAAGGGTTTTTCTTCCTTTCTCATTTTTGTCAATTTTCTTTAAGTTGTATTGCCCTTTTAATTTCATTTATGAATGTTGGGGTATGGTTTCGCACCTCTCCCATACTGCCCTCTTATTGTTTGAATGATGGGAGACCCCTTTCTCTCTCATTAAATGCCTCCCATGTACACCCGTTACTATGCCGAAATTCCGAAAGGAACCTTTTTCTCCTCTTCTATATTCAAGCAATACTTTTGTATCATGAATCTAAATTCCTTTTCAATTGTTGGGACATGTATCTATATGACCTCCTTACTGTCCATTACATGTAAATATGATGAGTAACCCCTTTCTCCCTCATCAACCCTTTTTATGAGTTCTTATGTCACGCCGTTACGCTGCCGAAATCGCACCGATTTTCTAAGCCAATGTCATTGTGTAGTGAATACCATGCCCATTTCTCCATCAAGGGTATTCACCTTTATGCACATTTACTTATTGATTGTAAAGTTTCATGTATGAATTCCACTTTCCTTTATCGTGGAAGAAATTATTATGTTTTATGAATCCATGTTTTATGATCCATGTGGCACACTTATGCATGAAATGAAATGTTTAAGAAGGGTGCGCCCTTTATAGCGCTCCAATGCATTGGGTAAAGTATAGTATCATGATATGTCATGTGCAATGAGTGTTGACTCATGCTAATTCAAGTGCAACGAGGGTTTACTCGTGCTTCAAGTGCAATGAGGGTTTACTCATGCTCCATGTGCAATGAGCCTTGGCTCATGCTAATTCAATGTTAAGTGTTGTTGCCACATTTCCATGTTATGATTATCATGTTTTATCATGCCTTTATGTTCATGTCTCTCTTATGATCTATTGATATGCCTATTGCCTAACATGTATTGTACTATTCATGTTATTCATTAGGTACTCCCTTACTGGGCTTTATAGCTCACCCTTTTCTTATGCATGTCCTCAGGTTATCCCATGCAATGCTAAGTACGAAGGAATGTAGTGGTCATGTAAAGGAAGTTTTCAATAAGGATGTTGTATTTCATGTTTAATGTTTTTATGTAATGATCCTAAGCCCCAAAGACACTAAACCTCTCGATCTTCTTTGTTGTATCAAGTGAAGTTTTATGTAATAAAGCATGTTTAAGTTGTAATAAAAAGCAGGGTTGTCATAGTTGGTATCAGAGGATAGGTTTAGTTATTTTTGGGATTAGGAAACCCTAGTAAAGCCTTAGATACAATACTAAGCATAATAAAAACATCCCTAAGTTTTGGTAAATACTAAGTAAGTGGTTTATCAAACAAATACATCCCTGTCTGGATACGAGTAGGTAGAGGCGGCTCTGGCACAGATGTATCCTAGGGGTAAAACCCGAAAACACCACTTTGAGCTAGACTCGAACGGGAACTGGTGCACGACAACGGGACTTGCTGCACTCTTGGTTACGACACTCCCGGGGGATATGTTTTGATAAATTCACAATCTTAGTATGAACCCTTATTAAGGGAAAAATGCCCCTAAGAATATATGTTAGAAGGTAGATCATGAAAAGCCTAGATTGAATCCTATAGACTCATGAGTTAAAGAGATTAAAGTTTATTTATAAGTCATCAACTTTTGTCTTTGGATTACCCTTTATGTGTTACCCCTAACTTTCCTTTTATTCCAGCCAATGGCCGGTAATAGGAGAACTCGGGCTAACAACTGTTGTGATGATCAGTGTGATGATTGTACCAATGAGATGCCCAATCCAATGGGAGCGGGAATCGCGAACTTTGTCACGCTTCTCTCTAAGCTAACTGAAGTTTTGAATAGAAACACTGGTCAAGAGGAACGTTCAACCCCCCCTAAGAAAGAACAAGTCGCTATTGAAAGCTTCATGAGACAAAGGCCTCCTACTTTTAGTGGATCATCTGATCCCACGATTGCTGAACAATGGATCAACTCCATTGAAAAGATATTCTCCATCCTCCAATGCTCTGAAAAAGAGAAGGTTCTCCTGGCGGCTTATCGTATGGAGGGTGAAGCTGATCAATGGTGGACGTTGATCAAAAATACGAAGCCTGAGGAGGAGATCGAGGCTTTGGAATGGAAGGTATTCCGGAAGATGTTTTTCGATAAATATTTTCCACGCACCCTCCGTCTTAAGATGGAAAGGGACTTCCTTTCCCTCAAGCAGAAAGATGAGGAATCTGTGGGAGCATACGAGGCAAACTTAACAAGGCTTGCACGATACGCTTCTGGCTTTGTCGTTACCCCCGAATGCAAGGTTGACCGCTTCTTTGGTGGGCTGAAGCCTAGCTTGCGGAAAGCATTAGCGATCCGTGACTTCGACAGCTATGAGGAAATTGTCCGATGTGCCCTTAAGGTTGAAATGGAGATCAGAGAATCACAGGGGTATCATGGGGACAAGAAGCGGAAGGTGGACTTCAATGCTGGTGGTCCGATGGATAAATCCAACGGCGCTAAGAAATTCCAGCACCCCACTTGCCAAAAGTGTGGAAAGAAGCACCCTGGAAATTGCCTTAGGGGGACAAGAAAATGCTTCAAATGTGGAAGAGAAGGGCACCTAGCTGTTAACTGTCAGCAAGAAGGACCCGCGGCTGCGACGAAGGAGAGGAACGCTCCGTTCGAACCTCAACGCGTTGTTCAATGCTTCAAATGCAAAGAACCGGGTCATTTTGCGAATCAGTGCCCTAATCCAAGGGTTATCAGAGGCAATCAACAACCTCCAAGACAGCAAGGAAGAGCTTTTGCCATCACTTCTGCCGAAGTGAACCCCGACAACAAAGTGGTGACAGGTACTCTAGTTATTCATTCAAGAATAGCGAACGTACTTTTTGATTCAGGTTCTACGCATTCTTTTATATCTCAAAAGTTTAGTAGAATAATCCCTGCACCACCACAAGTCATGGAAGTAAAGATGTCGGTGAGTACGGCAAATGGGGCAATCATTGCATCCCATGAGTATAAGTCCTCCCCTGTTATAATCTGTGGATTGAATTTCCCGGCGAACCTCGTCATACTCCCTTTGGTGTAATTTGATGCAATTCTTGGCATGGATTGGCTTTCCTTATATAGAGCCAACATAAATTGTCGGGAGAGGGAAATCACACTCCATATGGAGAATCGACCCCCGATTCTTTACAAGTGTCAGGAGGAAGATGAATCTCCTTTAGCTCCATCATCTCAAGCATGGATATTACTGCCTTATGAGCACGCATATCTGGCTCAGATGATTGAGTCCAAGGAAGAAACCACCCTTGAAGAAATGCATATTGTGAGGGAATTCGCTGAAGTATTTCCCGAGGAACTTCCTGGTCTTCCTCCAAGAAGAGATGTTGAGTTCTCAATTGAACTTATACCTGGGGCGCTACCAATATCCAAGACTCCATATAGAATGGCTGTGGTTGAGCTTGAAGAACTGAAGAAACAACTACAGGAGAATCTGGATAAAGGGTTTATACGCCCAAGTGCATCACCATGGGGTGCACCAGTCCTCTTCGTCAAGAAGAAGGATGGGTCAATGCGGCTTTGCATCGATTATCGTGAACTTAACAAAATCACGATAAAGAACAAGTATCCTCTCCCAAGAATCGATGACTTGTTTGATCAGCTGCGTGGAGCTCAATACTTCTCCAAGGTCGACTTGCGGTCGGGATATTATCAAGTAAGGGTGAAGAAGGAAGATATCCCCAAGACTGCTTTTCGTACAAGGTACGGGCACTATGAATTCATAGTAATGCCTTTTGGACTCACCAATGATCCAGCAATATTCATGGACTTGATGAATAGAGTCTTTAGAGATTACCTAGATAAATTTGTGGTAGTCTTTATAGATGATATTCTGATATACTGCAAAACCAAGGAGGACCATGAGGAGCATTTAAGAACTGTACTGGAGACGACGACGCAAATCATTTTTTTTTTGATTTTATGAAGGCCGGTTTGAGGGTACCCGGTTCCCATGGTACATTTCACAACAGCCAAAATTCAGAGAGAAAACCACATTCAGCGGAGCAAATCCAAATTCAAACTAAAATCGAACCACGCGTCTCCCCAATCCGCACGCCACCTCGAGATGCGTTCCACGTGGCCACCTCGAGCCGCACACCACCTCGAGAAACGAGTTGACAGAAATCAAACCACCTCCATCCATATCGCCGGTGAGAGATTCCGGCCATCTTCATCCATCGACGTCGTCGAAAAACAACGGATCACACAATTCAGACATATCCACAACACCAGAACGCCGATGATCTTCACCGACGCTCGTCATCACGCAATCATCCGCACCGGCGACGAGAAACAGAGCGCATCACCGCTGGTGGAACCCTTCACCGATTTCAACGAGGGAGAAACCTCGTCACTAGTAACAGCGAGGTAGAACCCCACGACACAACGCCAAAACATCACAGCCAAAACGAAACCGCCAGAAACAACCACAAAAACGCAACACAAAGCACAAAAACCAAGAAAACACCCAAGGAACGAATGAACCCGCCGCGAACAGACAAACCTACCGCGTCATACAAAGGTATACCCTAGCACACTCACCTGGGAGGAGGAAGGAGGCCGCCGCCGCATGAGCGCAGCCCTCAAACGCGAATAAAACACCACCGGACAGCAGACAGCTGCCGAGATCTGATCCACGGGCGCTCCGGAGAGTATGCCATCACCAAGACCGGTCTTACACCCATGGACCAGAACCAACCACCACCGACGCCCGAGAGCATCTCACCGCCAGAGAGAGGGCCACGAAGCGTCACTGCAGCAGCGGAGATCCACCGCCAACCCACCGAGCGCAAGAAAACCCTAGATCCATAGCGGAGGAGCCGGTCGCGGCGAGAGCGAGAAAACCCTAGACCGAGAGCCCCTTACGGGCGCATCCAGTCTCATACATTTGAAAACAGCACTGTACTAGAGACATTGCGCAAGGAGAAGCTCTATGCCAAGTACAGCAAGTGTGAGTTCTGGTTGAAGGAGGTCTCATTCTTGGGCCATATCATCACAAGCAATGGGATATCTGTGGACCCCTCCAAAACAGATGCAATTGAGGGATGGCCGAGGCCAACATCGGTAACTGATATCCGTAGCTTCTTGGGGTTAGCTGGATATTATCGACGATTTGTGAGAAACTTCTCACGATTGTCCAACCCTCTTACCAAGCTAACTCGAAAGGGAGTAATGTTTGCTTGGAGTGATGAATGCGAAGAAAGCTTCAAGGAGTTGAAAAGGAGGCTTATCACTGCACCTGTGCTCACTTTACCCACAAGTGGGGAGCTTTTTGGGGTATTCAGTGATGATTCGAAGAAGGGCTTAGGATGTGTCATGATGCAGAATGATAAAGTGATATCCTATGCCTCAAGGCAGTTGAAAATCCATGAGCGAAACTATCCAACGCATGATCTGGAGTTGGCGGCGGTGATCTTCGCCTTGAAATTCTGGCGGCATTATCTCTATGGGGAGAAATGTGAGATATATACTGACCACAAGAGTCTTAAATATATATTCACACAGAAAGAGCTTAATATGCGCCAGAGAAGATGGATAGAGCTCATCAAGGATTATGACTGTTCAATACATTACCACCCTGGGAAGGCGAACAAGGTGGCGGATGCCCTAAGTAGAAAGGATCCAGCAATTCTATCAATGATGAGAATTGAGAAGGATCCAATCTTCTTAGACTTGATGAAGATGGACGTGGGAATCATAAAGAAGGGAACATCATCAATCCTTTCACAAATGATTGCTCAACCATCTCTTTTGGAAAGGTTAAAGGATGCTCAAAAGGATGATGCGAGAATCCAAGAAAAAGTGGAAGCTATCAAAAAGGGAAAATCCTCAGAGTTTAATGTTAATGAAGAAGGAATTGTGCGGTTTGGGAAAAGACTATGTGTCCCATCAAGTTCGGAGCTGAAGAAGGAACTTTTGGATGATGCATATAGTTCAAATTTCTCTATTCACCCAGGGAGCACAAAGATGTATCGAGATCTCCGAGAAAACTTTTGGTGGGATAATATGAAGAAGGAGATCGCCAAATATACATCAAAGTGCCTGGTGTGTCAGCAAGTGAAGGCAGAGAGGCAGAAGTCTAAGGGGATGATGCAACCATTTCCCATACCAGAATGGAAATGGGAGAACATCACCATGGACTTCGTCACTGGACTTCCAAGGACATCCAAAAGCAACAATGCAATCTGGGTTATTGTGGATCGTCTTACAAAGACTGCACACTTCATTGCTATTTGAGAGGATTTCTCTTTGGATCAACTGGCACGGATATATATCAGGGAAGTGGTACGGTTGCATGGAGTACCACTATCTATTGTGTCGGACCGAGATCCAAGATTTACCTCTAAGTTTTGGAAGAGTCTTCAACATGCTCTGAATACTGAACTAAACTTTAGTACGGCCTATCATCCTCAAACTGATGGCCAATCTGAGCGGACTATCCAAACACTTGAGGATATGTTGAGAGCGTGCTCAATGGACTTTAAAGGAGGATGTGATCAACATCTTCCCCTAGTTGAGTTCTCTTATAATAATAGTTTCCACTCGAGCATCCAAATGGCACCATATGATGCCCTGTATGGGAAAAGGTGTAGAACACCGGCATGTTGGGATGAGGTCGGTGAACGTAAGCTGCTTGGACCAGAAATGGTCGAAGAAATGGTGGAGAAGGTGAAAACCATTCAGCAGCATATCATGGAAACCCAAAGTCGACAGAAGAGTTATGCAGATAATCGTCGACGAGACCTTGAGTTTAAAGTCGGAGACATGGTGTTTTTACGCATATCTCCGTGGAAGAAGGTCATGAGGTTTGAAAAGAAAGGGAAGTTGAGTCCAAGGTACATCGGCCCATTCGAGATTCTTGATCGTGTTGGGGCTGTGGCCTATCGACTAGCACTTCCACCTACTATGGCCAAGGTGCATGATGTCTTCCATGTATCCCTCTTAAGGAAGTACATACCAGACCCTTCACATGTACTCTCTTCTGAGGTGGTACAATTAGAAGACGATCTTTCTTATGAGGAGCAACCAGTGAAGATCTTAGATCGTAGAGAAAAAGTTCTACGAAATAAGACAATGCCCCTCGTCAAGGTGTTGTGGAGAAACCACAAGTTTGAAGAAGCAACTTGGGAGTCAGAGGATATGATGAAGCTAAGTTACCCACATTTGTTTTAGTGTGGGAAAAGGAAAATTTCGAGGGCGAAATTTCTTAAGGGGGGAATGTTGTAACGACCCAAAATTTCATTAATGGAAAATCCCTCTTGATCCAGTTAAATGTTTCTTTATGTTTTTATATGATGTCAACTTCTTTAGTTTAACGTTAAGATTTGTGACCGTTACTTTTATAGCCGTTGAACAGTGATCATCTGGGTAGTTTAAATATAAGGCTTTAACGAACCAATTTTCTACTCAGACAAAGGAAGTGATGGCCTCATCCAGTAGAATTGCCTCTTACGAAGCCCATTTGTCGGAGCTCGGAAAGGAGGTGGCGTCTTTGGGCTTTTCCCTTGACCAAGCCCAAGCTGAGCTTCATCAAGTCAAGCTCGAACGTGATCGTCTACGGGAAAAATGGAAGTTGATAGAGATTACCACTCGAGTGATGTTATCCGAGCTACCCCAAGAGTCTGTCACCATCGCACACCTTACCCTTAGGTCTTATGCGGCTATTTTAAGGGGTTATGTAACAAATAAGTAGCACCATGTTCATGTAAATTATTTTTGTATATAATAATGAATATAATTTCTAGTCATTTTTGATGCATTGTAATTAGTTTTTAAAGTACAAATGCTGTTTTTAGTTATTATTTAATTAAGAATTATATTTTATTAAATTAAAGGATTTTTGAATTAAATAATATTTTAATAAAATATTATTATTAATATTAAATTAATTTTTATTAAATATAAATGATCTTATAATTTTATGAATGCAATTAAAATTTTTATTAAGGTTTGAAAGCCATTTCTGTCAAAACCCGTGAATTTTTTATAAATGTCGGTTTTTATTTTAAAAGTGAAAATTCACATATTTAGAAAATTATTTAGATAAAATAAATATTATTTTTGGAATCAGGACGTCGAAATTATCCAACGGTGAATTTTTCATAATTTTATGAGACAGTCAAATTTTTGGGTAAAAATTAAATACCATTTAAATATATAATGTATTTTATGACATCATAATGACCCAATGGTGATGTAATAAAATACCATAATCCTTATGTTCGGCCAATATGTGTTTTATCAATAAAATAATGAGGTTTTGGGTTTGTTTGACTCACTTTTCAAAGCATTAATGGAGCCCTCAAGACTTATTCGACACTTTCCCTTTTTAAATTAATTTCCATGGGAGTGTGACTCACCTCCACATAAGCAACCCTAATTTTTTAATAAGTTCGGACCTTGGCCTTGTAAAATATTGTTTTCCTCTTCCCTTTTCCAGAAACCATGGGCAAATACCATGGGATGGTTTGTGGTTTGGATTATTTTAATATAAGGGGTCCCAAACCTAAATAATAAAGAATTCTCTCACCCTTCCTATATAAACCCACCCAAGCTCCCACTTCCTCCTCACTCAAAGCCCTTTAAGTTCGTCCAAACTCTGCCCTACTCTCTCTATAATCCTCTCAAGGTGCCCCAAGCTCCCAAGAAGCCTCTCACAAGCCTCTCTCTAGCCTTTGGAAGCACACTTCCAAGTAAGGGTTTTTCTTCCTTTCTCATTTTTGTCAATTTTCTTTAAGTTGTATTGCCCTTTTAATTTAAATTATGAATGTTGGGGTATGGTTTCGCACCTCTCCCATACTGCCCTCTTATTTTCTTAATGATGGGAGACCCCTTTCTCTCTCATTAAATGCCTCCCATGTACACCCGTTACTATGCCGAAATTCCGAAAGGAACCTTTTTCTCCTCTTCTATATTCAAGCAATACTTTTGTATCATGAATCTAAATTCCTTTTTAATTGTTGGGACATGTATCTATATGACCTCCTTACTGTCCATTACATGTAAATATGATGAGGAACCCCTTTCTCCCTCATCAACCCTTTTTATGAGTTCTTATGTCACGCCGTTACGCTGCCGAAATCGCACCGATTTTCTAAGCCAATGTCATTGTGTAGTGAATACCATGCCCATTTCTCCATCAAGGGTATTCACCTTTATGCACATTTACTTATTGATTGTAAAGTTTCAAGTATAAATTCCACTTTCCTTTATCGTGGAAGAAATTATTATGTTTTATGAATCCATGTTTTATGATCCATGTGGCACACTTATGCATGAAATGAAATGTTTAAGAAGGGTGCGCCCTTTATAGCGCTCCAATGCATTGGGTAAAGTATAGTATCATGATACGTCATGTGCAATGAGTGTTGACTCATGCTAATTCAAGTGCAACGAGGGTTTACTCGTTCTTCAAGTGCAATGAGGGTTTACTCATGCTGCATGTGCAATGAGCCTTGGCTCATGCTAATTCAATGTTAAGTGTTGTTGCCACATTTCCATGTTATGATTATCATGTTTTTTCATGCCTTTATGTTCATGTCTCTCTTATGATCTATTGATATGCCTATTGCCTAACATGTATTGTACTCCTCATGTTATTCATTATGTACTCCCTTACTGGGCTTTATAGCTCACTCTTTTCTTATGCATGTCCTCAGGTTATCCCATGTAATGCTAAGTACGAAGGAATGTAGTGGTCATGTAAAGGAAGTTTTCAATAAGGATGTTGTATTTCATGTTTAAAGTTTTTATGTAATGATCCTAAGCCCCAAAGACACTAAACCTCTCGATCTTCTTTGTTGTATCAAGTGATGTTTTGTGTAATAAAGCATGTTTAATTTGTAATAAAAAGCAGGGTTGTCATACACCTGCACCTGATTGTGACCACCTCCTCGGGCCACCAATTATTTGTTTTTTCATAGTATTCTGGGTTTGAACCAAAAGTTTGTTATTGGAATCGACTGTGCTTCCAGCCTCCATGGGGTGTCTCTTTCCCTTCAAATGTCTTAAATTTTTCTTGACATCATTTTGAATGCTTAGACATGAAGAACACAGTAGGAGAAGGGGCTTATTCCTTGTTTGTGTTGGCCCGTTCCCTCTACATTAGATATTTAAAACATGAGAGTGTTGGGATTACATTTCTATCAATAAAATAATTAAATCCCAGAGAGGTAACCCATGGTAGACACCCTCCCATAAGAACGCATGATCCGTGGATAAACCTATTAGTGGGATGGTCAATTTTTTTCATTTTTAGAAGAAATAGTGGGAAAAATCAAGCACAATGAAATCCCTACATTGAACGATGTTTGTCGTTAAAGCGCTCCTCTATCGAGGATTCATGCTCTGTTGGAGTTAATCACTTACCAGTCCCATTCTTCATAAAGCCTCGACGTTGCAAGCGATCCGAACAAACATCATTGTTTTTTGTTGGAGCAAATCCTTATTGTAGTTTAATTAGAGAGTTTTCATGGTTTAATTCTCATTTCTCCAATGCATTATCACATTAAAAATAAAACACATCATATCATTTTTGTTATGCTACGATGACACGTCATTACGATATTTCATTTATGAAACACTGTATATGTTATACATCAATTAATGTTTCATTCCACTAAAAAAAAAATTCTCCATTAATGATAATCATTTAATGTGCCTTTTCAGCACACCATAGAGCCACTGTCCATCGCTCACCAGTGAGGGAAGAAAAATAAAATTACATTTCATGTAATTTTATTATTTTTTGAAAATGACTAAAAGATAACTTTTTCATCCAACCCTTGCTGGTCAATGTTAGGTTCTTTCGTAGAGAATATCGGTGTTTTGAGTTCAAGGGTACACTTAGATTTTTGATATGATAACCGGTTTAATAGATAAAAAACCATCTTTCACGTTTACTTAAAAAAATTAGAAAAAGTTCAAAATTCCATTCTTGGATCACCGGGTCTTGGAATCACATGTTGTCAAAGCGTGAGGTCTCTAAATAATTCCATAAAATTATAAAGATTTATACGGAAATTATGCGACATTAAATTTTCCACACCTTAGGGATTTTCATTCCCGAAATCCAAATCAAGGCTAATAAAAAAATGGGGAAACTAAATATGAATTTGTGCCTCTCTTTCTCATGTGCTCTCATGTAGATTCTCATGCTACCAATAAATGTGCACTAGAAGAATATACCATCCATGAAACACATTTTCATATCGATCTTCTATCTCCACCGTGAACTCTGCAAATGTCACCCCATCATCAATTTCCATCTCTCCATATTTGATTATGTGTGATGGTTACTAGTACGTACCTCCTTAGCTACGACATGTGGAAAAAATCATGTACCTGGTGCATCTATGGGGGTAGATCTAGGTGGTACACCACCTCTCCTACTCTACTATGAACTTAGAGTGGTTTGATGAACCTCAGAGATAACATCCCACCCTGGAAAAATGACCATAGTCCCTGTTAGGGTGATACTCGATGGAAAACGTTATCTCCCACCTCGAACTCCAGGGGTATCTGTCTTCTGTCAGCATAATATTTATTCCTTCTCTGTGTAGTCCTCATCCACTCATGGATGATCTTAACCTTTTCAGTGGGTTCCCATACCAATCTTGGTCCCATGAGTGCCGACTCCCCTAGGACTATCTAGCATAGAGGTGATCTGTATGGCCACCCATACAAGGCCACAAATGGTGCCATGCTGATGGTGGATTGAGATCTATTAGTGTATGAAAACTCCAATTGTTGAAGTTGGTCCTTCCTACTGCAACCAAAATCAAGGACACAAGCATGATGCATTTCCTCCAAGGTTTGTAATGACTGCTCCATTTGACCAACTTTTTGAGAGTGAAAGGTGTTGCTCAAGTGAAAATGATTCTTGGACACCTCTATTAATCCCTTTAACAACTAGGATTTAAAGCATGAATCACAATCTAATATGATAATAAAAGACACCACATTTATACGTACTATCTTCTGGATGTAGAGGCATCTCAAGCCCTCTACAGATCCATACTCCCAAATGGGTAGGAAGTGATCCGACTTGGTGAGTCGGTCAACGATCACCCAGATAGAATCGTGGCACCTAGATGGGAATGGTAACCCCATCAAAAAGTCCATGGAGATACCATACCACTTAAATTCTGGTACCTCATGTGGTTTTTCCAAGCCTATTGGGATGTGATTCATGGCATTCGCTTACTAACAAGTGAGGCATCATGAAACAAAATATGTCAGAGATTTCTTCATCCTTGGCCACCAGTACTGACGTTGGAGGTTCTGGTAAATCATCACCACACTAGGATATAATGACAAAGGGGGCATATTGAACTCCTCCATACCTCATCTTATAACTTCACTGGTACTTCAGTGTGTCCTCTTAAAAGGATGATGTGCTTCCCATAAATCAAAAATCCACGAGGATCTTGTCTCGAGGATATCTGAGCACCTCGAGCCTCGCAATCAATTTCCAAATATATTTCTCCCTAACTCACTGTATGAGTGGCTGAGTGAAATTCATTGAATGAAGGTATGTTTCTCCATCATCATTCACCATGGATATCTATATCATGACTAACTGCTCCATCACCTCAATAAAAAACTGTAAGCCATACCAACTACCGAGCACGTCTTCCACCATGTTCCCCTTCCTAGGAGTATAGACTATCTCAAATTGATAGTACTAGAGGAACTCCTTCCATCATCACTGTTACAAGTTCAGGTCCATCTGTGAGAAGATATACCTGATACTATTGTGGATGGAGTAGATGGTAAACCACTCACCCGTAATGTAGTGCTGCCACATCATTAAGAATAATACCAGTACTGAAAACTCTAGGTCATGGGTTGTGTAGTTCTTCTCATACTGCCTCAACTTCCGTGATCCATAGGAAATCACTACTCACTAAAAAATTAGGACAAAACCTAGTCTGGTCCTTGATGCATCGCATAAGACTACATACCCAACACCCAATTTTGGTAGTCTCAAGATGGGGGTACGTGTCAGTCTTTCCCTCTGCTCATGGAAACTCTATTTGCACTTGTACATCCACAAAAAGGGATGTCCCTTTTGAATCAAGGTTGATAAAGGTGATGATACCATAGAAAATTCAGGCACAAACCTCCCGTATTATCTAGACAACCCTAATAAACCATTCACCTCAGTCACACTCCTCAGTGGATCTTAAGAAAGTAACACCTTTATCTTCGCTAAATTCACTGTAACTCCAGAATTCGGGATTACATGTCCCCGAATGTGGACCACCCATAACTAGGACTGGCACTTCGAGAGATTACCATAAAGCTGGTCCTCTCAGAGTGTATCCAATACTATCCATATGTTTGAAGTGTGGTCCTCCTCCGATGTTGATTACACCAAGATTTCATCAATAAATATTACATTTTACTAGTCAAGGTAAGGCTATAAGATCCTGTTTAGGATTTATGTGAACACTGTGAGGGAATTGGTGATGCTTAAAGGCATCACCAAAAACAAACATTGTCTTTACAGACATCTAAATGCTCTCTTCCATATGTACCTATCTTTTATACAAAGTTGATGATATCCAAATCTGATGTCTATATTCGAGAACCACCTTTCTCCCTTCAGCTAGTCGAAGAGGTTATCAATCCTCTGTATTGGATACTTGTTCTTTACAGTCCCTTGGTTCAGGCACTGAAAGTCCATTCACAACCTCAAAATCCTATCTGCCTTCTTGGAAAACAACAATTGGTCTTCCCATAGTGATATTTTAGGCCTCAAAAATCCATCCTCCTACAATCCCTCCAACAGTACCCTGAATTCAAATAGCTCCACAAGAGCCATCCAATATGTTGGTGTGGATATAAGTGTTTTCTCGAGGTATAGGTCGATGGCGATGTATACCTTCCTATTATGGGGTAATATCGGAAAATCCTCATGAAATACATCCTCATATGCATCCACCAATACAGGAATGATTGGAATCCTCTCACCCACCACACTAAGGGACATGGTATCCAATTGGTGAATTATTGGCTACACCCTCCTACGAAAATGTCTTTCCTAAGATGCAATATTTCCCCCCTTACTGGTGAAGGAAATCCTTGTCCCATAATCATGGACACACAACACTATGTGCCTAATAAATCTGATCTAAGAATAGACTATATATAACCAGTTATTACCAAGATGATATCGTAAGGGCTCGATGCCACTACTAGGAGATCTTAGATGAAGTTATCTCCTCCTAGTGCGATCTCACACTATTGGAACTAGTGTGTAATCTTTGAATCTACCCACTGTAGGAGTCTATAACCGCAATTGTCAAGCCAACAACTCCGCCGAATTCATTGAGCCTCAGAATTGGTATTTGGAAAGGAATGAGTGATTAGAACCCATGTCAATAAGAACTACATATATGGTGGAGAAGACACAGATCATACCTCTAATCATCTATGGAGAATCATGGTTGTAGGCCTCTCTCACCTGGATTTGTCCTTTCCGTTGTCCACCAGGTCCCAAAGCTAGTGGTTGACCACCTCAGGGTGGTGGTCGTAGCACCTCGGACCATCATCCACCTCCTGCCACTCAGCCTGCTCAACTTCCATATCCTCTAACATGAGGAACCCCTTACTCAAACCTCTACCTCTACCATGGCGGCCCCTCAACAATCTTCTGATTGTCTATACAGTGGGTCAGCTTTTCATGAGCCATGTGTAGGGGCCAACCACAAATGAAGCACAACCTAGTTCCCTAGTAACTCCCTCTCCTCTAGGATCCCCACATTACCAACCCTGAGTCCTAGGGTCATTCTTTTCAAGATCAAACCTGATTAGGTCCCCACGTCTACTACTAGATACTCACTAATAAATAATCTACCACCTGAGGTCTTATGCTGGCTCTAGTTGTTGGTGCCTTCCCTACTAGGTATCTCTCCACAAGAAGGGATCACTCCAACACTCCATCCTGAGTGGGGATACTGAGAGACACCATGGTATCCCTAGTCTCTTGTCTGAGTCCCTACTCAATGGACTGAGTCTTGAAGAAAGGGTCTCGACTATGTTTGTGGAGAAGTGGTAGGGGTATTTAAACCTTTCAGAGTACTCAACCACTGACATGATACCCTGATGTAGGTGAAGCATCTCCTAAATGCACATAGATTACAAAGTCCCAGGGAAAAAATCCTCTCGAAAAAGCCTCTTGAAGTAGGTATAGGTGAGGGTTTCCTCATCATGTTTCTGGATGGTCATGCTCCACAATCTCCCTGTCGATCTCTGATAAAGGCTCACGCCAAAGATCTATATATGGTCATGTGGTATCCTCAATAAGTAGAAGACCCATGTCACTGCCTCCAGCCAGTCCTTAGTGAACTAAGGATATGTATCTCCCCTAAACCTAGAAGGTATCTATATCTGGAAATCATGCATGGAACTGAGTCTACATAATTCCTTTATTGGTAATGCCGGCAGTAACAACTAATCAACAGTTGGAGGAAACACTAGTGCACCACATAGAGTGGTTGTCTCTAGCACTGGCCACTTAACCGACTCCCCATCACTAGGTGGTCTTCCCACATGATCACATATCAGAAACCTAGTTGGTTATATGTGTGGAGGCATCCAAAAATAGAGAATGATGTACTATAGTAAGAGGATTATACCTAATGAGATGACTCCTATTCTAGAAGATTATAATGAAACACACAATTCGTATATAATGCATGCAAACAATGTTTTTATAAATAGATTCGAAAAAAATAATTCATGGTCTTGGAGTATGGATATGTCGGCCTCTGTCCCAACACTGGACTCCCTGAATCTAAAATTCAAACTCAAAACATTTATCACTATTTATAAAACACAAAACAAAAGACTCTTAGTCTTCTAGGTAGAAATGGCCACCTCTTTTATGACTTTTTCATGGTTCGTTCCCCAAGGACCATTCCATGACAATACCCAAGCCCACCTCCCAAAGGCCAGTGGTTGCTGACTAGTGCCAAAGACAACCAGATGAAAGTAGGACGCATTTTCCTGAGTAACTATATGCACGCACGCACACAACCAAATCCTAAATCTATAAAAGTTAAAATGAATTATTCTAAATAACTAATTATTAAAAGTAAAAACTATATTTCAAATGGGTCAGAATACAAACCCAATTGAAGATAAAATGAAAATAGGGAAGTACAAGGAAAACATTGAAATCCGTATGCTAGAAACCCCACCTGATGGGTAAGTATAATGTATCTTATGGGAGGTGTAGAAGTTTTCCCCACCTATCTTTTCTCACTGGGATCCACAGAGTCATGGACCACCAAATCATTCATTAAGGCAACAAACATTTTCACTAGACACAACAAGTGCTGGTGAACCTCGTGTAGGGGTGAGTAACAAAATACTCAGTAGGGACACCAAAAAAACAAAGAAATACAAAACAAATCCACAACCAAAGCACAAATCATGATCACCATGCATGATCACAGAGAAATATAGCTCGCACTAGGTATAATCTAGAGTAGGAAGGTAATACCATCAGTCATAACGTTGAACACTATGGGATGCTGGAGAACTGCTCCTCAATGAGGACAGTGGGCTTTTTGGGTCGCATAGAAGCCATATAACACTAACCTAGGACTTCTGTGGTACAGATTCATATAGAGTATCATGGGTATTCTAGGTCACACAGATTCTGCTCCTCACTTTTGGCATGCTGGGTCACACAGAAGCCGCTTCCCACCTTGGTCATACTGAGGTACTCCTCCTCTCAAGTACCTTGAGTCTGATGGGTAACACAGAAGATGCTTCCTACCATGGTCCTACTGGGTCACCTAGAGGATGCTTCCCACTGGGCCATAGTATCTGACCCATATAGGGTTCTTTGTCAAACATTTTTAGGTCTCACCCAAACGTAGGGTTTCCGCACGTAGTACACTTGACTTCGGGAGAACCAAACCTCAGGCCACTCTTCAAATTTCGACTTCAATGAAATCCACCATAGAGTATTCCAAAATTATTGCCTAGTCTCGAAGATTTTAATTCCACAAACTTATTGTAAATTAAATACCTGGTTTGAAATTTATTGACGTTTCTCTAAAAAGGGGCTAGTTGGGTCCGGGTCCGGCACGACCCGGCACGACCCGGCTGGACCGACCCGACCCAACCAAGCCTGGGGTCCATCGAACCTACCTAGGTTCATCAACCAAACATAAACCCATCCCATTAGAGGGTGTCCGGTTTACTCCCTACCTGGTCCACCTAGCCGAGAGGCGGCTGGAAGATGTGTCCAACTCCCCTTGCCCTACGGGTCGTCCACGGGGCCGCTTTCTCGGTCGTGGCCAAGAGACCGAGCCCTTATTCTATGCAGACGAATTTCCTATACGTAGTCAAGGGGGATTCATGCACTCAAGAAACACAGCCCGCAACATTGGGCCACTGCACCGATGTGGCTAAGGGGCCGCATCCCTTCTACGAACCATCGGCCCAGCCGACGGCTCTCCCAACTCACTGTGGACTGATCCAGCAGTGAATTCCACTTCCATCACACCATTGTGGCATTATTGAATCCACTCGTCGCCACTTCCATGGGCCACCACTGGTATTTTTTGTTTTTAGCATGCCGATTGGTCATTCCGTGGGCCACTAGGTCTGCACTGGGGGTCTGTTCTTCACACCGACTGCACCTCCAGCATTTAACCTCTATGGAGTGTCGCCTTTTCTGAAAAGGCCTAAAAATTTTCTTTCCTCTCTTTAAAATTCATGGCCAGTATGAACAATAAATGTGGAGGGTCTCCGAACTTGTTCATGTTTCCCCATTCTATCCACTTTAGAAATTCATAGTTTTTAGAATAAAGAATAGGGAAAATCAAGAACAAAGAAAAACCCTACCTCGATAGATTTTCATCATTGAAGTGCTCCACCCTTGAGGATTCAAGCTCCATTGGCATTCGTCACTTCCTGATCTCATTCTCCATAAAGTGTCTATGTTTCTAGTGATCCGCATGATGTTCATATTTCATAGTTAGAGGGAATCCTTACCATAGTTTATTTAGAGAATTTATAGGGTTTAATTCTCTTTCCCCCAATGTTTTATCCAATTAAAAAGAAAACATTTTGTAGTATTTTTGTTACACTGTGATGTCATGTCATTACACTGTTTATTTACAAAATAGCATATCTGTTATGCTTCAGTTTATGGGTCATTACACTGCTAAAAAATGATCCATTACTAAGATTCATTTAATGCACCTCGCCACTGCACCACAATACCACTGTCCATGACTCAACGGTGAATAATGAAAAATAAAATAACTTTTAAATTTATTTTATTATTTTCTGAAAATCTAGAAAACTAAATTTTTCATTTGCCCATTTTCGGTAAGTGCTAAGTCCTTTATAAGATAATCTTTAAATTCTGAGTTCAACAGTTCCATCGTGTTTTTTTATCCAAGCACCAATTTGAATTTTAGGAAAACCCACTTTTAAATTTAATTAATGAAACTAAAAAATGTTCAAAATTCCTTTCCAGACTCACCAGGCCTCGAAATAAAGTGTTTCTATTGCATGAGGTATCTAAATATTTCAATGAAATTTAAAATAAATTATACAAAAATTCAGAGACATTACATGCTTCCATTATAAAAATTAAATAATAATAAAAATAAGAAAACAAATAAGTGGAACAATATGGGGAGGGGGAACTTAGGGATG
The DNA here is from genome assembly GCA_963277665.1 of Viscum album. Taxonomy (NCBI): domain Eukaryota; kingdom Viridiplantae; phylum Streptophyta; class Magnoliopsida; order Santalales; family Viscaceae; genus Viscum; species Viscum album. The sequence continues at coordinate 540,971,782 of OY728156.1, forward strand.
CCGCTCCATAATTTGAGGAATGTGTCTCTACTACCATTGATTAACTCATTAATATTAATTTGGGTATAAAAGGGGTCTCATAACCAACTTTGATCAGTGTGTCCATGTATTATGAATAACAAAAGGTATATACCTCCTTCTTGAAGTAGTATCATGATGTTGTTTCCTAAAATTACATTGAAATGATAGTTCTTGATACCAAGGTGTTCGCTCACCACTTTGGATTTCTAGAGAACCATCCGGGGTTACAAACAGGCATCCAGGACACACGAAACCTACACCAGCAAAATTGATGGTGATGTTCACAATATTTTCAAGGATAATTTATTTCATGAATTCAAGTACCTAAAATGTATAGACAACATAATCATTGTAAAGAATAAGAATGGGAAAATCTGGGTCTATATCGACTTTATAGAACTCAATTGGCATTTTCTAAAAGTTGATTTCTCAGTTCCAATCATGGATCTATTTATTAATTAAATGACTATATATCAATAAAACTCCATAATGGATGGATATTAAAGGTATAAAAAACTTGAATGGACTTGGACGAGAATGAAAACACTACCTTTACACCCCAAGATTTATTCTTCTACTGCGTGACCACCTTTGGCCTAAAGAATACTGGTACTACATATCATTGTGCCATGAATCGCATCTTCAAACACATTTTAGGATGGTTATTTAATGTTAAATCAATGATCTTGTTGTTGTTTCTAGATAGAATTTTGACCAATTGTTTTATATCAATACAATATTTAATAAACATTGACACAATAGCCTAAAAATGAACCCCTTTAAATGATCATTACACGTCACCTCAATAATATTTCTCACCTTTGTGATTGACAACCATGGAATCAAAGTCAATCCTGAAATGAAAATGTTGATCCTTAATATGTAAACACCTAGAAAACTAAAATATTTTAGGGGATTACAATGAAATCAATCTTAAATTTAATGTTTTATATCCAAACTCATAGGAAAGTGTTTTCCCATTACCTAGTTGATGAAAATGGGGTTATATATAAGTGGAATTGCGACTATCAATAAGTATTTGGCAACCTCAAAAAATCATTGTTGATCCCAATAGTGTAGATGTCTCAAGTTGAGGGGATTCCACTAATCTTATGTTTCAGAGCCCTGTAACATTCACCAGGAACTTTAAAAATACAAAAAAAAACTCTAGGAATGAAAACTTCATTTATTATATTAGTTGAACCATGTTCAACAATAATATATGTTATTCATATATCAATAATAGTTGTCTAATGTTAATCGTCATGGTTAGAAATATTATGTATTACCTACAACACTATGAGTCCCATATTTTATCTTGTAACAACCCTTTTAAATTAATCCTACGACATCTTATGTTGAATTTATGTTTGGAACAATGAGAGGTTATTTTCAATAGTTTTACAATAAGTTTGTGCATCAGAAAGTGGGGAATGTCTAGGCTTTGGCATACTTCCATGGAGAACATCCATGTATAGAAAGAAAATCATTAAATACTTAATTTATTAATGAATATATCTAATATATTCAAGATGTATCCCAAATGCAGGAGTTTTATTTTCATGGTATGGCTAGAATCCCAATGGTGAAGTGAATGGAAGACCCAAAGTTTAACAAGTCAAGTTGGGATTCATTATAATTTCCCCAATAAAGTCATTTTTACCTAAATCCATCCAATTATTAGTAGATTATACAAATAATAAAGAATAATATAAAACCTCTCATTACAGTGTTAGATCTAGCACTTCAAATTCCATGGGAACAATTGAAGGTAAAATGAGATTCAGATTAAGTATTAAAGTAAGTGAACTATGATTATTCCATCATAAAGAAAGAACTAGTTCCTTATCTTGACTATGTCTGAAGACCAATGGGAGAATTCCCCATAAAACCAATATTGAATCACATCCCATGATCATATAATTTCCATCCTAATGCATTAGTGAATGTATCTGTGGATTTGGACGATTTAGATGAGGATGAAATAGTCATCACCATTGCGAATCATTGAATAATGTATCCTTTTGTTCCCATTTACATGGAAGAAATCAACTAGGTTAATTCCATCCTCAAACCAGATGGTCCTACAACTGTTTATATGATCCTTATTTTATACTACCATTAAAATGGAGGGATCTTTTCCGAATGATATAAAAATAGAAAAATCGATGAGGATAAACTAACTTCACTCTTTTTGATGGCCCAAATATCCAGAATTGTATCTATAAATGGGGATTTGATGGAATCTGTGCGTTGATGGAGAAGAGACTGCCTCTATTATAAAAAAATTTCATATTGGAGCTTTTGGTGCTCACCAATCATCATTCATTCATTCAAATCAAATCAAAAGTCTTTGATCCTTCTATACTTCAAGGAGACAATATTACACAACAATCATCGATAGGTTTCATTCCTTCCAAATGAATTTCAACTTTGTCTATCAACTCCTAAAGTTTCTATATACAATGAAATACTCCTATACAATTTCTATATGGGGAATGGATGTTGAGGGGATGTATCCTCTACCAAGATACTCAAATACATCCTCAAAAATGTATAATTCTTCTACAAATGGGATGAAGTAATATCCCTCTGAGAATTCTAGAAAAAAATAGTTATTAGCTTCATGAAAGCTCAAATAATTACCATTTTTAGTGTCCCATATATAATAATGATAGAAAATGACACCAATTTCCATTATGGTATGCTGGAAAAGATATATCATGAGAATAATACCAAATTCAACAATTTTTTTAACTACCATACAACAACTAATGGAGAGATCGAGTCCTTCAACAAGGCCCTATAAAACATAATATAGAAGATAGTTGATAAATATAGAAATTATTTTCCTAATAAAAACATAGAATCCTTGTGGGATTATCAGCCTACAACCAGAACCGGAACATGGGTGGCACCGTATTCACTTGTGTATGAAATAGAAGTAGTTCTTACCATTGAGGTCCAATTACCCTTTATTCATATATCCATCCGCGATCAACCATACACAAAAAATAGATCCCAAAAATTGTTGTATTAGTTGGAGAGACATTATGAGAAAATGATTTATAAAATTCATCACTTGGAGGTCCACCGAAATTAGATAACATAGTTTTTGAATTAGAAAGTCCGCATTTGACCATTTCACTATGGAGATATGGTATTGGTCCTCAGCACCTGAATGATACGAATAAAGGAATATAAAATTATTGATCCAAAGAGGGTGGGACCTTATACCATACCGAAGTTCCACCCTAATGTAGATTATTCATTGGTCTTGATGGATGGACTGTGTGTTATAGACCCCACCAATGTAAGGGTTTTCAAGAAATTCTTCAGGAGACAAAGAAATTTTCGTTTTTTATTAATGATGTTCAACTATATAACATTATTTCCCATATTTTCATGAACATAAAAGGAAAATTCAATGGTTATTTTGACATGACCGTAAAAGGAATGACACATGGTCCTAATAATATGACCCAAAACTACGAGACACCATAATATGAGTTGTAAGACTCTAAACTGAACAACCTAACATCCTAGTCAAAATATGTTATACTGTACAACAACATTATTAACACATTATTTAAAAATACATGGTTCATATTCTTTTTAAATAATAAAAAATTGTATAACCATTTGGTTCATGCTTTAGTGGATCACAACCTGTGGAGTTAGTCTCCCACTACACCACTATTCTAGGACTACACATGGCATAATTATCATCTTAAAGGGTCACAAAGTGACACCAAAAACTTATTTCTTATTCCCACACACAAGTTCATAATCCTATAATAGGAATTAAAATATCCCCCATTGGCATAAAAATAATGATCTATGTAGGCGACTTCGCACCCCATTGCCAATCCTTGTCCAAATGCCCCCTTTATACTCAGACATATTCCATTCTCAAATCATAATCCCTTTCCTTAGTAATATAAAATTTTTATAAGATTTATTTGAAAATTAGTAATATAATTTAATATTCATAATTACACCTTGTTTTGACAATGCATTGATACACCCTAGTTTCCATTTTCATAAATTTCCAAAAAAATGTCAAGTCAGTTAGAGGAAGGCTTTGTTTGGGTATGAATTAATATGATACATATTGATTTGTATAATTTTACAACAAAAATTTCCACTCAACTAGAGGTTCTTTCATCATTAAGAGAAACCTATTTTTTTCTCTTTAATCCCTGACAAAATTATGCTAGAAACAAAATTTACAACATGGTCCATGGTCAATCCTTGCATTTTTTCCCATATCACTCCACCAAACTTGAGAATCCCCAATATATTGGTTTACAATTTTCTTCCTCATGTTTGTTGTATTCCAAATATCCTCAATCCAACAAATCTTATACCACTCATTAATTTAATGAACTATGGTCCAAGTTGTATGACCTAAACATACATGACACCGTGTCATCCTAGTCACATGATGTTAAACTATATGACCAAGTTTTTATCACATGAAATTAGTATATAATTTTACCATATATAGCTAGAAAATTATTCCCTCAGTGTCCATATCAGAAATTTTTATGTCACAAAAAAATAGGCCTCTCATAAAGTGATTCCACAAATACTTAAATAACATTTATGGGGATTCATGACTTATTTTTCATACAGGGTAACCATAATCCTTTCTACATGAAATTAAACTACACAGTTTACTAAAACTACATATGAATTTATTCCCATTTCAATGATATATGTAGAAATTCCTAAATCATACATCCTACTCCATCCACCATATGATCAAATTTCCACTACAATTCATTTTAAACACCTCTATTTGGTGAAAGAAACAATTTACACTCTTTTTTCGCACACCAATCATATCTCAGATGATCTTAGGAGTTATGGTGAGGCTTCCCTACATTACAAAGGAATATAAATTCATGATAGGGATAGTATTGTATTGGATACAACTTAAAAGGAACACCAAACATTATTACCAAATGATGTTAAATAAAGTGGTTGATGTCTCTTGCGTGATGTAAATTAAAGAATTATATTTTGATTGATTCTCACTATGATGAGATATATAGTGATTCATAGATTCTACATCCATTTAAGCCTTATTAGAGAAAATTCACCACACTCCTATGTTTGATCCAGATCTACTCAAGGGGGTCCAATATGGGTTCTCACCCTGCTTATGATTCTATATTAATAAAATACCCATATCCACACATGAATTTTATCATTGTGGGAATATTTAATAGAACTATATCTGGCATGATTCTCTCATTGGTGAGATACATTGTCACTCCTAGACTATATGTCTCGGTCCTAGTCGTAAAAAAACACACCCTTCACTGTGTATGGGTTAAAACAACATAGGAAAAATTACTCCCCATTATTATGTGGTTTTTACCTGAAATTAACCTTCCATACCTACCCAATTTACATAAGAAATCAAACTCTATGTTTGGTATAATATAGATATCCATAAATATTCCACATCCATTAGAAATAGAATGTAGGATTCATGAAGACACCTTTGACTATGCATTGATATGATTCAAATTGGATTTGCATATTTTCCCAAAAAAGGCCATCTTAACAAGACGATTCCATTATTTGACTATGAATTAATATTAACCAGTTGGATTTGCATAACATTCCAACCAAAAGGGACTAAAAAACAAAAGAATATTCATCTTTTGGATAGACATCTTCTATCTTTATAAACCATAAAAACATTATGTTGGAAAGTGATTAAAAAAAGGTCCATGGTCATTCCATTCATATTTTCCTAATGTCACATTTTCAGATCTAGAAGTCCATTGATTATAGTTTTAAACCTTCCCCCTTCACACGTGAAAATAATGGAACATTGCAAGTCAAGTCACCATAAAATGGAATATCTCTAATATTTATATCAATGATAAATGAAATGAAGTTCAATCCTTCAACATCATTTCCATAGGACATTAAACTAAAGTACCAATTTCTTCGTCTCATTCAATTAGAATGAATGATTCATCAATCCTTTTCATGGATGATCCTTTTATCCTGATGTTGGTCATTCACCACATAAATCCAATGAACTATCTACTATTTGATGCTCATTCTGTGAAGACATGTAGTAATTCCTAGATTCTCAATTATATCCCAAAATTATACAATATCCAATATATCTGTGTTCCTTTATTAATGGACACAACCTTGACCTGGGATGAATGTTTTATATGTCTCCAAATTCACCTCCTTTTTAAGATCATAGTTAGAATAAAACATCCCATCCTTTATAAACAGACCAAATTTTTCTAATAGTAGTTTCCCATTCATGCATAGTGCCAACCTAGATGCACCATTCATTCATAAACATATTCCCTTTACAGACCACCATCCATATTCTTGAGAAATATGGATTTTCATAAACTTACCTTAGACATCAGTAATATAATTTCTGATACTTGAGGAAATATTTGTTTTGAATATGCATTGATACACCCCAGTTTGTATTTTCATCAGTCACCCACCATAAGGCTCTATCAATCAGAGGAAAATTTGTATTCAGGATAAAGTTATTCTATCAATGTATTCCCCAAATACATTATGTTGTAAACCAAATTTTGAACATATTATATTGTCATTCCATGAACAATAGTCTCATATCATGTGTTAGATCCAAAAATCACAATATCATGAACCATTAAATCCCATTTTTGGGTATCTAAATTATTTCATAACATTCTTGGCCAGTAATACCTACTTGGGACATCATTTCATAACTCATGGTCATAGTTTTTCTACCAAGAAATCTAAATGTATTAGTATAGATTTCATGAATCTAAACTATAATGAAAATAGACATAGTATCACAATGTTTTAAAAACAAAAATGGGAACCATGGGTAAAATTTGAGTCTCAACTTGCTAGACATGTTCTCTACATGGTTTATGAATGTTTTTGACCAAAGAGAAAAAAGTATGAAAACATGTTAGGCTTAAAACCCTAAATAAAAGACATAAGAAAAATCCATGTCTCATGAGGTGATTCTTCAATATACTTGACATAGGAGAAAATTAGGGAAATTATACAAAAGAAACAAAGTTCATAGTCACTGTTATATGTGACTGCAACACATTGAATGCCGGATGTCTGTCTTAAAAAACCATATTAAATTTTATATTATAATAATAGATGAAAGTAGTGATGAATGCATAGGTGTATAGAAATAAAATTATTTTCATTTATAGAGAAAGAAAATTATAATATCTTCCACAAATTGGATTCTCTCTCTCATGTTCTACAATGGACCATCAATATAACTATTAATTTTTTGGAGGCTCTCCTGAGCCCCATCAACAACTTATCTATGCTTTAATGGTTAGGTAGAATTAGCCTCCTTAGTAAGGAACATGTCATCCACCATATTTGTAACGGAAATCATCCACTCAACTTGGACACCTTCCATCATATTATGAAGTTGTAAAAGCTCCATTTTGTAGATGCCCATATCTTGTTAGAGGCATGATATTTGAAGGAATTTATTATTAACCTATTTCTTTCACTCCACCAATTTCTTATAATTGTTGAGATCCTCCAAGCATAAGGAATATCAGAGATCATTCATCTTTATTAGCATTATTACCTTGATAATGTACTATTAGGACCCATTCTCTTTCTCTTGGCATCAAATGATCTATTTTATCGTAGTGTAAACCATGAGGTAGTAAAATCCACCATATAATAGTGTTATGAACATGTTATAGTGTTTATAGGGTCTTGAAGGTAAATCCTCCACGGGTTTCCGCAATAATAAATCACAAATGACCTATCATCTGAATTGTTAGAGTTAACAGAATGTATCCCGAGCTTCGTAGCTTACTGTAGATCTATTCACAGGGGGAGATGTGTACTCCTGAATTAGTTCTATTAGGGAAGTGACATGCATCATACTTTTAAGAGTAAAATAACCCTCTCTTTTTCATTCAGTTAAGTTATGGAAAAGAAATCCCCTATAGGTTATGTCGTTGTAACTTTTATAATTGATGGATGAATGAAATTAGTAATCACCATTATAAGACAATAATGGGAAATGAAAATAATAATCATGGTAGTTGAAAGAACTCACCCATTGAGAGATCAGCTACCCGGTCAGATTCCTACCTAGATTCCCTAATCTCACCACTTTGAAATAATATTTCATATTGAGGATCATTCTCTTGATTTTTCTCAAAGACTATTATGGAAGGATCTGGATAATATCCTACTCTGGGGCTATTGACAGTTGTTAACTTAATAGTAGGAGAAGGAAATTATTTAATACCATTGTCTTTTATTTCCTTTCTTCCATTATATGATGACAAAGATACAATAATTAAGATCATTGATTAAATGTGTTGGACCTAAGAATTGGAGTCAAGAGAGAAAATACAAAGAAAACAAACCTACATCTATTAGTGTCCTTATTAATTTTCCCAAACTCCTTCAAGGAGGTAGAAATATCATTATCAGGATTAATTGTCACCATTATTACATTATATAATGTGTAAAATCTTATATAATCCTCAATAGTAAGGGTGTACAAGATGTTGGTCTCAATACGCATATTAGATTCACCATCAGCAACATCCATTGTAATTTTATCAATCATAATCCTTATGGGCCTCATCAAATAAATATTTGCACCACCACCTTAATTGGATGGTAATAGGTTAATTTCAACCCCATCTAGAGTGATGATAAGACCAACGACAGTTGTTACTAGGTCCTCTAGTATATATTAAAAATATGAGTATCATTGGAAAGGGAAGTCGGTGACTGGTACATGAAATTATATGGTGTGTATTTGACATTACTGGACTTTTCCTATTTTTCTATAGTGATAGAAAAAATGTGTCCTCTTCCCTTAATTCTTATTCTATTGGGGGAATAGACTCATCAGCTAGAATCTATTCCTTGTCTGGAATTTCCTCTTGAGTTTTCGAAGGATTATTTCTATGAACCTTAAGAGAGGATAGGGGACTGGATTTTGAAACCCATGTTCAAGATTACTAATTTATTTTTGAAAAATTATGAATAAATGATGTCTTGAAAACTCACACTAACTAATGATGCGTTTGGACAAGTGCTTCACTTTCCTTCATTCCATCACATTAGATAAGGGAAGGGTAACACTTACCTCCTAAAAATATGGTCATTGGTGTTGGAATTTGAGAAGAACCTCCTTAAATATCCACTTTCATCATCATTAATCCTGATGATAAATCCCTCGATTCCAAATTTGATCCCTCAACACCCATAGGGTTTCCGTCCAGGGTGTATTTTGGTGATGATTTCATAATCTGTCCCCCTTTTACCCACTAAAAATTAGGGTCAAACTTCCCACTTTAATTAAATGTTGTTCAAAATAATGTAGAACAAGAATAATGATGGAAATAAGAGAAGAAAAAACTTATATCCTATTGATCTATAGAGTCATTCCCTTCATTAATGGGTGACTCATCAACCCCTTTAGCAGCCTCGGATTCATCATATCTTCTACATACCTTGTGGAAGGGATCCAATTATTTGTGGAAAAAAATGAAAATCTCCAACTCTCGGATGTATATTCCCACCTCAATAGAGTTATCATGAAATATGGGGTCTGGTGGGGTTTTAACATCCCCAATATATGGAATTTGTAGGAAAACATGGAGGAGAGACCAATGGTCCATGACATTAACCTTATGAAATTAGATGTCCTTTAGTGTCCGGAAATCCTTGTTTTTCCTTGCCTAAATTAAAGAAGACTCAAAACTCCTTGGCTTCACTAGATCCCAGTATCTCTCCATCGTAGTTAAGGATGAGAACTTATGTAGCACCCAGATGTATTTATGAAATATTTTCTTTAAATATTTTTTATTCTTTAGTAGCTTTCTTTGCAAATAGTAGTAAGTTTAAAAGAACTATGATATGCCCTTAATTTAAATTATCATTATATCCTAGATGTTAGGTTAGTAGGAATAATTATAACTAACTTCTGAAAATTCATTATGAATTCATTATCTATTAATTACTTATGAAAAATATAAATCAATTAGATATTTGTATTTTTTTGATTAAATTTGTTTTCGTAAAAAAATTAATGAGATATATATGTGTTATATAATTAATAAAATATTTTATATTTTCATCCAATGGATATTTTAGTCATAGGGTATGAATAAAACCCTATTTTATGTATAAGAAACTTTTTTAAAAGGTAATTCTTTTCACGTTTGAATAGAAAGCCCATTTAAAATTATTATTTTGACACATTAATAATTTCTATATGACAACATAAACATGATATTTTTAAGATGGATATAAAAATTTTCATTGGATAAATTTCTGATATTTTTATGATTACATTCATGGTTTTATGAATAGTAAAAATATGAAAAATATTAATTAATAACAATTTTTTTCATCAAGATAATTTATATAGTAAAATTATAATATTTAATATAATTTATTTCATTGTCATTAATTTTACATTGAATTCACAGGTAATAACATTTGAATCTTTTGGAATGTTTTATCTTTTAAAACTAGTTTTCTCATATCAACAACGAGAATAATTTAAAATTAATTACTAAAAATTCAATATTTTGAATTTGAAATAATATATTCCATATTTGGAATCAAAAGGAACAAATTATGTGAATATATACTTATTATTTTTAGACATTTGGAATAGAAACATAGGAAATTATTTTATTTACCATAGTTATGGCGTTAATCTGGTAAATAATGGTGAAAATTAATATTTTAATAGTTTAAATCTACCCTAAAACGTGTCCTAATTATATTGGATGAGATTTTTATTACCATGGGAATCCTTGGGACAATTTTGGGACCCCATGGATTTACACGGATGAGAAAATGACATTTTATAAGAATTAATTTAATGTAATGATAATTATAAGATAAACATATTTCTTTTACTAAATCGATTTTAATATAATGGTTTATAACTGATATCTATTTATATAAATATTCATTAGAAATAAAAACATATTTCTTACATCATGGTATTTTATTTACAATTTATAGAAATTAGATAAATATATTTATTTCTGATACAATTATAATGTAGTGATTACCTCATTGATGATGATTCAAATAAATAAATTTATGAAAATAAATTTAATTTGAAATTTTTGTTGCCATCAATGAATTTTTTGGAATAAATTTAAATATTTGGTATGATTAAATGCCTTTTCATTGAAGTAATCAGGTTTTTATGTTTTTTTAAAAGTCTTGTATGAATAGTGTCCAAAATTGACATAATCCATAACTAAAAACATAAAAGTGTTTATTAAATGAAAGTAAATTTATAAAAATTTAATATTTGTCAAAATAGTTAATATAAGTCCAAATATCTCATAAATAACATTTTGTGGGTCGATTTACATGATATGGTAATTACATTAACCCACAATGTGTAAATAACATGATATCATAGTATGATTAAAAAGGGTAAAATAAGCGTTAAACCAAAAATATAAGGATAAAAGAATATTCCAAACATATCTAAAAAACATTTTATGATGTGTATTAAAACCCAAATCATATTATATTTCAATTAAATAAGTTTTGGACCATTTTTAATGGAAATTGAATTTATAATAAATAAATATTTTTTAAAGTTTCCTAATGTTTCCCTCTCTTCTCTTATAAAAGGGAACCTCCTCCCTCTCATATTCACTCCATTTTATGCCTTTGAAATTGACCAAACCCTATCCATTTATTATTTTAACTTTTATAGTTACATTATATATGTTCTGTTATTCTCAAAATACCAACTCTTGTTCCCTAATATAGAATTTAAAGGAGTTGCGTTGAGGAAGAGGTAATCTCTTCTATCAATTTTTTCAATTTTTTTCTTCTTAAAATTCATCTTATTTAGTTTTTAAATTAATAATTAATAACATAAGTATCATTAATATACTTATATTTTATTATAAATATTAAACAAACCAATTTCACCTTCTATACATCCTATGAAAAATGAAATCACCATGTGGGCATACATACGACTTATTGTCTCCATGTCGTGGTGTAATCTGTTTTCACCACCACATTACTTGGATGAGTATAATGGTGAAAATAATAACTATATATGATTATTTTAATATTATAGTAATTATTAGACACCATAAACCATCTACTTCTATACCATTCAACAATTATGGGAATGATATCCCCACTCATCTTACGTACGACTTACCGTCTCTACATGGCAATGTGAAACGTTCTACATAATATTTATTAAAAAAATTATATAAATTAATTGAATGAATAAAGATGATATATATTATACTAATACAATTATTTAAATGATATAACTATAAACTAAAAATAGGAACAATAACTTATCTCACAAAACATACATAAGTACATAAAGAAATTAATACCCGAATAATGAGTAACAATGAAATGTTTATAACAAACAGATTAAAATATGATTATAAAAATTAACATAAAATTGATTATGATTCTGAAATAAATAGGTTACAATATTTAAATCATTATATAGAAGGGTTAAATACATATGAAGTGTATCAGACCTAAGGTAAGGGATAACTTTGAAAATCACATTTTTATCAGAGATTGTTTTTTCGTAAGTATTTACCAGGGTATATTTATCATGCACATCCTTGTTTCCTAAATATATATTACAAATTTTTTTTATATCATTATGTAATTATTTAATGTCAATTTTACCCATTGGTGAATTTTTACATAACAGTATGAATGGAATATTTTTTTATTCTCGGTACGAGGTACTTTTAGACCTTTCTGGAAAAAGTATGAGATGAATATATTTTTAACCAATATTACATGAATGGATTTTTACTATTTCATGAAATATTATTCCCATGAAGATTCATCTACAGAATTAAAATATTAGTTTCAACTAAATTCATTTCTTTTAAATTGTGTGGCATTTTGAGAAAAGAAATGTTTTTTATAAATAAAGGGTATTTTCCTCAGGAAATAATTTCAAGTGTTTTCTGGAAATTATTTTCCATATAAGTTGTATCTATTTAAATAGGGTTCTATTTATATCCCTGTTATTACCATGATTTATTTTCTTTATGATGGAATGTAATTTTGTAAATTCATTTGTTTTATATAAATTAAGGGGGAATGATGTTTAAGAAAACCATTTTATTGCATGGGTTATTCTATGGTAATTTTTTTGTGTGGAACAAGTGATAATGGGTTCATTATGAGACGGGTGGGATATATATCTCCCTCCAATGAATTGGGTAAGGATTTATATAACATGATATAGAAATGGATGGAAGTACAAGTCAATTTTGTTCAGTTATACAGGGCTAGAACAAGGAGTGAGATCATCTTAGTAATGGACTTTGTCTGCTAGGATGATCTTGGCAATGAGCCTTGAATAATATGAAATGACATTATATGCTTATGTGTGTATTCCAAAAATTTTCATGTCTTTTGTTTTGACTATTGGGATTACATTTCACATTTATGGTTTATCTCATTACATGATATTGTGGTCTTTCATATGAAGGATAAGATTTTCAAAGGTTATGTTCTTGTGAAAATGACAAGATTGATATTACATTTTTTACCCTCATTGATAATTTTTTAACCCACACTTTTATATTATTATTTTCCACAGGTCATAAAGAATGGTATTACATATGATGTTCCAAAAAGGATTCTAGTTATGATGAAATAAACGGGAGACAATATAGATGTTTTATGAACCTATTCTTTATGTTTCTGAGTGTCTAAAGACACTATACATATATGATCGTTTCATGGTTTTGTTCTATTTTTTAATAAATATACTTCAATTATGAAGAAATATCAGTGTATATAAACAATAGGTCGCTATATTTGGTATCAAAGGAAAAGTATAATTATCCTTTGGAAACTAGGATGCTAAAGACTTAAGGATATGTCTATGTATAGGATACAATCCTAGTGTTTTTGAAATGACCATGAATAACTTTGGATAAAACCTAAAGTCTCCTAAATTGAAATTTTATTCTCGATTATGTGGTTTTCCTATCATTATTAGTGTTTCTCACACTATACTTTTTAATTTTATTCAATGGATGGAACCCTAATGAACCACATTAATGCTGAATGTGATAAGAAATGCAATGATTGTCCCTCCTATGAAACAAAATTGTATGGGAGATGTAATGAAAAAAACATTTAGCCATGATCATATACCATTCTGAAGGTATAAATCAATCTAGGCATCCAAACTATCAAATGATGGAGTAATATTTTTTTGAATCCTTCATGAGGCAACGTAAACCATCATTCAGCAGGTCTTCTGAACCATTAGTCATTGAATAATGGATCAGTGCCACTGAAAAGATATTTTCAATTCAACAATATTATGAACATGATAATGTAATATTAGTAGTATATCAATTGAAAGTTGAAGCTGATCAATGGTGGAATCTTATCAAGACTATGAGGAAAAAAGAATAAATTGATTCCATGAAATTTGACGAGTTCAAGAAATTATTTTTCAATATGTACTTTCATCATATTATTCAAACAAATAGGGAGAAGGAGTTCCTTGAACTTAAAAAAAGGATGATGAATCCCTTGATACCTATAAGGAATATTTCACAAGACTTTCAAGGTACTCAACTAGAATTATTATCCAACCTGAGAGTAATATTTATTGATTCTTTAGTGGCCTAAACCAAATATCCAAGGGGAATTAGCCATATGGGACTTCAATAGAAATAACGAAATTGTTCTATGTGTACTCAATGTTTACATAGTGATTGGAGTTACCCATCAGTCATATGGGTGTGAAAAGAAGAGGGAAATGGAATTCAGGGGAAAATCTAAATACCACACTGAAAAGAAGAAGAGTTTTCCCTTATGCTCAATGTGTGGAAAGAAATATTTAGGGAATTATCTTAAGGAACTAGTAAATTTTTTAGGTGTGTAAAATAAGGTCATAGGGAAATTGAATTCCTATGTGACGGGGAAAGTATTTATAATGATGCGAACAAAATAAAGGGTAGACAAAATTCAACTCCTACACATCAATGTTACATGTGTAAGGAAATGGGGAAGTTTGAAAATCAAAGACCTAATCAAATGGTTATTGATGATTACTGATGTCAATAAACTCTTAAGTCCAAAGAAAAAATAAAGTCACATAATGTTACTATCGGCGACATAGACTGCGATAATGAAGTGGTGAAAGGTACACCTATCATCCACTATAATGTAGAATATTTGTATTTGATTCTGGATCCACACACTCTTTTATTTATAAATATTTTTCTAAGGGTATCACCATATTACCTCAACAATTAGATGTTGAGTTTGTTATGACAACTATTTAATGGCACAATGGTTTCATCAAAAGATTATAATTATTATCTGATTGATATTTTTGTAAAAGTGCTTCCTAACAATCATGAGATCCTTTCTATATTGGAATTGGATGTGATTATTGGCCTGGATTGGATTTTTTTATATGGATCTCATATCATTTTCAATGAAGGGAAGTCACATTTCATATTCTAGAACAATATATTATCGTCTATCGATGCAAGGATGAATATAAACTTCCAGAAGAAATATCTTCCATCTAATAGATATTGATTCCAATAAATGAATGTTTTTTATCTCAAGTAGTTGGGGATAAAATCATGATTATGAATACTCCCATTGTACTTCAGTTTGATGTTGTCTTTATAGATGAATTTCTAGGTCTTCCACCAAATCGTGAAGTTGAGTTATCAATTGAACTCATACTGGGTGCTAGGCCTATTTCAAAGAAACCTTGTAGAATGACAACAATTGAGTTGCAGGAATTAAAGAAGAAACTCCAAGAGAATATTGGTAAGGGATTCATATGCCCTAATGTGTCACCTTATGGATCACCTATTCTATTTGTTATGAATAAAGATGGATTAATGATACTCTGTATTAATTATTTGGAACATAACAAGATCATTATCAAGAATGAATATCCTCTCCCATTTATTGATTACTTATTTGACCAACTACACGGGGCTCAATAATTTTACAAGATTGATCTTTTTTAGGATATCTTAAATTAAGGGAAAAATAGGAGGATATAACAAAGATGACATTCTATACAAGGTTTGGACACTATGAATTTATTGTGATTTCTTTTGGTCTTACCAATTACCCTGGTATCTTCATGGATCTAATGAATAGAGTTTTCAGAGACTATCTTGATTATTTTTCATAGTCTTTATAGATGTTATTCTTATCTATTAAAAGAGGAAGGGAGAACATGAATATAAATTGAGAAAAGTACTTAAGACTCTGAGAAAGTATAAGATTTATGACAAATTTACAAGATGTGAATTTTGGCATCAAAAAGTGTTATTTTTAGGTCACATAATTTGAAGAGTGAGGATATCTGTGGATCCAGAAAAAATAGAGGTCTTTGAAAGATGGGAGAGAACAAAAACAATAACTAAGATCCGATGTTTTTTTGGTTTGGCTATACATTATTTATGTTTTGGGAAATATTTTTCATAATTATCTAATCCACTCACCAATTTGATTTGTAAAGGAGTTAATTTTGTTTCGACGGAGGAATGGAAAGAGAATTTCAAAGAGCTAAAAAGAAGGTTATCTATTGCACATATACTCACACATCCTTCTAGTGGAGAATGGTTTGTGATATACCGTGATGCGTCCAATATGGGTCTAGTTTTTTTTCTCATACAAAATGATATGGTGATATATTATGCCTCACGATAGGTGAAAATCCATGATCCAAATTACCCAACTCATGATTTGGAGTTACCTACTGTAATATTTTCATTAAAAATAAGGAGGAATTATCTTTATGGTGAAATGTATGATATATATATTGATCATAAGATTTTAAAGTAAATTTTTAAAAATATGAAGCATAATATGAACCAAAGAAGCGGGTTGGAGTTGATTGAATATTAGAAATTCTCAATACATTACCACCATGGGAAAGGTAACAAGGTGAATGATGATTTGAGTCAAAATGACCACGCTAGCTTATCATTGATAATGATCATGAAAGATCCAATATTTATTAATGTGAAAAGGATGGATCTAAAATTTTTAATATAAGAGGAGAAATTTTATCTTTATCAAATGAATTTTCAACCATCTGTACAAGTGAAGATTATGTTGGCACAGAAGGAAGATGTAGAGTTAAAAAAGAAGGTGAGAAATGTTCTTGAATTCAACATTGATGGTGATGAAATAATAAAGTTAAGGAATTAGATTTGTATTCCTACCATACCAGAATTACAGTAGTATATATTAGATGAGGGTCAAAGTTCTTCATTCTCTATTCACCATAGAAGAAAAAAGATGTATAAGGACTTGAAAGAGTACTTTTGGTGGCATTAAATGAAAAGATATGTTTCCAAATATATCTCTTGATGGTCGGTTTTTCATCAAGTTAAGGTTGAGAGGCATAAGTCTAAAGGGATATTACAACCATTACCCCTGCCAAAATTGAAATGGGAATACCTAACTATGGACATTTTCATTGAACTTCCCAAAACAACTAATGAAAATAAGGTTTTCTAGGTTATAACTAATCGTCTTATGAAGTTGGCAAACTTCATTGCTATTACAGAGGATTTCCCTCTTGATCATCTTTCCAGGATATATGTAAAGGAAGTGGTAAGATTACATGGAGCACCACTTTCAATTACATCTCATTAGGATCTGAGGTTTACCTCAAAGTTCAAGTGAAGACATTAGCATGCTTTGGATACAGAGTTAAGATTCATCATTTGTTATCATCCATAGATAGGTGATCAGTCTGAGAGGACAATTAAAACTATGGAAGACATATTGAGAGATTACTATATGGATTTCAAAGGTGGTTGGGATCAAAACATAACATTGGTGAAATTTTAATACAATATTAACTCTCACTCCAGTATTTAGATGGATCCTTATGAATCCCACTATATAAAGAAGTGTAGAAGTCCAACTTTTTGGGGTGAAGATGGGGAAAGAAAGCTGTTAGGACATGATCTTATTGATGAAATGGCAGAAAAGTTCAGATCTATTCAATAACATTTAATAGAAGCTCAGAGTAAACAAAAAATATATGCCAAAAACTGAAGAAAATATCTATATTTTGAAATGGTTAATAACTTGTTCTTATGAATATCTCCTTGGAAGAGACTAATGAGATTTTCAAAGAAGGGAAAGCTGAGCCCATGGAATATCATTCCTCTTGAAATAATGGATTCTATTGGAAAAGTAGCTTACCAATTATCTCTTCCACCAAATCACTCTCAATTTAATGACGTGTTCTATTTATCTCTCATGAGAAAATACATACCCGATCATTCACATGTTCTAAGCTCGTATTTCATAACACTGGAGTAATATCATTCTTATGAAGAAAAACCGATATAGATTTTGGATCGTAACAAAAATGTTCTATGAAACAAGAATACTCATTTGCTAAAAGGTTTATGTATAAACCACCGATTTTACAACGATAGATGGAAACAAGAGGATATGATGATTGAGAGGTATCATCATCTGTTTGTTATCAAGTGATGAATTTTGAGGGCGAAATTCAGTTTAAGGGGAGTAGAATGTAACAACCAAATATATTTATGAAATATTTTCTTTAAATAATTTTTATTCTTCAGTACCATCATTTTCATGACACAGTGAGTTTAAACGAACCATGATATGACCTTAATATAAAATTACCATTATATCATTGAATTTAGGTTAGCGGAAATAATTATATCTAACTTATGAAAACGCATTATGAATTCATTGGCTATTAATTACTTATTAAAAATATAAATAAATGAGATTTTTTTATTTTTCTAAGTAAATAACTTTTGGTAATGAAATTAATGAGACAAATATGTGTTATATACTTAATAAATTCTTTTTGATATTCATCCAATGGATATTTTAGTCATAGGGTATAAATAAAACTATATTTTATGTTTAAGAACTTTTTTTAAAAGGTTTATTTTTACACCTTTGAATGGAGAACCCCTTTTTAATTAAGATTTTGACAGATTAATAATTTATATATGACTACATAAACAACTTATTTTGAATCGGGATATAAAATTTTCGTTTTGGTAAATTTCTGATATTTCTCTGATAACTATCTTGTTTTGATGAATACTAAAAATATGCTAAATTTTAATTAAAACATCTTTTTCATCGAGATAATTTATATAGTTAAATTATTATATGTAATTGTTTTAAAGTATAAATAGAATATATTTATTACATTTAATATAATTTGTTTTATTACCATTAATTTTACATTGAATTTATAGGTAAAAACATTACAATATTTTGAAATATTTTAACTTTTAGAACTCGTTTTCTCATTTCAACAATGAGAATTATTTTAAATTAATTACTGCAACTTCTGAGTTTTGAATTTGGAAAAATTTATTCCATATTTAGAATCAAAAGGTTCAAAATGTGTGAATTGGAATCTTTTATTTTTGGACATTATGAATAGTAACTTCAGTAATAATTTTATTTACCATGGTTAATGGATAAATCTGGTAAATAAGGGTAAAACAATAAAACATTACTGGTATAAAACTACCATAAAATGTGTACTAGTTCTGCATAATGATATCTTAACGACTATGGGAATCCATTGGTATATTTTGGGGCCCCATGGATTCACCTGGATGTTAAAATAACATTTTATAAGAATTAATTTAAAGTAAAGATAATTATAACATAATAATATATTTTTACTAAATCGATTTTAATATAGGGCCATATAACTGATCTCTATGTCTATAAATTGTCATTATAAATATCTAAATATTTTTTAAATCATGGTATTTTATTTATAATTTTCAAACATTATATAAATATATTTATTTATGATACAATTATGATGTAGTGATTATCTCATTAATGAAAGATTCAAATAAATGAATTTATTAAAATAAATTTAATTTGAACTTTTTTATTCCATACAAAAATATTTTGGATTAAATTAACACATTTTATATGTTTCAATGCCATTGGTTTGAAATAATTAGGTTGTTATGATTTTTTTTAAAAAGTCAAGTATGAATAATGTCCAAAATTGACCAAATTCATAACATAAAACATAAAATAGTTTATTAAATGATATTAAATTCCAAAAAATATAATATTGGAAAAAATGTTTAATATAAGTCCAAATATGTCATAAATAAATTTTTTGGTTTGTCTTACTTCTTATGGTAATTATATTAACCCGCAATGTTTAAATACATTATATCATGGTAAGATTAAAAAGGGTAAAATAAGGGTTAAACCAAAACAAAAAGGATTAAAAATAATCAAAACATGTCTCAAAATTATTGGACGATGTGTATTCAAACCAAAATCATCTTATCTTCAAATTAAATATGTTTGTGACCATTTTTAATCAATACTGAATTTATAATAAATTAATATTTTTGAGAGTTTCCTAATGTGCCCATCGCCTCTCTTATAAAAGGGTGCCTCCTCCCTCTTATCTTCCATCCATTTTTAGCCTTAAAGATCAGCCAAAACATAACCTTTATAAACATACCTAGTTACATTTTAGAGTTTTTGGTCTTCTCAAAAGACCGAATCTATTGCCCTAAGAAAAAATTTATAGGAGGCACCTCGAAGAAGAGGTAATATCTTCTATTGATTATTTCAAATTTATTTCTTATTATACATACTCTTATTTAGTTGTTTCATTATAAATTAATAAAATAAGTATAATTAATATAATTATATGTTATTATAAATATGAGACAAACCTATTTCACCTTCTATCCATCCTACAAAAAATGAAATCATCGCACGTGCATACGTATGAGTTTCCCTATCCACATCGTGGTATAATCTGTTTATTCACCACCAACATACATGGAAGGGTATAATGGTGGAAATAAAATAAATATGATTATTTTAACATTAACATAATTCTGAGATACTATACACTATATAATTCAACACCATTTGACAATTATGGGAACAATATCCTCACGTGTGCGTACGTACAACTTACCGTCTCCGCGATGAGATGTGATTTGTTCTAAATAATATTTATTAAACCATGATTATATAAATGAATTTAATAAATAAATATGATATATATTATACTAATAACATTTTTTAAATTATATAACAATAACCTAAAATTATTAATAAGATGTTATCTGACAAAACATACATAAGAACATCAAACAGTTAATACATGAATAACAAGTAACAAAGAAATGTTTCTAAAAAAGACAAAAATATGATCATAAATGTTATCATAAAAATGATTATAATTCTGGAATATATCATAACATTATTTAAATCATTATATATTATGTTTAGATACATATGAAGCATATTGGACCTAAGGTAAGGGATAACTTTGCAAGTCTCATTTTTATCCGGGATTATTTATTCGTAAGTATTTAATGGGATATGTTTATCATCCACATAGATGTTTCAAAAATATGTATTTCAAAATATTATATAAATAATTATATAATTTTTAAAATAATTTTTACCCATTGGTTAATTTTACTAAATGGTATTAATTGAATCATTTTTCCTTCTCAGTACAAGGAACATTTTGACCTTTCCTGAAAAAGTACAAGAAGAATGTTTTTTTAACATATACGACATGAATTGATTTTTACGGTTTCATGAAATCATATTTTCATGATTTTTTACTATAAAATATTTTATAATTTTTTAAACAAAATACATTTCTTTGAAATTGTGTGCCATTTTGGGAAAAGAAAATGTTTTAAAAAAAGAAAGGATATTTTCCTCAGGAATTAATTTGATGTGTTTTCTAAAAATTATTTTCCATATATGATGCTTCACATAAAATAGGGTTATATTTCTATAATATTTTTTACCATGATTTGATTTTTTATGATGTTATTTTATTTAGGAAATCTTTTTTTTACTTAAATTATGATGGAATGATGTTTAAGAAACCCATTTTATTGAATGGGTTATGCAATGGTAAATGTTTATATGTTTTTGTGGCACACATAAGAGTTGTTTAATTATGATATGGGTGGGACCTATATCTCCCTCCAATTCAAGGGGTATATATTTATATCTCATGAGATATACATGGTTGATATTACAACTAAATCTGGTTCAGTGACACAGGGCTGGAATGAGGAGTGAACTCAGTTTGGTAATGGACATTGTCCACTATGATGGTCTTGGAAATGAGCCTTGACTAATATGAAATGATTTTCTATGATTATTTGTGTATGCCACAATGTTTAATGTCTTATGTTTTGATTAATGAGATTACATTGGACTTTTATTATTTATCCCATGATAAGATATTGTGATTTTTAATATGCAGGACAATATTTTCAAATGTTATGGTCTTAGGTATATGATATGATTTATATTTCCAATTTTTACCTTTACTGGGTATTTGACCTCACCATCATATATGTTTCTTTTCCCAAGGTCATGTATAAGGGTATTAAATATGATATTCCAAAAAAAATCTAGTTATGATCAAATAAATGGGAGACAATGTAGATGTTTTATGAACCAATTGTTTATATTTCATAGTTTATAAAGACACTATACATATACGGTCTTGTCATGGTTTTGTTATATGTTCTAATAAATATACATCAATTATGATGTAACATAAATGTATGTAAAGAATGGGTTTCTGTAATCTACAACATATGATTACTCTTGATGATGATTGATAGACCATCTAGGATCAACGTCCACCAGCACAACCCTTTTGATCATAATTGGAAACTAAACTGTGTATGGGATCGATGGGTGATATTGAGGCCTACCAATTATCACTCTCTATAATGGGTGGATCCTTTCTATTATGCTTCCACCACCTATTAGTTGTTAAAAATCAAGTTTGGGGAATGATTATTATCAACTCCCCTTGACGATATGATGAAATATAGTCTTCAATATACTATGAGGTCAACCTAGGGGATTCACCCATTAAAGGAATTTTAATTACTATGAGGTTAACCTAGGGGATTCACTCATTAAAGGAATTTTAATTAGGACTTTATTCCACTCCCCAAATATGATAACCGAAAGTAATCGGGCCACCATTGGGTGACTCTCTAATCAACCATTAATAATAGGGCGTATAGTTTGTTATTGTAGAAACATTAAGTAACATGAAAACATATTAAGGGCATAGTATTCAAAAATTATGTCCCTATCAATTGAGGTCACATGTATGCCATCCCTGAAGGAAATCATATATGATCTTGTTTCAAATTCATCTTTTCTATCCTCAATTAACATTCTAGTTGGAAGATCGCCAAATTTAATGAATTTGAATAACTTAAATTTGTTCTGTTTCTTCATATATTTACCATACTTTAATGAAATAATATTGATTTCACAAACATCCTAAAATATGGTTGAAATCAGCCCATATGAATTTTTATTCCACTCAACATAGTGTGAGAAGAAAAATATTCCACATTCCATTACCAAAATATTTTGAATGGCCTTGAAATTTATAAATGGGACATCCCTCCATGCACTTGTAACCAGAAATAATGAAACATCACCATGATGGGAGATCCCAACATTATATTCCTTCTCATTATAGCTTAGCCTCCATAAAAACTTTCTTCATCCTCACACCCCCATTAAATTCATTAACTGGTAGTATATAGATGCTTAAACACATTATAAAAAAACATTCAATGTTTATCTTTGTAGTCACATTAGACATGATTGGATACCCCCATTGGTTGTACTATCCTTGTTCCAATTTGCACCATGATTTACCAGTAATTTCTTTTTTAGATTGGGAGATATCATGTGGGATTATTTCATGAGGTTACCTCTCCCGTGGGATCCAAGAAAGCATAAAACCATGCATTAAAATGTATATTACCTCTTGAGAGAGAGTCTTATTTCTCATTATAATGGGATATCTTCAACAGACTAGGATCCAAAGAAGGAACCCTTTCAGCATCATCGCCGGTAGATTTAAGTGAGATGAACTCATAATACATCACACAAAGAATGGGTTCTCTTGGGATCTAATAGAAATCCAATAGGCTGATGCCAACTTATCTTTGCATCATATAAAAGGTTTTGTTCTATGGGATCCATTACCTTAAAAGATCATAAATATTTTTTGGTTTCTTTTATACATTGGTCTAGGCCACACAGCTTGCCTTGTAAATGAAAACCTCCATCATCTTTGTTGAAAAATTATCATAGGTTTACCACACCAAGTATGCAAACATCCACCCAGGTCTAATATTCCCAACAGGTTGAAGGTCCCAATATTTCATATAGACATTTTATTTGTTGGCATATAATCATAGAACATAGATTAATAATAGTGCAGTATTAACTTAGGAGTATGAGACTTCAAATTTTTGGTATAGCTATTGTAATACACGATGCAGGATGTGGATGATGTTACCTCATTTATGTATCCACCTTTATCTAAGATGCTGGATTTGGTATTGATTTTTTATTCCTGTAACCAAGAGATTTGAAGTTAATTCATCATCATTAAGATTAAGAAATTATTTAGAATTCTGTGGCTGAAAAGTGGCCCATAATTACTCTCAAGGTATTAGAAATGATACTTCTTTGTATTATTGGAACCATTCGGGAGAGTGGTATCATGTGCTTAATATTAATCCAACACAACATCATCTGACATCTCCATGATATGATTACTCTCTTATTCCTCAGAAACTACAAATTTTTCACTGGAAAATTGGTATCTATAATGTTGTATTGATATTTCATTAGTGAAAAACTTGGTTTTGAAAATTATTTAGTGATTTAAATTTTTTTGAAAAGGAGTGGCCTAGTGTAGATAAATTTCCCAAGTTTCCACACATGGGTAAGTCACCTATGATCCCTTGTGTAGGTTATTCAAATAAGTGGAATTTCACTAGTTACATGACCAACTAACCTCCCATAGGAAACTCGACCAGGTGCATGCATTGTGAAAATGAGAGCATATAAGGTATGTTTGAATAGAGAATGAGTAAATAGAATAAACCAATGAGGTCACTATCATTGTTACAAAAATAGTGTGATGGTGAGATGAATGACCAATACCAAAATCAATAGTATCTATAGATTCAGGGACCCGTGAACAATAAACATGTGAGAAATAACCACATTGTCAACATGTATGATCCACTATCACAATCTAGATATAGGGATGTCCCATCAACTTCTCATATGTGCAGAACTCTAGTCATGTATCTCATCAAGACTAGACATAAAGGTACATAAACCCATGAAGCATAACAAATAAAGGATCCATAAACTCCCTTTTTTCAACCTCAAGACCATACCCACTTATTTCGATAAAATACAATTAAGATGGTGGGATTTTATTGACACTAATATTTTTTGTGTGAGAATGAGAAGTTTTAAATGAAAGGAGAGATGAAGGATACAATATCATACATATTTTCCATCACTTAGGGTTCTGAAATTTCCTTTAAATAGAAATCATGGGATTCTCATTCATACTGAATGGAAAACATAAAGAATAGTTGATGCCCTACCCACCATATTCTTCCAACTAGGACTACTAAACCTTTCAGGTTGATTTATAGGACTTAAAAGAATATTTAATAAAGGGGGTATTTCAATTAAATCTCCCACAATGTTTTAAACATAGAACACCTATGCGAGCTGCCAACCCAATTCATGAACACTAGGACGATGTCCTCTAATCAAGACAAGGTCTTAAGTGAATCTTCTCCAACTAATCAAGAAGACACCCTTGGAACCATGATAAAGGCCTCCCCCAAATATTTTTTCCTAGGTTTTCTATCACACAATGATTTCTTTAGCTCTCCCAGGTACAAACTATGTGAGAACCCTTTATCTTTCCTAGCCCCCACCCACGCATACCACTATTTCTCCACCCATGTACCACCTATGTTAGCCATCCTTTGGGCCCCTTTTTCATGCCACCAATGGAAGGAAATTTAATCCCATGGGGATACTATTTGATGGAGACCAAATGAAACCTACTATGAGGCCTTTGGACTCGCACGATCAAGGTGAAATAGACAACAATGTTTCTCCCATTTGGTTATTGATTCCCTCAATAAGTGTTGTCCCAGACATAACATACTTGATGGGAAGGGTCCTCAAGGTGTTAATAGATTTTTACCCCCATATTATTGAGGACATAAATCATGGTGGTGTTTCATGGGACCGTCCATTTCATACAATGGTGGGTTGTTCAGTGTTTGTCACTTTTCATCTCTAAAATAGAAACCTCCCCATTTTATATATCAAGATGGACTACATTCCCTTCCCATTAACAAGTATTAATGATGGATACATCTCTAATATGATTTAAAATTAGTGAAAAGGAATACCTATTGGATTAATCCAATAATATTTATTATGGGAGGTGATACCTCTCCCATCTTCTGTCCCCTAGAGTTATGAAAACAAAAGTAGAGATAATCATATCAAAGCCCTTTTTCTCTCCCTCATAGTCCTCAACTCATCCACCAGCTGATGAAGGATATTTTTTGGATTTCTATATCTTCAAATTCCTCATGTCTAACATACTAATCATAAATCATGTGGTCTTAGATGTTTGTAACGATCATGAAACCTGCATGATCAGATGCATGTCTCATCAGAGAAACTTTTTCTTGATCTTCCTCTCACAATCCCTTAGAGGGAATCTATAAACATGGGTCCTCACAACCATGTATCCCTATGAAAGATACATATAACCTATGATAAAAAGATAATACATCCTTCATATGAGTGGGTCCTCATCCTAATTCAACTACATGGGATTTAATTCCCATCCAAATGGTATATATAAGAATCCTCTTTATGTTCCATCCCAATACCCCAAATTAGCCCTAATTTTCTATAGGCTATATTCCCAGTAGGTTCATTTCCATCATGGGAGGCTTCATCTCTTATTGTTACAATTAGTTTCTTTGACTTAAGTCTCACACCTAAATTTTATTAGGAACCTTTTTCCTATAAATTCCTTCCATATAAAGTTAAACAATATTGATTGGTCCTCAGCACATGAACATAAAAGTTATGATGTTTTCTATTAAGTGGTATAAAACTAAATGGTTTTTGATTAATTTAACTAGGATACATAGGAATCTTATCTAATGGGTCTAATCCCATCATCAAAATAACCATCATTTCCCAAGATAGTGATAAATTTTAGAGCACCCCAGAATGTGGCTTAAAACCAGAATAATAAAAATAAATGATATAAGAGTCACTAATAAATTCATAATGGGATCTCATCAATGGATAACCTTGGATTCATATATATGTCTCCATCAATGAAGAACCTTTAATGAATAAAGATTATTCTAATTAAAATACATTTTATTATCAGATTATTTACTTAAGGATGACACATATTATATTTGGGATTTAGTAATGGATTCATAAATATCCCTAAAATCTGTAAGAGAGTCATAAATTAGGAAATAATTCCTCCCAAAAATGGAGCGATGAGCTCAAACACCCATCTTCCTGACCAATTAGAGTCACTAATCATTGTATGACTTCTTCCTAATAACCCCCTCATATTGGAATGTATGTTCGTGAAACATCTTGAATAAGGGAAATGTTTGCTGTTTCTGATTCCTTGAATAAAACCCATTAGAAATCGTCCATAAATATATATTCTAATGTGAAAGATTATGCAGAATTCAAACCCAAAAAATAAAACTATCACACATAACTATGAAGTATTTTAATTGGTAAAAACAACCATTAAATTTATTTTGATCATATTCTTTGTCATTGTCTTTCACTTTTTGGATATTATAATATTTACTCCATATCCATAATATTTTTTTATCATTTATATGTTTTTTTCTAAGCAATATATAATTTATATATGGTGTATGTTGAGGAAACATACTATAAAATTTATTTGATTGACTAGGGAATTATTGGTAATCCATATTCATGATTCAACTTAGACGTGTTTTGATTGATAATGAATGTTTACTATGAATTATATTGATCATTCAATATATGAAGAAATCATTGGGAACATATAAGTGGTGGGTGGGGACTAGATGTAGATAGACCATTGATGCACATATAGTTTCATGAGACAAAATATGATGACAAGATGAATTGGAAAAATTAGTGAGATCATGTCAAGATAGATGTGTATCAAATGTATACATACCTATGAGTGAAAATAAATTAAAAACAATTCCTTTTTGGTTAAATTAATGATGTATTGGAATGTATCCTTTATAATAAGATCATGAATGCCATACATTAAACATTTACTCCATCAAAAGATCATTTATTATGTTCAATGTGATTACATTCATCCATGGTTATACATAATTATCATGTCAATAATTAAATGTCACATGTATTGTTTATTCAATTTTCCATATTTCAATGCCTTTTTTACTCATGATAGAATCCATTGTATACTACCCTTACTAAGAATATAATCTCAACCATTGTTTTTTTCTATTTCCCCATTTTATGGAGAATGACAATAAATGAATTATTAATAGAAATGTTTAATGTATGGATAATTTTATGGGAGATATTGAAGAATTAATTTGGAATAATAAATTTTGGTTATAATTGAAAAATTATCACTTAATTGAATTTGTATTTTTATGTAAGAGTTATACTATTTCTCAAAAATTCTAAACCAAT
Source organism: Viscum album (assembly GCA_963277665.1). Taxonomy (NCBI): domain Eukaryota; kingdom Viridiplantae; phylum Streptophyta; class Magnoliopsida; order Santalales; family Viscaceae; genus Viscum; species Viscum album. Next base: position 541,000,492 of record OY728156.1, read on the forward strand.
AATGTCCTTGGTTATGTAAGTGATCTGTATTTACATTTTAGGTTTTTTTTTGTATTATTGAATTTTTTTACATTTATTGGTATCAATAAAAAAATTAAATATTAAGTTTTAAGCACTGCATTACGAGAGTGTGGGTTCAAGGATGTCACAAAAGAAAACCTACAGATATGTACAAACATTTATTTAAATATTATATCATAGAAATTATGAAATGTTCCCTATAGATTAAAAATTGAAATGGGTGTTTTTGGTCTTGTGATTGTGTTGGTTTTATTCTTGTGGTTAACCATGGATTGTTCATTATGAGGGTTTCTACTTGGCATATAATTGTGAATTATGATAATATAAATAATATAGTTAAGAGGACTTGTTCATTAAAAGAATAAAAGTTTACATAATGTTACATCTTACTAAAATAACTTATCCCATTATTTCTAAAGTTCCAGTACCACATAATATATGAACTCAGTTTATTCCTTCCCAGAATATTAAATTTATTTGTATTTATGATTTTCTAAGAGCCCAAAAAACCAATATGTCACTTTTTCACTAGGTCAAAACATCTAAAGTCATAATATATCCTATAATTCACCATAGAATCCAAATATTCATGATTAGGTCACCTTTCACATCTCCATACTTCCCTTAAAACTTATATTCTTTTGATAACCTAAATAAATAACATTTTAGAAGACATCCTCTGGTTTTACTCCCTATAGGGTAAGGATATTGAAATAATTTCAATAATGTATTCCCATGATAATGATAATACAAACAATTAATCCACTAGTGAAAATATTGTTTTCCCAAGACACTCATCCTATCTACTTTGAACCTAACCCAACAGCTCTTCACTATGCAGTTGACATCCTTACAAAGGTAAATTCCACATGAGCAATTAAATGGGAGGTTGACTTAGTATAAGTCCTATATTTATATTATTAGATCACATCACCCATGTGACCAATAATCCTTAATTGTCTAGCTACTAATAAACATGAGAAAAGTACAAACTTTCTAATAACCTTGTGATATACCTGACCTATATTCACTCTGCTTATCTATTATTTTTAATCCAAAAGGTTTACTCATGCATAAGTACTTGATAAAACATTTCAAGGAATCTACACCTAGTAGTCTATTTTAAATGATTCTAAACTTATTCAAATCAAGTATAATCAGATGACCTTAAATTGAGAAACATAATTTTTCATGATTTATAACCTTAAATATCATATTATTTGTCCAAAAGACAAAATCCTAAAAGGCAATTTATTGTTTTTTTGGGCATAAATTTAACAAGACCTTCTATGTTCATTGATACATGACCTTAAACAACACCATGATTGTCCTTTTTACCTAAAATTAAAAAATAAAACATGACTTATTAAATTATAATAAAATGTGTGTGTTATGAATCTATTAGTAGGGATATATTGGCATACGTTCAAAGGGGTACAATACCTACTACACAATTCTTACCACCTCCCTGGATGAAGATAAATTTCAGATTGAGAAACTTAATGGATTAAAAAATATAATAATTAACTAATGTGGAGTAGATAGTGAACCACTCATATAGATATTGAGAGAACATATAATAATTATATATTATCAAATAATTTCATGTTAAAAATCAATTGATTTCAGGATAAGGTTAACTAGTAATGTTATAGGGAAGGATTTACCTAATAAATCTTAAATATATAAGAGACACATAAACATGAAAATAAATCATTATTTTGTGGTATGGGTCTACCTTTTATCATCTCAATTTAAATGTGAAAATTTAAGCATAATTAGTTCATACTAATTACCAACCACTATTGGAAGTATATTTGTGACCAAACATAATGAGCAAATATGAATGTGAAAGAAATAAAAATGGAAAACTTGATGTGATATAATTTTCTTTTTCATGTTATTTTTTGATTATTCATTCTTAATTATAATGATATATTGATGGGTTATATGTTTTTTATTTCCCCCTTAACAACTCCCACCACATCCAAAGGGAAAATCAATCAAGTCACTCCAACGAGTCAAATTCATTATCCCTGATAGGGATAATTGTAGACCAATTTGGGATTTTATACATAAAAAATTGTTGGAAATTCATACGTATGCATCCAATATGATGATTTCTATGAATTTACAACCATGATGAGTCTTATCACTCACCCAACATCTCCAATTCTAGTTATTAAATGCACTATTTTGAGTGTATTACTTCACTAGATTCGTTACCACTATTGTAGTGACTAACGAAATCCATAAGGAGATAAATCCCAAAAAGAAATATTGTTAATGAAATTCCAGTATAAGGGAGATAATCCCTATTACATCATCAAAAAACATCAGTATCTTTTCATGAGAATAAATAATTGAATACCTTCTTTATCTTAGAGAGGAGGAATAGGTTTCCCACCACATCTAGAGATCTGTTCTTGACATTCCCAAGAAGGATTTAACCCCCTATACAAATACCAAAGAATCTACATTTAATGACATTTATCATGAGATTCACCATTATTTAATCAAGAGGAGGTCATTTCAATGGAACCCAACTATTGGTAGTTAAATGATGGATCTTCATGAGCATTATTATAACCACCAAAGTCTTTATGGTCATCAAAGGGTATTACTAAAACAATGGCTCCAGACATATGGACTAAGTGTAACACCCCATGTAAATAAAGAATATGACATTTTCATATTTATTAAATTTTGTGAATTAAATATTAATTTTACATTAAAGGTGTTTCTATGTTCGATAGCATGCCTGATACGCAACAACGAGTTTCATTGAAATCTTACATTGCATACTAATAATTTAATATTATTATTTTAAATGGTAGTTAAATCCTAGTGATTTTAATGTAAGGAATGCATGAAACTAACTAAAATATTATTAGACATGTTTTTTAAATGTATTTACATTTATCCAATAAAAGTTAGAGGCTTACAATGTGAATGAATCTAATTATATGTATAATTTACATTAAAAGGTCGATTTACCACCTTTTAATCACGAAACCTCTTTAAATATAGTTTTCATCACATTAATACATTTTATGTGACCAAATAAAATACTTCATCAGAATGGGGACATCAAAATTTACTTTTTGTATATTTTTTTAATTTTTCCGATAAATTTCATTTCCTAATGAATAGTGAAAAATATTGTATTTTAATTCAAAACTGCATTTTGATCTAATTTATTTATATGGTTTATATAATCTTTTTAATTGGGTTTAAATTATAATTAGAATATATTTTTACCATTGAATCCATTTTTGGTCATAGGAGTTAATTTTAATTTGAAATTGGACATAAACAAGTATCCATATTTTGATAGAATTGTTTCTAAAAAACACGCTATTTGTTTGGATAAAGAGAATTAATTTTTAATTAATTAAAACAAAATAATTGTTATGAATTTTTTAAAATAGAAAAAAAATTTAATTTTGAATATCAAATATATCTTATGCTAAATTTTAGGTATTTTCATGAAAAACATCAATTTTTGATGAACAGTGAAACCACTATGTCGTACTTAAAAAAATGACTTTTTCATTTAAATAAAATGTTACCACTTCAGTGAATTGAATTTTGAATATCTGACATACATGGTTTTCATTAATAAGAAAAATATGGTTCAATAAGATGAAAATAATTTTTGGTGAATCATATCTTTTGACTTTTATTTACCGTGGTTAAAGGTAATTATTTTTTTTCAAGGTAAAAAGAATATTATAATAATTAAAAATTACCTTAAAAATTGTCATAACCTTATTGGATGGGTAATTTCCGACCATGGGCATAATTGGGTCTCTTTTGGGACCCCATTGAGCCACTTAGGAATGATAATGACACTTTATTTTAATTAACTTAAAGTAAAGGCAAAAATGAAATAAACAAATATCACGTTGTAAATTAATTTTTACATGGTGTTATATAAGTTATATTTTCAACTATAAATATTCATTGGAAATATAAAATGATTTAATAAATCATGGTATTTGGTTTATAATTTTTATACATCTAATAAATTAAATAATTTATGACACAACAATAATGTAGTGTTTACCTCATTAATAAATGATTTAAATAAATAATCTTATAAATATTAAAACAACATCAAAAACATATAAAATTATTATTGGATGAATTTTTTTAGACCATGAGTCATAGTTTCTTATAACTTAATGAGTTTTTGACCTTTAAAAACTGAATATCCTTATATAATAAAATACTATTATCACACTTTCCTAAAGAGCCCCTCCTCCCCCTTATAAAAATCCCTCACTTCTAACCAATTCTTAACACCACTCAAGCCTTTTTTTTCTCATCAAAACTCTGACACATTACTCTCCCTACATCAGTATTTCTCACCTAGAAGCCTTACTTTAGGCATATTCCACTTCAAGACGTCCTTTTGTATCAAACCAATGGAAGTTACCCAAATTAAAGGTAACCATTTATCTTAACTTATTTTCTTTTATTTTACTTCTAAAACCCCTAAACTCTTTTTATTCCTTTATTTTATAAAAAAAGTATCTACAATATTCTATTATGTTTTTATGAGAATAACTTGAACTACACTTACACACACCTCCATCTAATGGGTGAAGAACATACTGTTTCTATGGATGTCAAACTGAAGCCTCATGAAATGATGATTGTTCGATTATCTCCTACAACCTCTCATGGAGAACATTAAGATGATACTATTTTAATATATTATATATATTATGTTTATGTTTTCTTTATTCTTCGGTATTTTTATTTTATATCATTCCTTTATTGTTCCCAATATGAGTAAAGGCGATAATTTCATTTAAGGAAGTGGGGACTACCGCCCCCCTCAAAGTTATATGACTCGTTCTTTCCATATGTGGGACGTACAAAGGATAGAGTTAATGATATTATATATGAAATTATACAGGAATTATAATATACCTATGTATAATTATGTTTTAATTCCATTAAATTATGTAATAGAAATGAAAGTAGCGTTCATGCGTACGTACGGCTTGTCGTGTCCATGAACGGTGCATTTCAATTATTACCTCCTAATGTTATGTACTATTATAAATACATGTATATATTTGATATATATGATATATATGATATATATATCATGAATATCATTCTGTATATAATGAAACATTTACCATGTGAACAAATTCTAACTATAAGAAGTCCATTTTTTACTCAAGTACAAAATATCCAAAAAACAAACGTTATTAACACAAATAGTTACATAATGTTTAAAACATTGTAATAAGTGATATAAAATGAATAATAAACATTAAAAATGTTCTTATGAAGGATTAAATTAACTCAAGTTTATTATTCAGGAAGAACAAGGAACAAACATGTCAAGTCAGACACGAGGTAAGAGATTTCTTATCTCACTTTTAATTTCGTGAGATTTCCAATGCCACTTATTTATTGCATATAGTGTATTAAGTACATCTATTTGATATATATTATAATTATTATCATTATATTCATGTTATTCTATGATTCATTTGGTGGTTATTAACTTTTGGTCATATGACTCGATTGATTACAACGTGGTAAAGGGTTTTCATCTCACTTTTTATTCCTGTGAGATTCATACTATATTTGCCAGTATTTACATTTTTATGGTGTATTTAATACCCTATATTGAATTCATTTTGTAATATACATAAATATATGGGTATTTAAGTCTTCATTTTTTGATCCTTCTTTCATGGGTTGTATGTTTCGTAAGTCAACAAATCAGTAAGGGAACCGTTTAACCCATTTTCCATTCCTTGGGTTAATCTTCTAATTCTTGATTATGTATTTATATGATTATGTGTGGAATCACTATTTATTTATTTATGTTGTAATTTCTACTCCCATTTGTGTGGATATACATTTTATAAACATAGTCACTCCATTGATAAATTCTCAAGTCATCGATATGAACTGGATAAGTGTAATTTAACTCAATTTTCATTCATTGAGTTAAATATCCATGCCATTGGTTTTGTCTTATAAAGAATTTGTGTGAATGTTCTATTATTGATTTACACTTTTTATCCAACCTTATTGAGTGTATTAATATTTTTCACACATTATTATGTAATTGATTTATCCGTAATCTAAGGATATAGTTTTTATAAGGAATTTCATCTCAATTTACATTCCATTGAGACTTCATTATTGTTATGCACCAATTCACTCTTATGTGGTCTATATACTGTCTTTTGGCATATTATATCATAAATACATTTATTCTCATGATATTATAATGTTCTAATTAAATTTTATTTCTTAATGATTTGTATTCAAGCATCTCTCATTTTGTGAAAAACTCTTTAACTAAAATATCATTTTAAATAGTTTGATGATATTTTATTCTAAATATTTATAATTAATTTCAATGTTTTCAAAATGGTTTTTTTGGATTTATTTATATGGACAATAATTTTTTAAAATGATAATTCAATTAAAATCTTCAAAGTGGCATGGGACAATTTGATTAAAAAATCTCTTTATTAAATGTTTTAAATGGTTTTGAAAATGATTTGATAAAGCCTTGATTATTTCAATATCTTGAGTTGATATATTTTTATTAGAATGTGGAAATGTAATATTTCCTTTATTCTTGTGTTATGTGTTATGAATATGATACGGTTATTGGGTATTTATTATGTATACAGGTGGTTCCGTGGTTACCCTTTGGCGGGTGAGCCCGAGATAGATATCCAATGCATTGAGTAACGTGATGGAGGTAAAAATTAATGTTTTTCCTAAGAGATTTAGGAAATATATTGTGATTCATATTCCAAATGTGAATTCCTATGCAATTGTAATAACTATAATGTATGTATGTTTTGAATTCCACAAGTTACCTTTATGATTTATGATTTCTGTGTTATTCATTAATCTTATGACATCGTACGTTATGTTATGATTGAAAAGTATAGTTTCATTGATATGTATTTATTAATGTTCTAATGTCTCTTTGAATTATTTTTTAACCCTTAATGAGATTTTTATGCTCATCCAAAGTTTTGAAATGTTTTTTCACGGGACATAAAGAGGAATAGCGTCAATGATGAGATCAAGGAAAAGTCATGCTGTCTAAAACAGGGAACTAGAAATGACTCTTTTTTAAGAGTGTTTATTTTTTGAAAAAATGATATTGGGTAGTAGTGTCTACATGTAATATTCAAGTTTTTATGTAAATGTTATAGACTAATTCTCAAAAAAACTAAACCGGAAAAGATCCTTAATTTGAATTATCCATTTAATTCAATATTATGTAATTTTTAAGGTCGAGTCCTTATAGTTTGTATCAAAGGTCTGTTTAGATAACATTAGAGGTTAGGGTGTTCTTTAAGCATAATTGAAAATTCCATAATAGTTAGTATTTTAGAAAGTTTCATAGTTATTTTACATAAAATGAATGAGTTTAAGATAACATGAAGAAGTATATATTAGTATTTACCCTCCTCATAAGATATTATATGATGATTTTACAGATATACTCACAGTTACCTTTTTGTTTTTAGTCCATGGATGGATCTAGTAGGTATCAAAGTAACAATGGATGTGAAAAAAATAGTTACAGTTCTCTGAATGAGAAATTGAATGAAATGGGAGCTGGAATGAGAACTCTTGTGGTTATTGTGAACCAACTATCTAGACTCTTTATTGACTACATGGACCTTGGTGATTTTTATAAGGCATCGTATTTGTGAGAAACAAATCCCCACGGATGATCAGGAAATAATAATAAAGGTAAGTATATTCAAAGACCTATGTGTCGAGAGAGTGGAAATAAACACATAATAAAATGTTTTAAAAGGATGGGAAGATGCTATAGATGTGTAAGAGAAGGTCATAAATCAAGAACCCTCCATGAAAAAAGGAAGAATCCTCTTAAAATCTAAGAATGGAAAAGAAGTTCCTTATGTGGTATCAATTGGATGTTTTAAATGTTATGTGCATGGTAATTATACAATAGATGTTCTATGAATAAGTTTCGGGAATGGGATCACCAGGATCATACAAATATAAGTTTACCAAAACCTAATGCCATTCTGATTGAGGATGAAGAAACTGACAATAACCAATGATAGGTATGGATTATTTCATAACATATGTTCTGATATTATTGAATCTTAAGATATGATTCATGATTTTTTTGTAGGAAATAAGTATTTTAGCATTTGTTGCAAATTAATGGTTAATGGATCATGAAGAATGTTGAATGAGTATGATGTCAACATATAATGGAATCAAGAGTTTTGGTAGATTTTAGGATGTGAAATGCTTAAAAGTATTAAGGATATTTTGATGATGGGATTACTTTAGAATACTTTTTATAGTATGGGTAACCATAAAGTTTGATATATGAAAATTATATTCAAGGAATAATTATCTTTTATTTTTTGGATATAGTTATAAAGAACCATTTGGGTTTATATGTTCCTTGAATTTGAGGATGTTACAGGTTAATAAAATTTGGGATGGAAAATAAATGTTATTATATAAAATTTGGGGTTAAAAAATGTTATGGTTATTTTTTATTAATTTATCTCTTTTTGGGAATGTTATAAAATTGTATTTTTTTTTGAAAAAGGATAACACGCAGACCTCATGATAACCCATCGCATCGGACAAAGCTGCGAGAATCGAACCCACCACCAAAGTGCGATTGAGATTTATCATCTACCATTGGACTACTCGATGTCCCTGGTTAGTATGACTTAATATTTTTAGTTAGATCAGTTTATGAATCAATAATAAGTTGATTTTGGGTTATCTATGGAAATGATTAACCTATCATGGAGAATATGGGATTAGGTTACTTACTTTTCTGTATGATACATTAACAATAACTGATGTCATTTGGAGATAAATGTTAAGATTTATCTTGAAAGACTATGTGATTAAATCATTCTGAGAGTTTGATTTCAATCCTAGTTTGGATTAGTTTGAAGAATTTTATTGACAATTATTTATTACATGGTCTTGGATGAACATTGGGTATTGTTTGAAATTTTTTGGAGATTAAGAGCAGTGTTTATTTTTTGTAAAAGATTATACTTTTTAGGGATTATCTAATATTATACTAACCAATTTTCATTTTTGATGATTTCTAATGATAGGGGGAATATATAGTTAGTCTTTTTATATTATGGAATACTCTAGAAGTTGATTCTAGCACTTCAGGTGTGACCAAGTCATCATGAATAATTACCGCTTTGCGAAAAGATAAGTTTGTAGTAGAATTTTATTAAAGGATGACATGCTACATAAAAATTCTACATAATGGTTGTTATTAGTAAGTTAAATGTGGTTCAATAAGATGAAAATATTTTTTGGTGAATAGTAACTTTTGACTTTTATTTGCCGTGGTTAAAGGTAAATAGGGTAATTCAAGGTAAAAATAATATTATAATAATTCTAAATTACATTAAAAATTGTTTTAACCTTATTGGATGAGTAATGGATGAACATGGTCATCTTTGGGTCGATTTTGGGACCCCATGTATCCACTTATGAATGATAATGACACTTTATTTTAATTAACATAAAGTAAAAGAAAAAATGACATAAACAAATATCGCATTGTAAATTAATTTTTACGTGGTGTTATATAAGTTATCTTTTTCGACCATAAATATTCATTGGAAAGATAAAAATATTTACTACATCATTGAATTTGTTTTATAATTTTTAGGCATATAATAAATTAAATTATTTATGACACAATAATGATGTAGTGTTTACCACATTAATAAATGATTAAAATAAATAAGTTTATGAATATTAAAAAAACATCCAAAAACTGTCCAGTTATTATTGCATAATTTTTTTTTTCAAACATGAGTCAGATTTTCATCTACCGTAATGAGTTTTGGACCTTTAGAAACCGAATATCATTATATAATAAAATAATATTATCACACTTTCCTAACGATCCCCTCCCATTTATAAAAAGCCCTCACTTCTAAACAATTCCTTACGCCACTAAAGACCTTTTTATCATCTAATGTGTACCCAAATAACCTCCCCACATCCCTCTTTTCCAACATGAAGCCTTAATTTATGCAGAAGTCACTTCAAGAAATCCTTTTGGTTCAATCCAAAGGGAGTTACCCAAATTAAAGGTAACCCTTTCTGTTAACTTCTTATATTTTATTTTACTTCTACAACCCATAAACACTTTTTATTCCTTTTTTATAACAACACCAGTATTATCAATATACTTTGATGTTTTTATGAGAATAATTTGAACTACACTTACACACACCTCCATCAAATGGGTGAAGAACATACTGTTTCTGTGGATGGAAAACTGACGCCTAATGAAACGATGACTGTTTGATTATCTCCTAATGCCTCTCATGGTGGCCAATAAGATGATACTATATTATTATATTATATATATTATGTTTATTGTTTCATTATGCTTCTGTATTTATTTTTATATCATTCCTTTATGGTTTCCATTATGGTTAAAGGTGATAATATCATTTGAGGAAGTTCGGACTACCGCCCCCACAAAGTGATATGACTCGTTAATGCCATATGTGGGATGTATAAAATATGGAGTTAATGATATTATATATGATATTATACTAGAATTATAATATACATATGTATCATTATGTCTTAATTCCATTAAATTAAGAAATAGAAATGAAAGTAGTGTTCATGTGTATGTTCGGCTTGCCTTCTCCATTAACGGTGTGTTTCAATTATTACCTACAAATGTTATGTAATATTATAAATATATTTATATACTAGAAATATATCTTATATATGATATCTAAATCATGAATATAATTCTGTATATAGTAAACTTTTTACAATGTGAACAACTTGTAATTATAAGAAGTTCATTTTTGACTCAAGTACCAAATATCAAAAAAACGAATGTTATTAACATAATTGATTACATAATGTTTATAATATGGTAATAAGTGATTTAAAATGAATAATAAACTTGAAAAATGTTCTTATGGATGTATAAATTAAATTAAGTTTATTATACAGGAAGAACAAGGAACAAACAACTCAAGTCGGACACGAGGTGAGGAATTTCTTATATCATTTTTAATTATGTGAGATTTCCATTGTTTTCCACTTATTTATTGCATGTGGTGTATTTTGTACTCCCATTTGAAATATATTATCATTATTATCTTTATATTTCTGGTACTTGTTATTCATTTTGTGGTTTTTAACTTTTGTTCATATGACTCGATTGATTGTAACATGGTAAGGGGATTTCATCTCACTTTTTATTCCCATGAGATTCATGCTATATTTTCCACTATATCATTTTTTGTGGTGTATGTACTACCAAATATTGTATTCATTGTATAATAAACTTCAATTTATGGATATTTATATATTCATTTTTTTATCCTTCTTTCATGGGTTGTATGTTTCGAAAGTTACCAAATCGGTAAGGGAACCTTTAAACCCAATTTTCATTCCTCCTGATAATCTTATAATTCATGATTATGTCTTGATAAGATTATGTGTGGAATCACTATTTATTTATTTATGTTGTAAATTAACCCCCCCTTTGTGTGGATATACATTTGATACACATAATCACTCCATTGATAAATTCTCAAGTCATCGATATAAACTTGATAAGTGTAATTTTAACTCAATTCACATTCAATGAGTTAAACATCCAAGTCATTGGTTTTGTTTTAAAAAGAATACGTGTGAATGTTATTTTATTGATTTATACTGAATATCCAATCATATTGAGTGTATTTATATTTTTCACACATTATTATGTAATTTATTTATCTGTAATCTGATGATACAGTTTTTATAAGGCATTTCGTCTCAATTTATATTCCATTGAGGCTTCATTATTCTTATGCACCAATTCATTCTTATGTGGTTTATATAATGTTCTTTGGCTTATTATATCATGAATCCATTTATTCTCATGATATTATAATGTTCTAATTAAATGTTATTCCTCAATTATTTGTATTCAATCATCTATCATTTTGTTAAAAACTCTTTAACTAAAATATCATTTTAAATATTTTTTATATTTTTTATTCTAAATATTTATCTTTAATTTACATTTTTTCAAAATGGATTTTTGGATTTATTTATATGTAGATTAATTTTTTCAAATGATAATTCATTTAAATTCATCAAATTGGTATGGGACACTTTTATTAAAAAATCTCTTTATTAAATGTTTTAAATGGTTTTGAAAATGATTTTATAAAGCATTGTTTATTTCAATATCATGAGTTGATATATTGTTTTTGGAATGTGTAAATGTAATATTTTCATTATTATTATGTTATTTGTTATGAATATGTAAGGGTTATTGGGAATTTTTTACGTATACAGTGGTTCTGTGATAATCCTATGGCGGGTGAGCCCGAGATAGGTTTCCAATGCATTGGGTAATGTGATGGATGTAAACATTTATATTTTTCCTAGGAGATTTATTGAATATACTGTGATGAAAATTTCAAATGTGACTCCCTATGTAGCTATGATAACTACAATGTAAGTATTTTATTAATGCCATTGGTTATCTTTATGATTTATGATTGTGTGTTTGTTATTTATAAATCTTATGATCGCTTAAGGTATGCTATGATTGAAAAGTATAGTTTCATTTATTTGTATTTATTAATGTGATAATGTTTCATTTCATTATTTTATAACCCTTAGTAAGCTTTTTATACTCATCCCATGTTTTGAAATGTTTTTCATAGGACATAAATAGGAATAGGGTCAAGGTTGACATCAAGAAAAAGTCATGCTTTCTAAAACAAGGAACTAAACATGTTTCTTTTTTAAGAGTTTTTATTTTTTGAAAAATGGATACTAGGTAATAGTGTCTACATGTAATATTGAAGTTTTTATGTAATAGTTATGGACTAATTCTCTAAAACATTAAACTTGAAAATATCCTTATTGTGAACTATCCATTTAATTAAAGATTATGTAATGTTTAAGGGAAAGTCCATATAGTTGGTATCAGAGGTCGGTTTAGATATGTTTAGTGGTTAGGGTGTTCTTTTAGCATAAGTGACATTACCAAAATAGTTAGGATTTTAGAAAGATTTATAATTATTTTAGATAAATTGAATGAGTTTAAGATAACATGAATAAGAATATCTTAGTATTTACCCTCCTTATAAGATATAATATGATGATTTTATAGATATACTCACACTTACCTTTTTGGATTTAGTCAATGGATGGATCTAGCAGGAATCAAAGTAAAAATGGATGTGAAAAAACTGTGACGGTTTTCTGAATGAGTAATTAAATGAAATGGGAGCTGCAATGAGAAATCTTATGCTTATTCTCAACCAACTATTTGGAGTCATGATTGACTACCTAAACCTTGGTGATTTTGATAAGGCATCGTATATGCGAGAAACAAATTCCCATGGAAGTTTAGGTAATAATCATAATGGTAAGTTTATTCAGAAACCTATGTGTCGAGAATGAGGAAAAAACACATAAAAAATGTTTTAAAAGGATGGGAAGATGATATAGATTTGTAAGTGAAGGTCATAAATCAAGAACCTATCATGAAAAAGGAAGAATCTCGTTGACTCTAGGAAATGGAAAGAAGTTCTTTTTAAGGGATCAATTAAATGTTTTAAATTTGGTGGGCATAGTCATTATACAAATAGATGTCCTACGAATATGTTTTCGGAATGGGATCACCAGGATCATACAAATATATGTTTACCAATAGCTTTTTCCATTCAAATTGAGGATTAAGAAACTGACAATGACCAATGATAGGTATAGACTATTTCTTAACATATGTTTTGATATTATTGAATCTTATGACATGATTCATGATTTTGTTTATAGGGAAGAAGTACTTTAGAATAAGTTATAAAGGAATGGTTAATGGATCATGATGAATTTTGAATGAGTATGATGTCAACATAATAGAGATTCAAGAGTTATGGTAGATTTTATGATGGTGAAATGCTTAAAAGTATTAAGGATCTTTTGATGATGGGATTACATTAGAGAACATTTTATAGTATGTGTAACCCTGAAGTTTGATATATGAAAATTTTATTTAAGGAAAAAATATCTTTTCTTTTGTGGATATAGTTATAAAGAACCATTTGGGTTTATAAGATCCTTGAATTTGAGGCTATTATAGTTTAATACAATTTGGAATGTAAAATGAAAGTTATTAGATAAAATTGTTGGTTAAAATATGTTATGGTTATTTTTGATGAATTTATCTCTTTTTGGGAATGTTATAAAATTACATAGTTTTTGAAAAGGGACAAAATGCAGACAGCATGACAACCCATCACGTTGGAAAAAGCTGTGGGAATCGAACCCACAACCAAAGTGTGATTGAGATTTATCTCCTACCACTGGACTACTGGATGTCCCTGGTTAGTATGACTAATTATTTTTAGTTAGATGATTTTATGAATCAATAATAAGTTTATTTTGGGTTATCTATGTAAATGATTATCCTATCATGGAGAATATGTGATCAGGCTAACTACTTTTCAATATGAGACATTAAGAATAACTGATGTTATTTGGAGATAAATGTTAAGATTTATCTTGGATGACTATGTGATTAAATCCTTCTGAGATTTATATTTCAATGTTATTTTTATTAATTTGAATAATTTTATTTAAAATTATTTATTTAATGGTCTTGGTTGAACTTTTGGTATAGTTTGAAAAATTTGGGAGATTAAGAGTAGTTTTTATTTTTTGTAAAAGATTATACTTTTTGGGAATTATCTGATATTATACTAACCAATTTTTTTGGATGATGTTTAAATAATTGGGAAATATATCGTTAATCTTATTTATATTATGTGATACTCTATAAGTTGATTATAGCACTTCAGGTGTGACTAAGTCATCAAGAATAATTAACGATTTGAGAAAAGATGAGTTTGTGATATAATTTTATTAAAGGATGAAACTCTACATGAAATGTAAGTATATTTACATATAATCATATTCAAGTTATTAATAAAATTCTGAAACTCTATGAAAAGGATCTTGAGGTAAAAAACTTTATAAGCTCTCTTTTATCATCATACTTTTACCCAACCACAAATTTATGGTATTGTGGTGGTTAAATTTCTGTGATCAACTTCTCTATCACACTCTATTAATCTATGAGATTTAGTTTCTCTTCCATATCCATGTTTTCATGGAATCCTAGTATTCATTATCTTGGGTGATCTTTATATATATCATTATATATTTTAAAGTGATAGTTTTATTGACTCTTTTTCTGATGTGGGACTTTCAATGATGTTTCTGAGCCTAATTTTAAAATTGAGAGGATGCAATTCCCAAAAGGGGGAAGGATGTAACATCCTAGGTAAATAAAGAATATTATATTTTCATAATTTTTAATATTTTTTAATTAAATATTAATTTTACTTTAAATGGGTTGTTATGTTCGATATCGTACCTGATACGCAACAATTGGGTTCTTTGAAATCTTATGTTGCACACTAATAATATATTATTATTATTATAAATGGTAGTTAATTCCTAGACTTTGTATTTGTGGGAATAAAAAAAACTAGATACAATATTATTATACATGTTTGTTAAATTTATTTACATTTATCCAATAAAAGTTAGAGGCTTAAAATGTGAATGAATCTAATTTTAAGCATAATATACATTAAAAGGTTGATTTACTTCCTTTTAATGGTGCACCCTATTTAAATATAATTTTGGTCACTTTAATAAATTCTATTTGACCAAATAAAATCTTTCTTTAGAATGGTTACATCAAAATTTACATAGTGTAAATTTTTGGAAATTTTCCAATAATGTTCATTTTTTAATGAATACTGAAAAATATTGTATTTTAATTCAAAATTTACATTTAATATAAGCTATTTTTATGGTTAGATTATCTTTTTAATTGGTTTTAAAGTGTCATTAGAATATATTCATTCAATTTAATACAATTTTTTTCATTGGAATTAATTTCACTTTGAAGTTGGACATAAACAAGTTTCAATCTTTTGATAGTTATTATTTTTAAAAACATGCTATTTGTTTTGATAACAGAAATTAATTTTTAATTAATTATTAAAAATTTCATATTTTTAATTTGGTAAAATAGACACCATTTTTCAATTCATAATATCACATAAATCTTAGGATGAATTCTTTTTATTTTTCTGAAAAACATCAATTTTTGATGAATAGTGAAACCACTAAGTCCTAGTTGAAAAACAAACCTTTTCATTTAAATAAAATTTTACCGCTTCTATGAGTTGAATATCAAAAATACGACATAAATGGTTGTTATTAGTAAATAAAATTTGGCTCAATAAGATGAAAATAATTTTTAGTGAATAGCAACTTTTGACTTTTATATAACACAGCTAAAGGTAAATAGGGTAATTCAAGGTAAAAAGAATATTATAATAATTCAAAATTAAATTAACACATGTCAAAAACTAATTGGATGAGTAAGGGCCGACCACGGGCATCCTTGGGTCGATTTTTGGACCCCATGAAGCCACTTATAAATGATAATGATACTTTATTTTAATTAACTTAAATTAAAGGAAAAATTGACATAAACAAATATCTCCTTGTAAATTAAATTTTACATGGTGTTATATAAGTTTTCTTTTTTACTATAAATAATCATATTAAATATAAAAATATTTCCTAAATCATGGAATTTATTTATAATTATATGAAATCTAATAAATTAAATTATTTATGACACAATAATGATGTAGTGTTATTTTATTAATAAATTATTTATATAAATAAAATTATAAGTATTAAAATAACATCAAAAAACTATCCAATTATTATTGGATGAATTTATTTCTACCATGAGTCATATTATATTCTACATTAATGAGTTTTAGACCTTTAAAAACTGAATATCATTATATAATAAAATAATATTATCACACTTTCCTAAAAGCCCCTCCTCCCCTTATAAAAATACCTTATAACCAATTCCTCACACCACTCAAGATTTTTATCTCATCCTACATTTGACCAATTAATCTCCCTACATCGCTATCCTCATACTAGAAGCCTTTCCTTAGGCAAAAGTCACTTCAAAAAGTCCTTTTGGTTCAAACCAAAGGGAGTTACCCAAATTAAAGGTAACAATTTCTCTTAACTTATTTTATTTTATTTTACATCTACAACCACTCAAATCTTTTTATTAATTTATTTTATAATGACAGAAATATCCTAAATAAACTAGGATGTTTATATGAGAAGTATTATAACTACAGATACACACACATTCATCTAATGGTTTAAGAACATACTGTTTCTGTGGTTGGAAAACTGACGCCTCAAGAAACGATGATTGTTCGATTATCTTCTACCGCCTCTCATGGTGGCCATTAATATGAAACTATATTGATATATAATATATATTATTTTTATGTTTTCTTTATGCTTCTGTATTTTTCTTTTATATAATACCTTTATGGTTTCCATTATGGGTAAACGTGATAATTTATTTTAAGGAAGTGCGGACTACCACCCCCTCAAAGTGATATGACTCGTTAATGCCATATGTGGGACGTATATATAATGGATTTAATGATATAATATATGATATTATACTAGAATTATAATATAAATATGTATAATTATATTTTAATTCCATTAAAATAATAAATATAAATGAATGTTGCATTCATGTGTATGTACGGCTTACCGTCTCCCTGAACAGTGCATTTCATTTCTTACCGCCTAATGTTATGTACTATTATAAATACATGTATATTATATATATATATGATATATATTATATCTAAATAATGAATATAATTTTGTATATAACTAACTTTTGACCATGTGAACAACTTGTAATTATAAGAAGTCCATTTTTGACTCAAGTACAAAATATTGTCAAAACTAACGTTGTTAACTTAAATGGTTACATAATGTTTATAACATGGTAATAAGTGATATAAAATGAATAATAAACTTGAAAAAGGTTATTAAGAAAGTATAAATTAACTTAATTTTTTTATTCAGGAATAACCAGGAACAAACAAGTCAAGTCAGAAACGAGGTAAGGGATTTCTCATCTCACATTTCATTCCATCCCATTTCCATTATTCTTCACTTATTTATTGCATGTGGTTTATTGTGTACTTCCATTTGATATATATTTTTATTATTATATTTATATTCACGGTGTTATATGATTCATTTGGTGGTTATTAACTCTTGGTCATATGACTTGATTGATTATAATGCGGTAAGGGGTTTTCCTCTCACTTTTTATTCCCGTGAGATTCATGCTATATTTCCCACTATTTACTTTTGTGTGGTGTATATACTGCCCATTATTGTATTAATTGTGTAATATATTTCAATTTATGCATATTTACATCTTCATTTTTTTATCCTTCTTTCATGGGTTGTATGTTTCGTAAGCTTCCAAATTGGTCAGGGAACCTTTTAACCCAATATCCATTCATTGGGTTAATCTTTTAATTCTTGATTATTTCATGCTATGATTATGTGTGGAATCACTATTTACTTATATATGTTGAAATTTACACTCCCCTTTTTGTGGATATAGATTTGATACACATAATCACTCCATTGATAAATTCTCAAGTCATCGATATGAACTTGATAAGTGTAATTTTAACTCATTTTCCATTCATTGAGTTAAACATCCAATTCATTGGTTTTGTCTTAAAAATAAAATGTGTGAATGTTCTATGATTTATTTACACTAAACATCCAATCATATTGAGTTTATTTATATTTTTCACACATTATTATGTAATTGATTTATCGGTAATCTAAAGATACAATTTTTATAAGGTATTTTGTCTCAATTTACATTCCATTGACACTTTACTGTTGTTATGCACAAATTCACTCTTATGTGGTGTATATAGTATCCATTGGAATATTATATCAATAATCCCTTTATTCTCATAATTTTATAGTCTTCTAATTAAATTTTATTTTCCAATTATTTGTATTCAACCATCTCTCATTTTGTAAAAAACTCTTTAATTAAAATATCATTTTAAATATTTTAATGATTTATTCTTCTAAATATTTATCATTAATTTAATTTTTTTTTTAAAATGGTTTTTATGATTTATTTATATGAAAATTAATGTTTTCAAATGATAATTCATTTAAAATATTCAAAGTGTTATGGGAAACTTTGATTCAAAAATCACTTTATTAAATGTTTTAAATGGTTTTGAAAATGATTTGATAAAGCATTGTTTATTTCAATATCTTGAGTTGATATATTGTTATTGGAATGTGGAAATGTAATATTTCCTTTATTCTTGTGTGATTTCTTATGAATATATTTTGGTTATTGGAAATTTTCTATGTATACGGGTGGTTCCGTGATAATCCTAGGGTGGGTGAGTCTGGGATAGCTCTCCAATGCATTGGGTAACGTGACAGAGGTAAAGTTTAATGTTTCTCCTAAGATATTTAAGGAATATACTATGACAGGTTTTCCAAATGTGACTCCCTAGGTAGTTGTGATAGCTACAATGTATGTATGTTATGAATTCGATAAGTTACCTTTATGATTTTTGATTTGTGTGTGTAATTCATAAATCTTATGACTTCTCAAGGTATGTTATGATTGAAAAGTATAATTTCATTGATATTTATTTATTAATGTGCTAATGTTTCTTTTCATTATTTTATAACCCTTACTGATATTTTTATAATTATCCCAATTCTTGAAATGTTTTTCACATGGCATAAAGATGAATAGGGTTAAGGATGAGATCAAGGAAAACTCATGTTGTCTAAAACAAGGAACTAGACATGTCTATTTTTTAAGAGTTTTTATTTTATGAAAAATGGATACTATGTAGTACTGTCTACATGTAATATTCAAGTTTTTATATATTAGTTATGGCATAATTCTATAAAAATCTAAACCTGAAAAGATCCTTAATATGAATTATTCATTTAATTCAAGATTATTTAATGTTTAAGGTCGGGTCCTTATACTAAAAAACCATGGATAACCCATTAGAGGAAACGAAATATTAAGGCATAAGGGAATAGTTATACACATACTATTATTGACACCCCCAAATCACGTCATCATATCTAAATATTTTCTAGAGGATAACTCAAGATCATTATGATGAATAAGAATCAGGTCTCATCATGGTAATCATCAATGATTACATTAGTAGAAATCGTACTGGCCAATGATATAAAAAATTAATATGGGGGTCCTTTTTGTAATGATATTCCACTTACTATAGAACTCCTCACTAAAGATCCTATCACAAAGGTCCTCCCGATGAAAACATGTATGTCTATCATAGTTATCCACCTCATTACTACATGGATTCTCAACATAGAGTTCGTCCCCTTGAGAATATGGAATCCATTCAGGGAGCTCGTATCCATGGAATCATTGATTATTTTCAAGGAGGTCCTACACATATTAATATATATTCCAACCATAGAGATCATCACATTTCTAACAATCAGATGAAAACTAACAAAGAGGTCATCCCTATGATTTTTACATATATAGGTCCATAGTATAGTGAAAAAATCAATATAAAATGATGTGACCCTATTATAAATAAAGTTTAAAAAGTTGAAATAGTTTCCCTCCCCATTTCAGTAATAAAAATATTAGAAACAATAAAGAAAATCCCTATGGAAACCAGGAACAATGTTCTAGAGTTCCACCCTAGGGTCAACAATGTGAAGGCCATATACATTAAGAAATGAATAAGCAACATGATGGTTACCTCAATGAGAGAAAAAAATAAATCAAAAACCATGGAGGTACTCTATATGGTGTTTGAAAAAATACCCAAAGAGAAGGTCCTACCAATGACATCAAATCCAAGAACACCAACTACAGAGGTCTAACCCATGGTTATTATTTTGAAGGACCTCCTCATGTTGATATATCTCCTTGAAATGAGTGTCCTCACTATATAATAGTTTTTCTAAACATTCCCTCTTACCAAGAGACACATGAGAAGATGAATCCATTTATACTATGAACTCACCCACTAAACAAATGTATTATATCTTATTTAACTAAAAAATAAGAAAATAATCATCACTTGTGCCTCCTAAAGATCATTAAACCCTCTAAAATGTTAGAAATATTGAACACAATAATTCTCCTAATGATTAAATGATAGGGAAATGACCTATATGTGTTAACCAGTTCAAGGAACTACTAATTGAAGAAGAAGTTAACTCGAATGTCATGTGAAGAGAGATATCTAAAAATAATATTCTGATAAGGTTCAAAATCATTCCCAATCCAAATTATGAAAATCCCAAGACCATGAAAGAGGAATCAATTTACCATCTCCTATGATGCAAATTGAATTTATTTCATCACCTAAAATATAGGTGCTTGACCTATCTTGAATATAACAATGAACTCAATATATTATATGATCATTATGTTTTTTTGATTTGGATACCATTTCAATAGAATAGAATACATAATTTAGAAATAAGTTTAAGTTTACCCCATAATTCCACCTCAATGGTTTAGAAATTCCCTAATAATTAATATTTAATTTTTTTAATGTCTTCATTAGAGGGTGTTGAAAATATGGAGCTTTGTATATCACTCCACTAGCTAATGAGAAAGGTATTTTTTAGTAAATAAAACCTCAATTTCATTACATTAGGTATTCATCAATTGATTGATCTATATAATATAGTTAATTGATCCAATAAAATACCATAACAAATAGATATCAAAAAATATGAAATCAAGAGGATTAACTAGTTTATGTACTTTTTTACTAATATTATAGAAATATTAAGTATTTTTTGAATTTATTAAATGAAAATTTATAGAGAGTATATTTGGTGAATGATTCCTATCATATAGAGCAGTAAGAAATCACATTTCATGTAACTCATTCTAGAGTTTTAGTTCTAAATATAATGAGAGATGTTGTAACAACTCTAGATAAAATATAATAGAATCACCATACCTTAAGATTATAAGAATTTCTAATTTCACCACTGATATTTTATAAGGAACTCAAAAAAATCATTGATCTGATACTAAAAACAGTACATATATATTTATTTATTGATAACAATAATGTTCTCATATGTAAAATATAAAAAAAACAATATCTAAATGGAATATCTGATCCCTTATATACGAATTGAAATTTTAGTATTAGATTTTTTGATTATTAGTATAGACTCTTTGAAAGTTTATATTTCCACAAAGTGACCATTTTACCCCTAAAGAAATTTATTTATAAAGACACGATTCATTTTTTTAAGGTGACTTACAAATCTAGAACTTTTAATTTATTAAATTTTATACTCATCCTTAAGAACTATGAATTTTTTTGGATGATCAATGAAAAATATCAAAAAGGGACATAAAAGTAAGAAATATGTTATTCTAGCGGAAAATAATAAAACCCACAAATTTTTTACCTTTATCACAAATTTCATTGAGTGTATTAAATAAAACATACCCATATGAAACTACGCATTTTACTCAATGAAAACATTAAAAAACCATTACAAGAAAATAGAAAACCTTTTAGGAATCATAGATCAGTATATTCATAAATTATGATAAAATAAATTCATAAATAATAGGATCCCATTTAAATCTATATGAGAAACCTCTAGAGTTAATTATATACTTATTTCATTTTATGGTATTGATAATTACCTAATATATTGGATATTTATATCAGGCTCACCAATCATAAAATGTTTATCAGTATCACCCTTTGTATAATCTATATTAGGATCACCCATCATCATCTATAATGGTTAAGACCCATAACATGAATAAAACATTTAATTTTTTGACATTATCATTATAAAACCATTTAAAAACTCTTTTGATCTCATATTAAAAACAATTTCATATATTGATATATCACCTTCCATTAAAACTCAATTTTCAAAACTAAAATCCCTAGAATAAAAGAAAGGTGGGTTTTTATTTAAAAAAATGAATCTTTTTATAACTTCCAACACATAAATTAATTATTATTGAGGTGGGTAAATATATTCATGTATTATGCATTAAAATTTATCTTTCGTTTTTCATTTTTGTAATGAAAGTCAAAAAATTATTTAAAATGACTCCATTAAAACACTAATAAAATAATTTAAAAAGAGACCTAAAATTTCATGTTCAATTAATTTATGTACATATATATATATATATAAAATAGTTTTATGAATATGTATATGTAATAATAAAATTTAGAAAATAGATATTTAGAACATTTAAAATCAAGTTTTTATGTTAATGTGTCCCTTACCTTGAATCCGACTCGTCAAGTAAGTTATTTATATTCATAAATAATATTATTATGTTAATTATTTTCTTTATTAATAAAATTTTTCAAATATGTTAGTAATTTTATTTATTTAAATTTAATATTCAACTAATTAATAATTTAAATTCATGTAATAATTTTTGATGATATTTAGCTCATATGTGCAAAATTAATTCTGTAGGTTTACTATGGCCAAAGTTGAGATTATAAAATTATCTATAGAATAATATTCAAATATTAATTTTAATTTTTATAAATAAATTATACTTTTAAAACTAATAATGAAATATTTTTAGGAAAAATTAATTATGTCTGAACCAAAGAGATGGTAGGCCATACTTACACATGTGTAACATTTTCAGTTTTCAAAGATTATGATGGGAATAAGGTAAATATTATTTTATATTTATATAATTATTATATAAAAAATAGAATATTTTATATTTAATTACACTTATATATAATATCAATATTACTTGTTTATGAATAATTCATAACATTACGTCATGGAGGGGCCAATCTACACATACACACAAATGATGTTTTCATTTTTCAACAAATCGAATGTAATTAAAATAAATGTTATATTGTATTTAATGAATGATAATTATATAATTATTATAATATGTATACATTAAATTCATCATTACGACCATCCATGAGAGATGGATATGGATGAAAAATTACATCGGTTCGTGAGACAACAATCTGTTATGCACATAGATGACAGTTGAATTTCCCATTTGATGGAATATGAGTGGGAAATAGGTTATGAAATTAACATAAAAAAAATCTCTATATATGAAATACATTTTATTTAAATATTTTATTAATTATATTTTAAGATACAATTTTGAGAAATTTTAAATTATTTAATAAAATATTTTTATTATAAAATGTCATTAATTTCATTTTTGGAACTATTCATTTAATTTGACTTTGAAAACAACATGAAAATAATTGAATTAAAATATAATCCATTAAAAACTCAATAGTATTTTATTTTCTCTATAAAATTTGTGGGATAATAATTCTCACCAAAATAATACTACTTTTATAGTTTTTTTAAATTATTTATATGATTTTTCTACCACCTGCATAAGCAATTTTTCAGCGTTGCATAAATATTTAAGGTAATCATTTCATTATTAAAAATTAAAAATAAATTATAATTATAAAAATAATATTTTATATTGAAAATAAAATTTTATAATATAACATATATTTTTTTATCCCTATCAAAAAATATTATCGATATTAATAGTATGAGAGTGTCAATTATGACATTAAATTTACATAAAATAATATATATGTAATTTTCAATGAAAAATGGCACAAACTTTCCATAATTTAGAATATTAAATGATTATTGTAGAATCCCACCCATGACGTATATTAAACGTATTTGTTAATGTTATTTTAAACATTATCATATTATTTTTTTACTTTAATTACCCAATATACCCATATCGAGGTGATAAATATTAACTACAGTTACTATTCATAATGACCAAAAATAAATCATAATATTTTAACAAATTTGGACCACATGATTAAAAATTTTGATTAAATTTTTTAATATTAAATTTGAATAAATTTTTAAATTTTTTTAACATTAAAACATACAACTCAATGAAAAATAGGTTTTTGAACAATTGTTTTAAGCCAAAAAATGGACTTATATAAATTCAGGTATAATGATGATATCCAAGCAATTAATTAGATTTTTTATAATAAAAGTATAATTTTAATTATATAATATTTAATGGGTATTTTAATTTACTTTATTTAAGGATAATAAATGACAGTTCTACAAAAATCGATATTTTTCACTATTCATTGAAAAATTAGTCTATTCAGAAAAATCCCAAATTTTAACCCTATAATGGTTTATATAAAAATATTTAAAAAATGACTTAATTTTTATAAAATATAATTTCAAATAGGCCAAAATAAGGATTAAAATAATCACTTAGAAAGTGAAATAAAAACTATTTTTGAATAAAAGATATTTTTGAAGAATATAATGACATTACCGAAAAAATGACTGCTTATTTCACAATAATTAATAATTAAATTTTTATTTATAATGAATTATATATATATATATATATATCATAAAATTTATATTCTTTTTCGTTCAATCAAATTTAATGGATATTTGTTAACTAAAACATTTCAATATTAATAAGTCATGGTTCGTCTAAGATCAATGTTGCGTGTTTTATATGATTTGAAATATAGTGTTCATTTAACGTATAGGGATATTATATTTTTCTACCATTAAAAATTTATATGGTTGTAATTTTAAATTGATCTCTATAATCAATGGTTTGACATTGGAAACTAATTTCTTTTTTAAAATCTACATCAAACAAAGGGTTTATATAAAATCTAATTGAAAAGAGGGAATAGAAAATACAAACATCATATATAATAAAAAATACTAGCATTCCAAATTGGTTAGAATTAGTGGGATGTTAAAATATAGACATGGATTTAAAATCAATTTCCAAAAAATAATGAAGAGTGATAAAGAATATTGATCACAAGAAAGTGAATGATAATGAGAAAATTAATGAACCAAAAATCATAAATCAATAAGGTGTCAAAACGACAATGGATTCATTATAAATAAAGTTAATATGGCAACATTTTGGTTTGATGGTCTTTTTCCTGGTGTTTCAAAAATAAATTTTTATATAGACTAATAAAATAAGGAAATATGTTTACTTTACAATTATAATTTCATCCTTTAATTAATTTCCACAATAATTTCACATTTTACCACAAAATATGGGTATTTAATAACAATTTTCTAGACATGATACACTAGGATAATATTTTAAAAAAGCTCATAATCCAAAAATGAAAACCAAATATTCCTCCTATGTTTAGACATTAACAAAAACCAATATGATTAACACAATATAAGATAATATCGAAAATCAATAAACCTTAATATTAAGAAATAATACATTAATATCTAAAATTCAACAATATCAAACAATGTTCAACATATGTCATTCCATATATAACTATCCTTATTTTGTTAAATATTTCTGACTATGTTTCAAAACAAAATATTAGAATGATTTTATCACTTATTCTTCTAAGATAAGTTTTGCATTTATATCTTAAAAAATTCTTAATCTCTCATACCAAAAATGCATACACCATATTTTTATAATTTCTTAGATATTCTATAAATTTTCATAAACAAACTAAATCACCATAAAGACACATTAAAATCATATATTATTCTTAAAATATAATTTAACTTTTATTCCTAAAATAAATTCTTATATTATCCAAACATATTTTAATTTAACATAATCATATAAGGTTTCCAAAAATGTGAAATTATTATAAAATAACATATATTAGTGAATCACTAAATCACATTTCAATCCCATGATTATCTATATTACAGAAATATGTTCTCAAATTATAATCACACAATATTACCATAAAATCTTATGATCATATAAACCCTAAATTTAATAAATATCTATAACCTTATTCCCATAAAATATAATGGAATTATTCCTCAAATAATACATCACATTAAACCTAATAGTTATATATACCTCATCCAAATATAAAATATCCCAAAGTGTCATTAATCACATTAATATACAATAACTTAAAACCTCAAATTTAGTGTATAATACTTGACCTTACGATCAACCCTAAAATTATAAACCCATGATTGAATACATAATTATTAATATTACCTCTTATTAAAACATCGCAGTCTTCAAATTTTTCTGAACTGTGCTATGATATATACTATAAGAGCCCCAAACCCTCCCTCTCAGATCTGATACTAAAACATAATCATTACATTTTTACTACATGCACATAATCATGACCCAATTTCATCTATCAAAATCCTACAAAATAAAAATAAAATATTGGATCACTTATATATGTGAGGAATTTTCAGGTTTAATGTTTTATATAATTAAGAAAAACTCATTAAAAGTGAACATTTCCACACAATAACCATATTCCCCATAAAAAATTTTATAAAGAAATTTTTTTGTTCATTGTATGTTTCATATCTATAAATGTAAAATTATTAAATTTTTTACACATTAGGAATCCTTATTAAAATCATTTAGAAACATGGAATGAGAAAAACCAAAATCCCAGTAAGGCACAAAAAACTAAAAAATCTATTAGTCCAGTAAAGAAAATGAAAAATCATAATATATTTATCTACATCACAAAATTCTTGTACTATATGAAATAATGCATACCCACATGGAGATACAATTTTTTCTCAAGAAGAACCTTTAAAAACAACCGAAAAACATAAAAACCATATTGTGAAACATAGAGAATTATATTCATAACCCATTTTCAACTCATGTTAGAAATAACTTGATCCTAGTTAAATCCATAAGAGAAACCTACCATGTTAAAACCACCCTTTATTCCTTTGTAGATATGGAACATTACACAATGTATTGGAGAGATATATTGAGCTCACCCATCATTGAATTTGTATAAAGATCACCCACAATATAAGATTTATTTGGATAAAGAAATATCATGTATACTAATCATATACCATATCATTAAATAAAACATATTTTTCTTTCAAATTTTCACCATAAAATCCATGAAAAACTTTTATGAATCCAAATGCAAAACATTTTTGGATATTGATAAACCCCGTTATATTAAAACTCAACTTTCAGAACTAAAATTAATAGAACCGAGGGAAGGAGTTTTTTTACTTCGTGAAAAATGGAATCATATAAATTAATATAAAACTTAAAATATCAGTTTTTATATTTGGAAGATATGTTGACAGCATATATGTTAGTATAGAAGTTTCCTTTTCCCTTTTTTTATAAAATGTAAAAACTTCCATAAAATGAATAGTTTTGAAATCATTTTAACTAAAGTAAAAAGATTCATAAAAATGCCTTTATAATTAATATATGCCCATATAAATACATTTATAAAATATTTTTAATAATATGTTAATGTAATAAGAATATTTATAAAATATATCTTGAAAATACTTAAAATAATGTTTTTAAGTTAAAGTGTCTCTTACCTTGAGTTTTTTCATCACGTATGTTATTTATGTTCATGAAAAAAAAATTATGTTAATTATTTACTTTATTAAAAATATTTTTCGGGTATATTAGTTATTTTATTTGTTTCCATATCACATCCAATTACTTAATAATTTAAATCCATGTTGTACATTTTGATGGTATTCGACACATATGTCAAAAATGACTTCACCTGGTTGAGTATAGTGAATGATGTATTTATTATTCCATATATAGAATAATATTAATAAAATAATTAGTATTTTTATACATAAATTATAATTTTGAAACCATCCATGAAATATGGTTAGATAAAATGATTTGTGTTTGAATCATTTAGGCAATAGATCAAACGTACACCAGAGTAATGTTTCAATTTTTCAATGATCATAATGGAAATAAGTTATGTGTTATTTTATCTTTATAGAATTATTAATATTTCGTAAATATAATTTCTAATCTTTAAATACAATTATATATATTATCAAAGTTATGTGTTGATGAAAAATTAATCACAATGCTACGTGGAGGTGGTAATCCACACGTATGCATGGATGACATTATCTTTTCTCAATGGATGGAATCGTACGAAGTAGTTGATATATTATAAATAAAAAATGATAATTATATAATTAATATAATATGAATAAAATAAATCCATCATTTTGAAGAAATGTGAGATGCGGTGATGGAAAACTAATTACATCGATTCATGAGGCTATAGTCTGCCATTCAAATAGATGACGATATCATTTCCCATTTGATGAAAGATGTTATGGATATAGGTCATTAAATTAAAGTGAAAATATATAACTATATAGAAGATGTTATTATTCTTATTTAATCTTCTTTTATGAAGATTATTCAGAAATATTATAATAAATAAAACTAAAACATTTGGTTCAAGTCTATAACTCTTCTTCTGACAACTTCCTTTGCATTATACCATAATCCCTATAAGGATTATAAAGTTCCAAAAATAACACCTCGAGAATATATTAAAGGAAGTTATTAATTTATTTTTTTTATTTATTTACTGAGATATAGTGCTCAAAATTTGTGTGCAAGAGATGATATGTGGTACCCTTTTATAAATTAGGGGATGGGAACTTTTGGAATTACATAAACTATTACATTAATATAAATTATTTTTCATTAAAAAATGGTTATAAATTTATATAACTTTTATATAGTATGATTATGGTTCTAAATAATCTCATCCAATAAAACATTGATAAATTCTTATTAGGTTTTCACCCTCACCTCTTTATTTTATCCCTTATTAACCCTTTTGAAAATTATGGTTGTATCAATGTGTTTTACTCATTTGGTGTTAAGAATGTTAAAATACATGTTAAAATGACTCAAAAATGGATAATTGTTTGTATTTTAAACCATATAACATCAAATTAGAATAATATAACATTTTTAGGAATTTTGAGTCATCTAATAATATATTTTTTATTACAAAATATCATTACTATCATTTTTGGAAATATAAATTTAAATTTACATTGAAAACCACATGAAAAATAATGAAATTATAATAAAATACATTAATACCACAATATTATGTTATTTTTATAAATAAAATTCTTGGGACAATAATAATAACTCAAATAATATTACTTTTATATTTTTTCCAAATTTTTTAATATATATTTCTACTATTTGCACAAATACTCTGTCGGCGTTGTGTAAGAATTTAAGGAAAATATTTCATCAATAAACACTAAAAATAAAATAACATGATTAAATGAAAATTTATCTTTGAAATAACCATTTATAATAGAATATGATTTTTTTTATCCCTCATCATTAAATATTAATGATACTATAGTACATAGATGTTTTTGAATTTTTATGTACCGAAATAAATATATAACACCTTTCAAAAGAGAAATGATATAAAATATCCATAAATTAGAATATTAGTTGATTCTAATTGAACCCCACTAATAAAATAGATTAAATAAAAGTTTTAATATTATTTTTAGAATATATAATATTATTTGTCACATTAATTACTCGATTTAACCTTACCAATGTAACAGATACATACAATGATTTCTATTAATTATTAAAAAAATAAAAAGGGGCATATTTATAAAAAGTAGATATCATAACTCCAAATTTATAATTAAACTTTCATGATTCAATTCCAATAATATTTACAAATTAATTTCAGATTAAATTGTAAAATATAATAAAAAAATATTTTAGGAAAATGATTTTTTTTTTCAAAAAAAATGAATTTTACTAAAATAATGTATAATAATTATTCAATTTAAATTAATTAGGATATTTTTATCTAAATGATATTTTTGTTAGTTTATGATAAAATGGGGATTTAAAATTAATTTGTTTAATGAAAAAATTATAGTTTTATAAAAATTGTAATTTTTTTACTATTCACTAAAGAATAAACATTTTTAGAAAAAACCCAAAATATAACCCTTATATAATTTAGTAATTATTCTTTAAAATGATATAATTTTTATAAAATATAATTTATAAAATTTAAAGGAATTTATTATAATATTCCCCCACAAAAAAAATCTATTTTGTGTGAAATCATATTACTGAAGCATAAATTGACTTTACCTAAAAATTTAGTGCTTATTTCCAATGAATTATACAATAAATTTGTATTGAATATTAATTTTATATATATCTCATAATTTGGTTAATCATATTCATACTCTATAATTTAATTTCATTGTTATAATTATAAAATTTAAATATTAATATTTTATGGTTCGTTTAAACATCGTGTTGCATGTATACTTCAGAACACATGATTAATGGTATTTTTATCACCTTAGCCTCTATGAAAATCCATATTTTCCTGGTTAAGAGAAGTTGAATAAGATATGCTCTAGTGGTTCAACACAGGTGATTTTTACAACTCTTCACATGAATGGGGGTATAATTGATTAAATTTTAAATTAAAATTACTGTCCATAATTTTTTTCTTCATCTTATCGTATGTTCCAAGAGAGGGGATTGTATCCTTATAAGGACACAAGCCAAAAAAATATTCCAATTGATAATAATAGATGGAATATTAATTTATACTCCAGGAAAAATGATCATACACTGATGCGGCTTCATAGTAACGTTATTTAGATGTTGAATTTATTAACTCCATGATGTTACCATAAGTATATGTTATTGATAAAAACTCAAAAAATAGTGTGGATAAAAACACTAATGTAAAGAAATATATTGATGAGGCAATAGTTTTTAATATGATATGTATTAATGTATGGGAATCAGGTATCCTAACATAATATTAATTATAGATTAATGAATTCAAATCTTCTTCAAACATCCCATTATCACCCACCTAGTGAGTTTCATTAAAGGAAAATTGGAAGGGTATGGCTACATATATTGTACACCCATCACATTAAGTATTTAAACTATATTTTTCAATGGAATGTTTTTCCCAATTTGAATATATGTTCGAAAGGACGAGGTTTTTTAACATAGAATTACCTAGAGCTAATGTACCCATTGAGTTACAAATTCTATATGAAACACTTACAACTCACTTGGATAAATCTTTTCAACAACAGTTGATATCTTAAGTAGTAAGGGAAGATTCAATCAATCCATATTACTATAGAAAGAATTATCTTTTCTACTTGGTCCCAACATTGACTAATTATTAGGAACATTATCTACTTGGGATATAACTTCCATTAGTTTGGATGAGTTATATAGGTTTATCTTTATACATTTATAATTCATAGGTCCATACAAGCCAACTATATTAGGATCCTTTAATTATTTATACTGAAATACTTGTTTGTGTACTATTACCATAAGAGTTTATCAAATCAATTTACTCACATTATATGAAGAATATAAGGTATGAAGGGTCAATGTGCACTGATGAAGCTAGAGAGGAAGTCGTACCCTCAGTGGGATTACGTGACCCATCTCTCTTTAAACATTAAAAATCACATTTTTCAAATGTTTAGGGTGAAATGATACCTATAACAATATCTTACATATTTCATATCATGATGCATCCCTATACTGTAATTTCAAAAGTTGTAGGAACCAATGAAGGTTATATGTTTTTACTGAAACTCAAAGGAATTATATATTTCGTCTATATTAATCTAATGGATGGATCTATTATCAATTGAGTAGATCCTTTAAGATAGTTCCTATATATGTTTTTTAGTACTGAGGATGATGATTACTCTTTTTCACTCTAATTACAAATAACATGAGAATGATGAAGTTGTGAATTATATTTCCAGATTGAAAGGTATATGATATTACTTATTCAAAAAGACCCCATTAAAGCAGTTGATGAATATATTTAAATATAATCTATGATTCGGGATAACAACATCACTCATCCTATTAGAAAATAATAGTGGATTTAAAATTATCTTATATTTGACACAATAGTAGGGATATTCCATTTGGTAATTAAAAAGATAGACCGTGGTTGATATCCCCAACATAAGATACTAAATATTGAAAAGTAGAATCATTATCCATTACTCTCAAACCAAAAATAGTTATATCTTTATCTTCAAAGACTTCTAAATATAATACAGTTCTTCTTCCTATTTATTAATAATAGGGTCCTCATAAATATTCAAAGAATGAAAAAAATAAAAAACATATAAAAGAGCAATAATAAGGTATATTTATTGGGAAATGAGAATTTCCAAGGGTATATTTTTCCTCTTTTTTGGAGAATATTTTTCCATCACCAAAGATCAATAGGACCAATGAGTTTAGTTTGAATTATTTCCCTAATTACGATCCTCAACATCATATTTTAGGTAATAACTTACAATACTAATTTATATTCAAGGAATTTCTCTAGAAAATGATAAATAGTTGGTCAGTGAAGCTATGAAATAATTCATATAAATTGAACTATATCATTGATACTAAATATTAATAGTAAGTATAGTGGAAATTATTCCCATAAATAAAGTCAAAAAATTGTGATGATTCTATGATAGAAAAATTAAGAAACCATGAACATTCCATATTCATTGCATGACTGAATCAACACATTGTGACCTGAATTACCTTAAAAATTATTCCAATAATATCCTAAAATTCATACCCTTACAAAATTGAAACATAAATAATCACCATTTTAAAAATTATTAAGTATAAGAAACCCTATAGGAACCCAACTTGGTCTAGACATAAGTTTATTTTCTTTAAACATTGTTAAGAGGATATAAATCAACCTAAAAAATATAATTTTCATTTTTTAATGATATAAAATATGGGGTTTTAATGTTTTCCACATGATGAGAAACATTGTAAAAGAAAAAAGACTCATATAATCTAAGAATCCCTACAGAAAATCACAAAGGATGCTGTGGAGGTTGTGGAAGGATCTTTGTATACCATAGCATTCTGGAATTATTCTCATTAAAATCATACACCTAATGAAGATATGGATATAGGCCCTACAATCATATCAATAAAAATTATAATATTATTCATAATCCTCTATGTATCACTATGATCTAATTATAGTAATCGACTAACTAGATTGAAAATACTCACCCATTTTTCTTTAGAAAGTATGATGGTGGAATAAACCAAACCCATGAATAGTAAAAACATCCCTAAATATTTTTTAAGGGATGGAGTCATAATTATTTTAATATTATTCCCTTAAGTCTGAATTTTATCTATAACAATGTGGATGAAATCAGAGGCACTTTTTTTAAAAGTATGAAATGCTATAGAATCCCTCCACCATATTTTCTATGATTTTAAACATGGATTACCTTAATTTATCCAATGAAATCAAGGATTATCTTATTGAATAAATATTATTCCCTTAATAATTTTAGATTTATGTTGCCACTTCTTTGATATACCATACATATATGGGATCTAATGAATGTCATACAATCATTTCATTCAATAAAAATAGTGGGAAACTATTATAAAAGGGATTATTAGGGTCTTATATATATCATGATCAGTACTATTTATTTTTATCAATCCCAATATAATAATTTTCATAGAATCAACAACATTTCAATCCAGACCATTCATTTTTAGGTCTATAGTGAGGTTCATTTTTCTCATTCTAACCTAATGATCTTGTGGTATAATTAGAGAATGAATAGGCCTCTAGTGGGATTTGGATAAGGACCAAATTTAGTGACATCATGTCTCACTCAGAGTTTATAATGGTCCATAAAAACATAGGTCAAGTGACAATAAAGAAGAATCCAGATTAAAATTTTCTTCATCAGTAATGTTATTTTCCTATAGGGTTTCATCACCATCATCATCATTACATTAAACATCATCCAGATAATCACTATGGTATTTAACACCCATCAACGTATATACTAGATTGAAATAAAAATATTGACTATTTATGTTGTTAACTATAGACTCTAATTATATAATATAATATTTGACTTCATTAGGTTGATCCTCATAGGTGATGTTATGTGGGGTTTTGATCTATAAAAGATCAATCTAGAGGATATATTCCACTTATAGAGAAACCTAAATATCATTTTTTAAAGAGACACTTATCCATAAATCCCACAATTATATGATCTTATTAATAGATTATTCGTTGGAATAGTTGGTTAGGTATATTACCAATTTTTGGTGGTAGATGTATCTACATTCCTTGGATACTTATTATTAATTTCACAGTGTGGATGATTCCTTGACATAGTCCTCTTATATTTAATTCTAAAATTATCACAACCATGATCTCATACCCCCCATCACCAACATATGGTGGTGGTACTATGACCTAGAACACCAAATATGTAAGTATACAATAAGGATATGTTCAAATAATATATTTTTCAGAATTGAAAAATAGAGTAACATTAAATTCATTTAGTGAAAACTTTAACTAAATTATCAAATAATTTTATATGATAATTACCCAAAATTAGTTTAAAATCATTGGATTTCTCTTTTTCTAGGGAACTACAATGATACGTAGGACATATCCTCCACATGTAATTAAAATATTGAGAAAATATATAGAGGTCATAAAACTCAACGATAGTTTCTTCATCAATAAAGGTAAAAAGTATTCCCCCTATTAATGAAATTTGAAAATATTTTGTTTATGCATTCCCAGTATTTTTTTGATGAAAATTATAATCGATGCATAATATTGTGTAGTTAATTTTTTTATGATAATTAATCATCGTAAAGATGGATTGTTTAGAAAATGACATCAACATTACTCTAGAAAATCTTATCTGATACAATCTCAAATAATAACCTATGTCTGTTACGTCATTAATGAATTTATAACCTCCATAATTACCAATAATAAAACTCCCAAATACCTTAAATGGATTAAAGTTTTTTAATGGGACATTCCCACTACAAATTTGACCAAGGAGAAAATAAAAATTGACGAATACTACGACAACCAGATTGATTCATTTACTTCTTTCAAGTTGCATCTTCATAATGGGTGTGTTGTTTATTGTTTATTATATGGATCTACATTATTAGAAGGTAACTGACAATGAATATAGTAAGGAAATTAATTACATGTCATGTTATGAATGAAAATCCAAACTTTACTCATTATACCACCACTTTTTGAATTTTAGTCAGCACGAAATTGGTTTCCCATGGTTCTTATAGGTTGGGTTGTATATGGACACCACTAATTAGTTTATAGGTAGTTTTATGTAATAAAATACTCAAACATTGTATGTAAATGGATCTTATTACACATTCATATGTTCTTCACTATAACATCCCTTTCTAACCCTCTAAGATTCATCAACAGCGGTGGAGTCCACCCTGTAACATCCTATATAGAGAATAAAGGGAGAAATTCATCATACATATCCCCCAAAATAAAATTTCAATTGATCATGTCCATATCCTAGAGGATAATTCCATCCTCTTTGTGAATCATATTGAATGTGTTGGTATCAAGTCTCCAACTACTGATTAGAACATGAAAAATCGTATTTATTGGTAAGAAAATGACTATAAAATCATTTTTATATCATATAGCCCCATACTAATGATTTCAAATTAAAACACTCTAAAACTTTGATAGACCCAAAAAGGATAATCCCGATCCATTCTAGAAACATTTCCAAGGAGGAGTTCCTAGCAGTAATTCCATCCTTGATGATTATTTACGATGATCCTTTGTTAGATGGATGTATAATTATATATTTTATGGTCCTAGGACATGGGATTTTTATCCAATGATAGTGTCATATACCAATGAATGTATCCCCTTCTAATACCAAACTACTTGTCAAATTCCTGAAATATGACATATTGGCCCAAGTATTGTCTAACTATAATATAATCTACTACATCGGGTAGTTACAACCTAGTCTTGGAAGAGGAATGGGTGGGTTTCATAATAACCTAAACCCATTAGGGGAATACCCTTAGATGGTATGTAGATCTTTAGTTCACCCCTCCCATAACCTTTTACAGTATTCTAATGATTAGTTTGATGAGACCACCATGGGAATAATTAATGTTGTAATCAATTTTAATCAAACATGAGGTGGAAGATGAAGTATTCGGTATTGTTTTTATTCATATACGAAAATAGAAAATTAATTCCTTAGGGTGAGATAGTATTACAAAAGGATATGAATGACTAATATTATGATTTTTTTGGGAAGGTATAAAATTTATCATATGATTTAAGTGGATGTAAGATAACAAATATACCATGTGACTAATGATAACCAACTTAAATTATTTATTCTATATTTATTTTCACTATATATTTCTATTTACTATTGATTGTTGTTTAGTGTCAATTTTATATGATTTGGTATTATATAGAGGCTAGATTTTCTTTTTATGGAAAGAGATAAAATTTTGGAAAGCTATCATATGTATGTAAATTGAAGAAAGTGTACAAAACTACCATATATATTTTGGAAGATGGTACCTTTTAACTTCCATTTTTATGTTATGCGCATTAATATTATACAGAAGACACATTATCCCTCACAATTCATTCATTTTTATGGAAATTGATCTAATTCTGAGGGGGTGGAACATATTGATACTTGAAAATGTTTTATAAAATATTATTAAAAAGATTTAATATTAAAAAAGAGAAATATCTTGACTTTGAAAAATTAAATGGGATTTTAGTGCTGAAATTATGTGACCACTACATAAGACTAATGTTGATTGTGGTTTTGTGAAATCATGAGAGGATGAAAGTCATTTGAAGAAATTTTAATGTATATATGACTCACCAAAAATTTATAGAGTTAAGGTACTAATTATTTACATTAGTATTGAATTAATGTAGTTCATTTTTCATTTATGGTTATGAGGAATTGTTTTCTATGATGAGAGACAATCCTTTGTGATTATATCACCATTTTAAGATAATCATATATCATTCTTTTAGTTTGAAGATTATTATGTGGTGAAAATGTTTATGTAAAATTGTCACCATATCCATTAATAAATACCATGGGGTAAATTTTTAAATTAAATATATTTATAATGAAATAATTTTTTCTATGTATCATCATTTTTGATCTAGTATTTCATGAGGTATTCCATAGAGTAGAATTTTCATATATAGGATTTAAATATATGTATAAAAGATGATGTGACCTCCCAAATAATATCTTGGTTTCCATGTATTTCCTATATAAAACATTCATGTAATGGTCACCCTAAATCCTTTATAAAGTTCAACCATATTATCCTATATAATATTTTCATTGAATGTCATTGTGAAATAAATATTATGCTATCGTAGAACCTAAAATTTCATGTACTTTGAGGACCCCACTCATTTGAATAAGGACATACTTTTTTTGAAAACATTATGCTTATTTTAGAACAATTCTCAATATTTCTAATGGTCTAGTCTCATATAATATTTAACCTATGTTCATTACATTATTAAATATTCAATTTATGGGGTTTTAGGCTTCCCCATGAGCCCAAAATACATCTTTATAGCCTTTTCGTCTAATCCAACTTCATTAAAGGTCTAATTCATATAGAACTCTTATGTTGACATTTATTCTACATTAATAGTTTACCAATAATTTCTATGTGAATCCCTTCAATATTTTATTCAATTGATAATGATAATCATTCATTTTAGAGAAGTCGTACATCATTTTTTCACTTGAGAGGGTAAGGTCATCATGGTACTACCAATACAATATTCCATTACTAATGAGTATCCATACCCTATAAATATTAGTGAGACTCTTATTAGAATAAAAATTATTAAGATTTGAAACTTATAAATGGACCCTATAACTCTTAAATATCTAGTCATCCTCTTTAGTCCATCAAATAATCGAAGAAAAAATAAATAGGATAATGTTATGATGAAAGTCCCAAAATTTCTTCATTAGATTACATCACGCATGATTTCACCCATAATTTCATTTTTATATACCAATATATGGGAGAAAAAATTATTTGAATCTCTAACCAAGTGTAATACCATACTTACATTCACATAACTCATTTGTGAAATTAAATTAGAATGGTTCTATCATGTTTATTTCCCACCTCAATATTTAAAAGGGACCCATGTATCATAGTCTATTCCACATTGTTCTAAATTAATTGAAATTAATCCCAGTGAAACAAACATAAAACATAATAGATATTTATCTTGAACATAATCGTATAAAATTAGATTCGATGGTATTGAACACATGACCTTAATATAAACATATTGGTTCCTTGACATATGATCTTAATATAAACGTATTTAAAAATTGATGCATGTAATAAAAGAAACCCCATGGTCCCTATCATGTGACCTTAGAAGGTAAAACATGACTTATTAAATGAAACAAATCCTTATGGATTTAAACTCACTTCACAGGTATATATAGATATCCCTTATCATGGGCACAATCTAAACTCCATAGCTCCCCCCATATACCTAGACAGAAATAAATTCTAAATTTTATAACTATATGTCTTTAAACAGAATCATAATTAACTAATATGTGGGAACATGGAAAACCTATCATATAATCATTGATACATATAGATGGTTAAATAGGTTCGTGGTAATAATTGACCAATTTCATTACAAGGGTAATTATTATTGTAATTGGGGATGATTTTATGAATATATACCTATACACTATCCTTTTATTATAAAATAAGTGTAAAAAATATCATGGGGAAAATTTATTATGACCATCTTCTCCACCTTTATAATCATTATAAAGTCATTTTAAGAATAACTAGTTAAAAAGATAACAATACTGGGCTCATTTGGATACCCCTTTCCTACCAATATATCAGATTCCAAATTACCCTCTCTTCATGTGTTCATCACCTCAATACCCTGATTAATTAACACCATTATATTTTTTATTAGGTACTCCGAGACCCAAATGGAGTTTTTACTCAATTTAATTATATTCATGGACAATTTAGAGTCAAATTCCACCTCTAAAATGTTAATTTTAAAAAATACATGCATTTTAAGGCCACTAACCATAGAGCTCTCTTTAGCTTCTAATGAGTTACCAGGTATATAGTAGACTGTAGAACATAAAATGACAGATACTCTTCTATCTATAACAAACCATATGGCTATAATAACATTTCAAATGTAAGATCCATCAATATTCAATTTGAGCCCCACCATATTATGATTCCATTTGACCCATATCCTATTAATAATCCCAACTCACCCTTCATTTTCCTACATTACTAATGGAATAAATCATCTCAATGACACCAATGTGTTTTTGTCGCAAAGTATTACACTTATTTTCATCACTAATGATCATAATTGAATTTCTATAATACATCTTGAGGTGATTTTCTCTTCTTTTTTTTATTTATACCCTCCTATAATACCCAACATACTACTGTAAAAAGTCATTCTATGGGCCCACTGTTCCACTGTGTTAAATTCATATCCCTCTAACCAGGATTCTACGACCTCCATAACTGTGCCTCCCAATAAAGATAACCCCATTCCATTTTCAATAGATCTCCAGATACTAGTATCATATTATCCTTTTGTGAGTATATTCTAGATTTTTTCTTTACCTGGGGACTTGTAAAACCATCATCTAAAAACCAGAATCAATCCCTTCTTCTAAATTTTTTTTTGGGAACAATGTGGTTCCACATTTTACATACAAAAAATCCATCTTCTATGATACCTCATTGCACTACATTTTTGTATCCCATTCATCTGATCCACCACAATCATGCACCATGTCCCAGAATTCTTAGCTACTGAACTGCCCCGAGCTATCATCAATGAACAAACACCAATATGGTTCCTTGTTCATGAAAATAATTATAAAAATAATCATCTTATTTTTGTTCAGAAAATCATTTAATGAAATTTTTAAATGATTTGGAATCCCTAAACATGGACATACCAGGAAAGAAATCATATTTCTAACTCAATAATTTTTTCCAATCTTGATCCCACTACACCACACCACCCATCTTGTTTTATCTCTCAGGGTGTCTAGAATATATGCCATGATTATTTCTAGGCTTTAAATATTTCTATAGTTGGCCTCCCACTCCACAAAGTCTTTTCTATTTATATTTTTTATAAAATGATCAAAAATGGTATTTCCTTCAATGATCTCAAAATCTAGTTTATCTTGCATGGAATATATGGATTCCATCAAATTTATAAGATTTATTCCTCCTTCCTCTAATCATATCTTCATTCTCTTCTATCAATCCCAGGGACATCGAATATTTGGATTTTCATCCCGTATAAAATTGGTATTGATTTTATCAACAAAATCTATCATCCCCATTGGGACCTTAATCACTGACAACACATGAATTTTAATTGAATTAAGAATAATATTTATCAATATAATGCGACCACCAAAAGATAGAAGCCTATTTTTACAATTGAAAATTCACCCTGTAGTCTTATTTATGATTCCTTACAAAATGGATTTTCTAATTTTTTTTAATCTGAAATAAGGCCCCCAGTTACTCCATTGTGAAGTTGTGTCATTGTATTCCATGATAAAATTAGATCATTATTTTTATACTTTCTTGAAAACTCTTTTTAAATGTTTTCATTTCTATTCCCTTGATTAATTATTTTACCACAATGGGAGCTATATTATTCTATGATTTTATTCATCCCATTGATATATTTTAACATTCCAATCATAAACAACCGAATACAATCAACAAACATGATATGATACATAATACTTTCCACAAATATCTTCTTATAATGTAGAATTACTCCCTCTTCCAAACCCTTTATAATCCTCCTATAGATATAATTATGATAAATAATAAATAATCTTGTAGGTATAGGATCACCATTCCTTATACCCCTCACCAATTTTAAGAAGTTGATCCTCATTCCCATTAGAGATGAAAAAATAATTATGGAAGAATATCTTCTAAACATGATATCAGAAGTGACTTTTGAGAACCCAAATCATCTCATAATTCTAATAATGAATCCCATCTCAGTCATGTCAGATACATTGTCCATAATAACTTGAATAATAACATTGGATCCAATGGTATTCTTGTTAATATATTAAACCATGCCCTTTGCAATACCTATTGTGACTTGAATGCTCCTACCTTGTAGGAACCCATTTTCTTCCTTAGAGACCACATTTGGAATGATGTGTCTAATACTTTTATTAATGAGGTTTTTTGGATATTGTAATTGAAATTTCATAGAGAAATAAGGTGGTATAAATTGATAGTTTCATGATAAAGAATATTTGGTTCCAAGACAACCCTAGAAGCCAATATGGATATATGAAGACCCCCACCTTTGAAGAAGTCCAAAATGGATTCCTTCATAAACTATTTACCGATGTGACATGTGGTTATAAAAAAATATCCTAAAATTCCATTTGGTCTAGGAGCACTATATGGTTTCATTTTGTGAATTACTTATTTGATTTCCTCCTCTTCCAGAAAGCCTATGAACATATAATTGTCTTCTACCTTAAAATGTCTTGGGATGTAACCCATGATGTTATTTACACAAGGATAATACCTCATGGATGTTCTAGCATACACTCTTAGGTCTTCTAGTAAATCCTTAGAATGATCTAGATCCATCTTTCCTACAACTTCAATATCCTTTATATAATACCCATATGCAAGCATCAGATTTTTCTTCCTAGTAGAACTTATTCTATTGAGGTATGATTGAATATAGGATATTTTATATTCCCCTCACTTAACCAAGTATCTCTTCATCTTTCTATGTTGGAACTTTCAATAGACAACATCTTTTCAACCAGTTCACCTCACTTCTCATTGAGTCCGATGAAAATACTATCATCCCCGTCTTGATATAGAACATATTCCTTATTTTATATATCCACATTAATACCTTTCAATATGTATTCATTGATTGACATTATATGAATACATTCCTTGATCACATTATTTATATGTTTGATTCGATTAGTTAAATCCACCCACGAATTTCTTCTTATTTTATTGAACCACAAGTTGCTGACTATTTGTTGAAATCCTTCCAATTTGTACAAATTTATAGAGTAGAAAAACCACATCTTCCCTATAGTATCATTAATGATAGTAATCACTATGGGGATATGATATGAAGAAGATAATGTGAAATGAGTGAAATGTGTTTTAAAAAATTAACCCAGACCATTCATGTTCACT
The DNA here is from genome assembly GCA_963277665.1 of Viscum album. Taxonomy (NCBI): domain Eukaryota; kingdom Viridiplantae; phylum Streptophyta; class Magnoliopsida; order Santalales; family Viscaceae; genus Viscum; species Viscum album. The sequence continues at coordinate 541,043,582 of OY728156.1, forward strand.
AGAACCCAGTCTAACTTATATCATATCCTCTTATTCCCATATTATTTGAAATACGATGAATATGAATCAAAATAGTTTGAATCTAATTGTTTAACATGATTAAATATGGTATTTTTCAATGTATTCAATAAATTATCAATAGATATTGAGAATAACCTTTCTATAATCGTATATTTGTTTCTATATTATTATTATTCAAATATAGTTGGTCCAACTAAATTTGGAGAACAATTGATTTGTTACAGAATTAATCAATATAAGATAATTCTAAATATATATGGAGAATAAATAAATAAATTTAGTAATTGGAATTGTAATACAATTTAAATGTCATCAAATATTTGTAAATTTATTATTGGGTGATTCATTCCATGGGATATCACAAGAATTTCATGCTAGACATAGTGCATATTCATTCATATATGATAAAATAGACTATATAAAAAGAATTTAGATAATAGATGGAGTATAAATACAACTAAACTGTTAAATAAAAATATATTATTATAAAAATAATTTATTATATCAAAATAGTTATATATGTATAATGTTTATTTAATTTATATGATTTTTTGCAGTTGAGGTTGTTGTCGCGTGGTTTACGAACCCCAAAACCAGCATGAAACCCTAGACCAAATCCTGGTAGAGGATGATTTTCTGGTTACTATAGCAGTACTATAGTATTACTATAGCATGTACTATAGAGGTACTATAGTAGCTATAAATTTTTACACGTTTGGGCATTTGGGCTTCCGGTTTGGGCTTACGAGCTACAAGGACCTACGGGCCATTAAATGGGGTAGTGACACAGGAATGAAAGATAGGTGGTGATGTAGGATTGATTCAAGAAGGCCCTTCAAGCCATCCAATGTTGGGACTAGGTCCATGTAATGGTCTTTATTCCCAATGGGCCTTTGAGAAAAAAATCATCCAGGTAATAAAAATGACTAGTTTGGTGGGTTGTCATTTGGGGGGGTAAGAACTGACATTCCGACATGTGTGTATGTGGTGTGACTCTATTTAATTTTAATTGTACCCCCAAGAACCTAATATTATATAATATATCATTATTTTTTTAATAATATGATTACATATATTAAATTATTTATCTAAAGTGGGATAAATAAAATTTATTCTCAACCTCATGATGAAACACACCTTAATGAAACATATTTTTTCTACTCTATTGGTTGAAGAACAAATTATGCTTAATATAAAAGAAAAAAAACATGAGTTCCATTATATGATGGTTTTAATAAAATTAGTTAACAGAATAAGTAAGCGTAACAAATTATAGGTAAAAAGTAATGATTGTCACCAACCTATTAACCCAAGAATATTAATATTCATCATTTATATTGGATTCATTAATACATTTAATGTGTAAATTTTTGGAACTAGATGTACCATTTATTTATAAAAGTAAGAAAATAAAAAAAACATTATAATTACCTAACATCATCAAATATAGCATAGAAGCACCTAGTTAGAAACACAATAATCTCATTTTATTCTAATATGAAAGATAATTAAAATGAAATTTACCTGATTCATACATTAGATGTCATTGTGTGATGATCATTGATGAAATTTATTAGCATTGAATAATCTGTTTCATGAACCATTAAGACAATATAAATTTTCTCTTAAAAGTCCCAAGTCTACCTTTGTTAAATATCAGTGTTCTATTGCATGAAATTAAAGGCACGTATAATGTACCATTTATCATTTGGAAGGATTCATGATCAAATCTAGGATGAAATTTTATCCAATCAAATAGATACCACTTAATCTATGTCCAAGAGATTGGAGTGGGGCATTGATCTCTAAATTCATGTATTTTAATAAAATCCCCATGGAAAATGGTTTTAATCCATATACATATTATGTTTGTGTATTTAATTTTTCATTTAATCCGCAGAAGAAACTAAACCAGTAAAATTTAACTCAAAATTACATAAATAGATGAATTTAACTTTTTTATTACCCCAAAAATTTTAATCATATACTTAAAACATAAAAATCATGTTGTATGAGTGAAAAGTGAGTCATTATCATCACTTATTCTTTAAAATAATTTAATTTATTTTGAATAAATAATTTCTTGACTGAAAAACAAACATATTATATAGATTTTTTATACATAAAAAATTTATGTTACTACCATGAGAAATTATTTCAACAATCAATAATTAAGTCCAAATATTATTTCAATCTCGAATGTCATATTTTGAATTTTTTACATATTGATAATATTTTATTTTAATAAAATCGATCATATTGAGGAATTATTTTATCCGTTAGAGGTAATTTTAGAATCCAATATAAAAATTGATGATAATTTGTTTACATACTAAAAAAGGGATATTAAATGAATAATATTGTTCTATATTGGGGTAATCCCCAAATTAAATATTGGAATGTGTCATGACATTAGTCAGTGAAAGAATGTGAAAAATAAATAGAGCATTAAGATACAGATGCACTAAGAGAAATTGATTATGAAGTTCAAGGACTATAAAGACATTGATAAATTTATAAAAAATAATTTCCTAGAGGGGTTTGAACATGTTCAGGATGATTTCACTAAGAATCAAAATAATGTACAAATTATTATGAAAATCTATGAAAGACCTCACAAAAGTGTGTTGTTTCATGAGTCTGTTGTCTTTGATAAACAAGAGGAACCTTATAAGTCAAATTATTCAACATTGTTGAATGGAGGCCTTATACAAAGGTGATGATTTATTAGTTGACCAATATTATTTAAATAGAGCCACTCTAAAAAAATATGTTCTGTGTGTGAAGGTTTTATGATTTATAATTTCATTAAGGATGGTTTTTTAAATTTTTGAAGTGTTAGAATTTTTTTATAAATACCATATTTACAAAGAATAAATATATATAAAGATTCAATTGAGGTGGATTATTAAGAGATATAAAACTTGTTTTTTTTATCAAAATAGAATGTTTTGTGAAATGGTTTCATGAAAATATTTTCTTTGTGATTGAATTGTGTCAACCATTATATTCTATAAACATACAATTTATTTGAAAATTTTTTTTATAATGGAAAATATTTTTTAAAAGAACAATATTGAAGTGGTTCATGCATAAGAACTAACCAAAAAACACTTATATGAATACAAGATTCATATAAGTGACTATTGAATATTTTCAATAAGTGAAAACCAAATAATGAGATATATAAATCATTAAATATATTTCCAAGGAAATAATTTATTTCTTAAATATTCATTAAATATCATCAAGGAAATTTAAACCATTATTAAAACGGATTTCACATGCATTATTAGAATGAAAAGTGCATGAAGATTAATAAGGTCTTATCCATATATTGTTTGATAAATAGATAGTGAAGTAGATTATTGGTGTGTGTTACAATGTGTTATCATCTATTAATAAATGAGTAAAGGAGAGAATAATTGAGTGAACCTTCAAGTAACGGAGTGACCTTGAGCGAGGATTGACTAAAAAAAAATTATAAAGGGAGTTATATTTTAGAGGTAGTCATAGAACCCTAAATAATATAATGGAGTTAACTGATATATTAGAGTTAAATTTACTAAACCCACTATTTAATGGTCTATGGTGGATTCTAGAACTTCAACACATTACTATTGTATACTCATTAGATTACCATAGTGAGGGTAAACCTTGTAAAATTATCATTTCATGTGTGAATGTTTTACATAGCTTAAATAGGACATATATTAGAGTGTGTGGGTTATATAATCACTTATACGATAATATTAATTAAAATATAGTTGATGTGTCAATTAGTTCATAATTTCAAGAATAATATAATAGTGACCCCAATTAAATACCATTTAAGTTAGTGAGAGTTTATGGTTTGAATGAAAAATTGGAATATGTTTCATAGCTTGATTCACCCACCACACATGAAATATAATTGTAAAGAATTATGTTATCCTAAAACGTTTTATTTGAGCATATATGTATATCTTATAGGGTTTTTTATGTTTTGAATTTTTATGAGTAGTTGTAGTATTTGGGTTTATTGTTCAATTATATTAAATTAGTGACAAGAAAATGTAAATGGATCTATAGAATAATCTAAAATCTAATGAGATTCTATATTATTGAACTATTTTCAAGAAATGTGTGATTTGAATGTAATAATATAGAAAAATTTGAAATGGATGTTTAAATGATCTGAAGTTTGATTTTATTAATTGATTCAATGATGAAATAAGACATGATTTGGTTCCCAATATCTCAAGTGATTTAGGTACTAATTACGATTAATATATAAAAATAAATCCAATGATGATATCTATCCACTTTTATAATGATATAGATTAGGGGAATGAAGAAGAAAAAATGGAATATATGAAGGGTAATAAATCTCAAAGAATTCTTGTCAGTTTGGTAAATATTGAGTTAGTAAATATTATGATCTTGAACTAAAGAATAATTGGGGTGGATACTAATCCAAGTGTATATAATTATTCTCAATATTTTAAATTTAGTTGATTTATTAAAAATAAAAAATCATAAAACTAGTTCCAAAGAGTATGGCCATGAATCAAAAAAATGAAAACATAAAGTAAAATAAAGGTGAAATTTATAATCATAAAACATAATTGGTTCTATAGAATCAAATGCTAAAGAAATTGGATAAATCATTTAATGAATGTATTCTAAAACAATGTGTAAAAATTAAGGGATAAATACACCTACTTGAATAAGTGCGACATTAATTAAGAGAAAAATGGACAGGGCTAAAGAGATAATCGAAGGAATTATCCCTCTCAGAATATAAATTGAAATGAGGATAAAATATGGGAGGTAATGTAGAATTATATTGATAGTAATGGATACCTAGTCAGTGGAGAATCATAAGATGATTAAGGATCCTGAGGAGAAGATAAATTTTTTTCATAAAAATAAGATGTTCCCTCCTATAGAAACAACAATAATTGGATCCAAAAATTTATAAATATAGAGTCTATATCTAAGAAGAATATTCTTATAAAATCTTGAAGTAAATTATTTGAAATAATGGTATATATAATGTTATACTACATTGGAATCATGGTACATACCGGGAGTGTATGTATAGAATCATAAGGGGATAAATGAAAAAAAAAATACACTACAACAACATCTCAATCTAGACATGAATATATGTGGTATGTCTTTAAATTGAGATGTTTTATTTATGATTACCATGAACATAAATAAATTTATAAAAGTGATTAAATAGAGTATCATAATGAATTATTACATTCCTATCATAATGTTGTATAACCAAACTTCAATAATCCCTTGTTAACAGTAACCTTATTTATACACCATCATTGAAATAATCCAAAGAGAACTAATTTTAACAAAAAATTACAATATCACTAATAAATATTGAGTCTTATACATTCAAATAACCTTTTTAATTAATATTTTTAGAGAATTAGGAAAAAAATTATGAATAAATCCTATGTATTTATTATAAAATAGATAATTTTCCACTATAAGAAATAAATAATTCCACAATAAGACTTCTATATATCCCACAAATTGTCTATATAAGTTATTCTATTAGACTTATCATATGTAACACAATTATTTATAACACGTGGAAATTAAATTTAAAAAGGGATCATATAATGTGATCAGTAAGGCTAAATGTAAAATATTATGATAAATATTCACAAGTGATCATAAGATGAGCATAAATAACATGGTAGAAATAGATAGTAAAAAATTATGCCATAGTTGAAAGAAATTAAGATAAAAACATATCCATGGTGGAATTATCAGTAAATAAATTCTTGGATAATAATAACTGCTTCTTTATATATGAAATTAACAATTATAAACAACTAATTTCTTGTTATAAGATAATACTTCATGATATTATACATCATGATCTTTTATTCAGGGCCTAAAGTCTATGAAATATTCTGTTCTAGGATTATATACACAAAAATATCCAACCTAATTTATCTTATGATACCAATCAATGCGTCGATGGTCTAATAATACTGGTCCCCACCCAATGCTAATTAAGTCGAATGCATTAATTATTTTATGTAATGAATAAACATCAAAATAAAAAACCATCATTTCTTAGTAACCAAGAAATATCTCTATGAGATATATATATGGAATTCCAATAATTTTCCCCATGTTAATAAAATGGGTAACATTCTTTTTACCCATCTAATAAAATAAGGTTGATGGTTAAACAATATATAATAGAAATCCAAAATTTATCAATAATCATCCAAATTAAAATAAATATTAAATATATTTTCAATATTTAACCAATAAAAAAATTTAATATATTTCTAAGTATGAATCCAACACAATAACACCTTATAGAGTAATGGTATTTGGTTAACATAATAATATCCCAAATTGATTAATGTATAGATATCAATGTAAATTCTCTTTAAATAATGTAACAAAAAATAATATTTTCATAGGGGGAAATGAATTGGAAGAAAAATCATTCCAATAATAGAGTATGATTTGGAATGAAAAAGGTAGTGATGGATTTTTTCAAGTTTAATCCCTCAATAGAAAATAGCAAGATAGAATTTAGATAGTAATATATTTATAATATATACACCCCACAAATAATAAGTGGTAAATACTATTAATATTTCAATGAAACGAAATAAAGATGTATACACCCTTATAGTAATGTTAACATAAGAATCATAAGAATATGAGATAAACACTATAGCACCTATTTGATGATGATGTTGATATATTGTACATTTTTTCAATATTTTTTGGTAATGTCACTGAAAAATTTGAAGTAAAGGGTTCTTAAATATGTTTTTAAATAAGTAATTCAGAAAAATTATTCTCGAAGGATGAACCAATGGTGAAATTAGATCAATATATTGGAGATCTATCAACTTCAAAATGAAATCATATAGTGATGAAGACAATTTAAGAGTTTTTTCTCTCGAAGATAATGTATAAGAACATTGAATTGTTTTTATCTAATAGTAGTCCTTCTAATCAAATGATTTATGTGAATATAGATATACTATTTTAATATATTCGTGAAGATTTTAATGAATTAATGTTCACCCAATGATTCATAACATCTTCTAAATAATGAAATCCTTAAGGTAAAATCATCAAAAGTAAAGTTGAATAAACCAGTATGATTATAATTAAAAAAGAAAACTTAATAATTGATAATGTTATTATGATTCATTCCAAAGTATTGGGAGGTGACCTATACTATAAATTAAGAGTATCCACTAAAATTATGTAAAAGGAATTAAGTTTCAACTTAAAAAAGTATGAAGTGATGATTTTTTAGTTCAAGATATTATTTTGGTTGAGAATGCTTAATTGATCCTCAATGGTTCTAACATCATGATTAATAAAAGGTTATCATGACCTACATATATATTTAATCATGAATTTTTATTTAATAGATAGTTTGTAAAATGTTTGAATTATATAGGTTTTACAAAGTTTGACTAAAAAACCCATATAGTTGTGGTTATATGATGTTTGATCTCCAAGTTTATCATGATATGACCAGTCCTAGAATGATTAGATAGATATTCTTTTATCTCAAGTGGATAGAGTAGATTATATAGGAGAGTAAAAGGATGGATAAATCTGTGAAGTTATAAAGAAAATAAATAAATTAAAAGTCTCACTGGGCAATGTAATAAAATTAAATTATATTTTTTTGATAAGATTGATATACATATAATGCTTAAGATTACTTGATAGACATTAAAAAATTTATTCTAGGTGTAGAAATTTGTGATGTTTACTAGATGAAGTTACATAATTATAATCAAATGGAGATGAAGTCACTATATTGTGTTTAGTAAACCCAAATATTTATGAATTTTAATCTGACATAGGATGATCGAATGGATATGTAACAACTCGTTAGATAGATCGAGGTAGATAAAATTAAATGAGTCCATCAGTTGGAGGAGATATGTAAAGAGATCCTCATAAGGTAATCCTATGTTTATTTGACAAATATAATTAGAGAAAATGGAAAATAGAGAAAATTGGTGAAGAATTTTATGATGGTGGAATTATTTTCAATATTCATATATAGAGAAACATGGGAGTTTATACTCTAGAAAAATACTTGATAAATTTCAAGATAACTTCTATAATCAATAATTGCGAAGATACTGAAATAGAAATTCAATTACAAAATATTCATGAATGAAAGATCATGATTTTTTTCAATATTTGAGAAAGTTGTAAAGATAGTTGATTCTATGTTATTTTGTGAAACTAATGAATTCCAATACTGATATCATTTTAATGATATTAAATTTGTTCAATTCATGATTTGATTTACAAGGAAGATAAAAAAATCCTACTCATTCTAGACATATATAGGATGAAGATTTCTCATATAAAGAGTGGAATAACAATTGAGTTTCATAATGATTGATTGATGTATGGAGTGTTATTATTGGAAGTTCAGCAAGATCTCTTAACTGAGAACCTACATCATCGAAGAAAAATAATTTGATCGAAGAGTTACAGAGGAAGAAGTTACTGACAGAGTGGAACTATATGAACATGATCCAAAAAATGGTACACCCAAAACAATGTACTAGATATAGGCATATTATATAGAGGTTCATCTGATAGAAGAATTATATGACCAAAGTTGAATGGAATGATTTGTTCCAAATACATTATACCAGAAGAATAAGTACTATAATTCACAATCCATGAGACTGAGAGATATCGAATAATAACATATGAAAACGTGGATAGGCTGATGTGAATGTTATCCACAACAAATTATTATGAGGTATTCGATGAACCATCCATTATAAAGATCACGAATATTACATGAATTATAAAGGCTCAGTAAGAACAAATCCATCATTTATACCATTATATATCAGATGATTTTTGGGAGATAGATTACCTATGGGGAATAGAATAAATATCCCATAATTTCAAAATATATTTATTTATCTTGGTTAAGGGTTATTACTTATGACGAAACCTATCATCATTGATTGATATATAAGTTGATGAATCCATGAATCGATAATAGTTGTCATGGAAAATATGTGGTTATAACGTTGAAGATAAACCTTGTAAAAATCCATACTTTCTAGTTAATTTATATTATCAACATAGAATAAGGAAAATGGATGAGGGAGAGTTTTTAAATATCTATACATCCTAACTAAAAACATACGACCAATGAAATGAAAGTAACAAAGAGAATAAAAGCTGGTCACTCCTAATTCAACCCCTCTCTTGGTGACTACACGATCAACATAAGAATTATAATTGGTATCTAAGGGCAGCTTTCCTATATTTGGGTCTAAAATTTATATATTTTTGGTAATTTTTTCACAAATCTATATAAAGTGAATATTTTCTAATGTTGAAAAAAATATTTTTCTGAGAAAATAAGAAAGATATGTCAAAGGTGAACATAATAGATGATAATATAATTTGTGAAAATATTTATGTATTAGATAAAACTATGATGAATTTGAAGGGGGGCAGTAGATAAATAAGGAAGAAAGCCTTTTGATTTTTGAGGAAGGATTATCCAAAAATATAGGAAGTTATATTGACTGAAATATTTATTGAAAAAAATTACAATAAATCATTTGTAAGAAGAATAAGAAGAAGAATGTTCATGATTTTTTGAGTTTGAGTAAGTTGAATCTATTGATGTATTATATATTGAAGTTATGTATTACATAAAAAATTACCCCCATGTGGTTATCAAACAAATATTTTCCTTCATTAAGAGATATTATGAATATAAAAATATTGATGTGGAATTTTATGCAATAGAAAAAGATTTTTTAATTAAAATATGGTAGGGAATAAACTCTATAAACTCACTTAATATAGAGAATAAATTGTTTTAATTTATGAATAAATGTTTATCCTTTTATAATAAAAGTTTTATATGAGTTTTTGTAAGAATGGTGTTTTAAAGAAAGATTTTAAGGAAATATTTCATGCATTAAAATATAGTGTTGCAGTTATGAACTCTCATTTAAAAGATAAAGCTCGAAGAATAAAAGGGACAGAAAATTAGTACATTAAGAGAGTAAAACACGTGAGGAAAAAATTTAGAAGGAACCTATGTGTGACACCATAAATAAAATCAACGAGATTGTGAATCAATCAGTAAAATCCAATAAAGAAAACATCACGTTTAAAGAATAATTTTTACATAGTATTTTTAAATTAGAAGCTCTATTAAAAAAATATTAAAGAAAATATTTATGCAGTAGAGGATCATTACAATTTAATTGTTAATTTTAGGAATACTGAACTAGTTATCAAATAGAAATGAGAAAAGGAACTATATTGATTCTTGAAATTGTTGAGTAAGAGAAAAATACAAAAGGTAAATTTAGAATGTAGAGAGAAACTGTTTGACCTCAAAAGTTATATTTACAATTTAAATTTAATGTAACATGAGCTAAAGATGAGATGGATAAGTGTGAAAATTATTTAAGATTAATTTTCAAAAAAATCTAAGAGAAATTACATTTTCTAAAATAATAAATATTTTATTTCTTTGGGAAAGACTCAATCGAATGGTATGAAGAATATGAATCTATCTAAAGAAAAATATTTTTATATGATAAAAAAGTAACCTCATGTTTTGATGAATCATTAAGAACTAACCCCCTTATTTTTGTTACAGGTTATAGTTCTATAATAATATAGGTGAAGAATAATAAAAACCAACATATATTATAAAAATTGTAATAGGAAAACAAATAATAAAAAGATTTACTCAAGATTTAAATAAGAATAAAATAAATATATGAATGAAACATGTTTGAGAAAAAGTTTCTAAAATAAAAAATTCAACACAAAAAAAAGAATGAAAAGATTATTGTCTAATCGTGGAGTTATGAAATTTTTTAACACTGGTTATTTATTATTAGATAAATATTATATGGTATGAAGAAAAAATAAGGCCAACATTAAGGTCAAGAAATGTGAAAGGAAATGGAAACTTGGCTATGAACACCCAAACCTCATAGAAAATAAAAATATATAAATATTTAATAGCTATGAGTATCATGAAAATTAGGGTAGAAGCTATGAAATAAGTGTTTATGGTGAAGAAAAGAGTTAATTTACATCTACCAAGTATGCCTCAATAATGAATAATAGAAGGATTCCGATGAAGCTGAAGCTAAGTGAATGGAATATCGACTACAATTCTACTTTGATGAGTAAATAATATTGATCTATAAGGATGATTTAACAAATAATAATATTTTGGAGGATATAATTCCCAAGAAAATATAAAAAATATATTGAAAGAAATAACACTTCCTAGATAGTTGTAAACTCACAATAAATATTTTATATAGTAGATAGATTCATAAAAAATTATTTCAATAAATATGAGAATGAAACAAGAATATTTTAATGGTGGAAGAAATAACTAATGATGAAATTGAAGTACATCAGAATTTTCCTATAAAGAGTAACATACCATAAGAAGAGAGGTTCTGTGAAAAATAGGGGTTTTAAAGAAATATTATAATAATATGAATGTTTAAAAATATTCTTAAGGATTTCATGTTTGTATGGCTAAGAAACTTTTCTGAAATAAGGAAGTTGGAGGAACATAAAAGTAATATAAGTACATGTTTTTTTCAAGATGATTATAGTAAGAATCCCTCACATAATGTTAGAAGAAAAACTATGGATAATAAATCCATGACACCTAACAAAATTTCTACTTTGAAAGACAAGGGTGAATGAATGAATAAAAAAGAAGCTAATGAAAAGAATGTTTTTTGGTTAAGAAAATATTATCATCCCTATTTCTCTAATATAATACAATGAAAGATCTACCTTGTATAATTATATGTTTGAAACAATCTATATTGAAAATGGAACCGAAGGTGATGACATTCAGGGGGATCCATGATGTAAAAAAATTAATCTCGTCATTCTAGAATCATTATAATTTAATGTAGAAATTCATTCTACTTGACTAAGATGTTTCAATATCATATTATGAAAATATAGTTGATTGAATATTGATGTATCAAAAAGGAAATATATCTGAATGAACAATTTGAATCCACATTGAATTAAAATATATATATAAACAATGATTCTTTTATCCCTGAGGTAAGATGTCTATATTACCTAACACATATATAAATCAAAGTTTATATGAAAATTGAAAAATTAAATTATTGATGATAAAGTAACTATTACCTTTTATAGGGGAAAAAACTTACTCATTTTTATGATTAATAATTTTTGATAAATTTTAAAAGATGGATATAGAAAAGTTTTTTGAATGAAACTATAATATTTTATCCCTGTAAGAATATTTTATAAAAGTTAGAATCACCTAATAACATCCATGTAAAACATTAATTTTTGATTTAATCAAATTTTCCTCTACACTGAGAATATTTTAGGAAGAAAAATATTTGGTTTATATTGAGATTTTAACTTTATGGAATGTGATGCTATACTATCCTAATGATTTTCAAACCTCCCATTTGTTTCCACAAAAGAAAATTAGAGAAGATGAAAATGTTTGATTGATTTTACACCATACACCCAATATATCAATGAGGGGGGATAAAAAATTAATATCAAAAGGGAGAAAGAAAATAATTCCCTCAATAACTGTTCTCTTAATTGTTAGACGAAATGGAATTTTAGTTTAATTTCAATTAGGGAGATAAGAATATTATTTACATTAAAAAGTATTTGGTATTAAAAAATTATAATGTGGGAGATTATAGATCCTTTTGAATGATAATGTTAATGTTTTTTATTTATTTTCAAATATTGTAGTAAAGTTAATGATAATGTTTAAGGAAAAATATGCTAAGGATCATCCAGAATAGTATCATTGGAAGAAAATATTCCATAAGTATATACCAATAAAAGAAGAAGCTACAATGATGCTAGGTTGACCTAATTCTGAAGGATTTACCTCAAAAATTATATGTGATCATAGATATAGGGTTTCAATATCTTAATGATGTTTTAAAATTTTATCTTCACCAGAATATGAAAAATATTATTGAAATATTGAATGTATGAAGGTAAAACCATTAGAAGTAACGTTGAATGAACCATGAAGATCCAAAGGAAATTAACACTAATAAATGGACAACGTTATCATGATTCATTCCTGAGGATTTTTATGGTGAATTGTGCATTACATTAATATTTTATCTTATAAATATGGAAAAGAAATGAAGTTTTTTCATTATAAATTATGAACTGAGGAAGTTGTAGCGGTACAATGTATTTAGTCAAACAATGCTTTTCTAACCCCAATGCTTCTAATATTGTGATTACAAAAAATTTCATATATTTTAAAATAAGATTCACCCGTGATATTTACCGGATGATAAAGGCAATATAACTTTTAATTATAAAGGTTGTATAATTTTTGAGATACAATGTCATGGAGATATAGTTTAATGAATTTTGATCTCTGAAACAACCATGATATGATAAGACTAAAAATGATATAACAATGATTTTGTAACTCAAGTTGAATTATTTGATCAGATAGATGAGTATCAGATGGAAAAATATGTTATTTTTTTCTAGACAAATATTACTATGAACTTATACTAGACAGAGTAATTTGTTTCTATCAGAATTTTTTTTTGAATCTCACAAGATAAAGAAACATAAAGATCACCACACAAAAATTTACAATGTTACATTAGAAGTAGAAGTATATAACATTTATAAGATGAATAAATATATATAATACTGAATAGAGAATATTTATCCAAACCATGTTTAGCAAACTCATATCTACAAGAAATTTTATTAGATATAGGATGATAGGAATGATATGTCCTTACTCATCAGATAAATAAAGTGGGGTGATCATCTTAGAGTCCTTTCAATAGAAGAAACATGTAAATATAAATAGATAAATAATTCATAATTTTACTAGACCAAGATGATATAATGAAAATTAATTGATGGAGAATTCTTGTAGAATTTTTAGACAGAGAATTCTTGTTAGTATTATCGGATAGATAAACATGGGAGTTTATTCTATATACATGTCCTTAAATATATTTTTAGAAAATTTTGAATGTAAATAATATTGACATTGATTAATTTGTGGTTCAAGGATTAAATATATAAAAAATGATTACGATTGTCCATAATGTTTGATTAGTGTTCAAAGGCATTTAATGTTATGTTCTTCTGGACCTTCGATAAAGTAAAATATTGATATCTTTATAAATACATCAAAGGTAGTCAACTCATTAATTTATTTAGAAGGATGTTAACACAAAATACCAGGCATTACTTATATGTATTATAGTATGATTAAATATATAAAGTGAATAATACCACTTAATTTTAGTACTGATATTTTGAAACATGGTGTGAAATTATTATATGTTCAACCTGATCCCCCAACTAGAAATACTTTTTTGAAGTAGAAGAACAGAATGATAGTTATATGAATGATGATGTTTTGGGTTGAGAAGAAATATGTGGAAATGAACTAAATTGAGTCATGCCAAACACATAATAATAGATCGAGGTGTATTATATAGTGTCACATTCGCTAAAGGGATTACCAGACTAGGGTTAAACAAACTGACAGGTACCTAACAAATTATACTTGATTGATAAGTTAAAAAAAACCGATTATAAAGAATAAGAGATTTGGAAGAACATTATACTTGAATAAAGAAATATATGTTGACATAGATGAAATATAAATATATTATCTTGATTCATTCGATTAATTTTCAATGAGTATTTTTGACAAGATAACTCGAAGATCAACTATATGATATAGTATAAAATTAGTATAATTTTATATTATAGTGAATTATATTGGTTTAAGGTTGTTTCCTTCCCACACCACTTGTAATATATGGCTGATATGTAAGTGGAAAATCCATGGCTCATTGAAATGTTTCAAGGTAAGGAGTAGGTTCCCACATTTAGGATAAACCTTATAGAAATACCTATGTGTTTTTACTGTAAATTATTTTCATTCTATAAGGAAAAATTCATGAGTGGGTGTCTTAAAATTTCAATATATATTAACTAAAAATTTAGTTTTGACAAATTTAAAGTATATAATTAATATTTGGTCACCCATGATTTACCCCCACCCGAGGTGTGTGATGAACCAGAATTATATCAATGAGATTTGCCTTCTTTTGTTTCTTTAATATTGTATAGATCACATAAAATAACTTATATAACACTATAAAATTTTAAAAATGAATAATGAAGTAAATATGAGGTATTTTTAGATGGTAAGGAACCTATACTAGAGAAAAGGTAACATCATCATAGGAATAGAAATGTTACCCTTATGAATTGTAAAAAATCCTATAGAAAAGTAACCTCAACAATGAAAGTCTAAATAAAATTTTCATATCCTTTAAATGAAAATATGATATAATTATATCATGGTATATGTAAATAAATATTTTAAATATTACTAGTTAAGTGATGGTAGATTCTATAAGATATAAATATTTAATTACATATTATAATTAATGAATTAATTTAAAATAAAATGGATTTTCATAAAATTGATTTATAAATCAATATTTGGTTTTATTATGATATTATGATAATTTTATGAGACCTTAGATAATTTTTTAGAGTGTTATAAAACGAGTAATAATTTTAAAAACTGTATTTTTCGAGTAAATAATGATTTCAATTAAAAATAAATTTCTCATATTTAGAAAATTAATTTCATAAAATGGTGTTAATTTTTTAATTCTAAATATCAAAAAATTCTTCAGGTGAATATTTTGAATTTTTCTAAAATAGTAGAATTTTTATGAATAGTAAAATATGGTAACTTAGGGTATAAATACATTATAAGTTAAATAAACTATTCCCTGAGTCATGAATAAATTAAGAACCATAATATCTTACATATGATAATTATTTTAGTATATTTTATGAAAATTATCAAATTATTCATAGTCCTGAGCCAAAATAAAAAACAAATTAATAAAATCTTCAAACATCTCCCCTCTCCTCTACTATAATTACCACCCCTCACCACCACTTGTCATAACACATATAACACTTTAATCCTATCTCAATTATACAAAAATAAACTTCCCATGTCACTTCCACACGTTCATAACCTCTTTGTATCACCAAAACATTAGAAATAATCCATTTAAGGAGGTTCTCATAGAAGAGATTTCAAAAGGTAAATCCCCTTTCTTTTTTTTAATTTCCTTTCAATTTCCTTTTTCATTTCATATCCTCTCAACACCTTCTACTTAAAAATTATCATGATAAATCCAGTAAAATCTATTCACTAGAATCATATCATTTAAATGTAATATTCTTCCTCAAACTCTTTTCTCTCTCTCACTTTTATTTTAAAAACAAAATCATCATTCGTTAGGTGCCAATTTACAACCTTCATGGATGATGAATTTTCTTTCTTCAATTTCTACATAAAGGCATGTAATGAAACTATTTTTATGGATCATATGGACTATTATATATTTAATAAAACCCTTTTAATGTTGTTTATTTAAAATATTTACATAATACCAAATGGTAAAACAAAATGGGTTCATTATGAACAATAACTGTTGTAATAATCTAAAACATTATCACTAAATGTCTTGTCTAGTGATTCATCCTTATACCATGTAAAAAAATGATATATATTAACATTAACACTTCTGTATGCCTATCAATAACAAATAATTCTAATTTTGGAAGAATTATACACATTTTACATTAAAATCATTACATATAAACAAGATAACTGGACATGAAAACCGTGAAAACGAATGCTCACGAGCAATAAAATTGTATATTAAAACTCATCAAAAAGATATAAGTGTAATTAATAAAAAATAAAAAATAAAAAATGTGTATATAATGATATTAATTGTTTAAATAATGTGGTTAATTTTATTATCAAGCACATTAAGGTCTAGTGTAGAACACATTCAGACATAATGTAATGGTTTTCTTCCCGAACCACTATTTTCATTATTGTTATTCTTTATTTATCTATAGACCAATGTAATTATTTATTATGTTAATATTATTAATTTAAATTGTATTTATATGTTCCAAAATCATATATCCATATTATTTTATGATTATTTTATGGGATAATAAAATTTTTACAGGGTTCCATTCTAATTTCATTCAGATACGTAAGCCGGATTATAGGGAATGTCTCAGTTTCTTACACCTTTTCACGTGACATCACTAATATGTTTTAATATGCCTTTATATTTATAAAATCACTAATTTTTTCATGAAAAATGTAATTTTTTGATTTTTTTTATACAAACAATCATGAAAAATTCAAATTATTTTACCAAAATAACTCTTCTTTGCAATGTAAAAAAGGGAATTTATATTAAGAATTCCTCGATGATTTTATTATATTATATTAATATATTTAATAAATTTTTTCAAAATTTATTACTTATTATGGTTTGTATCTTATTTTTATCATCCACCATATTTTATTAAAGGTTTTATGATCATATTGATTATAGATGTTCTATCTTGATTCCATTCACCATACTACTCAGAATGGTTAGTGATTATGTTTATAGATTGGGGAAAGCTATTTGAACTTCATATGTATATATTTTTTAGTTTTATCCTGGTTAATATGAGTAATTCATTATATATAGTATGTAGTGGGTGGGGATAATTATATCCCCTTAGTTCATCAATATGTCTCATGAGACAAACTAGATCGTGTTTTTACCCATTATGTATGGTGTTTTGGTTTGGCCTTGACAGCAAGATTATGATGTCTTACATTATGCATTACCTAATTAAAAAACTATTAATGTATTGTACATGTGATTATTATACTAGTCTAATACCCATGATTGCATTTTATTATGGCATTATTTAATCAGGTTTTATTCCTTCCATATTATGATCATGATTATGTTTTAATGGACTGTATACTTTTAGTTATTTAGCATGCCTGATTATTTATGGTCCCTTCATATTAAGTAACCTTACATAGAATATAATCTCACCCCATTATAATGTTTTTTTAACTCCCTAGGATGAGAATATGTATATTTTGAATAAATTTTTGGGATTATTTAGAAGTCATTAATGTTTCTAAATAAGTTGTTAGGTTTTAATTTATTTAATGTTGATTTTTTACAATTATATATGTATCTTTTTTTTAATGCTACTGAACTATTATGTTCTTTGCTATTTGATTCCATGTAATCCTACCAATTTAATAATGTTTGGCACCGAATCCAGGCTACTAGGGTTGGGTCTTTATAATTAGTATCAAAGGAAGCTTAATATAATCCCAGAAACTCTATATTGAAAACATATATTAGGGAACAAGGCCATAATATATATTTTGAAGGTAAAAATAGTATAAAATCCTAAATTCTTGGAAATGTTGATATTATGTGAGCCTCTCTAGAAATAAATCCTTATATGGATACTACTTGTGGACATGATTCTAGAACATATTTACGAGGGGTAACAACTCTGACAAGGTGTCCTAGGCCTAACTTGGGGTAAACTAGTACATAAAAATGGGCCTCATTATACACATGGTTTTAAATTCCAAGGGTATATTATTAGGATAAGTCACATTTTATTTATAGATAATTATAAAGGATTTAAAAATAAATATGTACTCATGGAAACCATGTTTATTATTATGAGATTAGTTATGCATAAAAATTAATGTTATGTTAAGTTTTTTTCTATTTTGAGATTATACATTATGATTTATTACCAAATATAGTGTATGAAATTATTTAGAAATGGTGCATAGTGAATGTAATGGAAACTATATCAATGCATATATCCCATGTAATGATTTCCCTTTTATGCAAGATAATGTTGTCAGTATTGGTGTTGTAGATAGAAATGAGAATATTAAAACTATATTGGGATAGCTGAATCAGGATATAAACAATAAACTTACCTGTATGTAGAATCATGATCCAAAAATTGGAGGATAAATTATGTACTTATTTATGTGACAAAAACCCCCATCATTTAATGGGACTACAAAACCATTTTTTTCTTAGTAGTGGATATGTTATTTAGAGAAGATATTTCTTGATTTTGGAATTATCAATGGGAGAAGGTTTACATGGATATTTATCATCAATCAAACGATTCAAATCAATGTTTTTCACTTATCCAAAACAAAATGGAGGAGGAAGAAATTAAAAGTATGGAATGGAGGTATTCTAAATAAATTTCCCTATAAAAATATTTTCCTCATGAACAACGATTGGATATGGAAAGGAATTTATTGAATCTAAGAGAAAAAAGGAGGATGAGAATATTTCAAAGTATGAAGACAACCGTACAAGGTTGGAAATTCATTCCATGGACTACGTATGTAATCTAAAGAGTAAAACTAATCGATTCATGGATTTTTTAAAATAATTCCTCTGAATGAAACTAGTCTTTCAAAATTTCTCACCATATGACTATATAATATCATGGGATATCAATAAAGAAAGATATTACTCAAAGTGATATGAATTCAATGTAATAGAAGAGAACAAGAGGGCTATTGAAAACTCTGGAAAAGAAAATAAGGAAATAGGGAAGAAGGGAAGATTTAATTTTCCATCATATAATAATTATGGAAAGAAACACCTGGAAACTTGCTTATAGGGTATGGGGTTTTTTACAAGTGTGGAGAAAAAGAGAACCAATCCTATTATTTTAAGGTAATGATATAATATACCAATGTTCAATTATACAATTTAAAATAGATGGGACATTTTGAAAAAATTTATCATATGCGTCAAGGAAACATTCCCCAAAGAAGTCAAAGGGAGAAAAGACAAGCCTATGTGGTCACAACTAATGACATTGACGTTCATACTGACGTGGTGTCATATACTTTAGTCATTTCCTTAGACAAAGAAAATGATTTATTTGATAATGCATCCTATAATTCTTTTATATCATCCACGTTTTCCATAAAAATATATATTTTAAATTTGATTTAATAAAGGATTTTTCAGTAAAAAACTTAAGGGAAGTATCACTGTAACAATGATGTGTCGATCCATTACCTTTATTAAACATAAAAAAGCCTTAGTTTCTGACCTTATAATCATACCAATGATTGATTTTGATATAATACATGGTATGAATTAGCTTTCAAATTATGATGTGAAAATCTAAGGCAAGAAAAATGAAGTTACAATTTTTAGAATGATATAGAGTCCCTTATATTTTGAGCATACACCTGTCCATATTATTCATATATAGATCCACCCCCAATATCTCTACTAAATACAAGTCTTGGAGAGGAAGAGAACCCAATATCTATGGATTTGGAAACAAATCTTCAAATTTATTATGTACCTATTATGAAATAATAATATGATGTCTTTCCAGAGGATTTACCTAGAAATCATAAAAAGTGTGATATTGAGTTTTCTATTGGTTTATTTTCTAATGAAAGTCCTATATCAAAGACTCTTTATAGAATAACCATAGTGTAATTATTTGATCTAAAGGAAAAAATATTGGAATTGAGTGATTAGAGATTTATTCACCCTAACTTGTCTCCACAGGGATTCCATATTCACTTTATCAAGTAGAATAACTAATCCATGAGGCTATATATTGGCTATAGGGGAAATCAATGCTATAATGATAATGAAAAAGTATCATCTTCCCTGAATTGATGATTTATTTCATCAACATTATAGAGTTTAATATTTTTTCAAAGACTGGACTTTGATCTGAATATCCTCAATTACATGTGAGAAAAGAAGATATTCCAAAGATAATATTTCAAACTAGGTAAGGGAATTGCGAGTTTATAGTAATGCCTTTTGGACTGAATAATGCACCCTATATTTTCATGGATATAATAAATATAGTTTTCAAGGAGTATCTTGGTGAATTTGTTGTAGTATTTATTGATTATATCTTTGTATACTCCAAAAGCTATGAATATCATGAGAATCACTTGGGAATTTTTCTGAAGACTCTTAGAAGAAATTCTTTATATGGGATTTTCAGAAAGTGAGATTTATGACTTCTAATGGTTTATTTTAATATACATATTGTCTTTAAGGATGAAATCATAGTTGATCTTGTGAAGGTAAAGGATGTTCAAGAATTACCAACACTAATGAAAATAACCGATGTACGTAGTTTTATTGGTTTAGATTGTAATTATGGGTTCTTGATTAATAGATTTTCTTGATAGCTAACCCATTAACCCAGCCTAGAAATAAAGGAGTTATGTTTTTATTGAATAACGAATGTGAATAATGTTTTTAATAATTGAATAGGAGATTATTGACTTCTTTGATATTGACTATACCATTGGGAAATGGGGGATTATTTAATTATAGTGATCCATAGAAAAATTGACTTCGCTATGTATTTATTCATAATGATAGAGTTATTGCCTTTGAATCAACAGAGATTAAAACTCTTGAACAGAACTATCTAACTCATGATCTTGAGTTAGAAGCTATAATATTTGTTCCAATGATAATGAGACACTATCTATATAGTTAAAGATGTGAGATATATAAGGATTGCAAGAGTTTGAAATATATATTCTCAATGAAAGAACCCGACATGAGGAAAAGGATATGGCTCAAGCTACTCAAGGATTATAATTGATCAATACACTAACACCTAGTGAAGGAATATAAGGTATCAGATTCTTTGATTAGGAAGTATCATGGAGTCCTGAAAAAATTGAGGATTGAAAACGATCCTATGTACATGGATCTTGATAAGTTGAAAATTAAAATAATCATGGAAGGTGAAAGATAATTACTTTTTCAACTGGTTTCCTAACCATCATTATTGGAGAGAATAAAGCTTCTCATGATAATGATGAAAACATTCAAAAGAAAATTAATTTTGAGAAATATGGGAAATTTTCAGACGTCGTTTGTGAGGATGGAATTATGAAATTTGGTTGGAGGCTATGTGTTCCCCATATACTCAAACTAAAAAGGGAGTTATTATATGATGTCCATAGATCAGATTTATCTACACACCATGGTTGCACTAACATGTATAGAGATACGAAGGAACATTATTGTGGGATAATATAAGGAGGTAAATTGATGAATATGTATCAATATTTTTAGTATGTCAATAAGTGATGTCTAAAAGGAAACATCCTAAATCATTTAGGCAACCCTTTCCTATTCCTACATGGAAATGGGATGACATCACTATGTATTTTATCACTGGATTTCGAAAAACACCAAAAATGTATGATGCAATAGGGGTAATTTGTTGATCAATATACCAAATATTCACATCCCCTCACTATAAGGTAACATTTCCCACTAGATCACCTTGCACGACTCTATATTAGTAAAGTTTTAAGGCTTCATGGAGTAACTCTATAAACATTTTCTAATCTTAATACATGATTTTCAACAAATTTTTTGAAAAGTCATCAAAAATCATTGGATACAAAGCTTTATTTGGGTACTTCTTATCACCCTCATATGGATGGTCAGTTAGAAAGGACGATCCAAACATTTAAATACATGTTGAGGTCATGCTCAATTGAATTTCATGTTATATGGGATCAATATTTAACTTTATTTGAGTTTTCCTACAATATTATTTTCCATTCAAGTATTAAAATAGAAATATATGAAGCATTATATTGAAAAATATATCATAAAAAACTTGTTGGAATGATTTTGGGGAAATTAAGCTTATAGGACTAGAGTTTGTGGGTGACAAAACATCATATATAGAGACTATTCAAACCAAAATAAATGTTTCATAAAGAAGGAAAAAAATCTATATTGATAATCAAAGGAAGAATTTGGAATTTCAAGTGGGAGAACATGTTTTCATGAAATTATCTCGATGGAGGGGTGTTATATGATTTTGATAATGGGAAACTAATCCTCAGATAGATTTGTCCTTTTTAAATTTTAGAGAGAATCAGAGCTCTAGATTATCATTTGGAAATGCAGCCTAGCCTTTTTAAGGTACACAATGCATTCCACATCTATTTTTTAATGAATTACATGTCGAACCCAACACATTTACTCACATATGAAGGAATAGAATTGGAGCCTGACTCATCTTATTGTGAAGAGCCTAGCTAGATTCTAGACACTGAAGAATAGGTATTGTGGAATATGATGACAAAGCTAGAAAAGGTAGTTTTGAAAAATCATTAAATTGAAGAGGAAATGTGGGAGCTATAAGAGATTATGATGAAGAACAATACAAGTCTATTTACAGGATGATAACCTAGAAATTTAAAGGTTGAAATTTTTGTAGGAGGAGAGAATGTAATGACCCATAATTCAATCAATGATATTTCCATTCATTATTTTATTTTATATATTATAGATCAAATAAAATAACATATAGAACCTAACACAAACATTATAAATTAATAATGAATAAAATAAGAGGTATTTCTAGAATATAAGGAACATATACTGATGAAATAGTAACATAATATTAGGAATAGTAATGTGACCATTATGAATGGTAAATTGGATAATAGAATAGTAACCTCAACAATGTAAGTATAAATGAAAATTTTCTATCATATCGATGAAAATATGATATAATTATATCATGGTATAAAAAAATATTTTTTTAGAAAATACAAATTAAGTGTTAGAGTTTTTTTATGTCATAAATATTTAATTAAAATATTAAAATTAATAAAAAAATTAAACTAAAATTCCTTATCATAAATTTTATTCATGACAAAATATTTTTTTTCTTATCATTTTAGGATAACTTAATAGGACCATAGTCAATCTTTTTGAGTTATAAAATTTGTTACAATTTTAAAAACTGTATATTTTGAGTAAATAATTATTTTGAATAAAAATAATATTTATCATATTTAGAACATTATTTTTATAAAATGGAGTTCATTTTTGAATTCTACACATCATAAATGGTTAGGCTGAATTTTTTGGATGTTTCAAAAATACATGAATTTTGGGTGAAGTATAAAATACAGTAATTTACAGTATAAATACATTATATGTTAAATACACTATTCATTAGTCATGAAAGATGTAAGAAAAATAATCTTTAACATCCCTTATTTATTTTAACAAAATTCATAATAGTTCACAACTTATTCATAGTATTGATCCAAAATAATAAAAAAATTAATAAAATATTCAAAAATAACCTCTCTCCTCAACTATAAATTCCACCCCTCACTACCACTTTTCATCACACATATATGGCTATAATATTTTCCATGCTATGCCCAAATACCATTCCCAATTCTCTCCCCATTTATAGGTGATCTTGTTCTAAAAAATATACCAAAACCGATCCCCTTAAGGTGTTTCTCAAAAATAATAATTCAAAAGGTAAATCCCCCTTCTTTTCTTTTAATTTCTTTTTAATTTCAATTTCCATTTATTATCTTCTTTTCAACTCCCCTATCAAACTGAGAATAATAAATACAATAATATATATATACTGTAATTATAACATTTCAATGCAATATTCTTCCTCAAACTACTTTCTCTCTCTCTCTCTCTTTTATTATAAAACCAAAACCATAGTCTATGATATGCTGATTTACAACCTTCATTGACGAAGAATTTTCTTTCTTCAATTTCTCATTCAATTTTGGTAATGAAAACATTTTTATTGTCACAAAAGACTATAATATATTTCTTATAACCATTTTCTATTATCTATATAACATGTTTAAATAATATTAAATGATAAAACAAAATGAGTTTGTTGTGATCAATAACTGCCATAATAACGTAAATGATTATCACTAAATTTATTATCTAGTGATTCAACCTCATAATAAATAAAAATGATATATATATATATATATCTATCTATTCACACAACTATATGTTCATAAATAACATATAATTCCAATTCAGGAAGAATTATACCGATTTTACATAAACATCATTACTTATAAATAATCAAATTGATTATGAAAACTATGAAAATGAATGCTCATGGAAAATAAAATTGTATCTTATAACTCATAAAAAGGATATAAGTGAACTTAATAAAATTAAAACAAATAAAATAAATGTATTTAATGTTATATGATCGTTTTACTAAGAGATTAGGTTATCAAATTACCATAGGTAATCACATGATCATGTGATCTATGAGTCATAATTAAATCAAGAGTTGTTTCAAATTGTTTTTGTGATTTTTAAAAGACCCTTTATAATTACTTTTCGAATTTTCAAGTGGAATTCATTTAGATATCCAAGCTCTCCAAAGCTCCAATTCATTCATATAATTTTTTTTTCTATGTCCTTATACATTTTTTTCTTCTCAATATGATTTTTGGAGGGAGTATAGATATCATCCCTCTACAATTATTTCACTTCACACACTATGAAATCCATGTACATGGTCTTAAGTCGGAAGAATGGTGGTTCACAAAAGTTACCTAGAGATCGTACGCTGTGTGTGATCAATATACACATAACTGGTGATGTTAATTGGTGCATCATGTACGGAAAAATTATTGTGAGAGGTTCCAATCATGGAAAACTTTAATTTGTTATCAACTGGTTGACCTGCTTATCATGGGGAAGTCACATGACTCTAATGGTCATCACATAAAGAAAAACATTCACATGGAGGCCCTACCTCAAACAGTTATGGTTTCATGATACCCATGGGGTTAAAAAATAAAATATCTAGGGAATAATATAAAAAATAAATATCATATGAGAACCATATCATATAATCCCCCCTTCTCCAATTCTTGGGGTGTTGTTTGAACCAATTTTGGGGGAAGATGGTCGTGAAACCCAATCACATGGTCCTTAAATGATCATGTGATCTAGGAATAAGATGTTACATTTATTATCATCCATTATACCAAAATATAACATTATTTTAAAGTATTCCACCTACTTTAATTTTACAACGATCATTTGGAAGGAATTATAAAATAATCCACTTGAAAAAAATATAGAAAAATATGGGAGGACTTTGTTCTAGGGAAGTAAATACATGCCAATGTCCCTAGACTCTAACCTATTAGTATTCAATGTTAATTTTTCTATTCTAGGTTACTATTGGTATTCCATGAAATGTACTATAAATTATAGGGTATGGAGAATTTCATTTCACGTGCAACTTAATAAATTGGAAGCTTTATATTTTCTTATGTCATCACATGAATACTTCACAAGATACCTATTTCATGTGACTATTCTATGTGATTAAACTATTTAATTTCATCATATGATGTGTTGACATTACAAAAATATGTAATAAAATTATGCTATGTCATTTTTTTCATAAACCATGAACATATTTCATGCCCATTCTATTTACGTGATTACTTACAGTTCAGACGATCGCATAATTCATCAAGGGTCATTTGATTCATGTGATGATTACCATGAATCATTTAACTCTATCATTTAAAAAAAATTCAAATTCAAGTTCGACCAAATTAAACTAAAAATGAATTCCAAATTTTTTAGGTAGATTTCTTTAAGAATAGATGATGGGGTAGTTGTGACTCATTAGAGTACCAAGATCAGAACTGTATACACCGATCAACACACAATAACTTAGTCTACTCAAGAACATCATACAATCATAATGGGGAAGAATTTGTTGGAGTTTCAAATGTTTTATCAGTTTTCCTTAAATAAGTTTTTTCTATATTATGAATCCCTAATTTTCTACTTCTGTTAGGGATCATGTATTCCTCATGGATCTTCAAGATCTACAATATATTTTAGAAAACATTTCATACATGGGTTACATCACTCTTGAGAACATCCACTCTTATGGGTATATCATAAATAAGTTTCAAATATTTAAAGGGTTATTTCCTGATTTTGACCTTGAAATTCATTTTTAACAATCAATAATTTGTAATTTAGTATCCATCAATACGTTTATTTGGTTATCCTATTGGGATATCCTATCAGGAAGAAGCTTTAGAATGGACAGGTATATCCCTTCTAAGAGTAACATATTTCGATATATTTTGCAGCTAATATCAATAAGATAGGTGTATTTTATTTAATCTAGTTCTCCTAAACCAATGTATATTGAACCAAATTTCTAATCAAATATCTTGTTAGTTGATAGATCCCAGATATGAATACGTTCCACTATTAATGTGGAAACATTACCATCAATCTCTGGGATGTAGAGAA
Organism: Viscum album; assembly: GCA_963277665.1. Classification (NCBI taxonomy): domain Eukaryota; kingdom Viridiplantae; phylum Streptophyta; class Magnoliopsida; order Santalales; family Viscaceae; genus Viscum; species Viscum album. The sequence goes on from OY728156.1 coordinate 541,070,755, forward strand.
TATTTTTGGAACACTAATTCTGGGTGATATGTATGATGATTTTATCACTCCCTAATCTATATAAAATGATACATAATAAACTCTACCAATACCAGTGGAGTTAATAAATTTTTCCATGAAGGTCCTCGTAAAGGATGAATATCTTGGGGCTGAAGTGACCTTCCAAAAATGGGATGAAATGTTTATCAACAAATCCCATTATGATACCCCAATCAAGAATCCCAAGGACTAGAAATCATGAAGATATTATTTGGAATAAGATTACTATTGGAAAATTGTTTAATAATAGTGATTCAATGATTTGGGGTGGAAGGTTACTTCCTAGGCTGACCAACCTATCTAGCTATATTGAGCGGGTACTTGATCCAAACCAAAGACAAGGGTGGATAGAGGGTCTCAACATTCATGATGGTGTTGATAGTTGTAAGAAACATGAACATAAACTTATAAATCCTTGTGCAGTCCATGTTATTCATCCTGTTTCGCTACCTTTATAGTTTAAATGCCCCATATATTTTTTTGCAACTTACAAGTGATATGAGTATGGGTATGGGAATATAAGGCTAGAAATGAATTTTTTGGAACTTAAGAAATATTTTTTCTTGGTTTAGTCCATTAATCTATAAAATTAATGGAGTTTATATTTCTATACTAAGGAATTGGAAAATAAGGAGTGTGATGAACATGCATGAACAACTATTCATCATGTTATATGAGGTTCCCACAGATACGATCAATGATAATAGTATGGGTGATTCCAAGGACTGGTCCTATTTTATATCCATTCATGAGGGTACCTAATATGATAATATTTATGGTAGGATACTTTGTCAGATTTATGCACCCTACTAGTTTGGGTGAATGTTTTGGTGTGCTCGAAATGGATGACTTGCTCCTCCCCATGTTTGGTTAGAAAGGCATCTGATGGTGGATCACCAATTTTGTCTGATGTTCACTGGGGAGGAGAATCAGGTTTAGGTGAACTTCCCCATAAATAACATAAATATTACTCTTTACAATTCATTTATTGATGCCCAGATTTGGTCATACCAAAATACGAAACTTGATGTATTGGTGGTGAGTGTCACAAATCTACCAACAAAGTCTGAGGTTGAGTGTGCATGGTATTTTATGCAATAAAAAAACTATAGAACTGGTAGGAGTCCATAATCTAGTAGGTCATCATATATAGAGATTAATTTGATGAAAATGAGGTATTTGGAATCATCTCTATCATCGAGCAATGCTCCAATAGAATCCATGATAGTGGATGGAGTGCTTGCAGATAAAGATTTAGCTAGAATAGAACATGCTATGGATTTTTTTTTGATTCCCATTTCAGTCAAAAAATTTTATAACTGAATAAAATTGACATCTTTTTTATTTCCATGAGGTTGTTAAGTGAAAATAAGGTGGAGATAGAGGGTTTCTCTTTCATTACCACTCCGGATGATATTTTCCTTGAAAGGAGGACCACTGAGTTCAATGTGTTTCTCTAAGACATCGATGTGGAAATTCATTAAATTTGGAGGTAATCCTAAAATAATTTTATTTTATACTTTATGTTATGTTCCATTTTAGGACCCATAAATTTTTAATGTAATACATGGTCTCCATTCCTCTAACATGACCTCTAACATTCGATGAGGTCCATGAATAGAACAAAAAACATAGTTCCAAGTACATATGGACTTGAAATTCACAATTTTTTCACTAGTTCTCATGGATTTTGATCTGGAATAGGCGAGTGTGCTTTTGGAATATCTTTATATGGGTATCCATTCTTCTTATGAATGTTACAAGGTGGAGGAAATAATAGATGATGCTATGAATTTCTATTAAATAGGATTTGAAGCCTATATCATGTTTTCTAATATCTTATATACTTATATAATTTCATGTAGAATATCATAATACATTTGTAGAAGAGAAATCATCTTTTCCTAAGGGTCTCTTAGAACTAAAATATACAAAAGTTTCCCCATAGGTCAAGGATGTGGTGGTATACATAACTTCTACCATGAGTGATGAAGGTAAATCATGATGGATAACACATTTTTGATTATCTAGAAACATTATTTTTCAATTGACTAACCAAAATTGTGTTCCCTATTTCAAAATCCCTTCTTGATATTTTAGTGGTCCCATATTCCCTTGATTTGGTGTCCCACCCAACGAAAGTAACCAAAGTACGCGCTAAGGGAAGTAAGTATGAAACCATCTCTTAGCAACTTGGTTTGGGTATATCTTTTTTTCTTCAATTGGTCATGGTTTCATTCTCATAATAATCCATGTTTCATCAGAATAATATGTGTAAGGTTACAACTAGAGTCTTTTTGAAGAGGTCGCCATTGAAGGGTTTAAGGTCCATTTGGTCCACCTTGAATACATTCTAAACACACTTTATTACGGAGGGTGTGACTAACGAACCCTTTATTCTATGTCAATGGATATTGATACCATAAGGGAGAATTAAAGGGACCTTAGGGTAAGAATATTTACAGAATAGTCATTTATTGAGTCAAGAAATGTCGAATTTAGGCTCTGAGTAAGGACACTCAATATTCAAAAAAGTTAAATACTCTCTAGATATTGGTCAATTATGGGAGTGCTAAATATTTTATTCTTCAAAAGGAGATGTATTTTCTTCAATAAAAGATTGAAGCTATAGAGAAGATGGTGGTATGGTTGAAGAATCCTTTTAAATATAGGAAAAGGTTTGGATTGATGTTATTTTCAGTGAAGATTCAATATGGTAGGTTGTAGATATAAGGGCAATTATAATTGGGGAGTTTCACCAATCCATCACCTCACTCGATCAAAAACAGGTGCTTATTAACGGGTCTTCAAATACTTGTTTTCATGTATTTGTAACTCCTAGGAGACCTTTTTTTTGGAATTCTAGGAGAGATTTCATACTGTGGAGGTTCCTCCCTTCACATTGCATTATTAATGAATTAAAATTTTTTATCTTCTATGTTATACTGTTTATTTTTTCTTCTTCCCTTTATTAAATTCATCATATCTTGATGAATTAATATTTCAAAAATTAAAATAAATCGTTAATCTTATGAAAATATCAACTTGACCCAAACCCAAGATGAAACATTCTAACTTCAATTATTCCTCTAGTATGTGGTCTATATATAGATACCAGTGTGAACACCATCATTGATATAGTAGGAACTGTCCATTAAAAACAATGAGGATTTTTTTGTTAAAAAGTATGGATTAGATTATTATTTCATATTGAGTGAGTTATCTAAATTTTTCCTCAGCAAGGGGACTAGATATTATAAAGTTACTACTGATGGGGCTATATAAAGGTCACCATATGATTTTTATCTTTTTAATTTTTTTCTAGGTTTCATATAGTTAAGGAATACCGGGCATGGGATTGAATTTTTCTTAGGAAACCCATTATGGGTTTTTGACATAATGAGCTTTATACATATTTTCATTTCTTAGTGCACAGTTTTTCCTTGAATATTTAATGTGTGTGTCTAGAGAGGTAAGACTCGACTTTTTCCTGGATTTTTTTATATGGGTTTTGAATCTAGTGGGTACTATTACCTTTACTTAGGTGTTCTAATGTAATGGAGGTCAGACTATTATAGTTGATATTTCATAATGAACAAAATTAACCAATTAATTATATTTTCTAAGGTTTTATAGATTACACCTCATGTTTATATCATTTATGTTCATATATCTTGGACCCCATGTTGTTATATTTTAAGTTCATTTATATTTAACAATATGTTGGAATAGAATAATGTTCCTTTCATTAGTGGATCATAGTGAGTGTGAAGCATGTATCAAAGTTCCTGAATTAGGATGGCTGTATGAGATAAACATGTTTGGGATGATCCTGAAACAATATGGGGTGATGTGTTCTGCTAGATAATTTTAATAGAATATAGGGATCATAACAACTTTTTTGAAAGTTTTAGACACCTCTGGATGGAACGCTATAGGTATCATATGTAAGAAATAGGCGAAGACATGAATATTCTAGAATAGGGTCTCTTGATGTGGAATACTCAATACCTATGGTCAAAAAATAATTAATTTGGTATTCAAATGCCCAATACATTAATTAGGTCATGGATTATGAGTATTCATGAAGTGTTTAGGAATATTTAATAATTTATTTGATCATAATGAATGAAAATTAAAGAATTATATTGACAACATTTATCCTTAATTTAGGAATAGTTATGGAATATTTAAATGTAACATTGATGATGTCAAATATACTTTAATTGATGGAATATCGATTGTGTAAATCATGACACAAAAACTTTAAACCCAGCAATGTTGAAATAGTGATGGCATGCAGTTGATTATTGACAAACACAATGAAGTTTCATGGTTTGTTTTGATGTGTCCAGGTCTGATATGGTTTATAGGAACCTTTTGTAAGGTAAATATAATTTATGGTGATCGGTTTAGGGCTCTAATGTTGGAGAAATGGGAAGACAAGCATAGTACAATAGAGAGTCCCTTAAAGTTTTGGAAACTATTTTCCAAGGGTCGTAAAAGGTTTGAGAAGATTCAAACACATGAAAAATGAAGCAGGTCATTAAGAAAAGGACATACTGGGAGGTTTTTGAATCCAAGTGATAATTTATTAACTATCTTAAAATGTTACATTCAGTTTATGGTCATGAATCTCGGAGCATAAAGTGTGAGGTTTAGGTTCATGCGATGAGGAACCCCAAAATGATCAAGAATAAGGTGTCACAGCCTTTAATTGGTAATTTTTATTGTACATAGTGATGTGAAATAAATCGTGTCAAATATACTTGAATAATTGGATTATGGATTTCTTAAATAACTTCATAAAGAGTTTGAACAAAGGATGATGTGATAACTCACACATTCAAAGGATGATCACACAACAAATTAACGTACAAAGATCATATAAATTTTTTTCAGGTATAATAATGGCCATATGACATTTTTTTTAAGTTGTAGAAACCTTTGGTTTATAGGTAGTGGTATCATATGCAGGTGGTGGGGTATTTTAAACATAGATAATCAAAGGGTCTCTTGAAGCATTATGTTCCTTCCCAATGTCCATGAAAGGATCACAAACGATTAAATACACTATTAATAATATAGAGTATGGGTAAAATGATATCTTATGAGGGTTTTGGTTCCCTAGAGATAGTTTATGGGATACCTAAAATAGGGGAATTAATTTTATGGTATTGAATCTTGAAACAAATATCGTACAGTTTAGGGTCACTTGATGAGTATCACAAAATGGTTCATGAATGAGGTGTCACATCCTTGATTTACAAATGGGTATGACTTATTCTTACATCAAAAAAGGATTGTAAATCCACTTGAATAGTTGGTATTTTCATTGTTTAAATCATAAATAAAGGATTTTGGACTAGGTGACAGTGAGATGGGGTTGACATGGTGTGGATGATCCTAAAACAAACTGAGGCACTGAGATTTGTTGCATTGATTTTGGGGAACACAAGGATAAGAGTGGTTTTTTTCAAGGCATATATGCCTCTGGTTGACAAGCTTGTGAATCATATATTATTTTGGGGGTGGGTGGGTTTGTGGGTTTTTTATAGTTAATAGACGTTCCTTTGAAGGTAGATGTTACATACCATGGTCCATGGATGGTTAGTGGAGTTTGAGGAACTTGACCAATGAAATAATATATATTAATAAATCTATAGAAGTAGGGTTATGGCATAGTAAAAGTCATTTAATTTTTAATGAACATTTTATCTAGGTGTTTTGATGTAATTTATAATTTCCCTAAACTTTTTCTAGATGGAAGTGGTATTGTGAGCTTATCATGCATTGGGTTAGGGGCATAAGATGAACCTTATGATATTTATGATATATTTATTTATACTCAAACTTTTTACTAAGACCATAAAGATAAAAGCATATCTATGAATGTGTTGAATTTTTCTTAGACTTCCCATTGAAAAATTCCATCAATTTTTTTGTACCCTTAATTATTATTTTAAATATTTTTATTTAGACTTCCATTTGATAGAGTTTAGGGTCATATAGCTTGGAGAAAAGTGCATGTAGTTTATGGTCATTATGATGGGTCAATATATAAATGATATGTGTAACAAAATGACCTAATTAAAATTAAAATGGTATAGAATAATCCCCAAACCTTCTAAATGGGGAATGAAGATGTTATAAATCATGGATCAATGTTATTGGATCATGAGTAATGGTATGAGAAAAACTTACAAGGGTTTTCCATGAATTGCTATATAGTGAAAGACCATGTTGTTACATTTTCAATGTCCATAGAGATTGGAGAAACTTTTTGAAAGTTGTATATTCCTCATTTTGGTAGGTTAGGGGCTCATATAAATGGGTTAAGATGTTTTTATGAGTATTCAATAGTAGGGTCCCTTGAATGCAGACACTCTGCACAAAGGGTTGTGGAAGGTTGAAATGATATAATAAATTTATAATAAAATGTATTATTTATGGATTGAGGGGATCATTAAAGATAATGGATGTATCATAATACCCATTTGACCATAGTTAGGTTGTTTTTTTCCTTTGATAAGAGGGTAGTAATTGATGATGTCCTGTTAATCATAACATCTGTAAAAAGGATGAAACTATCACATAGTTTAACGTCGTTTAACAAGGACTCAAGTGTTCTGAAACTTAGTTTCATGTGATGAGGACCTTTTGATACATTTTAACATCATATAGATATGATTATATATATTGGAGGGAATTTATCATTGTATATAATTATATATAATAAAATGTGATAGGCACCCTGACATTGATCTGACTGAAATGTAAGTAATGTATGTCTCCAGAACTAGACTATCCTTATATAATTTATGGTCCTATAAGATTGACCAATCCATGTTTTTAATCCTTGTTTATGCTTCTCCTAGTCTAACCAAATGTGATAAACCATAATTATAAAATAATATGATATGTGCTTGTTATGATAAAAAAGTGGTGGGAATAGAATAACCCATATAGTCCAAACTAGTGGTTTATGTCAATGAGGGATGATAAATACAGTGGAAGTATTACCATAAAATGTTTTCCCAAATGAGAGAACCCATATTGAGGAATCATGTATAGACCAGACTCATATGAAGCAATAGTTACTTTTCAAGTTGTAGATTTATAGAGAATTGACTTGTATGTGTAACATAAATGACTCTTCTTAGTGATAGAAACCAAAAACACCCATTGTAGTTGATACGTGATTTGATCAAGCACCAAGATTAATTGTGTAATTTGCACCTCCCATGACTAGAACCCATTTGGTACTACCCTGCACCCTAAAAGTATTAAATCATAGAACAAAAATATTTTTCAAGAAAAAACTCTCTGTGTAGAACTATCTCGTACATAAATAGAAATGGAAATTATTATTATAAATTATGGATGGGCATAGGATAAGAGATTCAAGAATCCATATGTATATTATAGAGATGATAATTGATCCATAGGTAGTTCTTATATGAGTCCAGTTATATATATAACTCATATATAGGGTGGGGGAAATTTTCATAGAGCCATATGTGATTTTTATAAGGATTAATTTTTATATATTGTACTCATGTCAAGGAATAGGAATTAAGACTTACCTTAGAGAAGATAAATTTGGGAAGTAGATTTTCTCTGTAGTGGATCAAATGCTATGGTGGAAGGGGTATTTTTAAAATTTTTATTTGGGTCTAGGATAAGAGACCCAATCATTACTACCTATCCTATAGTAATAGGAACCATTCCATGAATATTTCTAGAATGAGTTCCCCCTATACAGATCCAAATCACATACAAGAGGGAAATGAAAGGGAATTTCACTATGGTATATGGCCATTTGTGAATAAATGAAGTTAACACATCAAGCTGGTAGGGGGTATTGTTAAGAATTATTCTTTTAATTATGAATATAAGAAAAAATATAACCACCTATATAGACTTGGCTTGTAAATAATAAAGGGAAAAGGTGCATTTTTAATTTTAAGGATCGTGGTTGGGTTGATGATGGAGAATCTAGGTGTCACTATTGCAATGACCGAAATTTTAATAAATGGAATTTCCTTCTTTAAAATATGTCATATAATATAAGCACATAAAATCACAACATGAAACAAAATGCCACATCAGGCTTAAATGAACTTCTAAATTCTATGTGACCCTTAAAAATAATTTTTCCACTTCTGTTATATGAATTTCCAAAATCTAACATACACGGGTGTAGTCACTAAGATATTTCGAGTTTAATTAGAGAAAACATTTGTTGAATAGTACCATAACCTTATGAATAGTAATATGAGCCTTATAAATAGTAATCCATCCAAGTGAATAGGAACCTTTCTAATGACAGTATAAATAAAATTTATCCTTCCTATAAGTGACAATACGATATAATTATATTATAGTATTTTTATTTTTTTCATCAATATTTAATGAATAATTTAATAATTTTAAAAGAAAATTTATTTCCATAAAATTTAATCATAAATTATTAATTTTGTTTCTAATGATTATATAATAATTTTATGAGACTAATATTAATTTATCAAAGTTTTAGAAAACAAGTTTTAATTTTAAAATGTGTATTTTTCATGTAATTTATATTTAAGATAATAATTAAATTAATCATATTTGGAAAATTATTTTTATAAAATGGAGTTCTTTTTAATGATTTTACATGCAGAAAAATTATTATGGTAAATTTTTAGGATTTTTCTGAAATACATGAATTATTTGTGAATTTTAAAATACGGTAATGTACAATATTACTACATTATAAGATATATCAACTATTTATGACATCATGAGTGATCTATGAACCACAATATGGAAATAAATTTCCTTATTTTCCTTATTTATTCATGGAATCATCACTAATTATTCTCTTTAATATAATGAATAATAAAATTTAATAAATATTGAGAAAACACCTCTCCCCTCCACTATAAACACCACCCCAAAACCTCAGTTTCACACACCTATAATGCTGCAAGACATTTCTAAAAACTTCCTAAACCTCTTCCCTAGTCCATCCTCCATGTCCGTGAGCTTTTTTCTCATCAAAATACCAGGCCTAGGTTTCTTATGTGGGATCTCAAGAGGAGAATTCAAGACGTAATTACTCCCCCTCTTTTCATTCAATTTACATTCAAATTTCATTTCATTTCCTATCATATCCTCAATTTATCTTATCAAAATTTCATGATAAATATAGTATTATTGAAATTCTAGTATTCTATATTTTTGATGTATTATTATGTATTAAAATCTCTTCTCCCCCTCTCTATTTTATTTTTAAAAAGGAAATCATTACCATTGATGTTTCAATATACCATTATTATCAGTGATTCACCTTCATTTTAGTTAAAAAAAAATTCAATGATGTCAATAAATCCATTAAATGGGTGAAAAAATATTTTAAAATTTTTTTAACCCATTTTATGTTCTAGAATCATATTTTATATGTAATATCAAATGAAAAAACAAATCATATTTGTTGTGATCCAAAAACCAACAAAATTAACCTAAAAAGATCATCATTTAATTTTATCGAATGAATCACACTTATGTTACATAACCAACATAATTATAATATCAGTTAAAATACAAGAATATCATTAATAAAATTTAATAAAATTCAGTACTTTTATCTGTGTTCTTCATGAACTTCCGTTCACGTGTATAAGTGATGTCTTCATGAATACTCTGAAAAAGAACACTCCCGAACAATGAATTTAAAATATATAACTCATCCAAAGTCCCATAAATAACTTAGTAAAACCTAAATGAACCAATTACATGTATTAAAGGTTATACATGCAATAATTAATGAATATAATGGGATTTTATAGAACATTAAAATGAAGAAAATATTCAGACACATTGTAAGGGGAATCCTCGAACCTAACTTTTTGTCTTGAAATTTCCCTCTTTCACTACATTATTTGTATGGTAATTACTTAAAAAATAATTTATTCCTAATTATCATACCTTTTATAGGATATAAATGGTTTATAATAGATTTTATGTTGAGCACAATGTTATTGAAAATAACTCTTCTTTTAAAAACATGAGTTTTACCTCCCACTCAAGGTTGATGGTGGTTATATTAAGTATGTTATCCCCAATTTCCTTTGGGAACCCAAAGTTTATAAATTTATTATTTATTAATTGAAACCCATTCATTTAAATGGGTTATTTTATGTTCAATACTGATATATTTTCAATGTGTCATGTATGATAATGTAAATGTTATGATATGACGGGTGCACCCAGAGTTATATACCGTAATGGAACTGTTATGATGTGATAGGTGCGCCCGGAATTTTATAGATCTCTACTGCATTGGTTAATGGAAATAAATCCATGATTAAAGTGATATTTTTATGAAAATTATTATATCTATTTTCTCAAATATGGGAGGCAGTTAACCACTCAGACATAAGGTTTAATTTTTATACATTACAATATTCCATGGTATTACCCAATGCTTCCTATCCGGATTATGATGATGATATAACTATGTTTAACCCAAGTTATATTGTATCATATTCTTATCTATCATCATATAGGTCTATTATCTCACCTTTTTTTATGTATATACTCAGGTGACAACATGTACTATGGAGTACACAAGGTGCAATAAGAATCTAGATAAGAAGGAATTAAATAAATGTTTATGTCTTTAGTGTTATGTGTGGACCTATTTTTTCCATGATAATAAATCGTTGGATCCACATTGTGTAGTGTTTTTATGTTGTTTATCTTTAAAATGTTTTAAAAGTAATGTAATAATAGTAGGGTCACTATAGTTGGTATTAAAGGATGATTTAGTTAATTTGGGAAATAGGATTAGCAAACCTTGGAGAAAAAAATTAGTACAAGACTAAGTATAAGTAAGCATGCATGGAGATTTTCTAAACAGTGGTGTTCCACAAGATTTTCCTTTAGACTTAATTTTATAATGGAATGAATTATTTATGACTTTATGAATTCTGTTTTTTTCTAAACTTTTCTATTTTAGAAAATGGTGGGAACCAGGAGAAACCATGCCCATAACCTATACCAGGGACAATGCAGTAATTTACCGAATGACATCTCTAATGCTTTGGGAGGTGGAGTAAAAAAATTCATGTCAATTATTACCCTAATTTCATAGGTTTTTAACAATACAATAAATAATGTGGTATGTGCTCTTTTAGATAAGAGGTTGAAAATGGATATAGAGTCTTTTATGCGACAATGACCACCGGCATTTACTAGGTCTTCTGATCCACTAGTTTTGGAATAATGGGCCAACCTTATGGAGAAGACCTTTTTGTGTGATCCACTATTCTGAGATGGGGAATGGGAATCTTTCTTTTTATTGTCTAGTCTAAGAGGCAAATCAATGGTGGTATTTTATTAAGAACACCAATACGAGGGACAATACTGACTAGATGGAGTTGGAAGACATTAATATAATGTTTATTGATAAGAATTTCTCACAAACTTTTCATACTAATATGGAGAAAGAATTCATAGATCTCAACGAAAAGGAATGAAAATATTTCACTCCCTATGAAGCAAATTTCACAAGGATAATAAGGTACAATTTTTTGTTTTTTTTCAACAATTGTAGAAAAAATGATAGATTATTTAGTAGTTTAAAATCAGACATTTCAAAGGATCATGTAATTTGAGACTATGGGAGTTATGAAGAAGTTTTTCAATGTTATCTCAAAGTAGATGTGGTGTTTTTAGAATGGTCCTATTGATATGATGATTATAAACAAAAGATGGAGCTTCATTCTAGTGGATCTAATGATAAAGGTTGAATGAAAACTCAACCACCCACATGTAAAAAAATATAGGAAGAATAATCATAGGAATTTCCTCAAAGGGATGAGAAAATTCATCAAGTGTGGGAAAGAAGGACAACAATATCACAAATATTGAAAAGATATGAGAAGGAAGAGAATATATTTGAGTAATGTAGAGAACCACCCATGGGACAACGCTAAAAGTAAAGGGAGAAAAGTAACTATGAAATCTAGTGAACTAAACCTTGATTATTTGAGGGATATCATTGTCATCGGCCACCAAAGACAAGGGAACATGGGAAGGATTATGTTGTCAGTACTGCTGAAGTGGAGCATAAAAATGAAGTCCTACAAGGTACACTTCTTATTCACTAATCAATGGAAAAAGTATTATCTGATTATGGTTCTAAGCATTTGTTTATATCCGAAATGTTTACTATAACTATTAAATTGAAACCTTAAAACCTTGAAGTAGAAATATATATAAAAAAACCTAGTGGTGAAATCATTACAACCAAAGTGTTTCACTATTATCTTGTTGGTATAAGTGGGAAGATTCTTCCAGAAAAAATCATAATGCTTCCCTTGGAGGAATTAGATGCTATACAAGGGATGGATTGGATATTGATATATAGGGAACACATAAACTATAGGGAAAAGGAAATATTGTTTCATATTCTGATCCACCCAAATATCATCTACAAATTCATGGAAGATCATGAATCTCATTTGAAAACACCATCAATGGTGTGGTTTTTGGTTCCCTGTGAAGAAGTATACATTGCTCAAATGGTTGAGTGAAAAGAAAGTGTCAAACTAGGGTAAATTCCTATCATAAGGGAATGAAATGATATATTTCCTAATGATTTACATAGACTATCTTCACATCGTGAGGTATAGATCTCAATAGAACTCATAACTAGAGCTAATCCTATCTCAATTTTTCCCTATATGATGGATCTTATCAAACTGGAGAAGTTAATGAAGATTATTCAAGAGTATTTGGAAAAAGGGTTCATATTCCCTAGTGAATCACCATGGGGTGCACCAGTATTATTTGTGAAGAGTTGGGATGGATCATTACTGTTCTGTATCGATTATCGATAACTCAAAATGATCACAATAAAGATGAAGTATCGTATTCTGAGGATTGATGGATTGTTCGATCAGTTGTTAGGAGATCAATACTTCAAAAAGGTAGATATTTATTTTTTATATAATCTGTTTAATGTAAATAAGAAATATATTCAAAATACTGCCATTTATATAAGGTTTGGACACTATATGTTTTTAGTGATTCCCTTCAGAGTTACTAATGAACCTACAATATTTAGGGATTTCATGAATAGATTCTTTATACATTACCTTAACAAATTTTTGGTAGTGTTTATCAATGACATTATCACCTAATCTAAGAGTGATAAAGAATAGAAAAAACATCTATGAATTGTTTTGGAGATATTGAGGAAGGATAAGTTATATGCCAAGTAAAGAAGGTGTGACTTTTGGATGAAAAAAGTCATGTTATTGTAACATCTGATCACAAGTATGTGAATTTTATGAACAATTAAAAAACCAAGGCAATTAAAGAATGGGCCTAAACCTATAATTTTATAAAAATCTCTATTTATCATAGATTATATGGGTACTACCGACATTTTGTGATAAAATTTTAACAATTGTCAAGCCCAATAACTAAGTTTAAAAATAAAGGGGTGAAGTATGTCTAGACAGAAGAATGTGAGGAAAGAATCAAAAATAAAAAGAGAAAGCTGATCACTGCATCTGTACTCACAACACTAAAAAGAAGAGATTTTATTGATATATAGTGATGCTTCCCAAAAAGTATTGGGTTGTTTACTTTTAAAAATAATAATGTGATATCCTATGCTTTATGGTATTTGAATATCTATGAGAAGAACTACCCAAGAGATTATCTGAAGCTAGCAGCTGTGTTTTTTGTCTTAAAAATTTTGTGGTACAACCTCTATGGTGAGAAGTGTGGTATATATACTGATCATAAGAACCCAAAGTATATATTCAAAAAAGATATCAACATGAATCAAAGGAGATCATTAGTTCTAATAAAAGAATACTATTTCTCTATTCACCATCATCCTGGAAATGTTAATAAGGTAGTTTATGCTATTAGTAGAAAATAACCAACTATTCTATCCATGTTATAGATTTAGAAAGACCATATATTCATGGACATGAAAAGGATGTATTTGGAAATCATAATGGAAGGGAATAAATCCAACATTCTCCAAATTATTTTCGACCATCTATCAAATAGAATATTAAAGAGGAACAAAGGGATGAACATGAGTTACAAAAGAGGATGAATGTTTTAAAGGAAGGGATGATGCAATAGCTCCATATCGATGATGATTGTGTAATTCAGTTTGGAAGAAGGATATATGTGCCTTATTCCCCGGGATAAAGAATGATCTATTAGACAATGCACATAGATTAAAATTATATATCCATATTTGTAGCACCAAGATATATCGTGATATCTTAGAACAATTTTAGTGGGATAACATGAAGAAAGAGATTACAATGTATATCTCAAGGTTCTTGACATGTTGAAATGTTAAAGTAGAGTGAAAGAAGTCCAAAGGGATGATGCAATCATTACCTATACCCATGTGGAAATTGGATAATGTCACTCAGGACATTATCATGAGTTTCGTAAATACATTCAATGTAATTAATGTGATATGGGTCGTGGTCAACCGACACACCTAGACTTCTCACTTTATCACTATTTGGGAAAAACAATCACTTGAACAACTTGAATAGATATATGTGAAGAAAGTTGTGAGACTGCATGGGGTTACATTATCGATTGTCCGTGATCATGATCCAAGGTTAACATTAAAGTTTTAGATGAGTCTTAAACATGCCTTGGGTACTGAATTCAATTTCATCATAGACAATCTCCACCAAATTGATGGCCAATATGAAAGGACTATTCTGATTCCCGAAGACATGATATGATCTTTTTCATTAGAATTCGAATGTGGATTGGATCATCATATCGAATTGGTTGAGTTCACATACAAAATTATCTTCCACTTGAGTATTCGTGGAGCTCTATATGAAGTTTTTTATAGGAAGTGATGTAGAACTCCAACCTATTATCATGATGTTAGAAAAATAAATCTACATGGACCATAACTTGTATAAAAGATGATAGAAATGGTTCATGAAATATAGAAACATATCAAAGCTGATTAGAGTCAGAAAAACAGATATGATGAAAACTGTTTAAGGGACATTGATATTGACAATAGAGTTAATGTCTTCCTTTGAATATCTCCATGGAAGAGAGTCATGTGGTTTGGAAAGAAATGGAAGCTTTGGCCAAGGTACATTGGTTCCATTTAGATCCATGAATACATAGGATTTGTGGACTATCAACTTTCACTTTCACCGAATATGGATCAATTTCATGATGTGATTCACGTATCACTCCTAAGGAAATACATACAAGATCCCTCACATATACTGAGACTAGAGGTGGTACAACTGGAAGATGATCTCTCTTATGAAGAGCAACTAGTAAATATTATGGAACATAGAGATATGGTTCTATGAAATAAAAAAACCAACCATGTAAAATTGTTGTGGAGGAACAATGAGTATTAATAAGAAACTTAGGAGCCAGAGGATGTGATGAAGCAGAATTACACTCACCTGTTTATGTAAAAAAATTAATGGTGAAATTTCAAAAGGGGGGAAAATGTAATGATCGAAAGTATTCTCAATAGAATTACACCATTATAATTTTATCATATATTATAATCCCAAAAATCACATTAGTAAACACAATTCCATATCATGCTTAAATGAACTACTAAATTCTATGTGACCTTTAAACATAACAATGACACTTCTATGATTTGAAATTTGAAAATTAAACACACACAATTGGGATCAATAAGATTTTTTTAGTCCGACAGGAAAAACATAATTTTTTGTCAATATTAACACACCCTTATGTATCGAAATATGGCCCATATGAATAGTAAATTGGCTATCTGAATAGTCACCTTACCTATGATAGTATAATTAAAATTTATCTATCCTATAAGAGACAATATGATATAATTATATTATAGTGTTTCTAATTTTGCAATGAATATTAGATGATTAATTTAATATTTTTGAAAGATAATTTATTTTTATAGAATTTATTCATAAATTATTATTTTGATATCTTATGATTATATGAATATTTTATGACACCTTAATTAATTTTTCATTGTGTTCGAAAAGAAGTTTTAATTTTAAATTTTTTATTTTTCATGTAAATTATGATTTTAATTTAAATTAAAATTAATCAAATTTAAATAATAATTTTTATAAAATGGTTTTCATTTTTGGATTCTACATGTTGAAAAATTATTAGGTTGAATTTTTGGAATTTTTCAGAAATACTTGATTTTTTGGTGAATAGTAAAATATTTTCATTGACAGTATTAATACATTATAAGTTAAATACACTATTAATGATATGATGAGTTATGTAAGAACCCATGTATCATACTCAAATTCCCTATTTACTTTATTTAGATCTGGATTCATCACTATTTCTTGTTGAGATGAAAATTAATAATCTAATGAATTAAATATTTGGAAAACACCCCCACCCCTCCACTATAAATACCACACTTGAAAACCTCATTTGGCCACACCACAAAATATTGAATCCACATCCAAATTCTACCCAAAACTCATTCCTAGACCCTCCCCCACATCTAGGATCTCTTTGTCTCATCAGAATACCAAGCCTAGGTTCCTCGAGGAGGATCTCAAGAGGAGAATTCCAGAGGTAATTCCTCTCTCTCTTATATGTAAATTTCCTTTAAAATTTCAATTCGTTTCTTTTCTTATACTCATATTCTATTGTAAAAATTTTCAGAAAACTCTATTATGATTTATATAATTGTAATATATCATGTTAATTTAATATTATTCATTAAATTCTCCCCCTGCCTCTTATTTTTAAAATGAAATCATTTTTTGTGATGTGTCAATTTACCATCATCGTGGGATATGCACCTTCATTTTCCGTTAAAACCATCAAGGAAATCAATATTACCATTAAATAGATAAATTTTTTAATATTTATGTTTTATCACCTTTTATATTTTTTAATAAACTTTTACACCTATTACTAAATGATAAAAGGAAGCATGTTTGTTTTGATCCAAAAACCACCCCAATTAACCTAAAATGATTAGCATTAAATTTTGACAGATGAATCATCCACATGGAATATTAAAAAATTTATTATAAGTCCATTCAAACACTTTTACAATCATTAATAACTTGTAATAGAAAATCTTGATGTTTATCCATGCTTTACACGAACTTCTATTCATGTGTACAAGTGAACCGTTCATGACAACTAAGAAAAAGAACACTCCCAAAAAATGAATTTAAACTCAATAACATAAAACCATAGTGAATAAATTACATGTATAAAAGGTTCTATAAGTTTTAATTAATGAATATAATGATATTATACAAGACATTTATGTTAAGATAGCATTCAGACACAAGGTAATAGGAATTCTTGAACCCAACATTCGTTCTACGGGGTTTCCCTATTTCACTACAAATTTAGTGCGGTTATTCAATAATATTAATTTATTCATAATTATATGACCTTTTCCAGGGTATACATGTTTACCAATGGTGTTTATGTCAAACAAAATTTTTTCCAAAAGAACTCCTCTTCCAAATACATATCTTTTACCTCCCACTCAAGGTTGAAGGTGATCATATCAAGTATGTTATCCCCTCATTAATTTTGGAACCCAATGTTTAAGAATTTAGAATTTATGAAGTGAAACCCATTCCATTGTGTGGGTTTTTTATGTTCATGATTGATATATGTTCCATGTTTCATGCATGATATCGTAAATGTTATGACGTGACAGGTGCACTTAGAATTATATAGTGCAATGCAAATGTTATGATGTGATTGGTGCAAACATAATTATATAGCACACCAATGTAATGGTAATGTGAATAACCTAATGAGTAAATTGATATATGTGTGAACATGATGCTATATTTGTTCACAACTATGCATGGTAGTTAACCATTAAGACATAAGGTTTCTTTTTTATGAATTTCCACATCCCATTCTATTATGTAATGCTTCCTATCATGATTATGATGATAATGTTATAACTATTCTCACCCTTGTTATATTGTTTCATGTTCATATCTATCCTCTTACTCAGATTTTATCTCATCCCTTTTTGATTTATATCCTCAGGTGACTATATGTACTAAGGATTACACAAGGGACAATAATAATCTAGAGAAAAATGAATTAAATAAATCATTATGCTTTATGTTGTAAATTGTATGTGTGGTTCTAGTATTCCCAACACACTAAACCATTGGATATTCTTTGTGTAGGGTTTTTATGTTTTTTATCATTAAAATTTTGTAAATTTAATGTAATAAAAGTAGGGTCTACATAACTATATACTCTATCAGGATAGAAATCAATCCACAAGCATATCTCAAAGAAACAATACCTCTATTGATATGACTCATAAGTATGGGAATTTGAATTTTATTCATTGAAAGAATGATCTCCATCATATTTCTAGGGAAATTTCTATGACTATTAATAATATTTTTAAGGTTAAGGGATATCATAATGGTATTCACATTCACGTATGGGGGAATCTTTACATTTTTAAACCACAGAAGGGTGATTTCATTTGATATGGAAAATGGATTATGGTGGGAATGATCCAATGGATGGTCCTAGGATAATATAAATGAGTGTCTACTAAAAACCTAAATGGGGAAGGACAATGATGAGACCATAAGGGGATCTGCATCCTTGGGTTTCCTTCTTCCTGTCACTGCATTCGTCTTTTCCTTCTCAGATCGGCGGTATACCATCTCCTCGGTGCTTACATTCAACACGATCAGGTGCGTGACCCCTCTTTCAATGGTGGTGTCATGTGGCTTCGCGGGATCATGGCTAGTGTTTCCATTAGCAGAGCGATGAAGGTCCAGGTGAGGTACCAGTTGTTTTTGTCTGAGGTTTACAGCCTCGTTTCAGCGTCAACTATGGGTGCGTTGGGAGGTTTGTGGTGGTCTTCGAGGGAAGCGTTGAAGGCGGTGATGCGATTGTGTTTCTTCTTACGGCTTCACCACTTTTCATTGGAGGTGTCCATTTCGGTGAGGTGTTTTTGTTTACTCTTTTGATTCGGTATGGTTTTGGATGCTTTTTGGTGCTCATGATTTCATATCTTCGGTGATTTTTCTGCTGTGTTCTGTGTTATTTTCTATGATCTGGGGAGGAGATCTTGATTTGGATGGAAAATTGGTTATGCGATGATGGTGAAGGAGGTACTGTGGTTTAAGGGAAAGGTGGAACTTCTGAGTTGTCTATGGATTATGGTGCTTACGGCGTCAGGGTCAGTTCACCTTCATTTTGGTTTCTTTGACGTCCTTTTTGGATGGATTCTTCCCGGAGGTCCATTTCATTTCTCTTAAAGGCTGGGTGAATTCTGTTGGAGTTTTCCAACGGGAGGATTTGTTCTGGTGTCGATGGTCGCACCGGGGGAAATTCAAGGTAACCTTTTTTGAGGTTTGGCCATCATTTCTGATGTTCTTGTGCCCTGGTTCATGGTTTCTTGTACGTTTCCATTGGTTTAGGATGTTTTTGTGTAATGGTTTAAGTGGCTTTTTTGGGATCATGTAGTGGGGTACTGGGAACCCATAAACTGGATTTTGAAAATGGAAAAAATTATTAGCTATTCATATCCTAAATGGACAGGAATCAACCCACACATAGTTCTTATATATAAGTTCTCCTTAAAATATCTAACTTATGTGCAGTTGGTGGGAGTTTTTTTTTGATATTTTATTAAGTGCTAGAATAAGGGATCTGAGTGTAACTACTTAACCTATTTTATAGGACTCAATCCAAATGTAGTTATTGTAAATAAATGTCCCCTACATATATTTGAATCATATATAGGGGATGAGGAATTTTTTTAGTAACATATCTATGACAAAAATATCCCACACAGATCTAGTTTATACATAATAAATGGGCATGTCAAAACATTAATTAAGAGGAAAATATTTGTATATGTGGAAGAAAACATGGACATCAATATATATCCAAAAGTGATGTAAATAAAACCCACACATATTTCTATTTGTGTTTTTTTCATATATCCATCTCATATATGAGGAATGGTCTATTGATATTTATAGATACAAGTTGACTGTATGCCAAAGACATCTATCTGGTTTAATATCTCATGTAAAGTGAAAAGATTCAAGCTAATTTGGGTGACCATGAGTGGTTTAGAGTTATTTAGGATTCACATTCACCTCATATTTTAACATCACATGGAAGAGATAATAACCCATTTGTTTAAAATAATTTTTCAAGGTTGTGTGGTATTGTATATTTCTAATCCACATGAAAAGTGGGAGGAAATTGCCTCTTTGATATGTAAAGAGAACTCAATCAATGACATAGGGTGGGGGAATTTAATTTTTTTTAAATTGGTTATAAGAACCCATTTTATATTATTTTTAAGATATACGAATTGTCCTAGAATGAAAGATAAAACGTCACTATATATCATAAAGAAATGAGAATCATGCCACATAGATTTTTTTGATATAATGTCCCCATACTAATTTGGACCATATATGAGGATAATGAATTTTTTTTCATTGATCTAATTCTCATTCAATTCATGGGTCCTATAGGTTTGAACATTATAAGCATTTTTAGGACTTTGAAGATGGATATCAGATGATATGTAGTTTGACATCATAATATTATGACATAAAATAATTTTTTTAGAGAAAATAGATGGTTGGGTCCATGATAGAGATCCTAGATGTCACTACATGTCCCATGAATATTATAATCACGTCACATGTATTTATTATGTAAATTTAGAATATAGGGGATTTTATTTATTTACGATAGGTGAGGATTGACCTAGGATAGGGATCCAAAAGTAATTATGTATCCCATAAAAGTGGGAATTAAATCCACATATATTACTTATTTATAAATTAAATTTAGAGTTGAAATTCATAAATAGTTATGGGACATGTTTAGTTACTTCATGTGTGTAACTTATCATCATATTTTGGTAAGGTTCCCTCATTTATATTAAGACCCAACACATAATAAGGGAAATTTTTTATTCTATCCTGATATTAGAAAAACCGTCTATCCCTATCATAGATTTATATATAAGAGAAATATTCCATTTATCCTTACGTGGAACTAGATATCATGTAGGTAAAAAGCCTATATGATGGCCCTCTCTAAGAAGTTTAAGGTATTATAGGATGGAAAAACTTTTGCAGAGTTTATGGAAATTCAATAAGGATTCTATCATTCAATTCGAATTAGTGTGACCAAGGTGTGGGTTCTATATAATTTAAAGTCCTACAACCAAGACATGGGTGCTCAAATGGGAATTATGGAAAATATTTATTGGGAGACCTTGAATTGATGGGGGGTATGCAACATTACCCATTCATCATATATAATAAGAAATATCCCTTCAAATAGATCTAGTATATTATGTAATTTCTTTTCAGCATGGGTTCTAGTTTTAGATGTTTCTCTCTCAGTATTTTCAAGGGTTCTATGAACCAATGATATCTCTCCCTAAAGGAATGGGAAGAGGAAAACGATCTAGATCAATGATTTTATAGTCCGATTTTGATGCACTTATAGGTCTCGAAATATATGAAACAATTTCTATTTTAGTTATTCTAACTCATCAGGAAACTTATGTGAATATTCAACATATGATAGTTGACCCCAAATAATGATTTTAAGGGAGGGTAATTGTAATTTTATTGTAAATTATACCTCTCTTCCATAGAGAAGTGTTATGTTGTCACTTGTGTGGTAGTGTAATTTGCAGTACGATAGTTCCACAAGTAATTCATGATACTAGTTTTCCAATATTTCATGTATTTATCTAATATATTCTGGATTATATTTGAGAGAGACCTATTGAAATCCTCTATTTACCCATTTTATTCTTGACGATAATGAGATGAATGGTTGGACTCGATGTTGTATTCATGATACAACCTTTTAAAATTATAAAAATGGATTATTGTTCCATTATATATTAATATTATTATGAGGTATACCACATCTACTGAATATATCAGTCTTTATGAAGTTAATGGTGTTCTTTATTCTGACCTCCATGAGGGGTATGACTTAGAAACAATTAGAAAAATGATATTAACATTAATGATTCATTGTATCTTCATAGTTATAGATAGAGGATATAAAACCTTGAAATCCATTTCATATAAAGATAATTGTTTGAATTATTTGATCACATACAACCACTATATGGACGGATGGGTGAATATTTAATGATTCTAAAAAGTAATTTGGTTATTGATGTATTTCATAAAGTCTTGTATAATTTTGGGATATAAATAACCAATCCTCTTAATTTGATGTGAGATACTGGTTCCTCACCCATGACCATCCAATGTTTCTAAATGGACATCCTTCATTACTATGAGGGTCTCTCCTTTTGTGATGCTTTTGAGGATGCCTTCATCGAACCCTAATTTATATGGGACTTGTTATTCATTCATCCTATTCGATGGTTGAAGTTGGATACCCAGTATCATATATATTCATTTTTCTCTCAACCAAAGAGGAGTGATATTCTGTAGAAATAATCTTTAAAGGGGTTAATCAATAAAATGAAGGATGTTGACTCATTTTACCCTAGAGTAGTGATGATATAGTTGATCTCTTCCATTTGATCAATAGGGACTAAGGAAACTACCCATTGATGTGTAATGTGGAATAATATCTCACAAGGTTAGGATCAATCGAGGTTTGCGATTCCTTAGACATCACATCATCATGAGAATTATGTGAATGAGGCAGATGATGTAGAATTGGATTAAAAGGGAATCCCTCAATCATTCATCTTATATAATTGATTAAAGAGTTTAATTATTAATTTTCTATATTATAATAATCATTGATCTATTTGATCATGATATTTGAATCATCTTTTATGTTTTTATGTGTTATATTCAATTATAAGGCTAATTCATGGCCTGAAATGAGGGATTAGAATATCAACTAATTTTTAATGAAGGCTCCATATAAGAAGTTGGAATATTTAATAATTTCCTTGGTTAGGGAGAAAAAGATGATCCCCAAACTAACCTAGTTGATCTTCAGTCTTTCTATTCCATTCTTAGTTATCTATTAGACGTTCTGTCGAATTATTTCTCCCACGGTTAGAGAGTTTCATGAGGGAAAAAGCCTCTTAATCTGAGATCATGGTGTTTAATAGTGTGATTAATAGGAAAACATGTTCTGCCGAGAAATATAGTTGATCCATTCCACTGAGTACCTTCCATGACACAAATTGAATGCCATTCAATTGTAGGATTACTACCCATCAAGAGAGATACCTAGTCAGCATGGGTAAGTTGAGGATGTACTTTAGTGGGTCCATAATAGAAAAAAATAAACCTCGTGATGTTATAAGTAGTGTCTCAAATTTTGTACCACAATAAGGACTGCAAGGTAGTTTTTCTTCATATCAGAATATAAAATCTCCATGAAAATTTTTTATAAAATAAGGACACCAGTAAATCACATCATGAGACCAAATACAGAATAAGCGAATTCCAATATTCATCTGGAATTAGGACTGGTGGATGCATAATATATTACTGGAGGTACTCTAAAGAATACTATAGATCTTCGTACCATCAATAAATAAATCTATTAATCATTATTTTAATAAAGGGTGTTATTTTTTGGACAGGATTCATATGAAATACCTAATGGAGGAGAGGTTTACATAGTGTCTGATCAACATATTGATATATTGAGGATGCTTCATGTCCTGAATAGTCTCAGTTTTCTCAGGGTTAGCCTTAATGCCACACTGACATACCACAATGCCATGGAATTTACATGATGTTACCTTGAAGGCATGCTTCCTAGGGTTCATCCTCAAGATGAGGATGTTAATTTTCCTAGTGATTTTCTATAGGTAATTTATATGATCATAGAAAAATCAAAACATAACTACCAAGTCATCGACACGGAATACAAAAATTGTTCCCAAAAAAGGTATGAAGATTTGATGCATGGAATGTTGGTAGGAGGAACCAATAGTATATATGATGGGGGGAATGAACATGAAGAAAAATTCTTTTCAGTGTTATTTGGAAGAGGTGGCCTCCTCATCTTTAGGGGATAACTTTATCTTCTTATACCCTAAATACCCATCCAAAAAGGAAAGTGATTGACAGATAGTGGTTGCATCAATCATGTGTTTTGTGACTAAAATTGTGAAATAGAACTTTAGATAGTGTTAATAGTGATCACTGAAATTTATGAATACTTTGATTTTAACAATATTTTTATTAATAAGAATTATGTTTATAAGAAATTCTGGGTTTTCAAATCCCAGATGAAGTTGTATTGAATGACCTTTTCAACATCAGATTCCACATTGGAGGCATGTAATGGGTGAATACTCTCAGCTTCTTGTTTAAAGACTTTATGGTCACTTTGAAGGATTAGGTGGTGGGTATCCATATAATGGTTCAACCTCAGAATTTCATTGTCATTAAAAGTAAAAAATTAATGTATTTTCTTCAGGAATGAGATTTACGTTCTCATCTCATTTATAGGCATGATAGAACTGATCAACATAGTTTGTGGGTCCTCTTTCATTCATTTACATGCCTTCTTAAGATCAATATTTTCATGGATATTCCTTCTTAAAATAATGGGGGAGACTCTCTCAGGTCATCCTCTTCTTCAATCATCTCTATTATGATGGATGTTTCCTTTGGAATGGTGGACAGTGTGGGAGAATCTTAATCCCCTAATGTGGATGAGGGGATTCTATTAGGCTATGAGAGTGTCAATGTGTGGTTATTATTTCTATGAGAACTTCATAGGTACTATAATGATTATTTTGTACCATTAATTATTGAAAATTAATTATAATCCTTAGTTATAAGTGGAATTATAAGGGTAGTTTCAATCACTTCCAAATGTTAGAGGTGAATTTTTGAATTTAGAGAGAGACATAAGAGCAATTGTCTTGTCTAGGGAATTGACCTCTCCAAATACAACCGCTACTATAAAGACGTGAGCTACTGGATCCACTATTAGTATGATTGGAAATAAATACTCACTATAGAGTATGAAACATGGGATTACAAAGGTATTCCCTAGACAATTTTGATTAACCACATGAATGTCACTGTTTAGTACATATTATTTTATTTCTATCTTAATGAATCCTACTTTATAATACTCAAATTTACAAGATTCTAAAGTGGAAATATTACTTTACAATATTCCAAACATTTCATTGATGGTGTACTTTAAACAATGATGGAATGTTAATGGCATAACAGTGTGTCTACTAAGTTAATGTATCCTAAAAAAATATTGTATTCTATGTTGTAGATCCATATACAGAACACTTATTTTGATATGAAATACATTGTTTTTGTAATTAAATTAATTAATTATATCGATAATTTATTGTTTTATTCATTTATGTATGGATTAAATGAATGAATGGAATCAATAAAAACAATGATTAATTAATGACACAAACAATGTCTAATGGAAAACAATAAGTAAACGATCATGTCCAAATCATGAATTTTTTGAATTAAGTAAGACATTAAAAATTTGATACTAACCCATTATTAATGTCATTAATGGAATATTAAAAATATGATGAAAAAATAATAATTTATGATGTCAAGTAATGATGTGAAAAACCACACACAGGTGGACAACCTTAAATTTCATAGTAGGGAACACTATCATTCCATGAACCATGTTTAAAGATAAATTCTTCACTTTTGTTCATCAAATTAAGTACCCAATTCCATGCATTTTTACCCATTAACATTATACACACATGATATTCACTTTGGAGTAAGTAATTGATGTAAATATTGAATAGTAAATCTAACATAATAATCATTTATGCATATAAATACAATTCGATAGATAGATACAAGGAAATACATATTTTTAGGAAGATTTAATGGATGAGGATAGCCAGTTACCACTTTTATTTAGTTTTTGTTTCTATTAGTTTAGTTTTTTCTAATTCCTTTTTTCTCAGCTATCTTCTTAGTTATCCCTCAAATTAATGGGTAAAATATTTGAGTGTCCATGTAATGGGAGAATGGATCATTTGATAAGATTATGTTCTTGTTTTAATTTAATAAAATCATTTCTTTCCTATTCCAATATGGTTTCAATTATAAAATTTTAGTTTCAATTGTAATTTGTGATTGTAATCGATTTTTAATTTTGTTAATGATAATTTTCCTGGACAATGATCCATTTATCCTTCCACATAGTTCTTGTATAAATATAATGTAACTAGATAAGTGTATGTGGTGATGTTCTTAATGATTATCATCTATTTTTTTAATTTGGAGTTATAATTTTTGTTATCCCACTTTCTATATTTCATTAAAGAAGTTAATTTTTATTTTAATGATGAATGAAACAGTTGATTACACCACTAATAATGCATCCAAAAAACTAGTAATAACCATTTTAGACACTTTTAAATGCATTAAACCAAGCACTAGGAGAATACCACCCTCAAATGATTGAAGTAAATCCATATTTCATAGCATATTTTTGAAATAGAATTTGACTATTCTTAGCTCAACTACATAACCACTACAAAATTGTTCATTAGTTTTTTTCATTAAAATAGTATAGATATTATTTTCATGGAATTAAAGTAGATTATTTTTGGATCATGCAACACTTAAGTAGTTGATAAAGATGTATAATACAAATACAATATTGGTAACATGGGTGCTACTTTTCAGGAGTTCAATATAAAGATCAGTGATATGAATGGAGATAAAAAATAGGTTTTACATTATCAAAGTTGACACGCAATCACAATTTAAGTATAAATTTATGTTTGAATCCATTAAATTACTATCTAACTAAAGAAAAACTCTATATCATGTAAGGATAAGTACCATGATATATTAACATAGTGAATTATTTGGTTACATCTATGGTAGCCTCTTATATTGGATAATTTGTAATGATACATTTAGTAGGATACTTTTAATTGGAAAATTTGTAATTATAACTTCATAAGAATATGTTTTCCAAAAATTAATTTGAATTATTTTTTTAATTATTTCACACACTATCGCTCAGATTCCATTTTCCACCACAAAGGGCATATGAAATTTTTTATATTATAGAATTTATTATCCCACATTATTTATAGATTCAAATGAATTTTGTATTAAAGGAAAAAAATTGAAATTTTATGGAACTATCTCAAAAATATAGCCATATATAAAAATACCATTAAAATTTATGAAATTTTGGAAGTAGGAGGAATATATTTTATACGACTATTTCCATTATCCTTCAATAAATATTATATACTAATATGTGTGGATTATATTTCAAAATGGGGGGAAGAAAAATCCACCATGACTGATGATGCTGATGATATTGGATATTTTGTCGAGGCTAGCATATTTTATACTTTTAGACTACCAAGTTATATCATTAGAAACTAAGGGAATCTTTTTGGTAATAATAAAATATAGAAATTCAAAACAAAGTACATGGTGTATCATAAAAAACACAGAAAATACCACCCATAAATGAATAGCCATGTTGATGTTTATAACATAGAAATTAATGAAACATTGGAACTGTTAATAAATCCAAAAATAGAGGATTATTAGAAAAGGTTGGAAGATAAGTTTTAGTAATTCAGGATCTTATCAACAATAATGATCCTCAACCAATTAATTTATGGGAAGATCTGTAACCTCCCTATGGAATTATAACAGAAATCCGTCAGGGCTATAGGAGAGATGGATATGGACCTTTAAAAAGCTATGAATGAGAGGAGAGTTCAACTGAAAGAGCTAGAGTAAATATGGCTAGAAGATTTTAGAAATATAAAAATCTTTAAAAGGAAAATTTTTATGGCCCATGTAAATATTGTTCATACAAGAGCCTTCCACTTCACAGGTTGAGTGCTATTATATATCCCTAGACATAATTTTATTCTTGGTAAAAATTATTCTAGATGGAAAAGATATTTTATTTCTACCCACATATATCCTTTTGGTGTTTTTATTATTAAAATGTTAGTATAATAAACCCCATTCACTCAAAATGGCCATAGAAAAAAGATAAACTGTGGGAACTTACGTGGAGAACTAGTAGTTAAGAATAAAAATCCTCCAACATTTTTATCAATGATGACCCATCAGGTTCTAACATTCCTTAAAAATTGATTAAATGTATTGATTATTTTTTAAATATTATTACCTATATAATCAAAATTAATGGATTTTGGATACTTCATCAATTAACCATGGAGGAGAAAATACTACTATTAGGGCCATTAGGGTAGGATTCATTTATTTTAAAATAATATGTGGGTTGAGCCAATGATGCTACCCAAAATCTATTCTAGGAGGAAACCCATATTATTTTACCATAATTCATACTTCCCCTATCCCTTTGATTAAAATTAAAAGAGTCTACAATTTTACTTGTTTTTATTATAAATTAAATGTTTAGGAACCTGTCACAAGGATGTGTGGAGAAATTATAGAAAATTGACATGATTAATTTTGTGAATGGATAGCTCATTCCATAATTGAAACCTAACAAAACCTATAAAAAATATAATTAAATTTTTCATTAATGAATAAAATATTTACATAATAATAGGGGAGTAAAATTTAATTTTTATACATTTATTTTTACCTCACTATATTCTATTTATTATATCTTGAAATTCGTTTCATTAAAAACCGCGTGCCCCAATTTTAACTCTTTTACTATAGTGGTAATCTTATAGACAAAAAACATACTTAGTATAATCATTATACCATATATTAAATTTTACGGTTGACATGATTGGATGTGTAAAATGGAAAATTAATTAATATATTTAGGAATGAGTGGTTGAATTTGATAAATTATTATTTTTGGAAATGGATTGATTTTTGTAAATTAAATTCTTCAGAGACTGGGGATGTATTAAATTTTAGAAATTTTTGTTGATCATTTTATTATTATTTTTTTATTTTTATAAGTAATTATCCAAACTATTTGTTTTAATTAAATATTGGATTTGAATAAAAATATTTTATATACTTTCTCTAATAATTCTCTTAAGAGACTTGGGATTTTTGTCTTATAGAACCTTCTTGGAATCTTATCAAATATATGATTAAAAAGATATAATTTTAATATGATTATAGAATTTTATTATTTATCTATTTATACTTTGATCCACCATGACATGTAATCTTAATTTTTCTCATTCAATCTAGTAATTTCTTTCTTAGGAAAGTGAATCATTAAAATCATATTGTATATTTTGTTACCCAATACTCATTGTGATTCTTCATTTTAAAATGACTAAGTGTGGGGGAAAGGTTTTCCATTGTTTATGGGGATTTATTTCATTGAGGCAATATTTCTCGGGGTTTTACTTTGATTTTATTAATGTTTTTTATTATTCATTTTACATTATTATTCACCTATATTACAAAAAAATAATAAAAAAATATAATTTTTATTCTTTAGGGGGATAATAAAACACCACTTCAAGACAAATTATCTTTTTATCATATAGGGTTAAGTGGTGGATGTTATATTTTTCTTATGAATAACATTTGAAAAATAAAAAAATATTAAAAAAATTAGATATGTTGATTTATCAATTATTTTTACACATATAATGTTCTCACAATGAGATTTGGGGAGTGAGAGATGACATATTCAAAGTTTTAGTAATTCTTCATTACCCTTATCTTTTGATATCATGTATTATTATTTATATTGATACTAATTTTTAATTTTTATTTTATTAATTTTCCTATGATCATAAGACTCAGAGATATTTGAATCCTAATTAATTTTTCTCATGATTAATTTCGACCTCTCTCTTTACACAATGGAGATACTAGATTCCATATAATCCTATAGTAAGTGACAAGTAAATTATTTAGGAGCACAACTATGTTATATTTATTACAATGAGTTATAAGTTTAAATAATTCAATATTAGTAAGATTTAATGTGATGTATATATTAAAGATGAATTTATAAATTTATGTTTAGGGATGAAATATAATTTTTATCTCAAAAGAGTAAATGTAAAATTCATGATTGTATTTATTTATTTGAAAAAATCAGAGTTGTATGAATTATTTTATTTTAAAATTGATGCTTTTTTTAAATTAAAAATATTTACTTTTTTTCTCTTAACATTTAAATGTCTATATAATTAAGTTCCTTTTTAATTTTTTGGAGATTGAATACTTTTGTAAAATAAATTTATATGTGTAGAGGAATTAATAGAAATATTTCATGCATACTTATTTTGATACAAAATACATTTTTTAATTTAACTAGTTGATCATGATAATATTTTTTTAAATTTTCATTTGGGTCAGGATTCCATAAATGATCAAAAAATAAATAAAAATAATCATGACTATAAGATGAAAACAAAGTTATGTGATGTAAAATAATTTAAGGCCTAATTATTGGTCAAGAATATGATGATTCAAGTTAAAATATTCCCGAAATATATATAAATTAATCATTAAAAAAATGAATCACCTATTTATTATTTGAATCGGGATATAGGTTCATGATTTGAAGACAGAATGTGAAATACCACACCCTGGGGGTATGAATTTTTATGATGTAACAGACCATGTTAGACCATGAACCAGGTCGATAAGAATATTCTAATTCATAAATCATAAAATTAATGATATAATCCAATGTTTTTAACCATTACTCCATTGTAACTTTGGGATTGACATGTGATGAAGTAATTAATATAATTAATTTGTTAAATTAAGGACAATTAAATCCAATCAAAGTGTGATTTAGGCCGATAAATACAAGTCTATATGGTGACACAAGGGTATCGATCATTGTAAAAGGAAGTTCCAGTTTAGAAAAATGTGATATTATAGTTATTTAGATTCATTCATTCATTTAATATATATTTCTACTATGCCTTTAATTTACACCATATTCTTGGTTACCCTTTACATGTTAGGTGTAAAACATCTTAGTGACTGGGGAAGGGGGTTTTTATAAATTTTATTGATTGAGTTATCTCTTTAATTTAATCAAATCATCCCTTTATTCTTCCAAAATAATTTCAATTCTAAAATTTCAATTTTAATTTTTCCAGTGTGAATATAATTGATTTTTTATTTATTTAATGGCAATTTAACTGGTCAATGATTGATTCTCTCCATCCACATAATCCTAGTTTATATACAATGGACAAGGCTATAGTTAAGTGGTGAAATTCACAATGATCCTCAGCATGTGTATAATGTTTTAATTGTAATTATAGGTTTTATAGGAATAAAAAAATGATCTTGGATTAAATAAATCAATAAATAGGAACCAATTAAATTCTCACACATT
The DNA here is from genome assembly GCA_963277665.1 of Viscum album. Lineage (NCBI taxonomy): Eukaryota > Viridiplantae > Streptophyta > Magnoliopsida > Santalales > Viscaceae > Viscum > Viscum album. The sequence goes on from OY728156.1 coordinate 541,102,138, forward strand.
GTAAGGAGGGTAGACAAACATGAAATCCTTGTTAGGTATATTCAACCATCACAATCTGGTTAGGGATGGAGAGGAAGAAATAAAATAATCTCTCATATATTTGACTAGAAGAAGAAGATTTGTAAAATTGGACACTATGATAGAATTGAAATAGTTCTATACAAGCCTAACATGATTATAATTACATTCAAATTTTTTAAACATCCAAATTAAATTTATATCAAAATTTAAATTTCTCAAATCAAAATCATACTATTAAAATAAAAATGAAAAGTTACAATAGTTTCAAGTGAAATCCCCTTTTAAAGACTATATAGGTTTATTCTATATTATATTAGACTTAGGAAAATTAAACTTATTGCAAGACCCTATAATAGTTCTTATCACTTTGTCTAATAAAAAAACCAGATTCTTGAAATTAGACACCATATCCACAAATTGAACATTGACCTTGATATTCTTATGGGGATTTTTATTTCTCTTTTCATACTGTAGAATGGTCTGATTCATAGGAGAGAAAAAAATATCACTATTTCTTAAATATTGGAGAGTTATTACTATGATAATATTGATCCTGAAACCATTATCAATTATATCTCATCAAATTCCAACCTTTTTAACCTTTTATGAAATGTGCAGGGGTCTAATATTTCCCTGAATTCCTTTTTTGTGATCTAACACTATGAATCACATGGTACCATAAAATTCTACTGAAGTAGTTTCTATGAGATTGAATTTGAAAAAAAAAATATCTCAAACTCCAAGGGACACTGATGGGATTAAATAAAAACCATTCAAATTTATTTTAAAATATATAAGGCAACCAAGATCCATAGATTCATTAGGAGAGATTCCAAATATTTAAAAAAGTTATATTTATACAAAAGATGTCAGTTCACCCTATCATGGGGTTTTTAAATTGTATTTTCATTAAGGTACTATGTTATTTAAGTGGAAATATATGGTTCTTGGAAATTAGTTGCATGCATTTTTTATGCTAGTGGATTGGGCTGAGTTGGTCTGACCATTCATCTAGGATGATCAAGGATTGAAATATGATAACCAATATTCTAAAATAATCTTTTTTGAAAAAATATTGTGTTTTACTAGGTTTCATCCATGCTCATAATATGCTCACTGATGTTCATTCCTATTGGTTTTTGATGCCTATATAGCTACAAACATGGTGTTAATGGGTTATTAGGCTCATCCACGACTGCACTTCCCCACATTCCCTTAGATTCATGAATCGTAGCCTCTAAAACCTCAATTACGTATAATGAGAATGGTTTAATATTTATATTCATCATTAGAGAGGGTATCATCCAAATAAATTGTGTTTAAATATCTAAAATAAGTTCTTTGTCTGATGAGGGTTCTGTTTGGAAGTGATGTGGTTGTATTTTGGTTGATGAGGGATATATGTCTATAAGAATCATGGCCAAAATAAGGGCTATGTTAGAATATTCTTCATATTCTATATTTTATTTCTGATGATTTTTTTCTAACTCTAGATATTGATTCTTACAACACCTTTTTATATGGTGTTGAAGGTTCATAATCCCTGATTGGTTGATGAATTTGTGCTCTGAGAATAGTGTGGGTCTTGTGGACTACTTTTAAGGTAATCCAATCACCAAAATTTCAGTCAATATTAACTAAAACGTCATTCCAATATCCCCATTCTTATTATTTGGAGGTGGATATATGTGATGCTTTTATATATTCTTTTCCCATTATCACCTGACCTGAGTCTACCATGCCTTAGAATATTTCTTTAATGATGATGCAATATTGGATAGTGTGAACTAACCTATGATGATATGAGTAGTAGTCTGTAAAATCACTGAGTATGAAATCACTGCACTTTTTGATGTCACAAATCTTAAATAGAATGTTATCCACGGCTATGAGAATTTAACTAGTAACTAGTTTATCTATGAAGGAAAATGTATTGTTTTTTTAATTCTAAAATCAGTGGAAGCATTGATATATCCTTACATTTATATAAGGGTAGTTATCTATTTTAATCTCTCAACATGTGGATTTGTGTAATGTAGATCATACCTAGATGCTCAAGTAGGCACCAAAAAATGATTTAGTATGACAGTGACAGTTTCTTCCTTTCCATACCTTTTTCCTAGTTTTGTACGCATGAGTTAGGATTTGACATGGGTACAATGAATGGATTTTCTAGGCACAGGGATATCTCTAGAATTACTAGAATCTACATAGATATTTCAGTATGAATAAATAGTGTATATATATCATCTCATAGGTTCTCCACATATATTTACAATAACTACTTATATAGGAGTGGATAGCTGAGTGAGTATGTTACGACTTCTATCATGTGATAAAGTCAAATTCTCTCTCACCTTCATGTTGTTTATTTTTTATGAGGTCAAAAATCATCATATTACATATACTACTTTATAAATGATAAATGGATAGATGGTTATGGGTTTTCTACCCTTAAATTGAGCTTATTTGGAGGCTACTATATAAGGTGATGGATAGCCCCACCAAATTCTGTACAAATAATATCAAGTTTTTTCTCATTTTTTTGGTCTGAAGGGAACGTCATGTGCCTCCCTGGGATAATTAGTGTGATAGATGCTTCCCTATATCTCTTACCTTATCTATTATTGATAATATATGATTCCAATAATTGGAAAGGGCATAGTCCTATCAACCCATTCATGAAATTGATTCTTCTTAGGTTGTATTGGTATATGCTTTGATTCCATGGATTCCATTAGATTGTAAATGGAATAAATGGAATTAAAATGATAATAGTGGTTTGAAAATTAGGCCACCTCTTGAGTGGGAGTATCAGGAAATATTTTACTTTTCACCTCATACTCATTAACCACTGATTTCTAGTTAATGCATGGGCTGGATGACTATCCTAACATAATTTCATCTATTTCCACAATGTGGGAAAATATTAGTCTTCCTTAATTCCTTCATCTATATAAACTGGATGTCTTGATCTAGAGAAAACATGATGGCCATACACTAATCTTTTAGGAAAATTGAATCCATTTTAATGGGTGGGATACGAAATATATTCTTCTTCTTGAAGGTGGTACCTAATGGGAATATTTACCCATATAAAAATATCATTGTGTAACCAATGATTTAATATCTATAACTCACATTGTTCCAGTTTCTCTTCTACCTAATTGATTTTATGATTTATTTTTGTAAGTAGTATATAGCAATTCCTTTCCATTTACCCTTGGGAGGATGTAATTTAGGGGGTTTTCAATAATCATTTATAGGGGGAACGTTATAGATCCTCTATGGATTATGTATGTGTATGTGACTGGTCTATGAATTATATTCACCAACCTATCATTTAATTATTTTATTATTACATACCTTGAAATATAAGTACTGATATATATCATCAATTGGATTTATGGTGATGATTTTCACCAATTAATATCAAGCGAAAAGGATCATTTACTCATTCATTGATTAATGGTGTGATTCTTTACATACTACACTTCCGACACCCCCTCAAGAGTTATATTAAAATATCTTCCCTAACACTTCCTCTCAAAAGCCCATTTTGGCATTCCACCCTTGTGGGGTTTGATATTCCTTTTCAAATGTTCTCCTAATTCTGGTATATTAATGGTGACCTGGATGGAATCTCCAACCACCACTATCTTGTAAGATCCAAATTAAAGGGTTATTTTACGGGGTTGTAAAGATGAATTTGGTGCTGATTGTACATAGGAATAACCTGTTCTGGGGAGAAAATACCTCTTTAAGGGGAATAATAATAGTTCTCCCATCCTTGGGGGTTAAATTTGATATGGAATGACCAATGGTGCTACCAAAACGTATTGAGGATTTTAGGACTATTGAGGCGGTGGTCATGGTATAAATTCCCCCAGCCCCTTGCGTTCAGTTTTATTTAGATTCACCACATATTTCTTTTGAAGCATTTAGATATTTCATATCACTGGGGTGGTGGAGGTGGCAAAAATTACACCAAAAATATTTTTTGAAGTTTCTATCAAATTTATATTATAGTGGATACCAGTACAATTTTATTTATTTCATTCATTTTTACTCAGAAATATATCTGATGTAGATCTAGATCAGACTGTGAATTACCTACTCTAAGGTGTCATTTCACATCCTAATGTTGTTTCTTACACATTGAGGTGTGTTCTTAGACTATTGAAAGGTATAAATTATGATCTTTCTAGAAGCATTTTTTTTTGTTAAAAACATTTTTGTGTCTTAAATTTTGTAATTATTTGTTGTATTAACTAACTAACATGAAAATTTTGTGGTCCTATGGACCCTCCAATGATAATGAAATGAAAAGGATTATATATTTGGGAAAATATGATATAGTGAAGAAGTGGTGATGTAAAATGACACATACTCTCCTAATTCTTTAATGTGTACTTATGATGGGGATTTTATGATTATTTACGTGATGGGTTCTAGGATATAGAGATAATAATTTCTTTGACACATGTGGTTATTTTATGAACTATGATCTAAAGCCACAAAAAAATTTGTGGGGTATATCTGGTTGAATAGAATTTCATGACCAAGAGATAATTCACACATTCCTGAAAACTAAAAATCTTATCCTCTATTCTGTGAAAGGATACACACACATTTATCATAGGTAAAGAAAACAATCAACCTTTAACTCATAAGGGCCATCATAGCTGGATGTTGATATTGGAAAAAACAATTTTGATAGGTTATTATTGGCCATGTTCTTCAACATATCCATATAAACTTCTTCCACATGAGAGGAATATTACCCCACCTGGTTAGACCACATAGGTCACTTTTATTAGTGGCTTTATGACTAGGGTGAGGGGTTTAAAAAAATTGACAGAGTACTATATGTAGTTGAACATTGTGTTTCATGAACCCTTATGTATAATAGTGACTTGAAAAGAATAATATTTCCTTATTTGATTGAGATATAATGGGATGAAGGTTTTCTATGATATATTTAAGTGGTAAAATCCATGTAATCCATATATATACTACAAAAAGGAGTACATTCATAGTATTTGTTGAATTATTCTTTGGTTGAAGAGTTAGTGGATCCTTGAGATGATTTATATATGCGATTTATAACCTCAAGGGTATTTTAATTTATAAGGGTAGGAATATGACTGTCATCATGTTTATTATTCAAATATTATAAATTTATATTAATGGTTGAGTAGGAATATGAGCCTACTTCATAGTGACTGATAAAATATTCCAATGCCAATATGCTATTATGAGGATATGGGTATGTTTTTGGGATGTTTCCAGATAATTGGAGAATGCTTATGTATTTTCAGAAGGAAAATTATCTTACCATTAAATGGATTCTATATTATACCGACCAATATTGGTTAAAGTGGGAATGTGGGCCCGATTTAGGTATTCATCAACAATTGAAGATGTCATCAGACCTCTATGATAAGAGAAGGGATATGCGCTTCCATGATGTACCCTTTACCCTAGATTCCCATAGCTGGTGAATTATATAATAAATTGGAATAAGATACAAGTATTTGTATCTTTATGGTCTAAATAGTTAATTGGTCTTGGTAAACTAGATATATACATGTTTAATTTATTATATATGAATAAACAATTACAACAATATTTTTACAATAAATATAATTATTCTCTCTATGATATTCTTGAATATATATCATAGTACCCTTCATAGGTTCCTAGGAAAGGAAAAAATAAGGACAAGTTAAAATTATTTGTATTGTTTATTTAGAGAAGAAGAAATAATGGATCAATAAGAATAATAAATATGGAATGGTAAATAACTTATTACACATGGAATTTAATCAAAATCATAAATATAATAACTAGATATAGAATAATAAATTTGGTAAGTTAAATAACCAAAAACACAGTCTAGTAAATCAATTAACTGAAAATTCAATGAATCCATTGATAATATCATTTTGAAAATATCATTTATAATAATAAATGAATTCAAAATAAAGAAAATGATTAATTATTTGAAATCATGTTTTAGGTGCACAAAAACATCATATATCAAGATTTATCTTCAATAAAGATAACCACTACTGGTTATAATCCAATACATTTTGGATAACTATTTCTCTACTATCAATACCATTCAGAAGATAATTAAAACTACTCGTTAAAATCTAATAGTATTTGTCTAACTGAATAGTCTCATGAGTCCTCTTGATGCATTAAGGTCATATGTAAAGTTAAGGCCCCACCAATCAATCCATATACAATAAAATACCCAAATATAAAATTATTGATTTCATTCATAAATCGATGTTACTTAACATCATTTATCTATATTGAGAAAAGGATAAATATTTATCAATATTACCATAGTTAATCAAATAACATTGAATATAAAAACCAGATGAAAAAATGGTGTATGATTTAAGAAATAATAATATCCATCACACAATAATATTTATATTTAATATAAATTTACCATCCAATGAAAAATATTTATGGGAAATTTATTATTTCAATAGAAAGTTAGTAGTCCAAAAACAATGTTAGATTGCATGATATCTTTTACCACTTGGTAATTTTCAATTAAAATACTCTTCAATAAAATAATTAAAATTTAATCTTAAAATATCATTAATTATTAATGAATCATGATATTTCATGTAAAAAATTCTGTTTATACACACCATAATAGTGAATTTATGTATAATAACAAATAAGTCTCAACAGAATGCAAATTGAGATGATATCACTTACATCACACATCCTTTTGATTGAACATTATTTAACCTCCTATATAGTAGCCTTAAACATTTTATTAAATTGAACCATAAATATATAAATACTTATAATGTAATATATGATCCTTTTATAACAACTTATCACTAATTCAATAATAATTTCTTTTTTTATTATTCTATGTGTTTATTGCCTTATTTTCTTATGTGTTATTCGTCATGAAGGATTTGATTCTAGAACATATTATTTAATTCTATCATATATTGAATAATAATAATGAAATAATTATAATATTTTTTCCTCCGTAATAATTTAAAAACCAATCAATAAATTTTGTTATGAAAAAATGAAGTATGTTATGCTCATGGAGACGGTGGGCCATTTGTACACATTAGTTACATTTCTATTTTTCAATGAACATTATGGAAGTTAGTTAAGTAATATTTAATATTTACAGAATAACAATAATATCATATATAGAATTTTATTTATTTAATAATTCTTATGTATATATCATCCATGTGGTGTGGTGATTAAAATTGAGTCACATCATTTCATGATGGTGGTAGTACAAACCAGAATGATGTTATCATCTTTTATTTAGTCAAAAGGTAAGAAGGAAAATGATATATATATATATATTATCATCCCATAATAATAAATATTTCATTAATATGATAATTATTTCATGTATAACACATATAATAATCAAATATATTTTTATCATCTTCCAAGTAAACCATTAGCGAATGATGAATCACACTCCTTCATGAGGTGGTAGTCTGTCGTACATACGAGCGACATAATCATATTTCCTACCAAATGGAATGTAAATAAGATATATTTTATATAATTAATAAATAGGTGTAATTATTTTTTAAATAGAATATATATAATTTATATCAATTATAATAACCAACCATGAAAGGTGGTATTGTAAAAATGAATGACATATGTTCCGGAGGCGGTAGTCCACCGTACACAAGAATGATTTTTTTGTAACCCATTTAATAGAAGTTTGAATTATTTTAAGTTATCAAAATAACATAAAAACATATAATATTTTTTTATTATACTAATTTAATTATATAATAATGTTCTAATAATAATTTAATGGTGTGATAGAATTACTAAAATAGAAATTCTTATTGAATACTATTAACAATTCTTCATGTATCCTCCTTAGTTTTATACCAAAACACTTTTTAAGTTACCTTTAATGAAAAAATAAAGAATATAGTCTAAGGGTAGGAAACATTGGAAGTTATTTTAGAAGGTTTTGGTCAATCTAAAGGTCTTTAGAGGTTTGATAATGTGAGGGGAGTGAGTACCCTTTTATAATTGAGGAGTGTTGTCATGTTTTTAAATACCCAGATGTATTAACTATTGGGAGGTCAATATTTCCAAATGTGACTAAAAAATAGATAAATTATGTAATTGAGTGAGGATTTGGTTTAAAAAACTACCAACAAATTATATAAATAAGATTTTATATCATGTTATCTAATAGTCTTTATGTTTACTCAATTTTAACCTTTTAGTTTTTTTACCACTGTAACTTATAACATTTTTCTACCTAAGTAATTTGAACATTAATAATAAATTTAAAAGGATATTTAATAGATAATTTATATATATTTATACTAAATATTAAATAATTTTTTAAAAATAAAAACCTTTTTTTGGTAAATTTAATTTTAATACAAAGACATGTAATGTGAAAAACCTCGTTTTAACATTAATCGCAGTAATTAATTTTAACTATTTTTACTAATAATTATGGTAACCAATTATGTTAAACTTATTATATAATATAAATTATTAAGATTAAAAATATTTAATCTAATATTAAAATTTAAATTCACATATTTTTTAGAATTCAATTTAAATTTAATCCCACAAATGTGATGAGAAAACGAGTTTTCAAAGAGCAAATATTGAAACATTTACAATTTATTTATATCAAAATTCAACATTAAAGTTAATAAAATGGAAAAAATTGGATTAATAAATTTAAAATTGATCTAATTTTACTATGAAACAAATTTAGAATATTATTTAACATTATAAATAATTAAAATGAAAAGGTTGTTTCTAATTAAAATTAAGTATATTTTCATTTTTTTTTAAAAATGATAATTTTCAAAAAAACCTAAAAACTAAACCTAAGATATATTTCACATTATTATTTATAAATTTTATTTAATTTTATGTAATAATTTTATTTAAATATGTAGAAATCAATTTCAAATTATATCTGCAAAGTGAGACTAAACAGTCCTTTAGAAAAATAATGTTTTTTATAAAACAATTATTTTTCATTTAAATTATTCTTATTTTATTTACAATAAATGGGTTATCATAATTTTAATAATTATTAATTAATATTAATACCCAATAAAATAATTAATAGTTTGTAATTGTATTTTTAAATAACTTTTTTATAGAGTTTTTTCGTTCAAGCAATGTGTTTTGTGCAACACAAGAGAAACTCAGTGTTGCACGTCACACAAGAAAAAATTAGTGTTACATGTATTGAAAGATAAAATAAATTTTTATTGGAATTATTTATATTAAAGATATTTAATTTATTTAATATATATATATATATAATAAATCATTTGGGAGTTATATTTTCTTATAAACTTGGAGTTACATGTTGTACATGCTATCAAATACAATATTCTATTTTGAGAATTTTAGTGTGTTAAGATCCACCTATGTGGTCATTGAGGAATGAATGTACATTACTAAATTGGAAGGATAATGAATATATTACTGAATCATATTAGCTACTGGAATATTCAGCGTTTCTTTTAGATTTATATCATGAATATTGTCCCACCTCATGGTGTTTATTGGAATATATTGATGATCATTAGTTACAGTGGGATTAAGAACCCAATCATGGTTTTATATAAGAACATTCCACAAAATTTATCTTATATAAATATTCACCTATCCTAAGGTGAATATAAATCTATTTTCACAATCATCAGTAGAAATGGTGATATGATCCCAGTTATCTACCTCATTCATTATTGGGATATGAGGTTTATCCTCCTAAACATGAGAAAGGATATGATATTTATATGGAGTAGTTGCCTTCTCATGATGGTAATATTGATATAACACATGAAATATTGTGATAAGATTATGAGCCTATCCATATGAAATTTTTGGAGTATACTCATGAATATCCTCTATCATAGTCATGATATATAGTGACCATGTAACACCTTGATATTTTTAGAATTATTTATTTCCTAATGAATTTAATATTTTATATATTTTACATTACACGCAAAAATTATTTTAGAATTCATTACACACAACACTGATTTTATATCTTGTTATATGAAAAACCATGTTTTAGATTCATTACTAGGAACATAGATCTTAGTTTTCATTGTGCACAATACCAAGTTTAAATGAAATGAGTTATACTATTAAAATATTATTTCATGATTGTTATAAACTACCCATTAGAATGGTGGCTATGAATATGATTAATTAAATAATAACAATATATGGTTTAAATATATATATATATATATATAATGAATTATTGCTAAAAATTAATTAACAAATAAAATAAAAACAATTTGAAAATAAAGGAAATCTTATTCTGAAAAACCATTCTTATGAAAACAAACACATTTTATCACTATAATTTAAACAAAACTCTTTTTTTGAATGATTTTAATGAAATTAAAAAAATATATATTTTCCAAATAACTTATCATCCATCTTTTGGGTTTTTTAAAAAAAATATAATAATAAATCAAATTTTCTTATTTAAAACTATATTTGTGGAAAAAACAGTTTTGTCACCTTTCTATGAAATTATTTGTGTTTAAAAATCATACAATCTTTTAGAAAAATTATTTTTATAATTAAATTATATTTTTAAAATAATCATTCACAAATTATCTTAAGGTTAATTTTTTATAATTTTATTAAAAGACTCTTTTTTGATGAATATTGAAAATATAGAATTTTTATTGAAAAGTACATTTTCAATTAAATTGTTTATAAAGTTCAATTATATTAAAAATTGTTTTAAAATTTAAATTATTTCAACTATATATCTTTTATTACTATTTAGGTAATTTTAATCATTTTCATATTGATTTTTTATATAGTTTTTTTTAATTTTTTTAATATTTTCTCTTTGAAAAACGTGCCTTTTATCTTATCTATGGAAATAATTTAATATTATCAATTTCCAATTTTTTTAATATAATGTGGAAAAATAGATTCAATAATTTTAGTAATCATAATTTATTTTATCTAATATGGTTAATATAATTTTTTACTAAAATGAATAGTGAAAGAAGTAAAAAATATTTACAGTGGTTATGGAAAAAATGGCTTTACCTGGGGGTTAATCTAAAAAATTTGGGTTAAAACCCACCTAAAAACTATTATAAAATATATTTTATTGAATTATTTTTCATGTATAATGATTAAAGTTCTATAATATTCTATTTTTACACATTTTTTGTGTGAAAAATGTTGGTACACCTTTTTCTTTTAAACAATTATAAATCTTCCACTCACATCACTTATAAAAGGCCACCACACCCCATCTCTTATAAAAACCCTCAAAACATTTTTGGACATAAAATACCAACAGAAATTAAATTAAAAAGTAACCTTACACCTTCCTAGAATCTTTATTTGGGACATAAAGACGACCTATAATGTCTTTTGATTTAAACATATGGATATTACTCGAAGAAGAGGGTACGTTCTTCATCACACATTTTTATTTTATTTATTATATAACCCCATTAATTCTTATTAATCGATTATTATATAATAATTTAAATATATTAAATTTACTAATATGTTTTTATGTTAATTTATTGACCTAAAACCATGTTCACTTTCATTAAATGGGTTACGAAATCATCATTCATGTGTATGGCAGACAAACGCCTCACAAACCAATGTCATTGTTTTTTCCATTAGAACCTCCCATGGTTGGGTATGATGATTTATATGAATTATATATTTATATTGTATTCATGAAATATTCATACCTTTGGAGTCATTAAATCATATCTAGATTTTTAATTTTCATTTTGTGGGGGACTCGATTATGTACATCGTGTATACTATGAACTATCGCCTTGCGAAGTGATGCAATTCATTTATCACTAACAAATTACTTGAATAATAATGAGGATAATTATATATTATATAAAATTAATAATTATGATATTATTGACACATTTATCATTTTATTTCTAACCTTTTCACTCACTAAAATACGATAATATCATCTGTGTACATGTGAACTATCGCTTTCATAAAGTGATGTGACTCTATCTTTTCATAACCACGCCACATGGATGATATGTATAATTATATTTAAATTAAAAATATGAAAATAATTATTTAATTATCAACCTATAGATATATAATAATACTTTCTTCCTTAATACAATTATCATTTAAAATTGGAAACGTTACTCATGCGAATGTACGACCTAATGTCTCCATGATTGTAACATACATAATTTATTAATACAATCTTTCTTGATTAGTGTTAAAATTGAAAATGATGTTTTAATATTGTAATTATGTTATTATTATTATTATTGAGATTATATGACCAAGATCAATGTAGGAGGACCAAAAAAATAACAAATCAAAACATCAACAAAAAACCAAGTAGTTATTATAGGAAACATGATTTTAACATGAAATTGATGATATATTGAATATAAATGATTTAAAGTAAATTATATATGGTATAATTTATATAATAATGGTTCTATAATATATTTAAAATAGATTTAAATTTATTATAAAGGAGTTTAAAACATGTATAATTGAATTCAAGGCTTAAGGTAAAGGATTTTTGTCTCTCGTTTATTTTTTATTTGAAACAAGACATATTCACCTTGTGTTTATTTAGTGTGGTGTATATACTTCCAAAAAATTTATTTTAGGATTATTATCCTTAAATTTATTTTATTTTTCATATACATCTTAATATCTCTCCTTAATTGGGATTCTGGTTCAAAATTTTCCAGTGTGGTAAGAGATTTTTGTCTCAATGTTTCTTTTTCAGACATATGTTATGTTATAAAACTATATTAATTATTAAGAGTATATAAAACCCCTTTAACATTTAATATCATGAATTTATTTATTATCATGGAATTATAAGTTTCAATTAATATTTTGTTCATGGGGATTATGATTCATACTCACTAATGTGGCAAGGATTTTATATTACAATATTATCATTTATCTGGATTTATTGTGATTATACTTAAAACAATCAAAATATTGTGATCTACCTCTCAATAAACTCTTTTTTATTATACTATTTTTATTTATAAAGAATAATGATTTTTCCATTTATCTTTTACTTTTTATATATTAATGATTAGAAAATACTGTTTTTTAATAAAAATCACCTTTATATCTCCCTTCTATCAAAATCAATTTTTCTTCCAAAAAAATATTTTCTAAAAATGTTTTCAATTCATTTAAAATAATTAAAATTATTTATTAATGAATCTTTTACCCAGTTTTAACAATTTATATAATTTTTAAAAATTAATATTCATTCTACTTTCCAAAAAAAATATTATTTCTCTTTTACCTAAAATTTGAAAGGAATATATATTTTTAAATTGTATAACATCAATAAAATTTCCCACCATAATGAACATTATTTAATTTGAAGATTAATTTATAAATTTTCATGTTTATTTTCATTGAAAGTGATTTTCAAAGTGTTTTATATTATATTTTCTTAATACTCGAATGTATATTTACCTCAAAAAATGTTATAAATTATATTTAAAGCTGACATTATAAATTTTCAGTGTTATTTTCAAGGAAAATTATTTACAAAGATGTTTTGTGTTTTAAAAAATAGTTTTTGAAAGAAAACTTATTTTATATAAAAAATTACATGTTTTTTATATTTAAAAATCATTACACATCTAATTTAAATATTTTGATATAATATATGATTTACAAGGGATATAAACCAAGTATATCATTATTATTCTTAATTTAAACGGTTTATGAATAATGTTTTTTATGAAACCCATTTCTATTCAATAATTTATATATTTAGAAAATTTTGATGAAACCAACTTTGTTTTCAATGGGTTATTCTTTTATGAAATTATGAAATGATTATGAAAAATTACTATTTCTGACTAGGTATGATATGATGAAATATATATGAAACCCATTTAATTTCATGTTTTTAAATATGATTAATGTTTTATGAACTTGCAAAAAACATATGTTTTTTTATTATGTTATGTGTGGGACCTATATCTATCTCCAATTAATTGGGTAACGATTTTATACCATTAGATAGACATGAATGGAATGGGGAGTTAACTCGGTTCGATAAGGGACATTATTATCTATGATGGACTTTTGAGTGAACCTTAACTACTAAAATGGTTTGCGTAGTCAGCATATTCCACTATGATAGAATTGTTAGTGATCCTGAACTAATATTTAAATTATTTTATATTCCTATATATATTCCATAGTTCTATGTATTTTTCTAATGTTAAGCTCTCTTATCTTATGCACTTTTATTTCCTTGTGATTCAAGTCTTATGAACATAAAATATTGATGACATAACTCGATATTGTGATAGATTATATACAGGGGGTCATTTTCCAATATTATTATCTTGTTCGCATACCCTTATGTTCATGTCATGCTTACACATCTCCTATTTTTACCCTTACTAAGCATCTATTCTCACCCTTTATTATATTTCATCTCCCTAGGTTAGGAATAATGGTTTCAAATAGGGAATTTTTTTTGAAGAGTGCTAAAAATAGAATATCATTATAAGTGATGATTATGATCTTCCACCAAAATAGAATATTGTGTACTAAGTCTTGAAATACACAAAAATTTTATGGTACTCATGCATGTGTTTGTGTAATTTTTTGAATATTCATCTAAAAATGTGTAATTTACATGTATGAAAATATTTTGTTGCAGTAGTTGGAATTAGATGAATTGTTTTTTAAACCTTTGTAGAATATTATGAGAAATGTTTTGTGAGATACCTAGGGATATTTATAAGGATTTCATTAACTATAAGTATAATTATGAGTTGAAATATAGTAAAATATCTCTAATTTATGAAAAGGAAATAGAAATCCATTTCCAAGAACTTACATCCCCTTCTTGAATCTAATAGTGGATGTGGATATAGAACAAAAGAACCTTGTTGTAAGAACTCAGAAAAGGAATCGTTGGTTTGGAATCAATCATCACCTGGTAAAAAAATGGGCCTTACTTCACACATATATCGACACTCTCAGGTTATATTCTTTGGAGATTCACAAACTCTTTATGAACCATCACAAATGATTTTAATAAATGATGATCATGGATGAATTGGGTCAACACTTTGATATCATAGAGTTAAAAATAATGTGTCATGATTTATACATTTGAAACGATATATTTTTCATCATTATGTGGTTTTATACAATTATTAGTTTTGATCTAAATATGATTTTTGGTTTTAGTCAATATATTGAATCTGGAGGCACTAGGTTAACATTAAATATGATAGAAAAATTTCTGATGAACAAACAAATAGGATTATAACATGAATAAATAAAATTGTGATTATTCTTAATCATTTGTCAAGGAACATGATTAATAATGTACACCATAACCAAATCTCATAAACACCAAAAAAAGGGTAGAGTTCGCTGAGTGTTTGGGTACTTGAGACCATGGCGGAAAGAAGATTCAGTTTCTTATATGTCAAGAATGTTGGAATAATCACTCGTTTGAATGTCTCAAATGGGAGATAAAATGTTTTGGCTGAATAATATAAGGACACAAATCAAGTAACTAAATCATAAAAATTAAATGTTAGGTTAACATGATGAATGAGATTATTGGTCTCCCTATGGTTTCATTGACTGTTGAATCATTAAGTGTAGAGAGTATATGAATTATTCTAAAAAATTTCCTAAGGTGAAAATGAATAAAGGGAATTATCAATGAATTACAAGTAATGGATTTCCTTATGATTATGAGTAGACTATGAATTCCATATGAAAGGAAAAAGTTATTAAGGAATAAGATGATAATGTATAGTTAAGGTTTTGAGAAGGCTATTAGATGATTGAAGTATTAATGTATTGTAATTAAGGTATTATGTTATATGAATCATTAAATATATAAAATTTGTTTAGAATATGTTTTTCATTATGTTTTTGAAAAATATATGTTAAATGGTACTGATGGGCTAGAAAAGAGATTTTATGGAGAGGTGATATTTTGTTTATGGGAAGAAAACCCTTAAACCATTTTTGATGTTGAGATAATAATTTCAGGATAAAGAAATATTGGATATTAATAATTTAATTAGATTGTACTTATTAACTTAATGGTTTTTGGACAATGTGATTTATTCTATCATTGACTGGGTTTACAACATTAATGTATTTAATGAATATATACAACAATATGTATTTTATTTAAGGAATGAGGATTAATGTATGTTTTCAATAAGGTTTCTTGTTAATTCATGTTTTTACCCAATTTTAAGAGAATACAGGATGAATGTATTCGTATGTTTTTTATGTGAAAATCACATGCTACTTCATGAAATATGTGGGGTTAATGTTATGGTGATTTTGATAAATATAGTGAACTTATTTACATATTTTGAATTGTTGATGGTTTATAAGGTGAATGATTTATGGAATGGTTTATGTTTAAATTTTGATGAGGTTTTAGGGATTGTCATATTACTACACCATATGAATATTTAACCACATTGGATAACTTGTTCTATCCTATTTTTAAATGAACATGGAAGAAATTACTTATCATTCTATTATAGTTCTTATTTCATGATTCATACATGAAAAATTAGTATCTTAGAGTAACATATGAAGTGGAATTTTAGCAATAAATGATTAAGGTATGAAATTATTTCTATGAAATAAAATGATATCAATGATGTACATGTTTATATATTCAAAATCTATATAGAAAAATGATTTCCCCAAAATTAGGAAAATTTTATTGAAAAAAAAATTTATCATCGCTTTTGATGATATCAATTTTCTTTTTCCCACCACTTGGGTTTATGGTTTTTTTTCCATTAATTATTATTTTATATAATGCTCATATCTTTACTTCCCACCTATGTTATTTTATTTGGAAACCAAGTATGTGTTATTCCATATATCTTTTTCACATAACTCTATAATTTTCAATAGGTTGTTTTATAACTTATTTTTTGATGTGGGATTTTACGAAGAAATTTATAAATGATAAACCTTCAATGATCCATAATTAATTTTAGGGAGAAATTTATTTTAAGTGGGTAAAATGTAACACATTGAGATTTGGTGAAATATATTTTTTCAAATGAATTTAATTTTTAAAAAAATTTATATTACAAGAAATAGTGAGTGTAAAATTAATTAAATCTAACATTAATTTTATCATGTGGTACATGAAATTCTGAATTTTTATTACATTAGATGGAAATTCGAGCATAGTTTATTTAATACACAAAACTTAGTTAAAACACAATGTGTCATAGTATAAAGTATAATTACATGATAGTTTTAACAAAGCCAGTCGAATGGTGGGTATAAATATGATTAACTAGATTATGTAAAAATATTGTTTACAAATGTTTATAAAATGAATTATTTAGTGACTAGTCAATTAAAATTGAATATAAAAAATATTTGAAAATAAATAAAACATTTTTCTGAAAAATTATTCTTTTGCAAAAAATACATTTCACCCCAATAAAAATATTAAAAATGGTGTATTAATTTAATGATATGTATTTATTTTCCTTAAAATACTTAGCATTTATATTATGTGTTATCTATATAATAGAAAAGATTAGATCCAATTGTATGCGTGAAAACTACATTATTTGAAAAAGAATTTTTTCTGTCTTTTTACGATCATATTTTAAAAATATTTTTTAAATAATTATAAATAATTATAAAAATTGATTTAAAAAATTGATTTTTTTTAAATAATAATTTTAAAATTATATTAGGTGTGATTTTTGATAATTTCCTGAAAATATAAATTTATTGATGAATAGTGAAAATTACACAATTTTAAGTGAAAACTGATAATTTGTTTAAATTATTACCAAATAAGAATTTAATTTAAAATTGGTTTTAAATTAAAATTAGTTCAATTATATATCTATTAATCCAATTTATGTTATTGGAATAATTTTCATATTTAATTTTGATGTAAAAACATTGTAAGTCATTGATTATTTTCTTTTTGAAAGATATGATTTCTCATTACGAATGGAAGATTAATTTTAATTTAAATTTCTCCACATATGTGGATGGAATTTTGAAAAAATTATTAAATATTTTTAATCTGAATAACTTATATTATCTGATGATGTTAACATAATTTTTGTCCAAAATAAACAGGGAAAATAATAAAAATTAATGACCATTGCTAAGGTAAAAATGGGTTTACATAGGATAAACTAAAATGATAATGGTTAATATGTAATGAAAACCTGTATAAAATCAACTATATGGTCATATTTATAAATTATATTCTCTAAGTATCAATAATAATCCATTTTGGATCCCATCGGAATGTGAAAAACATGGGTATAATGTAACATCCCAAAAAATGATAAAGGGTTAAATGACTAAATGATATGACTCATGTCAACAAGGTGAACCTTCCTTTTCGGGAGCCCATTTGATTAGAAATCCAAAATTATGTATGCTTGTCCTCGAGTAGTGATCATGATGGGTGACCTTCTGGGAAGCTTTCCAGGGTGTGTGTGAGTGAGGACAAAGCACACTGCAAAGGACAAGTTTTGGTCTGTGGGGACTGTCATTAGTCAGATGACCCGTTCAGGCAAGTGGGTGGACCCTAGGGTGGTCTCTACGTGTCTGCGGGGGAAACTGTTGGTACCTGGAGAGCTAGGACCCAACGGACTTGTTAAGGCAGGGTGTTTGTGTAGTCACGGGGTCCTGGTTGTCACATTTAGTATCAGAGGTGGTACCCAATCTTACATGCGGTGCACTGCCTAGGTTGAGATGTAGGGCCCACAATGAGGACGTTGTGCTCTAAAGGGGGGTGATTATAACATCCCCCAAAATGATAAAGGGTTAAATGACTAAATGATATGATCCATGTCAACAAGGTGCACCGTCCTTTTCTAGAGTCTGTCGGATTAGAACTCCACAGTTAAGCATGTTTGGCCTGGAGTAGTGATCAGGATGGGCGACCTTCTAGGAAGTTTCACAGGGTGTGTGTGAGTGAGGACAAAACACACTAGAAAGGACACGTGTTAGCCTGTGTTGTAAAAACCGATTTTGATTATTTTATAAATATTTCATTTTATAATATTTTTCACCCATTCCACTTCCAAAATACCCTAAAATGACCTTTTTACATCATAAATGAAATTTGGACCCCTTAGGAATCCATAACAATGGGGTATTTGGGTTTTTATTTAAGAATTTGGCCAACCCGAGAGCCCATTTTCCAGTTTTAAATTCTTTTTAATTTTTTTAATATTTTATTAATTATAATGAATTTTTCGGGGATTAAACCTCCCTTTCGACCCTAAGAAGCCCAGGCATGGTCCCATTTCCTTTCTCCCCTATATAGAGATCTTTGAAATCATTAATTAGGGCAGAACATCATAGGGTGTCTCAAGTCGGCCATAATTGAAGAGGTAACTTCATCCCTTCTTAACTCTCTCAATTAATACTCTATTCACTCCATAAAACTTCCTAAATGACCTCCCAAACCTTGTTCGAACATCCCCTGAATTTTGGATGTTTTCAATTTAAGACACTATTATTTTGGAGTGATTACTTTAGGATACTTCAAGTAACTGAGTCCATTTCTTTCCCGGTTCAAATTGCCTAGGGTTTCATTTTTTTAGTAGGGTTTATTCCCTCTTCCTTGATGTCACAAATGACCAGGGGCTAGGGTTTTGAATATAAGTTTTAACCATGGGTTTCATTTTCTAATTCTTGTGGTTTTATGATTGTTATAGGTCCTTATTGGTGCAGCGGTGGTGCGAAATAATTTTCTCACGGTGATTCAAGGGTTTTTCTTACTTTGGTAGCTGATTACATTTTTATGAAGTATTTGTTTCTTAGCATGCTTTATTTATCATAATTACAGGTTTATCTCATTTTATTATTACTGAAAAAATTAGTTTAATTGGTTTTTGTTTTTCAAATGAATTTTTAAATGAAAATTTCATATGGAATTGGGGGGGTTTCATTGGAATGTTTTATTGGTTTATTTGGGAATTACCTATTAATATATAATTGATTTTATTGAACTATAATAGGGATTCCAAAAATGTTAAGAAATTTTATCCCCTTTGTTTGTTTATGTGAAAATGGGTTTTTATAGTGTTTGTAGAACATGTGAACTTCAAGTCCCATGTTTGTGTAAAAATAGAGGTTTTTCAAAGTTATAATTTCTTGGTTCACAAGGGGCTTCCCTAAAAATGATTTTTTGTATTAATAGAAATGTATTGGTCTGAATTTTCTGTTTTGATAACTTTATAGTGTACATATAGCGTGCATGTTTTGTTCTTAAGGAGTTTGGTGTGTGAAACATTACGGGATTTGGAAGAATCGTTTTATTAAAAATCTATGTGTTTTGTTGTGTGTTTTACGTGGTATAAAATGTGATAGCTACTATATTATTTGTTTGTGACCAGTAGTGGTCTTTTATATGAAAATAGATTAATGTTGCATGATGAAATTGATCGAGCACCAAAGGGGATGCCTAGGTACCTAGGTGGGGCAGATTTGTACTAGTACGACTAGTGAATCAGATGAGTTTTGTCCCTGTTTTACTTAGAATTTGGATAAAGACAACTCTAACTAAACTATGTAGATGATGATTGGGGACCACAATGTTATGGGTATGTTCCCAACTAGTGGCTCGTGCACGCGAACAAAATTTTTTATGGTTACTTTACACTGAGGTATGAGGTACATAGGGCCCGAGACAACCTAATGCCTAGGGGTGTTTCAAATTTTTTTGCTCATTGGATTTTTGGTATTTACCCATATACTAGGGTGTGTTTGGAAGTACAATATAGTATCTAACATTTGTATTTTAATGTTTTACCATTCTGAAATTCTCTGATTGAAAACTGTTTTCAATTGAAAGTTGCATTTCATGGAATTTTAACACTGTTTCAACTTTTGTATTAAAATTGCTTGTTTTGTTAACATTTTATTACATTATATTTAGAATAATCTAGTGGAATCATATTGGTATTTTACTCACACCCTACTTACACCCCTATGGTGTAAGTAGACCTTCTTATGCATGACTCAGGAAAAGGGAAGACTAAGCGTAATGGTGGTTCCGGGTGTTAGTCCCCATCGATGGGGCAGAGTTGTGGAGACGGTTTGTGGGTGATGACCCCCTTGTCATGTGGAGTCCTTGGGGATGTCTTGTGGTTGTAAGTATTTGTATTTTTACCACTTGTAGTGTCTTTAAACAAATTTATTCATATTTGGTTTTGTTAAGAATTGTTTAGCATGAAAATTTCAGATTCTAATTATAGATTGTTTTTTTATATTTTATGCTTTCATAATAAGGTAAATCATTTCCAATCCAAATTTTTTTATACCCAAGCACATGTTCCAGCCCGTGGGGATAGGGAACGCCCTTTGGGACATGGCATGGGCTGGGTTTCGTTCCGTTAATGGTGGAGACCAGATTCGATTCATGTAAAAATAGTATCAGAGAAGGTTAATGTTTTATGGTTATATTGCTATTTAGGGATGATTCGGGATAGAAAGAAGATAGGACTATCGGGGCTCATGGATTAGGTTGTGAGTAGGGTTCCTGGACCGCACCTCTCATGGAAGACCTTGAGTCACCAGGGTATGTTGTAATTTAGGGATTGGCTTCACTTCCAGGTGAGACGTGTGGGCTGCAGACCACATGTGGACATCAGGTGGATGTGGAGTAGTTGTTTCTTTTATTAATTTAATGTGTTTAGTTTATTTGTATTTGATGTATTTGATTTCAATTTTCATAATTGTTTTATTGACTATTGTTTTGTGACTATTTCACTTTATAACAACCTGCCTCCCCGGAAAGCTCCCATGCGCCCACAGGAGGAAGCTGGAGAGAGTTCTCCCACACCGATTGATCAGAGGCTTGTGGAGGCTATAGTTGAGGATATCCAAGCTTTGGGATAGGGACCATCTCTTAATTCTATTCCTATTAGGGTAGAAGAGACATTTCCTAGAAAAGATAAATCACAAGAGTTTCTAAAAAACAAGCCTCCTACCTTCCGAGGGAGCTCAGAACCCCAGAAAGTAGAAGAATAGCTCAAGAAGATCGATCATATGTTTGAGTTCCTGGAAACACCCAAGGAGCTCAGGGTGAAGTGTGCCTCTTATTTGTTGGAGGGTCCTAGCCGTAAGTGGTGGGAGTCAGTGTTTCAGGCTGGGATGAATGTGCAGATGCACTAGGGAGATTTCAAGTCTGTCTTCAATGAACAGTAATGCCCTGAGGTGTTGTCTTATTCTTGGTCAAGAGAGTTCATGGAAATTGTCAAGGGAATCATTTTGTGATGGAGTATGCCAACTGTTTCACTGTGGTGGTTCGGTATGCTACAAAAATTTTCTCTAATGAGAAGTCGAAGTCCCAGAGGTTTCAGAAGGGCTTGCGAAAAGAGATATACTCTCAGGTGTCTATGTTTAAGCTGAGGACCTATGCTGAGGTTGTTTATTGGGAATTCATGGTGGAGATTAATAGGAAAATCATGTATGGATTCTATGGTTCAGTATCAGCAGTGGGTAGTGGAAGCTCCTCAGAGAAGAAATGGAAGTGGGAGGATCATGTGAAGAAAGGAGGGGGCAGTTTGGGCCACTCTTCCGGGATGTTTTCTTATGTGGCTTCTGATGTGAGATCATTCGTGTTCCACCAATATGGGAATCCTGGTAATATCCGACCAGCATGTCCACTACATCATAATCCTTGTTACCAGTGTGGAGGTGTGGGGCATTTGTAGTGCTTCTACAGTGTCGCACGTCCACTCCCAAGTGGGGCAGGGTCAGTCGCTTCAAGAGGAGTACCAACACAGTAAGAGCCGTCGAGGACTGGGGGATCTCGATTTGGTGGTCGTGATGGTAGGGCTGGATCATCTTCTGGGTAAAGCTAGTTTAGGGCAAAACCACACTCTAGAATTCATCCTCAGGAAGATACTGTATATCTCCAAGCATTGGATCAGGAACCAGCAAGATCCAAGGTGGGACTGTCGACAGTTTGAGGTACCGTTCTGATCACATCTTCAATAGCTACTGCTCTTTTTGATACTAGAGAATATGTTTCATTCATTTCTTCCAATTTTGTGTACATGCATAATTTTCCATCTGAGTTGATGTCTTTCCTGATGGAGTTGGTGACACCGCTGGGAACGATGAAGGAGCAGGGCCTCATGTGTCCCTCGTGTGCACATTCTGTGTTAGGGGTTGAGAAAGAGTGGGACCTCCTGGTTCTAGATATTCAATGTTTTGACATAATACATGTCATGGATTAGCTAGTACACATCTAGGAACACATCTATTGCTACAGATGGCGTGTGCGTTTCACAACACCTAATGGGAGTTGTTATGTTTTTTGTAGAGAATGGGATCCTCGGTCAAGTTTCACAGAGCCTCCACTCCCAGTGTTGGGAAGTGTTATCTTCCAGTTATCTTCGATCATGCTATAGGATGGTCTTTCCATTGAAGGTGCACTACCTCATGTAGTGAATGTGTTTCCAGAGGTATTCTGGGATTATTTCTTAAGTTTTACCCTAGAGCGGTATGTGGAGTTTTTGATTGATCTGGCACCGGGAACACATCTGATATCTCTTCACTCTTATTGAATGCCCCCACAAAGATGAGGGAATTAAAGATACATCTGGATGAATTAGAATCCAAATGATCCATTCACCCGAGCATCTCTCCTTGGGCCGCTTCTATGTTGTTCGCAACAATGGCTGATGGATCCCTTCAGTTGTGCATTGACTTCCAGAAGCTGAATAAGGTAACAATTAAAAACAAATACCCTTACCCCAGAATAGTGGATTTGTTTGATCTGTTGAAGGGGGAAAAGTGGTTCTCAAAGGTAGACTTGCATTCATGGTATCATCAACTCAGGGTGAAGGAGTCAGATATCCCAAAGACAGCCTTCCTAAGAAGGTACAACCACTTTGAGTATTTGGTCATGCCCTTCTGATTGACCAATGCTCTAGTGGTTTTTATGGAACTTATGAATAAGTTGTTTCATCAGTATCTTGATTCTTTTATTGTGGTGTTCATGGATGAAATTATGGTATACTCTAGCTCTGATATGGAACGCGAACTTCACTTGAGAATCATTTTGGGTACATTACAAGATCACCACCTCTATAAAAAGTTGTCAAAGTGAACTTTTTGGATCAGGGAAGTGAGATTTTGGGGAATCGGATCTCTGAGCTGGGGGTTCCAGTGGAACCCGAGAATATTAGTGCGATTATGTCATGGTAGAAGCCAAAGAATGTGTTTGAGATCAGGATTTTCCTTGGCCTCGCTGGTTATTATAGGTGATTCGTTCGGGATTTCTCTCATCTTGAATAACTGATGGCTGCGCTCACCCAGAAAGGGGTGAAGTTTGTATGGGGTCCAGAATGTTATGCATCATTCAAGGAGTTAGATATGCAGTTGACTACCGCCCCTGTGCTGATTTTTCCTGAGTCCAGGAAGTCATATGTGGTTTATTTTGATGCTTTAGGTATGGTTCTTGCATGTGTGATTATGTAGGATTATCATGTTGTGGCTTATGGATCTCACCAACTCTGACCACATAAAAATAACTACCCCATACATGACTTGGAGTTGGCAGTGGTGATGTATTCTTTGAATATTTCGCGTCACTACCTCTTTGGGGAGAAGTTTGTGGTCTACTCTGATCACAAAATCTTAGCCTATATCTTCTCATAAAAGGACCTCAGCATGAGGCAGCATCGCTGGATTGAGTACTTACAGGGGTTCGACTTTGACATTGTCTATAACCTAGGGATGGGTAATGTGGTGGCCGACGCTTTGAGCAGAAGAGTTCAAGTGCAGTATTTGAGGAAGTCTAGTGATGAGTGTACATTGATGAGGCTCTTTTCTCAGATGCATGTGGATACCAGGGAACACTATGGAGGGTCATTATTGGTGAGTATTCAGTTGACTCCTTCTCTATTGGAGTTGATTCAATGGGAACATCCGAGTGATGAGCTTTGTCAGCAGTTGAAGTAGTTTCTTCATGGCTGAGAGACATCCTCTGATTGTTTATTATGTCCCGAGGGCATATTGTGATTCAAGGGCTGTTAAGTATTGAAAATATCTTTGTGGAAGGTTGTGATGCAGGATAGCCACCAGTCTTAGAGGGATGTCCATCCGGGTGCCACTAAGATGTATTATGATGTCTGTCAGCAGTTTTGTTGGCCTGGTATGAGACGGGACATAGTGGATTTTTTTTTCGAGATGCTACACATGCCAGCAGATGAAAGCATAGCACCAAGGGCCTTCCGATTTTCTCCAACCACAACCCATTCTTACGTGGAAGTGGGATGAGGTCGCCATGTACCTCATTTTTGGCTTACCTCGTACACATTGGGGTAATAATTCCATTTGGGGGGTGATTGATCATCTAACCAAATCAGCCCACCTCATTTTGATAAAATATACAACTAAAGTGGATGAGTTGGGTCATTTGTATCTTCAAGAAGTGCTGAGACTCCATGGAGTACCATCAGCAATTGTCTCAGATAGTGACCCCCTCTTTACATCTCGATTTTGGGATGGCCATCAGAAGGCCATGGGGTCTCATATTAAGATGAGCATGACATACCACCCTAATACAGATGGTCAGACAGAGCGTGTGAATCTGATTTTGGAGGAAATTCTTTGTGCATGTGTCTTGGACTTTGGAGGTTCATGAAATAGCCATTTGGGATTGGTTCAGTTTTCTTATAATAATAGTTACAAATCCTTGATTCGAATGGCCCCTTCTTAGGTGCTC
Organism: Viscum album; assembly: GCA_963277665.1. Taxonomy (NCBI): domain Eukaryota; kingdom Viridiplantae; phylum Streptophyta; class Magnoliopsida; order Santalales; family Viscaceae; genus Viscum; species Viscum album. Next base: position 541,127,972 of record OY728156.1, read on the forward strand.
TATGTTCAGCCATTTCAGTCACCCCTATGATGGGATGAGGTAGGTGAGACCTTACTAATGGGGCCAAGTCTGGTGAAAGAGACATCTAATAAGGTAAAATTAATCAGGAAATGTTTATTTATGGCTCAGAGTCATCATAAATCATATGCTGACCGGAGGCATCGAGACCTAGAGTTTTCTGTTTGTGATAATGTATTCTTGAATGTGGCCCCTCGTTTGGGCCATTTTCGATTGGGGAAGTAAGGGAACCTGAAGCTGTAGTATGTCAGGCCCTTTGAGATAACCGAGCATATTGGAAAAGTGGCATATAGGTTGGCCTTACCTTCTTAGATGATGTCAATCCCCGACGTCTTCCATGTATCTCAGTTGAAGAAATACAACCTGGATCTATCCCATGTGCTGAGTTGGGACGAACTGGAGATAGAGACTAACTTGTCTATTGTAGAGCAGTTGGTGAAAATAGTAGACTCTCAAGACAAGGATCTTCAAGGGAAGTCCATTCTGCTGGTCCGGGTTTGTTGGTATCATGGTAGTGATACTCATGAGACATGGGAGTGGAAATCATGGGTCGTGGAAGAGTACCCATTCTTATTTTCAAATCAAGCTTCATGATGAGTTTCTGAGGCGGAAAGTCTTTCATGGTGGGAATAATTTTCACATAAATAACTTATTTTAAATGTAAATTTCATTTAATTTCCTTTAATTCTCTATTTTAGGGGATTCCCATTCATTTCTGGAGGAAAGGGTGGGTTTTCTTGATTTGGGCCAAATCGAGAGCACATTTCTATATTTAAAAACGGATTTTGATTATTTTATATCTATTTAATTTTTAAATATTTTCCACCCCTTCCAGTACCAAAATATCCTACATTGACCTTTTAACACCAAAAATGAAATTTGGACCCCTTAGGAATCCATAACAATGGGGTATTTGGGTTTTTATTTAAGAATTGGTCCAACCCAAAATCCCATTTTCCAGTTTTAAATTGTTTTTTATGATTTTAATATCTTATTATTTATAATTAATTTTTCTGTGATTCCGCGTCTCTTTCGACCCTAAAAATCGTTGGCGTGATCCCAATGCCTTGCTTCCCTACTTGGAGCTCTTTGGAATCGATAATTATGGCAAAACTGCATATGGTGTCTTAAATCGGTAAGGATTGAAGAGGTAACATAATCCCTTCTTAACTCTCAAAATTCTTACTCTTTTCCCTCCATTAAAGTTTCTAAATGATATCATAGACCTTATCTGAACAACCCATTATTTTTTTCTATTTTCAATTTCAGATTCTATTGTTTTGAAGTAATTACTTCAGGATACTTCAATTGAGTCCATTTCTTTCTCATTTCAAATTGCTTAGGGTTTCATTTGTTTTTATTAGGGTTTATTCCCTCTTCCTTGAAGTCACAAATGACCAGGGGGTAGGTTTTCAATCCTAAGGTTTAACATTGGGTTTTATTTTCCAATTATTGTGGTTTTAGGCTTGTTCTAGGTCCTTATTGGTGTGGCGGTGCTGCAAATAAATTTTCACACGGTGATTCAAGGGTTTTCCTTACTTTGGTAGGCGATTCAGTGTTTATGCAATCTTTGTGTCTTAAAATTATGTATTTATAATAATTTAAGGTTTATATCATTTTATTATTGCTGCAAAATTAGTTTTATTGGTGTTTGTCTGGAAAATGAAGTTTTAAACGCAAATTTCATGTGAAATTGGTGGGAGGGGGTTCATGGGAATGTTTTATTAGTTTATTTGGGAATTCTCTATTAATACTTAATTAATATTGTTGAACTATAATAGTAATTCCAATAATGTTTTGAATTTTATCCCCTTTGTTTGTTTCTGTGAAAATGGTGTTTTATAGTGTTTGTGGAACATGTGAACTTTAAGTCCCATGTTTGTGCAAAAAATGGATGTTTTTCAAAGTTATCATTTCTTAGTTCACAAGGGGATACCTGAGAAAACGATTTTCTATTTTAATAGAAATTTATTGGTCTGAATTTTTTATTTTTGTAACTTTATGGTGTGCACATAGTGTGAAAGTTTGGTTCCTAAGCAGTTTGGTGTGTGAACATTACGAGATTTGGAGGCATTATTTTGTTAAAAATCTAAGTGTTTTGTTCTGTGTTTTATGTGGTATAAAATGTTATAGATACTTTATTATTTATGTGTGACCCATAGTGGTGTGTTATATGAAAATATATTTATGTTTCATAATTATATTGATCAAGCACAATAAGTGGTTTACCAGGTACCTTGGTGGGGCAGATTTTTACTAGTACGGCTAGTGGACCAGATGAGTTTTGTCCCTATTTTGCTTACTATTTGGATAATGACAACACTATATAAACTATGTGGATGATGATTGGGGACCACTAGTTTATGTTTATGTTCCCTACTAGTGTCTTGGGCATGATAATGGATTTTTTTATGGTTTTTTTACTCCGAGGTACGAGGTACATAGGGCCCGAGACGACCTAGTGCCTAGGGGTGTTCCCGATTTTGTTGCTCATTGGATTTGTGGTATTTACCCATATACTAGGGTGTGTTTGGAATTAAATTATAGTAGATAAAATTTTTATTTTAATTTTATATCATTTTTAAATTCTGGGATTGAAAACTATTTTCAATTGAAAGTTGTATTTCCTGGAATTTTAACATTGTTTCACCTTTTGTATTAAAATTGCTTGTTTTTTTCATATTGTATTGCATGCCTTTTGGAATCATCTGGTGTTATCCTATTGGGCTTAGTATCACACCCTACTTACACCCCTTGGGTGTAATTATACCTTCTTATGTTTGAATCAGGTAAAGGGAAGGCTAAGGGTGATGGCGGTTCAGTGTGTTAGTCCCCATCGCTGGGGAGGAGTTGTGGAGAAGGCCTGCGGGTGATGACCCCCTTGTCATGTGGAGTCAATGGGGATGTCATGCTGTTGTCATTATTTGTATTTGGGATAGTTTTAGTTTATTTAAACAAATTTATTCACATCTGGTTTTGTTATGATTTGTTTAGCATGAAAATTTCAGTTTCTAATTATTCATTGTTTTTTATGTTTTATGCTTTTATACTCACGTAAATCATTTCCAAAAAAAAAAAATTTTACCTGGGCACTTGTTCCAGCCTGTTGGAATAGGGAATGCCCTTATGGCCTTACTATGGGCGGGGATTGGTGCCATTAATGGTGGATACCAGATTCGGTTTGTTATATACACCTTTTTCTTTTAAAAAATTCCATTTGTGTCACTCATATCACTCGTAAAAAGTCACCAACTCATCTCTCTTCTTCACATGATAAAAACCTTTATACAGACGAAAAATTACCAAATACCTTCCCAAATTTCCTAATTTTATATTATAATCCTTAGTTTTTTGCATAAATACAACCTAGCTAGGATCTGTGTTTGAACATAAAAAAGGATACCAGAAGAAAAGGTAATGTTTTTCAATGAGAGTTTTTATTTTATTTCAACATCCATCTAATTATATTATTATTAATCCATGATTATATAATAACATAAGTATCATCCATATAATCATATGTTTTTTTGTTATTGGAATTTCTTACAACCATCTTCCCTTTCATCAAATGGGTTATGAAATCATCCTTCAGGTGTACAAAAGATTACTGCCTCACGAACCAATGAAAAGCGTTTTTCAATTACCACCTATCACGGTTGTGTATAATGATGTATATTAAGTATATATATTATATATATCACATAATTATAACTCTACAGTCATTATATCATATAAAATAGTTTTTACGTTCCATTATGTATGAGATCCAATAACATCTCTCGTGTGTATTGTGGACTACCGCATCACAAAGCGTTGTGAGTCATGTATCCCTATGATTAACATGGAAGATTATGAGGTTAAATATATGTCATGTAATTAAAAAATTACAATATTTATGACATATTTATCATTCCAAAAATATAATGTATCATTTTATTTTATACTTTTTCTTTCACTAAAATATGATAACATCAATTGTGCAAGAGTTGACTACCACCTTCATGAAGCGAGGTGACTCTATCTTTTCATCAGCACACCATATGAATGATATTTATAATTATATTTAAAAAAATAATATTTTATTTATGATACTATGATAATTCTATAAATGGAAAGTATTACTTATCAGTTTTCTATAATGATCATCATAAAATTTATACGTTTAGCATACGTACATATGATATACCCTCTCTATGACCGTAACATACTTCATTTTTCAAAATCACCTTTCATGATTAGTATTAAATGTATAATTGGTGTATTAATATTATAATTATTTCATGGTCTTTATTACAGTGATTATGTATCTATTATCAATGTAAGAGGACATAAAACACCAAAACAAATATAAAAAACATAGCAGTTTTTACCTGAAACGTGACTTGAACAAGAAATTGGAATCAAATAGGTAATGTATGGTAATAATAAAATTATATCAGGTATAATATATATATTTATGTATTTATGATATATGTATAATAATATTATATTCTTTATTAATGAGGTTCGAATGTGTACAATGGAAATCGAGACTTAATGTAAGGGATTTCTCTCCCACTTTTATTTTTCAAGTGATACCATCCATATTCACCATTCATTTATTTTTTTGTGATGTATATAATGAACATGAATGTATTTTATTATTATTATTCTTAATATTATGTTAATTTTTATATCGATTTTAGGATCTCTTTTTTATAGGGTTTAGAGATCAAGACATACCAAAGTGATAAGATATTTTTGTCTCAATTTTTGTTCTTGGATATATTTGTTATGTTATGGAATATTCTTCTTTATGAGGTGTATAAAAACCCCATTTGAAATATAAAATCATGAATTTATTTACTCTCATGATATTAAATATTTTATTTACAGTAATTATTTTATGATGTTATGTTTCAATGTTACTAAAGTAGACTGGTTTTTATGCTACAATCTCATCATTTATCAGCATTGCTCGAGATCATTCTTCCAATGATGAAAATATTATGTCATATCTCTCAATAAAAACATATAATTTCATATAATTTGGTTATTTATATAGATTATATATTTTAACATCATTTTAGTCTATTTTTGTACTCAAAAATTCAAAATAATATTATTAAGAAAAATCATCCTTATTTCACCCTTAGGTAAAAAAACTTTTTTTATTATGAAACCATGTTTTTTAAATATTTTTATGAGGCCCCATATTTAAAAAAGTACATAATTTTGAGTAAAATCAAGAATTAAGATTGAGTATATTTTTAGGATTAATTTTTTAGGGAAATAGGCCATAACTATTGTATTACATCTCAAATATTACAAAGTAGTCACTTCTACTCAGTATCCATTTTTTCATAAAATAAAAACTCTTAAAAGAAAACCAGAATTCTTTTTCATGATATAAATATTCTTATATTATTCCTTTCTCTTAACCTTCCTTATAACATGGGAAAAACATTTCAATAACATGGGATGAGCATAAAAATCTTAGTAAGTTTATTAAAATGAATAAAGAAAACATTACTCCATTAATACATATTAAATCATAGCCTCTTTATCATACCTCATGAAATCATAAGATTTATGAATAACACAAAGAAATAATAAATCATAAAGGTATATTGTGGCATCCATATAAACTTACATTGTATCTTTCACAGCTATATAGGGAGTTAAATTTGGAATACCCATCACAGTATATTCCCTAAATCTCTTAGGTGAAACAATAACATTTACCTCTGTCATGTGAACCAATTCATTGGAGATCTTTCTCGGGATCACCCACCTTAGGATTATCACGGAACCACCCATATATATAAAAAATTCCCCAGAACCATAAAATAATCATAACATATCAAATATTCAAATTATCAAAATTCCACTCATCAACAACAATTAATCAATTGAAGAGATTGAAATATCCAAACAACTTCCAAATCCTTTTAAAACATTTAATAAATAGATTTTTGATCAATGTGTCCAATAACACTTTGTGATTTTTAAATGAATTATCATTTTTATAAAATAATGTCAATATAAATAAATCATTAAACTTTTTTTGAAAACATGTACATTAGTGAGAAATATTTTGAATAATTAATCTTTAAATCATTTAAAAAGATCTTTTCGTGAAATAGTTCCTTACCACTTGAGAAAATAATTGTATAAAAATAATTAAAGAATAACATCAAAAAACACATTAAATATCACGAGAATATAGTAATTCATGATGTAACAATTAAAATTGGGTTTTATATATTCCTTAAAAGATAAATAAGGTTCACAATATCATGATATGAATCAATAAAAAGAGATTGGGACGAAGTCCCTTTAAAAATTCATATAAATGACGTAAGAGTTTATCTTTGGGTGATTATGTGTAATAATAGTATATCCACACAAAGGATAGGGGAAATTTAAAAATAAGTAAATAAATAGTTATTCCACATATAATCTGGAATAATATAACAAATGAAGTATTTGTAAAACCCAATGAGTTGAAATTGAGTTTAGAAATTCCCTTATAAAAATTCAAAAGCCTAATGACATCAAATAAACAATTAGAAATTGATTTGTTGAGGCAAAAAGGGTATCTAATAACATGGAAATAAAATTTAAAGAAATAAGTATATAGAAGAACATATCCCAACATATTAAATTGAAATTAATAGGCATAACATAAAATAAATATTTGACCAAAAGTGGAGGGTGCAATGTTCCTTTACAAAGATCATTTTGTAAATAAAATAGATAGATTATGTTTATTAACTCTATGGACACATAAATAAAGTATAAATACAATACATTAAATCAATATTTATTTCTCACATAATCGTATCATGATATAATAATGAATTTGAAGATTAACCAAAAGAATGTAAATTGGGTTAAGAAGTTCCCTTACCTCAATTCTGACTTGAATCGTTCGTTCTTTAATTTATTGAATAATAAACTTAAGTTAATTTATAATTTATTCAGAAAAATTTTCAATTTTATTATTCCATTAATATCACTTATTACCTTGCTATGACAATTAGTTAATTATTTGATTTCATATCAGACATTTTTTAGATGTTCAAAATTTGAGTCAAAAATGAACTTGATATAATTAAAAATTGTCCATGTGGTCAAAAGTAAATTATCTCAAGAATTATATTCATGGTTTATATATCATATATATAATAGGTTTCTACTGTATATTCATTTATAATAGTTTATATCCTTTGTATATATTAAAATGAAATGCACTATTCATGGAGAAGGTAAGTTATACGTACGCATGAACGCTACCTTCATTTCATTTTGATATTGAATGGAATGAAAAATAAATGAAAAATAGATATATTATAATTATATAATAATATATATTATATATGTCACAAAATTTAATTAATTACATCCTTTATATGTTCTATCAATATCATGAATGGGTCATATCACTTTGACGGGGTGGCAGTCCGCATTTCCTAAAATGAAATTATCATATATATACAACCAAAAAATCATAAAGTTAAGTTATAAATAATAATTAAAGAATATTATTGATAAAAAAAATATCAAATTTATTATATATGATTTCACTTCCATCATAATTTTCACCAAGAGAGGCGGTATGAGATAATTAAAAAATCATTTTTTTCGTGAGGTAGTAGTTCACCGTCAACATAAACAGTATGTTCATATCCATTAGATATAGGTGTGTGGAATTTTAGTTCAAGTATTTGTCATAAAATAACATATTATATTGAATATACTGGTTTTGTAATGTAAAAAATGAATAAGAATATCATAGGGAGTGGATATGGAAATTAAAAGAAATGAACATGATAGAAGACGTTACCTTTAAATCGGGTAACTCCCTTTGGTCTGAAACAAAAGCATTTAATCAATTTCCTTGTTCCTATGGGAATAATTCTATGAGGAATAGGGGAAATTTTCGAGATTCTTGGAGTAGATTCTATATGATTCAAGGGTCATGAGAGGTGTGTGCAATGGGTTAGAGGTGATGGCCTTTTAGAAAGGGAAGAGGGGCTCTTTAAAAAGATTTGAATGTATTATTTTATTATAAAATGAATTTTCGTTTCGAAAGGTCCCAAAGTAAATTAATTAAAATTTAAGGTGAGGATAGTGTAAAATCCTCTCATCCAATGGGTTTTATACGTGTTTAGGGAATAAAATTAACCATATCTTCGTTCTTTAACCCTTAGTCAACTATTTTAACTTTTACCATATGCTCTTGTATATTCATATTATATGGTAAATAAATTTACTATAAAATTTAAAGAGACCCAAAATGGATAATTAATGAATGTTATAACATCATATATGTTATTTGGCAGAATATTATATTTTTAGGATTATATTATCATTTAATAAAATATTAATTTTTTAAAAACTCATTTATGTCAATTTATAAACTATTCATATCATGGTTTATTTAAATCTATAACAAATTGATTATTTCGAAAAAACATTCATTAATTCAAATATAATAAGTAATTATTATCGCTAAAATTCTTTTATGGAATAAAAAGATACAAAATAAATTTATTTTAATATTTATAATCTCATTTAATTAAAATATTCAATAAAAAGATAATCACTACATCATCATTGTGTCAAAAATAAATTTATTTATTTTATGTATAAAAATTATAAATAGAATACCATTATTTATGAAATCATTTTATACTTATAATGAATATTTATAGATGAAAATATCATATATATATATATATATAACACCATATAATTGTTTTTACTAAAAGATATATGATTATGTTACATTTTCTTTAACTTTAAATTAATTTTTATAAAGTGTCATTTTCAATTACAGGTTGCTTAATGGGGTCCCAAAAGTGACCCATAGATGGAAATTCTCAGAAATGTATAATCCTATAGGGTACGAAACATTTTAGGGTAAATTTATATAATATAATATTATTTTTTACCCTTATTTATGAGATTTACCTTTTAACCATGGTAAATAAAATATTTAATGGAGTTACCATTCATAATATCTAAAAAAAAGTTACCTATTTAAAAAATCTGGACCTCCTGATTCCAAAAATGGGATCCATTTTTTTATATTCATAACCCAGAGGTTTTATAAATTAACTTAAAATGAATTCCCGTTGTGAAAACCAAAATGCATGTTTTAAAGAAGTAAAAAGTACAAAAATATTCACATGTGTTTATGTCCAATTTCAAAGTGAAATTAATTCAAATGACCAACATTGGATCAAATGATAAAACATATAATCTATTTAAACATTAAAAATATTAAAATAATAATATATTTATATAAATAAATTAGATGAAAAAGCAATTTTTAATTAAAAAGCGGTATTTTTCACTATACATTAAAAAATGAACTTTACTAGAAAAATACCAAAATTTCATCCAAAGAAAATTTTGATGTTCTGGTTCTAAAGAAGAATGTTATTTTGTAAAATATGACATATAAAAGTTACAATAAACTATATTTAAAATGTATTCACTATCAAAAGGTAGAAAATCGATATTTAAATGAATAGTAGAGTATTTAATGTTTAAAATCAAATTCATTCAAATTTTAAGCCTCTATGATTTATTAGATAAAAGTAGAAACATTTAATAAACATGTGTAATCATATTTTAGTTACTTCTTTTTATTCCAGGAAATACAATGGAAATACGTTAACTACCATTTAAAATAACAATATTATTATAAGATTTTTTGGTATAACTCAAAGTTGTGTGAAGCATATGATTTCAAAGAAACCCATTATTGTATGTTGAGTACACTATCAGACATAGCATCCCCTTGAAATTAAAATTCATATTTAATTCACAAATAATAATAAATATGAAAATTTTATATTCTTTATTTACCTGGGATGTTACATCCTTTCCCCTTTTTGGTAATTGTGTCCTCGCAATTTTAAAATTGGGCATGAATACTTCATTAAAAGTACCACATTGAAAAATGAGCCAATAAAATTATCACTTTAAATGAATGAAATATAAGTAAAAAAATTTACTAGTGATAACTCATACTAGGATTCTATGTTGAAAATCATGGATATGGAAGATAAACTAATTGTCACGTTCTGATGGAGAGTGATAGAATACATGATAATGAGAAATTTAATAACAGGAAAACAAAAATCTTGGGATGGGATAAATGGTCATTGGTTTCCTAGAAGGAAATGTAAACAGACAATATTTTTTTATGTTCCATTTCATAAAAATGGAAAATTTATTTATGATATTGACTAAGGAAATAATGAAATATACTTACATTTGAAGTATAGTTCTATCATTTAATAATTTTCTACAAAAAACACATATTTTCTCAAACAATGAGTATTAAAGATGACTTGGTTACACCTGATGTGCTCGAATCAACTTCTCGAGAATCACATAAACCATAAAATATGGACTATATAATTCCCCTATCTTTAGACATAAACCAAAAATAAGAAGGTTAGTACAAGATTATATAATCCCCAAAAAGGATAATCTTTTATAATAAAGTAAATACTACCCTTATTCTACAAAATTGAACAAACAATACCCAAATCTCAAAAAAAGACTATTAAATACACAATTTTACTTAAAATTATTCAAAATAATAAAATCAAAGACTGAAACCCAAAATTTAGAAGGATTTGATCACATATTCTTCCATGAAAATCATAACGTTTATCTTCAAATAAATCAATTACTCTTAAAGTCTCATACTAAAAATTAATAAACATAGTCACATATTCTCTATGATAGGTTAATCAATTCCACAAATAACCGAAATTTTAATATGTCGACAACATAAACATAGATTATTCCAAAAAAGTACACTATTACTCCTCAAACGAAATCCCATAGAATTATATTTTCCTTAAGCATATAGTTTCCCAAAAGAGTAAACGTCTTCCAAAATAACCTTTATCACTTAAACACCAAAACATTTTCTTATACCATGGATATCCATTTGATAAAACATAATATCACAGATCAATTTCTTCATCATAAATAAAATCATTTAACTAAAAAGAATAATTTATACTAACCAGTGATGTCACGTAGGCTTGTGACAGGCGATGTGCCCTTGTCGCCCTTCGGTTGTGGGTTTGATTCTAATAGCCTTACCAGACACAATGGGTTTTCATGCATATTGCATGTTTTTCCATTTTATAAAACAGAAAAATTACATTAACCTAATTTAACCTCAATGGTTGTCTCATACCTCTCATTCTCATCCCAACTCATAATGAACACAACATCTTAATACATGATGTCTTATATATATTGTCATTTTTTACATCCATAAAATTACACTATTCCCAATGAAATAACATCATACCTTGATTATGGTGTCCACCTGGTTTCATCGTCATTGTGTTCATGTAGATAGATGGTCAATGCATTGCAAAAATGATTTAGAGATCCTTCAAAATCATCTATTTCATTAATCCAAATAAACATCATACAACTTGAATCATATGGGTCCTCATAGAAAAATAGTTTCGAAAACTAATCATGTGTGGCATATAATTTTAAAACATCTGATAAAACATTACTTTTTTAAAATAGTCATACCGAGTTTGAGTTGAAACATTCAATCAATGGTCCTTTTAAAATACCATCAGTATGTGTGGAAATACAATAATTTAAAAGAAAATATAAATAAGTTGTATAAGGGTCTCTTTCTTTAGAACCTTTTTCAAAATCATAATATGCTTTAAAATGTTTTGATAAGGTAAAATATTGAAAAATTCCATGATAATATTTACCTTTCCTGAAAATATTAGATTATTGAGAAAATATGATTTGATTAAATACAACCCATGATCCATGATGGTATTGAGGTATAGCGGAGGTGTTTGATATCTCAAACAATTACTAGAAAGTGAGTTGAATATTAGAAAATGTTTTAGAATCATCTGGACCTAACTTTGAAATAATTATTGCAAGAAAGTCATCTGGAAGATATAAGAATCCCATTTGTGATCCTCCTCCTTCCATTTCTAGTAGACTTTCCTTGATCAGAAAAAGATATAAAATAAGGATTTAAGTTAAATATTATACATAGAGATTACCCATGTATTTAACAAAAACTCAAAATCCCAAAAGTTTTCTAAACCGACTTATGATATCAACTATGAGGCCCCAACCGTAAAAAAATACATAATCATGAGTTAAATGAACAATTAATAGTTAGAATCTTTTCATTTTTAGATTTTCGGAGACATATACCCTAACTATTACATTACATCTCAAATATTACAAAGTAGGCACTTATACTCAATATCCATTTTTTCAATAAATAAAAACATTTAAAAGAAAACAAGAATTATTTTCCTGACATAAATCTTATTGAATTCTTCCCTTTTCTTACCCTTCCTTATACCCTATGAAAAACATTTCAAAAACATGGGATGAGCATAAAAATATTAGTAAGGATTATAAAATAATTAACGAAAACATTATTTCATCAATACATACAAAACATAATCCCTTTAACATACCCCAAGAAATCATAAGATTTATGAATAACACAATGAAATCAAAAATCATAAAGGTAACTTGTGGAATTTTTATCATACATATATTGTAGCTTTCCCAGCTACATAGGGGGTTATGTTTGTAAAACCCATCACAGTGTATTACCTAAATTTATTAGGAGAAACATTAACATTTACCTCTACCACGTTACCCAATGCATTAGAGATCTATCTTAGGATCACCAACCCTAGGTTTATCACAGAACCACCCATATACGTAAACAATACCCAAGAAACATAAAATAATAATTACACATAAATTATTGAGAATATAAATATTTCACTCATCAACCACAATGAATCAATTAAATATATTGAAATATTCAATTCACTTCCAAAACCATTTAATACATTTACAAATGGTATTTTTAATCAAACTTTCCCATACCACTTTGAAGCTTTTAAAGGAATTAATATTTTATAAAATTAATTTCCATATAAATAAATCCTTGAAACCATTTTCATAAAATAGAAATTAGTGAGAATTATACATAAGAAAAAATCTTTAAAACTTTTAAAATGATTATTTAGTTAAAGAGTCTCTTACCACTTGAAAAAATATTTGGATAAAAATAATTAACGAATATCATCAAAGAAACAAATTAAATAGCATGAGAATACTATAATTAATGATATAACATGTAAAAAGTGGGTCTTATATACAACTTAAATAATATATAGGGTTCCCAATAACATGATATTCCTCAATGGAAGGAGATTGAGACAAATTCCCTTACAAAATTCATATATATGGCGTAAGAGTTTATCAATGGGTGATTATGTGTAAAAATAGTATATCCACACAAAGGGAAGTGGAAATTACAAAATAAATAAATAAATATTGATTCAACATATAATATGGCATAATATAATCAACTAAGTTTGTGTAAAACCTAATGAGTGGAAATTGAGTTTAGAAATTCCCTTACAAAATTTCGGCAGCTTAATAGGGTCACTTAAACATTCATAAAATTATTTGGTGAGACAAAATAAGGAATCTAATCACTTGGAAATAAAATATACAAAAATAAGGATATTGAATAACAAATCCCAAAATAATAAAATGGATATTAATAGACATTACATAAAATAAATCTTAGACTAAATGTGGATGGTGAAAGGTTCCCTTACAATGATCATTTTGTATATAAAATAAATCGATTATGTGTATTCACTCTAAGTACAATTAAATAAAGTATAAATACAAGACATTAAATCAATAGTTATTTATCACATAATTTTATCATGACATAATAAAGAATTTGAAGATTAACCCAATGAATGGAAATTGGGTTATGATGTTCCCTTACCCTGTGTCTGACTTGAATCGTTAATAATTTAATTTCCTAAATAATAAAAATAAGTTAATTTGTACATGATTAATTTTATTATTAATTTTATATCACTTATTACCATGCTATAATAATTCTTTAATTTTTTGATTTCATATCATACATTTTGTGTATTTTCAGAATTGAGTCAAAAATGAACTTGTTATAATTATAAATTTACCATGTGGTCAAAATTAAATTAGTTCTCGAATGATAGTAATGTTTTATATATCATATATATCCTATATATAGGGTATATATTTATTTATAATAGCCCATTTCATTTGGATATATGAAAATGAAATTCACTATTCATGGAGATGGTAAGTTGTACGTACACATGAACGCTACATTCATTTCATTTTCATATTCATAAGAATGAAAAATAAAAGGTAATTATATATATATTATAATTCCAGTAAAATATATATATTATATATGTCACATAATTTCATTAATTACATGCTTTTTATGTTCTATGTATAGCATGAACGAGTCATATCACTTTAAGGGAGAGATAGTCTGCACTTTCTCAAATGAAATTATTGTATATATACAAAATGAAAAGTATAAAGGTATGTTATAAATGAGAATTACAGAAGCATAGGGATAAAATAAATGTCATATATATCATATATAATTTCTATTCAATCATAATGACCCCAATTAGAGGTGATATGACAGAATTGAACAATCATCATTTCGTGAGGCATTAGTTCACCATCCAGAGAAACTGTATGTTCGTCTCCATTAGTTGGAGGGGTGTGGAAGTGTAGTTAGAATAATTATCATAAAAAAATATATTATATTGAGGATACTGGGGTTATTATGTAAAAGAATAATAATTTGAGCATAGGGAGTGGAGAAGTAAAATAAAATAAAAGAACTTGAGAAAGACGTTACCTTCAAATCGAATAACTCCCTTTGGTTTGAACCAAACGTCTTTCTTGAATTGAATTCTACATAGAGGAAGGATTATATGTGGAATAAGGGGATGTTTCTAGCTTATTTTTTCGGATTTTTTATGAACCAAGGGGCATGAGAGGTGTGTGTATTGGGTTAGAGGTGATTTCCTTTTATAAGGGGGAGGAGGGGCACTTTAGGAATGTTTGAAAGAATTACTTTATTATAAAATTATATTCAGTTTCAAAAGGTCCCCAACTAATGAAATTAAAATATAAGGTGAGTATTTATCACAAACTTCTCATCCCATTGGTTTTAGACATGTTTATGGAATAAAATTAACCATATCTTTTAGATTTAACCCTTAGTTAACTAATTTATCTTTTACAATGTCCTCCTTTATATTCATACTATATGGTTAATAAATTTACTATAAAATTAAAAGAGACCCAAAATTCATGATTAATGATATTTGAAAAATCATATATTTAATTTGGCTAAATCTTATATTTTTTGAATTATTTTATCATTTAATAAAATATTAATTATTTTAAAAAATCATTTATGTCAATTGAAAAACTATTCTTATCAATATTTTTTATAAAAAATCTATAACAACATGATTCATTCAAAAAACCATAATTAATTAAAATTTAACAAGTCATTATTATCCCATAAATTCTTTTTATGGAATAAAAATTTTCAAAATAAATTTATTTTAATATTTATAATCTCATTTATTTAGAACATTAATTAAAAATGTAATAACTACATCATCATTGCGTCAGAAATAAGTTTTTTACATGATTTCTAATTATTATAAATAAAAAATAATTATTTAGTAAATATTATTATATTTATAATTACTATTTATAGTCTTAAATATCACTTATATAACCCCATATAATCGTTTTGTATCTAAAAGATATATGATTATGTAACATTTTCCTTAACTTTAAATTAATTTTAATTATGTGTCATTTTCACTTAAAAGTGGCTCCATGAGGTCCCAATATTGTCCCATTGATGAAAATGGTTGGAAATTTATCATCCAATAGCTTTAGGGCACATGTTAGGGTAATTTAGTGTTATTATAATATTATTTTTTCCCTTATTTACTATATTTACCCTTTAACTATAATAAATAAAATCTTTATTGAAGATATTATTCATAATGTATAAAAATAAAAGTTACATATTTATAGAATTTGGACCTCCTGATTTTAAATATGAAATAAATTTTTCTAAATTCAAAATATAGAGGGTTAAAAAATTAATTTAAAATTAATTCCCATTGTCAAAACCAAAAAAGGGTGTTTTTAAGTAGATAAAAGTACCAAAAAATTGGCATTGGTTTATGCCCAAATTTGACGTGAAATTACATCCAATGACCAAAATTATATAAAATGATAAAAATATAATCTAATTAAACTTTAAAAAAATTTATAAGAGCAATATTACTATATAAATAAATTAGATTAAAATGCAGTTTTGAATTAAAATGCAGTATTTTTCACTATTCATTAAAAATGAACTTTATCAAAAAAATATGAAAATTTCATCCAATGTAAATTTTTTTGTTCCAATCTTAAAAAAGAATTTTATTTTTTCAAATAGAATATATAAAAGTGAAAAAACTAGATTTAAAATGAGTTCTCCATTAAAAGGTGGTAAATAAAGATTTCAAAAAATATTAGAGTATTTCATATTTAAAATTATATTCATACTTAATTTAAGCCTCTAAAATTTGTTGGATAAAAGTTAAAAACATTTAACAAACATGTGTAATCATATTGTAGTTATTTCTGTTCATTACTTCCAATATATTGGCTATGTTTTAACTTCCAATTAAAATAATAATATTTTTATCTTATTTTTTTATATAACTCAAAGTTGTGTGCAACGTAAGATTTCCATGAAACTTGTTTTTGCATGTTGAGTACTCTATTGAACATAGACTCCCCTTTATAGTAAAATTAATATTTAATTCACAAATGTTAATAGATATTAAAATGAGAATCTCTATTTACCTGGGATGTTACAATTTAAAAAATATATATTTTTAACATTAGTAAATTTAATTTAACAGAATTTTTTTTCCTATGATTTAATTTTTTATTTTTTTTTTGAAAATAATATTTATGTCATTTTTCAAATAAGATTCTTTTATATTTTACCAAAAATTATAAAGGATTGTTTGTTTTAATATGTATAAAATGAATATAATTTCTTTCCATGATGAAAATTATTTTCCTTGAATACTTATTTATAAATTTTCAAAGTTATTTTAAAATATTAGTTTTTATTAATTTTGTTTATGTTTAAAAAAAAATCAATATTGAAATGAAAATTTTCCAAAATAAATGTTTTAAATGATTATGAAATCTTAAGTTATATGTTTTATGGGTTATTTTCAATGGAAATAATTTCAAAAATCATTTATTTTTACAAATAAAATTTAAAAAAAATTATTTTCTTATAGAAATGATAAATGTAATACATATTTCAAAAAAATTAAACATAAAATATGATATATTTTAATATAATTTAGGTTTTTCTGAGGATATGAACCAAGGATACCAAAATTATTATTACTCTAAAGAATTTATGATGATAAGTTTTTTATGAAACCTATTTCTCTTCTATAGTTTTTATCATGAAAACTTCTTATTAAACCCATATATATTCCTACGGGTTATGCTATGATGAAATGATGGAATGATTATAATACCTGTCTCATTTCCATAAGTTATGATACGGTGAAATATTTATGAATCCAATCTCATTTCATGGGTTATGATACGATGAGTGTTTTATGATCTTGTGGCACACATCTGTTTTATTTTATTTATTAAATGTGTGGTACTAATATCTACCAAAAATGATTTTGGTAAATATCTAAATCTCAAGAGAGGGATACAACATGAACATGGCATGAACTTGGTTCAGTGATGTAATTTTTCTACTATAATATGATTGGGAGTGAACCTTGACTATTAAGATGTTTTGTGGAGTGAACTCATTCCACTATTACCAAATTGATAGTGAGCCTTGAAAACTATGTAAATTATTTTATATTCTTTTGTGTATGCCATAATTTCATATCTTATAACATTATTATTCTCTACAGGCTCAGGTTTCTTGACTTTCTTATGATTCAATCTTATGAAATACCAATATTTATGTAATAAATCATGATTGTCTTCATTTATATATAGGGAATGGATTTTTAATATTATGATCATGTAATCATATACTTTGTTCATGTTATGCATATATGTCTCCCTTATTTATCCGTACTAAGCATCTAAGATCACCCTTTGTTATGTTTCATTTTTCTAGTTTATGAATAATGATTTTAATTAGGGTATGTTTTTGAAGATTAATAAAGGAGAATATATTTATGGAAGATGTTGAATATATTTCACCAAATTAATTTATTGTTCACCTGGTCTCTAAATACACTAAACTATTATGGCCTTTAGGTGTGTGTATATATAATGTATTGAATATTAATTTTAAAAAAAATGTAATACCCATATATTAAAATCCTAGGTTAATATAGAACCTATCTTAACATGACATAAATAATACATTATTTTCATTATTTAAATAATACAGCTAACAAATAGCAGTAAAACCCAATGACCAAAAGTTTTTGTGTCCTATTTATTAGTTATATAAACAAAATATTTTATGTAATAGTTGAATAAATTTTTCTATAATTATTTTAATATAATCATTATTGTCGATATCTCAAATGTTATAATAATCATCATAACCCGTGGAATAAAAACATAATAAAGGAGTGAGATCAGACCCTCAGTAAGAGAAAACATAACATTACATAAATGAGAATAGGAGGGAGACATAAATATCATAATAAATTATCTTATGACCATATATCATAACTATAAAACATGTTATATAAACATAATATCATAAAAACAATATAATTTAGAGTAAAAGACATTCCATGGATCAAACAATGTCTCAATGATCATATAACATGTGATCATGAAAAAAATATTAATATTACATTAAAATAATGCGTAATCATGAAAACATATAACATTAGTGGAATGAAATGCATCTTAAAATTTTTTTATAAAATGATAAACAATTGGAAAATTTGGAAAAACCATGGGAATAGAAAATCTTGTGAACTTTTCTTTTAATATTATGTTCACAAAATAACTTGTAAACAAAGATGCCAAAATTTTATTAACCCAACATTATATTATATCATGTGATATGAAAACTTTACCAATGAATTGGATGGATATAAAGAACCCACCATTATTAGGTTTATAATGTAACCACCTATACATGGTTTATGGTAGAACCCCCTATCAATATTGTTTTAATGGAAACAACTTTCCTTGGTTTATAATCAAGACACCCATCCTTGGTTTATAAAGGAATCAATTTTCCTTAGTTTTTAACATAACCGATCAACACTCATCCATAAATATGTGTTCCATTTAAAACAATTATAATAATAACATAGGAAAACCATATAAAATAATTGTCTTCATAAAAATCAAAATGAAAATCATTCCCTTTTCATAATGAACCCATGGAAATGAAGTTGGCATCATAAAATTCCTAAGTTGAATTCATTCACATTTTATAATGAACCCGAAAAACTAAAATAATTTTCATAATGGTATAAAATATCATCATAAAAAAATTATTTGTTATAAAAAATTTGGTAAAAAAATCACATAATTGATTAAAATATATGATGAAACATGAAACAAAACCTCATTGAATAATAATTCATTCAAAATATAAGTGAAATAAAAAAACGTTTTTTTATTAAAATACCATCTTAAAAAGGATGTGTTTTTTGGTAAAATTTCCAAATTTTTTTTAATATGAAGAGAATATATCATAAAACATTTCATCAAAAAAAATAAAAAAAACTATGTTAAAAAAATATTCCAAAATGTGATGTAGAAGAGATGTGTAAAATTTCATGTTAAATAAAATCATTTTAATTTTTTAAAAAACAATTATTGGAAACCCTCATCATTTTAAAGGATAACAAAAATATTAAATTATAATATATAAAAGGTAATAAAATTATCATTATATATTAAAAATATTACTTTTTAGTATTGTAAAGAGAACATTGGTGGGATTTTCAAACATAGATATTGAAGAAAAATCCATTAAAAGAGATGGGAATTATTCTTAAAAAATATATAATCACAAAATAATAAATTCAAAAAGGAATAATAATTTGGTGTGAAATATTATTTCCCATAAAAAAGAGGAAATACAACATAACATCATCATATGATAAAATATATCAATCCTTAAAGATAATAGTCAAAGAGGGGTGATTGTGACTCCAGAAAAATCTTTGATCAAGAAAACGCCTTATTGCCTTTGTAACATTTGAATCAAAATACTATGAGAGAAATAAATTTAAATAGAAAAATTAATATCATTAAATATAATAGGATAATGATAAAAATTTCCATTTGGGGAGTTTTTAGACAATTGAAAACAAAACATGGTCTAAAGATTAAATATGTCTCTTGAGAATAAAATTTTAGACAAAAAGACCCTAACGTTGCCTCATTTCTTTGTCAAATTCACTATAAGATATGTATAAAAATATAAATATCCTAATAAAAAAATTTCTATCTAAATATATATCCAAAACTATTTATAATTTTCATTTATAATAATTATTATCTTCTATATTAGTTAGTTGTTGACTATTTTCCACATCAGTTGTTTATAGTTTTGACCATTTATAGTTGTCTCATATGAATAGTTTCAGTACTCATTCCTCTTATTAATTACATAAATAATATTTCATTAAATCTACAATAATGGATTAATTATAATTATTTATGAATTTTAAAATTCCTTTCATGTGTACTTTATTTTTTATTCTATAATATGAAATTGATAACGAAGTTTTTTGGTGATTTTAAACCTATAAAGTGTATTTTATTAATTAATGACTTATAAATTTATTACTCCTTCGCAGAACACCAAAAAATAATTACTATCATATTTATATCATCTTATAAAATTAATTAAGTTTTTATACACATGTATCATATAATTTCATTCCATTTTTCAAGTATACAGTCACACAATCCCAAACATAAACATAACTTGATTTTTGAAGATTATGAGTCGAGTTATTTGTAATATAATTACACCAGTAGAATAAGGGTACAATTTATATTATATTACTGTGATATATAAAAATTTTAAAGGGAATAAAATATGAAATTAATGGATAAGAAAATATTATAATATTTTAACTAATGACGTTTTTTTAGTATGGTTGTTTTTAATGATACTAGTTTCCTGATCATATCATTAATAGGTTCTCCAATTTATTATAACAAATAATTAACAATATATTAAGACTTATATTTACCCTTTAAAACCATTATTATTTCCATCTATGTAAGTTTTTAATGAAATGAAAAATTTAAATCAATCATCCCATGGAGGCGGTAGTCCACACATACACATGGATGAAAATATCATTTTCCATTGAATGAGGAAAATGAATAGTATGGTTTATCAACTGATAAAATAAGATATTAATTTTATAATAAATTCCATATGAGAACTATAATTTATGGTTGTTATCTAAAATGGGACATGTTGCTTCATGGATGTGAAAGTCCACACTACACACAAATCATGTTTTATTTTATAATAATAGAAGTAGAGAGGGTGGGTAATTCTTGCACCATCATTATAATAAAATAACTATATTATAATGATAATTATGTTATAAGTTTAATATTATGAAATTGAAATTTTGGAATAATAAAATAATTGAATGGAATATACAATAATAAGAAATCTTAAAAACGTATACCTCACTTCAGGGAAGAACTCATTTGAGAACGGGGTAAAACCATTAAGGTAGTGTATTTTTAGAAAATAATAACCTCTTTAAGGTGTATAAGTGTGTGGAAGATGGGGTTATGAACAGTTTTTTTAAAACATAAGTGGTTTTAGTGTGATATTATGTAAGGAGACTATTTCCCTTTTTATAAGTGAAAAGGCGTGGAATTTTAGTAAATACCCACAAATTTTAATTAATTGGAAGTCTCTAATAAGGAAAGATTCTCTAAAATTTATAAATAAGGTATTTTAGGGGTTATAGAAATATAAAAACCACCAAAATTCATATAAAACATGTTTTTAATATATTAGGCCATTTACCTTTAAGATTACCACTTTTACCATTTAATTTTCCCAATGGTAATTAGTTATTACCTAATTAATTAATCCGTTAACCCCCAAAATAAAAAGATAATTATTGTATAATTTGGACTTAATTAGTCAATATATAAGACCCATTTTTTATTCAATTTATAATTATGATAAAAATTAATTTTAGAATACTAAAAGAATAATGTATTGGAAACATTTTTTTGACAAAATATATCTTAAACACTATAACCTGAAATATGGATTTATAAATTATTTTATTTAAAATTATTATTTATTATATTTAATACATAATTATATTTATAAAGAGGATTCATAATTTAAAATTCATACTAATATACTAATAATAACATTAAGTCATGTTATTTGATAAAAAGTTCTTTAACATTATTCACTAAAAAATAAAATCATTCAAAATTTTTAAAATAATTATCTGAAGATTATATTATCATGAATAATCGAAAAAATGATATTAATTTTTTAAAATTATATTTTGAAATTTTAGAACTCAATATTTAATAATATCTAAAAATATACAGTAAAAATGATCATAGTGGGAAATAAATTATTTAAAACGTTAAATATTCATTATTCTTACTTTCTGTAATTTAATAATTAATTTATTAGAAATATGTTACCCATATTATAAATATATTTTATAATTATTTAATCAAAAAATATCATGCTTCTTTAAATGAGACAAAACTTTAAAAAAAATTATTTGTAAGCATAAAATGAATTTTTTTGTTATTTTATCTATAAAAATTGAATATCATTATTATTAAAAGTAGAATTACATTAATTATATCCATATTTCATAATGTGGTTTCTTTTATTAATATTATCAAATTAAATTACTATTTTTTATGTATTAAATTTAATATTCCAAATATATTGAGAGTTTCATTTTAGATTATCTTTGCGTATGAAAGACACTACTAAAAAATATTTATTCAAGGATAATATATAATGAAATATTAGGCTGTTATAGGATATACAAAATCATTAGAAGGGTATCAATAAGAATATGTCCTTGCACATTATCATTTAGTAGGATATGTTGGTAAACCTCTTCAATTGAAGTGGGAGTATATATACCAACTCTTGTCCTCCTTGTACTATCAGAATATTTTGACGGGGTTTCTATATGGGGGAGGTGATATAAAATTTCCCCCAGTTTACTACTAAAATATATTGAAATTATTGATATGGATGATAGGGGATGTTCCTGCTTATTTTTTACCACTAGAATATTTCACTAGACATCATTAGTGTAATTAGGGATATTGACACACTCTCTATGATATATGGGGTGTTGTAACTCAAAAAACATCATTGGTTCCTAGATCTTAGTGTCCAAGGAGGTGGCTTTTTGGGTAGTATTATCTTTAGGTGACTCAAGGGTGGTTGTTGCGTGATGGTGGTGGTAGGTTACACGGCCCTTTTATTTGACTCCATAACTAAGATTGTGTTGTAGTTGAATCCCTCATCTACCATCCCATGTTATGGAAGTTGCTAATTTTTACACTATAGGGATAGGATCCCGATGCGGTTGGAAATAGCCCTTGTTAGCTTCATCATGTCCCTCTATGGATGAGGTGGGAACACGCGATTAAAATATTTAAGACTCTCCCATACAACATCTAGGTTCAAGATATTACTATATTGATGGTACTTCTTAACCATTTCATTTTCCATTTGTTGATAAAGGCCTTAAGTAGGTGTTGTCATCCTTGGGTCGATAGAGGAAGTGATTTTCATGGAAATTGCAATGTCAGAGTGTTTTATTTAGGACTCAATTACCTTGGGTCATGTTGAACATTTTGAGAAAATAATCTATAGTTAAAAATACAAAAATAAACAGAAACAATGATTATTGCACCATCATAAGTAAGAATCAATCATAATTATCTATGTATAGGTGATGGTGTTATTAATTACTGTTGATGAATTCCTCACATCAAGCACATCATTTTTCTTTGGTAAAACTCTTTAAAAAAAATAGTAAGATCCCATATTTTTCTGGCTACATCCCTATTTAACTTTTTGGTTATGTCTCTTTTAGTGGGGTTGTCTTCTTTTAGAACTTGGTAGTTGAACCTTTCTTTGGGAGTGTAGAATTTTGTGGGGGAAAATTCCATAATGTACAGGGAAAAATGATTTTTTTAATAAATGGAATCCATGTATAAATTTCAAAGGGGATTAATAGGATGTCGTTTAGTGGTCCGGTTTGAATAATGGAATGTACTACGTATTTATGTAGATATATTCCTATTTCACACATTAACATCAAGAACCTATTAGATGATGTGAATCTATTAATTTTAATATTCATTAAAATGTTATAAATTATGAATAGTTTTCATTCTTTGAAACTGTTTCATATCATTAAATTATTAATTATTTTTTATTTAAACCAGTGAAATTATTTTTTGACATATCATAAAAACTGATAGATTCACATCGTGAAATATGTTCACATCAAAAATTTATATCGGCTAGTGGTTTTAATAAATGTAGGATGAATGATTTTGTTCTCATTAATTATGTAGCCTACTCTCTCATGCCCTAGGGAAATCATAGGTGATTTATTCTATTCTAGTTTCCTAAGTTCATCATTTGATCTCTGGGGAGTTCTTTTCTATAGGTTTTCTTCTTCCTTCTGTTATCCTCTATTAAAGGGGTGGTTTCATATGTTTTTCCACTGAATAAGAATTTTGATCTTGATGATTGTGTGATATCAGTTTTCTTTGTGATCTACATCACCATCATTGTTAATTGGATTTACCTTAAGAGTATTTTCTTTGTTCTCCAAACTAAGGTGGGTGGTCAAAATATTATCCCTTTTTTAAGATTTAATTATCTATAGTATGTGAAAAATGATAAATCGCACTCACATGATGCATGCATAACCTAAGTAATTGGATAATCCATGATAAATAATAATTATTTTTTATACCATCCTTTGGATGCCATTGGGTCCATAGTAATGGATACAAAGACCTATAACCATCAGATAGGTGTGACAACCTTGGAAATTTTTCATACTTTGTCAACTATATGTTTGATCTCTATAATAAATTAGAATTAAATTGATATATTGTTGGCTTATTCATATAAATTGGAATAAAATGTAAATTATGCGATTGATTAATGAAGAATAACCTTGGATAGTTTTGGTTAACTGATAAATTGATAAATATAATTTTAATTAATAAATTAAAGAGTATTGATATATTTATGAGGATAATTAGAAACTTCTTTGTATGAAACATAACACGCATGAAAAATGAAAATTGGATTAATTGATCATTGCTACATCTGGTGGTATATTATTTAGGTTTTATTTTAACCCAGAGAACTTCATTCCTAGTTTTTTTATCTCATGTGACATAGATGTGATTGATTCATGATGGAATGATGCTTATTTTCATATTGGGTTATCTAGGAAAGTCTCTTGGTTTATGTTGATTCATGAAGGATTTACTCATTATTATCATACCATAAGAGGGATTGGGGAATAGGTACATGATGACAGTGGGTAGATCGTATGATTGTGTTGGATACCTGAGGGCCATTTGCAAAATTACAAGATACATGAGGGTGAGATTTTGGTTAGTCTGATGTTATAGTCCATTCGTTTATGATATGTTTCAAGGGATTAATCCTCTAAAGGAGAATCTTCCATCGACTCAGGTGATCCATCATGATGTAAAAGGATTCACCAATAGATAGACATTCTCAGCGAAGCATTGATGTAGGATTGGCTAGCCCAAAGAGTAATCCTGAAACTTGGGGGATCAACTAGTTTAAATTATAAATAGAATTAGTTTATTAAATTAATAATTTATTTATCACTATATTTCATGCTCTACATTTATCCTAATAAATTGTTTTATGCATGGTGGTATTGACCTATTGAGTTGTACTCACACCCTAGATATGCCACTATTTGGTGCCTGAATAGTCTTCATGGATGCAATTTTAGACAAGGGAAAGTGATCCTATTTTTGATTTATAGCTTCCTATATGGATTAGAGACTGGTGATGGGTTCAACATGAAATAAAAAATTAGGATATTTGGAGTCATCATTTGAGTCATCTTTGTCTTATATATTTATGAATATTATCACTTAATTTAGTTACTTTCATAGTTTAATTATATAATTCTATTATTATTTGGATTTATTTAGTTATTCCCTTATCATCTTTGGTTGCCTATGTTACTATCCAAATTTTTTATATTATTCCCACTGCTCTGCTATTATTTCTCTTCTCTCCTTAAAACTATTTACTAGAGGTTATAGTCTAACCACTATATTTCCTACACCATCACTACTATTTAGAACCTTTTGGCGTACAAGGATGTGGTCTTGAGATTATTAATCCAACTGGCTCAATCATTTAAGGGAGAACTATGTGGAGGATGTTACAATGTTTTATCATTGGTAAATTTTATTTTCTGTTTTTAACTATTTTGGAATCATAGAAAGGATACTAGAATGTAAAAAAACCTTGTAATGAGTTTTTGAATGGGAGTACCTAATTCATATACAGGGTAAAATCCCAATTCATATGGATGGTATTGTTGTTCATGATGTTCACTTGTCACAATTATATTTTATTTCATATTTAGAGATTCACATTTTGTTTATATTTTCTGAGATTTCATACTTATGGTCTGGTATGTCATGATATTTGTATAAATTAATAACGATATGAACATTGGGATACATGTTGGCATGGATTTTTCACGATAGGGACATATTTATCACATGTGACTTATTTCACCTATGATAAAATTGTGAAATGAGAATAATTGATATGCCTAATAAATGAAATTAATGAATCATTTATTTTAGTCTAATTCACTTGTTAAGGAAGTGAAGTACAACATCGATCTATAGGTTTTTTTATCACCTTTTGAGTTTTATCATTTGTTTACCCTATATTATAAGGTGTTTTTTCAACCATTGTGAATAAAAAATATACATTGTACTCTTCAATATTGAGTGTTAGGAGAGTGGAAATCCATAATCTCCTAAGACCATTGATCCAAAAAATACTATAGATCTAAAGGATTGTATAAATGATCAGCTTAGTGATCGATTCCATAGAGTTATAAGATCCATATAATGGGAGGTAGTTCACACCATTCTGTTGATGTTTGAGCTAAAGAGAGAGTTGAAACTATAAAATCCAGTAACGCTCACCGGTGAGGGAGGACCTCATGCAGTGGAGTTTTGGATCAAGTCATTCTAGATTATGTTCAAGAACATTGAGACACATTACAAAAGGAGGGTGAAGATTGACACTTACATTCTTCATTTTCAAAACAAGAGTTGTCAAGAAACCTAAAGTTATATAGTTAGTAAGAGGAGTTATCCATAAGGGATTTAATTCAAGGTATCTACGAAAATTTTATCATAATATGTTGAGTTATGTGATGGATCATGAGTTCATGCATCTGACATTGGAGGTCATTTAAATTATGGTTTATACATGATGTTTCATCGAACTATGGTTCTTTGATACATCCTTAGTAGATGATGGGATCTCTAGAGAGAGATGTTTTTTAATATGGGATTCACTTGATAAGTCATGAGGACATAATGAACTAGGATATCATCATGTAAGGGATGTAAGAGGGGACCGGATTGGTGGCCTAATTGTTTTAGTACGTTGATCCAAGAACTCTTCTACCGGTGAAAAAAAGTGTCATTCTTGCAGTTTCTACTAGGTAAATAGTGGTAAGGTAAATCAAGGGTGTGTACTTCCTCCTAAAAACTGTGATTTGATATAGCACATTCAATGGGGTAGGTTGTTCCAAAATTATCTTAAATTTCCTCATCATAAAGTAGAGTGTCGTTTCTATGGTTGGTTTGGTCATCTTTCTAAGTTTTATAAGGAATTTTCATATAAAATTAGTGGTAATGGATAAAGAGAGACACATGAGTCTATGAGGGGAAAAGCTACCTCACAACAGACTGATAGCTATAGTTCGCCTAGCCTATTAGGTTTAGGTTGGGGACATGGTAACACAATATAAGAGTAGAATTACAACTCATAGGGAACAACCTAGGGGAGTTGGAGTGGAGCCCAGGGAAGAGGTCCAAGCCAACTGCATGTTATACATTCTGCTCTGATTGGTTTTGATGAAGACCTTTTACTGTCAGAGGTATGATTTTGGTATCATGCACTATAGATTATGGTTTTCTAGATACAAGAACATCTCATTCCATTCTCTCTGATAAATTTTTTAATTTTTTTTGTCTATATAGATCATATATGGGACCATGACCACTGACACACTATTGAGAGTTCAGTGAGTTAGTATTAAGTGATACAAAGGGTGTCCTCTTGAAATTGGATTCTATCATTTCAAATTGTTACCTTTGTTTAAGGAAATATAATGATTTAATTTTATTCATGGTATGGATTTTATATTTATATACTAGTATCATAACAATGGTTATTATAGGAGACTTACCTTTCTATCTCTAGACGAGGCCAACTATACACACTAGGTTGACTGAGATCTTCAGGTGAGTCATGTGGGACCAATTTAGTGCTGATTGAATTGGCTCAACGATCATATAGTAAGGAATGTTCTAGATGATTGAGGAATTAAGTGGGATACTTTTACTATAGTGGTATACAATTTTAGGAGGTATTTCCTAAAGTGTTATCTGGAATATGAAACGAACATGAGATTGGGTTCCTGATTGAGTTGGTTCCAATGTTAACCTTGTTTCTACCCCGCTTTATAGGATGACACCAATAGATATTTGTGAGATGAAATTTTAGTTGGAAGATATAGAAACCAAAGGTTTTACATTTCCTAGTACATAACATTAGGGTTCTCCATTTTTTCTAATAAGGTTGATGGAAATCATCACTTATATATTGGATAATGGATACTGAACTAGACGATAATCATGAACTAGTATCACCTTATAAGAATTTTCGATCTCTTCAATTTTTTGAGAGGTTCTAAAATATTCACTGGGATATATTTTATATCAGGATACCTCTAGTTGAGAATGAGACCATGATACATACTCTATATTTTTTTCAGAGAAGATATATATTATTTTATTTCTTAGTGATTTCATTCAGTCTAAAAAACACACCAGTGGTATTCATGGCGTTGATGAATTTGATCCTTAATCCATTATAGTTTTTTTTCATTTTCATTGATTGCATATTAGTATAATCCCATTAAGAATAAAATAATACCCAACATCTTGAAATCATCTTGAGTATATTTATAGACAATTATATTTACACGAATCCATCTGAATGAAATTTTTAGATTGATAGAGTGAACTTTTTGGGTCTTGTTATATTAGAGGATGGAGTGTTACCGAACCCAGAGAAGGTTGTATCCATGGTATCTTGGGATTATCCAATGAATTTAATGGATATTAAAAACCTTATAGGTCTAATAGGTTTTTACTGGGAATTCATCCAGAACATCAACCATCTTCCAACATTGATTTCTCGGAAGATCAAGAAAGCAGGGGTGTTGGTTTAGTATAGATTCATTCAAGAGAGATTTATAATAATAAAATATTTGGATAAACACATCATCAATCCTCTCCTTACATTACCATGGTACGAAGTATACTGTTTACTATAAATTATAAAGATTTGTATATAGAGTAGTTTAGATACAAGAGAACGTTGGGGTCACTTATGGCACAAGGTAGTTGAGATCGCATGAGAGTAATTTTCATAATCATTATAAGGAGTTATCAGTGGTAGTAAATAAAATAATATTATAGATACACTATATTTTGGGTAAGATTTTTGAGGCATAAATGGACCACAAGGTCCCCAATTATATCTTTTATTAGTAAGACTTAAAACATTCGATGAGGATGTGGATTGAGTAACTACAGTCTCTCAGCATTGAACAGGATCACACACTGAGAAAGGGTGATACATTTTTTATGGCATGAGTTAGAATATATAGACATAGGTTTTTCATGAATTTTGTAATTATTGATGGTTGATGGAACTCTTTTCTAACATGTGTATAGATTTTCACAAGTTCCAAGGATGAGTAGATTTTACTTCCACATCTATTAGAGAATTTCTTCTTGAACATATAAATATATAGAAGCTATCATATCCAGAGGGCATCACTATGTTGGAAGAAAAATATGGTGGGGATCCACAATTAGTATAATATCTTGTAAGTGGAAATTTTATCCATATCAATGGAAGAGTATGATTTCCTATTCACTCTCATGACAATCTAATAATACTGTTTCACGCTTCTAGACCAACGGTATATTCTAATCTGAAAAGGTTGAATCATGATCTATATAGATAGTACTAAAGGATAGGGATGAATAAGAAGATAGTAGGCTTTATATAGTTATGTTTCACCGACCAAATGATGATGTTCTTGAATCATAGGCATGATGGGAATTTTTAGCCTCTTCCCATTATTGAGTGGAAGTGGGATAATGTCAACATGGATTTTGTTATAGGATTAGGTATAACACATAATAATAATGCCGAATTAAGTGTTATTTTGGATAAAATGAAGAAGGTATGCCACTTCTTTCAAATCAACTAATCCTTCATTGCTGATGATCGTGGTTTTCATTACACTTATGAGATAGTTTTGTTTCCCAGTATTTAAAGGAGAATTGTATATAATTGAGGACATAATTTTTATTCTCAATATTTGTAGGGTCTATAGAAGTCATTGGGATAATATGTTCTTCTATGTATATCCTACCATCATTAAAATGATGTCCAATATAAAAAGAATATTTAGATTTTATAGGCTATATTTTGAGCTTGTGTTTTTTATTTTGTTGGTTTATAGGTGAAAAAATTGTAATTCATGATGTTTAACTATAATATCAACATCCACACATCGATATAAATGGTTCAGTTTAAGGACATGTATGGAAGACAATTTCAATGCCCTATTTGATTGTTAGAGGCTGGTTCATCAGTGCTTATTGAGCCTATCCTTAAGAAATAAATTAAAAATAGGCTCATTTGATCAAAAAGTGGTTGGTGACCTCATAGATTTGATATAAATCATATGAAGACCCCTAGAGAGAGCCTCAATAGTTTGAGTTTAGTAATAGAGATTTTATTTTGGTGTCACCAATGGTGTGGAAGATCCATATCATAAAATAAGAAAAGCTAGCACCCATGTTTTTCGAGCCATTTGAGATAGTTGGTAGGGTCAGTCTAGTGGAATTCTGATTGACCCTGACACAACTCTACGGTGCCATGCTTGACATGTTTCATATTTAATAGATTCAATGATATCATCATTTCCCTTATCATGCATATACAATTATGATGTTGAGATTGGTGTAGATAAATCCTTTGAGGAGAATCAAATACAAATTTCAGTCCAGAGTTAGAAGTGTCTCCAGGTAAAGAATATACCTCTAGTGTGAGTGCAATGGTAGCGTGGACATGTTTAAGAGGAGTATTTTGAGAGGGAGTCTAATATACTAGCATTGCAGGATTTTATTTTTCTCTATGATCTCATAATGATACTTAGATAATCTTGGTGATGAGATGTTATATGGTGGAGAGGTTTTAAGAACTCAAATTTTTCTAGCTATGTCCCTTTTGGAATTTTTTATTAAGCATATTTTGGTTGGGATTTTCTACATTTCATCCTTGGTGGTCGAGCTTTTATCTGGGTATGAAGAGTTTTTCTAGGTAAAATGAACTAAATTTTAAGGATGTAGTTTTTTTTTGAATTAATTGAGTCTGGGTATAAATTTGGAAAGGTATTAAGAAGAGGTCCTTTGAAGGTTTGGGTTATCTGTTTCTGTGGAATCTACTTACTGGGCAGTTTTACGTCATTATCCTTTTAAATGACATGAATACTTCACAAGTAAGATTCATTAAACTAATAGAATGCTTGAAAAGTGTACATTCCATGAAAGTGGCATCAAAAGGTCCATTAGTGTTAATTTAGATTTGGAGATTCTTTTTTCCTATCTTATAAATTATGAAATTAACATCCTGAAAGGGGTTCATGTTGTGAATATATTCGGACCATTATTTTAAAACCATGTTTCAGGATGGATTGTCTTCTCTTTCATTGTGAATTATCCTCTCTAGATCCCTAGGGTTATTCCATATAATTTTCTAGGTGATTCCTTCCATTACAGATGTCTCAGTCTAACAATTGATATATTGGAGTTCCTTCACTTTTTTTTATTATCCCTTATTCTATCCTTAGTTATAGCATTGTGATATTATTTTTTCCATTAAATATGCATTTTTATCTTGATGATTATGTGATGTAGATTTTCTTAGTGATCTTCATTTTCTCCATTATTCATTGAAATTACCTTTAGATTTTTTCTTTGATCACTAAATTTAGAATGGTTGTCAAAATCATATCACTTTTTGTATGATATAATTATTTATAGTATGTGTTTCTAGTCGGATCACATCATCACACTACATGCTCAACCTAATTAATTTGATAATCACTGTAAAATAATAATCGTATTCTAGACCATCCATTAGATCCTATGGGGTCTATATATATAGATATTTACCACTCAATATGTGTGTACGACGTAGACCTTATAGAGACTTAGATATCTTGGAATTATAGCCATGTAATTCATTGGAAATAAATTCATTGACTGCCAGCATTGTCTTATGAATTGGAATAACATTTAAATCATGTGATTCTGTAATGTAAAGCAACCATTGTTAAATTTAGATAACAAATATTTTAATTAGCATATGGTTAAATGATATAGGAAAAATGATTGGTATATTCATGAGGAAAATTGGATCATGGTTTTATGAAACAAAACTTAAAAAAATGATAATTTGGTGAATTAATTATTTTTTCATATGGTGAAATGTATTTTATTTATGATACTTTCTATAAAAAATGATTTTGTGCTTTTGAGATCATGTGACATTGATATGAATTATTCTTACGGGAATGATACTTGTTAGCATATTGAGTTTGTCTGGATATAACTCAGGGGTTTTTTGATGCCTAAGGGATTGATGCATTATTTTTCGCCTACTTGAGGGATAGATGAATAGGTACTTAATTCATTAGGGAGGAGTGTAGGATTATGTCTAACACCCAAGGGATAGATTCATTGTAATAATATGACTTAGGGTTAGATTATAATTTTTATGAGGGAAGGGGTCATTTGTTCATGATATGGTATGAGTGATTCATCCTAAATTAGAGAATCTACCACAAACATGGGTGATATATCTTGATTCATGAGGATCTAAACTTATACAATGATACCTAGAAGAGTGCCAAAGTAGGTTTGGTTAGCCTAGTAGTTAACTAAGAGGTTTGTCTATTAGCGAGTTTACATTATACACAGTATTAATTTATTTTATTAATATTATTTTTATCCCAATATTGCATTTAATATATTTCTAAAATTTATTTTTTTTAGAAATAGTGGTGTTGAACTATAGAGCTGTATTGACACCCCTGACGTGCCTTCATTTGGTAACTAGATAGATTTCATGGAGGTATGTTTTGACAAGGTAAAGGGACCATGTTGTTTATTTGTAGCATATTGTACAGATTGGATCATGGAGAAGGGTTCGACATAGGGTTTAAGATTGAGATCTTTGGAGACTTTATTTGAGTCTTTTTTGTCTTTTATCTATATAAAATTCTGGAAATTCCATTATTTACTTTCATCTTATCATTAAAATATTCTATTATTATTAATATTTATTAAGATTATATCTTCTCAACTTTGGTTTCCAATTTCACTATTTGTATTGTTTCTTTTACTTCTTCTACTATACTATTATTTTTCTGATATCAATTTAATCTCTATACCAGAGGGTATATTCTACCCACTATATTTGGTTAAACCCTCACTACTAGTCAATTCCTTCGGGTATGAACAGAAGTGAGTCTGAGGTCATGTAGCTAATCTACTTGATCAGTTGAGGGAGAAATATGGTGGGGATATTACAAAAATATTCTGATGTGTGGGAAACTCAATTACATTTAACTATTTAGAGATTAATTTTTGGATAACCATTTTATTTTATTGACATAATGTGTAAATCATCTATATATATTTTAGAGGTTCCCTATCTTGTTACCAATTTTTACATATCAGTTCTAGTTTGGTGATCACTAAGCTTTGAAACACTAGAATTGGGAACTCTATAGTTTATTTCCATCTCTATTGGCAATAAATGTTTATGGTATCAGGATTGGTCACATAAATTGGGGCTTCTTTTGTATCCTTATGATAAATAATTAGTACCCATATAGTTTGGGACACCTCAAAAAGTTTAGGTGCAACTTCCTGTGTTTTAAAGAAGATAGAAAATGAAAAGAAATTTTAACTTTTACATTTACCGAATGAGACATTTTTTAATTTGTTAATAAGAATTTATAATTGAGGGTTGATACCCTTAAAAGTGATATTTTTGGAAATGGGTAAAGGCCTAACATATTTTCCATGTGTCTTGAGTAGTTTCTTGAGAACTGTATTTTGAAAACTATGCATCGAAAAACCTATAAAGGTTGCATGGTTTTTCTAAAATTGTGAATCCCATAATAAGAAACCATGAGCCCTTTTCTTGGTGGATAGAAGCTTTCACATGA
This sequence comes from Viscum album, assembly GCA_963277665.1. Taxonomy (NCBI): domain Eukaryota; kingdom Viridiplantae; phylum Streptophyta; class Magnoliopsida; order Santalales; family Viscaceae; genus Viscum; species Viscum album. Next base: position 541,162,606 of record OY728156.1, read on the forward strand.
CCTGTACAAGGTTTACCAAACCGTGTTCCTAAACCACATGGTTTTATAAAATTGGGTAGTAACTCAACACTATTCCACACTCGGTTTGTGCATGGTTAGGAAAACTATGAGTGATAAACTATGTGGGGTGCCAAGTTTCCTAGTTGAGGGCGCACAGTTATTGTATGGTTTTCCAAACCATGCAGCCCAAACTATGCATGATCACCAATTAAAAAAAATGAATTAAATTAAATTAAATTATAATAATATTAAAAACCTAAAACACCCAACTCTCTTCCTCCTTGTGGCACATGCGTGACACCGGACCCCTTTCCCACTTAACATCGCACAACCACCTTGCCCCAACTACCCTCTGGTGCACCATTTCAACCTGATTTCTTATATTTATTCACATGATCTTTCATGGTGAGTCTCCTCCTCCCTTATCCTTATCTTTTCCATTTTTTTCATTCTCTTTTTTACTCATTGTGGTGTGACCAAAACCCTAGGGTTAGAGGTTGACCGATTTCTAGTTTTCTTACATTAGTGGGTTGTGTGAAAGACTTAACAAGACTCTTTGATTCAAATCTCAACAATGTTTCCATATACGAAAAGTTTTATATAATTTTGGTCCTCCATATTAATTTTGGGGTAAGATTTTTCTTTTGTTCATCATTGTTTCTCAATTAATACATGGGGATTTTATGGTTTTATCGTAAATGGAATTGTCTATATATTGTTTGGTGGCTCCTCAAAGTCTTGTGCACGCATACATAGGTATGTGTAAAGATATGTATATATGTAACCCCCTTGTAAATGATCCATCATAGTGAGTGGAATATGTACATGGGTTTAAAAGGGTATATATATAGGAATTTATGTGTGTGTAAGGGTGAATCGATCATTTTCATCATCAAAATCATCATGTTTTTAGTGATTGACTTTGTTTCTCATCATGGTACAGTCCCATTTTATAATCCTTAATTTAATAATGAATTAATTATTATTTTCCAACATTTAATTAATATTTTACATGTGTATTAGTTCTTCTAAAATGTTTTCATTTTGTTAATTGAATGTGATGGTTAATTAAAGAAATTATTCATTTTATATTAATTTTCATGATTTAATAATAAAATACCTCTAGTGGAGGTGAACTATATTCAAGATAAAAAGTAATGTTTTGACATTTTTTTCTGGTTTTATTTCTTTGGTGCTTGTTTTTTGGAAAGTTATTATTCCCCCCCCCCTTTAATAATCTTAACTTACTCATCATTGTCAATTAGTTTAAGTAGCATGTGTCGGACATGACCATGTTGGTGTTCTTAAATGGATAGGTCCTCCTTAATATAAAATAATAATGAACCAAGATCCTTTTAAGGGATTGGATTTCATTCTTAAAAGAAATTAACCATTTAGTAAATTATTAAATTTTCAATTAGAAGAAAACTCCTCCAAAGTATTTAACATAATTTGTAAAGGGGAATACGGATATAGGTAATTTACCAGCTAACATTGGAACCTCTTATGTTCCTAATTGAACCTTGTAATTGAATTTACTTGTTTTTTCTATCTAAATGTCACATAATTAAATTAAGTGGTTTGAAAAATCATGGAATTGAATTTGGTGGTACGACCACACCCCTTGTTATAATTTAATAAGAACATACTATATGAATAAAATTGAATGTGTTAAATGAATTTAATAGTGAAGGATGGAAAACCATTTAATTTATTGATTATTATGCTTAGATAAGAATGTTAGATTGTTTTATTTAAATATCATTGATGATGTGTGTTTTGAGACATGTTAATTCTTTGTGCCCATGATTTTATTTCATTTATAATGAATGTGACAAATGATTATTCTCTATTTTAGTGGCTTTATTTATGTTTTATACTTTTTTAAGCTTGTTAGATTGAGATATTAAAAATCATATGAAGACATTTAATTGGTACATGCATGCTTTTGTTCTAAATACCTTATACCTTATTGATAGTTTGATTTTTATCCATTTGATATATTTTCAGCATGGTGTATTTCCATTCCCTTGATGGAATGAGATGTTTAATTGATGGATTGAAATTATAATTCTTTTCTTTGTGATATGTTTCTTTCTTGTTTGTATCACTTGTCAAGGGCCGGGTGAGATCATGGATTCCATAATAAGGATTCATGGAGGGAATCCCCATTCTCATTTGGTTACAACTTGATAGGATGATGGATATGATTAGGATTTTCTATAAATGGATACCCATGTAGTTTATTATACTCTTGAGTGATACCGGTTCCCTAGTGGTTCAACTATGGACAACCCTTTTGGAAATATGTCTATTCCATGACATAGATGATACAGGATCCCATATGTGAGATACATGGGCCATACTCATAATTTAACATACATTGTAGTGATGGAAAGGAATATATATGGATAAAATTGGATGGAATCAGTGGTATTGGATTATCATATGTACCCCTTTATATACTTGGGATCCTTTTAGATCTCTTTGGACAGGCATGGGACTCCACCTCATGATTTGACAGATTAATTGATTGGATTTTTTATTTTTAAGATATACATCTTTCACTGTTTATATAAACCTATTGTGATATATCTTGGTTTTTCCTATGTTTGTTTATGCATTATTTTGCAAAGAAGTGGCTATGAGACCCATTCTATAGACCAATATTTGGGTTTTTTTGTTAGTTTCCTTGATTACTTTGGGCCTTGTATGAATATTATATCTTGCACAACTACTATATTTAGACATTCATCTTAGGATGAAGAAGGTGGTATGGGGAGGGTGATCATTTAGAAACCCTAAAAAAATTTCTATTATTTAACATGTTATCACTATGTAATTATTCTGTATGGAACATTTCCATTAATTTATTAAATGTATGGGATAGATTGGGTTAAACACCATGGGTTCCACCCTAATAGTATAGGATAGATTGGGTTATACACCATGGGTTCCACCCTATTAATAGTTATATATCACACCCAAATCAAGTGTTATTTCTAAACTAATTAGATCTTCTTGATCATAGGTCTTTTGGTTAATTTCATTTGTTGTGTTGTTTACATGATATCTAGGGAGCACAAGAATATGATCATGCTTAGGATGCGTGAGGATTTGACCATTGGAGTTTTCATTTCATTATATTATATCGTACTACTTGTACCTTTTATTATCACTTGAAATTACATGCATCATTATATGTTATTTATGGTTTAAATTATACTTGTATTCAATTTTTACATTTAATCTTCCATTTATGTTCTCTTTTATTCATGTTTATACTATTTTTCATTTATTACCTAGGATTCCACTATTTTCCTAATGATTCACATGATTATACCCTTTTGCATACTCTGATCTATGATTGAATATTATCCCCACATATACACCCTAGGACCTCACTACTAGTTAGAAGCCATTGGTTTTTAGGGCGATGCTCTTGGGGTCATATGGCGACTGGTCTTGGTACCAGTTTATTGGTTATTCAGGTTTGGATGTTACAAAGTTGTATCAGAGCTATTTTTATGTTATCATAATATTTTGGATTGGTAGACAAGAGATTAGGAATTATATTCCCTAGGTTAATAGTCATTCTTGGAATGATTTACACTACATATGGGAAATGACTAAGTTACTTGGCTTGGGATACTATTCATGATATTTGAAATTATAGCTGATATGACTTCACCTTGAGTGAATAGTGTAATTTACTATTCTTTTGATTTATGGAACTTTATTGAATAATTTCCCCTTTTTCCTGGTACAACAAGAATGAATTGTTACATGCATCATATTAAGAGTTTATAAATTAATATGTAATGCATATTTGATTGAATTTATTTGCATTAGTAGTTTTCTTTCTGATTTTATTGGGTGCCTGGAGTGTTTTGAAATTCATGATTGAGTATCTTTGTTATCTATTTTTATTCCAATCTTCGTGACTACTTCGCATTCCTTCAATATTTAATATTAAATTCCTCTTTGATTACAAATTGTCGCTATGTGTTAGCTAATCATAGTGACATGGTTCACTTTGTTTTAAATATGTAAAAAATGGAATGGGTTTAATGTAATTGGTTTTGATTAATGATATATAATTTTAAACTTTTAGATTTTGTGGACACTTCATGTATTGGTAAATGGAATCCCATATTAAATGTATAGGATCGCTTTATCCTAAGATGGTATAAATGTAAGGGCTCTTTAATTTTTAACCAAAAATGAATTGGATATGTCCTTATAAGAACAATTGTTCCCATGCAGGTCTGTTGTCACGTTTTTCAAGTGAAATTATTTATTTTAGTGTTTAAAAAACATTAAAAACATTTGATCAACTGTTGTTGGGTTGCTTTCTAGAGAACTCGGGTTGGCATAGTGGGACCCTTAAAGTCATGTTATCTATTTAAAACAGTTTACAAGATAAATTTCCTAATAAATGTTGGATGTTTGGAAATGATTAATGTTTTCAAAGGAATTTTTATGAAACTTGCCTATTTTTCCTTTTGGGTGTTAGCTTAATCAATTACATTTTGTTTTTGTTTTAAAATGGTAGATGATGTTTTGGATTAAATCTTTTAATGTGTTTCAAATTATAAATTTGATGAAATGTAAAGGGATTGTAAATGGAACTAGAATTGGTTTTTTCTATTTAAAACCTCATGTTAGGGTAGTTAGAGTTCTCTATTCAGTTTACTTTGTAAAAAAAATCATGAGAGTTTTCTAAAGGCATTATTTTTATTAGAAATGGATATGATGATAGGTTCTTGAGCCTAGTGTCATTAGTTGGTTTGACCTAGTGATATGTTCAATGTTTTTTTCTTTCATGAGGGGTGAGCCTATGGTAGTTATCATCCTTATAACTCTTGTGGTTTTATAATCTTTTGATCTTATCGATTTGTAGTGTTGTTCGGGTGAAATTACCCCTTGTTGGACTTTTAGCTTTCAATGAAACCATTTTTGGAATGGGTGATCAATTTTATATAAAAATTTATATGGGTGTGAGAATTAAGAAAAGCTTAGTTTCTATAGTTTAGATGTTCCTAGTGCATGGTCGGCCATTTCAGTCTTGCGACCCTTTCTTTTTTTCAAGTATGGATAACTTGGTATGTCGTCATATTGGTTAATGGTCATATGGTTAAATATGACTCGGGGTTTAAATCACTTTTACGGCCCATCCAATACATAAATGCATAATAAAGAGGACATTTGTCTAGTACCAAGGATATACCATTTTCTTCTAAATCCTCAAGGTAGTATGCATCCACGTACGCGGTTCCCATCGAGTGCTTACTGTTTTAATGAACCAGTTGAGTTTTGTAAAATCATTGAGTATTATATTGTTCAGTATAGACTTTGTTCATATATATTGTAGAGTGACATACGTGTTAATGAATCAAGGTCATCCTAATGCTCGAGATGAACTTTATGTGATTTTTTTTCTTTGACCAATCTGTCCATCTAGTTTGAATCTTATGTCAAATACTATGATGTGTGTGACTGTGGATCATAGGATCGTCACATGTATATTTAAGTTGAATATGAATATAATGTGCTAATGAATGACTGGTTTTTATTTGTTCTTTCAATTAATAAGACACTCCTAATGTGGGACATTCATATCATGTTTTCTAAATGTGTACATCTAGGTAAAATGGACATAACCAATAAGGACCATTTGAAATGGCCAATTTTAATCAAACAAAATTGTGGCTTTAATTTTTTAATCAAATTCGTGGAAACATTAAAGAAAAAAATTGGTGAGGTTGGATATATATTAAACCTATGAGAAAAATCATTAGTATTAGATAGACTTCAGTGGTTAAATGTGAAAGATCAATGAAATGCCTCAGGTGGAGAAACCATTGTGATTATTTTGAAATGGAAATGTATTATCAGGAGAAATGGAACTTCTTCCATAAACATGGCCAGTTGTGGTTTGACAATTTTTCATTCTAGTAATTCAGTAAATTTGATTATAAATTGTTAAATCCCTCTTAGTGTACTCTTCTATCGAAATAGCATGTCCCCTATCTTGACATCATCCGTGAATCTCTATAAGAGAATTTATATTATGGTAAGATATAGATTTAAATTATTTTGAGAATGTTGGGTGGTTTTTTTTGTGTTTCAAGTGGAACTATGATTTAATTTGAGGCTTGGATAGTCCGAAGTGACCCTCGGGTTCCCATGTAGGATCTCTATTTGTGGATTCAATGAAAAAATTTGTTTCATCTGTCTCGATTGCCGGGTGGATGCCACTCTATGTTCATTCAATTATTTGATATGGACATTGTATCCTCAATTCAATGTATCACTTGTATTTATAAAGTGTGGAATACATGGTAATCATTTCTCAGATATCAATCACTTGAATCCGAGCTTACCCAATTTTGTGTCGGGCTCAGAAGTGAATATTTAAACGGGGTGGTGATTCCAATGTGTTGGATCAGGATTATACCATTCTTCATGTCGTAGCATGACAGTTTAAAATGCCTAGGTTATGTTTTTATTAGGGAACATAATCATAAGTTGTTATGTACTTTTGTTAGCATGTTCATTGTAAATTCAAGGTGCCCTGGGTGAAGGTATCACAGTTCAGTCTTTCATGCGCCGACCATCTAAGTCGATCATCTTCTGAAAGGATGAATTATGTCTCTCAATGTGGTTTTTCTTTTTCATGTTATAAATAAGTATTAGGTAACCATTTTTAGAACATCATCATGTAGAGGCAAGTGTGTTTTGTGTCAGATAAGGATATTTTATGGAAAGCTATATCAAACTTCCTAAAATGATTATGGGTGTGATTTGAAAGGCAATTACAATGGTCGAGATGACATTACATGAAAATGGACCCTTAAAATGTTAAATCATAAAATGGGGAGCACCATTGGCTATATGATTAAATAGATTATGACCTGATCATGTCTCTGGTAGAATGGGCTCGGGTAAGCACTATTTAGATAGTTCACTTGGAAATTAAAAGTTGGCTCGAGTTTAAATTCCTTAAATGTCGTATTATTAAGGTATAGTTGAATGTGTGCTGGGAATTCAAAAATGTAACACAATCATTTAAACCAGACATATTTACCCTTATAGGTTGGGTGATATTTTCTTTGTTCCCAAATGATTATTGGGGGCAATAAGTTCAAAGTGGTGGAGGTTGTCATGTCCTGTGTTTTGAAATAGACAAAAAATGCAATGGAATTTAATCTTCTTCAATTATCGAATGGACTTTTTTAAAACCGCTCATTTGAATGAAATTTAAAGATGTGAGAAACTTCAATAAGATGTTAATGGACTTGGGTAAATGATTTATAAGTTTATTGTGTGTCTTGATATGTTTTGGGAGCACTGAACTGGGAAAACTATGTTTTGAAGGACTTGCATAGGGTACATGGTTTGGCTGAAACCATATAACCCACACTCTGAGATCTTGCAGCCATTTCTATATTGGTAGAAGATTTCACATGGGCAATGAATAGTTTTCAAAATTGTGCACCTAGCCCACATGGTTAGTGGAAATTGGGTAGTACATCAACAATATTCACGGCACGGTTTTTTCATGGTTAAAAAACATGTTGGATAAACAATGTGGGGTTCTGAGTAGATGCACCATGGATGATGCACAGTTTTCCAAACCATGCATCCCAAACCCTATGTAAATGACCTATTTTAAAAAATTTATTTTCATTAAACTGAATTAATGTAAAATTTAAAAACTAAAACACCTAACCCTTTTCATCCCTGTAACCTGCGCGTGACACCATCCCACTATTGCTCTTGAACTCACATGACCCCCTTGCCTTAGCTCCCCTACATTGTGTTGTTTCAATCATATTTAATTCGTTTGTCCACTTGATCCTTTAAGGTGAGACTTTTCCTCCATTATTCTTCGCTTTTCTGATTATTCTTTTTCTCCATTTCCCAGTTAGGTGAGGTCAAAACACTATGATTAGGGGTTGACCAATTTCTGATTTTCTTCCTACGGTAGGTTGTGTGAATGGCTTCTTGGGGTTCCTTGGTTCGTATTCTGGCAACCGCCACTGAAGGTGAAGTGTTTCAGATCATCTCATTATACATTAATCATTTGGGGGAAATATTTTTTCCTTTGTTCTTCATTGTTTCTCAATTAATATTTGGGTATTTGTTGGTTTTATGGTTATTTGAATTATTTGTAGACTCTTTGGTGGCTCCTCAAAGTCGTGTGCACACATACATAGGTATGTGTATAAATATTTATATATGTGGAACCCTTTTACATCTTCCCACATGGAAAAAGGAATGTGTACATGGGGTAAAAAGGATATATATATAAATGTATATGTTTGCAAGGGTTAAATGATCATTATCGTCATCAACTTTGGTGTGTGCCGAGTGTTCATCTTAGTTCCTCTCATAGGTAGGGTCCCATTTTATTTTCCCATTAATTTAATAATTTATTAATTACTTGTTTTCAAAACATAAATTAATTCTTTCCATTTATAGTAGTTTTTCTAAAAAAAATCCATTTGTGAGTTAGATGGGAGTGTTAATTGAAAAAATGAAATGATTGATAAACAATTTCATGGTTTATTAATAAAACTCATCCAACATCGGTTCACTCTCTTCAATAAAAAATGTAATGTTGAGACATTTTTTCTTTCTTGGTCTATTATTTGTGAAATTTTTTTGAGGCATGTTAGTATTTTCCACCATTTAAAAATTTGAATTGAATTTTCATGCTTGATTTGTCTAAGTGGCATGTTTTGGAAATTATCTTCTTGATGTTATTAAATGGTTAGTCCCTCCCTATTATATATGCGTAATTAACCAAGATTATTTTAAGGGACTATATTTCTTTCGTAAATGTCACTGACCATATAGGAAATTGTTAAATTTCCAATTAGAACCAAACACCACCTAAGAGTTTGACTTGCTTTTTAAAGGGAAATACACATGTTTATAATTTCCCAAATAACCTTATAACCTCTTAAGTGCATCTTTGATCATTGTAATTTAATTTACATGTTTTTTCATGACCTGAACCATGCCAGAGAGTAATTTCTAACTACCCCAATAATACCTCCATAGGACAGGGGTGAATACAATCATGGAAGGTAAAAAAACTATGGGACTCCTTTGCCTACGTACCTAGACACACACACAAACACACATACACAACCAAATCGATCCTAAGTACATAAGAAAATAAATAAAATATTCAACCAAATATGAAATAAACCATACATGCATGGACTACTCAACATTACAGATACATTAGTATAAGATGAAAGGAAAAATGGAAAAAACACATGCCCAACTAAAAAGTGTCTCAACCTGACAAGAAATTTAGAAAATTAAATCTTGAAAAGAATCCCCTCTTCTAAATCACGAGTTGTGACCACCACACATTGTCCAAGCTCTTATATCATTGTTCTCCTCTGGAGTTTCTATCCAACATGTACATCATTTACATAAGGCATGATAAGTGTGGGAAAATCCCATACAGGGGTGATTTTGAACATAATCAGTAGGAAAACCCAAAAAGAAGGGGGATTAGTTAGAGAAACAAGAGGAAAATAAGTACAGAAGATGGAACCAAGTATAGTAAATGAGTGTTGATCAACCCAAAAAGTTAATGAATTATGATATTCCAAACCCAAGGAGATAGAAACTATGAAAAGGTTAACTTCTCATTAACTATTTGTTACATAGAGTATGATATTACATTCATTAAAACAAGAGATTCTAGTCACAATAATCACGTGGTATGACCTTCTTGTCTTTGCCTCTCTTAGAAAAAGAGTAACCAGAAACCATGGAGTGGGTACTGTAATTGTGTGTGTGTGTGTGTGTGTGTGTCTACTCAGTCAAAGAAGCTCAAACAAGATAATAACGGGATCTCCATATCACAACTTGTCCCAAGAAAATTGATACCAACAATCCCAAAAGTAACCACCGTTAATACCCGGTATTCGTCACTTATTCCATTAACTTCAAGTCAATGGGGCCCAAATACTACACCTTAATACTATCTTAATTGGGCAGGACTGTCTCATCCACATAGTATTTAATTCATCTCAAAAAGAAACATCTTTGTGGGGAAACTGCCCCACATAATTGTGAGACCAATTTAATGTCAAATTACATCTCACCACTAGTATGAAAATCCATATGATGCAAGATTTAAGAAGAGGACCCATAACCTAGTAAATCATTGAGATTGCACTATAATAGTAATATGGGACCCACACACATTCTAATGGGGAATTCCACAAAGATGTAGATGTTAGAGGACATGTTCCCATGCTGATTGGGGATTCCACTGTGATAGTCCTTTTATAGGACCCACTACATCATGCTTCAATGGGATTCCACTCTTGTTAATTAAGGATGCAACCCCTGTTATTTTAGGGGGATTCCACTCAGGAGTAGCCGATAGAGGACCCATGCCCATGATGATGGGGGATTCCACTATTAAAACACATCAAAAGGATATTCCACTGATATTATTCACATAATTCCACATTTAATGGTATCATGAAAAAGGATCCTCAAATCCAAATGGATCCATCCATTGCGATCCTTGTGAAAAAACAAGAGAGGTAGACTATTCAGTCACTACAAATGGTCATAATATGAAAATGTTTCACAATGACACATTACCCTTGAAATAAATCTCATGGGTCCCACATCTCAATCATGAAATTAATTATACAAATCGAACCATTGTGATTCTCTCAGAAAAAACACACGGGATCGACTACTCGATCCTATAGAATGGATGACATGTGAAAAAGTTGCATTTCACTGCAAAGCGTGTGAAACAATCCATATTGGTACATTACCAAGACTATAGTTTATAACTTTATAGTCATAATGAAAAATTCTCCCATAGATGAGGATCACACACCACTAACGAAACATTAAATAGACGTCTCGTTTAGAAGACAGGTCCAATAAAATAACTGATAATAATAATAAATATGTTATTATTATTAAACATAGAGATTTTGTAAAACTGATCAATGAAACCTAGAAGTAAAAGTTCCAAAATAGCATAAAAATAACCTTCTCTATGATAGCGATGTGTGGCCACATACAGTGCATCAATCAGAATCCCAGTTTTTGAGAAAAGGGATTTTAAAATTGTATCAGTTTGATTTGGGCTACTCTAACCCAAACTAGATGGACCCATCCTCTGGTCCTGGTCCATCTTGGATGGCCGGTTCAATTGTAGCTTGACAATGACCAAGTCATGTGGGCCAGACCCCTCTTCTGTCATCCCGACCTATGCACCCCAACCTGGATAGTTGGCCTGATCCCATCATCCGCACAGTGACCAGCATCGTATGGGTCGCCGCCGCATGGGGTCATGCACCCAACCCTGCCTGCCTCCAACTTGGCCACAAGGAAGCTCCATCATTCTTATGCCACTAAACATCCCCAAACACACTGGCCTCCTTGGTGTAACTTCGACTCGACACAACACCCCAGTTCGCCCCCTGTTTCCATCGGTCCACCCCCTGGATACACCTATTTCGTTCACCAACTGACCTCCTCCACCAGCCTTCTCAGTGCACTCACGCCATGCACCACATATGACATCCACCCTTTCCGGAGTCACATTTTATTCTCCCTTAGAAAGCCACTGGGACCACCAAAATAGTCATGAAATTGAATTAGGAGTTTTTTTCAGGATCCTCTGGTCGAGGGATTCGCAGATCCAACACCCACTCAACAATTCATCTATGTTTCTATGTATGGAAAATTTAATGTGAATAACGGCGAAGAACGCAAAAAAAAAATTCATAATAGAGGATCTGTTGATGGCCATGTTCATTTTTACATGGCCACTATGATCAAAATAATGAATTGATGATGAATTCACGAATAATACAAGATTGAAAATTTGGGGTGCGAAAAACAAAAAAATAATCCTAACTCATTGGAATCATTCATCATTGATGTCATGCGAAAATATTCCATTAAAATCCATTAGATTACCATCATCGAGTAATCCTTGATCATTTAAACAAAGAAGAACAATAGAGCTTAGTGGAGAGAGATAGGGAGAGATTATGGCTAACCATAATCTTAATCCTTTCTTTTTCTATTTATAGAAGAATGCTGGATCTCACCAATGGTCGTGAAATCTGAAACCTCTGCACCATAAGAATTAATGTCCTTAATATGAAAAATACCCCATTCCAAACTCCATGGAGGTCTCAAAATTCCAATATGAGTCCCCATTCAAACTTTATTTGATTCGGCATTAGGTGTAAAATAATAAATTTTAGTTATTTTAATTTCTATTTTTCCCATGGGTGGTATTTTCCACAAAATCCTTATTTCAATTAATGTTATACCCCTCCTATGGTAAATAGAACATTTTGGACTCAAATGTGGCCTTGGATTTCTAATATGATTTACTGTTTAAGCGTTATCCCACATTCTATTCATTTATAGTATAAAATATACTTAATATATTTATAAAATCAATTCTGAGCACACCGGGCATCAAAAATACATGTCGTCTCAACTCCCACCTCTATTATCATATAAAGAAAAATTTCAAAGTATTAAAGGGAGGTAATTGGGTATCTACATCATTAAATCCTTCAATATTTTCATCCCCAAAATGAAAAATCTAGGAAAAAATCAGCATACTGATCCTGCTTATAGCTATATAATTCTTAAGAACTCTCTTGCACATTTCTATGATATCATAGTACACGAACCAAGGGGTTGGCCCATCCACCTATGGTTCACTCCTACCGATCCTCGATTTCCAATAGGTGATTTGAAAAGGTGGATCCATCTTTAGTGTCCATCATTCCCCAGTCGATGACGTGCATAGGACACGTGAAAAATGTCATGCACCTGCTCTATCTATGGGGATAGGGAATGTTTGTTGGAATCCTCACCAACCCACACACGATCTCTAATAGCCCAACAAACCACGGGGATAGATTGCCTCACCGGATAAACCTCCACATTCCACATCACAGAGATACTCTAAAGAAGACGTTGTATCCTTGTTTGAAATACAAGGGCCTATGATAGTGGTATTTATATGTTTTATATCTGCCATGGGTTGTCTTTATCCATTCATGGATGGCTAGAATGTTCTCTATCGTGGCTCGCACGAACTCAGGGCCAATGAGGGATGACTCTAAAACCTCTTTCTAGCTTAAAGGTAACATGCATGGTCTCCCATATAGGGCCTCAAAATGTCTCTATGATGATGATAGAGTGGTAGATATTGTTGTATGAAGACTCTTCCAATGGCAGGTGACCCTCCCAGCTCTGGCCTAAATCTAGCACGCATGCCCTCACCATATCTTCTAACACTTGGATAGTGTTCTTAGTTTACCAATCGTCCAAGGGGTGGAAGGTTGTACTCAATCTTAAGTGAGCCCAAAATCCTTCTGTAGTCCTATCTAAATGTGTGATGTAAAATACACGTCAAGATCAAAGACAATCACCATGTGTACCCCTTGAAGGTGGACAATCTTATATAAGTACAACTACCCCCAAATTCCTTACCAAACTCTGCTTCATGATATCAAGAAAGTACACCAAGGTGGTAAGTTAGTACACTACCAAATAGATGGAGTCATGGCTCTTTTCTATGAGTGAATCCTTATAACGATGTCCATGGATATGTCATCCCTCTTCCACTATGGGATATTGAGAGGCAGAATCAGACCAACCAGAACTTGATTCTCATGCTTCACCTACTTAATGGTAAGTAATGATGAGATGAACTCAGCTACACTTCATCTCATGCCAGACCACCAAAACTGCTACTGAAGATCCTTGTTCTTCTTCCCCACATAAAGATGTACAACTAAGGGTGTAGTATGGAACTCCCACATCGATTGTTTCCCCATCGCGACTGGAAAAAAAATTCACCCCTAGAAGAAGTTCTCATGATTCCCTCCTTCAAAATACCCATCAGGTGTGTTACTTGTGGATATCCAGTCATTTATAACATCATATTCAATGCCACCCAGCTGGGCCTCTCTCACACACTCAATGAGTATACAAGTCAATACCATCATATTTTGGAAAAGTGTACCCTCCTATTGCACCAGGGTCATCTGAAGGAAACCCAACTGCTGTGATGATTCATGCACGATGCGAGTCTGAGAATTCATGTAAAGAGAATATTCTACAATGTTTCCCTTCCCTGGCGTATATACCATATCAATGTCATAGTCCTATAGGAACTCAAACAGGCATCGCTAACTCAAATTCAGTTCTATATGGGTAAATATATACTTGAGGCTCTAGTTGTCCGAGTATACCAAAAAGTCCTCTCCCTGGAGGTAGTGTCTCAACATCCTCAAGGAAAAGACTACAAATATGAGTTCAATGTCATGATTGACATAGTTCTTCTCATTGGGTCCCACAGCCTCGACCCATATGTGATTGCATACCATTGTTGCATCAAAATTCCATTGAGCCCAACCCTTATAAAATCATAATAAACTATGAATTCAACGCCATCCTCTGGTAGTATCTGAATTGGATCACTTTTCTGCCTGTACCTAAACTCCTTAAAGTCCCTTTGGCACTGCTCAGACCACGTAAAGTGTTGTCTCTTCTATTTCAGTGTGCTCAAAGGGGCAGCAATAGCAGATAATTTTTGTATAAAATCTCTACTAATACCCAGAAAAACCAAGAAATCTCTGAACCTATTATGAAATATTCGGTGGCACCCAAGCAAGTGCAGATTTGGTCTTCACAGGATCAAAAAATAAACACTATTCATAGATGACATGCCCCCAAAATTTTTCCATGTGTATCCCGAACTGCCACTTCAAGATCGTTCCATAATGTTGGTGATATCAGGGTAAAACATGGACCATCTTCAAGTGCTATATGTGCTCCTCCTCTAACGCCAATTAAACGAGTATTTCATCTATGAATACAACAAAAAACTAGTCCATGTATGGCAGGAAGACCTTCTTCATCATGGCCATGAAAATGGATTTGGAATCTTCCACACCGAAGGGAATCACTATAAATTTTTAATTCCTGTAGAGAAAATGAATGACCAACATTAGAATATCAGCCTCGTGAACCCATAGTTGGTGGTAGATGGATCTAAAATAAATCATGGAGAACCACATCGGACCTCGCAACTGGTTGAAGTGGTCATCAATTCTTAGAAAGGGGATCATATGTTTATCATGGTCAGATTCGAGTAATGATAATCTAAAAAAGTGGAAAACTCTTATATACCTTTTTCACAAATAGAAACAAAGCTACCTAGGTGAGTAAATAGTGGGTATGATGAAACCCTTATCATGAAGGACCTCTAGTTGTAAATGTTTCTCCCAATGCTCAGTGTGTTCTATTCGATATGTCGCAGAACATTTTGAGAAAGTACATGATTTCCAATCAATGCAATAATCCAACTTCTGTCTCAAAATTAGTCCTAGGAAATCTTCGGGGAAGACGTCCATGCAATCCTCCCTAGCTGAAGAAACCCAATTGGCTGATGATTCTACTGCACCAATGGTCATTCTCACTATCTAATTGGAAAAGGGGTGTAGTCCCTTTCTCCCAACACTCGCCTACCCTACTACGAGGCCTCTTTCTCCAATAATGGGGAATACCATCCCATGAGTGTGGATGCATCTAACTGTCCTGTGGCAATGGTCTATCTGAGTTTCAACCACGGAAAGCCAATACATGCCCATGATGATGTCGTAATTCTCCATTGTGATGACTATTAGGCCCCATGTGAAAATTTCTCCTCTAAATAAAAACTCAAACTACCAGCAGATAAAAGATACCAAATAAGTGCTTCTTATAGAATCCTTAAGACCAAGACACTATGAATGTTCTTATAATGGTAGATCCAACTCCCATACCAGAAGTAATGAGATAAAAGAGTGACTGGATATTGTGTCTACTAATATTCAATCAATATTATAATAAACATAGAGAATAACTCATATAATATCATGCGGTGGAGGATCATAAACATCCATAGACTACAACCATTGGTGGCCCCAAACCACCAACTCCCTGAGCCTGAAAGGTGACACCTAGTGGAGGTGGTGGTAGGATCTCATAGAGTATCCCCCACTATTCCTCCTTCTCTTCTTTATCCTATTCTAACACCACATCCTTGAGGACCAACTCGATCAAAGCACTGCCTCTGCCATGGTGGTCCAACTATTGCCTTCCAGGGATACACAACTAAGTTGGTCGTGTAGTCTTCAACCACATGACCTCATCCATCACAAGTGTAGAACTGGCCCTCTCTAGGCTGACCTGAATCCCTATGCAGACCAGTTGTCTCCTGACCACGTGCCCTAACCCAGTCATGGGGAGGACACATGAATCTTGGACCTACTACCTAATGACTACTAGATATCATGGACATCTCCACTATGAAGCGGCCACTGCCAGACCCATTCAATTGGCGCCCCACTAATCAGAATATATCAATCGTGAGAACATTATCCAGCACTCTAGAATAGCTAGGTTTGTATTATGGAACTATAATGGTATGGATCTCTCAGTAGAGACCCTTATAGAACTTCTATTCTCAGATGTAACCATCACAGATCATATCCAGGGAGTAGAATGTGATGTTTGTAAACCTAGCCGCATACACAACCACTGTCATGGATCAGTTATTCAGCTACTAAATATACTGAATACTTACATAGCGCAAACACAAGGGGATTTACTCACCACAAAATATCTGTTATAACTCATCCCACGATAGTGTCATTTTTTCATGCATCTAGGTAATTAAACCATTCCAGGGCCCAACTAGCCAAAGAAAAAGGCTGGCTTCCAAAGCCACCAACTGGTCTATTGGTGTCCACACCAACCTAAAAAGGATGAATACTGATTCCAAACAATCCTCTACCGCATGAGGGTCTGACTCAACACGAAACATCAATAGACTCTAGTACTAGAACTCATGAAGCTTGTTTAGAATGCTCTCATCCTCATCCTATGATGCCGATACTAAATGAAACTCCATAGGCGTATGTGTTTCCACTGGCCCACCCTGAGGAATGGTATCGCATTATTGACCTTGTACTGAGGCATCATCACTCATGTGGTCATTGTCACCTGCCAGTACAGGTATCATGGCTGGCTATCATCATAGAGGCATCCGGAAAGTTATTAACGTGTACCACTTTCTGATGAGAATATATATATATATATATTTAATGAACAACATAAAAGTAGAGTTTAATAAACTATTATAGTTAATGAATCAATCCTATTTGATTAAAGTACCATTAATCCCTACACCAATTGTCTTAGTATGACAAGTCAGTAAGAGGGGAATTAGGGTCCTAGTGAATGGATACATTGGCTGTCACACAATCACTGGACACCCTGCCCTAGGAGCCACTCTTGAGACATGTTGACACTATTTCCCAATACCCAACAAATCCTATTATGGGTAAATGTCCGAACAATGTCCCAAAGACTAAACCTTCACTGATACCACTTTTTCATGAACGGACCTGTGCATGGACACATGCCATAAATAAGCCAATCCCACCTCCATAAACTAGGTTGTGGTGACAGGTTCCAAAGGAAAAAAATATCAAGGAGGCCTTTGAATAAGTACCTCTACACAGACACACATGGCCAACTCAATGAAAAGTTTAGATGGAAAGAAAGAAAAGATGCAAACTATTGTAAATTAAACCATACATGCATGGACCATTAAACAGTACAAATATATTAAATTATACTGAATAGAAAAGGGGGAAAATTACAAACCTAATTGAAAATTGTATCATATAGACAAAAAATGATAAAAGTAAATATTTCATGGAAGCCCCACTCCTGAATCTCTAGCCGTGACCACTGAATGCGGTCCAAGATCCTGTATCCTTGAGCTCATACGATGTGGCGATCAAACAAGTGCATCGTCTGCATAAGGCATGATTCATGCATACAAATCCCATGAAGTGGGGAGTATAAACATACATAGTAGGACTCCCCAAAATGAATGGGGATAAGAAAGATATACAAGAGGAAAATAAGTTTAGAAGATGGAACAATGTACAATAAACTAGTACAACTCAAACCAATAAGAGAATTAAGTAATCTCTTCCAAACACAAGGATATAGAAATGGTGAGACGATGACCTTTTTATTGAGACTTTGGTTCCTATAGTAGGATAGAAAACTTGTCCAACCATGATAATCTTGACATAGAATTCTCGTGGCATACCCTGTGGATTTTCTCCACTCCTTGAAGGATAGTAACTAGAACCCAATGTGTGGGTATTAAAATATGGTGTATATATATATATATATAATTATTCAAAGAATCCCAAATGAAAGAATATAGTGATCTCCATCTCATAGCTCAGCCTTTTAAAATGGTCAACAATATTCCCAGAAGTAACCGGCATCGATACCCATCATTCCTCATGTCTACACTGAACTGAATGTCAAAGGTGATCAAACACAAAACCTCGATACTATCCTCTTTGGGTGGGTTTGTCTTGAAGGTATAGTTTTTAGGTCATGTCACATGGACACGTATTAATGGGGAATGTGCCGCTCTTACTCGTGAGCCCAATATAACTTCAATTTATGTCTCTCTACTGATCTGTAAGGTTGGATGATGCAAACTCAAATTAGAGAACCCACACCCAAGTACATTATGGTGATTCCACTATAATAGTCGTTAAGGACCCACGACGATAATAATGGGGAATTCCAGACTAATATTCATTATATAGGACCCAAATCCAATGTTTTCATGGGTTTTATACTATTTTTCTTCACGAACCCATTCCGTAGTGTATAGGGGGGATTCCACTAGAGAGTGGTTGATAGAGGATCCACACCTATGTCGATGGGGGATTCCACTCTTCAAACACGTCAAAAAATCTTCCACTAATATTTCTCTCAGGATTCCACATTTCATGTGTTCACAAAAAGTCTCTACACATCCAAACAGATGACACCGTTTTGATCCTTACAGAAAAACACAAGAGGTAGACTATTTATTCGCTTGAAATGGTCAACATATGAAAATTCATCACAATAATAAATTATGCTCAAAAGGAATCTCATGGGGACCACATATTAGTCAAAAAATTAATTATATGCATTTTATGATTGTGATCCTCCAAAAAAAACATAGAAGATCCACTACTCAGTCATTCAAAATGGATGACCAGTGAAAAAGTATCATTTCACGGCAAAGCATTCAAATTGGGTATCATGGGGCCTTCACCTATAATTTAGTTTAAAACCATGATAGTCATATTGAAAATTTCTCCCATAGAATTGTATCATTCTACATGTAATATTGTGTCAAACAGACATCTCGTTTAAACGATAGGTCTGATACAAGAACCCCGAATAATAATAAATATTTTATTATTGTTAAACTTTTGTGTTTTATGAATCTTAGAAAAGAAACCAAGATATAAAAGTCCCAAAACATACTAAATAGATCTATTTCAATGATATGGATGTGTGGCATCAGATGGAACATCAATGGGATGGTCGGTTTATGAGAAAATGTGTTTAAATATTCATCAGTCAGATTTGGGCTCATCCGACCCCAACGGGTCGGACCCATTAGCCATGGTCAGTCCGGTCTATTGCAGCAAGACCAGTCAGTGCGCCATCAACTAGAAGCAGCACCCCTGACATGGATAGCTGGAATGGCCCCCATGTTACCTCGGTGACCCATGTCATGTTGGTCGCTACTGTCTAGGGTCACGCGCCGCGACCCCGCCTCCTGTCCATCCCGGTCGCAAGGCGGCTCCATTGTACCAATGCTGCTAGATGGCCCCTATCATGAAATAATCTCCAGAGCACCTCCACCTTCCCTAATAACCTTGTTCTTATCCTAGTTCCTCCTCCATACTCTACCCTACCCCAAGCTCTGCCGATTCCACTCACCGACCGACGACACCAACAATCTCCTCAGCGCGCCGCCACCCCACTCCACCTCTGACCACCGCCCCTACTGGATCCACACTACTGTCTCCCAATATAGTGTACTAGACAACTTTTATGGTCAGAAAATTTAAATTAATGTTGTTTTAGGATGGTTCTATCGAGGTTTTCACAATGCCATACCCCACTCGATGATTCGTCGATGTTTTAACGTAGCAAAGATTTAAAACAATGAATGGAGAAAAACACGACAAAATGGGGGATCAGGAAATGGAAATGTTAATTTTTCCATTCCCTTGTGGCTCAAGATAATTAATTGATAATGAAATCACTAATAAAACAAGAATGGAAATATGGGGTGTGGAAATCAAAAATAATCCTACCATGTTGGATTCATCCGTCGTTGTCGACGTGTGATACGATTCCATTAAGATATGAAAAACATACATCAAAAATTTATCCTTGATATTCCAAATAATCAAGAGAAATATTTTAGTGGATAGAGAGAGATATTAGGGGATAACCATAATCTTAATCCCTTATTATTCTATTTATAGAAAAATACCAGAACCCGCCAACAATCACAAAATTTGAAACCTATGCTCCCTCTCATTTTATGTTCTTATTGGAAAAAACACCACATTCCAAACTCAACGTTTTTCTCATATTTCTAATATAAGCACTATTAGAATGTTATTAGATTCAACTTCAGGGGTAAAATAATTTCGTTTAATTATTTCTATTACCATTTCTCCCTAGGTGGCCTTTTCCACGGAAGTCTTATGCCAATGAAAGTTATGCCCTACCTGAGGTAAACCCACTATTCTGGAATCAACTGTGGCATTAGATTTTTTATATGAGTTACTATTTAAGAGTTATTCCATTTCTGTTGAGTTTATAGTATGAAATATATTTAATATTTTTATATACTTAATTTTAAGAACAATGGGCCTTGAAATTATAGTCCATATCAATGCCCAAATCTAAAATAAAATATAGAAATATTTACACATTTTATATAGTGAAAACTGGGTCTATACATCATAAAATACATTAATATTTTCATTCCCCAAAAGAAGAAAATTAGAAAACAACATAGGATAAAGAGCCCGCATCTGGCTCTCTCATTCCCAAAAACTATTCTATATGTTTTTTTTCTGACAATGTATAAGAACTAAGGTGATGGACTGTCCACATAAGGTTCATTTCTGTCGATCCTTGATTTCTACAAAGTTATCTACTAATTTGGCTGCATCGTCAATTTACAGCTCTCCCTTGTGAATGATATGCATAGAATCATGCACGTATCGCCTCATCTATGACACGTGGTATAATTCATGCACCCTCACCAAATATGGGGGTAGGGAATGGTTTTCGGAAAACTCACTAACCCTATGCTCAATCTCTAATGGCCCAATGAACCTCTGGGATAGCTTGAATCCATAACCAAAACTCCACATTCCACATCATGGGGAGACTATTAGGAATATATGGTCTCCCTAATAAAACTAAAAGGGACAATGATGGTGGTATTCATATGATTTCTTTCTGCTCTGGGTCGTCTATATACACATATGACATGCACTTTCTCGGTCTTGGCTCACAATAACTCTGAGCCAACAAAGGATGACTCTCCAACCTCTATCTATCATAGAGAAGACTTAAAGGGTCTCCCATATTCGGACTCAAATGGTTCCATGCTGTTGGTAGAGTGGTAGCTATTCTATAATGAATACTCTACCAATGGCAGGTGATACTCCCAACTCTGGATGAAATCTACCATGAAGGCCCTCAACATACCCTCTATCACCTGGACACTGCGCTCAGTCTGCCCGTCGGTCCAGTGGTGGAAGGTTTTAATCATAGACCTCATGGTCATGAAATTATCGTTCAGGATTTTCTATAATCGGGTCATAAACCACACATCATGTTTTGAGACAGTCATCGAGGGTACCATATGAAGGTCTATAATCTACCGTATATACAACTGCCACAAACTATCCATTGAACTGTGCCCCAGATAGAAAGTAAGTGAACCAACATGAAAATTTATTCCACTATCACCCAGATAGAGTCATGGACCTTCACTGTGCATGGAATTCCTGTGACAAATTCCATGTTTATGTCATCCCACTTCCACTTTGGGATTTCGGTAGGATGCAACAAACCCACCAGGACCTAATGCTCAGCCTTCATCTGATGCTTATTCTTCACATACTTGAAGGTAAGGAATTTTGAGATGAACTCATTTATGATTCATCTCATGTAGGAACACAAAAACATCAAGTGAAGATCCATGTACATATTCCCCACACTGGGATGTACATTTAAGGGAGAATTATGGAACTTCCACCTCACTTGTTCCTGCATCATGACGAGAACCACTATTTTCCCCTAGAACAAAATCTATAAATTCACAATTTTAGAATACCAATTAGGTGTGTCTCCTATGGTTATCTAGTCATACAGAAAATCACAGTTGATTTCTCTTAGATGGGACTCTTTCACACACTCATGGAATGGAGGATCCAAAACCATCAATTATATGAATTTTTTGCCCTCTTGATTTACCAGGTTTAGCTATATAAAATCCAACTACATTGATGATTCCCTCACTAGGAAAGCTTAATACTTCCTACTAATGAAATCTACTACAAAATTTAACTTTACCTAGAGTATAGACTATATCGAAGTCATAGTACTATAGGAACTCCAACCAAAATTGATGCCTCATATTCATATCTCTATGGGTAAATATATACTTGAGGATCTGGTAGTCTGAGTAAACCACACTACATTCTCCTAGGAGGTAGTGTCTCTACATCCTTAGGGAGAAGACTACAACTATGAGTTCTAATTCATGAGTCACAATGTTCTGATCATGGTGTCTCACCTACCTTGACCTGCACGAGATGATTTCCTATTGCTTCATCAAAACACAACCGAGACTATCTCCTGAGGTGGCACAGTAAACTACGAACTCAACACCCTCCTCTGGTATTCTCAGAACTGGACTGCTTTTTAATATCTTCTTCAACTCCTAAAAGGCCCTCTAGAACTACTCAGACATGGTAAAATATTGCCCCTTTTATGTCATAGTGGTTAAAGGTGCAGCAATCTTAGAGAAGTCTTCAACAAAATTCCGATAATACACATCCAAACTGTGAATGCTTTGCACCGATGATTCATTCTTAGATGGATCCCAAGAAAGAAAAACTCTAGTCATTATGGTATCCAATGATAAACAATATTGGAGATGAAATGACCCAAAAATTTAACCCCGTTAATCCATAACTGATACATTGACAGCATTCTATAAATATGGTTCTTTGGGAGTAAATCAAGGGCCATCTTCAAATGCTATGCATGCTCATCCTCTGATGCCGAGTAAATGAGTATGTCATAGACAAAGACACCAAAAAACTAGTCCACGTATGGATATAAGACCTAGTTCATCAAGTCTATAAAAATATCTAAGGTGTTTTTCACACCAAAGGGAATCACTTGGAACATGTAATTCATGTAGCGATAATGAAAGGACAACTTCAGAATATCATCCTCATGAACCCGTTGATCATGGAAGCCAAATCTCAAATCGATCTTGGATAACCACCTCAGACCTCACAATCAGGTGAAGAGTTTGTTGATCCTTTGTAAGTGGTACTTATTCTTTATCGTGGCCTAATGTAGGTGATTATAATCCACACAAAACCCTAAACTACCATTTTCCTTCTTCATGAATAGAACCGGAGCTTCCCAATGGGAGACACTAGATCTGATAAAACCATTCTAACAAAGGTCCTCCAAATCTAAAAATTCCCATATATGCTCAGTGGGTTCCATCCTATATGTTGCGAAAGATATTATGGAATTCCCCAGTTTTTAATAAACACAAAAATAAAACTACCACATCAGAAGTAGTCTCAAAACATCTTTGAGTAAGATGTCCATGTAGTCCTCAAGAACTGAAGGAACCCAGGTTCATGAAGATTCTGTTGAACCAACGGTCATTCTCTCTATATAATAGAAAAAACAATGTAGTATTTTACTCAAAACAGTCACTTTCCATTCTATGAGGCCTCAGTCCCCATGAATGGTAAACCTTGTTCCATAATTGTGCAGGAATATGACTAACCAGTGGCGACAATCAACATGGGATAAAACCCTTTAAAGACAATCCATGCCTAATATGATATCGTAAAGCTCTATAGTGATGACTAGTATGTCCCACGTGAACAGTTCCACTCCAAAATAATGTTATTACTTAAGTAAGATAAGAGATACTAAAGAAGTTCTTATCGAAGGAACCTCAAGAAAAGTTGATGTGGAAGAGCATCTATTTGGAGTTATAACTCTCATAATAGGGGAACAAGATAAAATATTAATTGGGTCATGTGTCTACTAATAATGAATTAAGAGTAGAACAAACACAGGGCATACCTCAAATTATCTTGTGTACTGGAAGATCACAGACATCTATAGCATGCAACCATCTTCAACCCAGCCACCAGCTCCTAGAGCCTAATGTGGGCCACCCAATGGTAGTGGTGGGAGAATCTTATATTTAATTTCACCACCAAATTGTCCTTATGGTTCTCTTACTCATCTTCTAGCACTACCTCATTGGAGACCACCCTAGTCAAGGCTCTTCTTCTGCCCTGGTGGTCCTCCTAATGCTCTCTCAGGATGCATAGATTTCCTGGTCAACGAGTCTCACACCATATAACCTCACCCACAACAAGTGTAGCATTGGCTCTCTCCAAGAATAAATAAATACCTACACAACACAGGTGTCACCTGATTACATGCTTGAGCTCGATCATGGGGAGGCCTCCCACTTTGTATCCCTATTACCTGACATCTACCATCTGTCAGGGATGTATCATCTCTGAAGCAACCATTTCTAGGAACAGTCAAATGGCACCCCTCTGATATGAATCTATATATCATGATTGTTCTCTCCAGCACTCTGGAATATGTAGGGTTTACATAGGCACTATACATTCAAGGATCTCTCAAAAAATTCACTGCCTGAACTTCCTTGCTCATAATGAATTGTCACGAATCATATCTAGGGAGTAGCGTGTAAGGGAATTAAACCTTAAGTCATTTGTATCAAAAATAATGGATCCATAATTTATCTCCAAATTATCTGAAATCCAAATGGAGTGCACTAATGATGGGATGTACTCCACAAAAAACAACTGCTAAAACTCATCCCATGAGGGAGTCGTCTCGTCGTGCATCTTGAAAACAAACCCCCCCCCCCCCCCAAAGCCAAGACAACATGTGAAAAATACATGATTCCAAAGCCAACATATGGTATTTAGGTATCCACAGTAGCTTAAAAATGTTGACTATTGATTGAAACAATCCATCTACTTCATAAGGGTCTTTCTCACCATTAAATCTCAGCGACCTATGGTGATGGAACTCATGAAACACACTCAGTATGCACTCACCCTCATCCTATGATGTTGGTGCTAACTATTTCTCCAGAAGTAGAGTTGCTTACACTTTTCCTCCCATAAGAAGGGGATAACATGATGGGCCATGTACTAAGGCCTCATCACTCATGAGGTTTCCGTCTTGAGATGGAGCGGGTAACCTAGATGGATGTCGTCGAAGAGGTATCCTGAAAGTTATCAAGGTGTAATATGGTTAGAGGAGCATATATATATATAATAAAAATAATAACAAAGGGGATATAACTCAAAAAAGATAGACATAGACCCAATACTATATGATGCATGTAACATTGAACCCTGCAATAAGTGTTTCAGCATGCTGGATTAAAAATAAGGTAATCAGGGTCCTAGTGAATGGCTACGTTAGCCTTCACACCATCACTAGACTTCCTTTAATGAGAGACACTCTTGAGAAATGTTGACACTATTTACCTATACCTAACCAATACTCTTAAGGGTAAATGTTTGAACAAAATTCAAAGGAATTAAATTTCTCTCGTACCACTTTTTTATGACCCGAACTATGTTGTGTCGAAATCCGTATCTACCCCTAGCCCGCTTCCACAGGATAGGGGGTGGAGACATGCATTGAAGGCACAATAATGTGGGTAGAACTTTTCATATGTAACTACACACACATACATCTGAAGGGAAAGTGCATAGGGAAAAAAGATAAAGATGTAACCCACTGTAAAATAAACAATACTTGCATGGACCACTAAATAGTTCAGATTCAATAAAGTAGGACATAGATAAAAGGGGGAAAATACAAGCCCAACTGAAATGTTTCTCTGCCAGACATGAATTTGAGAGAATTAAAGTTAGTAAGGATTACCCACTCCCGAATCCCCAGTTGTGACCATCAAACACAATCCAAGATCCTTTATCCCTGAGGTCCTTCGGAGTCATGATCAAACCCGTGCGTCGTATACATAAGGCACAATATGTTCTGGGAAATACCGGGAAGGTTTGATTATAAAAATAATCAGTAGGATTCCCCCAAAAGAATAGGGAGGAGTAATATATATAAGAGGAAACTAAGTACGTCAAATGAAATAATATACAGAAGATGAGATAATCTCAACCCAACAAGGGAATGTAGTATGCTCATCCAAACACAAGGATCTAAAAATGGTGAGAATGTGAACTTCTCATCAAGTAGTTTGAACTATAGTTGGAGAGTAGACTCTTCTAAACATGAGAACCCATAAACGAAATGCCAGTGGCATACCCACTGCATATTCACCTCTCCTAGAAAGAGAGTAACTAGAACCCCATGAGTGGGTACTGCAATAGGGTGTGTGTGTGTCTATATATATATATATATATATATATATATATATATATATATTCTTAGTCAAAGAATCAAAAATGGGAGAATAAGAGGATATCTATTTCATAGATCATCCCAGGAAATGAATCACCAATAGTCCTATAAGTAACCACCATTGATACCCAGCATTCCCTATGTCTCTCATGAACATTAAGTCAAAGGGGATCAAACACCACACCTTGATACCATGTGATTTGGGTGGTTATATCTCACCGACAAGGTTTTTAGGTCACGTCACAAGGACACATCTCAATGGGGAAAATTTCCCTCCTACTCATGAACCCAAGGTAACATCAAAGAATGTCTTTCCACTGATATAGAAATATAGATGACTCAAATTCGATTTAGAGGACCCACACAGTAGTATGTCATTGGGATTTCTATCTAATAGTTTTCAAGGATCCACACCCATGCCAATGTGGGATACCACTCACAAGTAGCTACAAGAGGACCCATTATCATACTGATGGGGATTCCACTATGGGAGTTGTTGTAGATGACCCATGCCCTACTGCGTTAGGTAGATTCCACTCTTGTTCATCAAGGACACAATCCCTATAACATCAAGGGGATTCCACTCAGGAATAGATGATAGAGGTTCCATGGGGACCACCTAGACTATTTCAAGTGTCTTATATCCCATCCATGGGGCCCGACTCACTCTACCACTAAATGGGCCCACATTCCATTGACTCGTTCCATGAACCTCTAACATCGCTAGCTACCTCGATCTTTCATTTCCATGACAACCTACGTCGTGTGGGTCGCTGTATCCAAGTGTCAAGCTCCATGACCTCAGCTCACCTCCATCCTAGCTGCAAGGTGGCTCCACGGAACCATCATGACCAGACGGCTCAAACTGCTCTGGTCTCCTCCGTGTGACACCACCTCCCCTCAGTACACCAGTCTTCCCCTGGTTCCGCGTCCAATTGTCGTCCCACCCCCACCTTCACATGTTCCAGTCACTGCCCGGCCACAATGATAACCTCCTCAATATTCCACCATCATGTTCTACCTCTAGCCTCCACCCTTGATGTAGTTACACCGCTATCTACTTATGGAGGCCATATGGATCACTTTGGTGGTCGAAAAATTGAAATGAGCAATTTTTTGGGATCGTTGGGTCGATGGCTTCAAAGAACCATCCCCAACTCAAAAATTCATCGATGTTTCATTGTATATTAGATTTAAAGCAGTGAACGGTAAATAACATGACAAAATGGGGATTCAAAATGAGGAATTGAGTAAAGGTTGTGTTTATTTGGACATTGCCTTGATGCTCAAAATAATGAATTGATGAAGAATTCTTGAATAAAACTAGAATAGAAATTCGGGGTGCGAAAAACCCCAAGAATCCGAACTCACTGTATCTGATCGTATTAAATGACATATGGTACGATTCAGTTGTGTGCCATCAAAGTTTCGTCAATGATTCATCCTTGATCATTGGATGAAAAAATAAAGAGAGAGACCTTGGTGGGGAGAGATTGATATTAGGGGAAAACCTTAATCTTAATCACTTATTTTTCTATTTATAGAAATATTTTCAAACCCACTAATGGGCACAAAATATGAATCCTTTGCACCCTATAATTTTATGGCCTTTCTGGGGAAAACACATCATTTCGAACATAATGGTAGTCTCATATTTCCAATCAGATTCCGTGTTCCAATGTTATTTGATTTGGTGTCAGGGGTAAAATAATTAAGTTTAGTTATTTTTATTTTCATTTTTCCATGGGTGGAATTTTCCGCAAATTTCCTATGCTGAAATTTTTTTTGCCCCTCTTGGGATAAACCCATGTTATAAAAATAACTATGGAATTATATTTCTATCCTAGTTACCATTTAAGAGCTATCTTATTTCCTTTGTGTCCATAGAATAAAATAAACAGAATACATATTTAAAATTAATTTAGGTCACACCGGGCCTTGGAATTGCACGACGACTCAACGCACAACTTTGGAATCATATATAGAAATATTTCAATGTATTACAAGGAGAAAACTAGGTTTATAAATGTTTTATCTGACTAAATGGTATGTCATTAAATTATTTTTTTTAAAGAGGATTAGAAATGAATTGAGTGGTATGGCCATTCCCTTATTATAATTTAATAAATAATACCTACATTAATTAAATTTTATTTTTTATGTGAAATGAAAAGTGAAGGGTGGAATGAAAATTCCATTTATTGAATGTTATTCTTGTAACATATTATTGTCTTTTTATATTCAAATATCATTGGTGACATGTGTTTTAAGGAATGATAATGCCACGTGAATGTGTTTTCATCTCATTGATTACACAAGTTCCAAATTCTTATTCCTATTTTTGTGTTTTGATTTATGTTATAATCTTTTGAATTCTTATTAGCTTGAGATATTAAAATGATAATGTTCACATGTAATTGTTAAAATATTTTTTTAATAAATGCCATATGCCATGATGATGGTTTGATTTTTACCCTTTGGCTAGTGTGGTTGCTTGAGGACTTTCCATGCCCTTGATGGAATGTGATGTTTAGTTAATGGCTTGGAATTATAAATTATCACATTGTGATATCTTCCATTAAAGTTTGTCTCACTAGACATGTGATAGGAGAGAACATGGATTCTATATTAAGGATTCACAGATGGGCTCACCATTTTTTTTGGATATGAATCAACATGTTGGGGGTGATGCCTTGTATTTCATGAAAAGGGTTGACCGAATAGTTTATTATAATCTAGAGTGATACTGGTTCACTAAGGGAGAAGTTGTGGGTGAACCTTTTAGCATGATGGTTACACCATGCCTTGGGTGGTACTCGGTACCCCATGTGAGATACCTGGGACATACTCGAAAGTTAATATACCTCATAGTGATACAAGGCACTGCAAATGTATCACCTTGGACATCATTAGTGGTATTGGAATATCGGATGTTCCGGTTGCGATACATGGGAATACTTTAGATCACCTTGGATGGGAATATGACACCAACTAATGACTTTATAGATTAATTGATTAGATTTGCTATTGTTATGACATGAAACCTTCAATATTTTTATAATTTTTTTTCTATCTCTTGGTGTTTCTTATGTACACTTATTCACGATTAATCAATGAGATGGATATGAGACCCAATCCAGAGCACAATCATGGGGTTTGTTTTTGTTTTTTTCCATGTTTACTTAGGCCCTTCTATATATATTATCTCTTGAAAATGTACTCTATTTAAACATTTTTCTTAGGATAAAGTGGGTGGTACGGGTTGGGTGTCCATTTAGGAACCCATACAATGTTTTTTTATTTAACTTGTTATCACTCTACGATTATACTATATGGAACACTTCCGTTTATCTTTTTAAAGTATGAGATGGATTGGGTTAGGAAATGTTGGGGTCAACCTCATGTGATTTATATGACACACCTTTCTCAGGTGTCATTTGGCACACAAGTATATCTTCTTTCTCAACGGTATTTGGATTCATTTATTGTGTTGTGTTGTGCACAACGGAGCAAGAGATAACTGGTCTGGGATCATTCTCAGGATAATGGAGGAGCAGACCATTGGGTTATTCATTTCCTTTTTCAAATTTTACAACTTATACCTAATAGTAACATCCAAAATTACATGCATCGTTATATGGAGTTGGTGTTGGATATTTTACTTTTATTTATTTATTATATGTATTCTTCTAGTACTGTTCACCTTTATTCCTATTTCTACTGTCTTTCATTTATTACCTATGATTCAACTTTTTGCCTACTTATTCACACTGATTATACTGTTGTGCATAGTCTAATCTATAAAGGATTAGACTCCCCAAAGATACACCCTAGGCCCTCATTTCAAGTCAACACCCTCTATCATTTGGAGAGATGCGCTTGAGGTAATGTGGAAAACGGTCTGACTTCCAGTTTAGTGTCCATTCAGTTAGGGACATTACATTAGGGTTGTGTGGTAAGACTGAGGGGATGTCTGAGTGAAGGCTTCCTATCAATGGTTGGTGTGGGGATTAAACATGATCATCCCTTTCTATTTAACCTCATGAGAGAATAAGGACCGAAAAGGGTGATTGTTGTCATAATGAGTTTCTAATTGTGAAAATAGACCCATCCATAATATGTCCTGATAAGTATGAGTCTTATAAACAATAGTTCCCTATCACTATAAAAAATACAATAGATTAGTGATGGTTTTCATAAGGGGTTATGAAAAACACACTCTCAATTAATTTTATATGGGGTTATGCATTACCCCCAATATAATCATCAAATTTAGAGGGGATTCGCAATCCCCTATAATTTTTAGCATTGTTTTTTAATTTTTAGATTGATTTAAGAGGACATTCTTCCAAAACCATCGCTAATTTAATAATTAGTATCTCTATTTGTTCGGTTGGATTTTAGAGGCACAATATGTGTATATATATATATATTCATTTGGATATTAGAGGTCGTTGTGATCCCCCTATAATATAATAAATTATAGGGGTTCATGAATCACAACTACTACCTTATATTAGATGTGGTTGTGAACCCCCTATAATTTAAGAAATTAGAGGGGGGTTGTGAACACCCTATAATCTATGACATTATAGGGGTTTTTGAATCACCTAAAATTAAATACATTATAGGGGTTCATGAACCGACATCAATCCATTTTATTAGAGGTTGTTTTTAACCCAATATATTTTTTTCTTTTTTTAAATTAAGCCTCATATAAATTCAAATTTTATAATATATATGTTTCTATGTTCATGTTTATATATATATATATATATATTACACAATCAAATTATATAAATTTATTTAAAATCATTACAATCATATATGTATATAAATTATATAAATACATTAAATAAATACATATACATATAAACAAAAATTTATGCACATATAATATTACTATACATAATAAAAATGTAACTTTAAATATATTTATTCAACTATATAAAATTTATATATGGTTTTATAAATAAAATACAATTTTATTTGGATTTATATTGTACATATGTTATATTAAATAGTTTTTATTGTATATTTATGTTTAAATACATTTATATTTTATAATGTATAAAAATATATATGGTATTGAAATAATTAAATATAAATATTAAAATATATCATATATGTTTATATTAAATATATCATATTATTAATATTTTAATATATAAAAATTTAGATATATTATATAATTAATTTATATATATTTCAGTATACCATATAAATAAAAAAATTAATTTAGTAAATATGTATCATTTAATAATATTATATATTTCTGATTATATGAATGTATTTTATTTAGTCAGTATATATATCTGTATACATTATATAATAAAAATATATATAATTATAGACATAAATATATAATATAAATGTATTTAATATAATATATTTATAATATAAATCATAAAATATATAAAAGCATAATATTTATAAAACAAATATATGATTGTTATAGTTTTAAAAAATATATGTAATAATAATAATAATTAATATTATTATTAGTACATAAACTTATAAATTAGTATATAAAAATACTTTTATAAATATATATATTATAATTTTTTTATATCTATAAATATTATATAAATACAAAAATATCCCCACACACTCACAAAAAATATTAATCTATAAATATATATTGTATATGTAAATATAATTATATTTTTTATATTATACATAAATATTAGACACAAATATATTATATATACCCAAATATATTACATTTTTTAATTTATATACAATGAATATATATTTATATACAATATTTTCATATGTTAGTAAATATAACATAATATATATAAATATATAGAAGTTATGGTATATTATAATGTAAAACATGTACTGCCTGTTTGGTTATGCCACTTAAGTTGAAGAAAGCCGGTACATGCTTCAAATCTGAGCAGGGGATATTTTTTTTGGTTAGGCCATGGGATTATACATGTGTGTGGGCTTGCACGTGGTTTCCATGTCAGGGGGTTCTGTGGGCATGTCATGGTGTGTGTTTGTCACGGGCTATCTGTGGGGCATCTGGTGGTGGGATGGGGGGTGTCCATGGGGGGTGTCATGGGGGGAATGAACAGGCTCTTGTCATGGTGTTCCCAAGGGTGTCATGGGGGATTTTAAGTGTGTGTGTGCGGGCTTCATGGGGGTGATCAGTGTGGCATTAGGGGGTGTGGTCTGAGGTGTCATGTGTCCATGGGGGTGACATTGGGGTATCGAGGGGCCTCGGTGGGCTCATCAGGTGGTGTGTGTGGGTGCCATATATAAAACAATATAGGGTATATTAGGGGTGGTTATAGTATAATCACCCATAAATTTCAAGTTTGAGTTAAAAAAAAAGAGGAATTTCTATCATTCCCTAATTGAATCTTTGAATTAGGGGTGTTTAAAACCGCTCTTAACAGACCAATTTATGGTGAATTTTGGGTAAAATTAGAGGGGGTTAAAACCCCCTCTAATCTAATTGCTTCTAAACACAAAACTAGTTTACCATCGCTTACCCAGAACCACCTATAATCATAGTAGATGGGCACATTTGTGGAGGTTTTGCGTAACCGCCGCTAAATTGATTAGAAGTGGCTGAACTCCGTTCTAAATACAAAACCTCTTCAAATCAGCTATTTTTTTCTGTGTGTGTGGATGATATAGTGGGGCTCAGAATGAATATATTCATATGGGTAGGGCCATGATATGTTCAAGAATATATATTGATAGAAGATGGTCTATTGTGGAATATATCTCTCGCAAAGGATAATCTATATATAATATCTCTCTGATGGAGGATGATCCACAAGTTTGTGGCCTTGGTGAGTGTAATAATGAAAGAGAAATAACATTGGGTTTGAACATTAGGGGAACATATTTTGTATCTTAAAATGATGAGAATCTAAGACCTCGTAGTTTTAGCGAAATGGTTTGAGGTCATACAATAGGACCATACCATGTAGTTCAATTTTTTATTTTAATGATTTTTATGAAGGTATTTGAATATTGGATACATGGGTAGATCCCTAGAGATAGATCGTACATATCCTATAGAGAAATGAATCAGAGTATATATAGTTATAATGTATGTCTATGTTATAAAAGCTATGACTCTAGAGGTATAAATGAGGCATTTACATAAAATGTTTTTCTGAGATGCTTTGTTTAGAAGTATGTACCTTTTAAAGAAAGAAATATATAATTAGGTCTTACACCTAAAAAGATTTTATATTTTGGAGGCATTTGTAACATGGTACTGGAATGGCCATCATAGATCTCTATGATCATGTGAGTCTGTAATTGTTATTTATGTAAGAGATAACATAATATTAGACACATCATAATACATATAAGATTCACTTTTATGGGGCTTGGATACTAAGAATATCATCAAATAAAATTGATTATGGACCCCATGGTGAATATAGATCCATGAGAAAATAATTCTTAGCTTCTACAAGGAATAATATATTATAAAATACATATGGTGATATAATGGTCTTTATGATGAATAAAACCAAAGGAAAGCACTGATGAAAGTATATATCATACGTGGAGACTAGGTTTTAAACAGGCATCCCATGTATCTTGTTTTTCATAGGTTTTAGTGTCCTTATAGTTTATATGGTTCCTTGACTAATGATGGATAAGAAATTATGATCAAAATCATAGAGATATTTCTCATGAGTTATGAGCATTGGAATGAACATTAAGGGATATGAACTTATAGGAGAATAATAAAACATGATCTTTGGATGTTTGAGTGACACCCTTTAGAGTTAGATGAATGCATGAATTACATGGGGTATCATGACTAGCATGAAGAAAAGATCGTTAATGGAATGAAGACCAAATTCAAGGAGGAATAATAGTTTTGTAAAGACACAAGGAAGTCACCACATAAAGGCATGAAGGGTATGTGACCACATAACTGGTGATTGGTTAGGAAATCATGCTATATGGTTGGATGACAAAGAGATCTAGAGATCAACTATTTAGTAGGTCCTCGTGTGATATATAACAAAATGGTCGTTATTCAACTAGTGAACCCTATGGGAGGGCCTTCCATTGGTATCCCACTTCGAGGAAAATAATCACTCGACCATGATCAATGAATGCAAAGTGTGGACGGGCCCGTGTGTAAGGCCCATATAGAAAACATGGAATGTCCATGGGTTGGACATGGTATGAAAAATAGTTTGAAGCCTATGTGAAGGATGATTTAACTAGAGATGATCCTCAGTATCTAGCTTGAATTATGGGAATTCATGATTTGTTTGATATATTGTAGATTTACCACATTGCGAAACTGATCTGGGACACACGACATGGATTTATTGTTCCTGATCTTTTAAAAACATGGATAGAAATTTGGCCATGCAATTATATCTGATCTGCAACATATGTTCATGATTTTTAAATCTGACTAATAAGTTGATTCTCATTCCCATATCTTTTCCAATTTCAGTTTTATTTATCCATTAGCAATGTTGAAGATTTTATGTAAGCTTGAGTTTATTTCCATGATTTTCATTAGCGACCCCAACAACCACATGTCTCACCTTTAAGGAAGCGGTGTCACTGCTTCCTATTTCCTTGTGGTAGTATTTTGACTTTGTGACTCCAACATCATTATGCAATAGGTCTCCCACATTGATCGACCCCTATATAGAACTGGTAGATTATTATTTCACTAGAATATCATATTTCAACTAATAGATTATATTTACACTAGTAGATCACATAAACCAAGAGATATATTTTCTCCACCATTATATTTTTTTCCACTGGTAGATCATGTCCACTTATTATTATATTTTCTCCAAGGGTAGACCTTGTATCCATGTGTGATGGTTGTTAATTAAACAATTTTTCTATACAATATCTTCACAATAGATCATCTATTTACTACATGAATTGGCTACTTTTACTCCACCGTTAGATCTTTCTACCATTGTTCATATACGGTAGATCAATCTAACCTTGGAATCCAATGGTAGATATCTATTCCACTGGTTTGTGTGACTTCACTAGTATATCACACAAACAATGGCTCCTTCTTAAATATAATTTTTCCATGATTGCTCACAGTGATGTTTTTATTTCACCAGTAGATCCTGTTGCTAAACAGTAGATTAATATATCATTGAAAATCTAATAGTAGATCAACATTACTAGTATATATCTATATTATTAGTAAAAATTCTTCGAAACATTTTTTCATGCTCCAATGTAGTTCTTTCTTTATCAATGGTTGCAGAATGTTACATATAATGATTGGATTTTTTAATGTTTTTTTCTAAATGGTAGATTCATCCACCATTCAAAATCAATGTTATATCAATCCAGAATTAGACATAAATGGAAGATCAACCAACCATTAGAATCTTACAATAGATAAATCCACAATTAGGTACTAACCATATATAAATCTATCTCCAGTTATTTTATATCTATTGTTAGTTTATTATTTTTTTACAATAATAATTTTTATATTTTATTCGTTGTTGTTAAAATAAATATTTAATTTAATGTGTTATTATATTTTTTTGATATATAATTTTTAGTTGTGTAAAAAATAATTTTATAATTTTATATTTACACATATACATGTAGTTGTACATATTATAATGCTCTGTTATACTATATTTTATGTTTTATTAACAAACTAGATGTCTATCTAGTTTATTTTAACTATTTTATAATTTGTATAATTTTTTAATTAACATATTAGTTATTTTATATTCATATTTCATGAAGAAATAAAAATTTTGATTGTTTTTTTATTTAGTGCAACGTTTACCAACAAATTTTCCATTGAATGTTTTTATTATTTTATACGAGAATGTGTCATGATCTTACTAGATGTATAAATACTCTATGAAGTCATTTGTTTTAGTGATGAGAGATAAATCTTCATGGTATAAAAAATTCCAGTGTAGATAATTTGATAGATACATTATAATATAACTTTGACATAATTATTTCTTTTATCATTCATTCAGGATACATATGTAACTTCTATACCCATTATGTGATCACAAAAGGACATCAAAATATAATTTGGTTCAATTGATGTGATCAATGATCATCAATATTTTTCATGTTCAACATTTTTTATTATCAAATGATTTCTCAATATTTTTTTTACTTTAATTAATTATTTTTATTTTTTTATTTCATTGAGTCTGATTTATGTTTTTTATTATTAAAATTAATCATTTCATCGAATGGTTATTCCAAAACCAAAAAAAATGTTTGGGTTTTTACTCCTAAAAAAATTAATTTCATGGATTAAGGATTGGCCTTCTGTAATTGAAACGGTTATGCCTCCATATTCTTGTAAAAGGTATTGACTCTAGAAAATTCTAACACCTATAAATTCAAGGATCTTAGTGTGTGCCAATATTATAGAGGAATAGTGAAGGTTGATGGGTGGTCTATGATCATTATGATCTGATCAACTAAAATTCTTGATTTTCATTCATTTTTTTCCACTAAACCTAATTTCAATAACACTTCAATCGATAAAAATAATTATTTTATAAACTATAATTTTTTATTTAAAATTTTAAAATGACTATTCACCCACTCTAGTTATTGTTTACATCACTCTCATTACAACACTAACTACCTGGTGCATAATTCTCTGTCTTGATGATAAACACTAGATAATGAAAATACCATCTTAAGAAGCTCGCGAACCTATTTTTATAACTATGCCCGCCCATGATAATGTTTCCTTATCAACTACCTCCATAAAGGTTATAAGATACATGAGAATCATCATTGATTGAATATCATCACTCAAACCCAACTCAAGCCTTTGATCTATCATGTAATCATTAGTGACTATCTCCTGTGTCATGTGTACCAACTCAACAAAAGAGAGGAATAATCTATAATGGAACACTCTCATTATTCTAAGGTCAAAAAATACAGTGTATTTTACCCTTGAAGTTTTCTATGGTAAAATATCTAGTTGAATATTTTCTTAAAATAATCCTATATAATATATTCATGCAGTTTATCATCCACAATAGAGTCCCAACATCTCTTTCTTAGTCCTTCAAGCATATACATGAAAAAAACACCCTAGGGTTATCAGAAGACTTCAAGAAGTTGTATATCCTCTCAATCAACTAATTCCATTCTTCATATTCCTAAGACCCTTTTTCACCATAGAAGGCATATGGGAATAGATTTTTAAATTCTTTGTTGTGATCCACTACTCATCCTGATTTTTAAACACCATCATAACCCATAGAATGAAAATTATGGATTAAACCTTTTACCAATGAAGGTTCTTGAGGAATATTTTTCCATAAGACCTATCTCATTGATCCTTTATAAGTATTTTGATGCCCAATTTTTAGAGTAATTTTATTACAATGACTATAAAAAAACCAATCATTCATGAGAAGATTTCAAAATAAAATGAAAAACTTTAGGTATCAATATCAATTTCTTTAGATGGTTACAAGTTAAGAAAAATTAAGATTTCAACTAATGAAATATGATTATTTATTAAGGAATAGGTTTATTTAAATAAAAATAACTATTATTTTATTTAAATGATATAAAACAAAATGTCTCAAACCTGGTAAAAATTCTCTGATCACCCAGGGTAACACGAGTTCAAACATGGAAGTGATCTAGCCATGCCCCATCATATACATACAACAGGAAGTCGAGTGGTTATAACTCTAGTCTACCCAATACAATGAACCAATCTAAGGAAGGGTTAACACACTTTAGGTAGTGCATCCCTATGATAGTAATTTGTATCAAACCAATCCAGGTCAACTAAAACATCCAACTAAGTCTACCATCTTATGGTGACGTATAACAATGATAAAAGAAATACATCTAGAATAAAAATATAACAAGTCATAAAACCAATGTAAAATATGGAATAATGATAAATAATAACATCGATATAAACCAATACAAATAGTATTTGAAGTATGAAAAGTTGTAAACATCAAGACTCAATGGGACCATCTGTAACCACCAATCCACCCAACTATGATGGGGACAAAAAAAGGGAACTTACCATACTAAATGATTCCATTACCTTTCCCTGATTCCTTTAAATCACGTTCTACAACCACCCAAAGAAAAAATTAGGGTATGAGAATAGATCCATTTAGGATATAACCAAATAATATATATAACTTATAATATCAAGAATTAAAAAATTATAGCTTTAAAAATTATCAAATTTATAAATAATTTTTTTAAATAAGGAATTTCTAAAAAATACCTATGATTTTCATAAATTCATTCTATATTCACTATATCTGAAAATATATCATGTATAAAAAAAATAGGTAAACCAAACATGTGAGAAATTATTCATGACATAATCCATGATTTTATAAACAATGTATAAAAAGAAAGAACATAATTGGTTATCTCTATTATTGGAATACGTATTAGAAAGAAATGAATCCTAGACTAGTCATCATTTGGTTCTAATTGATATTAATACCATTCAAAGCCTACCAATTTCCCAAAAGTAACACCAAGTTGCTCCACACACACTATGGCATCCCAGGTCCATTTCTTGATTCACTAATGGTTCCGAATGTGCTAAATTTATTCAAAATAATTTCCAAAATCCATTACAACATTTAATAGAAATTTTTTTCACTAAATTAAATCCATTTCAATGAATTACCTAAAGGGGTCAATATGAATTTAAAAATATTGATGATTTTGAAACACTTTCTTGAATACATTAACCTCATGAATAAAAGAAACCAATATTTCTTCAATAAAGGAGATAAAAAATCACAAATTGACATTAAAAATATAAGTCATGAAAATTAATTGAAAAGGATTTATAGAAAATAAAAATCAATCACGAATCTAAAACACAGACATAACCACTTCTATCGTCGCGGACAAAGGTAATGATGAAGCCCAAAGACTAATTACTAGGGATATGTGAAACAATCACCATAAGAGTCAAACACCTAATGGAACAATCCAAAAGGAGGGAGATCACCGAAAATCAGCGAAAATCACTATATGGTTTGTGAGGATATCATGACCACTAAATGACAAATGTTTCAGAAATGAAACAAGTTTAAAACTACTATACCTAAGGAATTCATATCATGAACCCATTTCATGAAGTGAAATATCATTTATTAAAAATAAAGAAAAAGAAATTGCCTTAGATTAAATTAATAGATTATTGTTATTTTCAAGGTTTGTCATGGTTTCATAGACATTAAATTTTCCACACCCTATATGTGATTCCTGATATATTCTTGAAAAGATATTCATGTCTTGTAACCCTTTTCCAATGTGAATGAGTTTAGCATCCATTACATCACCCATTGTTTTATAAAAAACCTCTATACAAAAACATATGTTTCTGTGGCCCAAATAAGGTCCCTATAAATCCGTTTATTTATTTATACCTAGAATACATTAATTTAAATAAACATTCATTCCTAAATGTTAGGTCATTTTCCCAGAAGAGGCTCTCAATTCCATAGAAGCTTGGAATACCCAAAAAATAGGACACAATAAACAAAGGAAAAATCATTCCTAAAGGAAGGTAACATGGTGTTACATGTTTTTATATCACAATTGTTCTTTTTGCAGATTTTTATTAAAATATTTTTTATTTTTTTTATTTTTATTACCTGAACTACCCTCTTTTCTCATTCTCCTGCTTGGCCTACTCACCTATTCTAACTACTCACCCATCTTTCCAGTAAAACCCACCCACTCACCTAACCCTCCCAACCTATCCATCCTAACAGACCTAGTCTATTTTCTCAATAGACATTCCTACCTCAACCAAACTTATAATATTTATAATAGATATGATGACGGTTGGATTTTAATCTTTTACGTATTAGTTATTCTACAAATTCCTTTACCACTTGATAATTTCCTTCTTATTTTTGTTAAACTAATAAGAATATTATATATATATATATTTGGACAAATATAAATAATTATATATACTTTCATTTTTGATGGGGCCCGTGCTTCTTTTCTATAGGAAGGTGAGTCCTCCTCCCCTTTCAGAAACCAATATTTTCTATCAACATTTCCCAATATCCCCCTCATTTTATAATTGACTATACTATATTTAGGGGATTTAAAGCTTCATCTTTCTATCTAGTAATTCACTATGGTTTTGAATATCAATAAACATTCACATGTTTTCCATTTTCTATAATGGTTCTAATTTGTTGATGAATTTTACACATTCATAAATATGAATTTTTCATTAAAGGAATTCATTGTAATATGTTTACTAGGTCATTTATATTTACTTATTCATTTTAGGTCATAAGATGACCCTGGATTTTCTTGTTCCCAAGGTAAGTGGCTTATAGATGATGTTTTTTATTTTTTTTGATTGACATATGGATTTCATATGAATAAGGATCTCACATCCACACTGATTTGGGTTAGATTCTTGGAATTTTCCCATCCTTTTTAAAAAACTTACAATTATACAGTGGTTAGGTTACCTAATAAATATATTCCTATGATATTGCGGTGTGTCTAAGGTGTGTTGTCAAATGATTTATCCCAAAATATAAACTGATTTTAATTTATAAAAGGCCCTAGTTGAATTTGTGTGGATGGAGACCGGTTATGGGTATTGATTTTTCATCTTGTTCAGTTTGAATCATAGAA
This sequence comes from Viscum album, assembly GCA_963277665.1. Taxonomy (NCBI): domain Eukaryota; kingdom Viridiplantae; phylum Streptophyta; class Magnoliopsida; order Santalales; family Viscaceae; genus Viscum; species Viscum album. The sequence goes on from OY728156.1 coordinate 541,203,967, forward strand.
TGAATATATTTCTTCATATATTAGTCATGTCCATATTAAACATGAATTCTAGAATGGAACTACTAATATAAAGGTATTTATTATTGATGTCACAATAAAAATAGAGATTAGTAAGGATCATAACAGTCCTTCAAATTGAATATTTGTATCTCAACAAGTCTCTTTTATCGAGGAAAATATTTTTTCAGAACCTTATAATAATCCACCTTTGAATGGAAATGTTCAGATTAGTGAGGATTTCCCAAGTCATCATACTGGTGTGTCTTCTTTCAGTTAATTTGTGAGAATACCAATATAGTGTCTGTAAATGATTTAAAGGAAACATGGAATGGTAGGTCCCATGTGGGATAAAAGGTTCCTAAAACTCATGGATCTGAAAATCGGGTTAGAAGTGATGGTTGTATACTTGTAATGTTGGGAGATAATGCTTTGTTGTTCATGGGTGCAATGATTTGGCCCCACGTGTGGCCAAACATGACTTCACAATGGGAAAAAAGACTAGTTTTGACGGACTGTTTGTTATGGGATTTGAATGCCATTGCTAATACAATTAAAGAAATAACCATTTGTGATTGGAGAATGAATTGGTCATAAATTCTTTTTGAGTGAATTTCCTCCATAATGTGGGAAGGGGTATTTGTGATGGGACTTGGTTCCCGTCGCAAGTCCCCTTTTCATGTATGGATATTTGGATGAGAGAATTGTCTTGTCCTAAGTAACCTTCACCAATTATAGTTATTTACAACAGGCATTAATGCCCACCACAAATACTCCATTAGTAGGTCAGTATTTTGGATGGGTATTATCACAAATTTCATTTTAAAAGCCACATCGAATATTTATTATGGGAACTATTTGTGATGGGTATCATCAGAAATAATTGTATTTGGGATGGGAAACTCATTACAAATAGTCTCGTTGCTGCTAATCCAACATATATACCCCCTTGAATTTTTCCACATCACTATACATTTGAGATTTTCTCTACTCAAAATTTCTCTTCTTCTCCTCAATAGTTCAATTAAATATTTAAATTTTTACTAAGAAGAATATTTTGGGGATTGCAATGCATGAAAAAATTTATTTTTTAGGTATTCATGTAATGCGTTTTATTATTTTATATTAAATTAAATATAAAACATTTGTAAGAATTATATATAATTAAAAGTAATTATTTAAAATAAATAGTATTTATTTTAAATTATAAATATTTTTTAAATCATCAGTAAAGTTTTTAATTAAAAAGTAAGTAATTATTATTTGAAATAATTTGTTTTAATTATATGTGACTGGGTGTTAGTAATAATAATTACATATAATTGATAAATAATATAAATTAAACAAACGTTGTAATAATTTAAATATCAAATTATTAAGTTGTAATAATTTATAGTTATTTTTAAAAAATAATACTAATTAGAAAAAATGAATGTTAAACCACTACAATTAGTAAAAAATTGAAGTAATTATTAAAAAATAAGGGTAAACCACTATGTTTTTTAAAAAGTATCACTAATAGTAGATGTTTGTTTTAATTATTAATCATTATTAAAAAATAATGTTAAATCACTATATTTAGTAAAAATTAATGGTAATTAGAAAAAATTAGTCTTAAAATACTATATTTATTTTAAAATAAATGTAATGACTTTAAATTATTCAAAATTAGCTGTAATTAGGAAAAATTCTCTGAAAAATACAATAATAAGTAATAATTAATAATAATAATAATTAATTGCTAAATTGTTTTGGTAATGGATAAAAAATAGAAAAATTAACAATGACTAGTAAAAATTAGTAAAAAGTTTCGGTAAACCACTATAATTAGTAATAATTATTTTTGTTTAGTAAAAATTAATGGTAAATCACTATAATTATTATGAATTGGTGATAATTATTAAAAATTAATACTAAATCACTTTAATTATTAAAAATTATTGGTAATCATTCTAAATTAGTAACAATTGTGGGTAATTAGTAAAAAATGTAAATATGAATCTTAAATAACTATAATTATTATAAATTGATGTTAATTAGTAAAATTTATTTTTAATTAATAAAAATTAGCTGTAATTAGTAAAGGTTTGTGATAAAAAACAATAATTATTAAAAAAATAATATTAATTAGAGAAAATTAGAGATAAATAACTATAATTAGTAAAAATTAATGTAAATTAGTAAAATAAGTGATAAATTACTATAATTATTTTAAATTAGTGGTAATGACTTAAAATAAGAAAAATAAGCATTAATTAGAAAAAACTATTGTCAAAACTCGTAAATTAAAAAAATGATTAAAATAAGAGGTAATCTGTAAAATGTATTGTTAATGACAAAACATAGTAATATTTTTTATGATTAGTAAAAATTAGTTATTTTTTTTGGTAAACTAGAATAATTTTAAATAATTAGCAGTAATGAGTAAAAATTAATGGTAAATCGATATAATTATTAATTATTTTCTGTAATTATTAAAAATTAATGTTAAATCACATTAATTATTAAACATTACTGGTAATCAATAAAAATCAGTTAAAATTACCAGTAATTAGTAAAAAACTGTAAAAATGAAGATTAAATCACTATAGTTATTATCAATTAATGATAATTACTAAGAATTAGTTGTAACTAGTAAAAATTAGTGATAAATCACTTTAATTATTAAAATTTAACCGTAATTAGTTAAAACTAGTGATAAATCGCTATAATTAGTACAAATTAATGGTAATTAGTAAGTATTTGTGACAAATTACAATAATTATTTTAGATTCGTGGTAACGATTAAAATTTTGTAAAAATAAGCGATTATTAGTAAAAACTATCCAAAAAACCTAATAATTAGTAAGGAATCAATAAAAACAAGATGTAATTAGTAAAAATTATTAAATATTTATGGTAAATAACTATAATTATTTAATATTTGTGGCAATTATTATAAATTAATATTAAATCAGTTTAATTATTAAATATTATAGGTAACTAATCAAAAAAGGAAAAAAATAAAAATAATTTGTAAAAATTAGTGAAAATAAACAATAAAACACTGAAATTAGTAAAAATAAATTTTAATTAGTAACCATTAGCTATAATTAGTCAAAATTAGCAATAAGTCACTATAATAATTAAAAATTAACTGTAATTAGTTAAAAATAAAGATAATTAGTTTTAAATCATTGTAATTATGTAAAAGTAGTAGTAATTAGAAATAATTAGTAGTAATTTGTAACAATTAGGGGTTTTAGTAATAATTAGTAATAAATAGTGGTAATTAATTGTACTTTGTAACATTGAGAGGTAATTTGTGGCACTTAGTAATAAATAGTATTTTTTAGAATAAATTAATGGAATATTTAAAAAGAAATTGATCTTTAATTTAGACTTGGTGTGAAATGACAAACAAAGATATGATTGCACTAATTGGTGAAATTAAAAAAAATTTCATTATTGGCATAAATTGGTTTTACCACTAGAATATCATAAAATAAATGATTTAAAACTTTTTATTAGCTTATAATATATTTTATTATTATATATGAAATTAAAAGAAAAACTATAGGTTATTAGTGGTAGTTATTTATAATTACCACTAATTTTTGTTAATTTTTATTATTATTTAATACAATGTAATAAAATATATTATAAATTACTAAATAGTGTAAATAATATATGTTATAATCTTTTTGTAATTAGAAATTTTTATTTTATGTTATCAATGACTATATTTTTCATTAGGTATCTACAACTGAGGTAAGAAGGATGTGATGCATTGATGGTAGTAGCAGGAGGTGGAGGAGATGCATCAATGAAACAAAATGGTTTGAATGAATTAGTTTAATGAAAAAATGGATGTGGTTGACATAAATTGGTTTTATCAAATGAATATTTTAAAATATATGTTTTAGACAATTTTAGCATGCCATATAATTTCCAATATTTAGGTTATTATAAATGAACAATTAGTGCCTCCCATGTCCAAATTTTTCATTAGGTCACCAGAAATGGGGCATAGATGAAATGACGTGTCGATTGTAGCTACAATAATAGGTAGGAGAGATGGGTTGATCACAAGAACATGTTGGAATAAATTAATACAATGAAAATTTCGAAAATGGTTGAAATAAATTGGTTCCATCACTTGAATATTGTAAAATCTATGATTTACAGCATTTTAGTAAATCATAAAATTTCCAATATTCAAGAGATTAGAAATTAATAGTTTGTTCCAACCATATTTGTATTTTTTATTTGGTCACCAGAACTAGGGTAGGCATGATGTGATGTGTTGATGGAAGCAGCAGTAGGAGGAGGATGTGGAGTTGTGTCAATGGTAGGAGCAACAACATGAGCAGATGATGGAGTACATTCAATAGTTATTCAAAATTAGAAATATTTAGCTTTATTAGTAAACATTATTGATAAATTAATAAAAATTACTAGTATATTAGTAAAACTTAATGGTAAGTCACTATTTTTTTAAAATTATAGGTAATTGTTAAAAAATATTAAAAATTACTTTTAATTAGTAAAAATTTGTAAAAATAAACATTAAATCAATACAATTAGTAAAAACAAAACGTAATTTGTAAAAATCATTGGAAATTAGTAAAAAATATATAAATAGATAAAAATGAAAATATTTTCATTTAAATTATATTTTTTAAAATTTTTAGTATTTTTTAAATCGGATTTTTCTTATATAAAATTAATTATAACAATTTTATTTATATGATATTTTTTAGAGTAATGTGGAATAAGGAAGTCGATAAAAGTCTATATTACATCACCATGATTGGATAAGTCGTCAAAAGAATCCAAATCATTATGTTATAAATCCTATATATATTGAGGCTATTGAAGCTTTTTTTTATCATTTTTAATCATTAAAACCAGTTTATTTTCAAAATAAATAATTAAGTGTCCATGTAGGAAATGTAATTTGAGAAGGTTTGACATGTTTAATTATGTTGGTGGTCATCTATTGCATTTTTGTTTTCAAAACAATTATGTTTTTTTGGTATCAACATAGTGAATGAAATTACAGTGAGGATACTAATAATTTGGTTATAGATCCATCATAGTTTCACAACTTAGTACATGATATGGTTGGTCTGTCTTTTAAACAAAATAAAACTCATGATATTATTAATTTAACTCCTGAGTTCTGACCATGTCAATTTTATGATTTTTTAATGTGTACTGAGGGGGCCTTATATCCCAATTGAAATATAAGAAATATGACGTGGATGAAAAATTTATGGCTATCAAATTAGATAATGTAATGTCAAATAGATTTTTTGATCGTGTACCCTCTTTGGTAAAATCAGTGTTACGTGATGAAAATTTGTTTCCCACAAATTTTTATGAGAATAAGTGTTTGGATTATAACTTGGGTCTTGGATAACAAAAGATTTATACATGTTCATATGATTTCATATTATACTAAAATAACAATGGGTCATTAGTTAGTTTTCATACATGTGGACAATCGAGGTACAAAGAGGCTCAAATAAAGAATTATGGGTTGATTTCGGTTAAACATTTGAGGTATTTACTACTTATACCATGATTTTAGTGTTTATTTATCTCTCACAACACAACGTCATTGATGCAAGGGAAAAAAACTATATTCAAACTGGTAAAAGCTTATGTAATTCTTGTAATGGTGATTCGTGGAAACATTATGACCAGGTACATATGTCTTTTGCTTTAGAAGACTAAAATTTGTGATTGGATTTTTCTACTGATGGTTTTTATCCATTTGGTTGTTACAGTAGTCATTATTCTAGTTGGACTATCATTATAACTCCATAAAAATTACCACTTTGGATACTGATGAATGATACATATATATTTTTAACCATATTAATTCAAGGTAAACCAAAAAAAATTATTGGCTTATTTTATTCCATTGATTTATGATTTAAATTTATTGCGGATTAATGGTGTTAGTATATATGATGTTGTTGAGAAAACAAATATATGAATGATAGATTCATCAGTGTAGACTATTAGTTAATTCCCAGAATTTAGCTTCTTATCGGGATGTAATACATATGGTCCAAAATGATTTCATACTGTATGAGAAACAATAAAGCATTTATGATTGTCAGTGGAAGAGAACCTTGTTTTTTATATCATTACATATTTCATCATACAGATCATCCTTTTTGGAAGAACATATATTATTTCAAAAAAGGTACAATTAAAATAGATTGACCTCCAACAATGATCTTAGGTGTTTGTGTAAAAAATTGACTATTTATCACATCACATTACCTATGGTCTAACTATGAACCAACCAAAAATATATAGGTTTGGGAAAGAAAATTATTTGATAAAATAGATTATTTTTTGGGATCATCCATATTTTTCTGATTTGTTAGTCTTTAACATGTTGAATTTCATGAATATGGTGAACTGTTTTAATAATATATGTTTTACATTGTTAGACACACCTAGTAAGACCAAATATATTATAAAGGCATGATTAGATGGTACCTAAATATTTATGTGTCCATAACATGAGTTATTTGAAATATTATACCACATAATTTAAGGAAACTAAAAGTAGCCTATACACATTCCAAATAAAATTGTTTCTTACATTGTCTGTGGAATATATATTTGAGACTACAATATGGCTTTATTTCTAATTTTTCTAGATTTTCCAGAAAAAATCATATTACTAGATTAAAAATTAATGATTATTATATTATATTTGAAATATTTATACTGATTAGACATGTATGTTTGTTGAACTTTTCAATTTGGAATGTGATAACATAATGAAAATATTTTTTCTAAGACATATTTGAGGAAATTATAGACTATGATGAACTTAATAGACTGTATGAATATGATGTTTTAATTATATGTAAAATGATATTTTTGTCCTATTAGATTTATTTTATTCAATGGAACATTTGGTATTACTTTTTCTACATGAAGTGAAATTTGGAGGGTGGTACAATTCTAATGGGTGTATCAATATAATATTTTAATTTAGAATCTATGGAAAAAGTAATGTAAAAAAGAATTAGATGGAGGGTCACTTGCAGAATCTTATTTATAGGAGGAATTTTTTTCTGCTCCAATCATTTCCATCCTGCATATCCGTCAAACCAAAATCTAATGGGTCTTAATGAGATAACTATTTGTGATGCATTAAAAATTAATTTTTTATTTTTAAGCAACCTGAATATTTATTTTTGAGAGTTCATAAATTGTCACTTTTAGATAATTAACATAACATGGGCCATACATATGTTCCACTAAACTATGTAGAAATGCTATTATTTTTACAGTAAGTGTTACTACCATAATTTCATTGTTTTTTAAATATAAACTAATATTATTTTATTCGTAGATTATTTGATGATCATTTAAAAAAAATTAACAAATTACTACAAATTCTCTTGAAGAACATCTGAATCATAATTTTTCATATTAGTTTCAAATTCTGAAACATTAGATTATTTTTGGTTTAACCTAGGAAATCAATTTATTATTTTTTATATTGTCAAATTTTTATCAAATTTTCAGTTATCAAAGTATTATGATAAAAGTGATAATTGATCATGTGTATTGAGTAACCCCTATACAGAATCATTATATCTTATAATTCTTATGTTGTAAATGGTTTTAGATTTCATACATGTGCATATGATAAATAAGAAATAGTGAATACTAGTGTTTTATTAAGGGGATATCATCATAGAGAAAGTAAAGTTGACTTTTATGGAATATTGAATGAAATAATTGATATGTCATATCTAGGAAATAATTATGTAACGATGTTAAAATATAATTGGTTTGATGCCAGTAGAGGATATCTTGTTCATATACAGCATGGAATCATTGATAATAAATATAAAATTAATCTCCAAGTAAATGAACCATTATCATTGTATCATTAACAAATCCAAATATATTATTGGAATTATTGTGCATCATTAAGGGAATATATTTATTGGTGGAGCATTATAAAAAGTAAATACTATGAAATTTAGTGTATAAAAAGTGAACGCGGTTCACATATAGTGCAGTGAATTGAAAATTTTAAAGATATAACTCCAAATTCATATTCTCAATAATGAAAAATGAATATCCATGATAAATCCCAATTGATATAGTTCTATTGTGATGATGACGTAAAAAATGAATTTTAATTAACAAGTGATGATAGAGCTAAATCTTTTATTGAAATTGATGAAACTGAGGAGGAAGATAAAGATATTGACAACATCATATATAAATATATACAATAACATAATAACTTTTTAGTTATATTAAATATATATATAATTATTTTAATTAATTATTTGATGAAAACATTGTTTTCTTATTTTAAATGTCCAACGCGACTTATGATGCCATCTTCTATGACCTCCAGGAGGTTATACTACATGATGATGAGCCTGGTGATATTTCATCATCCCCTCATGTTCTTGGAGTTTCTTTATTGACACAGAGGGGTCAGGGTCTTACAAGATTGACAATTTTCAACCTTATTCTCGAGACATGACCACATCGTGACATTGATACACGTATGCAGATGTATGTCCAGTTGTGTACTTTATTTAGTTTTCATAACTTTTCATTTATTTATTTATATAAAAAATGTTTGATTATTCGATCTCATTCTTAACAGTTTTTCACTTATAGATATTGGGCAGGGGAGTTATATTTTTCATAACTATTTTATAATGCATGGGAGATGTGGGATCAGGATCCCATTGACATTCAACAATTCTTGTTTGAATCCTGGATGGTATTTAAAAAAATAATAGTTAATTTTATATTTATTTAATTATCAACTTGATATTATTAAAAAATTTGTTTTATGGATTCTTATTGATCATAGCATGCGGATTTCTATCAGTTAGGACTGGGAGGTATGTGTGTGAGCCCTATCATCATTTTTTGAACAAATTTATTAGGAATACCATAAATAATGATGGAGTCAATAATTTTAATCAGTCTTGTTTCTTCAATTGACCAAAGTAAATTCCACATCTAGTTTGGGATGGATTATTTGGTCGTCAGTATGATGGGAGTCATGAGGTGATGCATCACACTAGTATTTGTACATTTAGTTTGCATTTGTCACAACCCGTCCCCCAAGTCTTGTGCTGTGACAACACTCATCCCACCTCTGATAGGTCGGGGGATGGATACTAGTGTTGAGTAATCATGTCCCACAAATAGGACGCATTTTTCTAATAAACTGTACACACACACCCTACTCCAAGCCACAAGGTCTAGAGATTAATAACACTAATTAAGTAAAATGCATGCATACCACTATAACCCAACAATAGATTAAGATATAGAACAAAGTAGTAATGTGAAGATAGGCCAAAATACAAGACCACTAAAGGAAAGATAACTATTAATTCTAACATGAAAACATGGTCATTAAAGCTGCAGTGGGAAGATTTCAGAAACACCCCCACTCGTATGATCTCACAAGGCCTCGCCCGATCATGGTCTTGGTATTTCTCTGCATAGGACTCAACAAAAGTGTCAGTCCTCTTTAGAAGAAATGATATTTATGGAAAAATCCCATGTAGGGTGAGAAAGACAACACTCTATAGGGTACCCTTAAACACAAAGTAAAAGACCACAAAGAAACACCACCAATAAGGAATAGTCAGCTCAACACAAGTATAATTCAACAACACATATAATAAGAACATTCAGGTATACTCATAATTGATTCAAAGACACAATGTCTCATCCAATGTTTGTCATATGGTTCTTCTTGTATCATGCTCAATTCTTGGAGATCCCACTACTTGAGATATCTGAAATGAAGAATGTAGAAAATGTCTACCCAAATTATTTGAGAGAATATCTGGTATTGATACATCATGATGTTTCCCTGAGATATCCAGTCTCACTAAGATAGTGAGTCTTGATATCATAGCCAAATACTTGGTCACAGGATTCTGGTCCAGGTGTGCTCATTCCGGGAGAACTCTCTCTAAGGGATATGATGTCATTATAGACCCTCGAATAGATTTCCCTCTTCTTTGGGCCCCACCCAAAGTGAAAAAAAATGAGAACTACCTGAATTACACTGATCATGTAATGTCATGAGATAATGAATGATCTCGATATAGATATAGGGTGTACTACATCTAGGGGCTCACTGGGGGACATCCTGGACCTACTGGAATTGTTATCCTAGATTTTTAGTAGGTTCCCATGTAAATATCGGTCCATCTTGTCCAAAAACCTATCTAAGGTACGATGAACAGATGTGAGGATCGACCGTGCCTCTCAGTGTGATACATGCACAAGCCCACTGAGTCACTTTCAATGTTGGGATAAGACAACCCACTTCAGAAAAAGAATTATCCTCTATGACAGGGATGAGATCCTACAAAAAAACATCATAGATAATCCCAATGGTATCATCTCAAACTGTACTGTCACCCCCTTTAATGGGATCGAGATACAGAATCAATCACTCATAAGAAAGATAAAGAGAATAAAACCATCCCTTATTAGCCCAACTAAACCTCCAGTAAGACATCTCCAACGTTCCTCCATGTCCCAAGGGCCCCAACTCCGTAGATGGCTAATCAAATGTACTTATGGATTGAATGATATGATTGTTTTAGTGAAAAGGGGTTGGTGGGCTCTGGGTCTAGTTCAACATGGTCAGACCGACCTGACGCGACATGAACTGGGATGTGCTAACCCAAACCGGGATCCTCTGACCTCACCAAGTTCCATCGAACTGACCCATCCCACTGTGTCTGACTCGACCTACCAGGTCAACCTGGCCCAGCCTGTTGCGTTTGCCTAGATCTCTGGAGCATCCCGATCCGAAGTGATAGGCCTAGCCCAAAGTTATCCCCCATATCCAACTCGAACCACTAGAGGGGGTCATTTATCTCCACCCGGGATGTGGTGGAGGTCACGTCCTTCCCTGGTCAATGTGTCTAGTGGCGAGTCGACTGCCTCCCCCACATGCGGTCACATGGACAGCGAGTTGCCATCAACCGTGGCTAAGCCATAGGTTCCTCCACCTGACATGGTCCCTACAATAGTCACTTCTCAAAACCTTCGTGACCCCCTTTTCACCACTTGTCACCTCCTGCCTTGGGCCTACTCCATGTAACGTGGTTGACTCAGCCGGTCGCTTCTCCGCTCACCCGCGACTTGAGCCACGAGTCTATCTCACAACATTGCAGCTGGATCCATGACCTTCTCCCGTGAAATCAGACACATAGACGCAGTTTCTACTACAGCGCACCACCGGAGCAGGCTGCCTCCATCGCACTAACATGTGGCTTCCAATACCGACATCGGTGGAATCTTCCATAGGCCACCAACATCGCTCTGGTTGTTATATTTTTGACCCGGAAGAGGATTAAAAAACCTCCATCCGCAAACTTCATCGATAGGTGTTCAAATCCGTTCCATGATCCCTCATAGTGCAAAGTCTCTTGAATGGAGATAATTTCCTCACTTCATAGATTCATTCACCTTCACCATATTCACACCTCCATCGCCTTGTGTCCATCCCAGTTTTATGATACCGGATCATTGTACCAAGAATCATTTACACAACAATCATTCAATCTCCATAAGTCGAGTCACATGACAAACAAAGAATGCCCATAATGAATTAGGAAAATTGGGAGAAAATAATGAATTAACAAATATGAACGGACCTTGATCGATGTTCATGTAGAAAGGGGTTCATTGCTGTTAGAATGATTAGCCAATAATTACCAAGATAATCTCCAAGTAAAACCTACAAGAGTAATCCCATCCCATAACAATGATATATCTATGGGATAATTTGTTTGTTAATTAGTCCATGTCTTTTATAGAATATCAAAATCCATGAAAGGATACAATTCAATGAAATATCAATAGCTACCTTGAGATGGGTTTCTTTCAGATTTATATTGATTTTGAATCACCACATCAATCCTTGTTCTGTTGGCATTCTTCGATTCATCCCTACTTGATCAATTCCTAACCTTCGATCTTCTATCCCTGGAACTATATCCTCTTCTTCCTTTCTTTAGGGAAACTCCAGAGGGATTCTGTAGTGTTAGGAATTCAAACGCTAGAACATATCCCAGATTAATGGAAGAATCAAATTTACGCATTTTAGTGTTACTATTTCACTTTAAAATAGCTTCACCACACTGGTTCCCTTGTGAAATGGGAATGGGTTACTTTATCATAGCATCACAACGTCGCAACGGTGCATAACATTAAATATTAAATTCAATAAACTTCGTTATGTTTTTTTATTCTCTAGTAATCATTCAAAAAACTAACTTTACCCTCATCCCATACCAGTCGAGGTTAGGTTCTACTTAAGGAAATAACATCCTCACGAGCTCAACATTACTCTCAAATATCTAATCTGAGTTATCATTTATGAGTTATGTATATTTTACAAATAAAATAAATTTATATTTAATTATTTTATTTGCGTTCACATCTCAAAAACTCATTTCCATAGTTGGCCTGTGCCTACTAATGTTTGCCTCTACTTAATTAAAGGACACCCTCATGAGCTCATTGATAGTTTTGGTTTTTTCTTTCAAATTCATCATTCATGAGTTATAAGTAATTTTGAAATAAAATAATTTTTTTACATATTCTATTTTCTATTATGCAAGTTTTAGGTTTTCCCACTCGAGACCCACACTGACTAAACTTCAGTCTCACCATCGGTAAACCCACTTCTTTGAACACAACAAAATACTTGAATTTCTGATATTGGCACCGATTTAAGAGGTATTCCAATTTTTCATGAAAAATTATCACCTACACTGTTTAAAAACTTAACAACTTTTGACGGATCATTTTTAGCGATCTGGGCCTCAAAATCGCACGTCGTCTGAGGGCCTGGTCTCATAATTTTCCAATTCATTTTCTGAAAATAGAACCAGGAAAATCATATTCATTACATGTAGATACCCAATATTGACCTACAAGGAAATTACATTACTTTTGTAGAATACTTAATACTTGACACACAAAAAATCCCAAAGACCGTGGTAGTTTACTTCTTTGGATACTCAGAAAAAAATCTTCTAATCCTGGTGCGAGATCTTCAACATCTCCCATAAAGATCTTCCCCTTTTGATCCTACTTAAAATCATTCTTTATATCTTGGGGAAAATAAGACATAAAATCGGTGATCTCAAATACTCAGTATGGGTAAACATGGAGAACATAAACCAAACCATAAAATTTTGAACAGAAAAACATGAACAAAATGTTTAAACCTCAAAATATTGAGCAATGGAATAATCATGCAAGTACGTAAGGCATGTATCATAAAGGATCATTAACCATGATAGAATATAATTGGCATAAAACATGTAATTGTGGTATAAAATTAAGCACAAAATTTGACTTCCATCGTAGCCAAGACATTGCTACCAAGACCATTACAGTGGACAAAGTCCATTACTGAATTGGGTTTACTTTTCATTAAATCACAGTATTATTGAACAAGATTTACTTTTTGTTCTAGCCATGTATATCTCATGGGATATAACTCTTTACCCATTTTATTTAAGGGAGATATATTTCCCACCAATCTCATAATTAAACCATGCTTATGTGTGCCACAATAACATATATCAAACATCATTGCAAAACCCATGTAATAAAATGGGATTCTTAAACATCATGCCATCATAACAGAATCCATATAAGATAAAAGGAATTCATAAAAAAATTCCATTATAAAATAATCAAATAAAAGTAATAATAGAGATAGAAACATTATACTATATCATCTTAGATGTAAAATAATTTTGATAAAACACTTGAACTTAGTTCTTGAAAAAAATATCCTTTCTACTTTACAAACATTTTCTTTTATCAATATATCATGAAATTTTAAAATAAAATAACTTAATTAAAAATAAACATGAAAAATTGTAATGTAATATTCATGGGAATAATGTACAGTGAAAGTGTAAAAAAAATTTAATGTCGTATACGTTAAAAAACATTCTCCTTGTACTTTTTCTGGAAAAGTCCAAAGTACCTCATATGGTAAACAAAAGAATGATTCCATACATACCTTGTGGTAAAAGTAAAAAAAGGGTAAAAATGACTTTAAACATATATGGTTGAATAGTAAACATTTTACAAAAAATGTTTTATAAAACATGGTCATGGATGATATATATAACCCTAGTAAATACTTACGAATAAATAATATCGGATAAAAACGAGATTGGAAAAGTTATCCCTTACCTCAGGTCCGATTTCATTCGTATGAGTCCAAAAGTCCTATATAGTGGGTTTAAACATATTGTTAACTTGTAACAGAACCATAATTATATTTATGATATCATATATGATTCACTTATGACTTTATATTTCTCATTCATTTGTCAATTCCATGTTAAAGCAACGTTTTGGGTAATAATAATTTCATTTATCGTACATGTATGGATTTTTATTCTTCATATGATTATGTAGATAATGATTTACTTACTTATAGAATGTAAAAAATTATTTATATATCATATATAGTAAGTATATAAGTATATATAATAGATTGATAAATGGAATGGAATACACTGCTCATGGAGACAGTAAGCCGTACATATGCATGAACACTATTTTTGTTTCCTTATTTAATTGATTGGAAGTAGGTAAATGACATATATCTATATATACATAGATAATTTAGCATTATTATGTCATGTATTTCATGAATAGTTATTATATATACTTTATAATCATTCTTGAATGGTTAACATGGATAATTAACCTCATCACACCGTGGAGACTGTAAGACATACATACGCACTAGTGACGATATTGTTCCCATAGTTTTTGAACTATATTGAAGTGGATGGTGTAAAATATCTCAGAATTAGTATCATGTTATAATAATAATAATATATAGTTTTTAATTCCACCATTATAAGCATCCAAGTTAGGTGGTGGTGAAAAACAGATTATACCACAGTGTGGAGACGGTAATTCGTATGTACACACACCTGATAATTTCATTTTTTGAAAGATGGATAGAAGGTGAAATATGGTTTTTTAATATTTATAATAAAATATCACTATATTAGTGATACATATGTTATTACATTATAATGAAACAACTGAAGAAGAGGATGTTTAAGAAGAAATAAATTTGAAATAATCAGTAGAAGAGATTAACTCTTCCTTGATGTGCTTCCTTTAAATTTCTTCTTAGTGAACTATAGTTGGTCTATTTAAGAAGACCATGACATTTAGAATGTAACTAGGGAAGTTGATATGTAAAATGGTCAGGTTTTGGACGATCTTGAAGCCAAAAAATTGAGTGAAGAGGTGAGAGAGGATGTTCCCTTTTTATAATAGAGGAAAGGGGCACTTTAGGACTCTTCCAAAATATTAAATTTTTATTAATTAAATTTCAACAAAATAGTTCAAAAATTATTTAATTATATTATATGATAATTATGGATATAATAACCATCATTCTATAATTTTTTGACAAGGTTTTATTAAATTTGTTATCCTTATCTTTTTTGTTTTATCCTAATATTCACCTTTTTAAAATTTCCGAGATATCATGTTATTAACACATTGTGGGATAATGAAATTACAACATCATTTTAAACGACCCACAAAAAGTTTTTTATAAAATATTTGGACTCATATCAACAATTTGGGCTAATAATAGTTTTTTATGAAGTTAGTATCATTTAATAAACGATTTTATGTTTTAAGTTATGAATTGTGTCAATTTTGGACACTATTCATAATTGACTTTTTTAAACATTCACAACAACCTTACTCCATCTAAAATATGAAATTAACTCAAATATAATATGTTAATATCATCCATAATTGTTTTTAAGAAATAAATATAACCAAATTAATTTTTTTTAATATTTAAAAATTCATTTATTTGAATCCTTTATTAATGAAGCAATCACTTCATCATCATTGTGTCATAATTAAATTTATCTATTTAAAGTAAAACAATTAAAAATAAAATATAATTATGTTGAAAATATTTTTATATTTCTAATTAATATTATTATTCCAATATATCACTTATATAACCCCATATAAAAATTCATTTATTAAAAGATATTTGTTTAGGATATATTTTACTTAACATTATATAAATAGTAATTAAATTTCATTTTAACTTAATAATGTAACAATGGGGTCCCAAAATCATCCCAAGGATGCCCATGGTCGGACATGTATCATAAAATAAGGTTAAGACACATTTTAGGGTAATTATAATATTATTTGTTACCCTTATTTACCAGATTTATCCCTTTAACCATTGTGAATAAAATACTAACTGAAGTTTCTATTCATAAGAACTAAATATAAAAGCTACCAATTTACAAAATTTAGTTCTCCTGATTACAAATATGGAATCAATTTCTCCAAATTCAAACCATAGAATTGGATGAAATTAATTTAAAATTAATTCTCATTGTCAGAATAATGAAGCGGGTTTTTAAGAAATAATAACTATCAAAAGATTGACATCTATTTTTGTTCAATTTGAAAGTGAAATTATTCCAATGAACCAAATTGGATTAAATTATAAAAATATGATCCAATTAAAATTTAAAACCAATTAAAATTACAATCTAACTATATAAATAAATTAGATGAAATGATAATTTTGACTTAAAATGCATTATTTTTCACTATTTATTAAAAATGATCTTTATCAGAAAAATACCAAAAAAATTACCCAAAGTAAAATTTGATGTCAAAATTCTAAAGAATCATTTTATTTTGTAAAATTTAACTTATAAAAGTGGAAAAAACTAGATTTAAAATTAGTGCACCATTAAAAGGTGGTAAAATTTCATTTTTTAAAAAATACTTCTTTTATATGAAAAATTGATTTTGATCTCATACAATGTTATATAAAATTTGTAATATGAATGATAATGTTATAAAATTTGAAATGTGGTTAATAATATTCATAACAGATAGTTATATAATATTTTAATAATATTTCATAGTTTAGTGAAACTCGGTATTGCGTACAATGCAAGCTATTGAGGAAGGCCGCTCTTGCCTGTAACGGAAGCCAATGCAATGTTTCTTGTAGTAAAAACATCCTTTGTTGTTGCGTATAACATAATCCAAATGTAGTTCATTTATAAATTGAAGAAAATAAATAATAAATGTTGTGTGAAATGAATTCTATCAAAGGAACATGAAATGGTGGTCAACACAAGACAAGAATAGTGTTGCATAAACTGCAAGCTAATATGGCGGTGCATATAGCGCAAGATAATCTTGGTGTAGTGTAAAACACAAGACATCAAAGATATTAAAAATAATCTGTCTCATAAAATATTGGGGTGCCAAATTACATCCTCCCCACTTTAAGGCTTTACATCGTAAAAAATCCAAACAAGGTCTACTCAAACAAACAGTGAGAAAATTGAGCACAAATATTAGCCTCCTGCTCCCATGTGCTCCCCTTAAGATAAATTTGTTGTCTCTATATGTGTACTAATGGAAAATATTTTCCACATAAGATTCCCTATCTTCATTGGGAATTTATCCCAAAACACTCTAACATCAATGCCCAGCTTGCCCCAGATTATGATGTGCAAAGCATTTATGCATGAATACCCTAAGATGAGACATGTGGAATATGTTGTGTGCCATGTCCCCCAATGGGGTAGATCCAAGAATTATTCTACCTTTAAATATCTACAAAAAACATGAAAGAGGAACTGTTAACCTTGGATATAGATTGTTTCCTTGGAAAAAGTTAATGTAACCCTCGTCATGGTGGGACTAAAAAAAAGATATGGTCTCCTACCTTGAAATCCAAAGTTCTCCACCATCTGCCTTCCCAAAACATCGGATGGCACTAAGAATACATCATATTCTCCTAGATGACCTGAACAATCCCTGAAAAATTCCTTTTTCAATCCCATCCACAATTGGGATTTAAGGCGAGCATCTTGATATGAAACTATCATCGATTAATCTTAATGTAGTCAAAATATCTTCCCAATTCCTTCTCAGTACCACAATAATGAGAAGGAACAAACCAAAAAACTAAATCAAACAATATTTCAGCATCCATATGAAAAGGTAAGATCAAATTCTACCTATCTCCTAATTTTTGGTATTTACCTTGACACCCACATGATTATCCTAATTCATCTCTCCACTCTATGTGTCACTGCTACAACTAAGCATCTCCTGAAGAGAATGATGTTCTCCCCACATATCAAATGTCTATAAAGGGTATTACCTTTTGGAAAAATAAAAAAATCCTCATAGATGGTATCACAAATCTTTGTCTCTCTAACTCATTTAAGATTGGAAGGGTAACAAGTAATGAGTAGATACAAGATTATCCATCTCCATCCATGAAGGATACCCACAATGAGTCCTACCACTCTGATGCCTGACTAAGTAACTGCTAACAATTTTCTTACATATATAATATACTTCTATGTTCATTGTCACGGAGTTCAATACAACTCTATCTTCTTAGATGTCATGTCACAGAAAAAGGGTCATTTCAAATCCAACACAGACACTTCAAGAGCTTTATGTATAGTTGGTGATCCGTAATAGGCCTAGGACCATCCTTAAGTGTCTTGTGTGCTCCCCCTCAAATACTGAGTACACTAATATGTCATCAACAAAGATCACCTAGAAAATTCCTAGGGTGAGACTAGTTCTTACTAAGCTTTTCCTCTGTATGTCCCCCTTCTTCACCCCCAGCTCATGGAGCATTTTGGGAGACATCTGATAAATTGATGTAAATATCCGTGCCACCCCGGGGTGTAGACCAACAAAAAAGCCTAACTCTCAATGGGGACATAAACTAGAACATATTTAGGGATGATGTACTTATACACAACCACGACTACGAAACATGAGAACTCATAACATCCCTTGCACCGTGGGTCAGACTAGCCAACTAAATAGAAATCAGCTACACCCTTCTTCTGCCTAAGTCCATCAAAAGCTGCAAGGTTTTCTGCATTTATAATAAAGGGTCAATCTAGTTCCATCACAATGGATCAACTACATCCTTTTTTCTAAAACAATCGATTTGAGTATAAACTAAGAGTTTAGTATATATCAAGAATGATATTGTAAGGACTCGGTGACACTACAGAGACATCCCAACCGAAACTCTAACCTCCAAGATTTAGGTCACATTTTCCGCACCAGAGTGTGGTATTTGGGTCTCATCTAGTACAAGTCTCTAAATATGAGGACCAATTCAACAGTTTAACCAGAACCTCTAGGTATCAAACATGAAAAGTGAAAGAAAAATCACTAATACATGTATCTATCCATACTACATGTAGAGTCAAAAGACATAGATCATACTTTGAATCATACCTAGAGTCATGGGATAATAAGCCTTGACATCATACAATGGTCTCCTCCCCTATCCTCCAACTCCCAAAGTCTGGTATTAACCACCTGGAGGTGGTTGTGGTAACATGTACAAATGTCTACCACATCCTATTAATTCCCTATCTCTTTTGCCACATCCTTCTCCTCAAAGATCTGCCTGCTTATTATGTTGCCTCTTCTTTGGTGGTTCAATAACTACCTCTCTAAATGTAGCATCATCGGTGGGACAATCTCACATGAGATACCCCATTTTTTAGCAAGTATAGAAAATCCTTTTATTCTAAGGAACTACCATGTTACCATAACTTCTGATGAATTCTCTCGTTGTATGAATTATGTTGCACACTTTCTATCAGTATGTCCTCGTAACCCTTCTACATGGGCAATCACTTCCTCAAAAGCCAACAAGACACTTTTAAACCCTACAATTCATCAGTTAACACCCAAAGATCCATCCATGACATAGTCTAGAAGGCTGAATCCACCTAAACCATTAGAGGGGGGTTCACTAACTAATCATTAAGAGAAACTTTTACTTATTGACCATTCTAAACAAAAACTACTCTATGACTAGCTCCCATCAGGGAGGCCTCATCGAGCATCATTTCAAACTACCGATCCTACTGTGAAAACCTTACTGGATTGCGTCGTGAACACATCCTAAAGAAAACAATATGTATCACTGTTAAAAAAGTATACATGGTGATATGGCTCAAGAAGGACATAAAAAACAATAACCATTCATAAATTATTCTTGTAACTTTATTTCCCAACAACTAGTGTTTTCATTTACCAAGTTATAAAATAGGTGACCAGAATCCTTATGCAAGGATATGTGAGCTTCCATACAAACACTAGAGTCCCTAACCTAAAAGACGAACTCAAACCACTTAACACTATTTCCCCAAACCAATCTCACAGAATCTCAGTCTTAATGTGTAACCGACCTGCTCTGATACAACTCTGTCACATCACATCCCATGGAGCCCAAGAAGTGACAACCCCAATCCACCTCTGATAGTCCAGGGGATGGACACTAGCACCGAGTAGAAATATCACCCAATTGTTATGTAATTTCATATGAACTGGGACACACACAACCAAATCCAAGACACAATGGTTGTAGAGTAAAAACACTAAGGAAAATGCATGCATACTACTACATCCCAACAACAGAGTACAAGATTAAACAATGCAGTAAGGTGAAACCAAGATAGAATACCATCCCAGTAAAAGAAATAAAGTTGTAATTTTTATCTTTCAAACATGGGAAATGAATCTACAATAGGATGTTTCTAGAAACACCTTGTCTCATTTGATCTCACAAGGCCCTGTCTGGTCCTGGTCATGGTCCAGTTGTACCTAAGACTCCACAAAAGTTTTTTTCGTCTACACAAGTCATGGAACGTGTGGGGAAATCCCATTCATGGTTGATAAAATAGTAATCAGTAAGGGACTTCAAAGAAAATAGTAAAATACTACAATGAAAAAAATACCATGAAGGTAGAGTAAGATCAACATAGGTTTATATGAACAACACAAATAACAAGAAAATTATGGTATAATGATAAAGGATTCTATGATGAAATGTCTCATCCACCACTAATTGTATGGTTATGCTCATATTATTCTCAATTCTAAAGATATCCCACTACGTAAGATATCGAAAATAATGCACATAGAACATGTCTACAAAAAGTATCTCAAGGATCCTTTGGTCTCAATACATCACAATGTTTCCTGGAGATGCCCAATCTCAGTGAGATACGGAGTCTCGATATCACAACAAAATCCTTGGTCATAGGATTATTCTCAAGGAATGATCATTCTAAGAGAACACGCTCCATGAGCTATGACATCATTGGAGACTCTTGAAAAGAGGTCATTCTTTTTTGGGACCCACCCAAAGGGAAAACACTAAGAACTACCTGAATCACATTGATCAAGTCAATTCACAAAGGAAAGATCTTGATAGATAGATAAGGCATCTTAATCCCATGGGAACACTGGGGGACATGCTGATCCAACTGGAATTGTCATTCTAGTTAGAGAATAGGTTCCCAAAAAATTTTTGGTCACACCTTGTCTACAATCCCAAGATAATGTACCATGAAGAGAATTGAGGATCGACTAGGCCTCTCGGTGTGATTCATGCTCCATGCCACTGGGTCACTATTGAATCCGAGCTGAGACAACCCACTTTGGAACAAGGGTCATCCTATATGTTAGGGACATGATCCTATATCGAACCTTCATAGAGAAGCCCATGGGTATCATCTCAAAATCTACTGTCACACCCTATGATTGGATTGGGATCATGCATAGATCCCTCATAGTAAAGAAAAATAAAATTCCACTAGCCCTAACAAGTCTAACTAAAACTCCACTAATCCATCTCGACTGGACCAGCTCTTCACAAGTGTCCCAACGCCATAGATGTCTCATAAAATTGACTTACGGTTTGAAGGATATAATTTTTTTTGTGAAAAAGGCCAGTGGGGTCCAGTTCCAATCCATCCCTATCAGACCGACCCGACCATGCCCATGATCCGCCGACCCAGCATGGCCCCCTATGTTTGACCCGACCTGCTGGGTTGACCCAGATTACTAGACCCAGCTTAGGCTCACCCTGCCTCTCCAACCCACCCTGTTGGAGCAAGCCATTATTCTATAATCAGAACATGTTGGGCGCCACATCCTACCCCAGTTAATGCAGTAAGAAGCTTGTGCGTCACCTCCCCTGCATGTGGTCACGCAAACAGCTTCCCAGTGCACACACGTGGCTATGTCATGGGTACTCCGCTTCTCTATATCATCGTGTCCATTGAGTCGTGGCCCCTCATGCAACGCTGGTAGCATCCTTCCAGGAGCCTCCTTCGTTTCATGCAGACTACTCGGCCCACCGTATCTCCACTCACCTGTGGCTTGAGCCAAAAGTCCATCTCACCCCACTGCGGACAAAGTTGTGACCTTCCCCTACTTGGGAATTCACGTAGATTCCAACATTGTGGCATGACTCCTGAGCATGCCCCCTCCACCACACCAGCATGTAGTGTCCGGCACACCGGTGGTATGATTTTCATCTTGGAAGAGCTTTTGGAAATCTAAGGCAGCGCTATTCATCACAAGGGGTTTGAATCCATTCCTTGTTCCCTCCCAATGAAAATTCACTGGAACGGTGATAACTCCCACACCGCCTTGATCTGTTCACCTCCACAATCTTCAAACCTATGTTTTTTCATGTGCATCTCGGGTATGCAATACCAAATCGTTATGCCCAGAATCTATTCCGCAACATTCATTTTATCTCTATAAGTTTAATTGTGGACCGAACAATGAACTCCTATGATGAATGAAGAATGGAGGGATGAAATCGTGAATTAAGAAAGTTGAATATATCTCGACCGATTTTCATGTTGATTGGGGTTCGTTGATGCTAGAAAATCTTACCAACAATAACAAAGACAATATCTCGTTAAAAACCACAAGAGTAATCCCATCCTACAATAACAATCAATCAATGGCCCAATTTGATTGTTAATTGGTTTGCATCTATCATAGAATATCAAGAATGAGGAATGGAGAATATTCAATGAAATAACAACCCCTAGCTAGAGTAGGATCGCTTGGAAAAATATATTGAAGTCACATCGCCATATAGATCCTTCTTCTGTTGGTGTTCATTGATTCTTCACTGCTTGATCAAATCCTAAACTCTTATCCATCGTCGCTGGTGAGATACCATCCTCCCTATATTAGAGAAACTCTAGAGGAATTCTCCAGTATTATGAATTCTAATGCTGGACCCTTTCCTCTATTAATGGATGAAACCCATTAACATGTTTCAGAATTACTATTTCTCATTGAAACAACGTCACCATGCTGCATCATTTGTCTAAAGGGAACATGTTGCTACATCGCTATGTCGCAGCATTGCTACAATGAAAAAGATTAAAAAGGAAATAGAGTACATTTATCGATGTTTATTTTATTATCCTTTTAAAGTCCAAAAATGAACTTTTAACCTCATCCCATGTTAGTCTTTTTTATGCTCTACCTAAGTAAATAACATCCCAACAAGCTCAACAGTACTCTCGGATTTCCCATCTGAGTTACTGTTTATGAGTTATAAGGATTTGGAAGATAAAATAATTGTTTTTATTTAATTATTTTATATGGTCACGTCTCAAAAACTAGTTCTCATAGTTGGACCATTAAATCGAATTTTAGGATCTACCTAAGGAAATAAGGCCTTAATGAGCTCAGATATGGTCTTAGTTTTTCTATATGAGTCACCATTCATGAGTTATAAGGACTTGAAAAATAAAATAATTTTATTTTGTTATTTTACTTACGTTTATGCAATTTTCAGGATTTCTAATTGGAGACTCACACCGACTAAAATTAAGTTGTGCCTAGGGTAAACCCACTACTTTGAATTCAATAGTTCCCTCAGTGTTCTGAGGAATGCACCAGTTTACGAGTTATTCCTCATTTTTCGGAAAACTACTCACACATGCTATTTAAAAACATAACATTTTTCGACGCATCATTACTTGTACTCTGGGAATCAGAATAACATTCCATTTTAGGGATTGGTCTCATAATTTCCCCAATTATTTTATAGAAAAATAAATGGGAAAATCCATGTCATTACATCCTCCCCACCTTAAGTCTTTTTTCTTCAAAAATCCAAATGAGGTCTACTTAAACAAAAGGTTAGAGAACCGAGTACAAATATGAGACTCCTGATCCCATATGCTCTTATTAAGATCCTTTTGTTTCTCATAGAAATTCACCACGAGAAAATATTTTCCAAAAAATATCCTAGATCTTCATTGGGAATTTAACCCATAACAATCCAATGTCAATGTCTAGATCACCCTAGATTATGATGTGCAAAGGGTTTATGCATGAATCCCTTTAAATGAGACATGTGGAAGAAGTTGTGTGCCTGGTCTGACTATGACCAGAGATAAGTAGTACGATTCCTTTCCAACTCTATGAAACACAAAAAATAGGGACTATTATCCATAGAGATATCTTGTATCCCTGAAAAAAAAATCATAGTAACCCTCATCAAGGTGAGACCCAAAGGATAACATGGTCTCCTTGAACTCCCATGGTCTCTGCCATCTGCCAGCCAAAAACATCAGATGATTGTGCACATACTTCATCTGCTCCTAGATGACCTGTACAGCCTCTAAAAACACCTTCTCCAATCCCATCAAAAAATGGGGATGTAATGAGAGCATCACGATATGAAACAATCATCGATGATTCTCTGTGGATTAAACCATCTTCCCAATTCCATCCTACTTCCTCAGGAAAGAGAAGGAACAACCCCAAAACAATTTCAAACAAGATTTAATCTTTAATCTCAATAGGTAAGTTCAACTTCAACCTATCCCATCATCCCTAGTGTACACCTTGACACCCACATGAATATTCCAATGCATTTCACTACACTAGTCATCACTACTACAATTGCGTGTATCCTGAAGAGAAAAATATGCTCTCCACCTTTCGAATGCCCATTAGAGGTAATCCCTATGGAAAACTGAGAAATAAAATACTCAAAACCAGTATCACTATACACTATCTCTCTGACTTATTTATGTGTGGAATGGTAATGACCAACGACTGATGATAATATTCCCCATCTCCATCCATGAAGGATAACTGCAACATGACCAACCACTCTGATTCCTCTCTCGATAACTACTAACTCGATTCATTCTGGGAGAATCTGATTTTACATTCCTCATAACTAATTTCATTGTAACTCCAGCCTCTGAGAATTTGTGTCCCAAAAAAGGGCCTTTCAAATCGAAGACAGAAACTTCATGAGCTTTCTGTGTAGCTGGTGGTCCCGAAGTGGGTCCAATACCATTCTTATGTTTCTCACATGCTCCCCCTCCATCACTGAGTATAATAAGATTTCATTAACAAAGTTCAATTTCTAATTCTCAGGGTGAGACACTGGGTCTTCCTATGACCTTCCTGTATAAGTCCCCCATCTACACCCCCAGCTCATGGAGATCCATGGGAGCCATCAAATAAATTGATGTAAACATCAGTGCCACCCTAGGGTGTCGACCAACAGATATGTCTAACTGTAAATGTATAGGTAAACCTAGAACATCTTCAAGGATGACCACTTTATACACTTCTTCCACTAATAAATCTAAGGACTCATAACATCAACTGTACTGAGTATTGGACTAGAAAAAATAATAGAAATTGGATACACCCTCCTCTACCTGAGTCTATCATGACTTGCAAGGATTTACCATTTTTTGATAAAGGGGTAATCTAGTTCTATCACCATGGATGAACCACATCGTTTTTCATAAAAAATAAATCAAAGTATGAAATAATAATTTAGTACATATCGATAATGATATCATAAGGCCTCGACGCCACTCCCAAGAGATCCCAATGAAGAATCTAAGAATCAGGTCACACTATGGGAACCTGTATTTTTTCATTGGGTCTCCTCTAATATAATTCTATAAAAATTAGTATCATGTAAATGGTTTAACTAGAACATCTATGTGTCAAACATAAAAATTGGTAGGAAATAAAATCACTAGTAATCATGTCCATTAATACTACAACTAAATTAGAAAGACCCATATCTTAACTTGAATCATCCATAGAGTCCTAGGGTCATAATCCTTGATTGTATGCAACTTTATCCTCCCCTATCCTCCAACTCCCAGATTCTGTTATGGACCCCCTAGATGTGGTGGTTGTAACATGTCAAAATGTCAAACAACTCATACTACTTCCTGATATCTCCTTCAACATCTATCGCCTAATGAATTTGTCTTCTCTTATTGTTACCTCTTCCTTGGTGGTTCATCAACTACCTCTCTCACTACAAAATTATTGGTGGGACAATATCATGTGAGATTCCCACATTTTTTGATGGTATAGAAAATCCTTTTACTCTATGAACTAGCAAGTCCTCATAACTTCTTATGAAACCTCAGTTTCTACGTCTTACGTTGTTCACTTAAAATCGGTTGGTCCTACTAACCATGATTCTTGGTAGATCACATCATTCAAATCATGTGATACATGTTAAAACCTTGTACTTCATCATCTAGATCCAAAAGACCCATCCACGACTTATTATGGCAATCTATATCCACCTGAACTACTGGAGTTGGGTCTTCTAATTGATCATCAGTAGAAACCATCACCTGTTAACCATCCTAAAGAAAAACAACTCTGTGACTTCTCCCATCAGGGAGGCATCATCGAGGACCTGGCCAAACTCCGAATCCTGCTATGAAAAACATAATGTCTACCATCATGAACACATCCTCAGTAAAACCATATTTATCATAGTTAAAAGAGTATACCTAGTGATATTAATCACGAAAGACTTGGAAAAAACCATTCTTATATGATGCATGTACTTGTATTTGCCTACAATTAGTTTTTTCCAGTACCAAGTTGGAAAATAGGTTTCGAGAGTCTTAGTGTATGGATACGTTAGCCAGTGCACCAACATAAGAGTCCCTGGCCTAAATGCCCGACATGAAACACTTAACACTATTTCCCTACACTAATGTCACAAACTCTGAGTCCCAATGTAGAACTGACTTACTATGATACCCCTTTGTCATAACCTATCCCCTGAGGATGATTTCATGACAACCCCATGCCTACCTCTAATAGGCTAGGGGATGGAGACTAGCATCGAGTAGGTATATCTCCCAAATAGGATTCATTTGCCTATGAATCTATACACATGCACCCAACAACAAGACACATTGATAGAGAGTAAAAAAAATTACTACGTAAATTATTTTATACTAATACAACTGAATAATAGAGTACGATAGAGAAAATGTTATAAAGTGAAACTGAGCCAAATTACAATCCCACTAAAAGAAAGACATCTGTAAATTCTGGCCTGGAAATAAGGGAATTAAAGATATTGTAGGTAGATGTTGGAAACCCTTTGGCTCATCGGATCTCACAAGGTCCAATTTGGTCCTAGTTGTTGTCCTGATCCACCTATGACTCCACCAAACCATCAGTCATCTACACAATACACGACACGTGAGAAAATCCCGTGCAGAAGTGTGTAAGAAAATAATTAGTTGGGGACCCCAAAACACAAAGTAAAATACCACAAAGAAAACACAGCCAAGAAGGAATAGTCATCTCAACATAGGTATATGTCAACAACACGTATATCATCAAAATTTAGGTATACTGGGAAAGGATTCCAAGACGCAATGTCTTATCCAATTCCAGCCATGTGGTTCTTCTCTTAGCACGCTTGATTCTGGGAGATCCCACTCCTTGAGCTATATGAAATAAGGAATGTAGAAAAAATCTACAAAAAGTATCCCAAATAATACTTGGTCTTGATATTTCATAATGTTCACCTGAGAATTTAGGTCTCACTGAGATAAGGAGTCTTGATATCATATCCAAATCTTTTGTCACAAGATTCTTCTCAAGGCATGCTCGTTTTGGGAGAACTCACTCCACATGATACGAATCCATTAGAGATCCTCACAAATATTTTCAGATTCATTGGGCCCTGTTTAATGAGAACACACTGAGAACTACCCTAATTACCCTAATCATGTATAGTCATGAAGGAAAGAATGATCTTCATACACAGATAGGGAATCCTACACCCAGGGGCTCGATGGCAGCATCCTAGCCCTATTGGAATTTTCATCCTCGATAGGGGATAGTATCCCATGTAAATATTGCTCACAACTTGTCTATAATCTCTATATATGGTACAACATAGAGAAGTATTGATTGAATGGGCCTCTTCATGTGATACATCCTCCAGCATACAGAGTCATTGTCGATGTCAAGATGAGACAACCCACTTTAGAACACATGTCATTATCTATGACAGGGATGTGATCCTTTTTTGAAACATCTTATATAAGCCCAAGAGTATCATTTCAAACTGTAAGGTCATACCCTTTGAGGGGATCAGGATCTTGCTGATCCCTCTTAGGAAAGACAAAGAGAACACCAACATCCCATTATGGTATAACTAAAAGTCCACTAAGCCATCTCAAAAAGTGAAATTTATCCCACAGGTCCCAATTCCACATACAACTCATCAAAAGGACATACAGTTTAAATGATATCAGTGTTTTAGTGAAAACGGTCCAGTGGGATCTGGGTCAGGTCTAACCCAACCCAGCATGGGATCCGCCGACCTAACCCAACCCGCCGGGTCAACCCATCCCACTAGGCTTGGCCCAGACCGGCTGGGTTTTTCTTTGTCTTATGCTTTATCCTGGACCGATGCACTGGGTCCAGCTCGAAGAAATAGGCTCAGATCAAGGCCATCACACCTATCGAACAAATCTCATTGGATTAGGCTAGTCTTCTTCACTCGGGTTATGGTGGTTGTCGCATCCTTCCTCAATCAATGCGGATAAAATCTGGATGACTGCATCCCCCACACATGGTCATGCGGAACACATTCCAACGCACACTCATAGCTATGTCGTGGGTTCCTCCACTACTCGGCACTATCTTGAATGTTGAGATGTGCCCCCCCCCCCCCCCCCCCCCGTGAAATGCCCACGTCTTCCTGCTAAAGGAATCCTTCGTGTCATTCAGCCAGATCGGCTGACCCCGTCTCTGCTCGCCCATGGCATGCGTCATTGGTCTAGCTCACCACTATGTGTATTAATTTCGGATCTTCTCCTACTTGGTCAGCCACTTAGATGTGGCGCGCCTCCTCTATCACACCAACACATGGATGGAACTTTCATGTTGGTGGAATCTTCTGCAGGCCATCAATATCACTCTGGCGGTACGATTATTGAACTTGAAGAGTTTTTAGTAACCTCATGATACACTCTTCATAGATAAGGGTTCAAAAACTATGCCATGATCCCTATTTATGATAATTCACATGAATTATGAAAAATCCCACACTTCCTTGATATGTTCTCCCCCACCATCACACCTAAAAAAATAGGCTACTGCCATAGACCAATAGCCACAGTTTTAAAACCATGGATATAATTTTTTTATGGGCTATATCTATTGTTTTCAGAATCATGGCAATATTCCACACATATAGACAAGGTTATGTGTCATATAGCCACATATTTGAAAAATGTGGCAATCAGTCTCCAGCCCTTGGGTGGGAGAAACAATTTCCCAAAAAAACTTGTGGGAAGAAGTGTTTCCATGGTTTTGAGAATATTGTAAATCTTTTTAATAAATTATATAACATATTATATATATACACACACAAAATCATTTGTGGTGTTGTGGTTAGGGCACTGACACATGAAGTGAAGGTGCATGGATCAAATCCAGCTAGTCAGAAATTTTTTTAGGCAATTTCAATGGTTTTCAAACACTATATCCATGGTTAAAATTGTACCCATAGATCAGAACCTAATTCCATGGTTATAGCTCCCACGGTTCAGAAAAAACATGGTCATAGTCTATGGAAACATTGTTTGGGCCCTATTTCGATGGTTTTGAACCGTGTCAATAACCCATTTTTGTATTTGTGCATCGTCACACCTTCGTCGTGTCGTGTCCATCCCATGTCTATGATACCAGATCGTTGCGCCAAGAATCAATTGTGAAATGATTGTTAGATCACCATAAGCCGAGTCACAGCCCGAATAAATTATTCCCTCTATGAATGAAGAACGGAGGGGGAAAATCAAGAATTAACAAAGATTAACAGACCTAGATAGATTTATGTGTCGATCAGGGTTCGTTTCCATTAGAACTGTCAACCATCAATCACCAAGATAATATCTCGTTGAAACCCACAAGATTAATCCCACCAGGCCTAAATGATCACTTTGAAAGAAAATTTTCTCTTTAATTGGTCTGCATCCTTAATGGAATATCTAGAATGGGTAAAGGATATGACACAATGAGATAACAACCCCTACCTAATGTTGGATTTCTTGTAGATGTAGATTGAAGTCGCGCCGCCATGTCAATCCTTATTCTACCGACATTCGTCGATTCATTACTGCTTGATCGAATCCAGACCACTTATCTATCATCACCAGTGACAGATCCTCCTCCTATTATCTTTAGTTAAACTCTTGAGAAATTATCCAGTGTTATCAATTCTAATATTTCACCTTGTCTCCAATTAAGGGAGGAAACACGTTAAAAATTTTACGCATTTCTATGTTACTTTTTCTCTTGAAAATATTGTCCCCATGCTGCTTCATTTGTTAAAAGGGAATGGGTTGCTCTGTCGATGCATCACATTGTCTTCGTGGTGTGAAATGATAAAAAGAAAAATAAAATAAGCTTCTTTATGTTTTTTATTCTCTTTTAAAAAGTCCAAAAATAAACTTTTTCCCATGACCGTCACTGGTTGTGGTTAGGCTCTTCCTAAGCAATGTACACCCTCATGAGGTCAATGGTACTCTCAGAATTTCAATCCAAGTTACCATTTATGAGTTATAATGCTTTGAAAAAAAATATAATTTTTTGATTCAATTATTTTTTTACAGTCACGTCTAAAAAACGTCCTTCCACAGTTGGATCGCACAAACCAATGTTAGGATCCTCCTAAAAATGGAACACAATCACGAGCTCAACAGTGCTCTCATATTTTCAATCTGATTCAACATTCATGGTTTATAAGGTGTTTAAAAAGAAAATAATTTTATTTAATAATTTTGTTTATGATTCTTCCATTTTTGGATTTTCTCACTAGATACCCATGATGACTAAACTTATGTCATCCCTAGGGTAAACCCATTACTATGAAAGGAACAATGACCTTAGATTTATGATCCAAGAACCCTTTTAAGGGTTATTTCACTTTTTTAGGAAAACTACTCGCACACTACATTTAAAAAACTAAATTTTTTCGAAGAATCATTCTGGGTACTTCGGGCCTTAGAATTGCACACCGTCTCAGTGCTTGTTATCATAATTTTCCTAAGACTTTTTTCAAAATAAAACCAGGAAGATATAATTTCTGACAAAATTGATGACATATTATAAATAATTTTTTCAATAATTTATATAACATCAAATGTAAATTGTTTATTTTATAATCACATATCTATTTAAACATACCAATAATATAGAGTTGGATGTTTATTAGATTATTTACATTGATCCCTCTATTTTTGATATTATAGGTGGTCTCCAACATATGTTTTTGGTTAGTATAATTTTTTCAGTATAAAAATGAAATGAAAAAAAATATTTTAAATATTTCATTATAAAATAGAAATTAAAGGGGCCATATGAGGTTGTGACTTCTATAAAAATGGATGAGAGTCTGATTGATATTGAGATTCCGACCACTGGTGTGGCGAGATTCAATGATGTAACATGGATGTAGGTGACACGATATGATTTTGATAATGGCGGAGTTGTTGGTATTTATTCTCGACTAACGTCTCACGGTTTTTATAGTACAACTAAATGGTCGACCTCTAGATTGAAGTGATATGATGTAGATTTATCATTATCAGTCTTACATTATGAGTAGAAGCTGTGAGATCATAGTGAGGTTGTTGGGGCCATGCATAGGGAGAAAGATGAGCTCCGTTTTTTGAACCAACAGTTATAGGAGGAGATGTGATGATGATAGGAGTAGCATAAAAAGTACTTACCATGTCTTGTTCCGAGATTGGGGATGGAGTAACCTACCCCTATACTTCAAAATGACACTCCCCTCCCCATACCCCTCTATAGTTATGTATAAATTGTGGAAATATTTACGATCTTAATTTTATATTTAAATGATTTCATGTAATATTTTAAATATTTCTAATGTCTATAATTTTATTTATGAAAAATTGTAAAATTATGTGCTATTTTTTTAATTAATTTTTTATTTTTTATTTAATCAATTTTTTTATTTTTGAAACTTATTTTTGATTGGTGTATAACCCATCATAAATGATTATTTTTTCCATAAAAAGTGAACCATTGAAAATAATTAGCCATTTGTGATAAAAAGAATCCCCATAATAAAAAATAGTTCTTTCAATAACCCATCACAAAAACTATATTTTTTGATTCTGTTTGGGGGATGGTTTATTTGTGATGGGATCCCATCACAAATATCTATATTATAATGGGGTCCCATTACTAATAACCCATTATAAAAAATCTATATTCCATTTTTTTCATGAAGATCTTCCCAACAATGTTGCAGTGTAAGGAACCCCAATATTATCAAATGTTGTTGGCGTTTTTTTGGAGGTAAACATAGAATACATCATACAAAATTGGTTAGAGTTCTTAATAGGAGAACAAATGGGTGATGATGAAGATTACGAGGGGTGGAAAACAATGAAGTAAAAAATGAAAATACAACCAATCCATTGTTAAGAAATAACAAGCCATGATAGAAGAGCTAATGAAAGTAGACCAATAGAACATAAATAGATATACCCTATTTGATGATGATATACAAGCGTAAGAAAAAACTTGAAATAACTTTTCCAACTATGAATTGGTTTTTCAATATCTAAATTTTTTTATAGGTGAAAATTTCTAAAATGGGATGATTGTACTCGAGGAATAACATAATTAAAAAATGGAATGAAAATAATAATTAGGAATGACTTTTCCAACATATCCAAACAAATTTTCACTAGATCAGTGATGAATGATGAAGGATAAAGGTCATATAATAAATCAGTTATAAATGGACATTATAGGGGGTATTAAAAAACCATTTGCTTACTAATGAAGTCACCATAAAATGGGAGGAGGAAGACAAAGTAGAAAAAAGGGGTACGACTACGTTAAGTATAACTCCAAAATTCATTGTAAGAAGTGATGAGTTAATACAATAAGATTAATTTGAGTAGGAAAAAAAATTGGATCAACTAATGTGTTTTGAAGAATAGGTGTAAGAGGATTTTTTTATTCAATGATGGAATGGAATATGACTAATTAATATATATATATATATATATATATATGAGAGTTAAAATTTGATCTAAATGAGGAGCTTGAATCATGAATCAATAATTTTGATATTATCATAATATAGAAAACTAATGATGTGAAATTCATCATGGAAGAATTTATCATGACTGTGAAAACATTTATATTTATTTAGAGAACTTCGTAAATGATGATATAGATTTGACGGAAGTCTCCTTTTAATTGATGGTATATATGGGGAATCACTCAAATATTTTCAAATTTCCCTAGAATGGTCTCAGGTTGACTTATTTGGATTAATTATTTTGTACTATTTGGGTGATTTTGTGTGGGTTCATACAAACTCAAAAAAAATTCAATAAAGTAAAAAATATAAAATTATAAGGTATGTATGTATGTATTCCTATATTTATAGGTAAATATATATGTCATTATATTTATATACATACATAAATATATATAAATTTATATAAATAACTGTAGATATGTAAATACATATATAAGTTATTATTAGTATATATAAATATATTAAAATACATATAGTCATAAATACATATAAATATGTATAAATATATACAAATATATGTAAACAAATGTAACAATATGTAATTATATATAATAACATATAAATATGAATATATAAATATATTTGAATTTAGTTATAGAAAAAATTTAAACATATACAAATATAATTATATTTAATTATATAAATATGAATTTTTATATATAAAGATATTTTAATATATTTATAAGATTATATTTACATATTTATATTTTAATAATATATAAAATATTTTTCATATTAATTTTATATATTAATTAAAAACATATTAATTACTAGTCACTAATTAATTTTAATCAAATCTACTTTTTTTCCAATAAGAAAGATTTAATTGTAAATACTGATAAATTATTAGTTAAAATTAATAATAATATAATAAATGATAATTATTTTCTTAATTATAAAATATTATATATGAATTGATTATTAATAAATATATATAATTTATAATATATATATATATTATATTATTTATTATTTTTAATGAATATAAAATTCTTCGTGGTTTCAAAAAAAATTTAAATTGACATAAAATAAACAAATTAATAAAAAAAATTACTATTAGAAATGATTCTAAATACCACTAAAATCTGGTTGTATATTTTTTAAAATTCATGAAATAAAAATGATTTTATAAAATAACTACTAAATAATTTAAATGAAACATTTAACAGTATTTTTTCAAACCATCTCTAGAAAAATTCTCTAAATTATTATTTTCCTACATTATTATGGTCCTCAATTTCCATTCTGGTGTTATTTAATCCATGGATGTTATCTTTGTTCATAGTGGAACATTCCAATGCCTTATTCTACTATATTTTCATGTGAAATATGATCCTTAATTCAGATGATATATGAATAATTTAATCCATCTTTTCCCATTATTATATTTAATATAGAGATCATTTGTTCAGGTGAAGATGTCAAACCTGTTCCCTCAACTTCAAGTTTGATATGACCAATTATTCTTTCTTTAATCTTTTTTTTGGGAATAATAAAATGTATATTTATAGACTTCCATTTATATAAATTTTCCGTACATGTGTTGTGTTAGTACATACACAACAAGAAATGTCACTGTTGATAGTGAATGTAATGTTGGACAAGCCAGTAGAGTTTACATGCATTAGTATACTATAGGTCTTGGTAGGGATTATTGAGGATGAATTTTATTCTTGGATTACATGTAGTGAATATTATTCATTCTATTCATAGAGATAATAAAACCTGGAGGTCTTTTTCTTTTACAGCCAAATTTACCCTTTATTTGGATTCACTATTATCGAATGGTTCAATATTTCTATTTTCCCATGAATAATTATTATAATTTTCAACTTTTTATATATTTGTTGATGTTGTTAATAATTATTGTGTATTATAAATGAATTTATACTGAATTTTGTTATAGTATTTGGCCTCACATATATGTTATCCCTTATTGGTGATAATCACTATTCCATGGCCTATTAAGGGAAGCTTTGTGGTGACACACTCAGCTAATAACCAACCCATGAGAGGTTATAGTTAGAAGATTCATGTTTTGATGGTATCATAGTAGTTTGAGTCATAGGGGTGGAGTATAGATTTTTATGTCTTATGTGGTTTGGTTTTTGAACTTATGGATGAGATTCAAATAGGTTATGATTTTTGTTATCTGACTATGGTGGCCTTTGTAAGTGAAAAAATCGATGATATTAATAAATTTCATAGTATCAACCCTCCATTAGTTCATAACATCTTATGTTACAATGTTAATAAATTTTGATTACCAAGAAATATTTCAATGTTCATCATCCTTATTCAGTAAATTTTCTATTTATGTTTTTCTTTGAGATCGTTTAGGTAACTCAATTTAACTTTTACTTTAACTAAACATTAACAACATATCCCACAGTATTGGTTGATATAGAGATACATTCACATCATAATTATATGTAAACAGAAGACATTATATTTTCATTACCAAAAAACCATAAATTCTTTTATGATGTTACATAATTTTCACATTGAATATGGCTAGTTTAAAATTTTATTTATCAATATTTTATTTTCTCTACATAGAAATATACTCCAATTAGCCTCTTATAAATTAAATTATCTCCAGAATATCACAAAAACACACAAAAACTCATTTTTTCAGTAAATGAAATTATTTCCTCTTAGTTTAAAATTTAAACATAAATTTTTTTATTCCTATTATATATCTTATTAAATTTGTTAATATAAATACTCTAACAAAATATTATATTCATTAAAATATGAAATTATTGGGTTGTGGAATAATATCTGAAAACATTTCATATATTTTGAATAAAATACTGTCCAATGGATATTTTTTATCTTTATTTTCATTTCATACCATGTAAAATAGTTTAATGAGTTATAAATAATACCTATTAACACTATCATATAATATTGTTCATTATATCTCTTTCTTTGTAATAAAATTATTTCTTTATAAAAGAGATATTAGGTGAAATTACACATCCATTAATTTTATTCATCCAGTATTAAACTATTACCATTCAACAAATCTATTTTTAGTAACCCTATACTTCATCACTTTAATGAAAAGTAAAAGATTTATCAATTCTTACCATGGTTTTGAACATATATTTATTTTATAAAATTAAAAAAAAATCATTTGATATCATATACCCTTTGAAAAATTAAGGAATTTATTCTATAGCACTGATTCTTTACATGGAATCTCTATAGAATTTATCAAACCCCCTTCATTTATCCTACAAAATTTCATTATATGTAAGTATTACCCAAACATCCTAACACCACCTTTTTGTTTCTATGAATGAAACAGATAATTATACTATCAGATATTATTTTTTAATCTCAAATATTAACCCTTATATAATTCAAATATAATAGAAAAACCAAGACATTTGATGAAAAAATAATTCATCCAAAACAATTTGTATAAATATAGTAAAATTTTATTAAACTTATTCACATTGTTAGGACATTTCAAATAATTATTCCTAAATAAATTCCATAGATGGATAATTTATTATTTTATATCTTTAGTCTCACTAATTCCTTGATATACCCAATCATACTGAGTCCATGATTGGATAAGGAAGTTTCTTTAGACATATCACATCAATTGTATTTTAAACCAAAATTGAATTCATTTAGTCTACATATATGAATCTATAATAACATGTTGATCAACGTCAATGTTTTATTACTTAGGAAGATATTTCTCTGAGACATAATTTTTTTTCTTACTTAAGAATGGTTCATATGTTTCTAAAACAGTATAATAAGTTTATTTATTTAAGATTTTAATTTTCTATGATTAATCTCAAAATCATATTTGATGATGAATATTATAATTTTTCTACAACATAAGCTTTTATTAGATGAGTATCATTTTTTACATTCATTTAATATAGAATTTTACTAAATGTGAACCCAAAAATATTATTACCTGTTTTTAATTTCATAATATCTATCAGTGATAAAAAATATATATTTTACCATATAATATGTATACTTAAATTTTCATTTCATAGATTATCTATTTATGTATACCATGATGTTAATCATATCACATATAACTCTTTGATTATTGAGAGGACAAGTCCTTTCCCAAACCATCATGTGAATAGACTCAATGATATTCCTCTTGTATCCCATATAATGTTTTCTTAACTATGTGAAACCCAAATAAAAAACCAATAATGGGCACATAAACCCATTAGGGACTCTCATTACTTTAATGCCTTACATAAGATAATCTATGGGATCCGACAATCAACTTAAACTTATTAAACTAAATGATCAAGCCCTTAGTAACTGTTTTCTTTATAAGGAATATGAAACATGACATTTAAAATATAATATAATAATGTGATATATCATTTAGATTCTATTTAAATGTATGAATTATTCTAATGATTTATTTTGGAATCACATTCCTTCCAACAAATCTATATGCCCAAACTATATTGATATGTTGGTCTGTAAAAAACACATATCTTATTTTACTCACAAAAATTAATGGATAAAAATATGTATACATATTCTAATCCATTCTATATATAATTTATATAAAATTTTATTCTGTTAAAATAATAATATAATATAAAATCAATAATTCTTGTAATAGTAATCCTGTAGGGAGAGTTAACTGAAACATTATTTTGCAGATAGAGATGAATCTCTTAGTCTAGTGAGTAGTCCAAACTAAATTCATTATACCTATGGTTTGTCACTCAATAAAGACATCTATTTCATGATAATTATAACCCTAAATATATAAAAAATATAATCAACCTTCAAATTAAAGCTCAAAACCTCGTACATGTAGTGGTTAATCTAGAATAAAAAAAATTAATTTTTCATACAAAACATGTTACTCCTTAAATTCATATTTTATAATTTAAATATTTAGTTTAAAACATTTAAATTAATAACTACCATTTTGTTTTTTAGGGAAATAGAAATTTTATTTTTATCCATTTTAGTTTTTCCATGTAATTTAATGTAGGATTTCAGAATACCCAAAATGTATTAGAAATTTCAACTATATCATGGTTGGTCCATATAGTGGCGGTCACCAATATATATAAATCTTGAATCCATAAAATAAATATATCAAATATGATTCACTATTTTTCTATGAAAAAATCAATATATTTTGTTTAGAGTATGGAATGGTCTCATAACATGTAAGAGATAATGGATTTTTTATGAACACAATGACATGGTTCAACAAAACAAAGAAGAAAATCAATAATTTAAGATTTAGTTATGAGTGGTTGTTTTAAAACTCATTTTAAAGAATTATTTATTGATTCAAAAAATCAAAACAATTAATGATAAAAACTCTATGTTAAAATTGAAGGGTTTTATAGGGATAAATATCATCTAAAATATAGTATAATATAGCACCAAAACCTAATAAATTTTAGAATTCTGTCTATATTTGGAATTAATAAAAACGTGAAGAAAGACTGAAATACCTCTCTCTATTGATCAAGATCTTTCAAAAAAATTTATTGTATTTCATAAAGAAAATATTAAAAGACTACATCCCCTTGTGTGTCAATGTATTTTGGGAATAATCTGACCCTAGATCTGAATATATTTAATTTTATATTTTACTATAAAATTATGTTAAAGGATAAAGATATTCAAGGGATATAGAATTTTAGACATAAGGAGTCTTGATAATCATTTTCCATGGTATGAGGATCAAAACCAAATTATCTAAGAATAAAAGTACTCAAATAGATGAACTATATTGATTGATTTGTTTCAAAAAATTGATTAAAATTTAAATTATTGAAACATTCATCTTTAATTATAAGTATGATTTTCTAAGGGATATATAATTGGGTTATTTTTTCAAATATATAATAATTATCATCTTATGATGGTCAACCAAGATTGATATTTTTTTCAGGAATAAGGTGGTAGTTTCACATAGTTTTTATATCATTAAAAAAGGACGCACTTTCATAATGACATAATGTCTTACACTATTTTATAGAGCACATACGGATAAACTATTATGTATTTTAAACCAAACATTTTATTATAACATTATTCTATAAACACATCACATTTGATGTTGAGTTCCTTACTAAATATTGGGGATACACTAGTCATGTTTTTAAAAAATTTCTATATTTATGGATGGATAAACTGGTAAAAGGTGAAAAATTAAATTTTTAGAAAATAATATTAAATAAAAGAATAAAATTTATACGCCTTAATTTAAAAAAATGTTATATAATGTAAAGGTAAATATAAATGGATGAGAATAAGTAAAGGAAATTAAATATCTACTCGAAATCCAATAAATAGTAAGTAGTGAAAATCTATATTATGAAGAAACACAGAGGTGCCACTATTTTTGAATGTCTAGACACTTTACTTTAGAGTGTAAAAATTTGGTGGCTGAGTAAAGAAACTAAGATGGTGATCATTAAAAAGTACTTTTTTAGATTTAAATGATAATTTTGTTTTTATTTTGAATTATATTAATTTCTTTCTTATAATATAGAGTTTCAATTTTGTCATTAATTAAACTACCTCCTAATATGTCACTAGTTGGGGAATTTATTATTATCTCAAACTAAATAGAATTTAATCAAGTGAAGATGGGAAATGATGATAAATGAAAAATCATTGGTATAGGTAATATTTTTTTGGAAACTAATTTTATATGTATATTTTTAAAGAAGGTTGTGAGTTCTGTTTTGGATATTTATCTCGATCTAATATATAGTAAAACACTCAATGATGATGGATATATTAGTTCATTTAATAATAAAAAAGGGAATATTACTAGAGGAAACAACGAAATAACCAAAGACAATATATATATCCCTAACACATTAATGTAAGAAATTTTAGTAAATAAAAAAAAGATTCCTAAACGGATGTTTTTAATAAAGTGTAAAATAGATATCTTAGTATGATATATGAGATAGGACTGAGAATGTTTCTAAAAATGTCCTATTTAATGAATTATTATTACACATTTAGATAATTGTATTGATTGTATTATAGGAAATCAACACAATTATTCATTTCATGATTATTTAATATCCATAATACTAAATACATTAAATTATATTTCTAAAAAAATATTCATTATGACCACTTATCCACTGAGAGGTGAGGTTTATTTTATGGCGTATATTAATAAACATTATAGAAAATGGAGGAAATATTATTTAAAAACTTATTTTCATATACAATATATTTCCAAGTGTTACTATCTATTAATTGAAGGAAAAATATATATAAGTCCCCCATTTTTATCTCAAAAAATAGTGAAGAATAATCTAACATATTATTTTAATTATATAAAAATTTAAATAAAAGTTTATAAAAATAATACTATAAATAATCCTAACCAAAATAATGTTATAGATATGATGAAAATTTCCATATATGAGTGATCCATGTGTCTTCTATAAAAATAAAATCTACCAAGATTATTTCGTATGGAGTAAATAATGACTATAATTGAAAATATAAACCATTATTAATCGTTTCCAATATATTATTACATGAAAATAAGGGTTTGGATCAAAAAAATACATCATAAAATCACATGATATCTTTTTGTTGTAGATATTTTTTTACATATGGAAAAAGGTGAGGATGAAGCAAGATGGAAAGGGAAATAATGATATATATATTGGATAAGTTTAAATAGATTTTTGATGTAAATACTAGTATCTTACTAGTAAAAGGGTCATAAAAAGAAGAGATGTGTTACAAATTAAATATTAGTGGATAAAAAATTTAATGGATCTACAGAAGACAATGTTTAATATCCCACATATTTCTCATGTACTAATTAGTTAAAAAAATTAAATAGCATTAATCTTCATGATTTTTGGAAATTTAATGTGTTATAGGAAGCACATGGATTGGTTTTGAGAATTGGTCCCATTATTAGGACATACCTCTTGAATATAGAAGTAATTGAGTACTCAATTCTTGGGTTTCATTTACTCGGTGGCTATAGGTGATGGGAGGAGGTTTTCAATGTGCTGTGAGGTGATTGGTGCCTTTGAAAAAGGTATTGTTTATGGTACATCACATCTAGTGGTTAATAACTAGGTACAAGGTGTGTACCTAGGTAATTTTATTAAATTTAAATTAATTTATTTCAAAACGATAAATATTTTAAAAATTAATTATCCCTTAATTATTTTGGCCAAGCTACACACTCCCTCGAGTTAATACACTTACCTATATCCCACTAATTTTCAAATCTACATCATTCATGGTCAAAATCATGGGTCATCTACCACTATATATTTACCGTGGTAAATATAACAACCATATTGCATTATTTTTTTATTCTATTTTTTAGAGTTATTTTCATGTTATACAAAATATTTGGTATCTAATAGATTTTTTGAAAACCAACGATTGAATTTAAATAATTTTGTGTCATTTTATTGGATGGATTCTAGTAAATTAAGGTATATGGACCAAAACAATTCATTACGATTTATGTATAATTCCATGTTTTATGTGATATCTGTTCATGTTAACCATGTTCAATTGACCAAAAATTAATTTAAATGGTATTATATCATTTCCATGAGAGTGGGTAGTTTTTATAAGTTCCATGAA
Organism: Viscum album; assembly: GCA_963277665.1. Lineage (NCBI taxonomy): Eukaryota > Viridiplantae > Streptophyta > Magnoliopsida > Santalales > Viscaceae > Viscum > Viscum album. The sequence continues at coordinate 541,245,965 of OY728156.1, forward strand.
TAATATATTTTTTTTCCTGAATCTTCAATCCAAATCAACTGAAGATAATTTTTTTTCATAAAATATTATAAAATATGGTATTTGGATGTGCGCGGTGCTTTTTATTCTCACCATTGTACACCCTATAATGCTAAAAAAATTTCTATCTTCTAATAAACTTTTAGAAACGGGGTTCCCCATCTCCTAAAAAAATTATTTTATTAGGTGGGGTTGTATTGAGATTGAATATATTTATATATCATCGTTACTTATTGGTTATTTTGATTTGTATTTGCTGAATTGTTCCATCCCCTTCTATCTTGTATAAATCAAGGTTGTGTATATCAAATTTTTTGATATGTATATTGGTTCGGCAAGATAGTAATGGCCTAGAATTGTATTAAATTATGTTTAACATCATTTCAACAACTTTTAAATTAATTATATAAAAATATTTAAGTTATTTATTAATCTGTTACGCTTATGTGGTTATATTATTGAAAACCATGCCCAATTTTTATAGAAATTTTATGTTGTAGAATTAATATCTAAATATCTATTTAATTACATGAGTAAGGGTTGACCATCCCATTCACTGAAATATTTATTAAGAATGATATCTTATTCACATATTTTTTTTGATTATTTTCATAGTATGGGATGACATACCAACTACGTTGTTAGATATGATATGGTACATAATGGCCATTTAACATATTTTATGTCTTATGGGGGTTGTTATGCCCATTATTTATCATAGATGTGGGAAATGCTTTCCATTATGTGATACTACTATAGAAAGGGAAAAGATAACCACATGTACATGGATACAAAGATTATTGAATATGATTCTCACTTCTATGTGGAGGCTAATGGTTTGGGATGATTTTCCCACTCATGAATATACCCATGGATTGGGATGTTACGACCTCTTACGATTTTTTACTCATGACATGATACCCATGGGTCTGTTATTATTCCTAGATCTGAAGAATTCTTGTTGATTTTTTCCACAAGGATGTTAAGAACACCCATAAAACCATTTTGTCAGGATGAACTACCTACAAAAAAGATACTATGATATGACTGGATTATATGCCTACCAGTTGTGAGTATGGATTGGACGACCAGTTGATAATTCAATGAATGAATGATAGGATAGTTTGTTTTTCCATGTATGTTACTTGTGATATGTCTGAACACCCGTAACACTAGAAAAAATATTTATGGTCACTACAGAGTGGTTTTTACACCAATGACTATGATATTTATTATCTATGTGGTTTTTGATATTTACTTGTGATCATATAATTCTATACGTATACTCATATTTACATGATTTGATTAGGTATAGTATTATAGGGGACCTACTGAGTTATAATAACACCCTAATCTTGTACCTCTTTACCAAAGTATATTTCATGGTTCAAGACATAATTGAGTATGAGTACCCTACTATAGATGGGTTGATTGTACATATTGAGTTGTAGCTAGGGGTGGATAATATAATGAATCAAATCCATTTTTGGAGTTTCCTCAATTATTTTGAGAATTTTTACAACATGTTAATTATAATAATACAAAAGGTGGTTTATTTTTTTATGATTCATGTTGTATTATAGTAGTTCATTTTTTATATTAAGGGAAATATTATCTTCTCATTATTAGGACTTATATATAAATTATATTTTGTATTTAACTTTTTTATTGAATATTATTATTATTATTATATCAATATTAATTTATAATTATCTATTCTTGATAGTATAGACTTCCGAAGATCACCTATATACCCTCACCATTAGTCAATATACAATTTCAATTATGGTGGCATACGAAGGTATGTAAGGCATTGGTTAGATTGAATAAGGGTGAAGCAAGATAGGGATATTAAAAAGTGGTATCATATAATTGTTTCTTCCTATATTACTTTTTGAGAATACTAATTAGAGATATGATGTGGATGGAATATAAGATAAAAATTATTTTATGGTGTAGAAAACACACATATAAGAAATTTACAAGTTACTAAGAAATGTATTTTTTCATTATTTTTGACTGTTCACATTTCCTAATTTAGAGGAATATGATGTGTTATTTAGTATTAATTATTTTTCTATTAGGTCAAGGTGAAAAAATGAATGAATTCAAATATCATATTCATCAAGTATGATTCACATGACATTCATGTCAGTTTTTTAGGTACATCTCCAACATTATAATATAGGGTTCAATAATTGAAAGTATCATTTATAAATTATATATAATTATTATATATACTTTTTGGGTTTCGTTATATATAACATAATTTTTTTCTATATAAATTGTTATTATCTTCTTGTGGTTTATAATATGATATTATTTGTATTTTTTTCCTCAATAATAAGGTTTTTATGAATTGGGAGAGTTATGAGTGTTGTTATAGCTCTTTTATACCATGTTGTGTATATTATAAAAGAACATTTGACCTATTAATTATTTTCAATTTTTTTATATGAAGTAATATTATAGAAATATGTTATTGATTCATTCATTTTTAATGAAGTGAAATGTCACTATTATTATTATTAGTCGAGTAATGGGAGGATAGGGACAAGTATTCCTCATTGGTTTTTATACTATATACCCTTATTATGATTATACCTCCTACTGATCCGTAGTTTCAGACACTCTGTTATAGGTTATTCAATCTATGTGACACTGATATATAAGAGTGGTAGCATTAGTATCAGATTTAACTAGGGAGTTTAAGTGGAATAATCCACATCTATTTTCTAGAGATAGTGAACCATAGTCTATAATGTTTATGTTTGAGTCTAGGAAGACTATTTTGGACCATCTTGATATACCCCTTAATATGTGGTTGAATCTTACAAACTATACTATTTAATGACCAATAAATAATTTTTGATATGTATTAGTTTATGTATATCAGTATGTGGGGAAATCATGGAAGGTCTTTTAGGATCAATTATTTATTATTTCTTCCCTGAGACACTGATAGTTAATAATTCTTAGTATTTTCTGCATCTAATTTAGGGTAGAATGTTAGTGATGGACGACATTGGTCTCTTGACCAAAATAATTTTTTTTCTCTACTATGGTGGATTGTGATAGGACCATAAGGGTGAGATATTTTTTTGATGGGTTTTGACATTCGATTTATGTCTGTATTGATAAGAAATTTGTCAAGGGGATATTAAATTTGAATTTTTGAATCATATATGAATAACTTGGGAGATAAATGTAGGTTTTCCATCATGGATCCTTACAAACAGTCATCATTTATAAACATTAATTTTTGGTCTTTTTAATACATTGAATCATAGAAATAAGGTGTAATTGTGTAAGAGAAATTCAAATATAATTTAAAAATTAAAACAAAATAAAAAATTATTATGAAATAAATAATGACATTAACCATAATGTTAGTTATGTGAAATCATTCATCATCAAATTTCAGGTTATGGAATTTTTAATTCCATGTTCACACACTATCGTATGCATAAAAGATTCCCACTAGAATTGATTAAGTGTATATACAATATACAGAAGAGTCTTTATGTGTTTCAATTCTACCTATACCATTAAAAGGAATCAATATAATATTCAATAAAGAGATAAAGAATCTACCCATTGGCTAGAAGTATCTCAACATTCTCTACTCAATCTATGGATTCATTTATACACTAGAAGAATAAATTAAGGAAAGAACGTTTGATATTCTAGTTGTTGAAAAAACCCCATTATAAATCTTTTGTGAGAAACACTATTCCCAACCACACAACCTTGAAACATTCTGAATCAATAGAGGATGAAATTGGAAAATTAATTAAAAATACCACCTCTCAAATAATTTATAATACCCATCCCAAATAATAACATGGGGTTTCTCTCTAGGATCATGGATTTTATATATCATGTTTATGATAATGTAAAATAATATATGATAATAAAAAATTAAAATAGGAACAAAATAGAATTTTAAACAAAAATATTACGGGAAAAAACACAAAACATTGAAAAAAACCCTCATATAATCTCCTAAGAGGGAAATAATTTCATAAATAGGAAACCCATTCCCTTAAAAATAAATTGTCTCCCATATTCATTTCATAGTTTCACTCCTATTTCTCCTTACATCCTTCCATATTCTCCAATTATTGATCACACATGAATTATATGAATGAGAACACTACTCTATTACACACATTCCGTCTAATATTTTTAGAAACCCCACTGGTAGTATCCCATAGTTGGTGGTTACCTTATTACATTGGAAATAAGTATATACGAACAAATTATATTGTATTAAAGATTTTAGTAGTCTTTCTAAACTAGATACATACATGAATCCAATATTATATAGGAAATATAAAAACACAGAATAAGAATGTTTCATATATCCTAGATATCATTTATACTATCCTTATGAATATTGATGGGAAAGGAATTAAAATAAACTGTTTTATTATATAATCAATAAGCATTACGTATAATGACAGTTATCATCAGTAAATAAATAATAATTAATATGGATGAATTTATAATAAAAACAGATTCCATTTTATCAATAACTTGAGTTCAATGAGAATCCCTAGGAAATATCAACATAGATATCACATGGATAATGAAAATTTAATTCTTAATTAAGGAAATTAATATTTATAGGCATTAATGAATAATTCTACTCATCCTAAAAATCCTCTATCATACCATAAAGGCATCTCAATCAAGATATTATCATTTATTCAACGCCTCTCAACCAATATATATTCATCGTATAGGAAGTAATACAACAAAAACTCAATTAGAATGTAATGAAAGATGATTTTTCTCAAGAGACACAACAATGAATTGAGCTAATATCCCTAATCAAGCCCCATCCATCACTTTCTTGTCTTATGAATTCCTACTATTTTTAATGATCAATAAAATTCATTCTAGAAATTAAATAAAAATAAATAATTTTTCTTATAGAATCGAGAATGAGAAACATCAACATTTCATTATCATAGACCATATAGTGAATTAAAAAAATTTTAACATGGGATCCTATCTCTAGTAAAATCAATGGATATTTTTACATACCAACATACCGTAAAAATATAACTGGAACATTTCTTGAGTACAAATACCCTTCTAAATTTGAAATCACCTATTAAAATATAAAAAATTACAAAAAATTGATGAAAGTTTTTTCATTGAAATTAATAAATTTAACTTGTAATAAAATATTCAAAACATTATGTGGTCATGATAGTGGAAAATTATTTTCATGATGTGTATGATAAAAATTTATTTAGATCATATTTTTGGTAAAAAGTAAAAAATAAATCATTCAAAAAATAATAAGAATATTCCATTAATTTTTAATAGTAAGTAAAAAATGGGTAAAAATGAATTTATACAATCATGTTATAATAGTGAAGATATTATTTAATACATTTTAATGAACATTTGAATATGGAATATGCTTATTCCCGACTGAATAGAAAAAATATAGTTTTCTTTAAAATCATTCTTTATGTTTCTTGAGTATATAAATGAGGGAAATGAAAGGAAAAATTATAATTTTTTTAAAAAATGAAATTTGAATAATATATTTTTGGGTTAAAATATAAAGATCATATAATTAACCCAATGATACTTCTATATAAACAATCTCTTATAGTGATGACATTTTGAAATAATCCCTTTTAACTTTGGTATCTTTTTAATCATAACTGCCATGCAATAAATATATTGAAATGAAACATTAAATAACAATATTATAAATGGAATCAAGATTTATCGTTCCAAAGTAAGATTATAAAAACCACATGAAAAAATATATTGGTTAATATGACATATGTATCATGAAATTAAAAGTCAGATGTGAAACCCTTACCCCAAAATCGACTCACATTGAAAGAACTCTAACCATAGTTATAATAAATTATTTTTTCTAACTTATATAAAAAATAACTTACATACATATAATATAAAATATGATCAGTTTATAACTATTAAACTCCTATTAATTAATAATTCTTTACTAAAATTATCATTTTCAGGTGATAACTATTTCATTTTTCATGGTAGTTACGATCCTGTTGTCTTGGTGTTCTTATTATTTTACATTGATAATGGTTTCATCATATCCATATGGCTAGAAAAATATAAAAATAATATATATTAATTATATATATATTTATATATTTATATTCATCCAAAAAAATTAAATATTAAAAAATAAATTACATCATCCATAGAGACGGTAGTTTGTATGTAAGAATGAATGTTATTTTCATATTTCAACAGATGTAAAAAAATAAAAAAAATAAAAATTCATAATTATATTATTTTTATTATATTATATATAATATATGAATTAACTAAATCTATTACTATTACAATGCATGTAAATAGGAAATGAAAAATGAATCAAATTGCTTCGTGGAGGTGGTAGTCCACACATACGCATGGGCGTTATTGTCCCTTTCCAACATATTGGAAGGAAAGAAGGTAGATATTTTATTTTAATTACAAATGTATTATTCTACAATAAAAAATAATATATTCATTAGTCTTATTTTTTAACCTTTTAGTAATTGTAGGTGTTAAACAAATTACACTGCTGTGTGGAGATGGTAAGGCGTATGCATGCACACATAATGCAATTTTCCTTTCTATATATTTAAGAAGATGTTGAAATTAGATGAAACATAATAATATTAACATATCATCATATTTATGATACAAACTTTATTATTTTATGATGGTTACAATTGATTTATTTGAAGTAGAATAAGAATGATATCTAAAAGTGTCGGTAAATACAATTACCTCTTTTTTTGTAGGATTCCTTTAGATAACATGAAAAGTAACATTGTAATGGTCTTTTAATAACAATAGAACATCTAATTTATGTCAATTCAAGTTGATATGATAAAATTTTTAGGGTTTTTTGAGCTAGATGGCTCGATGTGATGTAAGTAAGAGAGATAAAGTGTGTCCATATATAAGTGAGGAGATGATTTTCAAGAAAAAACACTCCAAACATAAATATTTTTAAGATAAGATCGGTGTGACTCAAATTAAATTTATGAAATAATATTTTTACATGTTTTATTTATTTTATTACCCTTATATCTTATTTCTAATCCCCCATAAACTCATTTGAAAAGTACGACAACTATAATGCTTTTAAAATTTAATGGGTTATAATAATACCAAAGAAATAAAATTGACCCATAAATTGATAATGTATTATATTTTAAACCATAGACCATTAAATTTTAGGAATCTATTCTTTTCATGAATTTAAAATCAATTAATAAAATATTTTTTATTATACAAAATCATTAATTAGATTTTTAAGCTATTCAATTAATTTTAATTTCAATTCATAATGATAGTTATGTAATAAGAATATAAAAATTTAGAACACCCAAAATATATTATATTTATCTAAAAAATCATGCAACATAATAATTTATACATAATATTTTAATTTTAACTTTTTCAAAATCATTTATTTAATTTTTCTATTAATTGAATAAATATCATGTTAATATTGCAAGAGAATTTTTTGTAATTATTAAATCACTAAAAATTAAAAAAAAAATTACCAATATAAAAAGTTAATTTCTATATAAAATAATATTTTATAATATAATTTATTCATATTTTATCCTTACAAAGAAATTTTAGATATATTAGAGTTAGGAGATTGACATTTTCTATTTATTTTACCCTTAAAAATTATTAAAGTTGTAATCAAATGAAAATACTCAATTTCGAAATATATTCAAGAATTTTATTGAAATTATGGAAATAAACTCATTTATCAGGATAAAGACTACTATTATATAATTTTTAATGGCTTATATCAATTTTTAATATTATTTTAAATGTTTTACCATTATCGAGGTAAAAATATTTCCAAGGTTACTATTCATATTTTAAAAAATAAATATGAGTAATTTACCAAATCCAATTTACCTAATTAAAAACATGGAATCCATTTTTAAAGATTAAATCCACATAAGTGGAAGAATTTTATTTAAAATTCACCCTGTAAAACACAATTGAAAATAGTTTTCCAAAAAAATATTATCCAAAGAATGAAAAGTTTTTATAAAAAAATAAAATATAAAATTAACTTTAATAAAATTTATTGGATTAGTAAAAATATAAATTAACTATTTTTGTTATCAAAACCATTTAAATCAAAATGAAATTGTATATATTATTTAAATTAAAGAGAGTTTAAAATAAAATTAGTATTCTTCACTATTCATTGAAAAATGAATAGTTTTAAAAAATTCTCCAAAATTTACAACAAGATTTTTATTATTTTATGATTTAATGAAATATTTTTAGTTTTTTAAATAAACTTTCTAATTTTTGTAGACATTAATTATATTATTTATTTATAAAAATCAATAATATTTATTTTTATGGAAAAATGTATTCCTAATGAATAAAATGAATTTACTAACAATATTGTTTCTTCATCTAAAACCATTATAGCTTTTAATTTTTTTATTCCTATTATTTTTTCTAATGTGATGTCTAGTTTATAGTAGTATACTATATTTATTTTCATTCACAATTAGGGTTTCATGTATCTCAATATATTGAAGAAATTCAATTTATTTGAAGAAAAATATATAATAAAATATCATTGTGTTGCATTCCAAAAGCCTTAAATACATTTCACCCACTAAATGTTATCTTTTTTATCAATGGTTAAACCTTTGTAATAAATACACATCATAAAATTATATAATAAAACATATATTGAATTTGTAAAGTGGGAAACATAAAAGTCACCTATAATTTCACATATTAAGGTTCTCAGATTTCAGGAACATTTTTTTCTGTTAAAATATATACATAGAGATTAATAATAACATCCAAGGACTAAAATTGGGTGATAGATAATATGGTCATTATAATGTTAATGGCGACGAAACCATAAATCCATGAGGTTTAAAAAAACCATTGATTCATCAGAAATGAATATAATATGATAAATTGTTTATTTAATGATCCTTTTACTAGAGTTGAGGAATTAATTTACCATATAGAATAAGAACATAAGGAAATATATTTGAAAATTATAATTTCATAATTTATTAAATTTCCACTACAAGCACATATTTTTTTACAAATTATGAGTATTAAAGATGATGTTTTCATTCCTAAAGCACTAAAAATAAACTTCTAACAAATCAAATAATCTATAAACAAAAAGAACATATTCGAAATTTTAAAAATAAATAAAAAATGGATAGAAAAAATTAATATAATACCTAAAATTAAAAATTCATCATATAAATAAGTCACACTATAATCTATAAAATTAGGCAATAAAACCATAGGTTTAACATAGATCATTTCATAAATAAATAACCATATAGCCAAAATAATTTCAATAGCCTACAAATTATAGAATATTTTATCCTCAAAGGCTATCTCAAACCCTTTTTTATTTCTCAAAAAACCTAATTTCATTATTTGTAAAAAATATTTTATATAAAACTAAAATGTAATATATACCTCAAACAAATAAAATATCACATGAAATATCATTAATCAACTTAAAATCCAAAAAAATCCAAAAACATTGATTCTATAATATGATTACCAAAATAGACATAACATCTACTAATAAAACAATTTATATAAAAATTTCACACAAACCAAGATATAATGTAGGACAACGATAGGTGTTTCTACCTTCTCACACTTCTTTTGTGGGTTCAAGCTCTGATACCTTTTCATATACCACACATTTTCCCGTGGATTGCATGTTGACCTTTTTATATAAATATATCAATATAAGTATATTAATGTTTACAAAAACATGTTGAGTATCCTAAAATGTAATATCAATTATCAAATGATTTTTTAACAACTAAGGATTTCAATATAACTTATTTTTTTTCAAAAAAATAAAATAAGGTTAATTTATTATTGTTCTTATTTCATCAATGATCATATTAACCAAAATAGTTATCCATAAAAATCAAGAATATTTCGAAAAAATATAGTAGAATAATTCCACAAATAACCTTCTCACTAAATCATGTACTGAACTAAAGGGTTGTATTCCCATAAATGGATCTCAAAATATCCTTAATATTGTTAAACACACATCACATGAAATCTCAAAAGGGGTATCTATGAATATAGATTGATTATAAACTTTATTCATATCATCCTAAGACATGTTAGTTTTATCCCATATCAATATTGAATATCATATGTTTATATAGGTTATATTCTCTAATTCATCCTAATGGTTTTTAAATTAAATGTGAATTAACCGAAGAACATCACATGATAGTTTTAAACTAGGTGTAAAGTAAAGGTTCATTAAACAAGAACTATAATAATGCCTGAGATATAATCAACCAATAATTTTTTATTTTATTACATTTATATGAATATATTCCAAAACCATGCTCACTTTTAGTATCCAGACATGGGTGTATTTCTAGTAAAACCAAATACTCTCTACCTTACCAAAACATTAGGATGTTTTACTATACATATAATATCCCCAGAGTATGACGTGAGGATACATTCCAGAATCTATGTTTTACTAAATTTATTTCTTAGGATTTGTACTAAAATTAACATACTACCAACTACAAAAAATCTTACTTTATTAGCTTGTATTCAGTGGTATGTTTTTTACATTAACACTAGATACAAGTTATCACATCCCAAAGATCCAAATATATTAGTAGTTTTTATAAACTAGATATAAACATGATTCCATTAATAAATTGGACATATAGAAACATATCATAAGGAACATTCTAACATTATTGATATCATTCATAATATCCTTATTTGTATTATGGGGAAAGGAACAAAAATAAAGTGTTAGAACAGATACCCAATAAGGGTTTTGTAAAAAAGATACTTTCATAAGTAAATAAGGAATAAATAACATGGAAGAGTGGATAATCAAAACACATTCCATTCATTAAATAATATAATTTCATTGATAATACATGGATAATAACATGATTGAAAACACATGAAAAATAATAAAAACAATTCTTAATAAAGAAAATTCAGAATTATGGAAATTCTTGATCAAGACTTATCAAAGAAGAAATAATGAATCATACAATAAATGCCACTAAACAAAGACATTATAATTTATTTAAGGCCTTTAAGCCATGAAATTATCATTTTATAAGATGGAATACTATAAAAATCCTACTAACATGCCATGTGTAGAGACTCGAGATTTTATGTAACATTTATATTCAATTACATTTAATTTCATAGGTTAGTTAAGATAAATGTAACCCCGTGAATAAAAGAAATTTAATAAAATATTACATTAAAATAGTTTTTTTATAATATGATTAATGAATAGAAATAAAAAAGTTTTATGAACTAATAATAAATTATTTTAGATGAAATAAGTATATTTTTAGTAATGTGATTATATTATTTAAGAATACAATTTTCATTAAAATCAGTTTTAGTCCTTTTATGATTAAATAAAATAATTAATGTATAATACTATTAAAAAATATATATGATAAAATTAAATTTATTTTTTAAATAATATTTTCATAATTTTCCTAGGGTGGATTTTTTAAAGTTTTCTGAAAATATTGGTTTTTCAATGAATGGTACAATTACTGTTTTTTTGAAAACAATTATTTCATTTAATTAGTTTTCATTGATTATTTTTTTTAAATTTATAGTTAATTTATAGTATTAATAATACAATTTTTTTCATTGGAATTATTTTTATGTTCTATTTTGGAATAAATTATTTTATAATTTAGAAAACATTTTTTTCTAGAAAACGAATTTTCATCAAATTTTGAAGATTCAATATTAAATAAAATTGTACACTAATATGAATTGAATATTGATTAATAGATTCTATATAAAGTATTAAGAGGATAATTTTTTTAAAATAGTCCCCTTTTACTTTTTCTCAATATAAATATCAACCTTAGTAAATATTTATCACCTCGTTAAGGATAAAATAGGTAAACTAGGATTAATATTTTTGGATAAGACTTGAAAATTTATATATAACATTACATTATCTTATATAATTAATGATGTTCCGAAATTTCTATCCAAGTGTAAGTGATGGCCAGTTTGTGCTATTTTCTACCAATATTGACCTCTATATTAATTTAGGAAAAGAAAAAATTGTAACACTCTTAACATTATTAAATATAAATTTTTTTCATAGGGATAAATATATGACAAGATAGGTTTTAAATGTTAATATTAAATGTTAATTGATTATTTTTATAGTGTTAAATTATTTAGTGATTGAATAATTACCCTACATTCTTATACAGCACAGAAAAAGTTTTTATTCAACTAATAGAAAAGAAAAAATGACATTAAAAATAATAAAAGAAATAAATTTTTTATTAGTTATTTTATCCATGAATTTTATAGATGAAAATAATATATTTCTTATTTTTTTAATGATTTATATTTTAATTCCATATTTGTCTTGATATCTTGAAAGTCCAATTTAATGTATAGTATCAAAAATAAAAATTAATTTTATTTTATAAATAAAATAATATTTTATTAAATTATTTGAAAATAATTAAAATATTTAAAATTAAAAAAAAATATGATAATTAGTATAAAATTTTAAATATTTTCCATTTATGAAATTTTTTTACTTATATATAAAATTATAATCCTTTAAAACTAAAACAATCATTATAGTGGTAATGGTTAGATGTGGTTTACCAAAAGTTAATCTAAAATGAGAATAGTGTAAATGACCTAAGAAAACTCACAAAAATAATTTATGGGATTTATTTATAACATAACATTATAAAATTATAACATGAGTCATTTTAGATATATTATTCCATGAATGTTACTTAATAATATTTTAAAACCCTAAAAAATAAAAATTGTGCTAGTCACCTCAATTAAATATGGGCTCCTACTCCCCTAAATTATTCACACATATTTAAGAATTTATCTCAACAAAACCATGAAACAATACCTAACCAACATTAAAATACATGTTCTATAGGTTTTTTTCTTTCACAAATACCAACCCTAGGGTCCTTAATTGGATATCTAGAGAATTTATTTCAATGAATATACAATTTCATTAACCAATGACATTCTATTTACTTATTATTTTACCTCCATTAAATATATATAATTTATTATAAAATAAAAAAATTAATTACTATAAACATTCTTAAATTTTATTATGGTTATGAAATCACCATTATCCACCATCTTTTCTATCTAATGGGATGTGATAGTATTGCTCGTAAGTACGTGTGGACCACCACATCCATGTAGTGATACAATTCATTTTCCATAATCATATTTTATGGATGGTTATTATGATAGATTTAATATTTATATATTATTTTAATCCCTCATTTATTCTTCTATAATTAAAATATAAAATATAAAATCTAACTTTCCCATCAGTTGAAAAATGATAATGTCACTTGTGCGCATGTGTGGTCTACCACCTCCATGAAGCTAGGTTATTTATTCTTCATTTACACATTACATGGATTCTAATAAGGATATATTTAATGAATATGTATCATATTTATAATATAACTATTAGTTTTTCTGAATTATAATTTACATTTCATTCAATTAATCTATCAAAAATACAAAAAAAGATTCATGCATTCATACGACCAACCATCTCTATATAATATGTAATTCATTATTCTATATCTATATTTTATGGATGGTCCTATATATTTATATATTTAATATATATATAATCTATATATTAAATAATAATTTTTAAATTAAGTAACCATGAACAATTCAAATGAACTGAAATTACCAAACAAACACATACATGAAAAACAAAGCAGTTATGACTTGGAATAATGATTTTAATAATGAATTAGTAATAAATAGGGGATAATAGATTATAATAAAATAATATATGGTATAATATATATAGATATGGTTTTGAAATATATTTAAAATAAATTAATAATTATTATACTGGAGTTTCAGATCCTTACGAAAGAAGTCATACTTTAGGTAAGTGTTCTTTGACTCAATACTGATACTTTGAGACATGCTCGGTGTTTTAAAACTATTTATTTTTGTGAGGTGTATATTGTTAAATTTTAACATGTTATATATTTTATAATTCATAAATCATCGTGTTTAATGCTAAAACTAAAATTATTTGATCCATTTTTTATATTCTAATGTTAGAAAACTGAAATGTTTAATTCTATAATCTCATCATTATTTTGGGGTTTTTATATTTAAGTATCTACCGAATAAATTATTATATATTTATTTCTTAATCCCAATATATTTTTTATCATATTTTATTTTTTAAATTAAAAAATTTCCACTCAACTTTCTCTCATTATGTACTAAAGATATATGAATATTTTTTATGGAAAACCAATTTTTTCAAACTATGTCGGGAATACATTTCTTATATGATCATATTTATGATAAAATTTTAATATAATTATTATAATATTATGTAATGATTTATTAAAAACAAATTATCCTTTTTTATATTTAATAAATGTTTTTAAATGAATATTCGTTCAATTTTATGAATGATGTACTTATACCTTTTTACAAATAATGTTAAAGGAATATTTTCTTTTAATACACTAAGCAAGAATGAATTTTCCAACATCACGAACTATCGATTATTTGAAACTTATATTACATGTTTCTATGATTAGTTTTAAAAAAAAATTTCCTAATACTATATATTTTTTGGTTTATAAAGCTAATTTTCAATGTGAAATATATATTTTTTCAAAAGAATATCTTAAATGACCCTTTTTATGCTATTTGTATTCATCAAAGATGAAAAAAAAAGTTTATTTTACATATTCTCTACTAGGTATATGTAGTAATGATCAAATTAACATTATTTCCCTTTATGTTATATGATTAGTTTTACTAGGGAATGTTCTGAAATACCATATTATGTTTTTTCAATATAGATATATAGTGATTAGAATGTATTTTAATTATATTGTATTCACTATATAATGAATTCATTGAACTCATTATGTTTTATGTAGGCCGCATAATTTTATTGAACCTAAATTTATTTATAGGTCTCATGAGATAAAATAGGAATGTTATTTTTAATATGACTTAGGCATTTATGTTTTAAGAATTGGTATAAGGCATTGGTGATATGTTTTAGATGTATTGGGTTGAGGCCATAATTGTATGTTTTATATGTTCAATATTATGCATTCCAATATTATGAAATCAGTTAATGATGTCTATAGGGGTATTTAAATAGTTACAATAACTAGGGATAAGTTGCAAGTCTATGTGATAATTTATTTTTCATTATTGGACCATGATTTTTTACCATATTATTCATCATTTACATGTTATTGATTAAATGGTATGTGTTTTCAAATATTTTTCATTCTATATTGATTATTACTTATTTTATCAAGATAGAATCAATTTTATATAACCCATTCTGAGTATTTGTGATCACAATTATTATTTTTCCTTTCCTCGGGATTATAAAAATTATACTATAATTGATATGAAATGATATGATAAAGATAATAATGATATTCTCAAAGTTTTTTTAATATTTTATGTTTTTCAAATGTAGGTGAGATGGAATTATATAGATAGCCTACCAATACTAATAAAATATTCATTCCTTTGTGATGAAATCACTTGTATCGAGTAACAATGTAATAAACTAACCCACATCTTTGGCCTACCATGTTGAGGGTACACATAGTTGGTACGAGGGTATGTTATGTAATAGCCTTGGGAATTATATTTAAGAAAAAAATTAGTAGTGAGAATAACCCTATTACATAATTTTATTACAATATTAATTTTAATATTACATCGTAAAATATTTTCAAGGAATATAATATGTTGTTTTCCTTGAAAACATCCTTATCTAGATACTATAAGTGCATATGATTTTTTATAGTTGAATTTTGGGATAATCACCCCAAAAATAAATCATCAAATATATCTTGGCCATCATTTAGGTGAACACTATTTTTACCTATGCAATACACCTTATTTACATTCCCATGTTAAATTCTTTAGTTAAATTATAGTTTATTTGAGAACAATTATAATATTTTTTCATAGATGATGGCCGTGAACAAATTAGGTTAAACCAAAGGTGCCTCATATTAAAATTATGGTGTGATAATTTATAAATATATTGAATGATTTTTCATTATTAATCACTATGATTATAGTTGTCCATACTCATTTTTTTTGTTTTAAACAATAGATGGATCTAGAGGGGACTGTGTTGATGAAGATTGAAATAGATTATGGAATAACTATCATCATGATCAACCAAATAAAATAGGATTTAGATGGAATTTTTTTTATTAATTTTTAATTATATATATAATTATATGATTAAAAATATAAACTCAAGTGATATTTCTAAAACACCTAATAACAAAAAATAGAGTTTCATGAATACCATGTAGGGAATAAGATTCTGCTTCCCAAATGTTATATATTCATAATGAATCATGTTGTAAAATGTCTAAAAGGGAAAGATGTTTCTTATATAGAAATGAATGTCATAGAGTATTGAATTACTAATGAATCCAATGTCTTATATATAGGGATCTTTGGAATTATTAGAATTAACTCTAAAATCCATGTATTAACTCATAGACCAAGGAAGGTATTATGATGTAACAGTTATTTATGTGAATTTATTTAGGAGTTTATGTATTGGGATTCAATAGTTTTTTTTAAATTGTTATTTTGATGATATTATGGTTATTAGAATAAATAAAATTATAATTATTATTCCAAATTAGTATTCCATTCTAGATTTTAAATAATATGATACAAATAACTAATAAAATTATGTTGTGGAATGATCATACTTTTGGAAAATAGAAAATTATGGGAAATATAAGCCTTTACATATGCCTAACTTTAAGTGAATAATCATTTGTTGGTATAAAGAGATTATTGAAATTGATAAAGTAAATCAGATATATTGGTGACCCTAAAATTGGATTGTAATTTCATTAAATTTATTTCTGTTATCTTTTATGATGTTTATCACATTTTTGATTTATGAAATATATTAATTAGATTATGATTTTAATTGAGGAATAATTATTGAGTTAATTTATTCATTAAATATATGTTTTCATTGTGGTTTTATAGTGAATTAGGTAAATAATATGTGTCAATAGAATATTTTATCCAGGAATTTACATGCCTGTAAGGTGACTTTATGAGTTACATTATATTTTTTGGGGATAAATATTAAAGATTATCTTAAAAAGATATGTGATAAAATATTTTATCATTTTTAATGTTGAATGTGGTTAAACATATTTTAGAGGATTCATAAGGTTAACAATTTATGGAATATATTAAGTTGTTATTTTTTTTGATTCATTAATGTATTTTTTTTCATATTGCATAAATTAATCTTTCCATTTTGGTTTTGGTAAATATTTAGAGGTAGAAGGAATGACCTATTGATCTGATTATTCCTAAAAACTAATTATTCAGGTATGAAAAGTTTATCATGATTTTTGTGAGTAAGAGATGAAAGAAAAACAAAATGAAAAAATTTTGATTATAGTAGGAAAATAAATAATGTATTATTTTCTCATGTAATATATTATGATAGTAATGGAATATACCAACCCAGTATTTATTCAACTAACAGAAAAATTAAATAGCTATATATAAAAATATTAAAAAAATATTAAATTAATGAATTATTATGTTATACGAATTTCATAGATGATTTTAACATATTATGGACATGATAAAGGTTTATTTTTAAATTATATCTTTGTATCAATGCCTTTAAATTCTAATTAAATGAATATTTTCATAATTTATTTTAGTGATATTTTATAATTTTTTTATTAAATTGTTTAAAAATCATATAAATAATTAAAGAGTTAAAATAAGTTGATAATTGGTCAAACTTTAATCCCCCGGACTTTTATTAAAAAAATTTATCTTTTAAATAAAATTATATCCATTTAATATTGAAGAATTCATTACGGTAGTTAAGGTTAAAACATGTTTACTAAAGTTAATCTACAAATATATGGGTTAAAACGACAAAAAACAAGCTTAAACTAGATTAGTTGTTTTTATTTCAACATTAACATTATTTACCAGAAATATTATTCATTTAAACATATTTTTACAATGATTTAACATAATAATAATTTCAATCAATGGAAAAATAAAAGTATGCCACTCACCTATTTTATAAAAATACACCTCCCACAATCACTTATTCCAAAATTTTGAACAATTTATATCTACAAAAACATTCCAAAATTCCTCCCAAAATTCCTCATAAACATTATATAGTTGATGGTGATTCTAAAAAACCAACCCTTGGGTCCTTATGAGGATATTTAATGTTGTTTTCTCAAAAATATAAAATCACCTTAACCAATAAATTTATTTTTGACATGATATTTTAAAACCATTAAATATATTCTATTTATAATTAATTAAGAACATAATTATGATAAATAAACTTAAATTACATGATTATTATGAAATTGCAGTTATACACCATGTTTTCATCCAAAAAGGATGCAAAACTATCACTCAAGCGTACATGTGGACTATTTCCTGCACGAAGCGATGCAATTAATTTTCAATAACCAACCTCCATTAAAGATTATTATAATTATTTAATATTTATATATGTAATTAATGAAATAATTATTCTTATTGAATCATAATATAATATCTACTTTCTTACCTTCACATCCATTGAAAAACAATAACGTCGATCGTGCTCATCTGTTGACTACCACATATATGAAGTGATGTGATTCCTTATTCTTTTAAAGAAAACATGAATAGTAATAATGACATATTTAATGAATATATATGATATATATAATATAATAATTATTATTGAAAGGATAATTATTATTTACCATTCTTTTCTTCCCACTATCAAAAAGTGAAAACAATGTACAATCGTACATATGAACTACTATCTCCATGTACTGTGTAATTCATTATTCTCTCTATATTTTTTGAATAATCCAAAATACTAATATAATAAATATATATTTGATTTATTTTATAAATAAAATTATTTAAATCATATAACAATTATCAAATCATAAGTACCCAAATTATGAAACCATAACAAACATAGAAAACCATGCTTTTATCACCCAGAACTATGATTTTAATAAAGAATCATTAATAAAAATAGGATAAAAGTTTATAATTAAATAATTTTCATATGATATATGTATGAGTATGGTTTTGGTTATATTTATAATCAATATATATTTATTATATAGTAGGTTTCAATATTAATGAAGTAATTTTGTCATGAGATAAGGGTTCTTCGTCACAATATTTATTCATTGAGACATGTCAAATGTTATGCACCAATTTATGTCCATGTGGTGTTTATAATACCCCATTAAAATTTTATATCATGTATCCACATTAATTAATAGTATTTAAATTTAAAAATAAAATAATTTTTTCCAAGTGGTTTTGAATTTAAATATTCCAAAGTGGTAAGGGTTTATTTTATAATCTCATCATTTTGGGGATTATTTATGTTTAAGTCTCTGATAGTAGAAATATTTGATATTTATATAATAAAAATAATATATTTTATTCTACGTTGATTATTTCTATAAATTACTGTTTTTTCATCATATTATTTTAATGTACTATAATTACTAAAATATTGTTTTTATGGGAAACCATCTTTTTTCTACTCTTTTAAGAATCTTTTTCATCAATGTCAACATTTTCCTAATTTTTTTATTAATATCAAGTGATTTATGAAATAAATTTTTAAACATGTTTTAAATTTTAGAAAATGTTTAAAAAGGAATATTTTGGTCAATTTTATAATGAGGTACTATTTAATTTTTACCAAAAATGTTAAAGTAATATGCTTTTAACATACTCGTCATAATCATAGTTTCTCACAGTCATATCCAGTCAATTTTTTAATAATTATTTTAATATTTTCCATTAGTGTTTTCAAATAAAATATTTTTTATAATTTTCTATAAATTTTATGTTTTTAAAAGTGAATTTTAATAGGACAGGAGCAATTTCTTAAAGAATTTTTTAAATTTCCACTTTATTGTATTTCAATTGAATAAACAAATAACCTTTTTTATTTATTCTCCAATGTGGTTTTGTTATAATGATATCATCATTATTATTTCTCTAAATGGTTTATGATCAATTTGACAAGGCATAATATTTAAAATCTATACTTTGTTTTTCCAATATAGAGATATTATAATTATAAGTCAGGTTTATTGAGTTTCATTGTCTAATTGATGAATTAATTGGAATTATTATGTGATGGTAGGGTTCCACAATTACTTATCCCCTCGATGCATCATTATGAGACAAAATTGGTTTTGTATTTAGTGAAGGCAATAATCATTAATGTAAGATGTCATAGAATATGGCCTTAATATTATGTTTTAGATGTATTTGAATGAGGCGTAGGTGGTATGTTTTTTATGTCAATAATTATTATTTTTATCATTACAAAATTAGTTATTCATGTCTATTTTATTATTTTAATATTTATTATATCCATGTATATGATTCAAGTTTGTGTGATTGTTAATAAACAATTATTTGATCATTACTAATTCCATTTATATTATTCTATATGATCACGTTATTTATTAAATATCATGCATTTTTTATATATACCATGCCATAATGATTATGACTTGTATAATCAAGATAGCTTCCACTATACCTTTAGCACCCCCAGTTTCAAGTAAGTAATTCCTAATTTATGTTTTTTATGAATATAAATATTTTGGGTAATGTTTGGGAGTTTTGGATGTCTTTTGGAATGATTTTGGGTATCTTAGGGATGAGAAAGATTGGAGAATGGTTAGTACAAACCATGAAAATCCAACAGTAAATATTTGAAAGAGAGGCAGAGGCTCTTTCGAAGGCACATGGTTAGGTCCACTGTTTGGAAAACCATGAAAACACGTAAGAGTAACAATAAAAAGTCTAATAGAGGGAAAAACATATTTGGTGCATGGTTTGTCTAACCTTGTGAACCAATCATGAAAAGGCTATTGGGAGGCAATGGATAGAACGCGTTTAGTGAAAAGATGGTGTAACCGTGCAAACAAACCATGCATGATTACAAATTAGATCTTTAAAATTGGATTTAACTCAGTTTTAACCAAAAATAACCATTTTCATTATATTGAACCCTAACCCAGTTTTTATTCTTTCTATTGGATTTGGATACTTTCCCCTTCAATCCAAGAGTTATATATTTGTAAATCTTGGTGAGTTAAAGGCTGAACTCCTTGGGATGTCTCCGTTATTGGTTGTTTCCCTTATAATCACTTATATTAGATATATTGGATTCATAGATCTGATATTTTGGGTATCGATGAAAGAGGATGGATTCCAATAATGATGATATATTGTCGTGTTTATTTTAGGGAAAAAGATCTAAAGTGTTTTTTGGAGATTCTACATAGTTTTTTTTAGTTTTAGGGTTTTACTACATTTTTTCCATAACATCTTAGGCAGGTGGCCTCACTCTAGACTCCTATTGTTATAATATTAATAATTTGTTCTAATGTTTTTTAGTTTCATCATGATTTTTGTGAAATTAATGTGCAATTCACAGTAGAAACCCTCTTTAGTGATGGTTTTTAGTTTTTTTCAAATTGGTTATTGTATAAAGTTATTTATTTAATGATTTCAAATAAATGATTTAATATATGTATTTTGTTTGATATATGGAAATATGTTTTTTGGATATGTTTTAAATATTTTTTTTTTAGTAAAATTTCTAGAAATGGATTAATGTGAATGGTTTTGGCATACATGATTTTTTGGGTTCATGCTTTTGATGTCGTCCTAAATTAGAGTGTACCATTGGGGTAAAAATTGGAGTGACCCTACAAAAGGGGAATATTACATTGATGTACAATGATATTTTCCATGTAGTGAAGTCTTAGTAGATTGATGGGAAACCACTCATGAATAAGGAACCATCACTAAAGAATTCTTGTGTGGGTGTGTTGGTAAAGCCAGTAATTGGTTTTTCAAAAAGTAATATGAAATGGTTTAAATAATTTTTTTGTTTTATTCATTGTAAAATATTTTAAAGAAGAAAATATTCTAATTTTTGGAAATAAAATTTTAATTTTGTTATATATTTTCAAATTAATTGGTTTTATATAAATGTGCGAACATATTCTGTCCTAGTGGCGTGAGTAGGAAAGTCATTCAGGGAAACCCTAATTAGTTTCATTACCCAACCCTAATTTGGAATGATGGAGAATTTGAGGATATTGTTTATCAAGAGTTTCATAAAGGTAATGAATCAAATTAATTTATATTTCATTCATCATACAAGGGTAGGGATAGTGTAATTGGTGCTGGGAGATTGTTTAAAGTTGTTGAGTTGGTGTGTTTGGAGTCTTTGAGTGGTTTTTCTTGTTTTCCAAAACAGTACTCTGATATTGGTTATGGTGCAGTTTGATATTATTGTATTTTTTAGTTATTTTGAATTGTATTACATTGTTGTCATGCATCATATATTTGATATTTTTGAATGGTATACATGTTTTCTTTTTTTTCAAAGGGTAAATAATCTCATAATTTCATTGAATACCTTGTTATTCATTGCCATCCATTGGCTTCATAGGGATGTCTCCTAAGACCATATAGCATTTCTGCCTTGAATGAAGATAATGAGGAGGGGTGGGATGTTACAGGTTGTCTCATCTTTTTTTGTCCTTGACTCACAAATTAGATCAGTCTTAGTGAGTCGAAAGTTTTTGAAACAAATAGTAATTATTGTCATTCTTAGTGTTAAAATTCATTCTAGATTAGTTCAGAAGTTGGTATGGTAGAAATGGGTAATATTTTTAGTAATTTAATTTTATAGCATAAAATTTTTTTCCTACCTTTTTAAGATGAACTTCATTTCATTATGGAGTTGTGTACATATGTTTTATGGAGACACATATAGTTGTTGTAATCTCATTATCATAGGTTTATCCACTAATAATAGAATGACATTATTTTTTAAAATGAATTCCCTCTAAGAGTGAATATATCATTTTGAGTATTACTTTATGATTTTATAAAGAAAATAGTCATTTTTTGAAGGGCTGAAATAGTTTTCAAATGTCAGATTTTTAAAATGTCATGATAGTCATATTTTGAAAATGGTTAGATTTTTAGAAGTACCATAAACATTTCAAAATGTGTTAAAAATGGAAAGTGTTTATTTTGGAAAGAATTATTGTTATATATGATATGGTATGATTCAAAATTGTTATGCCTTCAGTTTTTAGAGATTCCGACTTAGGGTGTTTTTTGTATTTATAGAAAATGGAGCCTGATAGGTGTCGTAAAACCAACAGGAAAGAGATAATGAAAATGTGGTTGCACTGGAGCCTCTGGTGAAAAAATAAATGGATTAGAGTATAGTCCATGATTTACAAACAATGGATAGAGGGTATCGAAGAAATGAACAAGGGAAATTATATCATTCCATTCAGTTCTAAAAGCAGAATCCACCTATCTTTTTGGGTGATTCATATCTGGGAAATGCTGAGGTGTGGATGAATAGGATAAATCAAATTATTTATTTCCTAGGCACACTAGAAGAGAAAAAATTCATGTTTTTTTATGAATATGAAAGAGTTTCTTGAACATTAGTAGTGGAATTAAAAATTTTGAGGCTAAATTAGAACAAGTCATTCGATGAGGGGACATTGAAGAATTGTTTAACAAACAATTATATATTCGTACATTCAGAATGTTAATAACAATATACATTTTTAGCATCAATTAGAAGATCCCATAAGTGATAGAGTATATCTAAAATTTATGAATTTTGTCTACCTTTTACCAAAAGTTACTGTATGTGCATCCTTCGGGGAATATATTTATGAATCTGAGAAAAGGTTGGAGATTCTCTAAATGATTTTGTAGTTTCTATAATAGTGTATATAGAGTTTATTAATAGAGAGATAGTGGTGGAAATGTTAATCTCGTTATTTATGAGTAAAAGGAGCATGTTGATAACTATGGGATATGATGATAACTCTAATACTAGTAACAAGTGGAAGATTGACACCAATTTCCAAGGAAGTGGGATGAATTAGAATCAAACGACTGGATTTGTGAACCATTCTGCAAGTCCCATGGTTAATGTTGGATGATTCAAATGTGATTCATTCAACCACATGAAGTGAGAGTGCATGTAACCACCTAGAGAATTCTATAATTGCAACCAAATGGGGAATCATCACTAATATTATAACAATGCTCCATGGTTGGGTTTTTAGGACACTTATCATGCATCAAAAAACATCGTATGCTTTGACTGGTTGATGCTAGTAAAATACATCTAATCTGTAGAATTTTTCGCTCCATGGTGATTTTAGGAATACCGTGAATTCTTATCAAGGTAAATATAAACATTATAGTAATGAATAAAGCGTAGGGAGTAAAAAATTATATAGACTTGAGCTGGTGAGTGTGGATTATCAATCTGCGTCATTAATAGTGAGAGTTACAATTCTTTTCTTTATTCTATATTTATACAATATTTTTTTATTTTGGTTCATCCAATTTATTTATTTCATTTCATTATACGGATCAGTTGGGTTTAAATTTTGAGTTGATTCCTTCAGTATGGAAACATCAAACTCCTCTTGGTTAAAGAGAATGTCAATCCCCTATATGTAAATAATGGTACATAATAGTTGATGGAGCTGAGCTGATATGGTATTTTTCTATACATGAGATTCATGTCTATGAAATAATCATGCTTATGTATTGGCTGAAAATGTTCAAATCCCACATTTACTATGATATGTGAAAATTTAGTTTTATAATGAAGAGTGGTGTTGAGAATACCATTATAGGATAGAATAATGTAATGGAAAATACCATGACATTGATGGAAATAGTAGATAGAAGGATCTCATACTAGTTGGTAGAGTTGACTTTGGATTTGGTGGATGATATTGAGAATTCAAGTTTCCTGGTTATTGTTTATTCTCTTATGGATGTTTTTCCCATGAATTTATTAGGGTTTCCACCCAAAAGATAAGTGCAGTTTACAATTGATATCCTTCTAGGGGTATGTCATATTTCCCTTTAATTATTCAATATGAAGCCAATATAATTAGAGGAATTTAATTTTTAGCTTGAAGAGATGGAAATAAAAGGGTTCGTTTGGCCCAGCATGTCTCCATGGTAAACACATGTCTTGTATGTCAAGAAAGAGGATAGAAATATTCAGTTGTTTATGAATTATTGTAATCTTATCCATGTTATGATAAAGAATTAGTACCCACTTCCACGCTTTGATGATATTTTAGATCAATCATGGGGATCTCAATGGTTCTCTAAGATTGACTTCCAGTCAAGATATAACCCATTGTGGGTTCAGAAAGAAGATACTCAAAAGACAACTTTTATGGGTAGATATTACCATTATGAGTACGGGGAAATGAATTTTGGTCTAACATATTCTCTAGAAGAATTTATTTCTTTGGTGAATCGAATATTTCTGTGATATATGGATTCATTTGTAGTGGTGTTTTTGAATTTCATATTGGTGTATTCGAGGACAAGGACTGATCATGATGAGACTCAACAATTGTGTTGGGAATATTGCAGGATAATGGTCTATATGAAAAATTATCGAATTGTGATTTTTCGTTATAAGAGGTACATATCGTTTCCCATGTAATTTCTAAAAGAGGTGTATATATGGATCTAGAAATTATAGATAATTTTATCTCAAAAAAATCACTAAATAATGTCTTATAAATATGAAATTTCCTTGGAAAAGTTGGTTATTATTGACGGTTAGTTCATGACTTATTAGTAATAGATTCACAAATGGTAGATTCGATGAGAGATAATGATTCATTCCAATGGAATGATTAATTTCAGAAGCCATTTCATGAGATAATGGTTCTCCTAACATTATCATTGGTCTTGATATTTTTAGAATTGAGACTGTGTTACATGGTGCATTGTGATGATTTATGATATGGGTTATTATTTTTTCTCATTAAGGGAGATAATTAAGTTGCTTATGGATTGTGGCATTCATGGATTCATGAGAAGAACTAATGAAAACATGATTTGGAGTTAGTTTATGTATACTTTTATTTGATGAATTGGTGTCATTACCTCCTTGGTGAGATATTTATAGTGGTTACAGATAATAAGATCTTGAAACACATTTTCTCATAAAGGAATTTAAACCCATGATAGAGAGGATGGATGGAGTATCTCTGAATTTTTTAATTTGACATGATGTATACACAAGGTTAATGAAATTCAGTGGAAGATTCATTAAGATGAAAGCCTTATAGTTAGTTGAAACTTTAGTCTCCAGATTAGAGGTAGCTTATATAGGTCATAACCAAAATGCACATGGAATGTGAAGAAAATTTTGATGTATTGTTTATCCTTTTATTTTCATCTATTCCTAGTTTGGTTGTGACACATAAATTGGCACAAAAATGTGATTTAGAATGTGTTTCTATGAGGGTAAAACACAATGGAGTGGAACCATTGAGGGATGGAAGCTGTATAGGATTTCGGTGTAATGGATTCAAAATAATATGGTCGTACCTATGGATTTTTAGGGAAAAGATTCTTCACTCTTAAAATCATTTTAGATGTCTTGGTATCTCGGAATATAGATGATTTATAAGGAAATTAAATGAAGGTTTAGTGGATTTTCATGAAATGAAAGGTGGATGAGTTTCTTTCCAAATTCCTCAATTGTCATCATGTTAAGGTAGAACAGAAATGAAAATTAGGTATATTACAGTCTTTACCTATTCTTGATTAGATGTGGCAGTTGATAGACAAGTATTTTTTAACATGTCTTCTAAGAACAGTTTTGAAAAATGATTTCAAGTGAGAGATAGTGGATTAACTCAATAAGTCAACCCATTTCATCCCTATTCATTAATATTATATGGAAAAGGAATTTTCAAAAATATATATTCGAAAAGTGTTAAAGAGAAATGAAATGAAAATTTGAATAGTGTTCGATATAGATCCATAGTTTACCTCTCATTTTTGGAAAATACTTACAATAATCCTTTAGAAATTTATTGACAATTAGTGTGGAATATCATCCTCATATGAATGAATAATACAAATTGACGATACAAAAATATTATGAAATTATTAAGGCTTGTGTAAAAGATGTTGGTGGCTCATCGGGGGAGAACATATTGTTAGTGGAGTTTTCATATAACAACAGTTATTTGGAATCTATAAAAATGGCGATGTTTGAAGAATTGTATGTTAATCCTTGTTGTTCTCCACTCTATTGGGTGGAGATCAGTGAGTCTCCATTAGTTTGGTTGAGCATTGTCCATGTGACAATAGGGAAGATTTAGTTGACCAAGAAATTGATAGATATGGATCAGGGTTATAAAAATGATATTAAGATCATCGTCAATGGTAGTTTTTGTTCGAGATGATAGATCATGTCTTCTTGAGAATCTCTCCAAGGACTGGGCATCATAATTTTGGGAATTATGGACATTTATCTATTAGATACATTGGACCTTTTGAGATACCTGGATTGGTTTGTGAGATGGAATATGTGTTGAATATTGCCCAATGGTACAGTGCATTACATAATTTGTTTAATCTATCCTAGATGAAAAAGTATCAGCCAGATCCTATCCATGTGATTCAATGAGATCATGTTGACATGAGTCAGAATATTCATTAGTACAAGTGCCGTTGCAAATTGTGTATAGGAAATATAATGTTTTTTTTGTGGTAAAATTATTAGTCTATTTTGTGGTTTTTTGTAAAAATTGACAAATTCTAGAATAAATTTGGGAACGTGAGAAAGAAATGGTTGAGTAGTGGCCCAACTATTTCATTGAAATGTTATTTTTTTATTTTTTTGGGATGGAATGTCCAATGGTGGGGAGAATATAACACACCCAATTTAATTTATTTAAACCTTAATTTATGTATTATTATTATTTTATGTGTATGGGTAATGTTTGTTAGGTTTTGGAATATTTTTTGAATGTTTTCGAAGTATTACTAAATGTTAATTGTTTGAGCTTGGGTAGTAAAAACTATGGATATGATACAAGAATTAGTTCTAAGAGGGTTAGAGTCTCCAATATAGAAAAACAATTAGGATCACAGTTTGGCCAATCCATTTGGTCACTTAGGAGTAACAATGAAATGTAAAATAGTTGGAAAACACAATTTGTGCATTGTTTTTTGATCTGTGTATGCCAAATGTGAAAAAGATATCGGGAGGAAGTGGCTAGTGCACGGTTCACCTAACCATGTGAGCCTAATATGCAATTATATAAGTTAGATCCTAAAAAAGTAGATCTAAATATGTTTTACCCAAAATCCCCTTTTCACTATTATAAACCCTAAATATATTTTTCATCCTCCAAAAGGGTGTAGAAACATCCGCCTTCGATTCGAGGGTGATATATTGGAAAATATTGTTGTGTTGAAGGCATGATTCCTTGTTAAGTCTAAGTTCCTATTAGTTTTCCTTAGATTAAATTTTATCCCCTCTCTTGGATTTGTATATATGATACATTGGGAATAGATCTATGATTATGGATTCAAATAATGATGAGATATGAATTTGTTGATGTTATGGAAAACAATACAAGATAGCTAATTTTAGATTCAATCTGGTTTGTTGATGTTTAGTGTTTTTCTTTGTTTTCACCATAAAAACAGAGGTATGTGGATCCATTAGGGACTCCTCTAATTAGAACATTATGTCTTTGTTTCAAATTGATTTAATTTCATAAAATTGGTTGTAAAAGTGATGTGAAAATCAATGTGGAAGCCCTATTTTTGGATGGTTTTTTCTTTTTTGTAAATTGGTTGTTGTTTGAAGTTACCTTTTTAATGATTTTGTAATTATGATTTACAATATATATTTGGTTTGATTTATTTAAAAGTTCTTATGGATGTTTTTTCAATAAATATGATTTTTTGAAATGTATTCAAATGGTTTGTTTTACACGGTTTTGGAATACGTGGGTTTGTTTGCACTCATTATTTTGACATGAACCTGAATAAGGGTCATGTAACATTGGGGTACAAAGGGATGTGAATATGGATAAGGTTCTCATGACATTGTGGAACAAGGAGACTAGACACTTAGTGATCACATAGTGGATGGACGATAAAACAGTAATGAGTATAGAACTATCACTGAAGAATTCATGTGTGGGTGTGTGGGTTAATCATAGAATTGGTTTATGAAAATGGAATGTGAAATGTTTTAAATAATTGTTTGGTTTCTTTACATAGAAACTGTTTTGGTTAAGAATATTTTTTATATTTTCATATAAAATATCATATGTTTTAATGTGTATTATATAAATTAATTTTATACAAACTTTATAGCATATTCTATAGTAGTGACTTTTGTAGAGAGGTAATTTAGGAAAAAACTTAC
Source organism: Viscum album (assembly GCA_963277665.1). Classification (NCBI taxonomy): domain Eukaryota; kingdom Viridiplantae; phylum Streptophyta; class Magnoliopsida; order Santalales; family Viscaceae; genus Viscum; species Viscum album. The sequence continues at coordinate 541,275,462 of OY728156.1, forward strand.
TATGTTTCATTACTCACCTCTACTCTGTAATTATGGTTCTTTTGTAGAAATTTATTATCGAGATATAGTTAAAGGGAGGTTATCACATTTTTTTTGTTTTTTATACTTTGGAATGGATAATAAAGTTGGTCTTGGATATTTTTTGGATGTTTCTAGGTTGGTGTATTTGGGTTCTTTGAGTTGTTAGTCTTGTTTTCCACTTTGGTACTCTATTTTTGGTTATAGGAATGTTTGGTATTTTTTATTTTTGTATTACATATAGTTTTATTACATTGTTATAATGAATAATATAGTTATGGTTTGGGTATGGTATAATTTTTTTCGAATGAAAAATCACCCCCCCACCAAATGTATTTAATCCCTTGGAATTAATTTCAAAACATTAGTTCCTTGGTGATGTCACCTAAGAGAATGTATAAATTTAGCCTCGTCTCAAGATAACGAGTATGGAAGTATGTTATAATACATAACCCATGGTGGGAATTTATGTTCACAATTATTTTGTTTCATTTACCAAATATTTCCATAAGTATAATATGATTTATATATATGTATATTCTATAGATAATAGTGAGGATTATTAAATGTATGAATTTTTTTACTATGACTATTGTATTATTCAGTACATTGGGATGTGAATGCATGTATCTAATAACAATTTAATAAAATAACCACCAACTCTATGCTACTAGGGACGAGGTATTTACAACATGTCAGCTATTTTTTCCTATGACACCATTCAATTAATTGAGGAGATATATATAACTAGGTCCCAGCCATCATTTTCAAATCCTATTCATTTTATATATTTTGAATGATCAGTAAAATTCATTCTCAAACTACCTTATAAATTAATAATTTCCCATAAGGAATCCATAATATAGAACATCAATACATCATCATCATAGACCATCCATATAAATAATAAATATGGTATCATTTTATCATGTACCTAGCAACATCAATTGGTTTTCTCATAGTTTTAATACCTTTAAAAGTTTATGGGTACATTTCCTGAGGTAAAAGACCCATTTCACATTGAAATCACTTATTAAAAAATAAAAATTTAAAGAATCATATGGAAAATATTGTTATTGAAAATATTCATGTGAAATTTTAAAGGATATATCAAATCATGGATTAATCCTAGCATCGGGAAATTCATTTCATGCTGAGTAAGCTAAAATAATGATTCCATTAATATTTTTGGAAAAAGAGAAAAAATTAAATCATTCAAAAAATGAATGGAGATTAGTTTGGAAAATAATTATATAAATAAAATGATGGGTAGAAATGGAATTAAATATTCATATTAAAATAGTAAAAATATTATTGATAACATTTTTTAGATAATGTGAACATGGAAAGAAATGATTTTAAACTAAATAGAAAAAAATTTCATTCTTCCATAAAACCAATTCAGTATCTTGAGTACCTAAATGATTAAAATAAATGAAAAAATATATTTTTTTAGAAATATTCAGTGGAGAATAAAATATATAGTGTATTATAAAAAAATATCATATAATTCAATTATAAGATAATTAAACATAAGCAATCCTTAATAATGATGAGATTTTGATATAAACCATTACCACTATTGTAACATTTTATATCCTAATCCCAATGAAATAAATGAAATAACAAAATTTAAATACTATGATTATAAATAGAATAATGATATATCATATAAAATTTTAAGTATATACACTACATGAATAATGTGGTGAATATGACATATGTCTCAAAGAAAGAAAAGTGAGATAAGAAACCCTTAACACAAACTCAAATTTTTTGAAATATCTCTAACCTTTTATAAATTAAATTTAAAATTTATTATAATTATATAACAAAATAATTTACATTTTTATAATATCACATATTATCCACTTATAACATTTTAACACATATTTATTGATAATTATTTATTAAAATCATTTCTAGGTGTTAATTGTTTTGTATTTCATGGAAGTATTTTTTTAACACATTTTTCCCTTCTAATTTTATCATGATTCCATATTATTTATACGGTCAAAATTATATAAATATCATATTTAATAATTAAATATATATATTCATCCATAAAATTTGAATATATAAAAAACAATTACACCATTCATGGAGAGGGTAGGTCATACTTACACATATATGACATTTTCAATTTTCGATGAATAAAATGAAAGAATGGTAAATTAATTCAAATTTATAAAATAATTATTATATCATATATATCAAATATATTCATTAAATATACCCTTATTACTATCGGTGTATGGGGGAAATGAAAAGTGTATCACATCACTTTGTAGAGGTGGTAGTCTACACTTACACATGAGCGACATTATCCCTTTCCAATGACTTGAAAGGTAAGAAGGTAGATATGATATGTTAATTATAAGAAAAATAATTATTTTATAATTATTATATAAACCCAATAGATCAATATTTATAACCATCCATGTAAAATGGTGATGAAAAATAGATTAGATCATTACATGTAGACTATATGCCCCACTCTTGCTCGAGCGATGTTTTCACTTTCTGTAAAATGGAAAAGATGTAGAAATTAGTTATAATATAATAATAATAACATATAAATATAATTATGATAATAAAGATATTATTTTGGTATGTTTATAATATACTTAGAGGAAGTAAAATAAGAATGAAATTTGAAGGAGTTAGTAAAGATGATTAGCTATTCTTCAGTATGCATCATTTAGATCTATCTTAAAGACCCTTGGTGTGGAATTTTACAAATACCAGAACCTATAATTTGTGTCTAGGTAATGTTAGAAAATAATTTAATATGTTTTTGTCGAGATATATGGCTCAATGTTTTGTAAGAAAAGAAAGAAGGGTGTCCTTTTATAATTGAGGGTAGGGGAACTCTTATAATTATTAATGATTTAAAATAATATAAATTAAGATTCTATGAAAAATTTTACCAAATTTATATAATTTAAATATAAATTTAGGATGAGTCAAAATAAACACATATAATAATTTTTTTTAATTTTTATGGTAATAGTTTCACCCTTATCCCTTATCTTTAACCGTCAGTAATCCCTTTTAACAATTACCGCAGTAACAATGTTGGTTACTCTTTAATGGTAAATAACGGTATGAAAAAAAATTAAATTTTACTACAAGTAAAACATGGTTGATATTTTCAACAATATCCCATTTACATGGACAATGATAATATTTTTATGAAATTTAAATAATTTAAAAAAATATTTTTATTATTATAAAATATCATTAATTTCATTTTTAGGGAAATTCATTTACATCGACTTTAATTCCATCCAAATAATCATGGAATTATTACATTAAAATTTAACAAAAACAATACAATTTATATTTATCTTCATTTTTTAACATATTAATTTATAAAAAAATTAATACATTTAATTCTTTAATATCAATTATTCAATTTTTCTTTTAACTGAATAAATTTTGTTTTGGTGTCTCCTATGCATTAAAAGAAATTATTAAATTAATATAAATTAAAAATTATTTACTATGAACAAAATTAATTTATCAATTATATAAAATTTTATAATTGAACGTATAATCATTTTAACCTTATGTAAAAATTTGAGAGATATTAATGTCTAAAGAGTGACATTCTATATTTAATATTTTCATAAAATAATATAAAAGTTATAATAAAAAATGGAACCAAGTGGTAATATATTATGAATTGGATGTAAATAACTAAATTAATTTCATCTAATAGGATAATGTCAAGTGTTAAGAAAAATTTAAAGGATTATATATAAGTTTTTATCCTTTTTCACCAGTTTTACCCTTAATATGGTGAAAATTATTTTACTATGTTATTAATAATAATAATTATTTTTAAAGATACCTATTTAAAAATATTTATCATACTATTTCCAATTATATTATATTTTTTGTGTTAATTTAAATCATATAATTTTTATAATTTAATTTAAAATTAATCCCTTAAAACGTGATGAAAAATAATCTTCCATAAAAATATTTTTGAATGTGTAAAATGTTTTTCTACAACAATCTAACATATTATTTTTTAAATCGACTTTATCTTCATTACTAATAATATAAATTAACTAATTATACATTTAATACAATTTATAAAAAAATGTAACATTAGAAATGCTTTGAATGAAAAGATATTTTTCAATAAAATCAGTATTAATCACTATTCATTGAAAAATCCATCTTTTTTAAAAATTATAAAAAATTTATTCTAATATAATTATGACATGATGATTTTAAATATGAGGTTAATTTTTTAAAATACATTTTCTAAAAGTGTTTGAAATTAATAATATTATTTATTCAGAAAACACTACAAAAACCATGTTTGATGAAATATTATATTTTTAAAAAATATAATGACATAACTGAAAAAAATACTTGCATCATCTAAAACATTTATAATTTTTTAAAAAATTGGTCATTACTATTGAATTTTTCTGTGTTAATAGGTACGATATAATGGTATACTATATTATGATTCATTTAAACTTTGAGTTGTATGTATAATAATCTATCAATGCTATTAAATTATTTCAAAGATAAATATATGATAAATTCTCAAGGTGTTAAAATATTCCTATTTATAAAAAATCCCAAAATCATCATCTCATTTGGTTTTTAATAGATTACATGGTTTATCATTAAATGATCATTTATAAATTTGGAATTTTAATAGGTTATTTTACCTTAGTTTGCACCCCAAATAATTTTAATATAGTCTTTCATAGTTAGATTCCATCATCATAGGGGTATGGAAGAAACCATTCACAACAAAAAAATATAATACATGTGGAAATGATATCTTACTCTATGGATCTTACCTCATAAAATAGTCAAATTTCAAATGTGACGTTTTAGAATATTATATATCTTAGGGGTGACCGACATTCCACCTATATTGGATAAGGAAAAATTATTATATATTACTAAGTCAATGAAATATCAAAGGAATTATAAATTATTTTATTACATATTTACTTATCATCGATGGAAAATTCAAAAAAATTATGTATCTATGAAAAAACTGTTGTCCTCTATGTTTCTTGAAGAATATATACGTATCAATGAAAATTTATTACATATTTGTTAGAAATAATTACATATAAACTCTTTCTAAATGTAAGGTTTTACTATTTACATATTTTCCTCCAATTATTCATAGTTAAAATAATAATTTTTTTATATCAAAATATTTCGCATCCCTTGTTCCATATACAACATTTTCCATTTTTAATTCTATATCATTGGATAAAGCTCTTACATATCCATTTTTCAATTTATTATACATCATTCAATGGATCCTATGTATCGGCCCAATAATATTTAATATAACTTACAGAGACAATACTTCTCTAATATTTATACTCTCTAGAAGATATTACTATTAGGAATTGTTTATTATGCATGGAATGACCCCTAATATTGTTTTTCAATTAACAATAAAAACAAAAAAAATATAAATCTTTTTTGGATTTTTCCAATTCAATACTCGGTTTATGAAAACATAAATAATAATAATTTAGTAAATTTAAATGTAATTTTAAATATTCCAATAAATTAAAATTTAATATATTAATTTTTTTAAAACAATCCTATAAATAAGAAAACAATTAAAAACTGGTGACTAATCTATTTTTTAAATAAGTTCCAATGTACACTTAGAAAATAAATATTTAATAATAATACATAAAAATAAAAAATGGTGAGAATAAAATAATTGAATTATAATGTTAAAAATTGAAAATATATACTATCTCAATTCTCCAAGACTAAATAACTTCATTCCTATGAAACCATTTATAAATAAGTTCAAAATAATATTTCAAAGAACATTTGGTAACACAATTTAATTCTTATACCCTTGAAAATATCATTCAACTTAAATGGTATCAAATCCATAGTTCCTTACAATTCATAAAAATATTTTTAATCCGTTACTTATCCCCATGTGCATTTTTTTTCTAACTTTACAAAAATTTAACTATTTCAACATTCAAAATTTTATATGTATTTTTGAACATTCTCAAGAACATGAATGATTTATATTGGGATATTATTCTCCCAAAATCTTAACTTTGTAGAGCCATAAAGATGAATTAATGAGGATTAATTTACATGGTTTGTTCTGTTTTTAATGGTGGTAGGATTTAATATTATTTTTTTGGTATAATGTGGTGGTTTTACACTTTAATGAACCATGATTGATTAAAAAATTTTGTCAATTAATGAACATTCCTCACTCAACACCGTTTCATGTGATTCTAACAACCCAAAAATATTCCTTATTGGAGGTCTGTATTGTAGCATTGGAATGGTAATGATAAAGACATAATAGGGGGAGGTGTGAATTCTGTCCTTTTTAAAAGACATGGAAAATTTGAAACATACCTCTTGAAATGAAGTAAAAATTAGGAATAAAAAAAATAATGGGTAGGAAATTTTATTTTACCTGAAATTTCATTTTATTTTTAGGTTTCAAATTATATACATCATATATGTATTCTATATAATTTCTAACTGATAATGTTTTATAAATTTAAACTGTTAGATATGCATTGATCATGACATCATAGTTTGGTAGTACACCACTAACACATTCAAAAATTGTTTTTTATCTTTTTTGTACAAGAATAAACATCTTCCACTCCAAAGAACTTGTTGCACGCACCAAAATGTTTTCAATTTTTTTACTATTTCTCTTTCAGTTGGCGCTTACTCTTTACGAGAGTTCCAAGATTTGATGACCTTTAACCCTAGAACTTGTTCAGATGTATCTCCTCCTCCTCTTAATGCCTCATGTCCTCCCCCTCAATCCAGTGTCCTATTATATCCTTCAATGTGGCTCTGTGTAACTCGATATTCGATCCCTCTCCTCCCCACTTCCTGGAAATCCTCATACCCCCTTCGGTGGTTTCGAGGGTTTTATCCTACATAGCCCTAGATGTCCCTACCTCAACCATCAATATGTTGGTTGCATCTCTCAAATGTACCTTAATTGCATGGTTCATCATAGAGAAGACTCTACGACCTGTTTTTTAGAAATTTTTGGACTCTTGGGGTTTGATAGACCTAGTTATAATTTCTTCGGTGCATCCCAACTCTTTCTATGTGGTCTTGGCCTCAGAGTCTTACATTGTGTAGGCATGATGAAATTTTCCTCAATAAACGTTTATATGGAGATTTAATTTATCTTGTGTTCACTGGAGTCCCATAAGGACAGGGATGGTCTATGTATTGTTGTGTGGATAAGTCTCACAGGGCTTCCTCTACCATTCCAGAACAGAACTATTCTTACGGCATTATAGACTCTTTAAGTGGATTTCTATTTGGGGATGATTGGACCTAATGATGTGATACTATTTTGGATCCTCACATATTTGTATATACAGACATATCCTTTCCTCGGGAAGACTGTATCTCCCTATGGGTGTAAGATCTCTTCGTCTGGGTTCAAGATCTTGTCTATCCAGTGACTCCAAGGTATTACTTCTTATGAAGGATTAAAGGCCAATATGTGTAGGTGTGAAGTAAAAGATCCCAAGGAGAATGATTACATAGTTTGACATGGGCGGCTTCATAATATTCTCACTCCAGTAACAACGATCATTTTCCTCTTCCAGTTATAGATCAGATAGTCGAAGTTGATCATGGAACATAGTCCTTTTTCCAATATGTTTCTCCTACTATAGGTTTGGAACTGTCTCTCTCTATTTTTTTAGGCGAGGATGGCCTAGCAGGCTTGGTTATGGTTTTTTTCTAAGATCCCACCTTTCCATGTTCTAGAAGATATCTTCTCTTTCATTTGGTTCCTCCAACAACATTTTAGCGTTGCCTATGATGTGAAGAGGGACATAATCCTGTTGATCACCATCAAAAGTCTATTCCCCATCTCTCATCCCCTATATGACCTTTAAATCCTTTCATATTGAAATATTGGTTATCCAGGATCCCCCATTTGATGAGAGCTAACCCCCTCCCCTTTCTCCTCCCATAGTTCCACTTCCAGTAGAGGATCATGAAACACTTCAGATCATAGGGCCTATCTCTATGGGACCTCTGTTAACAGTCACCCAGAATGCGTACATTCATTCTCTACCCAATGGGAGGAAGGGGTTGAGGGTTGGTCTATAACCCTTATCCACCCCTCCATATACACTTCTCTCTACGTAACCTACAAGAATATACACAAGATCTATATTGAAACAGATATGATAGTCCCCCCCAACCAGAAAAAGCTCAAAATGGTTGGGGCCAAATCCAGACCACATCCTTTTTAAATAGACCATATCTTCATCTGGAACTCCTAGGGCCTTAGTTCTTGGGTTATGAAATATTACATAGCTTTGGAGATCAAAAATTATAGGGCATATATATTTACTATAATTGAGCACAAAAAATCAATCCAAAATCAAGGAGTTTGTATGAAGAATGATTTTTCATGAGGGAATGCATGCTAATTCCATGAACTGCAACATCTAGGTATTTTTTCTTATGAAAATCAGAATGTATATGGTTCAGGAAGATGGGAAGTTTATATGTATGAAAGGGACATATTCCTCCAGGTTTCTCCTCAATTCACTAATCTATGTTAGTTGTGATAGCCACAAAATAGAATTGATATGGAAGGGTCAGAACGAGTTTGATCTATGAGATCATCCATGGATTGTCGGAGGGGATTTAAACATTATAGCTAACCCATTGGAGTAGAATGGTATAGGGAGCTACCAATAGAAGGAATGTCTTGAATTTTCTCAGTTCAAGGCAAGAAATGGTCTCATGGACATGGGATATAATGGAGATCGCTTTACATGGTGCAACAATAAAAACATAGGTCGGTGTTTAGGGATTTTTCTTGATTGATGCTTGACAAATATCTATGACATCTCAGCCAACATGAGATCCAAGGTTAATCATCTGGTCTGGGGTATCTCTATTCATTCACAACTCTTATTTTACATATCTTCTAGGTAGAATAATTGTGATAGATTCAGGTTCTACCAAATGTGGACCTCTTTACTTGGTTATCAGCAAGCTTTGTAGGATTCCTAAAAGGCTCCATCATAGGGGAATGAATGGATTGGTTTACATAATAAATTGAGGAATCTAAAAAATGATCTCCATTAATGGGTTATAAATATTCCTCCCAATGATGATAATATGGATTCAATTGCAAAGGATATTGATAGTCTGGAATCAATCCTTGAAGATGTATGGAGTGATGTGGATTTTTATGAACTCTCCTTCAAAAAAGATAGTTCGGGGGATATGCTTCTTAGTTAAGAACACATTTCTTGGGAGAAATCAAGGAACAAATATATACATGATAGTGAAAAAAATACTAATTTCTTTCATACCAGCAATATAGAGAATTAGTTTCTAGCCAAACCCAACATCTTATTAGAGGGTGTCCCTTTTATAGGGGACTGAGATATTGTTGAGAGCATGACACACTAATTTTTTCATATATCTCAATATTGGTCCCAACCCACAAATTCCTCATGGATATCCAATAGGGCATGCTAAGAATTTGTTTTTGATCCAGAACCTTATTACAGAACACAACAATATGCTGATAGAAGCATCACCAGAGGATACATAAGTCTATAAGTCCATGCTTAGCCTTGATCCTAAGAGTTCCCAAAGGGATGATAGCTTCCATAGATCATTTTAAAAAGATTATTGTTTTTTTATTTTGAAATAAATGGTTAGGTCCATTAACTATTTTTTTCAGGGGGAAGCATACTGCAAGTAGCTTATGATACATCTCTTCTCCTCATACCAAAAACCAATCCCCCTACTCTCTCCCTCTCTCTCAATACAGGCTAGTGATTCTGTCTAATTTCCCCTTCCATATTCTGGAAAGCATCATTAACAGAAGGTTGTCAATGTACCTCGCATAATGGATTTCCCTTGATCAACATGGGTTCTTGAAGGGTCATTCTATTCAATGGTCCATTGAATTGGCTCAATAATTGATTAGAGATATTAACCTATATACATGTGGATCCAAATCGCTATCAAATTGGTCATGAATAAATCATATGAAAGAATCAAGTGGGGCTTTATCAATAATGTACAAATATGTGTGATATTCTCCCCTTGTTCCCCGAATCTTGTTTTCAGGTGCATTGGTTCCTCAGGGATGGATGCCTCCTTTATTGGGAAAACTCATGGCTTGTTTAAGGCTACTTGTTGGGTAAGAATAAGTGACCCTATATCTATGAATATCATTATCATCACCCAAGATAATCTCAACCATATTATTAATAAGATCTTCATCAATGGATATATTATTCTCTATCTTACCAGATCAACTACCCCTATTTCCCACCTCATGTTTGAAGAAGATGCCATTGTTTTTAGGAATTCCTGAAATAAATAAATGTTATTCTTCCAAAAAATATTTTATGGTTATTTTAACTTGAGTAGGAAGGTTATCAACAAATCCAAGAGTAGTCTATACCTCTCAAATAGATATACACCCAGTGAGGTCTCCTCCTTGTGCTAAATACTTAACATTCAGAGAGGTAGTTTCCCAATAGAGTACCTAGGATCCCCTATATCATCAGGAATAATTTGAGTTTGGGGCTTTGATTACAATGTGAATAAGACCAAGAGATGATTTATTAACTGAAAAATTCATTATCTTCATTTTGGGGGTCGTATTTCATTGGTTAATAGCATTTATTGGCTATTCCCATTCATGCTATGGCATCCATCAAGGTTTTTATGGGAATTGTAACTTCCATCGAGAGGATCCTGGAATGTTTTATTTGGGATTCACTATCCTAGGGTGAGCTCCATTGTGTTTCCGTGTCTAGACTGGAGAAAACCACTTAGGGAGGAGGGATCAACATCAAGAGCCTTCATGATACTTTACATGGCATGCATTGTAAGCTGGTGTGGGAGGATTTAGAAGGGCATAACCTGTGGGGGAAGGATCATGTCCACTAGATTAAATGAAGATGCAGGTGAACATTGCTGCCAAATATCCCTAATCTAGTCCATGATCTTGGACCTCATGATAACCCTACAGTCCCTCACTTGGTGGATTGTAGGGAAATGTGGCATATATTTCTGGCACCACAACTGGGTAGTATTAAAAATTGGCTTACTGGGGTGCCCAACTCATGTTATATCCATCAGAGAGTTTAGTAGGTGCCCATCATTTATCAGGTCTATCCTAGATGAACATTAACAAGAAAAATTTGATCTCATTGAGTTGAACTCTGAACCAGAAAAGTGTTTCTTTACCTGATCTTCCACCAGGTCCTTCTATACAGGATATTTCTACATGATGGCATCGTCTTGAGTCCTTCATGATATATGAAAAAAGTTATTTTGGTGCAAAATGTTCCCTAATAAGTATAACATTCTTTCATAGAGAATATGAAATCATGTCATACATGTAGGTGAGAACAAACAAATATATGGTATTTACCTTCCCTCAAGGTGAACCTATTGTAAAAGCCACAATTATGATGTTTTGAAAAATATATTTTTTGAAGGATATTAGGTGTACATAATCTAGAGTTTCTTTGGGGAGGTTATGGGTTTCTCTATTCAGGGTCTTTCTGATACCCCTTCCCTAGAATGTTGGTTTCACAAAGTGACTACTGCTGGGTCAGAAGGGGTTGCTTAGGTCATCATCTTAATTAATGAGAGTTTGTACATATGGAAAGAAAGGAACAACAATCTCCATGAGGGAACCCATACCATAGAATGGGATCCCAATTTTAGAACAAGGAATCTGATCATTTACCTGGTAAGGCTTAAAAAAATTGGTGTGATTCTCCCAACCCAAGTCCACTCCTTGTGAGGTTTCATATACACCACATCTATCATAATGCCTCCCAAGGGCACTGGGGGCGATGGATTCCTCCCCTCAATGGACTGAAATTAGGGACCCATGGCTTCTATATATCAGGAGACATGAAAGGTAGGGGAAGTTCATCACTCAAGAGGATTGCTCATCATAGCCTTTTATGATCAATTTTGATTTAGAAATTCCCATTAGGTTGAAGTCAAGTTTATTCTTACTAGTTTGAATCTTTGTTTCTAATGTAAAATTTCTCTAATATAAGTTGAAACTGATTCCATAATTCTCTGCAATTCCTTGCACATCACCGGATCAATCACATTGTCCATTTCTTATATAGCAAAATAGTGTAGAATCCTCCGCAATAGTAGTATCCACATGAATCAAACCTAGTGAAATAGTAATAGGGTTTTGGATCATCTTGAATCCATGATGTTCCAAGAATCCAATATCTTTTTCTTTGATATCATAAACTCTTTGATCCCATAGGGGATTAACCGAGTTAGATGGGATTTCATCGGACTGCATTACGTTAGACCCACTAGGTCCGCACTATTTTCTTAATTATTATCTCCATTGATTCTTTATTAATATATAAATGAATAAATTATAAGCACTATGATGTTGTACTGGAATAAAAAACTAATTTTGATGTATGAAACTATCATGAAGTTTGAAATATATCGCTAAATTCTTAATTTCAATATGTAGTATTATGACATATTCTATTATTTACCATTCAAATAACGATAATAATATACACTGAATCACTTGTATCCTATAAGATGTTTAAATTTATCTTTAATATAAAAAATTCAAATCACACACAATTGGTTTTATGAATCAGTCAACTATTTCATGGGGAAAATTTAAATTTTGAATAGAAATATTGGGTGCTAGAATAGAAAAAACTCTCCCAATAGAACTACTAATAGGTTTCCATTTATTTTTTTATTTATTACTTATAATTATATTTTTATTTGGATAGTATTTGACTATTTTTTATGAAATAAATCATTGGCTAATATTTTTTTTTAAATCCATCAGATTTAGAGTTCAACTGATGGAAACAGCTTGAAAAGGCTCGTTTTAAATTATCCTTTTTGAAATGAAAGTAATGAATCTAATAACTAAAATAGATATAGAGATGAGAGATTCATTGATATTGGTAAAAATATAAAAATATTTTTAATATTTTAATAAATTTTTGCTTTATTTAAACTAACATTACATTTCCTTTTCACATTAGGACCATGATGAGATTGGTTTCCTTCATATTTGAACAATTTCCAATCAATGTTTTTGTTATTTATTGATGTAAAAAAATTAAAACATGAACAACTATAACCGTTCATCAAAAAAACACCTACAATGCTATTTTAATAAATGAAAATAAAAATTACATTAGAATTTTTTATCACAAATTTGATGAAATTCAGGTAATACTGATTTCAAATTCATAAATTGAATTTACTAAAAAATACCCAAAAACATTATTCTTTTTATAATTAAAATATACGAGTATAAGAGTCGTAGATATTTCAAAAAACTAAAATAATTAGGTACCATTTCGTTCAATTTTTCAATTGGATTTATATAAAAATAAATACCACTGTATTTCAGTATTCCTTTTATACATACATCAGTTGAGAAGAATAAGGATGTATATTTATGAGTAAGTTTCAAAAATGATTTTAGATTTGTTACATCATCCAAAAATATTTTATCTAATCATATTTATATCTATAAGAGTGATTAATTTTTATTTCTGTTATATAATTAGAACTCAAAATATTCATTTTTTTAATTCCATATTTTAAATGTTTAAAAAATGAAATTCATTTTTTCTTTTTAATTGGCTATTTTTAAAAATTTTATTTCTGATTCTAATATTTTAGCTATCATAATTATTTGAAATTTTTTATTTTAACTCTATTGTCTACATAGAAATACATATTACATGATTTTAATGGTCTAGATGAGGTGCTATGTGATATTATATTGTCTCAATACTCCCAAAATACAAGAAGACGTGAAAATTCACTAAAAACCTGTATGAAGGAAAAAATAAAAATGAAGACTAAAAAATTGGTTGAAATATTGTTATTCTACAACAAAGTAATATTGAATTATGATTTTTTACTTTAATTTTTAATTTATTTTCTGAATTTTTATTTATGTTAGAAATAGTATCAAACATTAATGTTTAATTAACTATTATTTAAATGGGTCATTTTTTATAGGTTAATAATTTTCTATATGTGTTACAAATCCAATGCACATATTCCAATTTTCCCAGTTTTTTCAGCACATTTTATGTACATGAAAAAATAGAAATAATTTTCCATGTCTATATTAAGATAGATGAATAAATTTTTGGAGGATCTATATACCTATTAAATATTAGTAAAATATCCATCCATATTCATTGGTTTTACATATTTTTAAATAAATATACATATTTATATATCCTACAAAAATGTTTAGACGTTGAGTATTAACATGTATATTATATCAAATAATTTCAGTTTTCATCTTCTACTGATCCCTTTGGTAATCCATTTGTCTCCACGTGGACATGAAACTTCCTAGAAATGCTTCAAAATTCAGTTAAACACAATACCATTAACATCATACTTTTCATTGGCATATATAACTATCAAGGAGAATTTGATGTTATATATATACTGGTTTTTTAAATAACTGAAATATTTCTTTTGGGTTTTGAATACATTCTTATTCCCTAAACAACCATAAGCATTTCCAATTTCTTATAGAATATTCACATTACTTGACAACCCCATTTACCAGTAGTGAACATTTTCTGGCATATAGGTATAAGTATAATGTAAATTTCACTTTAAATTTTTTAAAATATATAGAGTCACTTATTTTGTGAAAACATGGTGTATTGCTACTCTGTATTCTGGCTCCCTCTTTTATTTTTCATTCATAATATTTACAATTAAAAATATCGAGGTGGGGTAGGTCCTTCCTCCTTGAGTAGTGTAGGTACTTTTCAATAAGATGTATTAATATGTTTTGAGTTGAAAATTGTTATATATAATTTCTGAATTACAAATGTCATTATTTCCTTTACATTATGATTATTTATGATCAATAACTGTAGTAGAAGTTTTTAAAAAGTGGAATAATGAATTCCTGAACTAAATAGTGTTATTATCACATTATATAATGTTTTTAGAGACAAATTTATGTAAAAAAATATCTTATTGGTAAAATACATTTCCTTTTGTTAAAAAATACCCTTCTATCAAACAAAAAATGTATTCAATTAGTGGAGTAATGTATTCCAAAACTCAAAATTTTTATAATAAATTTTCATGATGTTTTGTAAAACATAGTCCTATGTTAACAAAAACATCCTTCTATTAAAAAACACAGCCTTATGATGACAAACATTGCCTTATATAAAACAAAAACTTATATTAACAAATCTAATGTAATAGTTCTTTTGTTTTTGAATGATCTCTTTTATGATAACATTTAAATTTTGGATTTCCAAATATTAATATACATTAATCTTTAATAATATTTTTAAACATTATTTTAAATGCTGAAAAACATATTGTATGACTTTGAATATGAATATTCAGTACAATGTGAAATAATTATTGGTTCACAATATACAACTTCAAGTGACTTTATATGAATGATATAATTATAAAAATACTTACACCAATATTTCTATTATAAAAACATATCAACTTTTAAACATCATTATTTATAATTTATATTTTTTTATTTTTTCCATATTTATTTTTAAAACTAATTTCTAATAATTTGGTTATCATCACTTTTATTTATTTTTAAAAACAATGTTTTCAAGAATTTTACTTGAAATTTATGTTATTTTGTGGTTTTTATTTTAAATAAATTATGGGTCTTTATTTTATTTGAGATATTAGTTTATTTTAATTCTATAAATGGTGAATTGACATGTATTAGTTTTTTATTCATTATATCAATTATTTTATTTTCCTAATATATTCTATGGGTAATATTTATTATATGTTTACTATAATATGTTATGTTTTTTCTAATCGAACCTTTTATTATATAAGATGTTCATTCAGTGTTTCATTTGAGGATTGTATGGACTCAAATATCTTTATAATTATCAAAATGATATTAATTTGATATATATATATATATGAATAATGGTATCATTAATGTAATTGAATTATCCATGAAAAAATAATGTTTTATTCCTTATAAATTATTCAAAATGTTTTCTTCTATATTTACGATGTCTCATGGATTCATTAATTTGAATTTAATTATTATGTACAAATTATTTACGACCTAAATAAATTCAATATTAATATGTATTATTATGTTTTCAAAATAGTATTATATTATTGAAAAAATAATTTATTTATAGAATCATGTGAATGCATGATAGAAGTACTATTTAAGAAGAAAACTCAGTAATTGATGATTCCCATTTTAGGGAGATGATTTATGCTTGGATTTTTTCTAAAATTTGAAAAGATTATTCTAAATATGAGTGACAATTATCATAATTTTATAATAAATGGTTTTAAGGTGAGAAAATTATATTTTTTTAAGGATAAAATCTATTAGGATGTATTCCATGAAGGGGTGAATATGTTCACCTTTTATCCATGAAGGGAAGACTAGTTTCGGAAACACGTTTACATTTTTCAATAATTCCAAGGAGCAATTCAAGAACCCATGGCTCAAAAATGGAAAAAAGTTGGGTAAATGAGTATTTTTTAATTGAAATATAAAATAATCAATCCTATTAAGGTTTTTAAATTATTTTAGTACTCTTACAATATGATAAACTCAATTTACCCATTTTACTGTTACTTTTGTAATTAATTTATAATCGTAATACAATTTTTATTGAAAATTATTATGAGTGGGAATTTTATCTAATTTAATAGTTATAATTCTGAATTTTATAATTTATTTTATAAAATAAAATTTCAAAATGTGTAAAAAATTACATTTAAAATGAATATTCTTAATCATGTAAATCAATTTTTAGAGAAACAACGTTTTTTATGATTTAAAATTATATATAAAGTAAAATTATGTTGGCTATTGATTTTAGTAGAATAAATTTAGTTGTTATAGAGGAAATAAATATTGTGTGTCTTTCAAGGAAATATAAAACTCAATCAACCTTGAAAATACGTGATTTAGTGGAAAGATTAAAAAATGTATTTTATGTTAAAGTAATCGGCTAATTTTCTCCAAAAAAGGTTTACATAAGGTATATAGGTTTAAAAAAATTGTAACATATATAATTGTATTCCTTAAATTCATATTTGATTACTTAAAATGATTTATGAACTTATAGGCCATTCATATGTTATAGTAATGTCATACAAATTACATGATTCATGAAAACAATAATTTGGACTAAAAAATAACATTTTTATAAAAATAACAATTTATTATATTAATCTATGTTATATATGAGGAATTCAAAAATATAACTAGTTTGTTCAATATAAAATTTTAAATTTTAAATTTTAAATAATGTATTGAATAAAGGATCTTTAAAGTTTATGTATTTGAAAAAGTTCATGATACTATATTCACCAATTACATATGATTCTGAGGTTTAAATTTATATGCCCTTAAATAATTTCATCCTTGAAATTTGGATATATATTATCTATTTAATATGTTTTTATACTATTTTTTATTTATTCATAATTATCTCATGTTTCCTATTCTAATTTTTATTTCCTCCAAAGGACATTCACCAAATGAGTTGTTTGATTATGTAATAATTTCTCCCTCATGTCAAGAATCTTGAAAGAATGTTTATTATAATAAAATTAAGGATAAAAATCTAACCACGTATATCTGATCACATGTGTTTGGTCAATATTTTATTTCCTTAGTAATAAGGCATGGAAGAAAACATGTACTTTATAAAGGTTGGGAGGCATAACCAATTATCAAGCTACAAAACTAATTATTTCTAATAATAATAAATGCCTAATATACCTAGGACTTAATGTTACCTTTATTAAAAATCCTAAGTAGACTTCCATAGTGAATCCTTCAACAACAAATGGTCCCTAATTTGAAATTACAACTATTTAGTTTTATTATCAATATAGATCTAATGTTAGTTTTGGGATTATATAATGTGATCGTAATAATACATACATTAATAGTCATCACCGCCATAATATCTAGGCCATATAACCTTGTTTCTCCACCCTATTCCAAATATTTTGGGGGTGTGACACCTATACCTATAAAATTATTTGTATATTTCTATCTTGATGATCGAATGAAATAAATTATTGTATGAAAATTACAATAAATGTAGATTCTGATCTCGCATATCATAAAATTCAAGAGAAAATAAGATCAACATATCATCCAATATATAGATGTCTGTTTTATACATCCCACTAGTATAGGAAAAATAGGAACTACTTAAATGTATATCAATGTTTATATCCCTTTGAACACTCTTCCAGAATTTTTATGTGAGCCAAGGGTCACTGTCACATACAATGGATAGAGGTTCCCTATGATACCTTTTGATTTCATTAACATATTGTTGGTAATGGTAATAAATGTGTAGATATTCTATTATTTATATAAAATAAAAAATATATAGTAAGAGGGTAAATGATAAACCATATAGAATAATACATTATTGTAGTCTTTGAAATTTTAGGGAAATGTTTATGGTAACATTTTTCTTTTCTTTTATAGGTACATATAGAGGTTGCATGACTCCCTTATTATTTTTCATTAATACATTACCTATTGGAATTTTAATCATCTTAACACATAATCCACAATTTCTTTCTTCATATCATCTCGCTCTAAATGTTCTCTTAAACCCCTTGACATCTTTTTACTACTTGAATGTATAGAGAAATTTGAGGTTTGTGCTTTATCTAGTAGTTCCCTTTCAAGTTGTGGTACGAATAAAACAGAAGACCTCTTTACAAACATAAACATTCCATATCTTTATATTACATCAATCAATTTTTACATCAACCACTACTTTAATCATCTGTTTTTAGTTCTCATCATCCTACTATGACTTATATATACTTTGTAGTTTGGATGATTTAAAAATTGTTTGAAAAATGAATTATGGCACCATTTTTTTAGAAAATACAATATCGATATTTACCATATCACTATATATATGATCTGTATTAATCCTCTTCATGGTTATAAAACCATGTTCTATTAGAATCAATACATTACCACCTTTTTTTCTTCCAAGGGAGGTAGTGTAATGGGAATCAATAATCCTTCATTAGTACTAACCATATTCGTTTCATTGTATTGAGAACATTATAAGAGAATATATACTATATACTCTTATGGTCTACAAATATCTTTCATCTTTATCCATATAGGTGGTTCCTAGATTTTTTCAAAGAAAATATTTTAGCATCCATATAATGGTTATGAGTTGGATAGTTTTGTTCATGGATTTTTAATGTAAATGATGAATAAGAAATAACACAATCACTATGGAAAATGACACAACCAAGTTCTTTATATAATGAATCACTATAAATTAAATATCCATTTTACCTATTTGTAGAATTTAAACTTTACAATTATTTATTCTCCACATCGGTTCTTCAAAACATTCCTTACATTACCTTAGACATGTGAAGTTATCCCCTTTATGTGGTAACTTGTTTGAAGGGTTTTCCAACCAGAAGAAAACATGGAAAACCAATTATAGTAATCTATTAAGGCCACGAAACATTAGATATTTGTCAATTTCACCAATTTAGGACATTCTTTTACTATGTTTTTATTTTATGGTTCAATCGTTATACCATCCTGGGAGGAAATATGTCCATGAAATGAAATTCCATTGAACCAAAGTTCAAAATTACTAAAATTACCATATAATACATTTTATCTAAGGGCCCCTATATTTATTTATAGACATGTATAATTCATTTCAAAACTCTTATAGTAGGTCAAGATATATTCAATGAATTCTATAATAAATTTGTCAATATACTCCTTGAATAATCTCTTTATCATATCCATAAAGATATAAGGTGAATTATCCAATCTAAAAGAAATTACAATAAAATCATAATGTCTTTACCATTCTTGAAATGGAATCATTAATATATTATCATTCTTTAGCTTAAACTTATATTAACCAGAGTGGAGATCGGTCTTTGAAAACTATTTCAGTCCTTGAATTTGATAAAATAATTCATAAATATGCGAATAAGGATAAATATTCTTTATAGTGAATATTTTGATCACCTATAATTGATGCACAATCTCAAAAAAGAATCCTTATTTTTACTTGAATAAAATAGAGTCACATTATGGTTAAAAAATAATGAATATAAAAACCTTTTCATTCAACTCGTGAAGATATTAATTTTACTAAAATAACTACCCCGACGTTATTCTATAATGAGATTTAGTTGTGGGTCTTGCATTAGGAATGCGTTCAGTATGCTCTGGTGGAAGACTATGTAATTCTTTTAGATACTAACAAATGAAATTTTATACAATGGTTAAATTATCTACACTTAGGATACCTTTCTCATAAATATATTTCTCTTAATCATTCTTTTTACCTATAATTTAATTCACAATATCTATTTTTGGAGGATATAAAAATGGTTTAAATGATTATGTTTCACCTCTAAATTCTAGATATTCATATTCACCTTTGGTAATCATACTATCATTCTCTTTGAAATAATTTTTAAATTATAATTTAAATTATAATCCAATCCAATTATCTTATCAATATATATTATATCTATATTTACATGGTTAAAAAATCGGGGATTCTTGGGAATAATAATTTGAACTTCCTTCAATAAATTTGTTTTTATAGTACACTATAACGTGTCTTAATTAATAACATTATTCTAAGGTTTCTTCTAAAATATATATTTTTTTATAGATAATATTAAAGATAAAAAGAGTGGGAAGATCCATAATCAAATGAAAAAATAGTTAATGTTGATTAAATGGTCAAATTACACATCAACATATCTATAGGAACATCGACTTTGGTAGTGGTAGCTGAATAAAATATTCCTTTTAGCCTTTTACATTTCAAAGGATAATGTAATTGATGTTTATAGAATTGGTTCATGTAATGTTCCTTATCCCTAAATTTATATCATTAAGAATCACCATATTCTACCTTTCCCTTGCATTGATGATATTAGTGGCCTTTTTCTCTATACTTGTATAATACTCAAGTTCCATTCTTTCAAGAAGAATGGTGTTTTTTCCTTGAGTTTTCACATGTGGGAAATCACATCCTTCCTTTATTTACTTCGTTTTAATTATTCATCCCATGGTTCCTAGTTTACCTATTCCTCTACTAATTTCCATTGAATTTATATGTCCAATAGTAATACATTTATATCATGATGGTTCTTGGGTTTATAAAATTTAATGAAAAGGTATGAGAGACCATTATACATTTAAGGCCCATCATTATCCCATAAAATAAATGATCAGTTCTGATTTTTGGTATACATAAATAGTATTTAGTGTGCCTTTTTAATTTTTGTTAGTTAACATAATCATAAAAAAACACCCTCCTACTTTTTCCTAATATCAAGGAACTACCTTTCCATTCCTACTCATTGACCATGAGGAAATTATTTTTTATAAAATAACCCCTAAAAAGTCCTCAATTACATTTATTTGATCACATTATCCACTTTAGTTTTTTTAATTTGTAACCACCATTGGTCCGCATGTCCCTATTGATGATTGACCACAATGATGATATTTTTTCTTTTACTACTACCCAAAGAAATAAAATATTTTATAGGGACTTGATCCATTGTTAAAATTCAAAATTATTATTAGTTATACTAAATTATGGATAATATTTTCACATGAAGTTATCTAACATTGTTATAATATATTTTTGATCAGTAGGATGGACTATTAGATAAATATTATTTTGAAAAACCTGGATCAAATTCCCCAATATGTTTATGAACTAATTAGACTTGACTCGATATTCATTAACTTGTTCATGGGGAATATCCTTGAATTGAATATGAAAATTGATTTAGTTACCATTACTCTTATTATTCATCATGTTTTTGTGACTGAATAAACATAATTGACTCATATCATTGATTTGTAAAATAGAATTATTATTATGTTTTCTAGACTGTTCCCTAGAACCATGTGGTATTTTCATAGAACATGTTTCGTATTTTTTAACTAAATTCAATCCCCAAAGAAGCTACTAAAAATCAAATAACTCTCACTGTAATATACCATACTCTATGAACTAATATCCTATAGTTATATTTAATAATTCATTATAATATACAAGAGTTCCTAAGGGATTGAATAACTTAGTTGTATTGGAAGACAAAATATATATATACATTACAATTTGAAAACAAAATATGTAATATGAATATATTATGAGAACATGATAATCCATCCCATTATATCCCTAAAAATTAAAAATAGTCCTTTTCTAGGTTTCTTGGGGAACATATTACAAATAAGTGTGAGCTTAGATACTCTGTAAAATGTATAATACAAAAAAATTATTAAATAATATAAGCATTGAATTAGTGATATGGAAAAAATTAATGAAAACCATTAATACATAATAAACCCAATCTGATGGTTTCATATATCCCTAAAAATAACTAGAAACATATATAACAATAATAATTGGTCTCATAATGATGTATTTCACAATATCAGTCCTAAAAAACATAGTGTCGAGGCCTTAAACCAAGACACATTCCTATCATTGGAATAGTAATACATCAGAACCCATCATGTTTTTGTCTCATGTGACTTCTAAATGTATCTAGGGGATATATAATTTTGAGCCACACCCACCCCATCTTTTAGTCCAATGCAATCGACATTAGAGTCACCAAGACCCTTTATACCAATCCATGGGGAAATTCTTGATGAATAAATTGTTTCTTCTATATATTGAGAAATAAATACATAAAATACATTCCAATTCAATAGAATAGTGTGAATCTCAAGGAGAAAATTCATTAATAATAACAGAATACGTTGGGTATTATCATTGTGATATGATGTATCCTTATAAAATAAATACAGTGTATAGGGTACAAATTTTTTTTGGGTTATCAATCGAAGATTTTATTTGGATTCAATAGTTTTCTTTAGTTGGATACTAAGGTAATGGTTTGAAAAATCATTCATCATTGTTCATTAAGAGCCTGTAAATATTCTAATGAATATCCTATAGGATTATATTATCAAGTGTATAGTACTGGGGCCAATAATTGTAAATTAGGGGGATGATTGAGTAAATTATCAAGAAACACATTTCAAGGAGATTACACATAGGTTCATCTATACTATATTTGTATCCCCATTCCAGTGTCTATACATGAATGTATTTTTATGAATATTACATATAAATTTACATTAATAAATTCTGGCTGATTTTATATAATAGAAAATGGTACTCTTTAATAAAAATAATATGAGAGATGGATTACACTATAGAATTTTGAATCCATTCAATTTCACAGGAATCATAGAAATAATTATTCCATATCAAATTATGAACCACATAAAAAATAGGTGGTTATTATAACTTGAGTCCCAAATAATGAAATTTTTGACCGTAAAATCCCTCTTATATACTAACTAAAAATTTAATCATCAAAACATGGAATATAGGGAATAAAAAATATGTTCAAATACCATGAATAAATTCATTTTAAAATATAAACCCTCAAATAATTAGTATATACACTACATAATGGAAATTAGGTGCATAATAAAATTATGTCTCAATGTGAGGAAGTTGAGATGGAAAATTCTTTACCACTTGTAATAAATTACAATAAGGAAATTAAACCTCCAATATAATAAATATATATCTCATTAATATAATTAATAAACTTACTCATGTCCATTTTCATTCATACTCTCCAAAAATGGTCATTTTCTATAAGAACTCGTTCAGTTTTCCACATTAATGTGTATCATATTCATAATTTGTATTGGTTTCATAATAACAATGATCATATTAATTATTATTTAAAAATGAATTATTACTAGGTCATTAAATATATTTTTTATGTATGATTCGTAATAATTTACAATATTTTAATTTTTCTTTTCATTAGTGTTTTAGACCATATCATAAGGATCAGGTTGAAAATAATCATATTTTAATTATTACTGACAAATGTAGGGTGTTTAATTAATTTATTAAATATATATGGATTAATATATTAAAAATAATAATTATATACTCTTTTATATCATATTATACGAGTTAATAATTTCTCATATTCATCCATGACAAAAATGTATAGTATTGTTCAAGTTGGTTTTTAAACCAAGACAACATGAACCTACCATGATTAGTTGTTGATTATCAGATGGATTAGTTGAAAACATAATTATAAAAGGATTATGATAAAAATTTATACTGATTATTACTATGATATAACTTGATTATAAAGTTGTAGAAGAAAAATTAACATATATGAAAACATTATACAATTTTAATAAAATATTATCCCCTTGGTTTTCTTAATTTAATGAATTCAAAAAATGATGATTGTTTCTTGGTCATTTTATTTAGACATTATTAAATATGTTACACCATAACCTTAATTAGGTCACAAAAATCATATTTATTCATTAATACTGTGGTTATATCCCTCCTTTGACGACATTTAAAGAAAACGAAACATGTTACCTCATGGTGGTGGTAGTCTACACAACACACAATGAATGTGTTTTTTCCTTAATGAATGGGGTATATATCTTCAAATCCCATGTGTCTCATAGGAGGCCTAGAGTATATTTGGAAGTTTTTGGATACTAAAAGCTGGTAGTATGAAGGATTCATGATTTGTTCCAATTTCAAATCATGAATTTTTGGTTCATGGTTCTTTGAATCAGCTACATGGATCCATCGACTACGTGGAGTAACTAGTTGCATTAGTGATTGGATACATGAGCAATAATCTACATAAAATAGTTATATAGATGGGTTGACTACATGAAATGGATACATGGATGGATCTACTATGTGGTTGGATATGTTATATGGGTGATCAAATATGTGATATATCATCTAAATTAGTGATCAAATATGTGAATTCACCAGATTGTTGTATTGGTTATGTGAGTCAGCTATGTGGATAGATAATGTATTTGGATCTACTACATTTAATGGATACATCGATAATTCTTCTTTAAGGAGAATTCAACTACATCTGGAATTTATCTATGTGGGTAATTCCTCTACATAGAGATATTGGATACATGATTGATCAACTATGTGAAAACAGCTATGTGGGGCTTTTTTCTATGTGGTGATTTTGGATATTTTAAGTCACCTATAAGAAGAATTTCATCAGGTTCAAGAAAATAACCATGTAGTATTTTAAGTGGTGATAATCAGGGCCCATCAATGTTTTATTCATAAAGACTAATTATATCTTTTTTATTAGTTTTCTAAGGATGTAAATGAATCCATGCACATAGAGTTTAATGCGATCTACAATAGATTCAATAAAATATCTTATGTTCTAATAAATTTTATAATCTAAATTTTTTTTAATAAAAAATGATTATACATCCCTTAATTCATTCAAGTTTTCCTTATATTGAAACTATATTATCTAGAACCCTTACAATAGATTCATGGATCCCTCCTGTCAGTGGTTCATGTTCTCTAGCAGTGATTCTTTCTAGCACGCACCCCCTGTTTTAGTGTAGCAAGTAACATGGAGATTCATTCATCTAGTTATCATAATAATTTATTCCTCTATTTATTTATGTGAAATCTTAATGTTCAGATGTTTTATCCCTTTGTATGAATATAGAATTAAAATAATAAATATTTTATCAGATTAATAAATAATTTTATTGTGATTTTATGTCATTTCATTCAACCTTGATAATGGTTTGACTATTTTTTTCTTGATAATGTTTGATATATTATATAATTATTTAACATGATATTATGTTCATTTTATAACATTTTTTCTAGATTTAAAATGGTAAATAATGTAAACATGGAATTAATTGGTAATAAAATGGATTGAGAATAAAGATGAATTTTTAATGAATCTGGTATTTTTTGTCATTTGGTAATGATAAAATTGATGAGATAATGAATATTTAATTAAATATTTATTTACATTTTTTGATGGAATCTGATAACTAATGTGAATAATTATATTTCTTATTTATGAAACCATTTAATTTCATCTTAATAATTTGGAATTCCATAAGTTTTTTGATACATGAATGTATAATGGAGCTTGTTTAAACTAATTATTTAATTAATTTATCAGATTATTATATCTTGATGCCTTAGGTTTCCCATAGATGGAAACTATAATAATGAAATAGTTAATAAAATAAGGAATAAAAACTAGTTATATGATAAAGATAATTATTATGGCCAATGTTTGCCAAATGCTTAGAATTTTGAGTTCCTTGAGTTTGGAGCCGTGAGATATAATTTTTGTGCTAAGGATCCATGCTAGTTATTATTGTTTATTTCATGATGTTTTTGTTATGTTATTTTAATGTGATCTTAGATAATAATTTTGATATGGGGTGGGAATTCCTTGTTGTGTTATAATCTTGGTACGGATGAGCCTGGGATGGCGGATGTGATACGAGTAGGGTGGAATGGATGATGTGGTAGTGTATGACACCTATGACAGTGATATGCAATAGGATAAACTTCTTGTTGTCAAGTATGACACTAGAGATAGTGGAATAGAATGAATTTAGGATTACATATATATGTGATAAAGATGGACACTTGCTTGAATTAATATTTTTAATGGTCGATGGTCATGTTCCTTATTTTATCAACATTTTTTACCTACTACATGAGGTAGCTTGACGTGATTGGATATATGTTTCCACCTAGTGGTAACTTTAGATGGTTTTCCAAGAGTACAAGATTTATGGAATGATTCTAATAATTAATAACACATTCTTTTCCCATGAGGTTGATGTTGATAGACTGAAAATGATGAATATATGTTAATTTGGATAAACCATGGACACAGTTTGGGCTATTCCTAGAGGGAATATACTTTAGTATGATAAATAATGAATATATCATGAAATAATGTTAGTGGTTAATTTAATTTATAATTAATAATTTAATTAATTGTTAGGAGAAAAAACTAAATAAGTAAATGATATATCCCATTAAATGATTGTGTCCTTATTGGATATCTTTCCTTATGTATGGAAAATGGGATTTAGAGTAACATTATCTACATTTGATATTAATACTATGTTATCCCCATAGTGTGCATGTGAGATATATTATATCCTATATATTTTGTGATTTTATATACTACCCCACCCTTGACTGTTAGGGGGACTAAAAACCAATATACTACGGGATGGTGTTTTTCCCGGTACTCTAATGAGAGGATGGATGAATGAATACACCCTCTGACCTCAATCTCCCATCATGGTAGTTATATGTGATGGTATTCCTGAGGGTTAGTTTTATAATTTATGTATATAGAGATATGTGATGGATAAGAATTTTTCACACATGTGTATCATCAGATATAGTATTCAAAGGATTATTGTAGGTTTGATCTGTATTGGATATGCTGGCTTAAGATACCTTACTCTCTGTATGGGATTTGATGGCTTGATGTGTAATACATGATGTATGATAAAAAAAATAAATGATATGGTGGATCCTATAAACTACTTGGTTAATATATAATGATATAATATGGGATTATGTGATGATGGGATGAATGAGGTTCATGTTTTTATTCTCTATCAGGTGTCATTGGGATAGATAATTTTGGAGGGAGATGGCTGAATAAATGAAAGGGTATGAATGATCCCCAATCTAGTGTGTAATATATAGCTGGGTACCATTGAAATTTAATTATTATATATTATTACCTCTTTTATTTATTACGTGATGGGAGTTATCAATGGTGAGGGTGGGAACATAGTATACCTATTTAGGTGATGAGTTTGTTTCACTATTGTTCATTGTGATTTTGCGTGAATTTGTTATATTTTTTACAAGAATATTCAGGGTAGATCTTATTAGTATAGTATGATGTTCCCCCCACCCATGTATATACAAACAGGTTTTCAGGTTAGTCAGATTAGGTTAATGATTTTGCTAGATATTGCTGGCTCTTAGTTTTACAGGATATGTTTGAGCTCTGTGGTTTCAACCGGTTTTACCTTTTTGGTACATATATTTTTCCTTTAAATATTCATGTACTATATAAAATTTTACGTTTTCCCTTGGGATTTATTTTTATATATGTTTGAATAGGTGTTTATTGGTGTATGTATCTAGTATTTATCTTATGTATGTTCGATTTTAGGGTAATTCAGACAGTATGCGTGTTTATTATACCCTCAGCGCTAGTTGCCAAGCTGGGGATTACAAGAGGTTATACATAAGATGTCACCTCCCTTCTCATAATGTGAACTAGGAGGGGTAATCTTGGGGTGGGGTCATGAAAAAAGTGAAATAAATGGTTCATGTTGATGGATATGGCATAGTTTGGAGTTAGGAATAGGTGATATTTCATAGGTTGGTAGTGAAAATATATCAGCTAAGATAGGTAATAAATGTAAACATGGGATACCATCAAAGACACATGAATTTATGTCCTCATGTTATCTGATGCATGAACTATTAATTTTTCTAAGAAAATTAAATGATTTGATACTAGTTGTAG
This sequence comes from Viscum album, assembly GCA_963277665.1. Classification (NCBI taxonomy): domain Eukaryota; kingdom Viridiplantae; phylum Streptophyta; class Magnoliopsida; order Santalales; family Viscaceae; genus Viscum; species Viscum album. The sequence continues at coordinate 541,304,055 of OY728156.1, forward strand.
GGTATATACCTAATAAAGGATGACATATAATTATTATTTTTTCCTATGTTTGAACTAGGTAGACCTAGGGATATTTTAAAATCTAAAAAAAATAATATTAAATTATGTAATGTTATGTTTAAAATATTCTAGGTTTATTAAATATAATAATATTTTAATTTTTAGTAATGGATCTAGGCCTACATCATCCTTATGTTTACACTAAATATATTCAGTTGGATGTTCCAGTAAATCACTGTAGAATGGTGGTTGATGATAAAAAAAATTGGAAGAGGACACTCTGAGAGTTTCAATACCATAGTATGAGTATATGCGAATGTTCCATTTCAAATAAAATTATAGAAGACTGGTCAGATAAGGTTCATATTACCTTTAATTAGATCAGATCTTAGGATGTGTACTGAGTTTTATTATATAAGATGATGTCGTGTGAAACAATGAGATAATAGGGGATCTTATTCCTATGATATTATGATGATCCAACCATCTTATCTGAGAAGTTCCAAGACTAGTTTTGAGAAAGTATCTTTTCCTCAATCATGAAGGATTTTTGTCATGAGGAGCTTCTTACCCTTCAGTATGAGATTTTCAGTGGTCAAGAGTTTGTGATTATTCTGAGGACCCTTTTTTGATATGCTTCAAATAGTTTTCCAGATGAGATGGCCTGAGAGAGAAATTTGAAGGAGGATTTTCATTCAACTATCCATCACCAAGTCACCCCATTTATAATGAAGACATATCATGAGTTGATGTAGAGTGAAAATATTATTGAGACGATTTTGGCCCAAATCTGACCATTATAGGATGGTAGTCATCAGGATTAATCATGAAGAAAATCTATAGTTTGGAGATCTTATTGTCTTAGATAGAGGAGCTTTAGGTCAATCAGGTGTAGGTCCCAAACCTCAACATATCATTTTCTTCAATGGGATGTGACTCTCATAACTATTATAATTTTTTATATGTGTTTTTTTATTCAGGATGAGGTTAACAAAAGAGATAAATATCAACCTTTATAAGTTTTCAGCATGCACTAGTTGTTCCATTTAGGGTGTTTTAGTTGAGATAGTAGCAACACTATGCTCTAGTTTTGGATCAATAGATAAGAGATGGGGAAGGAAGAGTATAGCCACACGATTCTCCTCATCCTCATATAGCAGAGAGAAGTTATGGAGGTTCTCATTAGAAACATAAGAGAGGCCACAGATCATATCGTGGTTAGGTTCACTCTTTAGTGTTACTAGTACTATGTGATACAGACATCATTCAGGGTACCCTTTATTTTTGTCTACAGGTGTTCATTATTTCGACGATTATATAGTTACACACACCATTATATCAGCTACACTTGTCCATGCATTGGTACTTGAGGTAGAAAGGCTTCTAGTGCCCACTGGCATTAACTACACCTATTGGAGATCGAGCTAATTTGTATGAAGTGTATAGATACTATTACATAGTGGTATGGAAACACTACTCTAGGGGATACTTCTTATTTTTATGGATAAATCTATATGAGATTGACCATGGATTGGATTCACTATATTTGACATAAGATATTGTGGAATTCTTTGTAAAGAAGGTTGTGTTCTAGGATAATTATGGAGAGCCAAGTGTTATTTTGTGAGTGAGACTCTTAGATGGGTCAGACGCATGTTACATAATTATCTACCATGATGGAAAATTTTATGATGAATTTTTTGAATATTTAGTAGTCAGTTTTTCCTAGAGTTGTAAATGATTACCCTGAATTTCTTTCTAGAAGAGGTTGTATCGATACCCCCCTTGAAAAGCGATTGATTTTAGGATCCAGTTACTGTTGGGTCGGAGAAAAACGGGAAAGATGGAAAGAGGGGGGGTGAATTGCCTTTTAAAAAATAATAACAAATTAAAATCAAAGTGAAAGATTCAGCGGAAATAAAGAGGCAATCACACAAGAATTGATAACGGAGTTCGGCCAAAAACCCGACCTACGTCTCCGCTCCCAACTCAACCGTTGAGAGATTCCTACCGCTTGCTTTTCAATGGTTTTAGCAAAAAACCCACTAGGCATTGAGGTAGCACTAGGACCTATTACAGCTTGCTTTTGGTGGTTAAGCAAGAACCCACTTGCTTTTAATGGTTTAGCAAGAACCCACTATCCTTCTTACAGGTGAAGGATAGCTCACCTATGTCTCAAGCTTTTTAAAGGAAAAGCTTGTGAACCTCTTCACACCTTAGTGGTGATGTGAAACCCAAAAGAAAGGGAGGATTGTTGGGTCGGAGAAAAACGGGAAGGATGGAAAGAGGGGGGGGGGGGTGAATTGCCTTTTAAAAAATAATAACAAATTAAAATCAAAGTGAAAGATGCAGCGGAAATAAAGAGGAAATCACACAAGAATTGATAACGGAGTTCGGCCAAAAACCCGGCCTACGTCTCCGCTCCCAACTCAACCGTTGAGAGATTCCTACCGCTTGCTTTTCAATGGTTTTAGCAAGAAACCCACTAGGCTTTGAGGTAGCACTAGGACCTATTACAGCTTGCTTTTGGTGGTTAAGCAAGAACCCACTTGCTTTTAATGGTTTAGCAAGAACCCACTATCCTTCTTACAGGTGAAGGATAGCTCACCTATGTCTCAAGCTTTTTAAAGGAAAAGCTTGTGAACCTCTTCACACCTTAGTGGTGATGTGAAACCCAAAAGAAAGGGAGGATAGAGAAAAGTTTGGGGTTTGTAGGCACAAACCCAAATTTAAAGCTCAAAAAGATAAATACAATAAAACCCGTAATTGGAGAAGCCTTGGGTGCCTTTGATTGATTTATGATGTTTGAAGGCCGCTTCCAAGCTTCTTTGGTGGTGCTCTTGGATGTGGAATTGGATGGAGCACTTGGGGTTCCTTGAGATGTCTCGCCGGAGGATTGCCGAATGATCAACAAAGTGTCCTTGGGCTTGATTTAAGTTCCGGTAAGTGTCTGGGGCTTCTTTGGCCTTTATTTATAGGCATGGAACCCTTGGGGAGTCTTCAGAGCCGTTGGAGAGGCTTAAAGAGCCGTTGGGAGCCAAGTGGGCCAGCCTGGTCAAACTGCAACGGCTAGTTTGACTGGGCTACCGGCTGGCCGGTACAGCCCCACCGGCTGGCCGGTGCCTTGGAGCAGGGTTGATGCTTCTGTCCAGACTCCACCGGCTGGCCGGTGGTGAGGCCACCGGTTGGCCGGTGGCAAGACAGTGGCTTGCCATTCTGTGCAGGTGCCACCGGCTGGCCGGTGCTGAGGCCACCGGCTGGCCGGTGCTGAGGCAGTAGCTCATCCTGTTCTTTCTGGATGCCACCAGCTGGCCGGTGCTTGGCCACCGGTTGGCCGGTGGTCTGGACAGAGGAATGCCTTCTGTCCAGGCCACCATCGGCTGGCCGGTGGTCTTCCACTGGTTGGCTGGTGGACTGAAACTCAGTTCATTTTCATTCCTTCTTGGCCCAATTCCTTGGAAAACTTTTGCCTATCAACACAAACACTTAAAACAATATTAGAAACATAAGAGGGTGATTGTGATCATGAAAATTAAACCTCGAGGGGTTTGAGAGGTACAACAATCTCCCCCTATTTTGATGATCACAATCACCGAAACAAACAATGTAAAAGACTTAAAATGAGAGGCATGCTTTAAAAGATTTTTCCCCCAATCAATCAAGAATTTCTCCCCCTTTGTGATTATCAAAATAGCACGGGGCATAAAACTTGATTGAGGGAAAGGGTTTGAAAAACAAGATATGAGAATTGAAAAATCAATTGAGATTTTTGAAATTGAAATGAAAATTTGAAAAACAGTTTGAATTGAAAGTTTTGAATCAAAAACCAATTGAAATTTTAAATTTGAATTGAAAGTTTTGAATCAAAAGTTTGTACTGAAACAAAAAGCTTAAACAAACCTAACTCCCCCTAAATAAAAACAAAAAGTCACCGGGGGGAGGGATTTTGAAAAGATACAATTTTAGGCCCGGAGAGACTCGCTAAGAGGGTTTTTTCAATCCACACTTGCCTTGTAGCGGGTCTTCTCCTATAGAATTCATCCGAATAAAAAATCGATTTGGGCCTACCATATCGGGCGTTTTTGCAATTACATTCATATATCATGTGCCCGTGTTTTTTGCAATAGTTACAAAATTTAAAACTAGAGCTCCCCCTTACAAAAATAGTGGGAGCATGGGAGGAAGAAGCTTGGTTGGTGTAGCCAAGTCCATGTGTGGTTCTAGAAACACGTTGAGAACCAAGGAGTTTTGAAAGGTTTTGTTCTCCATTGGTGAATTTAGCAAGAGATTCCCTTAGATATTTGATTGTTGATTCCAAGGAATCAACATTGGGAATGTTTTGTAATTTGAGGGACAACTCCTCCTTCTCTTTGAGAAGTTGTTCCTTTTCGGAAGAGAGTTTTTTGAAATTCTTTTTCATAGCAATGAATTTTGAAGAAAGCTCATGAAAACCATTTTCTAATTGGTCTCGCACATGTTGAAGTTCTTCATATGATAAATGATTAAAAGAATTTGAATATGAGGACGAGGATGAGGAATCGGAAGAAGTTACCTCGTGAAATGCCATTAGGCATTTTGTACCTTGGTCGCTCGAGGAGGAGGAGGAGGATGAATTGGAGGTGTCACTCCATGTCGCCTTAAGGACCTTTTTCTTTCCTTTTACCTTTGGCGTGGCCCGTTTCTTGTTGAGTGGGCAATCGGGCTTGTAATGGCCCTTTTCGCCGCACCCGTAGCATTTTACCTTGGGCTCGGATCTTGCGGTGGGTTCTTGATTTCGCGCCTTGCGAGATTTCTTCTTCTTCTTGTGCTTCTTCATAAATTTGTGCATTTGGCGGGCGAGATTCTCCATTTCCGAGTCGCCGCTTGATGATGAAGAAGATGAAGATGATGATGAGGAGGAGGAGCTTACTTCTTTTTGTACCTTGAGGGCGATGTTCTTTGGTATCTTGATTGGTTTGCCCTCCTTTTGAGCTTGCCTCCTCATCGTGATCTCATAATTCATGAGAGATCCGATGAGCTCCTCTACCGGCATATTTTTGACGTCCTTAGCTTCTTGGATCGCCGTCACCTTTGGTGCCCATGAGCTCGGAAGGACCCATAAGATCTTCTTGACCATCGTCTCGGCTGAAACATCGTCACCAAGAGATTTCCTTCCATTGCAAATGTCAGTGAAGCGTGTAAACATATCGGTAATAGATTCGGAAGGATGCATAGAAAAAGATTCAAAGTCTTGTCTATACATATCTAACCGAGTATCCTTGACTTTATTAGTGCCTTCATGGGTCACTTCTAAAAGCTTCCAAATTTCATGTGAAGTGGTGCAAGTGGATACACGATTAAATTCATTTCTATCTAACCCGCAATGAAGAGCATTCATGGCTTTGCCATCAAGCTCAAAATTCTTAATATCGGCGGGGGTCCATTTGGATTCGTCGGGGGAAGACAAAGAATAACCTTGCATGGCAATTTTGTAAATAGGATATCCTATGCTTCTTAAAAAAGTGGTCATGCGGGTTTTCCAATAATTATAGTCGGTCCCATCAAAAAATGGAGCCCGACCCAAAGAGTAGCCCTCGGGGGCGAAAGAGGTAGATGCCATCAATAAGGATCTTTAATTTGTAACCGGTTAGGGTATTACAAAAACACTCCCTCTGATACCAATTGTTGGGTCTGAGAAAAACGGGAAGGATGGCAAGAGGGGGGGTGAATTGCCTTTTAAAAAATAATAAAAAATTAAAATCAAAGTGAAAGATGCAGCGGAAATAAAAAGGCAATCACACAAGAATTGATAACGGAGTTCGGCCAAAAACCCGGCCTACGTCTCCGCTCCCAACTCAACCATTGAGAGATTCCTACCGCTTGCTTTTCAATGGTTTTAGCAAGAAACCCACTAGGCTTTGAGGTAGCTCTAGGACCTATTACATCTTGCTTTTGGTGGTTAAGCAAGAACCCACTTGCTTTTAATGGTTTAGCAAGAACCCACTATCCTTCTTACAGGTGAAGGATAGCTCACCTATGTCTCAAGATTTTTAAAGGAAAAGCTTGTGAACCTCTCCACACCTTAGTGGTAATGTGAAACCCAAAAGAAAGGGAGGATAGAGAAAAGGTTGGGGTTTGTAGGCACAAACCCAAATTTAAAGCTCAAAAAGATAAATACAATAAAACCCGTAATTGGAGAAGCCTTGGGCGCCTTTGATTGATTGATGATGTTTGAAGGCCGCTTCCAAGCTTCTTTGGTGGTGCTCTTGGATGTGGAATTGGATGGAGCACTTGGGGTTCCTTGAGGTGTCTCGCCGGAGGATTTCCGAATGATCAACAAAGTGTCCTTGGGCTTGATTTAAGTTCCGGTAAGTGTCAGGGGCTTCCTTGGCCTTTATTTATAGGCATGGAACCCTTGGGGAGTCTTCGGAGCCGTTGGAGCGGCTTAAAGAGCCGTTGGGAGCCAAGTGGGCCAGCCTGGTCAAACTGCAACGGCTAGTTTGACTGGGCTACCGGCTGGCCGGTACAGCCCCACCGGCTGGCCGGTGCCTTGGAGCAGGGTTGATGCTTCTGTCCAGACTCCACCGGCTGGCCGGTGGTGAGGCCACCGGTTGGCCGGTGGCAAGACAGTAGCTTGCCATTCTGTGCAGGTGCCACCGGCTGGCCGGTGCGGAGGCCACCGGCTGGCCGGTGCTGAGGCAGTAGCTCATCCTGTTCTGTGTGGATGCCACCGGCTGGCCGGTGCTTGGCCACCGGTTGGCCGGTGGTCTGGACAGAGGAATGCCTTCTGTCCAGGCCACCATCGGTTGGCCGGTGGTCTTCCACTGGTTGGCCGGTGGACTGAAACTCAGTTCATTTTCATTCCTTCTTGGCCCAATTCCTTGGAAAACTTTTGCCTATCAACACAAACACTTAAAACAAGATTAGAAACATAAGAGGGTGATTGTGATCATGAAAATTAAACCTCGAGGGGTTTGAGAGGTACAACAGTTACAACCTTGAATGCTTCATATAAAAATTTTTCTAAAAAGGATGGAACATTTTAATATGGGAAGGCATTGAGTACAGATCAATGATCTATTTCAGTGAGGTTTTGTTTATCTTTGTGTGTCACCTTGGGGAGCACCAATTTCTTCACAAAGAAGGATGATGTCTGTTTGAGAATTTGTATTAGTTATCATCAGTTGAACCAAGTGATAGTGTATAACTAATTACCTCTTCAATGAAGAGATGATTTATTTGATTAGGTAATATCCTGTGTTTTGAATTAGATGAAAATGTGAAGGAATTTTAATTTTATTCCTCTCATCTTGGCAGACCATTTTTAAAACAAATCATTGAAACTTTTTTTTAACATTTGACATTGTGTTGTGTTTTTTTATAAGAAATTAAACTAATTAAATTAAATTTGAAATTGGAAAATAAATTAAATGTAAATTAAAATTGAAAATAATAATAATTCCTTTAATAAAAATATTAATTTTATTCTTATTATCATGATTATTATTATTAATATTATTATTATCATTATTCTTACATGAATTTATTATTTTATTATAAATAGTAGTATTGTAAGTTTTTGGGTTTTTACTAACCAATGAGGGGTCCATTTTCCCCCTTCACACACACTCCCTTCTCCCCTATCCTGGAGCACAACGCTCACCAACCCCCTCCTTCTACCTCTAGCAGGTGACGTCCTGCAATGCACCCCTAGCTACGACCCCTATTGCGTGATGCCCTCTATAGAGACCTCCTACCATGTGACCTCCGTAGGGAGTGACACCCCTATCCAAACCCCTTAGGCATGTGACCACCTCTGCATGGATTCTCTTTGAGGTGTGACACACCCTCCTCTATCATCCCTCACCGGTTAAGATTTCAACAAGTTTTATGTCATATTTTGATCTGATCCATCAGGTTATGGGTTTATCCTCCCTCGCCTCTCAGTTTTCTACCAATTTTAGGTCTCCCCTTCACCCTATTTGTTAGACAAATAATCCTATGGATAATGTTGGTTTGTTTCATTCATCGATTAGGTGTGAAAATGATCTCTTGGGACCCATTCATGTGTGTTACGGAAACCATCATCGAAGGTGAAGCAGTTCTCTTTGATTTGGTCTATCGTTGTCACATTGAGGTAAGGTTATTTACCACTAAATTGTTCCGCACACTCTTTTTTGTGTCTAATGTACCTTATAAGTTCCAGTGGAATTTTTGGTGTGTGTTCCTTACAATTCTAAGTGTGTGAACTCATATTCCTTGTTATATATATATATACATATATATAGTCAATGTCCATGTTCCTTCATGGTGAAGGGACACATGAAATATTTTATGGATATATATATGTGTGGATGTGTGTGCATGCATGCACGCTTCTTCACGAGTTAGAAAGAACTGAATTCCATGCATTGACTTCGTATTTTGAGGATGGTTTCTACTCCTATCCTTTTTAATTTGAGAATATTTTCAATTTCATTTAACTACATTCTTAAATATACATCTTTATGTTGAATTGGATTTCTTGAATAAGTGTTTATTTAATATAATTGGGTTTTTTGAAGAATAATTCTTGTTTTTTTAATAAAACTCCTCTAGTTTAAGTGATCTTCCTTCAGTAAAAAAAGTATTTAAATGAATGTATAATTTTTTCTTTTCTTATTTCATTTATGTTTCTTTTAACATTTATTTACCCATGGAAGTTAAGTATTTTCCCACTTTTTTTAAAATGATTGTTTAATCAAATCACCCCTTTATGTGTTGTTATAACTTAAGGATGTAATTTACCAAGTATGAACTGGTGGTGATGACCATGTAACTACTAAGTGACCCCCCTGTGACCTCGTAAATATAAGTTCCATGTTTTAATCAATTAAATGGGTTAAATAGAAAAAAAAAAGTGGTTAACCTAGAACATGAGATGTAATTCCTAATTCAGTAAATTATGTAACAGTTCTTCCTCCTTTATAAAGTCTAATTGGATGGAATGAAATAATTAAACTGGCTTATTCATGGTATCCTATGTATTTAACTCTCATTGTTTAAGGGATTACCCAAGTAGGTAATTTCCCTCTAGATCATTTCACATTCTCTGTGTTTCCATGCCACTTTAAATTCAATAACCATATTTTAAAAGGTAAATAGATTGATTTTTATAGAAATTATTTTCATGGGAGAAGGTCTTTCCATGAGTTTTTAAATTGATACAACCTTGTAAGAAAAAAAATGAATTTCTATACTTAATTGAATTTAATGACAGGTCTTTTATTAAATGTTTTATTCTTTATGAATTGCTTATGTGTTGTTGTTAAGAATCTTAGTTGAACCTTTCTTTTTTTATTTCTTTTTACCTAGTAATCTTGCTTAGAGCCTTATGTTACATTTGTGAAAAATTATTTATTCTATGTTGATGTATTGGATTGTTTTACTTAATATCTTGAATAGATTGTGGCTCACTATGCTAGTATGACAACATGAATTATGTATATGTTATATATTTGATATATGTATTGATGTTTTCCTTACATTGTGCTTTGGATACTATTGTTCGCTTGATATCGGCTGCCTAAGATCATTTTTCCGTATTAAGGACTCTTGGATGTACATCCATGCTTGGGTGGATATACCACAATGCATTGGGGAAGCGATGTATTAGGATTTTTTAGATCAGGTTCTATATAAGGACCTAGCCTTAAACATTAAATATTATTGAATTAAATGGATAATTCACATTGAGGACCTTTTCAGGTTTAGAGTTTTAGATAATTAGGTCATAACATTTAAATAACAACATGAATATTACATGTATTCAATTATACTCAGTATCAATTTTTTCATAAAATAAAAACACTTAAATAAGAGTCTTGTCTAGTTCCATATTTTAGATAGCAAAACTTTTCCATGATCACATCCTTGACCCTATTCATCTTTAAGTCCAGTGAAAAACTTTTCAAAAGGGATGAGCATAAAAATCTCAGTAAGGGTTATAAAATAATGAAAATAAACATTTTCCCAAATAAAAATCTATGAAACCATAATTTTCAATCATAATATACCTCATTAAATCATAAGATTTAGGAATAATAAATAGAAATCATAAATCATAAATCCAACTTATGGCATCCATATCAAACATAAATTTTAGATATCCCAACTACATAGGGCATCACATTTGGAATACCCATCACACTATATTCCCTAAATCTCTTAGGAGAAACATTCACATTTACCTCCATCACAATACCCAATGCATTAGAGAGCTATATCGGGCTCACCCACCCTAGGATTATCACAGAACCACCTGTATACGTAAAAAATGCCCAAGAACCATAATATATTCATAAGACTTTAAATGAGAATAAAGGAAAAATTAACATTTCAACATTTCAATCACAACAGATCATAGACATAATCAATGCATTTTCATACCATTTTCAAAACAATTTAAAATATTTTATAAAGAGATTTTTGAATAAAAGTGTCCCATAAAAATTTAATGATTTTAAAGGAATTATCATTCTAAAACAATAATGTCCATATCAATAAATCCTAAAAAACATTTTGAAAATATAGAACTTAATGAGAAAAATTTAGAATAATAAATCTTTAAAACATTTAAAATTATGTTTTTGTTAAAGAGTTTTTATCAAAATGAGAGACGCTTGAACACAAATAATTGATGAATAAAATATAATCAGAAATTTATAATATCATAAGAATAAATGGATTCATGATATAATATGACAAATCATAGTATATACATTATATTAGAGTTACATGGTGCATAAAAACAATGAAGTCTCAATGGAATGTAAATTGAGACGAAATACCTTATAAAAACTGTATCCTTATATTAAGGATAAAAAAATTACATAATAATGTGTGAAAAATAATAATACACTCAATATAAGATGATATTAAGTTTGAAACAATCAGATTTTAATCACAGATATTCATATCACAACATAATCAAGAAGTAGAAATTTAACCCAATGAATTGAAATTCGGTGAAGAAGTTCTCTTACCGAAATTTGGCAGCCTAATGGCGTCACTTTTAAATTCAAAAAATGAATTGATAAGATAGGAAAGGGTATCTCATCACATGGGCATAAAATTACTACAATAAGTATATAGAAGAACATATCCCAACATAAGAATATGTAAATGAAAATACATAACAATAAGAAGTCTTTTAAAAAGAGGAGGGTGAAAGGTTCCCTTACTGATTTGGTAACTTATGAAACATACTCCCCATGAAAGATGGATCATACAATGAATATGTAATTACCCATAAATTTTAGTAAATTACATAATTAATTCAATCATGGGTCGAACATAAACCACAATAACGAAAATAGAGGCAATATAGCATGAATCTCATGGGAATAAAAGCTGAGATGAAAACCCCTTACCACGTTGTAATGAATAATGTCATTTAACAAAAAGATAATAACCACCAAATAAATAATATAATTCCATTAAAATAAATATATTTATGATAATATATATCAAATGGAAGTATACAATACACCACATGAAATAAATAAGTGGTGAACAATGGTAATCTCACGGAATTAAAAGTGAGATAAGAAATCCCTTACCTCATGTCTGATTTGATTTGTTTGTTCCTTGTTCTTCCTGAATAATAAACTAAAGTAAATTTCTACTTGCATAAAAACCTTTTTAATGTTTATTATTCATTTTATATTTCTTATTACTTTGTTATAAACATTATTCAATTATTTAAGTTAATAATGGTCTTTTGGTCAATATTTGGTACTTTAGTCAAAAATAGACTTCTTATAATTAAACGTTGTCCTTGTGGTCAATATTCCAATATATACAGAATGATATTCATGATTTATATATCACATATATCATATATATCTAGTATATATATGTATTTATAATATTAAAAAACATTTAGAGGTAAGAAATTAAATGCACCGTTCATGGAGATGGTAAGTCGTACGTACGCATGAACAATACTTTCATTTCTATTTCTTATTTTAATGGAATTAAAACATAATTACACAAAGTTATATTATAATTCAATTATAATATAATATATAATATGATTAACTCTATCCTTTATGCATCCCACATAAGTCATTAACGAGTCATATCACTTTGAGGGGGCGGTTTTCCGCACTTCCTCAAATGAAATTATCGCGTTTACCCATAATGGAAACCATGAAGGTATGCCATAAATGAAAAATAAATAACCATAAATAAAATATAAACATAATATACATATCATATATAAATATAGTTCTATCATAATGGCCTCAATGAGTGACGGTAGAAGATAATTAACCAATCATCGTTTCGTGAGACGTTAGTTTACCATCCACAGAAACAATATTTTCTTCACCCATTATATGGAGGTGTGTGTCTGTGTAGATCGAATAATTATCATAAAAACATCCTAGTATATATTTTATACTAGTTTTTTTTTTAAAATAAAGTGATAAATAAAATCGAGGGGTTGGAGAAGTAAAAGAAAAGAAAAGATGTTAAGAGGAATAATTACTTTTAATTTGCGTAACTCCCTTTGGTTTGAACCAAAGGGACTTCTTGAAGTGCCTTCTGTCTAAAGTAAGGATTCTAGGAGGAGGAGAGGGATCTTTAGAGATTATTAGTGAAGGGTTTGGACGATCCAAGGGGCTTTTTTGGTGTGATGAATGATTAAGAAGTGAAGAATTCTTATAAAGGGGAGGAGGGGTTCTTTAGGAAAGTGTGAAAATATTACATTATTATATAACAATATGGGGTTTTTAAAGGTCCAAAACTAATTAAAGTATACGATAAAAAGACTAATGGTTGAAATAAAATCATTCAATAATAATTTTACATGATTTAGATGTTATTTTATATTTATAATCTTATTTATTTAAATCATTTATTAATGAGGTAAATACTGCATCATTATTATGTCAAATAATTTATTTTATTTTATCTCAAAAAATTATAGAAAAAAATCATGATTTAGGAAATCTCTTTATCTTTCAAATTAATATTTATAGTCAAACCAATAACTTTTATAAACCCATGTAAAAATTAATTTACTAAAATATATTTGTTTGTGTCATTTTTGCCTTTTCATTAAATTAAATAATCTAAAGTCTCATTATCACTCTTAACTGCTCCAAGGGGTCCCAAAATCGCCCCAATGATAACCATGGTCCCCCATGACTCATATGATAAGCTTAGAAGAAGTTTTAAAGTAATTTTGTATTATTATGATATTATTTTTACCTTGAATTACCCTATTTACCTTTAACTGCGGTAAATAAAAGTCAAAAGTTACTATCCACCAAAAATTATTTTTATCTTATTGAACAAAACTTTACTTACTAATAACATCCATATATGTTGGATTTTCGAAATTAAATTCACAGAAGCGGTAAAATTTCATTGAAATGAAAATGTCAGTTTTTTTTAACTACTACTAAGTGGTTTCACTATTCATCAAAAATTTATGTCATTCAAAAAAATACCAAAAAATCAGCCAAATATATATTTTATATTCCGAATTTAAAAATTATTTCAATCTTACAAAATTAAAAACATAGAAGTTTCATTAATTAATTTAACATTAATTCCCATTTTCAAAACAAATAGCATGTTTTTAAGAAACAATATCTATAAAAAGACTAATACTTGTTTATGTCCAATTTCAAAGTGAAATTAATTACAATGACCAACATTGGATTAAATGGTAAAAATATATTCTAATTAAACTTTAAGAACAAATAATAAGATAATATAACCATATGAAAAAATTTGATTAAACGACACTTTTGAATTAAAATATAGTATTTTTCACTATTCGTCAAAAAATGAACTGTATCAAAAAATACCAAAAATCTACCCAATGTAAATTTTGATTTCCCAAAACTAAATAGGAGTTTATGTTTTTCAAATATATTATATAAAAATTAGAAAAACATGATTTAAAGAGGGTTCACTATCAAAAGGCGGTAAATTGGCTTTTTTATTGAATATTAGAGTATTCATGATTAAAATTAGATTCATTCATATTTTAAGCCCTTAACTTTTGTCGGATAAATTTAAATTTTTTTAACAAACATGTATAATCATTTTTTAGTTAGTTCTGTTCATTCCTACCATTACAATGGCTAGGCGTTAACTACTATTTAAAATAATAATATTATATTATTATTTTTCAGTATAACTCAATGTTTTGTGAAACATAAGATTTCAAAGAAACCTGTTGTTGTGTACCAGGTACTCCATCGAACATAGCATCCCCTTTAAAGTAAAATTAATATTTAATTCACAAATATTAATAAATATGAAAATGCCTTACTTATTATTTAATTGGGATGTTACATCCTTCCCACATTTTGGAAATTGCGTCCCTGCAATTTTAAAACTCGGTTTGGAAACATAATTGAATGTCCCACATTGGAAAAAGAGTCAATAAATATATCACTTTAAAATAAGGAAAGAGAATTACAAAGGTCACCCAAGATAACATATACTAGGATTCCATGAAAACATGGATTCAAAAGAGAAAACAAACCATCATGTTCTGATGGAGAGTGATAGAAAACATGATTAGGAGAATATGAACCACCAGAAAATCACAAACTTGTGATGGGTTAAAGAGTCTTTGATTCCCCAGTAGGAAATGTTAACATTCAACATTTTTGTTTTAAGTTACTTTTCATTGAGGAATCTATTTATGAGCTTAACTAAAAACATAAGGAAAAATAGTTACTTGTCATGTAGACTTTCATCCTTTACTGTATTTCTAATAGAAACTCATATTTCCTCCAAACGATGAGTATTCAGGATAACTTTTTCCCATTAAAAGTGCTATAATCAACTTTGAGAGAATCACATAATCTACAAAACATGAACTATATATTTCCCATTCTTTTAGATGTTAACTAAAACCAAAATGATTAGTATGAGATCATATAGTTCTCCAAAAGGGAAATCGTTAATAAAAAGAAGAACTACTCTTAATCTCCAAAATTTGTCAAATAATACCCATAGTTCAACAAAGAACATTACATATACAATTGTTATTAAAATTCTTCAAAATAATCAAAACTAAAATTGAAACCCAAAACTTAGAAGGATTTAAATCACATAATCTTCCATAGTAAATCTTAATATTTAACACCAAAAACATAAACTACTCTTAATGTATCATACTGAAGTGTAATTAACCTAATCACATATTATCTAAGATAGGTTAATCATGTCTATAAATAAACCAAATTACTATTTGTTCACAATAAAAACATATATTCTTCAAAAATATTATTTCAATCATTACTCAACAAATTAAATCTGAAGGTATTCTATTTTACTTAAGCATATAGTGTTCCCAAAAGAGAGAATGACTTCCAAAATAACCTTTATCACATAATCACCAAATCAATTTCCTATACTAAGCATTTCCATTTGATAAAACTTATTATCCCTAATAATCTTATTCTTGATCAATAAAATATTTTAACTAAAAATAATTAGTCATACTATCCCGGGATGTCATGTAGTCCTGTGGTAGGCGATAAATCCCAATCGCACATTGGTTGTGGGTTCGACTCTCGTAGCTTTGTCCGACACAATGGGATACCACCTGGTCTGCGTGTTTTTATTTTTAAAAAACTATACAATTTCATAACATTCCAAAAAGGAGACAAATTCCTCAAAAATAACAATAACATAATTTATCCACAAAGGATATCTAATGCATTTTATATTGCACCCCAAAATATAATAACCATTTATCCCATCTAAAATAACTATTACTCTTTCTATTATGTTAACCATTATGGTTATGTCACTTATGCTTAAATTACACCCTAATCTCTAAAGTTATCTAAACTGACCTCTGATACCAACTATAAGGGCCCGACCTTATACATTACATATTCGTGAATTAAATGGATAATTCAAATTAAGTATATTTTCAGGTTTATATTTTTAGATAATTGGGTCATAACATTTACATAACAACATGAATATTACATTTAGACAATTTTACTCAGTATCCAGTTTTTTATAAAATAAAAACACTAAAAAAAGAGTCATGTCTAGTTCCATGTTTTAGACAACAAGAATTTTCCTTGATCCCATCCTTAACCCTATTCATCTTTAAGTCCTATGAAATATATTTAAAAACATGGGATGAGCCTAAAAAGCTCAGTAAGGGTTATAAAATAATGAAAAGAAACATTATCCCTAATAAAAATCTATGAAACCATACTTTTCAATCATAACATACCTCAGGAAATCATAATATTTATGAATAAAAAATAGAAATCATAAATCATAAAGAAAACCCATGGCATCCATATCAAAATTACATTGTAGCTATCACAACTACATAGGGAGTCACATTTGGAATACCCATCATAGTATATTCCATAAATCTATTAGGGAAAATATTCACGTTTACCTATGTCACATTACCCAATGCATTGGAGAGCTATCTCAGGCTCACTCGCCCTAGGTTTATCATGGAACCACCTGTATACGTAAACAATGCCCACGAACCATAATATATTCACAACAATTTAATCAAGAATAAAGGAAAAATAAAATTTCCATATTGAAATCGCAACATATCATATATATAATCAATTATTTATCAAACCATTTTCAAAACCATTTAAAAAATTTATAAATATATATTTGAATCAAAATGTCCCATAGCACTTTGAAGATTTTAAATGAGTTATCATAGAAAAACAATAATGTCTATATAAATAAATCCTAAAACCCATTTTTAAATCATGGTCCATAATGAGTAATATTTAGAATAATAAGTCTATAAAACATTTAAAATTATGTTTTAGATAAAGAGTTTTTAACAAACTGAGAGATGCTTGAATAAAAATAATTGAGGAATAATATTTAATCAGAAATTTATAATATCAAGAGAATAAAGGGATTCATGATAAAATATTCCATTATAAAGTATATACACCACATAAGAGTGAATTGTTTCATAACAACAATGAAGTGTCAATGGAATGTAAATTGAGAGGAAATACTTTATAAAAAATGTATACTTAGATTAAGGATAAATCAATTACATAATAATGTGTGACAAATAAAAATAAACTCAATATAATATGATATTATGTGTGAAACAATCATAGGTTATTCCCATATATTCATAGCAAGACATAATCAAGAAGTAGAAAATTAACCCAAAGAATTGAAAATGGTGGAAGAAGTTCCCTTATAGAAATTTGGCAGCCTATCAGTGTCACTTTAAAATTCAAAAAATGAATTTATGAGAGGGAAAAGGGTATCTCATCACATGGGCATAAAATTTACAGAAATAAGGATATAGAAGAACATATCTCAAGATAATATTATGTAAATTAAAATATATAACAAAAATAATTCTTCTAAAAAGAGGAGGGTGAAAGGTTCCATTACTGATTTGGTAACTTACGAAACATACACTCAATGAAAGACAGATCAAACAAAGAAGATATAAATACCCATAAATTATAGTATTTTACACAATTAATTCAATCATGGTTTGTACATAAACCACACAAAAATAAATAGAGGCAATATAGCATGAATCTCACGGGAATAAAACGTCAGATTAAAACCCCTTACCACATTGTAATCAATTGAGTCATATAAACAAAAGTTATTAACCACCAAATGAATCATAAAATTACATGAATATAAATATAGTAATGATAATATATATCAGATGGAAGTACACAATACAACACATTTAATAAATAAGTGGCAATCAATGGAAATCTAACAGAATTAAAAGTGAGATAGGAAATCCCTTACATCGTGTTCGAATTGACTCATTTGTTCATCTTTCTTCATGTATAACAAACTAAAGTTAATTTATACTTTCTTAAGAACCTTTTTAAAGTTTATTATTCTTTTTATATGACTTATTACCATGTTATATAAATTATGAAATCATTTAAGTTAATAATGGTCATTTAGTCGATATTTGGTACTTGAGTCAAAAATGGACTTCCTATAATTACATGTTGTCCTTGTGGTCAATAGTCCAATATCTATAGAATGATATTCCTGATTTGGATATAATATATATATAATATATATCCAGTATATATATGTATATATAATATAACATAATAGTTAGAGGTAATTAATGAAATGCACTGTTCATGAGACGGTAAGTCGTACGTATACATGAACGCTACTTTCATTTCTATTTCATATTTTAATAGAATTAAAACATAATTATACATAGATATATTATAATTAAAATATATTATAATATATAATATCATTAACTCCTTACATTATATGTCCCACGCATGGCATTAACGAGTCATATCACTTTGATGTGGGTAGTCCTTACTTCCTCAAATGAAGTTATCACGTTTACCCCTAATGGAAACCATAAAGTTATTCTATAAATGAAAAATACAGAATCATAAAGAAAACAAAATAATAATATATATATACCACATATAAATATATTTCCATCATAATGGCCACCATGAGAGGAGGTAGGAGATAATCGAACAATCATCGTTTCATGAGTCATTAATTTGTCATCCACTGAAACAATATGTTCTTCACCCATTAGATGGAGGTGTGTATAAGATTCGTTCAAATCCATCTCATAAAAAATCCTAGTATATTTAGGATACATTTTTTGTTATAAAATAAAGTAATAAAAAAACATAGGGGTCAGAGATGTTTAATAAAATAAAATATATTAAGAGGAACCATTACCTTTAATTTTGGTAATACTCTTTGGATTGAACCAAAATGATTTCTTGAAGTGCCTTCTACCTTAGGTATGGATTATAGGAGGAGGAGAGGGATATTGTGAGCTTATTTGGGCAGGGTTTGGATTATCCAAGTGGATTGATAGGTGTGACGAATGAGTTTTAAGTGAGGGCTTTTTATAAGTGCGAGTAGGGGTTCTTTAATAAAGTGTGAAAATATTATTTTATAATATAATGAGATGTGGTTTCTGAATATCCAAAAATAATTAAACAATAAGATAAGATAACTAATGGTGGAAATAAAATCATCCAATAATAATTGGACACATTTTGGATGTTATTTTAATATTTATAATCTTATTTATTTAAATCTTTTATTAATGAGGTAAATACTGCATCATTATTGTGTCATAAAAATTTAATTTATTTGATGTCTAAATATTTAAAATATAACATGATGTAGGAAATATATTTATATTTTAGATAAATATTTATTGTCTAAAAGATAACTTATTTAACCCCAGGTAAAAATTAATTTACTAAAAGATATTTATTTGAGGCATTTTTTTAAGAAGATGATTTCTCGTCAAAAGACCAAAACCTTACAATTTTTTCAAAACAAAAGTAGAAAAGAAATTACATGAGACAAAATCAGTGAAATTTTATACAGTATCTAATAAAAAATGGAATCAGATCATGAGTTATATCATTCCACCAATGATCTCATGATAGACTCCCATGTTGGTGAGACCTTCGGCGATCTTATTTGATTCACGGAAGGTGTGTATAGCAATGTAGTTGAGACTGTTGAGTGAGTTGAGGTAGTTAATCCATCAAGGGGTGAGATACCATGCTAGATGAGTCTCACCCTTCCATATTTCTTTCACAATGGTAGAAGAGTCACTCTCAATATAGATGTTGTTCCAGTTGAAATGTTTTGCAAAAGAGATGGCATAGATGATACCCAACATTTCGGCCTCTGGAGTAGAAGCAATGTCGCCGCTTCCATATAAACATCCGAGAATCTGATCAAGATGGTCTTTGAGAAAACCTCCACATCACAATGCTCCCAGGATTCCTTTAGCTGCTCCATCTATATTAAATTTTATCCATCTGGGAGGAGGAGCCTGCCAGAAGACTTCAATAGTGTATTTCGGTTTTGGAAATATTCCGCTCACTCCAATCCGTCAGAAGGTTTCAAGATCAATGACAGAATTTTAACACTGATATTTTTGGATCATGGAAGCCTATTTTATAGCAATCAAGAATCCTCATTTTACATGCATTTTGTTAAATTTTATATTATTATGATTTTCTTTTTAAATTGAATTACCCCCATTTACCTTTACCTGCGGTAAATAAAAGTCAAAAGTTACTATTAAACAAAAATTATTTTAATCTTATTGAACCAAATTTTACTTACTAATAACAGCCATGTATGTAGTATTTTCAAAATTCAATTCACAGAAGCTGTAAAATTTTCTTTAAATGAAAAAGTTAGTTTTTAACTACTACTAAGTGGTATCATTATTCATTAAAAATTGAAGTCTTTCAGAAAAATAACTAAAAAATCAGCCTAAGCTATATTTGATATACCAAATTCAAAAATGATGTCTATTTTACCAAATTAAAAACATAGAAGTCTCATTAATCAATTTAAAAATAATTCTTCTTGTCAAAACAAATAGCGCGTTTTTAAGAAATAATAATTATCAAAAGATTGATACTTTATTATGTCAAATTTAAAAGTGAAATTAATATCAATGACCATCATTGGATTAAATAGTAAAAATATATTCTTGTTAGACCTTAAAACCAATTTAAAATATTATATAATCATATAAATAAATTAGATAAAAAATGAACTTTTGAATTAAAATACAGTATTTTTCACTATTCATCAAAAAATGAACTTTATCAGAAAAATACCAAAAATTTACCCAAAGTAAATTTTGATTTCCTCAATCTAAAAAAGATTTTTATTTTTTCAAATAGAACATATAAAAATGACCAAAACTATATTTAATGACGGTTCGCTGTTAAAAGGTTGTAAATTGACCGTTTACTGAATATTAGAGAATTCTTGCTTAAAATTAGATTCATTCAAATTTTACGCCCCTAACTTTAATTGGATAATTGTAAAAACATTTAACAAACATGGATAATCATTTTTTAGTTAGTTCTGTTCATTCCTTCCATTAAAACGACTTGGAATTAACTACTATTTAAAACAATATTATTATATTTTTATTTTTCAGTATAACTCAATGTTGTGTGCAACATAAGATTTCAAAGAAACATGTTGTTGTGTATCAGGTAATCCATCGAACATAGCATCCACTTTAAAGTAAAATTAATAATTAATTCAAAAATATTAATAAATATGAAAATGTATTACTCATTATTTACCTGGGATGTTACATCCTTCCCTCCTTTGGGAAATTGCATCATCACAATTTCAAAACTGGGCTTGGAAGCTTAATTGACTATCCCACATTGCAAAAAGTATCAATAAATATATAACATTAAAATAAATAAAGATAAGTAAAAACGGTCACCCAAGATAACAAATACTAGGATTCCATGAAAATATGGATACGGATGAGAAAAAAACCATCATTTTTTGATAGAGAGTGATAGAAAACATGATTAGAAGAATTTTAACCTCCAGAAAATCACAAACCAATTATGGGTTAAATAGTTTTTGATTCCCCAGTAAGAAAATTTAACATACAAATTTTTTGTTTAAGTTACTATTCATTGGAAAATCTATTTACGAGTTTAACTAAATACATAAGGAAACATACTTACTTGTCATGTAGACTTTCATCCTTTACTAGATTTCTGACACAAACTCATATTTCCTCCAAACGATGAGTATTTAGGATGATATGTTCACATTAAAACTGTGATAATCAAATTCAAGAGAATCACATAATCCATAAATGATGAACTATATGTTTCCCTTACCCTTATATATTAACTAAAACCAAAATGGTTAGTATGAGATCATATAATTCCCTAAAAGGATAATCCTTTATAAAAAGAAAAAATACCCTTAATCTCAAAAAAATTTCAAACAATACCCAATGTTCAAAAAAGACCATTCAATATACATTTTTCTTTAAAATTATTCAAAATAATCACAACTAAAACTGAAACCAAAAACATAGAAGGATTTAAATCACATAATCTTCCACATTAAATCTTAATATTTATCTCGAAAACACCTAATACTCTTAAAGACTCATACAGAAGAGTAATTAAACTAATCACGTACTATCTATGATAAGTTAATCATTTCAATAAATAACCCAAATCAACATATTTCCATAAAATAAACATATATTCTTCCAAAATAATATATCAACTGTTACTCAAAAAATTAAATCCCAAGGTATTCTATTTTCCTTAAGCATATAGCGTTCCAAAAAGAGAAAATGACATCCAAAATAACCTTTATCACATAATCACCAAATCATTTTCCTATACTAATAATGCCCATTCGATAAAACATATAATTACAAATAAACTTATTCTTGATCAATAAAATTATTTAACTAAAAAGAATTATTCATACTAACCAGGTACTTCATGTAGTCAAGTGGTAGGCGATAAAGCCCAATCTCAATTTGGTTGTGGGTTCAATTCACACAACTTTTTCTGACGTTATGGATTGTCACATGTTCTGCATGTTGTCCTTTTTGAAAAACTATAAAATTTCATAAAATTCCCAAAATAGAGACAAATTCATCAAAAATAACCATAACATAATTTATCCTCAAGGGTTATATAATAACATTCATTTTGCACCCCAAAATGTAATAACCATTTATCACATCTAAAATAACTATGACCCTTTCTATTATGTTAACCATTATGGTTATGTCACTTATTCTTAAATTACACCTTAACCTCTAATGTTATCTAAACAAACATTTGATACTAACTATATGGACCCAACCTTAAACATTTCATATTATTGAATTAAATGGATAATTCACATTGAGGATCATTTCAGGTATAGTGTTTTAGAGAATTAGGTCATAACATTTACATAAAAACATGAATATTACATATAGACAATTCTACTCAATATCCATTTTTTAATAAAATAAAAACACTTAAAAAAAGGTTCATGTCTAGTTCCATGTTTTATACAATAAGACATTTCATTGATCCCATCAGTGACCCTATTCAACTTTAAGTCATGTGAAAAACATTTCAAAACTTGGGATGAGCATAAAAATCTCAGTAAGGGTAATCAAATAATGAAAAAATAGCCCAAATATAAATCTATCAAACCATAGTTTTCAATCATTACATACCTCATGAAATATTAAGATTTATGAATAACAAACAGAAATCATAAATCATAAAGGTAACTTATGGAATCCATATCAAACGTACATTGCAGCTATCACAGCAACATAGAAAGTCACATTTTTAATACCCATCCCAATATATTCCCTAGATCTCTTAGGAGAAACTTTCACGTTTATCTACACCACGTTACCCAATACATTGGAGAGAGATCTTGGGCTCACCCACCCTAGGCTTATCACAGAACCACCTGTATATATAAACAATTCCCAAGAACCATAATATTTTCATAACACATTAAACAAGAATAATGTAAAAAATACCATTTCCACATTGCAATCACAACATATCATAGACATAATAAATGCTTTATCAATCCATTTTCAAAAACATTTAAAACATTTAATACAGAGATTTTTGAATTAAAGTGTACCATACCACTTTGATGCTTTTAAATGAATTATCATTTGTAAACATTAATGTACATATAAATAAATCCTAAAAACATTTTTGAAAACATGGACCTTAATGAGAAATATTTAGAATAATAAATCTTTAAAACATTTAAAATGATGTTATATTTAATGATTTTTTAACAAAATGAGAGACGCTTGAATAAAAGTAATTAAGGGATAACATTTAATCAGAAATTTATAATATCATGAGAATAAAGGAATTCAGTATATAATATTCCAAAAGATAGTATATACACCACATAAGAGTGAACTGGTTCATAACAATAATGAAGTCTCAATGGAATGTAAATTGATATGAAATCCCTTATAAAAAATGTATCCTTAGATTAAGGATAAATAAATTGCATAATAATGTGTGAAAAATAAGAATACACTCAATATAAGTTGATATTAAGTGTTATACAATTAGAGGTTATTCGCACATATTCACAGCACAACATAATCAAGAAGTATAAATTTAACACAAAGAATTGAAATTGGGTGAAGAAGTTCCCTTACAAAAATTTTGTAGCCTAATAGCATCACTTTAAAATTGAGAAAATGAATTGATGAGATAGAAAAGGGTATATCATCACATGGGTATAAAATTTAAAGAAATAAAGATATATAATAACAAATCCCAACATAAGAATATGTAAATTAAAATACATAACAAAAATAAGTCTTTTAAAAAGAGGAGGATGAAATATTCCCTTACCAATTTGGTAACATACGAAACATACATCACATGAAAGATGGATCATACAATGGATATGTAAATACACCTAAATTTTTGTATATTACACAATTAATTCAATCATGGGTAGTAAATAAACCACACAAAATGAAATAGTTTCAATATAGCATGAATCTGATGGGAATAAAAGGTGAGATGAAAACCCCTTACCACATTTTAATCAATCGAGTATTATGAACAAAAGTTAATAACAACCAAATGAATAATAAAATACCATGAATATAATGATAGTAATGATAATATATATCAAATGGAAGTACAAAATACAACACATTAAATAAATAAGTGGAGAACAATGGTAATCTAATGGAATTAAAAGTGAGATAAGAAATCCATTACCTCGTGTTCGACTTGACTCATTTGTTCATTGTTATTCTGCTGAAACTTATTTTCTATTAAAAACACTTTTGTGGGAAAATTGAGAAACCGAAAGGTTCAACATACAACAAAAATAAAACCATGCAGAAAACCATAAAGGACATGACCAAGCAAAGAAAATAACCTCCAACCCCAATGCCGGACCACTCGACGATCCCATGCATGCATGGTCCCTCCCAAAGGCAAAGCCCTCCCTCTAAGACAGCCAAGTCCTGAATGGCCTGAAAAGTGGAAGGAGGTGTACTCCAGCCCATCAGAGCCGATCTGGCCCTCAGACTTTCCCACACACATCAACTGATATGGCAGAATCATTGACAAAAAATTTGATTCTTCAAGAGCCCATATCCCTAAATAACATCCACAATAAGATGGATACCTCATAGTGTGGATCCTCCCTTAACAGATCTTCAAGTGCAGAATTCATCTTGTTCCATACCTGGATATACTCCTATAATTTGATCACCCCCTTTTTGAAGCCTCCAACTAGAATAATATCTTGTTTTTCCACCCATTTATACTACTCGTCATTGAGATTCACATCAAGGGTCCGCCCCATAATCCTGGCTGCATTCTCCTCTAAAGCATTGAGAAATAGAACCTTCTCTTTCACCTCCTCGTCCGAGGACAATATCAAGTCCAAGGATGGGTCAGACTTACCAGATGGAATTAGCTGGCACCCAGCCCCGCTGTCCAGCTCCCCAGTCACTGCCCTTTTTGCTGATCGTGTCCTCAAAGGAGGTGGCAGAGAGGAGTAGTCATTCTTACCCCTCCTCCTCCTTCTGTCACTCCTATTGCTATTCAGAACTTGTTCTCCTTTAGAGTAGCCTTTACTGACCTCCAAAGGTTCTTCATGAGAATCCTCTTTATACTCTACCTCAGCAAGATAAGAAAATCTGTTGCTCAAGGTGACCAGAGTTCTAGTTGAAGAAACTGCTCCCCCTACTTGGATGGCTAGGCTCGAGCCCCCAACTACCCCAACACTGGTTAGGAAGGGAATTTCCAAGACATCCTCTGGTATAACACCAGTTTCATCCTCCCATATCCCCTTCTGAAAAGTCTGTTCTGCACTGCCAAAATTACCTAGACCTTCTTCCAACCGTTTCTCTCCCGCACCAGCCTCAATGGAGCAGCTAGCCCCCCATCCTCCTCCATTATCCACAGTCTTCAACAAATTTATTGCAGGGTTTTGAAATGTGCTCACCGACTCGCTGGGGTTGTGCGGTATCTCAAGACCCCTACCCATAAACTGGAACACAACATCAAGGTTCGACATCTTTAAGTGTCCATTTTCCCTCCTCCACAACTCAGAAAAATATGAAGGAAAAGTTAAAGGATCCTAATAAAAATGTGCCTTTTCTTTTCCCTTATCCAAACCAACCTTCTCTAGAGACACCCCCGGCCCCATTGAGACAGTGACATCCCTTGACTTAGAAGGATCCAAATCAGCATGAGGCCGGCCTACAAGAGTGCCATGGAAACCACCATGTCCAGCATCAGTGGTGATCACACCACCCCTCAGAGATCCATCAGTGGACACATCTGTGACCATAGAGGGTCGACCACCCCCAGACCTTCTTCTACAACCATGTTCAATATGACCGTTTCTGAGACAATAAGAATAGAAGTCAGTCCGGGATTCATACACAATCGGCTGTGCATACCTGTACTACTCATCAACAACAATATATACTAGCTCTGGTGGAATTATTGAAATATCCATTTCAACAAAAATTCTTGCCGACATTGGATGCGATAAGGATGCAGTTCTTTGATCACAACAAACAAATCGACCTATAGAATCACCAATTGTTCTCAACAACCCAATATTATGAAACGGGAGAGGAATGCCAGGAAACATAATCCAAATCGCCGTAAATGGAGGGTCACGGTTCATGTGGACATCAAACAACTAGCGGAGCAAATGTAAAGGGAGGTCGGAGAAATATTTCATCTTTCTCGACCAAGCCCTTCTCAAATCGTCTTCATTAGCGAATATAATAAGAAATTGACGCGGAACCATAATACCTACCTGTGCATGATGTTCCATGCCCCAATACTCATTGACGGCCTTGAAAAAGTGTTCCACCAGAGGTTGTCGCCGTGAAAAACACACAATCAGATCCGAGGAAAGCAGTGTCGATGCATCAGGGAATTCTCTAATCAAAACTGGAACTATCGGCTGACCTGAAACCCATCCAGGAACATTCAGAGCCACTTGGATCTCAGGGACAAAAAAAAACCACATCCGACGAGGAACGAAACGTATCAAGATCTTCTAAATGCATAGCTTCATGAACCAGAGAAGAAGGCTGGGACCCCACACCCCCCCCCCCCCATGGGAGGAGGGGTCGCGTCGGGGAACATCACCGTAGGGTTAGCTGGGCGCCATCGCTCTCGCGGTGCGATGAGAGCTCAATGCATTTCTCACCACTTTCACACTTCGTAAAATACCCTGAGAGATCCAAAAATTTGTTCATTGTTATTCATGAATAATAACTAATGTTAATTTCTACTTGATTAATAACCTTTTTAAAGTTTATTATTCTTTTTATATCACTTATTACTATGTAATATACATTATGCAATCATTTAAGATAATAATGGTCGTTTGGATGATATATGGTACTTGAGTCAAAAATGGACTTCTTATAATTAAAAGTTGTCCTTGTGGTCAATAGTCCAATATCTATAGGATTATATTCATGATTTAGATATCATATATATCATATATATTCAGTATATGTATTTATATATAATATAACATAACAGTTAGTGGTAAGAAATGAAATGCACCGTTCATGGTGATGGTAAGACGTACGTACACATGAATGCTACTTTCATTTCTATTTCATATTTTAAAAGGTTTAAAAATAAATTATACATTATTATATTATAATTCCTATATAATATAATATATAAAAGCATTAACTCCATTTTTTATACGTCCCACATGTGGCATTAATGAGTCATATCACTTTGAGGGGGAGGTAGTCTGCATTTCCTCAAATGAAATTATCTCGTTTACCCATAATGATAACCATAATGTTATGCTATAAATGAATAATACCGTATCATAAATAAAACATAAAAATAATAAATATATCATATATAAATATAGTTCCATCATAATGGCCACCATGAGAGGTGGTGAGAGATAATCGAACAATCATAGCTTTGTGAGGTGTTGGTTTGCCATCCACAGAAACAATATGTTCTTCATCCATTAGATAGAGGTGTGTATAAGTGTAGTTAAATTACTTCTCATAAAAAAAATCCTAGTATATTTAGGATACTTTTGTTGTTATAAAATAAATTAATAAAAAGAGTTTAGGGGTTGGAGAATTAAAATAAAAGAAAAAAAGTTAAGAGGAACTGTTACATTTAATTTGGGTAACTCCCTTTGGTCTGAACCAAAATGACATCTTGAAGTGCCTTATGCCTAAGGTAAGGATTCTAGGAGGAGGATAGGGATATTTAGAGCTTATTTGGGTATGTTTTGGCTGAGGCAATGTGCTTGAGAGGTGTCAGGAATGAGTAAGAAGTGAGGGATTTTTATAAGGGTGAAGAGGGGTTCTTTAGGAAAGTGTCAAAATATAATTTGTTTATATAATGAGATGTGGTTTCTAAGGATCCAAAACTAATTAAATTATATGTTAAGATGACTAATGGTCTAAATAAAATCATCAAATAAAAATTGTACAGGTTTTGGATTTTATTTTAATATTTATAGTCTTGTTTATTTAAATCATTTATTAATGAGGTAAATACAACATCATTATTGTGTCATAAATAATTTAATTTATTTGATTTATAAAAATTAAATAAAATACCATGATGTAGGAAATTTTTTTATCAATACCATTAATATTTATATCTTAAAGGAAAACTTATAAAATCCCATGTAAAAATTAATTTACTAAAAGATATTTGTTTGTGTCATTTTTGCCTTTAGATTAAAATAATTAATCAAAAGTGTCATTATCACTCTTAAGTGGATCCATTGGGTCCCAAAATCGACCCATGGATCCAAATGGTCGTACATTATGCATCCAATAAGGTTAGTACAAGTGTCAAGATAATTTCATATTATTATTATATTCTTTTTACCTTGAATTACCCTATTTACCTTTAATCGCGGTAAATAAAAGTCAAAAGTAAAAATTCACAAAAAAATTATTTTCATCTTATTGAAACAAATTTTACAAACTAATAACAACCATGTATGACAGATTTTTGATATTAAATTCACAGAAGTGGTAAAATTTCATTTAAATGAAAAAGTCGGTTTTTAAATACTACTATGTGGTTTCACTATTCATCAAAAGTTTAAGATTTTTAGAAAAATACAAAAATTCCTTCTAAGCAATATTTGTTATTTTGAATTCAAAAATGATGTCTATTTTACCAAATTCAAAACATATTATTCACATTAATTAATTTAAAATTAATTCTCGTTGTCAAAACAAATAGCGTGTTTTTAAGAAACAATAACTATCAAAAGATTGATACTTTATATGTCCAATTTCAAAGAGAAATTAATTACAATGACCAAAATTGGATTAAATGGTAAAAATATATAATAATTACACTTTAAAACAAATTAAAAAGATAATATAACTATATAAATAAATTATATTAAAAGGCCCTCTTGAATTAAAATATATTATTTTTCACTATTCATCAAAAATGAGCTTTATCAGAAAAACTACTAAAAATTTACCCAATGTAAATTTTACTATCTCAAATCTAAAGTAGAGTTTTATTTTGTTAAATAAGATATATAAAAATGACTATAACTATATTTAAAGAGGGTTCTCTATCAAAACGAGGTAAATTGATCTTTTTTTCTGAATATTAGAGTATTCGTGATTAAAATTAGATTCATTCATATTTTAAGCCCCTAAATTTTATTAGATATACTTAAATAAATTAAAAAACATTTATAATAATTTTTTATTTAGTTCTTTTCATTCCCTTAGTTACAACGACTATGTGTTAACTACTATTTAAAATAATAATATTATATTATTATTTTTCAGTATAACTCAATGTTGTGTGAAACGTTAGATTTCAAAGAAACCTTTTGTTGTGTATCGGGTACACCATAAAATATAGCACCACCTTTAAAATAAAATTAATATTTAATTCACAAATATTAATAAATATGAAAATTTCTTACTCATTATTTAGTTGGGATGTTACAGTTTACCTAGGATTTTTATATACTCTTTAGTGATATTGGTTTCCTAGAGGGAAATTAGGGAGGGACCCATTAGAAAAGATTCTACACAAAGCCTTAAGTGATACATGACACCTTATATGTGATACACAGGATGAAATCATGAAAAATAATGTCTCGAGTGATACTTGGTCTTTCAAATGATTTCCCTATATGAGCTTAGTGGTATTGGATAAATTTATGTATGTACTGAAGTAATAACTATGGGATGGTCTTAGAATCCATCTCATGATTTGAATAAATTGAATTGAATTGAATGACTACTTTGGTTAAATTGAATATTCTATACTTTTTGATTCTATTTATATTAGAGAATTCACTTGGTAATATTATATATTTCTTGTTAGCATACTTATGTGATGACATGATAATTAAACCATAATCCTATGCACAAGCATTGGGGTTCACCTTTTTGAGATTCGTTGTTACCCTTAGAACAGGTACACATATTATTCTTGCACAAGTGCCTTATTCTAAATTTCAGCTTAGGCCAAATTAGGTGGTATGGGAAGGGTTTAAATTTTTGAACCCAGACCAAGTTTCTATTAATAACTTGATATCAATCATAATTTATTTTATTTGGTGAACTTTATAATTTATATTAAATTTTCAATATTAGGATATACACTAGTGTTTTGGGCCTATTATGATTTCTATTTCACACCCTAATTGTGCTACCATTGAACTAGGGAACCTAAGTAGAGATTTATTATTCACAGGACTATAGACCTTGATTTATTGCTTATGTTGTACTATTATTACATGGATGTTAGGAGAAAAGCACTGATTTGGAGATTGGTAAGGTCGTGGAGATCTCCCTTGGGGATTTAATGTCTTTTCATTATTCTTGATCTGTATTGTAAGGCATACTATATTTGTTAATACATTCAGTTATGTATCATCTCCATGAAATGAATTCAACTATTCTATAATCCGGCATTTGCCTTTTTTTTAACCATTAATTATTTTCTTTTGCTACTTTGATGATTATTTATTATTGTCCACTGATGAATGTTATTCTTATGCTTCCATTATCGATTATATTTGGTTAATAATTTTCCATACTTTGACTTATAAGGGAATAATATTCCCACAAACACACCATAGGACCCCACTGCTAGTCAACTGCCTCAGGTGTTCTTATAGATGAGCTTAAGGTCATCTGACCCATCGTTCTTTCCACCTTATTCAAGGTGAGCTAGGTCAGGATGTTTCAATTTGGTATTTTATACATGTTATTTTCCCATTGTCTTACTATTTTGGGTTGGTAAATAGGAGACAAGGAATGGTGTTTCTTTGTTAATAGTCATACTTGGGACAGATAACCTCTTGTATAAGAAATGACCATGTGGCCAATGTTATGAATTGATGTTCATGATTTTTGATATTAAAGTTGATATGATTTCACTTAGAGTGATTGGTTTAATTTATATTTGATATGATTTATTAAAACTAAGGAAATTTTTCCATGGAAAAGTTTAGTGATGATGAAACATATCACACATCATATTATCCACAAAGAAATTCACACACCATGAATTGTTACATACCATGTAGTTTTATTTTATTTGGCATGTTGATTCAAATTATGTTCCTTGAATGAATGCCATATATTATATTTATTTAGAATGTATGTTTATATTCCATGTTTTAGTGATATTGTATGTATTCTAGCATGTTTCCATGATTCATGTTTACCAGAATGTTTTCATTGTATCATGATAATGTGTTTTTTAGCAGGTCTCTATGATTAAAATGTCATGCATCTATGATTACAACATGTTTCCCGTTGATTTTTTTAGTGACATGAATGATTGTTTGATATATAATTGGTTTATTTTGTTAAAATGTATTGGTAAAAATTATGTGGGAGCCAAATTCCACCTGTAAAGCATATGATCACTTTATGGATTGGTAGATGGCCACCCATATTACTAGTTTGCTGAACATGGGCATGTAATATTATGAAATGGTTTTAAAATTATTGTGCCTGAATATAGAACTTGCAGTGGTTAAGACCCCCATTTAAATATAGATAAAGCTTTTTTTAGTTTCCTTGGAATGGAAGCGTGAGCATTTTCTGTATGCGCTCATTCTTTTGTGATGGGTTAGATGATCGACATTTTAGCCTAGTGACTTCTTGTAGGATTAACCAGTGTTAAGGACAACACTTGCTCTTCATATGGGGATAGACCATGGTAGGTACCACCCTTACAATAAAAAATCCTTGACATTATCATGAGTTTTCTTCATTTTTTGGTGTCATTTGAGTGTCGTTGTTCGTAGTAATACTCCTTGATTAAAATGAAACCCTCATTTGGATGGGTGGTCATATTTTTATTCCTCAGGGATGGTAATTTTTTTGTTATTGAGTATGGTATCAGGTCATCTCTATAGTATAGTGGCCTGGGTTAATGAAAAAAAGTTCATCCAAATATTTTGGATGATTTATAGAGACTTCGGTATTTTGACACGCTGGTTGGTTTGGTTTTGGTTTTCATGCCAATTATTTAAATGTTTTCACTTATGATGGTTCTAACCTAGAATTATATTTAGTGACTAGTCTATATATTCTTTTTATATTTAGTAAAATCCTAATGTGGTATGTTTTATGTTATTTCTATTAAATAATTTTTCTTTCTCAGTAGAATAAACACAACCAAGAGGACCTTTAGAGAAAAGTTGGGAAGACATAAATTCCTTGATGATTGTGAACATTAAATCATGTTGGTTCTCAGAAACATAATATTGGTGTGGTTGGAAATGTATTAATCATTTGATTAACCTCTTTGTTCATTGGTGGAAAATGGTGGTTAATTGTGAACAAACACAAGATGCCTCAGGTGGTAAATGTTGGGTGATTAGTTAATGACGGTATGTCGGTAGGTGAATCCATGTTTTTTCTATGAACTCAACCAGATGTGGATAAACTATTCTTCTCTCAAGAACTTAGGTATGTTCAACTAGAATCTATTTATGTCCTCTTAGTGTATCCTCAATAGTTCTGATCATGTCACCTATCTTGACATAGTCTAGGTACAGTAAGAGAATGTTGTTCTTACCCCATAGTAACGTTTTAAATCCATTTTAATTTTTTGATTGGTTATTTTATTTTTTTTCATGCTAAATTCATGGTTCTAATCAAGTCTTAGTTGTTCTAAGTGACATCGGGGATCCCATATAGAAATTACAAGAATGGTTTCCTGAACACCAACCATTTTTCATGACCTTAACGCTAGGTGAAGACCACTCTAGTATTAGTTAACACTTGGAGTCTGGTCTATTAGATTTGTAGTAACTTCTCACTTATAAATATGAACTTTGGACTACATTTTTCAAGTTTCTTCACTCTATTTGTTCAAATATGAGGTTATCCTAGACTATTTTTTAGGTTCAGTGATGATTAAATCATGAAACCTCACTAAAAGTCAGATATATAGATGTTTGTGGTGGTGTTAATGGTGAATGATAGATACCTTGGAAGATGGAATTATAGTTTAGTTTGTAAAAATGATGCTCATCTAAGTCGAGCGTCTTCTTCAATGGCTGGTCAGAGTGGCTTGACTTGTTATCTCTATTATTCAATGGAGTTGTTAGTGAAGGACCATTTTTGGAACGTCATCAAGTTTAATGAGTTCGGTTTGTGTTAGCCAGTCCATTTAATAAAAATATTGTTCAACAAGAGATTTTAGGTTAATGGGGATTTGACCATCTTAACTATTTCAAAAATCACACTAGAAGCATTTCTAGAATTATAAAGGGCATGTCTTGTATGAAATTATGATGGTGAAAGGTGTTGTGTCTCAAAATTTCCCCTTCTAATGTTAAATCCTAAGGTGAGAAGTACCTTTGTCCTGATACTTAACAATATGATGAAAGGATTGTGTCTCTCTGTAAATGGGCTTAGGTGAGAGTCTTTGCAATTTTTCTGTAGGAGGATATGCATTATCTCATGTTTTGAATGCATAAGTACTGTGGGATTAAAATAATTATTGGAGGTATGATTGACCTTTTGAAATGAAACGTGAATGTTTAGATGAATCTTAATTACCATTGTCGGTCGAGTGATGTCTACGTTGTTCATGGATTCTTTTTATGATGAGAATTTCTAAGGTGGGAAGGTTGTAATGTCCTATGTTTTGAAATGAATGAAAAAGTGAAGGAATTTAAAATTTTCTCTTTCTTCTGGGTAGACCATTTTTAAAACCGAGCGTCAAAACATCTTCATCCTAAGTGTTGACACTACGACGTCTGTTTCCTCAAAAATATATTTAATTTATTAAATTAATGTCGAAATGGAAAATAAATTAAATGTTAATTAATTGGGAAAATAATAATAATGGATTTAGTAATAATAATAATAATAATAAATATTTTAATGATTAATATTATTATTATTAGTATAATTATTATCATTTATTCTTATTTTTATTGTTATCATCATCGTTATTCTTATAAAAATTTATGATTTTATTATAATGTTTATTATTATTATTATTATTTTGGGTTTTTATTAACCCATGTGGTGTCCCTTTTCCCCATCCACACACAATCCATTCTTCCCCCTCTTGGAGCACGACACACACCAGCCACCTCCTTCTATCTCCAGCATGTGACCTCATATGCGACCACCCTACGATGTGACAGCCCTAGTCGGACCACTTAGCCTCGCGACCCCCTTTCCACAGCTTCTCTTTGAGGTGCGACACACCCTCCTCCAACATCCCTCTTCAGATAAAATTTCAACTGGATTTCCATAATATTCTAGTCTGGTCCATCAAGGTATGTGTTTATCCTTCCTCTCCTCTCAGTTTTCTATTGATTTGAGTTCTCACTATTGCACTATTGGTTCGATCAAAAACCCGAGTGTCATGATTGAGTTGTTGTGTGTTTCTTCTATGGACAAGGTGTGCGAATGATCTCTCAGGACCCATTTATGTGTGTTTCAACAACCACCACCAAAGGAGGAGCGGTTTGATTTGATTTGGTTTGTCTTCATCAGTTTGAGGTAGGGTTTTATACCACTAAATTGTTTCTCACCCACAATTTAGGCTCTTGGGGTGTTTATGATACCTGAGGGGCTTATTGTAGGGTGTTGAGAATGATTCTAAGTGCGCAAATTCATATTCCTAGGTATGAATATATATATATATATATATGTTCCA